>OX375794.1:49593582-52333779 GCA_947359425.1 Lagria hirta
CTACGCGTTTGCCCTATATAACATTTGTCACAGTTAAACTCTATGCGATAAATTCTAGACTTTTTTATAAATGGTATTTTGTGTTTTAATCCTTCTAACCATTTTTTTAATTATGATCTTGACCGATAAGCCGCTTTGAATCCTAAATGATCAAACACAATGTCAAGTTCGTTGCTTATCTTAGGTTCAAAAAGAAATAAAATAAATTTTAATTTTGAAAAGTTGTGCAATTTGTGATATTTGTTTTAAATTTTTGTTTGTTTATAAATTTATTTATCATTTTTTTATTATATCCATTAACATTAGCAACTTTCTTGATCAGTATTTCTTCTTTATTAAAGTTTTTTGATTTAAAAAATAGGTAAATAATCTATTTACTGAGAATATTTAACTTCTTTTTTTTTTAAACAATGATTTCAATCATTAGATAAGTATCTTAAAGTGCTTGTCTTTTTTCTAAATATAAATTCTAAATCGTCTGTGAATTTTTTAATTACGTTTACATCTGAAAAAGATAGTAATTTATATAAATAAAATAACTACAGACATCTAGACGCCGCTGGACCCATTAAAATACATAAAAATAAAGCAAAAGTTTTAAAAAAAGTCGGTTTATTAGGAAATACCTACAAAAATTCTGTATACCAAGTAAATTTAAGCAAATAATAATTCAGTTTTATTTACCATGACCAAGTGGTCATCATTAGGAGATAAATAAAACTCTTTCAAAGCTCTAAACTAACATTTTGGCAAGTGGTAAAACTGTGTGAATAGTTTATTCGGTCAAAGATTCCAAACCAATTAATCATTTATCTCAATCATATGATCAATTCAACTTAATTTTTTTAATCAAAGACTTAAACGTTTACTTATTATTTAAATTTTAGTTTATTTATTATTGTATTTATTATTTCTTTATAATATCTATTACAGTAACAATTTTTTTGATACATTTTTATTTTTTATTAAAATTTTTTGACTTAAAGGAAAGGTAAATAATTTCCTAACAAAGAAAATTAAACTTGCTATTTTATGTTAAAAACAATGAGTTAAGTCAATAGACAAAAATTTTATAGAGTTTTTTTTCTTTTCTAAATATATCAAATTCTAAATCGCCTATTGATTTTTTAATTACGTTTACATCTGTAAAAGATAGTAATTTATATAAATAAAAGAACTATAGACATCTAGACGCCGTTGGACTTATTAAAATTTATAAAAATAAAGCAAAGATCTCTTAACAAAGATAAAGGTCGACCACTCTGGTCGAAGGAGCTCTCAAGATTGATTAAAAAAACTTTTTGGCAAGTGGTAAAACTGACTTGAACGTTTTGTTCTTATTGGAACTTTTCAGCAAGTCGCAACAGATTCAGATTTGAATAAATTTGCAGTGACAAGAGTTGATGCAAAGGTACTTTCTAATAGTTGCTGCTCGTTTTAGCATATTACGGGAGTACTGTTCCAATAAGAAATGAGGAGTTCCAATAAAAACAAAACATGTTCAAGTCTACAGCAGATATAGTTAGAATGAATTAGCATTAATTTTACTATAAATGAGAAAATGTTTTGGATTGAAAAACAAGCTTTTACTTCATTGTTATAGTGGCAAAATTGCTATTTTATTTTCTGGGTTTGATATTCTTTTTTTCTAAACTATTTTTGTAAACTCTTAAATATTGTTTTCAATTACTGACCTTTCCAAGCAACTAAAAATATAAATTGAATTTCTTTGTTATGTTTGACATTGTCAATAATAATGCTTTTGTTTGTATATTTAACGAAACCATATCATTATAAAAACAATGTTGAAAGAATAACAAAACATGTTTTTGTTTTCCTGAAGTTATAAAATAGCGCCTGTTAAAAAAGTAAGAAGGCCAAATATTGTATTTTTTAAAATAATCAAAATAGTTCATTAGCCCTATTTCTATTTAATTTGGTCACACATAAATATTTAATTCGTGTTAAAAAATTAGATAAAAGAAGACGCTTTTCCTCTCATTTGGTCATTTATTCATCATCAGCATTAGCAAAAAAATTAGCAAAGCTGTTGAACCTTTATGAAATAAGGTAATTTCCTCAAGCATTTATTATATACAACGTTTGTAATAAGATTAACAATGTAAAGTGGGTTACTCCCGTTATCCATTTTTATTCTATTTTATTGAAAATAAAAGTGATACGATGCGGAAGTATCATAAAAAGCCAAGATGTTATCGTCTCCAATAAATTTCAGCTTCGAAAGATGAACACAATTCATTAGTGGAATCGGGATTTCTTCGAAAAGGAGCAAAGAACTCTCGAAACTCGATTTTATAGGATCCTTTAGATGATTTATTATTTAAACTATTTTATAATTTTTGTCTATATTATATTAAGAAGCGGCAAAGTAAATGAAGACACATTCGTACATGTTCCAGATTTGAAAAAAGACTATTATTAACTTTTATTTTATTTTTAAATTTAGTCTTTTATAGTTTTTTTTTCAAAACATCTAGCCGTTCTTAGTATTCAGACAAATTTACTTTATTCTTAATTATATACATTATTCCTACCTCTTTTTTTAACATCAAATGCAAATATACAGAATGTTTGTAGGTATCCTTTTTTGTGGTATTTATGACATTTTTTCTATTTCAGTGTTTATCTCGACTGGACTATGATGCGTCATGACATAAAAAAAATCAAATTGTGCAAATTAAACGGCGCACAAATTTGAATGTATTTTTAACCAAAATAGTGAAGCATTTGCTAAGTTTTAGCCACACATAATAACGCTTAAAACCGCACATAATTTTGAAAGTGCCTAAAAAATGCGATAATACCTAAACAAAGCTGAAATATACAAAATAATCTGATTAAGTATAATATTATATTATATACAAACAGGAAACTAAACTGAAATATTATAACACACCTTTTCTTGTGCTAACATTTTTAAATGCTAATAATATTTATATTTCTATTAATACTCAAACTTATTTATAGCTTTAGTTTTAATCAAGGTTTTGTGAAATAAAAACAAATTTAAGACTTATTAGATTAGCCACTCCGGGAATCTGGCTTTTCAAAAATGTTTCAGATGTATTCCAGATTAATTGTCGACCTCAACACTGTAGTACAGTTTATATTTCGTAAACGGCAAAGCGATTTCATAGGAAATGTTGTCTCGTCTTTAATTTATGGCATTATTCTAACATAATTTTTAAAGTAAATGTTTGCGCTCTGATCGAAATTATTTGTAAATAATAATTTTAAAGCGCAACATTTTGTGCAGGGCATGTTGGAGATGTAAATAGAAGTTTGATGAATGATTTCGGCATTGAAATTTTAATGAGTGCCTGAAAGTCGTTAAAAACTGAAAAATGCTTGTTTTACTCAACCGGTTATAGCATTTTTAGTAAGGATAACATTCATAATCTGTGGAAAAATTATCATAAGCGCTTTGAAATTACCGATTGGAATGTAATAGGAAGTAATTTTTTGATGTTTAGCAGACAACAATTCGCCTATAAAATACCTTTATTAATTTTGAGAATGGTTGCAAATATCTTATGATAATAATAATACTGTGCAATGAGTATAAAGGAACCGTAGTCCTAGTCGCTCCAAAGTACCAGTCAAAACACAAAGAGCAAACCCATCATGCGCCATACTTACATGAACATGATTTAACATTATATAGTTTAATGTTAAATCACAAAAGACCAACTCACGATCCGCTTCATAATTATAAAAACGTTCTTTTAATATAATTTAATACTTGCCACATCTTCATAAACTCAACTCCACTTTCAATACCTTGTCAATGTAATTAAATCATTAATATTAACATGCATTATAAGTAAGACAATCGCTCAATGGGATAAACTCACTAAATAATAATTAATTTTCACTAGAACTAAAGCAGACGCCTAATCCATTATTTACAAAACAGGAAAACAAACACAGTTTCCTACACTACTAACTCGACAAATGAATAAGTAAATAAGCGTTGATATACGATTTGTAGATATGGTATGTTTTTGTTATAGAAATAAGTCCATTCCATAAGCTATTTTATGAACCATAACGTCATTTAAGTCACTTCACAAATTAAAGTGAATTGCTGTTTTTCTTACATAATTATGTTCCATTTATCAAAGCCTCTTGCTGTATCTCCTGTTCATTGCCATTTTAGGTGGTAACATTTTGAATCTTGGTGCTGATTTTCTTAAATTCAGAATGTTTCTTTTCATATCTGTCTGACAACTCTTTAGTGTTTTGCTTCGCGCTTTGGTGAGAGCTGAATTTTGGCAGCTATGGCATAGAACTGGTAGCACGCAGCTGTTGTACAGTTTTGAGATTTTAATTTCTTACTTTCTCATAATTTTTTTAGCCGCCAGTAGCATTTCTATGCACTCAGCAAATTGTTTTTATGTTTAATTTACTAAAGCTTTCTATACAACAGCTGTAAATAATTTAGACGATAAAGGGGCATCTCGGTTTTTTTTTTATTTTTTTTTCTTTGCCTTCTTTATCTAACTTAATCTTAGCTGTATTGTTAGAATGTACGTTTTTTATTATTCTAATGTACTTTTGTTCTTCAGACAGTAGCATACATTCTCGTGCTCAATTGAGTCAAATGCCTTGTTGTAGTCGATAAAACAGCAGTAGAATGATACATTAAACTCCTTGCTCTTCTCAATAATTTGTCCTACGGTACGTATATGGTCTAATGTCAAACAAGCTGCCCTGAATCCGGCTTGTTTCTAGGTTGGTTTTCATCTAGAATTCTTGTTATTTGGATTAAGCACCCTTTTTCTGAAGCAGGATGATGATTGATGCACTCCACTGTGGTGGAATAAATGTTATAAGCTCATAAGCCATTCGTTGCTGATTTTGTCAAATCTTGGAGTTTTATGGTTCTTCTTTGTGTTGCAATTGCGTTATGATTTCCATTTGGCACTTGCTGAAGTGCAGGTTTTTCTGGAAATTTGTAGTTTTTGATAGAATATCTAATCAACTTTCCATGTTGTTGATGAACTTTCCAAAGGTGCTGTGAATTTTTTTTCATTTGTAGCTTTCTTTGTTTGCTCAATTTTTCTATTTTATCTTTGATAGCTCTTTTTTCATTTGTTGTACTGATTAATTTTGATTTTTTTTCTAAGATTTTGCTCAGTGTTGTTTTAAGGTCTTGCTGTAAGTATTTTGTGCATTGTGTTGTATTTATTTTGGGTGCTTAAAGACTTCTACTCTTACGTTGTTGTGTGTTAATATTGTTTTTGCTTTAAAAAGTTGATTTGGTTTTAGAGTGGATGATGTGTTCATGGTTCCTATTAAATTTGAGATTTGTTATGGTGCCGCAGATGTCAATTGATTTGGGTCTCTTTTTTTGTACCGGTCATCAGACGATATATATGCCCATCTATTATAGAAGTTTTTTTCTTAAATTGACTATTTAGTATTTTTATGTTGTTTTGAAATGTCATTCCTATTAGTTTTTGTCTGTTTTTTGTTCTTTTTTTCCTATTGAATAGACTCAGAGAAATGTTTTTCCCGATCCTTAATGCTCCAACTTTTTTATTAAAATTACCCATAACGTAATTTTTTTGGCAGTTTTAAGGGATGAGTAGAATGATTCAATTTTTAATGCCAAAGATTGTTTGGTTGGCAAGTACATTTGCACTATAGTTCCTGGCGTAGAGGTATATTGTATATTTAATACTGCAATCCTTTCTGTAATATGGGTTTTGAAAGTTTTCTTTTCTAAAAATCCCTCTCCATGTGTTCCAGGTTTTTTGTCCATGTATGCTCTTCAAAAGCTTCACCGTGTCTTCTTACTTTGCTTAAGCCTATAATACTCCACTTTATATCCCAAATAGAATATAAAAATTCTTGTAAACTTGTGTTGTTTGTTGCTATATATAGGTATTCCGTGCCTTGTTGGTGGTTAAACTAAAGAAGATAGATTACATTGTATGTCATTGATATACGTTTGAGACAAAAGGCGCTAACGTGATAACTTGGTTGTTCAATCAGCGATTTACTTTTTATATCTATTAACATTGTTATTTGTCGTTTAGTGTATAACATATATATTAAGGTGGCGCAAAACGACTATTTTTTTTTTAAGTTGCAAATGAAAATATGTTAGTTTTTGATGTTTTAAGAGCTCTCTCAAAACAGATAAGATGAGACAGCTCAAAAAAAAAATTTTAAGAAGTCGCTCCAAATTGTTTTAAATTTCAAAATAAAAAATTAATAGCTAGTGATTGTTTAATATTGAAGTCGGTTTTCAAAATTTTTAATTTGTCACTGATTTTATGTCTGTTACTTCAACACTTTTTTTTGGTCGAATTGATTTTGGTGTTTTGCTTTTAATATCAAAGCTGAAGCTTTTTATATGGTTTTATTGTTTCGTATTTATACATATTATCAAGACTTGACCAGTAGTTATTGAGTTATCTTTAATAATGTTATCTTTAATAATATGATCTTAATTGACGTTTTAATCAACGTTTATCTACATTGATAATGTTTTTATTTTGTTAATTTAGAAAAACAGAAAAGTAATTTTATAAATACTACAATATAAAAAAAAATTACAGATATAGATTAATGGTGTACATAAAGTGTCTTGTCTTTCAAACAATATAACGCGTTAAAATTTGAAGCACTAAAATGTTTTTTTTTGCTTAATTGGTTTGAATTAAATAAATAAATAATTAATTATATAATATACGATTTTTAAAATTTTTAATTTTGCACTTTTGTTTTGTGTGAATAAAAATGCTCTGTTTTACAATTTGGAAAACAAAAAGTTAGATAAAAAATCAAGTGTCAGTTTTTTAATGACCGGAAGTTGTTTATTTCAGCTATTTTCTAATAATAATTAAATAATTTAATTCATTCTCTGCAATCTGCAACAATTCATTATTCAATCTAAATTTTTTTTACTGTTTAGAATATACTTTTTTAAATTATTTGTATCTTTAGTTTTTATTTTAGTTTTTTTTTTGACTAGTATCTTGCTGGGTTAAAAACTAGTGAAAACATTTTTTGACTAGCAATTTAAGCAGCGACAGCTTTACAGGCTGCTTTATGTACTTTAAAATAAAAAAAAAAAAATATTTCTGTTTTTTGTGTTAAAAAATGTGCAATTTTTAAAAGTTGTTTAAAACTTGGTTTTTAGTTATAGTTTAATTTATTATTTTTTACTATATTTGTTAATTTTAGCAACATTTTTAATACATGTCTTTTTTGACTTGAAAAGATCATAAATTATATTATATAATTTCATTTTCTTGTAAAATAAAAAATATAAAAAAAAATTTTTGTTGGAACTCGTTCTCTAGACATACTGTAGGTTAATAAAAAATATGATTTTATGTTGAAAATCGCCATTTTTACCGACTTTATAAAAAAAGGCTTTGTATTCGGTTATATATTTTGGTGTTGTTATAAAACTTATTTCTAGTCAATTTATCGATTTTAATGATTTTATTTGTATTTGAAAGCTGGAGGTTTTTGTGTGGTCTTATGTAAATTTTATCAAGATCTTACCAGTAGTTTTTCAGTTATTCTTATGCGTATTAATTGACGTTTTAATTGACATTTATCTACATTTATGATAACGTTTTTATTACTATTTAATAAAATTAGCAAACTACTGAAATCGTTTTATAATCATAATAATTTAAAAAAAAACTACAGATATAGATTAAGATGGTGTGCCGTTGTCTTTCAAACAATCACGTGTTAAAATTTGAAAAATGTTTTTGCTCAATTGGTTCAAATTAAATAAATAAATAATTAATTATATTAAAATAAGTTTTTAAAATTTTGATGTGTTATATATCTTATTTGTGAATGGAATAATTACCTCGTTTTGAAATTTTGAAATGAAATGCAAGTAAATGAAAAATTAATGGTCAATTTTTTGACATTTAGCAATAATAATTAAATTACCGAATTATTGAAAAAAAAATTAATTGTGTGAAATCTACAACAATTCTTTATTCAATCTAATTTGTTTTACCATATTCAATATATTTTCTTCGTTTACTTCTATCTTTTATTTTTATTTTAAGATTTTGTTTTTGTTTTGACTAGTATCTTGCTGTGTTAAATGCTGTTATTTATTAAGTTATTTTGTTCAGTAAGCAACGACTACTCCACTGAGGTCTTAGCCGGGAAAGTTAACTTCCACATCTTAGCATAATTCAAAAACGTCAAAAATCGAGTTTTTTTTTATTTTTTTTTTCGTTACGGTATAATTTTATAGACCAAAAAAAACTTAAATTTCTGAAAGTTTCAGTTAAAAATTTTAATTTTAAAAGGTCGCTTATAATTTTTTTTAATTTATTAGTAAACTAGCAGCCCGTCCCGGCTTCGTACGGGGTAGACAATTATTTATTTTTGGAAATTTGCCCCCCAGTGCCTCCTCCACCCCGCCCGCCGCGATGCTCGGCGCGCTTTTCAGACTGCATCGCAAACAACGGCCACGGCGCTATGGCGGTTTTGTTTACTGTTTGAATTTTTTAATGCGAAATATCTTTTGAATGGAAAGTCCAATTTAAATAATTTAAAAATTATTTTACAGGTAGTTAAATGGTCTTGACCATAAAATAATTTATTTGGATAAGGATTAATACAAACACATAAATAGCATGGTTTGAATTTGGTTAGCATTTTCATTAATGTTTAAAATGAAAAAAGTTGTTGTAGTGACATAACTACAATAGTTGGACATATGCTAACGGGGAGTTTTTTGTAGACATTATGATGTTCTTCAATATTGTTGTACATTATTATGTTCTATCGCAAATAGTTTCGGCAGCGCATTTGACGAAAGACATTTTAAGACTCATTTTTCTACACCTTCGGTTAAATTGTTCAAATTTTACCAAGGATCCCTAATTTTTTTCAAAATAAAATGTAGCCTATGTCAAATAGGAAGAATGTAGCATTCTATTGGTGATAGCATACAAAAATAGGTACACATCTTTCCTCTTTATAATATTAGTGTAGATGACTTTAGATTTTTCGAGCGACTTTTAAATATTAAAATTAAAATTCCAGCCATTTTTTTCCCTTTATTTAGTACAATAATCTATAAAAATACACCACGAGATGAACTAAAAATCAAAGTCAACAAAAAAAAACATATTTAACTGCGTCGGTAATTAAAATTTCTGTCTCAATGAAATGAAACCGCGGTAATTTTAAATTATTTACAACAAAACTAATCATAATTAATCAAAATATTAAGAAAAAACAAAGAAATGTAATGATACGATTTACTTGTAAAATTATAAAATTAGAAAAAAATTGTTTTTTTTTTTGTTATTCTTGTTCATTTTAGTTCATCTCGTGGTGTATTTTTACAGATTATTGTACTAAATAAAAAAAAAAAATAGCTGGAATTTTAATTTCAGCTCAATATTATAAGATTGCTTAAAAAAATCTAAAGTAATTTACTAATAAATTAAAAAAAATTATGAGCGACCTTTCAAAATTAAAATTTTTAAGCGAAACTTTTAGAAACTTATTTTTTTTTTGGTCTATAAAATTATACCGTAATAAGAAAAAAAAAAATGCAATTTTCGACAATTTTTGAAACTTAAAAAAATTTGAAGCAACTTCTTAAAAATCTTTTTTTGAGCTGTCTTTTAGAGCGAGTTTTTAAAACATCAAAAACTAATATTTTTTCATTCAAGACTCAAAAAAAAGAATTGTTTTTTTGGCGCCACTCTAATATATATGCATCAAAACATGTAGACATTGATGTCGCTCGTTTTAACTTTTATAAATTTCTCGGTTTTTAAAAAAGCCTAACAGTTTTTTTTCTGTATAGACTCTTATTTTGTTCTTTTTTTTGTTGTGATTTTTTTATTTTGTTTTTTAATCTATCTTGCTTTCTTTTATTTATGTGAAAAATAGATTTCTTCTTTTTATTAAATCTTGAAAATCAGCACCAGCTATGTCAGCACCAAACTTTCAAACTGCAATTTTGGTTTCAAGTGTGAGAAAAGGCTGATACATTTATTAAGTGAAAGTGATATAATTTTGGTCATTTAAGTCAAAAATCGCTTAAATTCCGTCTTTGGTCACATTCAGACAGGTGGATGACACCTTCATACATGTACAGAGACAAGTAGTTTTATTTGAACAATTGTATACCAAGATAACACGACATCTTTTATCTATTTTCGCTACTATAGCTATGTAAATTTTTTAAAACAATGATAATTATTAGGAACTGCTGTGCAATGTTTCCCATAATGATACTTCATCTGTTTTGTATATCAATTAAGTTTTGCTGACGATTAATTTTCAAATTAATAAATAACTAAAAAAGCACATTGAACAACTTGATGACATAAAATGTACCTCGTAAGCATTTTTTCCCAACATTTTCTATTTTCCAACATGAATTAGCTGTCACTTTCACTCGTTGTGACACAAATTCTGTATAGACTGCTTATTTTTCTAAAATAATGCATTGACACCGAACCTAAAAGTCAATAACTTTTCGTGTTATCGACAGGAATATCAAAAAAACGGTCGTTGACTTACTGTATCTTGCTTAAAATTCCCATCAATCTGTTATTTACCAAAAGGCGAATTTCGCTTTTTGCGAACATCCCATCCATTCATTTTAATCGAACCAATTTCGAAAAAGATTTATTTTCTGAATTCGATTCTTCAATTCTTGCTGATGGGAATTTCAATTGAGACGATTTTAACTCTTCTAGAACCGATTTAGAGTGTTTCTGTTTTCATAAATAATATTTAATCATAAATAGTTCCTAAAATTGCCAATAATAATATATTCTGGCGTCAGATCTGTAATATTAAGGCCAAAATAGCAATGTACAGTTTATCCAGATGGAAAATAAGAGCGATAGTCCAACAAATTGTAACGTTAATTATTACTGATCACAAATGGTGGAGGTGCCGGGATAATAATAAAAAACTACTTTCACGGCTAAAAATAATTATATTAAACGAGTCTAAAAATACACTAAGTGTGAAAATTTACATCTTTTAGAAAAAGCGTGCTGAAGGTTTAAAGAAGATTAGCGACGTTTCGCGCTTCATCGGTGTAGGCGTCATCAGAACAGAAAAAATGATCGCCTACCAATATTTGAAGAGAATTAAGAGGAAAAATGTAATTTTATAAAAATGACAAAAGCTGGGCTACATTTTGCTATTTAGCGATAAGTATACAAAAACAACGTTATAAAATAACGGGTGTTTTTTAAAATTTGACGTCATAGTCAGCCATACTATGAGTCTGTGTGAAGTTCAAAACAATTCCTTCGAATGTCAAAAAAAATTACTAAACTTCTCAATTTTTTTAGTTTTGTAATATATGTTAGCTTTCTTTTGTTTAAAAATGTCAAAAATTTGAGTCAACGACAAAGCCTGAATAGCAATGAAATTTTGATCTGTAAGACTAGTCAAATAATTTATCAAAACACATAAAAATTTTCAAAATAGCGCTAGAACTTTATTAAACAACTTCAACCACTTTTTTAATAACTTGCCAGAATTTAATGACAGCTAAGTACATTTTATTTTCACCTCAAATTGTTGGTGTTATTAAAAAATATTTTTTTTGACATTTTCAAACAAAAAAAAATAACATTGTGAAAATATATGTTTTTAAAACATACAACTTTACTATTGTTGCTTTTTAAGAAAAAGCCAAATAGTCTTAAATTTTTGAAACAAATGAACACAGTTAATAGATTTTTGAAAACATGTTTTACGTTCGAATTTTTTTTTTGATTCTGATAAGTGGTTTTAAAAATATTTGACCGTCTTCATTCTTTTGCGCAACCCTGTATATAATCAGTATTTTTTAAATGTTTGATATTAGAAATATGTCATATAATAAATATTTATATATAATATTGTATGAAAGCATGGTACATAAATGCAAGAATAGGATTCGGGTAGAGAGTCCCATGACGTTTCCCAGGGTTTAAAAAAAGCAAAACATAAAATTTAAAGCTTTGAACATTATCGAAATTGAGTAAGTTTACGCTGTTATTCCACAAATTGAACGTCAAAACTAAGAGAAAATTAATATTTTCATTAATTATTATTTGTTAATTAATGTAAGAAAAAATAATTAATTCATGTTAGGTAAACAAAAAAAAAAACCAAAATAATTTTGTTGTTATCAAGCCTTAGTGTCTGATTGTTTCATATAAACGTCATTGTATTTTTAACAAAATGGCGGTAGTAATCGTCAAATTTCAATTTCAAATTTTTCCTAATTTTCTTTAATAATTTGTAACCTAATTTTTATTATTAATTAGTTTATTCGTTCCAGATACAATAGTTCAATGAAAAATAATCTATCCACTTTTTGCGCGACATAAAACACAAAGAGAAACGTGATATTAATGGAATAATGAAACTCGTGATTGAAAATAATAGTCGTCAACGTGTCCTCTTTTAATTCGACATGTGCTCCAATTATTTGAATAAACAAAGTACATTGTGATACATTTCATATATTGTTCGGTTATGTAAACATAAATGTAGCACATTTTAATAAATCGTTCACCTTTCTACAGACAGTTTGCTAAAAAATGTCTTATCACACTAGGGTCGAGAACTTGGTCAAGCTACTGTTAAAAATTGCTAAAAAGTTTTTTTAACCACTTATTGTTTCTACTTAACAAACCGGGAACATCAACTTGGCAACAGCGTTAGTGGGTCTATTGCAGCAGTGGGCTCAGCTAAGACCATAGTAGAAGTAAATAGGTATGACATTCAGATCACATTAACTAACTGTTAACTTACCTAAGTCACTGTACAAATTTTGAAATTCCGCTTACATCACAAAATCATCACAATACAATGCGACTAGCCGCAAAAACTGAATAACACACTTAAAACTTGAACTAGTGAATGCCAATAGACCCGCTGGCAGCGTTGCCACATTTCGCTGTTTACGGCTTGTTGAGTGGAGACGGTTGTGTACAATGTATTTTCCGGATTTAGAGCTGGCTAATTCGTCTTTCTTATATCAACCACATTACTCATCACAACTTGTTTATTAACTAGCTTGTTCAACTGGTACAGTCACAAAGTTAGATTTGAAAAATTTTCCATTTTATTAGTTAATCTTGAAATTAACAAAAAAAGTGTTCAAATTTACTTATTTTCATTATTTCAAAAATTAAAAAAAAATCGAAATAATTATGTATTAAAAAGAAAAAAATTGGTTCCAAATTTTTTTTGTTAATTGAATAAATGCAATACTTTAATAATACTTATTTGTTAAAATACAGTGCACGTCAAAAGTATGGAATAAATTAATTCAAAATTAAATAATTTTTTTTTAAAAGACATTTTTAGACACTTTAATTTTTATTTATAAAAATACATATTTTTATGCTAAATAAAATTCTAAGCAGTCTTTTGCTTCAGAGTTATAACGTTATCGATATTTTTTTTAACATTAAAATTTCGCCAGTTAATTGATTTTACGGAAATAATAGGTCTTTGGATAAATATTAGACTTATTCGCAATAGCAAATTCATTTAAACTAAGAATAGTTATTAAACTCAATGAAAAGTGTTAACGTTCTGAGTCTATAAATCCAAGTTTTGAATAAATTTGCTTTGATTTTTTCATTTTTTTTTGGTAGCAACACTAAAATAGTTAAACGCATATTTAGATATGAGTTTAAGCCAAAAAGTGCTAATGTAATTATTTGACCAGCTTTTTACCTTACTTGTGTAAAACATTTATATTTTCTTAAAATGATATCTGACATTAGTGACTTTTAGCATCAAAACGTGAAAGTATGGTTTCTCCACTTTGATGCAATAAATATCCGTACTGTCTAACCTAAATTAAAATTTAAAAAAATATTTTTTCTATAAATTTTTCCAGTTTATTATTTATTCTTAAAAAAATTATTCCAAAAATGAAAAAAAAATCATGTATTAAATGAAAAAATTTGGTTTAAAATTAATACTTTATTTGTTAACATAATAAATAAGCAATACTTCAATAATACTTAAAATACAGTGCGCGTCAAAAGTATAGAATAAATTGATTCAAAATAAAAGAAATTTGAAAAAAACATTTTTTTGACACAACTTCATTTTTATTTATAAAAATACATATTTTGATGTCAAATAAAATTCTGAGCCGTCTTTTGTTTCAGAGTTATTACGTTATCGATATTTTTTTTTAACATCATAATTTCGCCAGTTATTTGATTTTAAATAATAGGTTTTTGGATAAATATTAGACTTATTCGCAATAGCAAATTCATTTAAACTAAAAATTGTTAAATCTCAATGAAAAGTGTTAACGGTCTGAGTCTATAAATCTAAGTTTTGAATAAATTTGCTTTGATTTTGCATTGCTTTTTGGTAGCAACACTAAAATAGTTAAACGCATATCCTAGATATGAGTTTAAGCCAAAAAGCGCTAATGTAATTATTTGACCAGTTTTTTACCTTACTTGTGTAAAACATTTATATTTTCTTAAAATGATATCTGACATTAGTAACCTTTAGCATGAAAATGTAAAATATGGTTTCTCCACTTTGATGAAATAAATACCCGTACTTTCTAACCTAAATTAAAATTTAAAAAAATATTTTTTTTTATAAATTTTTCTAGTTTATTATTTATTCTTAACAAAAAATATTCCAAAAATGAAAAAAACATCATGTATTGAATGAAAAAATTTGGTTTAAAATTAATACTTTATTTGTTAACATAATAAATAAGCAATACTTCAATAATACTTAAAATACAGTGCGCGTCAAAAGTATAGAATAAATTGATTCAAAATAAAAGAAATTTGAAAAAAACATTTTTTTGACACAACTTCATTTTTATTTATAAAAATACATATTTTGATGTCAAATAAAATTCTGAGCCGTCTTTTGTTTCAGAGTTATTACGTTATCGATATTTTTTTTTAACATCATAATTTCGCCAGTTATTTGATTTTAAATAATAGGTTTTTGGATAAATATTAGACTTATTCGCAATAGCAAATTCATTTAAACTAAAAATTGTTAAATCTCAATGAAAAGTGTTAACGGTCTGAGTCTATAAATCTAAGTTTTGAATAAATTTGCTTTGATTTTGCATTGCTTTTTGGTAGCAACACTAAAATAGTTAAACGCATATCCTAGATATGAGTTTAAGCCAAAAAGCGCTAATGTAATTATTTGACCAGTTTTTTACCTTACTTGTGTAAAACATTTATATTTTCTTAAAATGATATCTGACATTAGTAACCTTTAGCATGAAAATGTAAAATATGGTTTCTCCACTTTGATGAAATAAATACCCGTACTTTCTAACCTAAATTAAAATTTAAAAAAATATTTTTTTTTATAAATTTTTCTAGTTTATTATTTATTCTTAACAAAAAATATTCCAAAAATGAAAAAAAAATTATGTATTAAATGAAAAAATTTGGTTTAAAATTAATACTTTATTTGTTAACATAATAAATAAGCAATACTTCAATAATACTTAAAATACAGTGCGCGTCAAAAGTATAGAATAAATTGATTCAAAATAAAAGAAATTTGAAAAAAACATTTTTTTGACACAACTTAATTTTTATTTATAAAAATAACTATTTTTATGTCAAATAAAATTCTGAGCCGTCTTTTGTTTCAGAGTTATTACGTTATCGATATTTTTTTTTAACATCAAAATTTCGCCAGTTATTTGATTTTAAATAATAGGTTTTTGGATAAATATTAGACTTATTCGCAATAGCAAATTTATTTAAACTAAAAATTGTTAAATCTCAATGAAAAGTGTTAACGTTCTGAGTCGATAAATCTAAGTTTTGAATAAATTTGCTTTGATTTTTTCATTGTTTTTTGGTAACAACACTAAAATAGTTAAACGCAAATCTTAGATATGAGTTTAAGCCAAAAAGCGCTAATGTAATTATTTAGCCAGCTTTTTACCTTACTTGTGTAAAACATTTATATTTTCTTAAAATGATATCTGACATTAGTGACTTTTAGCATCAAAATGTGAAAGTATAGTTTCTCCACTTTGATGCAATAAATATCCATACTATCTAACCTAAATTAAAATTTAAAAAAATATTTTTTTTATAAATTTTTCCAGTTTATTATTTATTCTTAAAAAAATTATTCCAAAAATGAAAAAAAAATCATGTATTAAATGAAAAAATTTGGTTTAAAATTAATATTTTATTTGTTAACATAATAAATAAGCAATACTTCAATAATACTTAAAATACAGTGCGCGTCAAAAGTATAGAATAAATTGATTTAAAATAAAACAAATTTGAAAAAAAAAATTTTTTAGACACAACTCAATTTTTATTTATAAAAATACATATTTTGATGTCAAATAAAATTCGAAGCAGTCTTTTGTTTCAGAGTTATAACGTTATCAATATTTTTTTCAACATCAAAATTTCGCCAGTTATTTGATTTTACGGAAATAATAGGTTTTTGGATAAATATTAGACTTATTCGCAATAGCAAATTTATTTAAACTAGAAATTGTTAAATCTTGATAAAAAGTGTTAACTTTCTGAGTCTGAAATCTAAGATTTTAAATAAATTTGCTTTGATTATTTTATTATTTTGTGGTAGCAATATTAAAATAGTTAAACGCGTATCTTAGATATGAGTTTAAGCCAAAAAGCGCTAATGTAATAATTTGACCAGCTTTTTACCTTATTTGTGTAAAAAATTTATAGTTTGTTAAGTTGATATCTGACATTAGTGACTTTTAGCATCAAAATGTGAAAATATGGTTTCTCCATTTTGATGAAATAAATATCCGTACTGTCTAACCTAAATTAAAATTTAAAAAAATATTTTTCTTATAATTTTTTTCAGTTTATTATTTATTCTTAAAAAAAGTTATTCCAAAAATGAAAAAAACATCATGTATTGAATGAAAAAATTTGGTTTAAAATTAATACTTTATTTGTTAACATAATAAATAAGCAATACTTCAATAATACTTAAAATACAGTGCGCGTCAAAAGTATAGAATAAATTGATTCAAAATAAAAGAAATTTGAAAAAAACATTTTTTTGACACAACTTCATTTTTATTTATAAAAATACATCGTTTTATGTCAAATAAAATTCTGAGCCGTCTTTTGTTTCAGAGTTATTACGTTATCGATATTTTTTTTTAACATCAAAATTTCGCCAGTTATTTGATTTTAAATAATAGGTTTTTGGATAAATATTAGACTCATTCGCAATAGCAAATTCATTTAAACTAAAAATTGTTAAATCTCAATGAAAAGTGTTAACGTTCTGAGTCTATAAATCCAAGTTTTGAATAAATTTGCTTTGATTTTTTCATTGTTTTTTGGTAGCAACAATAAAATAGTTAAACGCATATCTTAGATATGAGTTTAAGCCAAAAAGCGCTAATGTAATTATTTGACAAGCTTTTTACCTTACTTGTGTAAAACATTTATATTTTCTTAAAATGATATCTGACATTAGTGACTTTTAGCATCAAAATGTGAAAATATGGTTTCTCCACTTTGATGCAATAAATATTCGTACTCTCTAACCTAAATTAAAATTTAAAAAAATATTTTTTTTACTATAAATATAATAAAAAGCTTTTTACTTAAACTGTCTTTTGATAGCTATTTTGTATCATTTTATATCTATGAAAAAATTCTAATAAAAGATTTACCAAACCTGATAGAAAAAGGTGCGGTTGCAACGTCTTATTATAATCTAAAGTGAAAAAGGTCAATGCAAATTTATTCAAAGTATATCTGTAAACTTGGACATAATTTGTTCTTATTGGAACTCATCAGCAGGTCAAAACAGATTTAAATTTGGATAAATTTGTAGTGACAATTTTAGACCTCTATATACTCAAGTGCCTGTATTTTTCTCAATGTGGTAAAACAATGTCACTGCAAATTTATTCAAATCTGAATCTGTTTCGACTTTCTGGTGAGTTCTAATAAGAACAAAACATGCCCAAGTTTTTACAGATTTAGTGTGAATAAACTTGCACTAATCTTCTTTATGAGGTGGTTAACCAAAGAAGATCGATTATATTGATATAAGTTTGAGACAAAGAACGCTAACGTGATAACGTGGTTGTCCAATCAGCAACATTTTTTTTGTTTCGAATTGTATAATTGTAATAATTGTACTTTAATCAATTAGAAGTTATAAAAGGTTGAGCAGCTTTTTGCTTTTGTTTTTAATTGTTTGATCAAAAGAAAAGTTAATAATAAAATAGGGTTTTTTGGTGTTTTCTCCGAAGTGAATAAAAATAAATCTACATTAGACACTGCAGTTTGTTTATGGTTTCCTTCCTCCATCATAATAACAATTCTTCGCAAATATTATCATGTTTCTCCGAACATTTATTATTTCTTTATAATCAAATGTATTGAAAGTTATTTGCGAACGGCCTTCTAGTATTTATTTGTGTGACACACCAACAAGAGTCGCTAGCTCGTGCGAAAAAATATTTTTCCAAATGCCAAATAGGTTTATCGGCCATAAATTCAAATCAACAAATTTTTGGCAAATAGGAAAATAATAAGTTTCGAGTGAAAAACTTGACCCGGTATGTATAAGGAAGCTATTTCGAGGGGGTGGCAGCCAATTAGTCATTTTTATTTTTGTTTTGGAATAAACAGTCGCAGATTTTTGGAAAAATGGCATTCTTCTCATACCACAATGTTTTAGCATAGCATTACCATGTTTGCAGCCCTGAGAGATCTTTCGCTTTGTAGTCTTTTGATGTGAAAAATGTAGGTCAGTGTTTTTAACAATTTCATTAATGTTTCGCTCATTCAGTTTGAATTTTTATTTACGTTCAAAGTCATGTGTAAAGATTTTTATATTTTAAATTATTATGACCTATTTCGCTGTGAATACAAACAATTTGAAAATTGTGTTAAAATAATTGTAATTATTTAAATTTGCGGCAATTCCCAGAACGATTTTGACGAATGATTTGCTTTTCTTCTGGTGCTTTTAAGTGAAATTTCAAGGCTTTTTTCACATTTTTAAATACTAATTTTTATAAGATAATGCGTTACTTGCCCGATTTGTTCATTATTAGAAAATGTTTGTCGAATTACCAATCACTTACTGCTACAAGAGGAACTGAGACGTTGCTTCTATTGATAATAAATAACTCACCTTTAATGATGGTTGCTGAAACGGAAAGAAACAAACAACTGAATTTGCTGTACAGTATTCAACTGCGCGCTGTTGCACTGGTTCACTGAATGACCATTGATAGCCAACAATTCAGTGAACAAGTTGTGATGATTAACGTAGACGACATA
The DNA here is from genome assembly GCA_947359425.1 of Lagria hirta. Taxonomy (NCBI): domain Eukaryota; kingdom Metazoa; phylum Arthropoda; class Insecta; order Coleoptera; family Tenebrionidae; genus Lagria; species Lagria hirta. Next base: position 49,612,911 of record OX375794.1, read on the forward strand.
ATAAGAACAATTAAGCCGTTTATATCTACAGCCGGAGTATAATCCTTGCATCAACAATACATAATAAGTGACAGAACTTAAATAATTATTAAATATATGATATTTTTCCGTTAATCAAGTTACCACAATCATCAAAGATCTTCTAAAAGTTTATCGCTTCTAAACTTCCAAAAAAATCTTAATTTGACAATTTTAAAAATCTCAAAAAAAATCAAACATAACCGCACTTTATTTGAAAGCAGCTGAAACACTAAGCATAACTTTGTTTTTTTCTATCCAGACTAATAACGAAGCGTGAAAAAAAAACGCAAAATAAGAGTAGAAAAAAAAACAAATACAAAAAAATATAGTAATACACAAAAGACATAGATTGTATTATATAGTAAAAGTTTAAAAATGTTGAAAAAAGCTAAAAAAATAAATAAAACAAAAAAAAAAGAAAAGAAAGTTAGTTTATGGTAATGGTAAAATAGAAAAAAAGAAACAAAATAGCATAAGAATTTTATATTGAAAACAGTTCAGTATCAGTTTTTGATGGAGAGAAACAATATTGCAACATTTCTATTTAAAACTTTAGCGGTTTTAAGTAAAACCAAAATATTTAACCAATGTTTTAAAAAAATGTACGAAACGTGAAACAAAGAGAAGAATAATAACAAAGCGAAGAAAAAAAAAAAAAAAACAAAATAAAAAAAAGAAAAGTAGAATGAAATTGATAATAAACATTTTATTATATAGTACAAGGATAAACACGTTAAAAAATCTTGAAAAATAAAGAAAATTAAAAAAAAGAGAAAGTTTGTTGATGGTAATGGTAGAATAATAAAGATGCTTAAAAAGGCATGATAATTTTTTATTAAAAACTAAAGTTTTTGATTACAATTTAATAAAACTAAAACAACAATATTGGAACATTTCTATTTAAAATTTTAACGCTTTTCCTTTAAAACTAAGATAAGCAATTTAGCCAATGTTTTAAAGTAATTAAACAAGCTTGAAAACTCTTTTAAGAAAAAAGAATTAAAAACGAGGAGATAAAAAAAGTTGAAAAATAAAATGCAAGATATAGGAAAAGAAGAAATAGAGATAAATATAGTAATAGATAAAGAGATATTAATAATAAACATATAAGAGTATCAAAACGTTAAAAAAAAACTAAACAAATAAATAAAACAAAAAAAAGAAGAGAAAGTTATTGATGGTAATAGTAAAGTCAAAAAAAAGCAAAAAAAAAAACTTTACTATCAGCAACTATCAGTTTTTGATAACAATTTAATCCTAAAATCAAAATCTAAAATTTAAAAACATCTAAAACAACCGATCGATGAGGAGAAAAAGTATTGGAACATTTATTTTCCAAATTTCAACGCTTTTGCTGAAAAACGAAGATCAGGAAATTCAGCCAATGTTTTAAAGCATTTTATCAGCGTGAAAATTCTAAAAGTAAAAAAAAGCTTGAAAAATATATAGTAATAAAGAAGAAAAGCTAAAAAAATAAAAAAGATAAAAAAAACAAGAAAAACGTTATTATTTACTTTTAAAAAATATCAGTTTTTGATTGTTAAAACAACCGATTGAAGAAAAGAAAAAATATTGTATCATTCATATTAAAAAATTTAACGCTTTTGTTTTAAAACTTAGATTAAGAAATTTAGACAAGGTTTTTTATGAAACTCTATCAAGCGTCAAAATTTCTTTAAAGAGGACTGATAACAAGCTGAAAAAAAGCAAAATAGGAGAAAAAAAACTGAAAACATTAAAGTAATAAAGAAATATTTATAATAAACATTGTATCATAAAGAAAATTATGAAACCTTTAAAAAAAGCTAGAAAGATAAAGACAACTAAAAAGAAAAAAAAATGTATGTTGAAAATAAAGAGAAAAAATATTGTAACATTTATATTCAAAAATTGAACGCTTTTCCTTGCAAACTAAGATCAGAAAATTTAGCCAATATTTTAAAGTATTTAATCAATCAAGCGTTTCAATTCATTTAAGCAAAAAAAAAAATTAATAATAAAGCCAAAAAAATGTTAGAAAGAGAAAATGCAAAATAAAAGTAGAAGAAGGAGAAATAGAACAAACTATAGTAATACAAAAAGAAATATTGATAATAAACATTATATTATATAGAAAAAGTATAAAAACCTTCTAGAAAAGCTTAAAAAATACAGAAAACCAAAAGAGACGAAAAAGCTTGTTGATAGTAATAATAATAATAATTGAAAACTAGCCATTTTTGACTAAAATTAAAAAAAGAAATAAAAATTGCAACATTTCTATTCAAAATTCAACGTTTTTGCTTTAAAACTAAAATTAGGAAACTTAGCCAATGTTAAGAAATATTTTATAAAGTGTGAAAATTTTCTCAAGCAGAAAAAAGACTAATCAAGGCGAGAAAAAAAAAGCAAAATAGAAATAGGAAAAGGAAAATCAGAAAAAATTATAGTAATAGATAAAAAAATAATGATAACAAAAATAGTATCGTATAGTAAAAGTTGAAAACGTTAGAGAGAATTTAAAAAAATATAAAAAAAACAAAAAACTAAAAAAAAATTGTTGATGGTAGTGGTAGAACAGAAAAAAACCCATGAAATAATAAATAGCAAATAATATAAAAAAAAGAAAAAATAATGATAAAAGTGATAAGAGATAATAGAAGATATTGAATGGGAATAAACCCAACTATCGCCATGTACTATTTTAAATTGTAAAAAAGCTTAGTGTTTATGAAAAACAATAAAGTTTATAAAATTAAAATAAATATGTAATGTAAAATATTTAATAAAACCTAAGAATGTCTACACAGAAAATAAAAATATTTTGATAATAATTATTATAATCTAAAAATAGAAAAAAAATGTCTTTAAAGTTGAACACACAAAATCATAAATCGTAGAAAATATAAAAGTTTATTATTAAAAAATAAAAATTGGGATTATTCTTAAAAAATGTAACTTAAAGGAAAGCTATCACTCTTTTTTTTAATAATATATGGGAAGAAAATTTTTTTATTTTATGGAGGATTTAGGGTATAAAATGTAGATGTTTTTTACAGTTCTTTATTGCATCTGAAAGCTACGTTTCGGTACAAAATTTTACCTTCTTCAGGCTGTTGATGTCATTGAACAAAAAAAAGTGATTGTGATTCTGATTTTACTACGGCTGGCTGGCAGCTTCAGTACCAACAAAGTCTATTTCCAAAAAATCCAATTGACAATTGTTTCAAAAATCCGAAATAATTTTTTTTTGATTTTTTATCTTTCTATTTTAACGTATTTCTCTTTAAAAAAATGACCGGTTCAATGACATCAACAGCCTGAAGAAGGTAAAATTTTGTACCGAAACGTAGCGCTCACATGCAATAAAAAACTGTAAAAAACATCTACATTTTATACCCTAAATCCTCCATAAAATAAAAAAAAATTCTTCGCATATATTATAACTTAAAGGTTTAAAATTTATATATATTTTTTTATAAGCTTTTTCATTTCTGAAAAAATTGGCTCAGAATAATAGAATTGATTACATTTATTTATTTTTGAAATAAGGGTGGCATTCTTGAGCTTGCGTAATGAGATAAAGTGCGATACTTTTGACGGACAATTTATGACGTACAAATATTCTTCAAAACATTTAAAGACACAAAAATTTGTCAAAAGTTGGTATCAATATTTAAAAAAAAATGTGTCATTTGAAATGAAATCTCACAATCTAATTTATACACCCTACCGATATGGAATTATTTTATTTTCTCATCTTATTACGTATGCTCAAGAATGCCACCTTAAATCTTGAATGTTGAACTTACAAAACCATAAATCTAGCAAAAATCATAAAAAATAGCTTAAAATGCTTAATATTTTTAGAGAATTAGGCATATTGTGGCGCATGTTTTAATGTCTAATTTCAAATTTTTGAACAATCTTGATTTATAAAAATTGCTACTGTAACAGTCCAGGAGCAGCCACTTTTCGTGGGAATATTTTAAAAAACAGTATCTATGAATCTGCTGTAAACATTTATTTTCCAGATGTAAGTTTTTATTTTATTTGGATTTTTTCTGCCACTGTAAGCTTACCAAATACCTGGCACTCTCTGGAATATTATTAGGATAGGTCTAAAGTTATTTTTAATCTGGCAACGGAAAGCGACGAGATGTGTTGATATCAAAATGGAGTATCGTGCATTTTTTCAATCAATCATCAAAAATGAATGAAGACGTAAATTTGCATTAAGATCATGTATACCGACAAAGAAGATCGCGGGGAACACGGGAAAAGTCAGTAAAATGAGGATTTATGTGGGAATAATGGTTGGATGCTGGGAAAAGTACTGAAATTGAATCCTCTTCTCTTCTGCAAGGACTTTCACCTCTGCTCACTTCCGGGAGCTTATCTAATCGGGAAATTTACTAAAAGGAAGTTTTTAGCCACGCGTCGCTGTTTATTGTGGGATTAAATGAATTATTGGAGATTTTCTGCGACAGCAGCTAGCAGGAATATTGGAGATGTTTGTTGTGATGGATTGTTTTTCACTTCCGACCGTTTTCGGCGCTTAACTCCATCCTCCAAGGAGTCAGTGACATCAGATTTTACGGCCTTTCATAACATAAGCCTGGGATAACAGGTCTTCCCGTTTGATCATAATAACTTCCGGGACAAGAGCAATTTAAATTATTGCTTTCTTTGGTTGGCGCTTTGATTTCTCTGACTACTAATTCCGCTAAATGTTTTCAACCTGAAAAGTTTCGGCAAACAACTTCCGATAGCCTAAAAACTTGGAAAACTCTAAAGTTCACAATATATTAGCATTTCAAAAAGTTTTTAAAAGAACAAATAACAACAATAAAATTATAAATTGCTAATTGATCCTTGAGATTTGCAGGATATTCAAAACTCTTATGAGATATCTTGAGATATAACTTTTAAGTATTATAAATTCAGAATTAACATCGTTCATCAGGTCTAAGACACTGAGTAAATTGACTTACCACAGTTGATACTTGAGCCTGTTACACTTAATCGTCTAATCAGTTGTTTTTGGAGCCGATGCCAGCTAAGAAAATATTTTGAATGTAGGAATATAAATACATATTAGTAGTTTTGTTTAAATTTTTGATCTGCTCTATTATAATTATTTAAAAGTAACCTAATACAGTAAATAAGTAGAGTAACAATTCTTTCTGATTTAACCAAAGAAGGGCTACGCCTTGAATGTCAATTTTTTCTAAAAATAGTTTAGAGAAAAATTTTATTAACAGTAACTATTTCAAAGTAAATTAATTATAATAATAATTATTGATTATTAAAAAAGTAATTTTGTCATCATTATCATTACTTGTCAAAGACTAATGATTTTTGAATTCAGCAAAATTGCTGTGCCTCTCAGACAGAAGAGGTTAAACATAACAATTGTAGAAATGTTGAAAGCAACAATTATGCAATCTACTAATTTTTGTCAAACTATCTAATTCAATAAGTATAAATTTACGAAAAATTAAAATTATTTACTTTCAAACAAAAACATAGCGGTTTTATGTCGATTCTGACTTGATAATCTTATTACTTTCTGATGAGTTGTTAATTATAAGCTGTTTTTAACTTCCAGCTAATTTTTCTTAACATTTTGTTTCATTTTTTAAATTTTATCGTATCTTTTGTTTTTGTCTTACTGAGCTTCATTTAATTTTCTTTTGATAAGTTTTTTATTTTTGTTTTTTTCATTATTAAATTCTCTTTCATTTTACAATTTTTTTGTTTATTTTTTTTTAGTTGTTACTTTAAATGCTTATATCATACTTTTATAATGTTTTTCATGTTACCTCATAATTTTTTTCTGAGTAAACCAATTTTGATGATTTTTTTTTATTTAGATGCTGGTCTTTTCTATTTGCTTAAAATCTGACCAGCAGTTTTTGAGTTATTGTTATTAATGCTTTTTTTGACATTTATTTTTGGCACCAATGATTATTAAAATTTGTGAGAAATTAAAAAAAATATTTCAATATAATTAAATAATAGTCTAGTTTATTTAATTATTTAAGCAATTTATATAAATAAATAAATAAATAAAATATTGATTAATCATATTGAAAACAGTCGGTGTTTTCTAAATTTTTGATTTGTATTATTATTATCTATCATTTTCTTTATTTAACTGTACTTTTACTTTTTTTTCTTTTTGTAGTTTTTGTTTTTGAATTCTTTGCTTTTAATTTAAACATTTTTCTCTTTTAATTTTATTTTCTTCAACAATTATTTAGGTTTTTTTTTTTGCATTTGTTAGTTCTTTTCCTCCCATGATAAGTTTCCTCTTATCAATTAATTTTTTTTTTAATTTTTGCATATTAAGTTCAAATTTATTTTATATAACTCTTATATAAAGTAATTTAAATTCTTAAGTTTTAAGTAAAATTTTTTTTTTAATTTTTTATTTAAAAAATTAATTTTTGATTTTAAAATAATCATTATTCGGTTTGTTATTATCTTGTTTTTGTTGTTTCTATAATCAAATTCTCTTTCAATTAACAAAATTTAATCAAATCATCAAATTCTCACTCATCAACCACTTTATTTTATTAATTTTATTAGTTGCTATTTTAATTGCTGATATTATTCTTATACATTATATTTTATTATATATTTTTTTTATTTTGTCTCTCTTCAATTATTTGATTTTGATCTAAACATTTTTTTTTATTTATTATGTAAATCTTATGTTTTGATTTTGTATTGTTTAATATTATCTTGTTCTTCTTCTTTAAATACTTTTTTATCAAAAACGTTTCTTTCTTCTTTTGTGTTTTATTTATTGTTGAGTGTTTTAAAAGTTTTTTTGATATTAAGCTAAACTTTATTTTTCAAGTTTTTTATATAAAGCGCTTTATCCTCTTAAGATTTAAATTTAAGTAACATTTTTTTCTTCAAAATTTTAACATAATTATTATAAAAAAATTAATTTATAATTCGAAAACAAGCATTTTTTGTTAATTATATATTATTTTCTGTTTTTGATTGATTCAATCGCATTTAATTTTTTTAGGGACTTCTTGTTTCGGTTGTTTCTATCATCAAATTCTCTTTCATTTAACAAAATTTAAACAAATCATCAAATTCTTTCTCATCAACAACATTTTTGTACCAATTTTTTTGAATTGCTTATATTATATTCTTACTATAATTTTTTTTTATTATCTATTTCTTTTTTTACTCAACTTTATTTTTAGCTTTTTTTTTGTTTTTGAATCATTTCATATTAATCTAGGCATTCTAGCATTTTCTTTATTTTTATGTTTTTAGTAAATCTTATTTTCCAGTTTTGCTCCACTTAACATTATTTAGATTTTTTTTTTATTCTCTAGTCTTGTTTTTATGTACAATTAAAATTGTTCTTTTTATAAAAATTTCTTTCTCTAATTTTTTTCTTAAAAATTTTTCAACATAAATATTTAAACAAAAATTAATTTTGATTATCAAATCTGCATTTTTTGATTTATTATAAACAATTTTTGTTTCACCAGATCATCGAGTTATTGTCAATTTTATCTAGATTTTGTAAAGTGCGGTGCGTTAATAGTTAATTAATGGATTATTTTTTGAGTTTGAAAAGTGTTTGATTATATCCCTAATGCTGTATTAGCAAGATTACGAGGCAGATAAAAAATGTTATTATATTTCTTTTATATAGTTATTTTTTGTTATATAATTATGTTATTATAAACATTTTTTATAATTATTGTTTACTAAAATGAGTTACACTTTAACTTTTTTTATTGGGCTAGTATAACACCAAAAACTGTTTATTTTAGATTGATAGACTAATTTTTTTTATAATAATTAATTTTAGAATTTAGTAAGAAAACAAAAACTTACACTTAAAAACTTAAAAATAAAACTTTGAATGTACTTTATGTTTAAAAACCTAGAATAATTTTTAACTTCCAATATGTAAAAAAATCTTCAAAATCTTAAAACAAAATTAAAAAAGAAAGAAATTTTTGTGATAGTAAAAATTTTCTAACAAATGCAAAAAAAAATAATTGAAAAAAATAAAATGCTCATATTAAAAAAAAAATGAAAACAAAAAATAGTAAACGTAAAGTCAAATAATAGTTATTTACATAAACGTCAGAAAAATTTCAAAATAGCTATTAATTCAATGAAAGTAAAAAGAAATTTGTTAAATGGAAGAGAATTTGATGATAGAAAAAGCCCAAATAAAAATACAAAAAAATAATTAAATGAGGCTGAATCTAACAAAACCAAAAAATGAGATAAAGTTTAAAAAATAAAAATAATGTTATAAATGTGAAAAAAATTAACAAAAAGTTAAAAAGCAGCTTATAATTAGCTTAATAATTCAAAAAAATGTCATAATTTTGCTATGTCTGTCATTTTCAAACTGAACATACTAGTTTCAAAGATTTTTAAAATTTGAAAAAAACTGACTTCAATATGATTAATTATAATTTTATTTATTCATTAATTGATACAAATTGCTTAAATAATTTCGTAAATAAACTATTATTTAATTATATTGAAATGTTTTTTAAATTTCTTACAAATTTTAGGTGTCAAAAATTTTTTTTTATAATAATTAAGTTCAGAATTTAGTAAAAAAATAACAAATTCACTTAAAAAGTTGAGAATAAAACTTTGAATGTACTTCAAATGTTCAAAAACCTAGAATAAATTAATTTCCAATATGTAAAAAAATTTTCAAAATCTTAAAACCAAATTAAAAAAGAAAGATATTTTTTTGATAGTAAAAATTTTCTTACAAATGCAGAAAAAAACATAAATTAAAAAAAAAATGCTTATATTAAAAACAAAAAATTGGAAACAAAAAAAAAGTAAACGTAAAGTTAAATAAAAAAATAAAAAAAATTTTAAGAGTATAATAATATGAGTAATAAAATTAGCTATTAAACCAATGAAAGTAAAAAGAAATTGAAGAGAATTTGATGATAGAAAAAGCCCAAATAAAAATACATAAAAATAATTAAATAAGGCTGAATATAACAAAAACAAAAGATGCGATAAAGTTATATTTTTTTAAATTTTTTACAAATTATAAGTGTCAAAAATATTTGTAAAAAAGAGTATTAATCAGAACAATTCTAAAACTACTGGTCATATCTTGATCAAATTCAAATGGGACTAAATGGAAAACACCAGCTTTCACATAAAAAAAAAACATCAAAATCAGTTTTTTCTTTTTTTGATAGTGGTTAAATAAAAAAAACATTGCAAAACCAGTTCTACTAAAAATATTAAATTTTTTCTAGATATAGTTTATGTTAGGTATTATCTAACAGAGAATCGATGCTCTATTTATCTTTTGGACAGTATTGGATAATATTATGTAAAATGACAATAATAAGCGACACGTGAATTCCCTCAATCGGAAACCTGCCTCGAAGCGTCTTTCAGACAAGCTTTTTCATTATTATGGTATCTGTTTTGTAATCATGTCTATTCAAAGTCTTTTCATGCCGGGGGTGTCTGCTTAGAAAAAATGATTAGATTGGGAGCTTTGAGGCGAATGTCGGCGACAACTTGGTTTTAAAGTAAATGGGCGATTTTTTCGCTTTTTTGCTGCTAAACAAATGAATACAAACTTTTTTAAGTGAGTTTGAAGTATAGAAGATTTGCTTTTTACGTATTCCAATTTTATGAAAACCTTCACACAAATTAAGTCGTGTGAAACGAAACTATATTGTTAAGTTAACATTCAACCCAATTCAATGCGAAAAGTTAACAAGCAGGAGAAGCACTTTTAATACTTCTATAACAAGAAGAAAAAATTCGAAGCTAACATTATTTGCAGAGTCTCGAAGAGGTTTTTTCTATTATTAGCAATATTTTTGAGTTTTAAAAAAGTATTACTTGTTATTGGTTTTATGTCTCTACAATAGTAAATTGACAAAAAACAAAAAAAATATATATATACAGTATGTCTGGAAAATATTTAATATTAAAAATATGTATAGATGGTCTGTGATGTCTCTTGTTTGGTTATTATGACAACTGACTTTGTTTTTTTCAGAAACCCCTATATTTTTTTATTATTGTGAAACAAATGTATATTTTTTTATCCATTAGTACAATTTTGCTGTAATTGAAAAAAACTAAACTAAAATCGTGTTAAGACTATTACATTTTAAAATGTTTTATGTTTAAAATTATATTTTTAAAATTTTTTTAAAAATAAACATTTATTTATATATTTATTATTCTTTAATTTCTATTTTTTTTGTATGATTATCATTGTTCAATTTCCATGATATTCTTTAACAAACACAATTTTGTTTTATCATTAAATTTGTGTTTTCTCTTTTTATCTTTTTTTTTAATTTTTCTATTTGTTTGCAAATAATTATAAGACTGCACCACAGAATAGATAAACATGTTTTTTTTTAATTGACAAATAAATACAGGTACCGTAATTAAAAAAAACACAGTTAGTTAAAAAAAGCATAGTATTATGCACAATCTATATATATAAAATAAAGTCTGTTAGTTACACCACTTATAACTCAAGAACGGCTTTACCGATATGGTTGAAAATTGGTGAGGTGGTAGCTTAGAGCCAGGAGACGGACATAGGATACTTTTTATCCAGAAACCACCCTCTAAAAGAGGGGTGAAAGTCAAATGTGAAATGCGATGTCGGAAACGTTCGGTGAGGCTCGGCAAATTACCGAGAAACAAAACGCAAATGACAGCTATGTAATTGACGTATAATGACAGATATGTAATGACGTATGGATGACAATTTGATATTTGTAAGTGAAGTGAACTATAAAACTCGGTATGGTTGAAAATTTTACTTTTTAGGTGAAGTGAAGTTTAATTAATAATGCCGCGACCAAGACGATCGAATCTTTCCCGACAAAGCCGTGATGCAAGAAGAATATGAAATACTGCAAATGAAAGGACTGAAGAAGAACAAGAAATTGCACGTGAACAGCGCCGCGATAGTATGGCTCGACTTCGTGCTTCTCAATCACAAGAGCAAAGTGAGCAGCCCGTGAAACAGCTCGGTTGGCTATGCAGAATCGTCGAGCGAACAGAGGTCAACAAAGTGCTGATTTGAATTGAGCAGCGTTTCAATACGATTGCAGCAATGATTACAGCTTGCATCCTAGCGTTTGCATTGGGCAAATGGACGTAGTTTGCGAGTATTGTGGTGCATTAAAGTTTTCCGGAGAAACCCCTGAATTATGCTGCCTTAATGGTAAAGTAAAATTGCCATTGTTGACTCCGCCACCTGAGCCATTGTACTCATTGCTTTGTGGCGAAACAACATATATATATATATATATCTATATATATATAAAAGAAAGTCTGTTAGTTACTCCACTTATAACTCAAGAACGGCTTTACCGATATGGTTGAAAATTGGTGAGGTGGTAGCTTAAAGCCAGGAGACGGACATAGGATACTTTTTATTTTAGAAACCACCCTCTAAAAGAAGGGTTAAATCAAAATTAGGATTGCGATGTCGGAAACGTTCGGTGAGGCTCGGCAAATTACCGTTCCAAATAAATCGATCCACTCCCCCACCACCAACCAAAGTTGCACCGTGCGTTTACATGTAAAGGGTTACAAACTTTGGGTGAAAGTTTGTATCAAAAATTATGATGACTGGATTTGAATGAAAAGAATAGAATACTTTTTATTAACAAAGAGATAAAAAGAGGTGGGATAGGAACAAAAAATGACAAGTACCAATATTAGTATGATTTTCAAAAATTTTGGATTGTTTATTTTAAAAATAATATCTATGTTTAAATCCGAAGTTTTAGAAGTAAAATATTATCATTCCTTGATAGGGCGGAAAGAGGGCAAAATGTCTAAAGATTGATGTCGTTTTCATAATTTTTCCCATAAATTGCCTAAGTTCTCAAAAAAAAATAAATAGGTATGTTTCCTGCTTTCTAAAAAATTACTCTTAGGAGGATGAAAAGAGAGTGTTCTAGGGATAAAAATGTAAGAAAACGATATGGGTATTTTCGAGGAATTTCAGGTCGTTGATTTTGAAAATGATATTTAAGTTAAAGAGGGTTGTAAAATGAATGTGATAAAGGTAATAAATGTGAATAATTAATTTGGGTATCATTTTTATAGTTTTTGGGATCGTTTATTTTAAAAATCTATATCTATTTATGACCGATTTGGCTGAAAATTGGTGGAGTGGTCGTTTAGAACCAGTAGCCCAACAAAGAATATTTTTTATCCCATTCCGTGTGACGTGACATACAATATAGAACGTAAACGCATCTGACATATAATAACAAAACAAATGACAAAAAAAATAAAAATAAAAAATAAAAAACAAAACTAAGGCGGAACAAAGTTCGCCGGGCCAGCTAGTAATAGATAGAACAAGTTTTATTTTAACCATTTTTTCATATTTTTCCAAATTAAGAAATTATAATAATTATTAATAATTATTTTTATTTACTGAAATATGTGTTATTATATACAAATATATATTATATATATTTAATACAAAATACATTACAGGCTTATAAATCAGTTTGGTTGTCTTTACAATAATAAATTGACAAAAAACAAAAAATATATATATACAGTATGTCTGGAAAATATTTAATATTAAAAATATGTATAGATGGTCTGTGTTGTCTCTTGTTTGGTTATTATGACAACTGACTTTGTTTTTTTCAGAAACCCCTATATTTTTTTATTATTGTGAAACAAGCGTATATTTTTTTATCTATTAGTACAATTTTGCTGTAATAAAAAAAATAAACTAAAATCGTGTTAAGACTATTACATTTTGAAATGTTTTATGTTTACAATTTTATTTTAAAAATTTTTTTTAAAATAAACATTTTTTTATATATTTATTATTCTTTAATTTTTATTTGTTTTGGATGATTATCATTGTTCAATTTCTATGGTATTCTTTAATAAACATAAATTTGTTTTATCATTAAATTTGTGTTTACTCTTTTTATCTGTTTTTTAAATTTTTTTATTTGTTTGCAAATAATTATAATACTGCACTACAGTATTAATATGTGTTGTTTTATGCAAATATATATTATATATATTTAATACAAAATACATTACTGGCTTATAAACCAGTTTAGTTTTTGACATTTTTGACTAAGCAGCTTCTTTTAGAATTATTTAAAAATCGGCTTTTTTTATTAATTTTGTAGTTATTTTTTTTTCATTTGTTAAAAAACTAACAAAAAATTATTTAAAAAAATTGCAAGTTAGTTCTATTAGTTTTCAAAATATGAGTGATCTAAAAAACTATAATCTGTCAAAAAAAGATAGTATTTTTTTTAAACATATAAGATTAAATTATTAATTTAATTTAAATTAATAATTTAAATTAAATATTATTTAAATATATAAGAGTATTTGGATGACACAATAAAATACTCTATTTTTCTTCTCTATTTTTTGAGTTCTGATCTTATTTTAGCGCCAAAACTGTGAAAATCAATAAATCAGTAAAAAATATCGACAAACATTTTTGTAAAAAATCATCTTTTTTCCATAAAACGTCTGATTAAATAGTTTTTTATAATAATAATAAGAACATGTCTATCAATTGTGTCGTCTATTTGATTTGAAAACTGTAGAATTATTAAGCCACAAAAATTTATTAACAAATAATTTTGTAAAAAATCAAATTTTTCTTTTAAAAAGTTTGATTAAAATTTTTTGTCAGACTAACCGTTTTACAAACTTATTTTTTTTATTAAACTTTTTTACTTTAAAATTTTTTAATTAACAAACAAGTTAATATGTAAAAAATTACAGAAATGTTTTGTAAAAACAATTTTATGTTTTACAAAACCAATTTGATGATATTTTTTATAAAGGATTTTTTTTTAAGTTATTCGCAATTGAATTTGAAAAAATAAAAGAATAACTGAAATTAAATTAATTAAAGACATTAATTAATCTTGAATATCTTTTGCAGGAAGTTAAAAAACTATTATCAAACTCTTTTTGTAGAGCATTAAATGTGTTTCAAAGCAAAATTCTGTATTTTTTTTGATTTTTTATTAAGGAATTTTTTTGTAGAACAATTTTTTTTATTAATTTACTATATCACTAAAATAATAATTGTAGGAATACTTTTAAATGCTTTCTAATGTAAAAAAAAATATTTTTTTTGTGAGAAATTTTTTTTTCTGTTTGCGTTCAATAATTTTTGTTGTTTTAACTTAAGTTTTCCAAATTATTTAACGTTTATGATAAGTCTATTCAAGTAAGCTGTAAAGATCTTTTAAAATAAATTGGTTAAATTTTTCTGTGTTTATTTATATATTTATTGTGTTAATTATTTACTTGTCTTTTATTTTAATATGTTTTGTATAACTGTCATTGTCAAATTTCTATGGTTTTACAAACATTATTTTTATTACGAGAGTATGGTTTCGCACCCTCCGGGTGCTTACCCTACTCTCTTGAGTAGAGGGTTGCCTACGGCAACGTGTATGAACCTAGAAAGGTTGCCTTCGGCAACCGTAAAATAAACGCACTTTTTTTTTTTATTAGATTATTGTTTATTGTTACTTTCAAAACCAATTCATTTGTAAAATGAGCCAATTCTTTATCAAATAACTTTTTGACATAACCTCACTTTTTGTTTCTTTTTTTATGTAAATCTGTAGCTATCTATAAATTATAAAATATATTGTAATATTAATCAAAAATCAAGCAATAACCTACCTCTTATATAATTATATTATTATTAGAATAATCTATTATCTGATATTGACCAACCAATCCAATGACTTATAAGAAGAAGAAGACTGCATTTTTATAGAGAACACACTTGTATCACATTTCGTCAAACAACTTAGGACCTTCTAATTCGATATAATTGCAGCGGTAAATTGCTTTTTTGTAGAATATTTTATCGGTCATTCGTTTGAAAAATTGTTCCAATAAACTCGCTGTCATTCTATTTGACATTTGAACTTTTTTAATGGAAAATTTAGCGATATTTCTATGGGCCTATAAAATCCATTGAAAATCATTCTAATAATTATAATATAGCAAATAATGTAATTTAAAAGGAATTTTCTTACCGAAATCTTATCTGAATCGATTATTTTCGAAAAGCTCTTTTCTTCGACTGGTATTAGTTATTTCAGGAAGCCAACAAAATTGACAAAATTTCCCAAAAAAACTGACTGTTTTCTGAATTTGAGTATCTATCTATTCTGCTTTTTCGGCCAACGTCCTATATACGTCCTATCCGTTTACTCACTTTATCGGTCATTCGTTTGAAAAATTGTTTCTACTAACAGTCCTTCATACCCCTTTATGCTACCACAAAAAAATTCAATTCTTATCTCAAAACATCACAACGAAACTCTATTGATGCCGTTTTTTATCAAATTTCTTACAACATTTAACAATTTGTCATAATTAATAAATCTTCTTTAGGCGCCACTTTTGCTAAAAAGAGATGCCGCCAACGCATTTTATTATTTTACAAACATTATTTTTATTATTAAATTTGTGTTTTCTTATCTTTTTTTTGAATTTCTCTATTTGTTTGCAAATAATTATATAAGATTGCACTACAAAATAGATAAAAAAACGCATTTTTATAAAATCGACGGAAAACAATATATGTATAATTGGAAAAAAATCAGTTGGTTGAAAAAACCATAGTTTAATACTATGGTATTTCAAACTAAACAGAAGACAATGATAACAAGTTCAAAATATCCACAATAATAAACCAAACAAAATGAAAAATAAAAATAAAATGTTGAAAACTTTTAAAGAAGGTACTTTATAAAAAAGTATTATTTGACCATTTTTGTAGAGCATTAAATGTTTTTCAAAACATATTTTTGTAATTTTTTACATACTGATTTGTTTGTTTGCTAGAAAAATTCAGAGTAAATTAGTCAAATCAAAAAAACACATCAGTTTTTGAAGCTTGATTACTTTTAAACGGTTCGTCTAACCAAAAATTTTAATTTCAACTTTTTTTGAAGAAAATTGGAATTTCTGCAAAATATTTGTCGATAATTTTTTTTGGTCAATAGTTTAACAGTTTTGACGCTGAAATAAGATCAGGACTAAAAAATAGAAAACGCATTGATTTTTTTTGACTCTGTGTCATATTTTTTTTTTATTTTTGCTTAATATTGGTCTTATGACTTAGAGGCAGACGCCCTTTATTTATAAATGTGCATCACAAAATATTCTTTTTTATTAAATAATTCACTTTTTTTTATATATGTAATATGATTGTATTTCTTGTTTTTTTATATAAAACTATGTTTATTGTACAAGTTAGTTTTATAAAGCAGCCTAATTTTTCTTTGCGTTTATCAAATAATTTTTGTTTTTTTCAAATAATTTTTTTTATCAAATACTTTTGCTTCTTATAAAATATTTTTATTTACCAAATAATCTTATTTCTCATAAATTGTTTTTTTTATCAAACAATGTTTATTTATAAAATAATTGTAGTAATTAATTTAAACACTTTTTAATACAGAAAAAGTAAATTTTTTTGTAGTTAACTTTTTTTTTCAGCCTTTAGTTGCTTTTTTATTTTATTGATGTTCAAACTCAAGTTTTTCAAATTATTTAAGGTTTATGATTGGTCTTTTCATATAAGCTCTAAAGAATAAATAGAAAACAATTTTTATTATTATTATTATTGAGGGCAAAAAATGTTTTTTGTCAAAAGTTCTTTTCAATATATTTTTCAAAAACAATACTGCTTATTTTTTGGCTCTGTCTAATGTATATAATTTAATTTTTTAAATTTTTGCTTAATATTGGTCTTATGACTTTGAGGCAGACGCCCTTTATTTATAAATGTACATCACAAAATATTCTTTTTTATTAAATATTTTTATTTTTATAAAATTACTTTTTTTTGATATATGTAATAGGATTTTATTTCTTGTTTTTTTTTATATAAAATTATGTTTATTGTACAATTTTTCTTAAGCTAGTTTTATAATGCAGCCTAATTTTTCTTTGCGCTTATCAAATAATTTTTGTTTTTTTCAAATAATTTAGCTTATAAAATATTTTTATTTACCAAATAATCTTATTTCTCATAAATTGTTTTTTTATCAAATAATGTTTACCTATAAAATAATTGAAGTAATTAATTTAAACATTTTTTAATACAGAAAAAGTAAATTTTTTTGTGGTTATCTTTTTTTTCAGCCTTTAGTTGTTTTTTTATTTTATTGATGTTCAAACTCAAGTTTTTCAAATTATTTAAGGTTTATGATTGGTCTTTTCATAAAAGCTCTAAAGAGTAAATAGAAAACAATTTTTATTATTATTGGGGGCTCAAATATTTTTTTTGATAAAACATCTTTTCAATATATTTTTTAAAAAAAATACTGCTTATTTTTTGTCTCTGTCTAATGTATATAATTTAATATTTAAATTTTTGTTTAATATTGGGCTTATGACTTTGAGGCCGGCGCCCTTTATATTTAAATGTATATCGCAAAATATTCTTTTTTATTAAATAATTTTATATTCTATAAAATTACTTTTTTTGATATATGTAATATGATTTTGTTTCTGTTTTTTTTATATAAAAATATGTTTATTATCTAATTTTTCTTAACCTAATTTTATAATTTACCACAATTTTTCTTTTTCGTATCAAATAATTTTTGTTATTTATTAAATAATCTTTATCAGATCATTTTGTTTCTCATAAAATATTTTTCTTTAACAAATAAGTTTATTTCTCACAAAATGTTTTTTTATAAAACACTGTCTATTTATAAAATAATTGTAGCAATACTTTTAAATGCTTTCTAACACAGAAAAAAACAATTTTTTGGAGTTTTAAAGTTTTTTTTTAGCCTTCAGTTTTTTTTTTATTTTAGTGATGTTCAAACTCAAGTCTTTCAAATTATTTAAGGTTTATGATTGGTTTATTCATCTAGACTTTAAAGAAAAAATAGAAACACTTTTTCTGACTATTATTATTAAGAGCTCAGTTTTTTTTGTCAAAACATTTTGCATTATATTTTTCAAAAAAGTACAATTTTTTTTTGCTCGGTCTAATGTATATACATAATATAATTTTTGATTAATATTAGTCTTTGACTTTAAGACAGGCGCCCTTTTTGTTTAAATGTATATCACAAAATATTCTTTTTTATTAAATAATTTTATTTTTTATAAAATTCTTTTTGATATTATGTATTAATTTCTGGTTTTTTATATATAAAACTATTATCTAATTTTTCCTAATTTAATTTTATAATGTACCCCAATTATTCTTTTTATTTTTACTAAAAAAACTTATTTATCATAAAATGTTAAATTTTTTGGTGGTAAACTTTTTTTTGAGTCTTTAGTTGTTTTTTTATTTTATTGATGTTCAATCTCAAGTTTTTCAAAATATTCAAGGCTTGTGATTGGCCTATTCATCTAGACTGTAAAAATCTGTCTAAAAAAAAGTTGGATGAATTTTTTTTTAATAGATGGAAACTTCCTATATTTCATAAATTTTAATTTTTCTTGTTTGAATGTGGATAATTTCTCTAAGCAATATTTTGAAAATGTAGAAAATTTTTGAACCATTTTTGGTAAAAGCGCCGTCAAAGTATGTTTACTTGTGTTTATTGTCTACATTTGTTTTTTTATTTTGATGTAAGTTTTATTGACCAATATTTAAGAGCCAGTCCGCCACTGGGCTCTATGTTTTGAAACTAAATTTAGAAAGGAAGCACAAATCGCCTAAGTAAATCATTCGCTAGTCGCCACAATAAAATTGTATTTTAATTAAATTTTTATGCGTCTAACCCAAATTTTGGTTTTGAGTTACATAGTTCCTCTCCTATTTTATGTTTATTTGAGTTTTGATTAATATTGAATTTGGAAGTCCGATTTTTATCGTCGCTCGTAAAGTAGAAGATGTCTGGAAGCTTGCCTAGGTGTCTTTTGTAAATATTTTTCAAAAGAAAATTTTTCATAATCACATATTGTGTGTCCAGACTTTATAAACAACGATTTAAACGATGAAGGACAGAAATTAAAAGTGTTTAAATGTCAGGCGAGGCAATCTGTTGAGACATTTTGTGTTTTATAAGTTTCTGTCAAATTGGAATGTGTGCTTTTAAAAACCAGGAAATAGAGCCAGCTGTCTTTTTTCCAAAAAAAAAGTTTTACTAAAATTATTTCTAATTTGATGAGAAAAGAATGGTATTCTGCCTTGAACTTATCGAAGCTCAAAGCGTAGCTAATATGTGTAATAGGTAAAAACGTTCTTAAATATAAAAAACAAATATTTATACACACAAAATTAAATATAAATTATCAAACAATCTGAAAAAATCTTCACTAGCCTTTCATTAACGCTTGATTTTGACTAATCTTTATGTACACACCTCATTAATGCACGATTTTTTTGATATAGGTAGTAGATTCATAAACTATTTGACCTGACAGCTGAAGTGAACAAGGCATAAAAAAATACAAAAAAATTAAGGCAAATAACTAAGAAAAAATAACAAAAGCAACTGTCAAAAAAAAAGGATATGATACACAAAAGTAACAGAAAAGCAAATAGTTGGACAAAAAATGCAGATAAAAAAAATTAAAAGTTAAACAGTCTCTAAAAAAAATGAAAGATAAAAAATCAGTAAGTGAAGAATACATAGAAAAAAAAGATTATAAAAAATGTGAAAAAAAAAAGAAAAGTGGAAAGAGAGTCAACGAAGAAAAAACTTTTGTAGGATTGTCTTTGGCCTCACAATTTTTTGATAACCAAAAATTGTTTTTACTTTTGCTTTTGTTTTTTGACAATTATCAGCTTGTCTGTGTCCTGTTCTAAAATTATGTTTTAATACTTTTTTTTCTACCAGAATTTTTTTATTTTTTTTTATATTTTTGAAGCGCTATGTTTGTTTAAAATAACATTAAATGAAAAAATATATATATTTAGAAAGATAAACAATTTACATACAATAAAAAACAGTTCTGTTACCTATTTTTAAAACTGAAAAAGTTTTTTAAGAAAAAGCCACTTTTCCAGTTTTGACCAGTCTTTGATGTACATATATCGTTTATGCTTAACATTAGGATATTTTTGTTTCAAAAATTAAACAAAGCTTTTAAACTATAAATAAAGCTTTTTTCCTCAAAAAACAGCTATTTTTTGTTTCAAAAATTAATCTAGATTAAAACTAGAGCATGTTTTTTATATATATATTTTTTGTGTTTTTTGAGTTTATTATTTTGAGTTATTATTCAGCTTTAAAGCAAATTACTTTATACGACTTTTTTACTTTTTTTTCTTACAAGTCAAAGTATAATTAATTTTACTTTAGACATTTTGTTTGATTTTGTAAGAGACATTTTCAATCACAGCAGAAAGTTTGACCAAAAAATAGACGACTTTTTGTCTCAAAAATCTGATATTTGTTTTGGTAAAAATTAAACAATTTTGTTGTAAAAAATAGAATAATAATTGTTTTAATCATCAGACTACGTTTTGTCTTAAAAATCAAGATTATTAGACTATTTTGTCTAAAAAATTAAATTATTTTTGGTTATGAACATCAGGCGACTTTTATTTGACAAATTAAGCAATTTTCTTTTGAAAATTTAGCTTTTTTCTCTCGAAAGTTACGTAATTTTTCTGTCTCTAAAATTAATTTCGGCTAAAAGTTTCATCAGCTAACATTTTTTTTTTATTTTTAATATTTTATATTGAAGAAAATTTAGCAAAAATTTACCTCTTACGTCATACGTTTTTTTATAATTTTTGAACTAAGATATTTTTTTTTCTAAAAATTGAACTATTTTGTCTAAAAAATTAAATTATTTTTGGTTATGAACATCAGGCGACTTTTTATTCAACAAATTAGGCAATTTTATTTTGAAAATTTTGCTTTTTTCTCTCAAAAGTTACGTAATTTTTTTGTCTTTAAAATCAGTTTCGGCTAAAAGTTTCAGCTAACTTTTTTATTTTTAATACTCTATATTAAAGAAAATTTAGTAAAAATTTACCTCTTAGTCATACGTTTTTTTTTTAATTTTTAAACTCAAGATATTTTTTTGCTAAAAATTGAGCTATTTTCTTTAAAAAATTAAATTATTTTTGGTTATGTATATCAGGATACTTTTTATTCGACAAATTAGGCAATATTATTTTGAAAATTTACCTTTTTTCTCTCGAAAGTTACGTAGTTTTTTTGTCTTTAAAATTAATTTCGGCTAAAAGTTTTAGCTAAAATTTTTTTTTTAATTTTTAATATTCTATATTAAAGGAAATTTAGTAAAAATTTACCTCGTACGTCATACGTTTTTTTTTTAATTTTTGAACTCAAGATATTTTTTTGCTAAAAATTGAACTATTTTGTCTAAAAAATTAAATTATTTTTGGTTATGAACATCAGGCTACTTTTTATTCGACAAATTAGGTAATTTTATTTTGAAAATTTAGCTTTTTTTTTCTCTCGAAAGTTACGTGATTTTTCTGTCTTTAAAATTAATTTCGGCTAAAAGTTTCAGCTAACATTTTTATTTTTAATACTCTATATTAAAGAAAATTTAGCAAAAATTTACCTCTTACGTCATACGCTTTTTATTTTTAATTTTTGAACTTAAGATATTTTTTTGCTAAAAATTGAACTATTTTGTCTAAAAAATTAAATTATTTTTGGTTATGAACATCAGGCGACTTTTTATTCGACAAATTAGGAAATTTTATTTTGAAAATTTAGCTTTTTTCTCTCGAAAGTTACGTAATTTTTTTGTCTTTAAAATTAATTTCGGCTAAAAGTTTCAGCTAACATTTTTTTTTTTAATTTTTAATATTATATATTAAAGGAAATTTAGCAAAAATTTACCTCTTACGTCATACGTTTTTTTTTAATTTTTGAACTCAAGATATTTTTTTGCTAAAAATGAAACTATTTCGTCTAAAAAATTCAATTATTTTTGGTTATGAACATCTGGCTACTTTTTATTCGACAAGTTAGGCAATTTTATTTTGAAAACTTAGCTTTTTTCTTTCGGAAGTTACGTAATTTTCTGTTTTAGGAATTAATTTCATTTTTTTTTTTAATATTTCTTATATTCTATATTAAAGGTAATTTAGCAAAAATTTACCTCAACGCTTTTTTTTAATTTTTTTTAATTCTTTTGAGTCAAAGTATATTAATTTTTACATTAAACGCTTTGTCTGATCTTATAAGTGATCTTTAATCACAACAAAAATTAGATCAGAAATTAGGCTATTTGTGTGTCAAAAATTAGTCTATTTTTTCCAGAAAATCAAGCTATTTTTAATGCTAAAAATTAGGCTTTTTTCGTTACAAACTAAACGTTGACCTAAATGATAATTTTGATAAGAATTTCAGGCTCACTTTTTATAAATATTTCTTTTTGAGTTTTTTTAATTTTTGTTAATATTAATAAAAAATAAATAAACAGTAATAAAAAAACTAGACAAAAGGCATAGACAAAACAAGCAAAAAGAGAAATAACAATGCATAAAAATAAATTAAAAAGAAAAAAAAAACATTAAGCAAAAAAAAGTAAGTCAAACATCATTTATTAGCTTAGATGTCGAGGAAGAAGAAGACAATAAAAAGTATTTAAAAAAATTTATTTTTAGCTTAGGTAATTTTTTAAGATTTTTTAAATTTAAAATATATAAAAAAAAATATTTTTAGCTTAGGTAATTTTTTAAGATTTTTTAATTTTCTTTGGTTTAAAAAATATCTTTTGAAGGAAATTTTAATAAAAATTTAACTTTTAAAAACTTTCACTTGATAAAAATTTAAAAGCAACGCAGAGTTGAAAAAAAATAAAAAAATTATAAGAAAGAAACAAAATGTACAACAATAAACAAAAAAAAAGAAACAAAAAAATAATTAAAAAAAAACCCAAACATTGAAAACCTTAATATAATTTAATATACATTAATAATAAATATTTTATTAAAAGAGAGTTTTAGACAGTAACTTGACAAATTATTCCGCATCTTTTGCGCCGGCGCCGTTTATGTCTTCAACTCCAAAACAATTTGAGTTTATATCTAATAAAAGTACTACTGATGCTTATTGACTCATATGCACTGCAACTTATTGGTCTATTGAGCTCTCTTTTCTTGAACTTTCTGAAGTGTATCTTTTAAAAATTAAGGTACACCTCAGACAGCTTAAGAAAAGAAGGTGTATCTCAACACCTCAGGTAGCTTACAAAATACAAAAATAAAATAAGAAATATCTTTTCTCTTTAAAATCTTTCTTCAATAGCCTAAACAGATTGTAGATTTTAGCTTCAAAAATTACTACTTTAATGTTTAAGAAATATTTAAATTAAATTTCTCAAATAACTGAATAAATTTTCTTAAATAAATTAACAATTGAAAAAAAAAGTTTTTTAGGACTTTTGGTATTGAATTTTGCAAAACTTTTTTCAGAAGAGATCTGTGCAGATCTGGGGGCTAGTTTTGTGTAGGTTTAATGTCTATTTTGACTGGACTGTAAGCAAAGAGATAACGTTGCAAAATTTATTAGTTGAAAAGCTTTTAATTCTGTAAGTAAATGCTTTCCATGGAATATTTATTTGTCCTTCGATTTTCATCATCGATGAGCTGATTTCACAATAAGGAGTAAATTTAGCAAATGCAAACTCCGACAAGCGCCATTTTAATAGTGCAATTAATTTGAAAGAGTGGCATCTTGTGGAATAAATAGCAATAAATTTAAAGTTCCATTCGCCGATTGATGGCTAGACTCAATATGTTCTAGTTGCTAAATTATTGAGGGTCAAGCTCAGGAAAGTGGGTCACCTAAATGGACTGCAAACAATAAAGAGCCACACCAACACTGCTTTGAACTTTATGTGAAATTTACACAATTTTATATTTTTCGGTTTAATTAGGTGGATGTTCCAATTCTTTGTTGTCAATATTGGCAAGGATTTAGGCGGAATGGACGTGATGAGGTGAACAGATCGTGGATAACTTCTAATATTCACTAGATGCTGAATGGAAAGAGAAATATTTATCAATGATCAAACAATTTTAAATAAATTGTATTATTTGGGAATAAACAGGCTTCCTACACCTTTTTGGCTTGTATTTTTTTATTAACTCAAAGCTGCTTTTACCTAAACCAACATTAAAACGTTTAGATATAGTTAAAATAGGTAGAAAGTCACTCAACAGCCAGGTGGCTGAAGAAAGTCCTTTCAGAACCTGGTTTCCTACACTTTATTAGCTGCGTTTGCATTTTTTTATTTATATAAAGCTCTTACTTAAACCCAGATTTCTTGCCTATTTTATTGAAAATTTTAATTTATTTCTCTACTGATGGACGTGTTTCTTGGAACGTTTAAATATAGTAAAAATAGGTAGAAAGTCGCTCGATGACTAGGTGGCTTAGGATAGTGCTTTCAGAACCTGGCTTCCTAGACTTATCTGTTGTCTTGTCTATTTTATTAAAATTTTTAATTGATTTCTCTGATAAACTTCAGTGGTGTGTTTATTGGAACGTTTAGATTTAGTGAAAATATAGGTAGAAATTCGTTTGATGACCAGGTGACTACAAATAGTGCTTTCAGAATCTGGCTTGCTACAGCTTTTTGGCATCGCTACACTATTTTAATAAAAATATTTATTTATTTGTCTGATAAACCTACAGTGATGTGATTATTGGAACGTTTAAATTTAGTAAAAATAGGTAAAAAGTCGTTTGATGACTAGGTGACTAATGATAGTGCATCTGGCTTGCTACACCTTTTTGGTTTGCATTTTTTTATTAACTTAAAGCTCTTACTGCATTTTTTGTATATTTTATTGTAAATATTAATTTAATTGTCGGATAAACTTATATTGCTGCGTTTATTAGAACGTTTAGATATACTTAAAATAGGTAGAAGGTCTAGGAATTTTTAATTAACTTAAAACTTTTACTTAAACCTACATTTTTTTTCTATTTTAGTAAAAATACTAATTTATTTGTCTGATAAACTTACAATGATGTGTTTATTGAAACGTTTAGATTTAGTAAAAATAGGTAAAAAGTCGTTTGATGACCAGGTGACTAATGATAGTGCTTTCAGAATCTGGCTTACTATACCTATTTGGCTTGCATTTTTTATTAACTTAAAGCTTTTAGTTAAACTTACATTTCTTGTCTATTTTATTAAAAACATTTTTTTTTTATTTAAAATCTTTTATTTAAACCTACATTTCTTGTCTATTTTATTAAAAATATTAATTTATTTGTCTGATAGACCTACAGTGATGAGTTTATTGAAACGTTTAAATATAGTAATAATAGGTAGAAAGTCGCTAGATGGCTACGTGGCTTAAGATAGTGCTTTCAGAACCTGGCTTCCTAGACTTATCTGACATGTATTTTTATATTAACTTGAAGGCTTCACTTGAACCTACTTTTCTTGTCTATTTTACTTAAATTTTTAACTTATTTTTCTGATAAACTTAGAGTGATGGGTTTTTTGGAACGTTTAAATTTAGTAAAAATAGGTATAAAGTCGTTTGATGACCAGGTGACTAATGATAGTGCTTTCAAAAGCTGGCTTACTATACCTATTTGGCTTGCATTTTTTATTAACTTAAAGCTTTTACTTAAAACTACATTTCTTGTCTATTTTATTAAAAATATTAATTTATTTGTCTGATAGACCTACAGTGATGTGTTTATTGTAACGTTTAAATATAGTAAAAATAAGCAGAAAGTCGCTCGATGGCTAGGTGGCTTAGGATAGTGCTTACAGAACCTGGCTTTCTAGACTTATCTGACTTGCATTTTTATATTAACTTGAAGGTTTCACTTGAACCTACTTTTCTTGCCTATTTTACTAAAATTTTTAATTTATTTGTCTGATAAACTTAGAGTGATGTGTTTTTTGGAACGTTTAGATTTAGTAAAAATAGGTAAAAAGTCGTTTGATGCCCAGGTGACTAAAGATAGTGCTTTCAGAATCTGGCCCGCTATACCTATTTGGATTGCATTTTTTATTAACTGAAAGCTTTTACTTAAACCTAAATTTTTTGTATATTTTATTATAAATATTAATTTAATTGTCGGGTAAACTTACATTGCTGCGTTTATTGGAACGTTTAAATATAGTGAAAATAGGTAGAAAGTCGCTCGATGGCTAGGTGGCTTAGGATAATGCTTTCAGAACCTGGCTTCCTAAACTTATCTGACTTGCATTTTTATATTAACTTGAAGGTTTCACTTGAACCTACTTTTCTTGCCTATTTTACTAAAATTTTTAATTTATTTGTCTGATAAACTTAGAGTGATGTGTTTTTTGGAACGTTTAGATTTAGTAAAAATAGGTAAAAAGTCGTTTGATGCCCAGGTGACTGAAGATAGTGCTTTCAGAATCTGGCCCGCTATACCTATTTGGATTGCATTTTTTATTAACTTAAAGCTTTTACTTAAACCTAAATTTTTTGTATATTTTATTATAAATATTAATTTAATTGTCGGGTAAACTTACATTGCTGCGTTTATTGGAACGTTTAAATATAGTGAAAATAGGTAGAAAGTCGCTCGATGGCTAGGTGGCTTAGGATAATGCTTTCAGAACCTGGCTTCCTAAACTTATCTGACTTGCATTTTTATATTAACTTAAAGCTTTCACTTAAACCTAGTTTTCTTGTCTATTTTATTGAAATTTTTAATTCTTGGAACTTTTAGCTTTATAGTAAAAATAGGTAAAAAGTCGTTTGATGGCCAGGTGGCTGAAGATAGTGTTTTCAAAACCTGCCAGAACGAGTGGCGTTGATTCGAGATCCACCCAGTCAACAGTCTTTTTCAAAAAAAGAAGATGGTTTCTGTCTGGTTATGAGTATTTGTAAATGTAGGAAAGAGCACAATAGATTGTGATCTTGAATTTTTTAAATCTTATAGTGAAAATAAACTATTGAATTTTAAAAGTATGCAAATAGGTAAGACACATGGATCTAAAAAAATAAAAATGAATAGAAAAAGCAAAAAAACAAAAACATAAAACAGACAAAAAAAAAGCAAAAAAAAAATATTTAAAAAAAATAAAAACATTTTTTTTTTATCAAAGAATGTTAGGCGCGTTTCGTTTAAATATTATTATCAAAATTACATGTTGTGTAACCATGTTACTGTTTCTATAATTATTTATCCAGGTGCAAATTTATAAATTATGAAGGTGAACAACTAACTAATGCTGGTATTTTTATTTGTCGCAATAATCCGAGCCAGTCTAGCAAGCTTTTACTTAAACCTAGATTTCTTGCCTATATTATAAAAAATTAAAATTTATTTTTCTAGTGATGTGTTTTTTCGAACGTATAGATTTATATTAAAAATAGGTAGAAAGTCGTTTGATAGCCAGGTGGCTAGAGATAGTGCTTTCAAAACCTGCCCGAATGAGTGGCGTAGATTCGAGCTCCACTCAGTCAAGAGTCTTTTTCAAAAAAAAAAGATAGTTTTTGTCTGGTTATGGGTATTTCTAAATGCAGGAAAGAGCATCCTAGATATTCCTGTTGTGATCTTAAATTTTTTAAATCTTGTAGTAAAAATAAATTATTGAATTTTAAAAGTATGCAAGTAGGTAAGACACAAAGATCTAAAAAAATAAAAATAAAAAAATAATGCAAAATGATGAAAATAGCTTAAAATAGTAAAAAAATAAAACTTTTTTGCTTTATCAAAGAGTGTTAGGCGCGTTTCGTTTTATATACTACTAGCTGACCCGGCGAACTTTGTACCGCCTTAGCGTAAATTTGATGCAGTACTTTGTTTTGTATAGCTGACCTATCTTATGTATGCGTACCTATTCAATTTGAACTGTTATCTATAATATCCTCCATATAAAAATGAATACCTATTTCCCTGGTCTTGTCATACCCGAGAAAGACTTTACTAATTTTATTAAATATTGCCACCCCAGTGCCCCCTCCACCCCGCCCGCTGCGATGCCCGGCGCGCTTTTCAGACTGCATCGCAAACAACGGCCACGGCGCTATGGCGGTTTTGTTTACAGTTTGAATTTTTAAATTCGTAATATCTTTTGAATGGAAAGTCCAATTTAAATAATTTAAAAACTATTTTATAGGTAGTAAAATGGTCTTGACCATAAAATAATTTATTTGGATAAGGATTAATATAAACACATAAATAGCATGGTTTGAATTTGGTTAGCATTTTCATTAATGTTTAAAATGAAAAAAGTTGTTGTAGTGACATAACTGCAATAGTTGGACATATGCTACCGCGAAGTTTTTTGTAGACATTATGATGTTCTTCAATATTGTTGTACATTATTTTGTTCTATCGCTAATAGTTTCGGCAGCGCATTCGACGAAAGACATTTTAAGACTCATTTTTCTACATCTTCGGTTACATTGTTCAAATTTTACCAAGGATCCCTAATTTTTTTCAAAATAAAATGTAGCCTATGTCAAATAGGAAGAATGTAGCATTCTATTGGTAAAAGAATTTTTTAAATCGGCCCAGTACTTTTTGAGCCTATTCATTACAAACATACAAACATACAAATCTTTCCTCTTTATAATATTAGTGTAGATTATAAAAACTGCATGTTGTGTAACCATGTTTCTATAATTATTTATCCATGTACAAATTTATAAATTATAAAGATGAACAACTAATGGTAGTATTTTTTTGTTGTTGCGATAATCCGAGCCAGTCCAGCACTGAATAACTTCTAAACGTTTAAGTAACTGCGTTAAAAATTACTTAGTCCAATTCAATTAATGTCTTAAATTTTATTAAAACATAAAAATTTAATGTTACTCTTCTGGTCTATTTTTATCCTCTAAAAGTCAATGTCTACAGGGCATTGCTTCTGACAAGCAAAAATTTCCTAAAAATTTTTCTATTAACTTTAAAGTTAAGGTCGCACGTAAAAAAGCTACGTCCTTCAAGTATCTCGCCAACTAATGGCTAAATATAGAAAAAGCTTCGTTTGGAAATATCTGAACAATTCTATTACGTTCTCTCACAAATACTGAATCATTGTTTTACATAACTTATAATTGAAATTTCTGCTTACTGCTTACGCAACTTCTATAATGTAATTTATTTGCTTGATGAGAAGCTCTACAAATTGAATGCTATTATTTCGAAAAAATTTTTCAACGACTGGCGAAACACTGCTATTAATATCACTTGTTAAGAAAAAAAATATTTTTTGTCTTTTTTTAAATATTCATTTGTAATACTACTCAGGCCAGACAAAAAAAAAATAAATAAATAAATAAATATATGCTGATTTTTGGAGAGGAGTATGAGGAGATAGAAGAAATTAAAACTAAAGTATTTTCAAAGGTTAGTGATGGTTTAGAAGAAGTGGTAAGTGAGAGATTAATAAATATTATACATTTTAACGTAAGAAGTTTGAAAGGAAATTTTAACGAATTACTAATCTATCTAGAATTATTTAATTTCCGAAACATAGATTTAATAATTTTATCAGAATGTTGGGAGTTAGAGGAGGAAAATAATCTATATATAAAAAATTTTAATTTTCATTATAGCGACTCTAAATTCAATCAAAATGATGGAGTAGTTGTTTATGTAAAAAACACCCTAGCCTATAATGTAAAGGTCGTTAACCTGGCTCAAATAAATTTAATTAGAGTAACATGTGAAATTCAAAATAAAACATATGGAATAACTGCCTCTTACAGACCACCCTCAACTGATAAAATACAATATATAAGTGATATTGAAAATTACTTTTCAAAATTAGAGATGAGGGATGTTGAAATATTCATTGGAGACATAAATATCAACCTTCTAGATAAAGATGACAATTCAGTAAATTCTTATATCTGTACCATGGGGTTATATAACTTCACTTCTTACATTAATGCACCTACCAGAGTTACTGAAAATAATAAAAGTTTACTAGATCATATCTTTGCTAGGACAAATAAGCGTATTCAGAAACATCTTAGGTTCAGCCCTATGGTTTTTCATACACATTTATCAGATCATTTTACAATATTACTGTCAATTACTTCTGAACACAATTGTACCAGAAACAATTCGGACGAAGAAAAAAAAATATACAGGTAATAAATTATAATAAAATACAGAAATGGCTATCAAGTGAAACTTGGGATGATGTCTTTCAAGCAGATGATCCTGAAATATCGTATAACTATTTCATTAATAAAGTACAAAATAATATTTAAATACAATTGTTAAGAAAATAAATAATAAAAACGTTAAACTGAAGCCGTGGGTCACTACAGCAATTATAAATTCCATACATTTTAGAGACAAACTAAAAAAGAGATTATCGCAAAATTTTACTATTGAACTAAATGAAGAACATAAACAATATAGAAATATGTCAAAAAACATTATAAGACGTACAAAAAATGACTTTTATAAAAATGAATTGATAAATGCAAACAATAATTATAAAAAAATATGGAAAATTGTTGATGAAATAACAGATAGTAAGCCAAAGAAAAATAACGAACAATTTAATATCAAAGATAATGATGGTCAAACACTAACAAATGATGCTGATAAAGCAAATATGTTTAATAATTTTTTTACTAACATTGCAGTAAATATATCAAATGAATTGGCGCGGGACGACATTACTTCAACTAATTTACAACAACCTATTGTTAATAGCTTATTTATAAATCCTCTAAGAGAATCTGAGCTTATTCTGTATATAAATAACTTAAAAAATAATGCGGCATGTGGTCCGGATGGAATATCTACAGTCTTCATTAAAAAATTTCATTTATTTTTAAAAAATCCTTTACTCCACATATATAATTTGATTATTTCAAAAGACAGAATACCTAAGCAATTTAAAGAGTCTACTGTTACTCCAGTTTTTAAATCAGGTGATAAACAATTACCAACAAATTATCGACCCATATCTGTCATTAATAATTTTTTAAAACTTTTTGAGTATTGTTTGAAAACCAGATTGGTAAATCATTTAACGACACATAAAGTATTATCAGATAATCAGTATGGGTTTAGAAAAAATATTTCTGCCGAAAACGCCATTTGTAAGTTAACTGAAGGCATTGTAAATGCATTAAATTCTAATAAAAAATGTTTAACGGTGTTTCTGGACTTACGCAAGGCATTTGATTCAATAGTTCATGAAATCTTATTGTTTAAATTAGAAAAAATAGGAGTACGAGGCGTATCCCTAGAATTATTCAGGAACTATCTAACAGACAGGCTACAGTGCGTTAAAATAAATGATACATATAGTGACTATATGACTGTCACCAGGGGCGTACCCCAAGGAACAGTTATTGGACCTATTATGTTCTTAATATATATTAATAATCTTTTAAAACTTCAAACAGAAGCTAATATAATCGCTTACGCTGATGACACTGCTCTTCTCTTTGTAGGTAGCTCTTGGAAAGATGTTTACTATAATGCGTCAAACTCCATCAAAATTATTCAAAATTGGTTAACGTTTAATCTCCTAAGTCTCAATTTGGAAAAAACTAAATTTTTAAGTATTTCCATCACGGAGGTTGGCCAACCTGACCAAGATAAACTTATTATTCATGACACTAATTGTAAAAATAATCAACGTTGTAATTGTCCATTTATTGAGAGAGCAAATAATGTGAAATATCTTGGGATTATGGTTGACTGTCATCTTAAGTGGAAGGTTCATGTTAATTACTTAAATAAGAGACTTAGAAGACTATTTTACAAATTCTACAGTTTACGGGATATATTAAATACAAAAAATGTTTTTATTATTTATAACTAGCTGGCCCGGCGAACTTTGTTCCGCCTTAGTTTTGTTATTTTATTTTTTATTTTTTTTGTCATTTGTTTTGTTATTATATGTCAGATGCGTTTACGTTTTATATTGTATGTCACGTCACACGGAATGGGATAAAAAATATTCTTTGTTAGGCTACTGGTTCTAAACAACCACTCCACCAATTTTCAGCCAAATCGGTCATAAATAGATATAGACCCCAAAAACTATAAAAATGATACCCAAATTAATTATTCACATTTATTACCTTTATCACATTCATTTTACAACCCTCTTTAACTTAAATATCATTTTCAAAATCAACGACCTGAAATTCCTCGAAAATACCCATATTGTTTTCTTACATTTTTATCCCTAGAACACTCTCTTTTCATCCTCCTAAGAGTAATTTTTTAGAAAGCAGAAAACATACCTATTTATTTTTTTTTGAGAACTTAGGCAATTTATGGAAAAAATTATGAAAACGACATCAATCTTTAGACATTTTGCCCTCTTTCCGCCCTATCAAGGAATGATAATATTTTACTTCTAAAACTTCGGATTTAAACATAGATATTATTTTTAAAATAAACAATCCAAAATTTTTGAAAATCATACTATTATTAGTACTTGTCATTTTTTGTTCCTATCCCACCTCTTTTTATCTCTTTGTTAATAAAAAGTATTCTATTCTTTTCATTCAAATCCAGTCATCATAATTTTCCATACAAACTTTCACCCAAAGTTGTTATATGGGAAGTTGTCTCATGGAAGACGATTAAAGCCGGCCAGTAACGATCCAACGGCGCAGTAAGACAACATCGTACAATTCAGTTGCACCAAACCAACTTAATCGGTCATGCACACACACGATTCAATTCCATCAAATTCAGTCCAATTTCGTCGCTTCCAATGAAATTGTACTGCGCCGTTGAGTCGTCAGTGGCCAACTAAAGAGTGGGTATGGGTAGTGCACTTAACATGTAAACGAATGGTCCAACTTTGGTTGGTGGTGGGAGAGTGGATCGATTTATTTGGAACGGTAATTTGCCGAGCCTCACCGAACGTTTCCGACATCGCAATTCTAATTTTAATTTAACCCTTCTTTTAGAGGGTGGTTTCTGGATAAAAAGTATCCTATAGCAATCTCCTGGATCTAAGCTACCACCTCACCAATTTTCAATCATATCGGTAAAGTCGTTCTTGAGTTATAAGTGGTGTAACTAACAGACTTTCTTTTATATATATAGATTCACTAGTAGAATCAATTGTTAATTATTGTATTGTGATATGGGGTGGTGTGTATGAAAATGCCTTAAACAGCTTAAATATAACACAAAAATATATTTTAAAAATTATTTTAAATAAAAATCGTCGCTTTTCCTCAACATTGCTATTCAGTGAATCAAATGTCTTCAGTATTAGGCAACTATTTGCATATCAGTGTCTCCTATGGGTATTCAAAAATCCTTCATCTCTCTGTGAAGTCGGTCATAGTTATTACACAAGGACCAAAAAAGACCAGTCGATTGTTCCTCCCTTTTGTACAAAAACTCACACACAACGTTTTGTGTTTTATTTTGGTCCAAAACTGTTTAATCACTTACCTCTTAAAATAAAACAATTAATGAATACTGATAAGACAACACTTGTTAAAAAAATTAAAAAAAATCTAAAATCTTTTGTAAAAGAAAGTTTCGACGTATTTTGTGAAATTTTTAAATAGTAAATACAATAATTTTTAATTTTATTACCTTGCTTGATTATCTTTCTTCTTTAGGTTTGTGCTCTCCCTCACTTGCTTTTTCTTTGTATCTCTCCATATTTTAAATAGCTTCTATCTCAAAATTAACACCTTGCACTCCTCTGTATATTTGAAATTGTACGTTATTTTTATATATTTTTTTTTTCTTTTTTTTAATTTCTTTTTATATTTTTGTATTTGTATAAATCTGCTAGTTGGAATATTTTAATGATATGTGAGACTGCACACAGGCAGATTTTGTTTAGGCAGCTCATAAATTAAATAAATAACAATTAAATATATGTATGTGACAACATGCAAATTTATACTTAAGTATTTATTGTATAAAGATTAATTTGTATTTATGTTCATTGAATTTGTACTTCTACTTGGGAAAATAAACTTGATTTGATTTGATTTGAATTTGACATAACATGCACAAGCATGTGGGAAGACAAGCTAGTCTAAGTACATAAGACAAATGTAGCATTCATTGCCATTTTAGTAGTGCAGCTTTGCGTTTTGTGCGACAAATTACTGTTGGGGACTTTGTCCATTGTATTTCTTACTCTTTTATGGCTCCCTTATTCAAATTCTATATCTTTTTCAGCTTTTTACATTCTTCTTCTCCTCATTGCTTCTCTTTCGATTTAAATGCATCTTATTTATAGTTTTTTCTTTTCTTATTAGTGTTCTGTTCTCTTTTCTTAGCAGCTTCGCGTAAAAAAAAATGTTGATTTCAACTGTTTCATGATGTTCTAAACTGCGTGTTGAATGCGCTTTGTAAAAAATATGTTTTTTATGAATTATATTGAAATAAAAAGCAGTTTGTGTTGCATTTAATGCAAATAAATGTTGTTCGTGCCTTTATGACACTTTATTTTATTTAATTTAATGAATGGCACGCTTCTATACAAGCAAGAATCTCTATCATTTTCCCTTTATGCATTCAAACATTCGCCATTCCCGAGCAAAGAAAGGAAACTCCGTCTATAGAATTATTCTAATGCGTGGAAATTAAATTTACTAAACGTCACCATTCAAACTGTTCTTTGTAAATTTAATGAACTGTTGCCCCAATTCTGCAGTTCCACGGTGACATAGTAATTATTTTTTTCCTTAAGTAAGAAACCTTACAGGAATGGTTAAGAGCCTTGACATACCTCTTATGTTCCAGGTAATTAAGCGGTTGTTTCCTTGTCATAATTTAGGTCACCGAAAGTGTAGAGGACATATGATCCTGTTCGATACACCGGCAGGATTAAAATCAAGGATATTCGATAATGACAGTTAGTTAGGTAAGTCTCAGGATTAGAAGATCAAATTTCTGGAAAAAGAAATCCACAATATCATAATTTGAAATTGCGAAATTGTTTACATTGTTATTTGAGTCAGAAAAGAATTAATCATAAGGAACAAATGTAAACAATTCCATTACCTACGTTATGTATTTTAAATTGTTATTCAAAATAAAAACTTTTTTGAAGAAATGAATGAATGCATTTTTGTTATTTACAACACCACAATAAGGAATCCAGTTCAAAACCAAATCATTTACATTTTATAATTATTATTATAGTTCAGCCGCTAAACAGATTTAGTATAAAAACAGAAAAAGTGAAGCTTGATTTTATTGCGCAGAAATCCGATTTACATCGCAACATAATAATAATAATAACAATAATAACTTTATTGCTATTTTTAGCTTACAATTGAAAATATACAAATATACAATTCTATCTACATCATCCCTTCTTTTCAACACCCTTTTTGCCTATTCTATTTCTCAATCTGTTTTTTTCAGTTCCTTACAATTTTTCAAATTTTAATGTTCTAATGACTCTTCTAACTTCTTCTTTTAACCAATATTTACTTTTGCTTGCTTAACTTTCACACTAGAACCTTGCAATGGCTTTCATTTATTTATTTTTTAATATTTTGTTCTCCTTTCAGTCGCGTATTCTTTGTTATATTTTAATATTTTTTCTTTCAGTCTTTTTTTCTTTTCTTGCCTACATACGTCCTTATCTCTTTCTTTTGCTTCCATCTATTTTCTTTCACCTCTACATTTTTTATCTTTTCTACTTCTCTCCCAGTCAGGTCATTTTTTTCAAAATGTTTTTGTCTTTCTAAATTTTTTATTTTCATACATTCCTTTTTTTTATTTTGTTTTTTCCAAAGCTACATGCTTTTTTATACTATACATCAACACACTCCTAACGTTTTAAGCATACTTTCAAATAGCATAGCCTTTTTTTCAAACTCTGCTTCAAACCGCTTCTGTTCAATGCTTTAAGTTTTTCCTATTATTACATTTTCTTTCTGGCAAGTTCTTTGATTTGAGTTCTCTCTGTATTTTTTCTATTAAAATAATAGCCGAAATACTTCTTCAAAATGTTTTTTTGCCATTTTTCTATCTCTATTGTTTCTTCAATACTTTTTTTTTCTGCTCTTTTTTTGTTTTACATTTTATTATATTTTCTTTTTTTCTATATCTATTCTTCTTTTAATGTTTCTTTTTTATTTTTTAGAATCTGATTAACATCTCTTTGTTTTCTCTGCATTCCTTGTCTCACCATTTGTTCTTTTGCTATTTCCTTATAACGTAAATTTTTTTTTCTACTGTTTCTGTCTTTTTTAGCTCTCTTCACTTTTCTTTGCTTCTTGCTGCTTTTGGGCTTGTGTTTGTTAAATTTTCTTTGTAATTTCTTACGTTTTGTTTCTTCAGCTTAGCTGTCTATTTTTACTTTCCTGCACTTTCTCACTTTCTTTTCTCTGTTATTCATTCTTTCATTGTCACTACCATCTGATTTTACGGCTATTCTACAATATTTTTCAATTCTTTATCATTTGCTATTATAGACAATAACTGTTGCTGCTCTTCTCCCTCTATTATATTTACTACCCTTCTTTATCTCCTTCAATATTGCTATTTGCTATATTCCACCCATTCTCTTTTAACATATCTTTCAGTTTTTTCTCTTTTCTGTTGTTTTTTTAGCGTTTAGATACCTCTAGGGATAGAGCATTCTCTGGTACGGTGGTTTTGCTGTTTCTATCATTTGGATTAGGGTCCATAGACTTTGACCATTTCTATAAGAGAAGTTGAAGAGGCCTTCTCCAGCCTGCATCCAGATAATTAAGTCCAGATAGCCATTGGCTACAGTGTTTCCAGCAAAGAAAGTTAAAGGAATTAAAAAGTAAGAAACACTGCATTCTTCCATTGTCACAATTGGGATAACATTACAGCTCTTTTAAGCCACAAGACACCAGTTTTCCTCAAAGATCTCTCTAAAGCTAAAGAAATCTAAGATGCTAGATCTCAACCGAAAAACATTATATTTTTTAATCGATAGTCAAATAATAATAATGTAAAAATAGTAACAATAATAATAAAAACCGGCTTAAGCATAGCACAAGCTCTCTGTCGTAGGTTTGTGATTTTATAATTTCTCATTCTCCTAATCTTGCATTGAAATTCCCTCTTCCTATTTTTTTTTCTCCTCCACTTTTTCCTCTAATTTTCTCTTGTTGCTTTTGTTTTTGTTTCATAGATTGTTATCACTTTCTATTTTTCTCCGTCTATAATTATTTTGTTTTCTATTACTCTTTCCTCTTCTTTAAATTCTTTTTCTTCTTTTTTTGTTTCTTTACCATCTTCTTTGATTACTAGTTTTTTTTGCGGTTATTAGATTTATTTAACATAGTTATTTATAAACAGCTGATTTTAAGTGTTAAGTTTTACTGATAAGGGCCAATGAACACAAAACCTGTATGAGTCTACAAATCTTTGTTTTAAATACCTGTTCTGACTTTCTTACATACATAATTAACTTTAAGTTGTGGTGAGAAAACCTTATAGGTGGAAGCTTTATCCAACTAATCCACGTGCCGTACTTAGACAATTGAAACTTTTACGTTTCTATTTTCGGATCTTGTTCATTAAAATTTTGTTTTGAAAATTTTCTTTCAGATTACAGTATAGCATAAACATTGCAATTAGACCGGCACGTGCGGTCTGCTTTTATCAAGCTTTGCTCTTTCTTCCTCTTATATCAACACGTGTGGGACTCCTTTTTAAAGTTGAAATAGAATAGAGTATTTGATGGCATTACAAATTCTATCAAGAGTCCGAAAACGTGCGACATGTGCCAGATTGTCACGCTGCTTGAGTCATGATAAAGTCTGATAACTGAAAAGTAACGGCGCAATACTCTAAATTATTATAGAAATAGTTGTGCTATCTACAAAAAAAACGCTTTTTAGAAATAGGAAATACAACAAAGTCTAGCACAGTAACACACCAAGTGTCAAATAATTATTAAGATGAATGTTTTATTTTTATAAGGCACATGAAACCAAACATAAACTCAAAGTTTTACCATTGAATTTAAAGAAGCAAAGTTGATATCTCTCTAGGTTTGATATAACCAAAAATTTCATTGTCATAAAAAATATATTTAATAAATAGATCGGGTTTAGTTATGATGAAATTTGTATCTAAAGTAGTTTATATGTTTTTTTTAATAGGCTGTGGTCGTGACGCATTTTGTATAGCAATTATAGCAAAAGATAAATAATACCAGTAGCTTAAATATAAAACAACAGACAAAATAGAATCAGCGTGCAAAAAAGAAAGACAAATAAAGCAAAAAAATAGTTAACAAACAAATACAAACAGTAACAGATAAACAACAAAGTAAATAATTAAAAAAAAAGTTGAAAAAAATTTATAAAATGAAAAAATGACTAGCTAGATGTTTGGAAGAACCAGAAGACAACAATAACAAACAATCAGCCTGGACCGATAAGTTTCTAGTAAGAACGAAACAGCGCTGTCTTCAGGATTTGCAGAATATATTACACTTTCATGAGATGCTCAGAGATATAACCTTTCATGTATTATACAAAAATTCAAACATATCGCGCTTTCCATGTGTTATTAGTGTGCTATTGATCATAATCAAACCTTCACATAACAAACATAAATTTGTTATAAAACCTTCCCAGTAAATAAAAAAGCTTAAAAAGTGGTTTACATAAAAAAAAGAGAACTATAACTATGTAGAAAAAGACGGAGTGATAAGAACTTAACAGA
Source organism: Lagria hirta (assembly GCA_947359425.1). Lineage (NCBI taxonomy): Eukaryota > Metazoa > Arthropoda > Insecta > Coleoptera > Tenebrionidae > Lagria > Lagria hirta. The sequence goes on from OX375794.1 coordinate 49,651,532, forward strand.
TTAGAAAAAGATGCTAGAACATGCAAAAACAGTATCATAACTATGAAAAAATATTATGAATAATTAAATAAAATAAAAAAATAATAATAAAGGATAGAGAAAAAATATATGAATTGCTCAAAAAAGGTAAAAAATTTTAAAATGCTTGGAAAAATTAGAATTATATATTTGACAAAAGAACTGTTACCAGGCTTTCTGTTAACGGGCAGCTTATTTCAGCTAAGGGTAGTTTAAGATTAATATGAGATTAGTTTTGGTCGCTTTGCTGCTCAAACTTTCAATACGCGACTAGATTCTCAGTCAGAGAGGCAAAGATTCCGTAATTTGAGCAAAATCAAGACTAAACTCCTAACGGTCACTGGGGGTTGAATCTCAGAAGCAACAAAAAAACTCAAAAATAAATTATTATAGCAGGTATATTGAAAACGCCCAAAATGAAACAAAATGCCAATTATCAATTAAATTTCAAGCTGTATAAAAAAAAGTAAATATCGTAGCAGACCGGTAAATTCAGTACAAAGTAGTACAGTAACAAAGACTATTGTCCCAAACAATTTTGTCGGTGCTAAAGGTATCTAAATGTCTTTTTTGCAGACAACTCTTATATTTACTCTCCAATTAGATTACCTGTATGATCTGAGCACTGAGTCCAGTAGCGTCGTAAACAACAACATACAACCCGGACCCATGTAGCTCCGTCGCGGCTAGGCGAAAGTAAAAAACACCGCAGTGCGGGAAAATCGTTTTTTCATGCGAACAATCCGAAAATACCGATCTTTGAGCGATGAGTGCAAAATAGTTATTTACCTAACGAATTCGGAAAGTGAAATTTCCCACATGAGCAATTTGTTTCCAGCACAACAATTTTTTGATAATAAATGATTTAAGTTTTCACTTGTTTTTTGGATAGTAGCGTTGCCCACGCCGAGTATCTAATTTTTTAAATTTTAAATAGTTTTATTGTTTTGTTGCTATGGTTTTATTGAAATAAAAGAACATCGTTTTAAAAATTTATTCCGCCATTTTTTTCTGCAGATTTTCGTTTGTAAATATGAGCGACTCCGATAGAGAAATTTTAACTCCACCTGAAATTGAAGAATCTGCAAATAGAGCAGTATCAAAATTTGCTTCCTGAGAAAAGCCGCTCGAGGTACGAGCGGCTTTTAACCATACAACAAATTTTTAGATTGGTGCAAAACAGGAAAAATCAAAAATTTCACCGAGAATTGCTTATTGGCATATTTTCAACAACATCAAAGCAAGAAATCCCTTTGGTCTGTTTACTCTATGCTTAAACTTTGCTTAATGGTAAAGAATAACGTAGATATTTCGAAATTTTATAAACTTTTTGGAACGTTGTGTTATTAATCAATTACTTACTATTTTCTTATGCGTGATTACTTCTTATGTTTTCTTACTTATTTGGCAATAAATCTTTTGTGTTGATTATTTACGTATGTGATCAGAAACAGCCATTTTGTAGAATGGTTGTGTGACAATTGACAGTTTGACGTGACGTCTCTGGATTTCAATACAAACCTGACTAAGTCATTTCCCCTAGTTTTGCTTGCAAAGGAAAAAACACCGCGGTGTGGAAAAATTGTCTTTACATGCATTGGGAACGAACGGAAACTACTGATGTTTGAGCGATGAGGGCAAAAAAGCATTTTAAATCGTTGCAGAACTTACAAATTCGATAAATTACTTGAGTAATCTCTAGTTCTAGGAAATTTCAAAGTATAGTTAGTAGAAGTAATAAAAAAAATGTTGAAAAATATAAAAAAATAATAAAGAATGAAGAAAAATAAAAAAAAACAAAATTTTTTTTATTTTCTTATAAAATATGAATATTTTATTCTTAAACATTTTTTTTTTAAAATGCATTTTAAAAATTACATAAATATAAAATTGTGCACTTTTTTTGGTTTACAATGTAACGATGTTTTTGAGACAAATATTGATTTTAAGACGTACAATAATTATAGCAAAAAAACGTTCATGTCATGTTTCTGGAAGACATCCCATTAAAATATGAAACTTTTTTCATATGACCATATAATGATAGACTAGAGGAGAAATGTAATATCGGAAAGAAACAAAACTTCTTTGTGTAACCTAATCAATAAAATAACTACTACGACTTACGTCGATTTCCTTTATTGTGTGGAAATATAAATAATATCTTTTGTATTACAAACAATTGCTGCGAGTTTTTTCTCGATTCTACAGCATTGTGTGGTAGAAAACCTGCACAAAACTATAAAATCATCATTAAAACTAATAGTAATTAAAAATCCCAAAAAGAGATTTGTGGAGTAACTCGAGCGCGCCAAGTTTAGATATGGTGGGCTAATTACATGCGTGACGAGAGATTTGCAAATTTGCTAAAACGTTACCAGTAGTAGGTATTTTTGATTTTATTTTGAAGAAAAAGTTTTGAAAACACATAATCTGATCATTTCTACAAGCTTCAGTCTTATATATTGCAAAAAATTAACCGTCAACGTTTAACTCGCTTGAGATACTTTTTTATTATTATTTTGAAACTTTTTACCTAGACCGTTTAAATCGTCAGATTATAATATTTTTGTTATCAAAGAAACTTGGAAGTATTAAAGTTTCAATATCTGACGCGCTCGAGTAACTTCATAGATCGGTACTATACACCAATTTTGTATACAATCTCTGAAGCCTGTAAGCTATCTTCTCGCCGCTAAATTAAAAAACTTTATAGGTAGAACTCTTTTGTCAAAATCTAGTAGGCTTTGACCACGCATAAGTTACTATACCTTTGGCATCTTAGATTCTTAATTATAATATCTTCAAAAAAATAAAATGATAAACAACTGCTTCATTTATTCAAATTTTAAAACAATTCTAATTGAGACTATTCTGTTACTATTTTTGTTCAGTTTTTTTTTAACTTTTTGATAGTTCTTCTTTTTTTTTGAGTATGTTTTTGTTAAATTTTTTTTGTATTATTTTTATGCTTTTTTCAGTCCAGATTTCTACTTTTCTGCACTTTCTCACTTCTATTTTCTCTTCTATTTTTTGTCTGTCACTATCATATGTTTTATGATTTTACCATTTCGTCTATTCTTATATTTTTAATATTTTTCAATGCTTTATCATCTGCTATTATATAGTCAATTTCTGTTGCAGCTCGTCTCTCTACATGTTTATATCCCTTCTTATCTCTATCAATATTGCCATTTGCTACTTTCTACCCATTCTCTTCTAACATACTCGTATCTCTCAGTTTTTCCCTTCCTTGTTGTTTTTCTTATCTTTTGTAATCTTTCTCTTTCATACTTTTTCTTCCTTCTTATGATTTTATGACTTTTCATTATTTGGTTTTCTATTATTCCTTTCTCTTTTTCGTTTTCATTTACTTTTTCTTTCTTCCTCTGTCATCTTTTTTGGTCATTATTTTTTTAATTCATGTAATAATATTTTTTTTTGGTGTTAATTTTTTGTTTTCTTTTTTTACGTAACAGCATTTTTATTTGTATGCTCAGCTTATTCTACTTTTCCATTATGTGCATTGTCTCTCTTGAATCCAGGTTTCTGTAATTGCTATTACTTCAAATTCTTCCACATATTTTTAAAATTCTTCAATATTTTTTTGCCATTTTATTCCAGTCACGTTCTAAAAGACGGTTTTTATTTTGATTTATTTTTCTTTCTTCTTTCTTGTTTTTGCTTATGTTCTTTATTTGCTTTTGTTTTGTTTATCTTCTACTCATATTTTTAATTCTGTTAGTCTCTTTTTTATCATATTATTATTTTTTTGTTGTGTTTCTGTTAGCTGCGTCTATCACGCACTTTTCTAATCGCATTTAATAATTTTTCTTCCCGCATGTCTTTTTAAGCGCATTTTGTTATTTTTGTTGCTTGCTTTTTTCGTCTTTGATAAGAGACTTCTTCTTCGTTCCCTACACTTTTTTGTACCTAGATTTTGCTGTAGCCTAATTTTGCATTGTGACCTTTATTTATTCCGTTCAATGCAGATTTCCTTCATTTTTTTGTACTTCTCTTTCTTCTTTTTCATTATGTTATTATCAATAAATATTTTTGTTTCTTTTTTTTCTTTCACTTGTCTTATTACATTTGCTTCTTCAATTTGTATATTATCTTTTTAACGTTCACTACGACTCCTATTTCTTCTTCCAGCTATTTTTCAACTATTTTTTTCATTTTTTATTTTTTTTTATGTCTAGACCCTTAATCACTTTTGTTTTTGATTCTTTCTCCTGGCTTCTTCTTTTCTTTTTTCTTTTTTTTTTCAGCATTTTTTTTGTACTTTTGCCAGTTTTTTTCTCATTTATTTGATCTCTTTTTTCATCTCTCTATTCAGATATTTTATTTCTTCTCTAATAGCTTTTTTTATCTCTGTTAACACTTTATTATTTCTTCTATTTCAGCGGTTTATTGTATTTACTGATTTTTGAAAACGTTTTCGCAGTTGCCGGCTTTTCTAAAATATCTATTCTTCTTCGATAAATTAATTCCGCTTTCCCTATATGTTTTACGTGCTAGAATAGTAGGAAACATAAAAAAAATTAAAAAGTATGAACAAAATGAGAATTTAGGTTTTAAGGTATTTACCTTTCATAAGTAATTATAAAAAACCTCAACATATATTTTAATAAAGTTAAAACAAATTTTAAAAACGTTTAAAAATTTTAAAATTAAAAATTATTAAAAATAATTCATTAATACGTTTTAAAATTACTAAAAGTAAAAACAAATTACTATGAACTAGTTAGAAAAAATATTTTAATGTTTTGAAATGGTTTTGAAGTTTTTTAATAAGAAATAAAGATTATTTTCAATAATTTTTAATTTGAAAATTTTTTAACGTCTATAAAATTTTATTTTAACTTTTTTAAAATATATGTTAAGATTTTTTTTTTAATTTTATAAGTAATTTTAAAAATTTTTCAAAATTTTTTTGAATTTTCAAAGAATTTTTAAGGATTTTTTAATAATTTATAAAAAATTTTATAAAACTTTTAATATTTAATTTTTAAAATTTATTAATACGTTTTAAAATTACTAAAAGTGAAAACAAATTACTATAACGTGCTAGAATAGTAGGAATCAGAACATAGAAAAAATCAAAAAGTATAAACAAAATGAGAATTTATGTTTTAAGGTATTTACTTTTACTAAGTAATTAAAAAAAAACTTCAACATATATTTTAATAAAGTTAAAACCAATTTTAAAGACGTCTAAAAATTTTAAAATGGAAAATTATTGAAAATAATCTTTATTTCTTATTAAAAAACTTTTAAACCATTTCAAAACATTAAAATATTTTTTTTAACTAGTTTATAGTAATTTATTTTCACTTTTAGTAATTTTAAAACGTATTAATAAATTTTAAAAGTTATAGATAAAAAGATCTATTAAATTTCTTAAAAATTATTTAAAAATTCTTCAAAAATTCTAAAAAACTTTAAAAAATTATTAAAATTATTTAAAAGATTAAAAATGACCTCAACATATATTTTAAAAAAGTTAAAACTAATTTCAAAGACGTTTAAAATTTTTTAAATTGAAAATTATGAAAAATAATGTTTATTTTTTATAAAAAAACATTTGAACCATTTCAAAACATTAAAATATTGTTTCTACCTAGTTTATAGTAATTTGTTTTCACTTTTTGTAATTTTAAAACGTATTAATAAATTTTAAAAATTATACATAAAAAGTTAAGCGCATTTTGTTATTTTTGTTGCTTGCTTTTTTCGTTTTTGATAAGAGACTTTTCCCTCGTTTCCTACACTTTTTTGTACTGTAGCCTATTTTTGTAGACTTTAATTTGTAGATTATCTTTTTAACGTTCGCTGCGACACCTATTTCTTCTTCCAGCTATTTATCAACCATTTTTTTCATTTTTTATTTTTATTTATGTCTAGACCTTTAATCACTTTTGTTTTTGATTCTTTCTCTTAAGTTCTTCTTTTTTTCTTTCTTTTTTTTAGCATTTTTTTTATATTTTTGTCAGATTTTTTCTCATTTATTTGATTTTTTTTTTATCTCTCTATTCAGATATTCAATTTTTTCTTCAATTGCTTTTTTTTATCTCTGTTAACACTTTATTATTTCTTCCATTTTAGGATTTTGGAGGCGTTCTCGCAGTTGGCCGGCTTTTCTAAAATATCTATTCTTCTTCGATAGATTTATTCCGCTTTTTCTAAATGTTTTACGTGCCAGAATAGTAGGAAACAGAACATGGAAATAATCAAAAAGTATAAACAAATCATGTTTTGAGAAATTTACCTCTCATAAGTGAGAATTAATAGACCAAATTGAATCAATTGTAACTAGCTGAGTTAATCATTGCCTTTTTTAGACTTTTTGTATCCAAATATCAGAGCTGCCTCATGCAGGTGAAGTTTAAAAATCTTGTATTTTTGTCACAAAAATCGAAAATACAAGCATACACTCATCTCTTGGCATGAAAATGCTTAAATTAGAAACCGGAGAAGATTTAAAAGTTTTGAAGCTTTAAAAGGAAAACAGCTTATTATAAAAGCTTAGCAAAAATCTAGTGTCGCATGTAAAAAGTGTCTGCAACAAAAATTATGACACCTTTCTTACTAAAAGCTTTATGCTTTCCTTCGAGAGGTCAAGATCTCTTCGTTTCCGAAAAGTGCGCTTCAACCTCAGCCGACATTTATTAAATGTGGCGTCAGGATTGTAGCTTTTTTCTGACTTCCGTTGCCAAATAGACTTAAAAGAAATAAGATTGTCTCGAATATATTGCCTCGACTTTTGTTCCGCAATAGTTCAACAACCGGAGGATAATCGTAAAAAAAAACGCATCGGAGAATCCCCCGCGAAATTGGGCTAAATTTGTTTATTTGAAGTATGATTCTCCTCCATTGTATTTGAAATCAATTATAGCGACTATAAAGTTTTCATTATGGGATTACAATGATTAATAGCCGCTTATAAAGTATCACTTCGCTCTATAAATACTAAGCCTCAACCCAAATCCTTTGGAGAACTGATACTATTCAAAGTTTGACGAGAGTCGGACATAACAAACGCAAAACTATGCATTTTATGCCCCCGGAAAGGACAAATTTCATTCCTCAAATGCCTCAAAACCATCCAAATCTTCTCGTTAATTTTTCATCACATCGTCTGAATTATAGATAAATAAATTAAATTTTTTAGGTTTAGGTCAGTAGATTTCTTACTGTTGATATAATAAATTTTTATGATTGAAATTGTTTACTATATAATGTAATTGTTTGCTGTCCCGGAATAAACGGGATAGTCCCAACATGACTACACCTGGTCCTAAACATACCACTCAAAATTACGTTTTAGAGACCTAGATTTTTAGTATTTTTCTCATCCAGGTGCTTACCTACCTTTTTGGTAGCCCAATTCAGACAACATTACCCAAAAAATAATGATTTTTATGGCTCTTTCCCCTATCAGATTTGTTAATTTTTTCTAATAGTAAGTAATCCTAGGAATAAGGGTTGTCTACCCTTGTGCAATGAAGGGATGGAATCTCAGAGCCGGTAATACATTGCTAGCAATATCTTTTCATTTTTTTTTGTTTGAAACATTTATAGCTGCGAGTAAAAAAATTTTTATTCGGATCGGCTATGCGTCATCTCTCTCGCGACACCGAGCAGGATACAAAATTCAGTTATCATGGACCAATTGTCACAGTAATACTATTGCCGTCTAGAACACCAGGTCTCAAATCAGACAACATAAAGGGAGAAATGTCACTCAAACGTCAACATTTATTTATGTTTTCAGTCTTAACAAATATAGTACAGCTTAACTCAAGCGATAATTTATTAATATTTCCGTTGTACCCAATAATAATCGTTATTTACCCACTATACAATGTACTAAATAATATAAAAAATAAAAAAAAACTCTTAACTTAAACTTTCTTGTTTTTTCTGATTTTTTCTGCTTTTCCCAGCTTTTTCTTTTTTCTTCCATTCTCATTCTACCTCATTCACCAAGTTTAATCTTTTTCTTTCTCTTTCAATCATTTTCATCTATTCTATTCTTTTTTTCTTTCTTTTCATTATGTTCTCTCTCATCGTCACACTTTCTTTTAACTGTAGACATTCCTTCATTATGTGCTCTGATGATTCTTTATTTCTTCTACGTTCTGCATTTTCTCTCATTTTTCTCCATTCAAAATCTGTTTTCTCTCTCTTCATAAATCTTGAAATAATTTTACTTTCTCTCATTTTTTCTATTTAGATTTAGCTTGGTAGTATCTTTTTCTTTCTTTTTCAATTATTTCCATCTATTCTATTCTCTTTTTCTTTCTTTTCATTATCTCTTCTCCTATCGTTACACTTTCTTTTAACTCTAGGCATTCCTTTATCTCTAATGGTTTTTTCTTTCTTCTACTCATTCTGTATTTTCTCTCATTTTTCTTCATTCAAAATCTGTTTTCTCTCTCTTCATAAATCTTGAAATAATTTTACTTTCTCTCATTTTTTCTATTTAGATTTAGCTTGGTAGTATCTTCTTCGTTCTTTTTCAATTATTTCCATCTATTCTATTCTCCTTTTCTTTCTTTTTATTATCTCTTCTTCCATCGTTACACTTTCTTTTAACTCAAGGCATTCCTTCATCTTTAATGTTTTTTTCTTTCTTCTACTCATTCTGCATTCTCTCTCCATTTTTTCCATTCAAAATCTGTTTTCTCTCTCTTCATAAATCTTGAAATAATTTTACTTTCTCTCATTTTTTCTATTTAGATTTAGCTTGGTAGTATCTTCTTCGTTCTTTTTCAATTATTTCCATCTATTCTATTCTCTTTTTCTTTCTTTTTATTATCTCTTCTTTCATCGTTACACTTTCTTTTAACTCTAGGCATTCCTTCATCTCTAATGTTTTTTTCTTTCTTTTACTCGTTCTGCATTTTCTCTCATTTTTCTCCATTCAAAATCTGTTTTCTCTCTCTTCATAAATCTTGAAATAATTTTACTTTCTCTCATTTTTTCTATTTAGATTTAGCTTGGTAGTATCTTTTTCGATCTGTTTCAATTATTTCCATCTATTCTATTCTCTTTTTCTTTCTTTTCATTATCTCTTCTTCCATCGTTACACTTTCTTTTAACTCTAAGCATTCCTTCATCTCTAATGTTTTTTTCTTTCTTCTACTCATTCTGCATTCTCTCTCATTTTTCTCTATTCAAAATCTGTTTTCTCTCTCTTCATAAATCTTGAAATAATTTTATTTTCTCTCATTTTTTCTATTTAGATTTAGCTTGGTAGTATCTTCTTCGTTCTTTTTCAATCATTTCCATCTATTCTATTCTGTTTTTCTTTCTTTTTTTTATCTTTTCTTCCATCGTTACACTTTCTTTTAACTCAAGGCATTCCTTCATCTCTAATGTTTTTTTCTTTCTTCTACTCATTCTGCATTCTCTCTCCATTTTTTCCATTCAAAATCTGTTTTCTCTCTCTTCATAAATCTTGAAATAATTTTACTTTCTCTCATTTTTTCTATTTAGATTTAGCTTGGTAGTATCTTCTTCGTTCTTTTTCAATTATTTCCATCTATTCTATTCTCTTTTTCTTTCTTTTTATTATCTCTTCTTCCATCGTTACACTTTCTTTTAACTCTAGGCATTCCTTCATCTCTAATGTTTTTTTCTTTCTTTTACTCGTTCTGCATTTTCTCTCATTTTTCTCCATTCAAAATCTGTTTTCTCTCTCTTCATAAATCTTGAAATAATTTTACTTTCTCTCATTTTTTCTATTTAGATTTAGCTTGGTAGTATCTTTTTCGATCTGTTTCAATTATTTCCATCTATTCTATTCTCTTTTTCTTTCTTTTCATTATCTCTTCTTCCATCGTTACACTTTCTTTTAACTCTAAGCATTCCTTCATCTCTAATGTTTTTTTCTTTCTTCTACTCATTCTGCATTCTCTCTCATTTTTCTCTATTCAAAATCTGTTTTCTCTCTCTTCATAAATCTTGAAATAATTTTACTTTCTCTCATTTTTTCTATTTAGATTTAGCTTGGTAGTATCTTCTTCGTTCTTTTTCAATTATTTCCATCTATTCTATTCTCTTTTTCTTTCTTTTTATAATCTCTTCTTCCATCGTTACACTTTCTTTTAACTCTAAGCATTCCTTCATCTCTAATGTTTTTTTCTTTCTTCTACTCATTCTGCATTCTCTCTCATTTTTCTCTATTCAAAATCTGTTTTCTCTCTCTTCATAAATCTTGAAATAATTTTACTTTCTCTCATTTTTTCTATTTAGATTTAGCTTGGTAGTATCTTCTTCGTTCTTTTTCAATTATTTCCATCTATTCTATTCTCTTTTTCTTTCGTTTTATTATCTCTTCTTCCATCGTTACACTTTCTTTTAACTCTAGGCATTCCTTCATCTCTAATGTTTTTTTCTTTCTTCTACTCATTCTGCATTTTCTCTCATTTTTCTCCATTGAAAATCTGTTTTCTCTCTCTTCATAAATCTTGAAATAATTTTACTTTCTCTCATTTTTTCCATTTAGATTTAGCTTGGTAGTATCTTTTTCTTTCTTTTTCAATTATTTTCATCTGTTTTATTCTCTTTTTCTTTCTTTTCATTATCTCTTCTCTCATCGTTACACTTTCTTTTAACTCTAAGCATTCCTTCATCTCTTATGTTTTTTTCTTTCTTCTACTCATTCTGCATTCTCTCTCATTTTTCTCTATTCAAAATCTGTTTTCTCTCTCTTCATAAATCTTGAAATAATTTTACTTTCTCTCATTTTTTCTATTTAGATTTAGCTTGGTAGTATCTTCTTCGTTCTTTTTCAATTATTTCCATCTATTCTATTCTCTTTTTCTTTCTTTTTATTATCTCTTCTTCCATCGTTACACTTTCTTTTAACTCAAGGCATTCCTTCATCTCTAATGTTTTTTTCTTTCTTCTACTCATTCTGCATTCTCTCTCCTTTTTCTCCATTCAAAATCTGTTTTCTCTCTCTTCATTAATCTTGTAATAATTTTTCTTTCTCTTATTTTTTTTATTTAGATAGCTTGGTAGTTAGTTGTTCTGTACTTAATTTCTTATATTTTTTATTGTATCTGTTTTCTCTAATTTTTCTTTTTTTTTGTTGTTTTGCTATCTCTGTCTCTCATTTCTCCATTCATTCATTTTTCATTCATTTCAACACTCTTTTAGTATATCACATCTTTCTCTATCTCTTATTTTAACTTCAAACTTTACCGCTTTTTTATAATTTTTTATTTTTTTTTTCTGTCCCATTATATAGCCTAGAGTGTAGTTAACCCTAGCATCCATCTCATATATTTTTATTGCACTCTTTCTATCTTTATCTTCTCTTTCCATTCCTAAATTTCGGCTCCATTTATCATTACACTTTTTACCAGATTTTCTCTCTGCTACCTCTCACACCAACGCACACATTTGTTTTTTTTTAACTAATTCTCTCACCAACGTTTCTTTCTTCTAAGCACTTCTATTCTTTCACCTGCTCTATTTTTTTTCTATTCTCTTTCTTCACTACCTTATTTTTTGCTTATTTACTAAACATTACTATCTTTATTTTACTTTCATTCACCTCAAATTTTTTTTTTATTTTAAATAATTTTTTGCAATTCTTATCATTTCACTCATTTCTCTTTCTTCTTTCGCCACCATCACTATATAATCCCCATACACTAACATTCAGATTTTCTTTTCTTTTATTGCCACTTCTTCTTGCCGTGCTGCTAACACCTCTTCTATATCACATATATATATATAATGTTAGAGGTCATTTTTTTCTCAGGCCCTTCTTTGTTCACAGCCATTCTTTTTCTCTTTTATTCACATTTACTTTGCTCTTTCTTTCTTTGTATATTTCTTTCACTTTCTATATTACTGTTATCGCTATTCCCTTCTTTTTCACGCACTTTCATAACTTACTTTTATCTACTCTCAACATTCAGATTTTCTTTTCTTTTACTGCCACTTCTTCTTGCTATGTTGCTAAAACCTTTTCTATATCACATATATAAAATGTTAGAGGTCTTTCTTTTCTCAGGCTCTTCTTTGTTCACAGCCATTTTTTTTCTTTTTTATTCACATTTACTTTAGTCTTTTTTTCTTTGTATATTTTTTTCTTTTTCTATATTACTGCTTTCACTATTCCCTTCTTTTCCACGCACTTCCATAACTTACTTCTATCTACTCTATCAAATAATGCTTTTAATTCTACAAACATCTTACATACTCTCCATTTTATCTTTTTTATTTCACTTTACAATATAGATTCTCGCTTCTCTCTGTATCCCGTTTGCCAGTCTGGTAATCCTCCCACTCTCTCTACCTTATTTTTAACTTTTTTGCCACACCCATTGCATACATCTTGTACAATGTGTTTAAAAGCGGAATCCCTAGGTATTTTTTTTATTATTTTTTCCCTCTTTTTAATTTTAATGAATTGGTTTGGTCTATTCCAGAGAAAGCTCTTCTTCTTCCCATATTTTATTACGTAGTTTTTTTCTAGTCTTTTTTTAACTCTTTCATTTCCATACATTGATGCCACATTTTCATTTGGTATCTTATTCGTTCTTGACAACTTTCTTTTTTTATTTTATTCAGATGTCTCTACCTCTTATCTTGTTATATATTCTTTTTCTAGGTTTTTCTCTTTTAGTTTTTTTTGCCAGTATTTTTTTTCTCTTCTTTTCAGAATCTTTTCTGTTTTTTCCCCTTCCAAACAAATTTAAATATTATTTTGAATTGTTATTGGTTTAATTTTTTTATATTTAATCTCTTTTTGGGTTTTTTTCCTTCTCATGTTTTCCAGTATTTTTTTTTCTTTTTCGAGTAGTTTTTTTTTGCTTGTTTCTTTTTTCTCTATTCTTTCAATATATTGGTACTTTCTCTTTTTTGCTCTTTGCATTCTTTATTTTGCTATTTGTTTATCTATTTTATCGTTTTCTCTTTTATTATTGTCTATCGTTCTTACTACTTTTTCTTCAAATTTCGCTTTTCTGTATCTGAGACAACAAGATCTCTAGTTTTGTTTTCTGTTGCTGTAATTCTTTCCTTGTTTGTTTTTTTTTTTCTTTTTATTATTCTCTCATCATGTTGGTTTTTTTTCTTACTTTTGGTTTTTTGTGTTTTTGTCGAATAATCTAGCGAAAAAAAAAATATAAAAAGCATTTATTGTGATGCTAACTGTAATACAGATTTAAGTTTAAATAATTTTAAATTTTTTTTTGTTTAAAATAAAAAATATGACATTAGATTTTTGTTTAGCCATCTAAAGCGTTAACAAATTCTTCCTTAAAACTTGCCGAAACTTTTATATCCACTTAAGCCGAATTAAACGAATTTATGACAAATTAATCAAGATTAACAAACTTTGGATAATAAGCGGAAAAATGTTTAATTGCTTGACCGCCAACCATAATTGCTTGTTGATGGATGTAAATTGATTTTTTTCCTAAAATAAAAAGATGAGTAAGATACTGTATCTTTTTTTAAGATTTTTTTTAATCAGACCGACAATTAGCTAATTAACAAATTTAAGTTTCAGATGTTAAAATAGAGCAAGCGATTAGTGTATAAATGTCTCAAGATCTAAATTTAGCCTATTTTAGACTATTATTACTCACTGATCTTTACTAATTGCAGATCAATGTATATTTACCAATCCTTGATCATTTAATACCCACACTACGTACGTTTCGCTAATTACGTAGGGCAAAAAAATTGAATTTTGTAAATCATTACTGATGGGCGATTTTCGTAAATGCTTCAAGCTGGTTTTCTAAGAATAAAATTATTCGCAACAAGTAGCATTTTTTCTCACTTGCATTCTTTCTGATGAAAGCGATGCGTTCCTAATTCTAAGCTTCTCGGAAGGCTTATAGTTTATGACTCTTTCCTAGACGAAACAAACTTTTGGTCAAAAACAAATGAAAGGTATAAAGTTTTAAACAATCTATGTAAAACGTTTAAGTTTATATGTTTGATGAAAATTTCAGAACTTTTTGGTTTAGATTAATATTAAAATTTATTTGAGTAAACGTTATAAGCACAAACTTTTAATAATGGAGAGTTAAATGTGATCGGCGTCAGCAGAATGGCAATGGATGTGTCAGGGCCAGCGCTAGAATGTTAATTGAGCTTTTTTTAAAATAAAACAATGAATTATATATTTAATCATGTTCACAACCTTTGAATATGCTAAACTATAGATATTAACTACTACTTACTGCTACTATGACACCGCCTTCAAATTAATAATAAATATCTCACTCTAAATGATAGTTGTTGAAACTGAAAGAAACAAATAACTCAACTCGCTCTTTTCACCAATCCGCAAATAATCGTAAATAAGCTACTATGTTTTAAGATTAATTTATGAACACTTAACAAGCAGTGTAGAATAATTATATAATAATATATATTATGTGTGAAATATGTGAAATTAATAATAATAAATTAATAATAATAAATTAATTAATCTCAATTAATTCACAGATCTGAAAAGTCAACAAGCTTTTCTAAAAAGCAAATATATGAACATCAAGAGAACTGTAGATCACTATGAAAAGCAATCATCATGTAAATAGCGCTGTAACGCTAATTACGTCAGTGTGTGGTACGTGTACAAACCTCTACAAGAAACTTGATATCTTTCCATAACTCAAATTTTTTTACAAACAAACTGGAATTCTATTATCATAATAAAATTTCTTCAAATAAATTGACATTCTATGAATCATTTTGCACTTTAAAAACAAATAAAGAGTTAACTTAATAGCTTAATTTCAATAACTTAGCACAACTACTGTAATAGACTGGGCGACACACAAATGAAAAAGTCATCTGCAATCTTGAAAAAAATACGGGATGTGTAACAAAGGTAGTTTTAAAATCACTTTGTAAAGCAATAATACGGTAATTAACGCTGTAACGCTAATTACGCTAAGTGCGCTGTACGTAAACGCACCTCTCACGTTTGTTTAATTATTAAACCATATAACGCAGAAGCCTTGTTACCTTATATAACGTAATATAAAACCTGAATACTCGACTAAAGGAACCTCATTCTACTATAACACAATAAAAGCAAGAGGAATTAGTCCGTATGTATATGTCTATGGTATGAACTAAATTTGAATAAGTGTGCATTCTGCTGTAACAGAATACGGACACTTGGAAACTGTAACAGTACAAAAAAGTAACGTACACGTCGTTTTTGTAAACACGTTTATAAAATAATGTTAATAATCTAATTATTGAATTTTACTAATTAGTTTTTTAATTGGTAATTTAATTGAAATAATTTATAGTTTGTGCTTAAGCTGATTAACAACAACAATGTTTGCTTTTTATAATTCAGTCAATCTTTCGCAATCTATTGAAGAAACTATTTGGCAAGTGGTAAAACTGTGAGAATAGGTTATTAACGTTACTAAACGTTTTATAAAACAGTTTTAAAGCCTACACAAACGAGTATATGCTGTTTTCTGTTCTGTTGTAGCAGGACTAAATTTCTGCAGAGTAGTCTATTCCGATCATACTTTAGACAAATCTTACAACTATCCAAATATTTTTGCTAAGGTTTCTAAACTCGAGTGTTCATGTTTTATCTAACGGTATATAAAAGTAACAAAGTCTTTGCGTTTGATGATTCAATATCATAGTGACAACAACACACTAGCGTAATTTGCGTTGAAACGTTTTTCACATTATAATTGCTTTGCAGAGTGAATTAGATCTACCCTTGTTACAAGTCCAACAAAAAAAAAATTATTGACTTTTTAATTTTGATTAGTATCACTAGTGGTGCAGTTTGTTGAAGCAGCTGCGATGGGTTATTAAAATAAAATTAAATTAATCAGTAAACTTTTAATTTATTTTAAAAAAAAAATCTAATTTTATAATAGCATTTGAGTTTGTTTGTGAAGTTTTAAGTTAAATTATGAAAGTTTAATAGCTTAATAATTTGATAGTCATGAGAACGTAGAAGTGTATACACGTACTACACACTAGCTTAATCAGCGTTAGAGCGCTATTTACATTATGATTGTCAAACAAAGTGATTTACAATTTGCTCTGCTTGTAAGGAAAAGCAAGTGATTTTTAATTGAAAATCAACTGAAATTGACTTTACGTGTTGTGCAGTTTATTCTAGCAGGTGCTATGAGCTCTTAAAATTACGTTTATCAACAGAATTTCGAGAATTGAAATTTTAATTTGCTTACAGTATTCTTATTGGATTATATCAGACACAGCTAAGCTTTTTTTTAATTCAGTCAATGCTCAAAGATATTAATTCATTTACGATTATTTGCAGATTGGTGAAAAGAGCGAATTCAGTTGTTTGTTTCTTTCAGTTTCAGCAACCATCATTAAGTGTTGATATAGAGGCCGCAACTTAGTTCTTCTTGTGGCAGTAAGTGGTTGGTAACTCCACAAATGACTACAGGTAATTTACATCTAAATACAGATTGCCGACTTGATTAAATAAATAATTCAGTGTAGTGTAGATCGAAAATTTGCATTTGTTTCTAAAGCTCCTTGTTTTTTTTAATCGCATTTTTAGAGACAAACGTGCTTTAATCATAAATCATAATAGAAGGCGGCGACGTAGAGCAAAAACTAAAACTATAAAACTGAAAAAAAGTGAATGGAAACAATACAAAAAAAACTAACATAAAAAAAATAAAGAAGTACATAAAGAAGAAGTACAAAATAGAAATTAATAGTTGGAAAGAAGAAAATTGAAGAGACTGAAACACAATGTGAGAAGATATGATTCTGTTTGATTTAAAAAAAATTTTTCAAAACATTTTGTCAGATGTGGGGTTCGAACCCACGCTCTCTTTCGAGAACCAGAGCTTAAATCTGGCGCCTTAGACCGCTCGGCCAACCTGACTCTATACTTCTGACAAAAAATCAAACACAAAAAGATAAGACTTTGATATTATAAAACAGACAAGATGATAAATTAATTACTTTGAAAGTCTATTAATTTTGTGACTAAAAATTATTGTAGATGAAGTGAAGTTTGCTAAAATTTCATTATAAACTCAGTTAATGTATCAAAAGTATCAATTCACTTAGCTTATTTGCAGATTTGTAAAAACCGCATAATCAGTTGTTTGTTTCTTTCAGTTTCAGCAACCATCATTAAATGTAAAATATTTATTATGGATTTAGAGGCGGTAGCTTAGTTCTTCTTGTAGTAGTAAGTGGTTGGTTTTTTAAAAACTTTACAATAGATGTTGCCAACTTGATTAAATATATAATTTACTGTTAAAAAATATATAATTGTGTTAAATACCCTCTAGTGTGAATAGCTTGTAAAAAAATAATTTTGAAAAAAACTTATTAAAAGAGACTTAATTATTGTATTATGAAATAACTAATTTAGGAAATTTTATTAATATTTTGAAAAATTGTTTAAAATTTGGAAAAATAGTTTAAAATTTTGAAAAAAGTAATGACTCTGTATAATAATAGCGCTCACCTACTTTTACAATGTCATCTATGCGAGCTTACCTAAAGAATTAAATGTATAGCAGTAAATATCATAATATTTTGTAAAAAAAGTTTATAATTTTGAAAAAAACTAATTAAAAGAGACTTAATTATTGTATTATAAAATAACTAATTTAGGAAATTTTATTAATAATTTTAAAAATTGTTTAAAATTTTGATAAAAAGTTTAAAATTTTGAAAAAAGAAATCACTCTGTATAATAATAACGCTCACCTATCTTTACAATGTCATCTATTAGCGCTCACCTATCTTTACAATGTCATTTATGCAAGCTTACCTAAAAAATTAAATGTATAGCAGTAAATAACAAGATATTTTGTAAAAAAAGTTTATAATTTTGAAAAAAACCAATTAAAAGCGACTTAATTATTGTATTATAAAATAACTAATTTAGGAAGTTTCATTAATATTTTGAAAAATTGTTTAAAACTTTGAAAAAAAGTTTAAAATTTAGAAAAAAGTAATCACTCTGTATAATAATAGCGCTCACTTACCTTTACGTTTCCATCTATGCGAGCTTACCTAAAGAATAATATACAGCAGAAAATAACATGATATTTTGTAAAAAAAGATTTATAATTTTGAAAAAAACTAATTAGAAGAGGCTTAATTATGGTATTATAAAATAACTAATTTAGGACATATTATTAAAATTTTGAAAAAATGTTTAAAATTTAGAAAATAGTTAAAAATTTGTAAAAAAGTAATCACTCTGTATAACAATAGCGCTCACTTACCTTTACGATGCCATCTATGCGAGCTTACCTAAACAATTGAATGTACAGCAGTAAATAACATGACATTTTGTAAAAAAAAAATTTAATTTTGAAAAAAATTAATTAAAAGAGACTTAATTATTGGATTATAAAATAACTAATTTAGGAAATTTTATTAATGTTTTGAAAATTGTTTAAAATTTAAAAAAAAAGTTTAAAAATTTGGAAAAAAGTAATCACTCTGTATAATAATAGCGCTCACCTACCTTTACGTTGCCATCTATGCGAGCTTACCTACATAATTAAATGTAAAAGAGTAAATAACATAGACATTGTGTAAAAAAAAATTACAATTTTGAAAAAAATTAATTAAAAAAGACTTAATTATTGTATTATACATTAACTAATCTAGAACATCTTATTAAAATTTTAAAAAAAAATTAAAAATTTAGAAAAGTTTTAAAAATTTGAAAAAAAGTAATCACTCTGATCAAATTCAAAAAAATAAAATTTTGATGTTATAAAACAAACAAGACTTTTTTTAATTACTTTAAATTTATTAAAATTACTTTAAATTAAATACTTTGAAAGTCTATTAATTTTGTGATTAAAAATTATTGTAGATGAAGTAAAGTTTCATTATAAACTCCAAAAGTATCAATTCATTTAGATTATTTGCAGATTTGTGAAAACAGCAAATTCAGTTGTTTGTTTCTTTCAGTTTCAGCAACCATCATTAAATGTAAAATATTTATTATGGATTTAGAGGCGGTACCTCAGTTCTTCTTGTAGTAGTAAGTGGTTGGTTTTTTAAAAACTTTACCATAAAGGTTGCAAACTTGATTACATATATAATTTATTGTTAAATAAAAATTGTGTTAAATACCCTCTAGTGTGAATAGCAAATTTGCATTTGTTTCCAATGTTTCTAGATCTTTTTAATCGCATTATTAGAGCTTTTTCAGAGCCAAACGTGCTCTAATCGGGCATAAACTCCAGCATTTTAAACAGAGATAACCTATTAAAGAAGATCCTTTCGGCGCTTGTTTTGCAAAAAATCTCTATTAGAGCGTGATAAGTATTAGTGTCAGTGGCATTTGTTTGCAAAAATATTTACCTATAATAATAGCAGGAATTGTCGGGCTACGTTCTTGTCGTGCTCTAGTAAAATTCATATCCCACGTCTTTTTTTTAATTTGTTGAGTAGGAGTCGCCCGTGGATAACTCCAATAAAATATTTTCAAAATAGTATTTATAGATAGGTGAAATTCATGTGCGGTATCAATTTCCATAATTAGGTTATGAGTGACAAGGTTTCTACGTGTTAAAATGCTGTTTGTTGTTAGTTGGCGTGCATAAATTACTACAGCCACAAGGAAATGGAATTATAAATTTTTAATTTTTTAAATTTTGGGAATTTTATACAATGCCAAATTTGTGATTGGTCGGTCGTAGTTTGCAATTTAATGGGATTCTGGAATTAACTGGATTATCGGGAGGTCGATATTATATAGATAATATCAAAGTTGACATCTAGTCAAACATTTATTTTGCTATTATATGTACATAACTAATTATTAGTGCAGCAGATGTAGGAGTCTTATCAAACGCCGATTTTAATTCATTTTAACCACTTGCCAGAAAGCTGCCTATTGACCCTTCAAAAGCTTTTCTCTAATAGATCAAGATCGATAATTTTTGAAACCAAAAAAAATTAATGTAGAATGAAACTCATTGAAGAAAAAAAGAATAAAACAAAAATTGAAAAATAATCTACGAACGATCTGAGGTCGGAAAGTTTCTAAGGGTAAAAAACAGTTTATCTTAATTTTCTATAAAAATCCTATAAAAAAAATTTGAAAAGCAAACTTGTAGGTAATAAAAAAATAAATCTAAAACTCTTGTATTTCAATTTTTTTTACATAATCTTAAGCTTTATGTGAAAATTTCAAATAATCAGGTTTGGGTTTTTTATTTTTATTTTTAGTGAATTTAGTATTTTTTTTTATTAAAATATATATTTTGACTTAATATTTTAAAAACACGCTAATTATAAATCAAAAATGTTTGTGTCAAATTATTTGTTTTTAAAAAAAGTGTATTTATTGTTTGTTATTAACCGACTTCAAAAAAAATCAGGTTGGTATTTGGTCCTCTTTAAATTTGATAAAGATCTGACCAGCAGTTTTTGAGTTATTCTTTCTTATTAATGCTTTTTGACATTTATTTTTGACACCAAATAATAATCTATTTCATCTAATTATTTAAGAAGTTTGAATCAATTAATAAATAAATAAAATAATAATTAATCATATTGAAAACCATCGGTTTTTTTCAAATTTTTAATTTGTTTCATTATTATCTATCGTTTTCTTTATTTAATATGACATTTCTTTCTTCTTCTTTTTGTTTTTCAATTCTTTGCTTTTAATCTAAACATTTTCTTCTTTCAATTTCATTATCTTCAATAGTTATTTAGGTATTTTTCTTTGCATTTCTTAGTTTTTTTCCCTCTCATGATTGAGTTTCTCTCTTTCAATAAAAAATTTTTTTTTAATTCTTACATATTAAGTTAAATTTTTTAGATAATTTTTTTTATATTCTTAAGTTTTCAATTTAAAAAAAATTTTTATTTTTTAGCATAATTGTTATAGAAAAAGTTAATCTTTGATTCTAAAATATAAGCATTTTTTGTTTCATTATGTACTATTTTTAAACAGAAAATAGTATATACATAATTCGTTTTGGAGATTTTTAATATTTTTTTAATTTTGTTTCTTGTTTTTGTTGTTTCTATCATCGAATTCTCTTTTATTTAACAAAATTTTTTTAGTAGTTAAGTAGTTTTTTTTTAGTAGAGATTTTACTGACGTGTTTTGTATTAATGTTTTTCGGAAATCGTAAAAAAAAGACTAAAATTTACAAATTTTAGAATTTTTTTAACAAATTCTACAAAAATCAAGATTGTCAATTTTGTTGGCAACTATAGTAACTAGAGTATCTTTTTTATTTTGCGTCTTGTAAAGTTTTTACAGTACTAGTCCGGAAAACTCAATTTTCCTGCGCGTAAATAAGCAGGAAAATGATGTTTCCAAAACGATTTCCGGAAAATAAAATACTAATTAATCATATTGAAAACTATTAGTTTTTTCCAAATTTTTAATTTGTATCATTATTATCTATCTTTTTTTTATTTAATATTACATTTCTTTTTTCTTCTTTTTGTTTTTCAATTCTTTGCTTTTATTTAAGCATTATCTCCTTTTAGTTTCATTATCTTCAATAGTTATTTAGGTATTTTTCTTTGCATTTGCTAGTTTTGTTCTTTTCCTCTCATGATTGAGTTTCTCTCTTTCAACAAAATTTTTTTTTTAATTTTTACATTTTAAGTTAAAGTTTTTTAGATAAATCCATTTATCTTCTTAAGTTTTTAATTTAAGAAAAATTTTTTACATAATTGTTATAGAAAAAATTAATCTTTGGTTCTAAAATATAAGCATTTTTTGTTTTATTATGTACTATTTTTAAACAGAAAATAGTATATATCATTAGTTTTTGATTTTTTCAATCTTTTTTTATTTTGTTTCTTCTTTTTGTTTGTTTCTATCATCAAATTCTCTTTTATTCAACAAACTTTTGTTAGTAGTTAAGTGGTTTTTGAGCTATTCTTTTTAATGCTGTTTTTGACATATATTTTTGACACTTATTGATTATAAAAACGTGTGTGGACTTAAAAAAATATTTAAATTTAATTAATTAATAGTTTATTTAATTAATTATTTAAGCAATTTAAATAAATTAATAAGTACATAAAATAATAATTAATCATATTGAAAACCATCGGTTTTCTTCCAAATTTTTGATTTGTATCATTTTTATCTATCTTTTTTTTTATTTAATATTACATTTCTTTTTTCTTTTTTTTGTTTTTCAATTTATTGCTTTTAATCTAAGCATTTTCTTTTTTCAATTTCATTATCTTCAATAGATATTTAGGTCTTTTTCTTTGCATTTGCAAGTTTTGTTCCTTTCCTCTCATGATTGAGTTTCTCCCTTTCAACAAAAATTTTCTTTTTAATTCTTACATATTAAGTTAAAGTTTTTTAGATAGTTTTTTTATATTCTTAAGTTTTTAATTTAAGAAAAATTTTTTTCTCTAAAATTTTTTACATAATTGTTATAGTAAAAATTAATATTTGGTTCTAAAATATTAGCATTTTTTGTTTCATTATGTACTATTTTTAAACCGAAAATCGTATATAATTAGTTTTTGATTTTTTCAATATTTTTTTAATTTTGTTTTTTGTTTTTGTTGTTTCTATCATCAAATTCTCTTTTATTTAACAAAATTTTGTTAGAAGTTAAGTGGTTTTTGAGCTATTCTTATTAATGCTGTTTTTGACATATATTTTTAACACTTATTGATTATAAAAACGGGTGTGGACTTAAAAAAATATTTAAATTTAATTAATTAATAGTTTATTTAATTAACTATTTAAGCAATTTAAATAAATTAATAAGTACATAAAATAATAATTAATCATATTGAAAACCATCGGTTTTTTCCAAATTTTTGATTTGTATCATTATTATCTATCTTTTTTTTTATTTAATATTACATTTCTTTTTTCTTCTTTTTGTTTTTCAATTTATTGCTTTTAATCTAAGCATTTTCTTCTTTCAATTTCATTATCTTCAATAGTTATTTAGGTATTTTTCTTTGCATTTGCTAGTTTTGTTCCTTTCCTCTCATGATTGAGATTCTCCCTTTCAACAAACATTTTTTTTTAATTTTTACATTTTAAGTTAAAGTTTTTTAGATAAACTCATTTATATTCTTAAGTTTTTAATTTAAGAAAAATTTTTTACATAATTGTTAGAGAAAAAATTAATCTTTGGTTCTAAAATATAAGCATTTTTTGTTTCATTATGTACTATTTTTAAACAGAAAATAGTATATAATTAGTTTTTGATTTTATCAATTTTTTTTCATTTTGTTTCTTGTTTTTGTTGTTTCTATCATCAAATTCTCTTTTATTTAACAAAATTTTGTTAGTAGTTTTTCTCAAAAATTTCTCAACATAATTGTTATAGAAAAAGTTAATCTTTGATTCTAAAATATAAGCCTTTTTTGTACTATTTTTGAACAGAAAATAGTATATAATTAATTTTTAATTTTTTTCATATTTTTTTAATTTTGTTTTATGTTTTTGTTGTTTCTATCATCAAATATCCTTTTATTTAACAAAATTTTGTTAGTAGTTAAGTAGTTTTTGAGCTATTCTTATTAATGCTGTTTTTGACATATATTTTTGACACTTATTGATCATAAAAACGTGTGTGAACTTAAAAAAATATTTTAATATAATTAATTAATAGTCTGTTTAATTAATTATTTAAACAATTTCAATCAATTAATAAGTAAAAAAAATAATAATTAATTATATTGAAGTCGGTTTTCTCAAATTTTTTTATTTGTGTTATTATTATTTGTATAACTCTGATTTTTAGCTTTTATCCATGGAACTTGTAGTTTTGCCGGAACTTAAAGTAAACCGTTTTTTATTCTTAAAAAATCACCCGTAAATTATTTTTGTTTTTGTAACATTTTCGTCTTTTTCTAATAAATTGTTATAGTTTGCTATTAATTTTTTTCAGTTTTTATTATTTTTAAGGGTTTTTTTTCAGCTGATGTATTATGAGAGCAAGAGCCTTCTACCAAACTAAATATAATTTTTTTGCATTTTGTGCTAATTTATTACACCCACATTTTCAATTTTTTTTTAGATTTTACAACGTTAAGACGTCTTTAATTATTTATTAGTAGGATTAGTTCTACGATGTATTAACCTTATCAATAATCTACGCAAGGTTTTTCTAATACATATTTCGATTTTCTTAGCTTTTATCTCTTTTTCTTTGATTAGTTAATGATAAAATGTCAAATAAACATGTTGAAAGTTGTTTTTTCTATGCTAAAAGTTGCTTTAATTAAATTTGAGTTGGTTGCCAACTACAGCGTGATCAACTATGACTATTTGAGTTGGCAACACTTTTTTTATCTGCCTAGCTGCAACACTGTAACCGGATACGTTGGTGTGACAAATATTTGACATAACACTCATAAAATAAATTGTAGGCTATGTCACAGCGATTTTTAATTGGTATCTGTCAATGATGTTGTCAGTGTCAAAGATGCCACCTCCGGTGTTTCAGTCGTTCTGCTTAAGAAAAAATCGTTTTTGAAAATTTCTGTTTTTAGCAAGTTTTCAATAAGCTTTTGTTTTTTAAAACTTGTCAAAAATTGTCACAATTTTTGACGTTTAAAAAGTAAATTTAATTTTCTTTTTAAACATAATCTTTTCTTTTCTAATAAAAGATTATGTTAGGTCACAATACGACAAAGTTATTTTTTTATTATTTTGCTGCATTTGTTCGATTAAAATTTTTCTTAATAAATTATAAGCATTAGTTTTTTTTTATTTACTTTGTTTCCTTTATTATTTCTATCTTTTTGGTGTTTTTTTTGTGTTTTGTTTTTATTTCAAAGGAAACTAATATAATTAATTTTCTTATTTTTTCAATATACTTTTTTAATTTTTTTGTATACATTTTTTAGATGTTTTTTGTTTTTAAAACGCCTATGGAACACGTTAGTTGTTAAAATTTTACCAGTTTACCAGTTTGAGTTACTAATTGAAACAATTGAGTTGTCGCAATTAAAAGTAAACTTTTGAATTTTTTGT
Source organism: Lagria hirta (assembly GCA_947359425.1). Lineage (NCBI taxonomy): Eukaryota > Metazoa > Arthropoda > Insecta > Coleoptera > Tenebrionidae > Lagria > Lagria hirta. Next base: position 49,676,532 of record OX375794.1, read on the forward strand.
TTTTGAATTTAAAGAAAATAAATGATAAATAAATAAACAGCTCTTATTTTCAGGAGAAATTATTCAGTTTCGAGCGACAGCTCACATTTTTTTTAAATATATTTTTTTTTTCTAGTCACTTATTGTTCTATACTGGCTGGATATTTTTAGTAAGTTATTATCTATAAATATTTTTCCTAATTTTCTACTGGTTTTAAGATTTTTTTTGTTTATTATTTTTTTTGTCTATTTTTACTAGAAATTACTATTTTATCTGTTAACAATTTTTAGTTTTTTCGTCTGTAATGATTACTTTTAAAATTTAATACACTGCCTGATAATTATTCTAAATTAATTAAAAAATGAATGTAATTATAATGCTGTTATTTCTATCTATTGTTTTGCTTTAAATAGGAAAAATATATATTTCAGATAATCCAAATGATAACTGAATGAACAAGTTACAAATAAAAAAATCGAAAAACCGGTTTTAATTAAATATTCATTAATTTAATTTAATTAATTCAATTTTTTTGTTCAATTCAATTAAAGTCGTTTATCTAAACTTTGTTTTTTATAATCAGTGGTCATTGTAAAAAATCCAAATAAGCTAAATACTCATTATTAAGGATAACTCGAAAACCAATCTTCAGATCATGACCAAATTTATGAGAGACCACAAGAAAAACACCAGCTTTCAAATAAAAAAAAAAGAAGATCAAAATTGGTTCACCTGAAAAAACAGTGGTAACAAACGTAAAAAAACAATCGAACTTAAAACATCTTGTTTTTTAGAGTTTGTTGAAAAATGCATAGCTGTGTTTGATGTTTTTGTATTATATAACTATCTATTATGACAAAACATTCTTGTTTACCTCTTCTTACTCTTGACATTAAAGAAAAGCCGTCATACATCGCAAAATTCTTGTTAACAACCCACATTCAATGTATAAAGTTGCAAAGTTCCTGTTATTGCCGATGTGATTGATGAATTGATAAGCTACATTCTGCTTTAAAAGGGCCTCCAACTCTAAACTCTGTTAATAATTCATGATAATTTTATGATAACAATCGATAACTTTAAGCAAATAGAACCTCATATAAATTGACAATTAGAAGGAAAAGGAGGTCAGGAAAATGGAACATTATGTACATGAACATTTTCTCCATATTTACGTATGCTTCCACATTAACGTCAGATAAATAGTGGAAACTTTATTGAAACAATATTTGCAAAATTTTATGTACTCAAAATAACTCCATGATTTTACAGTAAGCAATCAATATTGATTAAGAAATAATAATTAACAATATAAGCAGTTTTGCAGGATAGTAAACATACAATTTTAATTAATTATCAATAATAAAAATAAACCTTTATAGATAACAGTCAATAATGTTTAACTTCAAATTGTGAACGCACCTTTACCATCGAATGGAACTGACAGATATTAATCTGACATCTAAGCCAATTCTAACCTCACTCTTATTTCAATAAATCGAGAGTTTAACACGTTAATAAATTGAAAGTACATTATAACAAACGAAAAAATAAACTGTAAGAAGGAAATAAAGTTTATATGAAAAAAAACTCGTTGGTCTTTTGTTTTTCGCAAAACCTATCAAAACAAATAAATTTTATCACTTCTATGGCTTATTTAAATTATGCGCAATTTTACTCTCTTTTTTCCAAAGTCTTATTCAGATTTTATTTCAAAATTTGTATTATGCTTGATTTCAATTTTTTTTGGAACTTTACGATGATATGTGTATACAGGGCTCTTACAAAAAATAATGCTTGACTATAAATAAGAAACAAATTATAATTTATTATCTATTTACCTAATTTATCTTTTATTACATTTGAAACACTCGGTATATGTCACAGAAGTTAATGAGGCTGAAACACTTATAATAAGAGGGTTTAACTACCTATAACGTATACAAAACATATTATAATTTCTAAGAAATATCAATTTCTTAAAATTGGCTCGCGCTAATAACAACCGCGTGTGAGAAAATTATTAAAACAAATATTTTATTTAGATTTCCATTAAGGAAAATAAAAACAGTTTTCACTAAAACTATACATTTTTTCTCAATGAAAAGACCGAAATCTAAAAATAAATATAAAGAAACAAATTGTAAATATTGTCAAATGAAATCATCAATGATCAAGTTCCAGGTAAAATGATAAAAATAAATGTACAAACTCATCAAAAGACTATGCTTTTTGGGGATATTTTAAGAAAAGAGTTTGTTTTACCTGTCAAGAAATTTTGATTTTTTCAAAACTTTTTACGAATTCATCACTTCAGAGCTTTATGATCGGAGAGTGGCAGGACGAAATTAGAATGCTTGATGTTGACACTCGCTTTTCATGAGCCAATTGCATGTCAACACTCTGTTTTTTGGAGAGGAACACATAAAAACTAACCAAGTTCAATAGTTTTTGAAACGCATGTAGCGAACTATAAATAAAGTTTTGTCTATACCGGGTGGAGGCTTAAAAGATGTCAGGGTTTACGGCTAAGCAAGCCAGGTACAAAATCAAAAACCATCAAAAAAAATTGGAAAATCTGTCATTTTTTTTCAATTTTGGATTTTACCACAGGCCGCGGTTAGCTGAAATAACCACCAGGCAATAAAAAATAATTTATTGGAATATTTTAGACACAATCCGACTTACCTCCATTAGGGTAAAAACTTTTAGTTTTTTTTTTAGTTATCATAAAAATATTGTTTAAGATGACAAAAACAAATTTTGGATCAATTGGTATTGTGAGGTGCCGGATTAGAAAAAAAATTTTTTTTTATAATTTTAATGCACTTAAGCCGTTGATTTTAGCTAATAGAAATTAATTATTCGACAATATTCGAGAAAATGAAACGATTTACAAAAAAGTTTTTTAGGGTTAAAATTCAACCTCAAATTGTAAATGATGAATTTTTTAAATTTTTGTCACAGAGTGATGTATCAAAAACAAAATATTATATTATTATTTGTAAAGCTTATCGCGTGTTCTTACGAATTACTATAAAATACTCACAAACTATGGATAATTCTAAGAATTGATTTCTTTTTGTAATTAATTTTATAAAAATGTCGGATATTTACATTACCTAAGTTAAAACTTAAAAAAATTAATTATTCCTAGTAAAAATAATGATTAACTAAAAGGTAATTCTAATTCTAAAAGGTAAAAGAGTATTTCAAATTTTGTTTTGATTGAATAGTAAAAGTATATTACACTACAAGGGCAGAAAGTTGAGATTCTTGCACTGCGCGCCATAATGCCCGAAGCGCGCAGTTCAAGGCTCTCAAATTTCTGCCCGTGTAGTGTATACTAGTTTTCTTGCTACTCCAGTCGAACGTACGTGGTTTCGGCTGCGATTCCACGGCAGAAAGTGCAGTGCATGAAAGATACACTCTGCCGTGGAATCGCAGCCGAAACCACGTACTTTCAACTGGAGTAGCAAGAAAAATATTTTATGTTTTTGAGCAATTACTTATTTGTGATAGAATATAAAAATTTGGAAAATGTATCAATTACAATTTAGGGCTAAACTTTAACCTTAAATAACTTTTATAAGAGTTGACTTAGCAAAAAGTTATATTAGACCTTTTTTGTAGATAGTTAAATTTCCTACAAGAATATGTTTTGGTTTTTACTAGACAAAAATTCGTTCCAATGCATTAAAATTAAAAACCAAAAAAAAAACACTTTTTTTTCCAACCGGTTAGAAAGAAAAGCTTTTTTACGTAAGTGCAAAAGTAAATTACGTAATTTAAAATAGATATTTATGCATTAAGGGAGATATGAATGTTTTTTCTCCGAGGTTGACGTGTTACAGACCAAGGGCCGGAGGCCCGCGGTCTGTAAGTCTACCGAGGGTGAAAAACAGAATATCTCCCGTAGTGCATTAAATATTTTATTTTTTAGCAACATTATATTCTTTATTTTCAACATAAAACGTAAAAAAAACATTCAAAATTTGAAAAAAATGTGGATATCAAAGGTGGTTTGACTGTGCCGTTGCTACGATAGTTGCTACAGTAACATAAATTTGTTTTTCAATCAACAAAAAAAAAATGTCTGGAAGCAGCAGCGTTATTCCTCACACTGTGATTATAAAAGCGGAAAAAGCCAGTGAGTTATTGGTTCCGAAGAAGTCTGAACATTTGTACATCAAAGAATATGACCGATTTCATGTATGGATGGTGAAAAATGGGGTTACGGATATAAATGGAACTGTAATGTTAGTCGAAGTTCTGCAACATTGGCGGCAGATGGTGGATTAAATATGACAAAGTTGAAGCGACTAGGAGGATGGAAAAGTTCTACTGTTGCTTCAAATTACTTGGCGGATAGTATGGAATCAAAAAATAATATATCCCGTGTGATTGCTGGGGTGGAAAATATTGAAAAACCAAGATCGTTGGCTGCTGAAAAAGCTACAAACTCATTCAAAAGCAACCAGTTTAGTGGAAAGTTTGAAAATTGTACCTTCTATTTGACTCGTGAACAGGCGCAGGAAATTGAGGAAGAAAAAAGTATCAAAAATCCCTAGGGAGTTATGACTATCTTTTCATGTATTGTATCTATGTTGAAAATAAAGAATATGATGTTACTAAAAAATAAATAAATATAAAAAAACAAATATTAAAAAAAACTAAATTACGTGATTTTGAGAAGAGTGCAGTACAGTGGCATCATAAAAATTGCGTAATTCCATTTTGCACCTAACTTTATCTGTGTCTCAAATCAGATAGGTACGCATTGTTAACAACGATTAACACATTTTTTTTTACAAGAAGATGTGCCGGAGGGGAAAACAATAGTATCTAAGCCAAGATAAAAAATGCTTTTACCCTCAATCAGTATTGAAATTTGAATAATAACAAACCTGTAAAAAGTAGATAATGTGCATCTTCCCTCTCTTGGGCGAAAAATACCGCTATGTAGCGCATTGCTTCTAATCGCAAGCAACGATCTATGATTTTAACCTTCAATTGTTTCAATATTTTAAAATGTTAATTCAATGTTTATCGTCGAATACACAAAATAATCATATTAAATTCAAAAGAAATATTATGAGTGAGTGTGGGCAAAAAGGTATACATACCTTGGCATACCGAGAAATTAAGAAGTTGACCGAGATGCAAAGCGTCGAGATTTCTCGACAGAAATGCAATACTTTTCCGTCACGGTATGTAATGTACTATTGCAGACCTTGCGCAATCAAACTTCGTTTGCGATCCTCAAAAAAGCACTTTCCACCATGGTTTGAAATATACTATTTCTGTGTTAATTAAAAGAGGAAATTAAAAATCACAGTGCGTCACCTTTTAATATTATTATTACAAAATCTAACTTTTTGAAATATTGACATCTTTCGGAAAAGACCCTGTCGAAAAGTTAATTGAAATTGTCGACGTTTTGCACTCCATGGGTAGAGACGTCATCAGGACAGGGAAATAAAGATGAGAACAAGCACGGTAGCTTGACGTGTGAACCACGCTAGAGGCGAAACTTATTCTCGTAGCTTATAACTAACTTTTTCACAAGTTTTTTTGGCATCTTGAACGTTATTTTTATAATAACTAAGAAAAAAAGAATTAAAAGTTTTTTTTTGGTCCAGTCTAACTCCCATATCGTCCTGTGTGTTTTTTTTTGTCTACACCTCCGTGAGTTGCCGTAAACAGGTAGATGTGCGCAATTGTAAAATCTATTTTCTACTAGTACAGTAACTTTGAAGTTATTTATGGGTTTTTCTTGAAAAAAAGTTCATACTTCTCATGTAAAAATTTTATGGTTGCACCTTTTAATCGAAGAGAGTTGAAAAGTTGAAAGTAGGGATTACATTTTCACGTTGCAGAATGTCAATTTATTATTTTAACATAAAGATGAATTTATTCTATTTGGCTTTTCCACACAGTATTTCTAATGTCTAAAATCAATATCGATTTAAAATTAAGTTTGATTTTTTTTATAATTGTTGTTTTTTTAGATAAATATTAAAAGTATTTATAATGATTGAATTTTCAGTAAATCACTAAAACAAGTATTATACCAAATATACTACTCAAACTGTAAAACTATAATACTACAGTGGCTTGTAGCATTTTTTCCTAAAGTCAATAATATTTATCTGAAAGAATATAGCGACATCTATTAGAAGAAGGTTCTTACATCAAAGTCGAGACACCAGGTTTCTACAGGTCGATGCTATAGATCACTCCTAATACCGAGTCATCCACAATTATTTAGAAAAGAGGGGTAAAGTTTGACAAAAATACTATATAATTATTCTATCAAGTTTGTTAGTTTTGTTGATCTTATTAATTTAAAAATAATTAAAATTGGCATAAAAAAAATAGTTGCTGTTTGAAAAATAAAATAAGTTTTTGACATTTGAAAAATGTACTATATGTAAAAAACTGTAGTAAAAAGTTTTTGACAGCTGAAGAGCGTTCCGAACTGAAAATTCAGTGTAGGTTCTAAATATAAAATCAAAATATACTCTTTTTATTTAAAAAAAAATGATTGCACTGATTTCTGATATTTTCAAAATGTCGTCATTTTGCTTGTGCTTGTGCTTGTAGTCATTGCCTCAAATTTTAGAAAACTACGATGACAAGACGTCAAAATTTTTCTAATCATTGAGCTACTCGTGAATCACTCTGTATATGAAAATATTTTTATTAAAATTTTTAATAATTTAGCTTTAAATAATTTGAGAATTGTCAATAACCATACATAAAGACCTAAAAGTCTTGGTACAAATAAAAAAAAGTAAAAGAAAATTTTTATATAACATCTGACAAAATTATTATACATGAACACACATAAATGTGGCAAAATAAATCAAAAATTTAAATATTAAATATTTATGAGTTCGGGGAGGTAAAACCAGCTTATACGACACATACCTTTACATAAATTTGATTGATTAATTGATTTACCAAACAAACAAAATAATCATTCTAATATTTTTTTCTGTGGATTTATGGCTGTATATATATATGAAAAAAGTATTTCTTGTTAAGAAATTTATTAATTTAGCTTTAATTAATTGTAGCCGAAATACTTGGTATATTAATCTTATAAAACAAAAACTTGAGGCAAAAACTAATTAATTTTTGTTAATAAATTTCCAGCTACTCTGGAATCCTTGGCAATAGAAACAATCAACACTTGCTAAAAAGATGTTCATTCACCCCTCAAAAGCCAATTATTTATCCAAGTTAAGAAAAAAAGCTAAATAAATTAATATTGATCTGTGTTTTATATAAAAACATTTTGTACATTATGGCAATGATAGTTCAATTTAATAAAAAAAATAGTTTTTTCTATGGGATACCAAAGCAGTTGCTGTAAGCTGTGGCAACTCTCTGAGCGGCTTATAGCTGTAAGAGATCTACAGCGTAACAAGAGATGTTCAATCAACAAATTAATTAACTAACAAAATTAAAAAAAAATAAACACAACAAATTCCAGCACAGTAACACACTAAATGTCAAAAATAAGCACTATGTTCTCAAAGTATAAGCTCACAACTATTTAAAATAATTAACGTTTAAATTAAAATATAACTGTTTTGTGTATTGACTTGTTTTTTTTAATAATCTGAAAATGGCTTGTTTTTTTTATTTTGCAAAATATTTTTGTTTGTTTTTGTTTGTATTTGAATGAAAAGCTCTGGTGTTTACCACACATGTTTGAAAAATTAAATAGGTGTAAAACGCAGATGAGAAAGCTACTCAAAGAATACAAAAAATGTAGAAAAAGAAAAATAACATAAGAAACAAAAAAATATGCTGTAATAGTATGCAAACAGTAATAAAAAATAAAAATAGCGTCATGAACGCTGTAAGATGTAAAAAAAATGTGAAAGATTATTGCAAAACTAAGATGAAAAAATTCTTCTGAAAAAAGTAAGTCGATTTTAGATTTTTTTTATTCAAGGAGCAAAAATGCAGAATCTGAGACAAAGAAAAAAAATCAGAGTCTATAATAGAAAAATGAGTAGAAGTGAAAAAACAAGAGAGAAAAGTCAAAATAGAAAGAAAGAAAAAAGAATAAATTTGATAAAAACAGTAAAAAAACAGCAAAAAAAAAGATGAAAATAGTAAAGTAAAAAAAAAAGGAATAGAGAAAATAAATAAATAGTACATTACATACCGTGGCGGAAAAGTGTTAAATTTCTGTCGACAAATAAAATTAATAAAAATTTTATCATTAATACTTCTTTTGACATATATTTTTGACAATTGGTTATAAAAACAAGCCAGAAATTAAAACTTTAAAAAATTGCTTTCAATATCATCAAATATTATTGTTTAACAACTAAATCAGAATCTATTATAGTTAAATTATTTTAATACAAGAATTAGTCTCAAAAAAAAATTTTTTAAGAAATCCAAAAAGGTTATTTTTCTTTGAACAAACTTATAATATCAAAAATCAAAATTGTTCAGATGCTGCAATTGAATTATGTGGTCTATCTCAAAAAATTATAGAGTTAGAGCACTTTAAAAACTAATAATACTGCAAAAATAGAAATATTTTGAAGAAAAAAATTTTTCAATATAAAACAAAAATACTTAATTGCAAGAAAACTTTTTCTTTTTGTCATTTGTTTCTATTTTAGAAGATTATATGCGTTACCGCTGGTTTAAGCAAATTATTTCTTCTTAGCTTTGGTATACTGACTAATTTGTTTAATTTGTTGCATTTTTTAACAATTTTTCGTGTTTGGCGGCAGTCTTATTTGAATCTCAAAATGTTGTAAATTCCTAAAAAATCAAGGTTAATGATTGTTATATAAATTGATAAGAAAACTGTCTAAAAGAATAAAAAACCAAGTAGGCTATTATGAAACAAATGACTATCAACTTGAGACTTGGGTCAGTTTGTCTTTGTCGCGATTTACAATCGCATCGTCTCTCGGTTTTTGAAGAAAAAATAGTGAAAATTGTGAGAAAAAGTGAAAATCTAGTGAATAAGTTTAATTCTACAAGAAGATTCTATCAATTGAGATACGTTTCTGAGTTATTGCTTTGGTGCTATTATTATTTATTATACCAATTTTTTTAAAATGCAAAGTGACGATTCTTAGCAAATTTGTAATACTTTAAACAAAAATTTGAAAAAACATAAGATTTCTTAAATTAATTAGTGTTTAATACAACTGAGTCCCTCCCTTTTGATTCGTTTTTTTCCAAATTTTAAACATTTTTTCAAAATTTTACACTTTTTCTCAAAATTTTAATAAAATTGCCTAAATTAGTCATTTTATAATACAATTTAGCCTTTTTTGATTAGCTTTTTTCAAAATTATTATAATGTATGCTTATGTTATTTTCTGCTATACATTTAATACTTTAGGTAAGCTCGCATAGATGGCATCGTCAAGGTAGGTGAGCGCTTATATTATACAGAGTAAATATTTTTTTCAAATTTTTTTTCTTTTTTCTAAATTTTAAACATTTTTTCAAAATTTTAATAAGATGTCCCAAATTAGTTATTTTATGATACAATAATTAAGTCTCCTTTAATTAGTTTTTTTCAAAATTATAAACTTTTTTTTACAAAATATCATGTTATTTACTGCTATACATTTAATTCTTTAGGTAAGCTCGCATCGATGGCAACGTAAAGGTAGGTGAGCGCTATTATTATACAGAGTGATTACTTTTTTACAAATTTTTAACTTTTTTCTAAATTTTAAACATTTTTTCAAAATTTTAATAATATGTCCCAAATTAGTTATTTTATAATACCATAATTAAGTCTCTTCTAATTAATTTTTTTCAAAATTATAAGCTTTTTTTACAAAGTATTATGTTATTCACTGCTGTACATTTAATACTTTAGGTAAGCTCGCATAGATGGCATCGTAAAGGTAGGTGAGCGCTATTATTATACAGAGCGATTACTTTATTCCAGATTTTAAACTTTTTTTTTTTAATTTTAAGCAATTTTTCAAAATTTTATACAGTTGTTCAAAATTCTAATAAAATTTCCTAAATTAGTAATTTTATAATACAATAATTAAGTCTCTTTTAATTAATTTTTTTCAAAATTAAAAATTTTTTCTACAAAATGTCATGTTATTTACTGCTGTACATTCAATTGTTTAGGTAAGCTCGCATAGATGGCATCGTAAAGGTAGGTGAGCGCTATTATTATACAGAGCGATTACTTTATTCCAGATTTTAAACTTTTTTTTTTAATTTTAAGCAATTTTTCAAAATTTTATACAGTTGTTCAAAATTCTAATAAAATTTTCTAAACTAGTTATTTTATAATACAATAATTAAGTCTCCTTTAATTAGTTTTTTCAAAATTAAAAACTTTTCTTACAAAATATCATATTATTTACTGCTGAACATTCAATTGTTTAGGTAAGCTCGCATAGATGGCATCGTAAAGGTAGGTGAGCGCTATTATTATACAGAGTGATTACTTGTTTCTAAATTTTAAACTTTTTTTAAACATTTTAGACGTTAATTACTACTTTGTCTAAAGCCCAATTTTTTAAAAGTTTAATAAAATTTCCTAAATTAGTTATTTTATAATACAATAATTAAGTCTTTTTTAATTAGTTTTTTTCAAAATTATAAGCTTTTTTTACAAAATATTATGTTATTTACTGCTGTACATTTAATACTTTAGGTAAGCTCGCATAGATGGCTTTGTAAAGGTAGGTGAGCGCTATTATTATACAGAGTGATTACTTGTTTCCAAATTTTAAACTTTTTTTTCAAAATTTTAATAATAATTTCTAAATTAGCTATTTTATAATAAAATACTTGAGTCTGTTTTAATTAGTTTTTTTCAAAATTGTAAGTTTTTTTTACAAAATATCATGTTATTTATTGCTATACATTTAATTCTTTAGGTTAAGCTCGCATAGATGGCAACGTAAAGGTAGGTGGGTGCTATTATTAAACAGAGTGATTATTTTTGTGCTATTATTATTTATTATGCCAATTTTTTCTATATTGCAAAATGACGATTTTCAGCAAATTTCCAATACTTTTTTAACAAAAATTAAAACAAACATAAGATTTCTTAAATAAGTTAATGTCTAATAATACAGCTGAGGATCTTTTAATTGTTTTGTTTTCAAAATTTTAAACTTTGTTTCAAAATTTAAAACTTTTTCAAAATATTAATAAAATTTTTTGAATTAATTAATGTATTTTTACAACTGACTGTTTTAAACCAACTAACGTTTATTAATGATTATTGTAAATAAAGCTGTTTTCTCTTTTAAATGATTTTTTTTATTTCTATTGACGTTTTGTGATTATCTGTAGCGAGGATTTATCTATAAAAATGCGGAAATTTCGGTCAGATTTTAAAATGCGCTCAAATCACTGGTGTCGTTTTCTGAGGGGAGAAAACGGATGTGAGATCTAAGCAAACATATTTTTGAGTTTGCAAATATTGTCATTTTTTCTTATTTTGACAGTGGATTAGGCCTACTGGGGACACCACTATAAAAAACGCATCATTTACTGTACCTCATTAGGTGGTGTAGAAATCAGTGAAATAACGTATAATAATAATTTAAATTTGACATTTTAATAAATTATTTGTAACTCAGTTTTTAATTTTTAGAAAAAAATGTAAATTGTTTTGTAACATTAATAATTTCTAGATTCTTGAAAAAGCTGTAATAAAATCTATGTAATAGAAATAATAAAAAAAAACAAGTTAAATTCAAAAAAACCGAAAAAATGTTACATTTTTTGACATATTTTGAAACCACAAGATTATTGACAACTTGTCAATATGATCCTGTTTACAAAAATAGTTAGAATAAGTTGGCGTTGATTTTTTTTATTTTATCAGTTACCAAAAAAAAATATAATACATATCATTGATATACGTTTGAGACAAAAGGCGCTAACGTGATAACTTGGTGGTCCAATCAGCGTTTTTTTTAATTTTATACTGTTTCTATCAACACTGACATTGTGTCATTTTAAGTATGAGCCTTATCACACAAAGAATGAAGTAACTAATACCTACATATTTTCGATACAAAAAAAAAAGACTGAAACATTTTGAATTTTCTAAAAACAAAAACTTAAAATGTTTGGGGAAATCAAAAACGCATAATACCTCACTAGAGTTAATCTAAATTGATCGATTTTAATAGTTTGCAAGTTGCCAAGAATTGCAAGTTTCGTAATTATCTATTGTTTTTGTTTTCGTTGAGCAGTTTAATGGTAGCCTTTCATTCAAGGATTGTTCAGAGCAGACAGTAGAGGAATGACTAAACAAATCAGTCGCTCATAAAAAAAATAACGTAATCGTCCAATAAATAACTTCCTAAAACCATCGAGCTATTGAATTTCATTTTATTAAGTGTTTATCTACCAAACGAAAGACATTTTGAACGTCAATTATGAAGCTTGCTGATATGTTGTCCTAAATTGTTCTCATCTAAACAGATCAAGGCTTGCCAATTCTGCATCCAGATATCTGCAAAAAAATCCTAGCTTTAAAGCTAAACCGTCAGTTTAACCCAAATTAGGGTGATTTATCACCTCTAGGTTGTCTATTTTTGAACTTAAGTGTCGAAAAGATTTAAATTTTGAACGAACAGGTGCTTGACATTCTTTATTAATTTTGATAATTTTTCAAACAATTGTACACCTTTAAATGTTTGTTCTAGTTTCTAACCCTGCCAACAGTTATTGTTTTAGAAAATACCAAGTGTAAAAAAAAAATATCATACTACGTTTACGTTCTTTTTTTTTAATGAAAAGCTAAATGTTCCAAAGTTACCTCTGCAAGACAATAATTAAAAATCTATAATCTATATATATAAAAGAAAGTCGTGTTTGTTACAACACTTATAACTCGAGAACGGCTGAACCGATTGTCATGGTTTTTGATTTTTTGGATTTGTTTCCGTTCCGAATAGCAGAATACATCTCAAAAACAATGAAAACTCGATATGTGTAATGAATACTTAATTATTTCAATAGATGCTGATTTGTTTATTACATGTCAAACATTTGTTGTCCAATCCTGTCAAATAGTGTAACAACTATTTTTTTTTTGAAGCTTATGGCCTGGTTGCTGAGACCTTTAAGCCACAACTTTATTTTTTTCTGAAGACATCATGTGTGCGTTCAGAAATTTATTTTTTGTAAAATGTCTACAAAGTTCAGGTACTGTTATATTTGTTTTTAATTCTCTAATAGTTTTAAAAATAATACCTAAGATTTATTCTACAGTAAAAACATAAAATCATTGTGTTCAATCTTCATCCCTACTCCACCAGTTTAGGAGAGGGTGATATGCCGAAACCCCAAATCTTACCCCAAAATCAAGAAGTTAGTATAGTAATAGTTTAAGAGCAAGCGAGATATAGCAAGACGAGAAGACTGTTATAGATCAAATTTGTAGTTAATTTATAGATAATAAAGGGTGTTATTTAAATAACGAATATTCTTTCAACGGGTTCAGTTAGCGCGACCCCGCGATAAAATCCATGGTCCTTCGCAGCCGGATTATTTGATAATCAAGATCAAGTTGTCCACGTATCAATCAAATTACAAGTAACATCAATCTAATCAATAAATCAGCTACGGATCAGCAACTGCTACAGTGAAACAAAAGAAGCAGCTATACTCCAGGGCACCGTAAAGGCTAGACTTCCGGAACGAATCTACCACGGCACCAACGCTACAGCAAGAATCGCATCTCACCGCCCAACAACAGAGGGAAAACCCATCGAATTCAAGGAATCAGCACCACCAGGTCAGTGTCTCTTTCCTTTTGTTCCACTATTATTTATCCTCAATTTAAATTTACAACAAGCTTCAATTGAATAAGATAAATTCATTAAAATTTAAATTATAATCATTATCAATCGATTTAACTAGTATCGCTCATATCATAAAGAGTCACAATGACACGTTTAGATGAAATAAAGGCAGTTCTAAACACTATTAATGATAAATTATTGCGAATAGAAAATTACGTTAATAATTACAACACTAATGGGGGTACGGTGAGTCGTTTAGAGGCGCGACAACAAATTCTAGAGGGCATAAGAAAAGAATTTGAGCAATCGCAGTACGAATATGAGACATTAGATGCAAAAAATGAGGGATCTAAAGATAGGCACCGCGAATCGCGAATTCATTTTGAGGACAAATATTGCGATATTATGGCTGATATTTTAGACATTATCAAAGAGCAAAAAGCGTCACAAATTAACGCAAACTCAACTCCTTCAATTTCTTCACATAATGTTAATATACAAAACAAAAACAATTCATTAAATTTACCAACAATCAACATTAAAACTTACTCCGGTCATTATAAAGACTGGACCAATTTTGAAAATTCTTTTCAATCAATAATAGGAGAAAATAAAACCTTGGATAACAGACAAAAGCTTCAATATCTAAAGTCATGTTTATCGCATGAAGCGGCGCGAGCAATTGGATCATTATCAATCAACGAAGAGAATTATGACAAGGCATGGGAAATATTAAAAAATCGGTTTCAAAATATGCGGCTAATTGTTCAAGATCACGTTTTTACTATTTTAAGCATCCCTATCATTAATAAACAATCATCAGGGGCTCTTAGAGAATTATTGGATACTTTAATTACTAACATGGAAGCTTTAAAAACATTGAATATTCCAGTAAATTCGTGGGACGCCTTAATAATTCCAATTATTAATGAAAAACTGGATTACAACACAAAAAAAGAATGGCAAATGACGCTTCATTCAAACATACCTACATACGGGGAATTTATTAAATTTTTAGAGCGGCGATGCACTATGTTAGAGTCGTTAAACAATATATCTAGTAAGTTTTCAAATCAAGTTAATAATAATAGCAACATTTCAAACCAGTCACATTCCAATAAGCGAAATGTAACAATGACAACCACAAATAGCGGCAATTCTAAACTTTGCGTAGTTTGCAAGGGCCCGCATTTAATTTATCATTGCACCGATTTCTTAAATTTAACAGTGCAAGCAAAAAACGATAAAGTTAAAAATTTAAAGTTGTGTATAAACTGTTTAAGAAACAATCACACGCTAGCAACATGTCGAAGCAATAATAAATGCAAACATTGCGCCAAAAAACATAACACGATATTGCACGCGGAAAATCGACGTGAAGAATCCGATGCACCGGAAACTGCAATCACAATTAATAATTACGGAAATCACCACGTCGAAACACTTTTAGCTACTGCAACTATTTTAATAAAAAATTCTCGTAATTATTATTCTCCATGCCGGGCGTTGTTAGACCCGGGAAGTACCTCAAGTTACATTACAAAAGAAACATGCGAGCGATTAAGTATTAATCTTATTCCCGAAAAATTTCAAATTAGAAGCTTAAATGGTGCGATTAGCACAGCGGCACATTCGGTGTTAATAAACATCAAATCAAGCGTTAATGCTTGGACTTCAAACAAAGTTAAATGCATAGTGGTAAATAAAATTACTGAAAGGTTACCACTAATTTCAATCAATCTTGCTGATTTAAATATTCCGAAAAATGTATTAGAAAACTTAGCAGATAAATCCTTTGGAAAAACAAATAAAATCGATATACTACTAGGTAGTGACCTTTTTTGGAGCCTATTATCGATAGGACAAATAAAACTACCTTCCGGATTAGTTTTTCAAAAAACCCAGCTAGGGTTTATTGCCGCCGGACCCTATTTTCAAGGAAACCATAAACAAACATCTGTTTCAAACACGAATGCGCTTTGTAATCTAGGCATAGATAATAATTTAAATGAGAGGGTCTCAAAATTTTGGGAATTAGAAGAAGCTGGTATACGACCACTTAACAAAAATTTATGGACGGAAGAGGATTTTAAAACTGAAATGCATTTTAAGAAAAGTACTGGGCGAAATTCTGAAGGCCGTTTTATTGTGTCTCTTCCGCTAAAGAACAATAAATTAGACGTTGGAGAATCAAAAGAAATAGCACTTAAACGCTTTTACGGATTAGAAAACAGACTTTTAAGAAACAAACAACTTCATAAAGATTATTCAGAATTTATGCGTGAATATATCGATTTAAAACACATGATCTTAATTGATAATTCACTATCATTAAACGGGCTATATTTGCCCCATCATCCTGTCTTTAAAAAAGACAGCATGGGCAGTAAAATTCGCATTGTGTTTGATGCTTCCGCGAAAACATCAAATCAGTTAAGTTTGAACGACAATCTCCTAAAGGGACCTATAATACAACGGGATTTATTTGCTATTATTCTAGATTTTCGAATTTTTAAATATGTCATTAGCGCTGACGTAACTAAAATGTACAGACAAATATTACTTGACCCGGTTGACAAAAAACATCACTTAATATTTTGGCGTAATCATCCTAGAGAAAATCTGCAAACATATCAATTAGAAACCTTAACATATGGAACAAAACCAGCAAGCTTCATAGCAACAAGGTGCTTACAGGAATTGTCTGAAACAAATAAAGACGAATTTCCAGCTGCGGCGAATGTTATTAAAAATCATTTTTATATGGACGACTTATTGGCAGGGGCCAATTCAATCAAAGACCTTATAAAAATTCGTGACGATGTAATTTTTATTCTGAAACAAGCGCAGTTCGAATTGAGAAAATTTCAATCTAACGAGGTTCAAGTTTTGCCAATAGACAACATAGATGAATCAACACTCCAGGTTCGATTAAATAAAGATGAACATATGAAAGTATTAGGATTGTTTTGGAACCCCAATTCAGACAATTTAAACTACAAAATAGATCTTGGAGAAATTCCAGAAAAGGTCACAAAGCGTACCATTTTATCACTAACAGCCCAAATATTTGATCCTTTAGGACTTATTGGTCCAGTAATCATGAAAGCAAAAGTTATATTACAGCATCTTTGGGGGCTTAAATTGTCTTGGGACGAAGCCGTTCCAATGTCTATACACACCGTTTGGTCTAAAATGTTATCAGAAATCAAGAAGCTAAATTGTTTAGCAATACCGCGACTTATCGTCGATTGTAGTTGTAATGAAATAGAACTTCACGGTTTTTCCGACGGGTCGCAACTTGGATATGGAGCAGCAGTATATTTGAGATCTATGGATAACAACGGAAAATATCAAACAAGGTTAATGTGCTCAAAATCAAGAGTAGCACCAATAAAAACAATATCTCTACCAAGAATTGAATTATGTGGATGTCTGCTGTTAGCACGGTTAATATCAAAAATAAAAAATAGCGAATCGATAAAATTTACAAAACAGTTTTTATGGACTGATTCATCCATTGTCCTAGCATGGTTAAACACTTCACCAAATACTTTAAAGGTGTTCGTAGCCAATCGAGTGTCGGAAATTGTTAATCTGACCTCTGTTAATGACTGGCATCATGTAAGCTCTAAAAACAACGCAGCAGACATCATAAGTAGAGGAGCCTTTCCTTCTGAATTAGTAAAAAATAAAAGTTGGTTTAACGGTCCTCAATTTCTTGAAAAACCTATTTCTATGTGGCCCAAATCAAATCTTAATATAAAACAAGTCGAAATTTTAGAAGCTCGTCCATCTCAAACTTTGTGCCACATAAGCATTGACAACACTTTATTTAATAAGTTTGCAAGTTTTAAGAAGCTACAACGGACTTTAGCTTGGGCGCTAAGGTTTGTCAATAACTGTAGAACAAAAAATAAATTAATAAGCCCAACTTTATGTACTCAGGAACTTGATACATCCTTAAAAAAAATTGTTCAATTGGTACAAAGGGAAGAATTTTACAAGGAGCTGGAAGCACTTAAAAATTCAAAGGATGTGTCATCTAACTCAAAAATTTTATCGCTAAATCCATTCCTCGACAACGAACATATAATTCGGGTCGGCGGTCGCTTAAAAAACGCCACAGTTAATGTTGATGCAAAGCATCCAATGATGCTACCAAAAAACCACATCATATCGAAATTAATTATAAAATTTGTGCATGAACAACAGTTACATGCCGGACCGGAAGGTACGCTAGCGGCAATTCGAAGACGGTTCTGGATCTTATCAGGTCGCAGTGCCGTACGCCAGGTTCTTCATTCCTGTTATTCGTGTTTTCGGGCTAATCCCAAGCCAGCCCAATTTAAAATGGGCAACTTGCCCGCTAATCGTGTACAACCTGCTAGGCCATTTTGTAACGTCGGAGTGGACTATGCGGGACCCGTCTATGTCAAAGAAATTAAAGGACGCGGAAAAAAGATAATAAAGGCCTATATCGCTTTATTTGTATGCTTCAGTACTAAAGCCGTGCATATCGAATTAGCATGCGACTTAACGACTCAAGAATTTGTTGCCGCCCTCAAACGATTTATTAGTAGAAGAGGTTTCCCTCTTAATATATACAGCGACAACGGAAGAAACTTTGTTGGCGCAAAAAACGAAATTACAAGTATAATTAATTTCCTTAAAAATCAAAATAACCAATCAGTAATTATTAATGAAGCGGCAAATTTAGGGTCACAATGGCATTTTATACCGCCAAACTCACCCCATATGGGAGGACTTTGGGAATCTAACGTGAAATCCGTAAAGAATCATTTAAAACGAGTCATTGGCAATGTTCGGTTAACCTTTAACGAAATGAACACATTATTAATTCAAATTGAAGCTTGTCTAAACGCTAGACCCCTAACTCCTCTCAGCTCCAATCCCAATGATCTTGAAGCCATCACTCCATTTCATTTCCTAATCGGAGAGACACATCAATCATTGGCTGAACGAGATTATAGCCAGGTTCCGATTAATCGATTGTCAAGGTACCATTTAATTGAAAAGCTGAAAGCACATTTTTATAAGAGATGGAGCCGAGAATATTTATCTAGTCTGCAGAACAGGAGCAAGTGGAAGAAGACTTCGACAAAGGCTAATCTTATAGGAAAGTTAGTCATTCTAATAGAAGAAAACGCACCCCCTTTGACCTGGAGGCTAGGACGAATCACTGAAACGCACGAAGGCAACGACGGCGACGTGAGGGTTGTCTCCGTGAAGACAAAAAACGGAACGTTGAAGCGCACATTGAAAAAGGTGTGCATAGTACCACAAGAACAACAGAGCTCAAGTGTGTAAAGTGTAATATGCAAGAGGACAGTGAGTGTAGTGCGGAAAAATGTTTGTCGATCTTTAGACTTAATTTAACGATTATAGACAATTTATTTTTTTTTCTCTCTTCTCACTCCATTGATTAAAATTCGTTAAACCTTAAAATTGTACACATAAAATTGTTTAGTCTTGGTTGTTTAGAAAACAATTATCAAGCTGTCTGATAATTTAGAAATATTTAAATTTTGAAGCAAGTTACTTCAAAGGGGGGACCATGTTCAATCTTCATCCCTACTCCACCAGTTTAGGAGAGGGTGATATGCCGAAACCCCAAATCTTACCCCAAAATCAAGAAGTTAGTATAGTAATAGTTTAAGAGCAAGCGAGATATAGCAAGACGAGAAGACTGTTATAGATCAAATTTGTAGTTAATTTATAGATAATAAAGGGTGTTATTTAAATAACGAATATTCTTTCAACGGGTTCAGTTAGCGCGACCCCGCGATAAAATCCACATTGGAAAGGAAGGAACGGAATTTAGGGAATAAAAAATCAGTTGGTAAAGGTTATAAGATTAAGGAAAAAAAATCTACAGGTTAAAAAAAGTGTAAATGTCTTTTTATAGGTTGTCTATGATTTTTCTTGATAAGCTATTCATACGTAGTGGATCTTTGAGCTATTGTCTATGTCTCGAAAGTTCAGGCACTGTTATTATATTTGGTGGTTTTATGCGAGTGCACATTTTAATAACAATGCCGCGTCCTAGAAGATCTAATCTTTCCCAGCTAAGCCGTAATGCGATTGGGCAACGGAATATCGCGAGTCAATTATCTGCGAGAAATTGCACGCGTCGATACTTGAAGAAAAATTTAGAGATGAGGAAGTTTTTATTCCAAGGATTCGGATGATCCCAACGGATATGCCCTTTGAGTTTAAACGAATTCGCCTTGCCTTCGCCATGACAATCAACAAATCACAGGGCCAATCATTGACTATTTGTGACCTCAATCTAGAAAATGCATGTTTTTCTCATGGTCAATTGTACGTGACATGCTCACGTGTCGGCAAACCATCCGCTTTATTTGTTCTTGCGCCTGACCAAAAAACAAAGAATGTCGTTTACCACAAAGTGCTTGAATAAAAATCTTATTAATAAATTAATCCGAGTTTTATTTTTTTTTCCCAATCTGCACAACATAGTTTTCAATAATTTTTTTCTGACATGAGTTTGAAGTACTTAATTATTATTTTTTATTTTTTTTAATTTTTATTCTCATTCTGTATGTATGTTTTCATCATCATTCATCATAATAAAATACTTTTTTGTTTCTATCTATATAAATATATTATTTTGTCTCATTGTTTTACGTTCATCAAAGCCTAAATTAGTTCAGCTAAAAAGTAACACGACATTCTTTGACTGTTAGGCGGTACGAAGTTCGCCGGGTCAACTAGTATTAACATAAATCACAGTTAAACACAGAAGAAAAAAAAAACAATAATAATGTTTTCGAATAAATAACAAAGATATAATATTCTGGAAATATGTGAAAAAATTTAACGTAATAGCGATGGTAAAAACTTGGATTCAAGAAAAAGAATGACTTGGATGGAAAAGCTCAATGAACAAAACATACAAATAGAAATGCAGCTACGCAAGCAAACAAAACAAAGCAGAAAGATGATTTAGTGAACAAAAAAACAACAAAAAATCTAAGAAAAAAAGAAAAAAGCACAAAAAAGAAAAAAGAGTAATAAAAAATTAAATAATTATAGACAGGTAAAAGTACAATGCTATCTATAAACAAAAACAAACACAACATGAGAGAGAATAGAGAAGAAAGTAGAAGAAAAAGAAAAAAGCTAGTAATAGATGAGAATTTAAATGAGTTTAAGTATTTAGGCTTTTATTTCAATAGAAGAAACAAACCTATATCAAAAAACTTGGCAAGAAAAGAAATGCAATAATAAGGCAAATTTAGAGCTTAGGAAAAAGAGGCTGTTTCAGACCGAGTTTAGAAAAAAAGTTTTGTTATTCGAAAGTATGGTTAAGAATGTATTGATGTATGGTGAGGAAATACGAAGATGAAAACAAAGTAAGGAAATACAAAAAATACAGAAAAAGTGCTATAATTGGATCATGGAAATGAAAAAAGAAATGCTAGGATACATAATAATGACAAAGTGTAAAGGAAAAAAAATAAGAGTACAGGCGGTCAAAGAAACATTCAAGTTTGAAGAAGAACAGATAGAAAAGATGAGAGAAAAGATGCAGAAAAAAATCTGAAAAAAAATATTTGAAGTGAATTGAAGAGTGAAAGGGAAGAAGAGAATAAAAGATGTGAATGTAAAAATCTATAGATAGGATCAAAAGAAAGAGATTAGGACGTATGTAGGCAAGATAGAAGAGAAATAGTAAAAAAGAGATAGACTCAACGAGTAAAAAAATATTTGAAAAAAAAACAAAAAAGAAGAAAAACAATACTATAACAAACGTTCCAGTGTAGAAGTAAACAATATTAGTTGATAGAAGAACAGCGATTGTGTAAGACGTGCTGAAAAAATTATTTGAGCATTTGAAGAATTGTAAGGAGCTGAAAAAGACAGGAAAAGAGTTAGAAGATTTAATGAATGAAGACAGAAGAGGAATCGAATGAATGAAGAGGGTTCTAGAAAGAAAGGCTTAACGTAAATAGAATTGTATCTGTACATTTTAGATTGTAAGGTAAAAATAGTAAACAATAAAGTTATTATTTTTATTTTTATTATTATCTCGGTTAACCAGATTAAAATTCAACTTTAGTAGAGTTGTGTTCAGGCTTGTCTAGATTTAATTGTTTTTTTTTGGTTTTGTTATCTTATTTGCATCTTTTGTTTTTTTGTCTAAACTTTTTTCTTTATTAAATTTTCATTTTTTAACCAACTTTTTTCCATCTACTCTAGCCTCTTGATGTCTATTTTATCTTATTTTGGTATTTTTGAGAAATAAGAGCAAATAATGCTAAATTATTCTTAGAGTCTATTTGAGTCTTGCTTCAAAAAAAATGTTTCTTTGAGTATATTTTTAGTTTTTAATGAAATGTTATCTTCACAGTTGAAGTCTAAGCTATGTTATAAACTTTTTAATTGAACTTTTAAATGTAAACAAATAATAATAATAAAAAGAGATAATTTGAAAAAGAAAAACAAAACTGTGTACTATTTCTGCAATATTAATTTAAAACCTCACGTCTCATTTCTACTGCGACTGATCTCTTACAATAAACAAAAACAGAAAACAACAGCTAAACGCAGTTTTTTTATGCCTTCTTGCTTCACTTGAGTTTTTAAAAAAAAAAGATGGTGCCATTAAACTTTTTACAATGAAAGAAGCTTTACGCAAACTTTTCGGCCTTTATAAAACGCAATGAAAAGTTGATAAAGCGACATCTTTTGTTCAATATAGACTTTTTCTTCTTTAATTGTAAACCATCGCTAACATCTACAAAAATTACAACACAGTTAAAAAAAATAAAACAAGAAATTAATACATTTGTAAATTTAGACATGTTTTGTTCTGATTGGAACTCATCATCAAGTCGCAACATATTCAGATTTGAATTATTTTGCACTAACTTTGGGCTTATATACCCAAGTGCCTGTTACCTCCGTAATATGCTAGAGCAAGTGACGAACATTTTTGAAAAAAAAATTTTAAATATTTTGAGGTTATGCTCTAAATTACAAATGCGAAGGTACAAACTAGAATATTTTTTTTTAGATTAATTTTTTAATTTGACCAGTTGGTAGTTGAACCAAAGAAGATAGACTATCACATTGTATATCATTAATATACGTTTGAGACAAAAGACGTTAACGTGATAACTTGGTTGTTCAAGCAGTGAAATTTATTTGTTTCAATTTGTATATATCAACATGTAGAAATTTTTTCTCAAAAATGTTTAATGTAATGTAGCTTTCTAATAGATGTCGCTTGTTTTTCAACAAAATTAACCTAAATTGAAATTTAAACTAAGATTAAATGATAGCTTGCCCGATAACTTCTGAGTATATTTTCTAAATGCTGTAAATTTTTAATTTAAGGCAATTTAACCATACTTAGTATAACACGTATAGCTCCGCAGCAGCTGAAACAGCAAAAAAAAAATAAAAAAATAAAACTAAATCATAAACAAATAACAACAACTTTTTTATTTCTCATTTTGTTTTATTTTGTTTTCTGTTTTCTATCATATTTTTATGATTTTTTTTTTGTTACGTTTTTTTCTTTTTCTATTTTTTCGCTTCTATTTCATTATTTATACATATTTTGCCATGTGTTATAAATATCTCATGTCTTAGCTTGTATGTGATGTTTTTTTCTCTTTCTATTTTTTTTATCTTTTTGCGTCTACCTATCTCTTCTTGTCTGACCATTGCCTGTGAATATTTGTTTAGTATTTTTGTTTTATTTTAATAATTTATTTTAATTATTTATTTTTACATTTCCATTACTACTGTACCATTTACAAACATCTTTAACTTAATTTTATTAACTCTAGTTTAAAAATCTTTTAGAATGGTAATTTCTTTGTTTATTGTAAATAATTTGTGAAATCAAACAGTTTTTCTAATCTATTTTTTAAAAATGTTTAATATTACATTTGTCAAAATGAGTGACAATATTATTGCAATTAATAAAACAAAAAAAATTATAGTATATTAAAGAACTAGTTTTAGTTTAAAGTTTCAGGGTAGAAGACGAGTCGCAGACAAGTTTTCTACAAGATATGTGCGTCAATACCTCTTATAAAACGTGTTCTTTAAGCTGTTTTTCAAATTTAAAATTCGTTTTTAATTTCTTATAAAAAAAAATAAATTTTAAATTCTGAACAATGTTGCTGCTACCAGTTGGTAACAGCAACAAGTTATTTAATTTAAAAGCTTTTGTTTGACAAAAATTGTTTTATTTAACTTATCCCTGTCAAATCTTTCAAATCTAAATCTGTTGCGGCTTGCTGATGAGTTTCAATAAGAACAAAACCTGTACAAGTTTACAAATTTAGTTTGAATGAATTTACATTGCCTTCTTTTGTTTTCATATGATCATGTTTTCAACATTTTTGTAAGATTTTCCACTTTGATATTTTAATTTTTGAATTTTGTAAAATTTAATATCCAAAAATACAAATAATATATTTGTTTTTAAATGGAATCTTTTATAAACAAAATTTTTTAAATTTTTTTAACATTTTTAACAAAAAAAGGGAGTTTAGCCAAAAAATGAGTATTTTTTTTTAATACAAAGTTGTTTAATATTATATAACGCTGTTTGTTTCAGAGACACAGCAATTTTGCTGGATTCAATAATAGATTGCTGGATTCATATTATTTTTTCAATAATATAAAAATATTTGGAAAAAAAACTTTAAATTTTCAATTAGTTTAAAAACCAGATTTAAAATTAAATTAAGAACAAAAACCACAAATTGTGTTTTAAACTAAATCGAATTATTAATTTTGTTTTTTAAAAAACTAAGCTAAATTGCTATCTCCTCATGCATCTGCGAATATGTTATTTAAATTGTTATATTTTATTTAACATTTAGAAACATTCGAACAATATGACATAAACATAATAATGCTGCTTTTAGTATTTTCATAAAGATTTTTAAACACAAATTTAAATTTTTAAAATTTTTACTTAATGATATGGGTACTACATCCCTACTAGAAATAATTAAAAATAAAATTTTCACTATTTTTCAATTCCAAAAAACTCCAAAGCTGCACATATTTAGCCATTCTCATAAGAATTTAGAACAGAAATATCTATAAAATATAGAATTTTAATAATTTGTAATTATAAATTTTCTGAATTATCATTATAAGATGGTTGACATTTTTCACTAAATTAAATTTAAAAAAAAATTTAATGAATTATTTTTGCAACCGCTATTAATTTCAAATTCTGAATCCACGTGTCATTTTTATTGCGACTGATCCCTTACAATAAACAATAACAAAAGGCAACAGCTAAATACAGCCCTTTTATTCCTCCTCGCTTATTTCTCTTATTATTTTATTTTTAAAAGACTGGAGCCATTGAACTTTTTGAACAATGAAAGAAGCTTTACGAAGAGCTTTCGACCTTCATAAAGCGCAATGAAAAAATGAAAGAATGGCAACTTTTCAGACGAAATTGGCTGCGAACAAAGTTTTTTCAGGTGTAACAAATGCTTTATGCAAATCGGCTGGAAAAACGAGAAAAAGGTGATAATTAGAATAAAGTTTATTTAACAAGTTTCGGTTCCGGGCGATGAACTCCCAAATTATTCAAGGGAGTATTATACTACATAATTATTACATTATTGTCCTGCTGTTCCCTTCAACGGTTCTCGGGAATTTCAGGAAGTTGCCTGCAGGAGATGACAATGTTAAATTTTAATTAACAAGCGTTGGGCAACTTTAATTATTTTAGCAACAAACGTCAGCGCTAATAAAGGAGTTCTAACTTTAGAAGTTTTCATAATTAGCAAAAATTAACATTTGATTGATTATTTTCCAATTATCCAATTAGTAAATCTAATAATAAACGCAATCATTTCTAAAAAAAATATGAGATTGAAAATAATTCATAATCTACGTGTCAAAATGAGTTTTTCCAATTTGAGTTCAATTTAAAAGCTCCTATAGATTTCTACAAAACCACTAGTGCTCTTATAGATATGTTTTTTTAAGTTGGTAGATTTGACTGTCAAATGTCAATGTCATTATTATTGATCTTTAATGTTTTACCTACGGTTGAAATTAAAAGACAAATACATACATCTGTAGAATACTTAAATTCTGATTTTTTCTATTATATTAATTTTTGGTTTAAAAACAAAAATTATCAATTGAATTTAAATCAAACGGTTTGTTGCTGATACCAACCATTAGCAAAAAAATTTCCTAGATGTTAAAAAGTTATTTTTCATTTAAAATAAAAAACATCAAGACGCAAAGTCAAAAAAATAGCCTAAAGAACACTTTGTATAAAAAGGCACTGGTGCATGTGTCATAAAACAAGCTTTTCAATATACAATTATAAATACAATTTCAATTTTTTTGCTGAAATTTGTTTATAAAAATTTGTATTCTTTTTAGCCGTTATCGTTTTTGTGTTAAAAACAAAATATAAGAAAAATCAGCTATAGATATTGCATCTTAATAATTCTAATAACTTTTAAAACAACTTATAATTTTATAAAAATTTTTTTTTTTTAAACTAGACAAAAAATTTATTTATTTATTTTTTAGTGATGTTTCAGCAGATTTTTTAGCACACACAGTCTGCTGCCGCTTGAGAGTTTGCAAATCTGCTTCAGCATATCATGCCAATAATAATGAAAATCTTCAAAAGCAATGGTCTGTATATAAAACTCGCAATAATTAAGGCTTACTGAATTTTTTGTTCGCTTACAAAAGTTGAGATGATTTAAGGTAATTAGACAAAAGAGTTATTTATTTATTTTTTAGTGATGTTCCTGCAGATTTTTCGACAGCACAGTTTTCTGTCGTTTGACAATTTTCAGATTTGCTTTTGTATATGCTAATGGTAATGAAAATCTTTGAAAGCAATGGTCCGTATATAAAGCTCACACATAATTTGGGTTTAGTAGATTTTTGTTTGCTCAAAAAAATTAAAATGATTAGACAAAAAATTTATTTTATAGTTTTAGCAGATTTTTTGATAACACAGTCTTCTACCGCTTGAGAGTTTGCAAATCTCTTTCTGCATAATATACTAATAGTGGTAAAAATCTTTGAAAGCAACGGTCTGTATATGAAACTCACACATAAGTTAGGTTTACTAAATTTTTTGTTTGCTCAAAAAAATTAAGATGATCAAACGTGCTCCTGTATGTTCTAACGGTGGTAAAAGTCTTCAAAAGCAATGGTCTGTATATAAAGCTCACACATAATTTGGGTTTAGTGAAGTTTCTGTTTGCTCAAAAAAATTAAGATGAATTAAAATGATTAGACAAAAGATTTATTTTTCAGTAATCTTTTAACAGAGTTTTTGGCAACACAGTTTTCTGCCGTATGTGAGCTGAAAAATCTACTTCAGCTTATGTTAAAGGTGATAAAAATCTTTGAAAGCAATGGTCTGTATATAAAACTTACACATAATATAGGTTTACTAAATATTTTGTTTTGCTCAAAAAAGTTAAGATGATTTAAGATGATTAGACAAAATATTTATTTATTTATTTTTTAGTTTCAGCAGATTTTTTGGTAACAGAGTCTTCTACCGCTTGAGAGTTTGCAAATCTGCTTCTGCATGGTAATTAAAATCTTCAAAAGCAATGATCTGTATATAAAACGCACACATAATTTGGTTATACTGATTTTTTTGCGTTCTAAAAACTTAAGATGATCATGCAAAAGATTTATTTATTTGTTGTTCAGTGATGTTTTGACAGGTTTTTTAGCAACACAGTTTTCTGCCGCTTAAGAACTTGCTTCTGCATAAATATGCTGATGATGATGATGATAAAAATCTTCGAACGCAATGGCCTGTATCAAAAAATTTTTTGTTTGCTCAAAAAAATTAAGATGTATTTTTATAATTAACAAATAAATACAAAAATCTATATTTTAAATTATATTTATAGTTATTATTCCACTGCTTTATATAACCTTAAGCCTACAATAGCTGCTCTAAATCAAATTTAGCCTAAATTGAGATCTTTTCAACAAAGCCTCACGTGGCCTATTAGCAAAGAGTAAATTGCTCTTTATAGGTTCAATTCATTTGCAATTATAATAGAAACAATTGCTGTTGTAAGCAGATTTATGTGGTTTTGTTAAACATTTCAATGAATTTTTTTTTCAAATATAATCCATAATACTTTTTTTAAAAAAATCAAAATAATTAGCTTTGCTAAATCTAAAAAAACTTCTATTATTTATTTTTTAAAAAGTTTTTTAATGCAAAAACAAAGCAACAGACAACGGATAATTAGACTAAATGATTGTTTGGAACAGAATTAACAAACAAATTACTCTAATTCCTTTTTAATCTGCTGCTATTTCTTCCAATGACTCGGTTACCGGTAAATGTGATAAAACAAGTACTTTTTTGGTACAAATAAAATTAGTGCAAAAAAAATCCAAGTTTATTTAAAAATAAAAAAAAATGATTTGTTGTTCAGGATTAAAAACTATTAACCAGGCGCTAAACACAAAAAATGTTGTTAGCACTCAAAGATCGGCAGTTTCCGGTCGTTCCCAATGCATCGAAAAACGTTTTTCTAGCACTGCGGTGTTTTTTACTTTGCTGCCGAAACTATGTTCGAAACGATGTTCTTTTGTTTTCATACTCAACTAAATAATTTATTATTAAGTAATTAAAGTTTTTTGATGCAATAAAAAATGTACTTTACTTTTTCGCAAAGAAATTTTCCTCATTCGCACTTATGCGTGTAGGAAGAGAGAAACAAAGTGCTCATGTAGGAAGTCTCACTTTCCGCGCTCGTTAGGTAAATAGCTATTAATTAAGATTGCAAAAAAAACACAAATAAAATTAGTCAATCAAATTTAGTGCAAAAAAAATTTAGAATTTATTATAAAAACAAAAAAATGTGATTGAGTTATTGCATTTTTTTTTAAACTGGCATTTTTTTCACATTTTTATTTATGATAATACATTTTTCCAAAACACTCTGTGTATGAGTCTTATACAACGCCAATATGAACTAATTTAGTTTTTCCAATTATTTTATTGGTTATATGAATCAGTAACTCAATCTAGTTTATTAAAGCTTGTGTAAGGTGCTTACATTTCAGAGCGGAAAGGTTATGCTTAACCACTGTTTTATATGGTGTAATTCCTCCAACAAAATAATGAGAATAAATGGCATCTGTCATTTTACCCAAATCGATACCGAATTAGTCTTAATGGCTTTAATCTTTTCTAGGTCACAATGTGAGATGATCTGCTAAAAAAATTAATAAGGGTGCGAAAATGTGGAACGCGCTTTAAGAAAGTTTAGTAACCTGTAATGAGAACATTTCCAACTACAAAGTTTCCTCAAACAAAGCACTTACTTGATTATTATTTTAATATTAATTTTTTCGTAGCTGAAAATTTATGAATAATGAGAGAATTGAGTGGAGGCGCTAGCATAAATTTAGTTCTAGTAAACAAACGTTTAGTTTAATTTCTTACCACCCACAATCATTTTATAATTTATAACTATCCTCACTTCAGATGTGGGATCATATTTTGTATTTTTACTGCAAATTAGAAAAAATTATATGTTTTTTTTCATATACTTTTGCCTTTGCCAACACTAGCGGTAAAAAAGATCAGTTTTGTCATTATGTGCAGCTAACGAGAGGTAACCAATTTTAAAACCGGTATTGCGCTAACACATTTGTCTAATTAATTCTAATATAGGAAAATAATCTCAAAGCACACTTATGAGAAAAAAAAAGTTAACAATTTACTTCTGCGCTTTAAAATAATCTGTTGTAATACTCAAATTTTGATGTCATGTTTTGACAAATTAAAATTTAAAAAAAATGACACTTGTAGGGTTAATTCACTTTTATTAGAAATTAATAGTTTTGAGACATTTCTATAATTACAAATAACAGTTTTTCCTTATTGCTGCTACTTTTTTTTATTTTTATATTGAATCAAAATTCAATTTTTTTTTTATAATATTTATTACAGTTTAGTGACATTTTTGTCTTCTTTCTAAATTCTTTTAGTTATTATTTTGGTATCTAAATCTTGCAACTTTTTTTTTAAATGTAATTATGTAATTGGTTTTTCTGTTCTATACTATGCTTTTTCTTCTCATAATATTCAATTTTTCGTAAAATTAATTGTTTCTTGACTATTTACTAGCATTTTTTGAATATTTTATATTCAAATTTTTTTTTTTTGTTTTATTTTTAAACTTTACCGCTGTTTAATGTTTTTATTTTTTTTATTATTCTTATTTTCTCGTCTATTTTATATATTTTTAAAAGACTTTTTTTATTCTGAAATGCGTCTCACACAATTTATAAAGTTTTCAATACACAAAAGTAGAACTACAGATGAAACACAAAGGTAATTAATTAATATCCAAACCAAAGCAAAAACAAAAATGACAAAAACTAACGTTTTGTTACAATAAAAAAAGCAAAAAAAAAAACAAAAAAAATTTTAAAAAATGACTCTGAGGATATGAATCTGTAAGATACGTTACAGAAATACGTGTAGAACGCATAATTCTGCAAAAAACTCAACAAAAAATATATGAAAAAAAACACAAATAAAGAAAGTAAGCCTTTATTTTAAACTGTTTAGCCACTAATCAGTTGCTTTTTGGACAAATATATGTGACAAAATTATAAAAACAAAGTTGATAAAACAACAAAAAACAAAAAATAAACATTTAAAAAACATATGAAAAAAACCCTGATGTGAAAATGACAGAAGATCATACAAATTAAATCAAAAACAATAAAAATGATGTAAAGCAGTATAGACAGAAACAAATTTAAAAATTTATAATACTGCTTCAACCAAAAAGAAATAAGAAAAAACTTTCACATAAATAATCATAATAATAATAATGTTATTTGTTAAATAGTGATAAACAATGTATGTATTGCAATGCTTCAAATTATAGAATTAAAATAAAAAGTAAAGCTACAAGTAGAATTTCAATTGAATAATAAAACACTGGTTAAATAATTGTAAAAAAAAAAAAAAAATTGCGAAATTATTTGCAAGAACAAACGCTGTACCTATAAAACATAGATAAAACAAAATAATAAAAATTTAAGACAAAGCTAGTAAAAAAAATCAAAAATAGAAAAAACAAAGTACAATTATTCAAATTAAGTCTGGTCTACTTGTTTCAATTTGTAACAAAACCAAAGCTAATCTAAAAGACATAAAACTCCAGTTTGACTTAAAAAAACGAAAAAAATTCCTAAAAAACTGTAAAAAAATTAAAAAAGCAGTAAAAGTTAAAATAAACTTATAAAGTAGATGAAGAAAAATCAAACACAATAGATAAGACAAATAATTGTACAAAATAAAAAAATTAATAAAAAAAACTAAATTGATTAGGTCAAAGATTTAAACTAAAACAAAAAAGCGTAACAAAGCACAAAACCAAACACAACTGAATAAAACTAAAATTTGTTTATAAATATGTACAAAAGAATAAAAATATTTAGATACATGCTTAAAAAAATACTGATTGGCACAGGCCGACTAGTAATAAGTATTTTAAAAATTTGGCGTCATAGTTAGCCATGCCTATGTTTATGTAACGGATCATAATATTTAAAACAATTGCTTTAAATGTCAAAGTAATTACTTAATTTCTCAAAACAAGAACAGAAAATTTTTATGGTATAATCTTATTTTTGTAACGGCCATCGAATTGATGGTTAATTATTAAGCCATTTTTTTTTAATAGAACATTGACTGATGCAAGATACCGAGAGGAGATTTTACAGCCATTCTTTGCTCAGCTTCATGACGATAAAATTGTGAACGAGTACTTTCAGCAAGTTTATTTTCTTGTTTGTTATAACACTACAAGTGCATTAAATTTAATCTCATTAACGTGTTGAACTATCGATTCATTAACTTAAAAGTCAGGTTAACTGTCACTTTGATTCATGGCAAGCTTTGACGCCAAATTTGAAATGCAATCATAGAAAGTTTTTGTTGTTGGTTATAAAACTGACAAATGTACAAAACAGCTTGTGAGCAGTGATACAATGTAGGTATAGCATGTTAAAAAATGTAGCAATTTTTTAAGCCATAAAGCGTTAAAGACTATGTTCTTTGACGTAAGACGTTCTTTGAAAGCATACCATGCCTGAATAAGTAACACATTGTTACCTTTTTATCTCACGGAGTTTGATACAGAAGTTCTTATCCTACTCAAAATGAGTGGGACAAATATCGTTTATCCCACAGGCGTGCTAGAAATACTTTTAATGCACTGATTTTTTATATTTGTTACCAACTCATCATTACTTTTGAGATTTTTGTGTTAATTTAAGACGACACTTGCAACTTGAGCAAAAACTGAGAAAATCGAATTATTTAATTTCAGAGGCTGTCAGGAAAATTGAACTCAAAATCAGTTTGAGGATCCTTGACTTTATGACAATTATTCTCAAATGCTCCTCTCTATGAAACTAGAATAATTTGTGTTCCACGTGCATAATTAGGAAACTGACCCAATTTCTTTAGCCTAGACGAAAATTCAGTAATTGTATAGACAATCAAAAGAGGTTTTTGAAAGACGAAATCATTTCTGATGTATCGAAAACAAAACGTCAAGAACAAGGTTGAATTAGATTTACAAAGTAATAAATGTTATTACTTTTTAGATGTGTTATGATTTAAAGCTTATTTATAAAAAAATATTAAATTAATAAAACATTTTTGATTATTTTGCCATAAAGTAAAAATTCCTAAAAAAAAAGATTCACAGAATCTAGGTACAACAAGAATTATGACAGAGGAAATTTCGGTGTACCTGAGCAAAGAAAGTGCGAAAGAAAGAAAGATAATGACGAGGTTTAGGATATAGAGAATAGGTATTCGATGGAAAAGAAAGAGAGACTGTGCAGAATGAAGAAAGAGAAGCAATAAAGCACATTCAGAGAGATAAAAGAGAGATTTAGAAGGAAAGAAAGAAAATTCTCAGAGAAAATAGAAAAAAAAAAAGACAGAAAAGGAGAAATGCAACCGAACACAAATAAAGAATCAGGGAAAAAAGAGAAAAAAAAAATGAACGGTTACTAAATGTATATATTTTAAGCCTGTATAGGCAAAAATAAACCTATTAGTAGTACTAAGAACATTTGACTTGTCACAAAGCAAATACTATATTAGACAGAGCTAATCTTTCATTAAATTCAGTTAATCTTCAAAAGAAATAATTATTTGCGTATTGGTGAAAACCACAAACTCAGTTGTGTGTTTCTTTCAGTTTCAGCAACCATCATTAAATGTGAGATATTCATTATTGCTATAAAGGCAGATCTTTAGTTTCTCTTGTGGTGGTACCACAAGGCAGGTATTTAAATCCAAACTTTACCATAAGGCTCGTAAACTTAATCTATATATATAAAAGAAAGTCGTGTTTGTTACTACACTTATAACTCGAGAACGGCTGGACCGATTGCCATGGTTTTTGATTTGTTGGATTTGTTTCCGTCCCGAATAGCAGAATACATCTTAAAAACAATGAAAACTCGATATGTGTAATGAATACTTAATCATTTCAATAGATGCTGATTTGTTTATTACATGTCAAACATTTGTTGTCCAATCCTGTCAAATAGTGTAACAACTATTTTTTTTGAGCTTATAGCCTGGTTGCTGAGACCTTTAAGCCACAACTTTATTTTTTTCTGAAGACATCATGTGTGCGTTCAGAAATTTATATTTTGTAAAATGTCTACAAAGTTCAGGTACTGTTATATTGGTTTTTAATTCCCGAAAATAATACCTAAGATTTATTCTACAGTAAAAACATAAAATCATCGGAGAGGAAGGAACGGAATTTAGGGAATAAAAAATCAGTTGGTAAAGGTTATAAGATTAAGGAAAAAAAATCTACAGGTTAACAAAAGTGTAAATGTCTTTTTATAGGTTGTCTATAATTTTTTTTGATAAGCTATTCATACGTAGTGGTTATATTGTTATATACTCTTTGAGCTATTGTCTATGTCTCGAAAGTTCAGGCACTGTTATTATATTTGGTGGTTTTATGGGAGTGCACATTTTAATAACAATACCGCGTCCTAGAAGATCTAATCTTTCCCAGCGAAGCCGTAATGCAATTAGGCAACGGAATATCGCGAGTCAATTATCTGCGAGAAATTGCACGCGTCGATACTTTAAGGAAAATTTAAAGATGAGGAAGTTCTTATTTCAAGGATTTCGATGATCCCAACGGATATGCCCTTTGAGTTTGAACGAATTCAATTCCCGATTCGTCTTGCCTTCGTCATGACGATCAACAAATCACAGAGCCAATCCTTGACTATTTGTGGCCTCAATCTAGAAAATGCATGTTTTTCTCATGGTCAATTGTACGTGGCATGCTCACGTGTCGGCAAACCATCCGCTTTATTTGTTCTTGCGCCTGACCAAAAAACAAAGAATGTCGTTTACCACAAAGTGCTTGAATGAAAATCCTATTAATGAATTAATCCGAGTTTTATTTTTTTTTTCCAATCTGCACAACATAGTTTTCAATCATTTTTTTCTGACATGAGTTTGAAGTACTTAATTATTATTTTTTATTTTTTTTTTATTTTTATTCTCATTCTGTATGTTTGTTTTCATCATCATTTATCATAATAAAATACTTTTTTGTTTCTATCTATATAAATCTATTATTTTGTATCATTGTTTTACGTTCATCAAAGCCTAAATTAGTTCAGCTAAAAAGTAACACGACATTCATTGACTGTTAGGCGGTAAGAAGTTCGCCGGATCAGCTAGTTGAATATATAATTCAGAGTTAACTAAAAAAACAGTTTTCTGTATTTATTAGTAACAGAAAAACGTGCCACTTTAATTTATTCTTAATTAATTATATATTTGCTGAAATATTGACACCCTTCGGGAAAAACCGTGTCGAAAAGTTTAATGAAATTGTCGACGTTTCGCACTCCAACGGTGGAGGCGTCATCAGAACAGGGAAATACAAGTGAGAACAAGCACGGTAACTCGACGTGTGGACCACGCTAGAGGCGAAACTTATTCTCCATATATTTTCTTTCAAAAATCACCAACTGTCATTACAATACTTCAAGAGCTTAAGAAAAAATATTTTTTCGTTGACCAATTTGAACATCTGACATCTCTCTGATATTGGAAAGAATGAAAAAAAGAGCTTTTCTTGTGTTGAAACTTTAGAATTTCCAAGTAAAACAAATTTTTGATAAAAACCCATTTTTCACTTGTCAAATATCTTGTAAGCTTCTAGAGCTATCTAAATGGTTCTATTATAATACAATTTGGTTCAACATCTGCTTACTGTAATTAAAAATATTTTTTCCAATTTTGTTTTCAGTATTGTTTATTTATACCGACGGTTTTTGTATATTGTTCTTGATAAAGCAGTGTTTTTTTTTTGTTTATATAGAATTACTTGTTTGTTTTTCTCGATTTTTGTCTAGAAAAAATAGATATTTAATGCTGAGAGATGGAGTCGGAAAACATTTTGGCTTTTTGACAATAATTCCTCTCAAGTGCTTTCTAACCGTACAACTGGGATAATTTCTAGTCCACGTGTACAATTAGGATGTTGACCCAATTTTTTTAAGCTCAATCAGAAGCGGCTGTTTGAGAGGATTTCTGATTTCAGTTTAGGAATAGTGAAATTATTTGTAATAAACGAATTTTGCCGCAAGGACAAGGTTATGCTAAGCTGGTAATTTATCAGAATTTGATTGTGATCAAATATTAATTTCTATTGTATTATGGTCTCATCACTGTAATAATATTATTACGAATTGTGATGCTATTCCCCGCCAAATTTCGATTATGATTCCTGAGAAGCCAATATTTTCAATATACCTTAGTCATGGTTCTACAAAACTTAAATCAAAATTTTGATTTTGATCACGTATCCAAATTTTCAGGAATCTCATTTTTGCTTAATCCTTGATTTGGCCAACTGTTAACCCCCAATGCTTGTTTACCAAACTGCCAAAAGCACCTAATTGATCATTGGAAAGCAGCATTATGGAGAATGCATTTTCAGCATACCGCAGCATAATCCTTGAATGTCAGAAAGGCAAATGCAAAAGCCAGATAGAATCGGCGCGGGACGCTGGACGTCGCCATGACTACCATCAGTTAATATATACAGGCGCGTCGCGACGCCGGTTCATTCAATGATCGCGTCTCTAAACGCTCAAAACCAACACTCTCTCTCAGAGAAAAGATCTTGAAAAACGGTGCGCTCGCCGTGTTTTTAGTGATCGAGTTTGAAAACTTATTTTATATCAATCTGTTGTGCAACGTTCGGTGGGCCTATCTCGCCTCTATCATACAGGTAAGAAATTCTTTTTTTCTAAAAATGTATATTTTGTCTAGTAGTTTGCGGTTTTGCAAAGCAAATATTGGCTTTAGCCATTTTAGCTGAAATTTTTGTTGTTCTCACTGATTGGCATCTAGATTCTTAAAGATTAAAGACACGTGTTCCTGCCAAATCTCGAATAAAAAATGTTTAGAGTTTTGTTCGGCATGAATATTGGCGACAAGCGTCGCGACGCCTACATTCGGCGCCTGGCTCAGAATAACCGTACTGGAATTCCAACACTTCATTCCAACTTGCTACATCACCTCGGGAGCAAAAGAAGCGATTCCATATGTGATTAAGCCATTAGCTATGAAAACAAACTTCCCAGACAGAACGATACAGAATTCCGAGGATGCGGAAGTATCCCAAATTCCGTTCAAAGGTTACCAAACCCTCATCCCTTTTAGCTAAATTGCCCGAATCCAGCTAAAATCGCACAATTGCCGCGATTTTTGGCAAAGGTCACGCTATTTGATATTTTGTTTTCTACATGTGTGTTTCAAGAATGAGAAGCGTAGGCGAAAGCAAACATTTCATGATCGACGTAATTTTTACTCAAAATTTTATATTAATTATTTTATTCATCCGGGTGTAAGTCACTTCCACTAAAATATCTTACGCAAATCGTAAAGAAACTCCAACAACGCGTTTTTCTCAATTTTTCTGTTAGTCATCGACTTTTGTACAGAAAAATTAACGATAAACTTACAGAATCTCAAAATTTTTCACTCATCAGTTGATATGTTTTTTTTTCTAAGTGTCAGAATTTTTCTATTGTTATATAACAGTATTGTTTGTCTCTTTTTATATTATTATTTTTTATAAGATTTTTAACTGTTTTTGTTTTTATTATGTGATGTTGCTTTTGTTTTTTGTGATAATCTTTAAATCTCGATTGTTTACTGTTGGCTAATACAATTACTCTTAGTAATAATGTTTGGCAACATAGCCACATTTTTTTATTTTTTGTGCTATTTATTTTGTAATAGATTTTGTGTGATATATATTTTTTTCGATTTATAAATTTTTACCTGGCAAGGTTGCCAAGTTTTTTCAAACTTGGCAGCAAAAGCTATTTTAACTGAAACAAACTTTTTTTCAACTCAATTGTCGACAAGAATTTTTAAGAGAACAAACATTTAGTTTGGCACATTTTGGCAGTTGAGCGATATATTTTAAGTCATTATTATTTCGCGAAGTACGACTAATATAGTAGATCTCTTTGTCTAAATTTTTGTTATATTATATTAATTTTTTATTAGTTTTTTAATATGATTTTGATCTAGCTATTAATCATTTTTTTGCGGTATTATTTTTTTAATTTTTTTAACGTGATTATTATTATTTGTTCTTTCTGATTAAAGTTACGCGGTTGATGTTTTGTTTAGTAATATATTATTTTTAAAACATTTTTAATTAAAATTGTTATTATTGTTTTATCAAGTTAGTTGTTGATGAAATTTTAAAAAAAAAACAAAAAACTAGTTTGCCACATTTTGATATCTTTATAGTCATAATTTTTACTTGAATTTTAAAGAACATAATTCTCTTTGTTTTAATTTTTGTTTTTAGTTGTATAAATTCTTTTCTGTATTTTTTCAAATTTTTTTTTTTTTGAGTTTATACTTTATTTTAACACATAGTTTATTTATTTATGTTGTTTACAATACATGTTATGTTTTGATTGTTTTTTTAAGTGATTTACTTTGCTTGTTATTTTTTATTTTAATATTTTTTATTTTAATTACTATTTTTTATCATGATATAGAAGCAATTTTTTACTGTTTTTCCTTAAATGTTTTTGGTTTTATATCACAAATTAATCTTTATTTTAAACTAGTTTTTCCTAATATTTTTTATGCTTTTACTATGTTTTAGTAGTTTGTTTTTTCTCTACTAAAAGTATTAATTTGTCTGTTTTTCTTTAAAAGTAATTATTTTTTAATTGTATATTTACATTTTAAAGATTTTGTCTCATTACAAATTGTCGTTTTCTATTTTTTTTTTGTTTTAACTCTTATGAGTTTTACATAAAAAACAAACATTTATCGCTACGAGTATATTTTAATAACTAACTACGATAGTTAGCTAATTAAATAAATTTAATAATTAGTTATTTTAATTATAAATCTATATTTCTGTTCACTTGCTCTTTTTAATTTTTTTTTTATTTCATTTTTACTCTGTGTCTTACTAGCTAATTTAATTTCAACTGTTTTTTACAATTTTCTTCTACATTTTGTTTTTCTGTCTTTAGCTTTTTTTCCTAATTCTATTGTTTTCTGTATAATTATATTTAAATGCTTCTTTATGTTATAGTTTTATATTTTTTTCATCTTCTTTATTACTTTTATTTTTTTGCTTTGCATTTTTTTAAGTTTGTTATTATTTGTTTTACTAAATACAGCAAATAAGGCTGTGTCTGTTTAGTATTACTTTCTTGTCTTACTGTCTTTTGCTTTTTTCTAATTCTTTTGTCTTCCGTATAATTTTCTTTATTAAAATTCATTTTTACTCTTTTCTCTTATATTTGATCTCTCTAATTTGCTTTCAAGCATCTTTTTTTATTTTCTTGTCACAAATGCTTAATCGTTTTTTTTTATTATAGTTTTATATATTTTTTCATCTTCTTTATTACTTTTATTTTTTTGCTTTGCATTTTTTTAAGTTTGCTATTATTTGTCTTACTAAATACAGCAAATAAGGCTGTGTCTGTTTAGTATTACTTTTTTGTCTTACTGTCTTTTGCTTTTTTCTAATTCTATTGTCTTCCGTATAATTTTATTTATTAAAATTCATTTTTACTCTTTTCTCTTATATTTGATCTCTCTAATTTGCTTTCATGCATTTTTTTTTATTTTCTTGTCACAAATGCTTAATCGTTTTTTTTTTATTATAGTTTTATATATTTTTTCATCTTCTTTACTACTTTTATTTTTTTGCTTTTCATTTTTTTTAATTTGTTATTATTTGTCTTACTAAATACAGCAAATAAGGCTGTGTCTGTTTAGTATTACTTTTTTGTCTTACTGTTTTTTGCTTTTTTCTAATTCTATTGTCTTTCGTATAATTTTATTTATTAAAATTTATTTCTACTTTTTTGCCTTATATTCGATCTCTCTAATCTGCTTTCAGGCATCTTTTTTTATTTTCTTGTCACAAATCGTGTTTTTTATTATAGTTTTATATATTTTTTCATCTTCTTTACTACTTTTATTTTTTTGCTTTGCATTTTTTTAAGTTTGTTATTATTTGTCTTACTAAATACAGCAAATAAGGCTGTGTCTGTTTAGTATTACTTTTTTGTCTTACTGTCTTTTGTTTTTTTCTAATTCTTATGTCTTCCGTATAATTTTATTTATTAAAATTTATTTCTACTCTTTTGTCTTATATTCGATCTTTCTAATTTGCTTTCAGGCATCTTTTTTTTATTTTCTTGTTTCGATCTTTCTAATTTGCTTTCAGGCATCTTTTTTTATTTTCTTGTCACAAATGCTTAATCGTTTTTTTTTTATTATAGCTTTATATATTTTTTCATCTTCTTTACTACTTTTATTTTTTTGCTTTGCATTTTTTTAAGTTTGTTATTATTTGTCTTACTAAATACAGCAAATAAGGCTGTGTCTGTTTAGTATTACTTTTTTGTCTTACTGTCTTTTGCTTTTTTTCTAATTCAATTGTCTTCCGTATAATTTTATTTATTAAAATTCATTTCTACTCTTTTCCATTATATTCGATCTCTCTAATTTGCTTTGAGGCATCTTTTTACATTTTCTTGTCACAAATGCCAAATCCTTTATTTTATTATAGATTTTTTCATCTTTTTTACTACTTTAAATCTTTTTTTTTTTGGATTTTTACAAGTTTGCTTTATTTGTTTTATAAACTACAGCAAATAAGGCTGTGTTTAGTATTAATTTTTTGCTAGATGCAGGAACAGCAGTAGTGCACTCTTTTTTTTAAAACAAGAGGGTAGTATATACCTTTCACGTAACTGATACTTGTACACTCTAAAGCATTATAAAAATTGATGAATATATAACTATAAAGAAAAAGTCTATTTGTTTTGACACTCACTAGCACTCTTGCAAAAACCTATTGGTCTATTGTGCTGCTCTTTCTTGAGCTGTTCGAGATGTGTCTCAGTTTATAGCTTCCGATCCAACTCCAAAGCTCAGCAGCTGAGATGGTTTTAAGAAAGACGTCTCTATCCAATATGTATTTCTGCCCTAAGTGTTCTCTATGTTGCGTTCTAATCTTGTTATATAGATAAAAACTAAAGATTAAAAAATATAAAGTGGTAGATCAGATTATTTAATACAACCTATTGGTCTATTGTTCTGCTCTTTCTTGAGCTGTTTGAGGTGTGTCTAGGATTATAGCTTCCGATCCAAATCTAAAGTTCAGCAGCTAAGATGGCTTTAAGAATGACTTTTTTATCCAATATTTATTTCTGCCTTAAGTGTTCTCTACGTTGCGTTCTAATGGCGACGCATTCTTTTACCAGGTGTTCTCTTACTTTCCTACTTTTCTCTGCATTATCTTCTAGGCCAAGTCTTACCAGGTAAGGCAGTACACGGAAAAAAGCCTGTGAGGATCCAAAGCCTATTTTTACAAAGATTTAGCCAATGTTTTGATCTGTCTGTCTTTTCTTTCATTTTGATCCTTTGGCCTTACAAAAAAGGTTAATTTTCTCTTTCTTGCCAGTTTATTAGCTTTCTTGTTCCTTTCTATTCCCGAGTGTCCGGGTATCTAAAGAAAGGAAACATTATTTTTGCCCAGTTTGCTCGCCTTCCCATTCCCCTGCATTCCCAATTCATTCTGGGACTGATGACATAGGAACTTAGTGCGTTTTTGGCTGCTTGACTATTGGTGTGAATTGCAATTTCACATTTTTGATAATTTCTTTCTAAGTTAACTTCTACACATCTTCTGTTCCCATTAATTCTGAGAATGGGGTTTTGGAATTGACAACTGCTGCTCCCGTGCCTTTGGGTGTCCTGGAGCTGTCTGCATGCCATTTTATAATATTTCTTGTAATCTCACTGGTAGTAATGGGTCTAATAATCATGGTATACATTTATTATAGTACTTGCGTTCTCAAAAGCGGCTGAGATATCTGGAAAAGCAGAATTTGCTGTTCTTTTGTTGTTTAGAGTTGTCTGGTGGTTTGTTTCTTAGAGTTTCTATTCTGCTATAATTATCTAATACTTTCTTCATTGTCTTCAACAAGAAGGATGTGAAGCTGATAGGTCGAAAAGATTTGGGATTAGTTCAATCCTTTTTTCTAATTTTTGATGAAAAGATGTTTCTTGCTTTTTGCCAGTTTCTGGGTACTTGTTCCTGTGGTAAAACTTATATCTACCTTAAGCAAATGAAGGTACTGGAGACTTCTATCCAATGATTTGCCACTTTTTATGGTAGCTCAAATTTAGAAACTTCTATCATTATATGATTAGCTGTTAAATGTTGAATAATTAGACAAGCGTGCGCCTGTGACAATCAAAAGCTTTAGCAAAATCCTCAAAAACTGTAGCAGGAAAGCTTTTGTTGTATTTCGAGACTGGCAAACAAAAGAAGATTTTGTTTATATTTTAGCCAGAAGATGCTTTTATGGGGATAGACACACTTCTATTTTTGTTTATGTATCAAACTGTAAAAACACACATTAATGCGCCTAAGATGCAGCCTTGAGCAATGGCATTTGCTATAAAATCTGTTACAATATAAACAATTTGGTATCACAATTATTGATATTTAGAAAATCTAGAATAATTGCGAAATATTATCAGGTTTGATGATGATAATCCTTGATAAGCTTCTGGTGTACATGGGATTTTTGATCAAAAAGGTGAAACAATGTCTTTTTGTTGCAGAAAATGAAGACAGAGGACAAGAGTAACGTGCCAAAGGTCCGTTTGGCTGTAATAGGCAAGAAAGACGTCGGCAAATCTGGTGAGTATTTTTTCTCATGAATCAGTCATTTTCTCTCAATGAACCGCACCAAAAACAGTTTCTTAAACATCGTCTATGAATAGATTAATGAGCAATGTTATTGGCCGGTCGTTGTTTAAACTTTCGATTATCTTCAATGAAGATTTTGTTTTCAGCACTGACCGTCCGATACCTGACCAGACGCTACATTGGGGAGTACAGGAGCAATACAGGTGCGTAAAATGCAGAAATTGGGTTAATACACCTGCAAAAAATACAAACATAGAGCGGATCTAGTCGTAAAAACCGCTACAAAAACAAATATGCGGATGTTTTGATGATATAATTCAAGCTGCACACTTTGATTTGATTTCCTGGTTGTCGGGATGAGGGAAATAGGTTGGCCTTTTAAGGGAACCTCCACAAGTGGCTGCTTGGAGGAAGCGCGTCACGCGTCACGGGTGACGTAACGCCGAAGCTTTATTATGGCATTTCTGCGATTGATGAGCTAAATTCGCAAATCGTTAGATAATCATTCATTTATAGATCGAAAAAACAGACGATTGAGGCTTCATAATGAAATTTTTTACGATTTATTTTTATGCGTTTCGCACCGCGCTACGATGATGGGACAATAATGTATCTGAATTGATATTTTCTTGGAGCAGTGCGCAAAATTTTTGCTAGCCAACCGCATTGACGTTAGTCGGGTTAATTATAAATGAGATTTTTGAAAAGAAAACGCATTTTGAGTAAGTGACCGGTCCGGCAAAAAAAATTTTTGGCTAGACGAGCACTGTTGCTACATTCCACTTTTTCATAAACAACATTGTCAGTTTCAAAAATTAGGAGGACGCACAATGATGCTTTTCCACATCCCACTATCTTTTGAAAAATTACACTTTTGTGTCATTAACACTATATTATTCATTGAGGAAATTAGTAAAGTTTGGCAGCGGTTTTTATTATAAGCAAAGCATCACTGTTTTTTATCAAATTTTTTCAACACCTAAGGAAACATAAAGATCTTTACATCGCATTTTATAGAAATGTTGATTTAAAAGAGTTGTTGCTTCAATCGTAAATCTTTTGTTTACAGTTATTTGTTGTAAGTTATTTTATAAACTTCCCACTTTATGATTCTACTTAAACATAAAACCCGACGTGACAAACTTACAAAATTAGTTGCAACAAACAATTTTGAAATGCAACCATTTGGTCACACCATTCATCACCAAGCCTTTCGTAGCTGCCTTTTTTGCTCTCCCGGTATAATAAAGAAGTACACCTAAACAGAACATCGAAAACACCGATTAAGTACGACTTGGATGATGCTCTTTTGTTTGTTCTTTTAAACTTTTTGGCTTAGAACCGTTGAAAATTGGCTTACTATTATTCACTTTTTGATTTTTTTTTTATTTTTTTGCTTGATTTTGCTTTCTTTTCTCTTTTTCTTTTCAACACTTTTATTTATTTGTATCCTTCTTTATTCATTTTGGTTATTTATATCATTTTTATCTGATATTCATCTTTTTTATTTTGTTTAACACTGTTTCTGCTTGCTTGGTAACATTCTTCTTACCTTTTCAATCTGCATTTTCTCTTGCTAAATTTTAAAACCGATTTATATAAAATCTATTTTCTTTCAGTTGGTTTGAATGAATTTGTTTTGACTTTGTTTTTTTTTTATTTTACGGTTTTTATTTAGAATATTTAGAA
Organism: Lagria hirta; assembly: GCA_947359425.1. NCBI lineage: Eukaryota > Metazoa > Arthropoda > Insecta > Coleoptera > Tenebrionidae > Lagria > Lagria hirta. Next base: position 49,720,364 of record OX375794.1, read on the forward strand.
GATAAACATTTAATCTTTCAAGCTAGAACAGCAAAAACCCCGGTTAAGTACGACTTGGATGATGCTCTTTTGTCTGTTCTTTTAAACTTTTTGGCTTAGAACCGTTGAAAATTCCTTTACTATTATTCACCTATTGATTTTCTTAATTTTTTTTGCTTGATTTTGCTTTCTTCTCTCTTCTTCTTTTCAACACTTTTATTTATTTGTATTAATTTAAAATAGATTTGGTTATTTATATCATGTTTATCTAATATTCATCTTTTTAATTTTTTTACACGGTTTCTGCTTGCTTGGTAACATTCTTCTTACCTTTTCAATCTGCATTTTCTCTTGCTAAATTTTAAAACCGATTTATATAAAATCTATTTTCTTTCAGTTGGTTTGAATGAATTTGTTTTGACTTTGTTTTTATTTTATTTTACGTGTTTTATTTAGAATATTTAGATGATAAACATTTAATTTTTCAAGCCGGAACAGCAAAAACCTCGGTTAAGTACGACTTGGATAATGCTCTTTTGTCTGTTGTTTTAAACTTTTTGGCTTAGAACCGTTGAAAATTCGCTTTCTATTCTTCACTTTTTGAATTTTTTTTATTTTTTGCTTGATTTTGCTTTCTTCTTTCTTTTTCTTTTCAACATATTTGTTTATTTGTATCAGTTTTTAGTTATTTTGGATATTTTTATCAAATAATCATCTTTTTTTATATTCTTCTATTATCTCTGCTCTCTTGATAATATTCTTCTTACTTTTTGAAATTTTTCTCTCGTATGTTTTGATGTTTTTTTTCAATGCTCCACAAACTGCATTTTCTGTTTTCATCTATATTCTTTCTTTTTTTTTCCATATTTAAATTTGGCAATTATCTATTTCTGTCATTAATTTTTCTATACATTTGTTGTACTCTTTTCTTTTTCTTTTAATCTTTTGTACACAATAACCCTTTCTGTCCATAATTCTTTATTCTGTTTTCTTTAGATTTTATTTTTTTATTGAGTCGGTATTATTTACAACAGCAGGTGTAGTAAAATCCACTATTTTTAATTTTGATGGTCAGTTGATTGAAAACTAGCTTTTTCATTAAATTTAGTAACAATACAAGATAAAAAAGCATAAAACAAAGTTAGTGAAAAGAATAGAAAAAAATAAGATACAAGAAAAAGAACAAAAAATAAAAAAGTAAATAAATGTTTTCACAAAATTAAAGAGTTGAGTTAAAGTTGCTTACTAAGAACAACTCGGCTGACAGACACAGAATTTGTAAACGTAAAAGAGGAAAAAGTAGTACCTAGAAATAAAACTGAGAGACAATAAGAAAAAATCTTGTAAAAGAAACAATGAGAAAATAAATAAATTTGAGTATGGTTATTTTTTGGCAAAAAAAAACATTTAAAAAACTAATAGAAAGAGAAATAAAATAATAGAAGAAGAATAACGTGTTTAAAAGAAATAGAAAGATAGAGAGAATAAAGAGCTGTATAAAGCAGTAGTAAAATTATTTAAAAATGTATAGTTTATTTTATTCTGTTCATATCTCTTGCGTTTTTCTTTTTTTTTTTCTTTGCTTATTGTTGATTTTTTTTTTTGCTTAACAACTCTTTCGCATTTGTTTATCTCTCTTTTGTTTTTTACTATGCTTTATCATTTTTTTTTGATTTCCTATTAAGAAAATATTAAAAAATAATATTAGAATGTAAAAAAATGTCAATTTAATAAAAAACAAAATAAAAAAAGATAGCAGAACATAAGAGGGCTTGGGAAAAAAATAGATATAAGTTGGGACTGGGCGGCAAACTAAAAATGTAAAAACATATGTTGTTGGAAAAATTGAACAAGACCAACGTGTTGATAAAAAACTGTTTAATTAAAACATTTTTGTACAGTCTCTTTTATTCTGCTCTTATCTCTTGCGTTTTTTTGGTCTTTTTTATTCACCCAATTTTGTTTTTTATTGCTTAGCACTTTTTTTTCCCTGCTCAATTTTTTCTCTTTCTACTTTCATATAATCTGCTTTTCGGTTTTTTTTTTGTTTTTGCACCTGAAATTTGTAATTGTCGTTGTTTCTCCATTATATATCTAATTCTCATATTTTTTATTAGACATTTTTTGTTTTGTTTTTACCACTTTTGCTTCTTGCTTTTTATAAATTTCAAGTTACTAAAACCTAGATTTTTATGACCACGGGTTTTAATTTTTCACACTTGTTTTTCATATGCTTTGCCAACTTTATCTACACTTTCTATTCTTTTCAGTCTAATATCTGTTTTTGCTCTTTTTAGCAGCAGATTTTTTTTTCAGTTTTCTGCTTTATATATTTTGATTGCTGTTGTTTCATGATTCTTATTTTACCTTGTTTTTTTTTCTTCCCTTAATCTTTTTTTTCATCTATCGATCTGTATACCTGCGTAACTATATTTTCTTTTTTTTTTGTATACACTCTTGCAATGATTTATGAACTGTCAGTATAAGAAAAAATTTATTTGTGATTGATAAAGTACAAGAAAAACACAATAAATAAGTGGTAACTTTGATAAAGAGATAATAAAGCTAGAATGATGAAAAAAAGTGTCAGTTTAATAAGAAACAACATAAAACAGATTAGAAAAACAGGAGAAAAGTGCTTGACAAAATAGAATGAAACTAGGCAGAGAACAAAAATGTAAGAGAAAGTATATTGTTAAAAAAAGGATGTGATAAAGATCGCAAAGATTAGTAGGTGTGGTAATAAAAGAAATGAAAACAACATATTTGATAGAGGAGAAAAAAGATTGTGTAGAATGTGATGGATAGAAAAAAAAACTGTAAAAAAAATGAGAGAGAAAGAGAAGAAAACTAATGACAAAAAGTGATTAGCAGCCGAAGGTCCAATCCCCAATTTTTTTATTAACGCTGCTAACTAAGCTTTAAATTTGATTACAACAGTTGCCAACACTTTTAGACGCGTCTAAAAATATTCCGATTCTTTTGCTTTTTAGTTTTAATTGGATCGTTTTTCTGGCAACGATACAATTCCGAAATAAGTGCCACCCCCAAAAACGCCAAACATATTGTTTGAGTTTCCACCCCAAAGGCGAATAGCTAATGTATTTTATTAAAAATAAGTAGACGGTTTGCGCAAGAGAGACATTCTTTTGGCACTTTTTCCTTCGGCGGAAATGACAACACCAACTCATTTTTAAATAGCAAAACTAATTTTAAGTTGACAAATATTTTAGAGGTATGAAATTAGAAGCCGGTGTTTTTGCGATGACGAAACGATAGAAGGCTCATAAAGAATTGGTCAATGGTCGCTTTTTATGTAACTATTTGGATAATTTTGTTGTCCCGGTAGATTTTTTCCAAAGTTTATCAAACATCATAAATAAGAATGTTGTGGATAATAAATTGCCTTCAAGGCCTTCTATACTTAAATAATATAGAATGTTCACCTTGATACAGTTTGATATAAAGTTCGTTTACATCTGTTTACAAAAAAAAAAATTACCTGTCCTTAAAAATAACGTCTCTGAGTCACCATTTGTGATTGTTGTTGTAATTTTGTTTTTCGTATAAAGGAAGCCACTGAGACTTTTAAAACACACACAGCTCGTGCTTAAATTAGCGCATTCCTGCATCCTGTGGCTTTGCAGGAATGTCATTAGATTCTTTCGCCAAAAACTATTCGGAAAAAATCCACATTTCTGCTGACCTCTCTCCTAGGGAGCTTTAGTCATGAAGTTCATTGGAACCAATTGTCCTTTGGCAGGATTTTTTGATTAGATGCAGTGATGCAATGACATGTTTAGACTGAGAGAGATGGATGATTCTAGGTCTAATTCGAAAATATATGAACAGTATTTAGTGTCTGCATAGCTGAGGATTAGTCGGCCCTGGTCCAGAAGTTTGCTATTTATACTCCTGCATTGTTAAACCAGGGCTAAATGCCACTTCCAGCCGGGATAACTTTTACCGGAAGCAATTATTTATGATATTTGATCGGCGAAAATATCCACAAACTCAAAAATTAGCACTTCAAAATTAATTGCCAACATAGTTTTTCAAAATATTTTGACTTTTTGGTAGCTTTCCTTCAGGACTCTGAAAGAAAGATCTACAAATAGAATTGTCTTAAGTAATTGAAAAAAGGAGAATCTCTGAAGTTGAAAACACCAACTCCTCGTGATTACCAAAGCATCAACATTGTGATGAGTCTTACGCCACCTGTCAAATACTGAGCTATTTCACTTAAAAAATCTTTTTTAATCACTATTTAGACTTTTTATTTTATTTCTTTGTTTTCCTCCATTTTTTTTGCATTTTTTAAGTTTTTTATCGTGTAGTTTTTTTTTACTTTTGAATACGGCTTCTAAAAACATTTTATTTCTATTTTCTGGATTACTATTTAAGTATTTACTCTTTTTTTTAATTTTGGTACATACCTTAAATAATAAATTTTTCTTCAATTTGTTTGCATTTTTTAAGTTTTTCAATGAATCTTTCTTTTGTTCTTTAGGACACAGTGTCTAAAAACTTTTTATTTCTATTTTTTGTATCACTTCTTATAAGAAACTTTCTATCTCTCTTTTCTGTATCACTATTTATTTTTTTTTTTTCAATTTGGTACATTGAATATTGGGTTCTTCTTTGCCTTTCCTTAATTTTTTTGCATTTTTCATTGAGTTATTTTTTTTTACCTCTAGACACGGTTCTTGAAAACTTTCTATTTCTATTTTCTGTATCATTATTTGTTTTTTTTTAATTTTGGTACATTAAATTTTGAGTTTTTTTCGACTTTCTTCAATATCTTTGCATTTTTTAAGTTTTTTGATAAGTTTTTTTTTTCTTTTAGACACGGCTTCTGAAAACTTTCTATTTATATTTTCTGTATCACTATTTATTTTTTTTTATTTTGGTACTTTGAATATTGAATAATTTTATTCGCCCCTCTTTAATTTGTTTGCAGTTTTAAGTTTTTCGATGAGTCTTTCTTTTTTTTTTTTTTAGACACGGTTTCTAAGAAACTTTTTATCTCTGTATCACTATTTTTTTTTCTAAATTTTGGTACATTGAATATTGGGTTCTTCTTTGCCTTTCTTTAATTTTTTTGCATTTTTTAAATTTTTTATTGAGTTTTTTTCTTTTATCTCTAGACACGGTATTTGAATACTTTCTATTTCTATTTTCTGTATCACTATTTGAATTATTTCTATTTTCTGTATCATTATTTGAATTTTTTTAAATTTTGGTACATTAAATATTGGGTTTTTCTTTGACTTTCTTTAATTTGTTTGCATTTTTTAAGTTTTTTAATGAGTCTTTCTTTTTTCTTTGAGACACGGTTTCTAAAAACTTTCTATTTGTATTTTTTGTATCACTATTTATTTTTTTTTAATTTTGTTACTTTGAATAATAAATCATTTTATTTGCCTTTCTTTAATTTGTTTGCAGTTTTTAAGATTTTTAATGAGTTTTTCTTTTTTTCTTTTAGACACGGTTTCTAAAAACTTTCTATTTCTATTTTCTGTATCAGTATTTGTTTTTTTTTAAATTTTGGTACATTGAATACTGGGTTTTTCTTTACCTTTCTTTAATTTTTTTGCATTTTATAAGTTTTTCATTGAGTCTTTTTTTTACCTCTAGACACGGTTTTTGAAAACTTTCTATTTCTATTTTCTGTATCACTATTTATTTTTTTTTTAATTTTGGTACATTGAATATTGGGTTTTTCTTTGCTTTTCTCTAATTTTTTTGCATTTTCTACGTCTTTCTTTTTTACTTTTAGACACGTCTTCTAAATACTTTCTATTTATATTTTTTCTATCAATTTTTGTTTTCTTTTTAATTTTGGTACATTGAATATTGGGTTTTTCCTTGCCTTTCTTTAATTTTTTTGCAATTTTTAGGCTTTTAATCGTGTTTTTTTCTTTTACTTTAAGACACGGTTTTTAAAAACTTTCCATTTCTATTTTCTGTATCACTATTAGTTTTTTTTTTAATTTTGGTATATTAAATATTAATTTTTTTAATTTTAAGACACAGTTTTCAAAAATGTTCTATTTCTATTTTCTGTATTACTATTTTTTTTACCTTAAAACATTTAATTTGAGTTTTGATTTTCTTTCGTTTTTATAACTTTTTAATATTTTATCGTGGGATTTTTTCTCTTTTGCTTTAATTTAAGGTTTCTAAAAACTTTCTATTTCTATTTTCTGTATCACTATTTATTCTTTTTTTCTTTACTTTGTACAATAATTTGGTTTTCTTTTGTTTTCTTTAATTTTTTTATATTTTTTAAGTTTTGCAATGAGTTTTTTTCTTTTACTCTAAGTCAAAATTTCTAAAACTTTATGTTACGGTTTCAAAAAACTTCTTATTTCTATTTTCTGTATCACTATTTATTTTTGTTTTATTCTGATAAAACAAATTTTGAGCTTTCTTTTGTTTTTTTGCATTTTTTAAGTTTTTCATCGTGGTTTTCTCTTTTAATTTAAGTCACGGCTTCTAAAAAGTTTCCATTTGTCATATATCATATTATTTACGTTCTGGTTATTCTTGAAATTATTTTTATTAAATTTTTTGAAGTATTTTTTGTTTTCTTTTTTATTCCATATTTTTCTTGGCATTTCAAATTTTCTCGTTGATTAAAGTTTTTTTATCTATCTTATATTCTATTTTTCTCAATAATTATATTTAAATACATATATAGTGTCATTATTTTTCATTTGTTCAATATGCTTTGCTATTTTCTTTTTCACTTCACATAGTCTGTATTTCATATCTTTTTTCTCTACTCAAATAAGCTCCTTTTTTTGTTTTTGCAAATAAATCTTGTTATTAATCTTTTCTTTTTCTCTCTTTATTAATTTCTTACTGTATTTTTTTTTGTTTTACATTTTTCTAATCTGTTCCATCTTCATTAATTTATCAACATAGTATAATACCAAATCAAAGGTTAGGAAACAATAGTTTTAAATAGAAAAAAAGTAAAAACAGAATCAAAGGTTAGAAAACAATAGTTTTAAATAGAAAAAAAGTAAAAACAAAATTAAGAAAAATAATAAAATAGCTATCAAGCAAGAACAAAACTTTTTTTTTTATAAAATACATAAAAGTAGCACTAAAAATTTACTAAACATAAAATTTTACATTTTATAAATTTGTCTAAAAATAGAGCATTTTAATCATCCCAACTAATCAAATTAAGATTGACTAGAATTTCCATTTGGAGTAGCTTACAAATTCCAATTATTAAGGACTTTCCAATTAATCGTAACATAGTGTATCAGGTAGAGCATCAGAAGCGGGATTTTCTTCGGAAAGTGAAGGATTGGAAAAACTTTTCATTTGTGTCATCGAATTGGAGAACAAAGCAAAATTAGATTATTTGCTGAACCTTGAAAACTTTTTCGAGTTCAATGCCCTTTTTTGGCGTATCTGCCTCGCTGTTCTTGTCTTTTTGGATTGATGATAATAATAAACAAGTTGATTAAATTTGAAGCGATGTCGCATCAAAATCCAATAATGTTATATTAAGAAAAAAAAAAGATTCTAGCAATTCAAATTTAAATATACATATATTTTTTTTAATAATTTTATAATTAATGTCTAACCAAAAAGTATGTAAAAATAGTAAAAAAATAATTAAAAAAATAACTTTGAAAATATTTAAATTAGTATAAAAACCAATAGCTACAAAACTTTTTAGTGAAGGAAATAAATATTTTATTGCTCACTTAACAGTGATGTATTTATAGTATGATTAACTAAAATGTTTATTGTTTCTGTTGTTTTTCTTATTGTTATTTACATCTTTTTGTACTTTATTGTATTTTGCTTTATTGTTTTTTCTTTTGTTTTTATTTATTCTACTTGTTTTTTTTTCTTACCTATTTGCACCTCATTCTTTCTTCTGTCTTATTATTATTTTTTTGTTTTTATATCTTTCTATTATTTTTTTTTCTTTTTCGATTTTTTTTTTGATTGTTTGTTATGGTTTTTCTATAAATGCCTGTTGTATCTCAATTTATAGTTTTAAGTTTTTTTCGTTGTCTTTGTTCACTCTAAGTCTTATTTATTATTATTATTATTTTACCTCTCTGATTTTTCTGTCATAAAATACAATTTTTTTTGTATGTATATATTTTTTAAATAGGAATTAATGTTTAGTGAAAGTACTTAAAAAGTTCAAACTTTTAGCTCCTATATACGTTAATCTAACGCGCTCCAAAAATCTGCCACAAAAAGTAGTAGAATTACGCCAAAACTCCCCAAAAGAGTTTTCTGACTTAAGATGCAAATATTGCTATGAGAATCTCTTGGAATTTATGTCATTTTTTTTTTCTTCCAGATCTCCTATATCGCCAGACATTAACAGTCAATAATTCTGCATTAGACGTTGAAATCGTAGACGTCTGTAGCTGTGATTTGTCCCTATTCCCTGAGGAAGCTATCCATTGGGCCGATGCCTGCGTCGTGGTCTACGATATAACGAATAGAGCCTCCATGACCCATGCGTCGGAGCTTCTCCAGAAGGTCCTTCAGCTTAGAAGTCAGCTCCCTATTGTCATTCTGGGAAACAAATCTGATTTGGAACATTTGAGACAGGTGTGTATTGTCTCTTCCAGAATGATAAGAGAAGCTTTTGTTAACATTTCCAATGGGAATATGAATAGATTGAAGTTATCTGTGTGGGTGGTATTTTTGGACGGGACCATGTATTGAAGTAGTGATAATAAATAATTATAATTGTAACAATGACGAAAAAATGTGCATTTGTTTTGGACGTGGAAATTTCAGATAAACAAAAGAATCTCAGTAATTAATCACGCGTGACAACAAAACAATATGATCTATATAGAGATTAGCTTTTTTTTTAATAAAGTCATATAAACAAAAATATTTTTTTGGCAATAATTGTTATAAACAGTAAGTTTTATTAGCACAACGAAACGATAATAAAGCCCAAAAGTGTTTGTTTTACGTCTCTATAACTCTTTTTTGGCATATAAACAAATAGAATAATAAAATGGGATCAATAACTGTAATGCATTCTTTAATATATCGAGCAAATTATTTTTAGTGGTCATTATTTTCAGCAAAAATTAGCGACATCTGTTAGAAGCCACCTTACATCATTTTTTTTCACAAAGGCTCCAACTTGTCACTGCAAATTCATTCAAATCTAAATCTGTTGCAATTTGCTGATGAGTTCCACGAAGAACGAAACATGTCCAATTTGCATTAATCTTTTTATTATGTTCAGCTAAGCTTCAAAATCGAATTTTAAAATCTGATTTGCACTGAATCTGCTTTATTTAAATATAAAGTCAAACAAATGAATTAAAAAGATTTCAAATAATAAAAGTACATAAGTACACCGTTTTGTTAAAAACAATATTTCTTTTTGTAGAAAATAAAAATATTATTTAATATTTTTTTTATTACAGCTTTTAATTTTCAAGAAAATGCTAATAAAATAAGCTTTAAAAGTCAAAAATAGCTCGAAAGCTTTAATTTTCAAATTTTAACAATAAAAATGGTGAGGAGCCCAGAAAAGCTATAAGATTTGATGGCACTAAGATAAGTGAATAAAAAAAACGTGTTATTATTACCAAAGCCTTCTAAATTTCTAAAACTGCCGTTCTGCGCGTAAATAATGTTTTGTTTACAAATGGTAATAATAACAATATTTTTGAAAAAATAGAATACACAGATGCTTACCTTTAACTCGAAAACATGGTGCAAGCTCAAATAAAGAGTGTTTTCATAAATTTAGCGTCGAATATTGCCACGAATATCGAACGTACCTTCACCATCAAATCAAAGTGACAGTTATTAATTTGACATCTGAATCTAATCTAACCTCACTTTTAATTTAATGAATCGATAGTTTAACATGTTAATGAGAGTAAATTAAAACCACTTGCAATCACTTGTGGTGTTATACCAATCCAAAAAATAAACTTTAATGAGAAATACGGTTTATAAGAAATAATCAAAATGTTGTCCATCCACTTCAAGGCATTTGAGGACTCTTTGAACAATTGCGGTACTAAACATTCGAGAACTATGATTAATTTTATCAATTTTGACAACTATTCTCTGAAGCAACTCACCGAGGTTGCTAGAAAATTGAGTTCTTTCAATAGGGTTACAAAAAAAAATCACATGGAGTGAGGTCGCAAGATCTTGAAGGCCAAGTTTAAGTTGTATTTTGGCTGATAACTCGACGATCATAAAATGTGTGTATGCTGAAAATACCAGTCAACAATTTCATCGTCATAAAACTGCGCAAAGAAAGGCTGTAAAATCTCTTCTCGGTATTTTGCAACCGTCTCAATATAGGCTCACTAATTTGGTGGCCAATAAGATTCCACAACAAAAATTGTTTGTTCAACAATACCATTTTAAATTCAAAAAAATATACTTTTTGTTAAAAATTGTGTTTATTAACGTATTAATATAGTAAAAATAAAAAGATCAATGCATATTAATTCAAACTACATGCGTAAATTTGGACATGTTTCGTTCTCATTGGAACTCATCAGCAGGTTGCAACATACTCAGATTTGAATGATATACGTCTGAGACAAAAGGCGCTAACGTGATGACTTGGTTGTTCAATCAGCGATATACTTTTTATTTTAAATTGCATCTTTCAATTTTTTTTCAAACAGTGTTTGATGTAAAGTAGCTTCTAATAGATGTCGCTCGTAAAATAAGCATCACCTAGCTATTTATAACTGAACTTAATACAAATTTTAATAATTTAATTAAAAAATAATAAAAGAATCTATAGTTGTAAATTTTGTGTGTAACTAAGAAGTTTTTAATTAAAAAATATTAACATTTCTTGTAGCTGCTGTTGTTGTTTTTTTTCTTTTATAAACAGAGATAATACTTTTAACTTCGGGGCTCATAAGACGTCATTTTATTCTTTAGCAAATATTATGACAGCTTTATAAAGGTTAATTTAGGAAAAAATGTTGAAATGAGAAGCGGGAAATATCTTATTTAAACTATGAAATAATAGTTTTGTTTAAAAATAATTAAACCTGTATATATTATCAAATTAAAAATATTGTCAAAAAATTGTGTCAAAAATATACACATAATTTTTCGATTGTAAACACTACAAGTCTTGTAATTTAATCTCATTATCATATTGAACTATCGGTTCATTAAATTAAAATTGAGGTTAGATCAATTTTATGTGTCAAATTAATAGCTGTCACTTTGATTAAGTGACAGTTGAAGTTAAACATTTTTGGAAATCTTTGACGCCAAATTTAAAAAAAACGCTGGTCAAAAATATACACATAATTTTTCGTTTGTAAACACTACAAGTGTTGTAATTTAATCTCATTAACATATTGAACTATCGGTTTATTAAAATAAAATTGAGGTTAGATCAAGTTTATATGTCAAATTAATAACTGTCACTTCGATTATGTGACAGTTGAAGTTAAACATTTTTGGAAATCTTTGTCGTCAAATTTAAACAAAAACACTGGTTATAATATTTAACCGTAAATTTAAAATTTAATTTTTATTATTGGTTACAAATAATTAAATTAAGTGTTTACAACATACGACTGTGGCTGATCTATCAACTTAATCATTCAAAATAAAGGATAAATTGCCAAATATTTACAGTATCGGGTCAAAAAACTCTAGCGGCAGTAATAAAAAGCACTTTTTCTGTGAAGCGTGACAATTTGCTGATCATCAAAATGCATTTGATCGGGAGAATCTTTCCGAGAAATGAAGCGTTTTCCGTGTAATTTTCTATTCAAAATTAAAAATACTTCTGACTCAACTAAAATATTTACAAATTTATTTGAGAAAACTTTTCCAAGCAAAATAGAAAAGGCAAAACTAGAAATGTTACAGCTTGTGTCAATACGTCGCCGAATAAATTCCCATTAACAAATTTACGCGCCAATGTTTATTTTCTTACCATGGTGCAATGGATATTTTGCCACTCTGCTAAATATATTATTATTATTTTTATTTCAAGCAAAAGACATTACAAAATTTTTCTAAAAGATTACGATCCCTATTTATTAACCCAGGGACGGAGCAAAATAAGTTGGGAAAGAGTGACACTAATTGATGGCTCATGATATTGGGAATTTAGGACAAACAGATGCTTTTTCTCTTCACTTCACTTATTTTAATAATAATTATAAAACAATAATTTTCAATCAAGCAAAAACCGAAAACAAATAGAAAAGCAAATGCACTTGCGACCTTCGAGACCAAGAATAACACCACCCAGAGATAAAGCATCTGAAATTGAAAAATGCTCTGCTGAAAGGCTCAAATCAGCAAAACAAATTGCATTCCTGGCGATGCCTTTGTGGCACAAATTGATCTACCTAATTGGAAAAAGCGCTCACTTTTTTTTTTAGGTATACCGACTAAAACAAATCGTCCCAATTTGTTTGAAACCGAAAACGTTGTTTATTTTTTTCGCAAATTCGGCGCTAATTTGTTTTTTAATTGAAAGCTGTTTCCTGCAAGATCGAGTTTTTCTTCAAAATATGTCTAATAATAAAGCTTTGAAATGCAAACAAAAAGACGATAAGCCGGTTGAGTGGAGATGAGAACTCTTGTGGCGAAACAGATGCCAAAAAAAACAAAACATAAGCTTGTTGAACTGTTATGTTGACAACAATCTTCTTGACAATTTTTTGTATCTACTTACTGTACCATTTTTTTAATACTTACTTTTTTGTCTTTCTATTTTTTGTGTCACCATGTCTTGTGGTTTTTCTTCTATTTTATTTTATATTCTTCATCTTTTCTTTCTTTATTGTCTCCTACCAATTTTATAGCATCTTGCATTTTTTTCAACAAATTTATTTTTTGTTTCTACTTTTATCTTGTTTTTCTATACTTATCCTAGCCACGTCAACGTTGCTTTCTTTTGTGTTTGTATTCATCTCTAAGACGTCACCGGTGGTATTGCTGCAAATTGTTTCTGCTTTTTTCTTTATCATTGTAGTTTTCTTTTTATCTTATTTTATTTAGTTTATCTTTTCTTTCTTTATTGTCTTTTACCAATTTTGTAACATATTCCTTCTAACTTATCTATTGTTTTTTTTAACTAAATTTCTTTATTTCTTGCTTCCACTCTAATTTTGTTTTTTTATTCTTATTCTAGGATTATGTACGCTAACGTTGCTTTCTTTTCTTTCAGTATTCATCTTTAAGACGTCACCAGTGGTACTGCTTCAAATTTTTTCTGTTTTTTTCTACTTCTAAATCTCAACAATTAAACATCATTGTAGTTTTTCTTCTATCTTATTTTATTTTCTTTATTTTTTCTTTTTTTATTGCTTTCTATCAATTTTTTAGCATCTTGCATTCTAATCTATCTTTAATTTTTTTTTAATAAATATTTTTTTTTGCCTCTACTCTTATCTTGTTTTTTCATACTTATTCTGGTTGAAATTGGCTCTGCGTGTTTCTACTTCCAAATCTCAACGATGAAGATCATTGTACATCTCATGTAGTTTGTTTTTCTAATTTGATTTTATTTTGCTTCTAATGGTCCTTTTATTTCTTTTAACTAACTTTTTTGCTCTTTGCTTTTACTTTTATTATCTTGTTTTTCTATACTTATTCTAAGATTTTATACGGTGGCGTTGCTTTCTCTCATCTTAGTAGTTATCTCCAAGACCTCCTCTGTATTTATTCAAATTGTTTCTGCTATTTTCTAATTTTAACGATTAAACATCATTGTAGTTGTTCTTCTATCTTATTTTATTTTGTCCATCTTTTCTTTCTTTATGGTCTTTTGCCAATTTTGTATCATCATCTTCCTTCTAATCTATCTATTATTTTTTTAGTAACTTTTCTTTTTCTTGCTTCTACTCTAATCTTGTTTTCCTATTCATATTCTAGGATTATGTACGCTGACAATGCTTTTTCATATATCATTCATCTCCAAGTAATATTCATCTCCAAGACGCCCTCTGTATTGCTTCAAATTGTTTCTGTTTTTTTCTACTTCCAAATCTCAACGATTAAACATCATTGTAGTCTTTCTTCTATTTTATTTTATTTATTTATTGTCTCCTATCAATTTTGAAGCATCGTGCATTCTGTTTTTTTTAATACTTCTTTTATCTTGTTTCTACTCTTATTTTGTTTTTCTATACTTATTCTATGACGTTGCTTTTTCTTATCCTAGCGTTCATCTCTAAGACCTCTGTTTTAAATTGTTTCTACTTTTTTCTACTTCGTGAACATTCAATCTCTTGTAGTTTTTTTTTTTATCTTATTTAATTTTTATTATTTCTTCTTTCTTTATTGTTTTCTTCCAATTTTGTAGCATCTTGCTTTCTAATCTATCTTTCATTTTTTTAACAAACTTTTTTATCTGATTTTTAGTATTATCTTGTTTTTTCATACTTATTCTAGGATTATGTACACTGACGTTGCTTTCTCTTATTCTAGTATACATCGCCAAAACTGTTTCTGCTTTTTTTTACTTCCAAATCACAACAATAAACATCATTGTACGTCTCTTGTTGTTTTTTTTTATCTTATTTTATTTTCTTTATCTTTTCGGTTTTTATTGTCTCCTATCAATTTTGTAGCATCTAGCATTCTATTTTTTTCAATATTAATTTTTTCTTGCTTCTACTTATCTCTGTTATCTTGTTTTTCTATACTTATTCTAAGATATATATTTTCTATACTTATTTCATGATGTCCCCTGTATTGCTTCAAAATGTTTCTGCTTTTTTCTACTTCCAAATCTCAACGTCTATGTACACCTCTTGTAGTTTTTTCTATCTTGCTTTATTTATTTTCTTATTTTTTTTTTTTTTATTGTCTCTTACCAATTTTGCAGCATCTTTCATTCTAATCTGCTTTTTATTTTTTTTATCAAACTTCGTTTATCTTGCTTCTACTCTTATCTTGTTTTTCTATACTTATTCTATGACTATTTAGGTTGCACTCTCTTATCCTAGTATTTATCTCCAAGACCTCTGCTTTAAATTATTTTTACTTTTTATGATTTCCAAATGTCAACGAAGAACATTCTTATAAATCTTTTGTAGTTTTTCTTTTATCTTATTTAATTTTTATTATTTTTTTATTCTTTAATGTTTTTTTTTAATATTGTAGCATCTTGCATTGTAATATATCCTTCTTTTTTTTCTCTGATTTTTACTATTATCTTGTTTTTCTATACTTATTCTAGGATTATGAACGCTGACGTTTTCTACTTCCAAATCTCAACAATTAAGATCATTGTACATAATTTGTAGTTTGTTTTTTTTTATTTTTTTTTGTATCTTGCATTCAATCCATCTTCAATTTTGTTTAACTAACTTTTTTGGTTTTTACGTTTACTTTAATTTTGTTTTATTATACTTATTCTTTTAGTTTTTCTTGTATCTTATTTTATTTTCTTTATCTTTTTTTTTTTATTTTCTCCTATCCATTTTGTAGCATCTTGCATTCTATTTTTTTAATCAACTTCTTTTTACTTGCTTCTACTATTATCTTTTTTTCCCATACTTATTCTAAGATTATATACGCTGTTTTTTTTTCTTATCTTAGTATCTATCTCCAAGATGTCCCCTGTATTGCTTCAAATTGTGTCTGCTTTTTTCTACTTCCAAAATTCAACGATAAAAATTTTTTTTTTCCAATTTTGCAGCATTTTCATTTTTATCTGCCTTTTATTTTTTTTATCTTGCTTCTACTCTTTCTTATCTTGCTTTTTTTTGGCTCCTACTATTTTTTTGTTCCCTTTATTGCTTCAAATTGTTTTTGTTTCAGATTTTTATATTTATCAGGGTTCTTTTTGTTATTGTTTTGTCTCATAAGATTTTTTTTTGTTTTCCATTCTTGTTGTACTACAGCGATAGCTATTCTAAAAAAATCTTTAAAAAAATTTTTTTGACTTTTTATTCTTTTTCTTTTATTCTACTTTTTTACCGTGTCCCAGTTTTTTTTTCTGTTTTGAATATACCAGGTGATCATTGATTGCTTTCTTCTTAGAACAAACTTTCTTTGGTTGTCTTTCTTGACATAATCGTCAGACTGTCAGATCTACCAACCGCACACCTCCCTTTTTTTATAAGTTTTCTATTTTTAAATATAAATATTATCTATATTTTTTAAATCTAGCTTGCTCATCTAGTAATGCTTCTTTCTCTTCCTTCTAGTTAGTTCTTCTTTCAATTTTGGTAGACATGTTTTCCATATTTTTTTTGTTACAGGGGTTTTTCAAGCTATTTTCACACTTTTTCTATCATTGTCTTTTCCTGTATTTTGTTCAAACATGATTTCTTGTTTTTTTTTATACGTTGTTTTTTAAATTTTTTATTTAAGTATTTAATGTTTAATATTTTCTATTTTAGTTTAGTATTTAATATTATTATAAAACTGTCAAAACTAAAAGATTAAAAAATTAATGAAGGTCCTAGCAATTGTCAAATTATAAAAATATTATCAAAAAACCAAAATGAAGCGCACATTGAAGAGAATCGAATGCAGTAACTTGGTTGTTCAACATGCGGTATTTTTAATTACTTATTATCAGTGGCTCCAAACGTTGTTGTTGTTGACTTGTTATTTATTTGTTAAAAGCTTTGCATAGATATATTTCTGTTTATTCAATAAAGTGGAAAACTTTAACAAGTAGCACAAAACCTCATTTGAAGAGCATAAGTCTATAGCTACTCTTCCGGTACTATAATGACCAATTAGTGCTTACTTTTACAAATGGCCAAACTTAAGCTATCAATTAGAATGGTTTTTTTTTCTTGGTGCATTTTATTAAATCAAATTTTTTTGTTTCAGGTTGAAGAGGTAGAAGGTCGTACTTTGGCCATCCAGAACAATTCCCAATTTTTTGAAGTATCAGTGGCAGAAAACAGTCCAGCAATCTACACTACCATCGACTCTCTTTTGAACGAATGCAGATCGGTGCAAAGCTCTCACAAAACCAGAAAGTTTTCTGTTTCTAAGATGATTGGAACTTTGATTGGAAACACCAATGGAAAAGTGGTACCAAATACGAATCAAGGCGGAACTGTGGTGGTTTGCCACAAGTCTGACTTGTACAAGTCCCGAGTTTTGAGAAGAAGGCAGAATTTCACTGCAACTGCGTCTCTCTGACTAGCAGAAAATGAAGAGCAGGTCGGTACTGCTCGCTGAAGTCTATGGAAATTCGGTCCATGTTTCTCAGTTTTATGAGAGCGAAAGATGTGCTGTGGTTGAAGACAAAAAGTGTATTGAGCGAAAGTGATAAGTCAGGTCTAGTCAGTGAACATATCACATGATTTTGGACTTTTGCAATTTTACTGAGAACCCAAATAAACTGAGAACAGTTTGACAATAGGTACCTACCTGTTCTCGGTTTAGATGACGTTTCAAAAAGTTTACTCTAGTCGTAATTTTTATATCCTTTCTATAATTCATGTTGCCAAATGTTCAAATTATGTATCTGAAGATGTCCAACTACCAAAATGGACATTTGTTTTGGTGGTTTATTGAGAAAAACCCCGATGTTTAGAATATAGTGACCAAATATTTAATAATGTGTGTGCTAAAACGGCTGTGATACTGTATGTCTTTTTGTAATTTATTTAGACATATTTCGATGATTCATTCATGTGAAATGCATAGATATATTTATGCTAAATAAATTTGTACAAATTATATCAGCTTGTTTTTTCTTCCCGTCAATCCATCTATCCTCTATTTGTTTAGCCAGTCACTTTTCAATTTATCCTCAGCTAAAAGCCGGCAGCTTATCAAACGCTTTTTTCCTCTAGATCTACGCAAAACCGGCTAAAACTAACAAAAATCCTGAAATGTTATCAAATTCCCAATGCAGACGTTCACACCCCCCCAAAAATCTCCAACACTTGTTTGTTTAATTAAGCCTAATTAATTACGTGCAGTATATAATAATTTAATTTCTCTTCATCTAAAATAACCATCTCGACTGTTGCCTAAAGGCATACAACAACAATCTATTTTGATGATCTTGTAAAGCAAAACATTGGAATTGGCAGCGGTTCAATTAAACAATAGAATGTGTCCTTTGCGCAATTTTTTCAATTTGAATAAAAAAACAAGTTTATTGATGGCAGACAGCTGTGGAATAAAGATAATAATCATAAAGATGAATGTCGGAAAAATTTTGCAAAGCAGAAAGTGGAACGGGCGAAATTGTGTTACCCAGATAATTTAAGTACATCACTTGCCGAAACCAGATTACACCAAAAATTAGGAAACTTTTTAACACACATTTGGAAGATAGAGTTCAAAAAATATAGGAGAAACAATAAACATAAAACAGTGCAAGAAAAAAACAAAAAAAATTCAGAAAGAAACACAACAAAACTGTAAAAAAGCTAGAAACAATACATAAAACTGATAAATAGATAAAACAAACGACATCTATTAGAAGCTACTTTTAAATTTCTACATCTTTAGATACTAATTGAGATAAAACGTATCGCTCTAATTGGACAACCAAGTTATCCTCTTATTATTATACAAATATTAATCGAACCTGAGTCTGTTACAACTTGCTGAAGAGTTCCAATAAGAACAAAACATGCCCAAATTTACAGATATAGTTTGGATACATTTTTATACATTTTATTATTTTTCTTCTTGGTAGTTAACTAAAGAAGATACATTAAATTGTATATCTTTGAGATACATTTGAGACAAAAGAGGCTAACGTGATAACTTGGTTGTCCAATCAGCGACATTACAATAGAAATTTTGTTTCTAAAAATTTTTGATTCAACTTAGCTTCTAATAGATGTCGCTTGTCTTACCATATTACGGAAGTAAGAGGCACTTGACTTGCTGAAGACTTTCAATAGCAATGACACATGTACATGTCGAAGTTTACAGAACTAGTTAGAATGAATTTGCATTAATCTTATGAAAAAAGAGATGTTTTGTTGTTTTTAACTTTACAGTTTATAACATATACAAGGTGCATAATATCAAGAAAAAGACGCAAATGCCTGCGGCAGGCGTTTGTGCACGGCACTGTGCTCTAAAATGTCAATGTCAGTTGTGAATAGACACCTGCAATATTGGCTTAGCTTACCGGCACTTACCACTTACCGAAAAATTGTAAAACAGCTAAACCAGGCAAAGACAATCGTTTTATTGTCCAAAGCCACCCTTGGGTAATGTTGTTTATGTTAGACATTTTATGTGGTTTGTTTGACATATGCTAATTGAAAAGTTAGTCGCTGTGACATAACCTACAATTTTTTTATGAGTGTTATGTCAAATATTGTCGAACAAGCGTATCCGGCTAAAGTGTTGCAACTAGGCAAATAAAAAAAGTCTCTAAAAATGTTGCCAAGCCATAGCTATTAGCATTTCTAGTAACCATTATTTTTACAATTTAGCCGCATGTAACAGCCTTTTAGCTGTTTAATAACAGCTTTTTGTAAAAAGTTAAAATTATGACATTTAGAACAGATCTCTAGATATGCGGAAAATTTGAAAATCTAACCTGCAAATTCAGAGTTCGAAATTTACAGAATAAAGCAAAATTAATTATTCGAAATTATGGCTATAATTTCTAAGAGTGCTTAAGAAAATTTTTCTTTAATTTTCATCGTGAATAATATAGTAAGTAAATTGTTTACAATTAGTTTTCACCAATTTTTTTTTTAAATCTCTTTTATTTAAACATAAAACGAAACATGTAATTGAAAAAAAATAAAGAATTTCTTTATTAAAAAAATATCGATGACGTCATAACTCGAAAACAAATGACTTGGAAATTAATTTGGCACAAAAATATGTGTTTTTATAAATAAAAATTAGCGCGTCTGAAAATTTTTTTGAAATAAAAATTGTTTACTTTTAATGAGTTTTTTCCATACTGTGACTTTTTTTTTCTGTCGGTTGAAAAGAAAACAACAATATATTATAGAAATAGAATTTATTACAGCTTTTTACAAAAAATTACAAATAAATATCTAAATATATTTATGTCAACGAGAGTTGGGTCGCGCACCCTCCGGGTGCTTACCCTACTCTCTTGAGTAGAGGGTTGCCTACGGCAACGTGTATAAACCTAGAGGGGTTGCCTTCGGCAACCGGTAGTATAAGCGGCCTTGTATTTTTTTTTTTATTTATTAGATTATTGTTTATTTATTTTTTTTATTGTAATTATATTTTTGTTGCCATTGTGCACTTTTATTATGAAATTTAAGATTGCCAACCCAAACACTACTAAACGTGCTTAATAATGACTTTTTAATTGGCAATACTTTTTAGAGACTTTTTTATTGCACCTATCTGCAACACTGTAACCGAAAACGCCGTTCCTATTGCCTCTTGTCAACAATTTAGTTAAACACAAATTTGCAATTTTTTTATTATAATTATTAATTATAAACATTTTTTTGTAGAACTTAATCAAAAAAAAAAATTTTAATAGATATTTAATATGGCAATACTTTTTAATTTTTTTTTTATTTGCCTAGTGGCAACACTGTAACCGAAAATACTTTTTTTTAAATATTTTACGTAACTTTCATAAAAAAATGTATGTTATGTCAAAGCTCAAGCACAATAACATCTGTCAATCATGTTGTCGGTGTCAAAGATGTGTCACCCATCAACAATATGAAGTTGTTGTTGTGGTACAATTTTAATGTTAAATTTAAAATTACCATTAAATTAAAACACTCCTGAGCGTGATTAATAATGACTTTTTTATTTGATAAAATTTTTTAAAAGCTTTTTTATTTGCGCCTAGCTGCAACACTGTAACCGGAAACGTCATTCCTATTGCCTCTTATCAACAATTTATAGATAAACACAAATTTGAAACTTTTTTTGAAAAAATTTTTTTTATTAATTGCTTTTTTAGTTAGCATTACTTTTTATTTTTTTTTCATTTTCCTAGTGTTAACAGTATAACCGGACAACATAATGACATCTGTCAATGATGTTGTCGGTGTCATAAATGTGTCACTCATTATCAATAGAAAGTTAACCTTGATACAATTTTAATATAAAATATTTAAGTTTTCCAACTCAAACACTCTTAAAGCTTAATTAATAATGATTTTTTCATTTGGCAACACTTTAAGAGACTTTTTATTTGCGCCTAGCTGCAACACTTTAACCATAAACGCCGTTTCTATTTCCTCTTGTTACCAATTTAGATAAACACAAATTCAAAACTTTTCTTTTATAACTATTAATTATAAAAATTTGCTTGTAAAGCATAAAAAAAATCAAAATTTTTTATCAATATTTTTTTTCAGTTGGCAACACTTTTTATAAATTTTTTTATTGACCTAGTATCAACACTGTAACCGGAAACGTTTATTTGACAAATATTTGACGTAACTTTTATAAAAAAAAAAATGTAGGTTATGTCATAGCAAGAAATGACATCTGTCAATGATGTCGTCAGTGTTAAAAATGTGTCACCCATAATCAATAGAAAATTATTGCTGTGGTACAATTTTAATATAAAATATAAGATTGCCAACTCAAACTTTCTTAAGCTTGTAATTAATAATGACTTTTTAATTTAGCAATACTTTAAAAAACTTTTATATTTACGCCTAGCTGCAACATTGTAACCGAAAACGCCGTTCCTATTTTCTCTTGTTAACAATTCAGATAAAGACAAATTCAAAACTTTTCTTTTATAATTATTAATTATAAACATTAGCTTGTACAGCATAAATAAAACCAAAATTTTTTATCAATATTTTTTTAGTTGGCAACACTTAGAGATTTTTTTATTAACCTAGTATCAACACTGTAACCTTGAACGCTTGTTTGACAAATATTTGACGTATCTTTTATAAAAAAAATGTAGGTTATATCATAGCAAGCACAATGACATCTGTCAATGATGTTGTCAATGTCAAAGATGTCTCACTCATCAACAACAACAATATGAAGTTGTTACCGTGTTACAATTTTAAAATGAAATTTAGGATTGCCAACTCAAACAGATCTTATTGATTTATTTTATTACTTTTAACATACAGATTTGCAGCCTTCTCTCAAAATGTTTACATTGTGTAATTAAACAATAAAAAAATTATATTGTATTTTGTATATAAACATTTTAGATAAGTATTTACTGGAAGAATTATTAGAAGTGAATGCTTTTGTTTTTATTTTAATATAGCAATATATAACTCATATTAAATTAATCAATAAAATATTGATAATAAAGACAATATCATGTTGTAAAATTTTTCAATTTGAGAGGGTGTCTATCTTCATCGCGGCCTTGTGCTTTCATCAACAAATTATATTATATCTCATTGTAATTTTGATAAAATATTGTCTAAATTACACTAATCACATTCAAGCCATTTAAACTTTAATTTAAGCGTTTAGTTTTACAAATCATTTATATTTAAAGTAAAAAATAATATAATTATAATAATAAGGTATATACCTACATATCTTTTCTAAAAAAGCTTCTTGCTTTTTATTAAAATTGAAAGGCTTTTGTCTTCATTTTTTTATACAGCATTTCATGCACTACAAATTTACATCTTGGGAAAGATTTTCAGATAACTTTATTACTTGTATTTTAATAGATCTTTTTATAAACACATCTTCTTCTAATTCATTTATGCAAAATTCTTCTTCTATCAATAAACATAGAGCATATATAATCAAATTATGAGGTCATTGACCTATATTAATTATATTTCTATAAGTCTCATTTATTATATTCCAGCTTGAAGGGAACTCCAGTCATTGTCTCTATCATATTCTTCTTCCATTTTATATTATTGCGGTACGAAGACACTCAATTCATTGTACAAAATAAATATGTTTATTTATAATCTTTGTCTCTATTTAAAGTGAGGTTATATTTGCCTCGTCCACCTGGGGCTGTTAGATATATTATAGATACGACATTATAGCAGAGCTGACCAAATCCATAAATGCAATCTTTATTCTATTGAAAAGAAGGTTGGAAGGCTTTAATTCTTCCGGATCCAATCAATAATAAAGTTTTATTTGGCGAGAAGCCCTACCGTTGCGTTTTTTACTTACCTTTGATGATGATCTTGATGATATCTTCTGGGCTTTTGATGCTCTAATCTTGCATAATTTCGTCGATTTTCGATATAATTGCAGCAATAAATTGCTTTTTTTTAGAATATTATAATATCATCACGAATCGATAATTTGACAAATGACATTTTAAGGTTATGATGAAATGGATCAATATTTGACATTTGAACTTTTTTAATGGAAAATTTAGCGATATTTCTATTTTGTAGCTGTAAAATCCATTGAAATACATTCTAATAATTATAATATAGCAAATAATGTAATTTAAAAGAAATTTTCTTACCGAAATCTTATCTGAATCGATTATTTTCAAGGAGCTCGTTTCGTCGACTCGTGTTAGTTATTTCAGGAAGCCAAAAAAATTGACAAAATTCCCCAAAAATACCGACTGTTTTCTGAATTTGAGTATCTATCTATTGTGGTTTTTTGGCCAACGTCCTATAAATGTCCTATCCGTTTACTCACTTTATCGGTCATTTGTTTGAAAAATTTTTTTTACTAAGAATCCCTCCTGCCCCTTTATCCTAGCACAAAAAAATCCAATTCTTATCTCAAAACATCACAACGAAACTCTATTGATGCCGTTTTTTATCAAATTTCTTACAACATTTAACAATTTGTCATAATTAATAAATCTTTTTTACGCGTCACTTTTGCAAGAAAGAGACGCCGCTATCGCGTTTTATTTATATGTATGTAAATGTAAAAGTATTAAGATTATAAAATAGTTTACATCTTTTTGTCAAAATTAAAAACTGAGTTACAAATACTATATTGATAATTGTTTTACTATTTTACTGGTTTCCACACCACCTTTGAGAGGTACAGTAATTGGTGCGTTTTTTTAATAGTGGTGTCCCCAGTAGGCCTAATCCACTGTCAAAATAAAAAAAAAGCTAAATATTGCAAAACCAAACAAATGTTTGCTGCAATCTCATATCCGTTTTCTCCCCTCAGAAAACGACACCAGCCGCCTAACAACTACAGAACCTAAAAATAAACGCTGTTTGCTTAGATCTCGCATCCGTTTTCTCCCCTCAGAAAACGACACCAGTCGCAATGCGCGCATTTTAAAATCTGACCGAGATTTCTGCATATAAATAAAAAAAATAGATATATATATATATATATATATATATATATAGAAATATATAAATTATCGCACAACGTCAATAGAAATAAAAAAAACATCTAATACAAAAAACAACTTTATTTACAATAATCAGTAAAAAATGCTAATTTTGTTTAAAATATTCTGTTACTTACGGTTAGGCACTTATAGTTAATTAATAATCTCTAGATGTCATCTTGTCATAAAGATTATTTTTTCAAAAATGTTCTAGACTTGACACTTCACAACAAACGCTATAATTAATTGGATACCCATCATACTAAAATCAAATAATATTAATAAACAAGCTTTTAAATAATTTTTATTTTTATTTATTCGTTGCCATTTTCTTTTTGTATCCCATATTATTCGCTGCAGCCCATCTTCTATGTGACCATATCATTCTTATTTTTGTTTTCACTTTTAACTAGTTTAGTTTTTCTACAGCTCACTCGTATGCGTTCGTATCGTTTTCGATGCCGTAACCAACCCAAAAAAATATATATATTAAAAAAAATTGCGCGTTTTGCAATCTATGCAAAAAAAATCATGTTTTATTAACCGACTTAAAAAAAAAAAAGGTTTTTCAATTTGAATTTTTATGTGTGTTCGCGGATAAGTTTGTTATTTATAAACCGATTTTGAAAATTTTTTTTTGTTGGAAAGGAGTTATCTCGAGGGTGGTACCATAATAAAGAATTTAAGATTTGATAATGGCTTTATAAAGAAATTGGAAAACGCGAGAAAAGCGTCAAAAATATAGTGTTGATTTGAATAATTCTTTTTTTGTTAGAAAAGAGATATCTCAAAGGAAGTACTATAATACGGAAATTGAGATGTGATAATGGCATTTTAGATAAATCAAGAAAAACCTTCGAAAATCGTAAAAGAAATACATAAACAGTAAAAAGCATCAAATCTATATTAATTACCCAACAATGCAGACTCCCCTAACATACCCTCACATATGTATGTACAAGACATATTCACAGAGAGGCCATGCCGATTCCTTACTCGTAACGAGTTTTGCACGCTCGGATTACCAAGGGTCAGAGTTTGATACGCTCCTCAATGAGGACTATCGTGCACTTACGCAGAGCCAAACAAAGTTAAGAGTAACAAATATACATTTAACACCAATCACTGCAAATGTTTCCATTCATAAAGAAAATTTCCTAAACAATTGTTGCCAGGAATACGATGTTTTAAACTACACTCAAATAGATAACATTTTAAAAACAACAGAAAAATCTTATATAAGACTAAGGAAAAAATGATAACAAAGAATATAATCATTGGTTTTTATAAGAAAAAATTGAATTATCTAATCCAGCAAATAATTTCAATATTTAGATAGGTACTGATTGAAAAAAAGAATGCAAATCTATTTGATTTTGTTAAAAATTTTATGCAAATTATTACTATATTTTTATAAAACTGTTCGTAAAGTATTCATTTTTAAGCAAAACAAAAATTATTAAAATCGGTTTAAAAATAAACTGAGATATAATTGCAAACTGACTCACTCTGTATATTGAAATAGTGGACATCGTCTCCATGGATAAAGTAAAGAAGCAAAATAGCAGGCACAATAATTATCACGAAACACGAAAATTAATAATTATTTCTTATTTTATTAATTATCACAGATAAAACATTCGTGGCACACTCTACGACGTTGTAAACTACACTAAAGTAGATAAAACTTTTTAAAACGACAAGAAAATCTTACATAAGACTAAAAAAAAGATATATAATGAAGAATAAAACCATTGGTTTTTTTCTTTTTAAACAAAGAAAAACTGATAAACAAGTTATGCAAGTACCTTGAATATACTATACAAATTCTACTAAATCGTCTGCAAATTTTTAAGCAAAATTCTGAAGATTTTTGAAAATTTGCTTTTAGTTTTTATGAATCCACCTCTAAAAATGCATTTTTGCATCCACTTTCTCTTCCACAAAGAAACAATTATTAAAAACGGTTAAAAAACAAAGAAGTTATGCGCAAATATTTTCGTAATCACAAAAATTTTTCTTTTTTTTTAATAAATTTGGCTTTGAAAGAAGAATGCAATTTCATTAAATTTTCGAAACAACCCTTAAGACACTCTGTTTTAAATCAATAATCGACAGTTTGAATAAATTTGTATTTATCTTATTATTTTACAAATAAATTAATTACTTTTGATCAATGATAATCAGATCTGAAATATGTATTAATTAAATTATTAAATTTATAATTACGTTACTTTTATTAGTCTTTAGATAAATCATAATAGAAGACAACGGATTTTTTCCCGGCGCTTCCACTAAATTTAAACATTTTCTATAAACTACAAATCATTTTTTTAATTTTTATGTAACTACAAAAATTAGAAAATAATTTAAAAAAAAAGTTTTTCCACGAAAAGAAAGCTTACCACGATGACAATCTTTATTAAGCGTAGAGTAGTAATTTTTAAAAATACAAAAAATTACGTTGGCAATAACAACTGATCGTTTTAAAACTCCTCGGTTTTAAATCAAGCAAATGACATTTTTTTAAATTAAATTTTTGACATTCTTGTGTTAAAATAGTTTTTTTTTTTAATAAGTTGGCTATTTTTTCGATAGCCTACCTAACTTTACCTAAAATGCAACATTATAATACTTTTATTTCTAGCAAATTTTTTTTATAATAAAAGCTACGCCCAAACCAACATCAAAATTTGAAAATTTTTGTCTACTTTAACTACTACAGTTATTCAGCCCGGAAATGCGTTTTAAGACAGATTTGTTATCTCTTTTAGCACGAAAATCAGTTAATCACCCGTATTTGAAAGAAGCCATAGCGTCACTTTAATTATAAAAAAAAATAGTAAACTTATGTCATAAGTCATGGCCTACTTGATTCAAAAATAATCGCAATAATTACAGCTTAAACGGTTACAAACAATTCATAAATAAAATTTTCTAATTATTGCATTTTTGTTAATTATTCTAAATAATTAAATAAGCTAGTTATTATTTGTTTTCTTTCTTTATCACTAAAAATCAATAATAAGTAGGCTTTGCTTTATCAAATAATAAAGAACATATTTTAATTACACAACTGTACCTACATCTAAACAACTATTATAAGCTGCAAAAAAGATTATGAATATTGAAAAAATTATCCAAAAACGGAATAATAATTCATTTCATTCAATTTTAATTTAGTACTAAAATTATTTCGACTTTTTTTAAATAAAAAAATTGATAAATTAAAATTAAAACAAACTTTTTGGTATAAATTATATTCTCACTCAAAAACACCTGCACAAACCGTAAATTTACTTTGATTTAAAAAAAATCAAAAATTTAACTACGGTCGCGCGTCATTTTACCTTGAAAGCCAAATAATTACTAAATACAACAGACAAACACGTTTAATTCCCTGAAAAAAAACCACGAAGGCTTTAGAAAAATAAATAAAGCATTCTGATTGGCCGACAAAAGTCTGTGATGAAATGCTTTTAATAAAGTTTGATTTAAAAAATTAAAGTTTTTTTACGAAAAAAACCCTACATACAATATAGCAACTTTCGGTGCATTGCCAAAAAATTGCTGCCAATTGTGTCAGTGTCAATAAATTGTTTAGGTTTACATGACGCCACACATAAATTGTTTAGGTTTACATGACGCCACACAAGCACCGAAATCTCTAAAGGCTCGCAATAGTAGAGAAAAATGTAATATCAGTTGTTATGGAAACCAAGCTTTGCGCTCTAAACGACACAGGATTTGCACGCTGTTAAGGAAAAATCTTGTTTGGCAAACAAAAGCGAGGTTAGGATAATTTGACAAGTCTGGCTGACACCGCTTTTCTATAAAATCGTGCTGTGTAAACGGGACATTGCTTTTAAATGCAATTCCGAAGATGCCCGATTCGTCTTGCCAGTAGCCGAGGAATATAGCATAGAAAGGAAAATTTAAAAAATGCCACTTTCAAAAACTACAAATATATAATTTATTCAATATCTCTTTAAATATGATAATATCACAAAAAATCAACGCAATCACAACGCAGAAATTTACAATATGTCCAAATCGCTAACGAGAGCGAGATGGTCGGAGGGAAATACTTCATTTGGAAGACCTGGATATCTTGCTAAGACATCATCATCGAACAGTGGTACCACACTTTTCGCGCTTAACCTGCTTTTTTGCACAAAAATATAATCGAGGCAACCCTTAAAATCGCCGGTATAATTTGTATATTTTGGAGTTCCGTAAACACTTTGAAATCCAAAAGGATGAGTGACGTCACAGTTCATTTTTGCTAAAAATCATCGCATAATTACATATACAGTGAGATTTTTGTTTTACTGAACATCCTGACATGGTTTTTTTTAAACTGAACATGAATTTTATAACGTTATGTTCAGTAAAACAAAAATCTCACTGTATATTTTACAGTAAGAGCTAGGAAAATTTTTAGAAGCCTAATACCCTATATAAAACTGTTAACTTTTTGAAGCAGTTGATAATGGTTTATGACAGTATTGTTCGGTACCTCACCCAACATTAAAGCTGTCCAAGGAAAGCGATAATTGGTCAGACGAACGAATGAGCACCATGGCTTGCTCGGGCAGCTGTAATGTCGAATACGACCCCCATAAATTTAGTAGTATTAAGCTTGTGAAAAATTTACAAGCTGACATAGTTATTAACACAGCCTCATCGTTTTTATAAGAGTATCTGAGATGTATACAAAAAATGTATAATAAATCTAAAAAAATATTTACCTTCCTTGAACACTTCGTGGTTTCTCAGTAATTTACCTTCTGTCATGAACTGGAACACTGCCGATGTTGGATGGCTATTAAAATCCCCACAGACTACAACGCTGACCTTACCAGCCTAAAACCAAACCCCTTTCTACACAAACCGACCGATTAACATGAAAAAAACCTCTTACATAATTGAATTTTTTTCGCTGAGAAGCAAGATGACTTGTTGCTATACACATTTGAATAAACCGAAGAAGTTTTGCATCTGGACGATAAAACAAATGAGTATTTGCTATAATAATAACATTATTTTCTATTTTTAGAACTGTAACATGCATTGATGTCTTTTGCTTCATAAAGTCGTCTAATACTGCTTGATTAGAGCGGAGACAATCGAAAAAGGGTTTATAACGATCGGCCAGAATTTCGTCTCGGAAGAGTATCTGATAATCGACAATTTTTCTGCGAATAATTATTTTAGAAAAACAATACAAATAATAATACAAATAATACCTGTAACGTGATGCTAAGAAAAATATTGCTAA
This sequence comes from Lagria hirta, assembly GCA_947359425.1. Lineage (NCBI taxonomy): Eukaryota > Metazoa > Arthropoda > Insecta > Coleoptera > Tenebrionidae > Lagria > Lagria hirta. The sequence goes on from OX375794.1 coordinate 49,749,838, forward strand.
TCCCTCTGACATAATCCCACCTTTCCGATGAAAAAAACTCATGTAACCTTTGCTTTTAAACAGTTCTTTATAATAGGAATTATAGAGCGATAAATCGACTTCTTGTAAACAAATTATGTCCGCTTGGTAACCTACAACAGAATAACAACAATAAAGCAATTATTATTTAAGTTTGAGTCTTTAATAAGCTTATTAATGTTATTGATTCATAGTCTTTGAAAGATATCTATAAAAGCACTAGTGCTATTATAGATGTATTTTTAGTTTTTAAAGTTTGGTATAGCAAACAGTCATAATGACGTCAAATGTCACAACAGCCTGCAGCGCCACCATCGGCCATTTGTATTGCCTATAGTCCTATTTAAAAATGGCTTGTGAGACCGCCAATAAAAAAACCCTGCTTACCTAACAATTCCTTCGAAATTAATTGCTTTCTGTAATTACTGGCCAAAACATCTGGTGAACAATAAGGAAACTGTGCACTATCAGTATATCTCTCCGACAATACATTGTACGATATTAATCTAAATCTAAAAATAAAAATCTAATGTAACTGATAGCTCTATGACTAAGTAACTCACGTTTTTCCTTGTGCGGGAGCCTGCGTGTACTTATGTCTATTTTCAAAAGGGCAACGCGGAATATTCCTCATTTTTTCAACCACATTTTCTGAAATGACTTCCATTTCGACACCTGTCATAGTATCATTACATGGCACACATTTCAGTTTTAAATAACAACCAATATCATCATCATTAACCTTATATTTTGACTGTTTCACCGGAAGCTGTTTCCAGTTTTTCTTATCTGACGATTTGTACCAAAAAAACTGACATTTGCTTCTTTCGGCAAAAAAAACAATAAATTTAGTAGGCGACACAACAAAATTGGAATAAATAAATTCTGGCAGATGAATCTCCTTGACAAAAGGGGCATTAAACACAACAAAAAAACGCTGCTTGAAAATGGAAAATTCTAAATGGATGAGAGTTGTAGCGAGATGTTTAAGAGACATGCTCGGCTCGATTTCATTATTTCTAATAAAATCAGTTAACGAGATATCTACGTCGACATCAGCATCTTCTTTCATGTCTTTTATGGACTTCCTTATCTTGTTAACAATATGGTTCAAAAGCGATTCCACAGTTTCCGATGCTTGGCGTTTGGCGACTACGTTCTGTTCTAGAAGGCCAAATTTAAATTGCTTCCTAAAACTGAATTCGAATTCACACTGCCCATTGGGATATTCCCGAAAATAGGCGGTTTTCGGGGGTAGATTATCCTTATTCATTATCTACAAACAAAGTGAGGTTAGGTTAGTTCCGTTGAAAGAAATAAATACCTGCTTTAAGTGTGACCTGATTAGAAAACAATGAGATTGATTCTATGCACTGATATACAAATAAACGCTCAGATATAATGATACAAACACAATGGGTTTTCTTTTACTAACCATTTTTACTTTTTGAACCAATTTCGTAAATTTAAATTTCACAAAATGATGTCAAATTTGTCAAAAGTCACCTATCTGTCAGCTGTCATTATCCATAATCTAGCTTTTTAATATTGACCGTTCAATATGAATGACATCTCAGTAAGTTAATCAGATTAATGCAAATTCATTCAACTTAAATCCGTAAACTTGGACATGTTTTGTTCTTATTGGAACTCTTCAGCAAGTTGCAACTGAATCAAGTTGCAACAAATTTGGACTTATATAAATCATAGTGTCTATTACTTCTGTAATATGGTAGGACGAGTGACATCAAAGAAGATAGATTACACTGTATATGTTTGAGACAAAAAGCGCCAACGTGATAGATGACTTAATTTTTTAATCAGCTATATGCGTTTTATCTCAATTTGTATTAATAAAAATTTACATCTGTCTATATGCATTAAAACATGTAGAAACCTTGTTTCTCAAATATTTGATGTAAGGTAGCTTCTAATAGATGTCGCTCATCTCAGTAAAGGCCACAGATGTTTATTGTAGATTTTTTTGTAAAATCTATTATTTAATATAAACTTTACAAGCTATTAAATTGTAAACGTAGTTTAATTATAGAAAATAACAATAAACACAATGCAAATATAAGTCTAAGTAATATTAAATAACACAAAAATAAAAGATAAGATAAAGGATTAGAAAATGTTTTAATTGAATATTTGGGTTAAAGAAACTTGAGAAAAAAAAGAGAAAAAGAAAGAAAAATAAACAAAAGCTTAAAAAATTTTTTAAAACATTAATAATAAACAGATAATGTCAAATAAAACAAAATAGATGATAGAGGCAATAGAAGGAGTATGTATATAAAGTGTATATTATGCAATTAAAGTAAAAATTTAACAAAAATTAAATATAATAAAAAGAATGTGTAATTTTTTTTTCATAGAGAAGTAATAAATTATAATACAAAACAAATCTAAAAGACTAAGTACAATAAATACAAATGTAAAAAAAATTACTCAATATTCAAGTATTGAAAGAAAAATCAAAATAAATAAAGTTATAAATACAAAGAAAATATGGAAGCAAAAAAATAATAGATAAAGATTGCTGCATAAGAAAAGATACAATTGTTATTAAAGTAAAAACTAAATTAAGCAAAAAAAGACATTCTAATAACTGGATTAAAAAGTTAAATTAAAGAAAAAAACGATAAAAAGAATACATAAAAGTAGAAATTGACAAGGAAAATAGAAAAGAAGTTAAAATAAATAACTAAGTACGGTATATAAAAATGTAAAAAAAATGTGCAATATACAAAAATTGTAAAAAAATCAAAAAAAAAGAAAAGTTATAAAAACAAAAAAATATAGAAGCTAAAAAATAATAGATAAACATTAATGCTGAAGAGGAAAAGATACAAATATTATTAAAGTAAAAACTAAATTAAGCAAAAGAAAAACATTCTAACAACAAAAAGATTAGAAAAAAACAAAAATAATAAAATGCATACAAAAACCATAGAAAAATTTGAAAGAAACAAATGTTAAATTTAGAGATATGCGACAAATTTAAGTTAAAGGTACACAAAGAAAAATTAGTTAATAAAAATTCTTTTCTCAATTTAGTATCAAAAAAAAAAAAACAAAAATATTGTATTTGTAGGAAATGTACTAATATACTATTAAAGCATAAGCAAAATTGATAAAATAGAATTTATAAAAGAAAATAACATGTCTACAATAAAAAGTTAGATTAAAAAAAATTATGAAAAGAATACAGAAAATTAGAAATTAACAAACAAGATAAAGAAAAAGTAAAAATTTTACTATAATCATAAAAAAAATTATTTTTTGATTTAGTCTTGCTGTGTACATTAGCTTGGCAGATTTTTTTGTCTTTGATTGCCAACAAATGTCAAACAAACGTTAAAACTCGTTCTTGATATTGTACGTTTCTGCGTATGAACTGATCAAAAAATTAACATAGGTTTGAAATTCCATGACAAGGCGTGATCAAAATAATTTATGAACACACACATGTATTAAAATAAAAGCTCTTCACATAAACATATATATTCCAGATTAGTTTTTTTGCTACATTTTAAATTTATGTTCTAGATTGAGTAAACTGTATGAATATTAGTTCATATGTCACAACGGCTCCTGCAATCTAGAAGAAAGCAAAAATTATCTACAATTTTTTGAAAAATTCATAATTCTTACACTTAAAATTAAATTTGGTGTAATTTTAAACAAGGTATTTCCCGATAAAGCAATGCTGTCTATTTTCATTTGCATAAACCATCGACGAATCTAGAAAAAACTTCAAATTTACAAAACAAGTTGGCGCAGCACGCATGTCTACATAATTTGTGACCTGACCTGACTTTTATTGACTTTTGAATCAAGATTTTGGTGTCAATTAATCCATACGGTTAGTGAAAAGAGTGACATACAATGAGAAATAGGTCAGTTTTGAGCGTTTTTTTTGCGCAAACACTCATATGTAGTCATCCGCATTGCGCCACTTTGTACAAAACTGAAACATACTTCTGGATTATAAACCTCTGAGGAAACACAAAATAATATTCTAATGGGTTTTCTACTCTCAGCGTTAATTCGAGAAGAAAAATAATAAACAGCTAATAATCGCACGATTAGAAACCAAAAACTGAAGATTGCAAGAGGTTGGTTCATGGGTTTGACCTTACTGTAAAGGCAACTCTATATTGAATAGACTATAGATATGAATTTTTCAGACAAACCTGATAAATGTTTGTAATTGTATAATTAATAAAGCCATATTAGAACCATATGATAACATAATTAAATTAGAAATCTTTTCATTTATTTTATTACAAAGATTACCCATCTCGCTGTAGCGTCCACGTATACTAGCCCAAAACTGTATAGAAGTGGTCTAAAAGTATAATAAACAAAAAACTGAATTGTAGCAGAGTATAGACTGTTTTTTCCATACTTTTTTTTTGTGTACTTGCAATTTTGTGTTGATTTGTTCAAATCTGCACGATATAGTTATACTTATCATAATGATAAAGACATCAATAATGGTAAGAGCCACAAATGTGGTGAAAGATGGCACCTTCAAAAAGAGAAAAAAGCACAATTTTTTTTGTTTAAGTTTGTTTAATTTTTTTGTCAAGGAAATAAATCGCCAGGTTAATCTCGCGGCTGTAGTGATGCCAGAGCGACCGAAAAATCGAGGGCATCTTCAGCCAAGAGATTAACAAAGGTTTGTTTCCAAGATGCATACAGAATTTTCATTCCTACCGATGAATGAGATTATTATAAGAGAAAATGCTACATAGTACGATCTAAGTATAGAAAACTGACGTTTTTCCAATTCAGTACTTTTCAAAACGTTTATGTAAATAATGAATAATGTATTCCCGAAAAATCCAGTTGCAACAGAAATATAACATTTTTCGTGTTAATTGTATAAGCCTATTTGATTTCTCAAAAAAAAAATTTAATTTATTCTGTTGTTTTTTATAATTTTTTTCATTTCTTTTTTTTATTTATTTTCCAACGTACTTTCGTTTGGCCTACTGATCTACCGCGGCCTTATAGTTGAATTATTTTGATTTCACAGCGCTTACTATTTCAAAATTTGAGTTTTTATTTAAAGCAAATGGTTACGTCTTAAATATTATATAAAAGTAAAAAAGTATTGAGTTATATTGAAAAAAAAAAATTTTAAATAATTAAAAAATATGAAATTATAAATTAGAAAAAAATAGTTAAAAAATATAATATTGTTACAACTATAAAAAACTACAAGAAAAGACTATAATTTTTATACGTCCTAAAAAACTATTATTTTCAAAATTGTCTCTAAAAATTAGCATAAGAGTCTGTCAAGCATGACAGAAGAATTTGTAAAGCATATCTTTTCAAGTTTTAAATCTTATTTTAATATCAATTAATTTTAATTTATTTTTCTTTTTATTATTATATATAATAATCTTTTTTCCCACTATATAGTGTTTTGAGATCCTGCATTTTCTTTCATTTTTCTCCATGCAAAACCTGTTGTCTCTCTCTTTATTTCTACATCTGAATTTCTCTCATTTTCTCTTTTTAATTTTGAACTACTTATTACCGATTTTTTACAATTCACGCGCGAGCGTCATGACGCGCAGTTTAGGTTCTGCACTTTCTGCCGTGGAATCGCAGCCGACACTACGTACTGTCGTACTCGGCTCCGCCTCGGGCATTATGGCGCGCAGTGCAAGAATCTCAACTTTCTGCCCTTGTAGTGTAATATACTATTTTCTGCTTATTTACGTGCAGGAAAATTGAGTTTTCCGGACTAGTACTGTAAAAACTTTACAAGACGCAAAATAAAAAAGATACTCTAGTAACTATAGTTGCCAACAAAATTGACAACCTTGATTTTTGTGGAGTTTGTAAGGAAAATTCTAAAATTTGTAAATTTCGTCTTTTTTTACGATTTCCGGAAAAATTTAATACAAAACACGTCAGTAAAATCTCTTACTTGACTCGAAGCTTTAATCCTCTTCAGTAATGTGACATTTTCCTGACTTTCATGTAAATAACTATTAAAATATGCACATTATGAACTGTGTAAAAGCAAAATATGCAAAAATTATGCATTTTTTCTACTAAATGTGCGCAAATATGCACTTTTTTGAAAGAAAATATTATGTAAAACAGCTAGCTTAACATCTAAGTGTTTACTGTGTTTGTTTTTACAAGATTTTTACTTTTTTAAAATCTTAAAAAAAACAAAAATTAAAAAAAAATTTTAATAAAACTGTATAAAATAGTTTTTTTTGATTTTTAAACTTTACATTTAATTTTAAAACAAGAAAAATAATGTAAAGGCGGTCGTGCATATTTTATGTTAAGAAATATATTTTTCTTAAAACTTTTTCAATAATGTCTTAAGAAATTAAGACAATAAATTAAAAATTAATATAGATTAGAAAATTTTAAACTATTAAATAAAACTTTAGAATCTAATATTTTTATATAATTATTATTTTAATTCCATATATTTTGTTACATACATTGTTTTGTTACTTTTTTTATTTTATCTGTTTTATTTGTTTGTTTTTTTATTGCCTGGTTTTTTGACTTATCTATCTGTTTATTTTTTAAGATTTGTGCATTAAGTTTTTTATACTTTCATTATATTTTTTATGTTTTTTGTCACTTATTTAATGTTTATATTTGACGTTGCTTATGGAGTTTACTAAGTTTATTTTTTAAAAGATTTAGAAAAAGTTTTTGTTAGTAAAACTGTATTAACATTTTTTTTCGCTTTTCTAACTTTATATTTAATTGCAAAACAAGAAACATGTGAAAGTGGTCGTGCATATCATATGTAAATAATACATTTTTTGCGTTTTATATGACAAATACGCAAAAACTCTTTAAGGTAGTTTTTTCCAAAAAATTGTACTTTTCAAATTTTTCTATTTTGTTTTACAGACTCTTATGTAAAATTTTACAGACAATTTCCTACATTAGCTTAATAACAAAAGTTTTTATTTTATTGCTTAAATCAACTAAACTTTTTGTTCTATTTTGACTACATTTGTTCCTTTTTGTTTATTATTATTATTTTTTTAATATTTTGATTTTTATGTCAACGCTCATTTTGTCAAATTTTTTAAATGCTATTTATAGCAGATTATTACGTCTATAATGAAATGCGTCTATAATGTAATTAACACATAATAAATATTATAAAATATATCGTATTTGTAATGTTACATCTATTTTAAACATTACAAAAAAAATCATTCAAAGTATTAACTTATATACGAATTTTTAAAAAAAATAAAAATTATGTAATATAGATAAAAAAAATTTAAACAAATTTAGAATAAAATATTGATACAATAGTTAAAAGTTACTATTTTAATCCTATATAATTATTTGTCGGTTTTTTTTATTGACTAGTTTTTTGGCTATATTTATTATCTATTTTATCTACAGATTATCTATTTAGATAATTAATCTGTTTATTTTTTAAAAATTGGTGCGTCAAGTCTTTTATACTTTCATAATATTTTTTTATTGTTTTATTGCTTTTCGACACTTTTTGAATGTTTGTATTTATAATTTGATTTAGTGAGTTTTTTTTTGTTGCTATTGATAATTTTTATTTTTTTATCTACGCAACATGTTTATAATATTTAAAGTGTGAATAAACAAAATGAAATTTCTTATCAACCTGATGAAGCCTCAATATGAGACGAAACTTGGTTGAATTTAAAAAATAAACGTCTAATTTAATACTTCTTACATTTTTCTGATTTTAAACGTTAAAAAATAGACAATTTTGATTATAAAATAATGTTAAACTATTAAAAAATTTATGAATTTGAATAAAAAATAATTGAAAAAATTTAAAAAACTATTTTTTTGTAAAAGCTGAAAAATACAAAAAATTGATAAATATTGAATAATAGTATGTATTTCTTACCGCAAATAATAAAATTGATACGAGGTGAAACGGCACAAAATTGAATACAAAACAATATGTCTCTGTGATGATTTTTTTGAAATAAATCTCTTTACCACTGCCAAGATATTTTCCAAACAAATAAAAAAAATATTCAGCTGAAAAAAAAAATAGTATATTGTAAACCTAGGCGGCAAAGCGGTATTTTTCCTGGAAAATCACTTTGCGGCCGTGGTTTACACATTATTTTTTATCCGACACAAATTACCTTATAATCGAGCATTATCTTAAAATTGATTGAGGTTATTACCGCCAATCGCCAATTCAAAATGTCAAACTTTGACAGATGTCAAAAATTTATGGATTACTTTACTGTCGTGATTTACACAATTTATCTTGCACAAAAGTAGTTTTTTAAAATAAGATTGATGTTCATAAACAGTAAATGTGATTTAAAATTTCAACACCCTTCATAAATAGTGAGACGTTTAGAGTTTAGAGTAATTTTTCTTATAACAGCGACTCCTGACGGAGAAAATAAGATTTTTTTTTCTCGGCTAGCCGAGAAAGTACATCTTTTCTCGGCTAGCCTGGAAATGATGTACTTTCACGGCTGTCGAGAGACGAGAAAATTTTATTTTGAGTTGGTGTAGGATAAAAAATAAATTATTATTAGTTATTAATACCGGCATTGAATACAAAGTAGATGGTAAAGACAAGCCATAATTTCATCTTTAAATATTTAGGATGTCCATAATTTGTACTAAATTTAGAATCAATACAGCTCCATGTTTTGCTCAACTCAGGCCAATCTCTCGCCAAACAAAAACAAAAAAATAAGGCCAGAATGGCAGTAACCATGAAAGTGGCTTGTTCTAAAAGTGCCGATAAAAACATTTATATAACGCAAACAAGTAGATACTAAAATGTTACTTCTGAGCCAGGACATTTGGCGTCTTAAAAATCAAGGTAGAATCTTCCAAATTTAACTGTTTTCTCAAAAGTCAACAACTAAAAAAGGCCTAAGATCACTCTTTAACACTACCTTGATTTTTAAGCCGCCAAATGTCCTGGCCCAGAAGTAACATTTTAGTATCTACTCAAACAAAGCCAGAAACTTGCCAATTTTTACGCCATTTCCGTTTCCAAACGCGTAATGGAAAATCTGGAAAAAGCACATTATGCAGGAAAATAGTATTATGTAGATGGTGTATAAAGTCGGTGAACTTAGCCATTTAAATTTCAAATTTTTGGATTTTCCCAACAGACCGGAAATCGGAAGAAATCCTAAAAACAGCAAAATTACTAGGAAAAATTTCAAGCTGCTGTGGACTGTTTGAGCTTGATGGGGAGTTTTCCAGGCTAGAGGGGTGACTTTAGCAGCCATGATTTTTGAGAAAATTGTTATTGATTGATAAACTGTACAGTATTTGTGTACAAAAATCCATTAATAGCTTTGTAAATAATAATCAAAACATGTTTGTGTTGTGCACATTAAAAACTTGCTTAAACTTTTGACAAACAAAGGGGTAATTTTTTTTTGTGTTTTTAATATTTAATTTAACATTAAGGTTCAACCCTCTCTGTCCTAAAGACACAGCAATTTTGCTAGATTTAAAAATCAATAATGACAAAATTACGATTTCAATAATATAAAATATTTTGAAAAACAAGCTTTTAGTTTTCAATTAGTTTAAAAACTAATTTAAGAATTAAATTAAAAACAAAAACCAGAAATGACGTTTTACTCAAAAAGAAAACAAGTTTTTTTCCCTAGAATCACGCTAAATTACTATTTCTATATTTATAAAAAAATAGATTGAAATAATATTTGTTTTATAGTCTAGAATCTAATCTATAAAAATTATGTTTAAATTTTAGTTTTTAGATTTTTAGTTGAATTAAACTAAATTTTAAGTTTAAACAATTGAAACAACATTTCCAAAAATGAACAAATTTGAATAATTTTTTTTATATTTTTGGTTTTAAAATCTAGAATCTATTAGTAATAATCTAGAATTTTAGACTATTTAAGAACGTAGTCGTAGTACTCTGTATTTCCAGTTGAATAAAATTAAATCTTTAGTTCAAATAGTTTAAATAACGTTTTAAAAAAAAAACGAATTGAAATAAATTTTGTTTTATAGTTTAGAATCTAATAGTTTCTAGATAGTTATAATAGTTAATAATCTAGAATTGAATACAATTTAATTTAGTTAGTCTAGATTTTTTGTTGACTCAAACTAAATTTTTAGTTCAAATATGTAGTTAAAACAACATTTCTACAAATCAAGGAATTTTAATATTTTTTTTAATTATTTTTTTTAAATCTAGAATCTATAAGTTATAATTTAAAATTCTATACAATTCAAAAATTTAGTTTATTTAGTTTAGATTTTTTGTTATGCTTAACTAAATTTTTAGTTCAAATACTTCAAATAGTTAAAACAACATTTCCAAAAATCAACGAATTTAAAGGTTTCTTTTATTATTTTTTTAAAATCTAGAATCTATAAATTATAATCTAGAATTCTAAACTTTAAAAAGTTTATATTTTTTGTTTTGAATAAAACAAATTTTTAGTTCAAATAGTTTATATAGCGTTTCCAAAAAAAAAAACAGATTAAAGTAAATTTTTTTTTATAGTCTAGAATCAATCTAATAGGTATAATCTAAAACTCTAGATTATTTAAAAATTTAGTTTAAAACTAAACTATGGTCTTACACTTGTCTTATGGTTACGGAATTTAGAAAGTTTAGAACTAAACTAAATTTTTAGATAGTCTAGGATTCATGATTATGCTAATAGATTTTGGATTTTCTAACCAAAAATAGCAAAAAATTATTATATAGTATAATCTAGAAATTTCGACTATTTAAAAATTTAGTTTAGAACTAAACTAAATTTCTAGTGCAAATAGTTTAAATAACAAAAAAACAGATTATAATAAATTTTGTTTTATAGTCTAGAATCTAATAAGTATAATCTACATTTTTTTTTCATTATTTTTTTTGAATCTATAATCTATAAGTTATAATCTAGAACTCTCAACTTTAAAAAGTTTATATTTTTTGTTTTGAATAAAACAAATTTTTAGTTCAAATAGCGTTTAAAAAAAAAACAATTTGAATTAAATTTTGTTTTATAGTCTAGAATCTTATAGGTATAATCTAAGATTCTAGATTATTTAAAAATTTAGTTTAGAACTGAACTATGTTCTTTTCTGCTTTTTTTACGTCTTACACTTGTCTTATGGTTAAGGAATTTAGAAAGTTTAGAACTAAACTAAATTTTTAGATAGTTTAGACCTCTAGATTATGCTAATAGATTATATATTTTAAAACAAAAACTAGAAAAAAATATTGTAGGTATAGTATAATCTAAAATTCTAGACCATTTAAAAATTTAGTTTAGAACTAAACAAAATTTTTAAATAGTCTAGAATTTTTTATTATACTTATAGATTTTAGATTTTAAAACCAAAAATAACAAAAAATTGTTATATAGTATAATCTAGAATTCAAGACTATTTAAAAATTTAGTTTAGAACTAAACTAAATTTTTAGTGCAAATAGTTCAAATAACAAAAAAACAGATTAACGTAAATTTTGTTTTATAGTATAGAATCTAAGTATAATCTAGAATTCTATACTATTTAAAAAATTAGTTTAATTAGTCTAGATTTTTTGTTGAGCTAAATTAAATTTTTAGTTTAGCATTTCCAAAAATCAACAGATTTACATTTTTTTTTTACTATTTTTTTTAAATCTCTATTCTATAAGTTATAATCTAGAATTCTAAACTTTAAAAAGTTTATATTTTTGGTTTTGAAACAAATATTTAGTGCAAATAGCGTTTAAAAAAAACAGATTATAATAAATTTTGTTTTATACTCTAGAATCTTATAGGTATAATCTAAAATTCTAGATTATTTAAAAATTTAGTTTAGAACTAAACTATGTTTTTTTCTGCTTTTTATTACGTCGTACACTTGTCTTATCGTTAAGGAATTTAGAAAGTTTAGATTTAAACTAAATTTTTAGATAGTCTAGAACTCTAGATTATACTAATAGATTTTATATTTTAAAACCAAAAATACTATATAGTATAATCTAAAATTGTAGACTATTTAAAAATTTACTTTAGAACTAAACAAAATATTTAAATAGTCTAGAATTTCTGATTGTACTAATAGATTTTAGATTCTAAAACCAAAAATAACAAAAAATTATTATATAGTATAATCTAGAAATCTAGACTATTTAAAAATTTAGTTTAGAACTAAACTAAATTTCTAGTGCAAATAGTTTAAATAACAAAAAAACAGATTAAAATAAATTTTGTTTTATAGTATAGAATCTAAGTATAATCTAGAATTCTATACTATTTAAAAAATTAGTTTAATTAGTCTAGATTTTTTGTTGAGCTAAACTAAATTTTTAGTTTAGCATTTCCAAAAATCAACGGATTTAAATATTTATTTTTTATTATTTTTTTTAAATCTATAATCTATAAGTTATAATCTAGAACTCTAAACTTCAAATAGTTTATATTTTTTGTTTTGAAACAAATATTTAGTGCAAATAGCGTTTAAAAAAAACAGATTGAAATAAGTTATGTTTTATAGTCTAGAATCTTATAGGTATAATCGAAAATTCTAGATTATTTAAAAATTTAGTGTAGAACTAAACTATGTTTTTTTTCTGTTTTTTTTACGTCTTACACTTGTCTTATGGTTAAGGAATATGGGAAGTTTAGAACTAAACAAAATTTTTAGATAGTCTAAACCTCTAGATTATGCTAATAGATTCTATATTTTAAAACAAAAAATAGGAAAAAATATGATATAGTATAATCTAAAATTCTAGACTATTTAAAAATTTAGTTTAGAACTAAACTAAATTTTTAGTGCAAGTAGTTTAAATAATGTTTTAAAAAATCAACAGATTGAATTGATTTATATTTATAATCTACAATCTAATTGATATATATTTTTTTTGTTTACAACCATAGAGAGCATAGTCAGTATAAGCAGTGTTATATACCTTATAACAAACTGTTTTTGTTGTTATATAGCTACTATTTTTTAACTTTTTGTACGTCAAGGAATCAGCCGCCTGAAAAGAAAGTTTGCCATTATTAAAACAAAATTTTTAGTTATTATTTTCATTTTTATTAACATCAAATTGGGAATAATTTGGTACAAACACAGACTGCACTTGCAAAAGAACCAACTCGTATGTAAAAAGTACACCAGAAATCTAAAAAATAGCAAATTATGTAATGGACAACGTCAAGCGTCTTTTTTCTATATTAGTGTGAAACACTTTAAATACAACAAAATGTCTAAAAAATTTTACCATGAAATGATAGCTATTTTTTTATTTTAAGCATCCTTAAATTGACACCGAGTATGCGCAGAGAAAATTATTTCTCAGGAAATAATAACAATTTACGACGTATTTTTGTATAAACAAACTTGTTTCATTTACAATCGCCAGCTGTCGTACCATAACCAGATATCACTTTTTTTTTATAATTATAACTTTTTGGGAATAAACTTTCAGCTGAAGATGCTCTTGTTATCTTTGGTTGTTCTGGCATACTACAGCCGCGGGATTTACCTGACAGTTTATTCTCTTGTCACATAAATAACTACTATAAAAGTTAAATGTTTCACACAAATATAAAAAAAAACATTTAAACCACTTTCCAATCAGTACTAAACTGAAAAAATAATACTTCTAGTCAACCTAAAAAAATTATTGCCACTGATACTTAAGTCAATAGACATGACTTGACCAATAAATCTATGAAGCTGAAAAACTCTTATACATCATAAGCTTATGGCAGATTCCACTTACCTCAATGTTGTTGAGTTGATGTGGTATTGTTAAGAGATTTTGTATAATACTATTATTTCCTTCATTAACTGAAGCCCCACTAAAACAGACACTCAAAACTCTAAAAGTTACTGTAAACACAGATATTGAATAATAAACAATTTTTCCGGAGTTTAACGCAGATTTAAGAGCAGCGGGAACATTGACCAATAGCAAAAAAATATTTGAAAAAAATGACAAAAAAATTAGAAGTTTAAACTTTTTGTTAATGAAAGTACACAGCAGACACAATTTGAAATGGTTTTTTCTTACAATCCTCCATTTGTTCGTAGAATTATCGTTAGTTTTTATTAAATACTTCACATCTTTTTTTAGAAGCTTTAATTCTGATTCTAGTGACACAAACATTATGATTAAAAATAAATCACCAAAATAGTAACTTAGCGACATTTCAAAATTTAGGATTAGAAGCGGCAATGCTATCCAAATGTTGTATTCAATTGTTTTAAAAATGTGAGAATGGAGGAAAAAATTACAAAAATATACTTTGAATAGTTCTGAGATTGATTTTGCTGATTTGCTGATTATTGAGAAGTGCTGGAAGTCTGTATATATATGATTGCCTAAAACATATTTACATAGAGTTTGATTAAAACATTTTTGGTACCACATTGTTAAATTTTGTTTTCAAGTAGATAAAATAATACATCAATGTAAATTTAAGGGAAAACAAAAATTTTTAGAAAACACTTAAAAACACAAATATTGGTATATATCTCTAAAAAATCAAGATTCAAGAAAAATAATCTCGAAAAAAAATTTCATTTGTTTTTTTTAGTTATTTAAGATTTTTACTTACCAAATCATTTTTATTTCAAATATATATATATATATTTTAACTTTTTGTTTCTACAAAACTTAATTTTGGACCTTGAACTGTTCTATTTTGTTTTTATTATGTTGATTAATTGCAACTCTTTTTTATTATTTTATGTTATTTTTTAGCTTATTCACATTTTTTTATACTTTATTTCTTTGAATGATGCTAAACTGCCCTAAATTACTCTTTTTTTTTGGTGTTATTATGATTATTTATTACAATTTATTTTTTTTATTATTTATAGTCTTATGACACTATTTAAAATTGTTCATAATAAATTATTTTTTCCTTTTAAATATTGTTTATAATTATTTTTTCCAATCTTGAAAATGTATTAATCTATTTTTTGTTTTCTCTTCATTTTAAACCGTAAACTGTTATAATTTATTTCTACTATTTATTTTTCTTTGTTTTTTTTTTAAATTTTTTTACATTTTATTATGTTGATTAGTTGCAATTTTTTTTATTATTATTTCATTTTTAATAGTGTTTTTCTACATAATTTTTGTGTTTACACATTTTTTAAATCTTGAGTATGCATTTATTATCTCTTTGTTTCCACAAAATTTAAATTATAAACAGCAAACATTATAACCTCATTCTACTTTTTATATGTTTTTACTTTTGTTGATTTTTTATTAGACTTATTTATTGCAATTTTTATTATTATTACTTATTTATTTCTATCTTTTGAATAAGGCTTTATTTAAACTTTTTCACATTTTTTGTCTGTTGTTTTATTTTTTCTATATATTAAGTATACAAACAAAACAAAGATAAACATAAACATAAGATAATAAATAATAATCGCAATAAAAAAAATTTTTAAAATAAAGAAAAAAGTTTAGAGATTTTTACTGTTTCTTATTACATTTATTACATTTACTTAGTACAAATTTTGTTTATTATTATTTTTCATCTTTTATTTACCGATACCGTTTTGCATAAACTTTTTAGCATTTTTGTTATATTTTATCTCTCTGTTTGCTAAAATACCCTAATTTTTTTTTAATGTTATATTTATCATTTATTGCATTTATTTCATGTCATTTTATTTAACATTTTTTACACCAAATTATTTTTTTCTCATAAATATTGTTTATATTTATTTTTTTTTAATTTGAGAATAAATTTATCTATTTTAAACTGGAAAAAATTGTTATAATCTCTTTCTATCATTTATCTTTTTATGTTTTTATCATATTTATTTTATGTAATTAAATTTACTATACTTTATTTAGTGATATTTTTATTCGTTTTTTTTAATTTTTTTTTTCAAATTTTGAATTTAATTTTTTTTTATTATGTTGATCAATTGCAATTTTTTTTCATTATTATTTATCATTTTACGGTATTTTTCATAGTTTTTTTTTGACTTTAATTTTGTATTTTACACATTATAACATTACATTATAACCTCATTCTACCTTTATATGTTGTATAAAAATTTAACTAATAAAGAGTGAAAACCCAAAAACAATAATATAATGAATAACATCAGGAAAACATTGCAATAAATAAACTTAAAAAGAAAGAAGAAAATGAGTTTTACTGTTATTTGCTTTCTCGTTCTTATCATTTTACCAATTCATTTTTATTTCAAATATGTATATATTTTTTTTTAAATTTTTTGTTCCTACAAAGCTCAATTTTGAACCTTAAACTGTTCTATTTTGTTTTTATTATGTTGATTAATTGCAATTCTGTTTTATTATTATTTATTTTTTTATGTTATTTTTTAGCTTATTCACATGTTTTTTTATACTTTATTTTTTTGAATGATGATAAATTACTTTTTTTTGGTGTTATTATGATTATTTATTACAATTATTTTTTTATTAGTTATAGCGTTATGACACTGTATTTAAAATTTTTTATAATAAATTATTTTTTCTTGGAAATATTGTTTATAATTATTTTTTTGAAACCTGAAAATTTATTCATATATTTTTTGTTTTTTCTTGATTTCAAAACGAAACTGTTATAATCTCTTTCTACTATTTATCTTTCTATGTTTTTTTTTAAATTTTTTACTTTTTGATTATGTTGATTAATTGCAGTTTTTTTATTATTATTTTATTTTTAATAGTTTTTTTCTATATTATTTTTGTGTTTACACATTTTTTAAATCTTGAGTATGTGTTTATTATCTCTTTGTTTCCACAAAATTTAAGTTATAAACAGCAAACATTATAACCTCATTCTACTTTTTATATGTTTTTTTTATTTTTGTTTATTTTTATTAGACTTATTTATTGCATTTCTTATTATTATTATTATTTCGTTACTTCTATTTATAGATAAGGCTTTATTTAAGCTTTTTCACATTTTTTGTCTGTTGTTTTATTTTTTCTATATATTAAGTATACAAACAAAACAAAGATAAACATAAACATAAAATAATGAATAATAAATAAATTTTAAAAAATAAAGGAAAAAAGTTTTAAGATTTTTACTGTTAGTTTAGTTATTTATTACATTTATTTATTGCAAATTTTGTTTATTATTATTTATCATCTCTCTGTATGCTAAAACACCCTAATTTTATTTCTTAAAGATAAAGATTTATATTATATATTATTATTTATTTTATGTTATTTTATTAAACATTTTTATACCAAATTATTTTATTATAAATATTGTTTATATTTATTTTAGAATAAATTTATCTATTTTTTTACGGTTTTTTTTATCTTTTTTTGTGTTTACAAAATTTAAATTTTAAAACGGAAAACTGTTATAATCTTTTTTTACCATTTATCTTTCTATGTTTTTATCATATTAATTTGATGTAATTAATAATTTTACTATATTTTATTTACTGATATCTTTATTCGATTTTTTCATTTTTATTTTCATATTTTGAATTTAATTTTTTTTTATTATATTCTTTAATTGCATTTTTTTTTCATTATTATTTATCATTTTATGTTATTTTTTATAGCTTTTTTTTGAGATTAATTTTGTATTTTACACATTATAACATTACATTACAACCTCATTCTACCTTTTATATCTTTTGTACATTTTTTATATTTGTTGATTTCTCATTAAACATTTTTATTGCAATTTTTATTTTTTTTTTTCTACTTACGTTTGGCTTTATCTAAACTTTTTCTTATTTTTTGTCTGTTGCTCTTTTTTTAAATATATATTAAGTATAAAAATTTAACAAATATAGAGTGAAAAACCAGAGACCATAACATAATGAATAATAATAAAAAAACTTAAAAAATGAATTTTGCTGTTAATTCTTTTTCTCGTTTTTATCATGTTTGTTTATTTTGCAATTTTTTCAACTATTATTTATTTTTTTATGTCATTATATTTTACTGTTTTTTGACTATATTTTTATACTTAAAATATTGTTTCTCTTCTTTATTTCTGCTAAACTGTCAAATGTATGTTTCTACACAACTTAAGTTCTGGACAACAAACTATCATATTTTTTTATTATATTTGTTTATTTTAATTATAAAAACGCTAAAAATTTTTTATTTACTTATATTGCTGTGTTAATAAATAATTTGTCATTTTGTGTCTGCTGTTCTTTTTTTTTCTGTCTGTATTCTAAGCAACTTATAATGTTTTTTTTTGTTTTTATTACGTGTATGCATTGTTATTCTCTCATCAATTTATGTCATTTGCAATTTTTTTATTTTAAATTATGTAATTTTTTTTAAACTTTTTTTGGCAATAATTCTATACGTAAAAAAATTGAATAATTATTTTCATCTCAAATGCTCTAAATTTGACGGCTAGCAATATTTTTGTTTAAAAGTGTCTGTATTTTTTAAATCATTGTTTTTTGTTTGATATTTCAAGTTTATTTTTATTAAAATAATGTTGTTTTTTTACTTTTTTTAAACAATTTTTTTTAGTGAGAAGTTTGTTATGTTTATTTTTTACAGTTTTTTTAGTTCAATCTTTGTTTTCTTTTCCAAACAGTGTAAACTATTTGATTTTTTTTATTAATTAGTTTTTATTGATTTAAAAAAATCGCAGTTTTACTGTTGGTTAATTTTTTTTTGTATAAATAATAAACTTTTTATTTTATTTATTCTTAACCGATTTTTAAAAAAAGAGAAAGCTTTTCAAATCGACCGTATAGTATATTTTTTTTGTGAGTGTTTGCAGATAACTTTATTGTTTATGAACCGATTTTGATAATTTTTTTTTTTTGGAAATGAGATATTCTAAAGGTGGTACTATAATAAGGAAATTAAGATCTGATAATGGCATTCTAAAAATCTCGAAAGAAACTTTCAAAAATTGTAGTGGCGACTTATTGTACGTTTGTTAATTTTTTTTATTTATTTACTTGATTATTTCAAATAAATTGAGCAAAAATTTATTTATGTAAATTAATTAATAATTAGTTAGACTGAAACTGGTTTTTAAAATTTTGAATTTGTCACTTGTCTTTTTATGACTTTCTCACTACCTATGTTTACCTTGAGACCAAAAAACAAATGAAAATACATATTTTTATTTGTTTTTTTTTAAATATATTAAATTGATACTAACAACAACGTAGTACCAATTCCTATTTTTTATTATTTGTACTAATTCTCAGACCAAGAAATATCCATACAAAACAGTTGCTTTTTCGTACAGTATTATTTCCTCTGTCGCTTCCCAGAGTTTTCCATTTTTCTACAAAATCAGACCATTCCTTTGAAAGTTTTATATTTAAATAAATATTAAATAATCCACAGTTTATAAAAAGAAAGAGAGCTGTAAATTAATATAGTGATTATTCAAAAGCGTTATCCCGTCAATTTTCTAATTTATTGTTATTGTTTTGATTGAAAACAAGGTAGCGTTGAGTTTGCAATTTTACAAAGTAAACAAATATGTTTAGCTGGAAATTTTTTAAAACCAAAATTTATTTTTTTTAAAATGGTTTACTTTTGGTCATTTTGAATTTTGCTATTTTTAATCTGTTGTCACAAAACTAACAATAAATTGGCAAACACAAACAAAATAAACCTGCAAATTGACCAAATTCTGAAAATTTACCAGCTCTTACAAACACCAAAATAAATGAAATATTCATTATTATGCAAAATAATAAAATTATAATCGAATGCGCTGTTTTGAGGGAAATCCAAGAAAATTGTATCAATCCAGAATTGCCACTTAACATGTTTTTCCCAGGAAAATATCCCATAATTTGTCCAATAATAAATAAAATTTTCATAGACTTTTGCAGATTTAGAGAGCTCATTTTATTTACAGCACATGAAATCTAATTAATTACTATTAGTGACGTAATTTATGATGGTTTTAGTACGATGTTTACACTAGGTCTATACAATTACACTACTTTTTTGAGTCAATAACCACTTTCTTGGTAAGTAATTTAATAAAACTTATTTAAGTGATTTTGATACTTTTGTACAACTTGCTATAAGTTTTCCCAAATCTCTTCATTCGATTTTGTGATTACAAAAACTACTTTTATAGTGCATTTTTACAGACAATTTGAATCTAAAAGCAATATTGTCAAAAAAAAATTAATTAAAGCAATAATTTGTAGACTCAGACATGTTTTATGTATACTAGTTCTTATTACTGTGACATTTAGTCAATGCTGAAGTATCCAAGCTCGGCGTCGCAAGCAAAATGATGCAACGGAGTAAACCATAAACGTCGCCACGGAATGAATACGGTAAACAAATATAAAACAAACGGTTTGGCAGCGGAGTGAATCTCACCAAATATACCAAAAAGCTCCTAACCAAGCTTATAAAAAAATTACTGCGCAAGCTCAAGTGACAGGAGAGTAATGGTAATTGTCAAAAACTACGAAAAAAAAAGAAAAATTTTATTCAAATAATTTATATTGTAATAAAGCTAGCTCATATGTACAAAGAATTCCGATCACGTTTAATATGATTCCTTTTTTCAGCTTAAAAAAATTGCATCCTGATAAGTAGACATTGTCAAAACTGATTTGCGTCAATAAACGCCATACCTACAACAAATTGGTTAATAAAAAAATATATACACAAAAGCTTCAAAAATACGTCATTGGACCAAATGCTTTTTGTTTGAAAGAAAAAGTTATAGCATTACTTGTCAGAGAAGTTTAATAGATAATGTTAGATCAGGTGATTATGCTGGCCAACTAATGTCTCCTCACAGGAAGATTAATTGACTTGGAAAGCAAATGCTAACTCAAGTACAACATAGTTATGTTAAATACTAATACAAAAAAAATAGTTTTTTAAAAAACAGTTTTTTTCGTCTGACAGTCGTTCTTAGAAATTCGATCAAGTTATATCAAATTAAAAAATTGATAAAAAATTAAATAATTGAAATTAAATTGATCAGATTGAATATTACTACAAAATTAAAGATCATGCTACAGAAAACCTTTTTCTCCTCAACAGTCATTTTCAAAAAACTGGTTTAGTTTTTTTAATCACTCTGTATTAAAGTCTTTTGCCTTTTTTAGATTTTTATTTCTTGTTTTTCACTCTTTTACTACGTTTTGGAAAATTTCTCTTTTATATTTTTTTAAATTTTCGTAGCATTTTATAGTTAAAATTTTTTTTTTCAAAATTTTTTCAATTGCATTTTTTATATTTATGAGCTTTTTTTAAGATTCTAGTTTTAACTTTTTTTATTCTCAAATATTTTTTGATTTTTTATTCAATACTTTTATCTTTTATCTCTTTAGTTTTATTTGCAATTTTTTGTGAATACATTTGTCATTTAAATTATTTTAGTCTTATTTTTTTATACCGATATATTTTTCAATAAAGAGTTGTTAGTCTTATTATTACCTAATGAGAGCTCTCAGTTTCTTTGAGAGCAGTTTTCAGTCCAATCCATTAGCTCTATATTAATTTCAATATCAGCTTTAATTATAGTTTTTTATAATGAATTTATTTCAACTGTCAGTTTAGTTAGTTTTTTATCGATAAACTTGTCATTTTTTTAAACTAACTTTATTTGTCTTTTTTTTAATTAACTTTTTTTTTCAAAATTATTTTATTTGGGTTTTTATATTTATGAGCTTTTTTTAAGATTTCTGTTTTAACTTTTTTTATTCTCAAATATTCTTTGATTTTTTATTCACTACTTTTCTCTTTTATTTTTATAGTGTTATTTGCATTTTTCTGTGAATAAATTTGTCATCTAAATTATTTTAGTCTCATTTTTTTATAGGCATATATTTTTTATAACCAGTTTTGGTCTTATTATTACCTAATTTTTATATGAGAGCAGTTTTTAATTGTCAGTTTAGTTAGTTTTTTATCGATAAACTTGCCATTTTCTTAAACTCATTTTATTTGTCTTTTTTTTTAAAACTAACTTTATTTTTCTCTCTTCTTTTAACCTCAAAATTATAATAATTATTTTTTGAACTGTTTGTATTTTTTCACTTTTTTTTAGCTTTGAAATTCTTTTTAGTTTTTGCAACTATAATGTTTGTTTTTGTGTTTCTTCATCATTCAAGTTGTTTATAATTTATAATAGTTTTTTAAAAAAAATTTAAGTTTTTTTTTAATTATTATTATTTCTGTCTGTTTTTTGCCTGTTTTGGCAAAATATGGTATTTTATTAATTTTTTTGGTTATGCTTGAGAGTATTCACTAATTTTTTAAACATTATTTTGCTTTTACAAAACTCAAATTTAAAACCACAAAATGTTATAATCTGATTTTACTAATATTGCAATTATTAATTAAATTTTTTTTTAATATTATTTATTATTTTTTATTTACTGGTATCGCTCTATCTAAATCTTTACACATTTTGTATCAATTTTTCTATTTTTTTTTCTTCATATCCTAAACAACTTCTTTTTTTGTTTTTATTATGTTGATTAATTGCATTATTATTTATCATTTTATATTATTTTTTATAATAACTTTTTTTGTTTTATTTTTGTTTATATATATATATTTTTTTTCACATTCTTTTTAAATTTCTGTATATATTTATCATCTCTTTTGTTTCTACAACACTTGAATTTCAAACAGCAAACCTCATAATTATCCTCATTCTACTTACCAATTTTGTTTCAATTTTTTTTTCTAATTTACAGAAATAGTTTTATCTAAACTTTTTGACATTTTTTGTTTGTTGGTGTCTTTTCACTATATTAAATTATATCAGGTATAAAAATATAACAAAAAAAAAAATAAAATAAAAACATGAGATAATAAATAATGATATAAAATCATTGCAATAAATAAACATACAGGAATATAAAAAAAAAAATAAAGACTTTTTTTTCTCGTTTGTTTATTGATATTTTCTTTCATTATTATTCATTTTCTTATTAATTTATTTTTTGCTATATTTTTATTCTTCAAATATTGTTGTAAATAACTATTGTTTCTCTTCTTAATTTCTGCTAAACTTAAGTACATATTTACCCACTTTTTGTTTCTTACAATTTTTTTTTAATTGTATGTACATTTATTAAATGTATGTTTCTACAAATTTCAAGTTCTCGACAACAAAGCGTTTTAACCCTATTTTCAAAATTTTTATATAACTTTTATCTTTTTTTATCTTATTATGTTTGCTTATTGCAATTTTTTTAACATTATTTATTATCTCTTATTTAATTATATTGATATTCTATTGACAGATACGGCTTTATGTATGTTGTTCTATTTTATCATGTTTATGCATTCTACTATTTATCAATTTATATTGTTCTATATTTTTAAGCATATTTTTTTCTATATTTGAAAATTTTTCTAAAGTTTATTTAATATTTTTTTGCCTTTTTTGGATTTTAATAATTTAAAAAAAAATTCTATTTGTATTCTAGAATTTTAGGTTTGCTTATTTTATTGTAAAATAATTTTCAAATCTGTCTCTACTACTTTTTTTTTAAATTTTTATTAGTTTTATTAGCATTTTTTTTGTAAAAAAATGTATATTTAAATTATTTTAGAAGATTTACCACTTTTTTATGGTTTTAATATTTTTTAATTTAATTATCTTTATGATATTTTTTATGTAACGTTTTAGGTCCTAATTTTGGTTTAAAAGCGATTATTATCAGTTTTGTTAATTTTTTATAGATCAACTAGTCAATTTTTTATATGTCACCTTTATTATTCTCTCTTTCTTTAATTTTACATTTATAATAAAACATAATTAGTTAGTTGCTAATTTTAATTTATTTATTATTATTATTTAAATACTTTATTATTTCAATTTTTGTATTGTTTTTTATTATTTTTTCAAATGATTTTTTTTTCTAGATTTAAATTTTTTTATAATTTTGTACTTCGTAAATATCTTTTAACCGTTTATAATTTGATATAATATATGTAGTTGATTCAAGGCATATACGGCTGGCGTATTTTAATGCGTTACAACAGCCCAGTTCGTTTATCTTATATTGACCACATTACTCGTCACAAATTGTTTACTGACTAACTCGGTCATGTATTGGACTCAGATAATAACTCTGTCGACCAGTTAAACCGCGCAGTCGAATAATGGTCACGTATGTCCAACGTTCTATTGTTTATTTAGATAGGTAATTAAGTGGAAAAAACAATTGCCTCAATATGGTCTTGTACCGATTGAGTTAACTATACGTATTTTTGAAACATTTTATAAAAATGTTAATTAAACTTCTATATTATCAATTGATAATTGAGAATAATGAATAATTGTCGATAATTTTCGACTTTCGCTATTCAATTGGCATCCACAATTCAATAAAGTTAACATTCTAAGCAGAATAAATGCAAAAGAATAGGAAAAATTATAATTCCAGTTACTCCAAGGTAACCTAAAAATCTTCTATGCTTAAAACCTAACCTCAAAAAATACTTACGTAAACGTAAAATAAAACATTCTCAAAACCCAAAACCAATGAAAACCTAAACAGAATAGGAAAAGATATGATAAATTTTGGTTTAGTACTTGAGTCAGACAGGCTAAACTGTTATAATCTTCACGAATTGTTTGCCAATTCGCCAAATTATACAAATGGCCGTTTTTCAATATTTGTTGATTAATATTTATGAATCTTTCTTGTAACATCAAAGAAACTATCATAAGAAACAAGTCGACGAAATGAAGAACGGCTTTGCTTAATACTTTATAAACCTAAAACATTTTATTACGTTTTAGTACTAAACAAGAGCTGTTAATTGTTAAGACAAATAAAAATAAAATAGAGAGAAATAACAGTAAATAAATAAAAAAAAAACGTTTCAAAAATTGCAAAATTGTTATTTTAAGCTTTCAATCAGAAAACTCTAAAAAGTCTAATACTTAAAAAATATATACCCCTAAATTATTTTTTTTAAATAAAAAAAAATCTAAACAAAAAATTTTTACAGAATATAAGAAAAAATAATGATGGAATATGAATAATTAACAGTCTCACACTATATAAAAAATACCAAAATAGCCAAATCTCCTAAAACAGCAACATTAGCAGTTCGTAGATCAGAAAAAAACAAAAGAGTTTTATTAGGACTTGCCACTTGATTCAAAAACGAAAAAACTGAAAATAATCCAATTATCACATTTATATTTGCTGTCAGTTTTTTTGGATATCCATAATTCGGCACCATTTTCAAGTCAATTTGGTTCCAAAAACATATTATTGTTGGCCACTTAAGTGACAGTTGAAAAAATAGTAGAGAAAGAACTAGAATATTTAAAGTATAAACACACTGAGAAAACAACAATTTGGAAAAATTGTCCTGATACCACTTCAATACCGTTAAAATTGCATTAAAAGTATGAGCTACATTAAATAAAATCATTAGAAAATACTTGTTAAGCCAGAAACTACCAAAAATCTTGTAAAAGCATTGGTTTTCTATAGGAAATAGCCCCAGTACTTTGAAAATTATAAAAAGCACTTTAAATGTTCCAGAAGTATATTCCGTTTTAAGAGATGTAGTCATAATAATTGTGCCACTATTCTGATATTGAAAATTGTGGACGATAGTTGAGTTATTTTGCTTTAAATTATTATAGGAAATAGGAAATAACTCTCATTAAATGAATCAATAAGCGATTAAAATATAGTTATTTATATAAGTTATTTATTTAGCCTCCACCAAAAAAACGTTAATATAAGTTTGTAGAGCGTATCTGTAAATCTGTGTGTCTGTCTGTTTGCCTTGTAGCCACCAAACGGCTCGGTTTTGTAGGCGATATAACAAAAACGAACTGGGCTATTGTAAAGCCGTAAAACACGCCAGGCGTATATGTCTTAAACCAACTTTACATAGAATGTCAAACAGCGCAATGATGGATTTTTTATTTGTAATATACTACTCTAAAAATAGTGCATTAGTTTCTAAGAAAAAAAATTGTTTCTTGCGGCGAGCTTCTGATTTTTAGCAGTTGAACGCAGTAAGGCTGATAAATAAAGTAAGTATTAAATTTTGTTTATTCAAACTCCTTGTATATTTTAGTGCTTACATTGTTTTTAGTTTAGAAATCGAACGAGCAACCTATTAAAAGCTACTTTGAACTATAAAAAAATTTTTGAAAAAACAAAACTTTTTTTTTTTTTAATTAAACTTTTTATTTGGTTTATTGGTTTATAGTTTTTTTTTAATTCAAAATTTCTTATTGATTACAAGTTTTTTTTTTATTTTGAATACTTTTTTTGTATCTTTTCTTATTTACTTTTTCTATTGTTGTTTTTTTCCTTAGTTATATTTTGGGTGATGCTAACTGCAAAAAGTAGGGAATTTTGTTTCAAACTTTTTCATATTTTAGTGTTTACATTGTTTTTAGGTTAGAAATAGCACGAGCAACCTATTAAAAGTTACTTTGCACCATAAGAAAAATTTTGAAAAAACAAAACTTTTTTTTTTCTTAATTTTACTTTTTATTTGGTTTATTAGTTTATAGTTTTTTTTTAATTCAAAGTTTCGTATTGATTACAAGTATTTTTTTTAGTGTTCGAATACTTTTTATGTATCTTTTCTTATTTACGTTTTTTTCTGTTGTTTTTTCCTTAGTTATATTTTGGGTGATGCTGACTGCAAAAAGCATTAAATTTTGTTTTAAACTTTTTGCATATTTTAGTGCTTACATTGTTTTTAGGTTAGAAATAGAACGAGCAACCTATTAAAAGCTACTTTGCAACATAAAAAAAATTTTAAAAACCAATTTTTTTTTTTCTTAATTTTACTTTTTATTTTGTTTATTGGTTTATAGTTTTTTTTTTTAATTCAAGATTTCTTATTAATTACAAGTTTTTTTTTGGATTTTGAATACTTTTTTTGTATCTTTTCTTATTTACTTTTTCTATTGTTGTTTTTTTCCTTAGTTATATTTTGAATGATGCTAACTGCAAAAAGTAGTAAATTTTGTTCCAAACTCTTTGTATATTTTAGTGCTTACATAGTTTTTAGGTTAGAAATAAAACGAGCAATGTATTAAAAGCTACTTTGCCAGATAAAAAAATTTTTGAATAGCAAAACTTTTTGTTTTAATTTTACTTTTTATTTTGTTCATTAGTTTATAGTTTTTTTTTAATTCAAGATTTCTTATTGATTACAAGTTTTTTTTTTGGTTTTTGAATACTTTTTTGTATTGTTTCTTATTGACTTTTTTTTGTTGTTTTATTCCTTAGTTATATTTTGGATGAAGCTAACTGCAAAAAGTAGTAAATTTTGTTACAAACTTCTTGCATATTCTAGTGCTTACATTGTTTTTAGGTTAGAAATAGAACGAGCAACCTATTAAAAGCTACTTTGCACCATAAAAAAAAAAATTGAAAAAACAAAACTTTTTTTTCTTAATTTAACTTTTTATTTCATTTATTGGTTTATAGTTTTTTTTTTAATTCAAGATTTCGTATTGATTACAAGTATTTTTTTTGGTTTTTAAATACTTTTTTTGTATCTTTTTTTATTTACTTTTACGTGGTTTTTTTCCTTAGTTATATTTTGGATAATTTATTCCTATACAAATATTTCTAATTTCTTAAAAGCTTTTTTAGTTATTTTACCTTTTTAACCATTTTTTTTTAATTTTTTATTATTTACCTAGATTTTATTTTATAGCAGGTCTTAATTGTTACATATTGTAGATCTAATAATTTTAATTTTTTTTGTGACAATTTTTCTTTTCTTTTTGTTTCAGCTCTAAAATTTGAAAACATAATATTGTTCTAGTTAACTCTGTAATTAAAATTTTCCTTTTCTTATTCTCTTGTAAATTTCAAATTTTTTTATTATTGTTCTAAGTTTTTCAGTTTTTTTCAATTTTTCCTTAGTTCTAAACATTTTTTTTTAATTTGTAATTCTGGTGCTTATTCTTTCTTTTGTATTTGTGTAATTTTAATTTTTTTCAATTATTTGATCTAATTTTTTCAACTTTTTCTATATCTTTTTTGCTTGTTTTATTTTAGCAAAAAATTATGTTTTAAAATTATACATAACACTGCAAATAATATAATGTAAGCAAAAACAAAAATAAGTTTTTGTTTTTGCACATATTTACAGTTTTAATTATATTTGTAAAAAATATGTTTATATTAAAACTGGCCTTAATTGCAAAAATGTATTATTTTCTGTTAAAACATTTGTTTTTGGCAAGTATTGTCAATAAACTGCAACTTTTACCTTTCAAAATCTGTGAGAAAATTTCACATTTGTTGTCGTCTGAAAAAAAAAAGTTTCAATTTTTTGTTTATATACTGTTTGTTTTAACAGCAAAGATAGAGAAGATCTGTCAGTTAATTAGAGTTGCTTTTATGTGTGCTAAAAAACTTAAAACCGGTATTGCGTCAAAATTTTGTCTAGATAATTAATCTTTTAATACTTTTCCAACTTTACTGTAGTCTTATAAAATTTCAACAAAAAGACGTCATAACGACGTCATCACTTACAAATTATAAACCTATAACAGCCATTAAATTATTTATTTAGAAAAAGTAGTTTTTTATTTTAGTAATTGGATCAATTGGATCAGTCCAAAAAGCAATTTTCCTTAGAAATTTATAAAATATTTCTGGTTTTTCACTAATCTACGCATTGCTAATGTAGTTTTAATTCCCAAATTTTACGATATTTGGTACAAATTAACAACTTTGAGCATTTTGTCAGTAATATTCTCAAACTCAAAAAGTAGCGCTAGCAAAATGCAATTCCAAATTGCAAATTTGCACTCTTCATTAAAGCATTTGTTTATTTTTGGGTATGTAATGGGCTATTTTCCCGTTTCCGGTTTACTAAAAAAGCACTCAAATGATTTAAAATTTTCCTGGATATCCTTCAAAACTGTACATACTCTAACAATTTTATCCAACAATGTGCTAATGCTTCTCTCGATTTTGGCCTATTTAGTCGTTTTCAAAAAAAGCGGTTCTGACTTTATGGCTTTGGTGATTTACACTGGAGTTAGCCTATCAGATATAATCTTTTTTCTAAAACTGGCAAACTATTGGCCGATTTTTATTAAAAAATGGGATCAACTGGAGAGTATTTTTGGAACTAAAGGCATCAAGGGAAATGCAATAAATAAATGTAAAAGTACTGTTGCAATACTATTGGGAGCAAGAATAAGTACTTTTTTAAAAACTGTTTATTTAAATAATTATATAAAAAATAATTTGTGTTTTAGTTAACCACTTTATGTACTATGGCTATACATTTTATTTACTTTCAAAAATTACAAAAAATTGGGCACAGTTTGTCGAGTACTATTGTACTCGAGTTTTTATGTATTCTCATGTTTATGGACTGATCAAGTATAATTTGGGCATTGGAATTTTTTTTTGGGTAAGATGCAGGAAACAGACAAGAATTAATAAAATATTTTTTTAGATTTTTTTTTAAACTCAAACATGATAAAAAATATGAAAAACTTAGCAATACATAAAATAATCAAAAATATTTTTATTTATTTTTATTAATTTATTTATTTATGTTGAATAATATTTAATTTTGAATTAATAATAAAAATTTATTTTGATGTGACATCTTAACAATTTTTGTCAATATTATTGTCCTGCAAAAAAACTGACAGGAATTGAAAAAATATTTTTTTAGAATTTTTTTCTAACTCAATCATGACAAAAAATATAAAAAACCTAGCAATATATAGATTAATTAAAATTTTTTTTTTATTTTTGTTTATTTATTTATTTATTTTATTATTTATTTATTTTGAATAATATGCTATTTTAAATTAATAATAAAAATTGATTTTGATGTGACATTTTAACAATTATTGTCAATATTATTGTCCTGCAGAAAACTGACAGGAATTAAAAGAATATCTTTTTAGAATTTTTTTCTAACTCAATCATGACAAAAAATATAAAAACTTAGCAAAATATAGAGATTAATCAAAAATATTTTTTATTTTTGTTTATTTATTTATTTGTTTTATTATTTATTTATTTATGTTGAATAAAATGCTATTTTAAATTAATAATAAAAATTTATTTTGATGTGACATTTTAACAATTATTGTCAATATTATTGTCCTGCAGAACACTGACAAAAATTAACAAAATATCTTTTCAGAATTTTTTTCTATCTCAATCATGACAAAAAATATAAAAAACTTAGCAAAATATAGAAATTAATCAAAAATTTTTTTTTATTTTTGTTTATTTATTTTATTATTTATTCATTTATGTTGAATAAAATGCTATTTTAAATTAATAGTAAAAATTTATTTTTATGTGACATTTTAACAATTATTGTCAATATTATTGTCCTGCAGAAAACTGACAAAAATTAACAAAATATCTTTTCAGAATTTTTTTCTATCTCAATCATGACAAAAAATATAAAAAACTTAGCAAAATATAGAAATTAATCAAAAAAATTTTTTTATTTTTGTTTATTTATTTTATTATTTATTCATTTATGTTGAATAAAATGCTATTTTAAATTAATAGTAAAAATTTATTTTTATGTGACTTTTTAACCATTATTGTCAATATTATTGTCCTGCAGAACTGACAGGAATTAAAAAAATATCTTTTTAGAACTTTTTTCCAACTCAATCATGACAAAAAATATGAAAAACTTAGCAAAATATAGAGATTAATCAAAAACATTTTTTTATTTTTGTTTATTTATTTATTTTATTATTTATTTATTCATATTGAATAAAATGCTTTTTTAAATTAATAATAAAAATTGACTTTGATGTGACATTATAACAATTATTGTCAATATTATTGTCTTGCAGAAAACTGACAGGAATTAAAAAACTATCTTTTTAGAATTTTCTTCTAACTCAATTATGACAAAAAATATAAAAAACTTAGCAAAGTATAGAAATTAATCAAATTTTTTTTTTATTTTTGTTTATTCATTGTATTATTTATTTATTTATGTTGAATAAAATGCTATTTTAAATAAATAATAAAAATTTATTTTGATGTGACATTATAACAATTATTGTTAATGACATTTTTATTTGTTTGTTGTTTAAATAGTTTACAAATTTGCTTGAACAGAAACCTGTCTTTTAAGAACAAACAATGTGAGGTAAACAGGTAAATTTGCAATCCCAAAAAAAGACCAATTATTTTATATTTTAATAATGTTGACAATCGAAGATAACATTAAAATAAACAAATCATTCAAAATTTAAAAATAAAATGACTACAAAAGTTAATAAAAATGTAAATAAAAAATTTAACAAATGAAAAATACAAACAAAGTATAAGTTTACCCCGACAATAAAAATTATATACTATAGAAAATAAATAATTAATAAAAAGTAAAATATAAGCAAACAACCAAAAGTGAATAATAGTACTACGCAATAGTTAAATAAATAATTAAAGTTAAAAAACATATATGAAATTATTTTGAGTATAAGCAACTGAATTAAGACAACAGCACAAAAAAAAAACAATAATAAAATATTATTTTTTTATCAGATCAGCTTGAAAAAAGTGCAATTTGTTATTTGTTTACTTTCTGGTCATGGCAGTTTTTGACATTTAAAAAATATATTTAATAATAATAAACAAAAAAATTAAAACTTTTACTTCAATTTTAAAAATTAATTAATAGTTTTCAAACAACGACAAAAGCTACAACATGCGTTTTGTACATTCCGTACCAAAACTCGTTATCAGTCAACAGAAATCTTTTTTAATTTAAAAATAAACAAAATAAATTATTTAAAGAAAACAACAAGACAACTATAGAGGAAAATAAATATAAATAAAAAATACAAAAAATAAGCCAACGGGGTCTTGGTAGACCAGTTGGCCAAGCGATAGTACGTAGAAGATTGGTCACCCAGGCATGTTTCTACAAGATGAATTGCTCTTGTCTGGCTCATGGATGTGTGTGAATGTATAAATGTCTGTATATGTGGGAGTGCAATATAACGTTAATAAAAAAAGAGTCGCAGTAGTACGTATCCCAAAAGAAATCTGCCATGAATAAAAAATTATACAATAAAAAATATAAAAAATTAATAAAAATAAAAAAAAAGATGAAAATGTTAAAGCTTAACAGAAAAAAATATAATTGCACTACGTAATAATAAAATAAAAATTATAAAAAAAAAACAAAAAAAATTATAATTATTTTAAATATCAGCGAGAAACACAATAATAAAATATCACTGCATGATCAGATCAGTCCTAAGATATATATATATCTTCACATATTTGTTTAGTATTTAGTCATAAATGCTTTTGACATTTTATAAATAACGTTTAAATTTTAAAAATTTATAAAAAAATTGTAGGTTTTATTTCAATTTTGACAACTGAGTTTTTTACGACGATAGCTACGACATACGTTTTTTGCAATCTGTACAAAAACTTATTATGACTTAACAAAAAATTTTGTATCTAAAGCTGTCAATAAAATAAAAAATACAAAGTAATATAAGAAAAATAATAAGTAACCTAAAAATACAAATAAAAATATATAAATAAAAAATATAAAAAGTGATAAAATAACTAAAAAAAAACTTTTTAATTGTATAAATCTATATTATTATTTTGAAGACAAACAACATTGCCACAAAAAATTGTAATTATTAGTTGTTTATTTTCTTTTAAATTTGAAAAAATCAAAAAAAATCAAACTTTTATTTTGAGACATTTTTGATATTTTTTAACAAACGACGACAGCTGCGACATACGTGTTTTGCATTCTGTACAAAAGCTTACTTTGACTGAACCAGAAACAAATTAATAAAATAAATTTTATAGTACTAATAATAATAAAAAAAGAAATACATACAAAAAACAGCATTATTATATTTATGTCATATTGTTTAAATGTTTTTAAATATTAAATGCGACAATTCAAAAAATGATTGCAGATGCGTGGAGAGAATTTTTACAGAAAAGTAGATAATTTTCTAATCTTTATAAATACTATTTTCTTTAACTATTGTTATCTTTATTACTTAATTCAAGCTTATGTTTTGTTAATTTTTTATAGTTTTTTTATTATTTATTTGATTTTTTTGTTTGTTTTTTATTATTTTAAAGCGTTTTATTTGTATATTGCACAGTTTTTTCTTTTATGTAAAAGTGTCAAGCGTTTCTTCATTTTTTTTTAGTTAGGTGTCAATTTTTATAGCCGAATCATAAATTGATTTAGCCTAAATAAGCCAGTGCTAAAGTTTTTTGAAAAAAATGAAATGTAAAAAAAATAATAGTAGAATAGAAAAAAAAGCAAATATAACAAAAATACTAAAAACAATAATTTACGGGCGGTTTGAGGTCGAGAAGGTCTATTAGAAATAAAAAAAAATATGACAAAAATAACAAAATAAATAATTTTCGGCCAAGAAGTAAAAAAGGGTAAGATTTTAAGGGTAGAAAGAGTCTACTTTAATTTTCAGCAAAACTACAAATTCTATGAATTAAAGATATATAGCAATGCTGTAGGTAATAAAACAATCTACAATTTTTGTATCTACACTTTTGTACATAACTTTATGAAAAATTTAAATAATAATTTTTTTGGTTTTTGATTTTCATTTTTTACAATAAATTTTTTTGTTTTACGAAATTTGGTAAAAACTTACCTTTTTATGTCCCAAGCACACTATAATTTTTTTGATTTAAAATATTATTTATTTAGTTTATTATGCCTTAATATCGAAAAAATCAAAAAAATTGCACTTGCGTCAAAATATAAAATATGTTTTTTGAAAATTTTTGTTTTTTATTTGTTGAAGTTTCAACTTTCTAATAATTTAGAAAAAAATACACATTACTGTTATAAATTTTCCCAAAAAAATTTCAAATTAATTTTTTTTTTTAATCATTTTTTACTTTTTTGTACATTTTGTACCAAATTAACTATATTTTTAAGCGAGAGTTTTTGATCGAAAATTAAGATGTTTTGGAATATCAAGTCAAAATAAGGTAAAAAAATAGATATTTTTAATCAAAAAAATTACAATATGTTTGGAGCATAAGATCAGTTTTAACCAAATTTCGTAACAAAAAATTTTTTTTGTACAACAAAAATGAAAAATTAAAAACTTTGTTATTTAGATTTTTCACAAAAATTTTAAAATTATGTAATAAAATTATTACTACAAAAGTTATAAATTTTTTTATTGTCTACATCTTTGTTATTTAGTTTTTTTTGTAAAATTTGTAGTTTTGGCAAAAATCAAAATAAACCGTTTTATACCTTTAAAACTT
The DNA here is from genome assembly GCA_947359425.1 of Lagria hirta. NCBI lineage: Eukaryota > Metazoa > Arthropoda > Insecta > Coleoptera > Tenebrionidae > Lagria > Lagria hirta. The sequence continues at coordinate 49,784,098 of OX375794.1, forward strand.
GTTTTTTTGTACTTTCCAATCTTAGATTGCTCGTAAATTATGTTTACTTTTAATTTTGTTGTATTCTTTTTTTTTTAAATAGGTTTCATTTTACTATTTTTTTTTATTATGGGCCATAGTCTAAAATTGGCTTACCTGACCTTTCAAATTTAATAAAAATTCTTGATTTTAGGTTACAAATTTCCAAGCGAGTCAAACTTTCAGTTTTGCTGATTTAATGTGGATCATAACGTCCCAAAACATTGAAATTAGATTAGCCCAAATCCGGTTCAAAGTCAAAAAACTAATAGCATCAAAATCGAATTGTGCTAAGCCATGGAAAAAGCTAAGAGAAGAACATTTTCTGCTGCTTCAAATGTGCGAACATACAAATCAAGTTTTTGGATATTTACTGCTGACATCATTTTTCTCCAACATATTTCTTCTGTTAATTAATACTAACGCTTTATTGAAAACATTCCATACTAGTGCTAGCAAACTTTTGGTCCTAGCATTATGTATTTTAATAACATTGTTTCGACTGCTTTTAATGTGCATTTTTGGGGCTTCAATTTCTGAACGGAACGCTGATATTGCTAAAGAGATGATGTCAATTCCGTTTTATTTAAGTAATCCGGAAGTACCTAAAAAACACCAAAGTAGTATAGTAAAGGACAACATATTTGAACTGCCATAAAGCTCTAAATCTATAAAAAGCTACCTTGCATCAAAATTTTTTCTGCATGTTGATAAATGCACTTATAATGTCAGTGTTGATAGATACAAATTGAAGCAAAATATATTTTGTTGATTGGACAACCAAGTTGGCACATTAGCATCGATTGTCTTATACGTATATCAATGATATGCAATGTAATCTGGCTTTTTTGGTTAGCCACTTTTGGTAAAATAAAACATGTCACTGCAAATTTATTCAAATTTAAATCAGTGACAAGACAACTGATATCCAACTTTACAAATGTGAGTTGAATAAATTTGCATTTGTCTTTTTTAAACTTTATAATCTTAACAATGAACACTAATCACAACCATTAATGATTAAACATTGGATTTTTTATAAAAATATTTGGCCATCACTTTCAGTGTTTATTTTATTTACAAGCACCTATTGTAGACTTAAGTACCGGCAATCGACTTAACTTTGTGGCTGTTGAAATATCTTGTTCTGTACTGCTGAAACAAATATACTACAAGTCTGTTTTTAGATAGAAAGATTTACTTCTCAATTGCTATTTGTGAAGATGGCCATCTCAACTAAAGGATTTTTCAACGTAACTCGAGGATTAATTTTTAATGTATTGTGGAAATATTTGTTAAATTTTATGTCATTTATTAATTAATTATTTTTTAGATAATTGGTGCCCTTTTGACTTATCAGCTGGTTTTGATGCAAGTCCATACAGTTTTAATTCCAAACTTTACGTCTTCTGATACAATAAGAAACAATACCGCACACTAGTTTTGATTCAAAAGTGTTCAAAATAATAATAAAAAAAAACTAATTATTTACGTCTTTATTTCTATTCGTACCTATTTTGAACCAGCCTGTACAGCGTGGTGCTAAAGATTTGCATAATTATCTTTTTCATTTACAATTCTTTTTTTTTTAATTTTAAAAAAAGCTAATTTTATGTATAAAAAAGTAACATACCAGTTATAATTTTATTAATAACAAAATTATGGTTTATAACCAAATAAATTATTCAATGAAAAAAATATTGTGTTGGAATTGATCATTGTGGTTTGTATGGGAACGCTCGGATTTAATAAAGTGACATAAAACCACACTAATTTTTTGTTATTGTTTAATTATACATGTACTAAGAAAATTTTGTCTTTAGAAGAAAGACAAAATTAGTATTTTGAATTTTATTTTAAGATTAGATACATAGTTAGTTAAAAAAAAGCGTAAAACAAAAATAAAATAAAACAAAGTGTTAAAACTATTAGAATTTATTTAAAACAAAACAAAGTCAAGCTTATGTAAAAGTTTATAATTTTAAAATAATTTGTATTTAAAGTAAAATACGCCAATAAGGCCTAAAATAATTTGTACAATTGAATAACATTGATTAGAACTAAATGGCATTTGAAGTTAGAGAGGAAAAAATTGGTCTTATTATTTCTGAAAAAGTTGAGTAGCAGTTTAGCAGTTAGTGAACTGAGAGGGACGATGACAATTAGCAAAGGTCGGTCAATTATTACTGGCCTGTTGTATTATTGTTGAACTGTAAATATTAATTAATGCTAGTAATCGTAGAACATAGACATTCTAACAAATTTATTATAGAAACATGTTTGACTCTTATTTGACTCATATTAATTGTTGAAATTTAGCAAAATGTTAGATTAAAATAAAAAAGTGTTACACTTAATTAAAAAAAAACATTTTTGGCTTTAGTTACAAAAAAACCAACCTTATTTGTTAAATTTTTTACAGAAAAGACTTTTCTTTTTATTTTTATAAAATATTTGTCTTTAGCTGCTGTCTTTACTTTTTTATTAGAGTTTGTGTTTTGCTAATATTTTATAGTTTTTGTGTTTATTTGCTATTCGTTTGTTTTTATTATTATTTTGGGAGTTTTACTTGCGTACTATGTATACTACAGCAAATATATTCTAATGTGGTGTTTTAAATTTAAAAAAAATTGTAATTATATAACGCGTCTTTACCTCTATTCGTATTCATTTTGAACCAGCCTGTACAGTGTGGTTCTACAGTTCTGCATAATATTCTTTTTACAACTTTTTTATTTAGAAATTAATTAAATAAAAAACTAAAAGAAACATTTTTAGCTTTAGTTACAAAAAAACAAACCTTTTTTGTTAAAGTTTTTACAGAAAAAAAAATCTTTTTCATATATATAATATTTTTGTTTTTAGCTGCTGTCTTTACTATTTTATTAGAGTTGGCGTTTTGCTAATTTTTTATAGTTTTCGTAATCTTTATTTGCTAATGGTTTGTTTTTATTATTATTTTGGGAGTTTTACTTGCATACTTTGTATACTACAGCAAATTAGTTCTAATGTAGTATTTTAAACTTTAAAAAAAATTAGTAATTATATAACGCGTTTTTACCTCTATTCGTATTCATTTTGAACCAGCCTGTACAGTTCTGCATAATATTCGTTTCACAACTTTTTTATTTAGAGATTAATTAAAAAAAAAACTAAAAAAAACATTTTTGGTTTTAGTTACAAAAAAACCAACCTTATTTGTTAAAATTTTTAAAGAAAAGAAAATTTTGTTTCATTTATATAAGATTTTTGTCTCTAACTGCTGTCTTTACTTTTTTATTAGAGTTTGTGTTTTGCTATTTTTTTAGTTTTCGTATTGTTCATTTGCTATTTGTTTGTTTTTATTATTATTTTGAGAGTTTCACTTGCATACTATGTATACTACAGCAAATTAATTCTAATGTAGTATTTTAAAATTAAAAAAAAATTAGTAATTATATAACGCGTCTTTACCTCTATTCGTATTCATTTTGAACCAGCCTGTACAGTGTGGTGCTACAGTTCTGCATAATATTCTTTTCACAACTTTTTTATTTAAAAATTAATTAAAAAAAAACTAAAAAAACATTTTTAGCTTTAGTTACAAAAAAACAAACCCTATTTGTTAAAATTTTTACAGAAAAAAATCTTTTCCATTTATATAAGATTTTTATTTTTAGCTGCTGTTTTTACTTTTTTATTAGAGTTTGTGTTTTGCTAATTTTTTACAGTTTTCGTATTGTTTATTTGCTATTCGTTTGTTTTTATTATTATTTTGGGAGTTTTACTTGTATACTATGTATACTACAGTAAATTTATTCTAATGTAGTATTTTAAATTTAAAAAAAAATTAGTAATTATATAACGCGTTTTTACCTCTATTTGTATTCATTTTGAACCAGCCTGTACAGTGTGGTGCTACAGTTCTGCATAATGTTCTTTTCACAACTTTTTTATATAGAAATTAATTATAAAAAAAAACTAAAAAAAACATTTTTGGCTTTAGTTACAAAAGAAACCAACCTTATTTGTTAAAATAGTTACAAAAAAAAAAAATTTTGTTTCATTTATATAAGATTTTTGTCTTTAGCTGCTGTCTTTACTATTTTATTAGAGTTTGTGTTTTGCTAATTTTTTACAGTTTTCGTATTGTTTATTTGCTATTCGTTTGTTTTTATTATTATTTTGGGAGTTTTACTTGCATACTATGTATACTACAGCAAATATATTCTAATGTATTTTAAATTAAAAAAAAATTGTAATTATAGAACGCGGTTTTACCTCTATTCGTATTCATTTTGAACCAGCCTGTACAGTGTGGCTCTACAGTTCTGCATAATATTTTTTCACAACTTTTTTATTTAGAAATTAATTAAAAAAAAACTAAAAAAAACATTTTTGGCTTTAGTTAGAAAAAAAAACCTTAGTTGTTAAAATTTTTACAAAAAAAAATTTTTTTTCAATTATATAAGATTTTTGTCTTTAGCTGCTGTTTTTACTATTTTATTAAAATTTGTGTTTTCCTAATTTTTTACAGTTTTCGTATTATTTATTTGCTATTCGTTTGTTTTTATTATTATTTTGGAAGTTTTACTTGCATACTATGTATACTACAGCAAATATATTCTAATGTATTTTAAATTTAAAAAAAAATTAGTAATTATATAACGCGTCTTTACCTCTATTCGTATTCATTTTGAACCAGCCTGTACAGTGTGGTACTACAGTTCCGCATAATATTCTTTTCACAACTTTTTTATTTAGAAATTGATTAAAAAAAACTAAAAAAAAACCTTTTTGGCTTTAGTTACAAAAAAACCAACCTTATTTGTTAAAATTTTTACAGAAAAGAAAATCTTTTTCATTTATTAAGATTTTTGTCTTTAGCTGCTGTCTTTACTATTTTATTAGAGTTTGTGTTTTGCTAATTTTTTACAGTTTTCGTATTATTTATTTGCTATTTGTTTGTTTTTATTATTATTTTGGGAGTTTTACTTGCATACTATGTATACTACAGCAAATATATTCTAATGTATTTTAAATTAGAAAAAAATTGTAATTAAAGAACGCGGTTTTACCTCTATTCGTATTCATTTTGAACCAGCCTGTACAGTGTGGTGCTACAGTTCCGTATAATATTCTTTTCACAACTTTTTTATTTAGAAATTAATTAAAAAAAAAAAACTAAAAAAAGACATTTTTGGCTTTAATTACAAAAAAACAAACCTTATTTGTTAAAATTTTTACAGAAAAGAAAATCTTTTTCATTTATTAAGATTTTTGTCTTTAGCTGCTGTCTTTACTATTTTATTAGAGTTTGTGTATTGTTAATTTTTTACAGTTTTCGTATTGTTTATTTGCTATTCGTTGGTTTTTATTATTATTTTGAGAGTTTTACTTGCATACTATGTATAGTACAGCAAATTAATTCTAATGTAGTATTTTAAAATTAAAAAACAATTTGTAATTTTATAACGCGTCTTTACCTCTATTCGTATTCATTTTGAACCAGCCTGTACAGTGTGGTGCTACAGTTCCGCATAATATTCTTTTCACAACTTTTTTATTTAATTTTTTTTTCAAAATTCTAAGAAAAGTTAATTTTATCTAGAAAAAAAAGATATTCACCAGTAGTAATTTTATTAATACCAAGACTATCGTTTTTAGTCAAATAATTTTTAAATTTTACGAATAAAATATTGTGATAAAGAGTTTTAGAATTTCGAAATTTATATTATGAATTAAGCTCTTCAAATATGAATTTCTTAAATTTATCAATTAAAATAATTAGAAAAGTTATCACCTTTGCATTAATAACATATTAAAAGACACTTTTTATGAAGGATTTAGGGTAGGTACCGAACAAATGTAGAAAATTTTACAGTTCTTTATTACACGACGTTTCGGTAAAAAGATTTTACCTTCTTCAGGCTGTTGATGTACATGTTTGATTACAAGAACCGGTTATTTTATTGAAAAACACGTTAAAATACAATACAGATCAAACCATAAAAGTTATTACAGATTGTTGTATCAATCGTCATAGAAGAAAATATTATTATTTCATTTAATTTATTAATAATAAAGCTGACTTGTTAATTTGGCCAGGCATAGTAGAACCAGAATTACAATATTAATAAATTAAATAAAATAATAAAAAAAAAATATATGACGATTGATACAACACAACAATCTGTAGTAATTTTTATTGATTGATCTGTAGTCTATTTTCAATAAAATGAGTTCTTCTAATGAACAGCCTGAAGAAGGTAAAATCCTTTTACCGAAACGTCGCTTATAGATGTAATAAAGAACTGTAAAAACATCTACGATACCCTAAATCCTTCATAAAAAAATTCTTTCAATTAAAATAATCTTTGAGTGATATTTGAAAAGATTATTTTCAAAATGGATATAAATAATAAATATTGCAATTAATTTTTTTATTTTTTTTGAAAGATTCTTAAAAAGCGATGACAGAAAATATCTAACTAAAAATATTTATTAAACAAACTGTAATTTAAAATTAACAGAAATTATAGAAAAGGTTCTTATATTGGTGCTATAGTTCCCAAATAATTCAAGAACTTTGTTACGTTTTATAATCAATTTAATTTAATGCAAATAAACAAAATAACATCTAACAGGTTAAATCGCAAAAAACGCTTCTGATTTAATAATTTTAGACTATGTTTTTAATTATTAATTTCTATAAATCTAAACAATATTATTATAATATCCAATTTAAAAAAATATATATTTGGACCCATTTTTTGATTTTAGGAAAAAGTGGCGTTTCAGATGATGTGTTTTTCGCTTGAATTTTTGGGCAACGGTAAATTTTAAAATATTATTTAATAGCTTACAAATTTTAAAATAAAAAAACCAATAAACTTCATTTTTTAGTTGGATTCGAATTTTTTTTGTCAAGTCGTTCTCGAATTTTTCCAGCCTCTTGTCAGATGTTAAATATTATTAAAATTTTAATAATCTTAAAAGCTTATAAAAGTGCACAAAGTATTTGCTACGAAAGCAGGTCGAATGACTTGCCCCCCATCGTATATAAAGGGTCCTGGTCCTACCCCTGTCAATGTTGTGGCTACCTAATAATGACAAAATTGCTCGTAAATTCTTCACCCTTAGTTTCAAAATTGTGGCAAAATATAGAGAAAAATTTTGCTTTTTTTTAAATTTTATTAAATGAATCGTGAATTACATAAGCATATCTATTTCTTAACTAAATTTTGGCAAAATCTGAACATATTTTGATTTTATGGACAGGTTTTTCTTGTCATGATGCGGTAATTATAATAATTTCAACAAAATTAACTCACTCAATGGGTAGCGGTCTAAAATATGTATAAGTATTTGAAAAATAATGTTATTATTTTTATATTTAGACACAATTATGACCGATACCACAGCCGATGATACACTCTGTACATCTATTTGTTGCCACATTACCAATCCCGCCTAAAGTTTTGCCAAGTAAATCATGGTTTATGACCGAATCTTGCTAATAATGCAAAGTCTGGGTAGAACAGGCTAGACGTCTCTTAAAAAAGTTTACCATCATATTAAAAATTGTTGTGAAACATTTCTAATTTAGGTAAGTAATTTGTGAGATATTTCATTCTAATAACACAACAAGTGTACCAACAACCAAACTCATTTTAGGAAATGAAGTGCTTGACAGGTAAATAAATATTTAGTTCATTCTTTGCTCATTTAAACTGATCGATAGGTAATTGTAGTCTATACCAACAGCTCTTGTCCAGTAAAAACAAATTACACTCGAATGAGTAAACAAAACGCATTAACAAACTTCTCGTTAAACCCTTAGAACAATCAATGCCAACTTCCTGCTTAATAAATTCCATTATCCATTAGGAAGAAGGAAAAAAGTGAAAACTAAAATGTTTTCCCAACCCCAACAAAATGCAAACACAATTCATTATAAATTATATATTACTTTCGAAAGAATTTTATTTATAAATTTCTTCGATCAAAACACTTTGATTAGTTTCGTCTCACTTGAGTTTTTACCATGAAAATCGAACCAAGTGAAAAAGCAGCCCTCAGCAATGACAACGATTTTCTCAAAAATATCAAAGATTTATTTTCGGTTTCAAGAATCAAAACCTCTTCTGATAAAAACAATCTTCACAAGACGTTCAGCAAAATGATCATTTTGGCGCAAATTTTCGGCTATTTCCCAACGCAGGGAGTGCTGGGGCCTGATTTTCGAGCCTTACATTTCACGTGGAAGTCGGCAAGGGTAGGTTATTCCATTGCGACAATTCTAGGGGCCACTTTTGTTGCAATTATGCAAATTCACAAAATTGGGACGAAAGGCATGGATTTGATGGAGGCTGATCGATTGTTTTTTTATTCTTCGGGGGTTGTCGCTGGATTGTTGTTTTTGAATTTGGCGAAAAATTGGGCGTTATTGATGAAAGATTGGACTGGGGTGGAAATGTCCATGTCGAGCTATGGATGGCCGCCAAGGCTGAATTTGAAATTGAATGTTATATTGATTGCGTTTATGGTAATGGCATTAGGTAAGATAATAGACAATCAAAATCCATAAAAAAAAAACAACAGATTTTAAAACATTTTTCTATTAATTATAAAATATATAAAAACTACGTTTTTTGGCTTTTTAAACAATTTGTAGTTTCTCAAAAATTATTTTTTTTAATATTTACCAATTTTATGTTTTTTAAAACTATGAAATTTTTAAGATTTGTTTTTTTTAATCAATCTCAAAACAAAAATGATTGTGTTACCACATTGGAATTTATTCATTATAAATACAAATAACGAATTAAAAATTTAGAATACCGACTTCAATATAATTAATTAATTTATATTTTAAACTAATTCTAAACAAATGGCTTGTTTAGTAATTTTTTGTTTTGTTTTTATTGTATTTTTCTTACTTTTTTGTTTTTTTTTGTACATTTTATTTACCATCTGTACGCTTCCAGTTTATTTCAGTTTTTTATATATTTTTATTGTATCGAGTTTTCAGTTATAATCTCAAAAACATTTTTAATTTTTGTTGATTGGGTTTGTTTTAAAATAAATTCTTTTAATTTTTTATTGTTTATTTAATCTAATTCCTCAATCTATCAATATAATTGATTATAAGTTAATTTTTCAAATTAATTTAAACAAATTACTTGTTAACTCATTTTTTTGGTTTATGTTGTTATTTTTTTGCATAGAAAAATAACCGGTCACGTTTCAAAATAAATTATTTAATTTTTTTTCTTGTTTTTTGAATATAATATTTCAATTTATCAACATAATGAATTATTAATTTATTTTTTAAATTGATTTAAGCAAATTGCTTGTCTACTCGATTTTTTTTATTTTTATTGTTATTTTTTTGTTTTTTTTGCAATGTAAGTATACCGCGCTGTATGCTCCAAATTTTCTATTTTGATTAATATGCTTTCTATTTTTATCATATTGAATTATTTATTTTCATCTCAAAAACATGTTTTGGCGTTTTAAAATAAAACATTTAAAAATTTTTGTTTTTGTTTCTTCAATCTCATTTCTCAGTCTAAACAATTTTTTTCTTTTACATTCTTGCATATCTTCTAATATTGTCTTACTTAGCCTCATTTAGTTTTCTTTCTTGCATTTATTTAGTTCTTTTTTATCAAGTTCTCATTCACTAACATTTTTTTTTCTTTTTGTTTTTTTTAGTTCTCATTGTTGATGGATATATTATATTATTACTATAAATTAAAACATGCTGTTTTGTGTTCAATTTTCTGTCATCAAAAACAAAATAACATTAATAAATAATAAAATTAAAAGACAAAATATATAAAATAAAACATTTTTTTTGTGGTGGCAAGAGAGGATAAAGATAGAAAAAGTGCAAGAGAAATATATGAGATGGATGCTTGGGTTGAGTGGGGAGACTTTAGCTTGTATAGTGAGAGAAAAAGAAAATAAAAAAGAGTAAGAATAAAAACAGGAAAAAGAGCGGTAAAATTTGAATTTAAAATGAGGGATAGAGGAGGGTTAGATACTGAAAGAATGCTGAAAAGTGATGACCAGAAAGGAATAAGCAGAGAGAGAAAAAACAATTATATAAAAAAATAAGGGTTCAGTGTAGAAAAGCATGATAAAAAAAGAAAAACGAGGCAATGAGTTAATGGAGAGGTGAGAAACAGAGATAAAGACATAGAGACACAAAATAAGTGAAAAGAAGATAGAAAAAGCAGATACAAGAGAAGATATAAGAAATTAATTACAGAAGATCTAGCAAACTATCTAGAAAGAGAAAATGAGACAAAGATTTAGATGTGAGAATGAAGAAAAAGAAAACAAATTTTAGACAAAAAAGAATGTAGAATGTGTAAAAAAAAGAGAGAAACATTAGAGCACATGGTAAAAAAATCCGTAAACGTAAAATATCATATGTTAGCGAGAGAAGACATAATAAAAGAAAAAACAATAGAATAAATAAAAATAATAAAAAGATAAAGATTAAACTTGAGTTAAAACGAGAGAAGAAGAAAAGAGAAAAAACAGAGAAGAGAGAAGAAAAATCGGAAAAATAACAAAACAGTTTAAATTAGAATATTTATTTTTTATATTATGTATATTATTTAAAACATTGTATAGGCAAATAAAGATTATACTACGTGTTTAATCTTCCGTCATCATAAATAAAGTAACATAAAAAATATTAAAATTGAAAATAAAATATATTAAAAAATAAAACAGTTTTTTTTGCATAATGTGTTTGCCATCCATACCGTTGTAAAAATTTAATAAAACTTATTTTTATTTAAAATAATAATATAAAATGTTTTAATTTCTTTTATTCTTTTATATTCTTATTATTCTGAATTTTCTAATATAATTTTTAAAAAAAATTTTAGTTACGTTTTGAAATAAAACATCTTAATTTTTTCTTAGCATTTTATTTTCTGGTTTTTTTAATATAATTTCTCAATTTTTGCAAAACTTTTGTTTTTGTCTTACTTAGCTTTATTTAGTTTCTTTCTTAATTGAGCATTTCATAAATTTTTTAATTCAAATCAAGAAAAATAACTATTAGACTTCTACAATACTTCTAAAAAATGCTGTAATATTTATAGTCTAAAAAGTATTTTGTTAGTTACATTATTTTAAAAATTAACATTTAAAAAAAAAACACCATGCATTTTTATTTCTACAAAAAAATTTTAAAAATGATCATTTAGTTTTTTTAACTTTAAATATTTTTTTACATTATTGATATCACTTTTTTTCCGATCAATAAGTTTTCATCATTATTTTTGACTGTTTATCTGTTCTTTGTTTTTAATAAACATTTTTTTATTGAGATTTTTGAACTTTTTTTAATTTGTTTTTGGGGTTTTTGTTAGTTTTGTTTTTCCAACCTATTTTTTCTTTAATTTTTGATATTTTTTTCTAACGTTTTTTAATTCACTTTTATATATTTAACTGTTGAGACATTTAAACTTTAATGTTTAGGAAAATCTTAAAACTGTGCAGTTTTGGCTTTTCTATTATTCAGATTTTTTTTAAATAAGTTTTTATCTTTTTTTTTTACCTGTTTATCTGTACTTTTTTTTTATATATATATTTTTTTTATTTTGATTTTTTTAACTTTTTTTTTGGTGTATTTTCTGCCATTTTCTGCCCAACTCTGTTCAATGCTTTTGTTACAGTTCTATTCCTTGCTTAATTTTTGCTGTTTCTTCTAATGTTTCTTTTTTTTATATTTTTTATGTATGACTTTATGCCACTTTCTAACTAGCTCTCTTCAATAGTTTTGTTACAATTGTTTCAATCTTTTTTTAATTTTTGCAGATTCTTCTAGTTTCTTTCTGTTGATCTTTCTGTACATTTAACTGTTAAGAAATTAAAAAAAAAAATTGTTTTTAGTATTACCAACATATCAAAATTAAAACAATTTAATTTTTAGTTGAATACATTCTAAACCAAAGCAACAGATTGACCCTTTCTATAAATTGTCATTCGACAACTGATGAAGCCTTAACTTATTATTTTGGCAACATGACTTATGCTCATGTTTTTACGTTAATGGACTACGACATTGTAAAAGGCCTTATTCTCCAATTTATCAATATTCAAATTACTTTTGCCTGGACTTTTAATGATTTATTTGTGATGATTATAAGCACTGCTTTGGCAAGCCGACTTAACCAAATAACTGTCAGAATTCAATCCGTGGCAGATGCCAAAGTAAGATTCCAAAACAAAAATGTATAATGAATGACAAAAGTAAAAGAACACCAAGAAGTAATCTTCTTCTATTGAACTGATTTTAATATACAGACGTTTCAAAATCTGTAGACACCCAGATCAGTTGCTTTAGATGTACACCAAGACGTCTATCTTAAGAGTCTGAAACGTCTATAGGATAAAATCAGTTTAATGAGAAGTCATGGTTGAGATGTGATAATGTTCCAAACATGTTCAATAGCAGATAAGTCAGGAAATCTAGGGAACCAAGAAAAAAGTGTTCTTGGCAATTTGCGGTCAAACCTTATCTTGTTGAAAAATCTAATTTAGTAAAGTGCAAAAATACACAAAAAACTCAAAATGTAGACATTCTCTACGTCATCTTTTAACCATTTTTTGACCATCGCTTATATCTAAGCAAAATTGAGACTTGTCACTAAAGACTAATTATTGTCGATTTTGTGCTGCAATTTTTCTTAATACCACTTTAAGCGTTGCTTTTTTGGGCAACCGTGATTTCCATCTGTTTTTTATCAAAAAATAGTTTGTGAGAGGCAGCAGTCTTATGTCAGGTCAGGTCTGGTCAATATGATTTTGACAATTTAGTGTTTGTCGTTCGTCTGGCTTGCTATTCTTGCCTTTTGTCAGATGAAGTATAATAAAAATTTGCCACAGTTGACATCCTTCTGTTCAAAAAACTGCAATTTTACAAAAAATAAATGTTTCTTTAGAACGCCATAGATGTTCTGTCATTTTGAATAATACAAGAAAAATTTTGTATACAAAATTTGGTTAAGACAATAATGATTTGTTCTTGATGTTCTTTTACTTTTGTTATTTTGTGTACTTTAAAGTAGTTTAAGCTTCATTTTAGATTGAAAATGAGCTTATTTGGAAAAATCTTCGCGAGGATTATAACAGATTGTGCAGATTTTGTAGAAGAATCGACGATGAAATTTCTTACATCGTTCTGCTGACATTCGCTTCGGATTTGTTTTTTATTTTAGTCCAATTATTCAACAGTTTGAGGAGTATGAGAAGCGATTTGGAGAGAATTTACTTTTATTGGTCGTTTGGACTTTTAATTTTACGCACGGTTTGTTTATGCCTATATGGAGCTGCAGTCAATGATGAGAGCAGAAAACCAATTATTGTACTAAATTCTGTATCTTCAAACGTCTACAATTTGGAAATTCAACGATTTATTCAGCAAATTGGAACATCTGAAGTCGCCATTACTGGCAAAAACTTTTTCAGTATTACAAGAGGGCTTATTTTGAGTGTAAGATTTTGGAAGTTTTCCTCTTTTGTATTCTGCTACTGAATCTTTTTTATTATTTTTTTGTTCTGTTTTACTTTCAATTGTTTTTCTAGATCCCTCATTACCACCTCAAAATGTTTTTGCTATTTTTCTATCTTTGTTGATTCTTTAAATTTTTTTTTTCATTTTCTGCTCATATTTATATATTTTCACTTTTTGTCTGATTTTTCTCTATATTTCTTAAGTGACTCTCTTTTCACTTCTCGTCCTTTTCTCAGTTTTATTTTATATATATATTTTTTTTTCATGTATTTTTTTCTTGATGTTCTTTTTCTATAATTTTTTTTAGAATTTCCTTAACTTCCTTTTTCTTTTTTTTGCATTCTTTATTCTACCATTCGATCTTCTGCCACTTTTGTTTTAATTTTTTTTTTAACTTTTGCTTTTGTTAGAGTATTTTTTTAATTTTCTTTGTTTCTTCTTTCTTTCGAGTTTGTCTTTGTTAAAATTTATTTGTATTTTTTTATGCTTTCTTTAGTCTAGCTGCCTATTTCTACTTTTCTGCACATTTTCACTTTTTTTTTCTTTGCTATTTTTTCTTTCATTGTCAGTACCATAGAAAGATGGTCTGATTTTAATTTCTTTCAATTGTTTTTCTGGACCCTACATTACTACCTTAAAATGTTTTTGCTATTTTTCTATCTCTATTGATTCTTTAATATTCTTTTTTTATTTTCTGCTCATATTTATATGTTTCCACTTTTTGTTTGATTTTTTAGGATCTCTATATTTCTTAAGTGGCTCTCTTTTCACTTCTCGTCTTTTTCTCAGTTTTTTTTTATATATATATTTTAATTATGTATTTTTTTCTTGATGTCTTTTTCCTATATTTTTTTTAGAATATGTTTAACTTTCTTTTTCTTTTTTCTCCATTCTTTATCCTACCATTCGATCTTTTGCCACTTTTGTTATAATTTTTTCTTTAATTGTTGCTTTTGTTACAGTCTTTTTTAAACTTTTTTTGTTTTCTCTTTCTTTTGGGTGTGTCTTTGTTAAAATTTATTTGTATTTTTTTATGCTTTTTTTAGTCTAGCTGTCTATTTCTACTTCTCTGCATATTTTTACTTTTCTTTTCTTTGCTATTCTTTCTTTCATTGTCAGTACCATAGAAAGATGGTCTAATTTTAATTTCTTTCAATTGTTTTTCTGGACCTCTTACTACCACCTAAAAATGTGTTTGCTATTTTTCTATCTCTATTGATTCTTTAATATTCTTTTTTTATTTTCTACTTATATTTATATATTTACACTTTTTGTTTGATTTTTTAGGATCTTTATATTTCTTAAGTGACTCTTTTTTTACTTCTCGTTCTTTTCTCAGTTTTTTTTTTATATATATATTTTTATCATGTATTCTTTTCTTGATGTCTTTTCCCTATATATTTTTTTAGAATATGTTTAACTTTCTTTTTCTTTTTCCTGCATTCTTTATCCTACCATTCGATCTTTTGCCACTATCGGTTTAATTTTTCCTTTAATTGTTGCTTCTGTTAATTTTTTTTGTTTCTTCTTTTTTCCGGGTTTGTCTTTGTTAAAATGTATTTGTATTTTTTATTCTTTCTTTAGTCTAGCTGTCTATTTCTACTTCTCTGCACATTTTCACTTTTTTTTTCTCTGCTATTCTTTCTTTCATTGTCAGTACCATAGAAAGATGGTCTGATTTTACCCTTTTTCTCTTACATTTTCAAATGATTCATCATCTGTTATTATATAATCAATTACTGTTAAGCATTTATAATGGCAGTTATTGGTTTGTTTTTTACTTTAATGCTTCTGTGCTAACTCTTAATGCTTTTCTAATGTGTTTTTTTTTGAGTAGATTTTAAAGTCGCTGTATTTGTCCTTAGTTTATAACTTCAATATAAGCGTTGGCAATTATTTCTTTGTGCTTTTTATCTAGCCAGAACTGTTTTATGTAAATTTTTTACCATTGCTTTGTGTGGTCTGCGGTCAAAAGCCTTATTATAGTCTATAAAGCACGCACTGTTTACGTATACAATGCTGTATTAAGGCTTGTATGACTTACTACATTTTTTTTTATAATATTGTTTTTTTAGATTGCCGGAGCTATTGTTACCTATGAATTAGTACTAATCCAGTTTAATGACAGCTTGTTGAAAACTAGTGAAGAGCGATTTGGGGGTTGTGCTGTTTTTGTCTAAAAATTTAATCTGCTAATTTAAACAAAATGAATAAACAATACCAGTAAATATTTTTGTTTTTATTCTTTTTAGTTTATTTTAGTTTATTTTAGTTTATTTTAGTTTATTTTAGTTTATTTTAGTTTATTTTAGTTTATTTTAGTTTATTTTAGTTTATTTTAGTTTATTTTAGTTTATTTTAGTTTATTTTAGTTTATTTTAGTTTATTTTAGTTTATTTTAGTTTATTTTAGTTTATTTTAGTTTATTTTAGTTTATTTTACTTTATTTTAATTTATTTTAGTTTATTTTAGTTTATCTCTTTATTGCGTTTTTGTACGTTTTTGGCTTTCTGTTAAAATGTGTATTGTCAAAAATTAAAAGCATAATTTAATAAAATTACAGAAAAAAAACACAAAACTTAAGAGTTGTCAGAAAAACAGAGGTTATGGTTATTGTGCCCTCTACATTTACAAACATACAAGCACCCATAGGCAGACAAAAGCCGTTTTCTGTTCAGAAGAAAACTTTCGATTGGTTTGAATTCGAACCCACGTCACTTTTTCGGCTAGGCTCTGAACGCACTATCGTCAGCCCCTTAGTCAGCAATAACAATTTATTATAATAAAACAACAAAAAGCTTTAAAAAGACTTCGAAAGACCGTGGCTAAATAACAGTTTGACTATGCCTCAACGGAGAGCCTGTAGCTACATAAAAAAAGATGATTTTTTTAAACGCTACTCAATTCTGCATAATCCTAGTAGAAATTACAAAATTCTCTACCATTTTTTAGAAATCTAGCATTTAAATGTTGTTGTAGACTTATTTAATTGTTGTTGTAGACTTAACTAACAAATACCATAAAAAATTATAAACACTAGATAATTGTATGTGTGTAAACAAGTTAAATAATTATTAAAATAAAGTTCAAGTTTTTAATTAACAATAATTCCACCTCAAATAGACAGTTACGATACGTCATTGCGCATAACTGTAAAGCCAAAAGATAAGAATAGCAAATAAAATAAAAAAAAATAAAACGCAAAGCTTAAAAAAAATTAAAAAAGTTAGCAGCAGAAAAAAAAACTGTAAAAAATTTGATTATAAAAAGTATATAGAAAAGTAAAATATATGAAAAAATTTCAAACAAATTTGTAGAGAGACAGTGGAAAGCATTGAAAATTAACAAAAACCGAAAAAAAGAACATGAGTGAAGAAACATAATCAGCTGAAAAACGCGAAAAGATTAAAAAAATAAGGGAAGGAATTAATACAGCTGACAATAAAACAAAAAAAAAACAGATTAAAACTGCAAAATTAGAAAAGAAGCGTAAAAGAATAGAGCTAAAGTAGCAAAGAAAGAACAGAAAATAAAGAAAGGAGCAAAATAAATAAAGTAAAATAAAAAATTTGTAAAGAACTGATAAAGACAGAACGAGAGGTAGAAAATCTAATGAATAAAACCAAAAAAGGAGTAGAGTGAATAGAAAAGAGGAGAACTAAATGAAAATAACGGGTTAGTAAACAAGATTATAAACCAAAAATATAAAAGCAATAAAGTTATTATTATATCTTTAATTAAAGTATCGGAAAATGCGACTTTCGTATGATTAGATGCTCTTACAACAAATAATAAAAACCTGATTTATTGTAAAAAACTGACAGAAACAGTTGTTATAAATCAAAACTTGATCAAAAAACTTGATTTAAAAAGTTTTTTTTGAAAACCGATCAAAACATTTAACTTTTGATAGAATTTTGAATGAATAAAGATATCAACATATAATCAGTATAACATTTTCTTGTGTTCTCTTCAGAAAGCCCAAACGTTGAACTATTTTTTCTTATTTTCAATCTAATAGGTTTCTGGGCAGCAAAAAATTTGTAAGATTACAAATAACACAAAAATATAATTTTTTTTATACTTTTTTCAAACTTTAAACATTTTCCCAGTTCTAAACCGTCAATAACTTTTTATGCGTTTTTTTATCTTTGTATATACCTAAGCTTATTTCTTACCTAATAGTTTGAAGGCATCTTTGGCATAAGGTTTCTTATTGGGTCGCTTAGTCGCTTGTAGCTTGAATTCTTTCGTCCAATAGTGGTTAAACTAACCAGAAAATAACAGTTAAACCAGCCAATAGTGGCTGGTTTAACTGTTATTTTCACCGCCCACAATTAAAATTTTAAAAACCAACATCTTTTGTAAACCAAATAACAAACTACATACATGGAAAAATTAAATTAAACAAACATTTTTAAGTAACTTTTACAAGCGGCTTAAATTTTTTTTTTATTTTATAAAAAAAATGTAAAAAAAGCAATGAAAGTAACAAAAACAAAGAAAAAACATAAGAAGAGAAAAATAATCAGATGAGAAATGTAAATAGATAATAAAAATCAGTAAAAAAACACAACGAATAAATTGATATAGCTGACAAAAACACCAAAAAAAGAGACACACAAAAAGAAAAGATTAAAAGTAAGAAAGATAGAAAAAAGTCTGAAACAGCAAAATTAGAAAAGAAGCGTAACAGAAAAAAGCTAAAACAGCAAAAAAAAAAATTCAAAAAAAAAACAGCAAAAAAATAAAGAAGAAAGCCAAATAAAATAGTTAAACTAATATAAAAAAAAAGTAAAAAACCGATAGAGACAAAACAAGAGATAGAAAACCTAATAATGAATAAAAACGAAAAAAGAATAGAATGAATGAAGAGATGAACTTTAATTATTTTTTTTTACAAAAGTGTCTAATTTTGTTTTAATGCCTTATGATTTTTTTTAAATGCTTTTCAGATCATAAATCAAAATAGTTGTTTACAATAAAATATTATTATGACCCATTGAACTGGATCAAAACCAATTCATATGAAACAATGGCTCCAGCAATCTAAAAAACAAAACAAAAGTATAATTTTTCTACTAATATTCGCACAAATTTACACTTAAAATCAGAGATTTGGTAACTCTGAACATCTTGTGTCCTGTTAAAGCTGCCGCATCTAGCTTTACTTGATACAAAAACCGCTCAATCTGCAAAAATAGGCCAAAACAGTAACATAGGGTTGTAAAAGATTATATATTCAACAAAAAGTTTATCAAGATAGCGCTGTTTTTTCTACCAAAAAAATATAACAAAAAAGTATCACTATATATTTTTAACTTTAGATCTGGAAATTATTGCTTTTGTCGTGTGCTTGTTGCTGCAACAATTTTTTTTTATAAAATATGAAATTTTCTTAGTTTTTAGAAGTATTTTTGTTGTAGAACTAAAATAAAACAAGTTTAAATTTGCCCTGTCACAACAAAAAAATAAAAAAAAATACATTTGCGATAGATCATGTTAAATTTTATTTTCAAAAAAAAAATTTTTCTTGTGTTTTGTGGAGTACAAAACTCTCAAGTGAACCTTTTATAGTTTAGACTTTCAAATAAAAAAATACTTACTTCGCAATTGAATACTGCATGTGGCAAAGTACTTAAATAGAACAAAGGTCTTTTACTTTCTGAATTGACAGTAGCTGCGTATAAAGCCACTGTAATAATTCGAGCGATGAGAAATCCAAACGAAAATGCAAAGTAAAATTTTTCAACTAAAGCCTTTTCTGATGGACGTCTAAACATAAAAACACAAAATATAAGAAAAACCAAAAAAAAAAACATATATAAAACAAAGAATCTTATCACAAACACTGAGATTTTAAAGCTTTTCCATGGTATCGTCGATAATTTTTTTAGGATTATTTTTTTTAAAAGAATAATTTTATGTGTGTTTAGACGTCTAATTTGTAGTTGCTACGATATAACAGCATAAACTTAGTCGATTTCAATATTCAGCTTTACATTTCTAGTCTTATTTTTCTAAAACTTTTGGAAGAGCCCTGTGATTCTCTACCCGAATCCTATTATTTCTTCAAAACAATGATCAGAAATAATATATACTTTCATAATCATACTTTTATTTCATCTTCCATTTATTCGTTTTGAGTATTTGTCTTTATCTGGTTCTTTATCTTTATCTTACGGTTAAGCGTCGTGGTAAGTAATAACTTATAATAAACAAAATGTTTTTGCAGATTTATTTTGCAGTCAATTAGAGTAATTAATTAAATTCTCTGCTTAAATTATCTTACACAATATTATAACGCTTTTAATTCGTGTGTAAATTAACATTAATTTTGTTTTGTCTGTTGTTTCTTTTTTTTTTCTTTTCTGGTGCTGTTTTTTTTTCTCTTATTTTTTTGTAGTTGCTTTCTTGTTTCTTCTTCTTTCCTGATCTGGTCTTTATTTTTTTTTGACGTTTTTTTATTTTCTTAGTGTCGGCCTTTCCTTACTTCTTGTCAGTTTATTACTTGTTCTTCTTTAATTTCTTAACGTTACTTATTGAGACGTTTAAATAATTGCTGTAAAAGCAACTGTTTCAGTTGTAGTTGGCTGTTTTTTATTGTTTTTGTGCGGCTTCTTTATTGTATAATTGTACACACCTACCATTTTTAAAAATTAAATGTATACAAGCGTTGTTTTTATAATTTTTTTTGCAAATATTTATGTAATTATTTGTAATAAAACTTTAGATCAGTATACAAGTTTAGCTAACTTGACAAATAGTACGCTTTTAATTTTTATTTAATCTCTATGCATTATAACCTTTCAGCATCTTTTGGTCGAATGAGACGTATTCAGCCAATCACAGCCTCTAGGCGTTACTAGAAATAGAACAACTCTAACGTCGTTGCTCTTGATTCTTCTAGCTACTGTTAAACAATGCTCTTCATATTGCTTTG
The DNA here is from genome assembly GCA_947359425.1 of Lagria hirta. Taxonomy (NCBI): domain Eukaryota; kingdom Metazoa; phylum Arthropoda; class Insecta; order Coleoptera; family Tenebrionidae; genus Lagria; species Lagria hirta. The sequence continues at coordinate 49,804,584 of OX375794.1, forward strand.
TATTCTTCTCCTTTTTTTTGTCTGTTGTTTTCTTTTTTTTTTTCTGATGTTTTCTCTTTTTCTCTTATTTTTTTGTTTTGTTGTTTAATAGTTTTATCTTTTCTTTCTAATTTTTTATTTTCTTAGTGTCGTCTTTTCTCTACTTTTTGTCATTTTATTACTTGTTCCTCTTTATTTTCTTAACGTTACTTATTGACACGTTTAAATAATTGCTATAAAAGCAACGGTTTTAGTTGTAGTTAGCTGTTTTTTATTGTTTTTGTGCGGCTTCTTTATTGTATAATTGTACACACCTACCATTTTTAAAAATTAAATGTATACAAGCGTTGTTTTTATAATTTTTTTTGCAAATATTTATGTAATTATTTGTAATAAAACTTTAGATCAGTATACAAGTTTAGCTAACTTGACAAATAGTACGCTTTTAATTTTTATTTAATCTCTATGCATTATAACCTTTCAGCATCTTTTGGTCGAATGAGACGTATTCAGCCAATCACAGCCTCTAGGCGTTACTAGAAATAGAACAACTCTAACGTCGTTGCTCTTGATTCTTCTAGCTACTGTTAAACAATGCTCTTCATATTGCTTTGTATTCTTCTCCTTTTTTTTGTCTGTTGTTTTCTTTTTTTTTTTCTGATGTTTTCTCTTTTTCTCTTATTTTTTTGTTTTGTTGTTTAATAGTTTTATCTTTTCTTTTTAATTTTTTATTTTCTTAGTGTCGTCTTTTCTCTACTTTTTGTCATTTTATTACTTGTTCCTCTTTATTTTCTTAACGTTACTTATTGACACGTTTAAATAATTGCTATAAAAGCAACGGTTTTAGTTGTAGTTAGCTGTTTTTAATTGCTTTTGTGCGGTTTCTTAAAATTGTACATCACTACAATTTTTAAAAATTTAATGTATACAGGCGTTGTTTTTGTAATTTTTTTTGCAAATATTTAGGTAATTATTCGTAATAAAACTTTTAATCATTAAATAAGTTTGCCTAACTTGACACATAGTTAAAAGCTTCCAGCATCTTTTGGTAGAATGAGAGTTATTCAGCCAATCACAGCCTATAGGCGTTACTAGAAATAGAACAACTCTAACGTCGTTGCTCTCGATTCTTCTTGAAGCTACTGTTAAATAATGCCTTCCCTATTGCTTTATATTATTGTCTTTTTTTGTCTGTTGTATTCTTTTTTTTTCTGATGCGGTTTCTTTTCCTCTTATTTTTTTTGTTGTGGATTTTTTGTTTTATCTTTTCTTTCTAATTTTTTTATTTTTTTAGTGTCGTCTTTTCTCTACTTTTTGTCATTTTATTACTTGTTCTTCTTTATTTCCTTAACGTTACTTATTGAACCGTTTAAATAATTGATGTAGAAGCAACTGTTTCAGTTGTAGTTAGCTGTTTTTTATTGCTTTTGTGCGGCTTCTCATTGTATAATTGTACACACCTACAACTTTTTTTAAAATTAAATGTATACAAGCGCTGTTTTTATAATTTTTTTTGCAAATATTTATGTAATTATTTGTAATAATGCCCTTCATATTGCTTTAAATTGTTGTCTTTTTTTTGTCTGTGTTTTTCTATTTTTTTTCTGATGTTGTCTCTTTTTCTCTTATTTTTTTGTTTTGTTGTTTTATTGGTTTTATCTTCCCTTTCTAATGTTTTTATTTTCTTACTGTCGTTTTTTCTATACTTTTTGTCATTTTATTACTTGTTCTTCTTTATTTTCTTAACGTTACTTATTGAGACGTTTAAATAATTGCTGTAGGAGCAACTGTTTCAGTTGTAGTTGGCTGTTTTTTATTGCTTTTGTGCGGCTTCTTATTGTATAATTGTACATACCTTTCATTTTTTATAAATTAAATGTATACAAGTGTTGTTTTTATAATTTTTTTGCAAATATTTATGTAATTATTTATAATAAAGCTTTTGATCATTATATAAGTTTGGCTAATTTGACACATAGTACGATTAAAAGCTTCCAGCATTTTTTGGTCAAATGATAGGTATTCAGCCAATCACAGCCTATAGGCGTTACTAGAAATAGAACAATTCTAACATTGATGCTCTAGATTCAACTTATAGTTAGTGCTAAATAATGCGCCTCTTATTAGTTCTGATTGTTTCATTTAAAAACCTTTCTAATTTTCTCTGTGAAACTGCAATAACCTGTTGAAGTAAACAATTTATATGTTTAATTTCTGGCTGAGTCACTGTAATTTAGAAGATTAAATTTTCTTCCCTTAAGAGTTATAAGACCAAGTTGTTTAAAAATAAATCTGTTTTTTTTTCATATAATTTTCTCACTTTTCTATTATTTGTACTTTGATTTAAATTTGTTTAGTCTTGTTTTTATTTCCCTTCTTTTGTTAACGTTTTTTTTACAGGCTCTAAATTGTTTCAATGTTGCGTTAGAAATGTTATGTGTTGTTTTCTCTTTTCTTGAACTCTTCAGTTTTCTATATTTATAACGTTTGTTGAAATATTCAACCAATTGTTCTACTTATTCTTTTTTGTTATATTCTATTGTTGTTTTTTTTTCTTTTAATTGACGTTGTTGTTTTTTTTAAATTGCTGTCTTACTTTCTTTTATTTTATGATATCGTCTTTATTATTTATTCTGTCATTTTTTTTCTAAGTGTAATTTTTTTTCTACTTTTTGTCAGTTTATTACTTGTTTTTCTTGATTTTTTAACGTTACTTATTGAAGCGTTTAAATAATTGCTGTAGAAGCAACTGTTTCAATTGTAGTTGGCCGTTTTCCATTGCTTTTGTGCGACTTTTTGTATTCTAAATCCATACAACTTTTTTTAAATTAAATGTATACATGCTATGTTTTTATAAATTTTTTGCAATTATTCATGTAACTATTTCTAATGAATATTTTGACCATTACATAATTTTTGACTAACTTTACACATGCCACGCTTTTGTTTTTAATTGTTTGAAAGCTTCCAGTATTTTTTGATCAAATGGTAGGTTTTCAGCCAATCACAGCCTATGGGTGTTTCTAGAAGCAAGACAATTCAAACGCTGCAAATTCTCCTCAAAGCTGGTGATAAATAATGTAGCAAAATTGTATGATCTATTATCTTTAGTGCCTGATGCTAGGTGGATTAATTAGCAACAAAACTTAGTATCGTTCTCTTGTTGCTAAAGAATCATAAAAGCTTTAAAAGCAGAGGCGCTTAAAAAAGTGAAAATACTAAAATACTTACTGCAGCGTATTGAAAAGTTGTACCAAAATTACAAAAATATTATTTCCAAACGACAACAGCATTATATTAGAAACAGCATCGTCAACAGCACTGCACAAAACCGTAATTTTTGTGTAATCTTCCCTCAACTTTCTCCATAATTCCTCATCGGCCTCTGCTTTCTTCGCATAATGTGCGACAGCTTTTGCAATTTGGGTAAAGCGACTGGATAATGCCACACTAATCAAAATAATAAATAAATCCATAAAACTCCACGATAACGTACTTAAAATATTAACAGCTTGCAGCAAAATTCCCCAAAAAATGTTGTACTCTACAACGGAAAAAAAATCCGTAAAACGGCCAATAAAATAGTTGTTTACGAATTCCATAGAGCTGTTGCCTTGTTTAGTATTTATTATGGCATATGTGAGAAATAACGAATGTTCAACTGAAAAGTACTAAATTTATTAGAAGGGACCTATGCTATAATTATTTTACCCACTACAAGCTGCAGTTATTATAACGCTTGAAAGGGTTTTGAGTCTTCCAGAAAGACTGACAGGATAGCCGTAAATTTCTAAGGCAGCATCAGTATTGGACCATTTTTTCATCAGAAGCGGCCATTTTTTTGCCACTTCAATAAACAAAATTACTGTTACTACAGTTACCAACAGGAAAAGTAACGTTACTGAAACATGTTAGAACGTAAGACTTTATTTATTTTATTTTGCAATAAAATAGAAAGTAAAAGGTTGGCGCTGACTATGAAAAAAAACAAATCTAACCTTGATTAAATAAAAATTTAAAAAAAATGTGAGCCGTCACAAGACGCCTGGCAGAGGTGAAAATTCAGAATTATTTCATACAAGTAAAATGCATAAAAGTAGGTATTATTTGTGTGTAATACAACTCAATGATAGTTATATTCAATGTTGCCTCGAACGGTATTACTGTGACAATTAGTGGATGATAGCTGAACGACTGAAGTATCCAAGCTTGGTGGCTTGATGTCGCGAGCGAAATATAAAGCGCACTACGTCAAACATTTGAAAAAAGTGACACTTTCTATTTCATTTTTTAATAGAATTTGACATTACCAAAATCTCCAAACGTCACATCTTTAAGCCGGACCATCTTGATGATTTGAAACACCACATTTACAGCTGCAAAAGCCGCAAAAAGCCCAGAATAGATGGTTCTCTTCGCCCGCCATTTAAATTCCAAAAAAGTGCAATTTGGCTTTGTAATTCCACATACGGGCAGCATTCCAAAACATTGAGCAAAAATGAGCATAAAGCAAAGACAACGATGAGTATTCATGCCCTTTTCGTCCAACATTTTTTCTTCTGTAACAAAGAAATGAAAATCAATTTTCCAACTAGCTAAATTTTCTTTTAAATAAATATTTATTTTGTGGAAATTAATGGACGTAAAGTGTCGATACAAGTACGAAAAGAAAATATTTACAAAGTACGTAAAACTGCTGAGCTTAAAAGCTCGAAAGAGGGCTAGAATAAAACAAAAATAATTTATTTTGTTGTGAAAAATGCTAATATTGCCTTATTGATAAGAGATAAATTGGGAAAAAAGCGGCATCTTTTATGTATAATAGATTTATCTGAGTTTAACAAGATTATTAGAATAATATTTACAAGAGTTGCGGTGAAAGTAATTGTTTTTGTTTTTGAATTTTATCGATATTTATTAACTGATTTATGTCACTCAAATATCTTCAATCACACTTATTAGATAATAATTTAACAAACCATAATAACATTATTAGCAATTCATGTCAACTTTTATTGTTAGTCAACAGTACATCATAAATAATCACATATTTACTATAATTATTAATTGTACAAAACTAGTTTTTTTTTAATTTGCATTGGGTTGGTATTAGTGCATTTATAACATTTAATTTCAAACTGTCAAACTGATTTTCAAAAATAATTTCTAGACTAATAATTTATTTTGGTTCCCAAGGATACAGGATGTAAGCGAATTATTTAGACAATCCTTACCGATCTGACAAAGAAACAAAATTGTAAAAAAGTTTTAATAATCATCTTTTTAGATTTTTATTTTTATTGTCCTGGAGCTACCATTTACTGCCCTAAGAGAAACTAAAGTGCCGCTTTCATATTGATAAAAAATATCTTTCTTTAATGATGGTTACTGAAACTAAAAGAAACAACTGGAATTTGCTATTTTTACAAATGCGGAAATAATCGTAAATAAGTTTTAACCTTTTAAACATTAACTAAATTTAATAAAAGATTCTGTCTTGAAAGACATATTGAACACATAAGTAATATTGACGCACGCGTTTTATAAAACTTGTCTGCGGCTTGTTTTTCTACCCTGAGACATGTGCGCTAAATCAACCCTTATAAAACTAGTTGTTTAATATACCAATAAAATTCATGATCTTTCTTCTAATTGGTTTGTATTAATTTCTAATTTTTTTGTCATATGTTTAATTCAATTCTTTTCCATACATTTAATTTTTTTTCTGTTTTTTACTCTGCTCTGCTATCTGTTATTTTTAATTTTTTATTTAATATTTTGTTTTTATCTAATTTTTTTTAAGGCGTTTTGTTAAGTTTTTTTTTTCATTTTCACATTGACTCCACCATTTTTCTTATTTTTTGTTTGTTTATATTTTTATTTCTGGTTTTAAACTGTCCAGTGTCCAAACGTCTATAGATAAATTTTTAGTTGGCAAAGCATAACTGCAATAATCACGTCAAATGTCAATGACGTCATAATTAGTTATTAATTTTCACTTACGGATTATTGCTTTTATCTCTTTGAAAAAAAAAAGGTATTTATTTTAAAGCTGGAGTATTTTAAAAAGTATCTTACTTGTCTAATAAGTCATTAAAATAATAATAATAAAAAACAGTTAAAAAAGCGTTAAATAAAAAAAACTTAGTTAAAAAAAAGAAAGATATTGCCCAAGTGTTGGAAATAAAAAAACAAAAAACCAAAAAACATTTTAGGGAAGCGACATACATATATGTAGTATAGTAGAAAAAAAAATCAAGAAAGGCAGAGATAAGTATCTGAAAAATTAGAAAAGATAGAGATATAAATAAGCACAGAAGAAGCGCAAAAATAGATAATTTAGAAGAATTAAAGATACATTAAATAATTAGTTAAATTTTACTAAATAATAAGAGAAAAATATAAAAGTAAGATATAACTAATAAAAATGTTAGAAAAATAATAAAAAGAAATGAGAAGAATATATTTAAAAAAATGTAGATATTTTTTAGACAAAATAAAAATAATAATAAAAAAAGCGTAGCAAGTGATTGTAGGTGAATTTTTCTTATTTTTTAACCGACTTCAAAAAAAAAGAAAGTTATTAATTTGACTGTATTTTTTTTATGTGTGACTTCATAACTTTTTTTCTAATAAGCCATTGTCATGATATAAAAGAAAAAAAAAATAAGTGAGAAAATAATAGTAAAAACAATAATTAAAAAACTGTTTAATAATAAAAATTTAATTAAAAAAAGTAAGACATTGCTAAAAAGAACAAAAAACAAAAAAAACATTGTAGAAAAACGACATATTGAGTTTAAAAATAATAAAAAAGTGAGACAAGTAAGTATCTAGAGAATTAGAAAAGATAAAGATATAAAAATAAGTAAGAAAGCGAGCAAAAACATAAAAAAACATAAAAAAAATAAACAAGAGTTTATTTTTTTATCAACATTATTTTAGTTCATTTTAGTTCATTTTAGTTCATTTTAGTTCATTTTAGTTTATTTTAGTTTAATTTAGTTAATATTAGTTCATTTTAGTTCAGTTTAGCTCATTTTAGTTGAGTTTATGTTAGCTTTATTCAGTTCCTTCTAGTTTATTTTAATTTATTTTAGTCTATTTTAGTCTATTCTCGTCTATTTTAGGTCATTCTTATTTATTTTAGTTTAATTCGGTTGATTTTAGTTCAACTCAGTTTATTTTAGCTCAATTCAGTTTATTACAGTCAATTCTTAAATATTGTAGATTATTTTAACTCATTGTAATCTTTTTTAGTTAAATTTAGTTTATTTTATAAACTCTTTTCACTTTAAATTATTTTAGTTCGTTGTAGTTTAATACAGCTTATTTTATACCATTCTCTCTTTTATACCATTTATTTTACTTCAATTCAGTTTATTTTAGTTTGATTATTCTGGTGTAGTTCGATTTATTTTAGTTTATTTTAGTTTATTTGAATTTATTTTAGTTTAATTTTGATTATTTTAGCCGATTTCTCTTTATTCTAGTTTGTTTTAATTTATTTTAGCTTTTTTTTTAGTTTATTTTAGTTTAATTCAGTCTATTACAGTTAACTCTAGCTTATTGTAAGTTAATTTAACTCATTGCAATTTTTTTTAGTTAAATTTAGTTTATTTTATAAATTATTTTTACTTTAAAGTACTTCAGTTCATTGTAGTTTAATACAGTTTGTTTTATACCATTCTCGTTTATTTTACTTCAATTCAGTTTATTTTAGTTTGATTATTCTGGTGTAGTTCGATTTATTTTAGCTTATTTTTGTTTATTTTAGTTTATTTGCATTTATTTTAGTTTAATTTTGATTATTTTAGCCGATTTCTCTTTATTCTAGTTTGTTTTAATTTATTTTAGCTTTTTTTTTAGTTTATTTTAGTTCAATTCAGTCTACTACAGTTAACTCTAGCTTATTGTAAGTTAATTTAACTCATTGTAGTTTTTTTTAGTTAAATTTAGTTTATTTTATAAATTATTTTTACTTTAAAGTATTTCAGTTCATTGTAGTTTAATACAGTTTGTTTTATACCATTCTCGTTTATTTTACTTCAATTCAGTTTATTTTAGTTTGATTATTCTGGTTTAGTTCGATTTATTTTAGTTTATTTTAGTTTATTTTAGTTTATTTTAGTTTATTTTAGTTTATTTTAGTTTATTTTAGTTTATTTTAGTTTATTTTAGTTTATTTTAGTTTATTTTAGTTTATTTTAGTTTATTTTAGTTTATTTTAGTTTATTTTAGTTTATTTTAGTTTATTTTAGTTTATTTTAGTTTATTTTAGTTTATTTTAGTTTATTTTAGTTTATTCTAGTTTATTTATGTTTATTTTAGTTATTTGAATTTATTTTAGTTTAATTTTGTTTATTTTAATCGATTTCTGTTCATTCTAGTTTGTTTTAGTTTATTTTAGTTTTTTTTTAGTTTATTTTAGTTCAATTCAGTTTATTACAGGTAATTCTAGCTTATTGCAAATCAGTTTAACTTATTGTAATTTTTTTAGTTAAATTTAGTTTATTTTTTAAATTATTTTCACTTTAAATTATTTTAGTTTATTGTAGTTTAATACAGTTTATTTTATACCATTATCGTTTATTTTACATCAATTCAGTTTATTTTAGTTTGATTATTCTGGTTTGGTTCGATTTATTTTAGTTTATTCTTGTTTATTTTAGTTCATTTGAATTTATTTTAGTTCAATTTTGTTTATTTTAATCGATTTCTGTTCATTCTAGTTTGATTTAATTTATTTTAGTTTTTTTTTACTTTATTTTAGTTTAATTCAGTTTATTACAGTTAATTCTAGCTTTTTGTAAATTAGTTTAACTCATTGTAATTTTTTTTAGTTAAATTTAGTTTATTTTATAAATTATTTTAGTTCATTGTAGATTAATACAGTTTATTTTATACCATTCTCGTTTATTTTACTTCAATTCAGTTTATTTTAGTTTGATTATTCTGGTTCATTTCGATCTATTTTAATTTAATTTAGTTCATTTTAGTTTGATTAAGTTTATTTTAGATTAGTTTACTTTAGTTTATTTTTTCTTTCAGTTCCTTCTAGTTTATTTCAATTTAATTTAGTCTATTTTATTTTATCTTAGGTCATTCTTATTTACTCATTATTCTTATTTATTTTAATTCGGTTTATTTTAGTTTAATTCAGGTTATTTTAGCTCAATTTGGGTTTATTACAGTTAATTCTAGCTTATTGCAAATTAGTTTAACTTATCGTAATTTTTTGTAGTTGAATTTAGTTTATTTTATTTCACTTTAAATTATTTTAGTTCATTGTAGTTTAATACAGTTTTTTATACCATTTTCGTTTATTTTACTCTAATTCAGTTTATTTTACTGTATTTTAGCTTATTCTGGTTCATTTCGATTTATTTTAGTTCATTTGAATTTATTCTAGTTTATATTAGTTCAATTTAGTTTATTTTAGTTCAATTTTAGTCTTTTGCTGTTCATTCTCGTTTGTTATAATTTATTTTAGTTTTTTTTAGTTTATTTTATTTTAATTTAGTTTATTTTAGTTTAATTCAATTTATTTTAGTCTAGTTCAGTTTTTTCTAGTTTATTTCAATTCACTTTAGTTTATTTTATATTATTTTACTTTATTTTAGTTGAATTTAGTTTTTTTTTAGCTTAATTTAGTTAGGCTTTCTATCTTGCCTACTATTCTTTATATTCCCATTTTAATTTTGATCACTCACTATTGACCACTTTCCCCCGACATCATTAATTAAAGCTCAAATCTCACACGACAAACATGTTTTTTTCTGTCACGAGCTTTACCAACACGAAATACTCATTGATTTTGTATAATATTATAAATGCGTAGACGTAGAACAATGTCGACTAAAAAAGTCAGTAATTTGAGAATACATAACTCATTATGGTTCCCGATTATACTTCTACAGATTTTTGGATATTTTCCTGTAACTGGAGTGTCTGACAACTCCTCAACTTCCCTCAAATTTTCCTGGCTTTGCCTTAAAACGTTTTACTCAATATTCCAGCTAATAAGCGTTTTTCTTCATGCTGGAATTTTGTTCTATGTGACCGTAATTAAAGGAATTACAATCAGTCTGTCAAGTAATCATCAAAAAATTTTGATCTATGTTACTTATTCTATTTAATATTTTAGGTCATGTGGTATTTTACGCAACTGCAGTTGTATCAAGTATTATTTTTTTTAAACTAGCAGCAGATTGGCCTGCACTTATCAACAAATGGCACAAAATAGAGCTGATGCTTGGAGATGCACAATTTAAAGTAAATTTGCGTCAAAAGTTGAACATAATAGTTCTCTTGTTCATATCTGTAGCTACAGGTTGGTATGAACAAAAAATTTGTGTTCTATTTTGGTAATTTTGAAGCAGTTGAACATTTTTTAGCGATTTACAGACGTTTAGTGCTAGCTTTATCTCAACAATCCCACAATTCTGTTCAAGAATTCTATAAAAAATATTTCACATTTACATTTTCGGTAATAAACTATGCCTTATGGAAAGGGATCATTCTGCAGATTACGAGCTTAAATGCAACTATAGCCTGGAATTTTGTTGATATTTTTATAATTATTTTAAGTACAGCATTTGCATCTCGTCTGAGGCAGTTTAGAGAGAAAGTTCAAAGTGTTGTTTTTGCTAAAGTATTTGGTTGAAGTTTGAGTCACGAAAGATTTCGATTGCGTCATAATTTTGCTCTTCTTGTCAGTTTTCTTAACCTAACTTTTTTTAAGTTTTTAGTACATTTTCAGCGCCATAAAGCCTCTTGATATCGGACCATTTTATTTACTTTTTCTAATAACCAGCTTGTATTTTATATCAGCAAAAATCAAGTGACATATCAACTAAACAAAGTATAAGTACTTTATTTTCTATGACCACTTGCTACGGCGAAATCAGCAATGACTGATTTTGTTGGTAATAATAGTAACAAAACTGGAATTATATTAGTACACCTGCAGCTTTTAGCCCATTTTCGGTCACAATAAAATTTGTAATTTGTCAATTTTAATTTTCGGTATTTGAATAAGTATTTTTCAGCACATAAAACACAATGTGCAACAATGAGATTAAAATAAAGAGAAAAAAAAAAGAATAGACAGAAGAAGTATGTCACATGAAAAATATGTAAAGTATTCATAGAGAATCAAAGTCAAGAACATCATTCAAAAGCGTATAGAAGAAAACTGGTAAAAAATGAAAGAAAGCAGCACCTAGAACGAACTTTGTAAAAATTTGCAAAATATACAAAAGTGAGAAATTCAAAAAAGAAATACTTACGGCATAATAAAAGAACAGCAACAATATTTTTGAAAATAACAAGAGCCAAAATATAAGAGTAGATAAGATATAAGAGACAAACACAAAACAGTGTAGATAATAATAAAATAAAAAACTAGAAAAATACCTAAAACAATAAAAGCTACGAAAAATTTAGAATAAAAAAATAGCATTATGCCGAAAAAAAAGACTATAGTAGCCATAGATGATTTATCTTGATAAGTGTATTGTAGAAAAACTTTTTGCCCGTAAGCTTTTTGTGAGTAGAAAATCTTTTGACAGCTTTTTACCTGATTATATAGGTTGTCAATGTCTTCTGACATTACCAGCCACAATTTACTTAGAAGAAAGGCTTTTTTAAAAGTCTATGCAAATTTTGTGAGTTTTTCTTTGCTTTTAGTCAGCTTTTTTCGTTTTAAGAAGAATAGACTAAAGTCTGTCAGCTCAAAATGTCTTTCATTTTTTCTCTTCCTGAAAGTAAGGCTGTATTAAAATTCTTATTTACTTTATTATTTAAATACTGTTTTTTCTCTACCTACCTTTCTTAGAGAAGCTTAGGATTTAGGTTGTTTTTTATTCCAAAAATATCTATTTTTTTATTTCTTAAGAAACAATTGAATACATACAATAAGAGTTGCTTAAAAATAACAGTTTTGTTAAATTAATTTGTACTCTGCTCGGTGCAGATATCTCTAATGTTGCTATCAGATTGTTTTAGAAAGAGGTGTTTAAAACATTAGTCTTATCTTTATTCTCAATCAAATTTTAGGAATTAAATTTTGAATAATTTTTTGAAAAAAGAAAATTATGTAAAGAAAGTTATTAAGAAGAAATAGAACAAAAATATTTAAGATCGACATAAAAAGAAGATGCCTGGTGTATAAAGCATAATACTACAATGTGTAAAACCAAAACACACCGTGGTCAACAATGACTGTTTGAGTTGGCAACTCAAACTTGCTTGACAAATATTCGACATGACACTGATAAAAAAAATTGTAGGTTATGTCACAGCGACTAACTTCTTAACTGGCATCTGTCAATAATGTTGTGGTTGCAGTTGTACCATTTTAAAATGAAAAGTAGGATTGCCAACTTAAACAGTCATTGTTGACCACGCTGTATAAAGATAAAAAAAATACAAGATAAAAAAAATACAAGTATAAAAGATTAGTTTTAAAATTAGCCAGCGTACATAGTCATAAAAAAACTAAATAAAAATAACACGCACAAAAAATCCTTTAAATTTTAACAAGGAATAAAATAAAGATTAGAATGTAAGATATTGCAAAAAATGCTGAAACAATAATTAAAAACAAATAAACGAAAAAAATATATTACAAAAATTATAGATATCTATTAAAGGAAATAAAAAATATAACAAGCAAGATTGTAGAAAAAACAAAAAATTACAAAATAAAAACAAAATAAAAAAATTCAAATAAAATACTAAATGCAAAAAATTATAATAATAAAAAAAATACTATCATAATTAATTAAAAAAATCAAAAAAATAGCACGATAACAGCAAGATTTTACTGTTGAAAAAAGAAAAATTAGCATAAAGAGTATGAAAAATGAGTGAGAACAACATCAAACCAATGACAATAAAACAAATAATAAGAGAAGTAAAAGAACTCAAAAAAAAAACAAAAAACTGAAAAAGAAAAATAGAATAGTTCAGAAAGAAAAGAATAACTTAAAATGTAAATTTACGAATTATTTTATATCTAGATGTTTGTATTTTTGTAGCTTTTATCTAGATCTGCAATATTAAGATTTTTGCAAGGCTTTTTCTCTCTTGAGCTTTTTAAAATCTCGTTTTTTTCATAACGTGTTCTAATGTTTTTAATAATTTTGTCTAAGATATCAAACGTTTTATAGAAATTATCTTTGTCAAAATGTCTTTCATTTCTTCTCTTCCTGAAAGTAAGGCTCTATTAAAATTCTTATTTACTTTATTATTTAAACACTGTTTTTTTTCTACCTACCTTTCTTAGAGAAGCTTAGGATTTGGGTTGTACACTGTTTAGGATTTAGGATGTTTTTTATTTCAAAATTACTTATTTTTTTACTTCTTAAGAAACAGTTGAATACGTACAATAAGAGTTGCTTGAAAATAACAGTTTTGTTAAAATAATTTGTACTCCGCTCGGTGCAGATATTTCTAATGCTGCTATAAGATTGTTTTAGAAAGAAGTGTCTAAGACATTAGTTTTATCTCTATTCTCAATTAAATTATAGGAATTAAATTTTGAATAATTTTTTGAAAAAAGTTTTAAAAGAAAATTATGTAAAGAAAGTTATTAAGAAGAAATAGAACAAAAATATTTAATATCGACATAAAAAGAAGATGCCTGGTGTATAAAGCATAATACTACAATGTGTAAAACCAAAACACACCGTGGTCAACAATGACTGTCTGAATTGGCAACTCAAACTTGCTTGACAAATATTCGACATGACACTCATAAAAAAAATTGTAGGTTATGTTACACCGACTAACTTCTTAACTGGCATCTGTCAATGATATTGTGGTTGCAGTTGTACCATTTTAAAATGAAAAGTAGGATTGCCAACTTAAACAGTCATTGTTGACCACGCTGTATAAAGAAAAAAAATACAAGATAAAAACCATACAAATAAAAATAGCACGGACAAAAAATCAGTTAAATTTCAACAAGAAATAAAATAAAGATTAGAATGTAAGATATTGCAGAAAATGCTGAAACAGTAATTAAAAACAAATAAACAAAAAAAATTAAAAAAATATATTACAAAAATTGTAGATATCTAGTAAAGAAAATAAAAAATATAACAAGCAAGATTGTTGAAAAAAATTAAAAAATCTATAATATAAAAATGAATCGCAAAATGTGTTGGTAAGCGCATAACTCAACAACGCCTGGACCAATTTGGCCAAATCTTTTTTTAAAATGTTCGTTGAAGTTCAAGGATGGTTTTTACGGCGAGAAAAATTAGAATTATTGCTGGAAAAACCCTAAAAATAGCCCTTTTCTTGAAACGGTTCCTCACCGAACGTTGCGATGTCGGAAACGTTCGGTGAGGCTCGGCAAATTACCGTTCCAAATAAATCGATCCACTCCCCCACCACCAACCAAAGTCGGATAGTGCGTTTACATGTTAAGTGCACTACCCACTCTTTAGTTGGCCACTGACGACTCAACGGTGCAGTACAATTTCATTGGAAGCGACGAAATTGGACTGAATTTGATGGAATTGAATCGTGCATGACCGATTAAGTTGGTATAGAAAATTATGATGACTGGATTTGAATGAAAAGAATAGAATACTTTTTATTAACAAAGAGATTAAGGATTTTTTATAACAAAGACATTTTTTAAGGGCCGATAACTCGATCTTAAACCCGGCCCCCTACGGGGGCCTTAAGATCGGCCCTACGGGGCCTTAAGACCTTAATAAAAATAAAAAATAAAATAACAAAACTAAGGCGGAACGGAAAAAGAAGAAAAATGGAGAAAAAGAAGAAAAAAACAGTAAAAAGGAGAAAATAGGAAAAAAAGAAGAAAAGGAAGAAGAAAAAATAAAAAATGAAGAAAATAGAGAAAAAGAAGAAAATAGCAGGAAAAAAGAAGAAAAAAGCAAAAAATAGAAAAAAAAGAAGAAAATAAAAAACAAGAAGAAAAAAGAAGGAAAATAAAGAAAAATAAAGAAAAACGTAGGAAAAAAGAAGAAAAAAAGTATAAAAATAGAGAGAAAAAAGCGGTAAAAAAAGAGAATATAGAAAAAAAGAAGAAAAAAACAAGATAATTAAAAAAAATCAAAAAAAAAGAAGAAAAAAGCATTAAAAAAAAAAACAAAAAAACAAGAAAAAAGAAAAAGAAGAAAAAAATAATAAAAAAGAAAGGAAATGAAGAAAAACAACCGAAAAAAAAAAGAAAAAATAAAAAAAAGAAGGGGGAAGAGGGAGAGAAAAAAGGGAGGGGAAAGAAGAGGAAAGAGGGGGAAAAGAGGGTAAAGAAAAAAGTTTTAAAAACGGCCCCCGCAGGGGGCCGATAACTCGATCTTAAGCCCGGCCCCCTAAGGGGGCCTTAAGATCGGCCCTACGGGGCCTTAAGACCTTAATAAAAATCAAAAATAAAATAACAAAACTAAGGCGGAACGAAGTTCGCCGGGCCAGCTAGTACAAAATAAAAACAAAATAAAAAAATTCACATAAAATACTAAATGCAAAAAATTATAATAATAAAAAAAATACTATCATAGTTAATTAAAAAAATCGAAAAAATAGCACGATAACAGCTAAATTTTACTGTTGAAAAAAGAAAAATTAGCATAAAGAGTATGAAAAATGAGTGAGAACAACATCAAACCAATGACAATAAAACAAATAATAAAAGAAGTAAAAGAACTCAAAAAAAAACAAAAAACTGAAAAAAAAAATAATAGAATAGTTCAGAAAGAAAAGAATGACTTAAAATGTAAATTTACGAATTATTTTATATCTAGATGTTTGTATTTTTGTAGCTTTTATCTAGATCTGCAATATTAAGATTTTTGCAAGGCTTTTTCTCTCTTGAGCTTTTTAAAATCTCGTTTTTTTCATAACGTGTTCTAATGTTTTTAATAATTTTGTCTAAGATATCAAACGTTTTATAGAAATTATCTTTGTCAAAATGTCTTTCATTTCTTCTCTTCCTGAAAGTAAGGCTCTATTAAAATTCTTATTTACTTTATTATTTAAACACTGTTTTTTTTCTACCTACCTTTCTTAGAGAAGCTTAGGATTTGGGTTGTACACTGTTTAGGATTTAGGATGTTTTTTATTTCAAAATTACTTATTTTTTTACTTCTTAAGAAACAGTTGAATACGTACAATAAGAGTTGCTTGAAAATAACAGTTTTGTTAAAATAATTTGTACTCCGCTCGGTGCAGATATTTCTAATGCTGCTATAAGATTGTTTTAGAAAGAAGTGTCTAAGACATTAGTTTTATCTCTATTCTCAATTAAATTATAGGAATTAAATTTTGAATAATTTTTTGAAAAAAGTTTTAAAAGAAAATTATGTAAAGAAAGTTATTAAGAAGAAATAGAACAAAAATATTTAATATCGACATAAAAAGAAGATGCCTGGTGTATAAAGCATAATACTACAATGTGTAAAACCAAAACACACCGTGGTCAACAATGACTGTCTGAATTGGCAACTCAAACTTGCTTGACAAATATTCGACATGACACTCATAAAAAAAATTGTAGGTTATGTTACACCGACTAACTTCTTAACTGGCATCTGTCAATGATATTGTGGTTGCAGTTGTACCATTTTAAAATGAAAAGTAGGATTGCCAACTTAAACAGTCATTGTTGACCACGCTGTATAAAGAAAAAAAATACAAGATAAAAACCATACAAATAAAAATAGCACGGACAAAAAATCAGTTAAATTTCAACAAGAAATAAAATAAAGATTAGAATGTAAGATATTGCAGAAAATGCTGAAACAGTAATTAAAAACAAATAAACAAAAAAAATTAAAAAAATATATTACAAAAATTGTAGATATCTAGTAAAGAAAATAAAAAATATAACAAGCAAGATTGTTGAAAAAAATTAAAAAATCTATAATATAAAAATGAATCGCAAAATGTGTTGGTAAGCGCATAACTCAACAACGCCTGGACCAATTTGGCCAAATCTTTTTTTAAAATGTTCGTTGAAGTTCAAGGATGGTTTTTACGGCGAGAAAAATTAGAATTATTGCTGGAAAAACCCTAAAAATAGCCCTTTTCTTGAAACGGTTCCTCACCGAACGTTGCGATGTCGGAAACGTTCGGTGAGGCTCGGCAAATTACCGTTCCAAATAAATCGATCCACTCCCCCACCACCAACCAAAGTCGGATAGTGCGTTTACATGTTAAGTGCACTACCCACTCTTTAGTTGGCCACTGACGACTCAACGGTGCAGTACAATTTCATTGGAAGCGACGAAATTGGACTGAATTTGATGGAATTGAATCGTGCATGACCGATTAAGTTGGTATAGAAAATTATGATGACTGGATTTGAATGAAAAGAATAGAATACTTTTTATTAACAAAGAGATTAAGGATTTTTTATAACAAAGACATTTTTTAAGGGCCGATAACTCGATCTTAAACCCGGCCCCCTACGGGGGCCTTAAGATCGGCCCTACGGGGCCTTAAGACCTTAATAAAAATAAAAAATAAAATAACAAAACTAAGGCGGAACGGAAAAAGAAGAAAAATGGAGAAAAAGAAGAAAAAAACAGTAAAAAGGAGAAAATAGGAAAAAAAGAAGAAAAGGAAGAAGAAAAAATAAAAAATGAAGAAAATAGAGAAAAAGAAGAAAATAGCAGGAAAAAAGAAGAAAAAAGCAAAAAATAGAAAAAAAAGAAGAAAATAAAAAACAAGAAGAAAAAAGAAGGAAAATAAAGAAAAATAAAGAAAAACGTAGGAAAAAAGAAGAAAAAAAGTATAAAAATAGAGAGAAAAAAGCGGTAAAAAAAGAGAATATAGAAAAAAAGAAGAAAAAAACAAGATAATTAAAAAAAATCAAAAAAAAAGAAGAAAAAAGCATTAAAAAAAAAAACAAAAAAACAAGAAAAAAGAAAAAGAAGAAAAAAATAATAAAAAAGAAAGGAAATGAAGAAAAACAACCGAAAAAAAAAAGAAAAAATAAAAAAAAGAAGGGGGAAGAGGGAGAGAAAAAAGGGAGGGGAAAGAAGAGGAAAGAGGGGGAAAAGAGGGTAAAGAAAAAAGTTTTAAAAACGGCCCCCGCAGGGGGCCGATAACTCGATCTTAAGCCCGGCCCCCTAAGGGGGCCTTAAGATCGGCCCTACGGGGCCTTAAGACCTTAATAAAAATCAAAAATAAAATAACAAAACTAAGGCGGAACGAAGTTCGCCGGGCCAGCTAGTACAAAATAAAAACAAAATAAAAAAATTCACATAAAATACTAAATGCAAAAAATTATAATAATAAAAAAAATACTATCATAGTTAATTAAAAAAATCGAAAAAATAGCACGATAACAGCTAAATTTTACTGTTGAAAAAAGAAAAATTAGCATAAAGAGTATGAAAAATGAGTGAGAACAACATCAAACCAATGACAATAAAACAAATAATAAAAGAAGTAAAAGAACTCAAAAAAAAACAAAAAACTGAAAAAAAAAATAATAGAATAGTTCAGAAAGAAAAGAATGACTTAAAATGTAAATTTACGAATTATTTTATATCTAGATGTTTGTATTTTTGTAGCTTTTATCTAGATCTGCAATATTAAGATTTTTGCAAGGCTTTTCCTCTCCTGAGCTCTTTAAAATCTAATTTTTTCTAATGCTTTTAATAATTTTGTCTAAGATATCTAACGTTTTATAGAAACCATAGAGCGGCTTATCTTTGTTTGTTAATAAAGCAAAACTTTCTATTAAAACAACTTTGTGAGTTTTTTTCGTTTTAAGAAGAATAGATTTTCTGACTAAAGTCTGTCAGCTCAAAATGTCTTTCATTTTTTCTCTTCCTGAAAGTAAGGCTGTATTAAAATTCTTATTTACTTTATTATTTAAATACTGTTTTTTCTCTACCTACCTTTCTTAGAGAAGCTTAGGATTTAGGTTGTTTTTTATTCCAAAAATATCTATTTTTTTATTTCTTAAGAAACAATTGAATACATACAATAAGAGTTGCTTGAAAATAACAGTTTTGTTAAATTAATTTGTACTCCGCTCGGTGCAGATATCTCTAATGTTGCTATCAGATTGTTTTAGAAAGAGGTGTGTAAAACATTAGTCTTATCTCTATTCTCAATTAAATTATAAGAATTAAATTTTGAATAATTTTTTGAAAAAAGTTTTAAAAGAAAATTATGTAAAGAAAGCTATTAAGAAGAAATAGAACAAAAATATTTAAGATCAACATTAAAAGAAGATGCCTGGTGTATAAAGCATAATACTACAATGTGTAAAACCAAATGCTGAAACAATAATTAAAAATAAATAAACGAAGAAAATAAAAAAAATATATTACAAAAATTGTAGATATCTAGTAAAGAAAATAAACAATATAGCAAGCAAGATTGTATAAAAAAACCAAAAAAATACTAAATAAAAACAAAATGAAAAAATTCAAATAAAATACTAAATGCAAAAGATTATAATAATAAAAACAATACTAGCATAATTAATTTAAAAAATCAAAAAAATAGCACGAGAACAGCAAGATTTTAATGTTGAAAAAAGATAAATTAGCATAAAGAGTATGAAAAATGAGTGAGAACAACATCAAACCAATGACAATAAAACATATAATAAGAGAGTTAAAAAACTCAAAAAAAAAATTAAAAAACCAAAAAAAAAATTAATAGAATAGTTCAGAAAGAAAAGAATAACTTAAAATGTAAAATTACGAATTTTTTTATATCTGCAATATTAAGATTTTTGCAAGGCTTTTCTCTCCTGAGCTCTCTCTCATTTTTTCCATAACGTGTTCTAATGTTTTTAATAATTTTGTCTAAGATATCAAACGTTTTATAGAAATCATAGAACGGCTTATCTTTGTTTGTTAATAAAACAAAAGTTTCTGTTAAAAAAAATTTGTAAATTAATTTAACAAAGTGTGCCTGGAAAAAACAAAATTGAAAATTTCTTTAAAAAAATGAATAAATAGAAAAATTTAGGTAAATCAGTATTTAATTTGCTATATCAAAACTGTAGTCTTATAATTTTGCTATAATTATGACGTGGCAGAAATTTTTCGTGACTTGAACTGAGTTTATAATCAAGTCAATGACCTAATTACAGAAATTTTCAGAAAAAAGACATTTGTATTTGGAGGCGGCTTAGATATGAGTACGACCAGCTCTACCAACTCTATTTTATGCTAAACACGAAATTATGTTATCTAATTTTGATGTCATTTTTCACAAATTTGTACATTATTCTAATACAATTTTTCGGCAGTATTGAGCCTATTGAAAAGTTTGTAGATAAATTGTATTTTTTCACCTCGTTTGGATTTCTCTTGGTAAGATTTGTGAGTGTTTGCTTTTCCGCGGCATCAATAAGCGAGGAAAGCAGAAAAATCTTACCACTCTTATTTTTGGTAGACGCCAAATCTTACTCGGTTGAGGTAATAGCTAATTATTATTGTTTTTTGCTATTTTTTGTCATTTTAGATAAGATTTTTCATTCTGCAGTTGAGTCAAACTGAAATAGTTCTAACTGGGAGTATTTTTTTCAAAATTACCAGAGGCATTTTACTACAGGCTAGTAATTTTTCAAGTAAAATT
This sequence comes from Lagria hirta, assembly GCA_947359425.1. Classification (NCBI taxonomy): domain Eukaryota; kingdom Metazoa; phylum Arthropoda; class Insecta; order Coleoptera; family Tenebrionidae; genus Lagria; species Lagria hirta. The sequence continues at coordinate 49,825,149 of OX375794.1, forward strand.
CATTTTTTTTATTTACAAACATTTTTTACAGGTGGCTGCTGCAATTGTGACTTATGAGTTAGTTTTGCTTAATATTTACGTGGTGTACAATAAAGATCATAATGAAACACAACTTTAACTATTAAAATGTTGCATTTGAAAAAAAATGTGATTGTTTTATTGTGATACTCTGTGATAATCTTCTTGATTTCTTAAAAACAATTTAAAATTTTTTTCAGACATACTGTATAGCAATAGCTTAATATATTATGGTCTTATGAAAATTAATTTTGTTTTAAAAAGCTAAATTTATAAACTAGTAGATTTGTATAATTAACTAAAACTTTTTGTATATTTGGACCATTCGAAACGACAAAAAGCAACCCTTGACAAGACCCCTAAAAAACATTAAATCCAAAAATGTGTTATTTGCAAATAGAAACAATTATTAAGTATTCTAAACAAATGCAATTTAATAAAATTCGCTCTCAAAATAAAACAATAAACAATTAAGACTTTTAAACAATTAGAATATTACATTTAGAAATAAATAATAATATTTTTTAAATTTAGTATCGTGAAAACCATTTCAAAACCTAAAAGAGCTGACTAGCTGCAAAGCGTAAAAGCTCTGTTTTTTGTAGTCTTCTTTTCGGTATTTGGTCAAATAAAACGAAAACATTACTGCCAAGCAAATTCTAGGCCGCCTAGCAGCCTAGCCGCTTGAGCTCTATTTTGTAACTTACTTAAATCAGTATCCGACTGCATGAGCTTAGCAGCCAAGCCGGTCACAACCATAAAATTTCTAAAAAATAGGCGACTAGCTGCAAAGTGTGAAAGTTTCTATTTTTTTTATTTTTTTTTTTTTGGTATTTGGTCAAATAAAACGAAAACATTACCGCCAACCAAATTCCAGGCAGCTTAGCAGCCTAGCCGCTTCAGCTCTATTGCGTAACTTAAATAAACCAAGTTCTCTTTATCAACAACTTTTTAAATTTAGCAGCCTAGCCGCTTAAGCCTAAAGCACCTGTTGATTTGTCCATCTTACAGTAATATTGTTTTGCGAATTTTACTTGGTACAAGCTTAGCAGCGCAGCCGCTTGAGGTCTATTAGGTAAATTAAGTAGATCAATATTTTATTGTATACTGTTGTTATCAACAACCTGTCGATCTTAGCAGCCTAGACGCTTGAGTTCTATTATATAACTTACGTAAATCAGTATCGAATTGCATACTGTTTTTATAAACTTTTCAAGCTTAACAGCCTAGCCGTTTAACCCTAAAATCTGTTAATTTGCACAGTATATTACAGTTGAAATGATTTGCTTATTCTGCATAGTACGAGCTTAGCAGCCTAACCGCTTGAACTCTATTATGTAACTTAAGTAAAGCAAGCTTGTTTTATCGAGCTTAGCAACCTAGCCGCTTCAGCCCATAACAGCTGTTGATATACCCATCTTACAGTAATATTGTCTTGCGTATTTTACCTGGTATAAGTTTAGCAGCCTAACCGCTTGAGCTCTATTAGGTAACTTAAGTAAATTAATATTTTACTGTATACTGTTTTTATCAACAACCTGTCGATCTTAGCAGCCTAGCCGCTTGAGTTCTATTTTATAACTTACGTAAATTAGTATCGAGCTGCAGACTGTTTTCGTAAACTTTTCAAGCTTAGCAGCCTAGCCGCTTAAACCTAGAATCTGTTAATTTACATACTATATTGCAGTTGTATTGTTTTGCTTATTTTTTCTAGTACAAGCTTAGCGGCCTAGCCGCTTCAGCTCTATTGCGTAACTTAAATAAACCAAGTTCTCTTTATCAACAACTTCTCAAGTTTAGTAGCCTAGCCGCTTGAGCTTAGAACACCTGTTGATTTGTCCATCTTACAGTAATATTGTCTTGCGTATTTTACTTGGTACAAGCTTAGCAGCTCAGCTGCTTGAGCTCTATTAGGTAAATTAAGTAGATCAATATTTTATTGTATACTGTTGTTATCAACAACCTGTCGATCTTAGCAGCCTAGACGCTTGAGTTCTATTTTATAATTTACGTAAATCAGTATCGAATTGCATACTGTTTTCATAAACTTTTCAAGCTTAACAGCCTAGCCGTTTAAACCTAAAATCTGTTAATTTGCACAGTATATTACAGTTGAAATGATTTGCTTATTCTGCATAGTACGAGCTTAGCAGCCTAGCCGCTTGAACTCTATTATGTAACTTAAGTAAAGCAAGCTTGTTTTATCGAGCTTAGCAGCCTAGCCGCTTCAGCCCACAACAGCTGTTGATATACCCATCTTACAGTAATATTGTCTTGCGTATTTTACCTGGTACAAGTTTAGCAGCCTAGCCGCTTGAGCTCTATCGGGTAACTTAAGTAAATTAACATTTTACTGTTTACCGTTTTTATCAACAACCTGTCGATCTTAGCAGCCTAGACGCTTGACTTCTATTTTATAACTTACGTAAATCAGTATCGAACTGCATACTGTTTTCATAAACTTTTCAAGCTTAGCAGCCTAGCCGCTTAAACCTAGAATCTGTTAATTTACATACTATATTGCAGTTGTATTGTTTTGCTTATTTTTTCTAGTACAAGCTTAGCAGCCTAGCCGCTTGAGCTCTATTGCGTAACTTAAATAAACCAAGTTCTTTTTATCAACAACTTCTCAAGTTTAGCAGCCTAGCCGCTTGAGCTTAGAACACCTGTTGATTTGTTCATCTTACAGTAATATTGTCTTGCGTATTTTACTTGGTACAAGCTTAGCAGCTCAGCCGCTTGAGGTCTATTAGGTAAATTAAGTAAATCAATATTTTATTGTATACTGTTGTTATCAACAACCTGTCGATCTTAGCAGCCTAGCCGCTTGAGTTGTATTTTATAACTTACGTAAATCAGTATCAGACTGCATACTGTTTTTATAAACTTTTTAAGCTTAGCAGCCTAGCCGCTTAAATCTAGAATTTGTCAATTTGCACAGTATATTACAGTTTTGCTTATTTTGCCTAGTACAAGTTTTGCAGCCTAGCCGCTTGAGCTCTATTGCGTAACTAAAATAAACCAAGCTCTTTTTATTAACAACCTCTCAAGCTTAGCAGCTTAGCCGCTTTAGTTAAGAACCTCTGATAATCTGCCCAAAAAAATGTTAATATTTTGATGACTTCGGACCGTAAAAATCTTTTTTCTTCAGCATTTTCAATCAAAAAGTGTTCCTCTTCAGATGCGTATTATGAGCATGAGGTAATTAAAAGTGTACATAATTAATCTTCAACAAACAAATATCGTTAAATTACTGCCGCTTGATAAAAATTAGATGAGAAATATTTTTTAATGTGCGGTGCTGTTTCTTATTGTATCAAAAGAGGTAAAATTTGGAATGATGACACTTTGAACTTGCAGTAAAACAAGTTGATAAGTTAGAAGAGCCCCAATGACCTATAAACAAATATTTATCAATAATCTTAAATTAAAAATTATGTTTTACGCTAAAAATCAGTCCTCGGGTTACATTAAAAAGACCTTTAGTTGAAATAGTCATTCTGACAAATAACAATTGAGAAGTCAATCTTTCTATCTAAAACACAATAAAATTGTAGAGTTTGATACAGTTTCTTGTGTACTGATTTGAATGAAAACTGAAACACCTATTAAACAAAGTCTAATATTCTCAATTTGCAATTTTTACTTTAAGAAACAAATAATTATAAGGTTCATCCTCAGGTTAATCCTGTGGCTGTAGTGATGTCAGAACGACTAAAGAGAGCAAAGGTATCTTTAGCCAAAGTATTAATTTCTGGGTATGGTACGATCTAAGTATAGGAGACTGAAGATGGTCAATAGAACAAGTTTGTCTACATGGACATACGTTGTGCCTTTGCACTAAAAACTAGAAAATAAAAAAAAATAATCTTAAAAAAAGGAAATTTGACATACCTTTGGCTATTGCTGCAAGAGCGCAAGATGTGACATCCAATTGGTTTCAGAAAAAGACAAAAAATGTTTATAAAAAGGCTTAACAAAAGTATTTGAAGTGGTGCAAGAAACAAGACGTTCAGAATGTTCGCTCTGAAGATGTTTTGCTTATTTACTTATTTGAAGTCTCTAAATAGCCCAGTCGAATTAGCTTATAAACAGACTGAGATTTACAAAAATTTTAAGCAGCAAGACAGAAGAGAACTGGTAATCTAAATTCAAAAAGTAGCAGTACCAAACTTGTGTCATCCGCCATCTTTAATTAAGGTTATTTTTTGTTTTTTGAATAACTCGTTTATTTTAAATTTTACACAAAAAATAAAAATTAGAAAACTTGTTTAAAATTAAATTTTCTTTAATTTTTATTCTTATTAATTTTTTGTAGAATTGACCTTTTTTTATTTATACTTGAAAAGAGTGAGTGTAAATTATAAATCAAAAAATATCCATCTTACAAGAAAATTAATAATAACTAAAATTGTAGGAAATTTAATTTTAAACATTTTTGTAAAAACTATGTTTGTGTAAAATTGAAAATAAACGTGACAATACAATGATAAGATTTTACCCTCACTCTTCTCAGGTATAAATCGAAAAATATTGATCCTACAAAAAATTTTATAAAAATTAAAATTATAGAAAATTTTATTTTAAACAATTTTGTTTATTACAATTTTTCTTTTAAAATTGACAATTAACGTGATATTAAAGGTTTTATTTACTTTTTTTCTCAGGTATAAATCGAAAAATATCGATTCTACAAAAAAATTAATAATAATCAAAAGTGTAGAAAATTTAATTTTAAACAACTTTTGTAATAATTAATTTTAATGAAAAATTGAAAATAAGCGAGTTATTTAAGAGTTATCAAACTTGTTGCGTCATCCGCCATCTTGAATTAAAGGGTTATTTTTTGTCTATTAAATAACTCGCTTATTTTCAATTTTACACAAAAAATAGTTTTTACAAAAGTTGTTTCAAATTAAACTTTCTTTCATTTTGATTTTTTTTAATTTTTTGTAGGATCGACCTTTTTTATTTATTTGGGAGTATAAATTATAAATAAAAAATATCGATCCTACAAGAAAATTAATAATAACCAAAATTGTAGAAAATTTAATTTTAAAGAATTTTGTTCATAACAATTTTTCTTTTAAAATTGATAATTAACGTGATAATACAATGATAAGATTTTATCTTCTTCTTTTCTCGGGTATAAATCGATAAATATCGATTCTACAAAAAAATTAATAATAATCAAAAGTGTAGAAAATTTAATTTTAAACAACTTTTGTGATAATTAATTTTAGTGAAAAATTGAAAATAAGCGAGTTATCAAACTTGTTGCGTCATCCGCCATCTTGAATTAAAGGGTTATTTTTTGTCTATTAAATAACTCGCTTATTTTCAATTTTACACAAAAAATAGTTTTTACAAAAGTTGTTTAAAATTAAACTTTCTTTCATTTTGATTTTTTTAAATTTTTTGTAGGATCGATCTTTTTTATTTATACCTGGGAAGAGTGGGAGTATAAATTATAAATAAAAAATATCGATCCTACAAGAAAATTAATAATAAGCAAAATTGTAAAAAATTTAATTTTAAACAATTTTGTTAATTACAATTTTTCTTTTAAAATTGATAATTAACGTGATAATAGACTGATAAGATATAAAATTTTATCTTCTCCTTTTCTCGGGTATAAATCAAAAAATATCGATCCTACAAAAAATTAATAATTATCAAAAGTGTAGGAAATTTTATTTTAAACAACTTTTGTAATAATTAATTTTCGTGTAAAACTAAAAATAAACGAGTTATTAAAGATGCAAAAAATAGCCCTTTAATTTAAGATGGCGGATGACGCCTGGTAGCTTCAACTACCAACATGGTGGCGTCAATAATACTTCAGTCAAAAATTGTTTTACAAATTTGTTGTAACTGTAAATGTCAATTTCAATATTAATAATTAAAAATTAATTTTGTCACCACAAATCCAAAACAGTTTTTTATAAAAAAAAAAAATACTAGCTTAAGATTGCTAGACTTGTCCAGATATTGTAATCAATGCATTTTTTGACAGTTTACTTAATTGAATAGATCAAAGATGCTATCTCACATGTAAGCAAGGTAATTTTTTTTGAACGACCTTTACGTTCACCAGACTTGTCACTTATTGAACAAGTGTGGAGTGTGGGATATGATGACACAAGACTGACGAGTCTACCTCACGCACGAACAATTCCAGACATCTTGTAAAGATTTGCAAATGTGAGTTTAGTAATCTTGGGATAAGATACCAGAAGCGTATATTAATCTTCTGATTTAAAACATGTCTAAGAAGATTACCGAGTGTCAGAAATGACAATTTGCGTGTTACTTTTTGCATTCAAATCAGTATCTAGTTAGCATACTTCTACGTTGCTTAGATAAAATGGTATTGACAACATTTCCTTAGCAATATCAGCATTTCTTTCTGAAATTGAAGCACCAAAAATGCACATTAACAGTATCCGTATCAATGTTATCGAAACAGCTAATCCTACAACAAAACTCTTGTTCGAACCAGTTCTTATATTTTTTAAAAACGCATTTGTATTGATTAAAAGAAGAAATATGTTGGAAAAAAACGACGTTAATAGAAGATAACCAAAGACGTCGTTTACATCTTTGCACAGTTGGATCAAACATAAATGGTCTTTTCTTAGTTTCTTCCAAGATTTGACGCAATTTGATTTTGCTGCTATCAGCTTCTTGAGCTTGAATCTCATCTGATTTAGTCTAATTTCGAGGTTTTGCGACGTTACTATCCACATTAAGTCATTGAAAGAGAACGTTTGACTTGCTCGGAAGTTTGTGATCTAAAATTGAAAACTATTATTTAAAAAATAGTTTAATACATAATAAAAAAACATAAGTGACTAATCAGAGAGACATTTGGGAACATGTAAACTGGTTGCAGGGCTATGTCATGTTTAGCGACGAGTCCAGATTCCATCTTTCCAACAGTGTTCAACGTTCACGCAAGCGTTATGCGCAGTGTAACATTGTGTCCACTGTTATGTTTGGTGGAGTTAAACTGTATTGGAAGAAGTTCAACGACGATTTAGTGATAAATTTGCAACAGTTTTAGTTGTCCGTTTCATATTTTAATCCAAAAAACAAGTATAACTGTCAAAAAAAATAAAAAAAAAAATACTAGTTTGCGTAGTCAAATAAATAAAAATAAAAAGTTTAGCATGATAACCGTTAATCTGATTAAAACGATTTTTGACAGTCTTATGTATCTCAACTGTAGCTATCGTTTGACCTTATTCTTAAAACTGTCTTAGTCCAGTCAAGTTAGACATTAAAATAAAAAAAAATAAAAACCGCAATTTTTTTTAAACGTCGGAGTATTTGGGAGTTTAATTTTTAAAATTTATGATACAATTTTTTGTCAATAAACTACATAATAAACAAAATATTTAAAAAATAAACAAAATTTTACTTTCGATTTGAGTATAAATCCATAAACATTGATCGTGGAGTAAGAAAAGTGCGAAAACTAAAGTTGACGAAAATAAAATTCCATCCATTACGAATTTTTTTATAAACTTGATAGCATAACACTGTAAATATTAATCCTAGCATAAAAATAACAATAAACCAACTTGTAGGAAATTAAATTTCCAACAACTTTAGATTCCACATTTTTGCTCTAAAATTGTAAATTAACGAGTTATTTCAGAAAAACAAAAATTAAACTTTAAATTAAGATGACGGCAACCGCGGCGGCAAGATCAAGACTTGTCCCAAAAATCAAGACTTAGACTTCAACCACCCTCCTGTCGACGTTTAAAAAAAAAGCGGTTTCTTATTTTTTCCATTTAAAGCTATTTTTATGCCTATTTTGACTGAACTACCTGTATAGTTGATCTAAGGCATATATACGACTGGAGTATTTTACGGCTTTACAATCGTCCAATTTGTTTAGCTTATATCGACCACAGTACTCATCACAATTTGTTTGCTGGCTAACTCGGTCACGTATCGGGTTCACATGATAATTCAGTCGTTAGTTCAATAGTACAGTCGAATACAGGTCACGTAGATCTAGCGTTCAATTGCTTGGTTGAATAGTAATTCAGCGGAAAAACAATCGCCTTACTGTGGTCTTGTACCGATTGAGTTTACTATACGTTCTTTTTTTATAATCAAACGTTAATTACAAATTACTAAAAAAACCTTAAAAAAATAAGAGAAAAAATAGATAAAAAAATCTTTGCATAAAAAAAGAAAGAATACAGGAAAACATGTGAAGAACAAAAGAAAATAGAAAACCCAAAAGAAAAAAGCAGTAATAACAAGGAGATATATAAATAAAAAGACAGAGACCAAAATAACCAAATATGAATAGACAAATAGCTAATAAGAGCAAAAAGAACAAAAAAACCAAAAAAAAATTGAAAAAAAAAGAGAAGAAATAACAAAAAAAGAAGTAGAAAAATACTAAGAAAACTGAAAAGAAGAATATCACCAGGATCGGATGAGATATCGAATCTATGGAAGTGAAAGAGTTAAAGAAATACTGGGAAAACTAAAGGAATAGTAATACCAATCTACAAAAAAAAACGAAAGCGGTATCTACCGGGGATAACAATACGATGTATGCGTTGTGCGTGGAAGAAAAATTAAAAAAAGATGTAGAGAGAGCTAGAGGATAACCAGATTAGTGAGCGGGATTTAGAGAGAGAAAAGAACTCATAAACAATGTAGATGTTTTAAATGCTTCTAGAGAAAGATAAAGAGAAAGTATGTAAGCTGTTTCTGGATTTAAAAGCGGTTTAGCAGAATACATAAGGGTAACTTATAAAATTAAGAAAGCGTTACAAATATATGAGAAAAAATATAAAAAAAGGAAGAAATAACAAAAAAAGTAGAAGAGAAAAGTAAAGAAATATATGAGAAGACAAAGTGTAAGTTGAAAGTAAATAAAAAGAAAGCAAATGATTGTAGACAAAGAGAGGCCTTTGAGTCTATTACTGGTTATAGTATTATATAAAAAAATAGTCGCAAAAGAACAAGAGGAAGAAGTGGTGGAGGATAGAAAAAAAGTGTGGATGCTGGCGTATGATCGAGAGGGGAAAAGAGAATAAAAAAAATAATAAAAAACTGAAAAAACTACACAATAAATGTCAAACAAAGATAATAGTGTTTAGTGGGAAAGTAATAAGAAAAGTAGGATGAAAATGAATAGAAAAGAAATAGTATTTAAAATATCGATTTGAAGAAAGAAACATAATATTATTATTATTAAACAAAACTAGTAAAAAAAAAACAAGCGTGTGCAATAGTGTAGAGAATGATAAGAGACAAAATTTGGAAGAAAGTATGAATAAAAAGACATGACAATGTTTTGAAAGTCTAGTAAAAAGTATAATGCTGTATAAGTGCAAAAATTTGAGAATGGAAAGAAAAAGAAACAATAGAAAGAGTGTAAGAAAAATATATAGAATAAATGTCAAAAAGACTATAGGTATTGTAAGAAAAGAAAGAAAAAGAGAGAAAACCTGAAAGTTTGAAGACAAAATAAAAGAGCGACAAAGCTGTTACATATTCAAAGAGGCTTGGAAGGTATGATTAAAAAAACAAATAGAGGAACAAAAAAGAAACAAAAGAGTACTACAAAAAGAAATGTAATTGAGTCTAGTAAAAAGTGTAATGTTGTATCAGTGCAGAAATTTAGGGGTGGAAAGAAAGAAAAACGATAGAAAGAGTGCAAAAAAACTATATAGAATGGATGTTAAAATTAACCAAAGAGACTTTAAAATATATAGTGAGTAAAGAAAGAAAAAGAGAAAAAACTAGATTAGAAGAATGAAAACCGGAAAGTTTGAAGACAAAATAAAAGAACGAGAAGGCTTTTACATATTGAAAGAGATTTGGAAGGTATAATTAAAAAAACAAATAGAAGAACAAAAAAAAAACAAAAGAGTACTATGAAAAGAAGTGTACTTGAGTCTAGTAAAAAGTGTAATGTTGTATAAGTGCAGAAATTTGCGGATGGAAAGAAAGAGAAACGATAGAAAGAGTGCAAGAAAAATATATAGAATAGATGATAAAATTAACCAAAAAGATTTTAAAATATATAGTGAGAAAAAGAAAAAAAAACAGAAAAAACTAGATTAGAAGAATGAAAACCTAAAAGTTTGAAGACAAAATAAAAGAGCGAGAAGGCTGTTACATACTCAAAGAGGCTTGAAAGGTATGATTAACAAAACAAATAGAGGAACAAAAAAGAAACAAAAGAGTACTACAAAAAGAAATGTAATTGAGTCTAGTAAAAAGTGAAAAGTTGTATCAGTGCAGAAATTTAGGGGTTGAAAGAAAGAGAAACGATAGAAAGAGTGCAAAAAATATATATAGAATGGATGTTAAAATTAACTAAAAAGACTTTAAAATATATAGTGAGTAAAGAAAGAAAAAGAGAAAAAACTAGATTAGAAGAATGAAAACCGGAAAGTTTGAAGACAAAATAAAAGAGCGAGAAGACTGTTACATATTGAAAAAGACTTAGATGGTATAATTAAAAAAACAAATAGAGTAACAAAAAAGAAACAAAAGAGTACTATAAAAAAGTGTAATTAAGTCTGGTAAAAAGTGTAATGTTGTATAAGTGCAGAAATTTGCGGATGGAAAGAAAGAGAAACGCTAGAAAGAGTGCAAAAGAAATATACATAATAGATGTTAAAATTAACCAAAAAGACTTTAAAATATATAGTGAGTAAAGAAAGAAAAAGAGAAAAAACAAAATTAGAAGAAAGAAAAAACAGTAAAGTTTGTAGACAAAATAAATGAACGAGAAGGGTGTAACATATTGAAAGAGGCTTGAAAGGTATGATTAAAAAAACAAATAGAGGAACAAAAAAGAAACAAAAGAGTATTATAAAAAGAAAAAGCTTAGCGTAGAAAAAATTGAGAAAAACGAGTATTTATGGTAAAATAATCAATACAGATAGAAACTTAAACAAGCAAAAAAGAAATAAATAAGCAAGTAACAAAAAAGAAACGGCGAGAATAATGATAGCAAGATGTAGGCGCAAAAATAAAGAAAAAAAAAAATTATTTTGGAGAAGAATGAAAGAAAACGTAGTATGTGTAAAACTGTAAAAAAAACATTAGAGCACATTGTTATTTCGATTAATAACGGATCGGGTTCAACCAATAAAATGTAAAGAAATAACTACTAAACTAATATATATTTAAGATTTAAGAATGTGAGTAAAAGACTATTTGACGAATCGAGTGATCGTAGCGGAATGTGTCCTACAGAACTTCCTCAAGCTCAGGAAAGCTCTTGTAAAACTACCCTTTCTTATTTAGTTCTTGGTGGGGCAGTTAGGTCTGTTACGTTTGTCGTAACATACTCCCGACCAAAACATTTAGATAATAATTATACAAAATAAATTGATTACAATTGATATATAAGAATTAAGGGAACAAATTGAATAATTAAGATTAAATAATAATAAAGAATTGACAAAATTATGAATTAAGTAGTAAATGTAGAACATAGAAGATTAAATTATTCACGCATAAAGTAATTTAATCACTGTCATGAACAGGCACTACACTTATTTTATTGACTCCTCTTCTATATACATCATTGGGTGTCTTCACCGTTACCACTCGGGCTAACCCATCCTGTCCTAGATGCACGTCCTGGATTCGGCCTAGGTTCCAACGTAGGGGAGGCACATTGTCTTCATGCAGAAGGACTAGCGCGCCTATCTTAACTGATGGTTTTATGGAAGTCCATTTATTGCGTCCTTGAAGTTGTGATAAGTATTCTGAATGCCATCTTTTCCAAAAGTGTTGTTTTATTTGCTGGATTAGCTGCCATCGTGATAACTTGTTTAATTTCAGAGGTAAAAGATCGTGTTCTAAAGGTGCAGTTATGTTCTCTCCAATTATAAAATGGGACGGAGATAGAGCGTTGAGATCATTTGGGTCGTTAGATAAAGGAATAAGGGGTCTGGAATTTAAGCAAGCCTCTATGCAAGTTAAAAGTGTGTACATTTCCTCGTATGTTAAAATAGTTTCACCAATAACTCTTCGTAAATGATATTTAACAGATTTGACTGCGGCTTCGTGGAGTCCGCCAAAATTTGGAGTTCGCGGTGGAATAAACTTCCAAATTATATCATTTTCCGTGAGTTGATTTTTAATAAAGCCTTGATTGATTTTATTTTGAAAAAACATGTATATTTCCTTTAATTGTTTATGAGCGCCTCTAAAATTGGTTGCGTTATCAGAAATTATAAATTTTACGTTTCCACGTCGTGCTATTAGTCTTTTTAAAGCGTTAATAAATGCTTCAGTTGATAGATCCCCGACAAGTTCTAGATGAATAGCTTTGGTGCTTAGACAGATAAATAGGCAAATATATGCTTTGTACGACCTTTTTCCGCGTCCTTTTGAATCTTTTAAAAATATAGGGCCACAGAAGTCTATGCTAATGTTTAAAAATGGTCTTGCGGGTTCTATTCTTTTTAGTGGTAAGTCACCCATTTTTTGTTGCTCCAATCTTGGTTTTACGCGAAAGCATTTGACACATTTATAAATTAACTGTTTGACTCTACTTCGTCCTGATAAAGGCCAGAAGTTTTGTCTTATTGCTGCTAAAGTAGCTTGTGGAGGAGCGTGTAGATGTTTTTTGTGGTAATATTGAATAATAATGTCAGTTACGTGATTGTTTTTTGGTAGTATGATTGGAAATTTATGATCGTATTGTATGTTAGCTTGGCATAACCGTCCACCTACTCTTAAAAGACCATTTGAGTCTATAAAAGGACTTAGTTTAAAAATACAATTCTTTTTATTTAAGTTATTATTTTTTAATTCCGAGATTTCCTCAGAAAATGTTTGTTGCTGAATTGATTTAAGAATTGTAATGTTTGCGTTATTTAGTTCCGTGCTTGTTATAGGACCAACACGCTTTAATGGACTATTTACGCAATTATAAATAAACCTTTGTAACAATGCGATAATTCTTTTTAATTTGGTATAACTTGAGTATTTTAAAAATATTTCTCCGTTTTGATTTGATATAGCAGTATTACAAAAAAGAACTCTTCGTTTTTCTGGTATTTGATCGATGTTTAAAGTTATTTTACTATTTTGTATAGTGTTTTCTAACGGTTGCTTAAACCAATCATTACCGTACCACCATTGTTTTGATTTAATTATTTGCGAAGGTGATAAACCCCTTGAAACTATGTCAGCTGGGTTTTCGCAGCCTTTAATGTGGTACCAATCGGTTACGTTTGTCAATTTTTGTATTACTGATACCCTGTGCGCTACATATGATTGCCAGTTTTCCGGCCTTTTTTGTAACCACGCTAAAACTACTTGAGAATCTGTAAATAGGTAAGTCTTATCGATTTGATATGATATTATATCTTTAACTTTAGTGGCTAATTGCGCTAGTAGTTGTGCGGCTAATAATTCAAGTTTTGGAATAGATAATTGTTTTAACGGTGCTACTCGTGATTTGGCAACAAATAATTGTACGTTATTGTCATTAATTTTATTGTAAGATTTTAAATATATTACAGCTCCGTACGCTGTTTGCGATGCATCAGCGCATCCGATTAGTTCGATTCTTATAGATTTATCTAGCAGAATTTTTCTTGGTATTTTAATGTTTTTTAGTGATTCTAATTCATTTATTAATAATATCCACTGAGTATTGATTGGATCTGGTATTGGATCATTCCAGTCTAAAGAGATACTCCACAACTGCTGGAATAATATTTTCATTTTAATAATGACAGGACTGATAAGACCCAATGGATCATACACACTGGCTAGTTTAGACAACATTTCTCGTTTTGTTGTTACTGAGAATGACTCTATTGGTTTGATTTTATATGAGAGACTATCGTCCCCGCAATTCCAATAAATTCCTAATGTTTTTTGAGAGTTATCTTTATTGAAAGAAATATCCAATGTTTCATTTTCGTTACTATTAATTGCATCAGGTAGACATCCTATATTATTTGATGTCCACTTTGTTAATTGAAAACCGCCTGACTTTAATATTTGTATTAACTGGTTTGCTATTGTTTTTAAATGTTCGATTGAATCACCTCCAGTTAGTAAATCGTCAACGAAAAAATCGCGATTTATTATAAGACATGCTTCTGGATGTTTCTCCACGTTTTCTAAAGCTAATTGTTTTAAACATCTAAGAGCAATGAATGGCGCTGAATTTATACCGTATGTTAACGTAGTTAATTTATATTCTTGTAATTCGTTACACGGATTATCGCGCCAAAAAATTCGATGAAAGTTTGTATCTTCTTCTGCTAATTTAATTTGCCGGTACATCATTTTAATATCACTATTGATTATGTATGAATGTGTTCTGAATCTAGTTAAAATGTTAAATAAATCGTGATGTAATTTTGGACCAATTAAAAGATTGTCGTTAAGACTTTTATTATTGGATGATTTAGCACTAGCGTCAAACGCAACTTTTAATTTACCGTTTTTAAATATTGGGTGATGCGGCAAATAATAATTATATGTTTTATTTATAACGTAATTGTTAACTAGTTTCATATGTCCTAGTTCTATATATTCATCCATAAACGCTTTATATTTTAATTTTAATTCGTGATTATGTTTGAATTTCTTTTCTAGATTGATGAATCTTTGTTTAGCTACTAAATCCGATTTTCCTAAAATAAATTTGTCATCTTTTTTCGGTAATGTTATCACAAAGTGACCGTTCAAATCCCTTTTATGATCATTCACAAATTTATTTTCGCATATTATTTCATCTTCCGTAAAAGGTGGGTTTTTTGATTCTGTAAGAATGTCTCTACTGAGAAAATCCTTTACTTTTACCTGGGTATTTAACATTTCTAAAGATAAAAAGGATTTGCAAGATGGTTTTTCCGTATTATAATGATTTAAGATTTCAACCTTTCCACCCAAAAGATAACCAAATAAGCTGTTTTGTAACAATTTATTGAATTTATTGAGCAGTTGAAATTATTGAACCCTACGGAATAAACACTATTAGGAAAATATATATTTTGTTTTTTATTTAATAAAATTAGTAAAGTCCTTCTCAGGTATGACGAGACCAGAGAAATAGGTATTCATTTTTATATGGAGGATATTACAGATTCCAGTTCAAATTGAATAGGTACGCATACATAAGATAGGTCAGCTATACAAAATAAAGTAGTGCATCAAATTTACAATTTACATCAGATATACAAATAAATATTCTACTATAAATTCTACTATGCCTTTGAATATTATCGTTAGCATTATTCCCTCAATTGGTTGATTTTTTTATTAGTAGTCTTATAAAAAACTTTAGTTATTATTTTTACATAACTACTAAGTGACTATAAATAATAAATTACAAGAAATACAGTGGCAAGACTGAGTAAGTTGGTAGTACAACCTGTCAGTTGTCAATCGTCTTTATTTAGGTTATTTTACAAAGTCAAGCAACGGAAAGTGAAGACAATTTTAGTATTTGCTTTGAATTTTTGGGTCATATGTCACATGGTAAAGATGTTGCCAACTAAAGAATTTAAATATCTTACCAACGTAAGAAAATAATTTTGTCCACACAACAAAGTAGCAAAATTTAGCTCCACTAAGCGCTAATTGACCTTGTACTTGGTTGTAATAGTTATCAGTTTTTTTAAGGCGATAGATTCCATCTGCACATGCTTCTAAACATTTTATTTTTTTTTGGAAATCTCCTTTTTCTGGAGTTAACTGCCGACTTGAATACGGGCATTTAATTTCTATAATGTCTCCCCCCGAAAGTAATCCGTCTGGACTGGCTCCTAGATGTGGAAAGTCCGCATCAACAAAGAGGCCGGACTCGGTAATTGCTTCTTCGATCTTATAATATTCTATAAATTTGGCTTTGGCAATAGGTTCATGATCGACACCCCAGCGCGTTGCAGCAGATCCTGTAAAATTTGAATTCACAATTCTTTTGGCAAGTTTCTTCATACATTCTTTTCCGTCTAGTTTTGTCAATGTACAGCTTTGTGTATTTTCCCGGGCTTGTCGTCGTCATTGTTTTATAGATTTTGGATATATAATTTTCGTGCTCGTTAAATTGGAGCGCTGCAATTCGACATCTTACCTCATAGCTGTTTTTCAAACTAAAATTTATTCGTTTGCCACCAACAACTTTTTTTGCATTTTGCTTTTATTATATAGTATAGTTTGTGCAAATATGGTTTTATTGCTACGTAATCTTCACTAATTTTTATGAGGGTTAAGCGCAGGGTTTTGCCTGTGCAGAATCTTAAAGATACTGCCAGTGCTGTATTCAGGTTGCTTCTATTTTGTTCGCCTGCATGTTACTGAATGTAACAATAAAATTACATTTAATTCTCTAGCCAAAGATTTATTTATTATTGAATAATATAAAAATTATGTAGAGTATTAAAACATTAGTAATTTTCATTTAATCATCTGCATAAATATCAGAATCACTGTTACTATCATTATTAACTTGAATTATTAGTTTTGATACTATTTTTAACGGTAGAAATGTTTTTCTTCAATTACGTAACGACTACAGTTTTTTCAACTTGACGGTGAAATTTAGTCCGGCTAAAATTTTCATTACGGTCCATGCTGACAAGAACTACAAACGCATCTGTCGGCTACCAGTTTGATGCAAATAGGGGTTGCAAAGTATGTAAGAAGGCAAAATTGTAATCGTACTAAATGTTTAGCTAAACTATACCATCTGAGGCTAAGTCGTTCCTTTGCTTTTATTCCACCGTTGGAACCAGCCCGGGTATTTCCTTCATAATATATTTATTGCCAATTTTATTTTTTATTTGTTTTGATATTCTTTAAACGATTAATGTTTATTTAAATATCACCTATTATTTTGTTTATGATTCTACTTATTATAAATTTAAATCAAAATTTTCATTGCGATACACAATTTAATAATATGTATGCATATTATCAATTAATAATATGTATAATAATTTACTTTTATGAAAAGCACAAATACAAAAGCGGTGATCGCTTTATCTAGCCTAGAGTTAGGTCTGAAACATAAAAACAATCATCGTATCCTCGTATAGTAATTTGAGACAAGTGCTTCTTAACACCCTGACAGATAAGTTGAAACCATATCCGTGATTTCTCTTAATGTGACGTCGATAATAAAGCTCTTGGAGGAGGAGTCAGAAACATTCAAACGACACACCTCACCAGCTAAAATTTTCAACTATTATCCGCTAATTACTCCCTTATTTACAAAAATTTTGAAAAACGTATATCCTAATTTTACCTTTAAAACTACATTTTGAATACCACCGTTGATTTAGATTTTCGAGTTATCAATTTTTACGATTTTTTATCACTTTCTGATAACAATTTCAAAAATCGAAATCAAGCAATCCAGAGAGAAGACATTAAAACATCTATATTCAAAATTTCATTTGATTTGCGTAAAAACTAAGCTCATAAAACTTATCCCATGTTTCCAAGCATTTTATCCACCGTGAAGATCCCCTTAAGTTATCAGTTAGACGTACCTGACCATTTTTCAAAACTTTAAAAGCAACCTCTGTTCCGAGAAGTAATTCAATGGGAGATGATTTAAAGAAATTTTTATTTGCTAATGCTAATTTGTTAGGAATTTTAATTTTTTGAGGATTAAACGAAATCTCGGGTAGATTTCCGGTAATTTTTTCTAAGACAATACATGGAATTTTGCTTTGGAATTCATTGATTTTTGATTTTATTGTAACTTCGGTTTTTTGATATGCGGTACTTGTTGAATTATTTATTCCATTTATTTTGTGATTCGTGTGAACCGTTTTTAAATTTAATTTTTTGCTTAAATCCTTACTGATAAAATTTAGTTGGCTACCTGTATCAATTAATGCCACAACTGTAAAATATTTGTTTTGATGATTCTTGATTTTGATTTCAGCGGTTGGTAATAAATATTCAGTTAATTTAAAGGTTTTATACTCACAAAGATTAGCGCTTGATGTACTCGGGGTTTGAATATCAGTCTGTGAATTTTGGATTGCAAAGTGCAGTAAAGTATTGTGATTTTCTGAACATTGCCTACATTTATTAATTGATTTGCAAAACGTTGTTGCATGACCTGTTTTCAAACAATTCAAACATATATTTAATTTTTTCACTTCGGATAATTTTTCTTTGTTTGATAATTTTTGAAAATCATTACATTGATTTGAAAAGTGATTATTTCTTTTACAAAAAACACAAAACATAATTTTTTTTACTTGATTATTATTCGACAACGTTAGTGACTTGAAATTATGATTAATTGCTTTAGTGTTTGGTGTATTACTACTTATTTTATTTTGAGAATAATTGTATACGATTGACTCAAAATATTGAGTTCGCGATTCTAGAAATTGGATTAGATTTGATAAAGGAGGCAAATCATCGGATTTAGATAGTATGGCTTGCCAATCTCGCGCAGTGGAAAAATCTAATTTATCGGTTATAATTGTAATTAAAATTGAGTCCCAATGCTTAGTAGGTTGCCCTAATGAATCTAAAGCTGCTATATTATTTCTAACTTCATCTATTATTTGTCTAAGGTTGCTGGAATTAGCCTTACTGATTGCGGGCATGTTAATGATTTTTCGTATGTGGGCTTGAATAATTAATTTAGTGTTATTAAATCGCTCATGGAGTAATAACCAAGCCGCTTCGTAATTACCAGCAGAAATAGACAAGCTCTCTATTGTTCGTTTTGCTTCCCCTTTAAGCGAGGAATTTAAATAGTGCATTTTTTCTATATTTGTTAATTCTGCATTTTCGTGTATTAATGATTTGAATGTGTCTCTGAATTGGAGCCATTTATCGATTGAGCCGTTATAATCCGCAATGTTAATTGATGGTAAGCTAATTTTTGATTTAGCACAGACTGCTGAGTTTTTGGAATTATTACCATGGTTGTTGATTTCATTTTTATTTTGTTTAATAAGGAAATTAATTGTTGATAACGTTTTAAAATAAATGCTTTCAAAAGCTGCCAATTTATCTGTTTCCGCTTGTAGTTTATCTAGACTTACGTTATCTTCTATTTCTGAATGTACTTTATTAAATTCATTGTATATATTTTTTAAGTAGTCGATTCGCGTCTCTAATTCGGTAATGTCGTTTAGATCTGAGTTAAACTCGAAAACAAATTTTTCATGTCTTAATAAAGATTTTTCAATCTTTTCGCGCTTACTTTGGAGTAAAATAAAATCGTTATTATTCATTTTTTTGCAAGTAATCTTTTAAAAAGAAAGAAAAAAAAAATGCTATTCGTTAACAAGTATAGAGGCTTGATAAATAAACTTTAAGGAATAGAGATAGGACTGACCTTTTATCGCTCTTGCTGTATGTTGATGTGTGAAATGAGATTTTTCGACGTGGTGATGATTTTTCTTTCGAAATCAAAGCTGCCCACAATTGTTTCGATGGTAGGTAGTTCTGCAGTGATGATTATTCGATGTTTTCGTAATCAAAGCTTCCTACAGTTTCTTTACTTCTTCCCACGTGGTTGGACTCGGAATTGATGAATTTTCAATTAATTAAGTTGTATGCTTAATTAATTAATAAAATCCGGCTCGAAGGACCATATGTTATTTCGATTAATAACGGATCGGGTTCAACCAATAAAATGTAAAGAAATAACTACTAAACTAATATATATTTAAGATTTAAGAATGTGAGTAAAAGACTATTTGACGAATCGAGTGATCGTAGCGGAATGTGTCCTACAGAACTTCCTCAAGCTCAGGAAAGCTCTTGTAAAACTACCCTTTCTTATTTAGTTCTTGGTGGGGCAGTTAGGTCTGTTACGTTTGTCGTAACACACATAATGAATAAATGCATGGAGGTAAAAGAAAGTAAGCTGGAGAAAAACAACATAATAAGAAAAAAAAAGAGAAAAGCAATAGAACAGATGAAAAAAATAATAAGCGAGAGGAAGAGATTAAACCAGACTGGTAATAAAGTAGAGTGAGTAAAGAAGAAAAATGCCAGAAGAAAAAGAAACAAAATTTAATTTAATGGTGAAAATTGATATAACATAATAACTAATTAGTTATATGTTAACACTATATGTATAGTCGAACCAAAAATTATACTAATTTTGGCTTTTAATTTCACAATTGTTTTTTTTTTTTTTTTGATAGATTGTGTCTTTATCTATCCTTGATTTATTATTAATTTTTCCATCACGTATCGTAACATTCCACATTCAGACATGAGAAAAATATTTATTAAATACATATTTTATTGTATTTTTTTACAAAATTACTTATTATGTTTTTGTTAACTTTTAGTCTTACCCTTACCCACAAACAAATGCCGATCCAAAAGTTATACTTTACGAGACCAAAAACATGTGAAAATATGAAAACTCGAGTACAAAAATATTCGAAAATTTGAGAGAAATCGGTTGTAATTTTTGAAATTAAATAAAATGAATATCCATAATCCAGTGAATGATTAACTAAGGCGAATAATATTAGAATAATAAACAAATAATAACAATAATAAATACTCAATCTTGCTCCCAATATTACCCCAATAGTAATTTTACATTTATTAATAGCATTGCCTTTTATGCCTTCACTTCCAAAAACGTCTTCCAGTTTATTCCATTTTTCAAGAAAAATCGGCCAAAAATTGGCCAATTTCAAAAACATGATTATATTAGTTAAACCACCTCCGGTAAAGATCATTAAGGCCATAAAACCAGAACCGCTTTTTCGGAATATTATTATATGAACAAAAATTGAACAAAGCATTAAAACGTTGTTTACTAAAATTGTTAAAGTGTGCACTGTTTTCACTGCTATCCAGGAAAATTTTAAGCCCTTTGAGTGCTTTTTCAATAAACCGGAAACGGGAAAATAGCCCATTATATACCCAAAAATAAACAAATGCTTCAAGGAAGAGTGCAAATTTGCAATTTGAGACTGCATTTTTAGTTTATTATCAAAAATAACCGAAAAATCCAAAATTATTTTTGAATTGGAAAGTTGAAGTAATAAAGTCTGAAAAATCAAAATATCACTTTCTTTATCAGCTGAGAAGTTCAAGTAATAAAGTAATCAAAATTGATTTTTACTAGATATAAGTATAAAAATCGAAAAATTAAAAGTACATTAGAAACGCATAGATTACTTTGGGTAAATAAGTAATTTAGTGACTATTTTGTGTTGACAGAAAAATATTTTATTGACTATACTCGATTAATTTTTTCATCTGATTTGGGAAGATAAAAAAAGTAGTATTATCCATAAGGCATAAACATGATAAAAAGAGAAAACGTCTGTTGTAAAAAAAGAAAAACTATTAGAAAAAGAAAAAAACACATTATTTATGTATAAAACGTAAGAAAAATAATGCCGCTGCTTTTAAACAACTTAAAAAAAATGTTTTCATCTACAACCACCCTATTTAGTTTGATATTTAATTATTCATCATATTAGCATTTTTCCTCAAGCTAGATGGTAAGAAGTAGCCAAATCAATCATTATTTGGATCACTAACCCCAAAAATTATATTTTGCAAGTGTGAGTGGCATTGCGTCGCCGTGACGTTAAGTCAAAGCGTAGCAATACGAGCACTTGCTAAACACCTGTTGGACGTGCTACACAATGCCAACAAACACTTTTTATATTTTTATGTTTTCTTGTTTTTTTTTTCAGTATCTTTACGTTTTTATGTTTGAAAAACCGCTTATAAATCTGTTTTGTACATAAAATTATTATTTTGAATAAGTTTATATCTTTTCAGTCAAAATGACATCAATGTTATAACACAGACGAGTTACAATCGTATTAATTTTTATAAAAAATTGTATTAAAAATTAAACAAATTTATAAGCCCTATATAAATTTTAAAGACCGCTACTAGAAAAACATCAAAAATTACATTATTGCGGCCCACCGTGATGACAATAATTTTCAAACCCTCTATTAATTTAAAAACTGTCTTAAAAAATTTGACGCTTGACAATTTTGTCGTTGAAAGCATAATAGCATTGACAGCTAAAAGACAATTAACATTTATTATTGACGTTTTCAATTTATGACAGCTGTCAACAGAGATTTATTTTAAATATTTCTTTCATCGAGTTTTAATTATAGTTTTAAAGAATGTTTATTTATTAGAGCTTTAACTTAATTAAAAAATACGTGGACGAGTTTTGTATTATTTATTTATATTTTCTGTGGTTGAACATAACCTAAAAAAAAATGTTCAATCAAGAGAATAATGAACAGAAAAAATTGGATTGGATGTACAAGGTAAATATAACTAAATTTATGAAAGAAATAAGTGATTTTTATTTGTAAATATTTTTTTATAGGGTCCCAACAGTACTGTGGACCGTGAAGAGTACCTCTTGGGACGTTCGGTCGACAAAACTTTCGAAAACTTGAATAATGACGAAAAGCTAAAGCAGCAACCGACTGCCGGCCCCCCCAAAAGCCGGGTGGAGCACGAGTGTATCCCTCCGTCTATTCGCGACTTCAATAAAGTGGCTCAAGCCGAGCAAGTGGATTTGTCTGCGAAATTGCAAGAAGACCCTCTTGTCACTATTAAAAAGCGCGAGGAAGAATCTCGCCGACAGTTTCTTCAAAATCCTGTGCAGCTGAAAAAGCTGCAAAAAGCCCTAAAGGCCCAGGAGGCTATGAAAAAGAAAAAGAAGAAGAAGAAATCGAAAGAAAGTGATCTGGAGGCTAAACTGAGGGAGAAGTTGTTGGGGATTAAAGGGAAGAAGGCCAGTAAAGAGGAGAAGAGTCTAGATATTATTTTAATGCATAAGTATGAGGCACTGAAGCATAAACTGACTGATGATGATCTACGGGACATTCTCAATGGCAAATTCACAGGTGAGATAATAATTTTTTTGCATTATTTTTATTTCAACTTGTGTTTTTTTTTGTCTACTAATTGTCTTAGTTATGTTTTTTGGAAAAACGGCATTTTTTCACTTAATTTGCTTCAGGTTTACCATTTATTTTTCGGTTGCACATTTGTGTAACTTCTTTATCTTTGATTTTGTACTTTTTTTATCTCTTTGTCTTTTGTTTGTTATTTTTCTTGTATTTTTTTTTTGTTTTTTTCCTTGTTATGTTGTTGTGATTGTTGCCTTCTCTTTTTGCTCAATTTTTGATACTAAAGCTAATCCTAATAATCCTAATTGTTGTTTATGGACGAGTTTCTGTTTTTTATTATTTTTTATACATAGTTGAGGTTTTCCTTTTAACATTTTCTGTCTTGTGATTTTCTTTCAGTTTCAATCTGTGGTTTATACTTTGATTTTACTTTTTTCTTGATCTTTCTACATTTTTTTCGTACTTTTTTAGTATTTTTTAAGGCTGTTTTTTATAAATCTTAGTTTCATCTTGATAGCTCTTTTTTGAATCATTGTTTTAAATGATCTAAATTCTTTTGATGATCTTTCACGTTTTTTTTCGTATTATAAATTTTGTTTATCTCGTCTTAAGTTTTGGTTTTTTTCTTCAGTTATCCTTCTTTGCTGTTGTATTTTGGGTATATTTTCTACTTTTTTTGACTTTTTAGTTTCTCTCAATTCCTATTTTGTTAATTTCTTTGATTTTAATGTTTTTATTTATTATATTTCTTTTACGTTTTTTTTCATTATTTGCTCTCTCGTCGCTCTGTTTCATTTTACTTCTACACATTTCTTTATTTTGTACTCTAATGTTTCTCTTTCTATTCTTCACATTTTGCATTTTCTCTCACTTTTCTTTATCTAAAATCTTTATTTCTGCATCTATATCTTTCTCTAGCTCCCATTTTCTCTTCTAGCTTACTTCGGCAACTCTTCTACAATTAATTCATGGTATTTTTTGTTATATCTGATCTTTCTAATTTCTATCCTTCTTTCATGTTTGTTTATGTGTTTACCTCTATCTAATTTTAATTGTTGGTTTTTCTTGGCATCAAATCAGAAAATCATTTTGTAATTTTGCAAAATGTTTGGCTTACTATATTTTTTTTTACAGACAGTGACAGCAAAAGTAGTGATGATGATGATGATGATGATGATGAAGACTCCAAGAAAAAAAAATCTAAAAAAAATAAGAAAAAGCGAAAAAGCAGCGATGATGAAAAATCAAAGCGGAAAGATTCAAGTGAGTCAAGTTCTGACTCTGATGATGATCGCAAAAGACGAAAACCGTCTAATAAATACGATAGTGATTCTTCCGACTCTAGTCGCAAGAGGCCTAAACATTTCGGTTTAGTGAACTCTCAAGGGAACAAAATCGCTTTATCGCGCAAATACACAGGCGATAAAGAAGACGATGGCAAAAAAGCTGTCGCAAAAACGCCAGAAGCTCCAAAATTTGATCGGAACAGAGCCAAAAAGCTGACAGATGCCGAAAAGGAGAAGATGAGGCGAGAGATGATGCAGAATGCAGCGACTAGAGATAAAGAGCGAGAAAGAAACGTACGGAAGTATAGAGCGGATGAAGAGAAAGAATCAAAGGAGCGGAAGGAGTTTGATCGTGAATTTGCCCATCGGCAGTTTGCCAAATCGACGCAAAGTAGCAGTGTGGAAAGTAGGATAAAGTCAAATATAAACAACATTCAAAGGTCGAGCAGAGACATGGATAAGAACTTTTCAAGGCGGCATTAGGTTATGTTTTTTACAAAATAAACGTGTATATAATAAGATTCTTAGTTTTATTCTAACACCTCATCAATCCTAATAAAAAAAAATTGTTCTCAATCTGTCTGTTTGTTCACGAGCGATTTTAAATTGACTGGACCGACTGTGACGGTGGCCTTACAGGCTTGTATCCGATAGTTTAAATAGTGCTACAGCCTATTTTATCTTGAAAAATATTAAAAAACAAAAGGAAAAACTTGCGATGAATGTCCACACTATGTGGTTTTAATCGCAGTTTTGTAATTGAATGGCATAGAGGCTATTTTAACTTAGTACCGGTTGACTAAAGTAGCAAGCCAGGTAAATAAAAAGTTGATTTTACATTTATTTTCTCATGCGCAAAAAGTAGCTTATCTTATCAATATGCAAGAACTTTTGCTTTAAAAAGCCAGTGTTCCATCAACAACACAGACGAAATGGCCACTTCAAACGAAGAATATATCAAAAAAAATAAAATTCTAATTGTTGATGATGACAAAAATACCAGACTTCATTATGCGTGTGCTTTAAACAATTTGGCAGAAGTAGAGAAACAAGTAGCAACAGGGCAGAAGTTAGATCCCGAGAACTATTTAGGCTGGACTCCTCTGATGATGGCTGTGAAGAATTGCAATGGCCCGGTGGTGGATTATTTATTAGTCAGTGGAGCTGATGCAACGAGAAAGAACAAATTTAGTTGAGTATTTGCCACAAATATTAATTTTTTAATAGATTTATCTTTAGATATGAATGTGTTCCTAATCAGTGTAACTTGTGGCGATATAACCATTCTGGAGAAAGTTCTAAATCATTTATTAAGTGGAGGAGTTTCGAGACAAAGTATGCAAAAGTTGTTTTCCCCAATCTCTCTATCAATCTTGTTTGGGCAAAGCCATGTTACAAATTACTTGATCGAACGCTCTTTTGACATCAATGCTGCTGCCCCTTTGACAGGTTTGCCTCCCTATCCAATCCACCAATCATAAGAATCTTTACTTCTAGGGATTACACCATTAATGTTTGCAGCATCTGTGGGAAACCATCAAGTTTTCAAGAAGTTGCTAGAAAAAAAAGCTGACACCACAGCCAAAAATCACCTGGGTAAAACAGCCAGCGATATTTTACAATTGAGACACCAAAGAATTGATATTGACCCGCCTGGAGAAAAACGAAAACCTCCCCCTTTGATTATTGTAAGTCCGCACACTCCTAGCACCCCATTTCTGCAGTTAACTCCTTATCCCATGATTGGACATCGAAAATCCTCAAATGTGGACAGCCCCCAGTTTTTCCACACTCCCAATATTACCCCTATCACTGCCGTAACCCCTCAAATTTTCTTCGGGAGCGCTTTTTCCCCCGCTCAAGTGCTAACTCCTACAGCTTTTCCCACAAACGATGTTTTTAATACTGCTCTAACTCCTTCTGCGTTTTTTTCGCCATTGATTCCTCAGTTTTAGTCACTTAGGTTTTATATTTTTACATTTCATTGATTTTAATGTGTGATTTAGTATAAATAATTGGTTGAATAAATTTACATTTTTTAAACAAAAATTCTCTCTTTTTTCTAAAAGTTGTGATTCATTTAAATTGAGAAAAGTAAAACAATTTATGAGGCTATTAGTCTATTTACATTATTAATTTTTTTTATAACAATGAAATATACAGTGCGATCACATATGACGCATTGTAAACTTCAGGAGTAGAGCATTGACTGATGGTGAAAAAGAGGCGCTAAGGCAGCGAATGATTGAAAACCGTTTGCGGTCTCAAAACTTGTAAAAAGTGTAAAAGAAAAAAAAGAAGAAAAAAAAGCCTTTAGAATAGCAAGAAGATAGCAAAGTCTTCACAAGAGAAACTGAAAGACGAAAAAATAGACGAAATACGAAAAAAGCTAGATGAATTAATGAACGAAATAAAAGAATTGAGAGAAGAAAACAGAGAAATGAAAAAAAAGTTAAAATAAAAAATGAAAAATAAAAGAGAAAGAATGGGAAGAAAAAAGAAAAGAGTAAAAGCTAGAAAAAAATCAGAAGAAAACAACGGAGAAATAATTTGGTAATCACGAAAATGGAAGTTGGGGGAACAGGGAGAAAAAGATATGAAAGAAAAAATGGTGATGAAATGAAAGGAAAATAAGATACAGGTTTTTTAAAAAAAGAAAGCGGGAAAAGTTGAATAAAAAAAGACAAACGCAAACGAAAAAGAAAAAAGGATAATGTTAAATTAAAAAACAAAATAAAGGATCAAACAAAAAGCAAGAAAAAATAAAAAAATGAGAAAAAGAAAGAAAATCAAAAAAAAAGAATAAAAAGACAGCAATAGTTATGTAAAAAATAGAAAAGAAAAAATTGAAAAAACATAAAACAAAACTAGAGACAGTAGAGTAATGAAGAACAGGAAAAATACACAAAGAAAATGATTACATGGAAAAATGAAATGGGAACAAAAAGAAATAGAAAAAGAGACCAAAGGAAATAAAAGTTAAACAATAAACTAGAAAAAAGAATAGAAAAGCTAAGAGTAAAACGAAAATATAACGAGGAAAAACAAAAAAAGAAACAGTAAGAAAAAAAGAACAGAATGTAATAAGGGCAGTATTTTGGAATGTAGCAGGAATAACAAACAAAGATATGAACTTTTGGCAATACATGGCAGAGTTCGAGTTAATAGTAAAGGTAGAAACATGGGAGAATGAGAAAGATTGGAAAGAGACAGAAAGAAAACGATCGGATGGAAAGCACAATATGCAACCAAAAACAAGAAGAAAGAAAGAGCAAAAGAAGGAAAAGTAACCGGAGTGAAAAAAGAAGAAAAAAACAATGAGAAAAAGGGGAAAATGAAAAGTAAGATAAAAATTGCTGAAAATAATGGGAAATGAGAACAATATCAGCTTGATAAAAAGATGAAAAAAAGAACAAAAACGAAAACAACATAAATTTACTGATTGGGGGCGATTTCAATGCAAAAATAGAGGAAGAAAAAAAGAGAAATTGGAGACAAGAAAAAAAACATACAACCAGAAGATAAAAAGAAACACAAAGAAGGAATAGTTTTAATAAAAAAAGTAGAAAAAATAAGTGGGAGATCTTAGACAGAAATAAAAAAAAAGATGAAAAAAGGTGATGGACATAATATAGAGGAACACAGGCAGAAACGGTAATTGACTCCGGGGTAGTAAACCAGAAAGCTTAGGAAAAAGTAAAAAGATTTGAGATATACGAAAGGATTGATCAGACCATATGTCGCTAAAGATACCAATAAAAATAATAGAAAAGAAGTAAAAGAAAGCCAAAATAAAAAGAGAAGAGACATTAATGATAAAGTGGGACGTAAAATCAAAAAAGATATGTAGAAAGACAGAATTTGAAAAAAAAAGCAGTAAGAAAGATGGTACAAAAATTAGAAACAAAAATAAAAGCAATATTAAACCGAAAAAAAATGATATAAAAACAAATAGTGCGATAGAGAATCCAAAGAACAAAAAACAGATGTTAAAAATAAATTGAAAGAATGGGGAGAAAAAAAGAAATGTGAAGAAAAAGCAGTAAGAAATATGGTACAAAAATTAGAAACAAAAAATAGAAGAGGCAATAGTAAAAAGAAAAAAAATTGTGATTAAAAGTAAAGATAAAAAAACAAGTGGTGGTGCTATAGAGAATCCAAAGAACAAAAAAGAGATTTTTTAAAAATAAATTGAAAGAATGGAGAAAAAAAAAGAAACAACGAAAAACTTTTTTAGTTTTATATAATTGACAATTTATTGAGTAGTAAAATTTCAACATCCACACTTTTGTTCAGTTGCAAAAGATACTGTCTTTGGCATTTTTTGTTCTTCTGTTTTTTCTTCTGGTACTGCTGGGTTTTCACATATTTGCTTATGTTCACGTAATACTTTATCATAATATTTTTTGATTTTTTCCTCTTTAGTGTCGTATTCTGTTGTTGCTGAAAAATAAAAGAAGTTGGTATATATTTAACCGTTTTTTTGTTTTTTGAAAACAAAGTTTTAACAGGTTTTTTCAATAGGTCTTAAGGATTTGAGGCTAAAAACAGCTTTAAAGTCTTAATTACATTTTTGTTTTAAATGATTCTTTTTTCTTTTCTTTCTTCACTTGCTCAGCTTCTTTCTTTGTTTTTTTTTAAACTAATTTTACAAAATAGAACATATTAATGTCAGGTTAAGTAATAAAAAGTTAAAAACAGCTTTACTTACAATATTTCGTTAACAAAAAACTGAAAATATTCTGTATGATTCTTTTTTTTTCTAAGCCCTACTTGTTTTTTTGGCTGCTCTCACTGCATGGACCTCATAAGCTGTATTGAAAAAATTTATTTCTTGGTAGTTTTTACCTTTTTTTCTATTCTTTTTTTATCTTTATTTTTTTATGTATATGTCTAAGTTTTAAATCTTAAAAAAATTTCTCTTATTACTGCATCTACTTTTATTTTCTTTTAGTTTTTTTCTCATTTCATTTGTTCTATACATTCACGCTTCATTTTTCATGTCACTGGTTTTTTCTGTATTCTTATTTTTCAGTTTTGGTAAGTGCAGTTCGTTTGTTTGTCTCTCTCATACCTTTAATGCTTTTTCTTTTTTCCATTTATTTTTTTATCAATTTTTTTTTGATCTCTTAAATTCTATGTTGTTTATGCATTTTTTTTTCTGGTTCTTACAAGTTTACATTTTCTCTTGTTTTTTGTATTGTTTTATTATCAAATTGTTCTTTTTATTTTTTTGTTATTTGCTCAGCATCTTTTCTTGTTACTTTTTTTAAACTAATTTTACAAAGTAGAAAGCATTAATCTCAGGTTAAATAATAAAAAGTTAAAAACAGTTTTAAAGTATGTACAATATTTCGTTGACAAAAAACTATTGAAAATATACTGAATGATTCTTTTTTTTTTCTAAGCCTTGCTTGTTTTTTTGGCAGCTCTCACTGCATGGACCTCATAAGCTGTATTGAAAAGATTTATTTCTTGGTAGTTTTTACCTTCTTCTTTATTCTCTTTCTTTTTTCTATGTATATGTCTAAGTTTAATTTTTAAAAAAAATTCTCTTATTACTCCATCTACTTTCTTTTTTTTTTTAGTTTTTTTCTCATTTCATTTGTTCTATACATTCACGCTTCATTTTTTATCTCACTGGTTTTTTATGTATTCTTATTTCTCAATTTTGGTAAGTGCACTTTATTTATTTGTCTCTATCATATCTACCTTTATGTTTTTTCTTTTTTGCCAACAATTTTTTTTAATAATTTTTTTTTCTATTTCTTTAATTCTATGTTGTTTTTGCTTTTTTTTTCTAACTCTTTCAAGTTTTCATTTTTTTTTTGTTTTATTATACGTATTTGTTTCAAATGATTCTTTTTTCTTTTTTTTTGTTATTTGCTCAGCTTCTTTACTTGTTACTTTTTTTAAACTAATTTTACAAAGTAGAACGCATTAATTTCAAGTTAAATAATAAGCCTTAATTAGAATAATTTGTAGACAAAAAATTATTGTTAATATACTGTAATGATGTTTTTTTTCTAGGTTCTGCATAGACCTTCAAATATTAAAAAATAATATTTTTTTGTAGTTTTTCACTTCTTCTTTATTCTCTTTCTTTTTTTATGTATATGTCGAAAGATCCCTTGAGTTTCAGTCCAAGAAAACTTTTCTTCCTTTCATACTGTATCTACTTTCTTTTTTATTTTTTTATTTATCTTTATACTCATTCTATTTGTTCTATACTTTCACGCTTCATTTTGTATCTCATAGGTTTTTTTATTAATACATTTCCATTTTTTGTTCTGGTTCTTATAAGTTTATATATTTTTTTTGTTTGTTTTTTTTTATTTTATTGCACATAGTTGTTTCAAATGGTTTTTATTTTTTTTTTATTATAGTTTTTTAAACTAATTTTACAAAGTAGAACGCATTAATGTGAAGTTAAATAATAAAAAGTTAAAAATAATTTTAAAGTCTTAATAAGAATATTTTGTAGGCAAAAAATTATTGAAAATATACTTTGATGACTTTTTTTTGTAAGCCCTGCTTGTTCTTTTGGCAGCTCTCACTGCATAGACCTTTAAGTATTAAAAAATGTTATTTCTTTTCTGTTTTTTTATGTATATGTTAAAAGATCTACCTACTTTCTTTTTTGACCTTTCTCTATTTTATTTATCTAATTGCTTTTTCGGTTTTTATATATTTTTTTTATTCTGCTAAGTATGCACTCATTTGTTTCTCTCTTAAACCTTTTTTTTTCTTTTTACATCAGTTTTTTTTTTATTCAATTCTTATCTGATAGTTTTTTCAAACTCTTTTTCATTCTGTGTTGTTTTTGCATTTATGCTTTGTTTTTATCAATCTAATTCAATTGTTTTTTCTGGTTTTTGCACGTTTATGTTTTCTTTTGTTTGTCTTATTGTACATTTTTTCCTCAAATATTCTTTTCTTTTTTCTCTTCACTTGCTCAGCTTCTTTTCGTGTTTTTTTTTTATTGAAGATGTTTTTTTATAAAGCGGCTATTATTGGTTATTCGTATTTTTTTGGTAATCTACCAAAGAGTCAGTAGATATGGTAAGAAAGTATAAAACAAAACATTTTGATTCAAAATAGGAAACACATGTTTTGAGCTTAAAATGTCTCATTAGAGAGAGTTAATAAGCTTTAGACATTAATTCAGCTGTAGAGAAAATAAATGCTTAGAAGCTTCAAACAAGTTTAAGTTTATAGTTTTTTTACCCTAAATAAAGCTGTTTTGGCTGAAATTTTGAGATTATAATCCCAAAAATCAAAAAAAAAACTGAGAAAATTTACATAAACTTTTTTAAATTGCAATTTTAGCAGAAAATACTTACCAATTTTTTGAGCTTCTGTTTTACATTCTACATCCATCATAGGATCAGTGGTGATTGGATAAGGACAAGTACTATCAACAGGTTTAATACCAAAAGGTGGAACATCATGCTTGGGAATCACAAATTCTTCTTCCATGTAATTATTACTTGCTGAGCCCTTAGAAAGCCCAAAGTTTTCCAAACACTGGTTCATATCTCTTTGATTTTCTTCCAATTTTTGACCAAGAGCATCTCTTTCGAGTTTCTTGATATCAATTTGTGTATCTCGCATTTGTTTGTCAACATCATCTTTTAGAAGCCCTAGGTTGAACATGTAATTGCGTACATTTTCTATGACTTCACAAGGAAATTTGCTGGAGTTCTCTTGCATGTAGCGATAAACATACAAATCAGCCCCAATAATTTCAAAACGTTGATGGAATACTGTAATTATAGCTCCAATATGAAAATCAATTGGCGAATAATATTCAGGATTTAGAGGATTTGTATTTGGTTTCGTTAAAAGAGTACTTTTTAAGTATTTGCCTCCAAGTATTCCAGAATTCCTAATTGGAGGTTCAAAAATTTTGCAAGTATTATCAGCCAAGGAGTATACCAGAAGAAACCGACGAATAGAATCTTCAGGATGTATATCTTCCATCTTCATTTCGTACCTCAAGTACTTATTTGCATTCAAAATCTGTTTTACCACGTCTTTTTTTGGTACTTCTGCTGCCATAAAGGTGTCAGAAGATATGGCAGTATGGGCTGTAGATCTTTTTTCTAAAGAAGTTTTATGTGTTTCTGAAATATCAATTGGTAGACCTTGCTCAATACATAAAGCTTTTTTAAAATAATTTCTGGTAAAATCGTCACAATCATACAAAAGAAATTTCCTCCCCAAGATAAAAATTGTTTCTCCAATACGCAAATCTTTTGGCTGATAGTATTCTGCTACTTCTTCATCCGATGATTCTAGATAGATTGATGGAAATGTTATTGGACGATCTGTCCAAATCTAGATTATAAAGGTTAATATAAATAAATTTATGTTTTATAGAATAAATACTTTTGGCACTTTTGTTTTCTTTAATAGCTGACAGTAAGGATCCCTTCCGTCATTTTTTGTATGAATTTCTTTCACTGATATTGTATCGTCTGAGAGGAAGTAAAGGACTTCATATTTGCGAATGTCACCAAATTCTGAGTCTCGATCGTCCCAAATGGCCTTAAATCTATAAATCACAATTTGCTATTACAATTTAATAGATGAGGAAACCTTTCAAAGTAAAGATTGTGCCCTTTCATCCAGAAATTCAAAGCAAAGGTTTTGTCCTTTCATCCAGAAAGCTAGAAGAACCCTGACTGAATCAGCAAAAAACCTTTTTTAGTTTTTGTTTTTCTCTGAGAAAATGTTAATTTGGCCAGCACGGTGTCCTGATTTAACACTGTTCATTTTTTTATGGAACTAGCGGCCTTGTTCTAACGGAAATTATGAAAACTACCGCTACAGATAAAACAAAAAAAAAACAATAAAAAAGTAACAAAAAAAAAAAAGACCATAAAAAAAAACAGTATAAAGTAGCAAAATTAGGTATCAAATTATGCCTAGTAGTATAAAGAATAGAAAAGAAAAAATTTAAAAAAAAATATCAGAAAAGAGTGATGCTGTTAAGCGAGAAAAAGATAAGTCCAGTATAAAAATAAAATAGAAAAAAAAGCGTAAAATAGTGCAAAAGCGTTGATCAATAAACAAAACAAAAATTTGAAAAAAAAATTGTTGTGGACTAAAAATTTTAGTGCAGAGATTGAAAGAGGAGAAAAAGATCAACGTTTACTTAAAAAATAAAAAAAAAAATAAATATATATAGACAAAAAGAAAGAAAAAATTAGGTAAACAAAAAAGCAAGATATATTTTAAGAATATTTGTCAACAATAATAGTAAACAATAGCATAAATAGAACAAAATTCTGTAGGATGAAAAAATTGGCTTAATTGAGAAAAAATAAGCTTAAGCAAACAAAATGTAAAAACAGAATATGTATAACAAAATTTAGCAGTCACAAGAAAAGCAAGTATTGAAGAATAAAAAAAAGCGCAAAATATGCTGGAAAAAAGACGCTGAAATCGTAAAAACTTGCAAGAAAAAGAAAGTGACAGAAGAGAGCAAAAAAATTATAAAAAATAAAACGTAACAAAGCACTAAGTAGAAGACAACAAAAACTGTAAATAAGATTAAAATCTAATAAATTTTAATTGGCTTAATTGAGAAAAAATAAGCTTAAGCAAACAAGACAAAATAAAAAAAACATGTAAAAACACAATATGTATAAAAAATTTAGCAGTAACAAGAAAAGCAAGTATTGAAGAATTAAAAAAAAGCGCAAAATATGCTGGAAAAAAGGCGCTGAAATCGTAAAAACTTGCAAGAAAAAAAAAGTGACAGAAGAGAGCAAAAAAAATATAAAAAATAGAACGAAACAAAGCACCAAGTAGAAGACAACAAAAACTGTAAATAAGATTAAAATCTAATAAATTTTAAGAAAACTTTATAATAAGAACTAGTTAGAAAGAAAAAAAAACTTTCAGAGGAAAACAAAAGATGCATAATACATAAAACGAGACAAAGTATTAATTAAATAAAGAAAGACAAAAACTACCGAGTGAATATAAATAAATAGAGCAAAAAAATCAACTAAGTAACTTTGTAGTGCAACCTGTCAGTTGTCAATCGTCTTTATGTTAACAATTTTTTTTTAATCAACCTTTTTTTGTGACAAATTGTCTTTCAGTTTCTTACAATTATTACAATTTTATTTATGTCTTTCACTGTTTATTTTATTTTGTTTCTAATTCTTTGTAGTTTATACAGTTTTTTTTATCAAATCAAAGAGCCTTTTTGTGATTTATTTGTTTTATTTTTGTTTCACTGTTTATAGCGCTTTCATCTATTAGCACTAATTTTTTCTTTATTTTTTGGAGTTTTCACTGTTTTTTAAATTTGTTTTTACCAAATTGAAGTAATTTTTTTTGAGATTGAATTTTTTGATTTTTATAATATTTTTTATTAATAAAATCAAAGAGCCTTTTTGTGATTTATTTGTTTTATTTTTGTTTTACTGTTTATAGCGCTTTCATCTGTTAGCACTAATTTTTTTTTCTTTATTTTTTAGAGTTTTTACTGTTGTTTAAATTTGTTTTTACCAAATTGAAGTATTTTTTTTGAGATTAAATTTTTTGATTTTTATAATATTTTTTATTAATAGGGTTTTATTGTTTATAGCGTTTACTTTTGTGTACATTATTTTGTTTTCTGCTTCTATTTTTTGCAAATTATTTCTGTTTTTTATTTTCACAAAAAAATTATTTTTTTTTTGTCAAATTAAAGTATTTTTTTGTAATCTAATCGTTTAATTTTTTTTATTTTTTATTATTAATAGGATTTAATTGTTCATAAAGCGTTCATTTCTTTTCACTATCTGGTTTCTAGTTTTTTGCAGATTTTTATAGGATTTTTTTAAGAAAAGCTTATTATTTTTTATCGGTTTTTTAGTCAAAAAAAAACATTTTTCTACTAGTATTTGTTTTTTTGTGATTTAATTTTTTTACTTTTTGATTTCTTATTATTACTAGTATTTAATTACTCAGAGCGTCTTCATTATTTTCGACTAAAGATACATAAAAAGTAAAACGAGACAAAAAAATAATTAAAAAGAAAACAAAAACTGTAAATATGGTGTGACTATAAATAAATAAAGCAACCAATACAGTGGCAAGACTGAGTAACTTAGTAGTGGAATCTGTCAGTTGTGGATTGTCTTTATTTAAAGTTAACAATTTTTTGTTTATTTTTTTTTTTTGTGACAAATCGTTTTGTTTTTTACAATTTCTTGTAATTATTACGATTTTATTTATGTTTTTTAGCTATTTATTTTTTTTTGTTTTTATTTTTTTGTAGTTTTTACATTTTTTTTCTTAGAAAAGCCAATTTTTTTCAAATCAAAAAGCTTTTTTTGTGATTTATTTGTTTTTTTTTTTAATTTTTTGTTATCAATAGGGTTTTAGGGTTTATTGCGCTTGTATGGATTCGCACAATTTTTTTTTTAGTTTTTTACTGCTTTTTTTTAGAAAAAAAAATTTGTGTTTGTATTGTTTAATGTTTTTTAATACTTTTTATTAATAGGGTTTTTGGTTTATAACGCCCTTATTTTATTACTATTTTTTTTTGTTTGCAGATTTTTACTGTTTTTTTTTTTCAAAAAGTCCTAATTTTTTATTATTAATAGGGTTTTATTGTTCATAGAGTCTTTCATTATTTTCTCACAGTTTCTAGAAAAACTTATCATTTTTTCTGCCCTTTTTATGTGATTTAATCGATTTTTTGATTTTATTTCTATTATCACTAGAGTTTTATTGTTTCTAGCGCTTTGTTGTCTTCACACAATTTTTTTTTAATTATATTTTTTTGAGTTTTTTAGATTCTCATACAAAAAAAGCTTTTCTCTACTAATAGTACCTAATTAGTTTTTTTTTGTGATTTAATTTTTTTACTTTTTGAGTTCTTATTATAGATAGTATTTATTTATAGTTTTCTACTAAAGATACATAATCAATAAAAAGAGACAAAGCAATCATTAAGAAACAAAAAAAAAACTGTAAATAAGATATACTATAAACGAATAAAGCAAAAAATACAGTGGCACAACTGAGTATGATGTCGGTAGAGCAGCCTGTGAGCTGTCAATCGTCTTTATTTAGGTTATGTCATTAAAGTAAAAACATTTTTGACATTTGTTGTAAATTTTTGTGTCATGTGTCATAGTAACGATGTTGCCAACTAAAGAATTCAAAAGTCTTACTGATCGTCACAAGGCTCACTGACTTTTATCTCTTAGCTTATAAGTTAAAACTATTTCTACGTACTTACTTAAGTATTTTACCATCATACTCTAAAAAACGCCTGAACTTATCATCAACAGACGGCGTTTTTGAAAAATTTGAAGTAATTTGCATCGATTGCATTAATCTATTTTGAGTATAAGGATCAGGGGGTAGTTGCTCAGGATCTGCCATTTGTAGCCCTTGGCTGGCAAGATATTCTCTGCTAAAGTTGTCACAATTTACAATATGAAAAACTACCCCATAAAATACAATATTCTTCCCAATACCAAAATCTTTCCAATGCCAGAACTGTCCATCGTCGCTTTTGGGGACTTTATGTCTTCTTAAGAGTCTTCCTTGATCAATACCACTATTCTACCAATGGTATTATTTTGTAAATTGTAAACATTAGTGTTAATTGTTCTTACCGGAATTTTGGGCTCCATCACTGTAATTGTGTCATCTTCCAGAAAATATATAATATTAACATGCCGCACCCTATAAAACTCATTTGGGGATTCTACAACCCCTTGCTTGAAAAACGCTTTAAACGTCAAGCATTTTTGATCGTAAAGGGCAAAATGGGGCTTGAAAATTTGGACAGGGGGTGCTTTAATGCGTCCGTATGTTAGACTCGGGTCATATCTTATAGGATCATTGGTATCGATATATTTGACAGATGTGGAATCTAATTCCCGACCCCCGATTCCAGAAAAACTATTCTTTGGGATTTTATATCCATTGCAAATGTTGAACGTTTGGGAACGATGAAAACTGGAAAGCTGGATTTTGGATTGTAAAATAGTCAAAAAGGGGTAAAAACTTACTGTTGGGTCGGAAAAAGTGTAACCTGGCAGCTTTGGTAAACCACTCATATTTATTTATTTGTAGGAAAGTGACATATAGGGTGGCAGCTCCTGGACATTGATCAAACATTAAGGGGTTGCTATGGATTTAAAGAATTAAGTGAGCCAGAAATGATTGATTTTAAGTCAAAAACCAAGTAGAAAAAAATTGTTTTTATAAAAAATGGTGGAATTTGCAGTCTAATATTTTTTTTGTCAAAACGTTTTACGTTTTAGAATTATTAATAATAAAACTAAGTTTAAAAAGAATAAAAAGAGCAACAAAAATTAGCTACATCATCATCTGCAATCTACCACAACTCACTTCTTAATGTTCATTCCTTTAAGACACTTTACTTAAAATTTTAATTTTGCTTTTTGAGAAACTATTATTTGGGATGCAATCCCACATAAAATAAGGTGGTTTTTTTGCTAGAACCCATTTTACAACAATATAATGTCAAACCTCATACCTACTGCCAAAAGTCTAACAGCAGTATTTCTGTCTCATGCTACTCTCAAGATAAACATACTCCCTTACTCTTTTGGCCTCTACGTTCCCCAGACTTGTCACCTATTGAACATGTGTGGCATATAATATATACAAAACAGATCAGTCATCCTCATGTCTCAGACAACTTAACAGACTTGCAATTTAGGCGAATATGGATCTGATTCAAAGCAATCAGATTAATTTGCATGCAGTATGCAAAAATATTAATCAAAACATATAATAAATCGCAACGAATTGCTGTGGGTACATGAAAAATAATTGTAAAAAAATTTTGCTTTATTTTTTATAAATTCCCTAATTTTTTATGTTTTGAAAAACAAATCCAAAAAATAAACAAATTCAAAATAATTTAGTGGATATTTTATTCAAATTAAACAATTCCTTTTGAGTGTTGCATTTTTTATTGAAACTAGTATAAGCATACAGGCAATTACATAAAAAACAGCTCAACCAATGACGTTGTTGTTTATTATCTAATTTTAATAGATCAACAAAGCATTTTATTAAAAAGCGCAACAAGAGAAAAAAATTAATTTGGTTTCTGACGAAAATTTAATGTCAAACAGCTGTCAACAAAGTTTTTATTTTTAAAAAAACCACAATTTTTTTTAAAAAACAACATAATTATCATTTTTCAAAAAACAACATTTTATTAAAAAGCGCTACAAGAAAAAATTAGTTTGGTTTCTGACAGAAATTTAATGTCAAACAATTGTTTTTTTTTTAAAAAACAACAATATTTTTAAAAAAAAGCATTTTAAAAAAAAATTATTTATAGAGGTTTTTATTTATTAGTTTCAACGATTATAGCGTCTAAAAAAAGTAAAAAAGCATAAACACAAAGCAATGTCGTAGGTTTTTTTTTAATTATATTAAATATAAATCCGATTAACAAGATTGCTATGGAATAATTAAACCAAAACTTGATTATTATGCACAATATAATAAACACCATTGACGTTTAATTGACATTTGTGGTTTTGAGCGTTAATTGTTTTTTAAGGCACCTTTAAAATTAAAATGTCCACTTAGTTCGGCTAAAAAAGTAAAAGTTTTTTTTCCAAACAAAGCCAACTTGTTATAAATGGTTAAAAACAGTAGAAAATTAAAAACTATACGTGTGTACATGAAAAATATACGTAAAAAATATTGCTTTATTTATTATAAATTTCTTAATTTTTTATGTTTGAAAACAAATCCAAAAAATAAACAAATTCAAAATAAGAAAAAAGATGTATTCAAAAAAAATATTCTACGCGGACGAAGTCTATTTGTTTGAAAATGTAACCATCTGTAGGTAGTAATTAAACAATTTCTTTTGAGTGTTGCATTTTTTATTGAAACTAGTATAAGTATGATAAAAAACAGCTCAACCTATAATTCTCTTATTTATTATCTAATTTTAATAGATGAACAAAGCATTTAATTGAAAAGCGCAAGAAGAAGAAAAAATTAGTTTAGTTTCTGACAGAAATTTAATGTCAAACAGCTGTCAACAATGTTTTTTTTTAAAAAAGCTACGTTATTTAAAAAAAAAAATTTGATAAACATTTTTTTCCATAGTTTTAAGAATGTATAAAGTCTAAAAAAAGTTAAAAAGCATAAACAAGCCCAAAGCATTGCCAATGCTTTTTTTTAATTAAATTAATGATAAATCCGATTAACAAGGTTGCTATAGAAAAAATTAAACCAAAACTTAATTATTAGCAACAATATAAACACTATTGACGTTTAATTGACATTTGTGGTTTTATGCGTTAATTGTTTTTTAAAACACCCTTAAAATGTCTACATAGTTCGGCTAAAAAAGTTAAGTAATTTTTTTTTTAACAAAGCCAACTTGTCATAAATGGCTAGAAACAGTAAAAAATTAAAATCTATACGTGTACAGTGAAAAAAGTTGACACTTGTTTGACAATAAATTTCTGTCAAAAATTGAAATAAATGATATTCACACCGTTTTATGAATTATTGAAACCTGATTATAAATATCCGAGTAGTACCTCAAAACTTTTTTATCAAACACCCTGTATATATAAATGTATAGATAATTTTACAACAAAAATAATTGTTTTTTCTTGACTTTATTTCACAGTATTTCTTCTTATATTAAATCTCACAGCAATTAATTTTATGCGAATCAATTTTATTTTATGTAGAATTTTGCGACAAACGTCGCAAGCTAGCCGGAGACTTCAATGCAAGATGAGACCCTATTTCAAAGTCAGCGATTATAGAGCCTGAAGTAGAGCCTAAAGAAGCATTTTTTATTCAAATCAGACATATATACCGTGCGATCAAGAATTTATTAGATATGAAGCGGCCTTATCACTTGACAGTGTTAGATTCTCTTCAGTTACCAAAGATGCGGAAAATCCGAGCACCTACAAAATCATAGTCATCGTAAAATTGTTAATCGCACTGTATACTGAATAATTTTATAAACATATAATTTATTCCACATAATTGTACCTATTTGTCATAAGTGGCAATGAATTTTATGCAGATTCTTGCGTAAGACGTCGTTAGCTAACCGGAGACTTCAATGCTAGATAAACCTGCATCCATCAGCTTGGACTGCCATTTTTAATTTGGTATATTTAAGTAATCTTTTTAAACATTTCATTTGTTAGATTTTGAATATAATCCACATTTTTGTGTTTGGCACTTGTACTATTGAAACTTATAAACAGCAATTAATTTTAAGCATTATTTTGCGTTAAACGCCGCAAACTGGCCGGAGACTTCAATGCTAGATCAGGTCAGAGATCTGATCTAGCATCTCTGACTTATCTAATTTGAAATACAGCTTAAATGGCATCTTTTAGTTTAATCGGTATACAAAAAACGTTTTAAGTCAAATCAAAAAAAAAAATCCTATATTTTTGTGAAATCTTTTAGTACTTCTTAAAATAGCGTTTCTGGTAAATTTCATAATTTTTTTAATTTTTTGTTCAATAGATATCAAATTCTTAAAAAATCGCTTTTTTTGATTTTTTGGTCATTTCGTAAGAATTGTTTAAATGTAACTTTTTTATTAAGTTTTTGTTTGAAAGGATCTTTATAGGAAAAAAAGTAAGTAAAATTTTTTCAATAAAAATTTATGAATTTAATATTTCAAATAAAATTTTAAAATTTTTTTGATATTTGATTTTTTCAAAATTTTGAATGTTTAAAACATATCAATCTTTCAGTTTTTCAACCCGGTTGAGTACTGAGATCTTCACAAGTACTATTTATTTCTGACTTTAGAAAGAAAATGTTGTTATATGAATTTTTTTTTACCTATCTATTCTAAATAAATTCTGTTATTTTTTTTCTATTGCTTATTAAATGTTGAAAATTGACAAACAAATGAAAATTATATTTATTTGTAATAAATACAATAATTATCACTATTGTTTTTATTTTTTAAAATAAATTTTGAAAAAAATCAAAGTATTTAAACATTTTTTAAAACTTACTTTCAAACTTTAAAATAATTTCTACCAAAAAAGCTTGAAGAATATTTATCCTTTTTTTTGAAAAGTTATTTATTAAAAAAAAATCAAAATTGAACAATTTCTAAAACCTATAAACTAAAAAAACAATTTTTTTGAAAATTTACTCAAATAAAAACTCAAAATTCACCAGAAGCTTTATTTTGAGACGTAAACACAATAAAATATAGAACATATGTAGATAATTTTAAAAATAATTTGTAGATTAATCCGATTTTATTTATTTGTTACTGTTACAATTATCAAACCTATAAATCAATAAATTATATGTAAAACGTCTCGCAAACTAGCTGGAGACTTCAATGCTAGATGAGGCTGCATTCAATAGCACCACACATCTCTAGACCCACCTAATTTAGAATGGAACTTTAGTGACATTTTTCCTTCAAATCGGTATATATAGATACTACATAAAATTACTAGGTATAAGTTTATAAAAAATTACATTTGGTTTCTTTTGAATTTATTCCAAATTTTATTTATAGTAAATTATGGTATTAAAGCTAATGAATAACAATTAATTAATTTTAAGCATTATTTTGCATAAAATGCACCTAATGTCGAGTAGAAACCTACCTAATAATAATAATAGTAATAAGAAGACAAATGCAATAATGTGGAGTAAAATGAAAACTGATTTAACTTTTTATAAAATTACAGTGGATTTCTGTAGAATTTAATCCACATTATTGTCTTTGTTTTGTTGTTACTGTTATTATTGAAACCTATAAATAGTAATAAATTTTATGCAGATTCTTGTAAACGCTGCAAATTAGCCGGAGACTTCAATGCTACATCAGACATCTTACAGAAGCACAAATACCTGATTCCCCTAATTTAGAATCTAATGTCTTTAAACCAGCAATTCTTGTATATATTTATACATATAGATAGTACGTTCATAAATTATTTATATCAAGCCTTGCCATGGAATTTTGAACGTATGTTTGTTTTTTGATTAGTTGATTTGCAGAAACGTAAGATATTATAGACAAGCTTTGTTTGACATTTGTTGGCAATCAGACTATCAAAGACAATAAAAATCTGACAAGCTAAATTACACAGCAAGGCTAGATCCAAAAAATAATAATTTATGAACGCATGTTATATAATTTGGATCTCAGAAACGGCTTTAAGAATATTCATAAAATTTAGCATGCAAGAGGTTTCGGGGGCGATAAATCGATCGAGCGTTTCGTCGTTTTTCAAGTGTTTTCAGATAATAAAAAACTGTCATTGAAAATAAAAAATATGCTTCTTTCTGACATCTATACTCAGCTTATTATTTTTATTTTTCAACAACACCATTTGGTGTGAATGCCGAATAAATAAACAAAACTCAGCTATTTCTGATTTGCTTATCACTGTAAATTCTGCCATTGTGCTGTCATTAGTGTCAGTTTTGTTGTTTTGTAAATAGGCTATTCAAATTATTAAATTATAAAAACACATATTAAATTTTTTTTATCAAATATTATGTCAAATAAAAAAATTGTTTGAAAGCAAAACATATTATTTTTATTATCATTTAATAACACTGATAACACTGCACGCGGACATATATTATTATCATTTTTTAGGCAAGTTTTTGTGAGAAGGAAACTAGTATGTATATGCTGACACTTTAATCCCTGAAGAATTAATCCAAAACAGCACCACAGAGATAAATTGCAATTTATTTGTGTTTGTTAATATTTTTAGCAATAGGTAGCGCACCCTTTGTGCTTTTGGCCAATTATGCCAGTAAAATCGAAAAAAATCATTCATTTTTTATCAGTCAGAATTCGTTTTCAAAGGTAATTTTTAAAAAACCACAATTTTACAATAAAAAACGTGCAAAACTGGATCATCTAGGTACTAGGCATTTTTATAAAAAAAAATATTAATTTTCTAAAAAAAATCACGTTTTTTTCTATAATTTATCCCACATTATTGTGTTTATCACTATTATACGATCACTATTAAAACTTATGAATAGCATTGAATTTTATACAGATTCTCACGTAAAACGTCGCTAGCTGCCCGGAGACTTCAATGCTAGATGAGACTGCATCCAGCGGCACACATCCCTGACCCACCCGATTTGGAATAGCGCCTAAGTGGAATTACAAGACCACGTCAAACGGTAAACAAAGCAATGCCAAGACCATTCATTTACCCACGAGGTGACTAAACAAACGGGGATATGAATCAACGAGAAGTTGCACGGCAGTCCGCGAAGTAGTCAAGATCGAGCAACAACTGCAACTTTTCGAGCGAATTCTGCAAAAACGTCAAGTGCAATGAATATTTAAATCGCAATTTAAGTGACATTTCTTTTGAACTTTTCCAATGATGTGTTGATAATAATTGATTATTGTGAGAAAAATGTGGAAGTTTGTGGTATTATTGTGCTTTTTTACATCCAGGGCAAGAAGTCAAGGGTAATTTTTAATATTGATATCAGTTTTGTAAATATTATTAACACTGTAGGGCCTTTTTTGAGTGGTGATCTAATCTTAAAGTGGTTTTTCGCATCTATAAAATTCAATGCCAAGGGTATTTGAGACATTTTTTATTATGAAATTAGCTAATTTGAATGATTTCTAAGTAATTATCAATAGTTAGAACGTCATTGTCGCGGACCATAATTTCAAGGTTTCAAATTGTTGCAGGTTGGACATACTATGACTTGAATAAGCCATAGGTTACCACATGAATGATCTTGAACTTAATAGGTATTTGTTCAAAGAGAAAATTTTTCTTACCGGTGACAATAGCCACATTATTAGTAATTACATTAGATTCTCAAAAATGCGGTTTCCTTTCTTATTTCCTGAAACTGCTGTACCGAAAAGTGAATTTCACTTTCCTTATTAGTCTGGTTACATATTCTCCGCCTATGACGAAAAAATTTACGTGAGCGAAGGAAACCCACACGGTTTGCGTCTTTACAAAACAAAGACTAACCAGTTTAGTCATGAATTTTTATTAGAATGTTGACAAAAAATTAAATGTCAATTTCTTAAAAATCTTAACGCTCTGTTTCACAGGCGATTTGTGGGAAATGGAATACAGGCACCACATGTCGTTGCCAGGTGCTGCATGAATTTCACTTTCAAATTACACTTTTTTTTATGAAAATAGACGTTTATTTAGGACACAAATAGATAAAGCCTAGCTGACAGCTTGAAAAACAGGATCAATTGTCAGTT
This sequence comes from Lagria hirta, assembly GCA_947359425.1. Classification (NCBI taxonomy): domain Eukaryota; kingdom Metazoa; phylum Arthropoda; class Insecta; order Coleoptera; family Tenebrionidae; genus Lagria; species Lagria hirta. The sequence goes on from OX375794.1 coordinate 49,869,587, forward strand.
TCATCCAAATAAAGTGGTAATCATTGCCAAAAATTTTGTTATTATTGAAGATACAGAATTATTCAAATCAGCAAACATTTAGAAATAAGAATTGCAAAAAACAAATATCCAAAAAACTTTTAAAAATAAAATTCTTTATTTTTCTTCAAATTTTGAGGAAAAATGCTTAAAAGACATTTTTTTGTAAAGTTGTAATTTTTGTAAAATAAATTAAGAATAAAAATGCTATTAAAGCCATTACAATTTGATAGCATTTTGATTAGAATAAGTCATTAATCACAGTACTGCCGTTGCACCCAATTAGGAGGCCGTGGTACCATCAATGGTGTGCTTTTAATAATTACTAAACTTATTCTAATGCTATCAAATTGTAATGCATTCAAAGCATTTTTATTGTTAATTGTGTGAAAGTTTTCAATTTTTCTAATAATTTAGAGTTATATTTGAAGTAAAACACCCCAATAAGGCGCTAAATAACTTGTACAATTGAATGGTCTTGATGAGGGAGGGCCATATGGCATCTTTAGTTAAAAAAGGAAAAATTGGGTTTAGCATCCCTAGAAAGGTTGAGGAACAGTTAGTAAACTGAGAGGGATGAAAACGTTCGGCAAAAAAGTCTTTGAGCGGTCGGTCGGACGGACAGTATTATGAATATTTGAACTGTTAATTGTTTAACGAAAGAGAAAAATAGTTGATCTGGTTGATCATCTGTTGTTTTGTGTAATAATTGTGAGTTCAGTGCTGAGTTTTTGAATTCAGAGAAATAATAAAAAAGGTATTATTGATAAGCATAAATATGTATTGAATATGTTAATATGAAACATCCACGGCAGAAACTATAGTTCAATACCTGGGGTACGGTCTATGTGGCATTACATTTCAGACTGAAGTTCTACTCCCATGACGTCTGTAGGCATTTACAAATTGCTATCCTGGCTCTCTACCTCCTCAAACAATGATGAAGAGGTAGAGGATTATTAATCCTAATTTCTTGTTTTTATACTAGCTTCATCATCCTTTTAATCATATTTCGGCAATCTGCAATATTTAGCGGTTTTCTAATAATTTTTTCCACTCATTTTCAAAATGTACATTTCTTATTATCTTTTCCGTTATTTATTTCTCATCTTCTTTTTTTTTGAGTTTTTTATTTTACTATCTTGTGACTTCACCGCTGCATTTTGTTTAATGCTTATCACCTCGTATAGAAACCGCATTTTCAGAGCTAAATCTGTCGTAAAATGCTTTAAACTATGTAACGCTATTAATTTTTTTTTATAACAACGAATTATATATTTAATCAAGTCCAGAACCTCTATGGTAAAGTTTAGATATAAATAAGTGGAGTACTGTCACAAGAGCACCTAATATCAATAATTAATGTCTCATTGTTAATGATGGTCGCTGAAACTGAAAGAAACAAACAACTGAATTTGCTGTTTTCACCAATCCGCAAATTATCACGTTTGAAGCTTAACGAATTTTGATGAAAGATTAGTTCTGCTTGCGATAATATTTCTTCTGTGGCAAGTTAGCATACTGTGCTCATAGTATTATAAAACTAATTAACGAAAACATAGATTTTGTAATTTCATACAATACATAATAATAAGAATTAATCACTAATTAGAATATTACAAATATCATAGAATTATATATGTAACAAAGTCAAATCCCCTTGACCAATTAGAATATAAGAATTCTACAATTATTTATCAATTTTTAAAACCCAAACTGAAATTTTATAATCAAATCAGAATATTTTAAATAAATTGGCATTTACGTTATTAATAAACTTAATTTTAAGAGTTCATTGCAGCTGCTACATCAAACTGCACAGCATGTGAAATGAAAGCGATCATACTGTAAATCGGCTTTCAACGCTAATTATGCTAGTGTGTGGTATGTTTCCACACTTCTACGTTCGCATAACTATCAAACCTTTATATAACTTAAAACTTCACAAATAAACTCAAATTCTATTAGTTTAAGTATTTTTTAGAATTTTCAGTCAAGAATATTCTGCTTTTCTAACAATTAAGGGTTTTTGAAAATTTCCTCAAGTATGTTGCTTTAAAATTCCACATTAAATACTTTTTGCTTTTATAGTTACCGCCTTTGAATAAGTTGTCACAATCTGGTTTATACCGAATACGAATTTATCAGTGTTGAGTCTTTTTACTTAACACTTTTGAAAACAGCTCACAGTTGGGCTAAGCTGCCCGGTTCCTTAATTTATTGCTTTTTATATATTTTTAGCTTAATGTCTACCATTAGATTTTTACAAAAAAACATCAAAACTTTATTTGCTATCTTTGTTTGCAATGGTCTTGTCTTCTAGTGCATTGCTTATTTTTTATCTTTGTCTTTTTTGAATTCAAACCGTTATGGCGATTCTCTCACGAGCTACTTACGTATTGTTATAAGCGGATTATAATGTTTTATGTTGTTAGTTATAACTTGATCTTTGAGTTTCTGGTGAGTTATTGTTCCTTGAGAGTAAAATTGTTTACCAATATTATTAGATAATTTCGACACGACGCATGTTTATTTCTAAATTAAAAAAAAATACGTAAAAAAAATTAAACAAAAATTGTTTTCACTTATCAAAAATTGTTCAATTTTGTCCAAAATTTGAATAACTCCTATCTTTGCCTTTCTGCTTTAAAGCCGTAATTGCGTTTTTTGTTTCTGTAAGACTCATTTGTTTTATGTCATTGGTTCCGACTTGCACTTTTCTTCAGCACTGACTTGATTTTTTAAGTTTTTTCTGACTAATTGCTCCCAAAGAAAAATATATTTACAAAAAATTTTGTTGATATTCCTGGATAATTTCTACGGTACGCTTGGTTATTTCTAGTTTAAAAGTACTAACCCTCATTTGTTTTATGTCGTTGGTTCTGACTTGATTTTTTTTGAGTTTCTTCTGACTAATTGCTCTTAAAGAAAAATATATTTACAAAAAATTTTGTTGATATTTCTGGATAATTTCAACAGTACGCTTAGTTATTTCTAGTTTGAAAGTACTAACCCTCATTTGTTTTATGTCGTTAGTTCCGACTTGATTTTTTTTGAGTTTCTTCTGACTAATTGCTCTTAAAGAAAAATATATTTACAAAAAATTTTGTTGATATTTCTGGATAATTTCAATGGTACGCTTAGTTATTTCCAGCTTAAAAGTACTATCCCTCATTTGTTTTATGTCGTTAGTTCTGACTTGATTTTTTTTGAGTTTCTTCTGACTAATTGCTCCTAAAGAAAAATATATTTACAAAAAATTTTGTTAATATTTCTGGATAATTTCAACGTTAAGCGTTGGTTATTTCTATTACGCTTGGTTATTGGTTATTTCTAGTTTCAAAGTACTAACCCTCATTTGTTTTATGTTCTTGGTTCTGACTTGATCTCTTCTTTTATGTCGTTGTTTTATGGTTACTTAGTTATTTCTGGTAAGCTTGGTTATTGGTTATTTCTAGTTTAAAAGTACTAGCCCTCATTTGTTTTATGTCGTTGGTTTTGACTTGATCTTTTTTTATGTCGTTGTTTTATAGTTACTTGGTTATTTCTGTTCTGACTTGATCTTTTCTTTTATGTTGCTGTTTTATGGTTACTTTTTTTATGGTTACTTAGTTATTTCTGTTAAACTTGGCTATTGGTTATTTCTAGTTTAAAAGTACTAACCCTCATTTGTTTTATGACGTTGGTTTTGACTTGATCTTTTTTTTAATGTCGTTGTTTTACGGTTACTTGGTTATTTCTGTTCTGACTTGATCTTTTCTTTTATGTCGTTGTTTTATGGTTACTTTTTTTATGGTTACTTGGTTATTTCTGTTAAACTTGGTTATTGGTTATTTCTTGTTTAAAAGTACTGACCCTCATTTGTTTTATGTCGTTGGTTTTGACTTGATCTTTTTTTTTATGTCGTTGTTTTATGATTACTGGATTATTTCTGTTCTGACTTAATCTTTTCTTTTATGTTGCTGTTTCATGGTTACTTTTTTTATGGTTACTTGGTTATTTCTGTTAAACTTAATTATTGGTTATTTCTAGTTTAAAAGTACTAACCCTCATTTGTTTTATGTCGGTGGTTTTGACTTGATCTTTTTTTTTATGTCGTTGTTTTACGGTTACTTGGTTATTTCTGTTCTGACTTGATCTTTTCTTTTATGTCGTTGTTTTATGGTTACTTTTTTTATAGTTACTTGGTTATTTCTGTTAAACTTGGTTATTGGTTATTTCTAGTTTAAAAGTACTAACCCTCATTTTGTTTTATGTCGTTGGTTTTGACTTGATCTTTTTTTTTATGTCGTTTTTTTATGATTACAGGGTTATTTCTGTTCTGACTTGATCTTTTTTTTTATGTTGCTGTTTTATGGTTACTTTTTTTATGGTTACTTGGTTATTTCTGTTCTGACTTGATCTTTTCTTTTATGTCGTTGTTTTATGGTTACTTTTTTTATGGTTACTTGGTTATTTCTGTTAAACTTGGTTATTGGTTATTTCTAGTTTAAAAGTACTGACCCTCATTTGTTTTATGTCGTTGGTTTTGACTTGATCTTTTTTTTTATGTCGTTGTTTTATGATTACAGGGTTATTTCTGTTCTGACTTGATCTTTTTTTTTATGTTGCTGTTTTATGGTTACTTTTTTTATGGTTACTTGGTTATTTCTGTTCTGACTTGATCTTTTCTTTTATGTCGTTGTTTTATGGTTACTTTTTTTATGGTTACTTGGTTATTTCTGTTAAACTTGGTTATTGGTTATTTCTAGTTTAAAAGTACTGACCCTCATTTGTTTTATGTCGTTGGTTTTGACTTGATCTTTTTTTTTATGTCGTTGTTTTATGATTACAGGGTTATTTCTGTTCTGACTTGATCTTTTTTTTTATGTTGCTGTTTTATGGTTACTTTTTTTATGGTTACTTGGTTATTTCTGTTCTGACTTGATCTTTTCTTTTATGTCGTTGTTTTATGGTTACTTTTTTTATGGTTACTTGGTTATTTCTGTTAAACTTGGTTATTGGTTATTTCTAGTTTAAAAGTACTGACCCTCATTTGTTTTATGTCGTTGGTTTTGACTTGATCTTTTTTTTTATGTCGTTGTTTTATGATTACTGGGTTATTTCTGTTCTGACTTGATCTTTTTTTTTATGTTGCTGTTTTATGGTTACTTTTTTTATGGTTACTTGGTTATTTCTGTTCTGACTTGATCTTTTCTTTTATGTCGTTGTTTTATGGTTACTTTTTTTATGGTTACTTGGTTATTTCTGTTAAACTTGGTTATTGGTTATTTCTAGTTTAAAAGTACTGACCCTCATTTGTTTTATGTCGTTGGTTTTGACTTGATCTTTTTTTTTATGTCGTTGTTTTATGATTACTGGGTTATTTCTGTTCTGACTTGATCTTTTCTTTTATGTCGTTGTTTTATGGTTACTTTTTTTATGGTTACTTGGTTATTTCTGTTAAACTTAATTATTGGTTATTTCTAGTTTAAAAGTACTAACCCTCATTTGTTTTATGTCGGTGGTTTTGACTTGATCTTTTTTTTATGTCGTTGTTTTACGGTTACTTGGTCATTTCTGTTCTGACTTGATCTTTTCTTTTATGTCGTTGTTTTATGGTTACTTTTTTTATAGTTACTTGGTTATTTCTGTTAAACTTGGTTATTGGTTATTTCTAGTTTAAAAGTACTAACCCTCATTTGTTTTATGTCGTTGGTTTTGACTTGATCTTTTTTTTATGTCGTTGTTTTATGGTTACTTGGTTATTTCTGTTCTGACTTGATCTTTTCTTTTATGTTGCTGTTTTATGGTTACTTTTTTTATAGTTACTTGGTTATTTTTGTTAAACCTGGTTATTGGTTATTTCTAGTTTAAAAGTACTAACCTTCATTTGTTTTATGTTGTTAGTTCTGACTTGATCTTTTTTTGAGTTTCTTCTGACTAATTGCTCCTAATGAAAAATATATTTACAAAAAATTTTGTTGATATTTCTGGATAATTTCAATAGTACGTTTGGTTATTTCCAGAAGAATAGTTCTTCATTTGTTTTATGTCGTTAGTTCTGACTTGATTTTTTTTTGAGTTTCTTTTGACTAATTGCTCCCAAAGAAAAATATATTTACAAAAAATAATGTTGATATTTTTGGATAATTTCAATGGTACGCTTGGTCATTTCCAGTTTAAAAGTACTAACCCTCATTTGTTTTATGTCGTTGGTTTTGACTTGATCTTTTTTTTATGTCGTTGTTTTATGGTTACTTGGTTATTTCTGTTCTGACTTGATCTTTTCTTTTATGTTGCTGTTTTATGGTTACTTTTTTTATAGTTACTTGGTTATTTTTGTTAAACCTGGTTATTGGTTATTTCTAGTTTAAAAGTACTGACCCTCATTTGTTTTATGTTGTTAGTTCTGACTTGATCTTTTTTTGAGTTTCTTCTGACTAATTGCTCCTAATGAAAAATATATTTACAAAAAATTTTGTTGATATTTCTGGATAATTTCAATAGTACGTTTGGTTATTTCCAGAAGAATAGTTCTTCATTTGTTTTATGTCGTTAGTTCTGACTTGATTTTTTTTTGAGTTTCTTTTGACTAATTGCTCCCAAAAAAAAATATATTTACAAAAAATATTGTTGATATTTTTGGATAATTTCAATGGTACGCTTGGTCATTTCCAGTTTAAAAGTACTAACCCTCATTTGTTTTATGTCGTTGGTTTTGACTTGATCTTTTTTTTATGTCGTTGTTTTATGGTTACTTGGTTATTTCTGTTCTGACTTGATCTTTTCTTTTATGTTGCTGTTTTATGGTTACTTTTTTTATAGTTACTTGGTTATTTTTGTTAAACCTGGTTATTGGTTATTTCTAGTTTAAAAGTACTAACCCTCATTTGTTTTATGTTGTTAGTTCTGACTTGATCTTTTTTTGAGTTTCTTCTGACTAATTGCTCCTAATGAAAAATATATTTACAAAAAATTTTGTTGATATTTCGGGATAATTTCAATGGTACGCTTGGTTATTTCCAATTTAAAAGTACTATCCCTCATTTGTTTTATGTCGTTAGTTCCGACTTGATCTTTTTTTGAGTTTCTTCGGACTAATTGCTCCCAAAGAAAAACATATTTACAACAAATTTTGTTGATATTCCTGGATAATTTCTACGGTACGCTTGTTTATTTCTAGTTTGAAAGTACTAATCCTCATTTGTTTTATGTCGTTGGTTCTGACTTGATCTTTTTTTTATGTTGCTGTTTTATGGTTACTTGGTTATTTCGGTTCTGACTTGGTCTTTTCTTTTATGTCGTTGTTTTATGGTTCCTTTTTTATGGTTACTTGGTTATTTCTGTTAAACTTGGTTATTTGCTATTTCTAGTTTAAAAGTACTAAGCTTCATTTGTTTTATGTCGTTAGTTCTTACTTGATCTTTTCTTGAGTTTCTGCTGAGCAATTGTTCCCAGAGAAAAATATTTCAAAAACTTTTTAATCTGCCAAAATTTGATTTTGATCTCAATAAATTAATAATTACGCTAATTTATCAATTTTAGAAAGCAATTGGCTTCAGTCCCCTATATGGATGCCGACGTCCCCATTCTTGTATTTTAACATTTAATCATCTTCTTCCAAAAAAAAAGCCGCAAAAATGAAGTACAATTTTCACAATTATGCCGCATAACAATGAAAGCTATTGAAAGTAAAAGGCTTCATTCAAAATTGGGCCACAAAAGTGAGTGAACACCGGAAATAAAAAGTGCAAGTAGTGTAATAGTAATATATTCAGCTATTTGGATTAAGTAGTGGTTCATGTAGCTGCCTGACTTGGTCTATAAATCAAAGAAATACTTTTTGGAAAAAGGGTACTTTCACATTTGTGAGAATTTGGTTCATTAGAGGCGGAAAAGCTGGCGTTTTCACAGCGGGATTGTATTGTTAACAAATATTTAAATAAATAATGGAAAGAAAGGTATGGCAGTTCAATGAACGATATTGCATTGTTCTATTCTATTCAATTCTACAAATCGATGGCAGTAAATTATGTGTGAAAAAAATTATATGCTACCTCTACACGATTATTAAATGATTAGTGCTGAAAATTGGCAGGTAGTACTACAAACCATTCATTATTGAATACGGATGGAGAGATTTGTCTTCGATTAATAAGCCTCATACTGGTTTAAAATTGCTTTTTTTTATAGAATTTCTCTTCGTTTTGGACGCTAATAAGATCCTTTCATTTTTTAAAATGTCAAGAGAAGCCAGTGGAATCATAAATTTGTCCCAAAAAAATTTTTTGCACATATCAGTTTTGTAATTTGCTACGATTTGTGAGCAAACCAAAAGTAGTTTAGTGGTTTTCGGCGAAGGACATACGCCATTTACCCAAATTATTCAAATTAGAAAAAAATTGGATAAACAAAAACAAGCTAGAGTCAACAAAACAAGGCTGAATTCAAAGTCACGCACTATTTGTTGTCTAAAAAAGTTCTCAATCTTTAAGTTTTGTGAGAAAAAACTATATTTATACACGTTTTATATTCGCTTTATATGCAATCAAATCTTGAAGACTAACATTTTTTCCATATACATACAAAGTTTCATTTATTTGTATGTGGAAGTTGCACCGTCTTGTCGAAACCAAATTATGTAGTGTCGATCTTTCTCGCCAAATTCCCACAAATGTAAAAGTACCTCTTTTTCAAAAAGTATTTCGTTGACGTATAGACCAAATGAATAAGCATTTTACTTTCAATTGCTTTGATTGTATGCGATTCAATTGTTTTTAATTTTTGTTATTTTTTATTCAATTGTTTTTAATTTTTGTTTGACAGATTTTATTAAAAAGTACAAAGACAAAAAATTAAGAGCGTTTGCATCTATATATCGTTTTGTTCAATCAGTATAACTATTACGTTCATTATGTAATAATCAGTCGTACTTACGGCTAATTATTCGATCAGCAATTGTGTGGCAAGTTGCACCGTCTTGTTGAAACTAAATGTAGTGTTTGTTTTTCTCATTAATTCTGAGTTACTAAAACTTATTTATCATGTGGGTGGTATATAATAGTGACAGTAAATTTAAAAACATTTTTGAATAAAATTTTGAGAATTTAAAGTCAAAATCATATAATTTTTTGCTAATTTTTCGATTAGCAAAAAATAATAGGCAAAACAATTGAAAAAAAATAGTAAAAGTATAGTATAAACGAACTCGAAAAGAAAGATAATGGTATCAAGACTAAATATAGCGGCGGTGTGTAAAATTTTTTGCAAAAAACTGTTACAAAACAAGAAATCCATGATAAAAAAACAATTAAAATTGAATGACCAATAGCAAAATGCTTTATTTTTTGAATTATACTAATAATTTAATTCGATAATTTCTCAAAAACTAGGAAAAAATGTAGAATCAAAAAAAGAAGAAAGTTCTAAAACATTCAAAAAATTTTTTAACAATACATTAGAAATCTACAGTAAAAAAGAATTAAGAAATTTATCAAAAATAGAAGAAACTTTTAGAAAATTCAAGAAATTTCTTCGAATATTGGCAAAATTAAAAAAAAGTTCCAAAAATTAATGAATAGCAAATTATACAAATAAGCTGATAATATCAAAACTAAATAGTCTTTAAACTTTAAAAAAAATTGGCCAAAAGTAAAAAAAAATTAACAGAAACGGCAAGACCTTTTCATAAAAACCATTAAATGGAAAAATTTTCCGGAAATTAAATAAAAATTTTGAATCAAAAGTATGAAACAATTCTAAGCCAAATGAAAAGTCAAATTCGTAAAATTTAAAAAAAAATATAAAGAAAAATTACAAAAAAACTACTACAAACTATTTATAAAAAAATCGATTACAAAAGCTGATGACATCAAGAACATATTTAAAAACAAAGTTTAAAAACTCTTGTAATAAATGTCACAAAAAAAATTACTAAAAGTAAAACTGAATTAGCACTGATTGGTCCATTTGCGACAGTTTCTAACCAATAGCATGACTTTACTTTTTAGCTTATATTGATAATTTTTATAGATAACTCTCGAAAACTAAAGAAAAATTTACAGTAAAATATGGAAGAAATCTTCAGAACCTTCAAAAATAATAATCAATAAATAAAAGTCAAAATTTAACTAAAAGAAAACAGAGTTATTTTCAAAATTAAGAAAAAAATAATAAAAAATTAAAAACATCTATAAACTAACTTGAAAAAAAAATATCAAGATAAAGTTGATGAAATCATAAAAAAATATTTAAAGCTTAAAAGCTCTTACAATGGCTGTTATAAAAAAAATAATTAAATAAATTCTATAATTTGAAGTCAAAATAAAAAAAAATCTATAAAATCCAAAAAAAAAAACTAAAATTTTAAAAATTTTCAAAATATATAAAGAGCAATTTTAAACATTAAAACATTCATAATTGTTTTTCATTGGTCAAAAGACAATAACTTTCTAAAAATGAATGAAAAATTTTAGAAATAAAACTAAATCTTTCAAAAAAAGGCCAAATTAAAATAAATTTTTGGAAAAAACAATAAAAATAAAAAAAAATAAAAGTCAAATTTTGAAAAAAATATACAGATAAATTATAAAATTAAGACACTACCACAAACTATTTACAAAAAAAAATAAAAACAAAAACGGATGACACAGGAACAAATATGATAATAAAGTTTAGAAACTCTTAAAAATAATGCCTCAAAAAAAAATTTTTCAGAAATAAAACTAAACTAGCAGTGATTGGTTCATTCGCCATAGTTTATAACCAATAGCGTGACTTTATTTTGTTAGATAACCTTCCGAAAGCTAAAGAAAAGTTTAAACCAAAAAATGAGAGAAAATTTCAGAACATTCCATGGATTTGAAATCAAAATTTTAAAATTTATCTAAAAAAGCAAAAAAACAAATTAAAAAAACTAAAATCAAAATGTAAAAAAATATATACAGAGTGATTTTGAACATTAAAACATTCATAAACGTTTTCTATTGGTCCAAAACGGCAGCTTTCATTTATAATAATAATTAAATCCAATAAGTTTCCGAAAATTAAAGATAAATGTTTAATCAAAGGTAAGAAACCATTCCAAATTACTAAAAGAAAATGCCAAATTAAAAAATGTTTTCAAAAAATTAAAGTTATATTTGGAAAATTTAGAAACAATTCTAAAACGTTAAAAAAAACAAAATCCAACAAAACTAAAGGGAAAAGTTAATAAAAATTAAAAAAATTGAAGTCAAATTTGGAAAATTTAGAAAAAATATACCAATATTTTTATATTCTATAAAAATGTTCCAGTGAATTAGAGAAAGAAATAAAGTTTAAAAAAGTTCACAAAAAAAATTATGACCTTAAGACAAATTATAGAGCAGAGTGCAAAACCTTGCTTTTTCAAAAATAATTATTTAGCTATAAATAAAAAAAAATTAAAAGTAAATGTTCCATTCCACAAACTTCATTTTACAATTTTTCAAAAAATGTAAAAAAATTTAGAATAAAAAGTAGAAAAAAAATTAAGAAATTTATCAAAAATAGAAGAAATTTTTAGTAAATTCAGGAAATTTCTTAGAATATTTGCAAAATTAAACAAAAGTTTCAAAAATTAATGAATAGCAAATTATAAAAAAAAGCAGATAATACCAAAACTAAATACAGTTTTTAGGCGCTCTTGTAGATTCTGTTGCAGAAAAACTTGACCAAAAGTAAAAAAAAATTAACAGAAAACGGCAAGACATATAATAACAATTAAATCCAATAATTTTCCAAAAATTAAAGAAAAATGTTGAAGCAAAAGTAAGAAACAATTCTAAGTCATTAATAAAATGCCAAATTAAAAGTCAAATTTGAAAAATTAAAAAAAACATATACAAAAAAGTTTTAAAAAAGTTGCAAAAAAACTACCACAAACTATTTATAACAAAATTGAAAACAAAAGCTGATGACATCAAGAACAAATATAAAAACAATATTTAAAAACTCTTAAAAAAATTGCTTCAAAGAAAAAATTACCAAAAGTAAAACTGAATTAATAGTTTTTAACCAACAGTATGGCTTTACTTTTTATCTAATATTGATAATTTTATTAGATAACCTCCTGAAAACTAAAGAAAAATTTAGAAAATTTCAGAACTTTATAAAAAATAAACAATAAATAAAAGTCAACATAAAAATTATAAAAAAAAGACAACAGAGTTATTTTCAAAGTTAAGAATAAATAAATAAAAAACATCTATAAAAAAATATTAAGATAAAGTTGATAGAATTAAAGCAAAATATGACAACAAAGTCTAAAAGCTCTTACAATAACTGTTACAAAAAAAATATATTAAATAAATTTCAAAATGAAAAAAATCTGTAAAATCTAACAAAAAAAATTAAAATTTTTAAATTTTTCAAAATGTATAGAGAGCAATTTTAAACATCTATTGATCGAAAACGATAAGACTTGTTTATGATAATAATTTGATCTAATAACTTTCTAAAAATTAAAAAAAAATATTGAATCGAAACTAAGAAATAATTCTAAACAATCCAAAAAAAATGCCAAATTAAAAAAAATATGAAAAAAGCAGTAAGAATTAATAAAACTAAAAGTCAAATTTGAAAAATTTAGAAAAAAATATACAAAAAAATTAGAAAAAATCAAACACTTCTACAAACTAGTTATGGAAAAATTGAAAACAATAACTGATGGCATCAGAAACAAATATGAGCAAAAAAAATTTACCAGAAATAAAACTGATCTAGCAGTGATTGGTCCATTCGCTATAGTTTTTAACCAATAGCGTGACTTCACTTTTTGGCTTAACTTAAACTTGGCTTAGCTTTAGGCAAAATTAACAAAAAAAAAATTTTTTAAATTAAGAATAAATTGATAAAAAATTAAAACATCTGTAAGCTAACTTGAAAAAAATATCGAAAAACAAAGTGGATGACACCAAAGAAAAATATAGCAAAAAGCTGTTACAAACAAAAAACTGATTAAAAAATTAACGGTAAACGTTCATAAATTTTAAATCAAAATTTAAAAAAAATCAATCAAAAAACAAATTAAACAAACTAAAATCGAAATGTGAAAAATTATATACAGAGTTATTTAAAATATTAAAACATTTATAAACGTTTTCTATTGGTCCAAAACTCTCTCATTCATAATAATAATTAAATCCAATAAGTTTCCGGAAATTAAAGATAAATGTTTATTCAAAGGTAAGAAACAATTCTAAATCATTAAAAAAAAAACAAATTAAAAAAAAATTAAGTCATATTTAGAAACAATTCTAAAACCTTAAAAAAAAAATTCAACAAAACTTAAAGAAAAAATTATTAATAATATAAAAAATTGAAGTCAAATTTGGAAAATTTAGATAAAAATATACAAAAAAATTTAGATTATATCACCAACTATTTATAAAAAAAATTGAAAATGCTTTGTAAAACATTCAAAAATCGCAATTTATGAAATAATCTACCCAAATCTCTTTCAAGTTTTCGAAACAAGCCGTTATAATTTTAAAGTAAAATAAATTGAAACATACTATCAGTGTTATTTTTTGACAAATTAGAACGTCAAAAAATCTTCTACTAAGTTGGAGACTCTAGATATACTCTAAATCTGGCACTGACTTTACTACTTTAGAGCCAAAACTCTCTAGATAACCGTTCAAAAGAAGTTATGTTCCAGTGAATTAGAGAAAGAAATACAGATTCTATTTCAAATATGGCTTCAATTGTAGACACATGCTCTAGGAAACCCACCTATGGTAAAACTTTTGACTCATATTTTCAGATTTTACAATGTCATTGGCTCAAGAACCATCCGCCCAAACAGCGAGTACCATTTAGCGGTTTCTGTCCATCAAATCTCCGAACCAACGGTAATCAGAGCGACTCTTCAAGGAACCTCTCGAAATGGCTCTATCTATACTTCAGAAGATCGAGTTGAAGTCCAACCATATACCTCAAGAATTTGCAAACTAGAAATAGGAGATATCCAAGAAGGCGACTACAAAGTGATAATTAGTGGACGCGGAGGACTAGATTTCGTTTCAGATTATCCTTTAGAGTTTGTCAAGAAAAGCTACTCAGTGTTGATCCAAACAGACCGAGCTGTGTATAAGCCTGGCTCCAAAATACTATTCAGAGCCATCGTACTCAACTCCCAGCTTAAGCCAGCTGCCGAAGTTAGGAACGAATTGCTACACATTTTCGTTACGGTTAGTATTTCAAAACTAAAAACTCCATCATTGTGTATTTACCTTTTTCTATTAGGATGGGAGGAAAAACCGAGTGAAAGAATGGAACAAAATTGAAGCCCTACGAGGAGTTTTCACTGGGGAAATAAGTTTGAGTAGTAGCCCAGTTTTGGGCAACTGGAATATTTCCGTAACCATTCATGGACAAACTTTCAGCAAAAGTATTGAAGTTGCTGAATATATTTTGCCAAAGTTTCTTGTAAACGTTCAAGCTCCCAAACACATAACGTTTAGGGAAAATATTATAGTAGCGAACATACAGACACAGTAAGCAGTACCACCCTTCCAAATCCATTTTTCTAATTTTTTCTTCCAACCAGGTACGATTATGGTAAAAAAGTAAAAGGCGAGCTTACCGTAACACTCTATCCCACTATTTTCTCTGGAGTAATTCAACCAATATTCCAAAACCCCATTCGTAAGGTACTGCCAATAGACGGATCAGCAACAGTGGAGTTTAATATAGCTAGGGATTTGAAACTCAGTGATGAATATGAAAGAAATGTAGTAATGGAAGTTGTAGTAGAAGAGTACCCGACAGGACGTCGGCAGAATAACTCACTGGAAATCCATATTCACAAATACAGCTATAAGATTGATCTCATCAAAACAGCTGACTATTTTAAGCCTGGATTAAAATACACAGCATATGCAAAAGTTTCTAACCATGATGGTACCCCTTTAAGCGGCAAAGAAATTGCAGTACGCTCCGGGTACTCTAGAGCTGATGAAGTATACATAGAAGCTACTCATAAATTAGACCGAAATGGTATAGCAAAACTTGAATACTGGACTCCCAGAAATGTCACAAATACCACAGCTTTGAGAATCGAGGCTCAATATCAGGATTTAAAAGAACGGATTTCGCCTATTCCTGCAGGTGTTTCTTACAGTAACACATTCCTGCAAGTTTCTACAGAAACAGAAAGACCTGTAGTCAACTTAGATGTAGAAGTTTTAGTAAATTGTACAGAACCATTGAGATATATTAGTTACGTACTGATGGGCAGAGGAGACGTTTTAATTGCCAATTCATTTCAAGTAGATAATACAAACGAATACCGATTCCATTTTACTGCAACTCATGCTATGGTACCTGTTGCACATCTTCTAGTATCCTATATAAAGCAAGATGGAGAGCTAGTTGGAGATGCCTTAGATATTGAAATAGATGGTCTTCTACAAAATTTTGTAAGTATGTTTTGCTGTTTTCAGATTCAGTAGTTTATAGTGATTTATAGATGGAGATTCAAGTTAATCCAGTCGAAACAGAGCCTAATCTTGATATTGACATTACCATTAGAGCCCAGCCCAACTCATACGCGGCAATAATGGCAGTAGACCAAAATGTTTTTAAATTAAGAGAAGGTTTTGATCTTACACATCGTGATGTTGCTGAAGAATTAAAGCGTTATGATCCAGCAGAACAGTCTCCATTCTCTTCGATTATGAGAGATTCCAAATACCATTTCTTCTGGCAGCCTGGAGCAGCCAATCCCCACAGTGCTTTTTATGTAAGAATAGCTTACAAAGATTTTTTCCTTGATAACTTGTTTTTGTTTTGCCAGAAATCTGGAGCGGATCTATTAACCAATGCGCATGTCTTCAGGCATCAACCTACATGTAAGTTATAAGTAATGGTTGAAATTGTCATCTAAATCTTTTTCTGTAGTGGAAGATGTATACTTGCGCCCCATTTTCTATGACACTAGTACTGTGAAACCTGACCGCGGTTTTGGAGTTCCTCTACATAGCGTCACCAGACCTCCACTGGCTGGCCCCTACGCCTTCAGTCGTATTCCCAAGCCTATTTTCAATCGACCAAAAGTCTATCTGACTAACGATATTGAAAGCACTTGGCTGTTTACAAATTTTTCGTCTGGATACGAAGGCAAGACTTCCATTCGAAGAAAAATACCATCTTCCATCAACACATGGGTGGTCACCGGATTCTCCTTAGACCCAATACATGGCTTAGGCCTCAGTACAAACCCAAAAAAAATTAAAGTTATGAAGAATTTTGTTGTAAGCCTGGACCTGCCTTACTCGATTCAAAGAGGAGAAATTCTAGCAGTACCGGTAGTGGTTTATAACCATCAAAACCAGGATGTTACCGCTGAAGTTACTATACATAATACTGATCAACGATTTGAATTTGCAGAAATTTCCAATGACGTTAATAGTACTAGAGGTATAGACCAACAATTTAATTAAGTACTTAAATGACATGAGTTTATTTAGGTCTAGAACTATATCGCCGGAAAAAAATTGTTGTAAGAAAAAACAGTGGAAGCTCAGTATCATTCATGATTCGTCCAAATAACCAGGGCTTTATTGATATCAAGGTTACTGCAAATAGTCCCAAGAGTCAAGATGTTGCCACCAAACAACTTCGAGTTCTTGTAAGTACTACACTGCTACTACACCACAAAGAGCTAAAAACAAAAGTAATTGAACTGTTATGTCTTAAGTAGCCAGTTTTTGCCAAAGTTTGTAACCAGTCTTCCAGAGCAAGAACCGGCAATAGATCTTGGTATTTGTTAGACAGTTTCTCTAAATCTTGATCTTTGGCCACAGATTAGTTATACCAGATTGCTCACTTGCCTCGAAACCTTTGATGTTTTGCGCATCGTTTCTATGACCTTGGCGTCTCTTGTCCCTTTAAACTGGTTAATAGCAGTGTTGCCGCGCGCAGTTTTTTGTCAGAATTACTACAGAAAATGCGCTGGTGCCAAAAAAGTGTCGTCCTGGAGCTACTTGACACATCATAGGTTTTCTGAAGAAAACTTGTGTAATAAACATTAATTTTACTAATTAAGCATAATTAGAAGGTAATCGTTTGGTTTTTAAGAAAGATCCACATTCAATTACTTTATTCACATAATTACAAGTGCAAACTCCACCTTGCTTTGCACTGCTCATTTTATAGGTACAAACACGGGTACGCAATTACCAAAACGAGAAACGACTATTACAATTGAAAACTTTGAAACATATTACGAGGGCGGAGTGATAAATCCGGTAAAAATTAAACTCAGAATATCACAATCGCAAAATTCAGTTGACATGTGTCAAAATCATCCTTCAGTAGGCTACATTCAATTTTTTAAATAGATCTGTCATGCGTCAGCTGGACCTTTAAACTGGTTAATATTCTATCTCTCTCTTTTTTAAGCTTTCTTTTCTAAGTGAGCGATCTGGTATAACTCATCTGTGCTTTGGCCTTAAGAATTATTTTCGATAAACTCATAAAAAGACGATTCTAAGAGTAAGTACTTGTCGTTTTCCTGTCCTGATGACGCCTTCACCGATGGAGTGCGAAACGTCGACAATTTTATTGCTTATTGTTTTCGTTAGAGAAACTGGTGCCAGTTTACGGAATCAAAAAACACTTGAGATCTGCAGCGAGCAAAAAATTACTTATTTTCCAAAAGAGCTCTTGCTTGCTACTTTTTCCAAAAAGTCTCATCTGGTGTTTTGTTAATCTTTCCAACACGATCTTAGCCTCTATCAAGTTTTTGGCACCTCATATTTTAGAAAAACTGATGAGTCAGACAACACTTAGATTTTGCGGTAAGCCAGAAATGACCTGTTTTTCCTGAAAGAACTACACTTGCCTGACTTGAGCTGGCTTGATTTGAGTCTGACTTAACTTGAAACTAACATGACTTGACTTGAGTCTATTTCGTACTTACTACTCAAGAGTCTATTACTTTTTCTAAAGAGCTTTTATCTGGTTTTTCTGATAATCCGTCAAACACGAGCTTAGCCAAAAACATGTTTTTGGCAACCTTATATTTTTTAAATCTGATGCCAGTTTCCTAAGCCAGAAAACACTTAGATCTTGCAGTGAGCAACGAATGACTTATTTTCCCTAAAAAAACTATAACAAAAGACGTTCCTGCTTGCTACACTAAGGTCTATTTTTCCAAAAAGTTTTCATTTGGTTCTTTGTTAATAATTCAAAGACAAAGTTTACCAAAAGTCAAGTTCTTGGCAACCTTCTTATAATCTAGAAAAACTGACACCAATTTTTCGAGCTTACTCAAATTCAACTACAAATTTTAGAAAATCTAGTGCCAATTTGGCGGATCAAGAAACATCTTATATCTAAAGTGGGCAAAGCGACTCATTTTCCTCGATAGTACTACACAGTCTTAGACCTGACATGACTTGACTTAACATGAGTTGATTTGAGCCTGACTTGACTTAAGACTAACATGACTTGACTTGAACCTGACTTGACTTGGACCTTGCATGACTTCCTCTTCCTACTATCTACTCAGGAGTGTATTGCTCTTTCCAAAAAGTTTTTATCTGGTTTTTTTGATAATCCGTCAAACACCAGCTTAGCCAGAAGCAAGTTTTTGGCAACATCATATTTTAGAAAAACTGGTGAGTCAGACAACACTTATATTTTGCGGTGAGCCAGAAATGACTTGTTTTTCCTAAAAGGACTACACAAATAAGTTCACTTGACTTAAGCCTGATATGGCTTGACTTGAGCTCGCTTGATTTAAGCCTGACTTGACTTGAGACTGACATGACTTAACTTGAGCCCACTTCTTTCTTGCCACTCAAGAGTCTATTACTTTTTCCAAAGAGCTCTTATCTGTTTTTTTTAATAATCCGTCAAACACGAGCTTTGCCAGAAGCAAGTTTTTGGCAATCTTATATTTTGCAAATCTAATGCCAGTATCTCAGGTTAGAAGACGCCTAGACTTAAAATGACTTATTTTTCTTTAAAAGACTTTACAAAAGAAGTTCTTACTTGCTACCCTAAGGTCTATTTTTCCAAAAAGTTTTTATTTGGTTTTTTGTTGATCATTGAAAGACAAAGTTGACCAGAAGTCAAGTTCTTGGCAACCTTATAATCTAAGAAAACTGATCCCAGTTTTTTGAGCTCGGTCAAATCTAACTTCATATTTTAGAAAAAATAGTGCCAGTTTGGCAAATCAGGAAGCACTTTAAGACTGGAGGGGGCAAAAGTGAGTCATTTTCTCTGATAGAACTACACAAATTAGTTCACTTGACTTAAGGCTGGCATGACTTGACTTGACTTGATTTAAGCCTGACTTAACTTGAGACTAACATGACTTGACTTGAGCCTGACTTGACTTGGACCTGGCATAACTTCCTACTGCTACTACTACTAAAAGGTTTATTTTTGCCTATACAAGCTTAAAATCTACATTATTACACAAAATACAATAATTATACAACATTTTTCTGCGCTATCCTCCCTGTTCTTCCTTTGTGTTCTCTTCCCTCTGTCTTTGTTTCCCTTTTCTCTTGTACCTCTTTCATCCACTTTATCTCCCTTCCATTTTTTTTCAGTATTTCTTCTCTTTCCGCTCTATCTCTCTGCATTCATTCTACATGTGCTCTATTGTCTCTTTTTCCTCATAACACAATCTACACAGTCTCTCTTCATTTTCCGCCCAATTCCTTCTCTTTTCATTTCCGCATCTATACCTCGTCGTTATCTTTCTTTCTTTCGCACTTTCTCTTCCCAGGTACACCGGGATTTCCTCTGTTATACATTTCTCATAATACACAAATTAGTTCACTTGACTTAAGGTTGGCCTGACTTGACTTGAGCTGACTTGATTTAAACCTGACTTGACTTGAGCCAGACTTGACTTAGACCTGGCATAACTTCCTACTACTACTAACAGGTTTATTTTTGCCTTATTACACAAAATACAAATATGCAACATTTTTCTATCCTATCTTCCCTGTTCTTCCTTTGTGTTCTCTTTCCTCTGTCTTTGTTTCCCTTTTCTCCCATACCTCTTTCATCCACTTTATTTCCTTTTCATTTTCTTTCAGTATTTCCTCTCTTTCCGCTCTATCTCTCTGCATTCATTCCACATGTGCTCTATTGTGTCTTTTGCCTCATAACACATTCTACACAGTCTCTCTTCATATTCCGCCCTATTCTCTCTCTTTTTATTTCCGCACTTATAACTCGTCGTTATCTTTCTTTCTTTCGCACTTTCTTTTCCCAGGTACACGGGGATTTCCTCTGTTATACATTTCTCATAATACACAAATTAGTTCACTTGACTTAAGGTTGGCATGATTTGACTTGAGCTGACTTGATTTAAATCTGACTTGACTTGATCCAGACTTGACTTAAGCCTGGCATAACTTCCTACTACTACTAATAGGTTTATTTTTGCCTATACAGGCTTAAAATCTACATTATTACACAAAATACAATTATGGAACATTTTTCTATCCTATCCTCCCTGTTCTTCATTTGTGTTCTCTTCCCTCTGTCTTTGTTTCCCTTTTCTCCCATACCTCTTTCATCCACTTTATTTCCTTTCCATTTTCTTTCAGTATTTCCTCTCTTTCCGCTCTATCTCTCTGCATTCCTCCCACATGTACTCTATTGTTTTTCTTGCCTCATAACACATCCTACACAGTCTCTCTTCATTTTCCGCCTAATACCTATTCTCTCTCTCCTCATTTCTGCACCTGTACCTGGTCATTATCCTACTTTCTTTCGCATTTTCTCTTCGCAGGTACACCGGGATTTCTTCTGTTATACATCTCTCATAATTCCTGTTTTCTGTTCTCTTCTTTCTTGCTTATTTAGATCCTTGTCTCTGTCACACGTCTCTCCGTTCATCTATTTGCCTTCTGTTCTTAATCTTTTCACTTATCTATATCTTCTGTAACATTTTTCTCTCTATTTTATCTCTGTATTCATTCTCTTTTCTTTCCAATATTTATTCAATATTTTACATTCTTTTCTTCCCTTCATTCTATCTTTAAACTTAGTGATCCTTTTCCCCGCTTTCACTCTCAGCTTGTTTCTCTTACTATATACTCAGGGGTTTCTCTGCCCACCCCGAGCAGCCATCTCAGATACTTTTCTTGCATCCTCTCTATTTCCTCTTGTTCTTTCCACCCCTAGATTTCTGCTCCATACACTACCAAGCTCTCAAACGTCATCATTCTCCTCTTAAAATCCCTTCCTCACTTTCTTTCTCTTATTCCCCATACGCACCCCAACATGACTACCTACTAGCTGCTCAGGAGTCTATTACTTTTTCCAAAAAGATCTTATCTGGTTTTTTTGATAATCTGTCAAACACTAGCTTAGCCAGCAGAAGCAAGTTTTTGACAACCTTATATTTTAGAAAATCTGATGGGTGAGTAAGAAGAGAGTCATTTTCCTTGATTTGACTACACAAATGACTTGACATGCGCCTGGCTTGACTTGACTTGAACCTGACATGACTTCATACTTGCTATTACTTCTTCCAAAGAGTTCTTATCTGGTTCTTCGGTAATCACCCTTCTATCAAACACCTTTTTGTTTACTTAACTCGCGCACAAATACAACCAATAAGAATTATTATTTTACAACTTCTTTACAGACCGAAGGCGAAACTGAATATTACACAAAGACCGTTTTGATAGATCTTCGCAAAAACTCAAACTTCAAAAAGTCTATAAACTTCACTTTACCGTCAAACATCGTAACAGGCTCGGAAAAAATAGAAGTGTCTGCTATCGGCGACTTATTAGGCCCCACAATGGTTAATTTAGAAAATCTAATAAGACTACCCACGGGATGCGGAGAACAAAACATAATCCACATAATGCCTAATGTAGTCATCCTACAATATCTAAAATACACGCGACAATTGACACCAACTATAGAAAACGAAGCCATAAATCTCCTAGAACAAGGCTATCAGCAGCAGCTCAATTACAAAAGATCTGATGGTTCTTTTAGTGCTTTTGGAAGACGGGATAAGAACAGTAGTGTCTGGTTAACAGCTTATGCCGCTTTGGCTCTACGACATGCTAAAAATTATATTTTTGTGGAACAAAAAGTCATCGATGATTCCTTGCAATGGTTGGTAGATAAGCAAGGTACAAATGGAAGTTTTGTCGAAGTAGGCTCCATAGTTTACAATGATTTACAAAGTCGCGATGGGAACAGTTTGGCATTGACTGCTTTTGCCCTTCTCGCTTTCATTGAAAATCAGGTAAGCCAAGTGAGGGCTTTCAGTTCTCTTCGAGTCAATAAGTTTTGTTTGATTCCAGAAATACAACTCTGAATACAGTTATCCGATAAACAAAGGATTGGATTATATAGCCCGAAATATTGGAGATCAAGAATCGGTCTATACAATCGCCTTATGCAGTTATGTTCTCCAACTAGCACGTCACACGTCACGGCAAGGTGCTTTCAATCTTTTGGACGCTCGTGCCAAAACATCAGAAAATATGAAGTGGTGGGCCAAAGATATACCACCAAATGAATCCAAAAACCCTTGGACACACCGTCCAAGATCCATCGATATTGAAACTACCTCCTATGGCCTCTTGACGTTCCTCGAAGCAAACTTCTATGAAGACTCAATTCCAGTCGTAGAATGGCTGGTCAACCAGCAAAATAGCATTGGAGGATTCGTTTCCTCCTTGGACACTTCTACTGGACTGTTCGCCATTTTCAAATTGATTACAAGATTGACCTCTGATGTGAATATGCAAGTAGAATTTACGTACAAGAAACAGCAAACCAGTGGCTTTAGCATTAACAAAAACAATGCTATGATTGTACAAAAACTTCAATTGAGCAAAGAAGCAAGGATGATAAACATCACGGCGCAGGGCAAGGGCTTAGCCCTATTGAGGGTGGCGTATCAGTATAATGTGAATGTCACAGGACCCTGGCCTATGTTCACTCTTGATCCACAAGTTGACAAAAACACCAATAAAGATCATCTGCAGATCTCGATTTGCACTGGGTAAGTATCCTTATCATAACCACAGCATGACATTAAGCAGTTTAAATTTTTTGAAACTGCTTATCATTCACATTTGATGCGCAGTGGTACAACGGGAGACAAAAGCGTCTGTGTTGCTTAGCCATGGCAAACATAGACTTCTTTCATTGGCGTAAGATTATGGTTATCACGAGTTAGCGCATCCAAGGATGACTCAGGTGTACCTTTCTTAGAGCGTTCGAGCTCTACACTTGTCTCAAAACAAAAATGAGTTTGTGTTAGGTGTATAGATGAGGCATTCTTGCAAGTTGTACACGTATTGATCATTACAAAGTTTATGTAGGAAACAATAAGCACTAATGTTACTGATAACAAATGACAGCAAAATATAAAAAAATTGTGCGTCAGAGTTGGCACTTATGCAAGGTGATCTGACAAAAAGTGTGTCAAGTGTCAGTTGAAACACTTAGGTACACTATTTGGTTCATACACATTACTATATAGAATAGAAGATCATAACCACATTTTCTCTTGGCAAAGCTATGCTCCGATTTTTGGTGTATCTATTTGAGTATCTATAAAGTAACACAAAAACAGAAAATCAAAAAGAATAATAAAAGAAAATAGCTAGAAAGTCATAAATAAAAATATAAACAAAGATCAGAAAGAAAAATAAACGTCTAAAAGACGTAGAAGCGCTTTGTACAAATCGCTTAAGGCAACCCTGTACCGGCGAGAAAAAAATAAGCACCCGGAGGCTGCGCAGCCGGACGTTTGTTTATATTTAAATATAACTACCGAGTGACTATAAAGCACAAAATACAGTGGCAAGACTGAATAAGTTGGTAGTGCAACCTGTCATTTGTTAACGGTCTTTGTTTAGGTTATGTCACAAAGTAAAGAAACTGCTGAGAGTGAAAACTTTTTTTCAATTGTTTTGAATTCTTGTGTCAGGTGTCACATTGTGTGTGTCATAGTAACAATGTTGCCAACTAAAGAATTTAAATATCTCACTAATAATTTGTAATCCTTGAAAGTCACCCGGTATATACTGCATAAGCCGCTAATTAATGATTATTTTCAATTTTAAATTGATTTAAAAGTTAAATTTTTTTGCCTAACTTGACATTTGTCAAATAAAATGGAGTACCAACTTCATTGATGCTTTCCTTTCCCATAACTTCAATTCATGGTTTTTACAAGCTGTATATGAACCAATAAGTGTTCGGAAGCAAAGATTGCAACACGGTTAATCCTTGCTGCTTTTCTTAGATAAATGGAAATAATTTTATCTATCAATCATGAATAAATTTCACTCATCCACGTCTCTACATAGCTAATGACAGTTCTATAGTGGCAGCACTGTTTATCTATCAAACAAGGTACAACGTGATCAAATAGAACTGTTGGGGTTGGCAATCCTACATTTCATTTTAAAATAGTACAACTGCAACCTTAGAAAATAAAATTATAGTTTTATTTTCTAAGATTGCAACACTTCCTGTTGTTGACGGGTGACACATTTGTCACTGACAACATCATTGATATATGCCAATTAAAAAGTTAGTCGCTGTAAGTAAACCTAAAATTTTTTTATAAGTGTTATGTCAAACAAGCGTATCCAACTACAATGTTGCAACTAGGCAAACAAAAAACTCTAAAAAGTGTTGCCAACTCAAACAGTCATCGTTGACCACGCTGTATTATAAAGAAAGAATTAAAATTTTCTATCCACACTTGACAAATAAAATGTAGTACCAACTTTATTAAAGCTATTGTTGCCAATAGCTTCCATTCTTGTTGTTTACGGAAGCAAAGATTGCAACGCCTAGCCCTTGCTGCTGTTCTTATATAAATGAAAATGGAAGCACAAATATTGTTTTCTGTTTCATGTCTACAATGACGATTTTGTGAAACTGGTTTTAAAAAAAGTAGTTAGACAAAATTGAATTGTGTGCAATCGATTTTAAGAACTTTTTTCTTGGGTTGGTATAGTTAGTAGTTGTGATGCCATAATGACATCACTGGCATTGTTATAATTAATATTTATAGTTATATCAGTCATACCAACCTGAGAAAAAAACTCACTAAATGGATTTTTTATTCCAATCTTAATAATGAATTAATAATTAATAGAAACAAAAAAGAAAAAAAAAACATGTTACACTTGTTTTACAGCACATGTTTGTGCAACTCGTATAACATCCACCCATCGTGGAAAAAAATTATTCATCTACGTTGCTCACGTCGCTAAATGACAGCTTTATGATGCAGCCATAGAAAACAGTATCTTCGATAGAATGTATTTGTAATGGTAACAGCCGGTAACATTCTAGTGACGCCACCTGCATCTAGGCTCTGCGTGCTTCGGAACCATATGGTCGTACCCGGTCTCAATCGTTTACCGCTTGTTTTTTAATATTGAAAGAAAAAATTGCTTATTAAAAAATATATTTATTGACAAAAGTACAATAAAAAATAATGCGTTAGCTAGATGTTAACACACTATTAACAATAATGCAATACACAAAACAATATAATCCTATAATAAAGTTTGGTTGTGTAACTCACTACGCCCTCGACATTTATTTGTAAATGTCGGAGGGTTAGAACTAAAGTGAAGAACTGTTTACAAAAACGAACAAAATATAATATATCCATACAGATAAAGTTACAGAAATGCTAAGTAAAATATGAAGTAGTTATCAGGCACAAATGTAAAAAAACAAATAAAATAGTGTTATACAAAAAAAATTATAAATAAAAATAGTATAGCGTCACAATTTTTGTTGGCAACATTTTTTGTAATGTTATTCTTGCATCACAAAAGTCGGTCTCCGAAGATCACACCCATAGTTTCCAAATAGCATCTGCGTCTCCGCGATTTTTTCCCATCGTTGCAATTTGGTCTTGCCGAAACCCCAAATAGCGTATATCACAAACACAATTAAGTTTGTTATCAATTGCGATAATACACATTTTCGCAAAATTTTTATTAATATATTTGCACAAAAATACAAATGGCTGCGTATTTTCCGATATGTCATATCACCATGTCAGTTGTCAATTGTCAGTCTACAAATTGACAAGTGACACATTTATATCAGGATTACTTTATTCTGACGTCACAGTCTTAATCAACATGGAAAAATGGCAAAAGCAGATAAAAGCTATTTATCTAACCACCTTGGAGAGTACTTTTTTTTTCAAATTATATACAAAATATTTGTTTCCAACATTCTACCACAGATTCGGCAACAAAGTAAAAAAAAATGGGCGGCAATCGTTTTATTTCATTGGAAGCAAACGGAAAACACCGATCTTTAATTGCAATTAGTGCAGAAAAGAAATAAAAGTTGCATACGGGGTTAGTTGTTTTTAACATTCTTTACTAATTGTTTTACGTATCCTGCACTATCACAAACACTTTGTTGTTAATAATCTTATTGTTTTTACAAAGCAACATAACTTTTGTATGTGACAGCTTTAAACTTATACGTCATCACATAAGTAGTCTATTGTTTTTTTCTGTGGTTTGTGTACGTGTGTAGTCAATTGTAAGAAGTGACATATCGCTTGTCAATCTTGTTGTTTTTGGCGCATTGTTGGGGGATGTTCTGATTGGGCAATATTACTTAATTATGCTTCCATCGCGTTGCGCTATAGGTTGTCTATAGATGCAGCTCTGTTTATCTGTCAAACTAAATAACTTATACGATGAAATCATTTAGTTTCCTGACACATCGATCTCTACAAATTACACAGAGATCATTTAAATTTAAGTCTTACCACCTCATCAGTTGTCTACAGATGGTTTTTGCCACAAAAGTTAGAGTCCAAATACAACAAACGGCTTAACTGGCCAGCGGTTAAACGCATCGGCCTGCTAATAACCGGCGAAACCCTTATAGTCACAAAAAACTAATTAAAAATTGTTTACAGATTTGTAAGCCGTAATCTAAGCGAAAGTGCCGATAGTAACATGGCAATAATGGAGGTGAACCTACCTTCCGGCTTCACTGCCGATGTTGATGCCTTGCCCAGTCTTGTTGGGTCTGAAGATGTAGAAAAAGTAGAAACAAGCAATTCGCTAACAAAAGTTATATTATATTTTAACAATCTGACAAGCTCGCACGAATACTGTCCAACAGTTTCAGCATTCAGGACCCATAAAGTAGCAAAACAAAAACCGGTTTCGGTAGTTGTTTACGACTATTATGATTCATGTGAGTATTTATTATTGTACAATTCATGTTAACAACAGTTTGTATTTTAGCAAGAAGAGCCCGCTTGTTTTATAGAAGTAAAACAAACACTCTTTGTGATATTTGTGAAGACGAAGAATGCGGCGATATATGTGTGGCCGAATCAAAACCTCAAGTAGCGGAAGTTGAACAAAGCGGAGGTGTTGCCTCAAAAATCTACATTAATTGGTTCAGTTGGTTGATTGTGATCGCCCTTATAATTCACAGTTAACGCATAGAGGGCGTCGCAACAAAATGTAACTACTAACCTTACTAGTCACCAGCCTCAGATCTTGAATCGACTGAAAAGAAGAAGAGGTTTAAAGATTTAAACACTACAGAAACCACACAACGTTATTGTTTATTATAAAACTAGTCTTTGGATGTGAAAAAAGTAAAAAAACACTAATTACATTAAATGAACAATTTCACAACTATTGAACACTTGTTACTTCTTCACTTCTCTTGAGCCGATCCTGCCAGAATTTTAAAATTTTATTTTTTATTTTTCCTACAACTCCTTTGTTATCTTTCGCTGTCAAAATAAGTCTTTTCGTAGTGATATTGTGCAAAGGACCAAAAGCTAAGGCTACTACTGTACATGCTAGACAAATTACGTTATAAGGCATACTAAAATCAGGAGTAGGTAGTGTGATTACCATATTCTCAGTCCGCACTTGCACTAAGTACCCACTTCGCGATGCATTAAAACTGTCTGCAATCATAGTGCCATCTTGTGGTAAACCTGTGAAGTTTCGGGCTAGAGGTAAATTAACCGACACAATAGCAGAGCCTATATAAAATCCGTGATTCGCATCTGGTGGATATTCTTGCCACTTTAAGAAAACATAATCAAAGTCGATTGATACCAAAGTAAGAGATCGTGGCGGTAATCTCAACAAAGTCTCTAAATGATAAGGTCGTTCTCGTTGACGTCCCGGAATATAACGAATGGCTGTCGGTTTACGCTCCACTCCGTTACAAGTTACTTTCAATGTATGAAGGTATACAGGTACGTACCAAGGAATACTTTGCAAAATCACCACATCTAAATTACTCCAATGATTATTAGCAATTCTTGTTACAATCCCTCCTCGTTCTTGTCCATAGCCGGTTAAATATTGATTTGCAAACATTGCAGGCGGTAAAATCAAATTAACATTATCACTGCCAACAAAAACCCCATTAATACTCGTTGGTTGCCGTTTGACTGCGTATTTAGCGAATGTATTTACATGTCCGCCACGAATTGATGTAACATATTCATCGGGAATCGGATCCAATTGGAAAGGAACACTACTATTGCTAGATGTATCAACATAAATCGTACTGCTTTCAGCTAAAGGACATGGACCCATTAATCCTTGACCAAATAATTTCCGAAATGACCAATTCTTACTGCCTAGAATTAGATAATCGTAAACTAGCGACACAGATTGCTGCAACTCTAAAGAAACGGATTCGCACAAAGTATCACGACACACAGGGCGTATGTGTATCGCAACGGAATGATAACGCGTATTATAAATAGAGCCTGAGTTAAGCAAAGATGCTAAGCCTCTTCTAGATGCGCATGGAAGCAATTTTTTCCAAGGTGTTAGATTC
Organism: Lagria hirta; assembly: GCA_947359425.1. Taxonomy (NCBI): domain Eukaryota; kingdom Metazoa; phylum Arthropoda; class Insecta; order Coleoptera; family Tenebrionidae; genus Lagria; species Lagria hirta. Next base: position 49,898,444 of record OX375794.1, read on the forward strand.
TCGGTGCACACAATTTCACGAGGTAAAGCCGAATACCTGCAACAGAAAAATATAATTACAAACAATTTAATAATAGTCCAAAAAATGCATTATAATATTTAGGCATTTTAAACAGCAAGATTGCCGCTCACTTTAAATTTATGTTTAGACATAATCTAATTTTAATGCACCTGCATTATGCATTGACGCAAGGCGACATCTAGTAGTGCCACCAAGCGGTCAATTTTGAAAAATGCGAAAAGCCCGTATAAAATGTTATTATATATATCTAGCAGGCCATGATAAAATACTTTCTTTATATAACTTCTGTGTAAATTGCAAAAAATAGGTTGAAATAAATACATATGAAAATGACATTTGAGTCTAGAAAAGTAGTACTTTAAAGACTCATCTACTACAGACTCTTATGTCAAACATTACGGACAATTTAAAAAATATATATTTTAAGAGCACTCACCTTAAAAACGAGGAATTTACCGATTGCCCCAATATAGCGCCTTTCGGCTTAAAAGTAAACTCCGGATTAACCGTATTGACAGTATCAACAAAATTAAGACTTGCACACAACAAGCCAGATAACGAGCTGGCCAACTGCTTCCAATTGAAATCTACATCTTTCGTATCTTCCTTAAACCAAGCCCATAGCTCAGCCCCCGGTGCGGCGTCTAGAATAGGATAGCCCCAGTTCTCATACCGCCAAAGACCCCCAGTCAAACTAACATGCAACTCCTGTACATTATAGCGCTCGATAATCTCTCCGAGAGCCCTTGGAAACAAATGCGTGTGTTTGACTAAAACAAATCAATTATTAATAGAAGCTAACGCCCAACACCCCTTACATGTCTCATGCTGCAAATCTGTATCCCACTTGGTGGCGAATTGGAAATGTACGTACAAGTGCTCACTGAATAATGGTTTAATGATGAGTTCTTCGGTAAATCTATCACTTTTTGAGGTTAATACACGGAAAGGTAAAAGAAAAACTAAGAAAATGGAAATTAAATAATTCATTATAGTTTCTTTTTTCCCATTTATAGCAATAGCCCCAAACTTCTGTTCTTTGTTTAGTTTATTACCCGGCTTAAAGCGCAACTTTTTACATTTTTATTTTATAACTTGTAAAACATTAATAACGGGTCTTAACAGATGACAATGACAGGTGACAGATAATTAATTAATAATAATAAAATGACATAGCGTTAACGTCATAATAATTTAATGACAACCATAAGCATATTGCAAGAGATAAAATTACAATTTAATTTTATTCAAAAAAATAAGTGCTACAAACATGTGTTGTAGAACAAATGTAACATGCTATTTTTTCTATTTTGCTTTCATTAATATGTATAATCCAATATAAAGATTATAAAAATCTAAAAAATTGATCTAGTGAGTTTTGTTTCTCAGGTTGGTATAACATAAAAACCATAACATAACACTCATAACAATGACAATAATGTCAAGGACGTTACAACTATTAACCATACCAACCCACGGCAAAAGTCACTAAAAACGAGTACACAAAATTTAATTTTGTCCAACTACTTTTTTTAGAAACGGTGTCACAAAATCGAGATTGTAAACATGAGATCGAAAAAAAAAATTATTGTTAAAAAAGTTAAAAAAATCAAATATGAAATAAAAATTATTGTTAAATAATGTCGCGTGTAGCCGATTATTAAAACAACGGTTTGTTTTAAGCAAAGTCGCTCTAGCGATTGCTGTTTGTCAAATAATGACGTTTTATTATTTTATTTTAGTTATTCTAATTCAAATTTACTATTCACAAATAGCTTCTTTTTTAAATCTAAGAAATTCACTGATAAGTGTCACATTAAACCATTTGGGTAAATTGTCTTTAATATTATTTTTTTAGATCTTACTGCAGATTGTAGACATAACTATTCAACAAACGTCACTTTAACTAGTTTAAATAATGCTAAAATTATTTCGATGGTTTCTTCTGAAGCGTTTCTTAGTTGCTGTTCTGTAAAAGTGTCTTGTGAAAAGAGAAACGTGTTTCAATATAATGTTGTAGTTGTTGTTGAATTGCTTAACTACAATTTAGACAAATTACCGTGTGAAGATATAACTGGTAACATATTAATAGTAAGCAGAAAAAACTAGGTATAAATATATATAATGAGAAAAGATTACTTTTCTTATAGATTTCTTCTGATAGAGTTTACAACATATGTCACAACATTAGCGAAAAGTACTTGACAGTAAAGAATAATGGCTCATATCAATTCCAAGCTTACTTATTATCTGAAAACATATTTCAAATAAAATTTTTCTTAGAAAAATTTACCGGAAATGTTAAAGTCACTCTTACAGTAGCCAGATGTAAGTTTAGGCAAAACTTTCTAGCTTTCTGTTAGGTTTTAAGTTCTAATCAGGCTTGCCAGTATTTAAAGTGCTTTTAACAAATTTTTTGCAATTTGCCTTTATTTTGATACTCTAATAGACTTATTAGACAACGCGACGTCATAGGTTTCGGTGCGATTATAACCCATTAAAACACCAAACTTTTTTTTTTCTAAAAAATGTTTAGGTTGGTGAAACTTAATTTGACTTCTTGCCGGTCTGTCGTCTGTCAATAATATTGTGATTTGAAATTGCAATTTTCGAACAAGAAAGTGAAGTGAACAATTAATGAAAAATATATTTATGTGAAATATGGCATATAATGGTGTAAATGAGTGTTCTGTGGTGTAAATATTAAGTGCACTGGTCTGGGAAGAACAACCGATTCCAATAAAGCAAAAGTCACAGTTTATATGTCACCTAACCTAAAAAAGTAGGTATCTTACAAAAATAATAATAATAAAAACCAGAATAATTTTTGCTATTTCACGGATTTCGGGAGGCCTACATGTAAAGTTTTTTTTCATTTTCGTATTTTGGGGCTGACAGGATTAGAATTTTTGGATAAAACAAAAGAAAAGACAAATCGATAATGTTTTCACTTTTAAAATCAAGATATTGCCAACCCACTCTAAAAATCCCTAAATCAATCTACTTAAAAAAAAATGCTCAAAAACAGCATAAAAAGGCAAATTACAAAAAATAGTATAAAAAACTCGTTTTATAAGACCTTGTTCTTTAAAACATGTCTTATGAAACTTGTTTTTTAATATACTATTATTATTATAGAATTTTTAAGTTAACGGCAAAGTAGATGTACACAATAAGTAGATCACGTGATTGGAGATTATTGGCGTTTCTATTGGTTGAACCATTAAACTTGACCTCGCAGAAAGTGCGTTGATTGGCTGGCCAGATAGGCTTGAGCGCGTGATATTGTTTACACCTACTTTGAAATTACTATAGTTAAGTGCACAACTGCTCTGGTCCAAGCAAAATAAAAAAATCATACATTTTCACTACAAAGATTTTAAGTTGTATAATTTCTTTTATCATTTTTATTTTTTAGTCTGTTTTTTTAAGTTATAGTAAATCTTTCAAATAAGCTATTGCTATGTATTTTACCATAATTTTTAGATTTGAGTTTTGGCAGTTTTTGTTTAAAAAATAGCGAAATTTTCTGCAGATTAAATAATCAATCTTTTTGCATTAGTAAAGACTTTGATTGTGATGGGAATATAAACTGTGGAACACCTGGTGCCTATGATGACTATTGCAGTATTATTAATTATGTAACGGGTGTTTTTTAAAATTTGGCGTCATAGTTGGTCACTAGCTATGCATATCATATTTTTTTAAACAATTGCTTCAAACGTCAAAATAATTTCTTTATTTTTGAATTTAAAATGGTTTTCCCACAAAAACAATTTTTTTTGTAGTAGATTCTCATTTTAGAAACAGCCACCGAGTTGATGGTGAATGATGAATTATTGGGCCTATTTTTTAGCACAGCTTTATGGCGATGAAATTTTAGACGGGTATTAATAGTGAGGTTAAGTTCAGATGTCAAATTAATAACTGTCACTGTTATAATTCGATGGTAAAAGTACGTTCACAATTCAAAGTAAAACATTTATGGCAAGGTCCGAGGTTTGATGCCAAATTTAAAACAAGACCCGTTAGAATCTTTAGTAAACTTTACATAATTTAAATTTTTGCAGTTAATCAGTTTGATGTGACTCACTGGTTTGCTTTAATATACTGTCTTCTTGTTGTTGGAGTTGTTATATTTTTTATGTTGCAAGTACTCTACAAGTATGTACCTAGGGTTGGTACTCACTTTTTGTTCTATAATGATAATGAAGATGATGTATTTGTTTTAACGTCTCAATCGTTGCCGCCTCTAAAAAAAAGTAGGGTTTTTTATGATGAAGAGTGTAGTAAAACTGAAATGCATAATCAGTATTTATCCTAATTTGTACTAAATCATACATTAATAAACTGTAGTCGTATAATGTATCATATTTATTAAGGTTGGCAATAGTCATAACTAACACAGATCTTTTTTTCTGCTCTATGGTTTTTACTGAAGTCTCTCGCCTACCCGAAAAAACAAAATATAGTAGCGCAGCGTTGTGGCAAAAAATTTAAGTTGCCAGAATCAAACAGCTTGTGTCAACGAGCGTTGTCAAATTTTTGATAGTGTAGTGATTAGAGATAGCTTGTGCAATTTATTTCTCCATCAATTATTTATTGTTGTTTGTTAAATAAAGCGATGCAAAGTTTATATTTAACTTATTTTTGCTGGTAATTTAAGAGCTGTTTTTGTATGAAGCCAATTGCGTAAGAAAAGTACTCAAAAATACCAAAAACACAAAAACCAGCTCAATGGAACATCAACCCAAAAGAGATAGTACAAATCCTAAATCCGAGAGTAAAATAGTAGACAAACAGTTATTAAATTAAAATAATAATTTGTTAAAATAGTGTAATTATGTTTATCAAGATATGTACAAAACTACAAAAAGTCACCCTTGTTTTGATCATGTTGTGATATAATTAATTTCCATTTTAGAGAACTGCTTGAGTTCTTATTTTTACTAAATTCTCCTTCAATTGAAGGATTTAAGAAAATTTGTTTTACAATTTGTCTTGACTTTTTTCGTTTTCCTTCTGTAGATAATCTTCTTGAGTCTTGAATCTGTGCATAAAAGTGTGTATAAATGTAGGTATTTTTGCTTTAAAGATTAGATTTCTAAGCTTTTACAGCAAAAGTAAGTATCTAGTAGGTAGAAGCAACATTAATTAGAACAATTAGATTTTGGCAAACCTCTTAACAGCTTTATAAAGCACAAAACAAACTTAAACAATCTGGTGCCACCAAAATCTTAAATATTACGGTGTTTTTCTCTTGATCAAGTTAAGTCTAGTCAGGTAAAGCTAAATTCTATCAAAATAGAGCAATATAGACAAAAATTATTACCCATTTTCCAACCGATAATAATTTTTTCATTTGTTAAACACACCACTTGCTCACTGTAAGCGGCTTACAGTAGTTCTCAAAGTACAAATTATGGCAATTGGCGCTGCTAAGAAACAATCAATGTCAAAGTGACAGTTGCAATTGACAATATTAGATCTTGAAACAGCAAACTGACAAACTAAATGTGACAAAGTTGATTCTCAGTAGCGACATAAAACCAAAATAATATCTTACAGATTGACTTCTACCTACTGTAAAAAATCAACGTACCGAGCTGTAATTCTGACTGCTCCTTCTGTCAAAACTAATTTTATGCTGAACTGAACTGTTGCTGTTGGATTCCCTATTATAGCTTGACCTTTTAAAAATGAGTTCTAGTTTCTTAGAAGTGACATTTCTAGTAGATTCTTTAAATCTATGAATTTTTTCATAAATATCTGTGAAACTATCATGAGCAATACTTGTTGTGGGAGCGCTTTTGCTTTTACATGGTACGAGAAACGCTCTAGACACAGATTGCTTGTAATTGTCACATAATGGGTTATTTTCTGAGCAATATTCGATTTTTAAAGCATCATACGGGTTTATTTTCTTTGTAGATTTAAAGCCAGGAGGATCAGATAAAACTGGCAATTTTGTTTTAAGCCGTTCAGCTCGTTTTAGGGCCAAATATTCAGTCAGAATGTTTCTAATAATTTCTTCATTAGGTTTTTGAGTATTTTCTCTTAATTTTTCTTCATTTTTTTCTTCAGTTGCAACAAGTGTTTTGTTGTCAATTTCTTTTGAAATTTTTTCTTTACAATCTATTATTTGTAGTTTTTGTGCAGTTATAGGTTTTACTGATAGACACGAACAGCAGCATGTTAAAAAGCTACGTTTTTTATATTTATTAGTAATTTGAAGATCTTTTTTCTCCATTGAAAATCATAATTATTACATTATTTTGACGTTTTTGACATTTAGCCACGCAACCAACATAACAAAACAAACAGCTGATTTTGATAACGCAAAAATTAATTCTGAACGATTACATAGCTATTTTAATAATAATAATTATGAGATTTGCTAGAAACACAAATAATATGAAGATTTCAAATAATAATGTCATTACATTATTATTAAATAATATTTTAAGCCACAACATAAGGAAAATCCTTAGAAATCAAAAGACCCTACCTGGTGACGTTTGTTTTGTTATTGTTGGTATCGAAGAAAATGGTTAAAATCCATACCGTAATAAAGTAGGTTTTGTCAATTTTTCTCAAAGTATTTGTTTTAATGATTAATTATAATTTTTTAGTGAAAGTTTATAAGTTGATTAAATTCAAAAACTTGAAGAATTGGAATTTGAAGTAAAGGTAAGTATTTAATTCCCTATTCTTCCTAGATTTGGGCCTAGTCCCGTCGTTTTCAAAACAAATACCTACTCCTGCGTCGTCAGGCTTTGGGCTTTATTATTGCTGCGAAATATAGGTTGGGATTTTTTGATATCTTTTCTATAAACGATAACACGCAGGGAAGGGTTGAGATACCTATTCATTTTTAGTAATCTCGAGATTGTTAGTGCTCTAAAGATGTTATTTTTGACGCAAGGGGTCTTGTTTTATAGAGATAACAATAAGAAATTGTAAACTCTCAATAATAAGGCAAATTACAACATTGACATATTTTGAGATTTCCATGTTCATATGGAAAAAATGGGGCTCTGCTTTACTTTTCTAGAAAGATATGTTCTTTTATTTTGTGCTCGATCACTGCCGTGCCGATTGCCGACCACAGATTAGGCTTTGCTGTCTTTTCGGTCGGTCACAAGTCACAGATAAGCTAATTGATATTACATATATTGTAGAATCAGAGATAAAATAGAATAATAGATAAGACACAAGGGCCGAATCACCAATGGAATTAGGAAGGAGTGGCTCGAAATTTGAATATTGCCGCCAAAAATATTTCATTGATAGCTTTTCGCTGCGGCTTACCGTCTCAATATTTCCAATACTTGGCTTTTTCGTCTAGGTATAAGAATTTCTTTTAGATTTAAAAATAAAAATATAAATAGGGTGGCTAAAAAAAGTTAATCCACAAGCTAGTCTAAAAAATTTATTATACCCATAATAAGATGACGGATTAGTTGTCAAATAAATTTGACAGATTTTGTAGTTCTTTTTTTGTTAACCGTTGCTAAAGTAATTTATTAGAAGAAATTATTTGATTATTCGGCAACACTAAATGCAATAGATGGCACTCTTTCAAACGTCAAAATGCCAGGGAAAACGACAGTCAGCTGTTTCTGGCTTGCTTATCACTGCCAATTCTGTCAGTGTCAGTTTCGTTGTTTTGTAACTGTGCTTTTTGAATTATCATTATAATACCACGAATGAATTGTCTTTGTCAGATATTTTAACTTATCTCGGCGTAAGAAAAAATCTATGGAGGATGGGAAAAAACTTTCAAAACGTTACATATTAGTTTTTATCTTACACCAACTCAAAATGAAATTTTCTCGTTGGCCGACAGCCGAGAAAGTAGATCAATTCACGCATAACCGATAAAAAAAATCGGATTTTCTCCGCCAGACGTCGCTGCTATAAGCAATTAAAGTCTAGACGGTTTAACAGTCGTCACGAACCACCGACACTCTGAACGTCCCACTATTAATGGGCGGTGTTAAAATTTGAAATCACAGCCTTTGGCTCGCCTGTCTATATCTTCTCTTGGCCTGGGAAAATACCACTTTGCCCCCTAGGTTTACAATATACTATTTCAAGCAGGTTCACGAATAAATCAGATTTTTATGAACACAGTACGTTATAGTTTGACACGGCGACTAAATGCAGCTAGGCAGATTTAAAGTTTCAGCTTTTATCATCAGTTTTTTGGGGTGAAGAAAATATTTGAGGTCTTCTTCATATCCTCTTATTTAACATTAAATTAACAAAGTTGTTTATGGATAATTGTAACACTTAAAAAAAATTTTTTGTATTTATTATTGTAAACTCAAAGCTCTAAGATTATTGGGGGTTATAATTGCCACGACAAAGTAGTAAAAGTGTGGGTTTCTTTTTGAAAATACATGGTCAGTCATAAGTAACCGCGTTGAATGGACGGTTTTTATGCTATGATAGTACGATACACAATAGCTCCACGAGTTTCTCAAGTACTTTTACCAACCCATTGCGGATTGTGAGAATTACCAGGTCCAATAATCTAAAGTTTTGGGTTTATTATACATTTAATAAGAATAATAAATTATGTACTAACTACAATTGTTGTAGTATTCAACGTAATGCTAATTACAGTGTTAAATTAGATCAACATGTAATTTTTTTAGCGATAATGGTATTATCAGATTCTTTTTGCGGGACTTTTCAAGGTTTATGTGGGCATGCCTCGTTTCTGTGTCTAATAGACTTTTTATCGCCTATTAATATACTGTTTGTGAACACAATAATCAATATAAAATTTGGGAAGGGGTAAAACAAATAAACAATATTACTAAAACTTTAATAGATATTAAAAATTATTTATATCAATTAATAGAATTTCTGATCAATACATAACATAGCTATATTATAGTTGGAGTGTTCAATGAAAATCATAATGAGTCTTAAACAAACTGGGTCAGACTTGAGGTTGTACTAGATTAGATTTTTTCATAACATCTTTTCTGGTTATACAATTTTCCGTAATAATTGATAGATGATTTAAATTACCTAACGATAATGCAATATCTGATAAAAGGGTCGAACGTCCCATATTGAGTAAGTAGGTTTGTAGAAGTTGCTCAAAAATAGAGGAAAACCAGAGTACAGCAAACGATAACATTGAGATATTCTGCTGCTTACCAAGCTTACGATTAGTTCGAGATAGTTTCACTTGTGCTATTTTACTATAAAATATCGCTACTATATAAAATATTAGTAATAAAATAGTAACAAACTTGCGAATCATTGTAAACTCAGGACATGGCTCGAATTGTTTAGGTCTTCGATGATTGATGATTTGTGTAGCATTTACAATATTATAAACACTTTTAATAACATCTTCGACTTCTGTACTTTCTGTGGTAGCATTTAGAGGTTTATGAATTATATTCCAAAAATCTAAATGAATATTATTGGGATTAAATAATGTGAAGCTACTTTTCAAGTCTTGATCTATTGCTATGTAAATAGTGACAATGCAAGCAATTGGTACTAAATAGAAAGATAAAACTTTTGCTACTAATTTTTTTTTACTATCCACGTGCACTGATTGAGGTATTTCACTTGAACTGTCTTTTTTTGATGTTCTTTCTACGGTACTTTCCGGACATCTTCTTTTATTCATAAATAAAGCAAGGACGGAATGTAGAAAAGAATATACCAACATTGAGATGTCCGTAAAATTTTCTTCAAAACAGTTTTTCTTTATTGGATTTATTTCGTTGTTTTGCATTTCTCGGCTTTCTCTTTGCTTTATATTTGAATAATTTCTTAAAAGTGCATGGTATTTTTCCAAAAAGTCTTCATTTGGATGTCGATGGTTTGAAAGCATTGGGGTAGGGGTTGTAACCCCTATTGGGTTAGTAGAGAGCATACTTGTGTCTGTATTTTCTTCTAAAATTATTGCTGAATTGGCCATCCCATAATCTGTTATTATTTCTTCATTATTTCCGATTATTTGTGACACCACAATAGCACTAAAGAGGTAAAACACACCGATAAACACAGAACTTAAAGATTGTGATAATGCGGTTATGGTTGCCTGCTCGCCGGGATTATTTTTTAAAATTTGTATAAAATATATTAAACTCACAATTCCTGCGAGAATTAAAATTACACCAATAACAATATATACCGCAAACATTGTCAGAAGATGTTTGAAGAAACACTTTTAACGAGAGAATGCTTTACTGTTTATTGTTTACCATGTGGGTTGTATGTATGTTATCGAGAAATTGTTTCTATTAATTTGCAAAACCGTTAGTGATAATAGAGATACCGCTACTGGGTATGTATTTATAATCAAGGTATTTTTTTTTGTTTATAATTATTTCTAATATTTTCTTATTTTGAAGTTTAAATTGGTATTTAAAGATAAGGTATCATTACTTTGCTATTGTCTTTTTTTTTTGTTATGTTCTTGTATCTATACAAGAACATACCAAAAAATTAAGGCACAAAAATAAGCCAAATATTATTTGGCGTGGAAATAATGTTGGTGGAAAATGCCTTAAATTATACTTTTTTTTCTAAAAATTTAAGGGTGCTTAAAACGTATGCATTTTCTAGACCGTCTGACCTCCATATTTTAGCATCATAACATTGAAATGTACTAGGTGTCCCACTTGAGATTTATTGCTTCATAACTACCTGCTTTTGTTTTCGTTTTCTCATTTAATTTTAGGCTACTTTACACTTAATACTATAGGTCAAATAAATTATTTACTTTGGTTTTAGACCAAAAAATAATATATACTTAACGATATCGTAGAGACAATGTTCTACAATTAAGAAGGCTGAGGGGTTGCAAACTTAAGATGCTGCATAAGATTGCTCTGAAACTTTTTTTGAAAGGCTGGCAAAAGTTGCTCGCGAAGCCTGAGAATAGTTATTAGTGCGGTAAGTTTTATTTTACAGCGCAAACTTTTAACTTTGAAGCACGACGCTCTGTGAAGGTTTTAATAAAAACCGATCGCTGTAAAATGATTAACGCACGAATAATGTATTCAATTTTTTAGCCGATGACTCAATGTTGTCTGTTTTAAAAATTCCGACATTTGAATTGACCGAATTGGCAGTTGGGTTTGTTAGCGGAGTTTTTTTTTGACAGTCAGCACCTTTCAAATTGCTCATGCGCAGAATGATGTTCAATAAAGCTAATGACTTTTTTTCCAAGCAGTAGTTAGAGCAGCTAGCTTTACTACTTGAAGTCCTCTGTGATTAGATGTTATTTAACTTCACGTTGCGCTGCGAACGATCTGACAGATAGTAATTTTATATTTTTGTACAACAGATATGCCTATAAGAAGAGCAGCAGATCCAATTGGTGTCCAAAATATTTGGGATGCTATTCGTCAGGCAACCGGTCAAAATCAGCTGGCTGACCCGAAAAGCATTGTGCAATACTTACAAACAGCTCTTCAATGTTCAACAGTTCAAGCCGAATTATATATTGAGCAAACAGCCCTGGATGGATTGATTGTGTATGTAAAAATTATCTAACAAGTACATATTATTATTATTATTTCTATTAGGGCCTTACTAAAAAATTCTAGAGCGACTAAAGGTGATAATATTGACAGTTATCGCATTCCATCCGAAGAATTGGTAAGTTTTTTCCATAAATAATATTGAAAACTTAACTGATATTTTTTTTATTACAGCCAGAATTTGATGGACGCGATTGGTATTGTTTTGAATGTCATCTGGCGGGTAATGTAATAAATTGTACAACATGCGTTCGTGTTTTCCATGCCGAATGCATAGCGAGTGGAAGGAAAAAATATGATGAATTTGGAAAATCAAGTAGATTATATGATGAACATTATTCAGAAAGAAAAAATTCTTTCAACGGCGATTCCAATGATAATTCCATTAACGATTTTAGTACTTATCAAATTTCCTACAATAATAGTGGACAAAATAGAAATAAATATGAGGAAACGCTATGCAGTATATGTAACATCGCTAGGATGGTTAATCCAAACGATATAACCAAAGCTGATTTAAATTATTTACTAAAATTTGTGTTACACAGGATACAATCATGGGTAAAAATTATTTAAAAGATTGAATTTTTGATATGGGCTTACAAACTACTTTTTTCAATTGACCCATAATTCATATTTTTGCTTTAGTTTATACTAGTTCTAATTTCGGTAGTTTATATAAAGCTTCCTACATCTCCTTTTTGTTTTTGGTCTTCTTGGGGATTGTCAATGTTTTTTAGATCGTCGAAATTAAAATTTAAAACTAATCGTTTTGAAAATACAATGTATGTTCTTAAGTCCAAAATTGCAATTAAATTTTCTATCACCATGTAATCCAATTTAGAATTTTAATATTTCAAAATTTTAGTTACCAAGTACGATTACACATACAATGGCAGAAGAGGAAAAACGAGAATGGATGACTGATAAAGAGCGTTCATGGAGAGCTAACCATTTATTTTTTGAACATAGAGACATGTCTGTAATTGAAGTTAACTTAAATAACGAGTCTTATGTAGAAATACATGAATTTTTAGCTGATGTTTTGACAATACAGCACAATGTAGCAATCTTCCATGGAAGTAATTATTATTTTTTACGAGTGGTATTCTATATATTCACTATTTTGTTATAGTTGAATCGCAAGAGTACGGTGCAGCAGAACTAATGGTCCTTGATACACTTCACGATTTGGCTGAATTAAGGCTTTGTCCCGATTGTTACCGACATAGTAATGAAAAAATCCATCCCAAATGGTTTTGTTTACCATGTCAAAAGCCTCATAGATTGGTTTGGGCTAAGCAAAAAGGATATCCGTATTGGCCGGCAAAGGTATAAACTCGAATAATAATAATAATACACAAAAGATTTACATCCTTTGTAGGTGATGAATGAAACAATTACGCACTATGATGTGCGGTTTTTTGGTGGTAAATATGAAAGATCTCTTTTGATAAAGTCATCAGTTAAATCAATAAAGACACCACAATCAAAATTACAAATTAAATCTTCGGTAGCATTCAATAAATCTGTCGATGAGTTAAAGTTTCATCAAGTGTTGTTGAAAAGTCCTGATGACATACAGAAGCTTCTTGGAAATAATAAATCCAGAGGTGTGAATAAAAACAGAAAATCATCTATGAAAACTGGTATGAGGTCCAGTACTCCATATGATAAGGAGATTTACAAAAATTTTGACAATGTATCTTTCCCGCAACAAAACCATAGTGCATCTTTTGACAGACGTAAACGCCGAAGTAGTTTTTATGATGGTAAGAAAGACAAGAGCATAGTTGTAAATTTTAAACGTGTTTATTGTGTAGGAAGCCCGCCAGTCAGAAAAAGATCAAGTGCAAATGAAGACAAATCTAGTGAAATTCAAAACGTATCAGCTGATAGCGTGATACACATATCAGATGGCGAAGATGAAGATATTACATTTAAAGAAAATTATTCACTTACTAACCTTAGGTAAGTCTCACATGTTGAAGATTATTGATGTTTAAATAAGTTTATATTTAAAGTTCTAACGGGTCACTGGAACCAGTATCGAGTTCGACGGAAAATTATAGGACATTAGAAAATACCGATTTTCCAAATCAAGAAAATAGTATACAGCAATTAAGCCAACCTTACAGTGATTCTGTGGAAAAAGTAAGTTTTTAACGCATTTTTGGGTTGAAAAGTTTTAAGATGTTTTTCTTAATCGGTTTACGACTTATAAAACGTGTTCTTTAGGCTATTTTTTGACAGTTATGCTATACCAACTATTTAAATACTAAAAAATATCTATAAAAGACTCCAAATTGAAAATAATAATAAGCTTATTAAAGACTCAAATTTAAAAAAATGTTATTGAAAAAAAGAACACACGTTTATAGAACCACCTACAAACAAAAAAAATGTATTCTAAAAACAAATGCGAAAGTTTGGAATATAACTTTTTTCGATAAAATATTTTCTATGTCATTCAGTTCTTTTTCATAAGTTACATCACTTGACGAATAGCAAAAAATACATAAGAACCTGTTAATGATAACTATTTTTTTTTGATAAAAAGTAGTGACAGCAATATTTTTCAAATCCCATATTAGGCAGACACTTTTTTATTACAGTTCTTGAAACATACAACATAAATTTGTTTTATTTATAGATGAGGCGACAACTTGAAGGTTTAAGTGATAAAAAGGAAATCATAAAGTGTGCAATGGAATGCATGCAAAGTGAAATAAATAAATTAACGGATGATAACACTGATCATTTCAAAAGATTGTTCGATTCCCACAATTCACAGTTGTCTGAAACAAAAAAGAAACAATGGGTGGGTTTGATTTTAATTATTTATTTATATTTTCTTGTTTTGTTTTTTAGTGTTACAATTGTGAGCAAGAAGCCATATACCATTGCTGTTGGAACACAGCTTATTGCTCCCAAACCTGCCAGCAGCAGCACTGGCATGCGCATAAGAAATCTTGTAAACGGGAACGACTTTAAATTGTTACAGAGTTTATGCAACCTTTGTTTATCGTGGTTAACAATACAGTTTTTATCCTGATTATATGATAGCATTATTCTTTTTTCTTGTTGTTGGGGTCCTCAAGGTTTAATTTTCAATGCGTTTGATCGTGACGAATGATTTCTGCTATTGTATTGTTTTAATTATTAGGACCAAATGTAAGAGTACAATTGATAAATAGTTTGATAGAAAATTATTTTCTGTATAGAGAAAGATTGATATAACTATTCATCAAATGCCGGACGATGCAGTTTTCATAAGTAAAAATTATTAATATGTTGTCACATTTTGATGGATATTTGTATGAAAATTAGCATTATGGCAGCATTTCCAGTATACATAAAGCGTGGAATTTTAATACTTTAGTTGTTTTTACAAGAAGGACTCTACGTCAAATGCCTATTACCATTAATGGATTATTTTTACGAACTCTAAATACCATATCAAAATAAGCAATGGCTATTATTTTGAAAGAATATAAATAGGTTAACAGCAGTTTTTTCATTAATAAACTGCTAAGCTATGACTTGGCAGTTTATGTTTATGCTATCCCAAAAATGTCAAATTCAAATCTAACACATAAATGAGGCAAACATATTTTAGTGTGATATTTTATAAAGAGATTTCGAGTGATTTTACTTTATTGAACGAAAATTTATAGAATTATGTATGTTGGAAGTGATGAGAATCTAAACTTGTACCGGATTTAATCTTGTTTTTATGCTTTATTACTTAGCAAAAAAGAATTGCTTCTAAATGTATTTTTACATTAGAATAAATTTTTATGTATCTGGTCACATTATCTACTTTTATTTATCATGTTTCAGTAATTTTGTTAAATAAATGCATGCACAGAATTCATCGATTTATTCATCGGTAACCTCTATAAATTCAACGTTTTTAAATGCATTGGCAATACTATTGTGTTGCTCCAAAAATTGTAGCTCTTCTCGGGATAATTGTTCGCCCAGCTGGCGTAGGGCTGTTAATATTTCAGCCTTTTGCCGATCTCTGCCGTCTTCGCTTAACTTATTTAGTTTTGTGTCATGATCAATCGTTTCTAACCTATCTCTTAACTGTTTGGGTTCCCGTCTGCCGAACAGGCGGATGACTTCAGGAGTCTTGAAAGCTTCGGATATGGCAGCTTGAGTGGCCTGAAAAAAAATCTGATTAAAATGTTTCCCCTTTTCATAGCGCAAATGATACGCCAATGGTCCAACCTCCAGATTTGCAAGATATATGAAACTTTTATGAGAGTTCTGTGGAAACAAACCTTTCATGTATTATAAAATTAGAGTATTTAAGTTTATTGAATTGACTTGGTTGTAAACTACTGTGCAAGATAACGAGCATAAATTTGCTGGGAAAAGCAGACTTTTATAAAGATTATCAAATTTGAAATTAATATGAGGGAAGGACACCCATGGGAGTGACCTATGACCTTCTCATGCGTCAACACTCCCACTCAACTGTAGTAGTCATTTCCCGCGCTCCTCATTTTAGATAAAATTTAATAAATCTAGTAATTGCTTTTTGTAGGTACCTACAAGTTGAACAGCTCCCAGGGTACTGACTAGAGATATATCCCCCTTGACCAGCTTTGATAGACTATTATTTAATTCTTTAAGTTGTTCCATGGTATCCTGTTTGGTTTCCTCATATTCGCCGGGGTCTAAGTCATCTCTGTAATGAATTGCGCAATTTTAGTGTTTATAATCTTGAAAAAATAAAAAAGGGGTGACTGACTTGCAACTTTCAAGATCATTTAATTGTTCCACAAGCCGATCTAGTTGATTTTCCAAATTTTGTTGTAATTTTTGTGTTTCTGCTTTTCCGTATGATGTCATAATTGTATTTATGTGCGAAAAATGGTAATATTTTTAATGAAAAATTATCATTTTGAGGTTATGTCTTTCGGGAGATGATACCAAATACCAATCACAATTATCTGCGTCAAGTGGGTCATGAATGACGTTTCTCTGTTTTTATCTTTATCTAATGCATTATGTTAGAAAGAAATAGGTGTTGCTTGGAAGCTTTGTCGTCAGGGTGCGTTTTGTGCAACGTGAAAGCCGCGTGTCATTTTTAATAAATTAATATATTTGAAAAAAAAAAACTTTTTAAGTGACATTATTTAAATCTAAGTGAATTAAAAGTTCGGGGGCATAACACGTCTCGTCCGTGTAGTGCTACGGCGCCCCGTGTGCTCACGAAAACTTCTAAAAACATGTTTTTGGGTTAATACTCCGCCATCTTGAAACATATCTTAACCTTTGATTAGAAATAGTGCGAGAATAACGACAGGTAAAAATCTACAATCATCAGAGAATAACGAAATTTTCAATTGTGATAATGACGTGTTAAGCGCGGGCCGGAGTGTCGTGCAGCAAGGAACAGACATATGCAGTCGCTACATACAGAGCAAAGGCGGCGGCCTCTGTAGGACGCAGCCCTAGGGCTGTCATGAGTGCCAACCAGAAGCAGGCGGCTGGAGGAGGGCCCCAAAATCAGCGCTACTCCACTCAACTGTATCCTTTTTATAATGATAATATTATTAAGTACTGATTGTAAGTAGTCGTACGAGTCCGTGTCCTGTCATTGTGGTCTAGGGGGAAGTGGCTGTCAGCTTGCACAGCACAAACTTTCATTAGTTCACATTCACCTGTGTCAAGTGTTTGTGGCTGTACATGCTGTCAGTCATCGTCCATATGGTGCTTGATCTATCAATTGTGTATTGCACCCCCTTGACTTATTACAACCCCTACATCTTTACAACTTGTCAAGTTGCGTCACTATGTGAAAAGTGAAGTGGTATGCATTGTATTATCATCATCCTTCTCAATTTAATTACATAATTGTGTCATATGCCACGCATATTGCATGGACAGTAGTAACATCAAGGTAGGTCAGGTGTACATTGCTACCAACTCAACATTTTTAATTGATTGTCAATCAATCATTTTATGAATAAATATGAAGATGTGTCAAATGTCATAAGGTATTAAACTTATTTAAAAATGTTTGGAATTTGAAAAATGACCAGTTGAATGCAATGGTTGATGGTATGTTATAAGCTAGAAATGTCAGAATTGCGCATGCGCACCCATTATCCTGGCGGCGGAACCAGGAACCAAATTGTACAGTCGATACAATGGCGTTGTCGCCGAAATTAATTTTTGACTGACAATCTAATTTTCTTATAAACCTTTTAAACCTCGTGGAAAACTATTTAAAAAACCGTCAAAATTAATCGTTTCGAAATTTACAATACTATTAAAGGCAACTATTAGACGTGTAATTAATTGCCATGTGATCTTGTGAATATCGTCCTACTCTGGTATATAAAACGCCCTTATCGATTTTTTTGGTGTTTGGTGCAGGCGACCCAGAGCATCAAATCTCGGAAAAAAATTTAAAAAGTCTCAAATACACCACCGGAAGTGTTCAAATTTTTACCCCGATGTTGTATAGTTTGACGAATGACTGTGCATTTTCATTGTCGGGTGGTTCGCGAAGTGGTTGTGGTGGTGAGTCACGCAAAGAAATGTCGCCGAAATCTCATCACTTTGTATCGAGACTTTTTCAAAAAGTGACTATAATTTAGAAAAAAAAATTGTAATTTTTTGGTCATCAAATCGATTATGATATTTTCGTTTTTATAATATTTGTGAGCTTTTTTTTTGATTTTTTTTTTCGGACGACAAGATGGTGTCGCGATACGTGCCCAATGGGCCTGTTAAAGATGGTATTTGCTTGATGCCGCCCACACATTATAGGATGATGCCGACACAACGTAAGTTTCTCTTCATTCTTTAAAGTAATAGAAAGGCACGTGTTTTATAATCAGACAAGCTTCCTTCTCTTGTGCTTGTCTAGCCAAAATCAATAGGATGACGCTTTGTGGAGGAAGATGGGGTGGTCTAGGTTTTTATTTTATTATTTATAATAATTAAATTGGAATTGTCAATCATTTATAACCTTCACAATGTGCTTACGTCAATTAACTGTCAAAGTGAACAAATCTTTTTATTCTTCTAATGATTTTCTTGAATATTTTTTTCTAAGCAAATTAAATCTGAAAGCAAACTTATTGTGTAATCGCATATTATGTTATTTTTTATTTATTATACCTTTTACTTCTAATCTAAATACCGAATTACATTCTACATTATACAGAGTGTTTGAAAATTAATAAACAATCATTGCATTTTTATAGAAACGGTGCAGATTTATTTGGCATTAAGGGGGCGCTGCAGTAGATTTTTGTTCATTTACACATTATTTTTGATTAATATAAAAAGAAATCTTCTGACAGATGTGTGTGATATTTGGCGCGCAAAATGGCCGTGTCGTTAAAATTTTAAAATGGCGTGAGACTCAACTGTCAAAGTCGCAGCATCTCTGCATCCGGTAAAGATAAGAATGACACTGATTGTTCTTTTATATTATAATCTAATATCGTGCGTTCAATTGAAAAGTTTTAAATGAGGTTTATTCGAGTTTGCACTTAAAATTATATAATATTTATTTTTTTCTAGTGTTTCATAGTTTTGAGTTGATTTTTTTTCGAGTGGATTAAATTATTTTTCATGCAATCTTTCTTACAGTCAAATGGTCATCAGAGTAATTTTTTGTCAAATTTTTAAACACTCAATTGTAAGTCGATCTTAACGTTTGATTTTACTTGACGTTAATTATGATGACCGTGATGTCATTACTGTTAAGAGTTAAATTGTGGCTCTCATATTGAAGCTTTCACTCTTCAGACAAACGGCACAGGCTAAGAGATTGGGTGTATTGTCCAGTAATAAGCGATTATAAAAAAAGTATTTCAAGTACGGCCATATAACGTTATTCTACTGGGCTTATTATAAAAATATTTTAAAGGAGAATAATCAGATTCAACCAATTTATTAATCATGTTTTTCAAATAATTAGGCAATATGAGGTTATTGTTAAAATGACAAATAAATTTGAATAAAGTGTGCAATTTATTTCAGATTGTTTGATCAATAAGAATAAATCAATAACAAACTGAAATTTTAATATGTTGTTTTTTGAGTAAATAATTTTAAAAAATTAGATAATATCTACGTGTAGAAACTATGTTAAAATGTTTTTTGTATATTTTTCGGTTATTCTGGATTTACTGGACAGCGGTTTCTTCGAATTTTTTGCGTTCCATTACCATAGCAACAATGCAACATTACACTGTCACCAACCTAATCAAAAAAAAGAAAAAAACAGTAATTTTTTTTTTACAAGAAAGGTATTTAACTAGTTGAAGTTTTTTTTCCAGATTAGCAAACTAATATTCGATGCATTACCAATGTTGCAAATCTCATAACAATTAACAATCATTAAAAGTCATCCAGTATTATACTGTGCGTTCATAAACTATTTATAGACTCAAGTCTTGCTTTGGAATTTTGAATGTATGTTTATTTTTTGATTAGTTTAAACGCAAAAACGTACGATATTATAGACGAGCTTTGACGTTTGTTTGACATTTGTCGGCACAATCATGCTATCAAAGACAATAAAAATCTGTCAAGCAAAATTACACAGCACGAGTTGATGTAAATAATTTATAAACGCACGTTATAATCATAGCCCAACCGCCCTAGATAAAACTAACGTCGATTGTTAAAAAGTAACAATGTATTTTCACTTGCATTTTTAAAGATATTTCATTATTATTGACTGAAAAATTTGTTTGAAAATGGACGGTATGAAAGTATTGCAACAAAAGGTAACGGACCTCATAGACATTTCTAGACAAGAAATAAAGTATTTTATGACTAAGTGAAGTCTCGAGTTTTACTATGTACTTACAATAATATTGTTAGTAAATAATAACTATTTCAAGACATCGCACTTTTCGATTATTGAAGCTTTATACTTGGTATATATATGCGAGTAAAGAATTAAGGACTTTTTCAAGTTTGTGTCATTAATTACATATTCAAATTCGCGCTAGCGAGTTGAATAAAAATCTGTATCTCTTCTTTGGGAAAAATCATTTTTATTGCTCTCAAAATGGATAAGTTTTCTTCCGATTTCCCTACTAACTTTCTGAGTTTACTGTTCAGTATTTTTGCCTGTGAATTGATAGGAAACTTTTAAATAACTAATCTAAAAGCTAGAATTTTTTTTTATTGTAAAGCAGAAACACATTATAGTGGCAGCGTAGACAGGGACTAATTTTTATTTTGTAACGACCTAAACAGGTTGTCTCATGGGAAGTTTTCGTTTCAAAAGTTTATTATTTTAAAATATTTTATTGAAAATAAAGTTTACTCTTTGGGGAATGATGTGGGCTACAAAGCTTCCGCTAAAGGTGTATAACATCCTCTAAACGAACTCGAGAATTGCCCATTTACGCCGAGCATCTCGGGTGTTAGTAATTGCACGAATTTCTCGAATGATGTTCTGTTTCAAAATATCATTGTGAGTGGTGCACTTTCATAAACTTTTGATTTCAGACATTTAGAAAAACAGTTCATCAGAGTTAAATTTGTCTCTTTAGAGGAATACTCAAAAATCTCGCTCGATTTGAAAAAAGTTTCATAATTGTATATAGTTTTTGCCAAATGTATTAAAAGGTAATTTTTGTTGTATTTGATGTAGAAGAGTTTATTCTTTGCAGAATTAAATAGACAAATTATTGCAATGGATTTTTTATCAGCATTATCAAAAATTTGGTACTTTGTCATTGATGTCAAATTAGCTGTATATAACTATTTTCTTGCAACTGCCATGCTTTTTAATATTCACGTTTCACCGAGATAATTTTGAGGAATGTGATATAGGACCATTATTGTTATGTAAAGTGAGCAATTATTTTGTAATAATTAAATTTTGTGCTAGTATTTCCAACTCTTGAAATGTTATTACTTATTACCAATTGCATTACACAAATTCTCCCTTCAATGTAGCCGAACGTATTCAGACTATAGGTCAATGATTCATCGATTAGGTAGAATTCCGTTGTATAAAAGTAATTACAATAAAGAACCAGACGTTATGGAACAAATTGTAATGAATAACTTATTCAAGACACCTATTATCTACAATTTTATTCATCGAAAAGAGAAAAACAACATTTTAGTAAACAATGTTAGAGAAAGTTCAGCGGTGGTCAACTGTCGCACAGTTGGATTTAAACTTAATACGCTTTCTGTCCAGAAATATGTCTCCAATTTCAAGTTGATTTATTAATTTAATTTTAATTAATATCTGTACAGGGTCCGCCATCATTTATGATGAGTCGGTCTTTGTAATGTAATCTTCAAGAATTCGGCTTGAAATTTTTAGCACACCTGATGACGGACCCTGTACATGTTAACAAAGGTCAAAATCAAATATATTAATTGTAAAATCTGTTAATCAACCTGAGTTTTAAAAAAAAAGGATGAAAAATATAGCTTATCGGACAATATATTTGTTATGTAATGCTATTTTCAGCTGCTATTAACGTCAAAACCTAGATTCAGCCTTCTTCTAAATACTACCTAAAACTGGTAATACGATTATTAATTTAAGGTTGTATTTGTACATTAAACAATTTTTAAAATGAAAACTGTGCGATTAATAAATGTAGCTCGAAAATACGCTTTAATTATGTTTTTTGTAAAAGCTTTGCTACAAATAAACTTCGCACCAGAATGGTTCGACAAATTAATATTTACAATGATACTTGCTCTGGAAGTAAATAAATACTTCTCTGTTAGAACCTTCGAAATGGAGTTAGACTCCTAAGTGGTTTTTCTGTAGCTTTATCTATGTCAAAGAATTTTTTTTGTTTTATTATTCTACTAATTATCAGCAATAAAAACATTAACAAATAGATATTTGTTTTTTATTTTTGCCTACACTTTTCTGGTAGTTTTTTTTTAATGGTTTTTTTTTCCTAATAGTACTATTCACAAAAGAGCACTTTGTCTTATCGACACTGGTTTTTTGTGGTAGTAAGATAAGTCAGAATATTTTACAAAAACATTTCAATTCTTGATAATATGTAATTCGAAAAACTATACTATGACATCAGTTATTGTTGTTTTTTTTCTGCATTAAAATAATCTTATTTTTTCTTAAAGCTACTGTTCATTTAATAAATATCTGGTTTTCATGTGTCACTTTTTGTAGCACCTGGATTATCAACGTCGATATTGCAGTGTATAAAGTGATTCATAGATTTGCGAAGTGTATTATTTTAACATTATCTACTGCATAATTAAATTATTTTCAAGGGGACTGTATAATAATCACAGGTTTTTTCCTATTGAACAGATATAATCTAACAAATATGTAAACTATCTATTGTTCAGTACGATTTGCTTCTTGTTATCAGTTATTTATTAATACAATAAGCATTAAAAGTGAATCTCCAATTGTATAAATATTTTTCAATTAGTTTTAGAAATCAATATAGAATATTATATATATATATTTGGTGAAAGAGGAAGTTATTATCTTGATTACATTTTTTATTAATGACACTATTTTGCCCCTAACAACTGATTGTTGGCTTATTATCTAAGTTAAACAAGTTTTTTTTTTTTTGATTAAGGCAAATGTACTGCAAACGTCCTTGGTAAGAATTTCTATTAAGTAGATCAAATCCTTGATAATATGTTCGGAGACATTATGTGCTTTAGTGTGACCTCAATTCAATGACTATTAATTACCTTATACCTTATGTACGATAATTGAGATTTGACAATATATTGGTCGTGTCACACATTGTTTTGTAATTATCATAGACATGTTTCTTTTTTTTTGTTGTAATAATTTCCTCCTTTAAACGAGAAATGTTCGGAATTTTTACTATTGATTTCACGACACTTTCTTTTTTCCTTTTAATTAATTGAGTTCTCATCCATTATTAGCGGACCATGTGAATTTTACGTTTTGTATCTTAGATGAGGAAAATTTTTAATAAGATTATAGATTAGCGCGAATTTATCTTGTTTTCAAATGCGAGATAAGTTCGTTATTGGAATTTAAGGAATTGTAAGTCGGTGAATCTAATAAATTTTTTAAAAATTATCGAATAATTTATTTAACCTCACACGATAATAACAGAGTTCACAAATTGATAAATGTTTCCCTGATATTAAAAATGATCTTCTGTTTCTTATTATGGGTTTTTCTCGTTAATCGACTGTTTTCCATATAATTTGTCAATTTATTTCTTTGAAAATTTATATTTTGCCTTCAATTGTTTTTGTTCTGCTCTTGTCTAAAAATTCACTAAAAGCAGACAAAATTAAATTTAGTTGCTTTCAAAAATTTTTAGATTTTATGATAAAAGGATAATTTGCTTTAAGCCTCTATATTGCGCCTATAGCTGTCGTTATGTTCATAAATAGAAAAAAATTATAAAAGGAGAAGTATCTTTTCTTATTATGGTTCAAATCGATCACGATTTTCTGATTCACCTTTCTCTATTTTTTTAAACTTTATCTTTTTTTAGCAGTTTTATCAAGTTTTGAAGTGCTCAGGCTATACTTCTTTGAGATAGACCACTTGAAGATGTACTTTTTATCCATTTTAGATTTTTTTATCAAAAGGTTTTAAGAAATGGATTTAAAAAAAATCTGTATCTTGCATCTCTTCAATCGTTGTGTTTTCTTTGAAAAAATCGCCAAGAAATTAAAATCAAACAATTGGCAAAAATTGTATCTTAATTACTAATTGTATAACAAAGCTTTTGCTTCAAGCTTTATATTGCTTCTGTGACTGTCGTTATTTTTGATAATCATTTTGTGGTTGTCAATTTATTTTTTGTTATTTTATAAATAAAAAATAATAATACATACATACTAAAATGTGTGTCTTTTTCGCAGAGCCAGCTAAAATAGCTGATAAAACACCAACTCGTATAAATTTCGTCTGTTGAACACATATTATTACTAAAATTAACGTGTATAAACCATAAACGATAACATAATTGAATTAATTAATAATTAAACTCAAATGAACTACTAATAAGTATACTGTTGTCATAATGTAGTTTCCGTCATTAAACGGATGAATAATTTCGGGGAATTATGTTATCTAAGTTTTGCAACTGTCAATATAAAAAGGGTGGTCCAAGTTTCTGAAGGGAAGAATTCCAAGAAAATAATTGCTAAATACTTTAACGATAGTTGTAAACTAAGCAGTGACAATTTTAAGCCGGAGACAATCTTTTTAGGGAATTTAATGTATATTGCTGTAGGAAAAGATTTATTTAACATTGTTTTGTTGTCGTCAAAGGAAAGAAAGGATCTTCAGTTGGATGCAATAAATATCCTATATAATGTAGTCGTATTGACAATGCCTTACGATTGAGCGGAGAAGGAAAAATTTTTAAGTAAACCCTTTCTACAGGCAATGCAAATATCTCTTTACCTGAGTAGGGTTTTCCTAAAAAGTACGTTATGTCGGTATGTCCTTACTTACCAGAAAATAAGTAAATATATCTCAAATGACATTTTTGTTTGCTATATATAAAAAAAATCAAATATTTATTATTATATTCACTTTAAATACTTTTTATTCTAGAACTGCATAATTATTGATAGTTCTAAGAAATTACACAAACATTTGGTTTTTTCAACTTTAAATAGTATTTGGAAATACTTTTCCAAATAGATTGTTTACGACATACGAAAAATTGAGATGCTAATGGATTTATAACTATCTGCTCATTAAATATATGTTAGGGGTAATTAAGAAATATAAGAAAAGAATTTTATTCAGTCAATTATTTTTGACTTTCTGACAATAGTCCTACAGAATGATTTTTAAAATTTCTAGCTATGCATGATTTTGTTTTTTTTGTAAATTTGCATCTGTAATTGGGAGGTTTTATTTGATTCAAAAAGTTAACTATATTTTCAACTATTTGCCTATAGAATCACAAAAAAGAGGTGGTACTTAGTAGTAATGTGAACAAAAGTCGTTAATAATCAGAATGATTTTTTTCGACAACTTTTGGATATGATTCTTCATTGCAAAATTTTAAAATGTGGGGCTTACAATGGGTGAAAAATTAGAAGGCAGGTAAATCGAAGAGGATTTGAACTACAGAGAGAAGTAGTAAATTTAAAAATCGAAGGCAGAAACCATATTTTAAGAGAATGAATGACATTTTCGGTTTTTCCTCAATTTTGGAATCATTCTAGATGTTTGAAACTCTTTTTCGATTTAATGTAAAAGGTTTGAACTCAAAGAGAAATAATTTTAATAGAGATAGAAAGCCGCTTAAGATATTTTAAAGGAAAGGAGTTTGAGGTATTTTGGCTATTCTGGGAATAAATTATAAAATCACTCCGGATGTGTGAAGCTTAGAACGGTCGAGTTTACAAATTTTAGGTGAAGGGTTTAAACAGAGGGTTTAAAATGTAAAAAAAAGAAATTTTAGGTTTTTTGTCAGTTTGGGAATCACTTCGAATGTTTGAAGCTTATTATTGCTGTTGAACTTTATTATTTCAGATAAAATACACCAATGACTTATTGTAATGTTTCTATAGAAAAATAGATTTTAAAACCATCAATAATACAAATAAAACAATGTAAACTGTATGTAATTTCTGCAAATTACCCTTCTTGATCAATAAATTTTATAAATTCCGATTCATGCTTTTATTTTCTTAGACTTTTGGATTAAAATTTTGTTCAATTAGAACAAGTTAGAACTGTATTCTGTCAATAAATATGTAGCACTCTTGAGATCTACGTCACGGGAGCTTCATCGTGGAGTGATATTTCCCTTTCAAGACAGTCATGAAAATTTGGAGGTTGTATTATGATGTTTTATCACTCTAATCAAATTCAATATAAGTTTAATAGTTTTTTAAAAATAGTTGGTTCTTTGGCTCTTGAAGGCTTTCTTATTATTTTTTTTTGTAAGAACATAAGCTTTATACTCTAAGCTTTATATTTTTCTGAATTAATACACTTAATTTCGTATAAAGCAGTGAAACGCATATTTTTCGCAAGTATTAAAGTTAAAATTATAGTTAGTATTATTTAAGTTAAAATGTGCACTTGCGCTTTGCATAAGTTCCTACAATCGTTAGCTCCTGACCTATTTTTTGCTGCAATGTTTACTACGTCTTCATTCGTATGGTAGAGAGTATATTGATTAATTACTCCACCTACATTTGGTAGAGTAACCTTACGAACGTTTCAAATTACAACAAATTAACTATCATTTATTTTCAATGGAAAAGACTATAGAAATTAATTGATATTTGAGTGTAATAAAATTTTCTAAACACGACATAGCAGATGGTGAATTGCTTATAAAACTGTTTCAAATGCTATTATAACCGTTAGCTTTAACTCAATAGTAATTGTGTTAAGTTAACAATAAAAGTTGTAAATAAACTATTCGAGAAAAGATTGTTTTTGTGACATTTTCTATTATTTTCTGGAATTTATTTATATAAATGTCATAGAAAGGAAGTCACAATGTGTACGTGCAAGTATGCGTCTGAGATTGAAGAATACTATGCAATATTGACTAAATTGCAAGTTTATTTTTCAAAGTGTGTCAGGATATGATAATAATTATGTAATAAATCATAATGAACAGAGTTTCTTTATTTCAGTTGAAATTTATTAGAACTAATAGTTATAATAAGCAACTTGTCTAGAATTTTTTGATATTTTAGTTCTCAGCGTTATTTTTTTCCAATGATATGTGTTATCAGGCGTTCTGAAATGCATTATTAAATTTAGCAATGAGTTCTCATAAATTTTAATCGGTTAAACTTTGAATTTGTGTTAATTAAATCATACCTATAATTTAAATGTCAAAGATGAGTAATAATTTTCAATAAATGGCACATGTTTTTTTCTTCAATCATTCTTTGATGATTAATTACTTTTGATACATGTATATGTGTATTCAATTTTGGTTCCTACTTAAAGCTTATGTAAATATATTCTAGTTTTTTCATATATTTTTTTGTTTTTAAATCGCCAATGTTGTGAATTTATTGTTTTTTTTATCGTGTACATGTATTTTATATTTAAGCTTATCGAAATTATTAACTTCTGAAAACTTTTTTGTTTGTTTAGTTTTTACCTTACTATTTTTTTGACATTTATTTCCTCAACTGGTACTTTTTATTATTATATTACAAGTCAGATTAAGCAAAATTGTGACGAAAAATGACAAAAAATTATTTTGAATAATTTTTTGCTGACCTCTAATGCTATCAAAATAATTTTATGATAGTTGGAACTTTGACACGAATAGAAACGGAAAAAGAATGATAATTCTAGCAAGTTATCATTTATTAGTTTATTATAATTGTTCTAATGGTTTTTATTAACATAAATCTACGATAGATTTATATGTTTAATGTTTATTTAAGCAGATTTCTTCATAATATATAATTAGGTTGTCTAAAAAACATTAATTGTGATCTGCAGAGAATTAATAATGGAAGAAATGTTGTTTTGACTATAAAAATAATTGAACAAAGGCTTTTGTAAAAGTTGTTTGTCTAAACATCTATCTGATAAGCTGTTGTAATATTTTTTTAATGATAATGGTTTGCAATATATTTGTTATACAATTAAAAACTATTTAGTGAAATAGCATTTATAAGTTGGAAAACAAACAAAACAAATATATATTTGTTGGGTGATTTTGTTTTTCTACTTATATACAGATTTTTCTGAAACCTACCTCTATGAAGAACTTTTACACATGGAATTAAACTACTAGTTTCCAAAATTATTATTTTATTATTATGATTGGAATTGTATGTACTTATTGAGTTTAGCAAATAATAAATGCTGCTGACGGGATTTCAATAATAAAAATGTTTTATAAGTTTTTTTTTTCAACAAAAGCTTGACAATTTGATGAAAAACTATTTTTAGAACTGGGTATTAATTGCTGATAAATTATATAATTTTTTACATACGCTTATATTTACATTCTTGGACTTGATCTGATAATGTTTCATTTTTATCATCGATTCGTCAAAAAATGTAGAAATTTTAAGATTAGATAAATAATTAGAAAAAAATTCTCTTACGCTAGCGTTTATAAAGAACAAAAAGCAGGTAGGTATTGTTTAAGATTAAAATGGGAATTAAAATTACTTGAATACGGGCTTGTACAGCAACAGCTTAAATCTACCGGATGTATTTATTGCTGGTTGAGGTGTTTTAGGGTGTCATAAATAGTTCTTAACAGTTGAATACTAATAAATACCATAACTTTAAACTTTCCTGACGTTAATCTGTTGAAAGAACCTTAAATCAATTTTATTTTATCAGAAAATTACAGATTATTAGCTACACATTTGGGTGTGTGTAGAACTATTTTAAGACATAAATGTCCGTTTAATTAACCTAAATATCAAAATACTGATACAATAATAGTGGGCGGCTATAATTGAATATCATATTGTATAAATATGGTCTATAAGTCTAGACCATATTATGTTTTACGGTTTTACTCAATCTCTAAGAATCACTTTTGCTATATTATTTGCTTATTTTTAAAAGGTTGACAAATATTTACAACAGACAGTGGTCTAAGAATTAACGTTCAAAATTAGAAACTGAATAGGAAATTGCAACATTATTCATAATTTAATTTTTAGTTCAAGCTGTAACAAGAAAATATGCTAATAATCTTTATAATATTAATTAGTAAGGTACAATGAAATAATAGATAATGGTAAAGATTTATTCAGTGTCATATAATATTGTGTTCTTAAGACCATATTTAGGAATCAAACTTAAGACATTTTTTTACATAATTTTTAGTAACCAAGGAGGAGATAATTACGGAAGCCATTATCTAAGGAGTATACTAGTAATAATAAGATTATTGATCTTATTTTATTTACATTAAACCATAACGAATGTGATGAATTTTTCAGATCAAATGAATTTTGTATTCTTTTTTCATGAAGAAATTTGTATTTATACTAAATCTATCTTTTATCAATGTTTTCCGATAAGCACTATAATCATTCTGATTTTGATAAATGATAAGCTTTTGATTAAGTCGCTGTTGCGTAAGTTTATTGAAGTACATCTTTTTCCTTAGGTGTACAGGCAGCAATTTCATGTTTTGAAATGGTTTAACAATATTTATATTTTCGATATTTTTTTTCAGTCATTTTTCAAAATAAAAGTCTCTGGATGAATCTGCGATCATACTGTTTTGAAGTTTTAATAATATTATGTAAACATGTAGGTACTTAGTCCTATTGATAAACATTTGAAATTTGTTTCTATTTCTTGTTTGATTGTCATTTTCTTGATGACATCATAGCGATATCTTTTAATGAACTATGTAATGAAGAAGAAATAATAAAACTCTTATCTATTCATATATATTTTTTTACTTTTTATGTGCACATATATGGATAAATATCTTAAATCTCATTACTACATTATCGCGGAGAATCTACATCAACTTTAATGCGTTTATTATCAAAAGAGTCATATGAGTTTTAGCCAATTTTTATATATAATATAAGGAGAGTATAAATACTCTGGTTATATAAATATTGCAAAAGTTTTTGATTTTGGTTGGTGAATTGTTTTTGATGAAAAATATTATTGTGAAGAATGCTTAAGTACGGTTTTAAACAATTACATCAAATGGACTTTTAATGAGATACTTAGTCATGCTAATTTTGGGTAAGTACACACATTCCATCTCCATGCTGAAAATATTTTATCAAATCAAGAATAACAAAAATCAGGAACAGCCAATCGCAGGCTAGCTTTTAACCCAACTGTAAAACCTACCCTATCCCCACTTAATTTTTAGATCTCATCAGTTTTGGGTATATATTTTGAAAATCGTAGATTTTAAATCATTTTAATGCTGTTTAAGGCATTGGTAAGTTTCTTTCTTATCTTGGTGTACTTAGTGAAGGCTTTTGAATCAGTGGGTTACAAGTAAAGTTTTTGTGAAATAATAACGAGTCTATCCAAGGGCTTGAGCCTTTGAAGATAGTGCTTTTTGCGAAATCTTTTGGATTAACCATGTGGAACAACGTTGATCGTGTTAAAGAGTTTCTCCCCGGTGTTCCTCCGTGGGAACGGCGGCGTATAAGAGGTTAGTGTTGGTTGTATGTGTTTTTTACAGAAACATTTAAGATATTATTTTTTAGTCAATTTTTTTATATTTTAAAATGGCACGTTTTATCTTGGTTTTTTTTTGTCAAAAGATGGTAATTTTAATAAAGCAATCTTGTGATGAGCAAATTAAGCGCCATTTGTTTGGTAGTTTTTCGGTGGTGCGTTACCCACATTTATAAAAGCACTAAGGATTTTTTTGTGAATCTTTCTTTTTATTTGAAATGATTCGTAGTAATGTATTTTATTGTGTCTTCTCTTATGTCTCTCCTCCAGAGTGTCAATTTCATGTCTAATAAATAAAACAAATAAGTAAACTTTTAATTAGGGTAATTTGTGAATCTTTAATTAGGTTTTCACTGCTTATTATGTTTTTTCAGTATTTGAACTAAGACTCTAGTAGAATTGTAATTGGCTTAATATGCATTGACTTTTTGTTGTCAACAGCGTTTCTAAGTTTGCTTCAGAAAAATTTTATATACAATTTCAATAGCGCGACAAGTCAAATAAAACCTCTTTTCAAGTAGTTTATGGCGCTAATTTTCGGTACATCACTCAACATTACAGCAAGCTGTCTAAGCAAGCCATGGTGCTCATTCCTCCGTGCGTCCAATTGTCACCTTGCGTGGACAGCTTTAATATTCGGTTAGGTACCAAGTAATACAATTATAAACCATTATCAAGTACTTCAAAAAAGTCTTTATAAATAATTACACTGACGTGATACAATAATAGAATAAAGAAAGTCTAAATATTATAACCTTCAGTTAGTGAACGGTTTGATTCAGTTTTTAAGCTTGTTGGCGCCATATTATGCACAAGTTGATAAAAGGAGTCTGTTGGCGTCTTTTTCAAATTTTATTGTTGGAGACCTGGAGACGGACGGAGCTTAGGGCTCTATAATAAAGATGCAGGTACAGCAGGGAAGCAAGCATTGTTAGAATCTTAGATAAGGATTAGGAGTGCATTTCCGGCGTCGTAATTTCTGAAATTACCAGAACCGGTCAGATGAAACAGCTTATGTTGAAAGACAATTTTAACAGTTAAAGGATCAAATGAAGTTTTGAAAAATTATATTATCAGCCAGCAGGGTATTTAGAATGATTATTTTTTGTTTTTTATGAATAGCTGTATCATAATGATTGATTGCACCGAATATTAATTTTTTTATTAATAGTTTTGATTATATGAATTTATTCTATATTTGGGATTTGTAGTACTTAATTACTCGCTTCTAAATTGAATACCAGCTTTTAATATTAAATAAATATTTATTAATAGGTACAAATTTGTGCTATTTTTAGTTACGTCATATATCTTTCGGTGGCAATTAAGAGAGATATTGAAAATAGACAAAGTTACGTTAAAAAAGGTTTTGTTTCGAATTGTATAAGGGTGCGTAATTAAATTTGATTGAATTTTGTTGATGGAAGCCACACTAAAACAAAGTAGTTTGGCTAAAATATCACTACTTTCTATTTTCGGTTCGTTAGTAGTTTGTGGTGTACTCTTAAGTAGGTATCTGATTTCCCATAAGGAAATATGAAAACAAATGTTAGTATGCGGAAATTTAAATCTAGAGTATAGTAGCAATGTAGTTCTTTGTAAGGGGGTCGTAATTTTATATCAAAAATGTTTTATTAATAATGTTTCGCTTTATGAACATTATGATATGATCCGTTAAGAATTTTGTAAGACAATGTTGTAAATAAAAAAGGAGTTTCAATAATGTATGGTGGGACATTGACTGGATAAAACAATAAAATTTGCATATTATTTTTGTGTAATCTTATAATTTCATCTATTTGACTTAACAATATTCTTAGCTACCAACCGATACAACAACAACAACAGCCACAACGTGAGTCCTTCAATATTGGAAGTGATAAATTGAGGGTCCTTAATTAACGTCTTCATTTCTATATGATATTAATTTTCTGTCTTTTTCTTTTATTTTAGGAACGGATGGTTTTCATGTGCCGACGCAGCCGTATGTGCAACAACAGCAGCCAAATCAGCCGGGCAATCAGGCTCAAAATTTGAGGGGAATAGCACCAAACGGGCCTCCAAATCAACCTTCTACGCCACCAACCAACGACCTCAAAGTTTCTCAAGTGCAACAACAGCAGTCGATGAACCATATGGTTAGTATAGGTCCCAGTTCAGATAATTGGGTACGTATATAAATAATAAAACAAGTTTACGAAATTGACTCAAATAATATATATGTATAGGCAACTTAATATGCATTGCTAAAAAATTTAAAACTACTTTACATGAAAAAATAATTGCAAGTTAGTTTGACCATGATCTCAATCATTACCGACATACTGTGAAAACTTGAATGTGGAAGTCTACTTTTCAAAAAGCCGCATTTTATAATGAGTTATTACATGAACTATGTGTTACGTAGACATATTGTCTTAATTTCATACCCAAGTCTAATGAAAAAAGAATGACTACGTTAAAAGTAAATAAGCTAAATTGAACACAATTATATAGTCTATAGAGTGCAGCGGATATAAAATGAATCTTATTCAAGCTTGATCAATTTGATGGACGGATGTTCCTGTTCTACTTTGAATGCTTAGAAACTAAT
The DNA here is from genome assembly GCA_947359425.1 of Lagria hirta. NCBI lineage: Eukaryota > Metazoa > Arthropoda > Insecta > Coleoptera > Tenebrionidae > Lagria > Lagria hirta. The sequence continues at coordinate 49,931,721 of OX375794.1, forward strand.
ATGCATTGGTATTTTGTATGAGTCATTCTCTGTTTCATTATAAATATTTAAGGAGGGCATAATAGACTGTTGGGCTTTTGATTGAGTATTTTAGTTTTGTTAATTTATCAACATTTGTGCATAATTAGGATTGAAGGCCAAACTACTAATAATATATACAACCCATTAAACAGTTTTGAAACGATGGAAATACCATTTTTTTACTTTACAAAAACTTGGATTTGTGACGTAAACAATACAAAAAAAGTAATCGTGTAGTTAAGCTCAAGGTTGCTTTTTTACAATTGTGCAATTACGAAAACGACACAAACATAAAATAAGGTTTTATTTGATAATTTATGATTTATTATCGAGCTTGATAAGATAAATGATAATTGACATTTTCATTTGCAGTACGTAACACCACAGCAACAGGTGCGTGGGACACAAGGTGGACCTTATTTTAGACCCCCTAGTCAGGCAACCAGGATGCCCAGCCAGCACAGGGTAATTATTGAATTTACTTCTGTTATTGTCGATGTACTAATATGTTTTTTAGGGCCAACAGCAAATTTACCATCAAACCCAAACTCAATACGTTCAAATGTCGGTGCCTCCAATGTATATTAACACCATGCAATATTATAATGGGCAGCAAAGACCGCAGACTGCGTTTGTACAGCAAGCTGCGCCTATAGTCTACCAGGGTCAGCCTCTACCGTCACAATTTGCTTTTCAACCCAACCCTAATCAAACTACTGCAGTATCATGTAATATTTTTTATGGGAAAATATTTTATATACTAATTGTTTGTTTACAGTTCCACCTTTTTTTCAACTTAGGCCTCCACAGGCGAATACTGTTCCTCAAAATCCCGCTCAACCCCTTCAAAATATACCTCTTCCGCCAGCACAACAGCAATTCCAAAGGCAACAGCACAAGAGGCGATCAAAAGCAATTCCAATTATTGATCCAGATACAGGTATGTATTTCGGTTTTGTAAAAAAAAACATCTTTTTTGATTTTAAATTTTTTTTATTTTATGTTTCTAGGTGTAGATAGATTAGACGAAGTTTTCGAGCAACAGAACAGCTCCCACCCACCCTCAGGCGAATCTTCTGCTAGACAAACCCCACAACCTTCAATCAACAATGCTAATAAAGATATAGCAGTAGCATTTGCTAAACAAGTAGCTAAAGTAGCAGCGTCAAACGACAATAGTATAGATGATCAAGAGCTTCTCCCCGGTGCGATAGATCACGAAACTCTTTATCATCATCAAAATTCTACAATTATTCCTTCGCATATTGATCACATTGTGCAATCCAGTAATTTAAAGGTATTTTGATTCGAAATTATCTTAAAAATCTTAATAATACTAATAATAAAAATTACTTTTATAGGCTCAGGCTAAAGAATTCGTATTGGGTGCACCAAATACTGCCAAAGAGACACCGATAGTGTCCGCAATTTGTGATGCTGTCGAAGTAACATTACCGAATAAACAAGTAAAAGACAGGGAAAGCCCTGCCAAAGGTCGTAAGCAAAAGGAGCAACAACACAGGGAGCAGCCTAAAGACTCCGGTAAAGACATTCCGAATCGGGAAAACGTTAGTGATAAAGAATCTTCCAATTTAAATAAAAGCGATAACAAACCGAAAGAATCGATAATTAATGCGGTACTAGTTCAATCGGTAACGGTAGCTAGTACCAGTAAGGACAATAAAGAGGTTGTGACAACTCATCGTGACGAAAAATCGAAAAATCAAAAGAAAGACAGTAAAACGGAAACTAAGGTGCCTATTGTTGATAGTACTCCTGAAAATGTGAATATTCCTACGACGAGTCAACCACAAATAGTTCAAGAAGTATCAACTAACGGTGAGTAGCATTATATCGTTATTGTTATGAGATTATAGAAATATTTGTTTTATCAATGTGGTATAATTGTGACGATAACGAAAATGTTTCTAATCATACACACAACTCAGCTGTAAATAATGCATGCTAAGTTTGCAAATATAGTGTGCTTTTAAGGCTATTTATTTCTTGAACATATAATTTAGGAAAATACTGCATTTTTGATGGGTTTAAAAATTTCTCACCAAAAATTCAATTTTGTAATTATATGTCGTTTTTATAAATCCAATTATATAGCAAAACAGAAAATTAATACAACGCTGTTATTAAAAAGCTTCACCAAATGGCATAATTTTGTGCTTTCTCTACTTATAAAACCACAAACAAGACCCGTTGAGCATGCACCGAAACTTCGTTTGATTCAAGCACTTGTGCATGAAGCTTGACCAAAAAAAGCACTGCTTCTTGTAAGGGACAAGGACTTTTGAAGAGACAAAATTGTAGTAACTACGTTGTAAGAGGTGTTTCAGAAATAATGTGCTGTCTAAGCAAGTTGCGAAAGATAATTCGTGTCGAGAGCAGCTATAGTTTGCACAAGTATGAAATTTGACAGATATACTTTATCCTAGCAATGAATATTACACAAAACTTGTTTAAATTGAATGAAACAATTTATACTGCACGAACACAGGCTGTGATTGACATTTGTCTGACAGTTCTTCCAAGTTTAACTGGATATTTCTTTAGATAATTATATAATTTAAATTTGAATCTTTAGGTAATAATCGATCATAATATTCTTCCAAGAAGAATTACAGATTTTATAAACAGGGGTTGTATAAACAGTCTTCCATCAAGTAAATAGAATGCTTTCATAAGTTACATAACATCATAAAGGATTAACGACGCACTAAAATTTTTGTATAAATTTGATAGTAGTCTATTGGAGCCAAGTTTTTTATTGGTATTTGGATAATTCAAGTCACTTCCGCTACCGAAAAATTGTTAATACTTGCTGGAGAGCATTCTATGGATATATAAATAATCAAATTGGCTTCATTGCATACACTAAATTGGTTTTAACTAAATTTATCTAAAAGTAATTTTACATCGTAATATTTGTTGCAACATTTGCTAGTGTTTAGAAAACTGAACTTTCAACCAAAAATGGAAAGTGATTGGAACGGTTTTTTATTCGCAAAATGAATAGCGATAATAATTTTGATTAATAATCACCCCAACTCGTTTATTATCAGCAAGGTAGACAAAAAAAATTTTGACAAAAAACCATTTATTCTTTTATAGTGCAGTTGTTCTCATATAGAAGTACGAATTCTTTCCATTTGTACGAATTTATAATGGAATTATTAGAAAACGTTGCTTATTTTATTAAACCTATTCTTGCCATTATGGTAATAATGGCAGGGAGTAAGTGCTTTTTTAGTTTTTGTGAAATTTGAAGAATGTGATTTTTTTTTCGTATTAAGTGAAAAGATTTAGAATAAATTGAAGAGAAAATGGGTCGTCGAAGACGTAAGTTTGTAAAAAAAGAGATTTTTGACTTTTTTTTTGACGTCTGTTTTCTGCATTCCATTTAATGACGTAGCAAAAAACAAATGCAATTTCGATCGTATTCGGTAATCTTCGTTTCTTTCGTAAATATCCGAAGAAAGTTCAAGATGGCAGACGATCTCTCGTTGAGCGTCGGCCGCATGGGTCGCACGCTATGTCGTTAAATTTTTGTTGAAATTTTAGTTATTTTAGTCACTTTTTACTCTTAAAATACTCAAAAACTGTTAGTCATCAAAGTGCCGTGATAATTTACAATAATATAAAGTGTAACTGTATCGTAAAAACCTTTAATTTTATTTGACCTTGTCGTTCGCGTCGCGTTTCTCGAATTTCATCGGCCGGTCGCTCCTCAAAAATAACTTATTTGCTCAATTTTTTGTCTTCGTAGCTTAAGGTGTGTTTTGGTGCTATTTGGGTTAAATAAATTTTTACAATATGTGATCTCCATTTCTGGAATTTTTTAAGAAATATATAAGTCTGACTCCCACTCATTCATGCACCCCGGTCATAGTCTAAGAATAGCGCAAGCACAATGGACAACACATGGCAGACGGTAAATAATAAAGGTAATTTTTCGATATTAATAATCCATTAATAATGTTCCATATGGAATGTCTGTTATGTAAGTATTGTTGCACCAAATAATCAGCTGCTGCACCAAATCTTTTTTAGAAAGTTGTCCAGCTAGTTTTTTTTTTTAATTTTTGATATGGCTCACCTTATGAAATGTCGTGGCCTTTAAACGTCGCTCGTTGATATTGTTTTAATCATTTTTTTTAATTTATGTTAATTTCATAATGATAACGAAGTGTTCGGGGTTATACATTTTTTTTTTTTGGAAAAATGGCGACATTCCAGAATACCACGTGGTCTTTCGTTAACATTAAGGAATGAAAATCCCTAAATAAGGACACCATCAAGCTGTCACTGTCATACTATTAAATGGCGAAATGCCATGATTTTTTTTTATTAAAATGCATTTATATATTATAATAATAGACAAAATTGGGAGATTGTTAATTCATATTTAATTTTTGGACTCAATTTAAGTTTACTTAAATTATAAAAACCTAATTAATTAGAGCGTAAAAGCAGCTATTAGGTGTGGCTATTGTTAATAATAATTCTACAATATGAATCTATAATTTTTGTTACGTCACTGGATTTTAATTAATTTCTTTAATATTTGCAAACTAAAATTAGAATCCTATTATTAATGATGCATTAAAAGAGTTCTTTGATCTTTGAACGCTGTCTGTATGTTGCAGTATGATCGTTTATCTTAATCCAATGCACTATAAACATGTCTGAAAAGTCAATTTCTAACTACATTCCTACCTGCTAACTAAATACGTTGCTGTTCTATGATTATTATTGAATTTTTGTCACCAAAAGTGACATTTGTAATGACGGGCTTGAATATATTGTTTAATGTGTTGATTATTAACAAACCACAGTCCCAGCTCCACATAACGATCTTAGTTAGAGTGGCGTTTCAATACTGTGAATATTATGACAGTACTCGCTATGTGCGTTAGTAAGTTGATTGCTAGTGACATACACTGTACTGCTACAAATGTACTTTAAATAGTATCTTCGCTTTTTTGCTGTTACCATATTTTATGACGATATGTATGAAAATGTTCCAAAACTATACATTGCTTTTAATGTTACAGCGAAATCTAAAAATTCTTCCCGAGCAAAAGATGTTCAAAAACAACAGCAAGAAAAGCAGCAGCCAATATCAGCACCTGCTGCTCATCCCCAACCGCAAAAGACATCGTCTGTGGTCACCGTCATTCCAGCGCCCCAACCAGCAAAACCCAGTAGTAAATCAAGTAAAAAGACGGAAATAAATCAGAAAGGTGCCAATAAAGAAGGTACTGATATGGATGCATTTAATGATAATGTTCTATTAGATAACGCAAACATAAATGCAACAAATAATGAAATTAATGCAAATTCTGTCATAACGAATGAGAATACAGAAATACCCACAATAGCAGCATCAATGGCAGGAGCCACAACCCCAACGATAGAACCGCCACAAGCTGCTTCTAATATTATTACTACATCTACAAATGAAACGAACAAAAAACACAATGTAGATATTTCTACATTTAGAACTGAAACCAAGACTTTCCCAAACACTAAAGTTGATATTACTGATATTGTTAAGGAAAAACCGAAACCAATGAAGCCGTTCCCTGTCCCTACCGAAACTCAAGACGAAGTTGATAGAGTCGCTCCTATCACAAATGAAAAATTAGTTCAAGTGAAAAACGAAGCAAATGCTAAAAATAACACTGGCAATGGAAATGCAACGATTTCTGACGCAAAACCAGAATTGCCTTATAAAGACGGTTAGTATTCTATAAGGTTCTAACTGCATAAACATTAGTTTCAGAGGAAAGAAGCTTATTATATTATCTTAAACTATGATGGTTGACATTCTTACAAAGTATATTAAATAAAAAATTGTAATTGTTTGCTAAACTTTACAAGTAGAATGACCTTACATTGAATATTTCTAGACGGAAGACACTAAATAATTACTCATTTATCATCAATTCTTACTAAAAAATTTTTTGTTGGAACGGAAACTGATGGTTTGCCAAATGATTCCTTTTCCAAAAGAATAATCTGTCAGGATAGAGCACGTTATTTTTTGTAAAAAAAAAAAGATTTCCAATATTTGACTGATAACATTTTATTTTATACCATTATTTTATTTTTTAAACTTCTTTTGACTGCAGTTAGGACAGTGACTATACGAAATTACGGAAACCGATGATTTTCTTTACTATTTTCAATGTAGATTAAGATAGGACATATCAGGTAGAACTTACGGATACCAGAAACTCAAATTTGTCAATAAGTGCAGCTAGAACATGATTCTAGACCCGCGGCTAGCGTTAGATTTTTTTGCTTAAGGTGATGATATGAAGCTGTCTTATACATCATGAATGATAATTAGCTGGAATTCCTCGTTACTGGTGGTGTCAATTTAGCAATTGCTGTATTTTTTCTAAACAACAAATTTATTTTTTAAATGTTACAGGTCAATGGGCTCCTGATAATCAAGATGGTAAAAAAGTCTATGACAAGGATTTTTTGTTGGCACTTAGAAATGGACCAGCTAGTAGAGTAAAACCTACAAATCTTCCAGAAATGATTATAGCTGATGAGCGAAATGTAAGTGATTGATTTTAATACCTTATTTTTATTGATGCTTTGGATTGTTACACAGAGATCCAATGATGGAAGATATTCCTCAGGTGGTAGAACTGATTTCACTAATCCTCCATTCCCAAATTATGGGGGAAGGCCCAATTCACAGCGTGGGGTATGTATATGTTTAAAAACATTATCGAACATCTATTTATATATGTTTTTTTGAATTTCAGATATCTGTTTCCAAACGTGGCAGCCAATCTGGTAAAGTAGGAGGTGGTGGCGCTGGAAAATCAATCAAACAACCAAATCAAATCAAGTATTCTCTCTCCTTACGTGAAGAAGTAAAACTACATGAAACAGAAAATGCTTGGAAACCATCACGTTTTAATAAAAATGATGTATCGGAAGATGATCTTAAAACTGAAGAGCTATATAAAAAAGCTAGAGGACTTCTAAATAAATTGACACCACAAAAGTTTGATACTTTAGTTGGTCAAATGGCAGGTTTGAACGTTGATACCGTCGATAGATTACAAGGTCTCATTGAATTGATTTTTGAAAAAGCTGTGGATGAGCCAAACTTTTCAGTAGCTTATGCAACAATGTGCAGACATTTAGCTATGATGGAGGTAATTGTTTGTTTTTTTTTTTGCACTATGTAAGTTATTAATATCTTTGAAAATTAATTTGCAGGTCCCTATCAATAATGGCAATGGAGGAGCTGAGAAGAAGGAAGTTGTTAATTTTCGCAAGGTTTTGGTAACTAGATGCCAAATGGAATTTGAAAAAACAAAAGTGGATGACACTCGATTGGAGAAAGTGAAAGAAATTAACGAATGTAACGATCCTGTATGTTATACTGTGTTCTTTTTGCTGCTTTTTTACTAACTAGAATATATATATTTTAGGATAAAAAGAATGAGCTTCAGTTTGAGCTAGAAGAATATGATCGTAAATTAAGAGTTAAATCAGTTGGCAATATTAGATTTATTGGTAAGTTAGAACACAAGCTTGTTTTTTATTATTTTAGTTTTTCTCGACAAATGATGTTTGAAATTGAAAGTAGTGGACCGAAACTCTTTGAGGATAAAATAATCTCTGATATTATAATTTGAATATTATTTTATTTGATTTAATTGAGAAGGGAATGTTTTGAAATTTTTTATTTTTTAGGTGAGCTTTTTAAGCAACAGATGTTGACTGTTAAAATTATGATGAGATGTTTGGAACATTTACTAGAGAAAAGACACGAAGAAAGCTTAGAGTGTTTATGCAAGCTCCTTACGACAGTAGGAAATGAATTGGAGACTAGAAAAATTGATTTGAGCTCAATTTTCAATACAATGGCTGACATTATTGTAGAGAGAAAGCACAAAGTTAGTAGTAGAGTGAGATTTATGCTCCAAGATGTAATAGATCTTAGAAGACAAAAGTGGATTCCTCGTCGTGGAGACTCCAATCCAAAGACTATTGATCAAATTCAAAAGGATGCGGAAAATGAGCAATTGAATATTCAGGCTATGAATTCAGTCCCTATTACTCCAAGAAAGGAAGAACGCGGCGGAAATCATTCCAATCCAAATACAGATAGGAAAAGGAAAAATGTCTCAGATGACGGTTGGCAAACAACATCATCATCTAGAAATCGCACCCAGCAGTTCTCTGTTCAAAGTGATAAACTTAAGAATAAAGTACCATTAACTGACGAACCATTAGGAAGTAGACAAATGTTTGGGAATTGGAGTAAAGGCTCAAACTTCAAACCTGAAGTATCTGCTGGCACGTCAACTAATATGTACGCAGCTCTTGGAGAAATGGATGGTGATAGACGACCCTCTGGTTCTCGAGGTAACAGTAGAGATCCTTACAGTTCTAAAGGTCCTAGTTTAGATGGCAATTATAATAAATTGTCGTCATATGATGGAAGAGGTTCCAGATCTGGTTCACAACAAAGATCTAATGATAGAGATCGTGAGCATAATATAATATCTCAGAGGAATATTCCTCAACCACCAATTACTCCCAGTGTGCCGAAACCAGCCCCAACTCCTGCACCTGTTGAAAAAATGAGCCAAGAACTGTTGCAGAGGCGCATGAAAAACGATTTGGACGAATACTTGAATGATAGTTGTACAATTGAAGAATATATGCGTGATACAGACACTCTTATAGCGCCTGCAGATCATCCTAGATTAGTGGAAGAAGGGTAAGTTTCATTAATTTTTTTAATCATGAGTATCGCATAGTCACTAAGCTTTTATTATCTTTTTTTAATAAAAGTTATATAGTGTTATGCTATATAAAAAGGAAGGATTCGCTAGCACCACTGTATAGATGAGTGGAGTTTGATAGTACCCTTTCAACATTTTTTTTTTGACATATTTGAATTGCGATATTGACATTATTATTGTTATTTACAGATTTTTGAACATATTAGAAAGATCATCAACTGCTCGTATAAAAACTGGAAGCTTGTTTACAAAATTAATTAAAATAGGTTATCTTTCTCTTGATGATTATTGTGCAGGTGTAGAAGATGTTCTAACTCAAGCTGATGAGTTATCTATAGATATTCCAATGATGTGGGATTATTTAGCAGAAATATTAGGTAAATTCAGTGTGTTATTTGTTAAGATGTTTTTTTAATAATTTTTTTTCTAATTTCAGTTCAGACTTGTGATGAAGTGGTTTCTTTTAGCAGACTGCATAAATGTTGCGGCACTATTATTGCACAAGGTCATGGGGCAAAATTCTTATCCAGTTTATTTAAGATATTTATAAGTGAAAAGGGACCTAATTATCTCGTTAGTTCTTGGCTATCTTCAGGACTAAGTTTTGAAGAATTTGTTACTGAAAAAGACATGAAAAGTTTTCATGATGAGAATGTAAGTATCTTTTTTTTTTTATTTGTTTACACAACACAATCCCAGCTCCACATAATTGGCTAATATTATAGTGGCGTTTAGTATTGTGGATAGAAAATGCCCGGTTTATATTTTACAGGATTTTATATTCTGAAGAATTACACAATTATGGCAACATTGTAAACTTTATTTTACATGATGGTAATTTAATGTTTTTTTATTTTAGCGATTGGATTCATTGTTTGGTGGTGATGCAGCCGCAAGTCAAAGTCAGTTGTTGTCTTATGAGCAAATACATAATAAGTTAGTCGAATTTTTCAATTTGAAAACATCATTCGATAATGTGGTGAACTGGATTACGGTTAGTGTAATGTTTTATTTATGAAATGATATATTTATCGATAATATTTTAGGCTAATGTCGGTGATCGAGTGACTGAAAATAAATTTATTCGTACATTAGCGACAGCAATTTTTGAAAATTCTATTCATCGTCAAAAATTAAATGCTGAAAGTTTAGAGAGCCATTATAAGCTTCTCCAGATATATGTCGATAATAATCCAAGTTACGAATTACAATGCCTATTTGCGTTACAATCTTTAAGTCAAAAATTAGAACATCCACAAGGTAAGTCTATTTAATTATTTAGCGATAATATAATACAACCACAGTCATGCAGCACTCACAAATTTTTATTTGTGATGTGAAGATATTAAATACTGTGGATATTAAATTGAAGTATTGCTTGTCTTCTTGATTGTATTTACGTCTGGGAGCATTAAAGTACTTTACATTTTTAAAATTTGAAATACATATGATTCATAAAAATTTACAACAATATTTTTTTAATTTTAGGTTTGATGTCTATAAACTATATTTGTGAAACAGTTTTATAATGATTTACATAGTTTTTTTAGATTAACACATAAAATAAGTTATTACACATTAGGAGTAAATAATTTTTGAGAGAATCTTTTTTGTTGATATGGTTTCATTGTGTAATTGTATCTTTGTAATTATGCAAAAAGAATTTTTTTACAATTTTTTTTGCTATTTGATAATTACATTGTGGTTTTGTTATGTATTTTGAATTTTAATTATCGAAGCTAGTGCAAATAATATAATATTTTGCGTAAGTCATTTTCAATCAAATATAATTTGTGTTTTTGTTTATTAGGTCTTCTCTTATCAATATGTGAACGTCTATATGACGATACATTAATATCCCAAGATAGTTTTGTTGCCTGGGAAATCTGCTCAGATCCCGCCGAACAGGAGGGTAAAGGTATGTATTTTCCCATATTATTTTTCAGATTATACAATTTTGTTTTTTTTTTGCAATAGGAGTAGCCCTCAAACAATTAACGAGCTTCTTCACACAGTTGAAGGAAAACGAGGAATCCGGCACATCTTCAGATGAAGCTGCCTAGCAGATGACACCGCCGTCTTTTATGATGTTGGCGTCCTCCTAGATCAAAAAGAAAAATGAGACATTTAAATCAATAAAGTGATGTAAAAAACATTTAGTTAAAAAAATTTTACAAAGTTTATATTATACATAGTATATATACTTGTTTAATATTATTTTACGAAACCTTGTGAAGAAACAGACAACAATCTATATCAAGTTAAATCAAGTGAGTGATTTAATGTTTGATCAAGTGCCCTCTTTACATTTGTGTAAAAAACGAAAAAAAAACTTAAAAAATTTATAAAACGTGATAACATGAGAAGACCTGAGTGTAAAAAGTGAAAAAAATTGTGAATATAATCATCAGCTCAGTGGGCGACGTACTCCACCAGTCTTTTATTGTACATTTTGTTTATTATTATTTATATATATTTTATATTGATTATTTTTATTGTTTATAGTGACGTTGTTTTAATAATTAAAAAAGAACATTTCAATTGATTTAATTTTTACTACCTTTCAGAAGTAAAATAAACGTCATTGTAAGCGATATTTCTCTCCCGTTCTGTTATCAAGTTTGTTATACATAATTCATTTGCTACTATTTAAGTTATATATAAAATAGTTAAACTGTATAATAAATATACAGCTGCACAGCTCAGTTTTAGATTTTTTTTATAATTTAATTTATATCTATTTGTGGTAATAAATCTGAAACTGCTTTGAGCGACTGTTACTAGTCAGAAAGTTATTTTCTAAGAAATATTGTATATATTTTCAAACAAAACATATACAGTATTTTTCTGACTGATATGTACATAACTTCCTATGATTGGTTGATCCAGTTTATATTCAACCAAGAATCCTTTTTATTTTAGCAAATACTTGAATTTCAAGACATGACCTGTCCTCTTCCCTGTATGTAGCATAAACATTTTCATTATTACATAAATAAAACTTATTTAAGGACATCATGTTTTGATAATCCAAGCCAAACTTTTTTTACTGTTGTATAACCAGTTGTTGAGCGAGCTGGTTTCATCAGTGACGCTAGCAATTATGATGAACGGTCAGGGATCGAATGATGAGGAAATGTTTGTTTAAATATGGTTGGTTTATTGATAAAAGTATAAATGTGTGTTACAGACTCTGCCAAACTGTTAATGATAACATTTATAAAACGATGCTAAACTTAGACAACTGACATAATAAATCAGCAAAATACCAACACATGTACCGCTTTTATTCATTTGTCAACCCAAAATTATATTGTTTCAGCTTCTTTCACTGTTTCGGGTAGTTTTCTTCCTAAAGTTTCTGGCAATTTCAAAGCAAGTAACCCGGCTAAGACTGCTATGCCACCAAATAGCAGCATTGGTAGAGGTTCAGCGTAGATTCCAAGCATTGGCACGAAAGGAGCTAGAAGAGCTCCGAATCTTGACATAGTCGAAGCAGATCCAACACCGCCAGATCGGACCATTGTCGGAAGAATTTCTGCCGTATGGACATAGCATACCCCAAATGCAGAGGTCACTGCTAGCTTCCCAATTAAAAACAAAAGTATCACAGCCCAAGTTGTCCCTGAAAATTATTATACAAGTTAAAAATCGAGACAATAGTATTTTGCGTTCTTTACCAGATGGGACTACAAGTGTTAAAGTACATGTCACGCCGCATAAAAGTAGAGATCCGACCAGGGTAAGTCTTCGTCCGATTTTTCCTATACTAATCCAGGCTAATGTATAGCCGGGAATTTCTACAAGGCTTACTAAAGTAAAATTAATGTATTTGTTGCCGCTCATGCTCGTAGAGTTTACAGAGAGGCCGTAAAACACAAAGGCATCCACCATCCTGGAAAACCAAATATTAGTGTGGATTTGAATTTTAGAAAAAGATTGCTGAGAGAGAGGTATGTGTACGATTTTATTTACCAAAATAATAGGCAATATATTGCCTAGTTATACAGAGTGTTTGTAATATAATGTTCTATCAAAGGTGATTAAATGGAAAATTTGACACGCTTCTCAATAATTACAGCAGCAACATTTGGAGAAGCTACTTTTTAGCCCGGCTGGGGATAATAGAATTAACTTTTGATGCAAGTTGAGATAGCTATAGGCTTTTTGATTATTGGAAAAAGCTATGCAATCATTGAGAAGTGACGCCCTCTATAGAGTGAGCGATTTACTTATTCAATAGAATCGAGTTTTAACATAAAAAAGTCCTAAGGGTTTTTTGTCTTTTACACCGAGGGTTTATAGTGTTTGGTCAAAATATGGTTATCTACAATATATTGTTTTATACTCACCAAATGAAATACGTAATAAGCATTCGATTTAGTAATATCTTAGATTTGAAGATCATTTTTAATTCACGTAACATATTATTTGATCCTTCATTGTTCACCTCCTCTTTATCCTAACAGAACAATTTTTTTTATAAATTACTTCATTTTTTTTAACAAACCTGTGAGTATTCTTGGAAACTAGCCAGCAGAGATTCTGATAAAGTAATATTATTGACTTTTGCCACTTTACAAATAATTCCCTTCGCTTTTCGGCGCTTGTCGTTTGCAAGAAGCCACCGTACTGATTCCGGTACAATCCTTTAATAAAAATATTAGTCAAAAGGATTAAATTTCAAGTATTTCTATATTATAATACCAATAGTATGCGAAAAATAGTAAAGCTGGCGCTGATACAATCAGTTGTAAGTACACCCAGTCTCTAGTGAGGTAAGCAATAGGCGCCACTAGAGCTTCACCCAAGGCATAAAAATAATTCAACACTATTCCAGTGGTTTCACGTTTTTTTCTGCCGACCATTTCCACCCCAATTATGAACGCCAGGGGATACACTCCTGAAGTGCCCATCGAGTTTATGAACATCAATATAACAAATGTTAGATAATTCGGTGAGAGCACTTGAGCCATGCCAGATACGCTCATAATAATTATACAAAGTAGGAATATTGATTTGCGTCCGTATTTGTCTGCTAAGATGCCAAACAGACCTGATCCGATGATGATTCCAGCGAAATGACTGGTCCCAACAAATGAGAGCTTCCATTGGTTTTCTGTACATGTAATGTTCCACTGGAGAAAAAGAATAGTCTTGTAAAACAATACAACTTGTTTATCTGTTATTATCTAATAGATTTAAGCGAGCAATTCTTGTGTGAATGTATATATATATATATATTTATTTATTTTGGGTATCTCGGAAACCGTTCTAACGCTTTGGTTGAAATTTTGCGTTTAAGTTTTTCTTTTCATGTAAAAACAAAAATATACATTCCACATCCAAGCCAGATCAACGGCTTTAGTATACTTAGCCGTAACATTTTGGAAAAGTAAGTGTAGACGTTAATAGAAAAGAATACAGTAGCAAAAAAGACAAAATAAGTCTACATCTTGGACCATCCAACTAGAGAAAACGTAAGTAAAAAAAATTGCTTCATCTAGTTTTTTTTATGTTCGATTGCTTCATAAAAAAATTATTGTTATTCTGGTATTTACATGAAAAAATCTTTTCAAAAATGTAATGTTATACAGGGTGTTACATTACAAAATACATCATATTATGGTTTCACCCTGTAAACTTTTGATAGTTTCTTGAATAAATTCACTTAAAATTGTGCAATTTTATATATAACTATTTTCTATGAGCAATAATAACGACGACAAGAGGGGTAATTTACAGTTATTTTGAAGGTTAAATTTTTGCATTTAATGAAAATGAATGATTATTAAATAAACAGTCATAATTTGTTTTTAATCTGTTCATTAATGCATATTTCTTGTACAAAATAATTTCGATGTTTTACATCTGTCAGGCGTCCCGTGACGGCTCACAATTTTTTTTTAATTATATGAAAGAAACACTGTTATAATGAAACATTTCAAACGCATGCTACACTGTTCTAGAATATGGCTTCGTGAATTGTTAGTTTACAGCTTCTCTATCGCTCTTGTGTGATTATGGCATTTTCTTCTTGAATAATTTACAACAGGATATTTAACTTTCACTAATTTTTAAGAGGGTGTATTTTTACGTCAAGTATAAAAATTAGTAAAAGTTAAATATACCCTTCTAAAGTGTTTTAACGAGCCATAATCGCACAAGTGCAATTCTACACTTCACAAAGAGTGTCTAAACATGTAAGATTATAACAAACAGATAGATAAGAAAGTAAACTAATTATTGCTTTGTCACCGGATCTTGTCTATGTTTCAAGTTCTAGTCTATTGGAAAGATGAATTTGCATAAGCTGTAACCTCTGTAATGGTATTTCCCAGATTTGAGTTAATGATTATTAGCTAAATCAGCACTTCAAGGATTTTCCAGTAAAAAATAATGATTGCACAAATATTCAAGAATTGTTGCTCATCATTATGCAATAACTATTGATCTTTGTGATATAAAATAGTGTCTCACAAGATACTAAAAAAAATATCTTACATCATTGACTATAGTCCGTTCTGTATAGTCAAACACCCATTCCGAGCACGTCTCGATGGTGTTTGCAAATAGATCCTTAGTGCAAGTCTGATTTGCCGAATTAATTAGAGTTTGATTGATCGCATATCGATCGCAAAAGTGAGATTTGGAGTCCAAAATCTGGGTTTTGCTGCCCCCAGGTATGGCCCAATCTCGCCATGGGACATTGTAATGTGTGTCGCCAGCGATTTCGCATTCTGGTATGAGACATCTGGGAAGAAAATCATTAATTTGGCGGTCTATTTGATGAAATAATAATAAAATTACCGATAGTCTGGAGTACCTGCTGTAAACACATAACTTAAGCTGTTGGCTCCACAGAATAGCACTGGAATACAGATGAGAATGTAAGTGGTGATCTGAAACTTTCCCAGCTCGCCCAATTCTTCCAAAATCTCGTCAAAGTCCATCGTGTTGGAATCAATCTTGAAACAGACAGTGAAATCCACACATCGAAATAAAAATGTGATATATTATATTTCATATTTATTCTGACGCGGCTTTTTATTTTAAAATAGCAGATTTTTATTTTATTCAGCATTATATTCGGAAGTGGGTCGCTATCTTATCTATTCTGAGCTAATAATAATTAATATAAGTGTGCTGTGATTTAGAAACAGCTATCAATTTAAGATTTTTTCGTAAATTTATACAGAAAAATGCAAATTACAAACCTTTCCAATACCACTTATCGCACATTTGCTTACGTAAAGTTGTTTTCAATTGAAAATTTATAATGAATTATTTGTTTAATAATCATTGTCTGGTATTTACATTTCATGGATCAGATAATTTCAAGTTATTATTTATAATAACATCGGGATTAGCTATTATAAGAAATAAATTTCCATTACTAATTAGAGGCGTAGCTTAAGTTGTAGGGCCCTCACGCATGTCTCTAATAGTACAAAGTACTTTTTATTAATATGAGTCAACGGGTTAATCATAAAAACAAGTAATAAATTAGACGTTGTAACAATTTAGAGTAAAAACCCGTAATATACAGGGTCAACAGTTTAACTCTTCAAATTAGAAAGTTACAGCCATCATTTGATGCTTCTGTTCCACCCTGTATAAATTGACCAGACAAACAAAAATGTAAAATTAATGCTTTAATATTGTTTATTTTTTATAATATAGCAGAACATATTCAAAAACCGACTTCAGTATAATTAATTAATTCTGTATTCTAATAGAGAGATGGTTATGCACATTATACAGGGTGAATCATTAGTGTGGGATATGTTTTTGTTATTGATTCAAAGTAAATTCTGTTAAAGAAATAAATTTCTACTGCAAAAACTCTACTAAAATATTTTGAGTTAGATGAGAGAGCCCAATTTTTTAAGGTCTACTCAACGTTTCTTTTTTCTTTTAATAAAACACTGTTATTTTATTGTTTTTTATATTATTTGTTAGAGGATTTATGATTTTGTTTTCAAAGCATTGTTTTACACAAAAAAAATAGCTTAATTTTTTTGCTTTGTCAAAATATTGTCTTTTCAAGTGGAGCACCCTGCAGATTTTCGAGTCGCTCTATGGTCTTCTTCAAGCTTTCCTTTATTGTTCATAACATCTTTTTTTTGTCTAATTTTTTTTTTTCATTATTCTTATTATATTTTTAAATATATTTCTGTCGTTTAACCGTTATCGTATTTTCTAAAATGTCTCTGAATTGCTTTCATCCTCTCTAAAGTTTCTATTTCTAAAGAGCAAAAACGTTTCCTTCTTAAATGCCAAATAAAAAATTTCTATTGGTGCCATCGGTTTAATAATAGTTTAATAAAATTACCTGTTTGGTAATATTCTGCTGAAAAATTCAAGTAAACTATATGCATGTCAATAATAAATTACTCCCCAGATTTAGGTATATATGTTCCATAAATTTGGTTAGGTTGGAGACTATGGGATTCTGGTGGAAAACAAAAGATATCAGTAGTTTAAGTTAAATCGACTTATATTATAAAACTATTATTCATAAATTTTACTCATAATTTCGGTAAAATCATAAAGGGTTTGTCATTCTAAAAGGAAGGTGTGTCACAGAACAAAATTACTTTTGAAAATCCCTTTTATTTGCAATATTAAAAAGCTAATTTATGTAATAAAAGTTTGAATTCTGGGCTGAGCAAATTATTGACAATTCACATTAATTTTGTCGGTAATACAGATAACTTCAATTCTGACGTCACATTAGTGACTGTCAGTTTTGGCGATTGTTTACTGTTTTAAAGTGGCAATAACAGTGCGTTTTCGTGCAATTTCCAGCTTTGTTGGTGTGTTTCAATTATTTTGAGAGGTAACTGAATTATTTACTTATGTAAGAAGAATATTTTTCTGTTAAGTCGTTTCCACAACAACTAATAATGTGTTTGTTTACAGCCGGTCACTAGCTGTGACGTCATTTATCGTAGTTCAATATTTTCTCGCTAGGATCGCATGCTTAATACTAATAGTCACTAAACGTTTTTATCATACAAAACAAGATATCTTATCTATTGAAATCGAGTATAACAACTGTGCAAGAATGCTATCAGCGCCGTCAGAATCAATCATTTCCATCTTTAGGGGTTAAAATACTAACCTAACTCATTTATCTGTCAATATTGTGTTTGCGTTTATTTGAATTTATATTATTTTAGCACAATTTTAAAATAGAAAGGGCACATGATTCCTCAAACTTCTGACCAAGACGATTCACATAAATAATAAAAATCAGATAAAACCCTCAATGACCTGTCAATTGTCAAATGTTTATTTTTTGTTAATGTTTTATATGGGCAGTCCCTATTTTTGTTACTGAAATATCATTACCACTTTTTGTATAAAAATACGAAATTGAACTACCTAAGAGCCAACTAAATTCAAATAAATTTGATCTAAATTTAAATTCTAAAAATATTTAGCTATTAATACTTAATTGAAATAATTTTTAAAAAAATTATTTTTATTTTAGATTTGAAACAAAATTAATATTATCTCAATTGATTGATTTTTCTACTTACCTCCTTTTTTACGTCTTGATTTTTCTTCCATTAACAGTAGAGCTTAATTTCTTGTGAAGAGTTGGCCTTATTCTGCGTTGCATGCCCTTGGCACGCCACTGTCTGTAATCAATAAAACTTTTACTTTACTTTTCACAAACTATATAATGCTTGTGTTATCTTTTGCGCTGTTTTCGATGCATTACATTTAATGTTTTATTTTAAACATTCAGATTGTAGCATCATTTGAATTCAGTCAAGGCCAGACATAAATATTGTTTTTTCTTTAAATTAAAAAAAAAGTGACGTAATCGCTGACCTCTATGACAATAATTGCAAGAAAAAGGTTTCCAGGATCTTTTTTTTTTCAAAATTATTTCCACTTGCCACTTATTACCAATTAAAATATTTTATGTCTTCGTGGGATATAATTAGGTTATAATTACAGCGCATTTCTCGGCACGCACACCAGAGGCAACATTTTCTTGCGGCTCTTTTGAAAGAGGAACGATATTTGGTACAGCAGCCCACAGCAGCAGCCTCCATCAATGGCTATTTCTATTTGTATTTTAATCAAACACCATGTATAAAAAAATTACTTGCGCCCTCTATGAATCGATAGTTCGACTTTTTCTTTAGAATATTTGTCAGTGTCAAATATTAAGGGCTGAATTGAATATTATTTTCTTACGTTGGGAACATATTTGGATTCTTCAGTTGGCAACCTCGTAACCACGTGACACATAATGCGTCATATTTGCGTGCGCCAAACTGCCAACTGAATTGCAAAAGTTACTAGAATATAGTTTCGCCAACTTTATTTTTTATGGAATAATAAAAGTACTAGGGAAAAACCGCTAGCATATTATGCATTTTAGGTGTTTTTTTACATTTATGGCCTCAGGCTATGACTTTTTCGAAAACGTATGACGTAGCTTTTGTCAACAAAGTCGGGACATAGGCATAAAACGTTAAGTAAACTTGTGCATAGAGGCTGAACGTCAACATTTCTTTCATTTGCGGAATAAGTGAAACATAATTTCACTTTTCAGTCGTGTTGAAATCTCATTTTAAGCAAATTAAATGCCCGCTACAGCAAAAAAAATCTCATAACCGGTCATTATTTTGATATTATTATTGCTTGTAAATTATTTCAAAAATAAAATTTATTGTACTTTGACATATTAAACTACGCCATACGTCCTCAATAAATTTGTTTTATGTGTTGTCAAAAGCCTGCCAGACGTAAATTTAAAACATCAGCCGGTATAAAACCACAGATTACAAACATTATTCTGCCAATGTCATTTGTCATTCAAACAGCTGTTATCTGTCATTTTTTAATTATTGAAAATTATTTATATTTTCCTCTCAAATGGATGCAAATAATTTAGAAAAACTATGCCGCATTTGCATCCGAGAATCGCCGGATACCGTATTTTTATACTACAACAAGTTTCCGCAAAGCGATATATTTTTAGTAGACTTTTTACAGAGAGTTGCAAATTTAGAGGTTATATTATTGTTGACATTGTGAAAACTTTCAAAAAGAACCAATTTTATATTACAGATAAGAGAAAACGATGGTCTGCCGTCTATTTTATGCCTAAACTGTTTTGAACAATTAACAAAATGCTTTGAATTGATCGAATTATGCGCTGCTTCGGATCAAACACTGAGGAGTTTGGTTCAAAACATTGAAGCCGCCGAGGACAATAAATCGGAGATTTTTGAAATAGAGTGTGAAAATATAGATGCGATAGCTCCCAAAAAGGAATTGTACAAATGTCATATATGTAGCAAGTCGTTTAATAAGAGAATTTTATATTCAAAACACCGAAAGACTCATGGCGAAAGACTATATAAATGTGAGGAATGTGAGCTATCTTTCTTGCAAAAAAGGCACTTGACTGCTCACTTAAATTCATCACATAATAAGAGTAAAGAGAGAAACTTTTCTTGTAATATTTGCCAAAAGCAATTTACATCTAAATATTTGCTGAGACAACATGAATACAAGCATACTGACAATAAGCCATTTCCCTGTACAGTCTGCGATAAAGGTTGCCTCACCGCTGAAAGTTTAAAGCGGCACATGACCATTCACGATCAGAATTACGTAAAAAAACGACATTCATGTAAGGTATGCGGCAAGGACTTTGCTTATCCTAGTTTTCTTGCCGAACATATGAAGAACCATACAGGGGAAAGACCATATCTATGTTCCACCTGTGGAAAAGGATTCCGGCAAAGTGGGGCTTTGCATTATCATCAAAGGCTTCATACAGGGTATAAACCTTTCACTTGCACCATTTGTAATGGTTCGTTTATGTCTCAGAGTGTACTAAAAGTCCACATGAGAAAGCATACAAATGAAAGACCTTATGTTTGTCATATTTGTGGCATTGCATTCAGACAGTCTACAGATTTGAAAAGTCACCAAAGAACCCACACCGGAGATCGACCTGCATTGTGTACAATTTGTGGTAAAAGATTATCGACAACAGGGCAACTGACGGTTCATATTAGGTCACACACCGGAGAAAAACCATTTAGTTGCGCACATTGCCCCAAATCATTCACAACAAGAACAATGCTGGTAAAGCATGAAAGGATTCATACAGGAGAACGGCCGTATGTTTGTGATGTATGTGGAAGGGCCTTTAGCCAAAGTAGTACTCTAAGATCCCATAAAAATACTCATTTAAATGTAAGAAAGCGAAATAAAAAAGAAACAGCGAAGGAGCGACAGTTAGAAGGTGATTGCATCTTCTACAAAAGCGACATGATTAATTTGGAGACGGATATGGTTTCGAATGAATTTATAGGGGAGAGAATACAAGATCTTCAAATTCTTAAAAATGAAGAAGGGGGGAAAACGCAGTATACTGTCATACTACCAACGCCTATACCTCTTATACATAATTTGTAACACAGACAATACAAGTTTTATAGACCAATGTGTCTTTTTAAACTACCACAATGGTATTTTTTGTCACATCGCATGAAAGGTAAGTTCAGCTTTTCATAAGAATTTTGCCTTGTCTTCAGCCTAAATAAATCGCAATTTCTTTGAAGTTAGTTCATCTTCATATCAATAGATGCCGCCACATTTGTGCTTTTGGCCAATAGGTGTGTCCAAGCATTATAAATAATGTAAGCGCTTACGGATCTCCATCAAATGAGTCTTTAATTTAGCAGCATAAACGTAGGGAATAAGTGGTGCAATAAATTGGCGAATTTAAGTCCGTGTCAAATCAATTAAATTTTATTTTGTTAAAGTTTACAAAAAGATTTTACAACAAAATTACAATTATAAGTCCACAGTTTACTTTTTCTAAAAAGCTGGTTAAAAAGACCATGATTTTCTCTGAATAAAGAATTCATTCGTTTTTGCAACAATTCATCACGACTAGGGAAAATAAGTTGGATTGTTTACTGTATTTATGTTTTGCTACAGTTATGATTATACAAAATAAGAAACAAAAGGCAAATAAAATTTGTAAATGTGTCGAAACATAACTATTCTGATCATGATGCGAAGAACAAAACCAAGATAAAATATCTTAAATAAGAAAATTTTGAGTTTACAACTCCCATACCATCTATAAAACTAACTTATGTTTTGTACTATTTTAAATATATATAAAAAACAATTTGGTAAAGCTATAAACTACAACTTCGAATCAACCCTTTGATAGCCCAAAACTTAACAGTAGAATGATATACCGGGTGCAACAGAGATCCTTTTTAAAAATTACCAGACATCAAAACTTGATTGAATCAAGTGTAATAGGGACAAATTGCTTTAAAGCCGTAGAAGTAGGGGATTTGGTACCCAAAAACGTACCTGCTTAGGGAAGACTTTTTATTTAGATAAAAAAAAGCTTATATAATTTAAGAAAAACTAAATCGGTGTTTCACTTTTTTTAGAAGTGATGTCGTAATTGACCAGCTTTGGGTCACTGGTATGTTTACGTTTTTTTTAGTATAAAAATTAATAAACCACTTGTTAATAAATAGTTAAAATAAATATTTTATTCAAAAAAAAAAATTGTACTTATCTAGCAAGTTTTATAAGCGGTCAAAATTTCAAAAATGGTTTCTCTTACACCCTGTATACATAAATACACGATACAATAGTTTGTCGATATACCTATTTTTGTATCAATATGATACACTCTACAAAAATTTCGAATTAATAATTTTCCAGCGGTTCCCACCTAGAAAAGTTAGAAAAGCACACTTAGTTTAAACTAAAATTATAAAAATGGTTTCCTAATATTCTAAGTTATGTCTGGCTTTCATATGCAATTTCAAATGGTATTTTCTCGAAAGAACGGCACTACAAATGTGACATTTCGTATTTCCAGAATGTACTGGTTTATGCTGTTGCAGGCTATACGGGTGTGAAAAGACTTTGTTACAGATGTTGCACTGGACTGTCGGTAGAGGCCACTGCTGCTTTGCGCCAAAAACTGTAAATTCATTCACCTTAAAAGAGATTGTTAATTGTACTATGTTAATTAGTTTGGTGTTGATTAGTATTACATATTATGTCTGGCCTTCATATGCATTTTAAGATTGTATTTTCTTGAGAGAATCGCGTGGCATATGGGACATTGCGTGTTACCAGAATGTACAGCTTTATGATGATGTAAACTGTAGGGATGAGTGAACACTTTGCTGCATACCAAGCATTTTAAGGACTCTTCCGAAAAATTACTGTGTCTGACTTTGGACTCGAATTCCAGTATCTTTGGCGGCTCGAAGATATCACTTTCAACTGCAAAATAAAACAACAATGAATATTGGTTAACAATACACCCGCAAGACCTTTTACAAGTCTCACTTTTAGCAAAATACTACTATAAAATAAATAACACATCTTTATATGGTACAAGTTTGCAGAGATATGTCACCAATCCATTTGTTGTTTATTTTGAACAGTACTTGTATAACTAGCGACATCTATTAGAAGCTACCTTACATCTAAGGTTCTGCTCTAGATGACAAATGTCAAGGTTAATAGATACAAATTGAAATAAATGTTTATATCGCTGATTGGACAACCAAGTTATCACATTAGCGCCTTTTGTCTGTATATCAATGATCGATTACATAAACTTTTATTTCAATTTGTATCTATTAACCTAAACATTTGTCATTTAGAGCACAACCGTATTTGCATCAAAAATGTTTGATGTAAGGTAGCTTCTAATAGATGTCGCTAGTTTTACCATATTGCGGAAGTAACAAGCACATTAAATATAGGCCCAAACTTGTCACTGCAAATTCATTCAAACTTAAATCTGTTGCGGCTTACTGAAGAGATACAATAATAACAAAACATGTCCATGTGGTTTGAATCAATTTGCATTGATCTTTTTATCTTCTTTTTTATTAGTACTTGTACAGTTTAGGAAAAACAATTTGGGTTCTTGGCTTGTTACCTTCTAATAATGTTTAGTAAATACAAGATTCTCGGCCACCAGCACTTTATTTCAGAGAAACAAATTATTTTGATTTTTTTTCGAAAATGATCCGAAAATAGTATATTACACTACAAGGGACAAAAGTTGAATTTTCGGCCCTGCGCGCCATAATGCCCGAGGTGAAGCCGAGGGCATCATGGCGCGCAGGACCGAGATTTCAACTTCTGTCCCGCGTCGTGTATACGATTTTTCTTCATACCTCGGTCGAAAGTACGTACTTTTATTTTTAATTTTATTTTTTTAACTTTAAATGCTGATAGTTTTTGATGCCTGTCGTGACATTTGCGGCACGAGCGAAGCGAGTGTTGCTGGTCATATAACATAGTTACGAGTATAAATAAACACGATGAATTCTTTCTTCCCGCTATTATAGGGAAGAAAGAATTTTATCTTACAGGGACTAAAAGTTAAACTTTCGTCTCTGTTATTAGGGACGAAAGTACGTACTTTCGACCGAGGTATGAAGAAAATTCTTTTAATCATTTCAAAAAACTTTTCAGCCTTAGAACGCTAAAAAATTAAATAAATATATATTTTTTTTTAATCGTTAGATTTAAAATGAAAGTTGATTGGCAATGGTACGTCTACATTATACAACCGATTGCCAACTTTTGTGTAATCAAAATCTACAAGGTCATGAAGGACGAGATTGTGAAAAAAAAATCACATTTCTTTATTACTTCGATAATAAAATACTATGAAGGTCAGCTTTCAAATGAATGTTAGGAAAATTGAGATTATGTGTTCTAATTAAATATTTTTTTGATCATGGCAAAGCGAGTACGCAATTCAAGTACGCTTTTTAGATATATCAAAATGGCGATGTCAGTACGGTTATGAAACCGCAATTAAGATTAAAGGAATATATTTAAAAATAATAGAAACCTCAGACAAGATTAAAATAATATATTTACAAGAATAGTACACGCACTTTTATAAAAGTTTTACGCCACATTTTAAAATAAAAAGAGCAGGTACGGTGTGGAGAGTCAATATTTCTGCGGCGATAATTGATATGCTTAACTGGGCTATTTATTTACCCTGTTGGTGACCTTTTTCCTTTTTTTACGGTATCTTAAATTGCGCTCTATCTTTATCACTCGAAGAAGCAGGAAAAAATGGCGTCGATTCATCGATAATCTGCTGAATTTCCGTTTTTTTAGGTTTAGAAATAACTTCTTCAATTGTAAAATGATCTGGATGTAGTCTGCGTAGATGACTTCGCAAGTTAGACGTATTGCCAAAATGTCTGAATTCTTTTTTGCACAATTTGCAGAGTACTACTCTGTCGGACATCATCTCGCAAAACTCCCAGACTGTGGAGCGTAGCCTTGGGGAAGTTTTCTTTTCCGATTCATTATTTTTTTCTGCGAGGCAAATAACAAACAATTAGTTTTCTTCAAATTCAGGGCAAAAAGTCACAATTGTATTGAGATTACAACTAAAACTGACCGGTTTCAAGTTACAAAGGAGTAAAACATGTATTTGTCAATGAAAGGCTCTATTTAAATTTAATACAATATTACGGTACACAATAGCTCCAAAAGTCTCTAATTAAGTACTTTTACCAACCCATTCTGTGAATTACAGACGGATGCGCGCGCATCGTAAAAACCCTACATACAGTATAACAACTTTGTTTAAACTCGCAGCACTTTCCTGCTGACATATCTGTGCCATAAAATTGTGTGTGTAAACGGGACATTGCTTTTAACCAATGAAAAGGGAGTGTTTTAAATCCGATTTAAAAATTTCCGAAGATGCCCGATTCATCTTGGCATAGCCAAAGCAAATTATAGTATATACAGCCACAATAACATTTGTTGTGGAAACTGCATATTGAGTTGCATTTGGGTTTCCGCTTTATTGCCACGAGCTGTAGAGTTACCGAAAGAAATAGAATGTGTGAGAGTATACAGGGTGTTTAACACCCTATTTTGTTCATCGATGAAACACACATGAATAAAAAAAAGTGACATAGAAAAGAAACATAAAGCAAGAATAAGTAAACTTGTCTCTTAGCTACCATACAGATGGCCCTAACACAACCTAGATGCCAAAAACCCGACTTTTTTGGAAAAGAAGTAAAATGCATAGCTTCTAGTGTGACAATAGGTTACTTGATAGTCTATAAGATGTTCTTGGACAATTCATTTAATTTCCAATATTATGTAATAAACGTAATAGTACATTTTGTGCACATTGCAATCCGTTCATGATACTATAATCTTCTTCACTATCTTTCACTAAAAAAACTTTTCCTTTCTATTCACTACTATTCACTTTCACATTTTCAGTGTTCAAACGTTCTTTGTGTGATATATTCAAATAACTGGTTCTTCAGTTCTTTTCAAGTTGAAATGTTGTCTATGAATGACGTCTGAATGATTTCGAAGCAGATGACTTCTTACATTTGACGTACTGCCACAAAACTTGAATTGCTTTCCACATATTCCGCACACCACAGATGTGGTTGATGTCTTTCTGCAATATGTCCATACATTGGAACGATATCTGGCGTTCATTTTCTGCTCATTTGCAATCTCTGCAGAGGTAAACATAGAATTAGATTTTGATCATCTTCAACGTGAAACAATGCACAGAATGTCTTTTTTTTGTAAATAAAGTCAGTTTATCAGCAATGACAAATGGTAGTCAGGATTTAAGTTACCGGTATCTGTTACTGACACAACTAACGTCATAACTGTCAACCGTAATCAAAGTTGTATAATAAAAGGAACAAATAGCACAAAAAATAGAAAAAGTAAAGTAAAAACATAGAAATAATGTACAGGAAGGATCACAAATAAAAACTCTATTAAGTCACTTAAATTAGAGTAGAATCAGTAGACAAATTTATTCATTAAAATATAATTTCATAGAGCAAGATTTCTTTTTGACCCAGCCTAATCTAACATATTTCTTTTTCTCCTCTTTTCTCATATGCTTCGCAGTTTTACTTTCCGTCACATAATCTGCACCTTTTATCTTCTCCTCTGCACGATATTTGTTCTCCCTCACTTCTGAATCTCGCTATCAATCTTCTCTCTCATTTTCTTGTTCTAATTGATTTGGAAGCTGTTCTGTCATTTTCTCCTTTCTCTTTTGCTCTTCCACTTTCTTATTTTTTTTCTTTTCAACTCTTCCTACACAATATATATATATATATATATATATATCTTGCAGTCTGCCCACCCAATCCCATTATCCATCTGATGTATCTGCTGTGCACTCTTCTATCTTCTCCAGTTCTACCATGTTCTTTTTAAATCACTTTCCCATGTTATGTTCGCCTTTTTCACCATTTTCTTTATATGTTCGCGATCACTTTTATTTTATATCTCCTATCCTATATGCTTCGGTTATTGGCAAGACCAATGGGGCGAGGCATCTTCGGAAATTATTAAATCGCATTTAAAACACTACCTTTTCATTGGTTCACGCAATGTCCCGTTTATACAATATAATTTTATGAAACTGCAGTGTCAGCAGGACTTCACATCTGTTTTGTTCCGTCCACATTTACTTTCAGTCTCTTTCTGCTCCTATGCTTTTGTTATAATGATGATTTTCATCGCTTTTTCTTCCATTGCCATCACTGCTATATATCTGTGCTCTTGCAAATGTCTCCTCCATATATCACCTAATGGGGCTCTATGTTAGGCTATATTCCGTCCAAAAATATTTACTTTTCCTTCCATTTATTTGTTCTTATTTTTGTCATATATTTTCTTTAATAGTATTACTAGTTTCTCATCTACCTTCCCTCAAACATTCTAGTCTACCTTATCAAACGCCGCTTTGTAGTTACAGAGTCACCAATAACTGCTGCAACACGTAAACACTTGTCACTTGGCTCAATTTGTAAGTTTGTCTTTTGATTAGAATGATCTTTTAATAATAATGTTTCCTAACTAAATATAATAATCTTTCAACTGTTGCTACGTCACCTCTGTTTGGTTTCACAGCAAATGATCTGTATCCATTTCAAAATGTATGTTCAGGATGCATCCCACGCAGATGTTTTCGTAAATTTGTTGTGGCGCTCCAAAAGTTCAACCGTTTTGTGCATATTTCGCAAACTACTATCTTATCGGAGAGTTTTGTAAAATATCGCCATACAGTCGAACGCTGTCTCCACCTGTTATTTTCCTCTTTTCTCTGCTTTCCTGCAGAGGTAAAAATACAGAATTAACTTTCGTTATTTTTCTATTATGGTTTTAGTAATAGTAAATAAATATAAATATTAGAGATGTCAGATTACTTTGCTAACTTGTTATGACATACACTAGGATGATACAAGTGTAAAGGATTATATTTCTGCACGGGAGGTATATTTCACGACCTGATTAACATTAATTATAGTTCTATTCATTCTAAATATGATTGTTTCCTTTCTTATGTTAATTCCAATAATATGTAACAGGAACGTTTCATAAATAACCAATTATGTAGTAATGGCGTCGATGCGATTTGACGAAAAGAATAATATAAAATGGTTCCAGAAGATTGAATGTTTCCAGCTGCCCGCCTCATTAGAATCCAGTAAAATAGTATTATTTATTTTACACAACCACTTTATTTTTGTTATCAAAACATTAAAAAAAATCTAAACAATAATAAATGCATTCAACGACTTTAACAGTCTAAAGTGGTTGAAGTAACGTAAATATTTTTTAATAATTAGTGGACTAAATAAAACAATAACTAGTACACATAAAAAACCAAGGGTCGCAATGGTTTTCATGCCGCCAGCCATTATCGATCGTTTTGCATGATTCAAAATCGACCGGCAATTGCCCGGCCTACTACTTACAAGAGTGACGTTTGTTAAAACTTCACTGAAAGTGGGATAGCACTATTGATTCATAATTTCCTAAATGCCAAAAAGCTTGGCAACCTTGGCATAAAAAATAAACCAAAACCAAGCATTGCATAAATAAACAAATAAAAGTAAACAATTTTTCCACTTTATTTTTATGCAGATGTAATCATGTCAATTGCTTTTTAGGCTAGGTGTGGCATGTGAAAATGTTCAATTTCAAAAATTATTGGCATTAAAAATTGTCTTGGCTTAATTTCGCGGCTACGCAATACCACTCATACTTGCAAAATATCATTTTCTGGACTAGTGTTCCAAATAACGATTTTTTTGCCTATAAAAAACGAGTAGTCAACCCGCAATTCCACATGTATATCACTGACTTTTACCCTCTAAAAGTCTTTTTATGGGCAATAAACAATAGAAAACTGGGCTTTTAGTTGTGACTATCTCTACATTGTTTCATTTTAAGTATTAAATGAATAATTAGGACCCACTTTTAGACCAGACATTTCAAAACCATTAACAAATTTGGTTTTAATACAAAACAAAACTTAATAGCCTTGACAACATCCAACAGCAAAAATGGCTTTATTCCCCAATTATTCCCAAAATATACGCTTTATTCCCTAATATTTTATAAAAAATTCGATCTAAAACCGAACATAAATGATATAAAACATGATAATATCTTCAAAGTGTAACAAAATAATATCAGATGGACAACAATAAAAACAAGATTAATAAGAGCTTTTAAAAATATTTTTTCTTGAGAGAAGATTTTCAAACAATATTATAGTGCAAGACTGAAAAATTAAGAAAGAAAGTGAAGCAGTTATGGCGAAGAAACAGAATAGAAAGAGAGAAAACAAGAACGCATATAATGGGTGTTTTTTTTTTCAATTTGGCGTCAAAGATTGCCATGAATGTTTATCTTTGAATTGTGAGCGTACCTTTACCATCGAATCGAAGTGACAGTTATTAATTTGACATCCAAACCTAATCTAACCTCACTTTTCGATCGTTCAACACGTTAATGAGGAAATAAGGTTTAAAACAAATAATCAAAAATTTGTCCATCGACTTCAAGGCATTTGCGGACTCTTTGGACAATTTCGTCAACATTCGAAGATTATTGTCCGTTCACACAAACTCAAAGTCATGGCCAACTATGACGCCAAATTATAGAAAACCATCGTTATAAATATAGACAACGATCTAACACAATAGAAGAAAAGACAGTACACGAAAGGCTACAAAAAACAGAAAAAAAAGAGTGGCTGGATAATTTAGAAAATTAGAAGAGGACTTACAAACTTGTAACGAGAAAAAAAGGACAGCAAAAGGCGAAAGAAACGACATGAAAGAAACAAAATTAATATTATATGGAATAGAATAGAGGAAGATTTAGAATAAGAGAGAGAAAATAGAGTATGCAGATTGTGTGGAGATAAATAAATCGAAGACAGATCAGAAGAAGGTTTCAACAAACAATTATTGTAATAGCCTTAAAATATAACTGATAATAATCTATATTAATGAAAAAAATCAGTGAAAGACTAGTTTTTTTTCCAATTAATGCAACCATCTCTTGTGCAATAATTATTAGTCAATATTCAAATTTAAATTTTTTTAAAAAATGTGACATTGTATACATTTACAAATTAATAACAATTACTATAAAAAAATAAAGAAGTACTTACGTTTTAATTCGTTATCTGTTGTGGCCAGGGTTGCGTCAGCTGCAACAAAAAAAAAAAAAAGTATATTAAGCACCATTGTCACCGTCGATGACAAAAAATTGAAATTAAAATGGAAATAAGGAAAGATGACATGATGTTGTTTTCTTAAATAATTCCGTGCGTTCATAAATTATTTAGATCTACTCTTGCCATGGAATTTCGAACGTATGTTCATTTTTTTATTAGTTCATACGCAGAAATGTACAATATTATAGAAGGTTTTGAGGTTTTTTTTGTTGGCAATCATACTATCAAAGACAATCAAAATCTGTCAAGCAAAACATTTTTGTGAAGAAAGTGCTCAAAGCTTTCCACCACAGCTCTAATGAACAATTGTTCAGTTAATTGTTGATGAAGGAAGATTACTTGGAAAAGCACCCCTTCAGTAAATATATTTCTCCTTTAATTAAATGAACATTGTTTTGAAAGGTTCATTATTTGATCTCGGTAATACAGTTAACTTCAATTCTTACGTCACGTTTAGTATCTGTCACTTTTGGCGACTGTTTACTGTTTCTGTGACTTCTGGCGACTGTTTAAAGTGGCAATAGCAGTGCGTTTTTGTGCAATTTTCAGCTTTGTTTGTGTTTTAATTATTTTGAGAGGTAAGTCAATTATTTACTAATGTGAGGAGAATAAATTTTATTTGTATTTTTTTCGGAATAAATGAAATGGGATTTT
Source organism: Lagria hirta (assembly GCA_947359425.1). Lineage (NCBI taxonomy): Eukaryota > Metazoa > Arthropoda > Insecta > Coleoptera > Tenebrionidae > Lagria > Lagria hirta. The sequence continues at coordinate 49,962,807 of OX375794.1, forward strand.
TCTTCTTTACAGAACTACACCCGTATACACAAAAGTTGTGTATAAGGGGAAAATTTATTAGTTGTTAAATTGACCGAGTGTTTACAATCGGTCACTAGTTGTGACGTCATTTATCATAGTTTCAATATTTCTCGCTAGGGTCGCATGCTTAATGTTAATAGTCAATATGGATTAATTTAAACGTTACTAATATACTTATTTTTTTAAATAGAACAAGTTCCAAGACAGTGAACAAGTCTGTATAATAAAATAATTGTCATGATTACACGTAATTCAATAGTTCACTCAAAAAGCGTGAGATGTCACTGTATCGCTTATGACATATCAATATCACTTCCACAAATAAAAAATAGAATCACTTAAATAATATTTATTACATTATTCTTTTACAGTCTTGCTTTTATTCCGAACACCCTCCTAACCATCTTTTTCTCTCAACTTCCTCCTGAGATAAGCGTCTTTTGCTTGAAGTCATTTCTTCAGAGCCTGCAATGAAAAACTGTTTCAATTCCGTTCACTGATATCTGCTATAAGAGAGATTTTTGGCCATAAAACGTATAATTGATAACCACTCCCACAGAACAGACAATTTCCAAGCAGCAATATTATCAAAACTATACATACCTGCAACCTTTTGTGTCATTGCATTCTCACTAGAATTCCACAGATCCAAAAATCGTTTATGCCACCCATTTAATCGCAGCCTCTCATTGCAGGTACTTCTTTTCAGTTTATGCTTCATATTATTAATTTTTTTCTGAATTTGTTTCGCATCCAAGTTCTGATTTGTTTTGCTATTGAAATGCTGTGTTAAGTCCCTCACTGCAACATCCTTAGCTGCTTTAATAACTGGAGTCATTCTTTTATCAAATAATATTTGAAAATCTTCAAGCATATTGACGAATAATAATTGCGTGTCCTCCGTTTGCGGATCTGAAACCATTTCTTCATCTGCATACTTTGTTCTGTATTATTGTTTTTCTAATACATTTATTAATATAGTTTAAATTCCGCAACTTGCAATCAACTATGTCAGTGAAACATAAGACAGCGCCATCTGTTAAAATAAATAGTAAAAAAGCAAAATGGGACTAGTGAGTATATTTCCTTATGCAACTTGTTGTTATTTGATCAACACACTTATAATGTGCATATTTATACCTCTTCAGTAATTCGTTTCAGTGTGCATAGATGGCGGGTCGAATAATCTCACTAACTTTCTAATAAAATAAGGGAAAAACTTGTCTATGAATATTGCTATGAAAAGTGTAAAAAAACAAGATTTACATTGTAGTTTCTTAGACGACACAATGATAGTAGAATCATAGAATAAAATCAATGTTTGCTGGATCGTTACAACAAAGTCAATCGCAAATTTTCAAATTACTTAATCAGGCCAACTTGATTATTGAAGTTGTTTTCCATTTTAAGTGATCACAACAAGTATCTCACAACTAACTTCTTAGCTTTGCTGGAAAACACTCATAAAAATTCATCAGCGCATGCGCAAAAAGAAACTTGTCAAATAAATTGAACATATCATGTGTTCATGTTCATTAGCAAACTAGTGCCGCCTAACTTTTAAAATCCTAATCACCTTGCAAACCGCAAACCTTGGTTGTGTGTGGTAGCCGCACGTTTGCCGGGCTATTGGCAATTCACATTAATTTGTCGGTAATGCAGTTAACTTCAATACTGACGTCACATCTAGTATCTGTCATTTTTGGCGAAGTGTTTTTTGTGCAATTTCCAGCGGATTTAAGAGTAGGTGAGAGAGATGTTCTGAAAATGTCGGAACAAACTACAACTTGGTATCGGAAAAACTAATACTTTTTTAATTGATCTGCCACTATCAAATCTATAAATCAATATTAGTTAAGAAATTTCAGTATTAGTTTCAGTTTTATAAGTGGACCTTGTTTTTTAATCGAATAAGATTTTTTATTTCACAAAAACTTTTTAGTAATACATTTACGAATTTGAACATTTTTATTCTGATTAGAGTCCTACAACAGTCTTTGGAGGAAAAAAAAGTACAATCCAAAGAGAAAATTTATCAAAAACGAAAAAAAAAAGATAAATATTGATCCAAGGTCGAGTTATGTACATACCTACGTTATGCGATTATTAAAAAAAAACAACAACAAAAAGCAACGATAACATTTTATTATTTTAAAACTATTCTAATAAATCATTTTTATTACATGAAATAGAACATTCACAAATTATTTAAATCTAGTCTTGCTGGGTAATCTTGCTGCTTGGCAGATTTTTATTGCCTCTGCTATACTATATGCTTCGACTTTTGGCAAGACGAGATGGACATTTTTGGAATCGCATTTAAAACATTCCCTTTCTATTGGTTAAAGCATTTTCTGAAACAGCGGTGACAGCACTGTGAGCAAGACTTGTCAATTTATTCAAACCTCACTTTTGCCTGCCAAACAGAATTTCTCCTCAACGGCGTGCCATCCTGTTTCGTTTGGAGCGCAAAACTTGATTTTCATGGCAACTGATGTCACATTTATTGCGACTCTTCACAGATTCCGGTGCTTGTGTGAGGTTATGTAAACATAAACAATTTATTGACACTGACACTATTGACAGTTAAATTGGCAGCAGATTCCTGAAAATGCACCGAAAATTTTGCGAAATTTAACATTGTATGTAGGGTTTTTAACGAGGCATTCGCCTCTGCTGAAAAAATAGACTATTGACAAATCACATTAATTTGTCGGTAATACAGTTAACTTCAATTCTGATGTCATATTTAGTATCTGTCATTTTTTGGCGACTGTTTACTGTTTCAAAGAGCAATTTTCAGCCTTGTTTGTGTGTTTTAATTATTTTGAGAGGTAAGTCAATTATTTACTAATGTAAGAAGAATTTTTTTTATTGAGAATAAATGAAATGTATGGTTGGGATTTTTCTTCTTTACAAAACTACACCCGTGTACACAAAAGTTGGTGTTGCACACGCATTTTCGCCGACCAAACTACTCCTTTAATTGCTCTGACATTCTATTATATCAATTATATAGAAATTTATTATTTGTAAAATTTAAAGTCGTTTCCACAACAACTAATAATGTGTTTGCAACCGCTCACTAGTTGTGACGTCATTTATCTTAGTTTCAATATTTTCTCGCTAGGATGGCATGCTTAATGTTTATAGTCAATAGCATGATTGCCGACAAATGTCAAACAAACGTCAAAGCTCGTCTATAATAATACCGTACGTTTCTGCATATGAACTGATCAAAAAAAAAACATAATTAATGTTTTTTTTTTTCATCAATTGATTTTTAATGATTTCTATGTTGTCAAAACTGTTTAAATAATTTAAGGGGTAAGAAGACAACATTTGGTTGTCACATTTGCACTAACTTCTAAAATTAGTCCCTATCTCCAAAAGTTGGAAAATGAAATTGTGCTCCACAAGTGTTTGACCGATAAAATCTGAAATGTTTATAATGTACAGCTGAAAAAAATATTTGTTTGTCTATAAAAAACGCCATAAAAGTTAGTTTGACAGTATAGTATATATTCATTTTTTATTTAATAACTTATTTCTTTCTTTAATAAATATATTTGTAGAATTACAACCAAATTCAGACAAATCAAATTAATTTACACCAAGATTCATAGAATCAGATATGTTTCGTTCTTATTGGAACTCTTCAGTGTGTGTCCAACATATTCTTATTTGAATAAACTTGCAAAAAGTCACTCACCGATTTTGATAAAACATAATATTTGAGACAAAGAATGACAGTTGACAGTTAATCCAAAAGATCAAGCCCGTTCTAAGCCAGTACATGGAATGTATAATAATAGTTGTATCACGCTAATAGTTTAATTTCTCAAGATGCCACTATCTTACAACAGTTATCCAACATTGTTATTTTTTTTTATTATAAAAACAGTTACTTCAGACATTATTTTCTGTTATCTTATACTTATAAAAAAACCTGCTCGATAATGTAGGGGGTCTACAGAGCCTGTCAAAATAATGCCAATTATAACAACTAATGTCAAAGCACAGATTAGTTATACCAGATTGCTCACTTGCCTCGAAACGTTTGATCTTTTGCGCATCGTTTCTATGACCTTGGCGTCTCTCGTCCTTTTAAATTGGTTAATAGCAGTGTTGCCGCGCGCAGTTTTTTGTCAGAATTACTACAGAAAATGCCCTGTTGCCAAAAAGTGTCGTCCTGGAGCTACTTGACACATCATAGGTTTTCTGAAGAAAACTTGTGTAATCAACATTAATTTTACTAATTAAGCATAATTAGGAGGTAATCGTTTGGTTTTTAAGAAAGATCCTACTTTATTCACATAATTACAAATGCATTAAAATAAATTTTTTTGTTTTTTGTCTAGAGGTTTCCAAATAGTCACGTTTTAAAATGGTACATTGACGTGCCTTTTCAAGTTTTTATATTTTCAACAGCAAGAAAGATATTAAGGGTGGGCCGTTTTATAATTGGTAGATAAAACCACGAGGCAAATAAAACTGGATCGGACAGACATCGGACCAAATCGTGAATTTAGACACTGCATACAAGCAGCTCGAAGCGTTCCGAGTGTATCTTTGCTTACAGTGAAATAAACTTCTACTGGGCATGCGTCAGCTGGACCTTTAAACTGGTTAATATTCTATCTCTCTCTTTTTTAAGCTTTCTTTTCTAAGTGAGCGATCTGGTATAACTCATCTGTGGTCAAAGTCTCTTTGAATTTTTGTATAATGCATGAAATCTTTGAGCATCATGGAAGTGTAACGTATCTTGCAAATCCTGAGAACAGCGCCTGTTTCGTTCTTATTGGAAACTTATCAGCCCAGGATATTGCAAGAACCAGTACACTTTCATGAGCTTGATGTTTATTATATGTAAGTTTTTAACAACGGACATAGTGGGTGAGTTGGTTTTAGCCTTTCATGCATTTAATGTGTATCGTGAGCATAGGGCATATTTGTACCCAATCAGATGGTACCACCCATTAATCTTAATTACATTTAAGACAGAAAATAGTCATCCATGTCAAAATGGTACTCCTTCGGCATTACAACATAACCACCATTTCCCAAACCTGTACAGCAAATCAGCCGTTTAAAACGTTGATTGTAGATGGTGACAACTTTATCAATCTGAGTAAAGACCATAAACATTTCACGTGGTACGATTCGATGCCAATTAGCAAAACTTAATACAAATAGAGCAATAAACATGGTATATCCTAGTTCCAACTCAATCTATTATAAAGAGTACTTACAAATAGCACCATATTCTTTGTGTTCATTTTCATTTTGTAATAATGGGTCTTCTAAGGGATCTTCAAAATCGATAAATTCGCCAGGTTCGCACTTAACATCTGTAAGAAGTATAGTTTCATCTTCTATTTGCTGTGTTTCAAGCCGTCTAGATGATTTTTCCCTTATATTTTCCGTCGTTTCTTTAGTTCTTGTTCGTTTATTGGCTCGTCTAGATTCTTCTATTAAACCTATTTGTAAAGTGGTTATTTTAAGTGCATAGACAATAGGGGTACTATTTACCGACTGATGAAGAAGCTACTGTTGTTGTGTCTTCTTCCAAGTGTTGTGCGTCCACTTTCTCGGCATTTTCTCTTTGTTCAATTTCACTAATAACTCTATCATTGGCTTTTTCTGTAAGTCCACTAATTTGGAGCAATTGAGCCGTTTTTAGAAACATATCCAATTTGGCTGTATCAACACTCACTTCTCCTTGATAAATAAACCGGATTATATCAGTCAGAACCGCATATTCCACTCCTGGTATCACAATGATGGGATTTTGATAGGGATTATTTTTGAAAATTTCCCGAAAATAGGCACTGCATGCGGAGAGCACCATTCGATGAGCAGACACCTTTTTGCCCTCGCAATATATCATTACATCAGTCAGTTCATTTGAACACAGAAGACTATCGAAGGCTTGCCTCACATGACTCATATGATTCTTCCAATTCACACAATACTCTTTATTTGAAGTTGAACTCATTTTGAAGCCGATTTCACAATTATAAACAATCGGTTATAATTACAGTTAACTTGTGGTTATAACACGTCACTGGCTTGACGCTTGAACTCAATTCAAAAGGTCACTCACTACCATGTTCGGGTATTAACCCTTATTCTACACTTAATTATTAATAAATAAATGCCTTTGCATGTAAATAACGACTCAGAAAGCTTAAATTCTATATATTTTTTTAAAAAGAAAGATGCATAAAAACGTTTGTAAACCTTCTAATTTGACATAACGTTAGTAACTTGACATTTGACACTTTCACTTTGTCATTCACTACCAGAATTGACAATTGATAAGTGACACTGTTGACAACCATAGACACTATTATAATTTTACCATAAAGCTATAATAAAATGGAGTCAGGATTTCCCTTCCCTACTACAATTTGCGTATGTTGTGATGCAAAATTACAGGGAGCGCAGTGCTTCAGCGGTTTGTGGGGGCCGTCAATTAGACTGTGAATGGTAAAATTAAAAGAACAAAAGCAGCAGCGGCGCAGATGTTCAGAGAAAAGCCAAATATGTTTAAAACAACAAGCACATAATGGAATCTGTAACTTGTATGAAATGGATGACTGTCACAAGTTCAGGAATTATTAGTCTTTTGTTGTTTACGATGCTTTAAGTTGGATGTTGTTCATAAATTAATACGTTATTTAGCGGTTGTGTAAAAATTAACAATATTTATTGATGCAATTGATACATGTAATAATAAAAGACACTTATTAACCTTAAAAAAATTTAAAAAACTTTGACAAAATATAAACTTCTACGCCTCTGTTGATGTAAATACAACAATGATCGGTCTTGAAATATTGACATATTTTCATCTGGACACTTTTTTGATCCACTTACCACATCCCAATCAAACCCTTGTCTTAGGGCTATTATTAACATCTCTATTAATATTTGTTAGAAAATTTTGTTGAGTTCATTCACAGAACACTAGTTTTCCCGCAATTAAAATGATATAAGCAGTCCCGCACAAACCAAATAGTAAACAAAACTTGGATCCGACGTTGTCAATCGTTGCAATTTTTTTTTTAAACAACTTTTATACTGCATCACGCTTTAGCTTTGTAGCCACGTACCTTGTAAAGAAAGAGCGTGTGGCAACGTATATATTGCGCGCTTAGAATGCTCTTTTTTTATGCATCAAAACAAATTGCCTACATTCTGACTCTATTCTATTATAGCTTTATAAAAAAATCTAAAATTTGAGTAGTTTTAACTTATAAAAATTGTAAATAAAGTTGTTTTTTGTATTAGATGTTTCTTTTTTATTTCTATTGACGTTTTGCGATGATTTATATATTTCTATTTTTATATATATAAATTTTTTTTTTATTTATTTTCGCATTTTTATGCGGAAATTTTGGTCAGATTTTAAAATGCGACTGGTGTCGTTTTCTGAGAGGAGAAAACGGATGTGAGATCTAAGCAAACGGCGTTTATTTTTAGGTTTTGTAGTTGTTAGGTGGCTGGTATTGTTTTCTGAGGGGAGAAAACGGATATGAGATTGCAGCAAACATTTGTTTGGGTTTGCAATATTTAGCGCCTTTTTGTATTTTGACAGTGGATTAGGCCTACTGGGGACACCAAAGGTGGTGTGGAAACCAGTAAAATAGTAAAACAATTATCAATATAGTATTTGCAACTCAGTTTTTAATTTTGACAAAAAGATCTAAACTGTTTTATAATCTTGATACTTTTGACATAAATGTACTTATAGATATTTATTTGTAATTTTTTGTAAAAAGCTGTAATAAATGCTTGTTTGTATATTGTTATTTTCTTTTCCACCGACAGAAAAAAAAAGTCAAAAGTATAAAATAAGCTCATTACAAAGTAACCAAATTTTTTTCAAAAAAAATCTTTAGACGCGTTAATTTTTAATTATAAAAACACATATTTTTGTGCCAAATTAAATTCCAAGCAGTCAATTGTTTTGGAGTTTTTTTAAATAAAAATTTTTTATTTTTTTCAGTTTTGTTTTATGTTTAAATAAAAGAGATTAAAAAAAAAATTGGTGAAAACAAATTGTGAACAATTTACTTATTATATTATTCGCGATGAAAATTAAAGAAAAGTGTTCTAAAGCACTCTTAGAAATTATATTATATTCTTTAAATTTGCCTACATCCTGACTCCATTCTATTATAGCTTCTAAATCTAAATTCTAAAACATTAGAATAATTAAAAATGTTTAATGCAAATTAGTTCGTAAACGTGGACATGCTTTGTTCTAATTGGAACTCATCAGGTTCTTATTGGAACTCATCAGCAAGTCGTAGCAGATTCAGATTTTAATAAAATTGTAGTGACAATTTTGAGTCTGTATATACCTAAGCGAGTCATTGTTGATAGATACAATTTAAAATAAAATGCATATCGCTAATTACGTATATTCAAATCTGAATCTGTTGCAACTTGTTGATAAGTTCCACTAAGAATAAAACGTTATATTTACGTTTTTATGGTATCAAATAAAACTAGAAATGTCATCATAGCAAAAAATTAAAATTTTTGGTGTCTAAATAAGCTAGATTTGTCCAAAGTGGCCATTGTTTAATTGTTAATGTTCTAGAAATTGTTAGATTTTTATAATGGTCTTTATATCCTTTGTTTACAGTTTTGGTAATCTTTTTGTTTGGAAAAAAAAACACAAATGTTGTTAATTTAAAAAAACGCTATATTATAAAAAAGCGACAACGTCATCATCAGCCATGCATATTGCTTATCTAATATCAATGGAATGATTATGAATATTTTTTTAATTATTTAATAAATTTGTTTACAAAAAAATTATAGTATAAACTTTTATTTTCAAGACTTGAAATGATTACACTGTACATTGTTACAATATTTTTGCAAATTAATTAAAAGTGCCAACTTTTAATCTTTTAAATCCCCTGCTTTTGTTAATTTTTTGATATTGACGAGAACTGTCAGGTGTCATATGTCAATCAAAAACAAAAACTTCAAAATGTTGATAAAACACAATTTAAAAACATTGAATAATTTTGAAAATGTTGGATAAATTGAAATAGAAAATAATAATAAATTTTCACCTCGATGATGTCAAGATCCAGGTGATAGTAGTTAACCATGGAATGTCTGAATGACTTACTAATACATGCCATAATTCAAAACGATCTAAAGTGTCTTAAGTGCTACTTAAAACGGGGTATTTAAAGCAGTAGAAGCTGATTATCTGAAATTACGATGTGAAAAGCATTTGTTTTAGGTATAAACATCAACAAAATATGTTCGACGGGGATGACATTGCTTGGGGTTGCAGCCCAGACAGGTAGCTTGCCTGTTGTGAAGACCTTAATCGAAAACTCGAATTGCTCTAAAATAGATTTTACTATCACTAATGATATTGGCACGAAACCAAACCTTTTAACGCTTGATTTGAGCAAAACTGAAAAGCGCTTTACAAACATCGGCTACTTTGTAGTTCGTCGCGATCTCGAAGAAGATCTTGGAGAGGGCCCCACTCCTGAGGGGATGGATGCTCTTGAATGGGATATGGAAGTTAGTGAACAAGCTATTTCAGAGCCTCAGACATCAGAGGTGAACATTTACCAGTGGTACGCAAATATTCTAAATCGTAGCTCTTTGGTTCTAAAGTCACCTGAAAATGATATAGCCCGTTTAGATAGTCACGGGAGGAATGTTTTACATTATGCAGTTAGATCTGGTAACATAGATTTAGTGAAATATCTGGTCGAAACCTTTAATGAAATTAGTGTCAATCAATGTGATGCATCGTCTGTGAGTCCACTTCATGTAGCTGCCTCAAAGTGCCACCTATTAGTTGTTCGATATTTGATAGACAAAGGGGCTAATGTGAATTTTCCATGTAGAGAGCGCAGGACGCCTTTACATATCGCAGCTCAACATGGATTTGTCGAAATAATGCAAATTCTGATCGATAATGAAGCTGATATTAATGTTTTTGATATGAAGGAACGATCTCCATTGTCTCTGGCGGTTTTAGGTAAGTATTCAGGAACATTTTCCAGCAGTTTTGACGTTTGACGGCGCGATTCAACGACAATAAAATTATATCAAGTTAAATTGCGCAGCAGGAATTGATCTAATAATTTATGAACTATTTCCTTCCTTTTAGGATCACGTGAGGCAGCTGTTGAGCTACTAATCAAATACGGAGCCCGATTAAACCAAGAAGATGCTGGTGGTTTTACTCCGCTGAGAAGAGCGGTATGGAATGATTGTACATCGATAGTTAAAATGTTATTGAACGCCGGAGCTAGAGTCGTCCAATCACATTATCTACTTCATGCAGCGGCCCGAACAAATAATAGTGAAATGGTAAGAGCTCTTCACGAAGCGGGTGCTTTACTAAATATACGTGACGATCAAGGAAACACTCCATTGATGGTCGCTTGTTCTCGAAAGAATATAACTGTTGTTAAGTATTTATTACGAAATAATGCGAATGTTAATGCTGTTAATAATATTAATGGTATGACAGCATTACATATATGTGTTCAGGATATACGTGAAAAGAGAAGTTTAGAACAACTTATCGACTTATTAGTGTCATGTAATGCTGACATGAACGCTACAAGTTACCAAGGAGGTGTTCTTTTCTATTCTATTATTTTAGAGAATCTAGATGGCGCTGCGGCTTTAGTAAGACATGGCGTTGATGTAAACTTACGTGACGAAAGGGCATATGTTGATAACTTAAGTTTAGCAAAAAGACACGGCAATTTGGAATTAGTTAGATTAATTGTATCAGCTGGATTCCATTTCAGTAATTTAGCTTTCGATTTAAAATCGTTGCGAGCACAACCTGATGATCCAGTTCACGATTTTTTAGTACACATAAAACGTACGCCATTACAATTGAAAGAAATTTGCCGAATAAAGATAAGAAAATGCTTGGGGAATTACTTAATGAGTAAAATAGATGCGTTACCTCTTCCAACATGGCTGCAAAGATATTTAGCTTTAGAGATTTTATAATACTTTTAGACAAAGTTTAATAATTTTATTATAGAAAGTAGTATACGGCTTTTACTAAACTGATAGGGCGTAATTATGTTTTTTAAAAGACGACAACTTGCGACCTGAAAGTCATTTTTAAATAGCCGCAGGTAAACCCGCCACATTCCTTGGTTCAGCTTTGCATCATCTCGCTCGTAAACTTCAGTTATAATCGACTAATTGTCACAGTAATACAGTGAGAAAGATACAATTATGCGCAAATCAACTGTGATATCAATTCTTTCAGACAGAGTTTTAGTTTGTTGACATTGCGATTGCTATATAACAAGTGAATATCACGACTTGTCAAAATACGAGTTAGGGCAGATGGCGCCACTGAGAAATAACTAATGTCAAAGTGACAGAGGTTGCAATTATGATTGATAACGGTGTCCTTAATACAAAACGTCAAACTAACAAATCAAATGTGACAGGTGATACTAATGGAGACAAAATAGCTTAAATTGTCGAAATACTATAAAGCCGAAAAATCTGACTGTTTGACGTAGTAGAGGATTTTCATCTAGTTGTATGTGTTGCCAACCAGTTATTTGACTTTCAGTTTGCAAGTGCGAATAATATACAGAGTGTTTCTAAATAAGAGCGGAATTTAGGAGAGAATTTTTTGTTAAATAATAAAATAAGGGTTTTCTATATAAACTTATATCCTTGAATCATCTATCTATGAAGACCATTCTTTGCGCTAAGTCGTGCTGACATCGCTGCTCCATAAAATTGTATTGTGTAAACGGGACATTGCTTTGACCAATGGAAAGGGAGTGTTTTAAATGAGATTTAAACATTTCCGAAGATGCCCGATTCGTCTTGCCAATATGCGAAGCAGATGGTATACCATTCAACTTTTAACAAAGAACCTTTTCTTCAATTTGTTCGCTTTTATTTAGAAACATCCTGTACATTTTATGGTAATGGCGATAACGTTAAGTACAGTTTTCACTGTCAGTAAATTATCTATTTATTAAAAAAAATGCACACAATATTGACTTATATGCAACAACACTGGACGTCTATTTTCTCTTTTAAATTTGGGGTATGACTCCGTATAGATGGACCATTATTGTGTAGATTTGAGATGTAAAGACGACTAGTAGTGCCCTTAATGTAGTGAAGCCTAAAACTGTTTGAGATAACTACGAGAGTAGCCTGAGTTGTATCACGTTACTCGTATTAATTAATAAATTTTATAAAATACACAATTCCCTCCCTTGTTTCATTCTATATAAAATCTAGTCAAAACGGTAGTTAATAATATATTCTCATATAGACTGTAGATTTTAGACATTTTGTGTTTTACGTCAAAATGTTCTAATAGTATATTTCCGTCAAGAAGAATGTACTCTTAAGTGTACAAATGCTACACCTATAGTCTTCTTGTCTGGAAAAAACCCTCTGTAGATAGTTATTTTTGTGATATTTTAATGTTTCAAAAGAAAAAAATAAATTTTTGTAATAAAAAACGGGCTTTTTATTTGTGTGTGAGTATTTTTTTATTGTACATACATTAAAGGTACATAAATATAGTAGTAGAAACATTAATTTGAGGTAATTGTACAATTTGGAACCCTTCAATTGAACGTTGGTTTAATTGAGTAGTGCAATGAGATCTGTGTTTTGCGCACAGTCAACAGGTTTCATTCCTCGATTATCCAGTTCATTCTTAAGGTCAGCATCCACGTTTAATAAGTATTGGCATATATCAATATGGTTATTAGTAGCTGCTCGATGCAAGACATTTTTCCCGTCCGCATCTTTTAATCGACAATTGGCTTTTTCTGCTAGTAGGAATTTGACAATATTTGATTTACCTAGAACACACAACCTAAAATGAGGCATATAAGACTTTAATGGCGAATTGTCATCGGAACGGCTAAGGGACATGGGGCGTGGTTTCGATTTGCGTGAACTTTCGGCTCCATTTGGCGTAGTGTAAAAAAGGAAATCCATCAGAGGCGTAACATAAACACATTTTTATAGAATTAGTTTTGATTACAAGAAGCACAACACATGCAATTAAAAAAAGACAATCTAAACGCAAACGAGCACACACAAATCAGCAACGAACTGTTGTCATCAGCTGTCAAAGCAAAGCACATCGGATTTTGTTTCACATTTTGTATTAAAGTGGACTACCGCGCAGACCACGCCCCATGTCCCTTAGCCGTTGCGATGCCCAGTTATGGTTCTACTAATGATATAAATAGTAGTTAGAGTGCTGTGTCAGTGTGTGAATTGCTTATATTGTGTCAGTGCCTTAACAACATAAAATTCTCACCAGCAGCGGCAGCTCGGTGTAGCGGCGTTGCTTGTCCTTGATTTGTAATTGCATTCACACAAGCTCCCTCTTCAACTAATAAGCGACATAAATCTAAGTGACCATTTCTTGCAGCGTAATGGAGAGGTGTGTATCCGGAAGAGTCTCTTTGATCGACATAGGTGCCTTTTTTTAAAAGATGAAGGGCCCTGTCGAGATCACCATATTGGGCTGCAAACCATAGACCTCGTTCGAAATCTAATTCGTCTAAAGTTTGGCATGTTGGAATTGGTCTTGAATGTCCTCCACATTCGCACATTTTATTGGTGTTTGGTCTGAAATGATATATAAGTGTCATATTTCAAGAAAATTTTCAATATTTTTTTAAAATCATAATGACATTCAAAATGCTTGCTGAAACTGAACCAAGTTTGACAAGCAGAAATATGCCCTTAATTTATGGAATTAGTGAAATCTCCTCCTTGAAAAATCCAAGGATAACTTAAATGTTTCTTTCGTCTTATCAAGTACGAACCCTTCGATTAGCATCATTTGCTAACTTTGTTTACTTGATTGACTCTTTTACTGAATTATTAATAGCAATTGACTAACTGTTGACTCTTGGCTTTGAATACTAACCCTTTCGCAGTGCGACCTGACCTATTTATGCATACGGCACGTCTACCCTAGACAATAGCCCCGGAAAACATTAGTTCCGCATATGAACTCTAACAAATAAAAACGTGGTTCGTCGCTGAACACTAACTAAATTGTGCCGTTTTGTCAAAGTTTGACTCTATTTATTGAACCTAAAACAGGGGGCTTCCTAATGAAATTCGCTATAGATCCCGCTCAGAGGCCAAGTAGTAGTAAATAGTAGTGATAATGATTGTCATGCCTTCAATTAACACTTTCGTAATGGTGATAATCAGTCAATCACTTAACACTTTAGTTCAACAAAATATATTAATCAGATATTTCGTACATATTCATAATAATATACTTTATTCAAATCTAAATATCCCTTTGCAAAGTCCAGACAATCTCTCCCTCACCAGAGCTGGCCACAACTCTATAGCCAAGCAGCCCCAAGGCATTAATCGCTTCAATATGGTTCGCTTTCAACATAACTCCATTAACAACATCGCCCCTGTGATTGTGAAATCTTTGCACTAAAGCCGCAGTTTCATCCTCACTTAAACCAAACACTGCACTGTCGGGTGTGTATGGAGAAGCTTTGACAATCACATAGGAATATGTGCCAGAAGACATACACAACTTTGCCGGAATTTCCATCTCACCTTTTTTTTCCACTCGACTGATCTTTCGCTTTAGAAGTCAAATGTGTTCGACGAGAGGTTCTAATAATTGTCCGCGCATACATCAATATAGAGATGTGGAGGAGGAAGCTACCACTACAGGTATTAATAGATACTTTGCCATATTTACATTTCTCCTCAGTATCTCTGTCGTCCATTGAATCTGTCCTATCTTCATCTTTACTCTCCTTTCTTTCATTGTTACTTTTTTTGCATCAATTTCGCATTTTAGCTTTCGTTATTCCTACATCTAATTTTTAATTGTTTTTTTGTTCTTTCTACTATTCTTTTTATTCTCTTATATCCGCAAATCTGTTTGTTTTTAGATCTTTTTTACTGTTTCTATTTTTCCCCACCTAATATTCGTCTCTCATTTCCGTCTTGTACAACATATTTTATCACTTTGTCTGCCTATGTCAGACGGTGTTACTTGTGTGACATGTAATAAAATTAAGTATATTTATTCGGTATATCAATTGCTCTGCTACTTGTACTAAGTCATGCTAGTAGCAGTTAACTCCACCACGGAAAATGCTTATGTTGCCGGCGAGGCGTGTGGCGCATGCGCAAAGAATACATTTGATAAATTGTAGCTTGAGCCACGTCATATTGCCAGAATTTTAATAAACAGAAGTAAAATTCAAACACGTGCACAAATATAAATAGTTTCATCGTCCTTGTGGATCATTTACTTTAATTTATTATCAGAATGATGTAGGAGAAATGACAAAAATAAGTGTTTACATAATATTTACTCTGTTACGTAAGAAGAAAAGAGTGAATTTCTCTTTTTCCAGCAGACATTTTATTTAAAAAAAAACATAAAAACGTATAGAAATGCTCACCTTTCCAATGATAAAATTTGTGTGGTGTTATATATTGCACTTAACACTTGCAGTTAATAAATATGTGATAGTTACACTGAGAAAACATGCAGAATATGATCTCACACACATACACAAAAGTGCAAATAATGTTTGATAAAATATGTTTTTCTTTAAAGGTCTCTTTGCATTGTCCACACAACTTCAGTCTCTCCTGTAGTTGCAACCACTCTGTATCCTAGCTGCCCCAAAGCATTCACGGCCTGAATGGGATTCGCTTTGAGTAAAATACCATTAATAATGTCCTTTCTGTAATTCTCAAATCGTTTCACTAACGCCACTATTTCGTCGTTATTTAAACCAAACACTGCACAGTCGGCTGCATGCAAAGAGGCCTTAACAGCAACATACGCAAAAGTTCCAGAAGACATCAGTAGGCTAGCTGGAATTTCCATTGTACTCATTTTGACTGCTGTTTAGTAGATACTTCCCAATCTACTCTACTTTCGATTCATTTGCAGCTACAGTGGCGGGAGGCTCCGGTTCTGAAAATTCTTTGCGCATAGTCCACATGTACTCGTTGTAATCTTGCTTCACCGATGTTGATGATGAAGCCACAACCCGATATCCAAGCACTTCTAAAGCGGTTAAAATCACGCAGGGATGCTGCATATACACAATGGTACTGTCGTCACAATAGCCCCCAGATGCAAATCTTTTCAATTGCTCAATATCAGCTGGCTTTAAGCCCGAGACCAGAACTC
Organism: Lagria hirta; assembly: GCA_947359425.1. NCBI lineage: Eukaryota > Metazoa > Arthropoda > Insecta > Coleoptera > Tenebrionidae > Lagria > Lagria hirta. The sequence goes on from OX375794.1 coordinate 49,979,056, forward strand.
GCCAGGGGTATCGCTGTCCGTAGGCTGCTAGATTGCCACGTACGAGAATATAAGGCATTGGAAGATATGATAACGTTACTGATAACACACAATTGAGGACATTTTTATTATTATTGGTTATCTAATATCACATGTTTGATGAACCATCCGAAAATCATTACTTTATCGGTTATTTTGAAGACATTTAACGCTTGACAATGACATTTGAGGTTAGGTTGACATTTTGCGTCAGTGACGTTTCTTACGTCAATAAAAAATGTAAACAAAAGAAAAACAGTCATGCTAAATAAAAATTAACTGACAAAAAAAAAGAAACATATCTCACCCAAACATTATAGCTGTTTTAAAAAAAAGTACAAATTTTTTGTACTATTATACCACCTAGCACAACCCACTATCGGATAGTACCGGAATCTATATGCTTTCAAAAAAGTCCAGCCCTCCAGCCACTTATCAAAGATTTACTAACAACAGCTTTGAATTTCCAATATACGTGGCAACACTTTTAAAAAAAAATTAAAGTTAACTTAGTAATTTTTTTCATTCCCATTCATTATTCAAACTTTTTGACAACTACCGCTCATGCGTGAGTTTGACAAGTAAATTATAGTTCTAAATTTAAACCTAGGGATATTCATTTATAAAATTTGTTGAGTGCCAACATAAATCAAATAGTTCAAAGCGGATTTTTTCTATTATTTAATTATTTGTTACAGTATAATTAATGTTCTGTGGTAAAACCTATATGCATAGAAACATGTGTGGAGTTTTTTTCTTAAGAATTGTTTGATGCAAAGTAGCTTCTAATAGATGTCGCTAGCTTTACCTTTACCCATAGATTTAATACACTAGATATAGCTATGCTTGATAAACATACTTCGGTTCTTTAAAAACATATCAACGAAATTGGTACATCTCTCCATTTCTTTCTATATTTAATGAAACACATTTTTCATCCTTTTCATCATATTTGTTGTATGTCGCACACGAGTCTATAGTGATTAAACAGACACGAATTTCTACGATTTTAGTCGACAATAAACGATGCAATGCTTTGCTGTCAACTTATTGACATTTGTCTTGTCATACACAATCTAATAAAATACGAAAATTAGGTTAAAAATTAATTTTATTTTGGAATGAATAATTATTTATAAATAAAGGTTTTTTCACCAGTGCTAATAATTCTTAATTATTTTATCAAAAAACTCTATTCCAATTTCAAAATTTCACCAACTTTTAGTTGTGTCAGACCCATGTAAACTTTATTATCCGCTTCATCTTTTATCAGCTTACAAACCCACAACTGCATCGTGACAATCACAATAATAAAAATAAAAAACTTCTCTCCCATGAATGTGTAAAATTGAAGTTAGGCTTTAAGAAAATAGAGAAACATTAGAAAGCTGGAAGAAAATAAAAGTTGAGGTTGAAATCTCAATAAATAAAATTACCTTCAAATTATTAAATATTTTTCTTGACAATAATTATTTTCAATTTTTAAGTGATTGAACTAAGTTTTCTGTTCAAATTATGTGAATAGAAAAATTTGAATAGAAACGTCAAAATAATTCTAGTGTCATGCTGACGTAGCGTACTCTGCGTCTACTGATTTCTGCTTTGCTATTGGTAGGAACCTCTCTAAAGGATAGCGCTATCGAATACTAATGCAGTTGAGAGTGAGGGCAATAGATGGTACGTCTTGGCGAACTATCGCAGTGCATGGCTGTATCTTGTTATAATAAATCTATGCCTTTACCACATTACAGATGTAACAAACACTTGTGAAAAATTAGCCTAATATTATCACTGCAAATTTATTCAAATCTCAATCTTGATTTGCTTAGTGTAGTTCAATTTCTTAATAATATGTACTAAAGCTTAAACAAATACTAAACGCAACATCTGCAATGGTTACCGCTTTTACGGCTACAATGCTGTGTTTATATAAATCTTTAGTTCCCCACTCCGTGGACTATGACGTCAGACTTAAGAAGTTTTTTACTTTACGGTATATAAGTTTTTTATAACAACATTAATTATTGCTTATATTTGAAAGTGATACCTTAAAACATTTTTTTATAACCTGATTTAAATAAAATTTAATAACCCATATTGTAATAAAACTTAAAATTATAAATTTTAGTTCAAAACCAATAAGCAAAGCAAAAACAAGTTGACATATAAAATATGGGTTAGTTTTTTATCTTAATAATGTTAACACTTGCCACATATGGCGCTTGTTCGTGCCTAGTGACTCTATGCTGTTCTATTTTGACCTGTTTGTTATTCTATGGCCTATATGTCATCAGTGTCATTTTTTATAGACTTCGATCGATAACCTAAAAAAACCTTTAAAACTTCAAAAGATGAAAGAAAACTTATAAGTCTAACATGCAAAACGTAATAAATAGCGTCAAGGGAACGGCCCTTGGAGTGGCCGAGTATTTAACCCCCGTTCTAAAGGTGAGTAAAATGAATATTTAATATTGATAACTTAATGTGAAACTAGGAGTCCAAATTCCGAGAGACGGGAGTTCTAACTCCAGAAGAGTTTGTGGCAGCCGGCGATCATTTGGTGCACCATTGCCCAACGTGGCAATGGGCTGGAGGAGATGAGAGTAAGGCTAAAGCTTATTTGCCGAAAGACAAGCAGTTTTTGATTACAAGAAGTGTTCCATGTACCAGACGATGTGAGCAAATGGAATACTCGCTGGAGTTGGAGAGAATTATTGTATCAGATGATGCTGATAATGGGTGGGTTGATACACACCATTATGATCATGATCCGACAACTGCGGTTCTTGAAGAGAAAACCCTGGAGATGACATTAAGTAATTCTAAGGTTGGTTGGTTGGAAAAAGATTTTATTTAGATTTTAGAGCCTTATTTTGATGGTTTTTAGTTGGATTTATCTGTTATTATTAACAGGATTTATTCTTATTTTCTTTCAGTTTTTTTTTTACCGGGGGTAGATATCAAAAACCTGACTTTGTACTTCTATACTCTACAAGCTTTATAATTAAGAAAAAGATTTTTTTTTTTATTGCTTTTTATATAACTCAAAAACTGAGCAGGACGGTCCTCATAATAAATGAAACCTTTATAAGACATTTGAGATATAACTTTTTATGTAATAAAGCAAATTAAAACTTGGTGTCTGGCATCAGACATGATAAGTACATTGATCACATTCGTGCTAATTAAATGATCAATTAGTGTATTTTTTAGAGGAATAATTTACGATGTGTATTTACAGGGAGATAGTATGGAAGAAGCGGCCTTGTTTTGTAAGCACAACGATGAAGATGATGAGGACGAGGATGATGATGATGATGATGAAGAAGCAGCAGATATGGAAGAATTTGAAGAAAGTGGTATGTTAGATGATGCGCAAACAAATACTATTGTACAACCAACAAAAATAGTCACTAAAGGCACAGATGAAGATGGTGGTATAATTCATACACGAACCTATGATTTGCATATTACCTATGATAAATATTACCAAACGCCTAGATTGTGGTTAACTGGATATAATGAAGTAAGCACCAAAATATAAGTTATGTCGAAACATGCCGTTAAGGGGGCTCATTGTAAAATTTCGGGCGTGCATTTTATACTCGACCTCGCCATGTTTAAATATGATTCTATACTATATTCTTCGGCTATTGGCAAGACGAATCGGCCATCTTCGGAATTGCATTTAAAATACTACCTTTCTATTGGTTAAAGCAATGTCCTGTTTACACAGCACAATTTTATGAAAAAGCGGTGTCAGCACTGTCAGCCAGACGTGTCAATTTATCCTAACCTCACTTTTGTCCGTCAAACAAGATTTTTCCTTAACGGCGTGCAAATTCTGTGTCGTTCAGAGCGTAAAGCTTGGTTTCCATGGCAACTGATGTCACATTTTCTCCACTATTGCGAGTCTTTAGAGAATCCGGTGCTTGTGTGAGGTTATGTAAACCTAAACAATTTATTGACACTATTGACAGTTAAATTGGCAGCAGTTTCCTGAAAATACACCGAAAGTTGCTATATTGTATGTAGGGTTTTTCCCGAAGCGCGCGCTTCCGCCTCTGCCAAAAAATAGAGTATAGTAACTCATTGCAACGCGCATTAATATATTTATTAAGGTAGTATGATGAGCGCAATAAAAATGTTGCAGAATATCTACTAATTATCACTACAACAAAAATATTATTGAACTAATTTTGCAGCACCATAAACCATTATCCGATGAAGAATTGTACCAAGATATAAGTAAAGATTATGTAATGAAAACTGTCACAATGGAGACACATCCCCATTTAAGCGTACCTAAAATGGCGTCTGTTCATCCATGCAGGTATGTAACAAACTAGATATTATACCGAGTGACTATAAATGAATAAAGCAAAGAGTACAGTGGCAAGACTGAGTAAGTTGGTAGTGCAACCTGCCACTTGTCAATCGTCTTTATTTAATCAAAATAAATTTTTAAAAATTTCAGACATGCCGAAGTAATGAAGAGCATTATCGAAACCGTGACAGAAGGAGGTGGCGAGCTAGGAGTGCACATGTATCTTATTATATTCTTAAAATTCATGCAATCGGTTATTCCAACCATAGAATACGATTATACCCAAAACTTCACTATGTAATTTTGAATTATGTGCTGCAGCGCTTGTTATATATATATTTTTTTGTTTTTTTTCAATTCACATTTCGAGTATATTTTTTTTATTGAAATGCTTGTGTCATTACGAATATATACAAAATAAAAGCATCAAGCAAAATAATTACACATTTATATCCCTTTTATGCTAAGTTTAAATACTGGGGATTGATTGTATCCTCAATATTATATGTAGTGACCAAACACATACTATTTTGGCTATCTTCGGTTACAAATTGAATATTATTCTGGTCTTTATCGACATCATCAGTCGTCAGCAGCTGGATGCTACCGTTTAGAAGTTGATTATCGATAATTGATTCATCGTTCGATTTTTGTGAATTTTCATCTAGTAGTACAGATTCTCCTTTACCTCTTTCTGGGATGGTTGTTAGACTAATTGGCACTAAAGTGCCATCTGGCAATAACCCTTGAATATTTTCAGCCCCATCTTCATTACTAGTTACAACCTTGACTTGTTGACCATCTTGCGTTAAGAAACTAATGGGATTACCATCTTGATCTACCAAATGCTGTAATTGTATCGTTGTTAAATTATCTTCTTCAGTAAGTACCATCTCTTCTCCTCCATCTTTATCTTCTAAAATTGATTCTTCGGGCTCAATGTAGGTTACTATAGCATCGGCACTGTCTTTTTCATAAGTAACAAATAACATTTGTTTATCTACAATTCAAACATTCTAATAACACTTATAAAAATATATAGATCTAACATACCCTTAAAGGATCGATGAGTTTTTTTGTGCTTAGCTAAATTAGAACTATCAGCAAAAGCCTTGGTGCATAAGTCACATTTAAAAGGCTTCTCTCCAGTGTGTAGCCTTTCGTGTTTTTTCAAGCCCCACACATCTAGGAATGTCTTGTTGCAGGTTAAATATTGACACTGAAAAATAATTATACACAGAGATCGCAACCTGGACAATAAATTTCAACAAGGGTAAGTGTACCTTAGGAAAGAGTTCTTTGGCTTATATAATAGGCGCTCAAAACAGTTTTTTTTTTAAATAAATAAACGTCATTCTCTCCTTTACAACTAAAAAAATTTTTGATGTTCGCTGGAATTTGCCACTCGAAAAGGACATTTACAATACACAATTAGGCAAGTCAACGTTTGTCTGATAGCGCCATCAGACAATCGATCTTGAATAATGCTTTTCAAGGTTTTTTAATGGGACGTATATAGTATTTTTAAATCAAAGACGAAGTGGAAGTAAACAAAATTGCTTGCTCTAGCTAACCAGCCAATCAACGCACTTGGTGCTACGTCATGTGATGGTTCAACCAATAAGCATATAATCATCTGCAATCACGCGTTCTACATGCGGCTTCCTTTGTTTACATCCACTTTGCCTCTTACTAAAAAAATATAATTCTTTACCTTGAAGGGCCTCTCATTAAAATGTCTTCTCATGTGGTACTTTAACGTCACTTTATGCACAAAATGCTTCTGACAATGTTCGCATTTATGTGGTTTCTCATTCAAATGCCTCTTCCGATGCAATTTAAACTGTGACGACGTTGTAAACGCTTTCCCACAATAATCACATTGATATGGTTTTTCTCCGGTATGTATTCGTTTGTGTTCTGCTAAATTTCCTTTCTGAGAGAAAGATTTCTTACAAAATTCACAATGGTATGGACGTAGCCCAGCATGCCATCGCTGATGCAATTTGAGAGCCGTTTTATGTGCAAAAGTCTTGTCGCATTGACTACACCAATGACTTCTCTGACCACCATGAACTGTGCGAATGTGCGCAATGAGGCTATTACGAGTTTTGTAAGATGCGCTGCATTGTGGACAACCATGAGGTCGTTCATCGGAATGGACAAGCTGATGACGTTGCAGCAGTTGGCGTTGTTTGAAAGGCTTATTGCATTTGTTGCAGACAAATCTATAAAATAAAATTAAAAATTTATAAAAAAAATTACCACATGTTTTATGCTTATTATCGCTCATCAGTGAGACTTGACAATTGAAACTCAATGACTTTGCATTCTGTATACGACAGTATATTATCTATAAATCAATGTAATTTTTAAATTTGACAAACAAATCAAGAATAAAGTATTATGAGTGTGTAAAGGTGTTTTATTAGCCCTCATCAGTGAGACTTTACCCGACTAACTTTGATCTGAATTCTACGAACCTTCGGCCATTGGTGTGCTCTGAATCGCGATGATACTGTAAGCTGCTAGGATGCCTAAATACTTTTGGACAAGATGGGCAGCGATACTGAACTACACTTTCATTGTTAGACTTCTTTGGAAGATGCTGAAGTTGATGGACCTTTAAAGCATTTGCATATGAAAATCGTTTTGTGCAATGATTACAATGAAATGGTCGTTCTCCATCGTGAACCGCTTTCATATGTACCTCATAATTTTGTTTACACGTAAACTGTTTCTTACACTCTTTACAAAAAAAGTTTTTCGTTTTATTTTCTAAATTGTTAGCGCCTGGTTTTGCTGCCTCATCCTGAACGGTATTTTCAGTTTCAGGAGGTAATTCAACAGTACCCTAAAAATTATTCTTTTGTAAATATATATGTCAAAGTTGTTCAATTCTATTTACAATTTGATCAACGTTTTCAGATACAATGTGTTCTTGATGACCGGTTTCAGTTTGATGTTCTTCTAAAATAGAGCGCTTGTCTGATTGAAAACTGCAGTCTTTTTCAGCACAACTGTAATTCACATTGTGCATCTTCTTGTGTAACTCACAACGGCCTTGGTGTAGAAATTCGCGGCTACAAATGTCACATTGGTATTTTCGACGCTTTTTTGAATGACCTAAAACGTATTTCTTTATTAAATTAAATAAAGCAGCAGAAGTTGTTTAGACGAAGTTAATATATAGATTGATGTCAAAAACACGCCATCTCTCGGTGAGAAAAATAATCACTCTCACCGATGAAAAGTAAAATGGAGTTGACTATACTTTTAGGTTATATAGATTAATGTCAATCTATTGGTGCGTTTCATATATTATGATTAAATGTAATTAGGTAGCAAGTAATAACAAATATATACCGTTTTTATGTTTTGATCTAGGTCTATATAACATCCTATTTACTACAATTGGTTGTCCTAGATCCTCTCCATTTTCATTTTCTAAACGTCCTATCACTTCTTCAACTTTTGTAGCATTTTCTTCACTCAAATCTTCGTTATCCTCTGACATCGAGCCATCATCAAGAACACCCTCTTGTTGGAAAACTTTATCCAATTCTTTACCTTAAAATGAAAAAAAAAAAATTATTGAAAACTCGATTGACACTGACAAACACACAAATAGATACATTTGGCCTGATTATATAGTAGTGTTTTAATACAGTGTGGATAACAACGACTGTTTGAGTTGGCAATACTTTTTAGAGACTTTTTTATTTGCCTAGTTGCAACACTGACTAAATTGTTTTTTTTTTATTTGGAAACATCAATCCCGTACTCCATGAGCTGTGACGTCAGACCTAGGTAGTCCATAAAAATAATACCGGATATGGCAACATCGTCGACCGATCTAGTAACTTTAGCTGTCAACCAGCACCACCAGTAAAATGACTTTCAAAACACTTTCACTAAAATCCGAAAAAGGTCCATGTAAATTAAAAACTACCTTGAATAGCCTCCATAAATCGAATCGGTTTCCTCCTTCGTCTTTGCTTGCCATCTTCACCAGGAGGTTCTATAGGGTCAATGTTTTCTGATTCTGCTGCTAGAATAGGTACTTCCTTCTCTGCTGGACTTAAATCAGTCAACTCAACAGGTTGTACTGGTTTAGGAGGCCTGCCTCTTTTGCGTTTAGGTCGTGTTAAGCCCTCAGCTCGTAATGCTAATTCATGGTCAGTAGGAAACAGCGGTCCTTGTGAGAAAACTACAAAAACATTCAATTATATTGATAAAACCACAAATAAAATACATTACTTTGTATAAAAAACTTATCTCCTGTTTCATCTGATTGAATTGTGTACGTATCTACTGTAGAGTTAGGATTTACAGCCTGTAAAGCCTCCTGCAATTGCACTCTTTGTCTCTCCTGTCTGTACACCTTGTCTTGCTGGATTTTATACAAATTCCTAAGTTGGCATTGTCCTTCAATAATCAAATCCATAAACAATTTCGTCGCCTCCAGTTGAATGTTGCATCCAGGGCATATCTTCGTGGGGTATTTTCTATCATTGCTAATCTAAAACAATTTGAATTAGCCGCCATTTTATTGACAGTACGAATGGATCAAAGTATGGTCTGGTAAAAAACTTTGTAAAATACCTTTAATGGTAAATATTTATTTACAAGTTTACTTAAATCTTGGTCGTTTTCTGTTGTAGGAAACAATTCACTACCGTTTAAATTATCTGTAGCACATAATCGACAAATTGACATGTCACATAATTCTGTCAACTCCATCTTTAATAATCATAATAATAATAGAATAAAAGGTCCAGAGAATAAGGTTTAGATTAGTTTAGAGAGTTCCAACCACATTCCAATTTTAGTGCTGTCAATAAAGCGCCATCTAGCATAAAAATCTAAATACGACAGTGACAGAAGAAATTTGCATTTTGTTAAAAACAAGGTTATAATTAATTGAAAAATACATTAAATTTTTTAAGAGAAGTTTTTTTTGTTAAATTCTTGTAAAGAATGTGCAGTTTAAAATTATTTATGTCTTTACTTCAATTTTCAATGTTTGAATAAGCTGTTTTTGTTATAACTTGTGAAGGTGTTCCATTTTTTTGACACAAAATGAGATTGTAATAATTAAATGTAAATTAAAAAAACACAATATCTATGTTTAGTTAAATAATTAGGAGCTGCTGATTATTAATAAAATAAAGAAAAATTCCGCTTTCATTTTAGAATATATTGTATAGTATAACGGGGCCAATAATGACTGTTTGAGATGGCAACTCTACACTTTATTTTAAAATGATACAACTGCAACCACTTTCTTGTTGTTAACCGGTAAAACTTGTGACACTGACAACATTATTGACAGATGCCAATTAAAAAGTTAGTCGCTGTGACCTAACCTACAATTTTTTTATGAGTGTTATGTCAAATATTTGTCAAACCAGCGTATCCGATTACAGTGTTGCAACTAGACAAATGAAAAAAGTCTCTAAAAAGTATTACCAACTCAAACAGTAATAGTTTATCACGCTGTACATTTTGCTTTATCATAGTAACAGAAAACCATTTTATCCTATAACTGCAAAAAACCAAAATTTAAAATTTTTGGTATAAATGATTAGAAGATACAAAAATTCGGTAAAAATCAACCTGGCTTTCCAAGATTTGTAATTGTATTTATTGCATTCTTTTATATAGTTTCTATCTATTCTTAGTCACATAGAATTTGAAGAATGTATATTCGTCTTTTTCTAACACATTAGAATTTGATCTACTTTAGTCTAAAATTTTTAAGAATTTGATGACGTAACGAAAATCTTTTGTGACGTAATTTATAGTTGTGTACTATAATTTCTTCAAAAACCAGTGCCTATAATAATTATTGTAATTAAATAAATTTTTTAATTGTAGGAGGAGCAATATTAAGACCGTTAAGTGTTAATGTACGGTCATATTTGTACTTTTAATAAAATTTAGGCAGCTATGTAACTTTTGTTTAAAAATAATCAAATGACGATTGTTTTTCAAAATTAATTATAAAAAAAGATAAATTAAACTAAATTTCTAAAAGTGAATTTAGGCCAATGTTTTTTTTAAGTATTCTTATTGCTAATTAATTCTTAATTAATATCTAGATCCTCGAGATATAGTATTATTACATTATGGAAAAGCATAGTTTAAGGTCAACAAATTATTAGGTGTATCATTATTTTCGAGTTGATTTAAGATTGATATAGTTTATTATTATACAAAAATAATCGAAGAATTAAATCATTTAGATTTGGCATTGTTGATTTGATAATTTAAAAATACAGTTTCAATAATTTTAGTAAAAATGTTTGAGACTGCTGATTGATCAAATGTCATTCATTAATGTCATCAATTAAAATTTTAAATTGTTTACAATAACTTATTTTAATTAAATTTTACTTTCAAATATTATAAAAAACGAAAAAAATAATGGCATATTATTAATATAATTAATTAAGTATTATGTTGCTTAAAAATACAAAATTTAAGGTTGTTTTTCTTTTGTTTTTTTATTTTTAAGTTCCTAAAAAACGAAAAAAAAAATGCGTTTTATTTGGAGTGATTAATTGAAAGAGAAGCTGGAAAATACGATAGAAAACGGTGTTCAATGCGAGTTAATGAATTGAAATAGCTTATTTATCATTCTAAAAAAGTTCAAAATTTCCAAAGTAGGCTTTTTACTAAAGTAAAAACAAATGAAAACCGTTTTACCTACTTGTCGAATAATTTTCCTTTTTATAGCAAATGTTTTTTAAAATTTGGTGTCAAAGCTAGCCATGAATGTTTGACTTTGAACTGTGAACGTACCTTTACCATCGAATCCAACTGACAGTCATTAATTTGACATCTAAACCTAAGCCTCACTTTAACTTCAACGAGTTAATGACATTAAGTTAAAAGCACTAGTAGTGTACAACAAACAAAAAAATAAGTACTTATCTTGACATTTGAAGCAATTGTTTTAAAATTTTTGATTTGTTCGCACAAATTTATAGGCATGGCCGACTATAACGCAAAATTTAAAAAAACACTCGTTATGCTGCTTTTAGATGACTGCAGTTTTATCTTTCTTTAATCTAGCTTTTATTCACTTGAAAAAAAATATGATATAATTGTAATATTTTTCAAATAACTTATACAAAATTGTATGCCATAATATCAAAGATTATCTTGATCAACGTAAATTATGGAATAGAACGCTGACGTCGTAGCTTATATCATCGATTGTTATGTCATTATTTTGACAAGTGACAGGTGCCGTCTCATGCTGATATTGATCATTGTATTATTAATTTAACACAAATCAACTTTAAAAAAGCTGCTTGAGAAATCAATAAATAAAAAAAGAATGTTGACGTAAATGCTTAAATTAGTTATAGCTACTGTAGATGAAGAAGTTACTTAGTTATATTTTTTAAAATATTTTTAGGTTGGTACAGTGCTGGACACGGAATTTTGAACAAATTGTCATTCTTTTGAGGTTAGTTGTTCATAAGGCAACTAACATTTTAATGCCAATAGAATGACAGGTCGTTCAAAAATCAAAATACCGTGTCCCTTTGTACCATTGCAAGTTACCAAAGACAAATAGATATAACGAAGAATCCAAATAATTTGTAAATAAAAAATCGTGTTTTTTTTTAAATTATATACAGCGTGATTAACAATGACTGTTTGAGTTGGCAACACTTTTTAGAGACTTTTTTTATTTGCCTAGTTGCAACACTGTAACCAGATACGCTTGTTTTACAAATATTTGACATAACACTACTTATTGTAGGTTATGTCACAGCGACTAACTTTTTAATTAGCATCTGTCGATAATGTTGTTAGTGTCAAAAATGTCAGCCGTCACCAACGAAAAGTGAATTTTAATAAAAAACATTTATTATATACTGTTTTCAGTTCAATACATTTTTTGTAATCATTTTATCACATTTTATAAAACAAATTTTTTGTTATTAACTTATAGTTACTTGATTACATAGTACATAATTAATTTAAAATCTTTTTTTTTTTAAATTAAACATATGGATTTAGAATAAGATTACGTTTAAACTTCTGCGTAAATTAATTGGACTTTAATTTTCTAATTCATATTTGTTATTAATATTTTTATTTACTGAAAAGAATAAAATAAGCAGAAAATTAAAGAAAACAAGCGAGGTTTTGACAAAAACAGTAAATTACAAAAAAAAACAAAAGAAGGCACAATTATAGCAGTTTTACTAAACTAGAAGTTCGTATTGTCTCAACGTGTTCGTATTACAGCCTCAAATGTTAAAGCAAAAACTCTAATATCGCTTATAAGTTAGACGTCAAGAGCCAAAAGATTTAATTTTCTTCTGTTTCTTTTTTTTTTTTGAAGCAAAAAACAAATTAGGTTGTCGAAGACACAAACTTTTTTACATCAAGTAGTATATCCCAATCATGCTCAATAGGACTTAAGTTGCGACTTTCTGGTGGCGACTCATTCGGTTCAAAGTGGTGCCAATTATTGAAAACTTTCAAATTTATCAAATTATTTAAATTTAAAAAAAGCACAAAATATTATATGTATGCAAAAAAATAATAGTGAGACACTTTTTGTGCTTCGCACTGTAGTTGAAAAATTATTATTGATAGCAATTTGACGTACAGAAAACATTTTTTTTCTTGTAAAAGATTGCAGAGATAGAGGGAAATTTTTTTTTGCTTTAGGAACTTTTGTTGCTAAAGGTTGGTGACAGCAATAAGCCATACGTAAAATAGTATATAAAAAAACAAGTTTCAAAAGACATGTCTTAAAGAACGTCTTTTTTAAAGAATAAGTGCTTTAAGGTCTTATGAAACGAGTTTTTTTATACAATATTTTGTAATTTGCCGTTTTTAAGCATCTTTTAATTTGATGGATTTAGGGATTTTTGAGTGGATTGGCAACATCTTGATTTTAAAAGTAAAAATTTTATCTAGTTGTTTTTTCTTTTGTTTTTATTCAAAAACCCTATTCCTATCAGTCCCAAAGCACGAAAATGGGAGAAAACTGTACATGTACGCCCCCCGAAATCCGTAAAATAGCGAAAATCATATTAGTTTTCATTATTACTATTGTAAGATACATACCTACTTTTTTAGGTTAAGTGATAGATAAACTGTGACTTTCGCTTTATTGGAATCGGACCGATTCCAATATTATTTACAAATTTACACCATTACATGCCGTATTTCACATAAATTAATACTTTATTTCCATTAATTGTTCACTTCACTTTGCTGTTCTAAAATTGCGACACTTGACAGACCGGTGAAAACTTAAAGAAACAAATGAAGTTTTGCCAACCTAAAATTTTTTTAAAAGAAAAGCTTGGTACTCTAAAATGGCTTATAACCGCACCGAAAGCTATGACGTAGCGTTCTCTAATGAGACTATTAGAGTATCAAAATAAAGGCAAATTCCAAAAAATATTCAGCAAAATTACTATTTTGACAGTCAAGTATACCAACTCTTGAAAAAAATTACCCATAAAAGGAATTGTGCTTTTATTAATTTTTATAAAAGACTTTAAACTAAAATCATTAATAAGCTTATTAAACACTCAAATTTAAAAAAAAACTTTTATTTGCTATTTTTTTTCCTTTAAATGTTTTATTAGAAAGATTTGGTCGCGGCTAATAATCGTTATTTTTTCTATTTTAGACAATAATCTATTGACTACGCCTTTAAATGAGGGCATAAATTGCTTTTTATAGCACAGATTGTTGACTTTTTAGTTTCATTGCCTAGGGAATTAACATAACCATAAGACATTTTGAGATATTAACGTTATTCTTAAATTTTAACATTTTCTTGAGAAAAGAGTAGGCACACTAAAGAGATGAAGGTTTGTAAACTTTTGACTAAAAAAACAAAGCACAATAATAGATTGAATGTTAGTAATCCAACCATAATTTTTTACCATTTGAGATCACGAATTTTTCATTGCAAAAATTGCCCACACTTTACGCGCGCCGACACTCGCAAAAGTAGTCAAATGCTCTTTCAAATCCAAATTCTTTAATTTATGAGAAAGCAGTTTTCTCTGAAAAGCTTCAAATTCTTGCAAAACTTTCTGCTTCAAAAGCGTTTATTTTGAAAAATAAATAGTTTTCAAGACAAACGCAGTAACCTTAACAACATCAAAATAGCTATCTTTCTACACAACACTAAAATTTGCATATAAAAAAATGCATTTTAAAATAAATTTTGTTGATTGTTGATGATAATATGATAAATGTTGTAATATTTCCGAGCGTGGAGATCATCAGTGGCGCCGCAATGGAGCAGCGATTTTTTACGAAAAAGTCAGATTAATGAATGATTTACAGCTTCAATAAAAAATTGTTTATCAGAATGTTGTTATGTTTAAAAATAAATAAATTTTAGCGAAATCTATAACATGAAAATCATAAATCATTAAGAATAGCGCCGCTTTTCCAACCAATGAAAATCGAAAATATTATTCCAACTCTCAAAATATAAATCAATTTCAACTATTATTATTCATCAGCAATAGATCTAAAGCAAACAAACAGCACTTGTCAAAGCAATATCAAAAAATTTTCCAATTGATTCAAAGGCGCAAAATCAAAAATGGAAAGTAGGCGATGGCGACCGTCGTCGTTTGTTTTTGATTTGGTGACGTCCATGCCGAGCCGGCGCGGAAAACGCCGAAGTCGGACCGTTTGACGTCGGCGCCAATATTCCAGTGTTGTTACCGCGATATTCTCGAAAGGATGTTTCCGAAATTATTTTGAATTCGCCGCGACTTTCCAAAAACGTCTTAATCTAGTATTTGTTTCATTCAAAAAATATCTATGATAAGATAAAATTAATTTAAAAAAAAGCCACTTCAGTAGAGTACATAGTGAGTGAGTTATACCAGTAGTAGTGTAAAATGTATTGATAATAATTATTGTGTTTCTTTGGAGTGATTTTAAACAGTTTTTTTTTTCTTTTTGGTGTTTTACATCTTAGGGATTTTTGTTTTTTGGTTTTTTTTCTGGTAAGATTTTAGTATTTTAAATAAATCTATGTAATTCTATAAGATACAGCTTTGTACTTTGTTAATCTTTTGTTTCCGGCTGATATGATAATATGATGACCAATGGCCTTATACAGCTTGTTAAAATAAATTAAACTATTACTTTAATAAATTTAATAACATTATTTAATTTTATTCCGGTGGCTTATAATAATATACCATAAGTACACGTGTATTATTATGTTCATCAATTGCACAGCTAAGTGCAGATTAGGTTTTGTTTTTAATTATTATATTATTATCTATTTTGTTTGTTTAATCACTTAAAAGTTGTTTAGTTGCTTTGGTCTGTTAATCGGTTTGCACATTTTGTGGGTTTAATCAATTAGCATCTGGAAACTATTCAAAGGATAGATAGATATACGATCAAGTTCATTGAAAATACGTTTCTAATGTTAACAGGTTTGAAATGTTAACATGTCATTGATTTCTACGCTTATTATTATTATTATTATTTTTATTATTAATGTGATAAAAACTTGTTACTAATCTATATTCTCAAAGCTATTATTATCCAATTATTACAAAATACCTAATGCAAGTATTGTATTTTTATCAGAATTATTGTGAAATTGATTGGAAGGACCTTTGCAAAATGAATAATAAATCCTACAACTTTAAACCTCGACATATCTTTTGCAACAACAACCACTATAGATTGTTTTTTAAGTTAAGAAAAATAGTGGTTTACTAGTATAAAACAGATTAATTACGAGCGCTGGCGAGTAAACAATGTGTTTACAAATTTTTTTATGCTAAATAATGTTACTTTTTCAAAATAGATTATTTTTATTTTTTAAAAGTTGGTATTGGATATACTATACATAGCTGTCAAAAAAATAATACGTCAATCTCACAATTTTTTTACATACCGTTTATTTGTACCTACTTTAAATCGAAATTGTTTTAAAAAGTGGTTAGCGGTTCAAATTAGAGACAAAGTGGCTTTAAGCAGAGCTGCAAACATTTATGCATTCGGGATTGTTAGGTTATTGGTTAAAAAATTTTTAGTCGTTGTTTCGGCTAGCTCTCGAATTTCGGGTAAAACACACAAAGAACTGAACTGAAATTATGCAAATTTAAAAAAATAGACTATAGAACACGTTTTATAATAGATATTGGCGCACCGGGACCGAGTGCGCTAAACCAACCCTTATAAAACTAGTTCTTTAATATGATATTTTCAGTCTTAATAAATTATTGAGTTAGAAATTAAGCCAACTCGAGCGTGCTGTGCCAAACAAAAGTACCGCCCCTACACTCTATTAAAGAGCAGGTACAGGGTGCACAATATTAAGAGAAATCAAGGGTGGCTGTGCTTTTTGGCTAGCAGCAAGTTGTATTTTTATCAGAATTATTGTGAAATTGATTGGAAGGACCTTTGCAAAATGAATAATAAATCCTACAACTTTAAACCTCGCAACAACAACCACTATAGATTGTTTTTTAAGTTAAGAAAAATAGTGGTTTTCCAAATTTTTTAAGCTAAATAATGCTATTTTTTTCAATTTGAGTCTAAGTAGATTGTCTTTGTTTTTTAAAAGTTGGTATTGGATATACATAGCTGTCAAAAAAATAATACGTCAATCTCACAATTTTCTTACATACCGTTTATTTGTATCTACTTTAAACCGAAATTGTTTTAAAAAGTGGTTAGCGGCTCAAATTAGAGACTTTAAGCCGAGCTGCAGAAATTTGCTTGCTCTGCATTCAGGATTGCTAGGTTATTGGTTAATAAATTTTTAGTCGTTGTTTCGGCCATTTGTCGAATTTCGGGTAGAACACATAAAGTCTGAACTGAAATTATGTGAAAGAAAAGCTTTTCAATTGAATTTTAAATCCAATGGCTGCTGTTTTCTTAGAGCGTAATATTTATTTTTTCTATATTATAAATTTAAGGAAAACGACGCAAATTCGAAAAAATAGACTATAGAACACGTTTTATAAGAGATATTGGCGCACCGGGAGCGAGTGCGCTAAACCAACTTTTATAAAATTAGTTCTTTAATATAATATTTTCAGTCTTAATAAATTATTGAGTTAGAAATCGAGCGTGCTGTGGCAAACAAAAGAACCGCTCTATACTCTATATTAAAGAGCAGGTACAGGGTGCACAATATTAAGAGGAATCAAGAGTGGCTGTGCTTTTTGGCTAGCAGCAAGTCTTGGATCGGTTCGTACTAAAACCAGGTAAACATAATGTTGCTTACGCGGTGGCGTAGAGATTTTTGTGAATTTGAATATATAAATTTAATTAATTAGTTTGCGTTATTGTTTTTGAGCGCTGTAAAATAAGCTGTTTGAGAATTTTTTGTTTGCATTTTGAATAATTAAAAAGTTCATTTTACATTCAGAAAATGGCGCAAAAGCATTGGCTTGGCATTTATGCACGCCACTGTGCTTAAATGACAATGACAATAGCGATTGACAGTTGTGAATGCAATATCGGCCACTAATAAGTAATTAATCAATGTTATTTTTGACATATAATGAAGCGAGAAAATGAAAATAATAAATATTTGATTAATCTGTGTCTGAAAAATGCAGCCTGAGTAGTTATTTTATCTAATTTTAGTACGAACCGATCCAAGACCTGCTGTCGAAAAAACACAGCCGCTCTTGAATCCTGTTAATATTATATACCCGGTATTTAATGGACGTTTTCCAACACAAGTTTGCAATGCTGTAATTATTAAATTGTGCAGTTAGATGTTAACATTATAAATAGATAAAAAATTAATGCGTCTATATTGGTAAATTGTATTAATTATGAATTATTCTCTTAATTAATTAACTCTTTTTCATTATTTTATAACTTCTAATCAGGCTACGGATTGTATTGACGAAACAAAAGAAGTTAATCAGTTTATTAACTGTGACAAAGTAACTTAAAACAAAGATATTAATTAAGTAATTTACTTAATTGATTTAAATTTGCTTTATTAGCTTTCAGGCTTATTTTTACTACGAAAACTAACTGGTGTGTTTAAAAATTTGGCGTCATAGTTGGCCATGCCTATGAGTTTGTGTGAACGGACCATAATTTTTAAAACAATAGCTTCAAATGTCAAAATAGTTAAAAGCAAAAAAAATAAATTTCTCATGAATTTTTTTTTGAATTGAATGAACATGATTTTTGAATTTAAAATGGTTTTCTGACAATAACAGAAAATGGTGAATTATTGAGACTGTTTTTTTTAATGGAACATTGCATGCTGCAAGATACTCGCAGCCATTCGGGTACTTTTAGCAAGTTTACTTTTTCGGTTGTTATAACACTACAACTGCTTTCAAATGCTTTTAACTTAAACTTATTAACGTGTTGAACTATCGATTTATTAAATTAAAGTGAGGTTAGGTTTAGATGTCATAATTACTGTCACTTCGATTCAATGGTAAAGGTACGTTCACAGTTTAAAGTTAAACATTCATGGCAAGCCTCGACGCCAAATTAAAAAAGAAACATTAGTATTTAGGCCTATATAGCTGTCGTATAAACTAAAAAGTGAATTTATAAAAAAAGCTTTTAATTTATGTGGAATATCTTAATAAATGCTTTATTTTTGATGATATTGCACTTTTACTTCTTCGTTACACAGATTTTTTGTGCATTTTTTATTATCTTTTGAAATTGGGCCGCTTGTCTTATCCGACTTCCTACTAAAACTAATTTATTTCACTTATATGTTATAAAGATACATATTATGTTGTAGTACAATCTTTGTTTTAGCATTTGTTCTACTTTAGAATGTCTTCGGTTTCTATATCTACCTTCCGGCTCTATAACTGACAATATCTTTGTTAATATTGTAAAATAAGAAGAAATAATAAATAAAAAAATTGGTTTTGCAATTACGGCTCAAAATTTTCACTATTTTGTAATAATACAAGTGCTCAATTTTTAAGCGATCTACAACAGTTATAACAGTTTTATTAATTTCTAAAAACCTTCACTCTATAATGTTATGAAATAGACTATTTGATGTAAAATTATTTTTGATATATATATTTGCCAAAATGTTATTGTAGCACACAAGCCATTTTTTAAATTTTTTTGAATTTTTTGATTAGGAGTACCTTAAAACTAGCGACATCTATTAGAAGCTAACCTTGTCTCAAAAGGTTGAGAAATCAGTTTTTTACATGTTTTATTGTTAATTTTGACAGACACAAATGAGATAAAAAGTATATTGCTGATTGAACAACCAAGTTATCACTTTAGCGTCTTTCGTCTCAAGCGCATATCTATGATATACACTTTGCTTTATCTTCTTTAGTTATTGTTATTACCAACAAGTTTTATC
Organism: Lagria hirta; assembly: GCA_947359425.1. NCBI lineage: Eukaryota > Metazoa > Arthropoda > Insecta > Coleoptera > Tenebrionidae > Lagria > Lagria hirta. Next base: position 49,998,765 of record OX375794.1, read on the forward strand.
ATTTATAAATAAATATAAGCTCAAATTTGTCACTGAAAATGTATTCAAATGTGTAACTTGTTTTTTTTTTTAAAACTATGTCTATTAAGTCTTAAATTGCGTTGTCTACTTTTAAAAATTTAATAAACAAGTATAGGAAAACAATTAACAAAAATTGCATTTTATTATTCCTCAGGGGTTTTTAAAGTACTATTGGTTTTAAGTTGAGAATAAAACGTTTCAAGCTCTATACGAGTGCTATAACTGACTTTACCTTTTTGGTTTAAAAATGGTGTTTACGTTTAAAAATTTTATAAAAAAAACTAAAAAAAGGCAATTAGCAATCATTGCGTTTTAATATTTTTATTAATTTATAAAATATTATTGATTTTATTGTAAGAATATACCCTCTCTATATTTTGCCCCGAGTTCTATTAGTTATTTATGTATTAAGGGCATAATTAGAAAATTATCGCATGAGGGAATGTTTAAGCCCGAGGAACGAGGGCTTTTAAATTTTCGAGGGCCATAATCGACAGTTATGCTCGTGGTATATGCTCGTGGTATGAAAAAATTAAACAAATATTTAGTATTCCTCATAGGAAATCAACTGAAAAATATTGATTCATTTTTTGAAATAAACGTTTCTGAAGCAGAAAGCATTAATTCAGCAGAAATTTTGCAAGAATTTGAAACTGCTTAGGAAAATTTGATTCCCCATGAATCAAAGAAGTTGTATGTGAAAGAATATGACAAGAGTTGCGAGTGGCGGCCCGCGAAAGTGTAGGCAACATTTGCAATAAATTTCTGACAGATCTGTACCATAACAACCAATTTATGCCCTCATGTGGGGGCGTATAAAGACGATTATTGACGAAAATATATTAAAATTTATTATATATATATATATATATAAATTTTTTTTTTTTAATTATTTTATGGTATGACCTGACTCAATGTTTTTTAGATTTTTAAAAATCTTTATTTATCTTTTAATCGTTGTGTCTAATTGTAAAAATTTTGCAGGAAACTGCCAAAAAAAATATTATTTTAATTTTTCTAATAGTTTTTCAAATACTATTGATTTTATGATAAGAATAAAGTTTTATCTGTCATATTTTCAGATTTTTTTTATTTTGTTTTTGTATCATTTATTTGTAGTTTGTTTACATTCAATTAATTTTCAGAATTATTGGTATAACTTTGTTAAATTTTCTTTCTATATATTTCCGCACTACCATCATCTTTTAAAAATATAATTGTGTCATCAGCAAACATCTTAGTACTGTTATATATAGGTTAATTTTTTGTCATTAAAAATGAAATAAAATAAAAATAATTGAAAACAAAAAATTCTGCTTTTTGAAGTAGATAATACATGTTTTTAAGTCAAAACAAACAACGAATATCACTACAAGTATTTCTTAAAAAAAATAAACAAGGTTATGTGGTAATTTATAGCCTTTTAAACGCCATTTAATTTGAATTTTTTTTTATTAAAATTGAAAAAGAAATAAAGCAAATAGAACATTTTGGAAAAAAAATTACTGCATATATAAGTAAAGCATTATATAAGAGGGCAACGATGTCCTTTTTGAGTTTTTAATTAATTTAAGCCAACAGTAGAGGTCTCAATACAGATCCTTGAGGAATACCGTATTCTGCCATAAATGATTGATTATAGCTTCTTATCATATGATATAATATAATATAATATAATATAATATAATATAATATAATATAATATAATATAATATAATATAATATAATATAATATAATATAATATAATATAATATAATATATAATATAATATAATATAATATAATATAATATAATATAATATAATATAATATAATATAATATAATATAATATAATATAATATAATATAATATAATATAATATAATATAATATAATATAATATAATATAATATAATATAATATAATATAATATAATATAATATAATATAATATAATATAATATAATATAATATAATATAATATAATATAATATAATATAATATAATATAATATAATATAATAAAATATTATTCGTTTTCTATCAAGTGTTTCGAATGCCAGTTTTCGGCTCATTAAATATGATATTTACTAATTATTAGTATTTATTTATCGATAAGATTTTGTAGCCTCGTTTCACTAGAATACTATTTTTGAATTCATAATTCAAAGTGAGGTTAGGTTCAGATGTCAAATTGATAACTGTCACTTCTGGCTATTGGTCTGGCTTTATTGGTCTTGCTGTTCTAAAAATTGAGATGTTTCCCATTTCAATGAATATTTTTTTAAAATTACTGATCAATTTCGGTTAATTAATTTTCCATAACATAAAAGTTTTCTTTTAGTAATCTACTATTTATTCTTTTATCTGTTGTTTATTTGTGCTGTTGTTTATTGTTTATATTTTCAATTGTTTATAAATCTATCAGCTAAGAGTTTATGTTTTTTTTCGGCTGAATTAGTTTTTTAAGCCACTTTACTATTTGATTGGTGTTTGGACAGTCTCTGCTTTTTCTATAAATTTAATTATTTTATTATTCATTTGTTTATCAATGCTTCTAATGGGTTCATAGTCTTTTTCTAAAATATCTAAATGTTTTAAATAATTATAAAATAATTGTAACTGTTAGACCGTTAACATTTTAATATGTGCTTATGCAAAACGAAATATTGTTGTTGACCTGATGAAGCTTCAGTAAAGAAGCGAAACGTTGTTAATGTCAACAAAATACTTTTTTGAATTAACCTCAAACCCTCAACAACTACTTAACTTCAAATACAAAAACATGCATAACATAGGACTTTATACTTCTTTGTGTTTATAATATAAATTAAGCTTTTCTGCTATAGTTACAGATAATTAATATTTTGCTTTTTCGGAGCTATTTTGCGCTAAAAAATCCGATTTACATTGCACCATATGAGAAGAGAGCCGAATTAATTGACTAATTGGCGTATTTTTTTTTTTAAATGTGATTGAGTAAAGCATTGCTAACACGTAAAAGCAACTCTGGTGCTTTTAATTAAATTTTTTGTACCAAATATTTGAGAAATTGGCGGTTTTTTTTGATATAGAATGTTGTCATTTTATTGGCATTGATTTAGTTTATTTAGATACTTAAACTGATAAACATTTTTTGCGTATTTAGTAATAATTTTGTCGTTCGGGCGCGTTGGTCTATTTGAAAATCGGTGCGTTTATTTGTCTAATTGTGTCACAAAAAATCAAAAACACGCAAAAAGATATAAAATGTAAATAGAACAAAAGGATCAAGATTGTTTACATAAGCTGACAGACAAAGTCCTCGACCTCGGCTGGTTTTAATTAAATAAAAATCAACAAAACACTAACATAAAATCCATTAACATTTAACATTGCATACAAATGACCGTTTTGTAACAAATAAACCCCTCCAGAATAAATAAATCATTTTATAACGCAATAATAGCTCAAATTCATCCATAATTAGGCATTATCACAAGTTTCGCATTTGCGATACTTTGGATGTAATTTAGTGATTAGTTCCTTGTAGGTCCGACCTAATAGGCTTTATAAATTTAATATATTAACAGCCCTTTTGTTCATAAGACGCTTTGAGTGCTTATATTAATATTATTTATGAGACAAATGTCTAACATTTACTTTGGAACTCTAAACAGCTGCGTATCTCGTAAACCGCATTGCGGTCTTTTGTTAATACTTCTTTTTTTTTCAAAACCTTGACGTTTTATTAGCATAGATTTAACTGAAATAAACATATTTTTCACTATTATTAGGGCATCTTTGTCTTCTAATACCGTATTTATTCGAAAATATGACAAGAAAGTCCATTATCATACCTATTTTAGAAAACTAAAAAAAAATTGTTTTTTCTAATTTGGTTTTTTATATCTTATGTCTTTTATAAATATTTTTCAGTTTTGGAAGGTTGGTGTACATAACTGTCAAAAAATAATTACATCAAATGTCAATGTCATTATCATTATTAAAAATTGCCTGCAATTTGTTCTTTTTTTGCAAAATCTTCAAATGGTTTTCTGTAGGTTATTTTGTTATTTACAGATTTAGTAGATTATTTATTTACAGATGTTTATTTAGATGGGTGACTTGAAGTCACCCTGAGAGTAATTTGTCGAAAATTCGAAAAGCCCAAATAACACGCTTCATGAAAGGTATTGGCGCACGTGTCTCATAGAACGCCCTGGAACTTGTGCGCCAAATCAACTCTTATAAAACTAGTTCTTTAACATACTATTATATAACTATTGTAGTGTTTAAGCATTTGTTTTAATTTTTTTTTAATTTGTCAGTTGCAAAATTTACGATCTTTAATTTTTTTTTTAATTTGTCAATAGCCAAATTTACGATTTTTAATTTTTTTTTTAATTTGTCAATTGCAAAATTTACGATCGCTTTGTGTATAAATTTTTTTGATTAGGAGCAAAAAGCTTATGATTATTTTTAATCCTTGTTTTTCTTGGGGCACGGCAGTTTTGCTGGATTTAAGAATCTTTAAGTGTAGTGATTATTTGTCTAACAATATAAGCAGTGTAGAAGCTACGTTTATATAATCGAGCTTGTTTAATTACTACCGAATCAATAATTAATTGTTTTTTACATCTAAAAGCAACATTTTTGCTCAATATTTATAATGCTTTTATTCTTCAATGCTTATAAATTGGTTTTTTATGCATTATGTAAACACTCTGTATAATTAGCGCCATATATTAGAACCTTGTATTAGAATTAGAGTATAAAAATAGCTTATACTCTAATGATTATCAGCGTTGATAGGTACAAATTAAAACAGAAGTTTCTACCGCTGATTGGATAACCAAGTCATCACATTAGCGCCTTTTGTCTCAAACGTATACCAAAGATATATAATGTAATCTATCTTTTTTGGTTGGTATCAAAGAATTGTATTTGGTTAGCCACCAAAATTTGAATTATTTTTATACCGAATTAAATAAATATGAATAGACCACAAACTGTTTTAAATCTGGAACAGCTAGTTATAATGGTACTATAGTCTGTTCAAATTCAAGAAAGAGTATTTTGGTCATTTGAATTTTGAATGGTTTTTAAACCATTCAAAATTGGTTTAAAATGAAATATACGATTTTTTCTGCGGCCTGCCCTGTCCGAAAAATTGTCAATCATCTCCTACTTTATAGATGTGATCAGGTGGAGCCTGCATGCATTTGTTTTCATGCACTCTTTCTTGAAATGAATAGAGTATAGAGCTAGCTAAAGTGTCAAAATGTTATTTTTTATAAGAATATTTTCGAATAATGCATGTTTTTTGAGAAAAAATTGTAATGTATGAGCATTCTTGTAATACATGGTTGTTCATAGACAACAAGCTTTAGGTATAGAAATTGCCAAAAAGTATATAATTAATCTTATTAGAAATTGTTTTTGACAGTGACAGTATTGATGCTATTGAGATTATATAAGATTTAGCTCAGTTTGTAGTCTGTTTTTTGGTAACAAAATTAGAATCATCTTGTAAATAAGAGCCTTATAGAATTGTTCTTTTTTTTTGAGACATCTTTTGGCAATTTGTTTAAGAAATTAAATTACGGAATATTTGCAAAATATAAGAGCCTATCAGGTAGATGTAATGCTGAGCGTTAATTTATTTTGTAAATGGTTTTGAATTAGTTTTAATCAAATTGTCATTTTTTACTCATTTATTGAGTGGAATATTCTTTGGTGGAATATTATACTTGGGTATGTGCACAAGCCAGGTTACAGTATTGTCGCAACCGTCTCTACTTAACAAGCCGTGAACATCTACTTGGCAACAGCGTCAGTGGGTCTATTGTGGCAGTGGGCTCAGCTATGACTATAATAGAAGTATGACTTTTAGATCACATTCACATCAACATACAAATTTTGTAATTCCGCTCACACCACCAAATTACTACAAAACAATGGGACTAACCGCATCTAACCTCAAAAAATGCGTCTCTGCTAAATAGTTTAAAATGAAGTAACAAATTAAATATTTGGAAAAGCAGTAAAAGACAAAATACACATACATCACAAACTTATTTGAAGCTTGAAAACAGTATTGGCTCCGAAAAAATTGAATAAACACACTTGAAACTTGAACTAGTGAATGGCAATAGACCCACTGACAGCGTTGCCACATTTCGCTGTTTACGGCTTGTTGCTTATTTTACTTTTGAACAAGTAGCAAATGTTTGTATAATAGAAGTATGTGGGTACATGAAAACATAAAAAAGAATAATCCACGTTTTTTGAGAAAAAAATGTAATGTATGAGCATTCTTGTATTACATGGTTGCTCATAGACAACAAGCCAAAAATTATATAATTAATCTTATTAGAAATTGTTTTTGACAGTGACAGTATTGATGCTATTGAGATTATATAAGATTTAGCTCAGTTTGTAGTCTGTTTTTTGGTAACAAAATTAGAATCATCTTGTAAATAAGAGCCTTATAGAATTGTTTTTTTTTATAAGACATCTTTTGGCAATTTATATAAAAAATTAAACTACGGAATAATTGCAAAATATAAGAGCCTATCAGGTAGGCGTTGTGCTGAGCGTTAATTTATATTGTAAATGGTTTTGAATTAGTTTTAATCAAATTGTTAATTTTTACTTATTTATTAAGTGGAATATTCTTTGGTGGAATATTATAGTTGGGTATGTTGCACAAGCCAGGTTACAGTATTGTCGCAACCGTCTCTATTCAACAAGCCGTGAACATCTACTTGGCAACAGCGTCAGTGGGTCTATTGTGGCAGTGGGCTCAGCTAAGACCATAATAGAAGTAGACAGGTATGACTTTCAGATCACATTAACTAATTGTTAACATACAAATTTTGTAATTCCGCTCACACCACCAAATTACTACAAAACAATGCGAATAACCGCACCTAACCTCAAAAAATTTGTATTTGCTGATGAATGACAAATGAAGTAACAAATTAAACATTTGGAAAAACAGTAAAAGACAAAATAAACATACACCACAAACTTATTTGAAGCTTGAAAGCAGTATTGGCACCCAAAAACACACTTGAAACTTGAACTAGTGAAAGGCAATAGACCCACTGGCAGCGTTGCCACATTTCGCTGTTTACGGCTTGTTGCTTATTTTACTTTTGAACAAGTAGCAAATGTTTGTGTAATAGAAGTATGTGGGTACATGAAAACATAAAAAACCAATTAATGCCCTATTAAAGCCAGACACGCGATTTGTTTTTGAATTCAATGAATATTGAAATTGAACAAGTTGAAAGAAAATAAATTGCATGGTTTGAATTTAATTTGAGCGACACGATTGACGTCAGTAATAATGCATTTTGTCGAATAATGATACCCCTATGTTAGTTATAGATTGACGCAGGTGATTTTGTTTTGTTCCATAACGGTATACAATTAATGTTTTCAATTCAATCACAATGCTGTATATCTCTAATTAACAGTGTTCGCGCATTAAAATCATTTGAGAGAAATTTCTTGCGGTTCAAATATTCATTTAGGTAGGTCTATGTACTGTTACAGATGTTTACAAAAGGCAACCCTTGTAGAAACCAACTTAAACATCCCTTTCAACGAACCATATTTAATTATAAAGTTTTACCTTATCAGAAGCTTTGGAAGTCTATTCTAATCAAAATGATTAATTTTATTTACACACACACTTGATTTTTATTTGCCACAAATAAATAATATTTACATAGGTATTCATATTTTTATTGATATGATAGAGACATAGTTTGGGGTCTTAAAAATGCTCATAAATATTCTGATTAAACCACTATTGTAAATGTTTTGTATTTTAATTATTATACTATTGTTTCTAAATTACATCAATTAGGCGGTTTTCAAGGCTACTTTTAAACACCATTGTCAATGATAATTTATATTATCTGCTTGTATTTATTACTATTATTGTTATTATTTCATAATATTTAGATAAAAAAATTATCTTGATACATTTTACAGAATTATTAAAGATACCAGAGGCTATATAAAGACACCATTCCGGTGATAACCGCAGGACACCTGCTGATTTTATCACTATCATTAATAAACAAGTGGTGTCTCTGTAAAATAAAAATTTCAATTTATTCAATCACCAGGAATTTATCAATACAAAACAGTTTTTAGAAAAATCATTGAAAACTATCAGGAAATTTTCTTAATTTTTTTTTTTAGAAATCCAATTGAAAATTATTTTTGGCAAGCTTCCTGTTGATATTGACTAATAATGGAGTTATTTCAATATAAATTACATTAGGAACTGATAGGAAATTGGATTTTTATAGGCTTCAGCTGCCAAATATTGATATTTTCTAGAACTTTGGAAATACGGCGTGGTGCAAGAGCTCAATTTATTTACTAAATTTTGGAACATTCTAATTTTATTTATAAGAAAATATTTATTAACAGAAAAATCATTTTTTTGAGCTCTGACGTCATGATATGTATACATTATTTGGATTAATTTAAGAATAAGGTGTCATATTATGCGATGCGACAAATTGGTCTATTGTGCTTCCTTTTCTTGAGCTGTTTGACGTGTGTCTCAGTTTATAGCTCCGAAAACTGTCATTTTACAATAATTTAACAAAGCTTTTATTTGACTTTGACACTTTTCACTCAAGTTTAACTGACTTTTCAGTTAATGTGATTTCTACCTTAAATATTTTAGCAACAATTTGGGCGAAATTTTATTCTGATTTGGTTTTTCTAGCAAAATTTTTGTATTTTGTCGACGCCTAGATTAACGCGTTTTTTTGTTTTGAAGCAAAACAAAAATGGTGGACAAAAAAGCTTCTGAACTTTTGCATCACTTTGTATGTTTAGGTAATTTAGGTATGTGTAAGAAATTATTACAATGGACAGTGTGATTTTTTGAGAAACGCCTTTAAAGAATTAGTGTTTTATTGACTAAAAAAAAACCGCATAATATTCGCATTAAACTTTGTGGCCGACAATAATTTTAATCACTCTATTAATTAATTATATAATCTGTTTGCTATGCAAATCATTTATAATTGTCAATTGTTTGGATAAATGGCATTGAAATGACACTATTGCCATATCTTAATCAAGATTTTTTCAAATAAGGGCAAATAATCGACAATTACATAAATTAAATTTAAAGCCAAAACAAAACGTAATTTATATAAACTTTGAGGTTCTCTTCTAGAAAGTGTCAAATTTTTACATCTTTAGCTGCCAAATTTTTTCAAGAATTTGTTAGTTGATTGTTAACGAAAAAATTTGAAAATCAACATATAGTTTAATATAGCTTTATAACTTTTTTTACATATTTATTTTTAATATATATTTTGCACACGAATGCAAAAACATTTGTTGAAAGTAAATCGGTTGTCACTAAAGATTTACAACTGATCCATGCTTCCTCTAGATTTTGACATCACTGTATTTTATGTTGGAAAAAAAGCTAAAAGTTTATTGCCAAGATCTACAAATTCTGTTGTAAATCTTCTAGGTTAATTCTGCTGACCCTTGGGGAACCTCTCTAAGTATGGCAGAATACTATACTTTAGCTATGAAGCACAATAATTCAAAAACATTTGTTGGAAATAAAACAGTTGTCACTGAAGATTGACAACTACTCTATGTCAACTTTAGATTTTGACATACCTAACTGTCATTAAAGTGAAAAGTATAGATTCTCTATTTTATTTTCGTAAAAAAGCTAAAAGAATAAGTTTTTATTGCTAAGATCTAGAAATTTTGTTGTAAATCTTTTGGGTTTATTCTGCTGACACTTGGCGATCTTTTCTAAATATTGCAGAATACTATACTTTAGCTATAAAGCACAATAATTCGAAAACATTTGTAGGAAATGAAACAGTTGTCACTGAAGATTGACAACTACTCTATGTCAACTTTAGATTTTGACATAACTGTCATTGAAGTGAAAAGTATAGACTTTCTATTTGATTTTTGTAAAAAAGCTAAAAGAATAAGTTTTTATTACCAAGATTTACAAATTCTGTTGTAAATCTTCTGGGTTTATTCTGCTGACACTTGGCGATTCTCTCTAAGTATGGTAGAATACTATACTCTAGCTATAAAGCGCAATAATGCAGAAACATTTGTCCGAAATAAATCGGTTGTCACTGAAGATTGACAACTACTCTATGTCAACTTTAGATTTTGGCATAACTGTCATTGAAGTGAAAAGTATAGACTTTCTATTTTATTTTCGTAAAAAAGCCTAGAGAATAAGAAATTGACGATTAATATACTGGCTGCCAAATACATTGTCTACTACATAGGTACTACCTATATGGTATTTTTCTAGTAGTAGATGCTCTACTACTAATAGCATCTACTACTAGAAATATCATAAGTACCTAGGTAGTAGTCAATGTATTTGGCAGCCAGTGTATTAATCGTCAATTTATTTTCCATATCTAATAAACAATGTATCTCAGACGAAGGTCATTCTCAAAAATAGCGTAATTTAGTTGCAAAATCATCGCGACATTCACCTGATAATTTGATTCGATTTTGGCCATTTGGTAATCGATAGTAATAAAATTACACTTGAAGCTTATAAATCGCTAAATTAACCTAAATTATCGATAACAACATTGCGATACTATAATCAATGACCTAAAAAATGCTAACCGGAAATGATACTAGCGTGCCAATAAATGAAAATGTGTCCAACGATTAGACATTATACTCAATTGGATGGGTTTTGAAAACGTTGTCAAATTTTTTTATTAATCATTATACAATTGATAATTGATATCTTTGTCAGATAATACTCAAAATAACAATAAAATATATTATCGATATAAGATTAGATGAAGTAGAACTAATGGCAATTTCTCGTAATTATTATCTTTTCGGCTCAGTCTTAAAGATGATTCGTCGGTATAAATCATCTCTTCTGAAAGCTTTTTCGTTTTCTGCTCATTAAGCAATTTCCAAAGTTTATTTTCTTAGCTTCCAAATTAGGGGCAATTGTAGTTTTTGAGAAGTTACAGCAATTTTTATTGTCTCTTCGGCTATATACCAACCTGGAACCTCAATAAAAACTCACCAGCCAGCAGAAATAGTTCAGTTTTAATAAGATTTATACTACTACAGATGCTACATAACCTCCAAATCATCATATTTAATTAAATACGTTTGGATGATCAATCTGGGGTAAGCCATCCCAAGCTTGTTGAGTTGAATTAGACAAATCTTCTAAGGTGATCGAAGAGCGGAAGTAAACTACTTATTAGTCTTACATCTATGCTCTATAGGTGTCAAATCTGGCAGTCGTGAAGGCCAAACGAATACGTTTTTATTGGCCTGATCTAAAAATTATGTTGTATATAGCCTGTTTCTTTCTGTTGCATTGTCTCGGCAGTAGGTTTAGGTAAATTGGTAATACTTGAAAGGTATTTATTGCAAATCATGATCCAGGTTTTAACCTGGATAATCCTCTTCCACGTCTAAATCGCCTAGCTAAGTAGTTGCTTCCAGAGTTGGCTTTATCGGTGGTTCCTTTTTTTTCCATTGCTCTGGCTTCAAAATATTCAAACTTTTTTGAAAAAACATTGTAAATAATATAAAAATAATAAGTGAAGTAGGAGATGTTCAACCTAGCGTTTGGAAATCTATATATATAAAAGAAAGTCGTGTTTGTTACAACACTTATAACTCGAGAACGGCTAGACCGATTGCCATGGTTTTTGATTTGTTGGATTTGTTTCCGTCCCGAAAAGCAGAATACATCTTAAAAACAATGAAAACTCGATATGTGTAATGAATACTTAATCATTTCAATAGATGCTGATTTGTTTATTACATGTCAAACATTTATTGTCCAATCCTGTCAAATAGTGTAACAACTATTTTTTTCTTTTTGGAGCTTATGGCCTGGTTGCTGAGACCTTTAAGCCACAACTTTATTTTTTTCTGAAGACATCATGTGTGCGTTCAGAAATTTATTTTTTGTAAAATGTCTACAAAATTCAGGTACTGTTATATTTGTTTTTAATTCCCGAAAATAATACCTAAGATTTATTCTACAGTAAAAACATAAAATCATCGGAAAGGAAGGAACGGAATTTAGGGAATAAAAAATCAGTTGGTAAAGGTTATAAGATTAAGGAAAAAAATCTACAAGTTAAAAAAAGTGTAAATGTCTTTTTATAGGTTGTCTATGATTTTTCTTGATAAGCTATTCGTACGTAGTGGTTATATACTCTTTGAGCTATTGTCTATGTCTCGAAAGTTCAGGCACTGTTATTATATTTGGTGGTTTTATGCGAGTGCACATTTTAATAACAATGCCGCGTCCTAGAAGATCTAATCTTTCCCAGCGAAGCCGTAATGCAATTAGGCAACGGAATATCGCGAGTCAATTATCTGCGAGAAATTGCACGCGTCGATACTTAAAGGAAAATTTAAAGATGAGGAAGTTCTTATTCCAAAGATTCCGATGATCCCAACGGATATGCCCTTTGAGTTTAAACGAATTCAATTCCCGATTCGTCTTGCCTTCGCCATGACGATCAACAAATCACAGGGCCAATCCTTGACTATTTGTGGCCTCAATCTAGAAAATGCATGTTCTCATGGTCAATTGTACGTGGCATGCTCACGTGTCGGCAAACCATCCGCTTTATTTGTTCTTGCGTCTGACCAAAAAACAAAGAATGTTGTTTACCACAAAGTGCTTAAATGAAAATCCTCTTAATGAATTAATCCGAGTTTTATTTTTTTTCCCAATCTGCACAACATAGTTTTCAATCATTTTTTTCTGACATGAGTTTGAAGTACTTAATTATTATTTTTTTTTATTTTTATTCTCATTCTGTATGTATGTTTTCATCCTCATTCATCATAATAAAATACTTTTTTGTTTCTATCTATATAAATAAATTATTTTGTATCATTGTTTTACGTTCATCAAAGCCTAAATTAGTTCAGCTAAAAAGTAACACGACATTCATTGTCTGTTAGACGGTACGAAGTTCGCCGGGTCAGCTAGTACAAAATAAAGTGTAGAAAGCGGAATTACAAGAAAAAGTGAAGTAAGAGATATACATTTTAACATTCGCGCATCTACAGAAAGACAATATAAAAAAGTATGAGGAAAGAAACAGTAAAACAAGGCAAAAAATGTAAAGCTTTTGTTTAAAAGAGAATGGTAGTTGTGATTAGCATCTCAAACAGCCACGGTCTGCTTTTTATGAGTTTTAGGGACTCTTTCATATCCGCTGGTACGTATTTTGATACGTATTTGAACATTAATCTTTAAGCTCTCTTTGATTTACTTATCCAAATGCATTCAATTTCAGCATTGAAGCAATTTTAATTTTTGACAGTTTACAGATTTTTAACATTTTTGATTTGTTCACAATCTTTATCTCAAGTTTTATTTTTGAGCTTTATTTAAAAAACAAGAAAATATGCATCTTAATATTGCTTATAATTGAGAAATGCCTATTAAACTATAGTTTAAGCCCTTCTGTCAGTTCTGTATCAATCGTTCTCATTTCTAAACTATAAAAGTAAGAAGAACTACTCAATAGACCCTTTTATAAAAACAAACTAGTTTTTGGAAGACTATAGCTGGTTATCTATATTTCCATCATTTCTCTTCTTATTAGAACCATAATTAATCTTACAAAATCAGTAAGCTGATTTAATAATAAGTACCGCATCAAATGAACATAAAAAATAGCTTTTTACTTTCATTCATGTTATACAGTGTGATTATTTAAATAAGAGTAAAAAAAACATCTGAAAAAGAGGTCTGTTTGAACTGTAATACGCAAAAAAAATATTTCAAAAACAATGATTTATAGACCTATTTAAAAAAAATTCAATAATTAAATGGATGCCAAAAGAGGCAGCTTTTCAAGATTTGTAATTATTTTGATAAAGGCGTATTTTTTGTTCTATAAAAACAGTACTAATTTTTTAAAGAATAGATTTTAATTAATTAATAAATGCCGGTGGCGGGCTCCCTGAACAAAATCTTTTCATTGTAAGCCAAACATTATTCCAACTTTCTTTCTGTGTCTTTCAAAAATTAACCAAAGCCGTTTGTTTACTGAAAACTTTGAACACTAAATAAACATTGGTTTTTGTTGCACAAAGCCAAGCTTTAATCAGTTTCCAGATACATTTATCTGGTTTATTCAGCAGTTATTATCTGAAACGGAAGAGATTTTGAATAGGAACCGTTGCAACCAACCACAATCGGTTATCACGGTGGCTTTTCCAACTTTTGATTGTACATCTAGTAGGATAATCTACCGCAATATACACTGTTAAAGCATAAATGATAATTAAATCAAAATTCCTTGAGATATACAGTAGGTTGTCTCAAATTCATTCAAATCTGAATGAGTTCCAATAGGAACAAAACATGTCCAAATTTACAGATGAATTTGCATTTGTCTTCTCAATTTTATCAGATTTTTAAAGTGCTTATTTTTCAAGGTAGACCACTTTAAGTAGAGCAGTTTTTAATTTTTTTGCGAAAAAGTGTTTTATCGGGGTAAATTAGTCATTTATGTTTTGGGAATTTTTCATTTATTTTTTAAATGTTGTTTTTTTTTTAAATTTACTAAGAAACTAAAATAAAAAATTAGGAAATAATTGTCTTTTTACTCAAATTTATCTGTAGACACTCTTTAAATGTGCATCTTAGAATTTTATTGGAAGTTTAACCGTTTTGTCTAAGCCTGTCGAATTTTCATAATAGTTGACTTTTTTTTTGTTTTTCAGAAAACGGCTAAAGGTACTATGAAAATTCAAGAAGAATGTTTGGTATTTTATATATTTTTTTAAATATGAAAATTACAAGTTTTGTCATCTTGATATAAAAAGTTTCTGATAGATGTCGCTACCTATTACATTATACGGAAGTATTAGGCTGTTAAGACTCATTTGTCATAGCAAATTTACTCCAACAACAGGCTGTTGCGTCTAGCCGAAGAGCGAAACATGCCTGAGTTTTAAATTAATTTGATTTGACTTATCTTAAGCTTTTATTGGAAGTTTAACCATTTTGTCTGAGTCTGTCTAATTTTTATAATAGTTGACACATTTTCTTTGTTTGACAACTGCTGAAGGTATCATAAAAATTCAAGCAGAAAGTTTGGGATATTTTTTTTTAAATACGGAAATCCTATAAACTATTTACATGGTTATGAGACTTCTATGTAAAAAGTTTCTGATAGATGTCGCTACGTATTACATTAAACGGAAGTAATAGGCTCTTGGACTATAAGAATATAAGACTTATTTGTTATAGCGTGTTAAAGTAATCTCAAAGGATTTAGCCGCTATCTATTCACACAATTAATAGAACATTAGTACAAAAATTAGAAGAAATTTCCAATAAAAATTTAAGCTAATCTTTTTAAAAAAATTGATGTCATTAGTTTTTTTGATAATTTTTATAAATACAGCGTGATTAAGAATTACTTTTTTTTGAGTTGGCAACACTTTTTAGAAATTTTTTTCTTTGTCTAGTTGGAACACTGTACGTATGATTACGCTTGTTTGACAAATATTTAACATAACACTTATAAAAAATTGTAGGTTATGTCACGGGGACTAACTTTTTAAAGAAATATGTCAATGATGTTGTCAGTGTTAAAGGTGTCACCCGTCAACAACAGGAAGTGGTTGCAGTTGTACCATGAAAAAAGGTACTATGAAAATTCAAGAAGAATGTTTGGTATTTTATATATTTTTTTAAAAACGAAAATTACAAGTTTTGTCATCTTGATATAAAAAGTTTCTGATAGATGTCGCTACCTATTACATTGTACGGAAGTATTAGGCTGTTAAGACTCATTTGTCATAGCAAATTTACGCCAACAACAGGCTGTTGCGTCTCGCTGAAGAGTTTCAATTAGAACGAAACATGCCTGAGTTTTAAATAAATTTGATTTGACTTATCTTGAGCTTTTATTGGAAGTTTAACCATTTGGTCTGAGTCTGTTTAATTTTCATAATAGTTGAGATATTTTCTTTGTGAAAGTATCATAAAAATTCAAGCAGAAAGTTTGGGATATTTTTTTTTAAATACGGAAATCCTATGAAAACTATTTACATGGTTTTGACACTTCTATGTAAAAAGTTTCTGATAGATGTCGCTACGTATTACATTATACGGAAGTAATAGGCTCTTGGACTATAAGAATATAAGACTTATTTGTTATAGCGAGTAAGGATTTAGTCGCTATCTATTCACACAATTAATAGAACATTAGTACAAAAATTAGAAGAAATTACTAATAAAAATATAAGCTAATCTTTTAAAAAAAAGATGTAATTAGTTTTTTTGATAATTTTCAGAAATACACCGTGATCAACAATGACTTTTTGAATTGGCAACACTTTTCTAGTTGCAACACTGTACGTATGATTACGCTTGTTTGACAAATATTTAACATAACACTTATAAAAAAAAAATTGTAGGTTATGTTACGGCGACTAACTTTTTAAAGAAATATGTCAATGATGTTGTCAGTGTTAAAGGTGTCACCCGTCAACAACAGGAAGTGGTTGCAGTTGTACCATTTTAAAATGAAATGTAGGATCTCAAACAGTTCTATTTGATCACGCTGGATATAATATTAATTATATATATTCAAAATACATTTTTATTATTTTATATAATTAAGAAATTGAGGTCTTATTTGTTGATTTTATACTTTATTAAACAATTATTTTGATATAGATTTATATATAGATAACAATTTAGGGTGAATCTTTAGGAAACAATATCTGAATTTAAACTAGACTACTGATTTGAATATTTTTTTTTAGATTTTTTTATGTCACTTTTTATAAATTTAATTTTTTGACAGGGTTTTGTGTTTTATTTTATAGGGGAATTTTACAAGTAATGTTGATCACAGAGATTAACTAAAAGAATACAGAATACAGAAGAAAATAGATGACAAATACAACACGAAAACAAATAGCAAAACAAAATGAGAATGAATAACGGAAGCGAGGGAAAATAAATTCAAACCAAAATAAATTAATAACCTTTTTTCTTTGAAAAAAGCTTAGAATTTTAAGGATAAAACAAATTAAATAAAAAATATATTGAAATAATAAATATCTGAATACAAAGTCAGACAAACGTCAAAAACATTGTAAAAATTTTTTGAAAACAAGAATACCGTATTAAACTTATTACAGTTCAAATTCTATATTAGAAAAATCAATAATAATTTTATTAATGCTTTTGATTATGTTTGATTATTTGAATAACAAAGTTAGATTAAAATCTGTAAATAAGCCATTTAGTGGCTACAGGGCGACCGATAGGCACATAGAAACAAGTTACAAACTTATAGCAGTTCTTTTTTTGTCAGAAATTTGAAAAAGTTCAAAATCAAAAGCAAATTAAGTAAACAAAAAAGTATTGAAAAATAGATATCTGGACACAAAATCAGACAAATGTAGACGTCATTATAAAAGAAATTTAAGAACAAAAACAAAAAAACCGTATTAAACTTAATAATATAATGTAAAATCTATATTAGAAAAATCATTAGTTATTTTATTGATGCTTTCGATTATGTTTGATTATTCAAATAAAAACACCGATTAAAATCGGTTAAGCCGTTTAGTAGCTAGAGAGCAACAAGCAGCTAATTTTATAAGAAAAAATTTAACATCAGATTTTGCTGCGAAAAAGTCTATATCAGACCATAGTTTTCGAATATTAAAATCGGCTTGACCGTTTAGTGGCTAGAGAGCGACAAACAGGCACACAAAAGCCCAAAATTTATAGTACTTTTTTTGGGAAAAAATTTGAAAAATTTACAACAAATCTTAAGCGGATTAAATTCAAACCAAAATAAATTAAAAAGCTTTTTTCAAAGAAAAGCTTAGAATTTTAAGAATAAAGCAAATTAAATAAAAAATATATTAAAATAATAAATGTCGGGATACAAAGTCAAACAAACGTTATATAACATTATAAATTTTTTTTTAAAACAAGAAAACCGTATTAAACTCACTACAGTACAAATTCTATATTAGAAAAATCAAAAATGATTTTATTAATGTTTTTGATTATGTTTGATTATACGAATAAAAAAGTTAGATTAAAATCTGTAAATAAGCCATTTAGTGGCTACAGGGCGACAGATAGGCACATAGAAACAAGTTACAAACTTGTTCTTTTTTTGTCAGAAATTTGAAAAAGTTCAAAACATAACAGAGACAAAAAGAAGAGATATAAAAAAAAATGTTGAATAAAAAGAGATAGATGTCAGAGACAATTAAATCTACACTAATATTATAAAGAGGAAAGATTTGTATGTTTGTATGTTTGTAATGAATAGGCTCAAAAAGTACTGGGCCGATTTAAAAAATTCTTTCACCAATAGAATGCTACATTCTTCCTATTTGACATAGACTACATTTCATTTTAAAAAAAATTAGGAATCTTTGGGGTAAAATTTGAACAATGTAACCGAAGGTGTAGAAAAATGAGTCTTAAAATGAAACTATTAGCGATAGAACAAAATAATGTACAACAATATTGAAGAACATCATAATGTCTACAAAAAACTCCGCGGTAGCATATGTCCAACTATTGTAGTTATGTCACTACAACAACTTTTTTCATTTTAAACATTAATGAAAATGCTAACCAAATTCAAACCATGCTATTTATGTGTTTATATTAATCCTTATCCAAATAAATTATTTTATGGTCAAGACCATTTAACTACCTAAAAAATAGTTTTTAAATTATTTAAATTGGACTTTCCATTCAAAAGATATTACGAATTAAAAACCTCAAACAGTAAACAAAACCGCCATACCGCCGTGGCCGTTGTTTGCGATGCAGTCTGAAAAGCGCGCCGGGCATCGCGGCGGGCGGGGTGGAGGGGGCACTGGGGGGGCAAATTTCCAAAAATAAATAACTGTCTACTCTGTGCGAAGCCGGGACGGGCTGCTAGTTAAGAATATAATTGCAATTGAGGTAAAAACTGCAACCAAAATGTGACTGGTCAGAAAAAAATTGATAATAGAAAAGACTAAAACTAGTAAATGCAAACGAAAAAATAAAATTGTGTTGAGTATGATAAAGCCGCAGATAAGGTAGATTGTGAAAATTAATTTAGAATAAAACTTTCATTAAAAAAAAAAAAAAAAATCAAACGTGCTATTATCTAAACATAATCAAGCAAAAACAATTTAGTGCTTAGAAAAAATGTACTAAGAGTATAATGAAAGGTTTGGTAAAATAATAATATAAAAAGTTTTAGTAAAAGAGAAAAATTTGCAGAATAAAGAAAGGTGCAGATGGCAAATACAATATGAAAACACAACAAAAAAATATCAAAGAAGAAAAAATAATACAATATAGCATAGAAAATAATATAGAAAAAAAATTTAAAAAAGCCATCACCCTTTTTTTTAATAATATATGCGAAAAAAATTTTTTTTTATGGAGGATTTAGGGTATAAAATATAGATGTTTTTTACAGTTCTTTATTGCATCTGAGAGCTGTCAGATGCAATAAAGATCTGTAAAAAAGAACTGTAAAAAACTAAAAAACTCTACACTTATTAGCCTAAATTCTTCATAAAAAAATTTTCTTCGCATATATTATTAAAAAAAAAAGGGTGATGGCTTTTTTAAATTTTTTTTCTATATTATTTTCTATGCTATATTGTATTATTTTTTCTTAATAGAAAAAAACAATTATAAATGGAAGGTTGCTTCTAATAGAGACAATTTATGGTAAATGCAACTAAAGTCAAATTAAGAAAAAATTGAGAGAAAAGAAAATATGGTGGATGAGGGATAATTTGACGGTAGCAGAAAACAAAATTAAAAATGCGAAAAAAAAGTGAGACAATAACAAAAGATAAAATAAAGTAAAACAAAAAAAAAATGATGGAAGTGGTACGGAAAAGTAAACTGATAGGTAACAAATGGAAATAAAAAGGATTATAAAAATATTTAAATTAAAAATTGATGTGATATCTGTCAACTTCTGACAATGCAAAAAAATTGAAAAAAATTTGTATTATTGGAATAAGTGTAAACTGTAGTTATTAATTTATTCATTCTATTGAATACTTATTGATTGAATAAAATATTTTTTTTATAAATGTAAATATTTTATGTAGGTGGGTCTTATTTTTTCTTATTAATTTTTGATGCGCTATGTACTTATTAACCATGATTTGATGCTCGTTTAGCATTAATTTATTCAATAAACATCATATGACAGCTAATCTCCATAATCGTTCCTGGTGTTCTGATAAACCGGGAGTTTATCACATATCAATGCTATCCAGTATCTATAAATCAATTATCCCATTATGCATATTATATAATGAATTCATGTCTTTCCAGTAGATTTCGTTGATGTATTAGGACCCAAACAAACAGATGTTCCATTAATTTTTCTAACAGAGTAAACACAATTTGGTTTAAAACTCACATAGGATCTCTGCCTACCATATATCTTATCGTCTGCAGAGAGAGAAATTGGAAAATATTTGAATGATTAATGTATCTCGGAGACCTCGTTTTAGACGTAGAAAATGCGAACGAAAAATAGAATTCTAAATTGAACTCCTAATTCGATAATGCGTTTTTGGTTTTTATTGAGCTTTTTTCGACGAAAAACCCAATATGCAAGAGAATAAAAGTTTTTCTTCAATATAAAAATATATTTTAAAAATGCAATAATAGTAAATTAAAAAACTAGGTTACTAAGACATGTCTTAAAGCACGCATTCAAGTAAGTGCTTTAAGGTCTTATAGAACGTGTTTTTTATACTATTTTTTGTAATTTGTTTTTCCGAAAATCGTCTTGGAAACAACATTTTCCTGCTTATTTACGCGCAGGAAAATTGAGTTTTTGCCCTCATCGCTCAAACATCAGTAGTTTCCGTTCGTTCCCAATGCATGTAAAGACAATTTTTCCACACCGCGGTGTTTTTTCCTTTGCAAGCGAAACTAGGGGAAATGACTTAGTCAGGTTTGTATTGAAATCCAGAGACGTCACGTCAAACTGTCAATTGTCACACAACCATTCTACAAAAACACAACGTTCCAAAAAGTTTATAAAATTTCGAAATATCTACGTTATTCTTCAACATTAAGCAAAGTTTAAGCATAGAGTATACAGACCAAAGGGATTTCTTGCTTTGATGTTGTTGAAAATATGCCGATAAGCAATTCTCGGTGAAATTTTTGATTTTTCCTTTTTTGCATCAATCTAAAAATTTGTTGTATGGTTAAAAGCGGCTTTTCTCAGGAAGCAAATTTGATACTGCTCTATTTGCAGATTCTCTAATTTCAGGTGGAGTTAAAATTTCTTTATCGGAGTCGCTCATATTTACAAATTTGAAACGAAAATTCGCAGAAGAAAATGGCGGAATAAATTTTTAAAACGATGCTCTTTTATTTCAATAAAACCATAGCAACAAAACAATAAAACTATTTCAAATTTAAAAAATTAGATAATCGGCGTGGGCAACGCTACCAACCAAAAAACAAGTAAAAAACTAAATCATTTATTATCAAAAAATTAGTTATTTATTATTAAAAAATTAGTTATTCGTTGCAAAAAAAATTGTACCTAACTTTTTCGGAAAGAAATGTCCCCCATTCGCAATAGATGCAGCACTCCCTTCGGTCGTGCTGCAAACAAATTGCTCATGTGGGAAAAAATTGACAAACTTGATTTTTGTGGAATTTGTAAAAAAAATTCTAAAATTTGTAAATTTCGTCTTTTTTACGATTTCCGGAAAAATTTAATACAAAACACGTCAGTAAAATCTCTTACTTGACTCGGAGCTTTAAATTTAGCCCCTCTTCAGTAATGTGAAATTTTCCTGACTTTTATGTAAAATTTTTATGTTGTTTCTAAGCATTTTTTTGTAATTTGATCGATTTAGGGATTTTTGAAGTGGGTTGGCAATAACTTGAAAACTTTAAAAGTGAACATTTTATCTAGTTGGTTTTTTTTTGTTTTATCTAAAAATACTAATCCTGTCATAAACACAAAACACAAAAATGAAAGAAAACTTTACATGGGACGCTTTCCAAAATCCGTGAAATAACGAAAATTATTTTGGTTTTTATTATTATTATTGTAAAATACTTACTTTTTTAGGTTAAGTGACATATAGTCTGTAATTTTTGGTTTACTGGAATCGGTTGTTTTTAGGTTCACCATTCTATGCCATATTTTACATAAATATACTTTCCATTAATTGTTCACTTTACTTTGCTGTTCGAAAATTGCAATTTTAATTCACAATATTATTGACAGACAGGTAAAAAGTCAAATTAAGTTTTACCAACCTAATGGCTTATAACCTCACCGAAACCTATGACGTAGCGTTCTCTAATGAGTCTATTAGAGTATGAAAATAGAGGCAAATTCCAAAAAACATATACTGGAATTGTGCAACGCAATACTAAGTTTGCCCACAGCCCTGCTCTGCTTTTTTTTTGTTTTTCCTCTTTATTTGTTTTTATTTAAAAAGAGGACACAGTGATACAAACTCGCAACTTGTAATTAGAAAAACCGAGAAGCCAAAAACCCAAAAACTAAACAAGTACCTAACTTCAGAAACAGCCGAAACTCTCTTAAAATCATTTACACAGCCACACATTAAGTATAAAGACACAAAATAATTAATTTCTAGTCTATCGCTTACCGAGGGACAATCTTATGGGTCGCCTTTCAAATGAAGGGTTACAAAAATTATTCTTATCTGTATTTAGCACCTACCATTTCTGTTTTCACATGATTTTTTGAAATAGTTTTAGGCCGTGCTTTCTGTCAGTTTTTATTTTTATTTTTTGTTGTTGGTACTTATTAAGTTAGCTACTAACGGATGGTGCTTCTAAGTTTGCTTCCAAAAAAATTTTTTTTGATTTTTGCAAGTACTCAGCATAGTACTCTTCTAATGTTTGTGTTGGTATACTGCTTTAGCTACTGTGGTTTTGTTATCAAAAATGTTTTGTTATTTCTTTATTAATTTTGAGATTTATTGAAACTGCGGTTTTTTGTGGCATATTTGTCTAAGAGAGAAAGTATCTTGAATAATTTTTTTCTTATTGCTTATAGTGAAGTTTTTGTTATTTTAAGATTTATCATCTAGGTTTTTATAGGTTCATCTTTTGTAGTATTTGAGTAAGTACCGTACCGTGATAAGTACCAACAATCCCTTTTTTGGCGTGTTTTTCTACAGATTCGTAATTTTTTAAAACGGTGTTTTGTTTTTGGATTTTTGGTTTATTTTTGCATTAAAATTGTTGCAGAATATTTAAAGGTATCGTTTAATGTTGCTGATATTTTATCGTAGAAGGCTTCTATTTGGTTTTTTGTCTAGTCTGTGATTAGAGCATACAGTTGCACAAACTTTAAAATTGAAATATATAATATAATGTTGATATGATATTTTACTCAGAATACTTCTGATGCGTTTTGTAATCGGTTTTTTTGTAAATAAAAAATTAAACTTTTTTTGTCGATTTATTTTTAGAGATAGTTTAGAGTTTTAGTTTTAGCTTTTTTTCGTAATTTTCCAATTTTAAAAAGATACAGAAAATGGTTTTCTGAAAACCTGTAACTTTTTCATAAGAGCCACAGGCAAATCAAATTTCAAAGTATTCCGAATTTGCACAGCATGATTTGGAATGCTGCTTTGGAGGCATACTTTACTATTTCTCAGTCAGGTCAGGTCAAATTTATAAGGTATTCTTTACCATTTGTCAGTCAAGGCTTGTGTAAGCTTTTGGTGGATCAGAGCGCTTGCCAACCAACCTGTCGGACAATATTCAATAGGATTCAAGTCAGGACTTATCGCGGGACACTCCATAATTTAAATTTTACGTAAGAGAATTAACCGAGTACAGGCATCATGGCGCTACGTGGTGGGATATACAGAGCATTAATGAACAATTTTCGCCTTACAGATTTTTCATTTTTCTTCTATCAAAAGTTTAGTTTGAAATTTTTTTTGAACGCCTTTTTTAATTTTTGAGCAGTGATTCTCTTAGCACACTGCTATAGCATCTGTAATTTTGTTATTTAAAATTTTAACGTCATCTTGCTGTAGCTGTCTTTGTTTTAGTAGTCTTACTACAGATCTGGAATGTTTCAAAGATGTTTTTTCGTTTTTTGATTTCAGGTTTATTTTTGCATATAATGGCATATAAAAGATATTATTTAATATTACTGATATCTTGTTGCAGAAATAAGCTTCTTTTTCGTCTTCTAGATTATACTTTATGCTAAAATATAATGTTTGATATGGTACCCTACTGGAGATATTTTTGATGTTTTTCATGTAACTGATCACATGATGGCTTTTTATGAATAATAATCATATTTTTTCATTGATTTATTCTTAGAAATGTCTAGTTTTTGGCTTTTTTAAGGTTTTGCTTTTTTCCTGATTTCGCTGAGTAAAAAAAAAAACTAAAGAAACATTTTTTAGACTATCTATGACAAAATAAATGATATATTCTCCAATCTCATATATGTATTTGAGTAAAAAAAATATCTACAAATCGTAGTAACTCTTAGGTTATACTTCAAAATATAATTAACAACGCAAAACAAAAGGAAAACGGAAAGCATGCCACATTTGCGTAGCATACTTTGCACCAATCTACAAAAAACTCTTCCATTTTTCAGTTAGAGCTTGTGTAAGCTTCTGTACGGTTTGCGGTGGATCAGAGCGTTTGCAAACCTGTCTACCAAGCTGATCTTGAATGTTCAATAGCATTTAAGTCCGGACTTATCGCGGGCCATTGCATGACCTGAACTTCACGTTCTTCTAGCAATATATCCAGCATCAGAGTTCACACGATTCTTCAAAACATTTTTGATGTATTGTAAAAACGTTTGAGATATACCCGACCGTAAATTTTATAGCACTAATTCATCAAAAAGTCAGACACCCAAAATCACAGTTAGGATCGTTTTCTAATTAGGACAGTATTCAGCCACCTGGCTGGTAGCTGGTTATTCATAAATCCAAGGCACAATCTAAATTGAATTGCACTTTTTTTCCTTCCTTTGTAGCCTGTTCCCATCTTTATATAATTTATCGCATTTATTTTTTTTGGGAATTACAACAAGCTTTGCTCTGTTTTCAACACTGATTCCAGCCCAAACCCTAACTGATCCAGGGCCAAATCTAGTCACTTCTCGTGCAGAAAATTGCTCACCAGGGCGTTTAGCTGGTGTCATCTGTAAAAAGCACCGACATCTAGTGACAAAGTTGCCAAGCTCTAATGTTCTATGATTTCTAGCAAATTTGCAAAAAAAATTTATTTCTTATTTGCTTCTTATAGACAGTTTGATCAGAAATTTCTATTTTATTTGCTTGTTTTATGCCGTTTAAGGAATCTAGTGCTGAAGGAGTACGCTTACGTAGAAGGAATAGTTCAGAATTTTGAGCTATTTTTTTTTTCGCTATTTGAGCTTTTCTAAAACTCTGAGAGTTTTTAGGGCGGTAGTTTTAGCCGACAATAAATAGTATAGTACTTGGGGTACATTTCTTTTTGTTATAACATTGATCATTGATTTTATAAGGGGTATTTTTTTTTGACGCAATTTGCAGAAGAATAATGGTGAAGGGGCGGGGGTAACTAAATTCATATAATTAAATTACCTAGTTTCACTAAAATACAATAATTGTCAGATTGTTTAACCACATTCTTTTTCTGATTAGGAATACAACTTAAATACTGCATAAATACACGATTAACAGACTACATCATTATCAACGATCTACTACAACTCACCCCCTTTGTGGTCCGTTAAGAAACCGCCTCGAACGGATTAGATTAACCATACATGAAACACATTCACACATATAATGTACCTGTGAATAATATTTACCATCCTTGGCGGCAGCACCAAACCTGGCTTCAAAGATCTCTCCAATCTTTTTAAGAAATCTGAGAAGCTAGATCTCAACCGGAAAACAAGAATTGTTAATCGGCGTCGAGAGCCAACAGCTGTGTCAATTCTGACACAAATAATCTGCAAGCTCTTTAATAAAAACAAGTATGCCAATAATGACATATATGTATCTGCATGCATCATAATAATCAATATAATGTAATAAGGTCTTACATGTGCTCTTTCCTAAGATTAGAGCAGGTCGTTTCAGTACTCAAACCTAGCTGCCATGCCTAAGCCAGCCACATTATTAGAAGAAGGTAGGATCTGTCACCTGGCAAGGTTACTGAAACAGAAATGCTAAGACACTACATTCGCAATTCATTTGCACACAATAACAAGTTATATTTGTTCGAGTGTAGAGATAACTATCACTCTCGTTCTCTCGACTTTACTTGACTATGCACGAGTACCGCACTCGACACTCCTACGAGTACTACCCGCTGTTCGGTGTCTACTGACCTTACGGCAATCGTATCATCCCTCAGCTAAGCGCTCTGCGCAATCTCCACTCAGTTTTGACTTAAATAATTTATATTAATAAATGTATAAAATTTTTTAAAACTCTTTTTGTAAGAAGCTGAACTCTTATATTGAAGTAACTTTTTAAAAAGTTACTCTGTATATCACACTCTGTTTATTGCATAATGGCTTCATTGTATTTGTTTGCTGTAAACATAATAGACAACAAAACAAAATAAAAATTTTGTCTAAAAAACATTTTCTCACATTTCAAGAACTTTGCTATACTCTCATTCTGTCGTTGTTTTTAATAATAACGTTGAAAAGCGCGCAGAAACAGCCGTTATTTTCTGTAATTACCTCATATTTATGCCTACAAGCTCGTCTTGCTGTTATAATAATTAGTAATTTGAACGTCTGTTGCATAAGAGAAGATGGGAGTAATAATTTTCAAAGGAAGAGAAAGTATCCGACCGTATTTATGTAGATTAATGTAAATCAAAGTCAAAATTCAAAACACGCTTGACGATAAGAGTTGGTTAAGTTCATTTGGCTCGACTTCAACTCCATTACATTGCTTTTCTCTTATTATTCTTTTTGCTCTACTCGAAAAATTCTAAACCATTTTTAAATATGAATAGACTTATGAAACGTAAATAATGTTGGGAATTTAGCATCGTAAAGAAAGAAAAACATTCGTATGCTAAATTTTTGAGCGAAACTTTTCAGCGTTTTGGATTTTTTCAAATAAAAATGCTGAGAGAGTATTCAAATCGGGTGAAGGCTGGGCTGAAGTAGTGGCGGTTATTGTCTAATTTGCTTCATTTGAATGTATAGTGAGAAAAATTTGAGTAAATAGACGAAAAATTCCATTACTTAAAATGCTTGAAGCGATGATGCTTTCATTTAGTGTTTACAGATGAGTTATATATAACTTTTTTATCCAATCTGAACTCATAATAGGCTTTTTATCCACACTTTGCACCTAAAAAGGGACAAATTACTCACTAGTGAAATAATAGCCTTTATTATTACACAAGTGAAATAATGGTATTGGTATTAATATTAAACAGAAATTACTAAAATCTATATAAATTATTTTTTTTACAATTACTCGAAAAACAGGTGATTAGATCAAAAGTCATTTCTCAAATTCAAAACAATTTAAGATAAAGTTATACGCTGAAACCTGTCACTGCCAATTCATTCAAATCTGAATCTGTTTAACTTTTTTATCCAATCTAAACTCATAATAGGTTTTTTATCCATACTTTGCACCTAAAATGGGACAAATTACTCACTAGTGAAATAATAGCCTTTGTTATTTTACAAGTGAAATAATGGTATAGGTATTAATATTAAACAGAAATTAGTAAAATCTATACAAATTATTTTTTTTACAATTACTCGAAAAACAGGTGATTAGATCAAAAGTTATTTCTCAAACTCAAAACAATCTAAAATAAAGTTATACGCTGAAACTTGTCACTGGAAATTCATTCAAATTTGAATCTGTTTAACTTTTTTATTCAATCTAAACGCATAATAGGCTTTTTATTTACACTTTGCACCTAAAAAGAGACAAATTACTCACTAGTGAAATAATAGCTCTTATTATTTCACAAGTGAAATAATGGTATAGGTATTAATATTAAACAGAAATTAGTAAAATCTATACAAATTATTTTTTTTACAGTTACTCGAAAAACAGGTGATTAGATCAAAAGTCATTTCTCAAACTCAAAACAATCTAAGATAAAGTTATACGCTGAAACTTGTCACTGCAAATTCATTCAAATCTGAATCTGTTTAACTTTTTTATCCAATTTAAACTCATAACAGGCTTTTTATCCACACTTTGCACCTAAAATGGGACAAATTACTCACTAGTGAAATAATAGCCTTTATTATTTTACAAGTGAAATAATGGTATAGGTATTAATATTAAACAGAAATTAGTAAAATCTATACAAATTATTTTTTTTACAGTTACTCGAAAAACAGGTGATTAGATCAAAAGTCATTTCTCAAACTCAAAACAATCTAAGATAAAGTTATACGCTGAAACTTGTCACTGCAAATTCATTCAAATCTGAATCTGTTTAACTTTTTTATCCAATTTAAACTCATAACAGGCTTTTTATCCACACTTTGCACCTAAAATGGGACAAATTACTCACTAGTGAAATAATAGCCTTTATTATTTTACAAGTGAAATAATGGTATAGGTATTAATATTAAACAGAAATTAGTAAAATCTATACAAATTATTTTTTTTACAGTTACTCGAAAAACAGGTGATTAGATCAAAAGTCATTTCTCAAACTCAAAACAATCTAAGATAAAGTTATACGCTGAAACTTGTCACTGCAAATTCATTCAAATCTGAATCTGTTTAACTTTTTTATCCAATTTAAACTCATAACAGGCTTTTTATCCACACTTTGCACCTAAAATGGGACAAATTACTCACTAGTGAAATAATAGCCTTTATTATTTTACAAGTGAAATAATGGTATAGGTATTAATATTAAACAGAAATTAGTAAAATCTATACAAATTATTTTTTTTACATTTACTCGAAAAACAGGTGATTAGATCAAAAGTCATTTCTCAAATTCAAAACAATTTAAGATAAAGTTATATGCGGAAACTTGTCACTGCAAATTCATTCAAATCTGAATCTGTTTAACTTTTTTATCCAATTTAAACTCATAACAGGCTTTTTATCCACACTTTGCACTTAAAATGGGACAAATTACTCACTAGTGAAGTAATATCCTATATTATTTTACAAGTGAAATAATGGTATAGGTATTAATATTAAACAGAAATTAGTAAAATCTATACAAATTATTTTTTTTACAATTACTTGAAAAACAGGTGATTAGATCAAAAGTCATTTCTCAAACTCAAAACAATTTAAGATAAAGTTATACGCTGAAACCTGTCACTGCCAATTCATTCAAATCTGAATCTGTTTAACTTTTTTATCCAATTTAAACTCATATTAGGCTTTTTATCCACACTTTGCACCTAAAATGGGACAAATTACTCACTAGTGAAATAATAGCTTTTATTATTTTACAAGTGAAATAATGGTATAGGTATTAATATTAAACAGAAATTAGTAAAATCTATACAAATTATTTTTTTTACAATTACTTGAAAAACAGGTGATTAGATCAAAAGTCATTTCTCAAACTCAAAACAATTTAAGATAAAGTTATACGCTGAAACCTGTCACTGCCAATTCATTCAAATCTGAATCTGTTTAACTTTTTTATCCAATTTAAACTCATATTAGGCTTTTTATCCACACTTTGCACCTAAAATGGGACAAATTACTCACTAGTGAAATAATAGCCTTTATTATTTTACAAGTGAAATAATGGTATAGGTATTAATATTAAACAGAAATTAGTAAAATCTATACAAATTATTTTTTTTACATTTACTCGAAAAACAGGTGATTAGATCAAAAGTCATTTCTCAAATTCAAAACAATTTAAGATAAAGTTATATGCGGAAACTTGTCACTGCAAATTCATTCAAATCTGAATCTGTTTAACTTTTTTATCCAATTTAAACTCATAACAGGCTTTTTATCCACACTTTGCACTTAAAATGGGACAAATTACTCACTAGTGAAGTAATATCCTATATTATTTTACAAGTGAAATAATGGTATAGGTATTAATATTAAACAGAAATTAGTAAAATCTATACAAATTATTTTTTTTACAATTACTTGAAAAACAGGTGATTAGATCAAAAGTCATTTCTCAAACTCAAAACAATTTAAGATAAAGTTATACGCTGAAACCTGTCACTGCCAATTCATTCAAATCTGAATCTGTTTAACTTTTTTATCCAATTTAAACTCATATTAGGCTTTTTATCCACACTTTGCACCTAAAATGGGACAAATTACTCACTAGTGAAATAATAGCTTTTATTATTTTACAAGTGAAATAATGGTATAGGTATTAATATTAAACAGAAATTAGTAAAATCTATACAAATTATTTTTTTTACAATTACTCGAAAAACAGGTGATTAGATCAAAAGTCAAATCTGAATCTGTTGAGACTTGCTGATGAGTTCCAATAAGAACGAAAGATGTCAAGTTTACAAATCTAGTTTGAAAGAATTTGCATTAGTCATTTCATTTTACCAGTTGGTGGCTAATCAAAGAAGATGTATACATTGTATATCATTGATATTCGTTTGAGACAAAAGGCACTAACGTGATAACTTGGTTGTGTACACTCAGCGATTTTACTTTTTATTTCAATTTGTATCTATTATCACTGATATTCTATCATTTAGAGAGACAAAGCTATATGCATAGAAACATGTGTAGAAATTTGTATCTCAAATAATGTTTGATGCAAGGTAGCTTCAATGTCGCTTGTTTTACCGTATTACGGAAATAACAGGCATTTTGTATATATAAGCCTGCGGCCTCGGTGGATCAGTTGGTCAAGCGAAAGTACGTTGGAGATTAGTCTGACGAGGTGTGGGTTTGGCTCCCACCCAGGCAAGAGTTTGGTTTTTTGTGGCTTTTGTTTGGCTTATAGATGTGTATGTATGTTTGTGAATGTAGGAGGAGTACATTAGAACCTTAAAGAGTTGCAGTACATATCCCCAAGGAATCTGCCACAATATAAGCCTAAACTTGTCACAGCAAATTTATTCAAATCTGGATCTGGTGCGACTTGCTGACTGAAGAGTTCCAATGAAAACGAAACATGTCAAAATCGACGTCAAACGTCAAAAATCTTTCTTCTAATTTTGATTCACACTGGTCACTATAGGAATTTACATTACAATAGTGAGGTTACAAATTGATTGTGATATTGTTGAATAATAAATCTGCTATATAAAGCAGTTCAATTGCGCAAAAAATGTTAATTTTACGTGCGAAAAGCTCACAATTAAACATTTTTCAAGTTTTGTGTGGTTTTTCAAAATAGCGGAAGCTTTTGTTGTTTTATCTTTTCATGAAAAGTTTGTTGACACTTAGTTTTGCTTTTGTATACTAGTTGGTTGTTTTTTGTGAAATTGGCATCGAATAATTTTTAATTTTATTTCCAAACCTTTCAAGCAGCAAAATAGTGAGAAAATATAACTTTGAAAGAAGTTTTTATATATGCTGTATGCCTATCATTTCCAAAATTTCATGAGAGATACACCTCGAACAGCTTAAAAAATGGGAGCACAATAAACCAATAGTCATTCTATTAATAATCTAATCAAAGGATATGTTGCTACTACTATAAAGTTAACTCTTTGTGTAGCAATTGATTTGTATACAACAGAATATCGTTTGTAATGGTAAAAATGACCATAGCTTTCAATAGAGCACATTTTTAGAAGTAAAGATTTTAATGACAGCAATATAATCTTACAAAATTTAGAAAAAAAAGTATTTTTCATATAACATACTTTTTTATTTTATAAAATATTTGTCGTTTATCAAGCAAAAAGGTCACATAATGGCTTGATAAAGAAGTCATCTGGAAATACATCTGACATACCTGATATTCTTCTGATAAAATAAAATACATTTTATGAACTGGTGATGCTTATAAGCTGTAAGTTAGCTGCTGAAAGAATTCATTTTGCAGTTTTTTAGTGAGCTGGGGCTTAGCAAGGGTTGGGGGTGTTGAACCTGTCTTTTGAGATATTGATCTATATAAAATTGTCTAAAATTTTTCTTCTATTTCTACTGCATTAAAAGCCCAAAAACTTTACACAAATATATTTTAGTGCTGTTCTGTGACATAAAGTTAACGTTTCGGCCATTTATTACGTTTTATCACGCAACGTTGAGACAGAAATTGTTATTTAATTTTATATTTTGATCAATATTCAGTTTGAATTATTTTGTTTCAGGTGAACGAGGTGCAATTATAATTTCGGCCAAAATGTAAGTTTATTATAATTTTTTTTTTATTATAATTTGAAGCGAAAATTTTCGGTTTTTAAGCATTAATTTGCAAAAAAATTATGGAATAAACGTGGACTGATGCACGTATTATTTGGTCTTAATTGAAGGAATTAGTGGAATTTACTAACGAGTTTGTTTACCGGAATAAAATGTCATTACCTCGACGGAATCTACCCTAATAGGCACCGTTAGGTAAAAGTGTTGTGAATGGAAAATGCTTTAGTAGAATGTTTTTTTCTTTCAATTTGAGGAATGATAAAAAGGTTTTTCTGGAAATAATTTATTATGTGTACTTTTAGAAATGGAAATCTATTTCTGAAAAATATTTTTCTAATGTTCGTATTTCTGAAAGGTAGGCTGTGGTCATGAATTTAGATTTTGGCTGAAATTAAAAGTCAAAGCGAATTTATTCCAACAATTATTCGTAGACTCAACCATGTTTTGTTTATATTTTTACAATAAAATATGATTGAATAACTTTACAATGAAGATTGGGTCATATATTTACTCAAGTATCTATTACTTCCGTGGTATGGTAAAAGTAGCGACATCTATAAGGAGCTCCTTACATCAAGATCGAGAAATTATGTTTCTACATTTTGATGCTAAAAGTCATACCTAAATTGCCATTGCACATTTATTCAATAGCAACTTACTGAAGAGTTCTAATAAAACCCCAACATTTCTGAGACTTTGAGGCTTTGATTTTAATATACTATTTTTTTGTGAAACTAAAGTTAATGTAGAATGGTGCATATCTGACAAAAGGCGTTAAAGTGATAACTAGGTTATCCCATCAGTGATATTCTTTAATTGCGTAAAAAAATTGTTTTTATCAAAATTGATATGTACCTGTCATCATCCCAATTGATCTGTCATCAGGAGTGATTTTTAGCATTTAAATGTAGAAACATGGTTTCTCGACTTTAACGTAAAGAGCTTTAACAGAATGATGTCGCCACTTATATTTCTGTATGTTTACTCTTTGCACTTGAAATATTTATTTTCTGCAATATAATTAAACTTAAGTAAATTTGAATATATACAGGGCTGCTGAAAAGTATGCATTAAAAAAAGTATTAATTAAAATTTATGGAAGTTTGGTATGAGTTATTTAAATTTCATTGTCTAAGATGTTTTTTTTTATTTTTGGTATAATTAACTTGATTTTTTTTTAATGGTCGAAAGGGTCACTCTTAATATTTTTATGACTTTTTTTTAACCAAAAAAAAGGTATCAATCTGAAGAAGTTTTTGATAAAAATATATAATAGCTCTTTGCCGCCTGAACTTTAACCAAAAAATAAGTCGATAATAGTTGATAAAATACAATTTTTAACTAAAAATTTAATTAAAAAACCCAAAATTCTTAATAAGGGAATTATTTTTAATAAAAACTTAAGTTTATTTCTTAGAATAATTCTTTTTTATTTTAATAAGTGAGCATAATTTTTTTTAAAATAATTAATTTTGATGATTTTTAGCATTCAAATGTAGAAACATGGTTTTTCAACTTTAACAGATGTCGCCACTTATATTTCTGTATGTTTACAGGGTTGTTGAAAAGTATGTATCTATTGGAAAATTAAAAAAGTACTCATTAGAATTTATTGAAATTTGGTATGAGGCATTTAAATTCCATTGTCTAAGATGTTTTATTTTTGTTTTTGGTATAACTAACTCGACTTTTTTTAAATGGTCGAAATTTTTAATATTTTTATGACTTTTTTTTAACCAAAAAAAAAGTATTAATCTGAAGAGATTTTTAATAAAAATGTGTAATTTTGTGTTATTTTTATCTACCGTTAGCTCTTTGCCGCTTGAACTTTAACCAAAAAATAAGTCAAAATTGATAATAGATGATAAAATACCATTTTTACTTCAAAAAGAACACTTTTTAATTGAAAAACACAAAATTACTAATAAGGGCATTATTTTTAATGCAAATTTAAGTTAATTTTTTAGAAAAATTCTTCTTTATTTCAATGAGTGAGCCTAATTTTTTTTTAAATTATTAATTTTGATAGTTTTTAGCATTCAAATGTAGAAACATGGTTTCTCGACTTAAACGTAAAAGCTTTAACAGATGTCGCTACATTTATTTCTGTATGTTTACAGGGTTGTTGAAAAGTATGCATCTACTTGAATATAAAAAAAAAATACTTATTAAAATTTATCGGAATTGGGCATGAGGTATTTAAATTCCATTGTCTAAGATGTTTTTTTTTGTTTTTGGTATAACTAACTTGATTTTTATTAAATGGTCGAGTGGCAATACAATGTCTCAATTAACTATTATAACAATACACTTTTGTAGAAATGTCACTTTGTTTTATTTTTCGTTTAATAAATTTTCACAAACAATAATTTATTTCTTATGTAAATTGTAAACAGTTGAAAAAATATGTTCGTTTTTCGCAAACTCAGATAAGTTTGCTACAGCAATCTTTTAAAATACTTAAAACTTTGAACTTTCTTCTCTACGCTATAAAAATCTTTTCATAATTACAGAACAAGGTAAATTCAGAACTTATAACAAAACTTAAATACACTTCAAGAGTTTTTCTAGTGCAGGATTTGAAGTTTATACAAAAAAAAATCCAATTTAGGAACTTGTTTTGTTATTCTATGTCAGATGCGTTTACGTTTTATATTTTACGTTTTATGTCACGCCACACGGAACGGGATAAAAAGTATTCTTTGTTAGGCTACTGGTTCTAAACAACCACTCCACCAATTTTCAGCCAAATCGGTCATAAATAGATATAGATTTTTAAAATAAACGACCCCAAAAACTTTAAAAATGATACTCAAATTAATTATCCACATTTATTACCCTTATTAC
Source organism: Lagria hirta (assembly GCA_947359425.1). Taxonomy (NCBI): domain Eukaryota; kingdom Metazoa; phylum Arthropoda; class Insecta; order Coleoptera; family Tenebrionidae; genus Lagria; species Lagria hirta. The sequence continues at coordinate 50,034,001 of OX375794.1, forward strand.
ATTCATTTTGCAACCCCCTTTAACATAAATATCATTTTCAAAATCAGCGACCTGAAATTTCTCGAAAATAATACCCATATCGTCTTTTTACATTTTTGTCCCTAGAACACTCTCTTTTCATCCCCCTAAAGGTAATTTTTTAGAAAGCAGAAAACATATACCTATTCATTTTTTTTTAAACTTAAATTGAATCATGGGGCGACCTCTTTCCGCCCCATTAAGGAATGATAATATTTTACTTCTAAAATTTCGGATTTAAACATAGATATTATTTTTAAAATTAACAAACCAAAATCTTTGAAAATTATACCAATATTGATACTCATTTTTTATCCCTATCCTACCCCTTTTCTCCCAGTTTGTAATTTTCCATACAAACTTTCACCCAAAGTTGGTATATTCAAATTCCAATCCAATACATCGGAATTCCAATTTTGACTTTCACCCTCGTTTAGAGGGTGGTTTTCGAAATAAAAAGTATTTTATGTTTATTTCCGTCTCCTGGCTCTAAGCTAAATTCTCACCAATTTTCAGCCATATCGGTAACGCCGTTCTTGAGTTATAAATATGTAACTAACACGACTTTTTTTTATATATATAAATTTGTGAAAATGTGTATGTTTTAAGAGTATTGGCATAAATTTTTCACAAAAATAGAATAGGCTATATTATCAATGACAATTGACATGACAGGTGTTATTTTTTTGGAATTAAAAATAAATTACAGTTGTTGCACTTGATAACAAGACAAAAATGCTAATTTTTTACGTTTAAATGTTCAAAACTACTGACGACAGATGCATTTATGACAGAAAACATTATCAGTAAATAGGAAACTTGCAGTCTAGCTTAATAATTTGATTTAAATCTAAATTTTTAATCTGTAAATTTGGAAGTACTGATGAAGACCTAACCTCAAACTGACGTATTTTTTAATTATGTTCGGTAACTTTCACTTTATGCACGTAATTCTGGTTAAATCTAGCTACTATCGTTATAAGTTAGACCTATAGTTAACTCAATCGGTACAACACCACCTACCTATCCAAACAAGCAGCTGAACGTTGGATATACGTGTACAGTATTCGAAAGCGCTGTTGAACTGGTCGACTCAGTCATTATTTGAGCCCAATACGTGACCGAGTTAGTCAGTAAACAAATTGTGATAAGTAATGTGGTTGATAGAAGATAAACGAACTGGGCAGTTGTAAAGCCGTAAAATACGCCAGCCGGATCAACTTTATTTACATAAAAATTCATGTAAAGGTAGGTCCATCATCTGCGAAGGTTAGAAGTGATGATGTCAATTGAAAATGATAAATTGCGAGAATGGGGTGTGTGCGATGTTAAGATAAAATAATTTAAAAAATGTACGGGTATTTTTTCCCCGGCGCCTCCGCCAATTGTACTGTCCTGATACAATTTTTGATGAATTTCCGGATATTTCAGGAAGAATTAGGAGAAAAATGTGAAGACTTAAGGTATTTTTGTATTAGATTTCAGGTTGGAATCGAAATGCCATTGGTCATTCCAATAGTATTCAATTGGTGGTATGTAGGAACTTTGCCTGAATCTATAAAATCTCGTTAATCTTCTGCGCTATACAAAGAAGATCTGTGGCTAGTAAATCAATCCGCAAACATATTGTAAATGGCCAAAGTTTGCATCTTGTTGCTAACTTTCCGCATTGATTTTTCAGCTCGAATGGAGTTTCCTTTTTGAGGTTGACAGGAGATAGAGAGGCGTAAATAATTTAGCCATAAGACATTTCACGTATTTTACATCCAAGTAATTTAATAATAAGTCGCTTTTCTGCCTACAATAGCGCCGCAGCTGTTGGATTTTCGAAGGTTTGCTTTGATTTCATTTTGGCTCAAACGGGGAACAATACCTTATTTAATAGCCTGGCTAAGAACAGAAATTTACGCTTTGTGTAACGTTAGGTTGTGATGATCCCGACTATTATAATCCCAGCAGAAACAATTATGAAGCAATTGCTTAAAATGGGAGTTTCGAAAATAATTTCATGTTTTTGTATATTTTGCGAAATTTGTTAGATCATTATTTGGTTATAATTTCACTTTTAGGGTCTTTAATTTTTTTTAAATGCATGAAAGTGAACGAAAAAAAAAGTATAATTTATAATTATACATATATCATAATTATGTTATGTACTACATTATTGTACAACTATTTTACTTCAATTTTTACAACAGCGACATCTATTAAAAGCTTTATACATCAAAGTCAAGAAACTAGGCTTCTACATGTCAATGCTATAGGTCATTCCTAATGTCAGATATTGATTTTGATGGAGAATAATTTTGAGACAAAGGGATATAGCTGGTCGAACAACCAAGTTATCACATTGGCACTTTTTCTCTGAAACGCATATCTAAAATAATAGGTTCAAAACAACACATAGTAAGATATTGTCAAAGCATATTCTTTCAAAACCAAGATCCGTAGACTTAGAGACTGTCATTAGGAATGAACTATAGCATCGAGATGTAGAAACCTGCTACAGGTGTTGATATTTTACCATTTCAGGCATTTGGAAAAATAAGACCTAATTGTCACTATAAATAAGAACTGAAGAGTTCTTATAAGAACGAATCATGTCTAAATCTACGGATCTGAGAATAAACCGGCTTTGAGTTCTTTTACAGTAGAAATTTGGAACTTGTGCTTCTAAACTCTGTTATTTTCTTTATTTGAGAAAAATGTATCATCATTTGGTCAACATTGGTCCTTAGTGACGTATAGTATAATACATTTTTGTCTGATTATAATCTTATCAAATAATTAGATATTTTTGAAAAAATTAATAATGTTATTCTGAGTGGTCTCTTCTTAACCTGTTTTTTGTAGTATATTGTGATCTTTCAGGCTTCTTCCTATAATTTGCATTCTTTTACTACATTCCTACAATTATTTTACTTCAATTTGTACAACAGCGACATCTATTAGAAGCTCTATACATCAAAGTCAAGAAACTAGGCTTCTACATGTCGATGCTATAGGTCACTCCTAATGTCAGATATTGATTTTGATGAAGAATAATTTTGAGGCAAAGGAATATAGCTGGTCGAACAACCAAGTTATCACATTGGCACCTTTTCTCTGAAACGTATATCTAAAATAATAGGTTTAAAACAACACATAGTGAGATATTGTCAAACCAAGATCCGTAGACTTTGAGACTGTCATTAGGAATGACCTATAGCATCAAGATGTAGAAACCTGCTACAGGTGTTGCTATTTTACCATTTCAGGCATTTGGAAAAATAAGACCTAATTGTCACTATAAATAAGAACTGAAGAGTTCCTATAAGAACGAATCATGTCTAAATCTACGGATCTGAGAATAAACCGGCTTTGAGTTCTTTTACTGTAAAAATTTGGTACTTGTGCTTCTAAACTCTTTTATTTTCTTTATTTGAGATAAATTTAACATTATTTGGTCAGCATTAGTTCTTAGTGACGTATAGTACAATATATTTTTGTCTGATTATAATCTTATCAATTAGATATTTTTGAAAAAATTAATAATGTTATTCTGAGTGGTGTCTTCTAAACCTGTGTTTGTAGTATATTGTGTATCTTTGAGGCTTCTTCGTATAATTTGCATTCTTTTACTACATTCCTACAATTATTTTACTTAAATTTTTACAACAGCGACATCTATTAAAAGCTCTATACATTAAAGTCAAGAAACCAGGCTTCTACATGTCGATGCTATAGGTCACTCCTAATGTCAGATTTTGATTTGGTCAACATTGGTCCTTAGTGACGTATAGTACAATACATTTTTGTCTGATTATAATCTTATCAAATAATTAGATATTTTTGAAAAAATTAATAATGTTATTCTGAGTGGTGTTTTCTAAACCTGTTTTTTGTAGTATATTGTGTATCTTTCAGGCTTCTTCGTATAATTTGCATTCTTTTACTACATTCCTACAATTATTTTACTTCAATTTTTACAACTGCGACATCTATTAGAAGCTCTATACATCAAAGTCAAGAAACCAGGCTTCTACATGTTGATGCTATAGGTCACTCCTAATGTCAGATTTTGATTTTGATGGAGTTTGAGTTCTTTTACAGTAGAAATTTGGAACTTGTGCTTCTAAACTCTTTTATTTTTTTTATTTGAGAAAAATTTAACATTATTTGGTCCTTAGTGACGTATAGTATAATACATTTTTGTCTGATTATAATCTTATCAAATAATTGGATATTTTTGAAAAAATTAATAATGTTGAACCTGTTTCTGTAGTTTCTAGTATATTGTGTATCTTTCTTGTATCTTCTTCGTATAATTTGCATTCTTTTACAATATGCTTTACCGTTATTGGTCAGTTGCATTGTTAATATTTGGGAGGGGGGGGGGAAGTGTTTTACAAATGATAGAAAGTTTCTATCTATTTTTGGTTTTCTGAGATTACATAGAATTGAGTGTTTTCATGTAGTATCACCAGTTTTTTTTCAAGTCGTAAAATACAGCTTTTATCATTTGTTTTTTTTGTGAAGACATCTTCTATCTCTGATTCTAGATTAACAACGTTATCGATTGTAGATCTAAAACCACTTTGGTAATTTGATACAAATTTTATTTAAAATTTAAGATACTATTTTAATCTTTTTGTTACTATTTTTACAAGCTGTCAATGTTAATAAAATTGATTAATGTGATTGGCTGTTGTCAGCAGGCTTATTTGGCTTAAGTACTGCTGGTACTGTTCTTGTTTTCAAAAACGTGAGAAATGTCTTAACTGCCAAATTTTATTATATAATCTCCATAGATAATGTTTAGATAATTACATATTTTTTTAGGAATTAGTTGGAAATGTAATTTGGATCCACACTAGAGCTTTTACTACTTTTTAAAGCGTTTTTTAACTCCTTTATTTGAGAAAAATTTATTATTATTTTGACAACATTGCTCATAAGTGACTTATAGTACAATACATTGTTGTCTGACTATTATTAGGTATATCTTGATTGGATATGTTTAAAAAAATTAATAATATTATCCTGAGAGGTGTCTTTTAAACCTGCGTCTGTAGTTTCTAGTATGTTGTATATCTTTCTGGCTTCTTCTTGTACAATATGCTTTATTCTGATTGGGCAATTGTATTGTTAACATTTGGGAAGGGGTGAAATTGGATTTGATAATGTTGTCTTAAAGATGTTTTACAAATGATAGAAAGTTTCTATCTATCTTTAGTTTTTTGAAATGACATAAAATTAGGTGTTTCTATGTAGTATCTCAAGATGAAAAATACAACTTCTATTATTTGTTTTTTTGTGTGAAGGTTTCTTATCTGATTCTAGTGTAACAACGTTATCGATTGTAGATCTAAAACCATTTTGGTAATTTGATACAATTTTGTTTAATTCAAGATACCATTTTAATCTTTTTGTTACTATTTGTACAAGTTGTCAATGATAATAATCTTCTTTGATATGTGGCTCTTGTCAGCAGGTTTATTTGGCTTAGTATTGGTAGTACTGTTTTTAAAAAAGTAAGGAAGGTCTTAGACTGCGAAATTTTATTATATGGTCCCAAATAGTCTCTATAGATAATGTTTAGCCTGTTATGACATATTTTTTTAGGAATTAGTTGGGAATGTAATTTAGACCTGGACTTTGTCAATCAGTCCAACAGCGCAGTCAAATACTATTTACGTATATTCAACGTTCTATTGCTTGTTTGGATAGGTAAATTATGCGGAATAAACAATTGCTTCACCCCTCTTGTACCTATTGAGTTAACTATATATTGTTCTTCAGGTTCTGAATGGTTCTAAGCTTGTTAATATAGACTTTCACTTTCAAATCACCCTAAAGAAGCGGTTAAATCCGGTGGACGTGGAGGCCAATTATTCTTGGAACCATACGTGCAGATGATTTTCTACAGTTGGTTTTTAAATTTTTTTTAACATTGTCTGATATTGAGTGCCTGTAATGGAAACAACGACACCGTGTTTATTTTTAAAAAAATAAAGGGATTTTTTCTGATGTAACACCGCACTAAACAGTACACTTTTAAGTATGTGTAATTGTCGCTGTTGAACTACTCTTAGATTTTTCTTATCCAATATCAGTTTTTCTTATTAACAAACCCATTGAATTGAAAATAGGCTTCTCGCTCATGAATAAAATTATGCTTTTTGCCCGAAATAGGTTGCATAATCAAGTCGTTGGTGGTAATCTGTCGGGTTCAATTTTTGGACAAGCTGTACTTTTCTGTACTCGTTCAATATTGTTATCCGTTTGTCGTTTTCCGGCACCAGGAATGCTCCTTGGTGCACTGTGTTGTAAGCAGATGGTTTATTGTTGACTCTTCGGGTCTAACCCACACATTGAAATAACGACGATATTACGCCGAGTCAAAACAATGCACCGTTAATTTGAAAAATAAAGTTCAATGATTTGGGCACGTGTCTATTTTAACTTCTCTTAAATTAGTCTTGTTTACCAAATAATAATAAGAAATTTAAAGATAAGTATCGTTTTAAGAGGTTCAACCCTCTTCAGTAATTTTGAGTCACTCTGTAAATCTGATATTTGTTTCCTATCTGTCACATATTTGGTCTGATGAGCTAGTCTGATATCTTGAAATCTAGTGATTTCTTGGATTTGTCTGAGTCTGCTTCAAACCTCTTTGGTAGGTGTTTTGGGTTTAGTCCATTAGGAATATTGAGATTGAGTTTTTTCAATAATATGTTATTTATGTACCTACAGCTGGTTTTAATCTTAATAACTCCGGTTCTACTGACGAGTGCTTTTCAGCAAGAAATATTTTTGAGCTTAAACATGTCTGTTTTGAAAGAATTTGTTCTAATTTTTTGTATTAGTAAGATGCTATTTATAATTTTTCTCGTAATACAGTAAAAAAATGAGATCTGTCGCTTTATACAAACATAATTAAACTTTAGATTGCAGGAAACCAATAACGGTGTCTGATGATTTGCACCATCTAAAGTTCAGTTTAATTAATTCAACAAATGTAGAAAGTCTAGTAAACAAACTGCTGATCAAGTAGGCTGTCTACTACTACCACCCTAGACAGTTTAATTTAACGTATACGATCAAATTGTAATAAAAGCAAGCGCTTTGTAATTTTCTTTCCTATCATCAACATCTTTGAGACGGCATCCTTGATCAAAGATTGTCCTTTAATAAATTATAAGATAATCAAAAGTAAATTACATCTTGTCGCAAGATTGAGTTCTTGAAAACTTGGCCAGCTATAATGCCTCAAAATGAGGAGATAATGTATTTTACAAAAGGAAAAAGTAAGTTTTAGAAATGTTGACTAAATTTGAGCTTGAATAACATTATTTGTTGTTTTTTTTATAATGTTGTTAACGTATCAAGCCAGGCAGCTAAAAGATGTGTCAATGTGTCAACTGAATAAAAATACTTAGTTTCTTTTTAATTTGTAAACATGGTATACTTGTTTCTGAGGTCGTTGGATAGGACATCGGGATCTACTGAATGGCCTGCAAAGTTACCTGATTTGGGTGCTCTAGACTTTTTCTTCTTGATTTATTTAAAAAATAGAACTTAGAACATTTTTGAGTTAAATATTATTTGAGGGAATACAGTATTATCAGCATTTTCCTTAGAATTTTAGTATTAAAGCCTATGAAGTAAATATCAAGTCATTTTAAGACAAAAAAGAGGAATAAATATCATCAAAAAGTCACTTAGTTCTCATTAAAAAAACATTTCCATGGAAATGTGGCAATATACTACCTAGTAGGCTAAGAAATGGAGAATAATTAGTAAAAAAATTTTTTGTTAAAGACATATTGGTTATAAAGTTTATGGAAGTATGGAAATAAACCGTCTATTGCATATTTTATTTTTGACTAACCCTGTATACAGATTTGCTTATAATATTTTTTATTCTTTACAATAATCTCTTTTTGCTATTTTTCCTTTATTTTTTTTCTTTGATTACAATCTTGTAATCAACAATAATAGTATTTCTATTTTTTTATACCTTTATTCTTTATTTTAACTTAATTTTTTTTTAGTACTCTTAAATTTTTCTTGTCATTTATAGCATTATTTTTTTTAGTTATATTTTTTCTTATGTTATGTTTTTGTCTTAGCTAGCTCCAATTGGCTTGCATTTGATAATTTTGCTTTTTTTAATGATACATTTTTTTATTCTTTTTCCTTATTTTTACTTTTTGTTGAATTGCTTCAATTATTACTATAAAATGTCTCCATTATCTATGTCTCTTGATGCAGCATTACTTTTTTATATTTTATTTTTGTTACGCTTTTGTTCGGTTTTGCTTTCACATCTTTTTTTTGCTTCAGTTGGTGTTTTTGTATATATTTTATAATTTTGTTTATCTATTTGTTTGTATTTTCTCCGACTTTTTATGTACTTTTTTGTACTTGTCTATAATCAACTTCTCTTCCATCTACAAGATTTGTTTTTTTCAATATTTTTTTTATTTAGTTTCTACTTGAATGACTCCTATCTTTCATAATTTTTTGTTTATATTTTGTTTTTGTAATTTTTCCTTCTTTTGTTTTTTCATTGCATATTACACATCTTAATATTTTCTATATCTTTTTTGTTTTTTCCCTCGCATCTTTTACCTGAATTTTAAATTTAAACATTGCAGTTAACGATTAAGTATTTCGTATTTAGAACAGTTGTGTTTAAAGTTTAATTTTTTAATGACTTCTTGATAATAAAATTGTCTTTTTTTTATTATTATTTTTATAAACATATTCTCTAGACATCATGCCAAGACAATTTAATAGCCCATTTTAGCAAGATGTCTCTCTGAGGTAAAAATTGCAAAACAGTTATTTATTCTGAATAAATTTATTTTTTGGTTATGATCTAAAAGAATGTCATTAAAAATTGATTACGTTCTTATGTTACGGTTTACATTCTTTTTTTCCAGTTAAATTATAATTCAAGTGCTCTGATTTCTTTCTTTTTTTTTGATGCTTGAGACAGCTCTTACTTGAAATAAAACGCTAAAATATAAAAGCTTAAACCATCAATCAAGCAAAGAGAGTATTATCTAAGCTGATAGAGAGTCTAAAGCTTCGAATAAAGACTTTTTTACTCAAAAAGCAATAAACTCCCCTATCATACCAATTGAACAGAAGCTCAGGGACTTTTTAAATCCATTGTTCTTATCGATTTTGCGTCGCTATTTGCGGTAAATTCTACGTCTTTTTCACGTTTTTTGGTTTAGATTTTTCCATAAAACGTTGTTTAAATACTATTATAAAGTGCTGTTTATTGACCATTTCTATTTAAAATATTATTCAATATTTTAGCACTCACTCCAGCTGTACTCAAGGAAATGTAAATATTTAGTTTTGAAAACGGAGAATAGCTAAATGGAATTGCGATGATGTAAAGAATACAATGCAATTTCAGAGCAACTCTCGGAAAAAGTTAACCCTTTCAATATGCTTCTTTTTAAAGAAAAGAACAAAAGCACAAAGCTCTTTTACCAGATTCACGTAAAGTAGAAATTGAAATTTTGTACCGTAGCATTACCTTTAACCTACTTTAAATAATAATACAGTACAATTGATTTAAACATAATGGCCTGACCTGACCTGACCTGACCTGACCTGATATATATATACCAGATTTTCTAAAGAGTTTTTATCTTTATTTTGTCATTCAAGTTCCGACAAATCTTTTTTTTACAAAAATCATGTGAAATATGCTCCAAAATTACGAAATCTGCACGTTAATGGGTGAACCCTTACCCTTGAATAGATCCCAATTGGGCAAAGCACTGGTTTTGTGATAAAAAACGATCGCTTGGAGTCAAAAGTCGTAAAAAAATGATTCTTGATATCTGAAGCAAAGATGGAACCTCAAATCTAAGAAAACAAATTACGAAATCTGCACGTTAATGGGTGAACCCTTACCCTTGAATGGATCCCAATTGGGCAAAGCACTGGTTTTGTGATAAAAAACGATCGCTTGGAGTCAAAAGTCGTAAAAAAATGATTCTTGATATCTGAAGCAAAGATGGAACCTCAAATCTAAGAAAACATTTTCACTGGCGACGCATTCTTTGGCGACGGGTCGCCACCACACTATGCGATGGTATCGTCTCTTGGCTATCTATAGTGTACTTTTGTAACACACTTCTGTTGTCATCAGAGGTAACATCAAAATATCATTTGGTTGAACATTATTGAAGTCACTAATTAAAACTATTGCGTTGTTACGATTGGACATACATTTTTGTATTTAATAAATGTTTATTAAATAAACAGTCATCTTTTTTCAGGATGAAAATAGAAATATTTAATTTTTTCATTAAACTAGGTTTAGTTTCTCTCGTAATCTGTTCTTCTTTCATTCGTTTTTTGCATTTAATGAAAATTAATGATTATTAAATAAACAGTTACCAGTTCAGGAAAAATATTTTATTTTTTTATTAAGATGTATTAAGCTCTCGTTCTAATCTGTTTTTTAAGCATATGACTTGTACAAAATAATTTCGATGCTAGGCGTCTCGTGAGGGCTCACACTTTTTTTTATAGTAACTATATTATTTGACAAAATTTTATGTTTGGTAATAATGATCAGAAAAAAAGTACAGTATAGAACCAATGTTTTCTAAAAATGCAAAAAACGCACTGGTCTAAATCAGTGAAATTAATTTTTTTTGCAACATTGAATCAAACTTATTTACTTTGCTTATAAATATAAAAACTACGGTTTTTGTTTTAATAAACATTAAGCCGCCCAGATCGTTCATTTTCAAATATGTATTCTAATTATCGCTTGTTTACCTGCTTTGGCAGTTTTTTAATTTCTTTTTTCTTCTATATTTGTGTTTTTCTATCTTTTAAAAGCTTTTTTACACTTTTTTAATTTTTCTATTTTTTTAGCGCATTTTTATATTTCACTTCTTAATTTTATATCTTATTTTTTGGGGCTTTATAGAAAAATTTCTAATTTTTTGCAATTTTTTTGTTAATTTTGTGTCTAAATTGCTACTACGTTGTTTTGCTTTTATTATCATAATTTTTTTTATTGTGTTGTGCTTTTTATACTCTATACATGCCTTGTTTGTTTTTTTAGTTAATAAAAGTTTGGTTTTTTGATTCACATGCAGCCATGTTTTCTATTGTTTTATTGTTTTTGTTTTATATAGCTTTCTTGCACTATCTAAACCACTGTTCTTGAATGTATCTTGCAAGGTTTTAATTTTCTTTTTAAATTAATTACCACAATTTGCGGTTTTTTCTGAAATAGTTTACAATTTTTTGTATTTTTTTTAACAAATTGATTTTTTTATGGGCTGGGTTTTTCTTTTTCTTTAATTTTTACTTTACAACATAGTTTTTTGTAGCACTTTCTATTCATTATTCTCTTTAGAATTTTGCCGTCTTGTGACGGCTCACACTTTTTTTAATAGTAACTATTTTATTTGACAACATTTTATGTTTGATAAAAATGATCAGAAAAAAAGTACAGTATAGAACTTATGTTTTCTAAAAATGCAAAAAACGCACTGGTCTAAATCAGTGAATTTAACTTTTTTTGCAAGATTGAAGCCAACTTATTATTTACTTTGTTTATAAATATGAAAACTACGGTTTTTGTTTTAATAAACATTAAGCCGCCAGATCGTTCATTTTTAAATATGTATTCCAAATATCGCTTGTTTACCTGCTTTGGTAGTTTTTTAATTTCTTTTTTCTTCTATATTTGTGTTTCTCTATCTTTTGAAAGCTTTTTTACACTTTTTTGATTTTTTTATTTTTTCAGCGTATTTTTATATTTCACTTTTTAATTTTATATCTTATTTTTTGGAGCTTTATAGAAAAATTTCTAATTTTTTGCAATTTTTTTTAAAATTTTGTGTCAAATTTTTATAACGTTTTTTGTTTTGCTTTTATTATTATACTTTTTTTTTATTGTGTGGTACTTTTTATACTCTATACATGCCTTGTTTGTTTTCTTAGTTAATAAAAGTTTGGTTTTTCAATTCTCATGCAGCCTGTTTTCTATTGTTTTATTGTTTTGGTTTTATATAGCTTTCTTGCACTATCTAAACCACTGTTCTTGAATGTATCTTGCAAGGTTTTAATTTTCTTTTTAAATTAATTACCACAATTTGCGGTTTTTTCTAAAATAGTTTACAATTTTTTGTATTTTTTTTAACAAATTGATTTTTTTATGTGCTGGGTTTTTCTTTTTCTTTAATTTTTACTTTAAAACATAGTTCTTTGTAGCACTTTCTATTCATTATTCTCTTTAGAATTTTGCCGTCTTGTGACGGCTCACACTTTTTTTAATAGTAACTATTTTATTTGACAAAATTTTATATTTGGTAAAAATGATCAGAAAAAAAGTACAGTATAAAACTAATGTTTTCTAAAAATGCAAAAAACGCACAGGCCTAAATCAGTGAATTTAACTTTTTTTGCAAGATTGAAACAAACTTATTATTTACTTTGCTTATAAATATAAATACTACGGTTTTTGTTTTAATAAACATTAAGCCGCCCAGATCGTTCATTTTTAAATATGTAATCTAATTATCGCTTGTTTACCTGCTTTGGCAGTTTTTTAATTTTTTTTTTCTTGGTTTTTTATTCTATATTTGTGTATTTCTATCTTTTGAAAGCTTTTTTACACTTTTATAATTTTTCTATTTTTTTATCGCATTTTTATATTTCACTTTTTAATTTTATGTCTTATTTTTTAGAGGTTTATAGAAAAATTTCTAATTTTTTGCCATTTTTTTTTTTAATTTTGCGTCTAAATTTTTTCTACGTTTTTTGTTTTGCTTTTATTATCATACTTTTTTTTTATTGTGTTGTGCTTTTTATACTCTATACATACCTTGTTTGTTTTCTTAGTTAATAAAAGTTTGGTTTTTTGATTTTCATGCAGCCTGTTTTCTATTGTTTTATTGTTTTTGTTTTATATATTTTATAAATTTTTTTGTTTTTATTTATTTGTAATTGTATTTTTTGGTGTTCATATAACTTTTGTTGTGTTGTCTTTAGTATTTTCTAGTACATTAGGCAAGTACATTATATCATTTATAAAATTTTATAGGCAAGTTTAAATTATTTTTTTTTGTTTGGGTTTTTTGACGTTCAAACTTTGCACATTTTGGGTTTTAATTATTTTTTTTTTGTTGACTTGAGTTTTCAGTTTTTTGCTTTACATTGTCAATATGTATTTTTAAATCCAATATTAGTGATGTGGGTTTTTACTCTTCTTTAGCTATTTTTCTTAGTTTTTTTTCTCTTCTTTCGTAGTTAAATCTGCGTCAACAACTTTATTTATTTTAGTAGACGTTGTTTTTATCATTTTCTGTTTCATTTCCAAGAATCAATTTTTATTAAAACGATTTTTGATTTTTTTTTACTTTTGACTATATTTTTTTTCAACTTTTAGGGGCCTCCATAAAGTACGTCACACGAATTTTAGGACTTTTGAACCCCTCCCACCGTCCTTGTCACAGGTTGTCACATTTTTATAACCCCCCTTCTCCTGATGTGACGTCACATATTTTTTAAATTTATGTTGTATTTAAAAATAACCGAGAGAAAACAGCTATTTTCTCATCTATATATATAAAAGAAAGTCTGTTAGTTACTCCACTTATAACTCAAGAACGGCTTTACCGATATGGTTGAAAATTGGTGAGGTGGTTGCTTAGAGCCAGAAGACGGACATAGGATACTTTTTATTCCAGAAACCACCCTCTAAAAGAGGGCTGAAAGTCAAATGTGAAATGCGATCTCGAAAACGTTCGGTGAGGCTCGACAAATTACCGAGAAATTTGACGCAACCACGAAGAAGCGTTTACATTAAAATTTATTTGACGTGGCTCAAGAAATTTTCCCAAACTTGGATTTTTATATCAATTTTAGTTTAGAGCCAGGAGAAGGACATAGGATACTTTTCATCCCGTTCGACAGCATTCCCGTGTGACTTGACATGAAACGTCAGTCACTATAAAACGTGGAATAACAAAACGCAAATGACAGCTATGTAATTGACGTATAATGACAGATATGTAATGACGTATGGATGACAATTTGATATTTGTAAGAAATCAATAATAAAACTATTTCTATTAAATAAATAATTAACAATTATAATGTAATGATAGTGCCGTTGCCCATTCGTAAAAAGTGAAGTGAACTATAAAACTCGGTATGGTTGAAAATTTTAGTTTTTAGGTGAAGTGAAGTTTAATTAATAATGCCGCGACTAAGACGATCGAATCTTTCCCGACAAAGCCGTGATGCAAGAAGAATACGAAATACTGCAAATGAGAGGACTGAAGAAGAACAAGAAATTGCACGTGAACAGCGCCGCGATAGTATGGCTCGACTTCGTGCTTCTCAATCACGAGAGCAAAGTGAAGCAGCCCGTGAAACAGCTCGGTTGGCAATGCAGAATCGTCGAGCGAACAACAGAGGTCAACAAATAGATAATTTGCGACGCAGAACAAGATATTTATCAAGTGCTGATTTGAATCGAGCAGCGAGTTTATTAATATTAATAAATATTTAAAGATATTAATAAAATTTTTAATTAAATATTAATAATTATTTTAATATTTAATTAATAAATATTTAATAATTTTTAATTATTAATTAGAAAAAATTAATAAAACTAAATAATTATAAACAGCTACTTTTTATTAACAAAGGGATGAAAAGGGGAGGGATAGAGACAAAAAATGACATGTATCAATATATAATTTTCAAAGATTTTGGTTTGCTTATTTTAAAAATAATATCTATGTTTAGGCGGAACAAAGTTCGCCGGGCCAGCTAGTTAAATATAGATTAAGTTTGTAAATGTTTCAAATTTTTTAAATTTTCATTCAATTCACATCCAAACTTTGCGTTTTAGTATTTTAAATTTTAACATGTGACGTCACAAAACTATTGACCCTCCATGCCCCTTGTCACATGATGTCACACTTCGGTGATACCCTTCATCCCCATTAACGTGTGACGTACTTTATTGATGGTCCCTTACATTAATTTGTAGATTTTTTTTGCAACAATGTGACTATTTTTTTTCTCTTTTTGTTTTCGTTTTCAGGTTTTCGATGATTGTGTTGATGTTTTTATCCTTATTAAATTTTTTTTCTAAAGATATAATTTTATGTAAAAAAGTGATATAAGGCGGTTTAAAATATAAAGAAGTGCAAGCTCTAACTTTGTTTGACAGATTTTAAGCATAAACCTAAGCCACATACAAAGATTGCAAGCTAAATAAAAGCATGTGAAAAAAACTAAAGTTTATTGTGACAAATTTGACAACCAACAGGCTTTGAACAATTTTTTTTTGTCTAACAGTATAATAAAGAACTAAGGGTTGATTTTAGGCAATTTTTTTATGGAACACGTTAGCCCATAACCTATTAAAACGTGCTTTTGGGTTATTTGTTCAAGTTTGCGATTTTTTTTTGTAGAAAAAGATATTGTTTTGGTAACAGCAACAAGTCATTTGATTTCAAATTAAGTTTGAAACAATTGCTGTTCAAGACATAATTTGTTTAATTTTTAACCAAAACATAATCTAATAGGGAAGAACCGAATTTATGTAAACCCTCGAAATATGGGAACTAGTAGAGACAACGATTACAAATTTATTGCTTGATAAATCTGAAATAGTTGAACAATTTAGAGGGTAGCGATGTTTTTTTATGCATCAAAAAAATAAGTGCAGTTTGGTTTGAAGCAAATTTTTCTCTCAATTTGAACCATTGCGCGCAATTTTCAAATACTTTCATTTAAAATATATATTTTATATTTATTCAAAAAATTGAATATTATTTATAACGACATTGACATTTGACGTAATTATGACTGTTGTGCTATACCAACCTTTAAAAACTAAAAACATATCTATAACGACACTAGTGTTGTTATAGATATCTGTAAAAGTACTTTGTTTTGTGATGATATCTGTAAAAGTTTTGTGATGATAGGTTTAAAATGTTGCATTTATCGAAAAAAGGCAAATTTACACATATTTCAAATCAAATAGTAATAAGCAAACTCAAAAGTTCATACTAAGTGACCAATTAGACACAACTTCTTACGTTCTGTCAACATTTTTCGACCAACCGGAACCGTTTTCTTATGAATTTTACCAACCCTCTCTCATCAACAAGGGCTGTTTTTATCAACAATAGCGGTGTTAATTAACCTACAAATTTTTTAGAAAACTTTGTTGTACTGAATGTGTTTAAAGCGCAAATTTGCAAAATTTTCTAGACATTTATTGCTTCAATTAACATTAGAGATTAGCACGTTTTTTAAAGTAAAAAAAAACAACAAATGATTATTGTAGAAAAATTCAAATCAAGTAATAAAATAAATATATAATTCAAATAAAATAAAGTAAAGCTTCAAACATAATTTCCAGAAGTAACACTTTCCTCCCTTTGTCAACATAAAAAAATCTTGAGTTTGAAGCCTAAAATTTAATAAAACTTCCTGTCAGGCCCACTACTGCCGTTCACTTCCCTAGAAATGTTTTTAAATCTGAAAAAAAAAAGTTTAAATCGTTTTTTTCCAATTACTCTAGAGAACATTTTCTCGAAAATACAAACAACGACGGTTTTCTCCTTTTCTTTATTCATGTCTTTGAGATTATAAAAAAGCATAAGATATTTTAATGTAATGTCGAATTAGTGACCGACGCGTCGAAATTCATCCCCACAATGCTTGACGTCAACGTCGTTTCCCTGGAGACCAAACAGTTCCCAGTTTACCAACGTTCTGGAGTAATCCGGTCTTTAATTCTTTTAACTTTTGTCAACAGTGGATTTGTCGGAATTTTCACCCTTTTACTTTTTAAAGGATTTTCAGTTGTGAGGTAAAAGCCATGCTTATTTTAATTGCGAGCTGTTGACAAGATGTTTCAGGCATACTTTAGCACTTTTAAGAAATTAATTATTTTTTCATTTTGAAACACTTTTTTCCTATCAAAACATTATTATTATTTAGCATTTTTGCTTTTTTTTTGCAAAATTATGCAAAATTTAAAAAAATAATCTACAGAATTTCCACAACAGTGTAAATTTATTTGATTGGTTTGGAATTTTGCGCACACTTAACTATTTACCCAATTCTACCATTTGCCAAAAAGTTTATTTATTAGACTTAGAGACCTCTTCTGATGATAATCTGAAGATGAATAAAACTGAATTATTATTTGCTTTATTTTACCGGGTTTAGGGAATTTTTGTGGGTTTTTGCTAATAATCCTAATAAACAAATTTGTTGGCAAATGGTAAAACTGTATGAATAGTGTAAATTTGTTGGTTTTTAAACAACACGGAAGCAATTCAATTAGGTCAGGTCAGGTCAGGTCGGGTTAGTCAGTCAATTCGGTTAGATTATTTCATAAATTGCGCTTTAGAAACAAATTTTATTTTGACATAAGACTAGAAATGTGGCATTATTAGATAATCAGCGTTGCTTGATAAATTAAAAATAAGCTTATTGAAAAGAAGAATACAAAAAAACTCAATAAACATAAAAATAAAGTATGAAACAAATATTATATAATCACTTTAAATAATTAACTAAATTACTTCTTAATTAGTAAAAGTTCCTAGAAGCCGATCAGATATTAATGGTACTTGAGCAATGATTTCACTAAAATTCAACTTTTATTTTGAACGAGAGTATTTGAACGCTCTTGAGTAGAGGGTTGCCTGCGGCAACGTGTATAAACCTAGAGGGGTTGCCTTCGGCAACCATAGAACAAACACATAAGGAAAAACCAAGATTATATTTACTTTTTTCTTTTCTATTTAAACGCCTTGAAATTAAAGCAAGCATATTAATTATTATTAATCAAAAATTTTTTTCTTTTTTCTATCTCTTCTCTTTTTTTTCAATTTTTTTTTTTTATAAAGCAAACATATTTTTTTTTGCTATTAAGATTATTATTATTTTTAATTTTTTTTTAATTTGTTTTTAATTTATTATTATTTAATCCTTCGTCTGCTTATTCTACTCTCTCATATCGAAGGTTGCCTGAGGCAACATTTATAAACCTATATAATAAACAAAACCTACTATTTATTTTTAAAATTGATTTTATTATTTATTATTATTTCTTTTTTATTTTTTTTTTTTTATATTTTTTTCTTTGTGCTGACCTTACTTTCTTATACATAATAAGTTGCCTTTGGCAACCATATTTAATTTTTATTAAAAAATTTTATTGTACATTTAATTTATTTTTTTTTTATTTTTTTAAAATTTTTATATTAACTTATAACTATTTATTACTATTTGTTTTATTATTTTTTTCAATCATTATATGTATATTTTTTATTTATTCCTTCTTGTGCCTACCATACCCTGTTGTATGTAAAAAGTTGCCTTCGGCAACAATAAAACAGCAATATATTTTTTTATTAAAAAATTTTGAATTACAATTCATTTATTATACTTTTTATAATTTTTTTTTCTTTCTTTTTTTTCTTTCTTTCAGTCTTTTTTTTCTCTCTTTCTTTTAATTTTATTGATGTTCATATTAATTTTATTACTATAATAATAATTATTATTAAAGTTAGAATAAAAATCATAAAAACTCATAATTTAAATGGTCTAAAAAAAATCTGTAAAAATTATTTATATTTTAGATATATATTATATATCAAATTTAAAAAAATACTTTTTTTAAAATTGGTAGAAAATTGATTCATATTTCATTTTAGTTATAAAATATAAACTTTTAATATTAAACGATCATTTTTTATTTTTTAACAGGTTTTACTTATTATTAATTGATTATGTCAACAATAATAATTCACAATTGACATCGTCTTTTTTTTAAATATTTAATTGTTTATTTAAAAATATAAAAATAAGTACGTACGATTGAGAAAAAAATATATAGTCTGTATAGATATGTTTGTTTCGAATAAAATTTTCCACTTCCATCTTATTTTAATTCATTTATCTTTTTTCATCGATGGGCCCTAAACACAACTTAACCTCACTTTTCGTATACACAATAATTATAAATTTTCCTACAACCACAGTTCTATATCTTATTTAATATAATCAAAAAGACTCTTCTCGCTATTTTTTAAAATTCGTATTATAATAAAGGAAAAAATGTAGAACTGGCCAAATAATTAAATGTCTTCTCAAAAATTTTCATCAAATCTTATCTAAAAAAAAATTATAGACAATGAGATTAAATAATTATTAAACCCACTTTATTTTGAGCTTTTCACTTATATTTTGCAAAAAAACTACATTTTTACACTTAATTTTGTAAAATATGTAAATATTTTATGAAAATTCTAAAGATAATTAATTTATTATTATATATTTTTTTGTTGCTAACAACAACGATGTCAAAAATATTAAAGCGGTAAATTTAAAATTTTTCATATCAATTAAAAATTAAAATTATTACTAAATAAAGTTTTGTACCGTTTTAAAATGAAATATAGGGATTGCCAACTAACTCCAACAGTCCTCTATGATTATATTTATTTTATTACTTTTAAGATACAGATTTATAGCATTTTTGTCAAAATAATTACATAGTATAATCGATCAAAAATAATTTTATAAACAGTCCACATAACAATTTACTGTAAATCTACAGCATCTGAGACAGCATATAATAATAATAATAATTTTATTCAATTGCAAATTAATTATAAAAAAATGTACATTATTCTCATTCGAGCCACTTTCAAAAACAAAATGTCAAACGGATGGTACTAAACATTTATTTAAAATCTAATCATTTCTAATAATAATTCGTATATCGATTTATCTTTTTAAAAAAAGGCTTTTCATGGTCTTCTTTGCTTCATTGTATTTCAAACATTTAAGACTTAACTTCCAATCAATAAATTCTAATCTATGTACTCTTAAAAATGCGTCTAAAATTCAATAAAATTTGAAAATTTAAAATATAATCACCAAACGAATCGATTCAATTAATTCATACGACGATTTCTATTTTCGGAAAACGTTACTTTTCTTAATATTTCTATACTTTTTTTGATAATTTTTTTACAAAAAATAACAAAATAGCCTATTATTGCAGTTTTTTTTAGAAAAATTTGGTATTTGTAGTTTGACAAGATATGAGGCAATCAATCTCTGTTCTAATCATTTACCAAATCCGCTTAATCCGTATTCAAATACAATATAATGCAGGTAATTGAAATTACAAATCCAATATCAGTTATCTCATATTGATAATATTTCAGTTGCCCCAAAATAGACAATTTGTTAATATTGAATTATACTTAATGAACTGCTAGCGCCAGATCAAATTCGATAAAATAATTATTTTTGCTGTACAATCGCTGGATGATTGATAAACAAATTTATTTCGCATAGGAATTTAATATTATTGAACCTGACATGAATGTAATTATCCCATAAATTGTTTAACATATTTCAAAATTAATGAAAATTGAACCAAAAAGTCAACAGTTTCATGAAAACTGCTATCTAAATGAATATCAAAATAATATAATTTATATAGCAGATCCAACACAAATACGCTTGTCGTAATTTATGAGTTAACTGGATTGAGTTAACTATAAAAAAAATCCATTTGGAGCGAAAAAATTTTGTTAGGTTAATTCTATGATCTGGGGTATTTAGAATGGTTATGTTCCAAATTATTATAAGCAGAGCCCCCTAAGATGCACCAAACTCAAAAGAATCCTAAAGAAGGGAAAAACTCAACTAGATACAAAGCACCTAGAATACAAAGAACTACGGAAAGAATTGCAAACAAAGATAAACAAAAATTTGGAAACTCTCGAAAACAAGGAAGAATAGCAAAACTGCAGAAACGAAAAATGATGCAGAATTAAATCAGTTTTATTGGAACCCTCATTAGATATTTCAAAGACAGAGGAACCCACAGGAGAAAAAGAATGGATTATTATCGAAATTCTTATAACGGTATTCATAGTCGTATCTCAAGCTCAACCTTGAATGCAAACCTGAGACGCCGTCTCAAGCAAGGACTCCGGCAATGCTCGGGAAAGCAAGCAAAGACTTCGACAATGCTCGGGAAAACGTGCGTCTTGCGGAAGTCACCAAAGTAGTCATTTTTGTGTTGTTAGGTTTAAAACTTAACATTTATGACGCATGACAGTCATTTTCTGTGTTTATATATAGTGGCAGGTCAAGGAATAACTCGATGCCGCAGGGGTTATATCGAAAGTGTTTTGTGTGGTTTTTGCAAAAAAAAAGAATGACGACGGGTGAGTACATGTCTACTGACAGAATACGTGTCTGGTAACTTCATAAAATGTGCATTACAGACGAAAATGCTGCGTATACACGAAAAGCAAAACCCTTGCTGTAGTCTCGCATGGACAACCCCAATAGTGTAGAACGCAATACGACGGATGCCGCAAGAAAAGCGAACGATTTGGACCATTATTACATTCTTCTCAAAACACGAAAGCTGCAAAAGTGAGACCAAATAGAAGCTAGCTCACACTGCGCGCTTTTGAGAAGGACAATGTAAGTGCAACATTAATATAACTCTAACTAGACTGTTATCCACTTTTATTGTAGGAAATGTGATGCAGAAAAGTTATCAGAGTAGTGAGTAGTAGGAGCTATTCAAGAAGTGAGTAAGGATGAAAGTTTTCGGCTGCCGTTTTGTCTACTATGCTTCTGCAAACAATACCTTACACTTATAATGTAAACTAATAAAAATTTTACTTTTTTTGTACTTAAGTTTACCAGTAGAAGGTGTTACAAAATAAAAATACTACCCAATTAATAAATATCTGTAACTTTTATTATTATTCAATGCTTTCATTTTTGCACAAAATGTGAGCCCTTTAATTTTGTGTAAGTAATAATTGTCTTTCCACTAATTTGCAAGGAATCCTACATTCACTACATTGTCTTTTGTGAAGCTGCAGCGACGCTTACATTCAAAGTTGGAAAAAAATTCCAATCCATTCCTTCAGCATTTTCCAACGTCAAGCGATGCCCTAACCGGCGAATGGCGTCTTGAGTCGGACTTTAGACAAGTCGAGGTCTTGCTCAAGTCCGACTTGAGACGGACCCAGTGCGCTTGCTCATCAAGCAAAAATCGCCTTATTCACACCGTAATTTGATATTTAAATCTTGAGATTTGTCTATGAATACCGTCCGGTCTTGAGCCCGACCTCAAGCTCAAGATATGAATATCAGATTTCACGAGCATTGCTGAAGTCTTTGCTTGAGATGGAATCAGCGATAAATCTATTTCAAAACGCATGCAAACGCTTTTCCGAGCATTGCCGGAGTCCTTGCTTGAGTCTAAGCTTAAGCTTGAACTCGAGATACGACTATGAATACCGGCATTAGTCTCATGTAGAAAAAAAGAAGCTATAAGAGAAAAAACGAACAACAATATAAAGAGACACAACAAATACTTCGCACAATGAAGATTACTATAGACAAAAATGTGAAGAAATAGAGGAGCTACAAGCCAAACATGACAGCTTTAACATACACAAAAAGATCAAGGAACTCGCCGACATCAACAAACAAAAGCAAGTTAATATATTATATAACAACGGGAAAATAGTCACAGAAAAAGAACAAAAACTAGAAATATAGAAGAAACACATCTTGATCACACACGGATCTTGAAAATACAGAAGGGGAGTTGGACCCGGACATAATTAAGGATGAAGTAGCAAATACACTACAGTGACAGATCCGGACCAGCTTTCAGCGGATATTCTTAAACTGATAGGGACAGACTTGGTAGAATTCATGAATACAATATAAAAGAATAGGAATAATACCAAACGAGTGGCTGCTATCAAGTTTTATAATCCTTCCGAAAAAGAAATCTCTGACTATTGCACAATAAGCCTAATGGATGCCAAGAAACTGGATGTAGATATCAGTTTGGATTCCAAAGAGGCCTAGGAACAAGGGAAGTACTACTTGCATCATAAAGATGCCTAAAAATAAACCAAGACAGATACGCCAGTTTTACACCATTTGATGAACTTAGACATTACCAACTTATAGAAAGATTGGCCAAAAGAAGACTAGATCTCACAGACATAAGAATAATCTCAAACCTATACCATGGTCAAAAAGCAGCAGTACGAATAGAAGACACGACAGCAGAAGAAGTAGAAATACAACGAGGTGTGTGCCAGGAGGTATACTATCACCAATCCTCTTCAATATGTACTCAGAGGAAAGGTACTCAGGGCACTAGATCATCACGACATGGGCATTAAGAATAAATAATCTGAGATACGCTGACTATACAGTTATTTCAGCTGGAACGCACTAAGTACCTACAGGCGCTAATTAACAGGATGTTCACATTAAGCAAAGAATATTGTAAGACAATTGTAAGATATAGGTGAAGAACCAACCTATTGAGAAAGAAAGACAGTAAAAATACCTAGACACAATCATGACAACACCAAGCCTGAAGCACTTAAACCAGAACCAAAAGGCTTTTCTGCTGTCGAGACTTAAATCTTGATTTAAAAACAAACGACTGATGAGATGCTATGTGCTGTCTATACTATACCATGGGATGATTGGGATGGAGGCTTGGACGCTGAAGATAACTGATATGAGAGCACTGGAGACAAATTGAGATATGGGTGTACTGGAGAATATCGAGGATCTCATGGGTGATGAGACGTATGCATAAAGGGAGAGAAGTGATTCCAACAATTAAGAGAAGAAAATTGCTGTACATGGGATATATCACCAGGGGAGAGAAATATCAGATGCTACAAATAATTATGCAGCGAAAAATCCAAAGCAAGAGATCTATAGAAAGAAGACGAAACTCATAGCTGAAGAACATTAGGAGCATTTTGTTTCTTTTAATTCTCTTTTTTTTCACTCATTCTACTTCATACATTATCTTGTGTTTCCTCTTAATATCATTTTTGTCTATTCTATTTTTTCTATTTATTATTTTTTTCTCCAGCTTGCTTTCTATTATCTCCACTAATTCATTCATCATGTGTGCTAATTTTTCTCCCTTTCTCTCTTTCACACATCCAGCATTTTGTGTCATTCTTAAACGTTCCTTGCTCTCTGTCTCATTTTTGTTTTTAAGAGTTAATGCAACTCTGTGATTAGAGTAATGTACCTTTTGATGTTTCTGCTTTCACTTATTTCTCTCTTTTCTTGCTTATGTCTCTATCTGTCTATCTTTCATGTCTCCATCCATCATTGCCTTGCTTCTGATATTTATTTTAGTTCCACTTTTATTTTCTCTACTTCTTGCTTCTTGAATCTAACGTCCTAAATCTCTAAAGAAGTAGAGAAAATAAAAGTGGAACTATAATAAATATCAGAAAGGATGAGGACATGAAAGATAGACAGATAGAGACATAAGCAAGAAAGCAGAGAAGAAATAAGTGAAAGCAGAAACAACAAAAAGTACATTACTCTAATCACAAAGTTACATAGTCTTTTAAAAACAAAAATGAGAGAAAGAGAGAGAGCAAGGAACGTTTATGTGCGTAAATAAAGAAAGAAAAAATTAATTAAAATGAGACAAAGTGCTGGATGTCTGAAAGAGAGAAAGGGAGAAAAATTAGCACACATGATGAATGAATTAGTGGAGATAATAGAAAGCAAGCTGTAGAAAAAGATAATGAAATGAAAGAAAGAAGAAATAGAATGAATAAAAATGATATTAAAAGGGAACGAAAGATTAAACAAGATAGTGTATGAAGTAGAATAAGTGAAGAAAAAAGAGAAATTAAAAGAAAACAAGCGAGAAGAAAAAGAAACAAAACTTAATTTTAGAATGGAATTTTACTAATGTTTGTAACACTGTATTGTAATAGTTATTTACCTAACGAATTCGGAAAGTGAAATTTCCCACATGAGCAATTTGTTTGCAGCACTCCCTTCGGTCGCGCTGCATCTATTGCGAATGGGGGAAATTTCTTTCCGAAAAAGTTAGGTACAATTTTATTTGCAACGAATAACTAATTTTTTAATAATACATAACTAATTTTTTGATGATAAATGATTTAGTTTTTTACTTGTTTTTTGGTTGGTAGCGTTGCTCACCCCGATTATCTAATTTTTTAAATTTGAAATAGTTTTATTGTTTTGTTGCTATGGTTTTATTGAAATAAAAGAGCATCGTTTTAAAAATTTATTTCGCCATTTTCTTCTGCAAATTTTCGTTTCAAATTTGTAAATATGAGCGACTCCGATAGAGAAATTTTAACTCCACCTGAAATTAGAGAATCTGCAAATAGAGCAGTATCAAATTTGCTTCCTGAGAAAAGCCGCTTGAGGTACGAACGGCTTTTAACCATACAACAAATTTTTAGATTGGTGCAAAAAAGGAAAAATCAAAAATTTCACCGAGAATTGCTTATTGGCATATTTTCAACAACATCAAAGGAAGAAATCCCTTTGGTCTGTATACTCTATGCTTAAACTTTGCTTAATGGTAAAGAATAACGTAGATATTTTGAAATTTTATAAACTTTTTGGAACGTTGTGTATTTTGTAGAATGGTTGTGTGACAATTGACAGTTTGACGTGACGTCTCTGGATTTCAATACAAACCTGACTAAGTCATTTCCCCTAGTTTCGCTTGCAAAGGAAAAAACACCGCGGTGTGGAAAAATTGTCTTTACATGCATTGGGAACTACCGGAAACTACTGATGTTTGAGCGATGAGGGCAAAAAACAATAAACATTATTATATATCTATAAAATTAAACTTGCAAATAATAATTTAGTTTTATTCATCTCCCGATGACTACATGTTTGATGAAACAGCTCTCGAAAAGAAATATAAACTTTCTGGCAAATAGTAAAACTGTGTTAATACTGAATTAACTATTTTAAATTGTAAAATTCAAAAAAAATAAAAATTAAAATGTCAACAGAAAACCAGAAAACACCTTATTTAGTTCTTCGTTGGTCTCTTACATATTTTTGTTAAAAAAAATTGGAATAATGTCCTGTATCCGACTTAGCGTGGCGCACAATTTTTTTCTGGTTTCAAAATTCTTTTATAGGTCTACCAACCAAACATGAGGGACCTGGAGAGGCGTGGAGGCGCTGTACCTCATCTTTTTTCAGCTTCTGATTGGTTAGTTCCTGACATTGCTACTTTAGTTCGCATATTTTTCGGGGCTCTTGTTTGCTTAGGCGAACTATAATTATTGTTACAGAGAGGCTCTGTTAAGTGCATATCTGTAGCTATTAACTTTTGCAAGTACTTTATTTCTTGCTAGCAGCCCGTCCCGGCTTCGCACGGGGTAGACAATTATTTATTTTTAGCAATTTGCTCCCCCCCAGTGCCCCCTCCACCCTGCTCGCCGCGATGCCCGGCGCGCTTTTCAGACTGCATCGCAAACAACGGCCACGGCGCTATGGCGGTTTTGTTTACTGTTTGAATTTTTTAATTCGTAATATCTTTTGAATGGAAAGTCCAATTTAAATAATTTAAAAACTATTTTATAGGTAGTTAAATGGTCTTGAAATAATAATAACCATAAAATAATTTATTTGGATAAGGATTAATATAAACACATAAATAGCATGGTTTGAATTTGGTTAGCATTTTCATTAATGTTTAAAATGAAAAAAGTTGTTGTAGTGACATATAACTACAATAGTTGGACATATGCTACCCCGGAGTTTTTTGTAGACATTATGATGTTCTTCAATATTGTTGTACATTATTTTGTTCTATCGCTAATAGTTTCGGCAGCGCATTCGACGAAAGACATTTTAAGACTCATTTTTCTACACCTTCGGTTACATTCTTCAAGTTTTACCAAAGATCCCTAATTTTTTTCAAAATGAAATGTAGCTTATGTCAAATAGGAAGAATGTAGCATTCTATTGGTGAAAGAATTTTTTAAATCGGCCCAGTACTTTTTGAGCCTATTCATTACAAACATACAAATCTTTCCTCTCTATAATATTATATTATTAGTGTAAATTGGCTTAATTTTAATAAAATTAAAATGCCAATTATTGCAAAACTATTCAACTATTACATTAATAAGATAAAAAAAATTTAAATGTACACTGCAGTAATCTACACGATAATTAGCAGCTATGTTTATAGTTGGAATAATTTCTAGAATAATATAATTAATTTATCTTAATTGGGTTGATGTTATAGTAATGAAGTGCTAACTTCAGTCATTATATTACAGAATTTAGCTTCAGCATCGCAGAATAATAATTAACAAAATGCAAATTAACAGTCTTTTTCTCCTATCTTGATACTAATTATACAAAATTATGTTTACTTTATTTCCAGCAACTTATATTATCCGAATTAATTTTGATAAATATTAACATTATTGTCGGCTTTAAGTAAATTATGTATTTTGGTATTTAATTTTAATTAGTTTAACCTGAAGCTCAATATATAAGAGTCCTTAGGGATCAGTTTGTCCCAAGATAAATACTTCTTGTCTCTTTTAAGTTAACTTCATCCTTCCAGCTTTAGGTACATATTTGTACTCGACTCTAATTCTTTTTTTTTGCTAAATTAGCTTTTTCTTTTACTGCTCTTCAAAAGAACACAGTGTAAAGATAATTTTTTAATGAGGGATACACAAATATCTGCTTGTTGACTTGTTTTTCTTTTTATTTAAATACTTCTTGTGAGTATTTTCTATGTAAATACCGATTAATTTATCTTGTATTTTGGTAATTGTTTTCCAGCGTGAGGATTATCTCTTAAAAGGAAATAGCGCACGCAGGGTATGACTAAATAAACACGCAATGGAAATAAACTTAATTTACTTCAATTTTCTTCAAAGGAATAGAAAGGAAACCATTTTCATTAGCGTAACGATTTATTTACGCTTCTCTTCTTAAACGCAGTTTAATCTACAAGACGTTATCTATGGTTGACTAAAGGTTAGATATTATTGTCTGTATAACCTTTCCTACAAAACAATATACAGTAAAAACTAAATTATACGCACAAACAACGTCGAAAATACCAAATATCTGGCTATTTTTTTTATAATGAAGGTTGCAAATCTAAGCTTTCAGGTTTTGATGACAAAATGGCGGCAGAAGTCTATATGACAATAAATACAAATAAGCATGAAGCATGTCTGAGTCTACAATTCTTTGTTTTGAATGAATTTGGTCTGACTTTATTGTGTATTGATGAGTTTAAGCTAATTTGCAATGGACGCAATAAGGTTCTTTGACTATGTTGAGGTTTTTTTTAATTTTTTAATAATTTTTCAGAATTTTTCAGAATTTTCAAAGAATTTTTTAATAATTTTTAAAAAATTTAATTGAACTTTTCATATATAATTTTAAAAACTTATTAATACGTTTTAAAATTACTAAAAATGAAAACAAAGTTTTTTAATAAGAAATAAAGATTATTTTCAATAACTTTCAATTTAAAAATATTTAATCGACTTTAAAATTTGTATTAATTTTTTTTAAATATATGTTGAGGTTTTTTCCAATTTTTTAAATAATTTTAATAAATTTTCAGAATTTTTTAGAGTTTTCAAAGAATTTTTAAGATTTCTTAAAAATTTTTAAATAATTTTCAATTTAAAAGTTTTTAAATGTCTTTAAAATTTGTTTAAACTTTTTTAAATAATATGTTAAGGTTTTTTTTAGTTTTTTAAATAATTTTAATAATTTTTCAGAATTTTTTAGAAATTAAATGTTTTATATATAAATTTTAAAATTTATTAATACGTTTTAAAATTACTAAAAGTGAAAACAAAGTTTTTTAATAAGAAATAAAAATTATTTTCAATAACTTACAATTTAAAAATATTTAAACGTCTTTAAAACTTGTTTAAACTTTTTTAAATAAAATGTTAAGGTTCTTTTTGATTTTTTAAATAATTTTAATAATTTTTAATTTTTTAGAATTTTTTAGAATTAAATTTTTTATATATTATTTTTAAAATTTATTAATACGTTTTAAAATTACTAAAAGTGAAAACAAAGTTTTTTAATAAGAAATAAAGATTATTTTCAATAACTTTCAATTTAAAAATATTTAATCGACTTTAAAATTTGTATTAATTTTTTTTAAATATATGTTGAGGTTTTTTCCAATTTTTTAAATAATTTTAATAAATTTTCAGAATTTTTTAGAGTTTTCAAAGAATTTTTAAGATTTCTTAAAAATTTTTAAATAATTTTCAATTTAAAAATTTTTAAATGTCTTTAAAATTTGTTTAAACTTTTTTAAATAATATGTTAAGGTTTTTTTCAGTTTTTTAAATAATTTTAATAATTTTTCAGAATTTTTTAGAAATTAAATGTTTTATATATAAATTTTAAAATTTATTAATACGTTTTAAAATTACTAAAAGTGAAAACAAAGTTTTTTAATAAGAAATAAAAATTATTTTCAATAACTTACAATTTAAAAATATTTAAACGTCTTTAAAACTTGTTTAAACTTTTTTAAATAAAATGTTAAGGTTTTTTTTGATTTTTTAAATAATTTTAATAATTTTTAATTTTTTAGAATTTTTTAGAATTAAATTTTTTATATATTATTTTTAAAATTTATTAATACGTTTTAAAATTACTAAAAGTGAAAACAAAGTTTTTTAATAAGAAATAAAGATTATTTTCAATAACTTTCAATTTAAAAATATTTAAACGACTTTAAAATTTGTATTAATTTTTTTTAAATATATGTTGAGGTTTTTTTCAATTTTTTAAATAATTTTAATAAATTTTCAGAATTTTTTAGAGTTTTCAAAGAATTTTTAAGAATTCTTACAAATTTTCAAATAATTTTCAATTTAAAAATTTTTAAACGATTTTAAAATTTGTTTAAACTTTTTTAAATAATATGATAAAGTTTTTATAATTTTTTAAATAATTTTAATAATTTTTCAGAATTTTTTAGAATTAAATTTTTTATATATAATTTTTTAAATTTATTAATACGTTTTAAAATTACTAAAAGTGAAAAAAAAGATTTTTAATAAGAAATAAAGATTATTTTCAATAACTTTCAATTTAATAATATTTAAAAGTCTTTAAAATTTGTTTTAACTTTTTTAAAATATATGTTGAAATTTTTTCCAATTTTTTAAATAATTTTTTTCAGAATTGTTTAGAGTTTTCAAAGAATTTTTAAGAATTCTTAAAAATTTTCAAATAAATTTTAATTTAAAAATTCTTAAACGTCTTTAAAATTTGTTTAAACTTTTTTAAATAATATGTTAAGGTTTTTTTCAATTTTTTAAACAATTTTAATAATTTTTCAGAATTTTTTAGAATTAAATTTTTTATATATGATTTTTAAAATTTATTAATACGTTTTAAAATTACTAAAAGTGAAAACAAAGTTTTTTAATAAGAAATAAAGATTATTTTCAATAACTTTCAATTTAAAAATATTTAATCGACTTTAAAATTTGTATTAATTTTTTTTAAATATATGTTGAGGTTTTTTCCAATTTTTTAAATAATTTTAATAAATTTTCAGAATTTTTTAGAGTTTTCAAAGAATTTTTAAGATTTCTTAAAAATTTTTAAATAATTTTCAATTTAAAAATTTTTAAATGTCTTTAAAATTTGTTTAAACTTTTTTAAATAATATGTTAAGGTTTTTTTCAGTTTTTTAAATAATTTTAATAATTTTTCAGAATTTTTTAGAAATTAAATGTTTTATATATAAATTTTAAAATTTATTAATACGTTTTAAAATTACTAAAAGTGAAAACAAAGTTTTTTAATAAGAAATAAAAATTATTTTCAATAACTTACAATTTAAAAATATTTAAACGTCTTTAAAACTTGTTTAAACTTTTTTAAATAAAATGTTAAGGTTTTTTTTGATTTTTTAAATAATTTTAATAATTTTTAATTTTTTAGAATTTTTTAGAATTAAATTTTTTATATATTATTTTTAAAATTTATTAATACGTTTTAAAATTACTAAAAGTGAAAACAAAGTTTTTTAATAAGAAATAAAGATTATTTTCAATAACTTTCAATTTAAAAATATTTAATCGACTTTAAAATTTGTATTAATTTTTTTTAAATATATGTTGAGGTTTTTT
Source organism: Lagria hirta (assembly GCA_947359425.1). Taxonomy (NCBI): domain Eukaryota; kingdom Metazoa; phylum Arthropoda; class Insecta; order Coleoptera; family Tenebrionidae; genus Lagria; species Lagria hirta. Next base: position 50,065,092 of record OX375794.1, read on the forward strand.
CCAATTTTTTAAATAATTTTAATAAATTTTCAGAATTTTTTAGAGTTTTCAAAGAATTTTTAAGAATTCTTACAAATTTTCAAATAATTTTCAATTTAAAATGTTTTAAAGGTCTTTAAAATTTGTTTAAACTTTTTTAAATAATATGTTAAGGTTTTTTTTAGTTTTTTAAATAATTTTAATAATTTTTCAAAATTTTTTAGAATTTTCAAAGAATGTTTAAAAGTTTTCAAATCATTTTTAATTTAAAAATTTTTAAACGTCTTTAAAATGTGTTTTAACTATTTTAAAATATATGTTAAAGTTTTTTATAATTTTTCAAATAATTTTAATGATTTTTCTGAATTTTTTAGAATTTTCAAAGAATTTTCAAGAAGTTTTTATTAATTTTTATCATTGAACTTTTTATATATAGTTTTTAAATTTTATTAATACGTAAGAAACCTAAATTTTTTTAGATTTCTTCTGTATTCTGCCACGCCTTGCTTGTTCCATACTTTAATGGTTACTTTCTGATATTCTGCATTTGTTTTTCTTTTTTCTTCTTTCCGGTGTTTTTTTATCTTCTATGCTTGTCTATCTAGGAAGGTTGTCTAACCTCTATTCTAAAATCTTCTATTTTCCTTTACGCCTCCTCATTCGTTATTCCATCACTGATTTTCTTCTACTGCCTACATACGTGCACTCCTCTTCTTCATTCTCTTGCTTATTACCATACAATACGTTCCCTTTTTTTCTTATATTAGTTTTATCAAATTTTTCTCTTTCACATTTTCTCTCTTATCTTTGGTTTTTCTTTTTCCATCGCCTCTTTTCTCTTCTCAATTTTAAGCTCTTCTTTGATATATTCTCCTGTTAAAAAACTCTCTCATAAATATATATTTTTATGTTACTTTATGCTTCTTATTGTCTTTCTCATCTTTTTGCTATATATTGTTATTATTTTCTACAACTTTTTGTCTATTTTGATATTTCTCTCCATAAGCTGAAGCGACCGATTTTCAATTGTTTCATCACTGACACACACCTTCTACAATTTCTCTCCATGAGTCCCTCTTGTTCTCTTTTCTCATGGTTTCTTTTACTTCTATTCTTTTTCTCACTCCTGTAACTATTCCCCATGCTGCTCTTCTTTTCTTCTGTTCTCTCTTCGCTTCTTGACGTTCCCACTTGAATTCTGCTGGTAACATTTTTTTTAGCTTTTTTTTTCTATCCATGTTTCAACTAAGCCCACTATGTCATATATTTTTGCGTAATCTTAGAAATCTTTTTTTTTTTCTCTAATTCTGCTATATTCCAAAGTTTTGATAAAATTTTCTATGCTCACACAATATTCTTCTTTTGTTTTGCTTCTCCATTTATGTTTTGTTTTCTTGTGATATCTTCTACATAATAATAGTCTAAATTTTTATTTCTCTTTTTTCTTCGTTAATTCTATATTCATACACTATCTTGTTAATTCTTTCGTTCCCTCTTAATATCATTTTTATTCATTCTATTCCTTCTTTCTTTCTTAATTATCTTTTTCTCCAGCTTGCTTTCTATTATCTCTACTAATTCATTCATCATGTGTGCTAATTTTTCTCCTTTTCTTTCACACATCCAGCATTTTGTCTCATTTTAATTAATTTTTTTTTCTTAATTTACGCACGTAAACGTTCATTGCTCTCTTTCTTTCTCATTTTTGTTTTTAAAAGTCTATGCAACTTTGTGATTAGAGTAATGTAGCTTTTGTTATTTCTGCTTTCACTTATTTCTTCTCTCTTTTCTTGCTTATGTCTCTCTATCTCTATCTTTTATGTCTCCATCCATCATTCCATTGCTTCTGATATTTATTTTAGTTCTACTTTCATTTTCTCTACTTCTTGCTTATAACGTTTTTTAGATTTCTTCTGTATTCTGCCACGCTTTGCTTGTCCCATACTTGAATTATTACTTTCTGCTGTTCTGCATTTGTTTTCCTGTTTTCTGGTTTCCGGTGTATTCTATCTTCTATGCTTATCTCTATAGAAAGATGGTCTGTCTCTATTCTGACCCTTATTCTTAAGTCTTCTACTTTCCTCTACGCCTCCTCATTTGTTTTTCCATCACTGATTCTTCTCTACGGTCGACATACGTTCACTCCCCTTCTTCATCTTCTAGTTTATTACCATTCAATACGTTTCATCTTTTTTCTTATAATATTAATTTCATCAACTTTTCCTCTTCTACATTTTCTCTCTTATCTTTGGTTTTTCCTTTTCTATCGCCTCTTTCTTCTTCCCGATTTTTAGCTCTTTAGCACCTCCTACTATTTCTCTCCATAAGTCCCTCTTGTTCTCTTCTCTTATGGTTTCTTTTATTTCTATTCTTTTTTCACCCCCGTAACTATTCCCCATGCTACTCTTTTTTCCTTCTGTTTCTTGAAGTTCCCGCTTGAATTCTGCTGGTACCATAATCTTTATTTTTTTCCAGCTTTTTTCTTTTATTTATGTTTCTACTAAACTTACTAATCTTCTTCTTTTTTCTCTAATTCCGCTATTTTTCAAAGTCTTGATCAGGTTTTCTATCCTAAGGTTTTGTTTTCTTGTCATATCTTCTACATAATAATAGTCTAATATAATTAATAAATTATATATATCTAATACTTTTTTTTCTTTTGTTCTTTATTGTTTCCTGTCGCTTCTGTTTGTTCTGTCACATTTTCTTCACTTAGTTCAACATGAATGAGGTGCCATCTTCTTTATTAAAAAAAATTTTGTCAACAACGAGGTTTTATTTTGAATCATCACCATTAAAATAGGGATCGTCTATATCAACGTATTGGTCATAAACTTTATTACGAGAAGATTAGTTTTAATTTTTATTAAATATGGCAATTTATACGAAAAATTAAAATAATATGGTGATTAGGAGGTCTAGAATGTTAAAATGTAACAGATGCAACATGCAGATAGAACAATATAATGTTCAAAAGGCCATAATATGACATCAAAACTCAATTTAGTATAAAAGTGCAGTAGGAACATTATAATTCTCAGCTGACAATTTTGTTAAAAAAAATTATTAGCCAGGTTTTTACATAATTATCTCAAAAAAAAAATCTATCAGTAAACGTGAAAAAGTGGTAAAATCACAATAACATTTAAATATAAAAATAAATCAATCTGATAGTTTAGCCTGACATAAAAGGAAAATATAAACCAAATACAACTCTTTCTTAGAAGCTGACAGTAATAAGAATGTGTGCCATATATGGAAAACAAGAAGCTTCTCAAGCGGTTGCTCATGACAAGGAAAAATTACATTATCCCAATGAAGCAAGTACTATTTACTTTCAGACATTATGTAGGTAGTTGTCAGATATCTAGTCTTCGTTTGAGAACAATAGTCTATAAAAATTTATTGTCTTTGCAAAGTTCAAAGCTATTTTTAAGTCTAGTAGCTTGGCCTAAGGATTTATCTGGACTAAAATGGCAATAATAAGGGCATTTCATCGGTTTCTGATATTGCGAATTATTAGTTGTTTGTGTATTAAGGGCATAATTAGGAGATTATGGCATTAGGGGATGTTTAAAGGCTTTTAAATTCTCGAGGGCCAAAATCAACAATTACGTCTGTGGTATATACAACGTTTTATTATATTTTGTAATTCTAAAAAATATTTAGTATTCCTTACAGGAAATTGACTAAAAGTTGTATTCATGCAAAATTAACTTTGCTATCAAGTAGGTAGCTACAAAACCGAGAAAGACAACTTGCACCCCATCCTTTACGGTGGGGTGCAAGTTGTATGATCTGTTTTTGCTTGCAAAACCGGGGCTGTATGGCGATGAACTATTCTGCATCATATAAATCTGCCAATAGAGAACAATTTGTAGCGACTAATGAAGTAAACAATAATATTGTGAACCTTCAGAACATAAATATCAACAATAGCTACTGCAGAATAGATAGCTAGCTATACTTTATGATGACATTGTGTTTCTCAATACAACTAGGTCCCATTGTCATTCTGTCAACGCATTTCAGAAGCGTTATCTGTTTTCAGAAATAGTTTATTCGGAAGCTGAAAAAGGTATCTGAATATCGTTCGATAATGCTAATTTTAAAGCAATTTTCAGTATCGGAAAAATATGTAAAATATGTGTTGCGCTTGGACTAAACTCTCAGCTAGATTGTCACGCAGTTTAAAAGTGCCTCAAGGGAAATTAAAATTGCCAAGGACATGTCATTAACCGAAACTGTATTCATTTAAATATTATATTCACAGAAAAGCGAGATTAAGTTAAGCATTTTTAATAACTGTCACGCTATATTAAAGCTAGAACAAAAAAGCAAAATTGCTAAAAATTATATTTTCTGCAGACAACACAGAAAAACTTACTGAAAAATATCTTTTTTTACTATGTATCCTGAGGACAGCGCTGTTTCGTTCTTATTGGAAACTCAGCTCAAGTCTACTGCACGTTTGTGAGCTCTTCTCTTTACTATAATGTGACTTTCTGACAACAGACATTACGGTTGAGCTGGCTTTAACCTTTCATGTATTATGAAAAACTAGCGCCTAGTACCGGCTTTGCACGGGAGCCACACTGGCGCATCGGCGTGTTTTGTTTTTTTAATTTAGTATTTTTAATTTCATAGATGAAATGTCCGATTTCAACAATCAAAAGGTAATCAACAGATTCTTAAAAGACTTGCTTGTCTTACGTTTTGCCAAATTTTAGTAAATAACAGTTAACTTGTTTCGAACCACTAGTGAGAGACATCATCAGGTTCATTGGACAACCCCTCCATGGACTTGATTGATCTAATCTTCACCCCTTTTTTGTAGCTTCGTGTTCTCAATGATGTCTTCACTGTTCCGGTACCTACTTTAGGAGCAACGTAAACGGGGTCGCTAGGCCTCATTTTAATTTTGCGAAATAGACTGGCCAAGAGTAGTGCGTAATCAGAAATAGTATATTACACTACAAGAGGCAGAAAGTGCAGGACCTGAACTGCACGCCATGATGCCCTCGGCTATTTACTCCGGCTAAAAGAAGGCGCGCGCATAGCTCTACCAGTGCATGAAAGATACACTTTCTGCCGTGGAATCGCAGCAAAAACCACGTACTTTCGACTGGAGTAGCAAGAAAAAGTATAAAATCAAGATTAATAAGTAAAGAACCTAAGAACGTTACGCAATATTCGGTCATGCTAGCAAAAAGGAAATCCGCAATCTTTTTATACAGTGACAGGAACATAACCATAAGGTTAACGGGTTCCAGCTCACCCCTCTACATCTTTGCCACTTTTTGAGGAAGTAGAAAGCCGGAATGGCAATTATACTCCAGGTATAAACTATAGTTTCTGTCGTGTATGTTTTATATTAACATATTCAATACATATTAAATAAATAAATAAATAAATAAATAAATAAATAAATAAATAAATATTTATGCATTTTTCCTCGAATCCAGCACTGAGCTTACAATTACAGCATCAAACAACACATTATCAACAAGATCAGCTCGTTAACTATCTTTCTTTTTCAATAAACAATTAACAGTTTAAATATTTATTCAACACTGCCCATTTGACCGACCGCTTGGAGACTTTTCACCAGACGTCATCATCCCTCTCAGTTCACAAACTGCTGCTCAACCTTACCAGAGATGCTAAGACTAGTTTCTCCTTCTGTAACTTACGATACCATATGGCCCTAATTGATATGATTCAACTGTACAAGCTATTTAGTTAAATCTTTTTCTTTCTTTTTCTATAATTTTTTTTCTTTCTTTTTATTGCGCTTTTGCTACCATACTTTCTTTTATCTCCACGCATTGCTTCATCGTTTAAAGTTTTTCTTTTTCACACATTCTGCATTTTCTTTTATTTTTCTCCATTCAAAATTTGATTTCTTTTTCTTTATTGCCACATCTGAACCTTGCAATCGTTTTCCTCTCTCTCTCTCATTTTCTCTTGTTAGATACCGTAATTCTTCTATTACCAGTTTCTCATATTATTATTTAGTTTCTCTACTTTCTCCAACTTCTAGAGAACCTCTGTCTCTGATTTCTCTATTCACCTTTTAATGCTTTGCTTTTTTTTCTCCCAATTTTTTCTGTAGAAGGGCTCAGTGTTCGGAATTCTTTCATAGTATTCCTTTTTTTTTTCTTATTTCTAGGTTTGCTTTTTAGTTCATTATTGTCCACCACTCTTTCAGTCATCTCACGTCCTTCTCTATCTTTCATTTTATCTTCAAAGTTTACCACTATTCTTGCCTATAGTCTTACTTTTTCTCTTTTTTCTGTCTTACTATGGTCTGGAGTCTCCCTACTTAAACCTAGCATCCATCTCATACATTTTTTCTGCACTTTTTATTTTTATCCTCTGGTTACACTTTTTTCCAAACTGTTAAACTCTTCTCTAAACTTTCTACACTATCGCACTCATTTGGTTACTTTTAGTGGTTTCTTTTAGTTTTATTTACCTCAAATTTCTTGTTTTTCTATATATTTATCTTTCTCCACTTCTTATTATTCCATTCTCTGGCCTCTATCACTATATCATCCGCATACGCTAACATCTAATTTTTCTTTTTTTCTACTATCACTCTTCTTTTTTGCCCTTTGGCCAACACTTCTCCTATGTCACTCACATAAATTGTAATCAGTACGCCCTCAGAGGGCACTTTTTGCTCAGTTTTGTCTTTCTCCACAGCCATTTGCTTTCTCTTTAATTCACTCTCATCTTGCTCTTTGTTTCCTTGTACATCTCTTTCACTTTTTCTATTACTGCATTTGCTATTTCCTTTTTTCCATGTACTCTTATATCTACCTTATCGAACGCTGCTTTTAAATCCACAAACACCCCACATACTCTTTTTTTTTAAGTAACTCTCAATTAGTGGAATTAAAATATATACATTATATAATTGCTTTCGTTTTTCTTCAAATCCCGTCTGCCATTCTGCTAATCCTCCCACTCTCTCTACTTTTATTTTAATTTTTTTAAGCAAGCAAACTCCGGAATATATTGTGAGATCAAAAACAAACAAAACCATTATAATTGACCAAAAACTAATTAGAAGAAAAGAATAATGAAGAAGTTAGATCCATGCAAGAAAAAACAAGATTTATGAACAAAATGGTTAGTGGAAAAGTAAGAAATATAACAGAATCACAAAAAAAGGTGGCAAATGATAAGAATCGCTCTTTTGGCACACCAAGGTACTGCAAACAACTACTTGTCGAGCAAATACTCTGCCTGATATTAAATTATATCAGTTCTATTAGTTTACAGTTCGTACAGTTTCGTTTACTGAAAAACCGTATTGAGTTTGTTTTATCAGTTGAGACTTCTATATGTTGACTTCTTCTTATTTTTTTTTTAAATTTAAATTGGCCGAATTTCTTGTACAAAGAATGTACAAGAAATTACTCACTTTTTAAAGAAAATAGAATTTAGCTGACATTACGTCGAAATGGTTTTTATCGGGCGAAACCACTTGGTGTAATTATGCTCATTTTAATGTTTATATTTTGATTATTCACACAGTTTTACCATTTTTCAGGAAGATTGTTTATTGGCACCGAACAACACATTATCAACAAAATCAGCTTGTTAACTATCTTTCTCTTTCAATAAACAATTAACAGTTTAACTATTTATAATACTGCTCGTTTGACCGACCACTCGAAGATCTTTTACCAGACGTCATCATCCCTCTCAGTTCACAAACTGCTGCTCAACCTTTCCAGAGATGCTAAGACTAGTTTCTCCTTCTGTAACTTATGATACCATATGGCCCTAATTGATATCATTCAACTGTACAAGCTATTTAGCGACTTATTGGCCTATTTTAATTTAAATAAGAATGTAAATTATTATAAAATTAAACTATCATTATCAGTATTTTTCGCATTCATGTTATGAAAGACATTTTATACCTAATTTTTTTACACCTTGGACTACCACTTGTGGCTCTAATGACATTCTATTGTAAGACAATTTCTTGGCTTGTTTAAATTATGTAGTGGTCAAAACCAATAATGTTGTGGAACTGTTGTGCAAAAATAAAATAAATTGTCTAAATGTAATTTATTATTAATATTATTTAACAATTCACTTATTTACTCATTGTCATTATTAATTTTATCAGTTTTGAAAACTAATATAACGCAACTTTTTGAGGTTATTTAAGCGTTGCTAAAAAATCGAATATTTTTTAAATGGAGTCTAAAAAAAAAACCAAGAAATGGAGTTAGGTCGCAGAATCTTGAAGAGTAAGTTATGCCTGTATTTCGGCTGATCACTCGACGATCATAAAATTCTTGTATCATATTCAAGGTCTTGTAAGTGGTATGTGGAGTGTTTTGCCGAAAGTAGTCAGGTCCACAATTTCATCATTATAACGCTGTGCAAAGAATGGCTGTAAAATCTTCTCTCGGTATCTTGCAGCAGTCAATGTTTTATTAAAAAAAAGTGGCCTAATAATTTACTATTTGCTATCAAAAAAAACATTTTAAACTACAAATTGGATAAATTGAAAAATTTTGGAATTATTTTGACATTTAAGGCATTTGTTTTAAAAATTATGGTTTTTTTACACGAACTCATAGGGCAAGGCCATCTATGACGCCAAATTTTAAAAAACACTTTTTAAACAGACAAATAGCGAACAACAGCGTCTATTTGCGGGTTTTCCAAAATATTTGAAAATTGCTTTTGCTATTTTCATTATGAAAAAATAATTGATATTACGGTTCAGGCTGGTGGATGGATATCAGAATGCAATCAAAATTACATCGACGAGAATTCACTAATCACTATCTTAATTTGAAGGCTTAAGAAGCAATGCTATTTAAATTAGATCAAGTTTAATTCTATAATCATCTTATCGATTCAATTTGATTAAAATTATGTTCGATAAATGAGAGAAATAATTAAGTTTAGCTCAAAGTGACTATTGATTAAACAAATATTAAAATTATATTTTCGTCATAATCAATTTTTTTTTTAAATCATTTAAAAAGGTGTTTGCACAAATTTGACATTTTTGACAAGTAATAAAATATTATTCATATATTTAAAAATTAATTAACCCTTATTAGTATCAATAATCATTTCAAATATTAAGATTGATAACAGACCATAACTTTTAAAACAATTGCTTCAAATGTCAAAATAATTACATTTTAAGTTTTTTTATTTTTGAATTTAAAATGGTTTTCTCACAAGAATGATGGAATCATATGTTCGTAACGACCACCGAGTTGATGGTGAATGGCAATACTCAAATCAAGCTTGCTTTTAAGAATTCTGTCACAAATTGTGACACTGGATTGTGTGGTCGTAAAAAAGTAGTGGTCCCTCTAAAAAAAAAACAGACGAAGTTGTCGAAAATGTAAGGCAAATAATGGAAGAGGCGCCACGAACATCTCTACATCGACTTCCAAGTTTAATTATCAACCAGCATTTGCCAAAAAAATTAAAAAAAAAATTCTCTTGTATTCGTATCGGTCTTCAAGCAGTAGATCAACTCCTTGTTGATTATAAAATTTAGCCTAATGTTAAGCTAACTCTAAGCTGAGCCTAATATTATATAATTGAGCTAAATTCAATTAAATTGAATAAGTAAAGTTTTTTTTAAATTAATTTAATTAAAATTTAAAATAATTAATCAATTTGTCAGTAGCACCCTCAGATTAGTTTAGCTTAGTTTATTTAGTCCAGTCTTAGGCTAACACTAAGCTCAGCCTAATACTATATCTTTTCAAATTAATTTAGCTAAATTCAATTATTTTAGATTAGTAATTTTTTTTTCAAATTAAATAATTAAAATTCAAAATAATTATTAAATTAGTCATTAGTTGCTTTAGTTTAGCTTAGCTCATCTAGTCTAATCTTGAGATATTATTATATTGGTATACGTCTTATCAAATTAATTTAACTAAATTCAATTAAATGAAAATTATAAAAACTTTACCAAATTAAATTAATATGTATTTAAAATAATTATTGAACTTGAGTAATTAGAAATTTAAGATTAGATTAGCTTAGCTCATTTACTCCAATCTTAGGCTAACTCTAAGCTGCGCTTAATATATTTTTTCTATATATATCTTAACGAATTGATCTAGTTGAACTCAATTTAATTAATCTAGTAAAAACTTTTTCAAATTAAATTAATTAAGATTAAAATGATTAATATTTTAGAAATTAACAGCTTTAGATTGGTTGAGCTTAGCTCATTTAGCCTTAACTCTAATTATCTTTTCAAGTTAATATAACTAAAATTGAAAATTTTTCAAATTTAATAAATTATTAAATTAGTAATTAGCACCTTCAGCTTAATTTAGCTTAGCTCATTTAGTCGAATTGCAGGCTACCTCTAAGTTAAGTCTAACATATTTTTTGCTATGTATCTAAACAGATTAATTAAGCTAAATTCAATTAAATTAAATTAGTAAAGATGTTTTTAAACTAAATTAATTAAAATTTAAAATAATTATTAAATTAGTCATTAGCTGCTTTAGTTTAGCTTAGCTCATCTAGTCTAATGTTAAGATATTATTATAATGGTATACGTCTTACCAAATTAATTTAACTAAATTCAATTAAATTAAAATTGTAAAAACTTTACCAAAATAAATTAATATGTATTTAAAATAATTATTGAACTTAAGTAATTAGAAATTTAAGATTAGATTAGCTTAGCTCATTTACTCTAATCTTAGGCTAACTCTAAGCTGCGCTTAATATATTTCTCTTATATATATCTTAACGAATTGATCTAGTTAAACTCAATTTAATTAATTTAGTAAAAACTTTATCAAATTAAATTAATTAAGATTAAAATAATTAATGTTTTATAAATTAACAGCTTTAGATGAGTTGAGCTTAGCTCATTTAGCCTTAACTCTAAACTGAGCTTAATTATCTTTTCAAATTAATATAACTAAAATTGAAAATTTTTCAAATTTAATAAACTATTAAAAAAGTAATTAGCACCTTCAGCTTAATTTAGCTTAGCTCATTTAGTCGAATCGCAGGCTACCTCTAAGCTAAGTCTAACATATTTTTTGCTATGTATCTAAACAGATTAATTAAGCTAAATTCAATTAAATTAAATTAGTAAAAATGTTTTTAAACTAAATTAATTAAAATTTAAAATAATTATTAAATTAGTCATTAGCTGCTTTAGTTTAGCTTAGCTCATCTAGTCTAATGTTAAGGTATTATTATATTGGTATACGTCTTACCAAATTAATTTAACTAAATTCAATTAAATTAAAATTGTAAAAACTTTACCAAAATAAATTAATATGTATTTAAAATAATTATTGAACTTAAGTAATTAGAAACTTAAGATTAGATTAGCTTAGCTCATTTACTCCAATCTTAGGCTAACTCTAAGCTGCGCTTAATATATTTTTTCTATATATATCTTAACGAATTAATCTAGTTGAACTCAATTTAATTAATTTAGTAAAAACTTTTTCAAATTAAATTAATTAAGATTAAAATAATTAATGTTTTATAAATTAACAGCTTTAGATGAGTTGAGCTTAGCTCATTTAGCCTTAACTCTAAGCTGAGCCTAATTATCTTTTCAAATTAATATAACTAAAATTGAAAATTTTTCAAATTTAATTAATTATTAAATTAGTAATTAGCACTTTCAGATTAATTTAGCTTAGCTCATTTAGTCGAATCGCAGGCTACCTCTAAGCTAAGTCTAACATATTTTTTGCTATGTATCTAAACAGATTAATTAAGCTAAATTCAATTAAATTAAATTAGTAAAGATGTTTTTAAACTAAATTAATTAAAATTTAAAATAATTATTAAATTAGTCATTAGCTGCTTTAGTTTAGCTTAGCTCATCTAGTCTAATCTTAAGATATTATTATATTGGTATACGTCTTACCAAATTAATTTAACTAAATTCAATTAAATTAAAATTGTAAAAACTTTACCAAAATAAATTAATATGTATTTAAAATAATTATTGAACTTAAGTAATTAGAAATTTAAGATTAGATTAGCTTAGCTCATTTACTCTAATCTTAGGCTAACTCTAAGCTGCGCTTAATATATTTCTCCTATATATATCTTAACGAATTAATCTAGTTGAACTCAATTTAATTAATTTAGTAAAAACTTTTTCAAATTAAATTAATTAAGATTAAAATAATTAATGTTTTATAAATTAACAGCTTTAGATGAGTTGAGCTTAGCTCATTTAGCCTTAACTCTAAACTGAGCTTAATTATCTTTTCAAATTAATATAACTAAAATTGAAAATTTTTCAAATTTAATAAACTATTAAATTAGTAATTAGCACCTTCAGCTTAATTTAGCTTAGCTCATTTAGTCGAATCGCAGGCTACCTCTAAGCTAAGTCTAACATATTTTTTGCTATGTATCTAAACAGATTAATTAAGCTAAATTCAATTAAATTAAATTAGTAAAGATGTTTTTAAATTAAATTAGTTAAAATTGAAAATAATCATTGAATTAGTTATGATTATTGCATATATAGCTGATATAGCATAATCTTAGGCTAACTCTGAGTCTAATGTATTTTCGCTATATCTTAACTATTAATTTAGCTAAATTAGATTAAATCAGTTTAGTAAAATTAAGATAATTATAATTTCATTATTGAGAAAAGACTGGCGAATTATCAGTCTTTATATAATATTAATTTTTCCAAATTAACATAATTAAAACTGAAATAATTAAACTTGTAGTAAGTAGCACCTTTAGATTAGTTTAGCTTAGCTCATTTAGCCTTAATCTAAGCTGAGCCTAACATATTTTCTGCCATAAACTTTAACAAATTTATTTAGCTAAATTCAATTCAAATTAAATTAGTAAAATTGTAATAATTATAATTTTATTAATGAGCAAAAATTTTCGCTAATTTAGTGTGTAATCTCAATTTAGATACCTCTGCTCAATTAGTCTGAAAAGGCTAATCTTGATCTAAAATCGAATTAGTCTGATTTTATTCCCTTTAAAAATAGTCTACATTACTTGAATCTGTTTATACTAATTAAGCTTATTCACAACTATGTACCTTATAAGATATGACATATTCTAATTTAGTCTAATTTAGTCTAATTTAGTCTAATTTAGTCTAATTTAGTCTAATTTAGTCTAATTTAGTTTAATTTAGTCTAATTTAGTAGACTTACCAATAGTCTATTTTGTCTTTAGCTATATTTCCCAGATTAATTTTTTGAAAGAAGATAAAAGCAATTAGTATAGCCTAAACTAAACTCTAATCTCGCCTCGCCTGCCTAATATAGTCTAGTTTACTATACAAACATTTTATTGAAAAAGTTGTACTGCACTCCGAAAAAGTAAAAATGTGCTAATTAAGTAGAATTTTGACTGCTGCAAAATACCGAGAAAGAATTTTACCGTCATTCTTTACACAGCTTTATGACGATAAAATTGTGGCTGGGTGCTTTCAGCAAAACGGTTTAACTCTATATACCAGTTACAAGACCTTGAACAAAATGCAGAAATTTTATGATCGTCGAGTTATCAGCTGAAATACAGCCATAACTTACCCTTTAAGATGCTGCTACCTCACTCCATGTGACTTCTTTTTGTGACTCGATTTAAAGAACTCGATCTTCTCGTTGATGATCAAAAGCACAAATCAAAAATTTTGAAAATTGCTCAGAATTTTAAAAAAATTGGTGGGAGAATTCTATTTTTATCCAGTTTTAATTTTTTTATTAAAATTTCTAAAAATGGTTGCACAACCCTTACTGTAAATTTATGTACTGCAGCCTCTATAAATCTACACTTGTATGGCAAAATCTTTTAATCAAAAAATAGATTAATTATAGATGTTTACAATTTGTTTCTAATTTTTATTATGTCTTAGAAAAATCTAGTAAAATTTTACAATAATTACCATTAACGCAAGAAACAACAAAAAACCTTGTTGGGATAGTAAACATTATTTTTGATGATGACAGAACTGAAATCAATAAAATTGCAGCCTACGACATCATAAATGTCAAGACAATGACCGATAGTGTCAAAAATAGTTAAAAATTTATAGACTTTTGTGTTTGTACCACCATGCGATGTTACTTTGTAACACCCCTTGAATAAATTAATGCATTTGCATAGCAAAGAGGGGATGAAGCAATGTTATAAATAGTTTCGTGTCACAAAACAATTTTTGTCACACTAAAAAGTACTTGCATAATAATAGTACATAAGGCTTTACCTACAATCACTCATAATATTCTTTTTTAATTTAATATAATTGTTACTATTATAACCGTGCACAAAAAAAAAATTAAAAAAAAATCAACGTGCCAAATTGACTGAATTTGACAGTTATTAAAAAAAAAGTTAAATGTTGTGTTTGCTTTTGAAAACTTAAAAATGCTTAAAAATATCTAATAGTTAATTTATTTATACACTCCCCCGGAGTTATTGCAAGCTGCAGCAGAAGCTACAAACAATTTAATACCAGAAAAAAGATTTATAAGCCTTGTCAAACAACATAAAACAAACCATTCATCCGAAAATATTTTATTGGCATATATTTTCATTATTTTTTTTAAATCAAAATAACCAATCACTAAACTTGAAATAAAAAAATTACATTTGAATTGCAGTAAAACAATTGAAGGTTAATCATAAAACCACAGATCGTTGCTTGCGGTTTGCTACATACCGACGTCGTAGGCTAGATTTTTTTTGTCAAAGACAGGGAATTTGTTTGATATTATTCAATTACAGTACTGATTGGGGTAAAAGCTTTTTTGCCCTCATCGCTCAAACATCAGTAGTTTCCGTTCGTTCCCAATGCATGTAAAGACAATTTTTCCACACCGCGGTGTTTTTTCCATTGCAAGCGAAACTAGGGGAAATGACTTAGTCAGGTTTGTATTGAAATCCAGAGACGTCACGTCAAACTGTCAATTGTCACACAACCATTCTACAAAATACACAACGTTCCAAAAAGTTTATAAAATTTCGAAATATCTACGTTATTCTTTATCATTAAGCAAAGTTTAAGCATAGAGTATACAGACCAAAGAGATTTCTTACTTTGATGTTGTTGAAAATATGCCAATAAGCAATTCTCGGTGAAATTTTTGATTTTTTTTTTTTTGCACCAATCTAAAAATTTGTTGTATGGTTAAAAGCCGCTCGTACCTCGAGCGGCTTTTCTCAGGAAGCAAATTTGATACTGCTCTATTTGCAGATTCTCTAATTTCAGGTGGAGCTAAAATTTCTCTATCGGAGTCGCTCATATTTACAAATTTGAAACGAAAATTCGCAGAAGAAAATGGCGAAATAAATTTTTAAAACGATGCTCTTTTATTTCAATAAAACCATAGCAACAAAAAAATAAAACTATTTCAAATTTAAAAAATTAGATAATCGGCGTGGGCAACGCTACCAACCAAAAAACAAGTAAAAACTAAATCATTTATTATCAAAAAATTAGTTATGTATTATTAAAAAATTAGTTATTCGTTGCAAAAAAAATTGTACCTAACTTTTTCGGAAAGAAATTTCCCCCATTTGCAATAGATTGCTCAAACAAATTGCTCATGTGGGAAATTTCACTTTCCGAATTCGTTAGGTAAATAACTATTGTGCAACTACTTTTAGTGAGTAATCATAAAAAAATCTTCAAGGGATTTGAACTGGAGTTCCTTGGGTGTTTAGATAATATATTTCCTACTACACACCCCTGTCTATGCGGACCTAACTAAACTAGATATGTATTATAAATATATAATAACAATTTTTTTACCATATTTATACATTTTGTCGCACTTGTTTTTTTAGACCAAGCCCATAAGTGCGACAAAAAATGTTTTGTACAAGTTAGACAGCAATATTCTATTTTTTTATTTTGGTCACAATAAAAACTTTTGTGCAACAGTGCAACTTTTTTAATTAAAAAAAAAATTACACTACGTCATAGCAAACCTTACAAAACGAAATAAAATTTTTATACATATTATAAATATTCACAATAATAATTAATTTTGCACAATATTTCTACAAATAAACCGAAGTAGAAAAAATATTGTATTACAATCGTTTAATCAGATGTATTGTCATCCGTTTCATTAATCACACTTGTGTGACAATAAAAATGATCAAAAAACAAGCTTTTAATTTTCAAAGTTTAAAAACCAATTTAAAAATTAAATTAAAAACAACAACCACATATTATGTTTGAAGCCAAAGAGAAAATATATGTTTGTTTTTTGAAAAATCAAGCTAAATTATTATCTCCTTAGAATTACCGATCATTATTTGAATTGTTGGATTTGTCATTTAAAAACATTTGAACAATATGACATGAATATAATAAAGCTGCTTTCGGTATTTCCGCGAGGTTCTTAAATCTGAATCTAAAATTTTAGAACTTTTTAGTTAATTTTAATGAGTACCACATTCATATTTGGAATAACTAAAGGTAAAATTTTTACCACTTATTTAAAAATCTACAATGGCCAAAATCCAAGAATTTTTACCATTCTTAAATTCTAAAAACCCACAATAGCCACCAAAACCAGCGAATATTTAGCTATTTTTGTATTGATGGGAAAAATAATGTTACATAAATTTGAAAAATCTAGTTATAATTTTTTTTAAATATATAAATTTTTTTAATTAAATAAGATCTGGTCTATTGGCTTCAATTTTTGAAGCAGTTAGTAGAGTTTGATCCCAATATAAAAATGATCATTTTTTAAGAAATTTTGTGGATTGTAATTATAATACGGTTCAATATTTTTGACTAAATTATATATAAAATCCAAATTTGAATGAACAACTTTTGCAACTACGTCTTTTTTATAATCTCTTTTAACTAGCACTGAACAAGAAGATAAAATGTGTTCATTTGTTTTCGAGAAATTGAAACACATTTTGCAAATATCATTACCTATTTGTTCTTTAATTATGAAAATACTTTAATTTTTAGTGGTAATTTCCCAGTCTGGAATAGCAAAAACAAAAACTTTAATCTCTGGAAACTGATGACCTTTCTTGATCTATAAAAATGGCAGTTTTTTATCTATCCCATCTACTTCTTCTTTCAGAAATCTGCTGTGTAATGTTTTTTTTTGTTTAATTTTGAATAAAAAATAATTATCTTGTTTATCTAATTCATTTTCGATTATTTTACTTTTTAGCGTGTATCTGTGGTAATAATAGATTTTACTAATATTTAAAAATTATAAAAATGTTGTTGCAATTTAGAAATTTGATTATTCAACCATACTAATATGTTGAAAATACCTCTATTATTGTTTTTCCTGAAAATTAAAAATTGTTTACTGAAAGACTTTCGATTAAGTTTATTAAATTTAATAAATGATGTTCAAATTTTTTTTTGACTACGCCAAAAGAATAAGGTAATATAGAACAGCATAAGAATTCATGACTTGAATAAAATTTTTACTATTTAAGTAATAAAACTCGACTAAAAATTATTATTTTTTATTTTGTTATAATAAATTTTTGAAATTTGATTATAATCTAGATACTTGTACAATTCTCCTTTATTTAAACTGTCAATAATTTTATAAGATAAAATTTAATTTTTATCTTATTTGTGCCTTGAAGTTTACTATTTATTTTATTATTATTATTATTAAGTTATTGTATAAGACCCCTGATATGGTAAACAATTTATTCTTTCTTTCACTCGCCCTTAGTTAACATTTTGTTTTTTTTATTTATCAAAAGATTGATTGCTGAAATTATAAAACATGTTACATTTTTTTAATTTACTATATTAAAAAGTGCCTTTAGGTCAAAAAAACATTGCACACACATTTCTTTCTTTTGCTAATTTTTCTCATAAAATTTGCTTTTATTTTATACTACTCAATAATCTATTTATTTTTGTTTTATGTTTTTACTTTTGTTTTTTTTTCGGTTTTTACTTTTTTATATTTATTTCTAATGACTATGACATAGATTGTTTTTTTTATTTTTATTTATTACCTACTTGCTTATTTACCTTATCATTATTTAAGTTTTTTTTATATTCTATTCTATCTTTTTTTTTTTGTTTTACTCAGTCCTATTTAGTCTTTTTTCCTCATATTTCTTAATTTTGTCTATATTCATCATCAAATTCTTCCTCATTAGCAACATTATTTTCTTATTAATTCTGTTTTTCTTAACTTTAATTGGACATTATACTCTTATTGTAAATTGTCTTTATTATCTATACTTTGTCTTTTTTACATATCTTATTTTTCTCCCATTTGCTGTTTATTCTATTATATTCTTTGTTTTGCTTTGATCGTTGTTTTAGCTTATAGCTGCTATTCTAATAAGAAAAATCGTAAAAAAAATTGTAAATTTAGTATAGAAAACTTGTAAAGACTTTTTTCTGTAAAAAGTTATATTTTGAGTGAAATAAACTAGAATTAGTCAAAGTTGGACCTTTATTTAAGAAAAGTTTTCAACTCGAAATTGCCGAACTTATTATTACTATAATAAGGAATCCTTAAATTTTTTTTTAAATGACAAACTGGGACTATTATACCGGGCGATTCTAATTATATAAGTTGACAGTGTACAAGGTTGCTTATTTTTTTCTAGGTTAAACCCTGCAAGGCAAGCAAGATTTTGACCTACACCTCATTGCTAGTCATCCGAAAATCTATTAGAATAAATTTGCCGTTTAATAAATTTGCACTTTGTAAAATGTTTACCATCTCCCGGTATAATTTCTGGTCATTACCAGCGTTCATTGAACAGGGCAATGTTCTACCCGGAGCCAGACTACCTTGAGATCGTAACATTCCATTTAAAGGCCGCATAATAAAATTTTCGAAAAAAAACTGCCACTACATAACTATCAATGTTAATTGACAATTTTTTATTTTTTTGACAGGTGATTCGCAGGACCAATATTTAGTGTTGGCATCAAAAGTGTTTTTTATGGTTTTTTAGAAGTAAATGTGGTATTATTGGTTCAATTAGAAGAATAATTAAATATGTATCGTTTAAATGTTGGAATAACTGTAGGTTTATGCTAATTTATTATTGTTATTATATGAGTAACACTAATACTATTTGAATGTCAAAAATAAAGTGTTAAGGTTAACTGTGTTATTTCTAACAGATAAAAAGCCAAAAAATAATAGTTCAAGATAGTAAGGGCATAAGTAGTACTAAAACTAAAAAACGCAGTTTTTTAAACGTTGACGGAAGCAGAAGATGACAGGCGATTTAGAATTTAATATTTAAAAAAAAAATAAATTAAATAAATAGATAATATAATAACCGAATTGATAACAAATTATCAACATTAGAAAACTATTATAAATTCAATGGTTCGCCGATGAGGGAGCGTTTGTAGTTCTAACGTTAACCATAAAATCAGTTTGGCATTTAACAATGACAATGGTACCTGTCACTTGTCTATATTCAGATACACTATACTGGAGCTGCGTTTATTCACATAAGTACATAATATACAACTAATGTGGTTAACAATAAGGTTAGGTCAGGTCAGGTCAGGTCAGGTCAGGTCAGGTCAGGTCAGGTCAGGTCAGGTCAGGTCAGGTCAGCTCAGGTCAGCTAATGTGGTTAACAATAAGGTTAAGAATTCTAACTTGACATGACGTATGACCTGACATTTTAGTGTTTTTTGAAATTTTAGTTTCTTTAATGTGATGGTAAATTGAAAATCACAAATTAATAAACCGATTAAATATAGAACGTTTAAAAGTTGAACACATAGAGTATTATAATTTAATATTTATCAAAATCAAAAAATATTGCCTAAATAACGTCGTTAACAATAAGGTTAGGAATAGTTCCTAGACGTTAACGTTGTGTAGCAAAGTTAACAGTAAATGCGTTTGTTTTTTAAATTCATTATTTGACATGACGTATGACGTGACATTTAAGTGTTTTTCATCTGTTTTATTTTTCAGATTTACATGGATGTGCCTTTTGTTTAATTAATAAATTAATGAAATATGTATTGTAACGATAAATAACTGTTTAACTTATTATTGTTATTAAATGTGTGACGCAAACACTATTAGAATTTATAAAATAAAGTGCCAAAATTGACTGTGTTTTTACTAAGAGAAATAAACTTACTAACAACACAGTTTTACCAATTCCTAAAAAAAATTAACTAAATTTTCAGAGCTTTTTTGACTACTATGTGGTCATCATCAAGAGATGGATAAATTTAAATTATTATTTGTTCAGGAAACTTTTGGTTTTGGAAAAACTGGGAAAAAAACCGTCATCTTTTCAAGAACAGTTACCTTGTTTTCATAGATTTTAATGAATTTGGCGGCGTTAGGATGTTCTAAAGTAATTTATTTGCTTGACTAATTTTAAGCTAATAATACTAATATTATGATTGCTATTGAAAGGGTGCTCAGCTGTACTCGATTTATCCAATCTGCTATATTTAAAGTGAGCTAGGTGCTTTTTGTATCTGGCTCATGTTAGTACCTATATCACATTTGTCATAGGTACGCCATAAATTTCAGACTTTTCTAGGAATGGAGTTTTGTCATTTGGCTCTCCTAACAATTTTTTTTAATTTTGATTCTGATTGATAACCTGCCTAAATCCTAAATGTTTAAACACAATATTAAGTCCGTTGGTTATCTTAGGCTCAAATGGTATTGAAATAAGTTTCAATTTTTGTTTATTCACATGAAAAATAGTGCAATTTTTTACATTTGTCTTACATTTTTGGCTATTTATAATTTAACTTACTACTTCTTCATTTTATGCATTAATATTAGCAACTTTTTAAATAAATTTAGGATTTAAAGCGGTTTATCAGTCAGGATCAAAATTAAAAGATTTTCGAAAGACAAAACACAATTTCTAAAAAAGTCTGGAATTGATTGCCGAATTTCTTAGAATCTATAAAAACAAACAAAATGTTTGAATTAAATTAGAAAAAACCGACCAAAATTTCCTAAACCGGGTAATATCAAGCAAATAATAAATAAATTTTATTTACCAGCTGATGACGGAAAAAGCTTTAATAAAAAAACTTTTAGGCAAGTGGTAAAACTGAGTTGATAGTTTATAGTGCCAAAGATTTTGAAGCAATCAATTAAAAAAAAACAATTTATGACGGTAACACAGGTAGTGTCAATAACTACAACAAAAACAAGTTGACGTAATTAAATAAATGTCACACAATTTAAAATGTAATGTTGGCAAGATGCAAATAAAAATTCTCCAAAAATCTAATTACAACTGATATCAGAAACAATAAGAGTAAGAAAATTTTTTAAAGCTCTGGACATTTGCTTTTAAATGGCGTTGCCAACATTAAAACTGTTCGACAATTGTTTATGGAAAAAATAGACTATAAATCTTAATGTTGCGTAAAAAGTTTTTTGGATAAAGCGTCATTTTTGAAAACTCTGGATTAAAAATATCGTTGCGTTGTTGTAAAGCTTTGCCTAAGCAGAATTAAAACAAATTTATAAAAAACAACAACAGTTTGCAATATAACAGTTGAAAAAACTAATTTTGGTTGAATAAATGTGCTCTGGCTAGGATAGGCTTATATTTACTCAAGTGTATATTGCTCACGTAAAATAGAATATATAGTGACATCTATTAGAACCTTATTTCTACATCAAAGTCGGAAATTTAAGATTTTAGTCATTAGCAACAGATGCCGATTTGACAAAAAACATTATCGTACTATAGAAGAAATCAATCACATACATTACATAATTTAGATGTGCCTTCTAGATGAAAAGCAATAATGTGACAACTTGGTTGTCCAACTATCAATTGCTTCTTTTTTCGATGATGTTTTCTGTCAAATTAACATCTGCTGTAGCAATTTTTGGCATTAAAGCGTAGAAGCTCAGCTTTTTCTTGATATAGTAAGAAGCTTCCAATACGTAATAAAGTTTTGCTAGACGTATTAATATTGAAAAAAAAGATATTTTTCTGTCTTTGTCGTCAATTACTTAGTGTAAAGTTTCTGAGCAGATTAATAAATCCATGATCCAAGCCTATCCTAACTAGATCCATGAATAAATTTGGTCTAGCTAGGACAGGCTTATATTTACCCAAGTAAAATATAATATGTAGTGACATCTATTGAAACTTTTTTCTACATCAAAGTTGGAGGTAATCAATTGTTTTTTTAAATAAAATAATTTAAAAATTTTTTTAATACGAAGAGTTGAAAATCCTTATATTTTTATAGGCCAATTCTTCACTTTTATTTATTTTTTATATTTTCCTTTAAATTTAATTATTTATTTAAGCAGATCCAAGCTTTACCAGTTATCACAACAGATGTCGGTTTGACCAAAAAAACATTATCAGACAATAAGAGAAATCTTATTGCACAACTTAAATGTACCTTTAAGATAAAAACGATAATGTGACAACCTGATTGTCCAACCAACAATTTCCTTTATTTTCTGATAATGTTTTCTGTCAAAATAAGCATCTGCTGCTAGCAATTTTTGACATTAAAGCGTAGACGCTCAGCTTTTCTTCGATTCAGTAAGAAGCTTCTGATACTACGTGGTAAAACAAACATTAGAGCTAGATAAAGAGTACAAGATAAAATTTGAAATGTCAAATAGATGTTTTATTGCTTTTAGTAATATTTAAATTATCACAACTGCAAATTAAATTTATTGTTATTTCTAAACAGCGGGGTCAACAATGACTATTTGAGTTGGCAATTCTGCATTTTATTTTAAAATGGTACAACTGCAACCACTTTTCGTTGTTGACGGGTGACATCTTTGACACTGGCAACATCATTGCCAAACCCCAATTAAAAATTAATCACTGCGACATAACCTACAATTTTTTTTATGAGTGTTATGAGTCAAACATTTGTCAAACAAGCGTATCCGGTTGCAGTGTTGCAGCTAGGCAATAAAAAAAAACTCTAAAAAATGTATTTACTTTTTTATTGCAAGTAAAATGTATTATTATTAAAAAAGTATATTTCTTTGTTTTCGTTCTCAATTACTTAGTTAAAGTTTCTGAGCAGATTAGCTCTACCGGAAGCAAATTTCCATCAATCTAAGATTATTAAAAGTTTTCAAAAGCGCAGCATAAATCTCCTGCAGTTTTATATTGAAATTCTTCTGAAAAAAGCATTTTTACGCAAAGTTTCAGCGAACTTAAATCAATTTTATTGATAAAAGCACATCGTAGCAGGTTTTTCCATGGCGAAAAGTGGTATAAAGATTGGCTTAATGCAAAAACTTAGCAACTTTCAAATTCGAAGGAGTATTGACTTGAAAGCATCGATATATATGAAGCTAGAAAAAAACTTATAATGCAAATTTGAAAAGTTGTCAAGAGTCATCGGACTGGTGGAAAAGCTAGTTCTAGGAGGATTTTCAACGTTGTCACAGATAATTTTCAAATCAATATTAATTATGGGCTCTCACGAGTCCTACGCAATTCGGCACAATTCTAAAAAAGATAAAAAAATAAAAGTGTACAAAATAAAAGAAAGGAGATAAAAGAAAACTAAAGAGAGAAGTATAATGAAAGCGAAAGAAAATGGTGCACAAAAAGAGAGATAAACCAATCAAATATGAAAAAAATTAATTATTTAGAAGAAGCATGAGTTTCGTCTAAATAAAAATAATATTTTTTATTTACTAATATTTTTAGATAAATACGTGTAGAAACATGAGTTTACAAAAATATTATGATTTATTTTTCCACACAAATTTTGGTTTTTGTTGTAGAAAAGACAAAGTTTTTGTTGGAAAAATTATTTTTTCTTAAAATATGTTTATAAAAACCTTGTTTTCGGTATGATCACGCCATTTAATTTTATTTTACACTTATTAGACGGTTAGATAACCTTAATACAAGATTCCGGGTCAGACCAGGTCAGGTCTACATAAACTGTCTGCTCTATTTTTATTGTATAACAAATCTGTTCACTTAATAAGTACCCAGCACAAAAAAAAAGTTTTCGTCTGACGACGGCGTTTCCGTCCACTGACTTCGCGCAGCTTGTTGACACACCTCTGTACCTCTCAAGTGAACAAATTTTTTATAATTATAAAAATTTAAACTGTTCAAAATAATGACAAAAAATTTTAGATTTTTTCATGGCGTTGGTGCTGTAAAACATAAAAATAAAAAATTACTCTACAAATAAAACTAACTGTAAGATTAGCAAATTTATTTATGGTCTAAATATTTCTTAATTGAAAAATTGGTTTAAGTGAAGTTTGCCTAATCTGTTTTTGAATTTTTAGTTTGAATACTAAAATAGAACACCGTAAAGGTGTAGCTACACCTCACCACAAAAGCTGCACATCAATAATAGTCAGTTTTCCTTTCATAATAATTAAACTGTTGGAAATTTGTAATCATTAAAATTGGATTAAACTTTACTTTGACATTGATTGAAAATATAACAGGTAAAAGACCCGACCCTAAATATACAAACGGATTACGAACTGAGAAACGTTTAATCAAAGACTGGTCACAGAAACACCATTAAAATTGACAAAAGATTTTTAAATTCATTAAAAAATAGAAATTTTCTTAGAATAACGCTGAAAGCAGAGCAGAAAGCATTATATTTGCGCTTTTTGGTCTGCTGAAAAGAGTATTTTTTATAAAGTTTGGAGCGATTGAGTATTCA
Organism: Lagria hirta; assembly: GCA_947359425.1. NCBI lineage: Eukaryota > Metazoa > Arthropoda > Insecta > Coleoptera > Tenebrionidae > Lagria > Lagria hirta. Next base: position 50,089,738 of record OX375794.1, read on the forward strand.
AAGCCAACTAAAAACAACCAGCACAGCTAAAAAATTATTTATATTTGCAAATTTTAAAAAATTGTTTATTTATTTCACATTTTGTCGCACGACACGCCACTGGAGTGTTAGCTGTTGAAATAAATTTAAGTTTTATTTCATTAGAAACTTTGCTTTCACTAGGAAATAATAAATTATCTAATAGATGAAAATTAATAACTTTATAAATTTTTTTTGCGTAATTAATAATAATCAAACTCTTTCGGTCAGATTCTGGACGCACTATCGTCAGCCACCTGATTACCGAGCGACCTAATTAATAATATAACAAGATATATATATATATATTTTCATCCATAAAAGCTTTTTTGTGATAAATATGCGAATTTCAATTCTAGACTGTCTTTAATCTTTGAAAAAAAGTGTTCAATTTTACGAGTGAATTTATCAAACACAAGAAATCCAAGTAAACAATTAAAAACAAAATTTTATTGAAAAAACAAAATCGATGAACATTTGTTTATATTATTTCCAAAACAAAACAAAAACAAACAACAGGAATATTTTATTATTTATTAAAACTGTTATAAAAAAGTAAACTCCATTAAATTATCAAATGAACTGTTAAATATGACAACAGGAAGGAGGAATTTCAATCGCTTTCAGCAGGAAGCGAATTTTTATCCGAGATAAACAAAAAATAATTGGTTTGAGCGTTAATTCTCATTGGGCCATTGTTTGTGTTAAATAATTACCCAATACGCAAATCTGATTGATTATTGAATATATTCAAATATTCGATTCTAAGGTGCAAATCGATAGAAATCTTGGATTTGTTAAGCCTAATTTAAAAAAAAATTAAAAATTAAAAGTGTGTATAAAATAAAACAGAGGAGTAAACAGAAAACTAAAAAAAAAATATAATAAAAACGAAAGAAAATGTTGAAAAAAATGTTGCACATAGTTGCACCAATTTTAACGCTTTGCAAAGAACAAAAACATTATAATTTAATTTTTTTTGTAGAGAAGACGTTGAAAAAGTAATTTTTTCTTAAAATTTGTTTATAAAAAACTTTCTTTTTGCCGTGATCATGCCATTTAGTTTTATTTTACACTTACACGGTTAGATAGCCTTTATTACAAGATTCCGGGTCAGACCAGACCAGACCAGGTCAGGTCAGGTCAGGTCAGGCCAAATTAAAAATGTACAAAATAAAAGCGAGGAGAATAAAAAAATCTAAAAAGAAAAATATAATGAAAACGAAAGAAAATGTTGAAAAAAATGTTGCACATAGTTGCACCAATTTTAACGTTTTGCAGAGAACAAAAACATTATGATTTATTTTTCCACAAAAAAATTTTTTTGTAGAGAAGACGTTGAAAAAGCAATTTTTTTTTGAAATTTGTTTATAAAAAACTTTTTTTTTGCCGTGATCATGCCATTTAATTTTATTTTACACTTACACTGTTAAATAAGCCTTTATTACAAGATTCCGGGTCAGACCAGACCAGACCAGCTCAGGTCAGGTCAGGTCAGACCAAATTAAATGTGTACAAAATAAAAGCGAGTAGAATAAAGAAATCTGAAAAGAAAAATATAATGAAAACGAAAGAAAATGTTGAAAAAAATGTTGCACATAGTTGCACCAATTTTAACGTTTTACAGAGAACAAAAACATTATGATTTATTTTTCCACACAAAATTTTTTTTTTAGAGAAGACGTTGAAAAAGCAATTTTTTTTTGAAATTTGTTTATAAAAAACTTTTTTTTTGCCGTGATCATGCCATTTAATTTTATTTTACGCTTACACTGCTAAATAAGCTTTTTTTACAAGATTCCGGGTCAGACTAGACCAGACCAGACCAGACCAGGTCAGGTCAAATTAAATGTGTACAAAATAAAAGCGAGGAGAATAAAGAAATCTAAAAAGAAAAATATAATGAAAACGAAAGAAAATGTTGAAAAAAATGTTGCACATAGTTGCACCAATTTCAACGTTTTGCAGAGAACAAAAACGTTATAATTTATTTTTCCACACAAAATTTTTTTTTTAGAGAAGACGTTGAAAAAGCAATTTTTTTTTGAAATTTGTTTATAAAAAACTTTTTTTTTGCCGTGATCATGCCATTTAATTTTATTTTACACTTACACTGTTAAATAAGCCTTTATTACAAGATTCCGGGTCAGACTAGACCAGACCAGCTCAGGTCAGGTCAGGTCAGGTCAGACCAAATTAAAAGTGTACAAAATAAAAGGGAGGAAAATAAAAAAATCTAAAAAGAAAAATATAATAGAAACGAAAGAAAATATTGCACATAGTTGCACCAATTTTAACGTTTTGCAGAGAACAAAAACATTATGATTTACATTTCTACACAAATTTTTTTTTTGTAGAGAAGACGTTGAAAAAGTAATTTTTTCTTAAAATTTGTTTATAAAAAACTTTCTTTTTGCCGTGAGCATGCCATTTAATTTTATTTTACACTTACACGGTTAGATAGTCTTTATTACAAGATTCCGGGTCAGACCAGACCAGGTCAGGTCAGGCCAAATTAAAAGTGTACAAAAGAAAAGCGAGGAGAATAAAGAAATCTAAAAAGAAAAATATAACGAAAACGAAAGAAAATGTTGAAAAAAATGTTGCACATAGTTGCACCAATTATAACGTTTTGCAGAGAACAAAAACATTATGATTTATTTTTCCACAAAAAATTTTTTTTGTAGAGAAGACGTTGAAAAAGCAATTTTTTTTTGAAATTTGTTTATAAAAAACTTTTTTTTTGTCGTGATCATGCCATTTAATTTTATTTTACACTTACACTGTTAAATAAGCGTTTATTACAAGATTCCGGGTCAGACCAGACCAGGTCAGGTCAGGCCAAATTAAATGTGTACAAAATAAAAGCGAGTAGAATAAAGAAATCTGAAAAGAAAAATATAATGAAAACGAAAGAAAATGTTGAAAAAAATGTTGCACACAGTCGCACTAAGTTTAACGTTTTGCAGAGAACAAAAACATTATGATTTTTTTTCCACACAATTTTTTTTTTTGTAGAGAAGACGTTGAAAAAGTAATTTTTTCTCAAAATTTGTTTATAAAAAACTTTTTTTTTGCCGTGATCATGCCATTTAATTTTATTTTACACTTACACTGTTAAATAAGCCTTTAGTACAAGATTCCGGATCAGACCAGACCAGACCAGACCAGGTCAGGTCAGGCCAAATTAAATGTGTACAAAATAAAAGCGAGTAGAATAAAGAAATCTGAAAAGAAAAATATAATGAAAACGAAAGAAAATGTTGAAAAAAATGTTGCACATAGTTGCACCAATTTTAACGTTTTGCAGAGAACAGAAACATTATAATTTATTTTTCTACACAAATTTTTTATTTAGAAAACACGTTGAAAAAGCAATTTTTTTTTGAAATTTGTTTATAAAAAACTTTTTTTTTGCCGTGATCATGCCATTTAATTTTATTTTACACTTACACTGTTAAATAAGCCTTCATTACAAGATTCCGGGTCAGACCAGACCAGACCAGACCAGGTCAGGTCAGGCCAAATTAAAAGTGTACAAAATAAAAGCGAGGAGAATAAAGAAATCTGAAAAGAAAAATATAATGAAAACGAAAGAAAATGTTGAAAAAAATGTTGCACATAGTTGCACCAATTATAACGTTTTGCAGAGAACAAAAACATTATGATTTATTTTTCCACAAAAAATTTTTTTTGTAGAGAAGACGTTGAAAAAGCAATTTTTTTTGAAATTTGTTTATAAAAAACTTTTTTTTTGTCGTGATCATGCCATTTAATTTTATTTTACACTTACACTGTTAAATAAGCGTTTATTACAAGATTCCGGGTCAGACCAGACCAGGTCAGGTCAGGCCAAATTAAATGTGTACAAAATAAAAGCGAGTAGAATAAAGAAATCTGAAAAGAAAAATATAATGAAAACGAAAGAAAATGTTGAAAAAAATGTTGCACACAGTCGCACTAAGTTTAACGTTTTGCAGAGAACAAAAACATTATGATTTTTTTTCCACACAATTTTTTTTTTTGTAGAGAAGACGTTGAAAAAGTAATTTTTTCTCAAAATTTGTTTATAAAAAACTTTTTTTTTGCCGTGATCATGCCATTTAATTTTATTTTACACTTACACTGTTAAATAAGCCTTTAGTACAAGATTCCGGATCAGACCAGACCAGACCAGACCAGGTCAGGTCAGGCCAAATTAAATGTGTACAAAATAAAAGCGAGTAGAATAAAGAAATCTGAAAAGAAAAATATAATGAAAACGAAAGAAAATGTTGAAAAAAATGTTGCACATAGTTGCACCAATTTTAACGTTTTGCAGAGAACAGAAACATTATAATTTATTTTTCTACACAAATTTTTTATTTAGAAAACACGTTGAAAAAGCAATTTTTTTTTGAAATTTGTTTATAAAAAACTTTTTTTTTGCCGTGATCATGCCATTTAATTTTATTTTACACTTACACTGTTAAATAAGCCTTCATTACAAGATTCCGGGTCAGACCAGACCAGACCAGACCAGGTCAGGTCAGGCCAAATTAAAAGTGTACAAAATAAAAGCGAGTAAAATAAAGAAATCTGAAAAGAAAAATATAATGAAAACGAAAGAAAATGTTGAAAAAAATGTTGCACATAGTTGCACCAATTTTAACGTTTTGCAGAGAACAAAAACATTATGATTTATTTTTCTACACAAATTTTTTTTTTGTAGAGAAAACGTTGAAAACGTATTTTTTTCTTAAAATTTGTTTATAAAAAACTTTCTTTTTGTCGTGATCATGCCATTTAATTTTATTTTACACTTACACGGTTAGATAGCCTTTATTACAAGATTCTGGGTCAGACCAGACCAGGTCAGGTCAGGCCAAATTAAAAGTGTACAAAATAAAAGCGAGGAGAATAAAGAAATCTGAAAAGAAAAATATAATGAAAACGAAAAAAAATTTTGAAAAAAATGTTGCACATAGTTGCACCAATTTTAACGTTTTGCAGAGAACAAAAACATTATGATTTATTTTTCCACAAAAAATTTTTTTTGTAGAGAAGACGTTGAAAAAGCAATTTTTTTTTGAAATTTGTTTATAAAAAACTTTTTTTTTGTCGTGATCATGCCATTTAATTTTATTTTACACTTACACTGTTAAATAAGCGTTTATTACAAGATTCCGGGTCAGACCAGACCAGGTCAGGTCAGGCCAAATTAAATGTGTACAAAATAAAAGCGAGTAGAATAAAGAAATCTGAAAAGAAAAATATAATGAAAACGAAAGAAAATGTTGAAAAAAATGTTGCACATAGTTGCACCAATTTTAACGTTTTGCAGAGAACAGAAACATTATAATTTATTTTTCTACGCAAATTTTTTATTTAGAGAACACGTTGAAAAAGCAATTTTTTTTTAAAAATTTGTTTATAAAAAACTTTTTTTTTGCCGTGATCATGCCATTTAATTTTATTTTACACTTACACGGTTAGATAGCCTTTATTACAAGATTCCGGGTCAGACCAGACCAGACCAGATCAGGTCAGGTCAGGTAGTAATGCTTCTCATGTGGTTTAAGATCTAAATATTAGTTATTCTTAATAATTAGTTTTTTGACATCAATATTTGACACTGACAAGTGATTATAAAAAATTAATATCAAATTAAAAATTAAATGAAATAATTTAAAGTCACAAAAATTATTTTTAGTTTTAATTATCCAAAGTTTAACTGAATTATTAATTTTCCAAATTCAACAACGTCAACATAATTAAATAATAATCGTTTTAACAGACCAGAAACTCTTATAAAAGCGGCTACCTTTTGAAGCTTGTGAATTTGACCAAAGGGCCAAATTCAATTTGATATAAAATATAATTTTAGTGCGCTCCTAAATTCACCAAAACAAATAAAGTAAATATGGGGCTTTGTTGGCCGAACTTTAGCGTCAGAGAGCCCTTTGGGACAAATCCGAATGCTGAAATCTCTTTGGAACGCTGTTTGAGTAACTTTGCAGACAAGTTTGTTAGCGTTAAATGATAAACTTTGTTTTCTAGGAAGAAAAACAAATTCACCATATTATACGAAAAAGAAAATAACACAACTATTGTTGTGTTATGTCGTTGCTAGTGTAAATTCTGTTACATTTACTTTATTTTCTAAAAATATTTAAAAAGCTGAAAAAGCTTAAAAGCTGATATTTTAGCTGAACTAATTTAGGCTTTGATGAACGTAAAACAATGATACAAAATAATATATTTATATAGATAGAAACAAAAAAGTATTTTATTATGATGAATGATGATGAAAACATACATACAGAATGAGAATAAAAATAAAAAATAATAATTAAGTACTTCAAACTCATGTCAGAAAAAAATGATTGAAAACTATGTTGTGCAGATAGGGGAAAAAAATAAAACTCGGATTAATTCATTAATAGGGTTTTTATTTAAGCACTTTGTGGTAAACGACATTCTTTGTTTTTTGGTCAGGCGCAAGAACAAATAGAGCGGATGGTTTGCCGACACGTGAGCATGCCACGTACAATTGACCATGAGAAAAACATGCATTTTCTAGATTGAGCCCACAAATAGTCAAGGATTGGCCCTGTGATTTGTTGATCATCATGGCGAAGGCAAGACGAATCGGTAATTGAATTCGTTTAAACTCAAAGGACATATTCGTTGGAATCATCGGAATCCTTGGAGTAAGAACTTCCTCATCTTTAAATTTTCCTTTAAGTATCGACGCGTGCAATTTCTCGCAGATAATTGACTCGCGATATTCCGTTGCCTAATTGCATTACGGCTTCGCTGGGAAAGATTAGATCTTCTAGGACGCGGCATTGTTATTAAAATGTGCACTCGCATAAAACCACCAAATATAATAACAGTGCCTGAACTTTCAAGACATAGACAATAGCTCAAAGAGTATATAACCACTACGTATAAATAGCTTATCAAAAAAAATCATAGACAACCAATAAAAAGACATTTACACTTTTGTTAACCTGTAGTTTTTTTTCCTTTAATCTTATAACCTTTACCAGCTGATTTTTTTTTCCCTAAATTTCGTTCCTTTCCGATGATTTTATGTTTTTACTGTAGAATAAATCTTAGGTATTATTTTCGGGAATTAAAAACAAATATAACAGTACCTGAACTTTGTAGACATTTTACAAAAAATAAATTTCTGAACGCACACATGATGTCTTCAGAAAAAAATAAAGTTGTGGCTTGAAGGTCTCAGCAACCAGGCCATAAGCTCAAAAAAAAAATAGTTGTTACACTATTTGACAGGATTGGACAACAAATGTTTGACTTGTAATAAACAAATCAGCATCTATTGAAATGATTAAGTATTCATTACACATATCGAGTTTTCATTGTTTTTAAGATGTATTCTGCTATTCGGGACGGAAACAAATCCAACAAATCAAAAATCATGGCAATCGGTCCAGCCGTTCTCGAGTTATAAGTGTTGTAACAAACACGACTTTCTTTTATATATATAGATTACATGATACTTTTGCAGAATTCGAATTTATTAAAACTTTTTTAAAAATAGTTATAACATTTGATTTTTGAATACTTACTAGTTGATAATGTGCTCTGAGACCGTTATTGACAAAGGGAGATCAACTAAATGGCCACTCAGATTCCCCGATTTAACAGCATTGAGTTTTCATTTATTAGCTCAGATATCGGGGAAAAAGTAAACCAAAAAAAAATTATTTTGAAAAGATCATTTTCGAGATAAAACCCAATCAAAAAATCGTTGACAAAAACCAATAATATAGATTTGAATTCAGAAAGCTTTAATTAAGCTAATTTTTTGAGATATTTTAAGTTTTTCCAAATTTTTTTTGGCTAAAAAAATATCCATATCTTTTGATGGAAACAACGCTGTTCTCTCAGAATTTGCAGAGAGAGTGTTTACAAGATACCGAGTGTTTTCTTTGAAAAAAATGTGTAAAACAAGAGAATCATGATTTAGTATTAGAACAAGAAAAGAATTATTAAACAAAAAAGAAAGATAATCTAATATAAAACTAAATCAACAATGTGTACAATTTATAGTAAGAAAGAATATGAAATGTTTTTGATGGGGCAGAATGTCATAATAAATTAAAAAGGAAACAAAAGCATAGAAACATAAAGATAAGATAAAATATAAAAGAAAGAAAAGAAATTAAACACGATAGAAAAGTAAAGAAAAGACGACTGTACATTCAGTAATCCTTTCAGCCATGGTAGATAAAGTGTAATAAGTATCGTTGTTATTAGAATTTCAGGTCATAATATTTTTACAAAAATTCGAAGAGTATAATACAAACTGTTTGCTGTTTGTTTGTTTTTTATATACTAACTTTTTTATATACTTTGTTCTATACTAGCAAGCATGTTGATAATGTGCTGTGAGCTCGTTATTGGCAGAGGAAGATCAACTAAGTGGCCACTCAGATTTCCCGATTTAACAGCATTGAGTTTTCATTTATTAGCTGAGATATCGGGGAAAAAGTAGACCAAAAAAAAATTATTTTGATAAATTCCAATAAAACCCAAACACATCCTACACAAAAACTAATCATAGATTTGGATTCACAAAGCTTTAATTGAGCTTAGGTAATTTTTTGAGATTTTTAAAGTTTTTTTAAATTTTTTTTGGTTAAAAAAACATTTATCTTTTGATGGAAACAACGCTGTCCTCAGAATTTGCAGAGAGAGTGTTTACAAAATACCGAGTGTTTTTTTTGAAAAAAAAGTGTAAAACAAGAGAATCATGGTTTAGTATTAGAACAAGAAAAAAATTATTAAACAAAAAAGAAAAAAGAAAGATAATCTATATATATAAAAGAAAGTCTGTTAGTTACTCCACTTATAACTCAAGAACGGCTTTACCGATATGGTTGAAAATTGGTGAGGTGGTAGCTTAGAGCCAGGCGACGGACATAGGATACTCTTTATTCCAGAAACCACCCTCTAAAAAAGGGGTGCAAGTCAAATGTGAAATGCGATGTCGGAAACGTTCGGTGAGGCTCGACAAATTACCGAGAAATTTGACGCAACCACGAAGAAGCGTTTACATTAAAATTTATTTGACGTGGCTCAAGAAATTTTCCCAAACTTGGATTTTTATATCAATTATAGTTTAGAGCCAGGAGAAGGACATAGGATACTTTTCATCCCGTTCGACAGCATTCCCGTGTGACTTGACATGAAACGTCAGTCACTATAAAACGTGGAATAACAAAACGCAAATGACAGCTATGTAATTGACGTATAATGACAGATATGTAATGACGTATGAATGACAATTTGATATTTGTAAGAAATCAATAATAAAACTATTTCTATTAAATAAATAATCAACAATTATAATGTAATGATAGTGCCGTTGCCCATTCGTAAAAAGTGAAGTGAACTATAAAACTCGGTATGGTTGAAAATTTTAGTTTTTAGGTGAAGTGAAGTTTAATTAATAATGCCGCGACCAAATACTGCAAATGAAAGGACTGAAGAAGAACAAGAAATTGCACGTGAACAGCGCCGCGATAGTATGGCTCGACTTCGTGCTTCTCAATCACGAGAGCAAAGTGAAGCAGGCCGTGAAACAGCTCGGTTGGCAATGCAGAATCGTCGAGCGAACAACAGTGGTCAACAAATAGATAATTTGCGACGCAGAACAAGATATTTATCAAGTGCTGATTTGAATCGAGCAGCGTGTTTATTAATATTAATAAATATTTAAAGATATTAATAATTATTTTAATATTTAATTATTAAATATTTAATAATATTTAATAATTTTTGATTATTAATTAGAAAAAATTAATAAAACTAAATAATTATAAACAGCTACTTTTTATTAACAAAGGGATGAAAAGGGGAGGGATAGAGACAAAAAATGACATGTATCAATATATAATTTTCAAAGATTTTGGTTTGCTTATTTTAAAAATAATATCTATGTTTAGGCGGAACAAAGTTTGCCGGGCCAGCTAGTGTAATAAAAAACTAAATCAACAATGTATACATTTTATAGTAAGAAAGAAAATGAAATGTTTTTTGTAGGGCAGAATGTCATACTAAATTAAAAAGGAAACAAAAGCATGGAAACAATAAAGATAAGATAAAACATAAAAGAAAAAAAAAAGAGATTAAGAGGAAAAACCAAAACAAAAATGTGGAAAGGGGTGTAATTTTGCTTAATGGTCATTAAATAAACTGTCTCGGTGAGGAGTTTGCTGGATCAATGATACAATAGGCCCCTTTTTCAGAGCCACCTACAATGTCTTGTCGCACTAATGAATACAACATTGTAGTAAACAAGTACATTGTGTCTGAACCACATCGTAAATTCTCGTAATTTATTCCCCTGGTTAATCAGAAAAATTTAATTAAATTATAAAAAGTACACAGGTATGTTAATTTCCACAAGCTGATATTAAAACGGCCGACATTTGCAAAAGACTCACCTAATAAAAATTAGCGCCGCAATAAGAGTAGCAAGCCTTTTGCGGTTGTTGTAATGAAGGGTCGTCCTTTTAATAGCTTAGGGTTGGGAGAGGGCTCAAGTACATTCTCAATTACCTATCCTTCAGTCTAAGAAATTGGGTCAGTCCCATCCTTCGGGTTGCTCACAGAATACAGGAAAATTACTGTAAATTGTTCGTTTTGACCTCAATATCAAATTTTTATGTAGAACCCCTATTCTACCTTGATTGTTTGGGGCCTGGGTGCTTGTTGAACATAAAAATTAATCTTTGTAACCTAAAGAAACTTAAATTTTCATTCTCATTTATTCCGAGCTCAATATGCCCAAAATAAAAAACAAAACAAGATTAGTATTTTATAAAATTCAAGATTAACTGAGGATAAGCACTGCGACTTTTATCACTAGCCAGACAAAAACCATCCTCCTTGTAGAACACGATTCTTGCCTGGGTGGGAATCGAACTCACGATCCTGCCGGGACAGACTCCAACGCACTATCGTTGGTCATCTGATCCACCTAGGTATATTTAAATAATGAATCACAAGATTATAAATCCATAAAATTACAAATATCCATAAAGTAGACGGTAAAAACTTCATCAAAACTATATAAATCCATTTAAAAAAATATAAATCTCTTTTTTTCCAATTTTTTTTATACATTTTGGCGAATTTATTATTCTCAATAAATTCACGTTTGTGGTTAATATTGTTATAATTCTTTTTAGAAAGTAATAATCAAAATAACCCAAAAAAATTTGTTGCTCAAAAAAAATTGAGTAACAAGCAAGTTCACTCAAATTTAAGTGGTATTATCCAACCGCCATGTTGAATACTTCAGATATACTGCTTTTCATCAGAATCCTAGCACCTAATAAGGGTAGTCAATATTATTATTTTATAATTTTGTAACGTGAAAGCTGTACAGTTATATGACTTATTTATATACTAATATTACGCTATTTTATATGAACTTTGAACATTTAATTTATATTACACTCTACTGAACTTGAACTGACTTTCACTTTCTCTTGCTGCTTCTTTATATCGCGATTGGCAACGATAGTCCAGAACCAACTGGACAATCGTCTCAAATCTTCAATCCTTCTCGAATCTTTCATTTTGTTACAATTTTTTATGAAAAACGTGAGATAAATGTTGGGAAAATTCGGAAACACGAGCTGTTGATTTTGACGGTTGATTAATTATACGCTGTAATAATATTAATTTTAATAAATAATAATTAAGAATTAATTAAATTTGATAAGCCACTTTTCTTCTCCAAAAAACTAAACGGAAAAATCTATTTTAATATATTCCTATCAATTTCCTTTTTAATGGATTAGATAAAGATGTGCAAATGAATGGCTGACAAGATCACCTGATTTAAATCCGTTAATCTGTTTTTATAGTCACTTACAAAGTGTGACTCAAACGCATTATCCACTTTTAAGCTCTAAAAGAAACTTTTGATCTTGATTTGTTAACACAGTCGGTTTCCTGGCTTTTGAGTAAATTAAAAATGCCTTATAAGATGGCCAGCAAATCCTCCTGATTTAAATATCTTTTACTTTTTTAATAAAATCACTGGTAAAATGTGCGATTTCAAACGCAACTCGCATAAATTGCCTAACCTTGTCAAAGAATTGTCGATGATTGCTTTAGGATCTCCCCAATGTGCTAAAATGTTCGCGATTCTTTTGAACGACTGTACTTTGCATAGAGGCTAATTTTGAGCAACTAAAGCTTCAAAATATTATCAATAGGAAAAAAATTAATGTAAATTAATTATTTGTAGTTGTTTATTTTTTTAAGGAATCAAAGATCCGGCATTTGCAGTTTCCAATGGAAAAACGTTTTTCTCGCACCGCGGTGCTTTTTACTTTGCTGCCGAAACTAGGGAAAAACAATTTTCTTTTATTTCAATAAAACTATAGCAACCAAACAATGAAAAAATTTTAAATTTCAAACATCAGATCATCGGCCGGGGCAACGCTATTAACCGAAAAATAAATAGAAAATTAAATCACTTATCATTGATAAATTAGAGTTTATTTATTATTAAAAAAATATAGTTATTTGTTGCAAAAAAATGGTATTTATTTATCTCCGTTCAGTCGTGCTGCAAATAAAGTGAGCGCGGGAAATTTCACTTTCCAAACAAGTTTTTTGCAATTTTTTTATTTTTTTTATCTAGTATCAATCTCTTTAATGACAAAAACAAGACACAAGAAAATTATTAGATTTACTTAAAAGAATTTTGTTTTTAAGTAAAACTTAAAAAAATTATTTGTTTAGTTTTTATTCTAGGCACTTTTTAATGATTGTTTTATAGTATGAAATTGTTTATCTACTTTGAAAATAATTATTAGTCATCTAAATTTGTACTCACATTTTTCTTTTTTCTTCTGGTAATTTCTTGTTTTTATTTAGTCCGTTTAATTGAATTTTATTTATTTATATATATTTTCTAATGTCTTTTTTTGATATTTATACTATTTAAGCAAATATTTAAAATAAAAAAATTGTTTTTTGCTTTTAAATAAAATTATTTAAAAAAAATGTTTTAGCTTAGTCAAAAAAAGGTAAAAATATATGTAAACTAAAAATAAGAACAAAATAAAAAATTATGAAAAAATCATACTTTTTCTATCAGGAGGCTACGTGGGCGAAAATTTTTTAACGTGATTTTTTTTATTTTATTAGCTTATATTAATAAATATAAATTATTAAAATATTAATAAAAATATACAAATTTCTTATACAGCGTGGTCAACAATGACGGTTTGAGTTGGCAATCCTACATTTTATGTTAAAATGGTACAACTGCTACTACTTTCTATTGTTAACGGACTACACCTTTGACACTGACAACATTATTGACAGATGCCAATTAAAAAGTTAGTCGCTGTGACATAACCTACAATTTTTTTTTTGACTGTTATGTCAAATATTGGTCAAACAAGCGCATTAAAAGGCACTATAGAATAACTGTAGATTTTCAATAAATAATATGTATTAAAAAAAACACATTACAAATCAAGTCATGTTAAACACAACAGAGAAAATGTAAATAAACTATTTAACAATAGATTTTCTTTAAAATTAAAAAAAAAGAAATAAACATGACAGCAAGGTTTAGGTGCGGTAATAAAATAATAGAAAAATGTAATTAAAAAAGAATGAAACTATTGTCAATAAGAATATTTTTATCTACGTTCAATATTACTGCAAAAGATAATTTTTTTTTTTGGTTTTAATAATTTTTGATTCATCGTAGAATCGTAGAATAAAGTCCAACTAAATTTATTCAAAACAATGACAAAAAAAAAGATATTTATTCAACTGCCTGTTATATCATAAAAATAGGCATTTGGTTAAATGTAGGATTCAGTTTTTGCAAATTTTTTTGAACAAGAATTGACTGCGAAGAGTTTCAATATGAACAAAACATGTCTGACTCCACGAATCTGGTTTAAATAGTTTTGCGTTGACTTTATTTTAGTATTTTTGGTAGAAACCAAAGTGGATAAAAAATATTTTATATCTTAAATTTGCGTTTCAGGCAAAAGACGTTAATGTGATAACTTTGTTATCCGATCAGCAATATGTGTCTTAAAAATAATTCTCAATCAAAATTGATGTCTGTTATTAAGAGCGACATCTAGCGTCGATATGTAAAAACATTTTTATTAAGCTTAATTAAAGATGTCGCTATTGTAAGAAGAACAGGAATTTAATTGTATTTTCATCCCCTTAATTGGTAAATCATCTTGATTCACGTGGTTTCTAAGAATAGTTCATGGAATAGTTTTTAAAATAATCAAGATTAAAAATTTTTGTTGAACTAATAATAAAGTCGCAAAAAGGTTTTTTAGTTTATTTATTATGGTTTTGATTAAATAATAATTAATCAGTGTTAATCCGATTTAATTTCATACGCAAGTGGGCGGATTAATTATTCAACTTTATCCACAAAAAAAATTCTTATGTCAAAAATTTTATAAATCATTTTATACTAATATTATAAACTATTCACACAGTTTTACCACTTGCCTAAAAGTTTGTTAATTAGATCTCGAGAGCTCTTTTGACCACTAAGTAGTCATGAACAAAACAGAATTATTATTTGCTTAATTTTATCTGGTTTAGAAAATTTTTGTGGGTTTTTCCTAATAATTTGACCAAGAATCTGAAAAGAGGACCGTTATCCTTGTTAAGAGCAGTTGCCTTAGATTTTAATGAATTCAGCGGCGTCCAGATTAGGTTATAATTTTAAAGATTATATGTATTATACCCTCTCTGTCCCGGAGGCACAACAATTTTGCTGGATTCAAAAATCATTACGTTCTTTAACAAGTAATGATAATGTCAATATTATTTTTCAAATACTATAAAAATTGTTGAAAAACAATCTTTTAATTTTCAATTAGTTTAAAACCAATTTAAGAATTGAATTACAAAAAAAAACAAATACTGTGTTTTAAACTAAATAGACTACATAAGTTTGTTTTTTGAAAAATCAAGCTAAATTACTATCTCCTCACGCATCTGCGATCATATTGAATTGTTAGATTTAACATTTAAAAACATTCGAACAATATGACGCAATTTCTGTATTTCCGCAACGATTTTTAAATCTGAATCTAAAATTTTGAGATTTTTACTTAATGAAATGGGTACAGCACCCATATTGAAATAAGTAAAGTTAAAATTTTTACCATTTTTAAATTTCAAAAATCTCTAATGGCTACCGAAAGCAGCAAATATTTAGCTATTTTTGTTTTGAAGGTATCAATAATATTACAAGAACTGACAATTGCAAAAAATATGTAATTTTAGAGTTTTCTTAAATACTAAAACAATATTCGGCCTATTGTTAAATTTTTTAATCTAATTTAATTTTTTATCATTTTTATCATGTTATATTCTTATACGAGAGTATGGTTTCGCACCCTCCGGGTGCTTACCCTACTCTCTTGAGTAGAGGGTTGGCTGCGGCAACGTGTATGAACCTAGAGGGGTTGCCTTCGGCAACCATAGAACAAACGCACTTTTTTTTATTAGATTATTGTTTAATAATTTTTTTATTTTACTAAAATTTTTATTTATTTCTCTTTGTGCTTATTCTACTCTCTCATTTAGGTTATTACCTGCGGCAACAATTTGGTATTATTTACCTTTAAAATGAATATTATTTATTATTATATTATATGATTTTTTTTTATTTTGTGTTTTCTATTACTATATTTTTATTCAATCTTTCTTATGCATATGCACAACCATATTTTGTATGTATTAAAAATCTTTTATTATATTTTATAAATTATACTTATTCCTTTTTTATTATTTTTCTATCTTTCCCATCTTTTTTTTGTTGTAATAAAGCAAACATATTACTAATTACGATTAAATTTTTTTTTCTGTTTTTATTGTAATAGTTTCCTACGGCAACATGTATAAATCTATTATCATTTATATTTAAAAATACTTTTATTATTCATTATTATTTTATATTTTTTTTTAATTTTTTTCTCATTATATTTTTTTATTTATTTTTCTTTGTATTTACCCTACTATCTTATACGTAAACGGTTGCCTTCGGCAACCTTATTTGGTTTTTGTTAAAAAGTTTTATATCACATTTTCTTTATTATATATTTTTTTTCTTCCTTTTTGTTTTTTTTTATTTTTATATTAAATATACTACTATAATTTTTAAAAATAATATTACTATTGATTATTATTTTATATAACTTTTTTCACTTATTATGTATATATTTTTTATTTATTCCTTCTTTTGCTTACCATACTCTCCCATATTTTTGCTTACCATACTTTCTTATAAGTAAGATGTTGCCTTCGGCAACAATAAAACAACAATATTTCTTTTTTATTAAAAAAAATTGCATTACATTTTATTTAATATACTTAATTTTTATTCTTCTTTTTTTTCAATTTTTTTCTTTCTTTCTCTTCTCTTTAATCTCTTCTAAAGCAAGTCTATTATTATTTTTTTTTCGAAATTAAAATTGTTATTTTATATATTTTTTGTTGTTTCTATTATTATATTTTTTTATTTATTCCCCCTTTTGCTTGCTTACTTTACTTATATAAGGTTGCCTTAAGCAACAATAAAACAACCATATTTTATTTTTATTAAAAAAGTTCGTATTACATTTTATTAATTATATACTTTATTCTTTCTTTCTTTCTTTTTCTATTTGTTTTCTTTTTCTAATTTTCTTAATTTTGTCTTATTTTCTATTTAATTTTTCCAAAATATGTAATCATTTAATTACAATTATACATAATCTAAAGAAAAAATTAAAAAAAATTATTTATATTTTACTTATCTATTATATATCAAATTCAAAAAAACAACCACTTTATAGAAATTTGTACATTAAAATTGACAGAAAAACGTTTCATATTTCATGTTAGTTATAAAATATAAATCATTAATATTAAGTGATCACTTTGTATTTTTTAATTGATTATGTCAACAATAATAATTGACAATTGACATTGTATTTTTTTTTAAATATTTAATTGTTTATTTAAAAATATAAAAATAAGCACGTACGATTGGGGAAAAAATATATATTCTGTATGATACTTTTCGAAAATAATTTTTCACTTCCATCTGATTTTAATTCATTTATATAAATCTTCTTACATGAATAGGCCCCAAACACAACTTAACCTCACTTTTCGTATACACAATTATAATTTTCTGACAACCACAGTTCTATATCTTATATAATATAATCAAAAAGGCTCTTCTAGTCATTCATATTATATTCCCATATTATAATAAAGGAAATAATTTATTATTTTAATAAAATAATTTTAAATTGTCAAAAAGTTTTTTAGGCTTTGAATAAAATAGTGGAAAAGAATTTTGAGTAAAATTCTGCGATAAGTTAGATAGATGCCTCAAAAAGTCAAAAAAAGCTTAAAATTTTAATTACTGTCAAATTCCAACTAGAATAGCTTTTGAAAAATGGTATTTATCAAAAAACTATAAAAGACCTTTTTTATAGAACGTTCAATTTCCTATTAGAATGTATTTTGACATAAAAAATTTGACTTTTTATTGAAGAGCTTTAAAATTTTTAATAAAAAAACTTTAAAATTTTTATTAGTGTCAAATTCCAACTTTAGAAAAATTGCATTTATTAAAAAAGTATAAAAAACTTTTTCTAATAGGCATTCAATTTTCTATAAAAATATGTTTTGACTAAAACAATTTGACTATTTTTTTCAAAATTTAAAGCGTAAAAAAAGTCCATGTTAATTAAATGAAAAATGGAAAATTGCGACGAGGCACCACGAAATATCAAAATTAAAAGCTTCAGTTTTAACAGGTGCCTTTTTTCATTATTCTAAACAATAATTTTCAAAAAAAAGCAGTAAATTTTTTTCGTGCACAAATATTCATGTTAAAAATAGGAAATCTCTCAGGAGTGAAATTCTGACAGATTCTATCAATTCTCTGTTTATTTTAAAATAAAATTCTAATAATTGTATCTGTTGTAAAACCCATTTCAAGTGAAAAGCTTTTTGACGTTTTGTCAAGTTTTCAATTTTCAACTTGACGTTTTAAGTCAAATAAATTTCTTGGCTTGCGCAAATAATGTTTTTTTATGAAAGCAACATAAAAACACTAGTGTTTTTATAGACTCCAAATTGAATAGGCTAATAGCCAATTAGAATTGCGAATTAAAAAAAAATTAAAGCTGCTATTTGGATACATCGGCTTTAAATTCAAAATAAACGATCTTCTAAGCCCATTACTTGTTTTACTAGAAAAAAAATTTATTTTTAACAAGCCGTCAACTAGATTTGTTTAAGAAGATCAGTTTTTTCAGTTTAAGTTTAGGTTCATTTAATCAGTTTAGGACACGCCAAGGTCATCATGCGTACCTAAACGCACCAAGGCAGTAAACAAATGAGTATTATTAAATTGAAATTTATGTTCCACAGCCTGCTTTGGCAACAATTTTTAATCGCATTTTTGTCTATATCGCTTTCAATAAAAACACTTCCCAGACAACGTTTTTTAATAAAGACAGACGAAATTTAATTAGATAAAAAAGTCTAGCCACGCAATCAGAAGGATAATAGAGACTTCCTTATCAGGCAGCATTCATCAATTCGACCTCTTTACTAGAAGTAGGTCTTCTCTTTTACTCTCAAACCCTTTCAGCTATTACAAAAGAAAATTTACTCTCAAGTTCATAGTCTAACTATATTATACTCAAATTTCTAATAGGAAACAATGAACTCAAATAATTCGTTTTGATGCTAAGGTAGAGAGGTAGTGGAGTAATTGAATTACTTAAATTTTAACCGCTCTTCAGTGGAGTATAGAAGTTTGTGATGGTATTGGAAACCAATAAATTGATTTTAAGAGCCGAAGAACGGTAGATGTTTCGTGGGAAACTCAATTGAAAATGCTAGTTCTGAAGATGTCAGAGAAAATAAGATCTTGATGTAAAGTTTATTATTTGCTTACAAATTGAAAATACGACATATTTGTTCATTTTTAGTTATTAGCGTCTTTTAATACTGTATTTTAAATGGCATTATCGTTAAAAGTAGCGAGTGATATTGACATGTACAAATTTTGTGATATTTGAATTTCGATTGTTTCAATGTCTTAATCAAGTACATGCAAAATCCTATTAACGCTTGCTCTAACGTGAAAACTATTTGATCATTTGATAAATTAGAATAAAGCATTTTTAACGGTACGACTTTTAAAAACACCAAGCGCCAGCTATCTGACCAAATTCGGTGTCCACTGATCTGGAAGTGCCCTCTACGTTTGATTTATACAAAGAGTTAGTTGATTTAAAATACGACAGATTGGACAAGTCGAGTATAGCAGAGCACGCCTTTAATAACAATCATCATATTAGTATTAACAGTTCAAAATTAGTCTGAATTAGTCCGCTGAATATATTGAAATCTTTTTTTCTTGTTTTTTTAAAAATATTTATATGATTTGATAAATAACATTGTCATTATCCGTAATAATTTTTAAATCCAACACAATTGCTGTGCTCTCGCTCGGTACAAGAAGGGTTGAACATAAAAGTTTTATAAAAAGTTAATTTTAAAAAAAGTTTGAAATAAACAAGTTAAAAGTTTTATCGAAATTTAGAACAAATCTAGAATAAAAATAAAAATAACAATGATCTACTAAATTTTACTTATTCACAAAACTTTTGAAGTGAGTTATGATTTATTAATTTTATTTATAATTTTAATAATTAGTTAAAAAATATTTAACTTTTTTTTAATAATATTAAATTAATGAAAAATTGTAAAGCAAAAATCATTAACAAAAATCACTAGAAAAAGGCAAATTTTATTAAATTTTGGCTAAATTTTATTGCGAATTTGTATCTAAAAACGCAAATCCAATTTGAATAATTAAATTAAATACAAAAACTAATTTAATTATAAATAAAATATTAGCGAATTGTTTTAATAGATGCTTGCATTGATAAGATTTTAAATAAATATTTTATTTATCACAAACATCTCAAGAATACAACTTTCCCCTCAGACTGTAGAAGATACATTGCGAGCAAAACTTTGTTTATATTTTAAAAGTTTGAAAGTTTATAAAAAAACAATTTCAAAAAAAGATCAAAATAAACAATATAAAAATAATCAATGATATCATAATTTAGAAAATGTTCAGAATAAAAATGAAATCGATAATAATCTAAAAATATAAATTAAACCTTAAAAAATTATTAAAAATGCTTAAAACAATTTTTAAAGAGGTTTAAATATTTTTTGTTTGAAAATTTTTGAAAATAATTCAAATTTTGTGTTGAAAATGTTTAAAACCATTTCAAAGCATTTAAATGATCTTTTTAAACAGTTTTCAGTAATTCATTTGTACTTTTAAAATTTTCTAAACGTCTTATTAAATTTTAAAAATTAAATATAAAAAGTTTAATGAAATTTTTTAAAAGTTATTGAAAAATTTTTAAGAAATTCTAAAAAGCTTTTAAAACTTATTAAAAAAATAAATTAAACTTTAAAAAAATATTAAAAATGCTTAAAACAATTTTTAAAGACGTTTAAATATTTTTATAAAGATTATTTTCAAAAATTTTTAATTTAAAAAATATAAACGTTTTTAAAATTTGTTTTAACTTTTTAAAAATATATGTTGAGCTTTTTTTTAATTTTTTAAATAATTTTAATAATTTTTCAGAATTTTTTAGAATTTTTAAAGAATTTTTAAGAATTTTTTAATAATTTTTAAAAAAATTAATTGAACTTTATATATATAATTTTTAAAATTTATTAGACGTTTTAAAATTACTAAAAGTGAAAACAAATTACTATAAACTAGTTAAAAAAAATATTTTAATGATTTGAAATAGTTTAAAAGTTTTTTAGTAAGAAATAAAGATTATTTCCAATAATTTTCAATTTAAAAAATACAAACGTTTTTGAAATTTGTTTAAACTTTTTTAAAATATATGTTAAGGTTTTTTTTAATTTTTTAATTAGTTTTAATAATTTGTCCGGATTTTTTAGAATTTTTAAAGAATTTTTAAAGAATTTTTAAAGAATTTTTAAGAATTTTTTAATAATTTTTAAAAAATTTAATTGAACTTTTTATATATAATTTTTAAAATTTATTTATACGTTTTATATTTACTAAAAGTGAAAACAAATTACTATAAATTAGTTAGAAAAAATATTTTAATGTTTTGAAATGGTTTAAAAGTTTTTTAATAAAAAATAAAGATTATTTGCAATAATTTTCAATTTAAAAATTTTTAAACGTCTTTAAAACTTGTTTAAACTTTTTTAAAATATATGTTAAAATTTTTATTAATTTTTTAAATAATTTTAATAATTTTTCCGAATTTTTTAGAATTTTCAAAGAATTTTTAAGAATTTTTTAATAATTTTTAAAAAATTTAATTGATCTTTTCATATATAATTTTTAAAATTTACTTATACATTTTAAAATTACTAAAAGTGAAAACAAATTACTATAAACTAGTTAGAAAAAATTATTCAATGTTCTAAAATAGTTTAAAAGTTTTTTAATAAGAAATAAAGATTATTTTCGATAATTTTCAATTTAAAAAATATAAACGATTTTGAAATTTGTTTAAACTTTTTTAAAATATCTGTTAAAGATGTTTTTAATTTTTTAAATAAATTTAATAATTTATCAGAATTTTTTAGAATTTTCAAAGAATTTTTAAGACTTTTTTAATAATTTTTAAAAAATTTAATTGAACTTTTTATATATAATTTTTAAAATTTATTTATACGTTTTAAGATTACTAAAAGTGAAAACAAATTACTATAAAATAGTTAGAAAAAATATTTTAATGTTTTGAAATGGCTTAAAAGTTTTTTAATAAGAAATAAAGATTATTTTCAATAATTTTCAATTTAAAAATTTTTAAACATCTTCAAAATTTGTTTTACCTTTTTTTTAAATATATGTTAAGGTTTTTTTTAATTTTTTGAATAAGTTTAATAATTTGTCATAATTTTTTAGAATTTTCAAAGAATTTAAAAAAAACTTAATTGAACTTTTTATATATAATTTTTTAAATTTATTTATACATTTTAAAATTACTAAAAGTGAAAACAAATTACTATAAACCAGTTAGAAAAAATATTTTAATGTTTTGAAATGGTTTAAGAGTTTTTTAATAAGAAATAAAGGTTATTTTCAGTACTTTTCAATTTAAAAATTTTTAAACGTCTTCAAAATCTGTTTAAACTTTTTTAAATTATATGTCAAGGTTTTTTTCAATTTTTTAAGTAATTTTAATAATTTTTCCGAATTTTTTAGAGTTTTCTAAGAATTTTTAAGAATTTTTTAATAATTTAAAAAAAAATTAATTGAACTTTTTATATATAATTTTTAAAATTTATTAATACGTTTTAAAATTACTAAAAGTGAAAACAAACTACTATAAACTAGTTAGAAAAAATATTTTAATGTTTTGAAATGGTTTAAAAGTTTTTTAATAAGAAATAAAGATTATTTTCAATAATTTTCAATTTAAAAATTTTTAAATGTCTTTAAAACTTGTTTAAACTTTTTTAAAATATATGTTAAAATTTTTTTTAATTTTTTAAATAATTTTAATAATTTTTCCGAATTTTTTAGAATTTTCAAAGAATTTTTAAGAATTTTTTAGTAATTCTTAAAAAATTTAATTGATCTTTTCATATATAATTTTTTAAATTCACTTATACATTTTAAAATTACTAAAAATGAAAACAAATTACTATAAACTAGTTAGAAAAAATTATTTAATGTTCTAAAATAGTTTAAAAGTTTTTTAATAAGAAATAAAGATTATTTTCGATAATTTTCAATTTAAAAAATATAAACGATTTTGAAATTTGTTTAAACTTTTTTAAAATATGTGTTGAAGATGTTTTTAATTTTTTAAATAAATTTAATAATTTATCAGAATTTTTTAGAATTTTCAAAGAATTTTTAAGACTTTTTTAATAATTTTTAAAAAATTTAATTGAACTTTTTATATATAATTTTTAAAATTTATTTATACGTTTTAAGATTACTAAAAGTGAAAACACATTACCATAAAATAGTTAGAAAAAATATTTTAATGTTTTGAAATGGCTTAAAAGTTTTTTAATAAGAAATAAAGATTATTTTCAATAACTTTCAATTTAAAAATTTTTAAACATCTTCAAAATTTGTTTTAACTTTTTTTAAATATATGTTAAGGTTTTTTTTAATTTTTTGAATAAGTTTAATAATTTGTCATAATTTTTTAGAATTTTCAAAGAATTTAAAAAAAACTTAATTGAACTTTTTATATATAATTTTTTAAATTTATTTATACATTTTAAAATTACTAAAAGTGAAAACAAATTACTATAAACCAGTTAGAAAAAATATTTTAATGTTTTGAAATGGTTTAAGAGTTTTTTAATAAGAAATAAAGGTTATTTTCAGTACTTTTCAATTTAAAAATTTTTAAACGTCTTCAAAATCTGTTTAAACTTTTTTAAAATATATGTCAAGGTTTTTTTCAATTTTTTAAGTAATTTTAATAATTTTTCCGAATTTTTTAGAGTTTTCTAAGAATTTTTAAGAATTTTTTAATAATTTAAAAAAAAATTAATTGAACTTGTTATATATAATTTTTAAAATTTATTTATACGTTTTAAAATTACTAAAAGTGAAAACAAACTACTATAAACTAGTTAGAAAAAATATTTTAATGTTTTGAAATGGTTTAAAAGTTTTTTAATAAGAAATAAAGATTATTTTCAATAATTTTTAATTTAAAAATCTTTAAACGTCTTTAAAATTTGTTTTAACTTTTTTAAAATATATGTTGAGGTTTTTTTTAAATAATTTTAATAATTTTTCCGAATTTTTTAGAATTTTTAAAGAATTTTTAAAAATTTTTAAATAATTTTTAAAAAATTTAATTCAACTTTTCATATATAATTTTTAAAATTTATTTATACGTTTTAAAATTACTAAAAGTGAAACACAAATTACTATAAACTAGTTAGAAAAAATATTTTAATGTTTATAGTTCATTAGTTCTATTTATAATTTTGATATTTTTTTTTAAATAAATAATAAACTTTCTTTAAATAATAGTAGGTTTATAAAAAAATATGAAATATTATTAATAAAAATCACAGAATTAATAGTTTTTGACTTAAAAAAATTGTTATTTTGCACAAACACGATTTACATCATTTAAAAAAAAAACTTAATCAATTTTTTCAAAATTTTTTGCCGAAAGTATAATCTAACAAAAAAATGCAAAATACAAAATATAGACCTATATCTTGTTTACCGACATTATTCAAACTGTTTACGTCATTTATTAAAAATTCTATGTATAAATATATATAATGCAATTTTTCCAAATTTAAAATAATTAGGTATTAAATTTTTACAGTTATTCATACTAAAATCAATGCAAAACTTATCTTTATCTATAAACTTGGACATGTTTCGTTCTTTTTGGAACTCTTCAGCAAGTCGCAATAGATTCAGTTTTTAATAAATTTGGCTTATATTTAACCAAATGTCAATTTTTTTTACGTGTTTTTCGCATGTTTTAATGCATATATGTCACTCCAAATCACAGAAATAGTAATAATAAAACAAACTAAAATAAAAGAAAGTATGTTAAACGTATCCAAGGTTATTCTTTTATCGTATAGCCTCTTTAGTTCACTAACAACGAGTAAAATAATAAGAGTAATGCAAATTCATTGGTAAACTTGAACATGTTTTGTTTTTATTGGAATTTTTCAGTGCTTGCTACTTCCGTAATATGTTGTCCAACCAGAGATAGACTTTTTATTTCAATTTTTATCAATAAAATAGGCATTAAAACATCAACATTTTTGATGCAAGCTTCTAATAGATGTCGCCCGTTTTATCATATTACAGTTATTAATAACAATAAACTAGATGTTTTTAATCGAAAGATTGGAAAATTTTATTGCTGCTTTACAGAATTATTTACTTTTTTTTATATTTGTAGTTCTACGCCAAAAATTGTTTAATAATGTCAATTCCATTTGGTTCACATTGGTATTTTAGACACAATTTTTAATTCTACAAAGATTAGTAGTAATCTATGATTTGGTTGCCATGTTGTTGTTGACAACAAACTTTTTGTTTGAGAAAAATTTTGAAAACAAACTGTTTCGGTTTTTTGAAACGTTGAAAATGAAAAGAAATAGTTCTTTTCCCGAAAAAAATGCAAAAGATGTTGAAGAAGTCACATCCAGTAGAGAATTGAGTGGGCTCAGTAACTGGAATCAGGATAACAATGTTTGTGGGGTAAGCGAAGAGCTGATGGGTGACTTCTTCAACGACAAAAAAGATTCGCGGTTTCTTCAATGTGGACGAAATACACCATGTTAAGATCGACATTAAACTTCACAAAAATACAGATATTTTACAATATCGCAAGTTATTTAATCGCTTTTTTGAAAAACGAATCAGAATTTTTGAAAAAGAGCAAAATTTTGTGCAAAAATTTAGGTGTAAAACGTACGATACAAAGCATTCTACCAGAAGATCTAAATATGTTTTGTTGCTATTTACTGAGGTGTAAAAAATGTAAAACCCTTTAATAATTATTTAGTTCAACACAAAGCCCGGAAATACAAATAAATACTGCAGGAAAGTATATATTTTTAAAATAAATGTTTCTGTCTGCAATTAAAATATAAACCTGCTCCAGCTCGAGAGAGAGCAGTTCTCGGTCGATAAGAACGTCCTAGGAATACAAACGTCTTTAAATCAGAATCCCCTGGAAGAAAAATGTCTTGGATAAAAAGTAAATTTCTTGTATCATCAAACTTCTTCTAGATAATTTAAGCTTTTCTTCTAAGCCGTCTCGAATGGGCGTTGCTGAGCAAAATTAGTAAATACCATCTGACAGAATACTTCCCCGGAATAACATTATAAGTTCGATATATCATCCAAAATGTCGACTTAATAATAAATGGTGCAGTCTTAAACTCGAAGAATCCAATAAAAAATTCAGCCGATCATTCATTCAAAATTTATAAACGAGGACTAAACACGAAAAACTGCTAAAAAAGCGGCGCATCCGCCATTTGTTGATATAAAATACTTTCAAAACCGATAGAAAGAATACAAGAAACAGGAATACAACATTTATTAGCTG
Organism: Lagria hirta; assembly: GCA_947359425.1. Classification (NCBI taxonomy): domain Eukaryota; kingdom Metazoa; phylum Arthropoda; class Insecta; order Coleoptera; family Tenebrionidae; genus Lagria; species Lagria hirta. The sequence continues at coordinate 50,115,957 of OX375794.1, forward strand.
TCGAATCTCTAGTTTTGTCACAATTATTTATAATTGAAAGTTTACTATTAGCGTCAGAAAGTTTATATAGAATGTTCTTGGCATTTAACTCAATTAGTAACCAACTTTAACATGCAGTTAGCAGTTGTTACCAGAAACTAATTTATTATTTCGTGCTCTGTTTTTTCATTCTATTTACTTTAGAATACAATTTTTTTCTAATATCTACAGTATGTTTGAAAAAGTTGACAACAAATGGACAGTTTTTTTATTTGTAATTTGAGGAAAAAAGTTATTTTTTATTAAAAGTTTTTCATGGCTCATAAAGTAAAACGTCAGATGTCAATTTTTAAATCGTATAAGAGGTTTGTCAAACAATATGAATTTGATTCAAGAGTAAAGTATCTTTTTAGTATTTTTATCTACACTAATATTATAAATAGGAAAGATTTGTACCTATTTTTGTATGTTTGTAATGAATAGGCTCAAAAAGTACTGGGCCGATTTAAAAAATTCTTTCATCAATAGAATGCTACATTCTTCCAATTTGACATAGGCTACATTTCATTTTGAAAAAAATTAGGAATCCTTGGTAAAATTTGAACAATGTAACCGAAGGTGTAGAAAAATGAGTCTTAAAATGTCTTTCGTCGAATGCGCTGCCGAAACTATTAGCGATAGAACAAAATAATGTACAACAATATTGAAGAACATCATAATGTCTACAAAAAACTCCCCGTTAGCATATGTCCAACTATTGTAGTTATGTCACTACAACAACTTTTTTCATTTTAAACATTAATGAAAATGCTAACCAAATTCAAACCATGCTATTTATGTGTTTATATTAATCCTTATCCAAATAAATCATTTTATGGTCAAGACCATTTAACTACCTATAAAATAGTTTTTAAATTATTTAAATTGAACTTTCCATTCAAAAGATATTACGAATTAAAAAATTCAAACAGTAAACAAAACCGCCATAGCGCCGTGGCTGTTGTTTGCGATGCAGTCTGAAAAGCGCGCCGGGCATCGCGGCGGGCGGGGTGGAGGGGGCACTGGGGGGGCAAATTTTCAAAAATAAATAATTGTCTACCCCGTGCGAAGCCCCCCTGCTAGTAAATTATAAAATTAAAGTATTTTTTCCAATATCGAAAATTTGATTATAATAAGTTGTTCGAAATAGAAAATTTATTTTATATTTACAAGTTATTTTCAAAATATTGAATGTATAATAATATTTATTACTAATTTAAGTTTATTGTTGAAATATTTTAAATCAACAAATAAACAAAAGCGGTCAAAATATTCCTATTAATATTTTGCGTTTTGTGACCACCTTGTACATCTAATGTCGAATGTATATACCTGAATATTATTATTTTCGAAAGCAGAAATTTTTATAAAGATTAACTTTTTGCAGCTACAGCGTTTCTACTTAACAAGCCGTGAACAGTGAAATGTGGCAACGCTGCCAGCGGGTCTATTGGCATTTACTAGTTCAAGTTCAAGTGTGCTTATTCAATTTTTCAGATAACAATACTTTTATTTCAAACTTTAAATAAGTGAAACTGTTTGTGGTTTATGTGTCATTTATTGTTCCAACTGTTTAATTTGTTTCTTTATTAGTGGGTGTATGACAAATTGGCTATTGACTATCTAGCAGGAGCAAATTGTTTAGTGGTGTAAGCGGGCGATACAAAACTTGTCCAGTGACTTAGGTAAGTTAACTATTGGTTAATGTGATCTGCAAGTCATACCAATCTACTTCTACTGTGTTCTTAAGTGAGCCTACTGCCACAATAGACCCACTAACGCTGTTGCCAAGTTGATGTTCACGGCTGTGTTGCAGTCCTATAGGCATACTGGTGAAAAAATGACAATTCTATGTAGATATGTAATATGAAACCTTATTACCTTTTATTAAAACAAATGAGTCACAGTTTTGAATTTCTTCTGATTCAGTTTATAGAAAAAACAATGACAATTAAGATGTTATTAGGTTTAAGAAAGAAAATCATACTAAAAACAATTCATATAATTTTTTTTTTTTTTTTTTTTGATTATTGATTATATTAGATGAACCTAGTTTGAAGACAATATTTAAAATCCAATTAGTCTTTGAATACCACTAGAAAAATTAAAAAAAAATATATTAATCAATTTAAAGCAAAAAAATATGTTTAAAAAATAATAAATTTCACTGGTTAGAGTCTATCTAAAACTATTAGAAAAAGAAGATAAAAAAAAACAAACAAAAAAGTCTATAAGATAGAAAAATTAGAAGAAATAACAAGAGAAAAAGTAGAAAACATACGGAAAAGAAAAAAATCATCAAGATACCAAAATAGGCATAGAAGTATGAGAGTGAAAGAGTTAGAGAAGGACTGAGAGGAGAACTGTTTGTGGAACAGAGAAGAGTTTCTTTGAAAGTGGGCAGAAGAAATGATAATACCAATCTACACAAAAAAGATAACAAAAGTAACTACCAGGAAAAAACTCTAATTATTTAAGTTTATTTTAGTTTATTTAAATTTCAGTTTATTTTAATTGAAGTTTATTTTAGTTTTTTTATTTTATTCTAGTTTATTTTAATTTATTTCAGTTTGTTTTTGTTTATTTTAGTTTATTTAAGTTTATTTTAGTTTATTCTAGTTCATTTTAATTTATTTATTTCAGCTTATTTCAGTTTATTTTAGTTTATTTTATTTTATTTTAGTTTATTTTAGTTTATTTTAGTTTATTTTAGTTTATTTTAGTTTATTTTAGTTTATTTTAGTTTATTTTAGTTTATTTTAGTTTATTTTAGTTTATTTTAGTTTATTTTAGTTTATTTTAGTTTATTTTAGTTTATTTAAGTTTATTTTAGTTTATTTTAGTTTATTTTAGTTTATTTTAGTTTATTTTAGTTTATTTCAGTTTATTTAAAACTATTTTAGCTTATTTTAGTTTATTTCAGTTTATTTCAGTTTTTTCAGTTTATTTAAGTTTATTTTAGTTTTTTTATTTTATTCTAGTTTATTTAGTTATATTTCAGATTATTTTAGTTTATTAAAATTTAATTTAGTTTATTTTAAAATATTTTAGTTTCTTCTAGTTTATTTCAGTTTATTTTAGTTTATTTAAGTTTATTTCAGTTTTTTTATTTTATTTTAGTTTATTTAATTATATTTCAGGCTATTTTAATTTATTCAAATTTATTTTAGTTTGTTTTTGTTTATATTAGTTTATTTTAGTTTATTTTAATTTATTTTAGTTTATTTTAGTTTATTTTAGTTTATTTTAGTTTATTTTAGTTTATTTTAGTTTATTTTAGTTTATTTTAGTTTATTTTAGTTTATTTTAGTTTATTTTAGTTTATTTTAGTTTATTTTAGTTTATTTTAGTTTATTTTAGTTTATTTTAGTTTATTTTAGTTTATTTTAGTTTATTTTAGTTTATTTTAGTTTATTTTAGTTTATTTTAGTTTATTTTAGTTTATTTTAGTTTATTTTAGTTTATTTTAGTTTATTTTAGTTTATTTTAGTTTATTTTAGTTTATTTTAGTTTATTTTAGTTTATTTTAGTTTATTTTAGTTTATTTTAGTTTATTTTAGTTTATTTTAGTTTATTTTAGTTTATTTTAGTTTATTTTAGTTTATTTTAGTTTATTTTAGTTTATTTTAGTTTATTTTAGTTTATTTTAGTTTATTTTAGTTTATTTTAGTTTATTTTAGTTTATTTTAGTTTATTTTAGTTTATTTTAGTTTATTTTAGTTTATTTTAGTTTATTTTAGTTTATTTTAGTTTATTTTAGTTTATTTTAGTTTATTTTAGTTTATTTTAGTTTATTTTAGTTTATTTTAGTTTATTTTAGTTTATTTTAGTTTATTTTAGTTTATTTTAGTTTATTTTAGTTTATTTCAGTTTATTTTAGTTTATATATATAAATAAGGTTTTTAGTTTATTTTAGTTTATATATATAAATAAGGTTAAAGTCTATCTAAAACTATTAGGAAAAGAATATCAAAAAAAAAAAACTTTAAAATAAAAAAAGAGAAGAAATAACAAGAGAAAAAGTAGAAAACATACTAATGAAACAGAAAAGAAGAAGATCATCAAGATACCAAAATAGGCATAAAAGTATGAAAGCAAAAGAGTTAGAGAAGTTACAATGTGCAAGGTGTATTCAATGTGTGTGACAAAGAATTTAAAAAACAAATGTAGAAAAAGTGAGAAGATTACCAAATTGGGAAAAGCGGGATTTAGACAGGAGAGAGAGCCATCAGACAATGTGAATGTTTTAAATGCAGTAATAGAAAGTGAGTGAGAAAAGGAAGGAAAGAGAGTAAGGGGATTTAAAAGCGGCTTTTGATAAGGTAAATAGAAATAAGTTATAGGATTACATGAAAAAGAGAGGGATAGAAATTTTTAAGAAAGAAGAAAGCTAAAAAAATATATGTAAAGTTAAAGAGACAAAATGTGAAGCAAATGGTTGTAGACAAAGAGGAGCGTTATATAAGGGTGTTTTTTGAGTCAATTAAGCTTTAAACTGCATTTGGAATCACATCGCTTGTTGCCGTTACCAACCCTTAGCAACAATATTTCCCAAAACTTACAAATTTATTTTTTTAATATAAAATAAAGAAAAAGCGTGAATTTGAAAAAATAGCTTAAAGAACACGGTTTATAAGGGTTATTGGCGCACGTGTTTCATAAAAACATCTTGTGAGACTTGTGCGCCAAATCAACCCTTATAAAACTACTTTTTTAATATATTATTATTCAACAGATAAAACGAGATCAACGACAGTTATAAATACTTTGAAGCTAGAGTTACTTAACAAACACTTACTTCAACAATAAATTGAGTTTTTACCAAAAATTTAATTTTTTAAAAACATAAAATTTTCAAATATTTAAAAAATGTTTAGCTTTTGCAAATTGGATAACTAACAATTTTTTCAGGTTAAAATAATAGTTAATTAGTTAATTATTATTAATTGGATAATTAACAACCTTCTTTTTACATTTGATACACTTAAATTTTAAATACTTTGTCTTAAATAAAAATTAAAAAATGTTTTAACTTTTGACAGGTTTTATATTTTTAGATCAATTTAAAAGACAGAAAAATCTTCTAACTGAAAAAAAATGAAGCCTCTAAAGTTGGTATAAGCTCATAATATCATAATAACATCTAAAGTTTAAATCTATTTCAATAAGGTAATAAAGTCAAAACCTGGCTTATATTTTATTGAAACAAAAATTTCAGCAAAAAAAAGTCGAAAAAATTATAAAAATCCAAAAATAAAAGGAAAAAGAAACAATAAAATAATGTCTCGTAGCAGTAATCATATCAGAACTAAAAATCCCTCCAAGAAATACAAATTAAGCCACCTTGTATAATTATTTCAGATTATAGTTCAGCTAAACTTTTAGTGCGATTAAAACATTTCTTCCTTAAATACTTTACAGGAAGCCAACCCCAAATTTGCATAAAACTGGTAGCCGACAGATGCGTCTGTGGTTCTAGTCAGCATGGACCGTAATGAAAATTTTAGTCGGACCGTCCAGTTGGTAAAACTGTCTTTGTTACGTAATTGAAGAGGAAAATTTTTATCGCTTGAAAAGGGTACCAGAAATAATCATTCAAGTTAATAATGATAGTAAGAGTGATTCAGATGATTAGATGAAAATTATTAATGTTCCCATACCCACCAACATAATTTTTATATTATCAAATATTAAATAAATCGGTGTCTAGATAATTAATTGTAATTTAATTGGTATAATTAGTAACATACAGGTGAGGCAAGTAGAAGCAACCTGTTCCAGTATTTTTAAGATTTTGCATAGCAGACCCTCGTGAAGATTAGTGAAGGTTAAGCAGCAATAAAACCATATTTGCACAAAATGTTTAGCTAAACTATATCTGGTTGGAACTGCCTTGTATAAGATTTGTCACAGTTGTTACACTCTATGCGATAAATTCCAGACTTTTTTAGAAATGGTAGAAGTTGTCTTTTGGACCTCCTACTAATTTTTTTTATTTTGATTCTGACTGATAAACCGTTGTAGGTTATCTTAAGTTTAGAGGGTATTAAAATGAGTTTTAATTTTTTTTTCTTTGCTTGAAAAGTTGTGCAAATCTTTTAATAATTGGAAAATCAAACTAAAATACTTTTCTTGTAAGACTCATGTTTTTCTTTTTATTTCTTAAATCTGTATATCTAAGAACAATTAAACTGATGAAGCTAGTCGCTTGAATTATTTTAATGAACTTGCTGAAGAAGACAACTTTCCAGCGTAAAAAGTAATTATTTTTAATTAATTGGAAAGAAATAAACTTGGAACTGTGGGACAATATCAAACAGTATTCAAGCGGAAAAGCAACGATTGATGATTTCCAATGAAAATGCAAACGAAACGCAATTAACTTTTGCGTATTAATCGGGGAAAAAATTCTGATTTCCATTTATTATGACTTTTCTCTCTGATGAATTCGGATTTTATTAAACCGATCAAAAAAAAGTAAATATATTATTCAAACTTTTTAATTTTTAAAGTTATTTTATTTGCTGCAGAAAATGTGAAAATGTTTTATTCTCATCAGCAAATGAGGGCGGAAAACGTGATCTAGTTGCCTCAAGAAGGAAAATAGATGGTTCTTTGTTTTTCTAATAGCAAAACTGACATTGATGTTTCTTGTTCGCGACAAGTGGCAATTAAGGGAAATCGGGGCTAGGTCGGACACGTAAAAAATTAGTTTTAGTAACCCAATGCATACATCTGTTTACGGGGAAAAATGGACTTAAATTTCTCAATTTTTATTTTTTTTTAATTTAAAATGGTTTTTTAAAAAGTCCGCTAGAAATTTTGCGATGCAGCTGTCATTTTTCATCATATTGTATTCAACTTGTGAAGGTGTTCCATCTTTTTGACACAAAATGGGATTGTAATAATTAATTGTAAATTAAAAAAACATAATATCTATGGGCATCTATGGGAAGATATTGTGTTTTTTTAATTTACAATTAATATTGTAGTCAACTCATTTTTAAGACTGGTTTGTGTGATTTAAAAGAAAAGAACAGAGGTATTGAAAATCTAAGGCAAATAATGGAAGCGGCGCCACCACCATCTCTACATCGACTTTCACAACAATTCAATTATCAACTACATCCTGCCGAAAAAATGTAAAAAATGATATTTACTTGTATTTTTATAGTCTGCAAGCAGTACTAGACCAGGGTCGATAAGTTTTAAAACCAAAAAAAATAATAGTAGGATGAAACCCATTAGAAAAGGAAGGAAATATTATAAAAATGAAATGAGGTCGGGAAGGGGATGGGGGTGATTTTTTAAGGGTAAAAAACGGTTTTTCTTGATTTCCGGCAAAACTAAAAGTCCTATCAAAAAAGTCAAATGGCAAAGTTGTAGGTAATAAAAAGATCTAAAACTTTTATATTTACACTTTTTTCACGTAATCTTAAAATTTATATGAAAAATTCAAAAAACCAAGTTTTTGATTTTTTATTTTTATCTTTTACAAAAATTTTTTTTTCAACGAAATTTGGTGAAAACATACCTTTTTAATACGTCCCAAATACGCTGTAATTTATTTGATTGAAAATATTTATTTTTTCACCTAATTTTGAATTAATATCGAAAAAACACCCTAATTTTCAATCGAAAATTCACCCGTCAAAATATCAGCTTTTTTCAAAAAATTGGTATGGTTTCTGTTTGTTGAAAGGCTTCTACCCTGGTCCATACACCAACTCCTTCTTGTTGATCATCCTATTCTGTTGTTGGTTTATCAACACTCTTGATGCAAATATGTTTAACTAAAGTTTTTTTACGGATGATGATTTTTTTCGAAAAAACCTAATTTTATTAAAAAGGCTCTGCTTCATCTCAAAAAAGTAGGCCAAGATCTCTAGGCGTAGAATTATTGGTTAAATTTTTTTCAATGGACCATCAACTGCTGTAAGATACCGAATTTTACAGCCATTCTTTGCACAGATTTATGACGATGAAATTGTGAAAAACAATAAACAATGGACCAATATTGTTATTGGTCCATTTTTGGTTCGAGCTTGGCCACCTCGGTCGCCAGATTTATCACCAAACGATTTCTTTCTTTGGAGTTATCTCCAATTTAAAGTCTACAACAGTACCGTAATAGAGAGTACAGAAGAACTAAAGAATAGAATACTCACCGCCTGCAACGAAATAAATCCAGTTTTTTTACAAAATACTGTACAAGCATTTTACAATCGTTTGGCGTATTGCTTGGAACAAGAAGGTGGTCACTTTGAACATCTATTATAAAATTTCGGTGTTCTGTTCTGTCAAGTGTCAAAATAAAACATTTGTTAATTTGGTTGCCTACCTAGCGACAATGTAATGACATGGTTTTTTTAAAACTGAACATGCGTTTTATAACGTTATGTTCAGTAAAACAAAAACCTCACTGTATGTTTGAGACAAAAAGCGCCAACGTGATAGATGACTTAATTTTTTAATCAGCTATATGCGTTTTATCTCAATTTGTATTAATAAAAATTTACATCTGTCTATATGCATTAAAACATGTAGAAACCTTGCTTCTCAAATATTTGATGTAAGGTAGCTTCTAATAGATGTCGCTCATCTCAGTAAAGGCCACAGATATTTATTGTAGATTTTTTTGTAAAATCTATTATTTAATATAAACTTTACAAGCTATTAAATTGTAAACGTAGTTTAATTATAGAAAATAACAATAAACACAATGCAAAAATAAGTCTAAGTAATATTAAATAACACAAAAATAAAAGATAAGATAAAGGATTAGAAAATGTTTTAATTGAATATTTGGGTTAAAAAAACTTGAGAAAAAAAAGAGAAAAAGAAAGTAAAATAAACAAAAACTTGAAAAATTTTTAAAAAAATTAATAAATAGATAATGTCAAATAAAACAAAATAGATGACAGAGGCAATAGAAGGAGTATGTATATAAAGTGTATATTATGCAATTAAAGTAAAAATTTAACAAAAATTAAATATAATAAAAAGAATATGTAATTTTTTTTTCATAGAGAAGTAATAAATTATAATACAAAACAAATAAAAATTATCTAAAAGACTAAGTACAATAAATACAAATGTAAAAAAAATTACTCAATATTCAAGTATTGAAAGAAAAATCAAAATAAATAAAGTTATAAATACAAAAAAAATATGGAAGCAAAAAAATAATAGATAAAGATTGCTGCAAAAGAAAAGATACAATTGTTATTAAAGTAAAAACTAAATTAAGCAAAAAAAGACATTCTAATAACAAAAAGTTTAGAAAAGAACAAAGATAATAAAAAACATAAAAAAATTTGAAAGAAACAAATTTTAAATTAAGAAATATGCGACAAATTAAAGTAAAAATACATAAAAAAAAATTTGTTGCTAAGAGATAAATAGAGAAAACGATTTTAGGTATTGAAAAAAACCAAAGTATAGTACATATTTGTAGGAAATGTATTTAGAACTAATAAAGTATAAGCAAAATTAATAAAATAGAATTTATAAAAAGAAAATGCGTGTCTAGATTAAAAAGTTAAATTAAAGAAAAAAACGATGAAAAGAATACATAAAAGTAGAAATTGACAAGCAAAATAGAGAAGAAGTTAAAATAAATAACTAAGTACGGTAAATAAAAATGTAAAAAAAATTGTGCAATATGCAAAAGTTGTAAAAAAATCAAAACAAAGGAAAAGTTATAAAAACAAAAAAATATAGAAGCTAAAAAATAATAGATAAACATTAATGCTGTAGAGGAAAAGATACAATTATTATTAAAGTAAAAACTAAATTAAGCATAAGAAAAACATTCTAACAACAAACAGATTAGAAAAAAACAAAAATAATAAAATGCATACAAAAAACATAGAGCAATTTGAAAAGAAGAAATGTTAAATTTAGAGATATGCGACAAATTTAAGTTAAAGGTACACAAAGAAAAATTAGTTAATAAAAATTCTTTTCTCAATTTAGTATAAAAAAAAACAAAAATATTGTATTTGTAGGAAATGTATTTAAAAGTAATATACTATCAAAGCATAAGCAAAATTGATAAAATAGATTTTATAAAAGAAAATAACATGTCTACAATAAAAAGTTAGAATAAAAAAAATTATGAAAAGAATACAGAAAATTAGAAATTAACAAACAAGATAAAGAAAAAGTAAAAATTTTACTATAATCATAAAGAAAAAAATTTTTGGTCTAGTCTTGCTGTGTACATTAGCTTGGCAAATTTTTTTGTCTTTGATTGCCAACCAATGTCAAACAAACGTCAAAACTCGTTCTTGATATTGTACGTTTCTGCGTATGAACTGATCAAAAAATTAACATAGGTTCGAAATTCCATGACAAGGCTTGATCAAAATAATTTATGCACACACTGTATTGAAATAAAAGCTCTTCACATGAACATATATATATATAACTGTAAACTGTATGAATATTAGTTCATATGTCACAACGGCTCCTGCAATCTAGAAGAAAGCAAAAATTATCAACAATTTTCTGAAAAATTTATAATTCTTACACTTAAAATTAAATTTGGTGTAATTTTAAACAAGGTATTTCCCGATAAAGCAATGCTGTCTATTTTCATTTGCATAAACCATCGACGAATCTAGAAAAAACTTCAAATTTACAAAACAAGTTGGCGCAGCACGCATGTCTATATAATTTGTGACATGACCTGACTCTTATTGACTTTTGAATCAAGATTTTGGTGTCAATTAATCCATACGGTTAGTGAAAAGAGTGACATACAATAAGAAATAGGTCAGTTTTGAGCGTTTTTTTTTGCGCAAACACTCATATGTAGTCATCCGCATTGCGCCACTTTGTACAAAACTGAAACATACTTCTGGATTATAAACCTCTGAGGAAACACAAAATAATATTCTAATGGGTTTTCTACTCTCAGCGTTAATTCGAGAAGAAAAATAATAAACAGCTAATAATCGCACGATTAGAAACCAAAAACTGAAGATTGCAAGAGGTTGGTTCATGGGTTTGACCTTACTGTAAAGGCAACTCTATATTGAATAGACTATAGATATGAATTTTTCAGACAAACCTGATAAATGTTTGTAATTGTATAATTAATAAAGCCATATTAGAACCATATGATAACATAATTAAATTAGAAATCTTTTCATTTATTTTATTACAAAGATTACCCATCTCGCTGTAGTGGCCACGTATACTAGCCCAAAACTGTATAGAAGTGGTCTAAAAGTATAATAAACAAAAAACTGAATTGTAACAGAGTATAGACTGTTTTTTCCATACTTTTTTTTTGTGTACTTGCAATTTTGTGTTGATTTGTTCAAATCTGCACGATATAGTTATACTTATCGACTAGTACTTTCAGTAGCAAGACAGTGCTACTTTATGAGTCGTTGAATATGATACAAGAATCTTAGGATCTTTGAGTTATCACCTGAAATACAGCCATAACTTACCCTTCAAGATCCTGCGGCATCACTCTACGTTACTTCTTTTTATGGCTCTATTTGAAGAACTCCTTATAACACTACAAGTGCTTTTAATTTAATCTCATTAACGTGTTGAACTGTCAATTCATTGAATTAAAAGTGAGGTTAGATTAGGTTCAGATGTCAAATTAATAACTGTCACTTTGACTTGAGGGTAAAGGTATGTTCACAATTCATGGCACTCTTCTTAAGATTTCATGCTCCAAATATCTGACAATAATTACAAAATTTGATGATGAAATCTATGTATTATTTTATTTAACAAATAAATCCACAAGACATACAAATTCTCATATTTTTAATAACTGGTAGTATTATGACAATTAAAACATAAATGCATGAACAAGCATGACATTAAAACGTATGGAAAGGCTCTTTGAAAATTCCAGAACAAAGGAGAATAATAAAATCCTGAAGAGCTTTTCTGCAGCGAGGAATTTAACCGTTTTTCATTTGAAACGCAAAAGGAACTATAATAATTATTGTTGGAGACCTCTTCTCTAAAATGACAATTAGGAGTTTTACGTTGGAGGGTTTTAATTAATAGGGTATACAAGGATAAGTAATATACTTGAACCTCAAACATTAACTCTATAATTTTTACAAAAACTCAAAATATTGTAAAGTAAAGTTGTGTTTTTGAATTTTTATTCAACAGACAGTTTCTTTTATTTTATAAACAAGCAAAGTTAAATAAAAAGCAACAAATTTATTTATTTATTTTAAATAAATAAATTAATTAATTAATAATTGTAAACTTAACTACTTTTATTTGTTAGCATGCAGTATATTAAGTCAGTGGAATTGTATACTGACCATTGCATTCGTCGAACCGAAGCCATCATAGTGTAACACGATTATGCAACACCATTATTATTATTATTTTTTTAAAACAATGAATTATATAATATCTGGAGTCATTTTTTCAGTTACCATCCACAAGAAAAACTAAAGTGTTGTTTTTATATCTCACATTTAATGATGGCTGCTGAAACTGAAAGAAACAAACAGCTGAATTTGCTGTTCTCACCAATTTGCAAATAATCGAAAATGAATTATTACCTTTAAATTGAAATTTCTTAAATGATCTACAGCATTTGCTGAATCACTTTGAATTTTACAAACCATTCAAAATTCTATTGATAAACTTAATTTTAGGAGCTCATTGCAGCTGCTACAAGAAACTGCACTACGCGTGACATTGATCTCAGTTAATTCAAGTCAACTGTCTTAGTTAAAAAGTGATTGTAAATTACTTTTTATCCTACACCAACTGAAAATAAAATTTTCTCGTCTCTCGTGAAAGTACATCATTTCCAGGCTAGCCGAGAAAAAATGTACTTTCTCGGCTAGCCGAGAAAAAAAAATCTGATTTTCTCCGTCAGGAGTCGCTGTTATAAGAAAAATTACTCTAAACTCTAAACGTCTCACTATTTATGAAGGGTGTTGAAATTTTAAATCACATTTACTGTTTATGAACATCAATCTTATTTTAAAAAACTACTTTTGTGCAAGATAAATTGTGTAAATCACGACAGTAAAGTAATCCATAAATTTTTGACATCTGTGAAAGTTTGACATTTTGAATTGGCAATTGGCGGTAATAACCTCAAATCAAATTTAAGATAATGCTCGATTATAAGGTAATTTGTGTAGGAAAAAATAATGTGTAAACCACGGTTGCAAAGTGATTTTCCAGACCTTGAGAAGTGGGCCTGGAAAAATACCACTTTGCCGCCTAGGTTTACAATATACTATTGTAAAGCGGTCATAATATAAATAGCGCGCCAACACTAATTAAACTATAGTATTTTCAAGTTAAAGATAAAGTAGAAATAAACAAAACACAACGCGTGATCATCACATGGTTGGGATCCCATGGTACACAGCATGGCACATCAAAAGCATGCACTTTTTGAATACAGCCCTGAAAGAACAGACACGCCTATTTTGTTGGGAAATCACGTAAATCGCACGTTATAGTGTTCACTTCCACTTCATCTTTAACGTGACAATAGTATAGTGTGTAGTACGTGTACGCACTTGTACGTTCGTATGGCTATCAAATTATAAAATAATCAAAACTTCATATAATTTTAAACTTCACAAACTCAAATTCTATTATCCAATTAGAATTTCTTTAAGTGAATTACCAGTCTTTGAATGATCTGGAACTTTGAAAACACGTTAATAACTTAAAATTAATCATAATTAAAAAGTTAGCTATTTTTTTCGTTGGACTTGTACAAGGGTGGCTGTAAATTACTTAGCAAAGCGATTATAATGTAATAAGCGCGCTACAACGCAAATTACGCCAGTGCGTTGTACTAAGACGCCGTTGTTACTTTTATACCTTTCCATCTTTGTTGATTGCTTTAACCGCAATTTCAAAACATTTGAAATAAGCAAATTTTTTATGTTTTTTGCAATAAATGACATTGTATTAGCTAAAAATTCTATAAGATTGTGTTTGACGCAGACTATAAATATCTACTAGAAAGACTATGTGACTTGTAACGTTTATAATTTTAGCTATTTTTAATATCAATCTAGACATCCATTATTTAGCCAATGCTGTTGACTAATAAAATTAGATCTTGCGTTATACGAAAAAAATTTTAAGCAATGATATTGAATTATAAGATAATATTTGCTTTAAGTTCTTGTTAAGCTAATGAATAACAAATTATCATTTAAGTGCTAAGTTAGTAATGATTTTGTTAAAAAATTTTTACTACGCTGGTTTAGAAACGCTGAATTAGCTTTAACCTTTTAGAAGGAAAACTTTTTTAGGCACGCTGGGCACTTTTGGGAAGAACTCCTGCAATTGTCACACTCTGACAGAGAATCTAAGATATAGATAAGCATTATTCTCTATACATAACAATTTTGTTAAATCTTGCAGGATTTTTGGTGCATTTTCAGGAATATTCTGCCAATTTAACTGTCAATAGTGTCAGTGTCTTTAAATTGTTTATGTTTACATAACCTCACACAAGCACCGGATTCTCTAAAGAGTCACAATAATGCAGGAAAATGTGACAACAGTTGCTGTGGAAACCAAGCTTTGCGCTTCAAACAAAACAGAATTTGTACGCAATTAAGAAAAAATTTTGTTTGCTAGGCAAAAGTGAGGTTAGAAAAAATTGATAAGTTTTGCTGGCTGACAGCACTGTTTCATAAAATTGTGCTTTACACGGTTTTAACCAATAGAAAGGGGTTCCAAATGCGATAATATATATATATATATATATATATATATATATATATATATAATTTGCTACCTTTTCAGCGTCCATACATATGAAAATTACGGATGATTCAGCGTCCGCAGCCATTCAGCGTCTATATACGGACGCTGATGTATTTCTGCTTTCTGCAATGTCTTATGACAATCTACTATTTTTTTTCATAAATGACTAAAGCTTAGTTATTTATATTTGAAATAACAGTTTTCTTCCTTGAACGGTTCTTGTCTGGAAAAATTATTGGGTGGACGCTGAAAAGCTGCAAAGTGTATACAAAATATACACATCTAGTTCAAGGTTTCCTCGTTAGCAGCGCTAGCAGAATATACAGTATATTCAGTTTTGAAGTAAGCCATAAACAGATTGCAGCTATTCAGCGTCCACTAACACGGCAACCTTGTATTTTTGTAGAGTTTTAAAATTAGCTTGAGAAAATAATTCTTTAAGTAATCTGAAAAAAATGCAACTTTTAGTACTTAATTTTTTCATTAACTAATTGAAAAATGAAAATACAAGAATGTTTAACGAAGCAATAAAGTTTTAAAGTTTTCACTAATTAACTAAATTTGATTGCTTAAAAAAATGTTATAAACAAACTTTGCTCATAAGATTTTTTATAAATTTTATAATTGTCAACAATATTAGTTTCAAAAAAATGTTTTTTAATAAAATAATTGTGTTACAACGCATGTTTTGTTAAGCAATTTGTTTTTTTTTGTCAAAAATTAATATTAACTTTTTTTTCTCAAACAAGTTATTGTTTTGTGTGTTATTATACAATAACTGTCTCTAATTTTTAAATATAATCAATAACTAATTGATTTTTAGGATTTTTTTTGCCAGAAATTCATAGCAGAATTTTAATTTTATTCTATTATTATATTATTATTTATAGTTTTCTATTTGTAATAGTATTCATTCAAAAGTTTTTTTTTTGTTCAATTTTTTGAAGAGCTAAATAATGAGTTACCAAACGGAAAATACAGAAAACAAAAAAGAACAGAAAAAAATGAAAAAAAAAGTTTAACAAGATGAAGAATTTACATTTACATAGATAAAATTTTAGAAAAAAAAATAATAAAAAAAATAAATTAATAAAAACCCTAAATAAAAATTTAAACAATAAAAAAAACATAAATAAAAGTACAACAAAAATCAAAATAATAACAAAAAAAATATAATAAGAAATAGAACAGCAAAAAAAAATTGTTATAAAATGGGGTAAGAATAAAATATAAGTCTTTTAAAAGTAGATAAAACAAACAGATGTCAAATAGACTTGGAAGAAACATGGTTAGATAAACAGAAAAGAAATTAAAAAGACATAGAATCTAGAAGTGGCAGTGAAAGTCAGGAAGATGTAAAAGATAAATAAGATAAAGATGGTGATGATCAAACTAGACAAGTGGGAAGAGGAAAAAATGTAATTAAAAAAAATTAAGAAGAAAGTGAGGAAAAACATATTTATAGACGAAAAAAGAAAAATTTAAGATAGTTAATAGCAGAAGAAAGAAGAAAAGGAAAGAATACTAAAATAGGGTATAAGACAGTTTGGGAGAAAAGAAAATGTATGAAGTAGAAGGGAGAATTCGAAAAAACGTTTAAAAAAAAAGAAAGTTGAAAAAAACATTGAATATAACAATAAGCACAAAAAAGAACACGAGAGGTAAGATAAGAGGTAGAAAAATTAGAAAAAGTACGAGAAAAAACACGGGGAAAAGATGCAGAGGTTAAAAACACAAGAAAACAGAAAAAAAAGAAGATAAAGCAGAAAAGAGAATAAAAAAATTCTCATTATTGAATAATGTGAAATAACCTTAATAATGCTCATTAATCACTGCTGTCGGATGCTTTCTTAATTAAACCAAAAGATGTTTTTCTAAAATTTGGCGTCATAGTAGGCCAGGCCTATGAATTTGTGTCAACGGATGATACTTTTTAAAACAATTGCATCAAATGTCAAAATAATTGCAAAATTTTCCAATTTTTTTTGCAAAATAAAAAAGAACAGAGACTTTTGTGTTATTTTTTGTAAAGGCCACCGAGTTGATGGTGAATCGCATACTCAAATCAAGCTTATTTTTAAGAATTTTATAAATAAAATTATGATTTAAAAATTTCTTAATTAATTTTTTATTTAATTATCGAAAAATATTGTTACTATATTAAAACGTTGATGCGAATAATTTTCAATTAAAAAATATCTCTTGTCAACCTAAAAATAATGTTTTTTGGGTTGACTTTTGGGATACGGAAAAAGCAGTGAACTCAATAGAACGAAAAATGTTTATGAAAAAGTATTTTACATAATATCAATGGAAAACTACTCAAAACGCTGCATTTGAGCACACGTGCGCTATACAATGTATACAGCAAATTCCCACCCGCTTAAGTTCTTCCGACATATAGGATTAGATGTCACTTCTGATGTGCAGCTCTGCGACTGACTTTTTTTGTTTTTTTTGTGATTTATCGCTTAGAATTTCTGAGGATTGTTATAAAGAGTGAATAATACTTTCTTTTGTCACATTTATAGTAAGATCTTGCTTATTCGAATGAGCAATCTGATCTTCACACTTCTTCCTCCTAAGGAGCTGTTGACGTGACTCTGTTCCTTATATCATGATTACGTTCTACGAAATCCTCGAACATTGCTTTTGCGGTCGTTTGTCTTTATATTTGTCTACAAGCGCTTTGTTAGAACGATCACTATAACTAAAATTGGCATCGACGTGGAGGCTGAGTTGTCTCTATAAATTCTGTTTAAGCTAATTTAGCTCTAAAACCACTCAATCTAACGATTAAAAATTCAATTTCTAATGCCATCTTATTCGGGAGCTTAGGCAACGATCAATCTTTGGGATATTAGTTGCTTTTTATTAGATTTCGCAACCTCGTTGCTCAAGAATAAGAAATAAACTCAATTTTTTTGGATAGAAATTCTATCTCAAGATACGTTTCTACTTTAAATTGGTTTTATACTATTTTTCTGATAACAGTTATTGGGGTTTGTTCTCTTAATTTTGTCAGGCTTATGACGTTTTGGAACCAAAATTTAATGGAATCTGATGAAAATATTGATAAAAAAACAAAGATGTCTTGATCTAGCTGCTCTAGTTTTATAAAATCAAAACTAATTAAAACCTTGTTCTAAATGTCACTATTTAAAACACAAAACAAAATATTTGTGCTTCAAACTTGTGAGAGAGTTGGGTGTTTTGGGTGATACTTTAGCATTATTTTAAGGTTACATTTTTTGTAACATTATAAAACGAAATTCCAAGAATTGACCAGTAATAGTTATTTACCCAACGTTAGTGCAAAAGAGGAAAATTTCTTTCCAAAAAAGTTAGATCCAATTTTTTTTGCAACGAGTAACTCTAATTTTTTATGAATAATTAGTTTTTTATTTATTTTTCGGTTGGTAGCGTTGCTCCTGCCGATTATCTGATTTTCCCCTAGTTTTGGCAGCAAAGTAAAAAACACCGTGGTGCGGAAAAATGGTTTTTCCTTGCATTGAGAACGATTGGAAAATACCGATGAGTGAAAAAAATTATAGTAACGATTATGTAAAATATTTATTTAACACTTTATTGCTATTTATATGAAACTGTTTCAAAATTAACTTCTATGGTGAAATTATTGTTTACTTGACGTCAAAACGATTTAAACTGTGTTGTTCCAGCGCTTTATATGTGAATGTTCCACCTATAATTTTAGAAACTATTTTGACGTAAACCCCAGAAAACTCGACTTTATGAATGTAAACAGTACAATAATTATTTTGGAACTGTATTATAAAAAAACTTTGTTTTATTTACAGTGTTTGCCATTAAAAATGCAATTAATAGTGTTTTAACTGTAAGAGCACTATTATTAGATGTTTTCAAGTGGCTCACTCAACATTAGCATAAAGTGAATTCAAATTTTCCTTCATACAAGGTGGGGCAAAAGTGATCACGCCTGTATTTTTTTTTAATGAAAAATTTTAGATCCGTTTGTGAAATTTGTTTATTTAACCTATTAGAATGTATTTTAACAAGACGAGAAAATGATATCGGCCAAGCGTGAGAGATGATGACCCATACGGGCCCGATTTGTGGCATTTTCCAAGACTTACAAGGAATAGTTTTACATCGACGAATTTGAGAGTGAACAGCAATAATAAAAAACTTAGAGCGACAGGTTTTGTCATTTTTGTCGAATATTTTTTATAAGGACGTCAGGTCAGTACTTCAACAAACCTCAGACTGAGACTTGTTGAGGTAGACCCGCGACTTTAAAAAACCTCATAAAAAGAAATCTGGAACGCTTGAATCGGGTGATCTAGACGGCCAGTGCAAATCACCAAAACGGAATATTAAGCGACCGCCGGCTAATGCCCAATTGCGTTCGACGTCGGCTGGTTGATGGTGTTCAAACCACCTACAAAAATCTTGGAAATCTAACCATCTCCAAAAGACAGATTTGACTCACTTTTGTTAAAAGGTGTTTATAAAATTCCGTGCTCTTGTGGCAAAGTTTACATTGGGGAAACAGGATGTTCAATCAAACTTTGAGTTTCTGAACATAAAAGGTGCATAAATTCGGGTTTATGGTCACAGTCATCACTAGCTCAACATCATCTAGAGACCGGTTACAAAATTTGTCTAGATGAATCTTCCTTGATTTGTAAATCGAAATTTTTCTATGACAAAAAAATTAGAGAAGCAATCGAAATTGTAAAACACCCAAACAACTTTAATAGAGATGCAGGTTATTATCTCTCAAACGTTTGGAAGTCCTTGTTCGTAGACACTCCTTCGCCTTCAACACAAAGCGCTTTCACTTTCTCCGCAGCTTTCTTTTCCAAGCCCTCCGCCAGTTTCTCTTTTGCCCCTCCCACCGCTTTCTCTTCCTAGCTTACCATATAAACCCAAGCAGCAGCAAGGTCTAGCCAGAATAAGTTTTGCCTCTAGTGTGGTTCACACGTCGAGTTACCGTGTTGTTCTCATTTTTATTTCCCTGTCTTGATGACGCCTCTACCGATGGGGTGCGAAACGTCGACATCTTTATTTAACTTTTTGACACGGTCTTTTCCGAAAGATATTTCAACGACTTCGGGCCGTGAAACCCTTTCTTCTTCGATGTTTTGAGCATATTGGGCAACAATATGCTCAAATTCTCACCAAGGCCGGCCAGCCGTGGAAACATCTCGTGTTGTCCCAGAGTGGCTAAACTCAGTGTTTGTCCAGTTGGTGTCAGGAAATTTGCGAAAAAATTGCAACCAATTTGATCTATTGTTCTTGAACCCTACGCTCATTGTTTCTCTAGAAATTCTACCCTTTTTGTAAAGCCAAGTATATTCCTTGTGTGGCTTGTTTTTGACTTCGACAGGCGTTAGTCTTGCACTATCTAAGTAGGTTCGCCTTTGGGGCGCTAACGCATCGCAATTACAGAGTATGTGCTCAGCGGTTTTACTGTCCGATTCACATAGTCTGGAGTTTTCATTGTCCACCAGACCCAGCTTTTTAAGGTGATACCTTACTGAGCAGTGTCCAGTAAACAGGCCTGCAATGATTCTCATATCATTCTTCGATAGAAGAAGAAGCTTTTTTGCATTCTCTGGCGAATATTCGATGATTTTCTTCGCCTGTCTTTGCCCAGGAGTATTCTTCCAGTGGCGCATTTTAGTTGCCAATTCCCACCTAAGGATCTCCGTCCGTTCATGCGATTTCGTTAGTCCACAGAACGGTTCGGGGCCTATTGGGGGAACTTTCAAACCTGCTCTTGCAAGTTCGTCGGCAATTTCGTTTCCTTCAGTTCCTTCATGACTTGGTACTCAAATGAGAGCAATCTTGTTGCCCATTGCCAAGTTTTTGAGGGACTGTCTGCATTCCCAGACCATTTGAGACTTAGTGTTATTTGCACTGACAGCTTTTATGGTTGCTTGACTGTCAGACAGAATACAGATCTTTTTGCCTTTAATAAGCCTTCGCAGACATTCTTGGGAAGTTAGATCTATAGCAAGTGTCTCAGCTTGCATGATTGAGGGTGTGCTACCTAGGGCTATTGTTGCCCGATAGTTTGGACCATAGATTCCTATGCCTGTCCTTTCAGTTGTTTTTGATCCATCTGTACCAGATGGAGAAGTTCACTCCAATTTGTGCGATTTGACTTCGAGCCGCATGACGGTCAGTAATGACTGTTTCGAACGGGGTTTTAAAGTCATGCATTATTGACATGACGTTCCTTGGTTGTTCAAGGAAATCCGGCCGCAGAAGGTCAAGTATCTTGAGGTGACCTGTTCGGTCTCCTAGTTTGAATTTCTTTGATTGGGCCAGCCTCAGAGATGCTTGCAAACTCTCCCTTTGCACCTGTATGTGAAGGGGCGTTAAGTTCAGCAGCATCTCTAGAGCGGTAGTAGGAGCCGTGCACATGACTCCTGTAATGCCCAGGCACGCAAGCCGCTGCAATTTTTGCAGCTTGCTTTGTGTCGTTGTTTCTCTGGTTTTCGTCCACCATACAAGAGATGCGTATGTGACGATGGGTCTTATTACAACCAGTGTATCGTATTCGGCTTTAGACCCCATGTCGTGCCAAAGAGCTTCCGACATGCCCAAAAGCAGCCCGTTGCTTTGTAAAGAGTCTTGTCGACGTGGGTGTTTCATTTGAGTTTACTATCTAGGGTTACTCCTAGATATTTCTCTTTGTTGGAAAATTGAATCGATAATCCCTCCAGTTGCGGAGCTATAAGGTTTAGCTTTTTAGGTTTTTAGGTTTAAGACTCTGGTGGTCTTTTTAAGGTTAACACAAAGTTCCTCCTTATCACACCATCTTTTGGTTGTGTTTAGGGCGTTCTGCATTAGACTGGAAATGACACCTTCATGCTTGCCTCTGACTAGAATTGCGAGAGCATCCGCATACCCTACTACGCAGTGACCCCTTTGCGTTAGCTAACAGAGTAGATCATTCACCACTATTGACCACAGCAAAGGCGATAACACTCCGCTTTGTGGACAACCTTTAACCGTGGTCAACGAGGTGTTTTCTTTTCCCAGTGAAGCTGTTATTATGCGGCTTACAAGCATTGATTCAACCCAGCTTGTTACAGCTGGTTCAATGCTGTGCTTTTCTACTGCCAGCTTTATAGATTTAAAAGAAGTGTTATGAAATGCACCTTCTATATCTATAAATATGCCAGCAACTATTTCTTTTGCCTTGATAGTTTTTTTCACTTCTCTAACAATATAGTGAAGCGCGTCTATCGTGGATTTGCCGGGTTGGTACGCAAACTGGAGTGTAACTGTGCTCTGTTGTAGAGCATCTTCCTTATGTGGTTATCCACAATTTTCTCCATTGCTTTGAGGAGAAAGGAGGATAAGCTGATTGGGCCATCTGCCCGTCTTTGATATGAAAACCACCTTTACCGTCCTCCAGGACTGGGGTATATACACTAATGCAAAACTTGCCTTAAAGATGCTAGTAAGGCAAGGGGCAAGGACGTTCAGCTCTTTTTGCAGTAAGGCTGGAAATATTCCATCGCCTCTGGGTGATTTATAAGGCTTAAAGCTGTTTATAGCCCATTTTACTTTCTCAAGGGAAAAGATTTTCCCTGCCAGACGTCTGCTGTCTCTGTTTGAGTGTTGATATACAACACTCGCAAAAGCAGGGCTTGTCTGACCAATATTATTTGTATCTATGGAACCCGGAAAGTAGGTCGACATCAACATCTGTAGACTTTTTTGGGTATCTTCGGCGAATTCACCATTAGGTTTCTTAATAAGCCCTATTGTGTTTAAGTGGTTGTTAGACAGCACTTTTTGAAGACGCACCGCTAAAGTAATGCATTATGACGTCCATGGGTTGTTCAAGATAACTTGGCTGTAGAAAATTTAGTATCTTGAATTGACCTGTTCGGTTTCTTGATTTGCACTTTATATTTTGGGCCAGCCTCAGAGATGCATGTAGACTCTCTTTTTGCACCTGTAGGTGAAGCGTTAAGTGCAAAAGTACCTCTAAAGCGGTAGTAGGTAGGTAAAGTGTCATTGTTTCTCTGGTTTTTGCTCAATATACAAAAGATGCGTACGTGACGATAGGTCTCATTACCGTGAAGTACAACCACTGTACTATTTTTGGCTTTAGACTCCATGTCTTGCCAAAGAGTTTCCGACATGCCAAAAGCAACCGGTTGCTTTCCGTGGGTGTTCCATTTAAGTTAACTGTGTAGGGTTACCTCTAGATATTTCACTTTATTCACAAATTTAAGATCTTTAGACTTAAGAGCTTTAAGATTTAGCTTTTTGTTTCTGGTGAATGGGACTATGATGGTCTCTTCATGCTTGCCTCTGACTAGATATGCGAGGTCATCTGCATATCCTAGTACGCAGTGACTCCTATACGTTAACTCACAGAGTAGATCATCCACCACTATGGACCAAATCATAGGCGACATCTTGTGGACAATTTTAACCGTGGTCAG
Organism: Lagria hirta; assembly: GCA_947359425.1. Lineage (NCBI taxonomy): Eukaryota > Metazoa > Arthropoda > Insecta > Coleoptera > Tenebrionidae > Lagria > Lagria hirta. Next base: position 50,139,182 of record OX375794.1, read on the forward strand.
CGAAGTGCTTTCCTCTCCCAGTGAGGCCGTTATTATGCGGCTTACAAGCATTGATGTAAGCTATATCTATAAATATGCTAGCAACTACTCCTCTCGCTTTGATAGTTTTCTCTAGTCCTCTAGCAATGCAGTAAAACGCGTCTATCGTGGATTTGCTAGGTTGGTATGCAAATGGTTTGGAGTGTAACCACCTTTACCTTTCTCCAGGACTAGAGTAGATACCCTAGTGCAAAGCTTACCTTAAACATGTTAGTCAGGCAGGGGCAGTAACGTTCCTCCCTTTTTGCAGTAAAGCTGGAAAAATTCCGGCTTGAAGCTGCTTATAGCCCATTTTACATTCTCAAGGGAAAATATTTTTCCTGTCAGGCGTCTGCTGTCTTTGTTTGATTGATGGTGTACATAGCTTGTAGGAGCAGAGCTCGCCTGGCTAAATTATTTGTCTCGACGAAGCCTAGGAAGTGGGTCGACATCAACACCTGTTTTCTTGGGCGTCCCCTCATCATTAGGTTTCTTAATAAGCCCTATTGTGGTTGAGTGATCCTTGAACAGCAATTTTTGAAGACCCCATTAAACTTGGAAATATTAGATAATATAGTTTTATTTTTCACCTCATAGTGACTACATGGTAGTTGAAAAAGCTTCCAAGATGCTTTTATTTGGACTAACTACATTTGTCCGGACGAAGTCTAGCTAAGAGCTACTCAAACTTAACCCAAAATTTCCTCATTACAATTTCCAATTATAAATCAGAAGGTACATTTCTAGCATATTTCTTAGGCAACTAATCAGTATTTTGAGAAAAAAGATCTTTAAATTATTTTTACATTTTTGTTTGTTTGAAGTAAGACTCTTTAACGGGTTTGGCAATGAATTATAGATTTTTACTGCATTGTATGTAAAACTTCTATGAAATAATGTCGTCTGAAAACGCGGTAAGTTTAATCTGGAAACCCTGCGTAAGGTAAGATCATGCATTTGGGATCTTGATATCAGTTTTTCTCGAAGATAAGGTGGTGTAGATGATCTCAATATGGATAAGGTCATGCAAGCTAAGTTACATTGAAACTGTTTATTCATTTTCAACCAATTCAATTCTTTGATTTTACCTGAAATGTGGTCAAACTTTCCTAAACCCGACACAAAACGTGCACAATTGTTTTGAATACGTTGTATTCGAGTTTTACCTATAGTCTGTTCAGATTCAAGAAAGAATATTTTGGCCGTTTAAATTTTGAATAATTTTTAAACCATTCAAAATTGGTTTAAAATGAGATATACAATTTCTTCTGCGACCTGCCCTGTACGAAAAATCTCCCACTTCATAGATGTAATCACGTGGAACCTGCATGCATTTGTTTTCATGCACTTTTTCTTGAAAGTGAATAGAGTATAGATTATCTAAACAAGGATAATATACAACAAGCAGATAATTTAAGATAGGCATAACCAAAGATTCTACTAATTTTTTCTTAATTTATAATTAAGAATCAAGAAATTGTTATACAGAATCTTTAGAGGTGCAAACGTTTTTTTGGTGAGATATGTTACGTGTTCATGTAGTCGGATATTCTCATCGAGTATTAAACCCAATATTTTGATTTTATTCACAGGTTCAAGCCTTGTACCATTTATATAAAATTTTATCTGTTTTTTTTATATCATTTTGACAATTTCGTTTACAAAAGAAAATAACACTGCATTTTCTACAATTTAATTTAAGATTGTGATTTTCTGAAAATGCTTGTGTAGAGCGTAAGTCAGCATTCATTTGCCGATTTGCAAGCAGGTAACTATTTTTACTAAAAGAGTAGTACAGCTGTGAGTCATCAGCATAATGAGATACATTTGAGTAACAAATATGTGAATGCATGTCAAAAATGTAGATTAAAAACAACAGAGGACCTAAAATAGATCCTTGAGGAACTCCAGAGGCTACATTTTTATGATTTGATTGAAAACCGTTTGATACTACATTTGACAAATAGGATTTAAAGAAGTTCAACGTTTTATCTTTCAGCCTAATATGCGGTAATTTTGAGATCAGAAGCGCATGATCTATCGTATCAAACGCTTTGGAAAAGTCAAGTGAAATTAGCGCGGAGCACAGATCTTTATCACAATCGGCTGTAATGTTATCTATCAAATTTAGAAGCGCTGTAGTAGTGCTATATCCACATCTAAACCCTGACTGTGCAGATGTTATTATATTTTTAAGTGTCACATATGAATAGAGTTGCTTTTGTACTACTTTTTCCAGTATTTTTGAAAGCGTTGGTAATATGCTTATAGGTCGTAAATCAGTTATTGACTCAGGGTTAGAAACTTTGGGTATAGGGTTTACTAATGATTTTTTCCATGAATTTAGAAAAACTCCTTCTTGAAAACAAGAATTTATTATGTTTGAATGTGAGGAGATATTGCCGGACAGCAGAGCTTTAACATTTTTGCATTTATTCCGTCTAGACCTGTGGGATATTTGACTTAAGTTGTAGAATTATGGTGTTTATATCATCAACTGTTGGTAAAGTAAAGGAGAAGTTAATTTGATTTTTAAATTTAAAACTATCGTATAATTTGCAGGTAGCCAAAAAAGTTATTTGGTGGCGTGAACACGGATAGGAAGTGGTTGTTTATTAAATTTGCATCATTTAGATGCAAAGGTATAGACATTTTTTTATCCTGTACAACTCGAAGTTTTTTCAGGTTTTTCCAAAGTTGTTTGCCGTCTCCGGGTTTTTTTGCTACTACATTTAGAAATGCTTTTTTTCCTTGGCGAATAGCAGAGAGAGTAAAATTTCGGAGCTTCTTATACAAATCCCAATTTTTATCATTTCTGTTTTTTTTTTAATTAGTCAGGGCAGTGTCGCGTAATTTCATCATATATTTTATATTATGAGTAATGATTAAATAAAAACTTTTTGGCATGCGGTAGAAAAAGCTCAATAATTGAGTAATTTTGAAAATTGTTGTCGACTTTATTTATTTTACAGTTGAGTAAGTAATGAAATGTTTTGTAATCAAAGAAATTGACTAAATTAATAAGTAATGAAATGAAAGTTGCGGTACTTGTAACAAGGTAAATATAGGTCAAAAAGCTTTGATAAAAAGCAGAAAGCTTATTGTACCAAAACACAAAGTATAATTTCACCTGTTTCAATTTAAAGTCGGTAAATTTAAATCCACTTTGTGATGGATTATTTGACTTTAACAGATTTCCTCTTTCATCCAAGTTTACAACAAAACTTTCTTCTTTTAGCCAAGTTAAATAAACATTAATTACTTTCAGGTTAAACCTAGCTCAATGTCAACAATATTCCAAAATGATTTTATTATATATTTAGAGCCAAAACCGGCATAATATTGAGGCTACACGTAACTTAATCATTTTTGTTTGCCTAAATTCCCTTATCTTCCTTCCATCTTCCATTTGATGAATTTGGGTTAATAAACTAATTGATTTATTGACTATTTAATTAAAGGGTTTAGCTAATATTATTAATCTTATTTGATGAGATGAAAATAGATTTTGTTGTTCTTTATTTATTATAAGCTTACCATATGTTTTATGTGCAATTCTAAATGGATTCTGAACGATATTTTTGATGTCGACGTAAAAATGGCGGGTTTTTATTATTACTCGTTATTTTACTGCGGTTTGAAGACGTTTTTTTTTAATGGATCGCATAATTTTGTTATTTTTTTCAGAGAGGAGGAGTCAAGGATGCCAGGCACATCTGGGTAAGTGTCCAGCTTCTAATTTCATATTCATAAAAAAATTACGGATTTTAATGAAAGCCAAACATCCCTTTAATTAGAATATTCATGGATTGATTAAGATTATAGCGATGATATATTGACGTAAAAGCAAATTATCTCGGGTACATAAATGACACTGGACTTGATCGAGCCAATTTTATCGAAATTGCTATAATAATTGTAACGTTTATTTCTCGTATAATAATAATAATAATAATAATACGACAAAAGGTCTTTCATTACGTGTTATTTGTCGCGCAGTAAAACTGGATATAGAAGTTGTTATTGAAAATGTTATAGGTTTTATTCTTTCATATAACATCATTTTCTCTTGATTATATAGGAACTTTGATGTTATAGCAGTGTTGACAACAAAATAATGACATTTTTCTTTATTCAAACAACAATCAAGTATGTTTTGAATGAATTATATTAGACTAGCTGACCCGGCGAACTTCGTACCGCCTAAAAGTCAATGAATGTCGTGTTACTTTTTAGCTGAACTAATTTAGGCTTTGATGAACGTAAAACAATGATACAAAATAATATATTTATATAGATAGAAACAAAAAAGTATTTTATTATGATGAATGATGATGAAAACATACATACAGAATGAGAATAAAAATAAAAAAAAATAAAAAATAATAATTAAGTACTCAAACTCATGTCAGAAAAAAATGATTGAAAACTATGTTGTGCAGATTGGGAAAAAAAATAAAACTCGGATTAATTCATTAATAGGATTTTCATTCAAGCACTTTGTGGTAAACGACATTCTTTGTTTTTTTGGCAGGCGCAAGAACAAATAAAGCGAATGGTTTGCCGACACGTGAGCATGCCACGTACAATTGACATTGAGAAAAACATGCATTTTCTAGATTGAGGCCACAAATAGTCAAGGATTGGCCCTGTGATTTGTTAATCGTCATGGCGAAGGCAAGACGAATCGGGAATTGAATTCGTTTAAACTCAAAGGGCATATCCGTTGGGATCATCGGAATCCTTAGAATAAGAACTTCCTCATCTTTAAATTTTCCTTCAAGTATCGACGCGTGCAATTTCTCGCAAATAATTGACTCGCGATATTCCGTTGCCTGATTGCATTACAGCTTCGCTGGGAAAGATTAGATCTTCTAGGACGCGGCATTGTTATTAAAATGTGCACTCGCATAAAACCACCAAATATAATAACAGTGCCTGAACTTTCGAGACATAGACAATAGCTCAAAGAGTATATAACCACTACGTATGAATAGCGTATCAAAAAAAAACATAGACAACCTATAAAAAGACATTTACACTTTTGTTAACCTGTAGATTTTTTTTCCTTAATCTTATAACCTTTACCAACTGATTTTTTATTCCCTAAATTCCGTTCCTTTCCGATGATTTTATGTTTTTACTGTAGAATAAATCTTAGGTATTATTTTCGAGAATTAAAAACAAATAAAACAGTACCTGAACTTTGTAGACATTTTACAAAAATTAAATTTCTGAACGCACACATGATGTTTTTAAAAAAAAATAAAGTTGTGGCTTAAAGGTCTCAGCAACCAGACCATAAGCTCCAAAAAAAAAAAATAGTTGTTACACTATTTGACAGGATTGGACAACAAATGTTTAACATGTAATAAACAAATCAGCCTCGATTGAAATGATTAAGTATTCATTACACACATCGAGTTTTCATTGTTTTTAAGATGTATTCTGCTATTCGGGACGGAAACAAATCCAACAAATCAAAAACCATGGCAATCGGTCCAGCCGTTCTCGAGTTATAAGTGTTGTAACAAACACGACTTTCTTTTATATATATAGATATCGATATAACCGTTGCAAAGTTTTGATAAATAGCATTGGAATTAAGTAATACAAAGGTTAAAAAAACTATAGCTGTTTAAAACCACATTATAGCTCATTTTTATATCACTAGGCTAGAAAATGATATTTTGCATGTGCGAGTAGAATTACGTAGCCGGGGCGTTAAGCCAATACGAGCATTTTTTCATGTCAACAAATTGAAATTGTTTTTAAAATTGAGCATTTTCACATGCCATACTTAGCCTAAAAAACATTACGTGATTAGATCTGCATGAAGACATGATTATTTAAAACCAAAAACATGATCATTTTCCATTTTTCTCATAAATTTTGAAACTATTCAAAAAAAGTGTAGACCTAAAAGTTGTAGATCTTCTTATTACCTACAACTTTGCCACTCAGCTTTTATTTATCGGACTTACAGTTTTGTCGGAAATGAAATTAAACCGTTTTTTATTATATTTTCTTCATTTTCCAATGAAAAAAGAAGGAAAATTTTATTATTTTTTTTTCATTTTTTAATATTTTCAAAGACATAGGTCTACTTTGCCTGAGCAGAGTTTAGTATAATAAGTTTAAGCAAATTTATAAAAAAACAACAGTTTGCAGATTCTCTGTTCATTATTACTCCTCCGTAAGTTTAAACAATTAGGATTTAAGTCAATTATGCAGTAGAGTAAACTAATTTTCCATGAATAAATTTGATCTAGCTAGGATAGGCTTATATTTACTCAAGTGCTTTTTTCTCACGTAAAATATTATATGTAGTGACATCTATTGAAACTATTTTTTCTACATCAAAGTCGGAGGTAATCAATTTTTTTTTAATAAAATAATTTTTTGAATTTTTTTTTCTTAAGTAATTCTTTTAACTTGAATTGTAATACGAAGAGTTGAAAATCCTTATATTTTTATAGGCCAATTCTTCACTTTTATTTATTTTTTATATTTTCCTTTAAATTTAATTATTTATTTAAGCAGATCCAAGCTTTACCAGTTATCACAACAGATGTCGGTTTGACAAAAAAACATTATCAGACAAGAAGAGAAATTTTATTGCACAACTTAAATGTACCTTTAAGATAAAAAACGATAATGTGACGACCTGATTGTCCAACCAACAATTTCCTCTATTTTCTAATAATGCTTTTTGTCAAATTAGCATCTGCTGTTTTTGACATTAAAGCGTAGAAGCTCAGCTTTTCCTCGATACAGTAAGAGGCTTCTGATACTACGTGGTAAAACAAACATTAGAGCTAGATAAAGAGTACAAAATAAAATTTGAAATGTCAAATAGATGTTTTATTGTTTTTAGTAATATTTAAATTATCACAACTGCAAATTAAATTTATTGTTATTTCTAAACAGCGGGGTCAATAATGACAGTTTGAGTTGGCAATTCTACATTTTATTTTAAAATGGTACAACTGCAACCACTTTTCGTTGTTGACGGGTGACATCTTTGACACTGGCAACATCATTGCCAAACCCCAATTAAAAATTAGTCGCTGTGACATAACCTACAATTTTTTTTATGAGTGTTATGAGTCAAACATTTGTCAAACAAGTTGCAGTGCTGCAGCTAGGCAAATAAAAAAAAACTCTAAAAAATGTATTTACTTTTTTATTGCAAGTAATATGTATTATTATTAAAAAAGTATATTTTTTTGTTTTCGTTCTCAATTACTTAGTTAAAGTTTCTGAGCTGATTAGCTCTACCGGAAGCAAATTTTCATCAATATAAGATTATTAAAAGTTTTCAAAAGCGCAGCATAAATCTCCTGCAGTTCTATATTGAAATTCTTCTGAAAAAAGCATTTTTACGCAAAGTTTCAGCGAACTTAAATCAATTTTATTGAAAAAGGTACAGCGTAGCAGGTTTTTCGATGACGAAAAGTGGTATAGAGCTAGAAAAAAACTTATTATGCAAATTTGAAAAGTTGTCAAGAGTCATCGGACTGGTGAAAAAGCTAGTTCTATGAAGATTTTTAATGTAGTCATAGATACTTCTCAAATGAGTGTCGATTTAGAGCTCTGAGGGAGTTACGTATGCTTTTATTAACTTTTAATTTCAAAAAATTATTTATTACCCCACTTAGCTGGAGGAGTAAAAAGGCGAGAGAGGAAGTTAAATATTGTAATTATGAGGGCCTGGTGGCAGCACTTGTTGTGGCAGTAGTAAAAACTGTTTTTTTGCTCTCGGCTTAGTATAGACACCGTTATGACTTCTATTATTTTGTTGTTTTAATCAATCATCTTATTATTCGTTAATTGTCATCGTTCCTTACAGTAAAAAATGCCTTTATTCATTAACTGTAAGCGTAAGGTTATTAAAAAACCAATCATGAATCATAGAAGATGTTGTTTTGACAGGCCTGGTGGCAGCACTTGTTGTGGCAGCAGTAAAAATTGTTTTTTTTGCTCTCGGCTTAGCTTGGGGAGAACGTAGGAGTGGAATAATGGTCTCTTTCTAAAACTCGGGAGAACAGTTATTAACTTGTAGGGAACAGAACAAGCACCCTGCCTACTAGACCCTCAGGACTTAACCAATCAGTCAGTCACCAGCCTACAGAACAAGACTGCTGAAGGCACAAGCAAAAAAATACTCTAAACTAATAAAAAAATTTGGAATTGATAAAAATATAATGATAAAAATAATGTAAAAAGTTAAATTTGCATTGAATTTTTCGCTTTCAACACAAATATAAAAAAAAACACAATAGGGTCTTTCAGACACAAACTTTGGGTAGACTTGTCTAAGTCCTCTCACTCATACACTTTCATTTTCTCACTCTAGAACTCATCTGTGCTCTAGGTGTAGGCTGTAGGATATAGATTAACAGATCTGGGTTTACATAAAAAAAATGTTTAACAAAAAAAAAAACAACTTTAAAAAATTTAAAAATGCACTAAAGAGAATAAAATAATTGCATAAAAGAACAACTTTAAAAAATTAAAAAAATGCACTAAAGAGAATAAAATAATTGCAAAAAAAAAATTCTTAAAATTAAAATATGCACTAAAGAGTATAAAATAATTGCGTGGACTTGTATACTTAATAAACATTTAAATTATTTATGATATGAGGTACAATTATTGTTATTTTTGGTGTCGGTGTAAGAGAACTTCGGTGACATGGCTAATGTCAGCTGTCACCAGTATAACAAAATGAGTTTGATAATACGATATATTATTAAACTACTTTTCTTATAATAATGAATTTACTTATAACGCAAAGTAGATACAATTATTGTTTTGTTTTATTGAAATTTGTATAGACGTTGTTATGACTTTTATTATTTTGTTTATACTGTTATTGTAATAATAGTATAATAAAATTATCTAAGATTTGTATTATATTTATCCCGGCGCCTCCACCATTATTCGTATGCAGCATAAGCCAAAAATACATAGAAAAATAACCTCTATTACTTCATTTATCATCGTTTTGAACTTTTTGCAAAATTTTATTTGTTTTAATTATTGTTATATATATTTTATACTTTTGTTGTTTTTTTTTATTTGAATGATCTATTTGAAATTTGCATAGACATTGTTATAACTTTTATTATTTTGTTGTTTTAATCAAAATTGTCATCGCTCCTTACGGTAAGAAAATGCCTTTATTCATTACGTTTAAGCGTAAGGTTATTAAAAAACGAATCATGAATCATAGAAGATGTTGTTCTGACACAACAACGTGCATAATTCATTCTCTCACAAGAAGTTTAATTGAACTCGTGAATTATGTGCTGCACCTTTGCAAGCTGCCTCAAGCAATAAGCGCAAAGGTTGTTTAAAAATGTAATATTTTTCTCCTAATCACAAGACTTTTTGTAATTTTCATTGCTTGAAGGCAAAAAGCCTTTGACGTAAGCTTTCGGAATTTTTTGCATTGTTGATTACTCATTCGCGAAATACTTTTCGAGCTTTAATAACGCTTTTTGTTTTGGATTTCTTATCAAAAAGCTGAAGCTATTTTAATTCAAATTTAGTCAAATAATGACAAATGCTGCGGACCAATTTAGATAATTACGTTTTGGGAAGAAAAAGTTTTTGGTTCTTGACAGAAGTGAGTAAGATGAGACAGGCGGCTGGAAGCAATATAAATATTTTCACATTTTAGAAGCACTCTCGAAAAGTCTGTAATAAGTGTAATATGATCCATGGCTGGAGTTTTTTACACATTGTGAAAAGTGTTGTTTCAAGCAAACGACAAAGCAAACTAATTAATTGATCGCCTGCTAATGTCAAAACGCTTTTTTTTTCAAATATACATTTATAGTCAATGGGGTAAAATACTTTTTTTTTTAGTTGTTTTTTACAAACTACAACACCTTCTCATCCATCTAACACTTGACAAAGCCACCTAACCTGACCTAACCTGACCTGACCTGACCTGACCTGACCTGACCTGACCTGACCTGGCCTGACCTAACCGTGCAAAAAACAGCTTAGATCCACACCCACAACTATTAGCGTCTGACGTTGGACTTTATTAATTGTTTGCGCGAAACATAGGCTTACTAGAGACTACATACAATATGTATTTCCACAAACCCCAAAAACAAACCCTAAAATATAAATAAATGAAATATGCAAACCGTCGGTGTTATCGGAATACGTGCGCTTGGTCCTAAGGATTGAATGCTATAGGCAGCGGCGCGGCCTTACAGTCTAATAACTTTTATCATGAAACAAACACTAAATCTTAAGTGAAGCTGACCACAATATATTAGTAAAAATTACATCTAAATCGGATAAGCCGTTTCTGAGATAAGCGTGCACAAACGCACAGGATAAAACATTGTTTTGGGTGTTATGTTAATAACGGTCCCAATAATGTTTCTTCTTATATATCTTCTATGTAAAGAAACCGATTTAATTTTAGATTATTGTATGTATTGATCATAAATCTTAAATCTATATATATAAAAAAAAGTCGTGTTAGTTACACTATTATTAACTCAAGAACGGCTTTACCGATATGGCTGAAAATTCGTGAGGAGGTAGCTTAGGGCCAGAAGACGGACATAGAATACTTTTTATTCTGGAAACCACTCTCTAAAAGAGGGGTGAAAGTCAAAATTGGTATATGGGAAGTTGTCTCATGCGATGTCGGAAACGTTCGGTGAGGCTCGGCAAATTACCATTTATGACGTAGGCGCTTGACATCCAGGACCATTAACATATGTCAATTTTGGTGTGTTTATTTTAAAAATAATATCTATGTTTAAATCCGAAATTTTAGAAGTAAAATATTATCATTCCTTAATGGGGCGGAAAGAGGTCGAAATGTCTAAAGATCAACATTGATAATTTTTTCCATAAATTGCCTAAGTTCTCAAAAAAACAAAATAGGTATATTTTTCCTGCTTTCTAAAAAATTACCCTTAGAGGGATGAAAAGAGAGTGTTCTAGGGATAAAAATGGAAAAAAACTATATGGGTATTATTTTCTAGAAATTTCAGGTGGTTGATTTTGAAAATGATATTTACGTTAAAGAGGGTTGCAAAATGAATGTGATAAGGGTAATAAATGTGAATAATTAATTTGGGTATCATTTTTAAAGTTTTTGGGGTCGTTTATTTTAAAAATCTATATCTATTTATGACCGATTTGGCTGAAAATTGGTGGAAAATTCCGTTCCGTGTGACGTGACATAAAACGTAAAATATAAAACGTCACGCATCTGACATAGAATAACAAAACAAATGACAAAAGAAAGAAAAATGAAAAACAAAATAACAAAACTAAAGCGGAACAAAGTTCGCCGGGCCAGCTAGTTTTATATATATGTTTCGATGTAACTTTCCAAAAAGATCTAATAATAAGTAACATCAAATAGAATTCGGATACATCTTTTAATGAAAAGTCTTTGTGTTATATAAACAAAAATAATTGAAAATTTGGTTAAAACTTGCTGTTATTTAAACTGTGCGGCTTTGCGGTTTTTGAATTCCCAGGGGCTTCACCGTAAACAAAATGCTTACCGGCATACTCTTCTTTTGATAATTCAAACAAACTAATTGTGACAAATTTTAAGCTATTATACGTAGCATCAAAAGTGTAAAAACTTACTCAGAATAAGTTTTGTCTTTAGCTTGGTTCACACGTTGAGTTACCGTGCTTGTTTTTTTGATTTTTTCTGTTTTTTCCGGCTTTTTCCGAAGAATGCCAATATTTCAACTCCTTTGTATTATACCAAATAATAATAATGTAGCATAAAAGTGTGCAATTTTTCATCAATGTTTTATTATGACGTTATCACGTAAAATTATTGTCTGTAAACCGACTTTACAAACAGTCAATTTTTTAATTATAGCTATGCCGCAGTCGTCATTTTTATTCTTATATGCATCTTAGGTTAAAAAAAAACTGCTTTTATTTTTTATGACAATGAATGATAATTTTATGATAAAATTAGAAGTATTTTGAAAAGTGCCAGAAATGTTATTGTAATAATAGTAGAATTAAATTATCATAGATTTATATTATATTTATTCCGGCGCCTCCACCATTATTCGTATGCAGCATAGGCCAAAAATACAAAGAAAAAATAACCTCCATTACTTCATTTATCATCGTTTTGAACTTTTTGCAAAATATTATTTGTTTAAATTATTGTGAAATATTTTTGCGATTTTTTTGTTTTTTTTTTTATTTTAATGATTTAATTGAACTATAAATAATAGCAACAAAAACTACTTTTTTTTGTAATTTTTTCCTATTTTACAATATACAGAGCATGAAGAGTAAAAAATGTGTAAATTCTTGTTCAATCTACTATAATAATAACGTAACCATTTTTTTCTATTTTACGTTCACAATGACGATTTTGTGACACGGTTTTTGTGCAATCGTTTTTAGGGACTTTTGCCGTGGGTTGGTATAGTTAGTAATTGTGATGCCAATGACATTGACATTACTGGCATTATAATAATTAGTATTAATCAATCATACCAACCTGAGAAAAAAACTCACTGGACGAATTTTTCATACTCATAATATTGAATTATACATATTAATAAAAGCAAAATAGAAACATATGTCTTGTGCAACTCGTATAACAATATACTATTCGAATTTTTCATATGTATTATCTTATAATATTATGAATTTAAATTGCAAAATTTTAAGGTTAAATTATATGCCAGTATTAATGTTGTATCTATTGCCTGATGAACCTGACATTACTGACGAAACGTAGCAATATTGATTAGATATAACTAAAATTGAGGTTTTTTACCTTACAAATTATTTTTTTTATTAAAAATAACACAAAGTAAGGTGTAAACATAGTAATATATGGAAAACCATTAGGAATACTAATAGGCTGTTATGCTAATTTTTCTATTTTTTTAGAATGAATAATGCTTGAAAATAAAATCAAGAATTTTTAAGAAAATCTTTGAAATTTTTTGTTAAAAATTTTAAAAATGCGACCTAACCCAAGTATAGCACAATTTTTCACAAATAAAATCTTTTTTTGTATTATTTATTCTTAAAGGGAAAGTTTGTGGTTTTGATTTTTGACTAAAATTATAGAAATCAAGAAGAGTTACTAAGCTTTTTTTGACTAAATGTGTTAACTGAATCTGTTAAAATTAGGTTCAGCATGTCTTTTATCACATTTTTTGTGTATTTTTACATGTTGTAATCAGAGTGAATGACCAAACCGGATAAATATTGCTAAAAAGCGAAATTTCTTATCGTAGAAAATGGTTTCAAATTTAAAATTTTTAGTTTTATCAACGGAATAGAAATAGAAAAATGAAAATATTCTAAAAGTCATAATTTCCACAGGTTTTAATTAAGCCCAATTAGAAGTAGCAAATACAAGAATTTTGTAGAGAAATTCCAGCAGATTATTAGCTTTAAAAATTCCATTTTCTTCTAGATAATGCAATAAAAAGCTATAAGCTTTTAATTATAACATGAATTTTCATAATGGCAATACAGCAAGTTTAATACTCTTTTAAGCTCATTAAAACCTGTATGGGTAAGTTAATAATTCGCTTCGTTATTAAAAATGGTTTTTAAAATGTGCCTTAATTAGTGCAATAGTGCAATATAAAAACCAATAGTGCTGGCTTTTAGCGGTTTTGACATTAACAATGTTAGCCTACAGCCGAGAAATGAATTTACGCCAAAAATTCAAATGATCAAAGAAATTTTACACAAATTCATCAAATTTTTATGTTATGCTTAAATTTTATGTTTATAAATGTTAACAATTAATCAAAAAATGACTATACTTTATTCAATTAACACTTGCAGGTGACGTCATAGCGTGTGACTTTTGACAGATGACAGATGAAAGACATCCTTTTACATAGGTCTCATAGAAAACTAGTGTTTTTACTCGTTTTAATAAAATTTCCAAAGTGAAGATACTGTTTCATCTGTGAATATTGGTGACTTATAACAATCGAAACTTTATTTGACAAATATTAAGTGTAAAGCTACCTTTATAAATTAAATATGTTCCGTTTTAAGGTTAGTTCTTTACCAGTTTTGTCAAATTACAAAATTTGACATTTTTTGACATCTGAAGCAATTTTTTGCTGATTATTATTTGTTAAATATTTATATTTATCAAAATAAGAGCTAACACAATACCCTCCGTCAATAACAACTTTTTGAAATTTATTAGAAAACACTTTTGGTACTCATATTTATCAACTTTTTATGTTATGCTTAAATTTTATGTTTATAAATGTTAACAATTAATCAAAAAATGACTATACTTTATTCAATTAACACTTGCAAGTGACGTCATAACGTGTGACCTTTGACAGATGACAGATAAAAGACAACTTTTTACATAGGTCTCATAGAAAACTAGTGTTTTTACTCGTTTTAATAAAAATTCCAAAGTGAAGATACTGTTTCATCTGTGAATATTTGTGACTTATAACGATAGAAACTTTATTTGACTAATATTAAGTGTCAAGCTACCTTTATAAATTAAATATGTTCCGTTTTAAGGTTAGTTCTTTACCAGTTTTGTCAAATTACGAAATTTGACATTTTTTGACATCTGAGGCAATTTTTTGCTGATTATTATTTCTCAAATATTTATATCTATTCAAAATAAGAGCTAAAACAATACCCTCCGTCAATAACAACTTTTTGAAATTTATTAGAAAACACTTTTGGTACTCATATTTATCAACTTTTTATGTTATGCTTAAATTTTATGTTTCTAATGTTAACAATTAATCAAAAAATGACTATACTTTATTCAATTAACACTTGCAAGTGACGTCATAACGTGTGACTTTTGACAGATGACAGATAAAAGACAACTTCTCACATAGGTCTCATAGAAAACGAGTGTTTTTACTCGTAATAAAAATTCCAAAGTGAAGATACTGTTTCATCTGTGAATATTTGTGACTTATAACGATAGAAACTTTATTTGACTAATATTAAGTGTCAAGCTACCTTTATAAATTAAATATGTTCCGTTTTAAGGTTAGTTCTTTACCAGTTTTGTCAAATTACGAAATTTGACATTTTTTGACATCTGAGGCAATTTTCTGCTGATTATTATTTCTTAAATATTTATATCTATTCACAATAAGAGCTAACACAATACCCTCCGTCAATAACAACTTTTTGAAATTTATTAGAAAACACTTTTGGTACTCATATTTATCAACTTTTTATGTTATGCTTAAATTTTATGTTTATAAATGTTAACAATTAATCAAAAAATGACTATACTTTATTCAATTAACACTTGCAGGTGACGTCATAGCGTGTGACTTTTGACAGATGACAGATAAAAGACAACCTTTTACATAGGTCTCATAGAAAACTAGTGTTTTTACTCGTTTTAATAAAATTTCCAAAGTGAAGATACTGTTTCATCTGTGATAATTGGTGACTTATAACAATCGAAACTTTATTTGACGAATATTAAGTGTAAAGCTACCTTTATAAATTAAATATGTTCCGTTTTAAGGTTAGTTCTTTACCAGTTTTGTCAAATTACGAAATTTGACATTTTTTGACATCTGAAGCAATTTTTTGCTGATTATTATTTCTTAAATATTTATATCTATCAAAATAAGAGCTAACACAATACCCTCCGTCAATAACAACTTTTTGAAATTTATTAGAAAACACTTTTGGTACTCATATTTATCAACTTTTTATGTTATGCTTAAATTTTATGTTTATAAATGTTAACAATTAATCAAAAAATGACTATACTTTATTCAATTAACACTTGCAAGTGACGTCATAACGTGTGACTTTTGACAGATGACAGATAAAAGACAACTTCTCACATAGGTCTCATAGAAAACTAGTGTTTTTACTCGTTTTAATAAAAATTCCAAAGTGAAGATACTGTTTCATCTATGAATATTTGTAACTTATAACGATATAAACTTTATTTGATTAATATTAAGTGTAAAGCTGCCTTTATAAATTAAATATGTTCCGTTTTAAGGTTAGTTTTTTACCAGTTTTGTCAAATTACAAAATTTGACATTTTTTGACATCTGAAGCAATTTTTTGCTGATTATTATTTCTTAAATATTTATATCTATTTAAAATAAGAGCTAACACAATACCCTCCGTCAATAACAACTTTTTATAATTTATTAGAAAACACTTTTTGTACTCATCTAGGTTTTGGAAACATGTCTAAGATATGTGACGATTCTCAGAAATCTGCTAAAAGCTACTTACAGCTTATTTAATCTTAGCTTATCGAGTCTCACTGATGAGAGCTAAAAATCTCAAAACGTATACAAGTTTGTAGTTTTTTTTATTTTTGAATTAATTCATTTTGGCTTACATTTTGTTAAGCAACACCAACTGTTAAAAATAAAATTAAAGCTAGATTAGACTATTTGCCAATTTATAGCCAGTAACGATTACATGCGACACATTTACCTAAATTTTATTAGAGCTCTCCTAACTGAGTTTTTGATGCCGTTAATAGAAAAAAAACAATTTTCTAGCGTTCGGTAAAGTAAATTATGGAGGAAAAGCTTCACAGCTGATGCATGCTTCCTGGCAGTTAATTCCAACTTTCAATCTAAAACTGCCAATCATTATTCTTATTAAAAGTAATGCGTGGCAAATAAAAAAATACATTATTAGAGATATATGTAAAAAATATTAAAAAAATAGAGCGTATACAAAATAATGTTACAAACATAACTAATTACGCTATTTGTTTCAAAATTCTATTCGAAAATAAAGTTTCGTTTCTTTTTCTTATCGCTTGTTTTCTTTTTTCTTCACTTATTCTACTTTATACACTATATTGTTTGGTCTTTCTTTCTCTCTTGATGTCATTTCTATTCATATTATTCCTTCTTTCTTTCTTTTCATTATCTTTTGTCTTCAGCTTGCTTTCTATTATTTCTACAAATTATTTATTCGTCATGTGTTCTAATGTTTCTTTTTTTCTTAAACAGATCTTACATTTTGTTTTATTTTTCCCTATGCAAAATCTATTTTCTCTCTCTTCATTAAGCACCTAAATGTTACTCTCTGTCATTTTTCTCTTTAAGAGTTTAGGCAACTCTTTTGTGATTAGAGTACTATACCTTTTATTGTTCCTGCTGTCACTTATTTCTTCTCTCTTTTCTTGCTTATGTCTCTTTCTCTATCTTTCATTTTTCTATGCACTCATTGTCTTGCTTCTGATATTTCTTTTAGTTTTAGTTCTATTTTCTCTTCTTGAATCTACCGTTTTCTAGCTTTCTGCTGTATTCTTCCACGCTTTGTTCGTCCCATACTTTGTTTATTACTTTTTGTGCTTTTGCATTTGTTTTTCTTTATTCTTCTTTTCGGTGTTTTCTATCTTCTATGCTTGTCTCTATAGGAAGGTGGTCTGGGGTAGTCTCTATTCTAAAGTCTTCTACTTTTCTCCACGCCTCCTCATTTGTTATTCTATAGTCTGTCACTGATTCTCCCCTATTGCTACATCCTTCCACTCCTCTTCGATACCTCCTATCCCTTTCTTCTATTCGTTCTTGCAGCTTATATTTATTCCTATGATTAAAATTTTTATTTATTTTTTGAAAAAAGCATTATAGTTGTTTGGTCATGTGTAACTGACAAGGACCAACAAATCCAAAACCAGTATTGCGCTATAGAGATTGTCTGGATAATCAGTTATACACTCGGAGCGTTTATTTTTAATGTTAAATAGTAAAATTGTTTAAAATAGAATAGAATCTAAATTTTATATTAGAGTTATCTCATTATCATCGTTATAATTCAGTAACAGTAATTAGTTAGAATACTTAGTCTAAGTGCTATAATTTAATTAATTTACAATTGTTAATTAAAATAATAGTAATAAGTTTTATATTTATTTCAATTAGCTTAAAACATCAAACAAAAAATTAATTAAAATTAAAAAAATTAAAAGTTACTCATTATCATCGTTTTAATTCAGTAACAGTAATTAGTTAGAATACTTAGTCTAAGTGCTATAATTTAATTAATTTATAATTGTTAATTAAAATAATAGTTTTATATTTATTTCAATTAGCTTAAAACATCAAACAAAAAATTAATTAAAATTAAAAAAATTAAAAGTTATCTCATTATCATCGTTATAATTCAGTAACAGTAATTAGTTTGAATACTTAGTCTAAGTGCTATAATTTAATTGATTTATAATTGTTAATTAAAATAATAGTAATAAGTTTTATATTTATTTCAATTAGCTTAAAACATCAAACAAAAAATTAATTAAAATTAAAAAAATTAAAAGTTATTTCATTATCATCGTTATAATTTAGTAACAGTAATTAGTTAGAATACTTAGTCTAAGTGCTATAATTTAATTAATTTATAGTTGTTAATTAAAATAATAGTAATAAGTTTTATATTTATTTCAATTAGTTTAAAACATCAAGCAAAAAATTAATTAAAATTAAAAAAATTAAAAGTTAACTCATTATCATCGTTATAATTCAGTAACAGTAATTAGTTAGAATACTTAGTCTAAGTGCTATAATTTAATTAATTTATAATTGTTAATTAAAATAATAGTAATAAGTTTTATATTTATTTCAATTAGCTTAAAACATCAAACAAAAAATTAATTAAAATTTAAAAAATTAAAAGTTATCTCATTATCATCGTTTTAATTCAGTAACAGTAATTAGTTAGAATACTTAGTCTAAGTGCTGTAATTTAATTAATTTATAATTGTTAATTAAAATAATAGTAATAAGTTTTATATTTATTTCAATTAGGTTAAAACATCAAACAAAAAATTAATTAAAATTAAAAAAATTAAAAGTTATCTCATTAGCATCGTTTTAATTCAGTAACAGTAATTAGTTAGAATACTTAGTCTAAGTGCTATAATTTAATTAATTTATAATTGTTAATTAAAATAATAGTAATAAGTTTTATATTTATTTCAATTAGCTTAAAACATCAAACAAAAAATTAATTAAAATTAAAAAAATTAAAGGTTATCTCATTAGCATCGTTTTAATTCAGTAACAGTAATTAGTTAGAATACTTAGTCTAAGTGCTATAATTTAATTAATTTATAATAGTTAATTAAAATAATAGTAATAAGTTTTATATTTATTTCAATTAGCTTAAAACATCAAACAAAAAATTAATTAAAATTAAAAAAATTTAAAGTTATCTCATTATCATCGTTATAATTCAGTAACAGTAATTAGTTAGAATACTTAGTCTAAGTGCTATAATTTAATTAATTTATAATTGTTAATTAAAATAATAGTAATAAGTTTTATATTTATTTCAATTAGCTTAAAACATCAAACAAAAAATTAATTAAAATTAAAAAAATTAAAAGTTATCTCATTATCATCGTTTTAATTCAGTAACAGTAATTAGTTAGAATACTTAGTCTAAGTGCTATAATTTAATTAATTTATAATTGTTAATTAAAATAATAGTAATAAGTTTTATATTTATTTCAATTAGCTTAAAACATCAAACAAAAAATTAATTAAAATTAAAAAAATTAAAAGTTATCTCATTAGCATCGTTTTAATTCAGTAACAGTAATTAGTTTGAATACTTAGTCTAAGTGCTATAATTTAATTAATTTATAATTGTTAATTAAAATAATAGTAATAAGTTTTATATTTATTTCAATTAACTTAAAACATCAAACCAAAAATTAATTAAAATTAAAAAAATTAAAAGTTATCTCATTATCATCGTTATAATTCAGTAACAGTAATTAGTTAGAATACTTAGTCTAAGTGCTATAATTTAATTAATTTATAATTGTTTATTAAAATAATAGTAATAAGTTTTATATTTATTTCAATTAGCTTAAAACATCAAAGTTAGATTGAGAATTGAAGTTAATTAATATAGAACAAAATTTAATTTATTAATTACTTTAATCGAAATATTAAGATAAAAAGTAACAAATATTAATTTATAAAAACTACATAAATATTAAAAACAAAATTAATTAATTGCCAGATATAATAAAATAATTGTTAAGAATAATTGAAAAAACAAACAATATTTAACATTTATTAATTAAGTTTAATTTCAAATAAAAAGCATATCGTTGATTGGACAACCAAGTTATCACGTTAGCGTCTTTTGTCTCAAACGTATATCAATGATATAGAATGTAATCTATCTTATTTGGTTAGCCGCAAACTGGAAAAATAAAAAAGATCAATGCAAATTTATTCAAACCATCTCTGTAAATTTAGACATGTTTCGTTCTCATTGGAACTCATCAGCGAGTTGCAACAGATTCAGATTTGAATGAATTTTGCAGTGACAAGTTAGTTTGTTTGTTTACCACATTACGGAAGTAACTGGTATTTGGTTAGATATAAGCTCGCAGTTGTTACTGCAAATTCATTCAAATCTGAATCTGTTGCGACTTGCTGATGAGTTCCAATAAGAACAAAACATGTCAAAGTTTACAGATATCGTTTGGATTATTTAGCATTGTTTTTTTTTATTTTTATTTATTTTTACTTATAAATAGATAATAAAACTTAGAATTATCAATAATGAAACGAAAAATCTACTAATAACCTAGTATTTACCGAGTAGCCCATCATATAGCAAAAAACCATAATTCTAATCATGTAAAAAATATTCTGCAACAATATGAGTTTTTTTATTTTTTTCTAAATAAACACTTCTATCGGCTCCAAGGCGCTTTAAAATAAACAAACTTTAAATAAATAATTTTTTAACAATACAGTAAACAGTTTTTTGAAGAATTATCATTAACAAAACAAATAATTGTAGTAAATATCGTACAAGTTTTGCCTCCAGCATGCTTCACACGTCAAGTTACCGTGCTTGTCCTCATTTTTATTTTTTTGTCTTGATGACGCTATCACCAAGAAGTGCGAAACGTCGACAATTTTTTCAAACATTCGACAACGTCTTTTCTGAAAGATGTCAATATTTCAATGACTTCAGGCTGTAAAAGCCTTTCTTTTTCAAAGGAGTTAATTGAAAATTACAATTTTTTTGATAAATTATATAGAATATTCAGAAGTAGTCGCAGCCAATCGTGCCGGTTCAAGACGTTGTCACGTCAAAATCCAAAAATAGATATTATAATTACTCGGTTGCTTCTGTTACTATTAGCGGCACAAGAATAATCGGAGACGCTCCGGGATGTAAAAACTGATAATTTTTTTATATGTTCAGCATTTTTTAGCCCCGAGGCACAGCAATTTTGCTGGATTCAGGAATCATTACGGTCTTTGACAAGTAATGATAATGACAAAATTATTTTTTTAATAATTTAAAAATTGTTGAATATAGTTCGTAATTATTATTTCTCAAAAAGTTTTTTGGATTAAAATTATAATATTGTTCAACTTTTTCGACCAAATTAAATTATAATTTTTTGTAAATATGGTCAACATTTTTGACCAAATTGAATTTGAAAGCTAAATTCGAATGAACTATTTTTGCAAGAGCGCTATTTTTAGAATGTTAATTCCGGTGCTCTTATTATTATTCTTGGGCAATTTACCTAAAAAATATCTTTTGTTTACACAAATTTAAAAAAAAAATACATAAATAATTGTGACATTATCACAAACAGTATAATTTTTGTTAATTTAAAGATTAGTGGTTTTTTGGAAGACTTTTGGACAATTGAAAAATCAACTAAATATTAACATTGACTATTTACTTATTTCTTTTGAACGAATTTTATCGGAAAGCCAGCATTCTCTTCGCTCACTAATTTATAATACATTGAAATGGATCATATTCCTTAGGGAATATAGTAATAAATTTCTGGAATACCACAATCGATGTATTTGATGTTCCGGTATAGAGAGTTATCCGGGGAAACATTACTTTGTAAATATAACAGTAGATTTGGATTTGTACAGCTTTTAAAATAAACGCATTGTGTAACTTGAAACCGAATTATGGAAATTGTTATTGTTTGGCTTGCTAATCTAGTCGATTGGTTTCTCTAATAGTTACGTAGCAAATTGTGGCTAACAATAATAATGTTTCTAGTGGCATAGATTGTTCCGGCCAGTATGTGGGATATAGGAAAATACTCAAACTAGTTCTTAATATAAGGGCTAATCCAGTGATGATAATTTATTTTTTAAACAGATTCAGCACTACAAGTTATGTCTGAAAGTTAATTTTTTATGGTCGTCGGAAATTGCGCAGAGCGCTTAGCTGAGGGATGATACTATTGCCGTAAGGGCAGTAGACAGTGGTCAGCGGGTAGTACTAGTAGGACTGTCGAGTGCGGTACTCGTGCATAGTCAAATCGAAAGAACGAGAGTGATAGTTATCTCTACACTCGAACGAATATAACTTGTTATTGTGTGCAAATGAAGTGCGAATGTGGTGTCTTAACATTTCTGTTTCAGTAACCTTGCCAGGTGACAGACTCTACCTTCTTTTAATAATGTGGTTGGTTTGGCTATGGCAGCTAGGTTGAGTACTGAAACGACTTGCTCTAATCTTAGGAAAGAGCACATGTAAGACCTTATTACCTTATATTGATTATTATGATCCATGACATCTATGTCATTATTGGCATACTTGTTTTTATTAAAGAGCATGCAGATTATTTGTGTCAGAATTGACACGGTTGTTATTGTTTATTATCGCTCTTTATGTGGAATGATTAAGAATGAAAACCTACAGCACACAACTAGTTCTGTTCTTGAGCCGGTCTTTACTACTACGATTATTATTTATTATTTGGCTGTCGACGCCGATTAACAATTTTTGTTTTTCGGTTGAGATCTAGCTTCTCAGATTTCTTAAAAAGATTAGAGAGATTTTTGAAGCCGGGTTTGGTGCTGCCGCCAAGGGTGGTACCTTGTCGCTGAAAAGGGTTGTAGGTGGGTTCCCTATTGTGGCAATGGAAGGTTGCAGTGTTCTTATACCTTTGAATTATTCCTTTAATCTTGGTTTTATTCTCCTCGCCGGAAACACTGTAGCCAATGGCCATCTAGGTTTAATTACCTGGGTGCAGGCACTTGTGAGAAGGCCTTTATTGACTTCTCACATTGGTACCGAAAATAATAAATAGGTTGAAGAATGGAGAAGCAGAAGGAAGCCGCCAACGTCCATTAAATCCGGTCTATATGATAGAAACAGCAAAGCCACCGTAGCAGAGGATGCCCTCCACAAAGCTGGAATGGAGGAAGATTGCTTGGCGGGGACAAGCCCCCGGTGAGTTCCTTGATGAGTATTATTGACAGGTACATTATGTGTGAATGTGTTTCATGTATGGTTAATCTAATCCCTTCAATTTGTTTGAGGCGGTTTCTTAACGGCGGCCACAAAGGGGGTGAGTTGTAGTAGATCGTTGATAATGATGTAGTCTGTTAATCTTGTAATTATGCAGTATTCCAGTTGTATTCATAATCAGAAAAAGAATGTGGTGAAACAATCTGACAGATATTGTATTTTACTAAAACTAGGTAATTTAATCATATGAATTCAATTATCCCGGCGTCTTCACCATTATTCTTCTGCAAATTACGTCAAAAAATACCCCTTGCACACAAAATTTTATTTTTTAGTAATGTAAAGGGGAAGTTAGTGTAAAGCTAAATTCAAGTTTGTGGGGTTGCAATCCATGTCTCACGGCCGCCATCTTGGACAAAAAAAGAGGTCCAAATGACTTTTAAGGTTTTTTTGCTAAACTATAAGTCCCAGTATAAAAGTCCATCGAAAAGTTATATTTGGGGTTGCGTTTGTCCCAAGACGCAATTTTATTTTTTAGATATGAAAGGGGTGCTAGTGTAAAGCCAAATCCATGTTTGTGGGGTTGCAATCCATGTCTCACGGCCGCCATCTTGGACACAGGAAGAGGTTCAAATGGATTTTATGGTTTATCTGCTAGACTATACGTCTCACAATAAAAATTATTCAATTCTTGTCTCATGGCCGCCATCTTGGACAAAAAAAGAGGTCCAAATGACTTTTAAGGTTTTTTTGCTAAACTATAAGTCCCAGTATAAAAGTCCATCGAAAAGTTATATTTGGGGTTGCGTTTGTCAGAGGACGCAATTTTATTTTTTAGATATGTGAAAGGGGTGTTAGTGTAAAGCTAAATCCAAGTTTGTGGGGTTGCAATTCATGTCTCACGACCGCCATCTTGGACACAGAAAGAGGTTCAAATGGATTTTATGGTTTATCTGCTAGACTATACGTCTCACAATAAAAATTATTCAATTTTTGTCTCATGGCCGCCATCTTGGACAAAAAAAGAGGTCCAAATGGCTTTTAAGGTTTTTTTGCTAAACTATAAGTCCCAGTATAAAAGTCCATCGAAAAGTTATATTTGGGGTTGCGTTTGTCCCAAGACGCAATTTTATTTTTTAGATATGAAAGGGGTGCTAGTGTAAAGCCAAATCCATGTTTGTGGGGTTGCAATCCATGTCTCACGGCAGCCATCTTGGACACAGAAAGAGGTTCAAATGGATTTTATGGTTTATCTGCTAGACTATACGTCTCACAATAAAAATTATTCAATTCTTGTCTCATGGCCGCCATCTTGGACAAAAAAAGAGGTCCAAATGGCTTTTAAGGTTTTTTTGCTAAACTATAAATCCCAGTATAAAAGTCCATCGAAAAGTTATATTTGGGGTTGCGTTTGTCCCAAGACGCAATTTTATTTTTTAGATATGAAAGGGGTGCTAGTGTAAAGCCAAATCCATGTTTGTGGGGTTGCAATCCATGTCTCACGGCCGCCATCTTGGACAAAGAATGAGGTCCAAATGGCTTTTATGGTTTATCTGCCAGACTATAAGTCTCACAATAAAAATTATTTAACATTTTTTGATGCAAATAAAATTATCTACAACTTTTTTTGAGTAACTCTATTAGGCGTATAATCATAAATAAAGACGTTATACACCGTCTCTAAAAATGATCTGTTATTAATTTTTTTTTAATTTAAAAAAAAGTTTTATCAACAAATAGACTTTTTTTCAATTTTTTATAGATTTTTGCTTATGCATTAAGATTACATTATTTTAGTTGTTTCATTTCTACAGTTTCTTTCGTGGACATATCTATGCTTATTTCTTTTTAATATTTTTGTTTCTCTTTATATCTAGTTAGTTCGGTTTTAATATACGGGGTGTAAGATAAAAAAGGCTATATCTCAGAAACCGTTTGTCATAGAACTTTAAAATAAAAAAAAAATTAAAAAAAAGTGGCAAAAAAATCTGCTGGAGTTTATTTTCAAGTTTCTAGATTAGCCACCAGAGGGAGAAATTGTCACAACCAACTAGAAAAACCAATTTTTTTCGTTATAAGAAGAGGAAAAAATAATCAAAAATATCTTTATTGCAAAGACGATCTGGCACTTGTTGCTCTAATTTGTGAAATGTGACCAAACGTCTATAACTTTGACTTGCCTCAACCAACTTTGACAAAATTGGTCTCAATCGATAGATATTTTTTGATGCTTAATCAAGTAAACAATTTAATTCTATTTTTCAAATGCTAAGTAGGCCGGTTTGAGAAAATTTCAAACTTTTTCAATTTTTTGTGAAAATTTAAATGGAACCGTTTGTAAGTCTTGATAGAATTTTAAAGAAAATTAAACAACAAGTGCAAATTTTAACACCGCACGTCAATATCTTTTTTGCAGCAAAAGTTATAGGTGGAAAAGTGAAAAGAGTATTATTTTCTAGTAAATGTTAGACATCAATTAGATGAGCTATATTGTGAAAAATGGATTGGAAGAGAAAGTGTTGCTCTATGGCCACCAAGATCGCCAAACTTGACTTGCTTAGATTTTTATTTGTTTTAAAAAGCGAAAGATTCAGTGTACCTTACCTTCTTTGTGACATAACAGGCTAAACGAAAAATTTTTTTATAAAAATTGGGCGTTTGTAACAGGTACAGAAAAAATATTTGTTTATCGATAAAAACATGGCAAGCAAGAATGATTAAATTTATATTAATTTAAAAAATAATTTGAACATAATTCACAGGGAGAAACATGTCATAGAGCTCGAGTACTCTTATTAGAAAGGTACACCTGAGTCATGCTTGGATGCGCTAACTTGTGATAACGATAATCTTTTGCCAATGTTGCCGCTGAACAACAGTACCACTGCGCCCCAATAAGCTGTCCCCATCTGAGAAAAATCGTTCTCTTCTTTGCAAATGAGTCCAACAAACCAATCAGAGTTGATACTATTCTTCCACAAGCACTGTTGCGCACTTACGCAGAGCTAAGCAAACTCAAAAACAACAATATACAGAGTGTTTTGATATAAAATTATAAAAAATTTTAATAAGCAAGCAGATTCTTTCTTATTAACTAAAACAGCTACAAGCTTAAAAAAATTATCAAAACAGATGATTTAAATTAAACTTTTTTTTCTTAAAAACTTGAATAGAAATGATTATAATAGAATTATGAATTGTTATTAAAAGATTTAAGGTAAGATATCCATTAACTGAAATGTCAGTTCTACTTAAAAGTGAAAAGTGTTTGAATTTGATTAAATTACTGTAGATTGAATTACTGTACTTTAAAAAATGGCTCATATAACAAAAAGAGAGGAAGTTGAAGTGCTGTTGATAGTTGGATTTGGAGATCGATTAAGATCTCACGCTGACGCTTCTAATTTATTTATTCAAAAACATTCAAGTAGAGACTATCTATTTATACGTCTGCAGTAATAAGTTTTAAAACTTACAGAATCTGGAGAAATTTTCTTCTGCAAGGTTTGCTTCAAATATCTGATAAAAGGGATCTACTTGATATAATTCAAACGTTTCTACAAGACAAAGTTGATCTTGATTAGTCTACTAAGAAAAAAAAAATCATCTTTTCAAGTCTCACTCAAATCATGAAATTTAATTAAAACTGTTTCTAATTAAATTTCTTATCATCAGGTATTTGAAGCAGATAGAAGGAGTTTTCTGAATTCTGTAGTTTTATTCATCTCGACGAACACAAGATCGACAATAATAGAAAACTTTTTGGCAAGTGGTAAAGCTGTGTTAACATCTTATAGTGCCAAAGATTTTAAGGCAATCAGACTTTATTTTTTCTATCGAAACTTGGCTGCTAAGCGGTATTTACATTTTTTGCTGAAAACTTTTCATATTTAGCATCTCCCAACGGTGCTTATAACAGTACACCCCATGACAGAGTTTGATTTCGACTGTATAGAATTTTGGCGCTAATAATATTCGGCTATTTCTCAGGCGAAGAGAGCGATAGAATAGCCTGCGCGCTTTCCCGATTTGACACCTCTAGATTTTCTTTGGAGTACTTGATATTTCTATATCAAGTACTGAAGAGTACAAACTTAAGTATAAACTTAAGAAGGTTTACTTAAGCAGGTGTAATAATTTGGAAAATCTACAGCATCAAGTTCCAGATGTAATACTAATTTACATTATTATTACAGCGTATAATACTCGCAATAGGTTTACACAGGGTCAGAAAGTTCTAGGTCTACAATTTGAACAATTTTGATAATTTAGGTTATACAAATACATTTTTTTATTAACAAAAAAAATTTTTTTGAAAACAAAAAATACGAAACAACAATAGGAATATCTTAAATCATTAGATTTTCTCAACATCTAACCAAATATCGCCCTTAGCTGCTAAAGCGAATGAATACGGATCCATTTCGATCGGTTCTTTTGTTTTTTTATTAACCGTAAATTTATAGCTTTTTAAGAGCGATGATAATCCAACTTTAGTTTGCATCAACCCAAACCGCATGCCTAAAAGACGTTGTTTAATACTTTAAGGTTATTGGCTACTTTGCTTACCAATACAAAGTCGAGGTCCTTCTCCAAAGGGAATGTGACTGTACTGAGGTCTTGAATTTTTATTTTCTTCATTGAACCTTTCCGGATCAAACGTCTCAGGATCAGGATAGAATTCTTCATTGTGGTGGACGCCAAGTATTGGAATAAAAACTACAGTATTTTTATGAATTTTTACATCACCGTCTGGGGTATCGTAGTCTTTGACACATCTTCTTCCAACAAATGGAAGTGGAGGATATTTTCTTAGAGTTTCTAAAAGATTTATTAACAAACCGCTTATTAGGATTTAATTTTAGTTTTATACCGTCAATAATTTGGTTTAAATACTTCATATCTTGCATTGAATCATAGGAAATTTGCCCTTTGTGGTGGTTTAGGACATTTTTGATTTCAGTTCTGGCTTTATCTTGGACATTTTGATTCTTGGCAAGCTCATATAATGCAAAAGTCATAGTAGTGGAAGAGGTCTCAAAACCAGCCAAGTAAAACACAAAACACTGAGCGGCAATTTCCTCAATTGTAAGACTATTATCAGAATCATCATTTTTGAGTTCTATTAGTAGCTGCAAAAAGTCGTTTCTCACATAATTATTTTTTTCTCTAAAATCAACGGTGTCTTTGACTATTTTCATGAAAAAGTTTGACACATCTTTTTGGGTGATTTTAAGTCCTAATGTCCGCGATAAGTTCGGATACGAAAAACAGAAGAAGTTTCTAATTGCATCGAAAAATGTAGCGTTAAAAACTCTTTTGCCATAAACCCTAAACGGCGAATTATCTTTTTCGAAAGTGTTAAATTCGAGCCCAAACGCACACGAGCCGATTATGTCTGTGGTGAAACACCCTAAGATTTCTTTAATATCGACAGGGGCCTTTTTATCGAGCTCAATTTGCATTTTCTTCTGAAGATTGGATTCGCAATCTAATAGAATGTGAAACATTGCTTTCATTTTTCCGGAAGTGAATGTGGGCGTAAGTTTGGTCCTCAATCTCCTCCATTTGTTTCCACCGATGGCGAATAAATGGGCACTGAGCGGGTCATCTTTTTCGTTATGGTAAAAATCACGATCTACAAAATATTGGAAATCTTTACTCAAAATATTTTTGATATTTTCAATATCGACAGGCATGTAAGCCGGAGTTGACGTCATAAATAATCCTCCATGTTTCCAATTTTTCCAACGCATTTCATTGTAAAGATTTTTGATAGTCACACCAACATGCTCTTTGGCATTGAATGGACTTTTAAAATTGCCAAAAGGTATACTCGGTGTGATAAAATTGAACTTTTTTCGGCTCCAATGTTGAAATTGCCATTTGAAGTATAGATAGATTGCACTCACGAGGATCACAACAATTGTAAACAACATTACGAATGATACTGCACTAATCCAGAGATAATTGAGCACCTGATCTCATCACTTTTATTCGACTACAAGGTCGGAAATTAGATAATGATTTTTGCTGCATCACGCACAAATTACATATTGTACTTATTATCTTATTAAACAATGATACACAGTTTTATCTCTCATTACTTACACAATGTGAGATAAATGGAGATTGCATCGGCTTATCATTATTTTAAATCTTTTCAAAGCAGAAATGTACAAATTTTGACCATAAACTGGCATCAAATTTGTCCTTCATCTAGGGAAGTTAAATCCATTGCCAATCAAAGTATTCTTGAAAGTTGAACGAAAAAAACGCATCAAAGACAACTGATTTTTTTTTTTTTTAATAAATAATAATAAAATTTAACTGCTTGATTAAAAGAGTTGTAATGTAATTGATCTATATTGTACAACAAGTAAAAACGTGTTAACTTGTAAGTTGAGCAATTAATCATAAATGCTTAATAATAGAGAGCTGATCTAGTGTCAAATTCCACATAAAGTGTTTGGAAGCAATAAGTCCAAACAAAACAATTAAATCAATCAATCAGGACAAATCAATCTTCTAAAGTAAAATCTGAATTGCATCAAAATAAATGATAACATCAACAACAGTAGAAGTAAACGTTTTAATGCAACACAAAAACTGAAACATTAAAAACAATAAAAGCAGAGCAGAAAGGTTCTTGGCTACAGAAGCCTTCTAAACCTCCAAAAGATTTGTAAATGAAAAGATTAAGGATTAGGTTTTATTCATATTTTATTTTTAACCAAACACTTTTGCAATCTTTGATATAAATTAAATGAAAGAAAACGCTAAGATGGCTAAGCTTATAAAGATACTAAAGAAAAAACAGAACAAAAAGAAAGAAATTAAAAAACCATTTTTTATCAAGGCTAGAGGCAACAGAGGAGAAGATGGACAAGTGGATAAACAGATCGGGGCATTAGTTAGAGACCAATAAAAGATAAGAAAATAGTAATTAAATTTAAAATCTCATAGCCGCAAAAAGAAATTATGAAAAAATAAGTTAAAAATGAAGTAAAACGAGAAAGTTTAAATGACGACCTATCGCAAGAAAAAAAAGGCAAAAAAGACAAAAAGAGAATGGTGGAAAGTTTAGATAGATGGAAAATGTTTAAAATGGAAAAAACTTTGCAAAAATATTACCAAAATGGAATTAAATCGAAAAAAATTTAGACAGCAAAACGCAGGAAAAAAGATGTTAAAATTAAAATGGAACAAGGAACAAATACAAAGTTTAAGTGAACCAAATATAAAAAAAAAATGAAAACACCATTTGTAGAGAAAAGACAATCTTGAAGTAAAGATAAGAGACATAGAAGGAGAGAAACTGCAATATAAAGAAAAAGAATAGAAGAACGTAAAATACATAAAAAAAATTAAAAATAGAGCTGTTCATACAGCGCGACTAAAATCTAAAACGTTACCAAACCGTCTAAGAGATACTTAAAAAATCAAGAATTAGTTGCATAAGATGAAATAATTTGTGGTGAATTTAAAATAGGTTTAACGTGTAGGCTAATAAAAAGAACATAAGTCTTATTTAAAATTTTATAGATTAGACAAGTTGTGTGTGCGTTTAGATAGTAGTAGTAATCACTAAAGATGATAATATAATTTATACAAGCTGGTAATAAAAAATTAATAATTAAATTAATCAAAGATTCAGAAGAAGAAAAAAAAATGAAATAAGAAGAAGAAGCAGAATTGAAATGAGAAGAAGAAATAGTTAATAAACTAATCAAAGAGTCAGAAGAAGGAAAAAAAATTAAATGAGAAGAAGAAGAAGAATTGAAATGAGAAGAAGAAATTTAAATATTTGAAATACGTTTTGAGAAAATAGTAGTTAAATTTTAAATCTGATAACCGAAAAAGAAAATTGTGAAGAAAAAACTAAGAAGATAAAGTTTGACGACCTAACGCAAAAAAAATACAGGAAAGACTTGGATGATAATGGACTAAAATAAACTAAAATAAACTAAAATAAACTAAAATAAACTAAAATAAACTAAAATAAACTAAAATAAACTAAAATAAACTAAAATAAACTAAAATAAACTAAAATAAACTAAAATAAACTAAAATAAACTAAAATAAACTAAAATAAACTAAAATAAACTAGAATAAACTAAAATAAACTAAAATAAACTAAAATAAACTAAAATAAACTAAAATAAACTAAAATAAACTAAAATAAACTAAAATAAACTAAAATAAACTAAAATAAACTAAAATAAACTAAAATAAACTAAAATAAACTAAAATAAACTAAAATAAACTAAAATAAACTAAAATAAACTAAAATAAACTAAAATAAACTAAAATAAACTAAAATAAACTAAAATAAACTAAAATAAACTAAAATAAACTAAAATAAACTAAAATAAACTAAAATAAACTAAAATAAACTAAAATAAACTATAGCAAAAAGAAAAAGAAAGAATAGATAGTGAAAAATTTAGGTAGATGGAAAATGTTTAAAATGGAAAAAAAACTTTTCAAAAATATTACCAAAATGAAATTAAGTCGAAAGAAATTTAAACAGCAGAACGCAGAGAAAAAGATGTTAAAATTCAAATGAAACAAGGAACAATTACAAAATTCAAGTGAACACAAAGATAAAAAGAAATTAAAACACTATTTGTAGAGAAAAGACAATCTTAAAGTAAAGATAAGCGACAAAGAAGGAAGGAAAAAGAAGGAAGGAAACTGAACAGCAATATAAAAAAACGCGACGAAAATCTAAAATGTTGACAAACCGTCCAAGAGATACTAAAAATATCAAGAATTAATTGCATAAGGTGAAATAATTTGTGGTGAATTTAAAATAGGTTTAACGTGTAGGCTAATAAAAAGAAAATAAGTCTCATTTAAAATTTCATAGATTAGACAAGTCGTGTGTGCCTTTAGTTAGTAGTAGTAATAACTAAAGTTGATAATATAATTAATTCAAGCTGGTAATATAAAATTAATAATTAAATTAATCAAAAATTCAGAAGAAGAAAAAAAATTTGAAATAAGAAGAAGAAAAAGAATTGAAATGAGAACAAGAAATAATTAATAATTAAACTGATCAAAGAGTCACAAGAAGGAAAAAAAAAGAAATAAGAAGAAGAAGAAGCAGAATTGAAATGAGAAGAAGAAATAGTTATTATTAAGAAAATTAATAATTAAATTAATCAAAGAGTCAGAAGAAGAAAAAAAATTGAAATAAGAAGAAGAAGCAGAATTGAAATGAGAAGAAGAAATAGTTAATAATTAAACTAATCAAAGAGTCAGAAGAAGGAAAAAAATTGAAATGAGAAGAAGAAATTTAAATATTTGGAAAACGTTTTGAGAAAATCTGCAATCAGATCATTTAAATTGTCAAATTTATCATTCACAAACATTTGAACAATATGACATAATAATGTGCTATCTGTTTTTTCGCGAAAATTTTTAAATCTAATTCTAGAATTTTTATATTGTGGTTTAGAATTATTAAAAAAAACTGTCTAGCATTTTCAAATTCTAAATAGCCACCGAAAGCTGGAAATATTTAGTAATTCTTGTATTGAAAGCAATTATTATTGGCTTCAATTTTTGAAGCAGTTAGTAAAGTTCTATTTGTTAATATATACATTTTTTAAATGTTTAAATTTAATATTTTTTACTAAATTAAATTTGAGAGCTAAATTTGAATGAGTTATTTTCGCAGCAGTCAAATTTTTTTTTATTAGTATTTATTTATTAGCTAACACTGAACAAGAAGATAAAATGTGTTCAAGTGTTTCTGAAGATTTAAAACTCATTCTACAAATGTCATTTAGTATTTTTTTTTAAATTATAAGTTTACAATAATATATCGTGTGTAGTGTTTAGAAAACGTTTTTGGAAAAAGTGGACTTTTTCTTATCAATAAAAATGATCGTTTTTTATATATTCCAATCAATTCAATTTTATTTTTCCCTTTGCTGTATTTGTATTTTTAATAAAACTTTTTTATCTTGTTTATCTAATTTATTTTTAATAACTCTACTTGTATTAATTAACGTAAAACATTTGCGCTAACAATAACATTCACTAATTCATAATCTGTCTCATAATAATTGATGTAAACAAAAATAAAACATTTAAAATACTTTTTTTTTAGTTTTTCTAAAAAACTGAAAATTTTTTTAACTGAAAATTTTAGAAAGTCGTTATTAAATAATGTTGCTTGACTTTTATTAATAATATTACGAATATTATATGTGTTGCAGTCTATTCAATTACAATAAAAGAATAAGTTGATAGAAAAGCAACAAAAGAGTTTACTGCGTGTATCAAATGACTGATTGAAAGATGACTAGACTAATGGTCAAAAAATGTACGATTTTATAGTAGACTAATTGCTCAAGAAAACCATAAAAAGCTTAATAAATCTTTTTGAAGTTTTTTGCGTTTGATTGGTTTTACACAGTTTTAATTTGTTTCTAATTGTTAGAAAATGAAATAAAATTTGTCAAAACTGTAAAAAAATTATTAACCAACAATAAAGAGCAGAATCAAAAGCTTTTTTATAATTGATAAGAACAGTGTAGATGCTACTTTTATTTAATTGAGCTTGTTCCATCACCACCAAATCATTAATTAATTAATTGTTCTTTACTTCTAAAATTATTTATGCAGTGATTATACATTATTATGTTTGACCCTTCATGTCCCGGAGGCACAGCAATTTGCTGGATTAAAAATCATTACGGTCTTTAACAAGTAATCATAATGTCAATATTATTTTTCAAATAATATAAAAATTGTTGAAAAACAAGCTTTTAATTTTCAATTAGTTTAAAATCTAATTTTAGAATTAAATTACAAACAGATAACAAATTGTGTTTTCAACTAAATAGACTTTACAAGTTTGTTTTTTAAAAAATCAAACTTTAACAAATAAAAACATTCGAACAATATGACATGAACATAATAATGCTGCTTTCTGTATTTTTGCAAGGATTTTAAATTTAAAATTTTGAAAATTTTTACTTAATTCTATGGATATTTGAAATAACTAAAAGCAAAGTTCTTACAATTTTAAAATTCTAAAGAGCCTTAATGGTCAGTTATCAAAGTTTGATTCCAATATAATTTGTAATAATTTGTAATTTTCTGGATTATAATTATAATACGGTTCTGCATTTTTGACCAAACCAAACTTGAAAACCAAATTTGAATGAACTATTTTTGCAACGGTCTCATGTTTTTTTTATAATGTCTATTAACTAGCGCTGAACAAGAGGATAAAATGTGTTCAATTGTTTCCGACGAATTGAAACACATTCCACAAACGTCATTAACTAATTGTTGTTTAATTATAATTTACGATAATTGTTAATGCTAATTAAAGATCTGTGTTCAAAATAAATTTTACTAATTTATTATCTGTTTTATAATTATGAAAGTAATTTTCTATCTTATAAATCTATTAAATTTGTTTATATAATAATACTGATATTTTCAAAATTGTTCCGCCTTTCTTTTTTCTAGTAATTAAAAAATTAAATTAAACTAAATCTAGTAATTATTACGTTTAAATTGGGTAGACAAAGGAATAATTATATACAACTTGACATCTTGAGCTTATAGAACTTCAAAAAAGTAAAATAAATGCTTCAAAAAAGAACAATACACTTTTTTTCTAGTTTTTGGCAAAAAACTTTAATCTAGCCTGATTTGTGCAAAACAAATTTTTTTGACAATGTGTGTCATTTTTTTAGTAAAATTTATAATTTGTTGATCTAAGGAATTTAATTTCTTTCTACATTATATGAATAATTCACTTTAAATCGGGTGTTGTTTTAAGTTTGACTTCAAAGATTGTCATAAATCGAACCGAAGTGACAGTTATTAATGTGACATCTGAACTTAATCTAACCTCACTTTTAATTTAATGAATCGATAGTTCAACACGTTAATGAGATTAAATTAAAAGCACTCGTAGTGTGATAACAAACTAAAAAATAAACTTTATTAAGAAAATAAGGTTTATAACAAATAATCAAAATGTCGTCTATCAACTTCGAGGCATTTGCAGACTTTTTGAACAATTGCGTTACTGACATTCGCCAACATTTGAGGATTATTATTATTTTTTCGAACGCAACTGATCGAGGTTATTTAAGCGTTGTTGGAAAATTGAGTTCTTCAAATAGGGCCACAAAAAGTAGTCACATGAAGTGAGGTCGCAGGATCTTGATGGGTAAGTTATGGCTGTGTTTCGGCTGATAGCTCAACAATCAAAAATTGTTTATATCATATTATTTTGGTTTAATGTTTAAATAAATTATGGCTTTTGTCAGAAAATTGTGTAAATACAAGTTGAGAAAATATAAATAATTGCTGCGAGCATTGTTTCTCTGAAATTTATTTCAGCTTGTTTGTTATTGAAACTAGTTT
This sequence comes from Lagria hirta, assembly GCA_947359425.1. Lineage (NCBI taxonomy): Eukaryota > Metazoa > Arthropoda > Insecta > Coleoptera > Tenebrionidae > Lagria > Lagria hirta. The sequence goes on from OX375794.1 coordinate 50,174,867, forward strand.
TATAATGAATTATGGGCTGGTTTTTTTTTTTTGGTATAAAATATACTACACACACAATATAGAATCAAGTAGCTTTGTTTGTTGCAAACGAAATGTACAGACAAAACAAATATATTCCTAATTAGATGCCTGTTCAGACAAAAACAATCTCTATAGAACAAAATTAGGCGTTAAAGGGGAAGATTTTCCCAACCCTATTATTCAAAATGAAAACTTAATCGTCGCAAAGTCTTTAAATCTTCTATTAGAAAACATGTTTGTACTTCAGTAAGCTGCAAGTGAAGCGTTTGGCCTGAATGAGATTAGCTTTTACAATTTTCAGTTTTAATTAGAAGTAATCTTGTTTGAGACGCGAATTCGTTAACGGTTATATATATATATAACCGGTATATATATATATATATAATTAGGTATATGCTACCTTTTCAGCGTCCATACATATGAAAACTACGGATGATTTAGCGTCCGCAGCCATTCAGCGTCCATATACGGACGCTGAAAAGTTTTCAATGTATTTCAGCTTTCTGCAATGTCTTATGACAATCTACTATTTTTTTTCATAAATGACTAAAGCTTGGTTATTTATATTTGCAATAACAGTTTTCTTCCTTGAACGGTTCTTGTCTGGAAAAATTATTGGGTGGACGCTGAAAAGCTGCAAAGTGTATACAAAATATACACATCTAGTTCAAGGTTTCTTCGTTAGCAGCGCTAGCAGAATATACAGTATATTTAGTTTTGAAGTAAGCCATAAACAGATTGCAGCTATTCAGCGTCCACTAACACGGCAACCTTGTATTTTTGTAGAGTTTTAAAATTAGCTTGAGAAAATAATTCTTCAAGTAATCTGAAAAAAAAGTGCAACTTTTAGTACTTAATTTTTTCATTAACTAATTGAAAAATGAAAATACAAGAATGTTTAACGAAGCAATAAAGTTTTAAAGTTTTCACTAATTAACTAAGTTTGATTGCTTAAAAAAATGTTATAAACAAACTTTGCTCATAAGATTTTTTATAAATTTTATAATTGTCAACAATATTAGTTTCAAGAAAATGTTTTTTAATAAAATAATTGTGTTACAACGCATGTTTTGTTAAGCAATTTGTTTTTTTTTTTGTCAAAAATTAATATTAACTTTGTTTTCTCAAACAAGTTATTATTTTTTTTGTTATTATACAATAACTGTCTCTAATTTTTAAATATAATCAATAACTAATTGATTTTTAGGATTTTTTTTGCCAGAAATTCATAGCAGAATTTTAATTTTATTCTATTATATTATTATTTATAGTTTTCTTTTTTTTTTTGTTCAATTTTTTGAAGAGCTAAATAATAAGTTAGCAAACGGAAAATACAGAAAACAAAAAAGAACAGAAAAAAATGAAAAAAAAAGTTTAACAAGATGAAGAATTTACATTTACATAGATAAAATGTTAGAAAAAAAAAATAAAAAATAAATTAATAAAAACCCTAAATAAAAATTTAAACAATAAAGAAAACATAGATAAAAGTATAACAAAAACCAAAATAATAACAAAAAAAAATCAATAATAAGAAACAGAACAGCAAAAAAAAAACTATTATAAAATGGGGTAAGAATAAAATATAAGTCTTCTAAAAATAGATAAAACAGATGTCAAATAGACTTGACAGAAACATGGTTAGATAAACAGAAAAGAAATTAAAAAGACATAGAATCTAGAAGTGGCAGTGAAAGTCAGGAAGATGTAAAAGATAAATAAGATAAAGATGGTGGTGATCAAACTAGATAAGTGGGAAGAGGGAAAAATGTAATTAAAAAAAATTAAGGAGAAAATGAGGAAAAACATATTTATAGACAAAAAAAGAAAAATTTAAGATAGTTAATAGCAGAAGAAAGAAGAAAAGGAAAGAATGCTAAAATAGGGTATAAGACAATTTGGGAGAAGAGAAAATGTATGAAGTAGATGGGAGAATTCAAAAAAACGTTTTAGAAAATAAGAAAGTTGAAACAAGCATTGAATATAACAATAAGCACAAAAAGAACACGAGAGGTAAGATAAGAGGTAGAAAAATTAGAAAAAGTACGAGAAAAAACACGGGGAAAAGATGCAGAGGTTAAAAACACAAAAAAACAGAAAAAAAGAAGATAAAGCAGAAAAGAGAAAAAGATGTAGCAAAAAAGAAGGTTCAAAACAACAAAATAAGAAGACTCTCAAAATAGAAAAGACAAAAAAGAACATAAAAAGGAAGAAAAATTAAAACAAGAAAAAACAGTTAAACAAAAAAAATCACAAAAAAACAGAAGACAAAAAGAGAGTAAGAAAGGAATGGAGACAAAAAGGTGGACAAGAAAAGGAACAGGCAAAAAATAAAAAATTGAAAATAATTAAAAAAAAGCGAATTAAGGAAAAAAAAATTAAAAAACAGAAAAAATAATGTTATAAAGTAAAATAGAAAAAAGAGTAAAAAAACTAATAAAAAAATTACACAGTTTAAAAAGAAGAAAAGAAAGATGACTATGTACTAAAAGCAGAATTTTGAAATGTAGCAAGAATAAGAAATCAAAAATTTGGGAGTACATAGAGTTTGAGATAATAGGAATGGTAGAAACATGGGTAAATAAAAAAGATTGGAAAAAAAATCTATGATATAAATACAGTTAAAAAATTTAGTACAGACTGCAGAGATAGAATGTTGATGCTTGATTGTTTACGAAAGAGTGTGCTAATGTATACAGCGAAACGTAGAGAGAAATTTTTAGAACAAATACACAGAACTAATATAGTACCTAACAGATATAAAAAAATAAACAATAAGAATAATTTTAAAAGGAAATGGACATGGTAGGGTAAATTGTAAGAAAAAATAGAACGATTAATAATTTAAAAAGCCCAGGTTCGATTCCAGGCTGATGAAGGCTTTTTTTCATTAAATAATCAGAAAACATTTTTTTTATTTTTTTTTATGACGAAATACGTATTACAATGTTATCTATGTCAATATACCAATTCTATAAAAAATCTTTTAATTATTTTATTAATTTTGCAGAAGAACATCTATTCTAGCTTCAATGTTAATTATAATAATTAAACCATTTATGTTGCTACCTCTTCATAACGGTACAATTTTCTATTGAAAACAATTATTGCATAAATGCATATGTCGCTTGATAATGGATATTTTAGAAATTATAGAATTTATACTTATAGATGCAGAGTCCGACAAAAGTTGCTAATCAGATGACTTACAATACATTGATAACTTTTCAATAATTTTTTTAAACATGATTTGGCCATTTGATCCAACTTAAAAGAACTTTACCTTAAACTTAGCTTTATTAAACTTAAGACATAGGTTAGCTTAAATATCTGCCCTTCATACCTCATTTATAAGTTTAATCATGATTAATGCCCTCCTACTGTTCTTCTTGAATAGTTTACTACAATATAATATAACAAAAATTTTAACCACGACAAAGCGTGGCCGGGCTTGCTACTTTTATTATAATATACAAAAGTTTTAAGCGGAATTTGTGAGAATGACAGAAAAAATCAAAATATCAAGTAACAATTTTAGTATTATTGGTGTTTTAAAAGATAACTGCATTTTCTTCATGATGACATTAAATTATATATCAAAGTTCAAAGTTCAGAGATGATATTATCAGTAATCAATATTTTCCATGAAGAATAATAATACATATTGGAAAATGTTCCTCGTCGCCTACTTGTTTATTCGAATAAAGCACAGTTATTTTATTTTGTTTTTAAACTTTGAAGTTTTTGATTACTTAATTGGTATTTATCAACAAATAAAAGGTAAAATGAAAGTCTACATACTTTATCATAGCTCAATTATGTATAATTTATAAGGCAATAAACAACAAGAAGACAGCTTTTGTTATTTTTAGTGCCACCCTGTCAATTCCACTCCATCTTATTAAAATAACTGTATAACCCTGTATTAACAATAATTCAGTCAAAATCACCCAATTTTACAGGATTAATTAAAAATATAACATAACTCTTTTTTTATTGAAACTATAAACATAAACCTTTTAATAAATTAAATTTACACTGCTTCTTAAAATTTTCTATAATTATTTGGGGTGACTCAATTTTCTAAAATCGGACACAACTGTTTTTTTAATGGAAGTCACGCATTTTTTTTTTTTTTTGATTTTGTGGTTTGTTGTAATAATCGCTATACAGGGTGGTCTTGATATGGCGTGCCAAAAAAACTTCAATACAGATTAATTAAAAATATAACATAACTCTTGTTTTATTGAAAATATTAACATTTATTTGAGCTTTTTAAAATTTTTTATGGTTATTTGAGGTGACTCGATTTTCTAAAATCGGACACAACTGTTTTTTTTTAATGGAACGCACTCATTTTTTTTTTTTTGATTTTATGGTTTGTTGTAATAATTGCTATACAGGGTGGTCTTGATATGGCGTGCACAAAAAACTTCATATACAAATTAATTCAAATATAACATAACTCTTGTTTCATTGAAAATATAAACATTTATTTAAGTGACTCAATTTTCTAAAATCGGACACAACTGTTTTTTTTTAATGGAAGTCACGCATTTTTTTTTTTTTATTGGTTTGTTGTAATAATTGCTATACAGGGTGGTCTTGATATGGCGTGCAAGAAAAAGTTCATATACAGATTAATTACAAATATAACATAACTCTTGTTTCATTGAAAATATAAACATTTATTTAAGCTTTTTAAAATTTTTTATGGTTATTTGAGGTGACTCAATTTTCTAAAAGCGGACACAACTGTTTTTTTTTTAATGAAACTCACGCATTTTTTTTTGATTCTATGTTTTGTTGTAATAATTGCTATACAGGGTGGCCTTGATATGGCGTGCACAAAAAACTTCATATACAAATAAATTCAAATATAACATAACTCTTGTTTCATTGAAAATATAAACATTTATTTAAGTGACTCAATTTTCTAAAATCGGACACAACTGTTTTTTTTTTAATGGAAGTCACGCATTTTTTTTTATTTATTGGTTTGTTGTAATAATTGCTATACAGGGTGGTCTTGATATGGCGTGCAAGAAAAAGTTCATATACAGATTAATTACAAATATAACATAACTCTTGTTTCATTGAAAATATAAACATTTATTTAAGCTTTTTAAAATTTTTTATGGTTATTTGAGGTGACTCAATTTTCTAAAAGCGGACACAACTGTTTTTTTTTTAATGAAACTCACGCATTTTTTTTTGATTCTATGTTTTGTTGTAATAATTGCTATACAGGGTGGCCTTGATATGGCGTGCACAAAAAACTTCATATACAAATTAATTCAAATATAACATAACTCTTGTTTCATTGAAAATATAAACATTTATTTAAGTGACTCAATTTTCTAAAATCGGACACAACTGTTTTTTTTAATGGAAGTCACGCATTTTTTTTTATTTATTGGTTTGTTGTAATAATTGCTATACAGGGTGGTCTTGATATGGCGTGCAAGAAAAAGTTCATATACAGATTAATTAAAAATATAACATAACTCTTGTTTCATTGAAAATATAAACATTTATTTAAGCTTTTTAAAATTTTTTATGGTTATTTGAGGTGACTCAATTTTTTAAAATCGTTCTAACTGTTTTTTTTTTTATTTTATGGTTTGCTGTAATAATTGCTATACAGGTGGTCTTGACACGGAGTGCAAAAAAAAGTTCATATACAGATTAATTAAAAATATAACATAACTCTTGTTTTATTGAAAATATCAACATTTATTTAAGCTTTTTAAATTTTTTTATGGTTATTTGAGGTGACTCAATTTTCTAAAATCGGACACAAATGTTTTTTTTTTATTGGAACTCACGCGTTTTTTTTTGATTTCATGGTTTGCTGTAATAATTGCTATACAGGATGGTCTTGATATGGCGTGAAAAAAAACTTTATATACAGATTAATTAAAAATATAACATAACTCTGGTTTCATTGAAAATATAAACATTTATTTAGGCTTTTTAAAATTTTTTATGGTTACTTGAGGTGACTCAATTTTCTAAAATCGAACCAACTGTTTTTTTTAATGCAACTCCCGCATTTTTTTTTATTTTATGGTTTGCTGTAATAATGGTCTCTTTGTTTTAATCCTCTCTTAGAGGCAAAGCTTTTTGACAACTGTTTTATACATTTTTTTTCTTGGTATTCTGTCGTATGGCTACCTAACAGTAGTCCAAGGTTCCGTTTGTGGCTGTTATTTTGTACCATTTTTAGTGTGAAGATCTAGTCAGCTCTTCCTTGGTATTCTTCAACTTCTTCATTCTATATTTCTTTCAGTCCGTTGCAAATAATTCTAGCTACTTTGTAAGTAGTTTCTAATAATGCTAATTCTCTGCAATTGTGGCAATGAGCTTTATATCTGGGGCAAATGATGGTACTGTTCCATTGTTCAGTTACCTAGTTGTTCTTTTGTTCATATTGTTCTGACTAGATTTGATTTCTTTGGTGTCATTCAGGTAAGCGTATTTTTAGGACTTTAGCCACCATTCCATTTTTACCACCACTCTTGATATTTTTAAATTTTATTTCGAAATCTGGAACTCTGCCCATCTGTCCAATCGTCCTTGTTGTTTTCCTATTATTTGGTTTTTCTTATTTCTACTAAAGCCTGTAGAAATGATGGTCCTGATGGTCTAGGTCTTTTTCCTCTTGCTCTTTTTATATCTTGGTAGAAGCTTCTAATTTCTTTCTTTTTGTAGTGTTCCTCAATTTTTTGTCGTTTTTGGTCCAGATACTATCTTTCTATTTGTCTACACATTTGTTAGCCTTTTTTCTTTCTTTTTCGTGTACTCTTCTGTTTACTTCTGAGTTTACTTTTAACGAGCTGATTCTGGCTTTATTTCTTCTTCTCTAATATATTCTCACATTCTTCATCAAACCAGTTTCTATTTTGGTGCGATTTTGTATTCCTTAGACTTTGTTGTAGCGCTTTTATTATCGTACACTCTATCTTATTCTATTCTTCCTCTACGTTTTGGATAACTCCATTTCTATCTTATTCTGTATCTCTTTGACTACTTTATTATTTTCCAAAGATCTTTTAAGTTACTCTTTCGGACTCTTTTGTTTTTCCCTTTTCTAAACGTAGATTTAGCACTGTTTTTTGTTTTTGCTATTACTAGAATATGGTCTGAATTAGCGTCAGTTCTTCGACACTGTCCCATGTCTATTTGATTTTTTGTTCTTCTGTTTGGAGAGATTTGTGTTAGTCTGTGGGTATTTTTGTGGTCACGACTTGTACTCTTTATTTCGATGTTGTTTTGTTCTGCGAATTCTATTAGTATTTACTCGTTTTAATTTGTTTCTAGTTGTAGTCTTTTTTTTTCCTGTTACAAGTTTGTAAGTTTATTCTTTTCCTATTTTTGTGTTCAAATCGTCTATTACTATTTTTAAATCAAAATTTGGCATATTTTCTATTTGAAAGATTATTTTCTTGTAGAAATCTGTTTAAAGTTTTTATTGTTATAAGCATATATTCTTAAATTATCTACACTTTTCTGCATTTGACATAAAAATTTATTTCTCTCTGAATTGAATAGAACTAGTACAACATTACAAAAACAGTCTCAAAACTGAGAAACCTTACTCTTTACCTTAGCCGATCTCATGCCAATTTCCTGCAGTGCCATCTATAGTGCGTTGTTCAAACAAGTCGTGTACAAATCGACCTGATTGGTCTTGGTAAATAATTTATTTGCATTCTCTGCTCTTATATTATGCTTTGTAAATAACTCTAGGCTACAAAAAAAGGTAACGTGCTAATTAAAAAAACAGTTTTGCACTTAACGCTAATTATATGATTTACGGCTGTTTACTCTCCATAAAGTTCTTACAAAATACGGCATACAGGTCTATATTGGCAAGCGTTCCACGTTTTTTCTCTAATAAATATGCATCACAAGCATATAAGGGCGTCTCCGTCATTTCAGTCACCTGCTTTTTATGTTTTCCGAGTTGACGTATCACAAACTAAATCCCGTTTACCAGGTAAACACCACTTTCATAAGTAATCAACAGCATGACATATTTTAAAATATAGCTGTTTGAGGCGCCAATAATAATTTTTTACCGCCCCTGCGTAATTTTTAATAAGTTTTTTTGTCAGAGCTTTTTCGTGAGGCCCGTAACCTCTTAAGTTATAGAAGATAGTCTGAGCATACTTACATTACCGAATTCTTTGGTTTTTTGATTTTTTACCATTTCATTTTTTTTATCAAAATGTCAATGCGATCTCAGTTTTTTTGAAAAATTTTGAGAAATTAGCCTTTTTATTATTATTATTATTTCTATAAAAGAATCTATAGATTATCTTGGAAACTTAGGTTATTTTCGGGCAGTTTTCGTAACTTATATATTAGGGGCGCAAGGTAAGCGATTTCAGGTTGATTGATAGTTTGAAGTTAAATTATTAAGGGATGAAATCGTTTTTTTATCAAAAATATAAACGTAGTTTTATTCTTAACCAGAATAGCCGTGATTTTTCAGCTATTAGCAATAAAAATTATATTATGTACTAGGATCTGAAAAAGCAAAGTGTCATAAACATAGTCAGCCATTTGTAAAAAAATTAAGTTATTATATAAAGTTAACAATAATTACTTTGGGCATAAGGGGGCGGAAATGGGCTATTTTGCGCCCGCTTGAAGATAACCCATTTTATTAAATTTTAGATTTTATCTTGTTATTTGCCTTATGACAGTGTTTTTGTTTTCAGAGCCAACTTTTTTGAAAAATTTATACTCAAGCTATTATTGTAGAGTCTTATGAGAATTATTAATAATATGTATCTATTAATTAAATTATAAAATTAGTTCGGGTATTTTCTGATAGTTGAATTTTATTTAAAGTTAATAACCGTGCAAATTGCAATATTTGAGGAGATTTGGTTATTTTTTGAATTAACCCTTGGCTGTCGAGCTGTGTAATCGCTTGATAGAAATTATTAATAATAAATTTTATTTCTATCGAAATCTATTTCTAATAGTGATCTGTAAATGTAATTTTTTTTTAAAAAGATAAACACTAAATAAAATATAACTACTCTACAATTCACTCGTAATGTTCGTCTAGCTACTATATAACGGGTACCGATCGGTACGAGCCGATCTAAGACCTGCTGCCAGAAAAACACAGCCACCTTAATATTGTACACCATGTACATTGTTGTAGTTTCAACAAAAAAAATTGATAATTAATTTTTTACAGACTTTTTCGTCACCGCCATCCTCCAAGTCTCAGTTGGTGGTCATTAAGACAGTGGGGGCCACTCAAGCGATGAGCCGGTGGCCAAGTCGCTCATGGACGTCCCCACGACGGTGCAGGTGTATTTCAGCGTGGGGCAGCGCCACGAAAAAGCGCTTTTTCGCTCCGATTCGCCCGCGGAACAGATTAAAGGTAGCTTTTTTGAAAAATTTCTGTTTTTGATAAGAAACAAAAAAAAATCGAAAGTTGAGCTGCTCACTCTTCGGGTGCTTCACTCTCCTCTTAGTAAAACTAGCATGAGGGAGCGCTTTGTACAGCTTGCACAAAGCCGCTTAACGCATCCAGTAATATTATTATAAATTCATTGCATTTAACACCTGACAGTAAACGGTAGCATACTTAGCGGACAGTCTTGCATTTAACGGATCGGTCGACGGCTTAGTGGTTGAAGATAGTGCTTTGATGCTAGATCATACGATCAGAGCGGGTTTGATTTACACCCAGAGGGTGGCCTCTATTTCTAACTGTATAAGGCTTCCATCTGGTCGTGGATATTTGTAAATATAAGAACCAGAATAGCAAAAGTCTCTTGTTTTAAACCTTTTTCAGTCTCTATTTTTTCTCAGTTTACAATTTGTTTGTTATTTATTCTTTATTGCCACGCATCAGTTTTTTTTCTTAATTTTTTTTTTAACAGTTTTTAGGTCAACACACATTTTTTTTGGTTTTTTTTTTCTTTCTCTAGCTATATATAAATTTTATTTTTATAAAATTGAAATTCTATAAAAAATTACATTTTATTTTTGATCACATTACAACCAATCTATATTTTTATTTGTGTTTATTTTAATTTGTTTATATCTTGAATTGAAGGGAAAAAAATGAAACGATTTGTGGTTGTTCCAGTACTTTATTCTAAAAAACAACAATAATTTTAATAACGTTAACTTTTTTACGACTGGGCTAAGCGCTGCACTATTCCATAATCAAATAGATGATACACAAAAAATTGGTTTTTAATTTTGTTAGACAAAAAATATATTCTACATAAGAAAAAAACAACATGAAAGCACATAAGTAGTGACACCTCTCGAAAATTTTTCTAATCAAAGTGAAAAGCCCAGCTTTCACGTTTTGACTGTCACTACGTATTAAAAGAAAGAGATTGGCTGTTTAAGCAGTGCTGTGATAAGTTGTTTTATAAGCTGTTTTCTGTACGTCTTTTTTTACAAAACGGTTTGAACGGTTAATTAGTGAACTAAAAATGTGCTTTTTTTAGCTCCAACTTCCATAAAGCAATAAATATCAAAGCAATTTCTATACAAACACTTGTCTGTATCAACCCTATCTAACATTCTCTTTGATATTTGGTGTTTTATGGCTGCTTTAAAGCAGCTGAAGTATCTATTTTTTTGTTTTTCTATAGATTTTGAAACCTTTTACAAAAAGTTGTAAACGAATAAAGTATTCGAAAAAGTTATATAAAAAAAAATCTTCACCGACGAAGGCGTTTTCTCATAAAAAAAAAACATAATATTTTAATAACTTGTAGCCAACTGTATGTGTAACTCAATCTCATTTTAGTAAAACTTATGTAGACGTTGGTCAGGTCAGGTCACAATAATGCGTTTGCGTCTGCTAGAAATGTGCCCAGTTGATAGATATTTAACAAATTCAACAGGATGTTGATCACAACGGCAACTTTAGCGCCACCCTGTTTTTATTTATTTCTTTTCATCACTCAAATACAGGAAGACCCTGTTTATTTACATTATCTAATAGCAGGGAATTGTTATTGTTGTTATGTTTTGGGACATAAAACAACCTAGGTCTACAATTGAATATATGCAATAAAGAAAAACTGTGCCGATAATTAAAGCAAAACGCATATAGTAATTGTTTTTCTGTAACAAAACTTATTAATCAAATAAATTAAAAATAAAATAAAATAATTTTAATAATTGTTATTAAAGTTATTAAACTGTCTAATAAAACATTGAAAGCTAATTTTATCCTACTTCTGATTGTCGTATCAGAATGAAATTTAGTTTGTATACGTAATTCAGAAGACAATAGTATAATTGTTATCTTGGAGCTGATCTGACAATAGATGTTCTAACACTAGTAGTGACAATCAAATAGCAAACTAACATAATCTAGTGAACTAATTTAACCACCACAATCTAGGAGTTTACACAAACAAATGAAATTGATTTAGCAACAGACATTTTGTAAATAATAATAATCATAATAACTTTATTGTTTGTTATTTCTAGGCTTACAATCTCAAATATACAAATTTCTTCTTATTAGCACTTTCTCATTGGTTGTCGAACTTTTCTGTACTTTCTCATTTCTTTTTTTTCTGCTATTCTTTCTTTCCTATTCTGATTTTACCTTTTTGTCTACCTTTATATTTTTTTTAATTTTTTTCTAACATCTCTCAGTTTTTTCTCTTTTTTGCTGTTTTTCCTATCTTCTGCATTCTTTTTTTTTATTAGTTTTTCTTCTTTTTTTTTTGTGACTATAACTTTCCATTTTCCTAACCTTGCATTAAAATATTCTTCTATTATTAGTTATTTTCTCCTTCTACTATCTTTTCTATTCTCATATTTGTTCTATAGTACATTGCACTTTTCTCTGTCTATAATTATTTTGTTTTTTATATTTTATTTTTTCACTTTTTTCTTTGCTTTTCCGTCATCTTTTCTGACTACATTTTTTTATTGCTGTTATGCCTTACTGTGGTTGTTCTTTTTTGTTTTGTTGTGTAGCTGTATTTTCATTTGTGTTTTTCGTTTATTCTACTTTTCTATTCTATCCACTCTTTTTCTTGAATCCTGGCTCCTGGCTTCAAATTTTTCTACAAATTGTCAGAATTATTCATCTTTGTTTTTTATTACAGCCACGTTTCAAAACATCAGTTTTATTTTTTTCTATACTCTTCTCTATATTCTCTATCTTTCCAATTCACTTTAAATATAGTAAATTGGAGGGTCCACTAGTTAAGCTCTTTAAAAATGTTTGATAGATTTCAGACCAACCTGAGAATAAATAGACATATGACATTATTTTGACTTGTTTGTTTCATCCTGAAAACAGTTATATACCAAAAACTGCTTTGGCTTATGACCACAATGAAGGATTTTTGAAAGTTTGATCTATTTTAGTTTTCATAAAAAAAAACTTAAGAAAATGAAAAAAAAATTAGTAACAATCAATTAGCAAACTAACATAATCTAGTAAATTAATTTAACCATCACAATCTAGCAGTTTACACAAACAAATGAAATAGATTTAGCAACAGACATTTTGTGAATAATAATAATCATAATAACTTTATTGTTTGTTATTTCTAGCTTACAATCTCAAATATACAAATCTCTTCTTATTAGCACTTCCCCATTGGCTGTCGATTTTGACTTTTCTGTAATTTCTCATTTCTCTTTTTTCTGTTATTTATTCTTTCATTGTCACTACTATAGGAAGGTGCTCTGATTTTACCTTTTTGTCTACCTTTATATTTCTTTTCATTATTTTCTAACATATCTTTCAGTTTGTTTTCTTTTTTGCTGTTTTTTCTATCTTTTGTATTCCTTTTTTTTATTACTCTTTCTTCATCTTTTTCTTGTGACTTTACAACTTTTCATTTTCTTAATCTTGCATTAAAATCTTCTTCTATTATTAGTTATTTTTTCCTTCTACTATCTTCTTTATTCTCAGATTTGTTCTATAGTACATTGTACTTTTCTCTATCTATAATTATTTTGTTTTTTATTATTTATTTTTCTTACATTTCTTTTTATATTTTATTACTTTTTTTTTTGCTTTTCTGTCATCTTTTCTGACTACAATTTTTTTTTATTGCTGTTATGCCTTACTTTGGTCGATCTTTTTTGTTTTCTTCTGTAGCTGTATTTTCATTTGTGTTTTGGTACTTTTCTATTCTATTCATTCTTTTTTTTTTGAATCTCGGTTCTTGGTTTTTCTACAAATTTCCAGAATTATTCATCATTGTTTTTTATTACGGTCACGTTTTAAATCACTTCTCTTTTCTCTGCTATTCTTTCTTTCATTGTCACTACTATAGGTAGGTGCTCTGATTTTACCTTTTTGTCTACCTTTATATTTCTTTTCATTCTTTTCTAACATATCTCTCAGTTCTTTCACTATCTTTGCTGTTTTTCCTATCTTCTGTATTCCTTTTCTTTATTACTCTTTGTGCATCTTTTTCTTGTAACTTTATAACTTTCTATTTTCCTAATCTTGCACTAAAATCTTCTTCTATTATTAGTTATTTTTCCCTTCTACTATCTTCTCTATTCTCAGATTTGTCCTATAGTACATTGCACTTTTCTCTATCTATAATTATTTTGTTTTATATATTTTTTTCTTAATATTTTATTACTTTCTTCTTTGCTTTTCTGTCTACAATTTTTTTTATTGCCGTTATTATACTTCACTGTGGTCGTTTTTTTTTTGTTTTCTTGTGTAGCTGTATTTTTATTTGTGTTTTTTGTTTATTCTACTTTTCTATTCTATCTACTCTTTTTCTTAAATCCCGGTTTTCAAATTCTTTTACAAACTCCCAGAATTATTCATCTTTGTTTTTTATTAAAGCCACATTTCAAAACATTATTTTTATTATTTTGTTTTTTTTTCTTACTTTTCTCTGCTCATTTTTTTTGCTTTATTTTTAAAATATAGTGAATTAGAGGGTTCTGAAATAAAAATCGATCAATGCTCCAAAGATGGTAATTTAAATAGCCACTGCGATCGTGCGATCTCACTTCCATAATAAATCGTCCAAACGTGCAAACTTAAAACGTCGACAAGTCAGTTCAGTTTTTGCGCTTCGCCGCCTCGTTTTGAATAGAAATGGTGCTCATCTTGCCGTTTTTTTCCTCTATAAAATCGGTTTTTGATTTAGTAAAAAACCGCATTGACTTGAACGAAAGCTATTCATGAATATTTAACCATTTAAAAAAGCACAGCATTAAAGCCCGAAAAAAGTGCATGCTACGTGGAAATCGACGACCCTTGTTTTTCTGCTGGATACGACACAATTTCCCGGTTTTGCATACTTTGAGAAGTGCAAAAGATAGAGTTTTCAGCCAAATTCGCACACAATATATTAAAATTACGTTCCGGAAGGGAAAATATTTGGAAGTTTTATAAGCATTCTGGGGATTGGTGTTAGATAAAAGGCGGTTTATGGAGATTAAAGTGCAACCATGTGACAAATGAACAAGGTGTGAGATAGATATGTCTAGTTGTAGAAACCTGAAAATTATTGTTGATGACATGTTTCACTTTCACGTGATAAATCTGATAGTTCCATTATAATGTCATAATTTGTAACAGCGCAAATTCTGGCAAATATAGCAGTTGAATCCAGGAGTTATAATTGTTTTTGTTAGAGACAGTTATTAGAAACAAACAGAAAGAGAACAGAAGAAGTAGAAAGAGAAACGTGGCTTGTTTGAAGGAGAATGTAAAGAAGTAATACAGAGAAAAGTGAAAGAGTTATGCAAAAGAAAGAAAAAATATATAAAAAAAGTAAGAAGATTAAGGGAAATAATACACTTAATGAAAAAGTGAAAGGAAAAGACTTTTAACGCGTAACAACATTCAAATCAATTGATATAACAAAAAAAACATCACACACATTGATGTGATACAAAAAAAAACATTGAGTAGGAATGAAAATGTTACTATTTAGTAGTAAAAGCATTTAAAATCAAAAATTTACAATGTTTTTGTTCTGTAATACGTCATTATACAAAAATCGAATAAAAAAATTATTATTTTCTTCAAACGTCAGTAAAGTACGTCATTTTTGAATTAGGTTGCCATAGTTTAAGTTTCACTTCTCCGCCGGCGGCAGAAAAAGTACTTTTTCTGCCGCTGCCGCTATTTTTTCGCTGTTGTTTGGAGCGTTGTCAACGAAACTAACAAATTAAAATAAAGCGTTGTAATTATTATATTGTTGTTCTTTACGTTTGAAGAAAAAATAGCGTTCTTTATACGTCGGCGAAGTCTTACTTTTTGTGCTTCATCTGTAGTAGTTTCATGCCGGACTCACTACGTTCGTCCGTCACACTGAAACTACTACAGATTCAGCACAAAAAGTATGACTTCTCCGCCTAATAAAGAAATATACTATTTTATAATATTACGCCCATAGTTCTTTACCTTCTTTCCTCAAAACATTTATTGTTTCTTTCATCTTACACATTCTTTTATTTTTCTCTAACTGCTACTTATTTTTATTTATTTCTACGCCTAAATCTTACATTGAACTTTGTCTCTTTAGCAAATTTTTTCTAATTATTTTTATAATTTCTTTTGCCGCTTTGATATTATTTCTAACCTTGTTTTTATTCGGTTGTCTGATCTGTTTATATAGTTACATCTCTCTTTTTCTGTTTTTTATGGTTTTTATTGTAATTGTTCTTCTCTAGATGCTTCTTTTTTTTTCTTTTTTTTTTGTTTCTTACGTTCAACTCTTGTTTTTTTCTCATTGTTTCCAATTTTTATCCCAATATTGGTTTTTTTTGTGTCTATTCTTACTATTCTTTTTTAATCTTATTTTATAGTTTTTCTACAAATTTTTTTAATTGCTTTTTATGTAGCTCGTTTCTAAGTATTGCTTGAGTTTTCTCATTGCATATGCTTTCTTTTCAGTTTTTTGTCGATTTCTTAATAGTTTTTTCGCGATTTGAGGATACTCTCGTTTTGCTCTTCTATACGTCTATCTTCGTTTCTCCTCTCTTTCTTTATATTTTGTTCAGAACTTTCTAATCACTTGCTCTCATTATTTTCATAATTTTTTTTTCTATTATCTTTACAGTTTGTTTTTTATATAATATTAGTATAGAGGTTGAGCATTTTTAAAAAAAAGACAAAACTATAGTTGGGTCGATCAACAGGTTTGTTGTAAACTTAAAAAGATAGACAAACATTCTGCGCCAAAATCTGATTTACATTGGAACAGAAAAAAATAGGGTTGCGATAGAACAGAGATTACCTATACTTATATAATTTGTAACAGCGCAAATTCTGGCAAATATAGCAATTGAATCCAGGAGTTATAATCCTTTTTGTTAGAGACACTTGTTAGAAATAAACAAAACGTACAGAAAGAGAACAGAAGAAGTAGAAAGAGAAACGTGGCTTGTTTGAAAAAGAATGTAAAAAAGTAATACAGAGAGAAGTCAGGTCAGGTCAGGTCAGGTCAGCTTTTGCTGCTTTGATATTATTACTAACTTTTTTTATTCGGTTGTCTGATCTGATTTATATAGTTACATCTCTGTTTTTATGATTTTTATTGTAATTGTTCTTCTCTAGATGCTTGTTTTTTTTTCTTTTTTTTGTTTTTTACGTTCAACTCTTGTTTTTTTCCCATTGTTTTCAATTTTTATTCCACTATTGGTTTTTATTGTTTATTTTTACTATTCTTTTTAGAATTGCTTTTATGATCTTATTTTATAGTTTTTCTACTAATTTTTTTAATTGTTTTTTATGTAGCTCGTTTCTAAGTATTGCTTAACATATGCTTTTTTCCTGTTTTTCGTTGATTTTTTAATATTTTTTTCACAATTTGATAATACTCTCTTTTTGCTCTTCTATACGTCGTAGACCACAGATCATAGTTCTCTTCTAAATAGTCTCTAAGAAAAAATTAATAAAAAAAGAGAAACAATCAAAGCAAGATGCAGCCAGAAAAAATTATCCCTTAGATCAAATACCATCAATAACCAAAACTAAAGAATCAGAAACAACTCCAAAAAAGCAATTAGATACAAAACATGAAAAAGATATACTGTCCAAATCAGAAAAAGACCAAGAAACACTTAAAGTAGTACCAGAAGCAAAACAAAAACTAGATGATAAATCAGAAAGATCTAGACCAGAATCTCTCAAAAAACCCAGCAAAACAAAACAAATTTGATAAAACCAGATTCAATTGATGTTTCTCCAGCAAAACCATCAGAATTTCCTCCCTTTCTCAGTAAAGATAATAAAGAAATTGCAGTTCCTGCAACTAATGTGGATTTACTTAGAGTAGTACCAGAAGGCAAACAAAAACTAGTTGATAAATCAGAAAGATCTAGACTAGAATCTCTCAAAAACCCCAGTAAAACAAAACCATAAAAACAAAAGAAGGTTTGATAAAACCAGATTCAGTTGATGTTTCTCCAGCAAAACCATTAGAATTTCCTCCCTTTCTCAGTAAAGATAAGAAAGAAATTGCAGTTCCTGCCACTAATTTGTGCGTTTGTGGTAAATTTTCTACTATGGTACTTTTGGAAGTACCAGTGAGAGCAAATGAGGTAATTGCCACACTTTTTGTTTTAAAAAGGGTAATTCTGAGTTGTGTTATAGATGAAAATACCAAGAAAGATTCCAATTGGTTTGTCAGAAATGGATTAAACTGTTTCTCTCAGAAAGATAGCTGCAATAAAAGATAAACTGCTGACCAAGCAAGAAGAAACTAAAACAAAAAGTATTTCTTACCTTCTAGATACCGATTTATAATAAAATATTGTAACTTTTCTATTTGAGTCTCTTCAGACATCAGTAGAAAGATTCAAAAAGGAATTGGAAGGAGAAAAAGAAAAGAACAAAGATTTCTTAAACAGATACACGAATCAGACAAAAACTGTTGAGAATATGAGAATAGAAATAAATTTTGGCAAGCATAAACGTTTACATGATAAAAAGAAAATTGACAATTTTAAGTAAGTTTTCTGAACTGTCAAAAAATTTTAGCTTCACGTTGTCAAATTTTCTCCCAGGAAAATCTGGAAAGAGTTGCTCGTGCGCGCAGAAAAGATTCATCAGAGTAATACCACATTTCCACACAGAAATAGTACCAATGGTAGAATGGTTGTTGCCTCTTGAGGTACATTTACTAAGATTGCTTGTTCTAGGAAAATGACAATAGATATAAGCATACCTGTGTTATGGGAAGAACACCAAGTGGGTGTGACGTGGGGAAAAAACTGATTCTTTTGAAATTGATGATTGACAGCAAGTTGTAGTACTGTCATCAAGAATATGTACAAAATTATTTTGTGAGATGTGTAACAATAAAACTGATGTCTTAAGTATATCATGTTAGCTTATAATTTACATTAAAAACCTGATACCACAAAAACCTAATTTGTTGTCAAAAAATTGACAACAGATTAGGTTTTTTTGACTATATTCTGCTTTTGGCTGGTACTTTTTGATATAAGTTTGCTGATGTAGATTACAGCAGAAGTTTTATTAGCTATTGTAACATTTAGAAAACTTTGAAGATGGTAGAAGGATTTGAAGATGTAGAAAAACAGACTAGGTGAAAAAAAACACCAAAAAAGACCCTAGGTTAAGATATCTAGAAACAATAGAGACAGATTTGGCAAAGACGTTACGCAAGATAGAACAACCTAGGAAAAACCTAGGTTAAAATTTATAAAAGCAGATGTATTGCAAGAGCTTACGTGAGAAAAAGCAGCCTAGGAAAAACCTAGGTTAAAATTTATAAAAGCGGATGTATTGCAAGAGCTTACGTGAGAAAAACCAGCCTAGGAAAGCCTAGGTTTAAATGTATTGAGACAGATTTGTCAAAGACGTTGACAACATCTTACGTAAAATAAAACAAGCTAGAAAAGACGTAGGTTGAAATGTATTGAAAGTAATCTGCTATAAACGTTGCAACAGCTTACGTTAAATATAACAACCTGGAAAGTACCTAGGTTAGAATGTATCAAAAAATAGAAACAAATTTGTCAAAAACGTTGGCAACAGCTTACGTAAGATAGAACAGCCTAGAAGAAATCTAGGTTAAAACTTACTGTGGCAGATTATCAAAAACGTTGACAACAGCTTACGTAAGATAGAACAGCCTAGAAAAACTTACTGTGGCAAATTATCAAAAACGTTGGCAACAGCTTACGTGAGGTAGAAGCAATAAACTCCAGAATTTACAAGAAAAAAACTACTCCATCTTGATAAAATTAAAAAAATCTATTTAACAAAATTTAAAATTTAAAAAAAAAAGAAAGGAAGAAAAAGGAAAAACCCAGAAAAATAGCTAAGAAGAAAACAAGAATGAAAAAACAAACGATAAAGTGTAAAGCAAAAAACCTGAAACAATAAGAGAAATGACGAAAAAGCATATTTACACACAGTGGAACACAAAAACATAATGAATTTATAAGAAAATTAGAAGATCAATAATAAAGTATACAACAATAAACTTAAAAAGGTGGCTTAAAGTGAGAGCAGAAACAAAAACATACCATGTGACAAAAAAAAACACAAACAAAAATACATAAATTGAAAAAAAAAGCAAAAGTCAGTAATATAAAATGATAAAACAATAATATTATACAGATTATAGTAAAAGGTAACAAATATATAGAAAAATAATTATAAAATTAACACTTTAATATAAAAATTATTTGTTGTTTTTACTGCGCTTCCTTAAGTTTTTATTGTTATTGTTTTTTTTCCATAGTGAAAATATTGAAAAAATTATAAAATTAACTATTTGTTTTTCTGTTATATTTTTATCTTTTTTTGCATTTTTTTATTTTACTAAATTTTTTCTATATGTGCGATAATAATTTTTGGTGTAAGTTTATTAATAAATAAAATTGAAATAATGTTTTTTGTTTTTCTTTTGCGTTTGGTTTTCTAATTATTTTTTTTTGTCTATTCTACATGCTTTTAAATATATTTCTGTTTATTTTCTATTCTATTTTGCTTTTTAATCTTATCTCACTCTCTCTTATTTTTATTCATTCTATTTCCTTTTTTTTCTATTTTTATTCTCAGTTATCTTCACATTTTTTCTTGTTGGTTTCTTTTTTTTATTTTAGTTTTTTATATAATTACATTTTAACAAAAAAAAAACACAAAAACATAAGGGATTTATAAGAAAATTGAAAGATTAGTAATAAGGTACACAACAATAAACTAAACAAAGTGATAAAGTGGCTTAAAGTAAGACCAGAAACAAAAACATACCATATGACAAAAAAACACAATCAAAAATATATAAATTGAGAAAAAAAACAAAAGACAGTAATATAAAATGATAAAACTGTTTGTCTGTGCTTCCCTAAGTTTTTATTGTTTTTGTTTTCTTTCCATACTAAAAATATTGAAATAGTTATACAATTAAATATTTGTTTTTTTGTTATATTTATAACTTTTTTGACATTTTTTTATTTTACTAAAATTTTTCTTTATGTGCAATAATGTTTGAAAAAATATTAATTTTTGGTCTAAGTGTAATGATAAATAAAATTGAAATAAAGTTTTTTGTTTTTCTTTCGCTTTTGGTTTCTAATTTTTTTATTATTTTTGTTTGTCTATTCTACATCCTTCCTAATATATTTTTTTTTATTTTTTATTCTATTTTGCTTTTTAATATTTCTCATTCTCTCTTCTTTGTATTCATTCTATTTACTTTTTTTTTTCTATTTCTATTGTCAGTTCTCTTCACATTTTTTCCTGTTGGTTTCTGTTTTTTTATTTTTGTTTTTTATTAAATTACATTTTAACAAAAAAAAACACACAAAAACATAATGGATTTATAAGAAAATTGAAAGATTAGTAATAAGGTACACAACAATAAACTAAACAAAGTGATAAAGTGGCTTAAAGTAAGACCAGAAACAAAAACATACCATATGACAAAAAACACAAACAAAAATATATAAATTGAGAAAAAAAGCAAAAGACAGTAATATAAAATGATAAAACAATAATATTATACAGATTACAGTAAAAAGCAACAAATTTATAGAAAAATAATTATAAAATCAAAACTTTAATTTAAAAATTATTTGTTGTTTGTCTGTGCTTCCCTAAGTTTCTATTGTTTTTGTTTTCTTTCCATACTAAAAATATTGAAATAGTTATACAATTAAATATTTGTTTTTTTGTTATATTTTTAACTTTTTTGACATTCTTCTATTTTACTAAAATTTTTCTTTATGTGCAATAATGTTTGAAAAAATATTAATTTTTTGGTCTAAGTGTAATGATAAATAAAATTGAAATAAAGTTTTTTGTTTTTCTTTCGCTTTTGGTTTCTAATTTTTTTATTGTTTTTGTTTTCTATTTTTTTTTGTTTATTCTACATGCTTCCAAATATTTCTTTCTATTTTCTATTTTATTTTGCTTTTTAATATTTCTCAGTCTCTCTTCTTTGTATTCATTCTATTTTTTTTTTTCTATTTCTATTGTCAGTTCTCTTCACATTTTTTTCTGTTGGCTTCTGTTTTTTATTTTTGTTTTTTATATAATTACATTTTAACAAAGTAAAACACAAAAACATAATGAATTTATAAGAAAATTAAAAGATCAGTAATAACGTACCCAACAGTAAACTAAAACATACCTTATGACAAAAAAACCACAAACAAAAATATATAAATTGAAAAAAAAAGCAAAAGTCAGTAATATAAAATGATAAAACAATTATATTATACAGATTATAGTAAAAGGTAACAAATATAAAGGAAAACGTACATAACGTAAAGGTAACAATAGTATATTACACTACAAGGGCAGAAAGTTGAGATTTCTGCACTGCGCGCCATAATGCCCGAGGCGGAGCCGAGTATACTAGTTTTCTTGCTACTCCAGTCGACAGTACGTAGTGTCGGCCACGTGTCGGCTGCGATTCCACGGCAGCAAGCAGGACTTGAACTGCGCGCCATGATGCCCTCGGCTATTTACTCCCGCTAAAAGAAGGCGCGCGCATAGCTCTACCAGTGCATGAAAGGTACACTTTCTGCCGTGGAATCGCAGCCGGAACTCTGTACTTTCGACTGGAGTAGCAAGAAAATATATAGAAGAGCGTACATTCGGCGGGTGGAGCAAGAAAATAAAGTTTTTGGCATGATTTTATGGTCAACTTTAAACAATCTTAGTAGGCTTATGAGACAAAATTGTCAGGAAGTAATGTGAAATATCGGTTAAAGCTAGAGCGTTTCGAAAATTCAAATTTTTTTATTGACATTTGCGACTTTGTTTTTTACGGAAAAATGTGCTTTTTATCAAAAACCATGGGAAATAACTTTTTACAACTGAACTGTCTGATCTCACAACTTAGAAATCTAACATTAAAATAGAAATTTTTGTTTAAAAAATTAAAGACGCCGTCGATTTTTCTGAAAATTTAGGCATTTTGAAAAATTTTCTATAATTTCTTGGAAGGAGATTTCAAATTCTAGCTGACTGCGTCGGATAAGATATTTATAGCTTTAACAGTTTCTAAAAATTACTCTATGGTTTTAGAGGAGAAGTCTTAGAGTTTCTACTCCTAATTGCTTCTAGGAAAAGTTCCTGTTAAAATTGTTTTTCTCAGAGAAGAAGCTCTCTCGACTAAAGTATAAAGTTTTTGATTATAATACAGTTTTCAAAGTGCTTAGAAACTATTGCGAGCAGCTTAAGCACAAATAAACACTTCAATCAGAGATTACTAGATCTGGTCTCACTCCTACATTGTTGCAACTATATTCGAAAAATTACTCCAATAAATACATAATATGCTTATAAACATATTATATGTTTATACACGTTGCCGCAGGCAACCACTCACCCGGAGGGTGCGCAACCATACTCTCGTTGATCTAAATAATTTATGAGTAATTTAATTTATGAACATTTCGTCTTAATTGAAAACATTTTGAAACTTTCACAAAATTAATTTAATGGACAACAAAATACAATTTTTGCTATATGTGACAGTCTCGACAAGAAGTTTATCTTGGAAACTATCTTTAATTAATCATTCCCGTCAAAAGCTTCGATACTAACCAGATTATTCCACTATCTAACTTCGGCCAACTGGGATAAATTGTAATTGAACATTCATTACGTCAAAGTTTTGCTTCTAGTCACTTTTTTTTGTCAAAATTATAGAAATGACATATAATGACATCTTACGCTGCCATCTATTGGAAACTTTTGAAACTGACAGATAATTTTAGCGGCCTACACAACACAGGTTGTGTGTTATCTTTCAAGAATAACAAAAGATTGCAACCATCAATTAAGATCAAATCTATCTTTTAAGCTGGACCAAGCTGGCTTAGGAGTGTGACACTTAATTATTATACAGCGTGTGCCACGGAAGAGTACGACTCTGCCCATTTTGAAACACCCAATATTTAAATTTTATGACAAACTTGCCTCAAAAAATGATAATTTTTTAGCTTTCAGTTTAGACCGTTCTGACACTATTCAAGACAATAATTGTCACACATTCGTCATTTTGACACTCCAGTATATTATTTCAAACGTAGTCAAAAAATGCAGTTTTGGCTGAAATTTTGTACAGAATTCTGCGCAGAACGTCACTGCGCAGAATTTTAAAAGAAAACAAGTTTTATCTTGTGATCCTGGCTCAAGGATTAAAAGAGACAGACTACAGTAAGCGAATCGAGTTTTGTAATTTTTTACAAGAAAAAAAACAATGATGACGAGTTTATCTTAAATAATTAAATGTTCAGCGACGAGGCACAATTTTGTCAATCGGCGCAATGGCTACTTCTATGCTTTGAAAAATTTTCAGTGGATACAAAAAACGCGCTTTCAATAAGTCGTTTCTATAAATGTGTGCATAGTGAGCAACTACATTATTGGAAAACATTAACTGGTAATCGTTATCTTAAATTTATACAAAACGCGTTACCATTATTACTTGAAGACTTTCCTATTCAAATCAAGAGAGACATGTGGTTACAACATGACGGTGCCCTAAGAATTGTAAAGGAACACCTCGACAGAACATATACAGCAAAGTGGATTGGAAGAGACAGCATTATCAGCTGGCCGCCTTGTCGTCTAGATTTTTGTTGAATTTTAAACCATTTAGGTACATCAGTTTTCTAAATACATGAATAACCTCAAATTCTACATTTTGGTAGAATTCCATCATCAACTGCACATTTTTCATTTACAGAAAGGGACAAATAGTATATTACACTACAAGGGCAGAAAGTTGAGATTCCTGCACTGCGGGCTATAATGCGCGCGCATAGCTCTACCAGTGCATGAAAGATACACTTTCTGCCGTGGAATCGCAGCCGGAATCACGTACTTTCGACTGGAGTAGCAAGAAAAAGTTTAAAATGTGACATTTGCTGACAAAATAATAGAGAATGTTCAAAACTAAAATGTACTATTTTAAAGGATTGCGTCAACAACGTAACTTGTATAATGGAATTTAGCAGCACCCTGTATATAATTTTTTTTTTAATTTTTAGTTTAAAAAAATATTTTTAATCCTACTTCTGATGTTTGATTGCAATCTTCCATCTGTTATGTATACGAATGATACATTGTTCACCCTAAACTTTTGTGCTTTTTGTTGTAACGGTCGAATAAGCACTTTCACATCGAATCCTGCAGGAGCAGCGGCTAGGACGTGTCTTGGAGTCTGAAGTTGAATTTGAACGACCCTTCGTGTAAGCCTCGATGGTTTCGACTATTGTGACTTATCCGATAGATTTAATTCGTCATCTTGCACCACATTCAATTACTTGATGCTGAAAAAGACATCTTTGAAGTGTCATCAAATATGCCTTTTGTGAGTATTCGTGTGAAACTGGGCTGAAAATTTATCATTTTTTAGAAGTTTTGTCAAAAATGTCAAAAATTATTAGAAATAAATGACTTCAGAATTTATTTCTGCAACTGTATCATTATAACCGTAGTTTTTGTAAATTTATATAAATTCTCACAGACGGAATCAAGCTTTGTCGCTAAAATAGGTGGAATTTAAAATGTTACTTACAATTATATAATTGAACCAATGAAAAGAAGACTATTATTTTTTTATAATTAGGTGGTTAAAGGTACTTAAAATATTGCATTGTGCAGAAATATAACAAACTTTTCAAATAACTGAACTACGACTAGGTAAAGTGGCCTTAAGCATTGCGATCTTTTTTGATCTATTGTGATCAAACACCTATAGCCAGACAAAACAAAAGCTATCTTCTTTGGGTGGGAGTCAAACCCACGACTTATGTAACGCCAGAATCTGAAGGCACTATCGTCAGCCACCTGACTACCGAGGCCTCCTTTAACTAATTAATCAAAAAAAATTATTTTTTTGAAAATTTTTTTGTAATCAAGAAACACAATCATTATATTTTACATGGTGTTAAAATTCCAATATTTTTTTGAAATTTACAGGAAATGAGAACTGTCAGGAAATGCATTCCAGTTATAAAACTTTTTCCAGAATCGGAAAACTAGGAATTAATGGGATATCTATTCATTTGACGCAACACCGTACGGAAAATGAAAATCGACTAAATTTTCAATGACAGCAAAAATTTGCTTATTTTACGCCAAATCGTATTAGCTAGCAATAGTAGTTTCCTTTTTCACTTAAGCAGAAATCTTGAGAAGCTATTCCTTTTAACAACGTCTGCAGCATATTGAGAAATTTGCTTGAGGAGCTTGAAAGCATCTTATAGCCAACTCAATAATTAATTTTTAAAAAAAAGTAGCCTAACATTTTTTTGTCATCAGTGTTTAGCGATGAGTCCCGCTTTTGTTTATGCGCTAATGTTAGACGAAATTAAGTGAATTTAAATCATACTTTTCTACGTCGTTTAGTGTTATAATTTGGAATTTTTTTTTATATAAGAAAAAGTCGTTTTTGAACTCTCGTTTTTATGTGGACAACATCTTAAAAATTGTTGCGCTGCCATATTGTATTAAGCTGCAAAATGTTATTTTTCAAAAAGATAATGCAACGGTTATACAATAGAGCGCCTAAATTATGACATTATATACTAGCTTTTATGGCCATTACGCTTTCCAGATTTGTCACCTATTGAACATGTTTGGATAAGTACCAAATTGATCAGTTTAATACCTCACGCTCTAAATAATTTAGAAAATTTGCAACGTTCAAACTTCAAATTTTAAGCAGCAACTTTTTTTCGGAATTTGTTGGGTGGGTTGCTGGTATAGATATAAATTCAAAAAGTAGTGGTACCAAACTTGTTGCGTCATCTGCCATCTTGTATTAAAGGGTTATTTTTTGTAAACTTGTTTATTATTAATTTTACACAAAAATAGTTAATGCAAAAGTTTTTTAAAATTAAATATTCTACAACTTTAATTTTTATCAATTTTTTTCTAAGATTAATTTTTTTCGATTTATATGCGTCGGAAATAGAGGGTGAATTTTTGTTTATCGAGTATTTTCAACACAATAAATGTACGACAATCAACAAAAATAAACAAAACAAAATAATAGAACAACGTCAATAATAAATGTGACAATACAATGATAAGATTGTACCCTCACTCTTCTCAGGCATAAATTGAAAAATATCGTTTTTACAAAAAAATTGACAGAGGCCAAAATTGTAGAAAATTTAATTTTGAACAACTTTGTCAATTACATTTTTTTTCTTAAAATTGAAAATTAACGTGATTTTACAATGATTAGATTTTATTCCTTTTTTTTATCTCGGGTATAAATAAAAAAAATCGATTCTACAAAAAAATTGATAAGAATCAAAATTGTAGGAAATTGGATTTTAAACAATTTTTGTGATAACAATTTTTTGTGTAGAATTGAAAATAAATGAGTTATTCAAGAAACAAAAAATTACTTTTTAATTCAAGATGGCGGATGAGGCAACAAGCCTGGTACCAGTGGTACCCTGACTTTTTGAATTTAGACTACTATTGACTCTTCCCCCGAACGAATTACGAAGGAAAATTGCTCTTTGGAATGTTTGTAAATCTCAGCCCATTTTTGAGCTAATTCAACTGGGCTGTATATGGACTATCTGAAAGATTTAAAAGTTACAGCACTGTAAAAAGCAAAAATTATAAAAAAATTGAAATAATTTTCACAAAAAGCACTTTGTATCACAAAATAATCACGCATTTAAACAAAAATTACAGAGAAATGTTTTTTTTTGTTATTTCTTCTTAGTTTTTTAGTTTAAGAATGATAACGATTGATATAGAAACGATAGAGCGCTTAAAGATTAATATATAAACATAGTTTTGTATTATAAAACTAGTCCCATTTTAAAAACTGTAAGGAATAGGAAGATAAAGTTAATCTTAAATTAATAATTTTTAGTATTGACACAAAAGCGTTGTACGTTGTTATTTTACAATAACGTTGACAAAAACGTCAAATTGTTTTTCGAATATTTTTAACACAATAAATGTACGACAATCAACAACAAAAATAATAGAACAACGTCAAAAATAAATGTGACAATACAATGATAAGATTGTACCCTCACCCTTCTCAGGCATAAATCGAAAAATATCGATTCTACGAAAAAATTGACAGAGACCAAAATTGTAGAAAGTTTAATTTTGAACAACTTTGTTAATTACATTTTTTTTCTTAAAATTGAAAATTAACGTGATTATACAATGATTAGATTTTATCCCTATTTTTATCTCGGGTATAAATAAAAAAAAATCGATTCTACAAAAAAATTGACAAGAATCAATATTGTAGGAAATTGGATTTTAAACAATTTTTGTGATAACAATTTTTTCTGTAAAATTGAAAATAAATGAGTTATTCAAGAAACAAAAAATAACTTTTTAATTTAAGATGGCGGATGAGGCAACAAGCCTGGTACCAGTGGTACCCTGACTTTTTGAATTTATACTACTATTGACCCTTCCCCCTAACGAATTACGAAGGAAAATTGCTGCTTGGAATGTTTGTAAATCTCAGCCCATTTTTAAGCTAATTCAACTGGGCTGTATATGGGCTATCTGAAATATTTAAAAAGTTAGAGCACTGTAAAAAGTAAAAAATTAAAAAAATTTACAAAAAGCACTTTATATCACAAAATAATGATTCATTTAAACAAAAACTGAAGAGAAATGTTTTTTTTTTGTTATTTCTTCTTAGTTTTTTAGTTTAAGAATGATAACGATTGGTATAGAAACGATAGAGCGCTTAAAGATTAATACATAAACATAGTTTTGTATTATAAAATTAGTCCCATTTTAAAAACTGTAAGGAATATGAAGATAAAGTGAATCTTAAATTAATAATTTTTAGTATTGACACAAAAGCGTTGTACGTTGTTATTTTACAATAACGTTGACAAAAACGTCAAATTGTTTTTCGAATATTTTCAACACAATAAATGTACGACAATCAACAAAAAAAAAACAAAACAAAATAATAGAACAACGTCAACAATAAATGTGACATCACAATGATAAGATTTTACCCTCACTTTTCTCAGGCATAAATCAAAAAATATTGATTCTACAAAAAAATTGGCAAAGACCAAAATTGTAGAAAGTTTAATTTTGAACAACTTTGTTAATTACATTTTTTTTCTTAAAATTGAAAATTAACGTGATTATACAATGATTAGATTTTATCCCTATTTTTATCTCGGGTATAAATAAAAAAAATCGATTCTACAAAAAAATTGACAAGAATCGATATTGTAGGAAATTGGATTTTAAACATTTTTGCGATAACAATTTTTTGTGTAAAATTGAAAATAAATGAGTTATTCAAGAAACAAAAAATAACATTTTAATTCAAGATGGCGGATGAGGCAAAACGCCTGGTACCAGTGGTACCCTGACTTTTAGACTACTATTGACCCTTTCCTCGAACGACCTCCAAAAGAAAATTGCTGTTTGGAATGTTTGTAAATCTCAGCCCATTTTTGAGCTAATTCAACTGGGCTGTATATGGGCTATCTGAAAGATTTAAAAACTTACAGCACTGTCAAAAGTAAAAAATTTTGAAAAATTGAAATATTTTTCACAAAAAGCAGTTTATATCATAAAATAATGACTCATTTAGACAAAAATTAAAGAGAAATGTTTTCTTTTTGTTATTTCTTCTTAGTTTTTTAGTTTAAGAATGATAACGATTGATATAGAAACGATAGAGCGCTTAAAGATTAATATTTAAACATAGTTTTGTATTATAAAATTAGTCCCATTTTAAAAACTATAAGGAATATGAAGATAAAGTTAATCTTAAATCAATCTTTGTTAGTATTGACACAAAAGCGTTGTACGTTGTTATTTTACAATAACGTTGACAAAAACGTCAAATTGTTTATCGAATATTTTCAACACAATAAATGTACGACAATCAACAAAAAAAAAACAAAACAAAATAATAGAACAACGTCAACAATAAATGTGACAATACAATGATAAGATTTTACCCTCACTCTTCTCAGGCATACATAGAAAAATATCGATTTGACAAAAAAATTGACAGAGACCAAAATTGTAGAAAGTTTAATTTTGAACAACTTTGTTAATTACATTTTTTTTCTTAAAATTGAAAATTAACGTGATTATACAATGATTAGATTTTATCCCTATTTTTATCTCGGGTATAAATAAAAAAAAATCGATTCTACAAAAAAATTGACAAGAATCAATATTGTAGGAAATTGGATTTTAAACAATTTTTGTGATAACAATTTTTTCTGTAAAATTGAAAATAAATGAGTAATTCAAGAAACAAAAAATAACTTTTTAATTCAAGATGGCGGATGAGGCAACAAGTCTGGTACCAGTGGTACCCTGACTTTTAGACTACTATTGACCCTTCCCTCGAACGAATTCCGAAAGAAAATTGCTGTTTGGAATGTTTGTAAATCTCAGCCCATTTTTGAGCTAATTCAACTGGGCTGTATATGGGCTATCTGAAAGATTTAAAAACTTACAGCACTGTCAAAAGTAAAAAATTTTGAAAAATTGAAATAATTTTCACAAAAAGCAATTTATATCATAAAATAATGACTCATTTAGACAAAAATTAAAGAGAAATGTTTTCTTTTTGTTATTTCTTCTTAGTTTTTTAGTTTAAGAATGATAACGATTGATATAGAAACGATAGAGCGCTTAGAGATTAATATTTAAACATAGTTTTGTATTATAAAATTAGTTCCATTTTAAAAACTGTAAGGAATATGAACATAAAGTTAATCTCAAATCAAATCAATCTTTGTTGGTATTGACACAAAAGCGTTGTACGTTGTTATTTTACAATAACGTTGACAAAAACGTCAAATTGTTTATCGAATATTTTTAACACAATAAATGTACGACAATCAACAAAACAAAATAATAGAACAAC
This sequence comes from Lagria hirta, assembly GCA_947359425.1. NCBI lineage: Eukaryota > Metazoa > Arthropoda > Insecta > Coleoptera > Tenebrionidae > Lagria > Lagria hirta. The sequence continues at coordinate 50,205,253 of OX375794.1, forward strand.
GTCAACAATAAATGTGACAATACAATGATACGATTTTATCCTCACCCTTCTCAGGCATAAATCGAAAAATATCGATTCTACAAAAAAATTGACAGAGACCAAAATTGTAGAAAATTTAGTTTTGAACAACTTTTTTCATTACATTTTTTTTCTTAAATTTGAAAATTAACGTGATTATACAATGATTAGATTCGATCCCTTTTTTTATCTCGGGTATAAATAAAAAAAAATAAGGGTACCAGTGGTACCCTGACTTTTAGACTACTATTGACCTTTTCCCCTAACGAATTACGAAGGAAATTGCTGCTTGGAATGTTTGTAAATCTCAGCCTATTTTTAAGCTAATTCAACTGGGCTGTATATGGGCTATCTGAAATATTTAAAAAGTTACAGCGCTGTAAAAAGTAAAAAATTAAAAAAAATTACAAAAAGCACTTTATATCACAAAATAATGACTCATTTAAACAAAAACTGAAGAGAAATGTTTTTTTTTGTTATTTCTTCTTAGTTTTTTAGTTTAAGAATGATAACGATTGGTATAGAAACGATAGAGCGCTTAAAGATTAATACATAAACATAGTTTTGTATTATAAAATTAGTCCCATTTTAAAAACTGTAAGGAATATGGAGATAAAGTGAATCTTAAATCAATCATTTTTAGTATTGACACAAAAGCGTTGTGCGTTGTGCGTTGTTATTTTACAATAACGTTGACAAAAACGTCAAATTGTTAGAGCTAGTTATTTTTGTAAACTGAATGTTATTAAATAAGCTAAGCAAACACAATATAAAACTATGTCGAGTACTAACTTATAAAAGTCATTTGTTTTTTGCCTATTTTCTTGTTTTGACAAAACTTCTATTCTTATTGTGAATGGAGCAATTTTACGGTTTTCATTATACCTGAAAATGCTTTTTAGCTGAAGAAATATTAGATAATTAGCGAAATTGCCGTCTTGATATTTTATGACTGTGAAACTTCCTAACTCGATGACGGAAATGAGGAAAATACGTTTCTGTCAACGAATTTAACTAATATAATATGACTGGAAATAAAGCTCCGTTTTTTTTTTGCTTCTATTTCCACCCTATTATCGGCATTTTAGCGGTTTCGAAGCAAAAAAATTTGTCGTGGAATGCTAAATTTTTTAGTATTAATAAGACAGAAGAGGGAATCTTGTAAAATAGCTGCGGTTATTATATTAAAATGAAAAATATACAAAAGCGTTTTATTGAAATCCAGCAGAAAACACAAAATCGAAAAAGGTCGTGTTTACTCGGCCAGGTAATAATCAAATTTAACCCTTACAAAGGTCAGAGCTTTCCTCGCTTTTCAAACGCTACTGACAATGAAGATTTCAATACCAATTAATTTTCACTTGCAAAAAAATCAATCAATGCTTTTATGCCGTTGAGATTTAAAAAATCAAAAATGAAAAAAAAAATACTGCAATTTACATTATAAGTGAGATAAATTAATTAGTATCTTTTTAATAAATACTCATTTTCTAGTATTTTAATTTGCTGATTTTTTTTGGCACACTCTGTTAAAAACAAAAATTAAAGTAAAAACAAAAAACAATTGTTACGGTTTAAAAATGTAAAGGCGGTTGAATTAATGGTAGCTTGTTTAAAAGCGATTTTATTCATACTGAACCAGAGGGCATGCGAACTTTAAGTTGTCATTTTAAAATGTAGAAAGAATTGTAATGTAATTACAATATAATGTAAATGTAATTTGAGAGACAATGGTGGTCTTTTTGACCTCACTTTTTTACAAAGGATGCATAGTTTCACATAGAAGGATCTATTAAATCTCAGAAATTTTAGGTTATGGGCTACCGAAAATTCTCAAAGATTGAGGTGCTACTTTGTTTTTTGAAAATTGGGTTTTGGGTAGCTATGTCCAAAAGACGTATTATTAGTCTTTTTTTTTAACAAAAACGTCAATGTTCGTGTTTTTGTCAATATTTTAACGCAATTCATAAGGCAATTTTATACTTTACACATTACAAAAGAAATGGCGCATCTAAAGAAAACCGCCAGATCTCTTTTCAAAGCTTCTGAGAATTTTTTTATTATAAAGTTTATATATGAAAAAACTGTTTCTTTTTCATTAAAAATTGCGTAATTTGAAAAAAATGCAGTTTTTATAATAATTAAAAAAATTTTAAAATCTATATAAAATTTAGTATTTTGTTATTATGATGTTTATATATGAAAAAAACTGTTTTTCTAAATAGATTGGAAATTGCGAAATTTAAAAAAAATTTCGCAAGATATTTTTTAAAAATAATTTTGAAAATCTATTAAGAAAATTCAAAAAGATTTTTGAGAAATCTTCTGTAATTTCTTGTAATTTTTTATTACCATGGTTATATATGGTACAAACTGGTACTTCTCTAAGTGAGAAATTGCTTAATTCGAAGAAATTGCGTTTTTTTTTATAATAATTTTTAAAAAATTTAAAAGATTTTAAAGATTTTTGAGCATTTTTCTATAAATTTTTATTATGATGATTATATATAAAAAAAGTTGGTAATTTTTTTAGATTAGAAATTGCGTAATTTGAAGAAAAAGTATTTTTTTATAACAATTTATAAATTTTTTTTTTAAATTTAAAAATTTTTTTAAATTTTTTATTATGATGGTTATATATTGTAAAAACATTTTTTTGTTAGAAATTGGGTAATTTGAAGAAAATGCATTTTTTATGATTTTAAAAATCTAAAAGCCTTAAAAAATTGGAAAATTTTTAAAGATTTTGTTAGAATTTAACAATCCTTTAAAAAATTTACAGAGATTTTTTCAAAATCAAAAAAAATTAGAAAAACGTAATTATTTCTAATAAATTTCTGAAAAATAGTTTGAAAAATGTATAGAGAATTTTTTAAGAATAATTTTGAAAATCTTTTAAGAAAATTTAAAAAGTTTTAAAGATTTTTGAGAATTCTTCTGTAATTTCTTGAAATTTTTTATTATTATGGTTATATATATGGTACAAACTGGTATTTCTCTAAGTTAGAAATTGCTTAATTCAAAGAAATTGCGTTTTTTTTTTATAATAATTTTTAAAAAATTCAAAAGATCTTAAAGATTTTTGAGCATTATTCTATGATTTTTTATTATGATGATTATATATAATAAAAGTTGGTATTGTTTTAGATTAGAAATTGCGTAATTTGAAACAAATTAATTTTTTTATAACAATTTATATATATTTTTTTTAAATTCAAAAATTTTTAAGAATTTTTTAAATTTTTTATTATGATGGTTATATATTGTAAAAACTAGTTTTTTTTTGTTAGAAATTGGGTAATTTGAAGAAAATGCATTTTTTATGATTTTGAAAATCTAAAAAGCCTTAAAAAATTGGAAATATTTTAAAGATTTTGTTAGAATTTTTAGATATTTTTTTTAAAAACTCTTCTAAGACTTTTCCAAAAATTTGTCAAAATTTTTTTCTTAATCTTTTTTTTAACAATCATTTAAAAAATTTACAGAGATTTTTTAAAAATCAAAAAAAAATAGAAAAACGTAGTTATTTCTAAAATATTTCTGAAAAATAGTTTGAAAAATGTATAGAGCTTTTCCTAGAGCAACTTAAGAACTCCTTTTAACTTTCGTCTTAAAAAAACGCATTTTTTAAGAATAATTTTGAAAATCTTTTAAGAAAATTCAAAAAGTTTTAAAGATTTTTGAGAATTCTTCTGTAATTTCTTGTATTTTTTTATTACCATGATTATATATGGTACAAACTGGTATTTCTCTAAGTTAGAAATTGCTTAATTCGAAGAAAGTGCGTTTTTTTTTTATAATAATTTTTAAAAAATTCAAAAGATTTTAAAGATTTTTGAGCATTTTTCTATGATTTTCTATTATGATGATTATATATAATAAAAGTATTTTTTTAGATTAGAAGTTGCGTAATTTGAAGAAAAATAATTTTTTTTAACAATTTATAAATTTTTTTTTAAATTCAAAAATTTTTAAGAATTTTTTTAAATTTTTTATTATGATGGTTATATATTGTAAAAACTAGTTTTTTTTTGTTATAAATTGTGTAATTTGAAGAAAATGCATTTTTTATGATTTTGAAAATCTAAAAAGCCTTAAAAAATTGGAAAATTTTTAAAGATTTTGTTTGAGTTTTTAGACATTTTTTTCCAAAAACTCTTCTAAGACTTTTCCAAAAATTTGTCTAAATTTTTTTCTTAACAATTTTCTAAAACATTTACAGAGATTTTTCAAAAATCAAAAAAAATTAGAAAAACGTAATTATTTCTAAAAATTTTCTGAAAAATAGTTTGAAAAATTTATAGAGCTTTTCCTAGAGCAACTTAAGAACTTCTTTTAACTTTCGTCTTAAAAAAAATGTTAAAAACTGGGTTTTCTTTGGCTAGAAAGAAATTGGAAAATTAAAAAAACTGTATTTTTTATGATTTCAAAAATCTAGAAAAAACAAAAAATTTAAAAATTATTTTTTTTTAAAAATTGTTAAGTTTAAATAATATAACAATCTTCTAAGCTTTTTCTGAACATTAAATACGTTTTTCTTTTGAAAAAGCTTCATTTAAAAAAAACTGTAAGAAAAGTTAAATTGTTGATATTTAGAGCAGAGATTTCGACGTTTTGTCAAACTTTTAGCATACACCCTGTGTATATCTAAGACCACTTTTGTTACAAACTAGACCTCAAACGTTAAAATACTATTAATTAATAAAAAATAAATCTGAATCTTAAATTTAAAGAAAAAAAAATTTTTTATAACTTTGTTATACATTCTGTATATATCTAAGACCACTTTCTCTACAAAACAGACCTTAGAATTAATTGTAATTTTATTAGAAAAATCCGCCATTTTATTTTTTAATTGACATTTGTCGTTGGTATAGAAAAGAGAAATTACTTCTACAAAACTTAAATAATATTCAACAATGATATTAACTCTTCAATGTTTTTTTTAATCGAGGAAAGAAGAAAATTTGTGAGTATCAGGAGAAAGTGGGGTTACTAACCCACATCTTTAGCTAACTCACTATAATCTATATATATATAAAAAAAAGTCGTGTTTGTTACAACACTTATAACTCGAGAACGGCTGGACCGATTGCCATGGTTTTTGATTTGTTGGATTTGTTTCCGTCCCGAATAGCAGAATACATCTTAAAAACAATGAAAACTCGATATTTGTAATGAATACTTAATCATTTCAATAGATGCTGATTTGTTTATTACATGTCAAACATTTGTTGTCCAATCCTGTCAAATAGTGTAACAACTATTTTTTTTGGAGCTTATGGCCTCGCTGCTGAGACCTTTAAGCCACAACTTTATTTTTTTCTGAAGACATCATGTGTGCGTTGAGAAATTTATTTTTTGTAAAATGTCTACAAAGTTCAGGTACTGTTTTATTTGTTTTCAATTCCCGAAAATAATACCTAAGATTTATTCTACAGTAAAAACATAAAATCATCGGAAAGGAACGGAGTTTAGGGAATAAAAAATCAGTTGGTAAAGGTTATAAGATTAAGGAAAAAAAAATCTACAGGTTAACAAAAGTGTAAATGTCTTTTTATTGGTTGTCTATGATTTTTCTTGATAAGCTATTCATACGTAGTGGTTATATACTCTTTGAGCTATTGTCTATGTCTCGAAAGTTCAGGCACTGTTATTATATTTGGTGGTTTTATGCGAGTGCACATTTTAATAACAATACCGCGTCCTAGAAGATCTAATCTTTCCCAGCGAAGCCGTAATGCAATTTAGGCAACGGAATATCGCGAGTCAATTATCTGCGAGAAATTGCACGCGTCGATACTTTAAGGAAAATTTAAAGATGAGGAAGTTCTTATTTCAAGGATTTCGATGATCCCAACGGATATGCCCTTTGAGTTTAAACGAATTCAATTCCCGATTCGTCTTGCCTTCGTCATGACGATCAACAAATCACAGAGCCAATCCTTGACTATTTGTGGCCTCAATCTAGAAAATACATGTTTTTCTCATGGTCAATTGTACGTGGCATGCTCACGTGTCGGCAAACCATCCGCTTTATTTGTTCTTGCGCCTGACCAAAAAACAAAGAATGTCGTTTACCACAAAGTGCTTGAATGAAAATCCTATTAATGAATTAATCCGAGTTTTATTTTTTGTTCCCAATTTGCGCAACATAGTTTTCAATCATTTTTTTCTGACATGAGTTTGAAGTACTTAATTATTATTTTTTATTTTTTTTAATTTTTATTCTCATTCTGTATGTATGTTTTCATCATCATTCATCATAATAAAATACTTTTTTGTTTCTATCTATATAAATATATTATTTTGTATCATTGTTTTACGTTCATCAAAGCCTAAATTAGTTCAGCTAAAAAGTAACACGACATTCATTGACTGTTAGGCGGTACGAAGTTCGCCGGGTCAGCTAGTAACATATATATAGTTTTTCCGTCCGTTTTACGTATGTTTTTTATTTCAACGCTGACTTGATAGAAGGTTTTTTTGATCGTCCATAAACTATTTAGATCAACCCTTGCCTTGAAATTTTGAAAGTATTATGTTTATTTTTTGATTATTTTATACGCAGATGCAGGCGTGTCATTGGATGAGCTTTGACGTTTGACTTGCTTGACAATGAATCAAGTAAATCCTGCGCAGCAGGAGTTGATCTAAATAATTTATGAAAGCACGGTATATTTTAGAACAAATAGTAATAAAAAAACTTAAAAGCTTGACAAAATAGACACACTATATTTAGAAGTTTTAACTACTCCCTTCAACCCATTATTTCTAAGAACCACGAACTTTTTCCATCAAAATGGTTGGTTCTTTACAACTTCCATTGTATCCTGGATGTTGGTAAGCTTATTACTATAAAAAATTTAATCAATTTTCAACGTTTGATGTTGTCTATTATACAATAATTATGAAATAATAATATATTTCTATTTTTAGAAACTATTCAATTTTCTATGATTATAATAACAATCTAGTGTAATTTCCATGCAAGAAAAGACGTATTGTGTGATATTATAATAATAATAATAAAAATGTCTTTTCAATTTTCTTTTTATTGAAAAATTCTATTTAGTTTTCTGATTTAGATTAGTAAAGTGCTTTAGCATTTTTATAAGAATGAATTTTTTTATGCTAAAGTACATACATTCATTCGCAGAATTTATTCATGAGTTTATTGTATCTACATAATCGCAAGGTTTGCTTAAGGGAGAGCCGTCAGAATTTCCCCTCAAAAGAAAAGTAAATTTATCCAGCTATTAGCCCATTGAGTGTGTTGGAAGCTTTCAAACTTAAGAAAATATTTGGTTTGAGTTTTCTCTGTTTTGAAACCACCATGTTTTCACATTGAAGCAATTTATTGTTGAATCACACATTGACCCCGGAACGTTGTTCAAATATTTAGATATAGTGCTGATTTTATTATTTTTGATTCTGTGATGAAGAAATTTCGCTTTTTAAGTGATTTTTACGTCAAATGCGGCAAAAAACAACTTAAAGCTTAAATAATCTTCAAAATATGACATTTATTTTAATAGAACGAGATGGCAGACTTACTAGATCTTAACTTATAAATCAATCCCTTAATTTTTGTAATTTTTTTCTTCAAATTTAATTATTTACAATCTGCTAGATGCCGAAAATTCATCATAATAACGGCCTAGTAAACTGTCAGTTTCAGATTTCTTAGTTATGTTGAAAATATCTGCTATTTTGTCGATTGTCTGTGATTTTGTGAATAACCTCTTTTCACGTTTGATTTGTCAATTTCGGCGTTTTGTGGATCTTTTCAAAATCCGAAAATGCCAAAATGACACAATTTGTCACTTTGGGTGCTAATCTTGGCCATGCGGAACAAGATTATATATTCCGAATTAACGTGAAACTGATGGAACCCTTACAGCAAGTCAAACCAACCCTCTAATTCTAAACTATAAATTCTTGGAAAGATGTTAGAAACCGATTTTTTTCTGAGCCAAAACTGATGAAGCCGACGATGGTGAATTTTGTGTCTCAAATGTCATTCAGAATGAAAAGTCACAATTTTATTGACAAGCTACGCCCATACAAAATAATTTTAACATTTTATTTTATTTTGTACATGAACTGTTCAAAAAGATTATTCAAATGCTTTGAAATGGTTTTAAACATTTTCAGCACAAAATATGAATTATTTTCGATAATTTTTAATTTAAAAATATTTAAACGTCTTTAAAAATAGTTTTAAGCATTTTTAATAATTTTTTAAAGTTTAAATTATATTTTTAATAAGTTTTAAAAGTTTTTAGAATTTTTTAAGAATTTTTCAATAACTTTTAGAAAATTTTATTGAACTTCTATTTAATTTTTAAAATTTAATAATACGTTCAAAAAATTTTAAAAGTACAAATGAATTACTTAAAAGTGATTGAAAAGATTATTTAAATGCTTTGAAATGGCTTAAAACATTTTCAACACAAAATTTGAATTATTTTCAATAATTTTAATTTTGAAAATATTTAAACGTCTTTAAAAAATGTTTTGAGCATTTTTATTAAATTTTTAAGGTTTAATTTATATTTTTAATAAGTTTTAGAATTTTTTAAGAATTTTTCAACAACTTTAAAAAATGTTATTAAACTTTTTATATTTAATTTTTAAAATTTCTTAATACGTTTAAAAAATTTTAAAAGTACAAATGAATTACTAAAAACTGCTTAAAAGGATTATTTGAATGCTTTGAAATGGTTTAAAACATTTTCATCACAAAATTTGAATTATTTTTAATAATTTTGAATTTCAAAATATTTAAACGTCTTTAAAAATTGTTTTAAGCGTTTTTAATAATTTTTTAAGACTTAATTTATGTTTTGTTAAGTTTTAGAATATTCTGAGAATTTTTTAATAGTTTTTAAAAAAATTTATTAATCTTTTTATATGTAATTTTTAAAATTAAAAAATTCGTTTAAAAATTATCAAAAGTACAATTAAATTACTAAAAAATAATTAAAAAGATCATCTGAATGCTTTGAAATGATTTGAAACATTTTCAACACAAAATTTGAATTATTTTCAATAATTTTCAATTTAAAAATATTTAAACGTTTTTAAAAAGTGTTTTAAGCATTTTTATTAATGTTTTAAGGTTTAATTTATATTTTTATTAAGTTTTAAAAGTTTTTTAGAATTTTTTAAGAATTTTTCAATAACTTTTAAAAAATGTCATTAAACTTTTTATATTTAATTTTCAAGATTTAATAATACGTTTAGAAAATTTTAAAAGTACAAATGAATTACTGAAAACTGTTTAAAAAGATTATTTAAATTAGAGGACAAAGAGGCTTTAAGCAGTGCGGCAAACATTTTGTGCTACTTAAGAAGACTTTGCTACATTAAAAATTGTGAGGCTATTTCGGACTTATCAGGTAAAACATTTTTAGCCGTCATCTGAATTTTAAGTAGAATACAGAAATTCTGTTTTTGTCTATTATCGATATTAATTGATAATTTTTGATATTATTTTTTGGATTAGAATTAGACAAATTATGTTAGACAAATGTTTTCAACTAAATTTGAAATCAAATGACTGTTTTGAGAAACCAACTGTTAACAACATAATTTTTCAAAGCCTAAATGTAATTTATATAAAAATGAATTTTTATATATAATTTAAATAAAAAAAAAATTCAAATCGAAAAAGACTTCTTAGAATAGAGGTTTTATAAAAGGTATTAACGCACGTGTTCTATAGAAAACTCGCCTGCGACTCGTTCTCGATGCGCCAAATCAAGTCGTATAAAGCTAGTTCTTTAATATATTAAGTTATTTATTTTATTAATTCAAACAAATTTTTTTTTGGTTTAATTTCTATCACTAATTAAATGAATAAACTGATAATTAATTAAATTAAATTATATTTTTCAAATTCTTAGATTTTTACGTGTTAGCCGTCTTCAAAAAAATGAGAAGGTTTTCAATTTGACTGTATTTTTAATAATTTTAATTTAATAATCTTTTTTTTATTCAAAAACCAATTTTTAAATTTGATCAAGATCTAAATTGCAGTTTTCAACTGTTTTTTGATAATTAATTTTTTTGACATCAATTTTTGGCAATGACTTTTTTGAAAAATTTAGAAAATCGATTATAATGTAATTAATTATTAAATCATCTATTCAATCAATTTAAGCAAATTACGTTATAAAGCAATTTGTTTAAATTAATTGAACAATTCAAATACTAATTAATTATATAAAAGGAACTTTTTTCCAAATTTTAATATTGTTATATTATTTTTATTAACAGTTGTAAGTGCCTGAAAACGCATTAATAAAAATAAAAAACTACTATGTAGATTTTTATCAAATTATATGGGACCACATAAAAAGCACCAGCTTTCAAATAAGAAACAAAATATAAAATTCGTCTATATAATAAAAAAAAAGTTCTGACATAGCACACATAGAGAAAAAAAAAGTTGAACGAAAAACTTTTAATTTTTTTTGAATTATCGAAAAAATATGATACAACTACAACTATAACATAACCTACAATTTTAGCATAATTTATAAATTACTTAATAAATTTTAGTAAGAAATGTCAGTTATTAATTACTATTAATTACATTATTGTTACGTCAAAATTTGATCATATGCATTATCTTAACACAAAAAAGTGCAATGTTTTAGATAAAGTATAGTACTTGACTCGCGTGTCATGATCCAAACAAAAACTTTTATCTGACCTCACCACTAACAAGATTTCGCATTAAATAAACTACATTGCTGAGAATTATATTATTCAAAACATTTTATTTACAGTGCTTTTGTGACGCACATAACAAATAAACTGTTTAATTGGCAATTTTTACAGTTCTGTTACTTTTGTGTCAACAGAGCTTACTAATAATTTTGACTTTACAAAGTGAACCGCTAGTTTAAAGGTCCTTGAGCACGTTGTGAAAGATAAACTTACAGATGTGTAGCAACATTTTTTTACCATTACAGACAGTTACCTAGTTACAAATTCACATTTGTGAAATATTTATTTATCAAAAAAAAACAGGGTTTTTTGATTTCTATTGTTATTTATGCTTTAAATTTTTGATTGAAAAGTGATATCACAAATAAAAAAAAAGTGAAAAAAGCAAATAAATTCCAAGTCAATTTATCTCACGAAAAAAAAGAGGATCAGATCCCTTCTGAAACAATAACGGTTCAAAGGAGTGCTATGACCCAGCAAATCAACACAAATACTTTCTGCAAACTGGAAGCGATACATTTCATATCCGAGCATTTTCTCGTCATTTATCTGATCTGAAAAGATCACATCTGAAAGTTGTACAATACGATCACCTCGGGCTTCCAGCTCCAGCTTTTGCTGGGAAACGAATAAAGTGTGGAAAAAGAGGAAGATGAGACGGGACAGAATGGCAGTCGACCGAAAAATCCTTTGGGATTTAAAATCGATGATTTTGTTGGTGCTATGACGCCTCCAGAATTGCATCCGAGTAAAAAGTGAGAGTTTCGAGACTGAACTCCCGAAATCAGTTCGTCTAAACTTTCGGCAGACTTTCAGTCTCATTTAACTTTTCCGTTTACAAACAAAAAACTAAACACATTTTACATCAATTCTCTTACTTAACGAAGCAAAAAAGAAAAAAATATATTCTCCTTTTTTGATGTTGGAAGTTGCCATTAGCAAGTTCAGCAGGTCGTTGCGCTCTTATACGTCCCCAAAAGGCAGTAATTGAGTAAACGTTAACAGAAGAGATTCGTTAATTCTAACCATTTTACGAGCATCTAAGGATTCGATTGATGACAATTAATTCCAGAGTCTAAAGACCAAACTTCTAAATTTACTCTAATAGAGTGTTACAACTCCTCAAGAGAACGGAATTAAAACTTTAGTTTAGTCACAGATCACAAAACTTTCCAGATTTTCCCTCCAACTCTCCCTTTATAATTTACAAAAAAAAAAACACAAAATGAACCGAAAAATATGTAAAAAAATCTTTTACCCGAATTCAGAATTGTAATTGGATAATAACAAAAAATGTAAAAGGTAGGTATTATGCATCTTCCCTCTCTTGGGCGCAAAAACCTAGCCTACTTATACGACGTCGTTATCTATCGTTTTTTGATTAATCTTCAATTGTTTTATGAAATGTCATTTTTTTCTTTCAAGTTTAGTGTGCATTTGAGCAAGTGCGGGGTTTTTTCGATTTAGAAAAACCATGAAAATATGCCAATAAAGCATTTTTTTATTGGCATGGTATTAGATTGTTTGTAGCTTCTGCTGCAGCTTGCAAGAACTCCGGTAATTGTGTGTCACTAGAGTCACTATTAGACATCTTCAATCTATTTCAAGTTTTCAAAAGCAAGCACGACATTAACAATTTTTGTTTTAATAACAGTCAATTTCGGTCATGTCAAACTGGGCAACTTGATTTTTTTAATATTATTTGAACACGTTTACAGTAATAATTATATTATGAGCGATTGTTGGTAAAAAAGTATATAAAGCTTAACGATGTGTTGCATTTCTGCCTCGAAATAAAGATTACTTCGGCGCTTCGCGTCTTTAGCAACTTCTTAATTTCTCGACAGAAATGCAACACTTTTCCACCATGGTATGTAATGTGCTATTTTTGAATTGTAGTGAGAATGTAATCGCGCAATAAATTTAGATTGCCTGTACAAGTTCAAAATATACACTTTTTATTTTTCCGACAGGTGTGGCGCTCTTTTTTGCTAATTTTCTCCCTCTCAACTTTCTCGTTTCTCTCTACTCCCAAGTTTCTTTCCATTATTCATTTAAAACTGATACATTTTGTACATTCCATCTTATTTTATTTTTAATTATCCGGTTTCCTTCTTTCTTCTTTCATCTACTTTTTGTATTTATTTAATCCTGTTTCTCCCTTTCATTATGAATAAAAAATTTCTACGCTTTCTTCTCTCTTTTCCTTCATTTCTACACACCTCTTTCTTATATGATTCATCTCTATATAATTGGATCCTCTTTTCTTTTTTTTTTTCGCCCATTATCGGTTTTCTGCATATGAATTTTGTTCTCAATCTTTTTTTGCGTTTTATTTTCTGGTATTAAATATTTTGGTTAAGTATTTTCTCATACCGTTCATTTTTGTAACTTTTCTCTTTTGGTCTAGCATGTCGCTGTCTTTATCTGATAGTTCTTTACTCACACACATCTTTTTCTCGTTTTAGGCATCTTATGTGATTTATTTTTCTTTTTCTTGTTTTATTCTTTTTTATGTCATAGACTCTTGTGCATCTTCTGCAATATTTTTCTATTCTTTCATGCACAATTCACATTTTACTCACTGATTTTCACTTCCTCCAGCTTCCAGCACAATATACCTCTAATATTGTTTATTTAATGATATTTCTGTTTTAGGTATTCGTTGTTGACTGTTTCTGTTTATCTTGTTTTAACTCATCTTCAAACAGCACGTTTTTTTCAATTTTCTTTTGAAATCAAGTTCAAATTTTCTCTATTCCTTCAATATTTTAATTCTTTTGTTTTCTTTTATCCCTCATTTGTTTTTAAAATAATCTATTATTGTTTTTCAATAATAGAATAAACTTTTTTCCTGGTTATGTTTTTGCAAAAGTTTCCTCTGGGTCTTCCGGATATATATAAATTTTCTCTCGTATTTAAGATAATAGTTATAAAAAAATAAGTGAAAACAATAGCATAAATCAATAAACTTTAGAAATATGAAAACACATCATTGGCCGAACAAAAACAAAAATTTGAAACATCTAAATCTTTGAACTCAAATGCTTTAACTAGCGCTATACGATTAGATTTTGCAAAATAATGCTACCTCCATCAAGGATGTTATTCATGTAACAAATAAATTTTAAAAATTAAATATAAAAAGTTGAATGAAATTTTTTTTAAAAAATATTAAAAAGCTTTAAAAACTTATTAAAAATATAAATTGAACCTTAAAAAATTATTAAAATGCTTAAAACTATTTTTAAAGACGTTTAAATATTTTTAAATTAAAAATTATCGAAAATAATTTAAATTTTGTATTAAAAATGTTTTAAATCATATCAAAGCATTTAGATAATTAAATTTTAAATTATTTTTTAGTAATTTAATTGTACTTTTGATAATTTTTAAACGAATTTTTTTATTTTAAAAATTAAATATAAAAAGATTAATAAAATTTTTTAAAAACTTTTAAAAAATTCCCAGAAATTTCTAAAACTTATTAAAAATATAAATTAAATCTTAAAAAATTATTAAAAACGCTTAAAACAATTTTTAAAGACGTTTAAATATTTTTAAATTGAAAATTATTGAAAATAATTCAAATTTTGTGATGAAAATGTTTTAAACCATTTCAAAGCATTTAAATAATCATTTTAAGCAATTTTTAGTAATTCATTTTGTACTTTTAAAAAATTTTAAACGTATTTTTAAATTTTAAAAATAAAATATAAAAACTTCAATAAAATTTTTTAAAAGTTGTTGAAAAATTTTTAAAAAATTCTAAAAAACTTTAAAAACTTATTAAAAATATAAATTAAACCTTAAAAAATTATTAAAATTGCGTAAAACAAATTTTAAAGAGGTTTAAATATTTTTTGTTTGAAAATTTTTAAAAATAATTCAAATTTCGTGTTTAAAATGTTTAAAACCATTTAAACCATTCATCCTATCTTGGCACGTATTTTTTTTTAAATATGTTATTAGTATCTTAAATAAAAAGTTAAAAATTAAGGCGCGTATTTTTTTATTGATTTGACAATAATTTTTTAAATGAAAAGTTGAAAATTAGTTATAAAATGACATTGACATTTGACGTAATTATGACACTTATGCTATTTCAACCTTCAAAAATTAAAATCAACTATAAAGGGCACTGCTTCTATAGATCAATATTCTTCTGCGATTAGAAAAAAGAAATTGGGAAAAAGGTATATTTGAAATGATAATAATTTTGAGGTTAAATAAAGCTAAATTTCAGGTTTTTGATAGTTTGATAGTATTGTTGATTGTTATGGTTTATTATTGTTGATTGCTCATCTTTTGGTATAAAACGTATTTTGGGAATATTCCGGCTACATTAGTTGATATAAACTGTTATCTGATTCGTCACAAAAAAAAACACGCTAGGGGATTATACGTAGTCAAACGCACCAAGGCACTAGTTGAATTATCTGTGAATTTAGAAATTAATCATTAGAAATTTGTGTCATAAAACACACACAAGCATCTGGTCAGGCAAACTAATCTAAAAGTATGTGAGACTGTACGAATGAATGCAGGTGAGAAGGACTATAGCATAGATTGCCAGTTAGGTAATGCAATTTTGAGTTCTGTGACAAATTACTTTGGGACCTTCATCCACTGTAGTCACGATTGTTCATAATAATTTTTTGAGCGTTGTCTTCTTTATCTTAGCGGGGGAAAGAAATAGTTGAGAGACAGGGTGGCACTAAAGTTGCCGTTGTGGTCAACATTTTGTTGAGCTTATTGGATGTCCCACCTCCAACTCTACCGACGGCTGAGCACATTTGTGGAAAACAAGAACGTATTATCAGGACACAAATTTAGTCTCGATTTACAGATATTTGATTATAATTTTTTTTCCAACTTATAAGTCGAAAAATTAATTCATTTAATTGGAATTTTTTTTTTATATTTTAATTTGTTATATTAAATTTAATTGTAAACATAAACAATATTTCGCTTGTCTATTGTTAGTGGGGAAATATGAAACTAATGGTTTATTTTTAATTTAATTGAATGTTCATGTTTACAAACAAATCAATAAAACGCTGTTTTTACGAAAAATGTTTACTTTCCCCATATCGCATTTACAATCAATGACAAAAATAGCTTGCTTCCACCCTCTTTTATTGTATTATTTAAACCTGACCTATATCTATTTCCTCATCAAATGTAATCGTATAAAAAACATTTTTTTTTTAAATTATCAATTTTGGTTCAGTTTTTTTCAGGAAACCTAATTAAAAAGCGATTTTCGGCCAACTGTTGTTTCTAATAATGGCGCGAAACCATTTTTTACTAATTAGCTTAATATTGCAAAAGTTATTCCAAATGGCGGAGGCGCCGGGCGAACAAAGCCATTTATAAACTGCCATTTAGAGCATCTGCTTCATGAAATTTTCAGCAATCAAACCTGAAAATAGGGATGGAGAACTAGTGAGTAATAGTTTATTTGTTCTGTCTTCGAAATTGGCCTTTGGTGCGCTTAAATGGGGGCCTTTAATATATTAGCGTGCGCCAGAGTCATCACACTAAGTACAGACATAAATCATTAAGTGTACACACATTCCAAAAACAGCCTCTACTTTGAACATAGCTTACCTTTATTAGAGCTTTGATCTATCGTTCTATACAGTTAAAATAAGAGCAAGTGTAATAAACACTCAATTAGACTGTTAATGTCTAATTGGTAAACTAATAACTAGACGGAATATAGAGTATTATAAGTCTTTTTATAATAAAGTCAAAGCAAATTCATTCAAAATCAGAATTTGTATACTCAGGTTTCTAGTTTTTATTTGTAGAACTTTTTTTTCAAATTTTTATCAATGAAAATTATTATATCTACCACTAATTAAGGTATAAAACTTTGATAGCAAAAAGTAATTTGAAAAATTTTTTCAATTGTTTTTGGTTTTTTTTATAGATGATTATTAATATATTTTTTTAATTATTCCAATTTTTTTATTTATTTATTTATGTTTTTTTTTATTTATTTATTATTTTCTGAATTATAAAAATTTATTATTTGTTTTCCAGTCATTCTTGCAACTATTGCAATTTCTTTGTTATATTTTTAATAAAACTTTTGTTTGTTTTTTTTTGTACTGTTTTTTTTTATAATATTTTATTTTTTATTTGTTTTTAGAATTTTTGATTGATGTTTTAAGTTTTCAAAATTTTTATGTTTTTATTTTGTTTTATTTCTAGAATAGTTTTTTGTAAATTATTGTAGTTTTTATCTATTTTGTTTTTAATTTTTTGTGTAATTTTTTTTTTTGCTGAATTTTAATCTATAAAAATATAAGTTATTTATGTTTTTGTTAATTTGATTTTTATTTTTTATTTGTAGATTTTTTTTTAAAATTTTTAATAATGAAAATTAACATAAATACCACTAATAAAGGTATAAAATTTTGCAAAAAGTAAATTTAAAAACATTTTCAATTGTTTTTGGTTTTTTTTCATAGAAGATTATTAATATATTTATTTTATCCATTAATTATTTATTTTTTTTTATTATTTATTCATATATTTTTTTATTTATTTATTATTTTCTGAATTATAAAAATTTATTATTTGTTTTCCAGTCATTCTTGCAACTATTGCAATTTCTTTGTTATATTTTTAATAAAACTTTTGTTTGTTTTTTCTGTACTGTTTGTTTTTTATAACATGTTATTTTTCATTTGTTTTTAGAATTTTTGATTGATGTTTTAAGTTTTCAAAATTTTTATGTTTTCATTCTGTTTTATTTCTAGAATAGTTTTTTGTAAATTATTGTAGTTTTTATCTATTTTGTTTTTAATTTTTTGTGTAATTTTTTTTTTGATGAATTTTAATCTATAAAAATATACGTTATTTTTGTTTTTGTTAATTTGATTTTTATTTTTTATTTGTAGATTTTTTTTTCAAATTTTCATCAATGAAAATTATTATATCTACCACTAATTAAGGTATAAAATTTTGATAGCAAAAAGTAATTTGAAAAATTTTTTCAATTGTTTTTGGTTTTTTTTATAGATGATTATTAATATTTTTTTTTATTCTTTAATTATTCCAATTTTTTTATTTATTTATTTATGTTTTTTTTTTATTTATTTAATATTTTCTGAATTATAAAAATTTATTATTTGTTTTCCAGTCATTCTTGCAACTATTGCAATTTCTTTGTTATATTTTTAATAAAACTTTCTTTTGTTTTTTTTGTACTGTTTGTTTTTTATAATATGTTATTTTTCATTTGTTTTTAGAATTTTTGATTGATGTTTTAAGTTTTCAAAATTTTTATGTTTTCATTCTGTTTTATTTCTAAAATAGTTTTTTGTAAATTATTGTAGTTATTATCTATTTTCTTTTTAATTTTTTGTGTAAATTGTTTTTTTTTTCGCTGAGTTTTCATCTATAAAACTATATGTTATTTTTGTTTATTTAGTTTTTGTTTTTATTTGTATATAAGGCGTATTTTCGCACGTATCTTATAGAAAACTCGCTTGGGGACCTGTGCGTCAAATCAACCCTTATAAAACTAGTTCTTTAATATACTATTAGCCTGTTAAATTCAACCAGTTGAATCTTGAAACTACCACACACAGATACTTACTCTAGTCACAGTTTGAGACGCTCTGCTATTGGTTAATGGTAGAGGCCACATAGCCGTGAATGGAAATCGTCTACTGTAGCAGAGAGATACATTGAAGAATCGTTGGAAGAAAAATCTAACCAATTGGTTTATACTTGCAAGAATGTGAGCTATTATTTCTTAATAAACTAATGACTTTTTGAAATAATTCTTTTTATCCCTTGAGATGAAAGCAATCGTTTCTTCCGTTCTACGTTGTACATAAAAATTAAAATTTTTAATACAAGATTAAATTTCATATTTTATGTGTTCAGTTGTGATGAAACAAGACTAGAAATTCTCGTACATCTGTCGTCTGTGACAATAAAAGCCTGCATTATTAGAATAGAAGCCACAATAATTTTCGCCCGTAGACTTGTCACATCAGTCTATGTGAAAATCGCAGACGTTTGTCGGAAATACAAAGCTCTGTTAATGCAAAATGCAAAATAATGATATTGTGTCAATTAAAACAAAGCTTAAGAGCTTTATTCAAGCGCCGTCGAATGAATATGAATAAACTTGTCAACCATTACGGAGATTTCGTTCTACTTAACGCCCTAGGATTATAAACGGTAACTTTTCAAATTCGTAAATTTGTTGATGCTGTTAATGCTTTGAATTTATTGAGTGAATTAAATGGGCTTTGTCGCATTAAAGAGGATTTTTTTACAAATAAGACGCACGTTTTTTAGAAAATTTATAATATTAACGTGTTGAACTATCGATTCATGTTAAACATTCATATAAAAAAAAACACTTTATATTATATTCTGTTGTTTAAATCTAACTTTACTATTAATTTAGTAATAGAATATGAATAAACTTGTCAACCGTTACGGAGATTTTGTTCTACTTAACGCCCTAGGATTATAAACGGTAACTTTTCAAATTTGTAAATTTGTTGATGCTGTGAATTTATTGAGTGAATTAAATGGGCTTTGTCGCATTAAAGAGGATTGTTTTATAAATAAGTCGCACGTTTTTTAGAAAATTTATAATATTAACGTGTTGAACTATCGATTCATGTTAAACGTTCATGTAAAAAAACACCTTATATTATATTCTGTTATTTAAATCTAACTTTACTATTAATTTAATAATAGAATATGAATAAACTTGTCAACCATTACGGAGATTTCGTTCTACTTAACGCCCTAGGTTAATAAACGGTAACTTTTCAAATTTGTAAATTTGTTAATGCTGTGAATTTATTGAGTGAATTAAATGGGCTTTGTCGCATTAAAGAGGATTGTTTTACAAATAAGTCGCACGTTTTTTAGAAAATTTATAATATTAACGTGTTGAACTATCGATTCATGTTAAACATTGACTCTAAATTAAAAAAACACTTTATATTATATTCTGCAGTTTATATCTAACTTTGCTATTAATTTAGTAATTAATTTGTGAGTAAATAGTAGTTCATTTAACGTTGTTTAAATTAAAATGATTTATTGCAAAATTATACACATTATTTATAAATAAACACACAATTCTAGCTCAGCACTCTAAATCCGAGCAATTCATTTATGTACGACTTCTATTATTTATTGTCCAATTATGTATATTGCCCAATTTGCGTTATTTTAATCAAAAAAATAAGTATATTGCAGGTTTAATTTGCTTGAAAAAATAATGAACAATTATTAATTATTTTAAACTAAAAGCGGTTGTTTTGCTTTCATTAAATTAAAACAATTTGTTACAAAAGCGTATACATTAATAAAAATTAGCATGAACGTGATTAATTAACTAATTACTTTTTGTTATTAAGTAATAATATAATACAGGGTTGGTCATTATAACAATGATATTTTAGACAAATAATGAACACGAAAAAACCTATTCTATTAAAAATTTGTACCACATTTTGTTTTTTGGTAGTTAGGAATCGGTTAACTTTGTTTTTTTTTAATAGTACTACTATTTTTTATTATTTATTCTGACTCTGATTGGATTGACAGAATAATTTGGAATGATTCAGTGAGACCAATGGACTGATAAACATCAATTTTCTGAAGTCATCTATCAAATTAAGTGTCAAAATTATTGTAAAAAAAAAAGTAAAATTATAAATAATAAAGTAGCCATAGGTTTTATTAAAACATCTGTCTGAAATTGTCTCAGACACATGTGATGGTCTTGAATGTAAGATCACAAAAAGAGTTCTAAGGGGCTTGAATCTGACGATCTAGCAGACCATTCAATGGGACCGTAAGTGCCTATCCATCTACCGCCAAAATAATTATTTAAGAAATTGTTCATTATTATTATTATGTATTATCAACATCTTTATCAGAATAAATAAAAAAATGATAGTATATTTTAAGAGAACGAAATTAGCTCCTATCTGTCAAAACTAAATGTCGAAAATAAATTAATTTTCTGATGTCATCTGTTAAATTAAGTGACAAAATTATTGTTAATAAAACCGAAAAATTAAAAATGTAATTATAGATTTTTTGAAACAAATGTTGGAAATGGCTCTTATTTTGTCTCAGAAATCTTTGGCTTCGTTAGATAACACGGTTTAATGACATTTCTTGACATATTCGTTTGAATCTTTTTACTAAATCAATTTTAGTAAAAAGGACTTATATAGACATGGTCTTGAATTCGTAAGATCACAGAAAGAAATCCAAGGATTTGGGATCTGACGATCTAGCGGGCCATTGATTAGGATCGTAAGTGCTTATCCATCTATCGACAAAAAAATTAATTAGAATATTTGTATTTATTTGTGGTTATTGTTATATTATGCGTTATCAAAACCTTTATTAGAATAAGGAAAAAAATATAATAGTACTTTAAAAAAAAACAAACTTAAAAACAAAATGTAGAAATAAAAATTAAAAATACGTTACAGTGTTCCAAAACGGTTTAGTTTTATTATTTATTAAATTTATTTATTAAAATTGGTCACAAAAAAAAGTTTTAACATTAAAGGCTTTCTAAAATACATCCGCTATAAGCTTATTATTAGTATAACTAATGAGATTTTTTTTAATTTTTTTTGCTTTCTAAAATACATCCGCTATAAGCTTATTATTAGTATAACTAAAAGATTTTTTTTTATTTTTTTTTAAAGATTTATTTACTGCGACAATGCAAAAGTAAACGAGATGGAAGAGGTCAGAATGTAGAATACTGCAGAAGTGTCGAGACAAAAAAAAACGGCAAAACGAGAGACTAATAAGAAAAGGCAGGAAAAGGTATTATGAAAAAAAAAGTCAGAAAAATGGTTTTAAAGAAGGATTATAGAGAAGAGGTTATAGAATACTTATTAAGCTGTATAAAAAAAAACGACGATTTTTTTGAAAATTATATTGAAAATATTGTTCAAGAATATACCTAAAAAATGCAATTTTTTGTTATTCATTTAATTAACATCGGATTTTGTTTTTTTTTTAGAGTTTAGAATTTTGTAGCTCCTAAAAATAAGAGTCAAAACATGAAATTGATCGTTTTTTAGAAAAAGTTTTTTTAAAATTTTTATTAAGCGCATTTTTTCAAAAAAATTTTGAATTGTAAAAGATTTTTTTTATTTTTTGAGGCATCTATCTAACTTACTGCTTAAAATTTTATTTTTTACAATTTTTTTACGAATATAAAAACTATTTCAACGACTTATAAAGATTTTTTCCAAAATTTATATGTAAAAAATCTTAAAATTTTTATTAGTCTCAATTTTCAATTCAAATAACTTTTAAAGGATTGCATTTATCAAAAAAATCTAAAAGTTTGTTTTTTTGCTAAATTATTTCTAGGGTTAGGCGGTAATTGTAAGATCACAGAAAGAGATCCAAAAAGCTCAAATCTGACGATCTAGCGGACCATTGAATAGGACCACAAGTGCCTATCCATCTACCGCCAAAATAATTATTAAGCTGTATCAAAAAAATAAACAATTTTTTTGAAACTTATACTAAAAATATTGTTTAAAAAGGCACCGAAAAATACGATTTTCTGTTATCGATTTAATTAACATGGAAAATTGTTTTTTTTAGAGTTTAGAATTTTGTAGCTTTTAAAAATAAGGGTCAAAACATATTTTTGTAGGAAATTGTTCGTTTTTTAAAAAAAAGTCTTTTAAATTTTTTTAATAAATGCATTTCTTCAAAAAAATTTTGAATTGGAAAAGTTTGTTTTTACTTCTTGGGGCATCTATCTAACTTGTTGCTCAAAATTTTATTTCTTACAAATTTTTTCTGAATATAAAAACTGTTTCAACAATTTTTTAACTGCATTTGCTTTTAGAAAATTCTTTGAATTCTTTTCATTGATATAAAGATTTTTTTCAAAACTTCTATGTAAAAAACCTTAAAATTCTTATTAGTGTCAATTTTTAATTCAAATAACTTTTAAAGGATTGCATTTATCAAAAAAATCTAAAAAATTGTTTTTTTTCTAAATTATTTCTAGGGTTAGGCGGTAAATGTAAGATCACAGAAAGAGATACATGGAGCTCAGGTCTGACGATCTAGCGGACCATTGAATGGGACCGCAAGTGCGTATCCATCTACCGCCAAAATAATTATTAAGCTGTATCAAAAAATTGAACTTTTTTTTTTAATTATTGTTTAAGATCGCATTAAAAAAATGCGATTTTCTATTATATAGATTATTAATATGGGTAAAGTATTTTTTAACTTTGGATTGTAGCTCTTAAAAATAAGGGTCAAAACATATTTTTCTAGGAAAATAATCGTTTTTAAAAAAAAATCTTCCAAAATTTTTTTAATAAATGCATTTTTTTAAAAAATACTTGAATTAAAAGGGTTTTTTTACATTTTGGGGCATCTATCTTATTATTGCTCAAAATTTTATTTTTTACAAATTTTTTCTGAGTTTAAAAACTCATTTCAACGACTTTTTAACTGCATTTGCTTTTAAAAAAGTCTTTGGTTGCTTGTCATTGATGTAAAGATTTTTTTCAAAATTTTTATGTAAAAAATCTTCAAATTCTTATTACTGTCAATTTTCAGTTCAAATAACTTTTAAAGGATTGCATTTATCAAAAAATTCTAAAAGATTGTTTTTTTACTAAATTATATCTAGGGTTAGGCGGTAAATCGGAGCCCAGATCTGACGATCTAGCGGACCATTGAATAGGACCGCAAGTGCCTATCCATCTACCGCCAAAATAATTATTTAGGAAATCGTGTATATAAATAATATTTTTAGTATAATTTCCAAAAATCCAGCTTATGTTACAGATATTTAACGCAGCTATTATGAACCTACCCTAAAAAGCATTATTGCTCATTTATATTTAATCTGGAAATTGCAATGTTCTTCTGAGTTTACTTTTGTTTCTTGTCAAATAAAAAACAAAAACACAAAAATAATTATACAAAAAACAAACTTAATAACTTCACAAACTTTAAGAACGAGCTTGGAAACAATGGGAAATAATAAACTTCTTGCTTTAATTTTTTTTTCTGTTGTGTAGAGAAAGAGCTTTTGACATTGCTGGAACGGACCCAAAAGACAGCATCTCTTACGTAAAAAATAAAAACGTAGACAAAATTCTTTTACGCTAAACCAGAACACTAAACGATCGATGCTCATAATCATTTTTTATCTTCTTGTTTTTGTTCTACACTCTGTGCCATAAAAATTAATGTGACAGGGATAATTTATATAGGTCAAAGGAATTATATTCGAATCGAGTTTAAGCTGCCGTTGTTATTGACGGTTTTATTTTGGATCTGAGCGAATGAAGTAATTTAAATTTTATAATAAAATCACGTTACGTTGATACTAAATAATAACTTTTTTTAATTAATTTTTTAGCTTGATTGGAATCATTTGTTTCCACTATTTTTTTCTAATTGGAGTTTATTTTTATTTATAAAATAACTTAGTGGTAATGAGCATGTAAACATGTCTGAGTGTATAAATCTCTGTTTTGAATGAATTTGCTCTGACTTTACCACTTTTCTATGCAACATCTGGTATTAACTATTTCAGCAATATTTAGATATTTAATAGGAAGCCCGTTTCAAGTTGCTTGAATTAAATTCTGTACAATTACAAACCCCAAAAGCCATTACATACGCCTTCTATTCAGGTGGTGAGTATGTAGTAAATATACGCGGCTTGTAATTAAATAGCCAACTTTATGTCATAATACACCCTAACAAGATTAACACCAGCGCTACCAACATCAGGGCCTCATATACAACGCCAGCCATTAACTTTTTATTAACCCTTTTATTGAGTTTTGCTATTATTCATCAAAAGTTTTGCAGCCAAAAGCCTTTTACGAAAATTATTTCGCTTAGCGAGAAACGAGATCTAGATAACATCAACTGTCAGTTCCAATAAAATGACCTATTTTTTACCATCGTATTGCCTTTTTATTTTTTTTGTTTTTACAAAAATTCAGCCAAGGAAAGTTTGTTTTTGCTACCGAAGGCTTTAATTTCAGCGGAAGCTGTTATTGGATCCAAAGTGCCAAGAGCTATGCTAATACCGAAAAAAGTTCAATAATAGTAAACACATTTGTTTTGTTTTATAATATTACAAAATTTGTTAATGGATTTTTAAAACAAATGGTCTTTTATAAATGTATATAGATTTTCAAAAAGCTACTCTACTTCACATTGGATTATTTAAATTTTTTTTAGAATGCAAAATCAACAATTCTTTTTGTGAGAATTTTTTTCAAAAAGAGAGATTTTTTGCTTATTTTATGTTTTTTTTGTAACTGTTTTTTGCATTTTTTCTAAATTTTAATTAGATTGTTTGAAAGTGTGAGATTGATTAATCATAGGAGGCGATGTTAACGCAAGAATAGAGAAAAGACTAAAAACACAAAACATTAACCGAAATGGAAAGAGCTTTCAAAGACAAAACAGAAAATATAAAAAAAAAGATAATCATCGAATCTAAAAAAGAAAAATAAAATAAAGCTCTAAATGGGCACTGGAAAGACAAAGAAGGAAGATTAACGGGTGAAGGGTCAAGAAGGAAATGAATAATAGGCTATAGCGAACTACAAAGTATAAAAAAAGCACGAAAGATTATAATGAGAAACAGATAGAACCAGATCACCAACTACTAGAAATCGAAATAATAACTTTTAAAGAAACTAATAAGAAAAAATTGAAAATGTAAAACACAATTTGCTACAAAATACAGAGAAAAAAGCCGAAAAAAATTGAAAAAAAAATGAAAGAGTTTATGACAAAAAACAGGTGTAAATTAAAAAATAAACATTGAAGAAAAAGAATGATCGAATTTACAAGAAGAAAACTAAACCGAAGTTTTAAAGGGCAACTGGAAAAACAAAGAAAGTCAATTCACAGGTCTGGGGTCAAAAAAAAGAGAAATGAGTAATAGACTATAGTAGGCTAGAAAATATAGAAAGAAGTACAAATATTTAGAATAAACAATAGATAGAATCAGATCACCAGTTACTAGAAATAGAAATAATAGAAACAGTAACAAAAAGAACAAACTAAAACACAAAATGGAATGAAAAAAAACACTACAGCAAACAGAAGAAAAGAAATGAGCACAAAAAAAGTCAAAATTAGGAAGCTTTTGCAAAAGACATTAAAAAAAAGAATGATTGATTTTACAAAAATAAAAAAAGAAAACGAGATACATATTAAATAAGAACTGGAGAGACAAAGAAAGAAAATTTACAGATGAAAGGTCAAAAGGCGCATGAGTAATAAACTATAGCAATAACTAGAAAGTATAGGAAGGAGAAACAGATAGAATCAGATCACCAGCTACTAGAAATGAAAATAAAGAAAAAGTAATAAAAAGAATGAGCGAGACAAAATTCAAATTGTACAACACAAAATGGAATGAAAAAAAAGCACTACAGCAGACAGAACAAAAAAAATGAACACAAAAAAAAACAAAATTAAGGAGCTGTTGCCAAAATAAATCTGTAAACTAAAAGAAAACGTTAAAAAAAAGAATGATTGATTTTACAAAAAAAAAAGAAAACGAGATACATATTAAATAAGAACTGGAAAGACAAAGAAAGACAATTTACAGATGTAAAGCCAAAAGGCGAATGAGTAATAAACTATAGCAATAACTAGAAAGTATAGGAAGGAGAAACAGATAGAATCAGATCACCAGCTACTAGAAATGAAAATAACAGAAAAAGTAATAAAAAGAATGAGCGAGAAAAAATTCAAATTGTACAACACAAAACGGAATGAAAAAAAAACACTACAGCAGACAGAAGAAACGAAATGAACACAAAAAAAGACAAAATTAGGAAGCTTTTGCAAAAGACATTAAAAAAAAATTATTGATTTTACAAAAAAAAAAAAGAAAACGAGGAACAAAAGGACTGGAAAGACAAAGAATGAAAATTTACAGATGTCAGACCAAAAAGCGAATGAGTGATAAATTATAGCAATGGCTATAATATATAGAAAGTATAGGAAGGAGAAACAGATAGAATCAGATCACCAGCTACTAGAAATGAAAATAACAGAAAAAGTAATAAAAAGAATGAGCGAGAAAAAATTCAAACTGTACAACACAAAATGGAATGGAAAAAAAACACTACAGCAGACAGCAGAAAAGAAATGAACACAAAAAAAGACAAAATTAAGCCAAAAAAATATGTAAACTAAAAAAAACATTAAAAATAAGAATGATTGATTTTACAAGAATAAAAAAAGAAAACGAGATACATATTAAATAAGAACTGAAAAGACAAAGAAAGAAAATTTACAGATGTAAAGCCAAAAGGCGAATGAGTAATAAACTATAGCAATAACTAGAAAGTATAGGAGGAGAAACAGATAGAATCAGATCACCAGCTCCTAGAAATGAAAATAACAGAAAAAGTAATAAAAAGAATGAGCGAGACAAAATTCAAATTGTACAACACAAAACGGAATAGAAAAAAACACTACAGCAGACAGAAAAAAAGAAATGAACACAAAAAAAGACAAAATTAAGCCAAAAAAATATGTAAACTAAAAAAAACATTAAAAAAAAGAATGATTGATTTTACAAAAAATAAAAAAAGAAAACGAGATACATATTAAATAAGAACTGGAAAGACAAAGAAAGACAATTTACAGATGTAAAGCCAAAAGGCGAATGAGTAATAAACTATAGCAATAACTAGAAAGTATAGGAAGGAGAAACAGATAGAATCAGATCACCAGCTACTAGAAATGAAAATAACAGAAAAAGTAATAAAAAGAATAAGCGAGAAAAAATTCAAATTGTACAACACAAAATGGAATGAAAAAAAAGCACTACAGCAGACAGAACAAAAGAAATGAACACAAAAAAAAACAAAATTAAGGAGCTGTTGCCAAAATAAATGTGTAAACTAAAAGAAAACGTTAAAAAAAAGAATGATTGATTTTACAAAAAAAAAAGAAAACGAGATACATATTAAATAAGAACTGGAAAGACAAAGAAAGAAAATTTATAGATGTAAGGCCAAAAGGCGAATGAGTAATAAACTATAGCAATAACTAGAAAGTATAGGAAGGAGAAACAGATAGAATCAGGTCACCAGCTACTAGAAATGAAAGTAACAGAAAAAGTAATAAAAAGAATGAGCGAGAAAAAATTCAAATTGTACAACACAAAACGGAATGAAAAAAAAACACTACAACAGACAGAAGAAAAGAAATGAACACAAAAAAAGACAAAATTAAGGAGCTGTTTGCCAAAAAAATGTGTAAACTAAAAGAAAACATTAAAAAAAGAATGATTGATTTTACAAAAAAGAAAAGAAAACGAGATACATATTAAATAAGAACTGGAAAGACAAAGAAAGAAAATTTACAGATGTAAGGCCAAAAGGCGAATGAGTAATAAACTATAGCAATAACTAGAAAGTATAGGAAGGAGAAACAGATAGAATCAGATCACCAGCTACTAGAAATCAAAATAACAGGAAAAGTAATAAAAAAACAAACAAGAAAAAATAAGAACTGTACAACACAAAATGAAACAAAAAAAGACACTATAGCGGACAGAAGAAAAGAAATGAAAACAAAAAAAGACAAAATGAAGAACTTATGCAAAAAAAAATATAAACTAAAAAAAAATGATTAATTATACAAAAAATAAAAAGAAAACGAGATACATATTAAATAAGAACTGGAAAGACAAAGAAAGACAATTTACAGATGTAAAGCCAAAAGGCGAATGAGTAATAAACTATAGCAATAACTAGAAAGTATAGGAAGGAGAAACAGATAGAATCAGATCACCAGCTACTAGAAATGAAAATAACAGAAAAAGTAATAAAAAGAATGAGCGAGAAAAAATTCAAATTGTACAACACAAAATGGAATGAAAAAAAATCACCACAGCAAACAGAAACTAAAAACTGTAAACTGTGTAAACACATTAAAGAAAAGAATGATCGAATTTATAAGGGGAAAAAGAGACGTGATACATATTTAATAAGAACTGGGAAGATAAAAATAGAAAATTTACAGGTGGAAGGTCAAAAGGCGAATGAATAATAAACTATAGCAATAACTAGAAAGTATAGGAAAGAGGAACAGATAGAATCAGATCACCAGCTACTAGAAATGAAAATAACAGGAAATGTAAAAAAATTAACAAACAAGAAAAAACTAAAATTGTACAACACAATATGGAAGAAAAAAAAATACTACAAAATACAGACAGAAGATATTAAATCAGCACAAAAAATAAATGGAAAAAAAATTTAAGAGATTATAACAAAAAAAAAGTGTAAACTAAAAAAAACCATTAAAAGAAATAAATGTTGGGACAAGGAAACTGAAAAATGCAGTTAAGAACTAGATGACGAAA
The DNA here is from genome assembly GCA_947359425.1 of Lagria hirta. Classification (NCBI taxonomy): domain Eukaryota; kingdom Metazoa; phylum Arthropoda; class Insecta; order Coleoptera; family Tenebrionidae; genus Lagria; species Lagria hirta. The sequence continues at coordinate 50,234,441 of OX375794.1, forward strand.
TAAAATAGTGGAAGAGCTTCTAAAGAACACTAAAAGGCACACATTAAGAACTATAGAAAAGTACGTATCTAAAATAAAAAGCACAAAAAGAAAAAAAAACAAATCAATTGAAAGAGAAGAAGATGTATAAAAAAATAATATAGATAAAAAAACAAAATTATAAAAAAGCTACTTACAACTGTTATGCAGAAAAAACTGAAAAACAGCTATGTCTAGGAAAAACCAATAGAAGAAGATTAAGTAAAAGTAGAAAGTACAAGTAAAGTAAAAAACATAAAAGAAATAATAATAAGAGCAATACAAAAACTAAAATAATACTAAAGAGGTGAAAGAACATAATCTGTCAAACAAATCTTGGATATACAAAATAAAAAATTGAAACAACAAAAAAATAATAATCGATGTAAGATCATGGAAGCTGAACGAAAAAATGCTAAGTTAATGGGGAATAAGTTTGCTATGCTTTCTACATAAATAAAATAAATTAAAAACCTATAGAGGCATAAGCCTACAGAGTACAGCGTACAAAATTTAAGCGATAATTAAAAAAAATGGAAGAAGAATTAAAGAAGAAAAAGCATCACTAATTTGGCAAAACAATGACAAAGAAAAGCTATGTAAATAAAGCGTAAAAACAAAATATGAGATTCTAGAAAGAAGGTGTAAGAAAAAAAAAGAGAAATAGAAATAAAGAAATATAGATATCTGAGATACACTTTGAACAAAGAAATTTGTGAAAAAGAAAATTTAGAGACGTTATAAGAAGATGAGGAAAAAGTATGATGTATAAAAGTCTGCTGCATGACACAATGATCCACAACGCAGAAACATAGGAATAGAAAGAACCAAAAAGCAGCTAAAAAGAAGGCAAGCAATCAAGTTTTTGGAATTAGAGATAAAACATAATACAAACGAAAATAAAAAAATATATAAACACTACAAGAGATTACATATTCAAAAAGTACAAGAAAAAAACAAAAAAAGTTGAAAGAAACGCAACAAGTGGCATACAGAGACGTACAGAGCTAAGAAAAAAAGCAATAATAATAAAATAGAGGTATAATAACAAATACAAAAAAAATATAATGGAAAAAGTGCTACTCTACGTAAGAAAGATATGAAAATAATAGCAAAATTTATATGTAGAAAAAACAGAGAAGAGAAATTTTGCAAAATGTTTGAGAACAAATCAGAAACAATGGAACATATGATGAAAAACTGCGAGAAACTGAAAGAAAAAAGATATTAAATGAAAAAGCTAGATAAATGAATGGTTACGGAGAATAATTATTTTTGCAATTTTTGATGTTAAAAAACCAGGAAATGTATTAAATGTAAACAGCACGATGTTAACTGTTAGCCTCAAAACAGTACACCTTTACAACCTGCAGTACGTCAGATCCTTTGCTGGCCTATTTTGGATGTGTGGTGCAGTGATATCAACGACAAACGTTCTTTATTTCAGCGCTTACTTGAAAGAAGGACTTTTTGATCAACGACAAAAATCTGTTTTTTTTATGTCACTTTTACAACTCCCTGACAATATAATTGCTTATTTGATATTGAAAGTTTATTTAAAAAAAAATTTAACGGAGATTTGTAAACATTATTAGCCTCTATAATCCCATAAAAGCTTCTTAGATATATTCAAGAAATAACAAGCGATGAAACAAATATTTTTCAAAGCTTTTTGACCTTTGCACGTAATTTAAAAAAAAATTGTTTATGTTTTCCTTTTTCAGTTATTATGTGTTACAAGGCAAATGTAGTAAACAGAAAGATAGGAGGATCTAATTTAATTAAAGGGCAAATGTGGCTCTTGTAAATGACAGGATACATTATTGCAATATGTTTATGGTACAGGAGAATGTATGAGCCAGAATTATGTATTCAAATCTAGAGCAGGTCATAGGTTGTATCTGATTGCATCTTAGCTTTTACGATAATTAAATTAACGGTGCACCTACTCAGGTTCCCGATAATAAGGGGTCCTGGAAATATGCCTACAACGTTCCTGTTCCCATATTGGGCAGTAATTGTCAATAAAACAAGGTTTTTTTGGAAGGCTACTTTAGATTTTTCAGTTTTGCAGTAGCAAAAGTTTCTGTTTTTGGAACTATAAAGAAAAATGTAACTTACTTCGCACTGTAGCAATAAGAAGAGTTTAGAAAACTGTCTTTTTTTTCTTTACATTTTATAGATAAATCTGATGTTAAACATGCTTTTTTTCATTATTTTGATAAACCTTTTTTGACATTAGGCTTGTTAAGTTAAATATAGTAGTAGCTCTTTCAATTATTATTTTTAAAGCGGTCTTAAACGATTTTGTTGAAATACTTTGAAGATTTGAAAATTTTTCCAGTATTCTAAATATTTTTTTCACTTTCTTTGACTTTTTATATATATTTTTTTATTGTTTGCAAACGGTTTTTACAAATGGTGTGTTATCTATTGATTCATTTGTATCATCTGAATGTTTACCTTTTTTTTTATTTGTGTTTTTTTGTTTTATTGATAGCCACTTAGTCCTTCTGTGATCAAGATTAATTTTTTTAAGCATTTTTTTTGCTATAGCTGGTAATCTTTGGCACAATTTTGGTATTCTCTTATCTACAGTTTTTAATTTTCTACATTATTTGTGTTCTATTGTCTGTTAGAATATGTTTTTTCTGTCTTAGCTTTTTGTCGTAATATTATAGCTTTTCAAGTTGGATAAATTAAAGTTTTTTTTATCATCTGATTTAGAAGCTGCTTTGTGAATAATTGAGCGATTTATAACACTTTTTTTGGAATAGTTTTAGGATTTGTGGATTTTTTCAATTTTTTACTTTTTCTAAAATAATTTTTTTTTAATTGAACTATTTCTATTATATATTTTTTCTATTTATATCTATTTTTTTTTACTTTTTATACTTTTTTTTGTGTTTAAAAATATTCTGCGGATGGTTATCTATTGATTTATTTGTACCATCAGGTTGCTTATTTTTCCCTTTGCTTGTTGTTTTGATGCTCTATTAAAAGACCATGTTAGTTTTTGTCTTTTATATGAACAAATTTTTGGCCTTTATTTGTTTGAGCTTTTTTTGTTGCAATTGGTTATCTCTGGTGCAACTTTCTGTCTTATTTATATCTACAGTTTCTGATTTTCTAGATCATTTTTGTGTTCTATTGCCTATGTAACTACGTTTTTTTCATATTAGTTTTTTAATATAATACTGTGCGTTTATGAATTACATACATCTACTCTTGCTATGCAACTTTGAACGTATGTTAATTTTTTTATAATTTTATACGCAGAAACGTACAATATTATTAGATCAGCTGTCACGTTTGTTTGACATTTGTTGGCACCCATACTGTCAAAGACAGTAAAAATATATCAAGCTAAATTGCACAGCAAGAGTTGATCTAAATAATTTACGAACGCATGTCATAAGTTTTTTATTTAGTTTAAAAGCTGTTTTGTGTATGGCTGTTGTATAGTTCAACATTTTTTTTCCAACTATATAATGTTGAGTCTTTGTTTAATATCTTTAGGTTAACTTGATTTTCTTGTTTCGCTTCTAGGAAAAAACAAAAACATATATGAACTTTTTGTTCAAAAACTTTGAGTTTAAGCTAGGTAAGTTAAAGTTGACTTTTGCTATGTTAGGCAGTGAATGTCAATAAAACGAGCTTTTTTGTCTTTGATTTTTGTTTTTTTTTGCTGTCTTAAACAAGTAGCTTTAATTTCCATCTTTTAGATTAGATTTTTTCTTTTGCAGAGATTGTTATCTGGTAAGGGCTCTGTGCGGCTAATTTTAATGTATCGTTAGATGAAGAAAGAACTATGAAGAATATAAAATAAACTAAAATAAACTAAAATAAACTGAAAGAAACTAAAATAAACTGAAATAAACTGAAATAAACTAAAATAAACTAAAATAAACTAAAATAAACTAAAATAAACTGAAATAAACTAAAATAAACTAAAATAAACTAAAATAAACTAAAATAAACTAAAATAAACTAAAATAAACTAAAATAAACTAAAATAAACTAAAATAAACTAAAATAAACTGAAATAAACTAAAATAAACTAAAATAAACTAAAATAAACTAAAATAAACTAAAATAAACTAAAATAGACTAAAATAAACTAAAATAAACTAATCTAAATTGAAATAAACTGAATTAACCTGAAATAAATTAGGATAAACTAAAATAAACTAAAATAAACTAAAATAAACTAAAATAAACTAAAATAAACTAAAATAAACTAAAATAAACTAAAATAAACTTAGATAAACTTAAATAAACTAAAATAATCTATAATAAACTGAAATAAATTAGAATAAACTAAAATAAACCAAAATAAACTAAAATATACTAGAATAATCTAAAATAAACTAAAATTAACTGAAATAAACTAGATTAAACTAAAACGATTTAAAATAAACTAACATAAACTAAAATGAACTGAAATAAATTAGAATAAACTGAAATAAACCAAAATAAACTAAAGTAAACTAAAATAAACTAAAATATACAGAAATAACCTAAAATAAAGCAAAATAAACTAAAATAAAGTAAAATGAAAAAAAATAAACTAAAATAAACTAAAATAAACTAAAATACACTAAAATACACTAAAATAAACTGAAATAAACTAAAATACACTAAAATAAACTAAAATAAACTAAAATACACTAAAATGAACTTAAATAAGCTAGAATAAACTATAATAAACTAAAATTGACTGAAATAAACTAGAATAAACTAAAACATTCTAAAATGAACTAATATAAATTAGAATAAAATAAAATAAACCAAAATATACTAGAATAATCTAAAATAAACTAAAATTAACTGAAATAAGCTAGATTAAACTAAAACTATTTAAAATAAACTAACATAAACTAAAATGAACTGAATTAAATTAGAATAAACTGAAATAAATCAAAATAAACTAAAGTAAACTAAAATAAACCAAAATAAACTAAAATATACAGAAATAACCTAAAATAAAGCAAAATAAACTAAAATAAAGTAAAATGAAAAAAAATAAACTAAAATACACTAAAATACACTAAAATAAACTGAAATAAACTAAAATACACTAAAATAAACTAAAATAAACTAAAATACACTAAAATGAACTTAAATAAACTAGAATAAACTATAATAAACTAAAATTGACTGAAATAAACTAGAATAAACTAAAACATTCTAAAATGAACTAATATAAATTAGAATAAAACAAAATAAACCAAAATAAACTAAAATATACTAGAATAATCTAAAATAAACTAAAATTAACTGAAATAAACTAGATTAAACTAAAACGATTTAAAATAAACTAACATAAACTAAAATGAACTGAAATAAATTAGAATAAACTGAAATAAACCAAAATAAACTAAAGTAAACTAAAATAAACCAAAATAAAGTAAAATATACAGAAATAACCTAAAATAAAGCAAAATAAACTAAAATAAAGTAAAATGAAAAAAAATAAACTAAAATAAACTAAAATACACTAAAATACACTAAAATAAACTGAAATAAACTAAAATACACTAAAATAAACTAAAATACACTAAAATGAACTTAAATAAACTAGAATAAACTATAATAAACTAAAATTGACTGAAATAAACTAGAATAAACTAAAACATTCTAAAATGAACTAATATAAATTAGAATAAAATAAAATAAACTAAAATGAACTGTAATCTTTTTTAATTTCTACAGTACAAAGCAAGTTAGATTAGAGCTAGAAATACTTACGACTTTTGCGGTTTTTCAAATTTTGCCCAAAAGTCGTATTTTTTATTTCGTCTTGTTTTTGTTGTTTTTAAATCTGAATTTTTTTGGCAAAAAAATTGTAAATGTTTGCAACCACGTGACCTTTCTTCTAATTGAATATACAGACTCCCAGTCTGTATATGTACTCCCACATATACAGACATTTATACATTCACACATACCCCTGAGCCAGACAAGAGCAATTCTCCCTGTAGAAAAATGCGGGAATTGAACCTACCTCTCGTCAGACCAGTTTCCAACGTACTTTCGTTTGGCCGACTGGTCTACCAAGACCACAAAAAAAAATTGCAAGTTGAATTATTGTAAAAAGTTGTAAATTAGTAGAAATAATGTTTCAAAATGGTGGAAGCGCAGTTGCAAAATGTTTAATTAGATGAGCTTCTATTGTATTAAGTTCATAAGTTATTATAAAGGCACGGTGGAAGATATATTTTTTTAATATCTTAATCTGCCGCGCCTGAGTTAATCCTATAATCTAATTTAATTAGACTTCCTTACTATGTCGTTGTTTATGTCTACGTCAAAATAATGTCAAAATACTATAAAGCTGTTATTTTGTTACAGACTTGTTTAGATCTGCCTCTGAGGCTGGCCCTCGAGACATTCTAAAGCTCTACAACACTTCGGGCCAATTGCTGAACATTAGTGGCAATTTGCCGCCAAACAGTCCAGAGAGCAGGTATTCTCTGCACGTGGTGGCCGCCAACGGATTTGCAATGCTGCAGGAATCAGCTGGAAATACCCTGAAAGCTCTGGAAGCTCGCGTTTCAGCAATTGAACGACAGCTGAAATCGGAGCTTCCTCTACCCCCTGCTGTTGACGAACTGCAAAACCAGGTGGAGGAATTCAGGGAGAAGTTGGAAACAACGGAGAGTCTGAGCTGGCTTGGTAACGTATTTTCTGACAATTTTTACGCTATATTGGGGCTGTTGTCGGGGGTCCAAAAATTCATGCTGCGGGAAAGCTTTATTGGTCTTTTGTTTGTTATTTGTAGATTAAGACTTTCACTCTTATCAGGTAAAGAGTTTTTTAGCGAATAATTGTCAAATTCTTTAAAAAATGCGTGTTTTTTGAAAAAACTCAACCGATATTACGTCAACACAAAAAAATTATTACGTCAAGATCAAAATAATCACATTTTGGTCCAATAGTTATTAGAAAAGCGCTTACAATAGCTCATAAGTAAGCTTGATAGACCTGAATCGAACCTACACCTCGTAGACCAGTTTCCAACGTACTATCGCTTGGCCAACTGGCCTACCAAGGCCTCTTGGGTGAAAGCCAGGTATCTTAACCTGAAATTAGCATAAGAATTTATTTTAGCGAACATAATAAGCACAAATTTTTAAAAATTTTGACCTAGAACTGCTTATTAGCAGAATAAATCTGATTTATTTTTTGAATTCAAATAATAAAAAAATCACTTTTTTATTGCTGAGTTATTTTTTTCTATATTGTTACTATATCTAGTACATTTTAACGATCTATATGTTCGGTATTAATTCTAGTATTATGACCATGATGGCAGAATATATAGATATGCAAACCTGCTTGCTAATGCTACCATAATGGTATTCTACCATGGTTCATGGTGCATAACGTGTTCGAACAATGAATTAAAAGGGGTTCTTAGATGAGGTAGAAAATGAGCCTCAATTTTTTTTATATTTATCTCTGAAAAGAATCAAGTTGATTTTGTTTTTGACAGCTTCTAACCAAAAATTTTAGAAAAAAATACAATAATAATTTATATAATTATTGTTTAAAGACTTTGATTATTTAAAGTTCTCGAATTTTACATTTTTAAAACTTACTTACACTCCAAATTCGACAATAATTTATAATTAAATTAACAAATTATTATTTAATTAAAGAAATTAATCTGAAATTTGTAAAACCAAAAAAAAAAAATTAAAATTTTAATTTAATTAAATTACAAATTAAAGCTTTTAAATTGCAATTTGGTTCGATTTTAAAGTTTTAAATTGTAAAAAATGAGAAAAGTTACAGTTTCTGCAATCTGGAGATATAAAAGAATTTTTAGTTTTTACGCCAAATTTGAAAATACTATTTTTTAAAAACAAAAACAAATTTTAGTTTTGGCGGCTTACATTTAAAAACTAGAAAAAATTTCTATAATTTAAAATTTAAACTAAATTTGTTTTTTATTATTTATTAAGCTTAAAATCTGTAATTTTAACAATTTTAAATTTTTTAAACATTTTAAATGTTTTCAGAAAAAATCAAAAACGGCTAAAAAATTTAAAAATGAACAATAAAATTATTTATAATTTTCAAAATTGGATTAAAACTGCTAATTTTTTGAATAAATAATTTTTTTAGTTTATGATCGCTTACAACTAAAATTAAATTAAAAAAACTACAATTTAAACATTTTTGAAAACTTCAAGCATCTTTTGAAGACTTTTTGGATACAAAATTATGGAACATTTTAGAAAACTAACTAATTAAAAATTAAGATATTATACTGTGAATTTTTTAAATTAAATTACGTATTATATGGTTATTTAATTTAATAGTTTTGGTATTAAAAAATAGTTTTATTATGTTTGATTTTTAGACAAAAACAAGATTTATTTTTATTTTTTTCTAAATATTTTTTCAATAAGTTTCAATTTTTTTATAAATAATAATTCTAAAATTTCAGTCTTGTGCTACTTTTTATTTTCATTATTGAAATGTAATATTTGTTTATAATAATACATTTCAAAATACATATTTGTTTATAATAATATGCGTTTTAAACAATATTTTAAATATTTTAGATTTTATGAAAAAATCGAACTTTTTTTATATTTTTTATCTACATTTTTGTCCATATTGCTTAAAAATGTTAAAAAATTATTTATAAATATTATTAATAATAATACAAAGTTGCCTGTTTTGTGCTACTTAACATTGCTATTAGTAATAATAATAATAATAATAATAATGTATCTATTTAATAATAAGCATTTTTAGAAATATTTTAATTTTCTCTAATTTTTGAGAAAAAATCACCTTTATCAATTATATTTTTCAAAATAATAATAATAAAACCACAAAACAAAAATTATTATTTATAATGATAAAGTATTATTATTTATAATATTATTAAATGTTGGCTTCAAATATTATTTTCCTATTAATAGGATTGAAATCAAACATTTGTTTTAGAAAATGTTTGATTTTTTGGAAAAAACTAAACTTATTTATATATTTTTTCTTAATGTTTTTGTCAATATCAAATAAAAAATGTTAAAAAAATTAGTTTAAAATTTAATAATATTATCATTGATAATAGTGAATTGCCAGTTTTGTGCTACTTAATACTATTATTAGTAATAATAATATTAATAATAATATTAATAATAGTAATGTGTATCTATTTAATAATAAACGTTATAAAAAATGTTTTAAATTTTTTCTAATTTTTGAGCAAAAACAAAATTTATTACCATTTTTTTTTTCTAAAAATTATTCTAGTTCATTTCTTATTTTTAATAATAATAAATGATAATTATCAAAATATGATTATTTCAGTGCTTCTAATATTATTAATAATAATAATACAAAACCGAATTATTATTCATTATATTATTAAATATTTGCTTTAAATATTATTTTTCTATTATGTAATACATTTATAGAAATTGCAAACATTTTTTTTAGGAAATTTTAGATTTTTTGAAAAAAAAAAACTTATTTATATTTTTTTTTTAATATTTTTGTCCATAACGCTTTAAATGTTAAAAAATTTAATAATATTATTAAAAAAACAAAATTTGTTTTTAAAAATGTTTTTAATTTATTTTTTATTTTCAATAATAAACAATAATTTTCAAAATATGATTATTTTAGTGCTTCTAGGCACTATTATCAATAATAATAACGCAAAACAAGAATTATTATTTATTATTAAATGTTTGCTTCAAATATTATTTTCCTATTAAACTATACAAATTGTAAAAATATTTTTTTTTTAAATTTTAGATTTTTTGAAAAAAATAATTTTATTTTTTTTTTCTATTTTTGACAAAAACGCTTAAAAATGTAAAAAAATTTAATAATATTATTAATAGTAATACTAAACTTAAAAAAAACAAAATTTGTTTTTAAAAATGTTTTTAATTTATTTTTTATTTTCAATAATAAATAATAATTTTCAAAAGACGATTATTTTAGTGCTTCTAGGCACTATTATCAATAATAATAACACGAAACAAGAATTATTATTTATAATATTATTAAATTTTTGCTTCATCGCTGAACACTATTCCATTCTTGTAAAAACAGCTGGACTGTTCTTGGAGAACATTCTGATGCCAATGGTCACACAAAATTAATCCAAAATGTCTTATTCAGTTATAGAAGCAAGTTTAGTTTTAAATAAGCACTTTGTCATTATTTACTATAAGACTGCACCTCTAGTTGCCACCCCCAACTATCAAAAAGTCAGTTATTCTTTTGTTAGACATTTTTTATTTATGTTTCGCTAACCAAACCAACAGCGATTAATGTGAATCAATAATAATAAATACATCTCTCCTGATTGCTTTTGACTTTATGAGGTTGTGATACAAACCATTAAACAAAATCCATCTGAGCCCTGTTATTTGCAGCAGGTGTTTTTGAATTTGATCCGGAATAGTAATTGATTAGGGTTTTGAATTTCGCAATAAAAATTTCATTATGACGGATTACCGATGCTGAATAATTTACAAAATTGCTATTAGTATTATCATTTTGAAAAAAAAAAGTTTCGATTCGTTTAAGCTTGGCTGACTCGCCGCCTTTCATTTTTAATAAAAAAAAGGGGTTTTATTTTAAGAGTTCTCGTAGCCAGCGGGGTCGTTCTAATTAATGTCGTTCTCTTTGATCCCCGAAATGTCTCTATTAATTTAACAACATTGGAAACAACTTGGAAACAACACACCCCAAAAGGAACATACACAGATCCGGCTCAAGGTGCAGCCAGCGCCTTCCGGTAATTTGGTGCATAAACTTACCACCATAAATATTTGTTAGGGGAAGTTTACTGAAGCGATACATTCAGTGCTGAGCTTCTCTCAATAAATTGCGGTTACCGGACTTTTCAACAATTTAACGAATTTATTTGAAAATTATTAATGTCGGTTAATTAAAATTGTAATTTAATCCAATACAGATATCCTAATTAATTTTTTTTTGAAACAGAATATATAGGCGGCGGAAATACGCACAAATACAGCTAAACTTAATCTGCAATTATTTAAAATAAATAATGTTAGGGGTGGGTAGTATTCAACCAAATTAAAAAAAAAGCAATTAAATTTAAAAACATGATTTTTTAATATTTTGGTTTTAAAGTAATAAATCCACCAATTACGTAACAAATTCTCTTTTTTTTTCTTTGTTATTATCTCTTTTTTTTTGTTTATTTGCTATTCTTACATATTTTTGTTATGATCCTCTTCAAACTTTTTTAATCTTACATTTTGTTGACTTATTCTCGATACATTCTAGACAGCTTCTTTAATCTAATTTTTTTTTTCTTATTTTTTTACATGTTTTGTAACCTTGCTTACCATTATATATCCGTGAATAATTTTTTTTGTTTTTTGGTATCACTGTTCTTCAACTCTATATTCTACACATTCAATGTTTGTTTTCTTCTTTTTGCATCTTTGTTGATTATCTTCTTTCTAGTTCTATTGTTTTGCTTAACTATCTTTCATTATCTTATTCTATTTTCTAAGTTTTTTTTTACATTTTGTAGATATTTTTTGCTTTTTTTTTATTCTTAGATGATTATTGATGCTTTGCTTGTCATAATCGTTTTTATGAACTACAATCTTCTTCTATCTTTATTTATTATCTTCTAATTTTCATTTTTTTTTTATCTTATAATGTTTTATGGTGCTGTCTTATACATGCTGTATACTTTTTGCTTTTTTTTGAGCTCATATTCTTTCTTTTTCTATCTCGCCCTCTCTCTCTTTTTTTAATTTTATTTTTTAAATTGTTCCTATTTTTTTTATCATCACATGTTTTTGTCATGATTGTTTCAACGACTTTATGCTAAGCAATCTTCTTGCATTGATAATTTTTTTTCTACTTTTTTCGTTTTGTTTAATTTTTTTCTATTTTTGTTGATTTATTTTTTTTTGTTTTTTTCTTGCTTACTGGTATCACTGTTACGGTCTTCCAACTCTATATTCTACGCACCCTATGTTTGCTTTCTACTTTTTGTATCTTTGTTGATTATCTTCTTTCTACTTATATCTGTCTTTCATTTTGTTATTCTATTTTCTAAGTTTTTTTTTACATTTTGTAGATACTTTTTGCTTTTTTTGTATTCTCAGATGTTTTGGTGCTTTTCTTGTCCTAATCGTTTCATCATTTTAATGCACTACAATCTTCTTCCATCTTTATTTAATATTTTCTAATTTGAATTTCTAATCTTTATAATGTTCTATGATTTTGTCTTTCACATGCTTTTTCTTTTAGCTCACATCTTTTTTTTTTCTCTCTTTAATATTACATTTAGACTTGCTTTTTTTATTCTCACATGTTTTTGTTATAATTGTTTCAACGACTTTGAAACGACTTGCTAAGCAATTGCATCTTTATTGACTATCTTTTTTCTTCTTATTGTGTTTTGTTTATTTTTTTACATTTTTTTGACCTATGTTTTATAGTTTGGTTCTACCTTTTGTAGATAATTTTTTCTTCTGTTCAATTTCATATCTCAACCTTATTATTATTTTTCTGATTCTTACATCTTCCGGTACTTTGCTTGTCATAATCGTTTCAACGTTTCTATGCTCTGGGATTTTTTTTGACACATTTTTAATGTTAGATTTACACCTTGCTAATATTTTTTTTATTTATTATTTTTAATTCATTCATGTATTGGTACTTGTTTGTCATAATTTTTTAACGTCTTTATGCATTTATATAATTTTTTGTTTACTTAAATTAAACTTTTTTACATTTTTTTTGTTGTTGTAATGCTTTAGTTTTTTTGTTTTACACATGCGATTTTTTAATCTGATATATTTTGTCTTTTTTTTAAATCCCACATTTATATTTTGGTGATTTTTTTTTTCAAATATTTTAGGTTTTTTGGTCTTTTGTGGTTTTGGTTTTTACTAAATTTCAAAACGTAAATAACTATTTTAAAAAATTAATTTTTCAAAATTTTGTTTTTATTTAATTCAATTAAATCTTTAATTATATACAAATTATAAATTAAGTAAATAATTTTTTTGTTATTACAAAATTTTTTAATTTTTTTGTTATTTTTAAACAATAATATTTATTCATTGACCGTTGGAAAAATAATATTTAATTTTTTTTGGTACTAAATTATTAAAAATTCTATTTTGCTAATTTCTACTTCAATTACTTACATCTTTTACACACAAACTAATTTTATAATTAATTAAGCAATTATTTCCTAACTATTACAAAAATTATTTAGTTTTTTCTTAATTTTTAAAACGTTGATGACTTATTTAAAAAACATAGTTTTTTTTGTTTCTAGGAAAAAAAAATACTTTGTTTTTTCTTAATTCAGCAAAAGCTGTACTTATTCAGCTTAATTATACAAAAATTATAAAATTTGTGTGTAAAAATTAGGGTTTTTATTGAGTTAGAAAGACACAAAATAGAGTTTTTAATTATTCACAATATAAAAAAATCTAAAACTGTTTTTTAAATTTGACAATTATTGTCTTGAAAATTAGGAAAACACAAAATAGAAAAAATAATAATTACAAAAAGATTGTTTATTTAATAATTATATAATTTGTGTACTCAAGATATATAATCAAAAAAATTATTAAATTAAGATAACACAGAGTTTGAAGAAAAAAAGTTAAAAATTAATTTTTAGCATTTTAATTTTCTGAAATTATAATTTATTTCAATTTGAAAAATTATACTATTTGGGATTAAAATCCAATTCCAGCTGAATTCAAAATTTAAATTAAACTTTAAAACATCTAAAATTATTAATTAAAGCTTTTATTAAATTAAAAAACAAAATAAAATTTTTAATGATTCAAAAAATTTTTTTTTTATTTTAATAATTTTTTTTTTAATTCTCGAGTTAAATAAAGAGGCTAATACACATACGTGTAATAAAAAAAAAATTAAATAAAAAGAAGCCAAGCCGATTAAAAAGCAATAAATGATCAAGACAAACTGCGACAAAAGAAGAATATAAGTTGAAAAAGATAAAATTGAGCAAAGGATAATATTATAAATGAATGAGAAATAATAATGGAAAAATTGCCAAAAAACAGAAAAATTGGGAATAACGCTTTAAAATTCGAAAATAATAACTAAAAAAAAATTACTTGACATAACTGGAAGTTTGTTTGTCTTTTTTTGCTTATTGGTATTATGGTTACTGTCTTTCAACTCTATATTCTACACATCCAGTGTGTGCTTTCTACATTTTATTTTGATATGTTTTACTTTTACTTATTTTATCTCATATTCTTTCTTCTTCTTGTTTTGTAAACTTACCTTAACTGTTCTTTTCAATGCCTTACAATCCGATTTAGTTTTAGATATAGATAAATTTGTAAATTAGTGAAGAAGTACGTCTGACAGATGATATATTCATAGTGACTAAGGGAATAAATACAAAGTCAAAGGAGAAAAAGTAATTTGAAAGAAAAAGTCAAAGAAACATATAGAGAAAAAGGAAATGTAAGGCGGGAATAAATGATACAGATAGTATGAGTGATAGAGAACAGTTATTCAGAAGAGTGCAATAAAGTAGAAAAAATAAATATATACCTACCCGTTAGCGTATGAAGCGAGAGAAGAAAAAAAATAGATGACAACAACCTAGAAATACATAAATAGAAAAAATTGGAACAGAACAGAAAACAAAGATGATTTGAAAAAAAAGCAGCAATGGGCTAAGAAAAAAAGAGAATATCTCTTAAAACCACTGATAAAAGAGTGTTAGTGAGAAAAGATTTCCAAGCATTGTGCAGTATATAAAAAATGGAATAGAAAAAGTATGAAAACAAAAATAAATATAAGCCACGTCATTAGACATTGTTTTAGAAAACCTCTACACAATCTAGAGCCAACAGTAGTCTCTAAAGCACTTCAAAAGTCGCTGACAATATTGCAGTCGAACGAGTTTGAAAATGCAACTAATGATGAAGTTTTCTTCGACATGAACGGATCTGTTAACAAGCAAAAATTGTCCTTTCTGTGCAGTAGAAAATCTTTTCTATCTCTCTCGAGCTACAATTAGGTGCAGTTATACCACAGCCGCAAACTGCTAAAATTTAACTTGCAAAACATGTGGTTTTAGCACGATGGAGCAATTTGTCATATTTGCAGCTATTATAACAATGTTTCTAGGCCGATTAGGTACTTCTCTCTCTCTCCTTTTAGTCATCTGATCTCTAAAGTCGCCAGATTTAACATCTCAAGATTTTTTTCAATATAATATTTTAAAAAGGCGGTTTGTAATCACTGAAAGGCAGCTGAAAATCAATCTTTAGAAAGAAATTCAAAATAGGTATTCCTCTCTAAACCGACCAAAACGTGAAGGGAACTGTAATTGAAGGGCTTAGATTTGTACGGCTTTTAGAGGTGGACTTTAGATTAAGATAAACCAAATAGAGGTCCTTACTTGATTTGGCTTTGAAAATATCTAAGAGTTAAGTCACTTTAGTCAGTCAGCAGGGACCATTCTGTTTGACTTAAGTTTGGTTAAGAATGAATTTGAAAATCATAGATTATGTAATTTTATTTATAAAGATTTCCCATCAAGAGATTTAATGTAATTTTGTCAAGAAAGAAGGTTTTTATAAATTGTAGCCTCTCAAACTGTCAACGGACTGAAGGGTGAATATAATGGGAGAATAATTCAATAAATATTTAAATGAAAACATCGTTTAAAAACTGTTTTGAAGCGACCGATAAAGGTTTGATTAATTTTTTAAAAGATTTTAAGACATTTTGTAGAGAAAAATTAGTGCCCCAAACTGTCAAATAAGTGAAGCGAATATAATCGAAATTACAATGAATTTTCAAATGAAAACAACGTTTAAAGGCTATTTTGGAAAGACCGATAAAGGTTTGTAAAGGTTGTATTTAGTTTTTAATAGATTTTAAGGCATTTGTAGAGAAAAATCAACAAATGTCAGTGTCTAACCTGTCAGTGTCTAACCTGTCAGTCGTATCGTAATTTTGGCGAAAATCTACTAAAATACAGCTAAAATCTATAAAATATCTATTAAATAAACATGGGGGTTTTATTTATAAAGATTTCCCATCAAGAGATTTAATGTAATCTTAAAAAGTCATTTCAAGAGAAAATTATAACTTCAGGAGTGAAGTGATGGAAAAATGGGGTTCAATGATGAGTGCAAAAATGTTGATTGAATAGGTCCATTTAGAGATTATATGTGTTAATATTATAGATAAAAAAAAGAGTTTAATAGTGTGAGTTTATATTTAATTAATTTTCAGGTTTTTTTACTTTTTTTTATAGCTTCATGTGAGAGATATCATAAACTGCAAAAAAAAATCAAAACAGAAAATTACTCTTATTGAAAAGGAATTTTGAAGAAAACATAGCCTTGAATTGATTATAGATTGGTAGTTATAGAAAAAAATCTAATTGTTTCTTCACAAGAAGACCACAATAAAAAATCTTTTACATTATATAAAGAGTTTATATTGTAAAATCATCATGTGGGAAAAAAACTTTTAATTAAGCTTTAAGAGTGTTTGAGTTGGAAAACTTAAATATTTTATATTAAAATTGTATTAAGATAATAACTTTCTATTGATAATGAGTGACAAATCTATGACACCGACAGATGTCATTATGTTTGCTATGACATAACCTACTTTTTTTTTTATAAAAGTTACGTCAAATATTTGAAAAAAAGTGTTTTCGGTTACAGTGTTGCCACTAGGCAATTAAAAAATTTATAAAAAGTGTTGCCAACTGAAAAAAAAATATTGATAAAAAATTTTGGCTCTTTTTATGCTGTACAAGCAAATTTTTATAATTAATAGTTAAAAAAGAAAAGTTTTGAATTTGTGTTTATCTAAATTGGTAAGAAACGGCGTTTTTGGTTACAGTGTTGCAGATAGGTGCAATAAAAAAGTCTCTAAAAAGTACTGCCAATTAAAAAATCATTATTTAGCACGTTTAGTAGTGTTTGGGTTGGAAATCTTATATTTCATAATAAAAGTGCACAATGGCAACAACTTAATATTGATTATGTGTGACACATCTTTAACATTGACAATATTATTGAAAGATGTCAATGTGTTCGCTACAATATAACCTAATTTTTTTTTATGAAAGTTACGTCAAATATTTGTCAAGAAACAAACGTTTTCGGTTACATTGTTGCAACTTGGCAATTAAAAAATTTTTTTTTAAAAGTGTTGCCAAATTAATAATATTCATTAAAAAAAATTTTTCTTTTGATTGTATTAATTATAAACAAATGTTTCTAATTCTAAACAAATATTTCTAATTAATAATTATACAAGAAAAATTTGAAAACTTTGATATTTAATTTCCGACAATCAAATGTGCGAAAAAAAAATTTGCAAAAAATTAAAAATAAAAAAATGTTAATTTTAAAAGATATGCGATGATTTAAGTGAAAAAAGCATCAAGAAAAACTAAAAGAAATTATAAATTTGTTGATAATAAAAAGAAAAGATAATTTAAGTAGTATAGAAAAACAAAATTATGGTATTTGTAGAAAAATAAAAATTGATAAAATTAAGTAAAGAATAAAAAAAATCGAAAAAAAAATTTATAGAAAAGAAAATGTTTAGATTGGAAAACCATATTGTAAATACGAAAAAAAAATGTGAAAATATCAGTAGTTTATAGATGAATAACACAATATTAAAAAAAAAATAGTATAAAAAATTAAAATACACAAAAAAAGAAAATGTAAGAGAGAAATAATAAAAAAATAAAAAAAATAAAAAAAAAAAATTAAAATTAAGTAAATACATTATAAAAATAGGAACAAATAGAATCAAAAAGAAGAAAGTGAAGAGAAATAAAAAAAAAGAATTTGAAAAAAAAAGTTGAAGAGATAAAAAAGAAAAAGAATAAAAAGAAAGAGAAAATAAAAATTTCAATGTACAAATTTTTATAGAGTAGTTATTTTTTTGAATTTGATATATGATATATAACTAAAATATAAATAATTTTTATTGATTTTTTCTTTAGATTATGTATGATTGTAATTGAATGATTACATATTTTGAAAAAATTATATAGAAAATAGGAGAAAAATAGAAAAAGAAAACAAATAGAAAAAAAAAGAAAGAATATAGTATATAATTAATAAAATGTAATACGAACCTTTTTAATAAAAATAAAATATGGTTGTTTTATGGTTGCCTAAGGCAACCTTATCTATATAAGAAAGTGAGGTAAGTAAAAGAAGGAATAAATAAAAAAATATAATAATAGAAACAAAAATAAATAAATAAAATAACAATTTTAATTTTGAAAAAAAATAATAAAAGACTTTTTTTAGAAGAGAATAAGAAAAAATTCAAATAAATTATTATAATATATTATAGTTTTTATTCTTCTAATTTTAATAACAATTATTATTAAAGTAATAAAATTAATATAAAAATAAAAAAAATTAAAACGAAGAAAAAAAAATAAAAATAAAAGAAAGAGAAAAATTTGAAAAAAAAAGAGGAATAAAAATCAAGTATATTAAATAAAAAAATGTAATGCAAAATTTTTTTATTAAAAAAAAATTGTTGTGTTATTGTTGCCGAAGGCAACCTTTTACATATAAGAGAGTATAGTAAGAACAAGAAGGAATAAAAAAAATATATATAATATAAATAATATAAATAATATAAAATAATGATAGATAGTAATATTATTTTTAAATATTAAAGTAATATTAATATGAAAACGTTATGTCAAAATCTGATCTCAAATGTTATAACAAGAATTTTTATAACAGAAAATGACTGTTCGCCACCTAAATAATGAGAAAAAAATAAAAAAATTATAATAATAATGAATAGTAAAAGTATTTTCAAAAATAAATAATAATAGATTTATATATGTTGCCGCAGGCAACATCCAATACGAGTGAGTAGAACAAATACAAAAAAAAATAAAAAAACAAAAATTCTAGTAAATGGTAATATGCTTCCTTTATTATAAAAAAAAGATGGGAAAGATAAAAGAAAAAGAAATAAGTATAATTAATAAAATTTAATTAAAATTTTTTAAATAAATAATAATGAATTTCAAGATAAATAATAATGGGCTAGGTTTATATAAATGTTGTCGAAGGCAAACGTTGATATGAGAAAGTAGAATAAGTACAAAAAGAAGTAAATAAAAATATATTACAATAAAAAAATAAATAAACAATAATCTAATAATATTAGAAGTGTGTCTATTTTACGGTTGCCGAAGGCAACCCCTCTAGGTTCATACACGTTGCCGTAGGCAACCCTCTACTCAAGAGAGTAGGTAAGCACCCGGAGGGTGCGAAACTATACTCTCGTTAAATAATAATTATTACAGACAAAAGCACGCTTTAGTTGAGTCATTATTATATGATTCAGGTCTCTAATTTCAAAAATTATTTTTGAATAAAATAGAGAAAAATAAATTTCAATTAATAAAATATTCAAACAAAGAATAGTATGAAAAAAAAAATAAAAATACAAAAAAAAAGAGAATGTGAGAGAGAAAAAATTTAAAAAATTAAAAAAAAATTAAAGTTAAGTAAAAACATCATAAAAATAAGAACAAATAGAATTAGAAAGAAGACAGTGAAGAGAGAAATAAAAAAACGAGTTCGAAAAAAAAAGTTGAAGAGATAAAAAAGAAAGACAATGAAAAGAAAGAGAAAATGGAAAAAAAGTATAATAAATAAATTCTAATAAAAAGTATCAGATTTTCGGGTAGCACAAAGAAAAAAAAATATCGCCTAAAAATGAAGCAGCCTAATGCTCAGTCTTAGTGAGGCTCGCTTGTTAGGCGCTCTTTTGGCTTCCAGGGTTAGTTTTTTGTGTACAAGAAGCTTTAACACTGTTACACGGTTATATTTTGAGATTATGGGAAAATGTCTGTCTCAGACACAGCTTGCCAAGTAAAGTTCTCTTCTCTCGTTTTGCCATGCCATGGCAAATTAGATTTGTCTGTTTTAGAAGCATTGGAAAGTCAAAAGTTTGCCATATGTTTGAATTCGAAATGAAACTCCTTAAAACATCTCTATAATTCAAGCGACTCCACTGAAGCGGTCGTATAAATATTGACTTACGTATTTATAGAGACGATTTGACGCATTTCACGGTATAAAAAGTACGGAAGCTATAATTTCATCGGGTACTTTGAATACCGACGACGATCCAACGGAAAAACAAATATTTAGACGGCAATAGATTATCGCTCTTTAGCTTCTGGAGAATTTCGTAAAAGAATAAATAGAACAGCTGCGATTTATTTTACATTTCAAGAGAACAAAGCTGCTTCTGTCACTCACTTTAATTTAACTTTCTTGCTAACATACTATCCTTTCTAATATGTACCATAAAGAGGAAAGATCTGTATGTACATACATAGACTAAGTAAGACATAGACTTAGTCGATGGTATGTATGTAACAAATAAACTTAAAAACTACTGGACCGATTTCAAAAATTCTTTTTCTTGCTACTCCAGTCGAAAGTACGTGGCTTCGGCTGCGATTCCACGGCAGAAAGTGTATCTTTCATGCACTGGTAGAGCTGCACTCGGCTCCGCCTCGGGCATTATGGCGCGCAGTGCAGGAATCTCAACTTTCTGCCCTTGTAGTGTAATATACTATTGCTATTAGGAAGCTACTTTATCCCCGAGTAACACAAAATACAAATTGATTCAAATTTTATCTTTATTTTTTTGGCAAAAAATGATATTCTATATCTCCGCCATATTGTCCAAGAAGAGATGCACCGCCGAAAGAGCAGACAAGCGATCTGGAAGATAAATTGGTAATAAAAGCCGCAGTTATCTGGAGGAACTTGCCGAAATTGAGAAGTGTCTAAACGCGTTTTAGACAGATATTTGACGCCTACAAACACAAAAGTGTCACAATGTTTTTTTGAATATTACTTCAAAAAAAACAAAAATTTTGGGTATTTGCTATTATAGCCCAGTCGAATTAGTATTTTAAATATACAAAAATTCTAAGCAGCAATGTTTCTTTGGTGGTACAAGACTAGTTGCGTCATCCGCCATCTTGAATCAAAATGTTATTATTTGTCTCGTAAATAACTCGTTTATTTTCAATTTTACACAAAAATAATAAGTACAAAAGTTGCTTAAAATCAAATTTCCTACAATTTTAATTTTGATCAATTTTTTATATAATCAATTTTTAATAAGATCTTACTCACTTTTCTCAGGTATAAATAAAAAAAATCGATCCTACAGAAAATTGATAAGAATCAAAATTGTAGGAAATTTACTTTTAAACAATTTTTGTAATAACTAATTTTTGTGTAAAATTGAAAATAAACGTGACAATACAATGATAAGATCTTAACCATAATTTTTTTAGGTATAAATCGAAAGATATCGACTTTTCAAAAAAATTGATAATAACTAAATTTGTAGAAAATTTTATTTTAAACATCTCTTGTTATAACTATTTTTCGCGAAAATCAAAAATAAACGTGATAAGAGCTTAGCCCCACTTTTCTCAGGTATAAATCGAAAAAATATCGATTCTACAAAAAAACTAATAGAGACCAAAGTTGTGGAAAATTTTATTTTAAACCACTTTCGTTATGATTATTTTTTGCAAAAAATTAAAAATAAACGTGACAATCTAATGATAAGATCTTACCCCCACTTTTCTCAAGTTTAAAACGAAAATAATCGATCCTACAAAAAACTGATACGAACTAAAATAGTGGGAAATTTTATTTTGAACATCTTTTGTTATAACTATTTTTCGCGAAAATCAAAAATAAACGCGATAAGAGCTTAGCCCCACTTTTCTCAGGTATAAATCGAAAAAAAATCGATTTTACAAAAAAACTAAAAGAGACCAAAGTTGTGAAAAATTTTATTTTAAACCACTTTTGTCATGATTATTTTTTGCAAAAAATTGAAAATAAACGTGACAATCTAATGATAAGATCTTACCCCCACTTTTCTCAAGTTTAAATCGAAAAAAATCGATCCTACAAACAAACTGATACTAACCAAAATAGTGGGAAATTTTATTTTCAACATTTTTTGTTATAATTATTTTTCGCGAAAATCAAAAATAAACGTGATAAGAGCTTAGCCCCACTTTTCTCAGGTATAAATCGAAAAAAAATCGATCCTACAAAAAAACTAATAGAGACCAAAGTTGTGGAAAATTTTATTTTAAACCACTTTTGTCATGATTAGTTTTTGCAAAAAATTGAAAATAAACGTGACCATCTAATGATAAGATCTTTACCCACTTTTTTGAAGTTCGAATTAAAAAAAATCGATTCTACAAAAAACTGACAAAAACCAAAATTGTGGGAAATTGTATTTTGAACATTTTTTGTTATAACTATTTTTCGCGAAAATTAAAAATAAGCGTGATAACAGCTTAGCCCCTCTTTTCGCAGGTATAAATCGAAAAAAATCGATTCTACAAAAAAACTAATAGAAATCAAAGTTGTGGAAAATTTTATTATAAACAACTTTTGTCATGATTATTTTTTGCAAAAAATTGAAAATAAACGAGACAATCTAATGATAAGATCTTACCTCCACTTTTCTCAAGTTTAAATCGAAAAAAATCGATTCTACAAAAAAACTGATACGAACCAAAATAGTGGGAAATTTTATTTTGAACATTTTTTGTTATAATTGTTTTTTGCGAAAATTAAAAATAAACGTGATAAGAGCTTAGCCCCACTTTTCTCAGGTATAAATCGAAAAAAAATCGATCCTACAAAAAAACTAATAGAGACCAAAGTTGTGGAAAATTTTATTTTAAACCACTTTTGTCATGATGGTTTTTTGCAAAAAATTGAAAATAAACGTGACAATCTAATGATAAGATAAGATCTTATCCCCACTTTTCTCAAGTTTAAATCGAAAAAAATCAATCCTACAAAAAAACTGATACGAACCAAAATAGTGGGAAATTTTATTTTGAACATCTTTTGTTATAACTATTTTTTGCGAAAATCAAAAATAAACGTGATAAGAGCTTAGCCCCACTTTTCTAAAGTATAAATCGAAAAAAATCGATCCTACAAAAAAACTAATAGAAATCAAAATTGTGGAAAATTTTATTTTAAACAACTTTTGTCATGGTTATTTTTTGCAAAAAATTGAAAATAAACGTGACAATCTACTGATAAGATCTTTCCCACTTTTTTCAAGTTCAAATCGAAAAAAATTAATTCTACAAAAAACTGACAGAAACTAAAATAATGGGAAATTTTATTTTGAACATTTTTTGTTATAATTATTTTTCGCCAGAATCAAAAATAAACTTGATAGAAACTTAACCCCATTTTTCTCCGGCATAAATAAAAAAAATCGATTTTACAAAAAAATTAATAAAGACAAAAATTGTGGTAAATTTTATTTTGAACAACTTTTGTAATATCTATTTTTTGTGTAAAATTGAAAACAAGCGAGTTATTCAAAAGACAAAAAATAGCCTTTTAATTTAAGATGGCGCATGTTGCACCAGCTCTGGTACCACTACTTTTTGAATTTAGACTACCAGTGGGTCCAGTAACCCTCCTCAACAAATTTTTAAAAAAATGTTTTTTGGAATTTTTGTAAATTTCAGTTTGTTTTTGAGCTAATTCGGCTATTAAATTGATCAAAATGAATTGATGTACGAAGCTTTCCACAAATTTAAAAAGTTATTGTTTAAAACTTTGATTTTCACGATAGAACTTTGTTTTTTTAATTGTATTAAAAAAAAATAGAGTTTCTCTATGAAAAAATAAAATTTATAATTATTTATTATTTGAAAGAATAATATTAAAAATTTTAAGAAAGATTGCAGCAGACTAAAAATGACATCAATTTGTTTGGATATTTGTAGAAAATATATGTTAATATATATATATATATATAGAAATGAGAAATGCGCAGTACCGTCAGCGGGAATAAATAGTCTATCCAAAATACCATTAGTGGTAGCTGATTTTTTGACATTACTAGAATCAGAGTCTTACACAGGACACAGTATGAGACGCACATCAGCGAGTTTATTGTCCGACGCTGAAGCCGATCTTTGATGGAAGTAGACAACCGTGGCACAAGCGTATGTCGAAGACTCAAATTGAAACAAAACAGACATTGCTAAGAAGATACTGGGGGGAAATTCGGAAACAGAAAGTAATGTCATTGTGAATACTGAAAAGCAAAAATCGAATTAATGTGGAAAGAGCATTGAAGTGACAAAAATAAAGCAAATAAAGTTATTTTTTTTAATATAAATATTAACGTAAATCTCAACAAATGATTTCATCAGAGATTCCTGTTAATTGTAATTTTATTAATTGTATTTTTTGTTGTTCAATAAATTGTTCTATTTTCTGTAAACTGCTGAATTATATAAAAACAGTTGTATTAATGATTCATAAAACCCCTTGTGTTTTATAGACCCCATAATTCAATCAAAAACATCTTTTTTTTTACGCCATAAAAAAATAAAAAATATTATCTTCTAGTTAATTAGAAGAATATATTTTTACTAGTACTAATTAATTAAAATCTAAGTAGTATAATATATATAATAGTATATAATTCTAATAGTAAAAACTAATTTTTTCTTAAATTTTATTTATTATTATTACTTTAATTAAAATTGTAAATTTAATTTCTAGAGAAAATTTGAAGATTTCAAAGATCGCTTTTTGAGTGTGGATTGGTCCCTAAAATTTTGCTTTCTTTAAATTTTTTTTAGTTGCAATTTTATTTTGATAAAATTGATTTTATATATTGTTGATTTTCTTTTGGTGAATTTTTTAAAAATAAATTTGTAAAAAAGAAAATAAAATGTTTAAAAATAAGATAAAAAATTTTAAATTTTTTTCCTTCAATTTTAATGACGTACCAGCGCTTAAAAATAAAAAAAGCTGAATTTTTTATTAATTTTATTTAAATAAATATTTTTTATTTTTAAATGTTTCCTAATTAATAATGAAGACTTTTAATAAGGTATATTTTATATCAAAAAAAAAATATTGAAAACTTATAGTATATAGACCTAAATTTAAAAAAAAATTATTATAAACTTTTGAGAGTTAAAAACCACTAAAACTTTCAAATAATATAAATGTTAATGCTAATTACTTTTTTTAAAAAACAAAACAACTAATTAGCAAAAATTAAAGAAATTATTTTTGTTTTCATTATTATCTCTAATATGACTGATTACAAAAATTAAAATATAATGTCTTAGAATGCTATTCTTGACTATACCTATGAAAAGAGCTAATGATTTTATTCTGTATAGGCGTAGCTTGTCAGTGTTGTGTGCTTGCTTACCTCGACTTTTTTATTATTTTGGAAAAATCTATTTTTTTTTATTTGCGAGGGCTATCTATGGACCCAAAAGTCGCCAGAAATTGTCGCTGCTGACGCACAATGACTTGGTTTTAAAATATTCTGTCTTTCTTACGTATTTTAGGCTTTGAGCGCGTTACTTTTTTTTGCCTTAGGGAGTTGTCAAATTGGTTCAAATCTATTCATGGCAGTGTTCTAGCCAACGGTATAGACGGGTTACCGAAGCGTTTTTTTAGAGACAAAACATTTTTGAACATCGTACGTAATGTGACACATGATAGAAAAATTTTAAACATATGCGATTTTTGTTGCTTTACTTTGTGACATAACCTAAATTAAGACGATTGACAAGTGACAGGTTGCACTACCAACTTGCTCAGTGTTGCCACTATATTTTTGGCTTTATTCTGCTATAGTCACGCAGTAGTAACGCTTTAAATAAAACATGGATACGAAGATGAAAAAATTCTTATCAATAGATCCAATTGACTTGAAGTAGATAAGGCAATTTTTTTTCTATTAACTAGCCGACTTTATGAATTCATCATTATTATTCCCAAGGAAATATTTTTTTTTATTTGCAGGATTCTACAAACAACTTCCGGAACCTATTTCAAGCGAGGAGTGTCGTCGATTGCAGTATCGGCGGAAAAGCGACTCTGTGAAGAAAAGGGTTAAACAAAATTTTGCCAACATTTGGTAAGAATTTGTTCATTTTTTTTTGACACATAGAAAAATTATGATACATTACCGTGTGAGATCCAATAAAAAATTGTCAATTTGTTTAATTTGCGCTTAAGAAAAATAATTTAAAAAAACTAGCGCCAAATTTTAAATAAAGGCGAGGAGTGGTCTACACCAGCTGTCAAAATTCTAGTTAGGGCAATTGGCGCCACTGAGAAATTACTAATGTCAAAACGAACAGTAACGTCAAATTGTATACTTATGAATAATTATAAAAAGGGTTAAGCAAAATTTTGACAACATTTGGTAAGAATCTGTTAATTTTTTTTTGACACATAAAAAAATTATGATACATTACCGTGTGAGATCTTATAAAAAATTGTTAATTTGTTTAATTTGCGCTTAAGAAAAACAATTTAAAAAATCTAGCGCCAAAATTTAAATAAGGGAGGAGTGGTCTACACCACCTGTCAAAATTCTAGTTATGGCAATTGGCGCCACTGAGAAATAACTAATGTCAAAACGAACAGTAACCTCAAATTGTATACTTATGAATAACTATAAAAAGGGTTAAGCAAAATTTTGCCAACATTTGGTAACAATCTGTTAATTTTTTTTTGACACATATAAAAATTATGATACATTACCGTGTGAGATCTTATAAAAAATTGTTAATTTGTTTAATTTGCGTTTAAGAAAAACATTTTAAAAAATCTAGCGCCAAAATTCAAATAAGGGAGGAGTGGTCTACACCACCTGTCAAAATTCTAGTTATGGCAATTGGCGCCACTGAGAAATAACTAATGTCAAAACGAACAGTAACGTCAAATTGTATACTTATGAATAATTATAAAAAGGGTTAAGCAAAATTTTGCCAACATTTGGTAAGAATCTGTTAATTTTTTTTTGACACATAAAAAAATTATGATACATTACCGTGTGAGATCTTATAAAAAATTGTTAATTTGTTTAATTTGCGTTTAAGAAAAACATTTTAAAAAATCTAGCGCCAAAATTCAAATAAGGGAGGAGTGGTCTACACCACCTGTCAAAATTCTAGTTATGGCAATTGGCGCCACTGAGAAATAACTAATGTCAAAACGAACAGTAACGTCAAATTGTATACTTATGAATAATTATAAAAAGGGTTAAGCAAAATTTTGACAACATTTGGTAAGAATCTGTTAATTTTTTTTTGACACATATAAAAATTATGATACATTACCGTGTGAGATCCAATAAAAAATTGTTAATTTGTTTAATTTGCGCTTAAGAAAAATAATATAAAAAAACTAACGCCAAATTTTAAATAGGCGAGGAGTGGTCTACACCAGCTGTCAAAATTCTAGTTATGGCAATTGGCGCCACTGAGAAATAACTAATGTCAAAACGAACAGTAACGTCCAATTGTATACTTATGAATAATTATTAAGTTCCGTAAGAGAAGATCAGGAGATTAGTCTCAGTAGCGACCAAATGGCATGAGATCTGACGGTTTGGTTAGACCTTTTATGATAGTAAAAAATATTTATCATCTAGCAGTTCATGAAAAATTTATGATTATTGCAATATTATATCAAAATATTTGTGTGCATTCTATTGACGGATTGATACAGACGAATTGAATGTTATATTTGTTGGTCCTATTTATAGACGCTTTCATTTTATTTTCAAATATTGATATATTTGCAATAATATTTTTGTTTATTTTGCAATTTGTGAAAGATTCAAATAGAGAAAACGAACGAGGATCGTTAGAAAAACGTATGTTTGTTTGCTTTTATTGGCTGAAAAAGTGTTTTATTTTCAGCGAAGCTCAAGTGTCCGATACAATTCGACAATGGTTACGAACTCCAACATTTGATGCCAGACCCTGGGAGGACGAAGAATTGCTTCTCCTGCTCCAACAAATGTTTCTCGATTACGATCTATGCTCGACATTTGCTATTGACATTAATACGCTTAGAAATTTTCTCTACGAAACATATAAAAATTATAACGACGTACCGTTTCACAATTTTAGGCATTGCTTTTGCGTCGCACAAATGGTAAGTAAATAGATCAAAATCATAAATTCTCTCTAACTAAATTAAAAATTTTAAATTTTATAATAAAACCCTCTTTGTCTTGATGAAAATCAAGTAGTTTTTGAGTTTATTTCTATCAGACAGACGGACGGACAGATGCAGCCCTTTACTTTTGGTTCTAATTCTTGTACCATCTTTCTTACTACTTTTTCTTCAAATTCTGTTCTTTCCAACTTTTCCTATATATCGTTTTTGATTTTTCATCTCACCTTATTATTAATGTTTCTTCTCTTTTTTTTTTGTTTTGTTTTTTTCTCTATTTTTATTGCTATCATTTTTTATTTGTATCTCTAGCAGCATATGGTCTGATTAAATTTTTGGCCTATCTCAAATCTTTTGAGTTTTTTCTGTTTTCTGGTTCACTATTCCGTAGCCAATTACCGTTTCTGCCTGTGTTCCAATCTTTTTTTCTCATCTGCTTCTTTATTTTTGTTTAAGATTTTTTACCTATTTTCTTCTACCATTTTTATTAAAGTCAATTATGTATTGTTTTTGTATCTTCTATTGCTCTTCTGATTGTATTTTTTTCTTCTTCTTTCCAATGTTTTTTTTTCTTCTTTCATTATTCTTGCATTGAAATCATCACTGATCAGTAAATTTATGTTGTTTTCATTGTTGCTTTTTTCTTCTTCTTGCTTTTTTATCATGCTGATGTTTTAGCTGTATATTGTTTTTATTTTCCATTGTTCTCCAGCAATGTTTATCTTTCTTTTTATTTCTATATCTCGTTTTTGATTTTTCATCTAACCTTATTATTAATGTTTCTTCTCTTTTTTTTGTTTTGTTTTTTTCTCTATTTTTATTGCTATCATTTTTTATTTGTATCTCGAGCAGCATATGGTTTGATTCAATTTTTGGCCTATCTCAAATCTTTTCAGTTTTTTCTATGTTTTCTGGCTCATTATTTCGTAGCCAATTACCGTTTGTGCCTGTGTTCCAATCTTTTTTTCTCATCTCCTTCTTTATTTTTGTTTGAGATCTTTTACCTATTTTCTTCTACCATTTTTATTAAAATCAATTATTATTTTTGTATTTTCTATTGCTCTTCTGATTGTATTTTTTTCTTCTTCTTTTCAGTGTTTTTTTCCTTCTTTTATTATGCTTGCATTGAAATCATCACTGATCAGTAAATTTATGTTGTTTTCATTGTTGCTTTTTTCTTCTTCTTGCTTTTTTATCATGCTGATGTTTTAGCTGTATATTGTTTTTATTTTCCATTGTTCTCCAGCAATGTTTATCTTTCTTTTTATTTCTATATCTCGTTTTTGATTTTTCATATCACCTTATTATTAATGTTTCTTCTCCTTTTTTGGTTTTGTTTTTTTTTCTATTTTTATTGCTACCATTTTTTATTTGTATCTCTAGCAGCATAATATGGTCTGATTAAATTTTTGGCCTATCTCAAATCTTTTCAGTTTTTTCTATGTTCTCTGGTTCACTATTTCGTAGCCAATTACCGTTTCTGCCTGTGTTCCAATCTTTTTTTCTCATCTCCTTCTTTATTTTTGTTTAAGATTTTTTACCTATTTTCTTCTACCATTTTTATTAAAATCAATTATTATTTTTGTATCTTCTATTGCTCTTCTGATTGTATTTTTTTCTTCTTCTTTCCAATGTTTTTTTTCTTCTTTCATTATTCTTGCATTGCAATCATCACTAATCAGTAAATTTATGTTGTTTTTATTGTTGCTCTTTTCTTCTTCTTGCTTTTTTATCATGCTGATGTTTTAGCTGTATATTGTTTTTATTTTCCATTGTTCTCCAGCAATTTTTATCTTTCTTTTTATTTCTATATATCGTTTTTGATTTTTCATCTCACCTTATTATTAATGTTTCCTCTCTTTTTTTTTTGTTTTGTTTTTTCTTCTATTTTTATTACTATCATTTTTTATTTGTATCTCTAGCAGCATATGGTCTGATTCAATTTTTGGCCTATCTCAAATCTTTTCGGTTTTTTTTATATTTTTTGGTTTACTATTCGGTAGTCAATTACCGTTTCTGTCTGTGTTCTAATCTTTTTTTCTCATCTCCTTCTATATTTTTGTTTAAGATTTTTTACATATTTTTTTCTACCATTTTTGTTACAATATTGATTATTTTTGTATCTTCTATTGCTCTTCTGATTGTATTTTTTTCTTCTTCTTTCCAATGTTTTTTTTCTTCTTTCATTATTCTTGCATTGCAATCATCACTGATCAGTAAATTTATGTTGTTTTTATTGTTGCTCTTTTCTTCTTCTTGCTTTTTTATCATGCTGATGTTTTAGCTGTATATTGTTTTTATTTTCCATTGTTCTCCAGCAATTTTTATCTTTCTTTTTATTTCTATATATCGTTTTTGATTTTTTATCTCACCTTATTATTAATGTTTCTTCTCTTTTTTTTTTGTTTTGTTTTTTCTTCTATTTTTATTACTATCATTTTTTATTTGTATCTCTAGCAGCATATGGTCTGATTAAATTTTTGGTCTATCTCAAATCTTTTCAGTTTTTTCTGTTTTCTGGTTCACTATTCCGTAGTCAATTACCGTTTCTGCCTGTGTTCCAATCTCTTTTTCTCATCTGCTTCTTTATTTTTGTTTAAGATTTTTTACCTATTTTCTTCTACCATTTTTATTAAAATCAATTATTATTTTTGTATCTTCTGTTGCTCTTCTGATTGTATTTTTTTCTTCTTCTTTCTAATGTTTTTTTCTTTCTTTCATTATTCTTGCATTGAAATCATCACTGATCAGTAAATTTATGTTGTTTTTATTGTTGCTCTTTTCTTCTTCTTGCTTTTTTATCATGCTGATGTTTTAGCTGTATATTGTTTTTATTTCCCATTGTTATCCAGCAATTTTTATCTTTCTTTTTATTTCCGTCTCTTTTTCTTTGTCTGTATATAATACTTCACTACAATTATATGAGCCTTAATATCATAAAAATCTTATAACATATAGTTACAGCCAGATCTGTTTTATTGTTAATAGTTTATTATAACTGATGGTATAAAATTATTTTTGAACATTAATGTCAATATTTTCACAATTATGAAAACTGAAAAACACATTTTTTTCATTCAGCTTTCCCGGATAAGTCAGCTAACATTTTCATTAATTTTTTAATACTAGAACCACTTGTATAAATTTTTCGCGCAATAAAAATCTTCTTTTCTAGATTTTCTTCTAAATACTTTTTTGCCATTTTGCTAGACTTTTATCTACTCTTGCCGCTCTAACATGGCTCCACCGGCGTTTACAACCATAGTCGCTGTAGATCTTCTAATGCAATGGTCGGTGTACATAGCGGAAAGTTTAATTTTAAGATATATAACAATTTTTTTAAGAATTTTAGAAAAAAAATTAATGCCACTTTTTGTAAATACTTCTTCTATGATACAAAAAATTTTCTATGCGTAACATAAGCCGGCCGGCCGTAACTAAAACTCTTCTTTTGTCAGTACTGAAGATTTTTTATGTTGGTATCCAATATTCTTCTTTTTGATTAATTTGATCAACGATCCATATTTGTCAATTTCGATTCTTTCTTTTAGTTCCTCACAAGCTTGTGAGAAGCTTCAAACCTTTCTTTCTTCTGATATTCTTTTTCGTATTTAATTTTTGCTTTGTCTTGCAACAAATTTATCTCCACACTTTCAGCTAACTTTGAAATACGTGCGGAGACACCAAAATCTTTGATCACTTTCATCAAAAACGACTAAGCATGGCAAAACTTTTGACAAATTTTTACAATTCAATGTAAACAAAATTAGTGTTTTGTTGTAAAATTGCTTACTTAGCAACATTTTCTCCTTATATTAATAGCTATAGTATTTTTGACATTTATCTCTCTTTATATCAATTTATCATTCTACGCTTCATTCATTCTTTCTTGTTTTTTTTTCTGTTTTGTTTTTTCTTCTCTCTTATATCATAAGTGAAGGTTTTATGCATTCTGCAAATTTTGCCAACAGTGCTGTTTTGTTTTATGTATTGTAATTTATGAATTAGTGTAATGATTAATTTGTAAAGTACCTACCAGTGTATGAAATTTTTTAAGAATTTTTGTAACAGATTATGCTAATTACTGCTATAAACAAGGATTTTTGTTTCGACTTTATTAAGTCTGATCAGTCACATATTTTTGTTGAAATACGTGAATTTATTGACTACAGAACTACAAAAAAAAAAAAAATTGGTAGTATGTGGGTTTGCTTATATTTACATATATTGTTTTGTAGATGTATGGCGTACATCTACAAAACAACTTTTCCCTATATATCTGTTTTGATTTTTTGTCTCACTTTATTGTGTCTCTTTTCTTTCTTTTTTTGTTTTTTTTTCTTTAATTTTTTTTCTATTATTTTTTTTTCTTTCTTTTTTTGTTTTCTTTTTTCTTTAATTTTTGTTCTATTATTTTTTATTTGTATCTCTAGAAGCATATGGTCTGATCAAATTCTTCCAGTTCTTTCGATGCTTTCTGGTTCACTATCCCGTAGTCAATTACTGTTTCTGCCTTTATATGTTCATCTCTTTTTTCCATCTCTTTCTTCATTTTCGTTTAAGATCTCTCACTTATTTTCTTCTTCTATTTTTATTAAAATTATTTCTTTTCTGTTTATTTTTTTTAACTTCTATAGCTTTCTTGTTTTTTTTCTGTTTTGTGTTTTCTTCTCTCTTATATCATAAATGAAAGTTTTCAAATCTTGCCAACAGTGCTGTTTTTTTTTATGTATTGTAATTTATGACTTAATGTAATGATTAATTTGTAAAGTACCTACCAGTGTATGAAATTTTTTAAGAATTTTTGTAACAGATTATGCTAATTACTGCTATAAACAAGGATTTTTGTTTCGACTTTATTAAGTCTGATCAGTCACATATTTTTGTTGAAATACGTGAATTTATTGACTACAGAAATACAAAAAAAAAAAAATTGGTAGTATGTGGGTTTGCTTATAATTACATATATTGTTTTGTAGATGTATGGCGTACATCTACAAAACAACTTTTCCTTATATATCTTTTTTGATTTTTTGTCTCACTTTATTATGTCTCTTTTCTTTGTTTTTTTGTTTTTTTTTTCTTTAATTTTTTTTCTATTATTTTTTTTTCTTTCTTTTTTTGTTTTCTTTTTTCTTTAATTTTTTTTCTATTATTTTTTATTTGTATCTCTAGAAGCATATGGTCTGATCAAATGTTTCCAGTTTTTTCCATGTTTTCTGGTTCACTATCCCGTAGTCAATTATTGTTTCTGCCTTTATATGCTCATCTCTTTTTTCCATCTCTTTCTTCATTTTCGTTTAAGATCTCTCACTTATTTTCTTCTTCTATTTTTATTAAAATTATTTCTTTTCTGTTTATTTTTTTTAACTTCTATAGCTTTCTTGTTTTTTTTCTGTTTTGTGTTTTCTTCTCTCTTATATCATAAATGAAAGTTTTCAAATCTTGCCAACAGTGCTGTTTTTTTTTATGTATTGTAATTTATGACTTAATGTAATGATTAATTTGTAAAGTACCTACCAGTGTATGAAATTTTTCAAGAACTTTTGTAACAGATTATGCTAATTACTGCTATAAACAAGGATTTTTGTTTCGACTTTATTAAGTCTGATCAGTCACATATTTTTGTTGAAATACGTGAATTTATTGACTACAGAAATACAAAAAAAAAAATTGGTAGTATGTGGGTTTGCTTATAATTACATATATTGTTTTGTAGATGTATGGCGTACATCTACAAAACAACTTTTCCCTATATATCTGTTTTGATTTTTTGTCTCACTTTATTGTGTCTCTTTTCTTTCTTTTTTTGTTTTTTTTTCTTTAATTTTTTTTCTATTATTTTTTTTTCTTGCTTTTTTTGTTTTCTTTTTTCTTTAATTTTTTTTCTATTATTTTTTATTTGTATCTCTAGAAGCATATGGTCTGATCAAATTCTTCCAGTTCTTTCGATGCTTTCTGGTTCACTATCCCGTAGTCAATTACTGTTTCTGCTTTTATATGTTCATCTCTTTTTTTCATCTCTTTCTTCATTTTGGTTTAAGATCTCTTACTTATTTTCGTCTACCATTTTTATTAAAATTATTTCTTTTCTGTTTATTTTTTTGAGCCTCTATAGCTTTCTTGTTTTTTTTTTTTATTTTGTTTTTTCTTCTCTTTTATATCATAAATGAAGGTTTTATGTATTCTGCAAATATTGACAACAGTGCTGTTTTGTTTTATGTATTGTAATTTATGAATTAGTGTAATGATTAATTTGTAAAGTACCTACCAGTGTATGAAATTTTTTAAGAATTTTTGTAACAGATTATGCTAATTACTATACTGCTATAAACAAGGATTTTTGTTTCGACTTTATTGGGCCTGATCAGTCACATATTTTTGTTGAAATACGTGAATTTATTGACTACAGAAATACAAAAACAAAAAAATTGGTAGTATGTGAGTTTGCTTATAATTGTATTGTTTTGTAGATGTACGCCATTTCCTGGAGCGTGAATCTTCCAGCCAAAATAGGGGACCTCGAAGTGTTAATTCTTTTAGCGTCTTGCATTTGTCACGATCTGGATCATCCTGGATACAATAACATTTACCAAATAAACGCCAAAACTGAATTAGCGATTCGTTATAATGATATTTCGCCATTAGAAAATCATCACTGTAGTGTAGCATTCAGAATATTAGAAAACGAAGACTGCAATATATTTAAATCTTTCAAAAGCGAGGATTATAAGCAAGTTCGTGAGGGGATTATTAGATCTATTCTGGCAACAGATATGGCACGCCATAATGAGATTTTGACGAATTTTAGAGAGATTACGCCCATATTTGACTACACCGATAAAGGTCACGTTAATTTGGTAAGTTATTTATTTTTATTCTATTTATTCTATTAATTAAGAATTTTGAACCGATTTTCCAACCAAATGTAGGTTTACAATGGCACTAATCTTAATCATATGTTTCAATTACTTTGAAAAAGCTGACGAAAACAATTTTTAAATAAAATTGAGACCCGAAAACGTTTTGCTGACTTATCCTAATGCCATAGTGTAAGAATGTCAGCAAATCCTAATTTGATGGCAGTCTTAGGCATTTTACTATTTTTATTGTTAATATTTGAAAAATTGTAATAACGGAAAGTGCAACCCCCTCATTAAATAATTTTCATTGTTTTAAATAATGAAATAAATGTATTTTGTTAATTTGAGGTAATTAAAAATAAATTGTTTATTTCTAAAAGATTGCTTCAATTGCATTTTTTTTATTTAATTTATTTTAGAAACATGATTGGAAAATCAAGTTATCTTAAATTTTCGACTTTGGAAACTTATGTTTTAATTAATTTGGTCTACTAATGCAATAACAACGTTCTAGATTGATAATAAAAAATAAGGGCTATTCAATTTAAGTGACCATTAATAAAATAATAATTTTGTTGTTATTGAAAATACAGAATTATTTTAAACAGCTAAGATTAAGTATTTATAAAGCTTTAAATGTAATTATTGAAAAAAAAAATTAAATTTATATATAGAGTTATTATTCACACAGTTTTACCACTTGCCTAAAAGTTTATTTGATAGATCTTGAGAGCTCTTTCGAGTACCAAGTTGTCATCACCAGGAGATGATTAAAACTGAATTATTATATGTTTAATTATGGGATTTATGAGACGTTGGACCATAATCTGCGCTTTATATTACATTTGTACTAAGAAAAGAAAATATTAAAAAGTTGAAAAGATGACCGCTATCTATGTTAAGAGCATTTGTCTTATTTTTATAAATTTCAATGAGTTTAACATCTAAATGTCTATAGTTATTTATTTGCTTGACTAATTATAAACTGTTAATAATAATATGGTAATTGCTGTTATGGGGGTGCTCTGCTATACTTGATTTCTTTAATCTTCCGTATTTTAAGTGAGCTAAGCGCTTTTTGTATCTGATTTAAACTGATCTACGCTTTTGCCTTATATAACATTTGTTACAGTTATTACATTTTTTAATTTTGATCCTGACCGCTCTAAATCCTAATGAATTTTAATTCTTGTTTATTTGATTAGAAAGCTGTGCAATTCTTGATATTTGTGCTAAAATTTTGGTTATTTATAGTTTTATTTACTAATTCCTCAATAGATCTATTAATATTGGCAACTTTTTTAAGAAATGCTGTTGTTTATTAAAGTTGACTGGAAGAAGAAATAAATAATGTTTTTACTAAAAAACTTTAACTTGCTATTTTATGTTGAAAACATTTATTTGAGTCATCAGGTATAAATCTTAAAGAGCTTGTCTCTTTTCTAAAAATATCAAATTCTAAATCGCCTGTTGCTTTTTTAATTACGCTTACATCTGAAAAAGATAATTTGCTGTTAATTTCTGCCTCATAAGTGAATTTAATTGAAGGAAAACAGTTATTAAAATTTTCTACACATTTTGTTAAACTAAAATTGTTTTCTCTATTATTTTTAAAATGATGCAAAAATAATCCATAGTTTGTTTGTAAAATTTATTGTTACATTTCAAAATTGATTGTTTTACGTATAGCTCCGCTAATTTTTGTATTTGCTAATTAGATTTAGCTCAATTTCGTTGTATTCGTGCAAG
The DNA here is from genome assembly GCA_947359425.1 of Lagria hirta. Lineage (NCBI taxonomy): Eukaryota > Metazoa > Arthropoda > Insecta > Coleoptera > Tenebrionidae > Lagria > Lagria hirta. The sequence goes on from OX375794.1 coordinate 50,271,168, forward strand.
TTTTTTTAAATAAATAAATTATTGTTGTTCCTATTAGAACGCTAGGATATAATAAAGTGACATTAATTTTTCGTTTTTTTTTTTAATTTTACTGTTTTTTCTTTATTGACAAACTCATGTGAGTTTGAGTTTGTGAAATGTTTAACGGCATATTTGAATTTTTGAATTTATAAATTTGAAAATTTCTGAGAAAATATTCTATAAGCTTTTAGCTAGATTGTTAAACCTGCAGAAGAAAGATATTTCTGAGAAGATACCTTAGAATTTTTGGAAGATATTTTTGAGAAAATATTCTTTAAGCTTTAAGACAATTTTGTGAAGCTTCATAAAGAAGAAATTTCTGAAAAGATACTCTAGAAGTTTTAGAAAATATTTCATAAGCTTTTGGATACATTCCTATAGATTCAGAAGAAAGATATTTCTGAGAAGATACTCTAGAAGTTTTAGAAGATATTTCTGAAGCTTAAAGATACATTCTTGAAGCTTCAGAAAAAAAATATTTCTGAGAAGATACTCCAGAAGTTTGAAAAGATATTTCTGAGAAAATGTTCTATAAGCTTTTAGCTAGATTGTTAAAGCTGCAGAAGAAAGATATTTCTGAGAAGATACCTTAGAATTTTTAGAAGATATTTTTGAGAAAATGTTCTTTAAGCTTTAAGACACTTTTTTGAAGCTTCATTAAGAAGAAATTTCTGAAAAGCTACTCTAGAAGTTTTAGAAAATATTTCATAAGCTTTTGGATACATTCCTATAGATTCAGAAGAAAGATATTTCTAAGAAGATACTTTAGAAGTTTAGAAGATATTGCTGAGAAAATATTCCTTAAGCTTTAAAATTCATTCTTGAAGCTTCAGAAAGAAGATATTTCTGAGAAGATACTCCAGAAGTTTTAGAAGATATTTCTAAAGCTTTAGAAATCATTCTTGAAGCTTCAGAAAGAAGATATTTCTGCGGAGATTCTCTGTCTCTTGCTCTGTTCTGTGTGTTTTTTTGAAATAGATTTCCACTATCTTCACAAAAAAAAATATATATAGACTTACCGAACAATATCCCGTTTGTGGATCACAAATTTCGGATATGCCATTGCATTGACACGGTTGAGAAATGCCTAAAATTCTATCAATGTAGCTTCCAGGATCAGTTTCTTTAGGATAATGTTGCTAATATTCCGAATTGGGATCTTGGCAAGATGCAGATGTATACTCTTTGGGACAAGAACATTGGTCTACTAGTACTGTATTTTGCATTTGATCCAAAATTATTTCAGAAAGTCTGCAAACAAATCAAGTGCTGATTAGAATATAGTACTATAGTAGTTCTTTAACGTGCAAAAGCAATAGTAATTTTTGGTACTATATCATGCTAGATGGTACTATATTTGGTACTATTCCAATTATTTACGCTACTACCAAGACACTTTAGGATAAGAAAGAACACACCTGACTGTTTCCTTCACTGGATAAATGTGGATTTTCACCTAAAAGCCGCTTCCAATTTGCTTCTAGAATTCTAGTTTCTCCCTTAGAATCGCTTTGAGACTCTAATGTAATATTATTTCCAGTCACATAAATACTGTACTGAAACGTTGGTACTGTCGTAAGGAATCCTCCATAGGATTGTACCAAATCCGTGTTAAATTTTTGCGGTAATTGGTAGCACTGGTGCCGATTTCCCTAGAAAATATATTGCAATTACCAAAGAAACTAGAATTCGTCTTAAAAACTCTTACACAATCTGATAGGGATAGTTTGATGGTAACATCTGTCCAGATTGGGTACCATGGAGTCCCATCTATAAGTGGGACTGTTTACCATCAAAACAATTGGTCTCGGTTTTTTACCTGGTTTGTGAATTTTTGGTAAACAATTTAAATTAGGTAGATTGGGATCAGAAATTTGCAATTTCTAATAAAGCTTTCCACTAATAAGGTTTGTGACAAAATGAGACAAAAACAAAATTTATTTAAAAAAATAGATATATTTTTTTTAATTTGTTAGTAAAGAATAATAGTTGTTTTTAAATACTAGCTATTACAATGATTAATTTGATAATAATTAATAATTAAATAATAATAATTATTTATTAAATATTACTATTACAATGAGTAATTAAAATTGCAATATTAATAAATTAATTAATTTAATAAATAATTAATTATTAAAACAAATTTACAAAATACAATTTTCTTGAAGTGCTGATAGATTTTTATATCTATTCTAAATAATCAAGGTATTTTTTAATGCAAATATTTTTTAACAACAATAACAATAATAAAATATTAAAATGAATTTTTGTTTTTAATTTGTTTGTGACAATAAATTTTAAGACAACTTTCTATTTACAAAAATTGTCAAAAATTACGAAAACAAAGTACTTTAATTAAAAATTGATATATAAAAATTATAAAATTATTATTTAAAAAATTGACTAGAGTTGAAAATTGCGTTTGAATATCTAATCTTACCTATTTACAATGAAAAATAAAGTGTATTATTTAAGAAGCATAAAAAATAAGATAAACTTAAACAAAATAAAAATAAAAAAAAAAACTAATATTAAACATCAAAAATTAAAATAAAAATAAAAATGCGGTTATATTTTGAAACAAAATTGCATTTATAACATAACATAAATTAACAAATTATCTAACAAAACAACAAAATAAACCTTTATTGTCTTTCTGATTGATTTTTATATAATACATATTATCTTATTTTCTATAAATATTATCTAATGTGTTAAAAATTAATAATAGTACTTAACACTTCTTTTTCTATATATCTTCTATAAATAATAATTAAGGGTTTTATTTACTGCAAATAGTTTTTAACAAAAATAAATTATTGTTATCAAAATATGTAGCTATTATAATAATTAGTTATATATAGCTTATATTTATTAAAATATCATTGAATTAATTTCTCTTGAAAATTAATTAATTAATTGTTAACAAAAAGCATTAAAATACGGTTTTATTAGGTGTTTAATGATTTCTACACTTGTATTTTACCTTTTATTAATAATACCAAAGTAAGTACTGTCTTATCTTATATAAAAAAATATTAAATATAAGAAAAATTTAGAAGAAAAACTCTTTTCAGTATTATTAAGTAAATAAACAAATGAATTAATTAAATTATATAGCTTGTTGTTAACACAAAACAGAATATAATTTGATTGTTTTGCATACGAATAGCGTATGGTAAGTTTTTTTTCATCTATTTTTTTTACTGTTATGACGTCATCAATATATTTTTTAAAAGGCTTTTGAGTAAATTTTCTTATTCTTATTTGAACGGTATAAAATACTTAACAGCTTACATAAGTAAAAAACTAAGAAAAATGGCTATACAGTTTAAACTAGTAAAATTTGAGAATAAAACAGAGAAGTAAACAAAAGCAAACAATGAGAAACATAACAAAAACAATAAAAGCCTAAATTTAAAAGTAGAGTTAACAAATTAGCAAAATTAACAAAAAAAAACATTTGACGTAACATTGACAACTCAATGATATTACACTAAATGTTTAAACTGATGACTCTGCACTATCTGATAATAACCAAGACGATCAATGAAAGCAATCAATACATTTTGAATAATTTGGAGAGTTATTAAGTTGCATTTATGGCGAATTCTTGCTTTAAGATCATCCAAATTGCTGCATCGGTTTTGCTACACTTTGCTTTTCAAGTGCTCCCATAGAAAAAAATCTAATGGGGCTAGATCTGGGAACCTAGCTGGCCATTCCATTGAACCTCTTTGTCCTAACCATCTTTAAACTAGATTACTCTGTTTTTTTTTAATTCTTCTAGTTTAAATTGTAGAGCCGTTTTTCTTAGGTAATTTATCAAGTATTTAATATCATTGAAATCAGAATAAAAAACTCTACTACTCAAATATAAAATGGAAAACATAGATTTCTATTCAAAAAATATGTTGATGACGTACCTAATACCTGTCAAAAAAAATTATGAAAAAAACTTAACACACGTTCTTCATATGCGCTATAATTAACCCTACCACATGTTTTTTTAGTTTTGTCTACTAATAGAGTTATTGTATTTATTCCTGACTTATTTACCACCCTGTATATTTATTTTCTTCGATTTTTAGTCTAAAAACAGTTTTAACAACGATTACAAAGAATCTGCTACATCGAGTTTTATTTATGCTCTATTTTGACAAAACTGAAACCAACATCCAAGAAATATAGCCCCGCCGAGCAGGAATAATACATTTTAAAGCAACATCTCAGATATTGTTTTTTTTTCTAAATTTCAAAAACAATAAAATGCTGATAGTCACTAGTCGTAAAGCTTTTTTAATAAATTCTCAACAGTTCCATAGGAACCCATCCCAAAATCAATCGAAAGCGAAAAGTCAAAAATCGAAATTTATTTGCGCGTATTATTCAATAAGTTTAGCTTTTACTTCATTTAAACCCAATAACTCAACATTTCAGAGAAGTTTTGAGTTTTTTATTTGTAAGCCCTAATTAATAACATATTTATCTTATAATAACCAGTGTATGGCCATCCTGTCTGAAGAGCGCCAGCAAGCACGAAACTATAATAATTAAGAGTTTATGTAATTTTATCGGTAATTGCAATATTAAAAATGTTAGTATTACAATTTAAATTATACGTAATGATATCAAAATGTTTAGTCTGAAAGACCTGTTTTTTATTTTGAGCTAGTTGAATTTAGCATTTGAAAACATTCGAACAATATGAAGCCGATGCAACGCATGAGTCAGAGAGAGACAGCGATACTTACAAGTAAGCGACGCATACTTGTGAGTGCGCGAAATTAACAATTAAAAAAAAGATATAAACAATAAAAAAATTAAATCTCTATTAACAATATTATTAACTATTGTATAGAAAATTTAAAAAAATATATTTCTTAGACATTATGTTTTTTTTTAATATATTTTTCATGGGTTGAAAGTACCCAAATTTGCGAACCTTTAAAATTCATATCTTTAAAAATATTAACTTTACACCGTAAAATGTCATAGTACTCTTTTTATTGGTATTTTAATAAATAATATAAAAAAAAATTGGTCCGGTTGAAAAAAAAATTCCTTGCTATTGTTTAAACAATATGGCACCGGGTTGCGCCATGGCAACATGCATTTATATCATTAGGAGGGCAATTTGAAGAGGATTGCATAAAAAAATTAAGGTGGAATAGTTTTCGGTACTCATGCGCCGATTCCTCCTGGACCATTATGTTTGTTACCTAAAAGTTAAGGTTCTGTTCTACCAATATCATTTGGTTAACTTATTTAATATAGAAAAAATTTATTAAAAAAACAAAAAAACATGTAGAAATTTATGGTTATAATTTTTTTGAAAACAAAAGAAAAGCATTGCTATCTTTTTATTTCAACCTTCTTTTTTGAAAAAGTAGGTACTCTCATGAACTCCGTTCCGTACTTGATTTATATGAACAGTTTTTAAATGAATAAAATTTATTAAAAAAACAAAAAAACATGTAGAAATTTATGGTTATAATTTTTTTGAAAACAAAAGAAAAGCATTGCTATCTTTTTATTTCAACTTTCTTTTTTGAAAAAGTAGGTACTCTCATGAACTCCGTTCCGTACTTGATTTATATGAACAGTTTTTAAATGAATAAAATTTATTAAAAAAACAAAAAAACATGTAGAAATTTATGGTTATAATTTTTTTGAAAACAAAAGAAAAGCATTGCTATCTTTTTATTTCAACTGTCTTTTTTGAAAAAGTAGGTACTCTCATGAACTCCGTTCCGTACTTGATTTATATGAACAGTTTTTAAATGAATAAAATTTATTAAAAAAACAAAAAAACATGTAGAAATTTATGGTTATAATTTTTTTGAAAACAAAAGAAAAGCATTGCTATCTTTTTATTTCAACTTTCTTTTTTGAAAAAGTAGGTACTCTCATGAACTCCGTTCCGTACTTGATTTATATGAACAGTTTTTAAATGAATATAATTTATTAAAAAAACATGTAGAAATTTATGGTTATAATTTTTTTGAAAACAAAAGAAAAGCCTTGCTATCTTTTTATTTCAACCTTCTTTTTTGAAAAAGTAGGTACTCTCATGAACTCCGTTCCGCACTTGATTTATATGAACAGTTTTTCAATGAATAAAATTTATTAAAAAAACAAAAAAACATGTAGAAATTTATGGTTATAATTTTTTTGAAAACAAAAGAAAAGCGTTGCTATCTTTTTATTTCAACCTTCTTTTTTGAAAAAGTAGGTACTCTCATGAACTCCGTTCCGTACTTGATTTATATGAACAATTTTTAAATGAATAAAATTTATTAAAAAAACAAAAAAACATGTAGAAATTTATGGTTATAATTTTTTTGAAAACAAAAGAAAAGCATTGCTATCTTTTTATTTCAACCTTCTTTTTTGAAAAAGTAGGTACTCTCATGAACTCCGTTCCGCACTTGATTTATATGAACAGTTTTTCAATGAATAAAATTTATTAAAAAAACATGTAGAAATTTATGGTTATAATTTTTTTGAAAACAAAAGAAAAGCGTTGCTATCTTTTTATTTCAACCTTCTTTTTTGGAAAAGTAGGTACTCTCATGAACTCCGTTCCGCACTTGATTTATATGAACAGTTTTTCAATGAATAAAATTTATTAAAAAAACAAAAAAACATGTAGAAATTTATGGTTATAATTTTTTTGAAAACAAAAGAAAAGCATTGCTATCTTTTTATTTTAACTTTCTTTTTTGAAAAAGTAGGTACTCTCATGAACTCCGTTCCGTACTTGATTTATATGAACAGTTTTTAAATGAATAAAATTTATTAAAAAAACAAAAAAACATGTAGAAATTTATGGTTATAATTTTTATGGAAACAAAAAAAAAGCGTTGCTATCTTTTTATTTCAACTTTCTTTTTTGAAAAAATAGGTACTCTCATGAACTCCGTTCCGTACTTGATTTATATGAACAGTTTTTAAATGAATAAAATTTATTAAAAAAACAAAAAAACATGTAGAAATTTTTGGTTATAATTTTTTTGAAAACAAAAGAAAAGCATTGCTATCTTTTTATTTCAACTTTCTTTTTTGAAAAAGTAGGTACTCTCATGAACTCCATTCCGTACTTGATTTATATGAACAGTTTTTAAATGAATAAAATTTATTAAAAAAACAAAAAAACATGTAGAAATTTATGGATATCATTTTTTTGAAAACAAAAGAAAAGCATTGCTATCTTTTTATTTCAACTTTCTTTTTTGAAAGAGAAAAAGTAGGTACTCTCATGAGCTCCGTTCCGTACTTGATTTATATGAACAGTTTTTAAATGAATAAAATTTATTAAAAAAACAAAAAAACATGTAGAAATTTATGGATATAATTTTTTTGAGAACAAAAGAAAAGCATTGCTATCTTTTTATTTTAACTATCTTTTTTGAAAAAGTAGGTACTCTTATGAACTCCGTTCCGTACTTGATTTATATGAACAGTTTTTAAATGAATAAAATTTATTAAAAAAACAAAAAAACATGTAGAAATTTATGGTTATAATTTTTTTGAAAACAAAAGAAAAGCATTGCTATCTTTTTATTTCAACTTTCTTTTTTGAAAAAGTAGGTACTCTTATGAACTCCATTCCGTACTTGATTTATATGAACAGTTTTTAAATGAATAAAATTTATTAAAAAAACAAAAAAACATGTAGAAATTTATGGATATAATTTTTTTGAAAACAAAAGAAATGCATTGCTATCTTTTTATTTCAACTTTCTTTTTTGAAAGAGAAAAAGTAGGTACTCTCATGAGCTCCGTTCCGTACTTGATTTATATGAACAGTTTTTAAATGAATAAAATTTATTAAAAAAACAAAAAAACATGTAGAAATTTATGGTTATAATTTTTTTGAAAACAAAAGAAAAGCATTGCTATCTTTTTATTTTAACTTTCTTTTTTGAAAAAGTAGGTACTGTCATGAACTCCGTTCCGTATTTGATTTATATGAACAATTTTTAAATGAATAAAATTTATTAAAAAAACAAAAAAACATGTAGAAATTTATGGTTATAATTTTTTTGAAAACAAAAGAAAAGTATTGCTATCTTTTTATTTCAACTTTCTTTTTTGAAAGAGAAAAAGTAGGTACTCTCATGAACTCCGTTCCGTACTTGATTTATCTGAACAGTTTTTAAATGAATAAAATTTATTAAAAAAACAAAAAAACATGTAGAAATTTATGGTTATAATTTTTTTGAAAACAAAAGAAAAGCATTGCTATCTTTTTATTTCAACTTTCTTTTTTGAAAGAGAAAAAGTAGGTACTCTCATGAGCTCCGTTCCGTACTTGATTTATATGAACAGTTTTTAAATGAATAAAATTTATTAAAAAAACAAAAAAACATGTAGAAATTTATGGTTATAATTTTTTTGAAAACAAAAGAAAAGCATTGCTATCTTTTTATTTCAACTTTCTTTTTTGAAAAAGTAGGTACTGTCATGAACTCCGTTCCGTATTTGATTTATATGAACAATTTTTAAATGAATAAAATTTATTAAAAAAACAAAAAAACATGTAGAAATTTATGGTTATAATTTTTTTGAAAACAAAAGAAAAGCATTGCTATCTTTTTATTTCAACTTTCTTTTTTGAAAAAGTAGGTACTCTCATGAACTCCGTTCCGTACTTGATTTATATGAACAGTTTTTAAATGAATAAAATTTATTAAAAAAACAAAAAAACATGTAGAAATTTATGGTTATAATTTTTTTAAAAACAAAAGAAAAGCATTGCTATCTTTTTATTTCAACTTTTTTTTTTGAAAAAGTAGGTACTCTCATGAACTCCGTTCCGTACTTGATTTGAACAGTTTTTAAATAAATAAAATTTATTAAAAAAACAAAAAAACATGTAGAAATTTATGGTTATAATTTTTTTGAAAACAAAAGAAATGCATTGCTATTTTTTTATTTCAACCTTTTTTTTTGAAAAAGTAGGTACTCTCATGAACTCCGTTCCGTACTTGATTTATATGAACAGTTTTTAAATGAATAAAATTTAATAAAAAAACAAAAAAACATGTAGAAATTTATGGTTATAATTTTTTTGAAAACAAAAGAAAAGCATTGCTATCTTTTTATTTCAACTGTCTTTTTTGAAAAAGTAGGTACTCTCATGAACTCCGTTCCGTACTTGATTTATATGAACAGTTTTTAAATGAATAAAATTTATTAAAAAAACAAAAAAACATGTAGAAATTTATGGTTATAATTTTTTTGAAAACAAAAGAAAGCATTGCTAACTTTTTATTTCAACCTTCTTTTTTGAAAAAGTGGGTACTCTCATGAACTCCGTTCCGTACTTGATTTATATGAACAGTTTTTAAATGAATAAAATTTATTAAAAAAACAAAAAAACATGTAGAAATCTATGGTTATAATTTTTTTGAAAACAAAAGAAAAGCATTGCTATCTTTTTATTTCAACTTTCTTTTTTGAAAAAGTAGGTACTCTCATGAACTCCGTTCCGTACTTGATTTATATGAACAGTTTTTAAATGAATAAAATTTATTAAAAAAACAAAAAAACATGTAGAAATTTATGGTTATAATTTTTTGAAAACAAAAAAAAAGCATTGCTATCTTTTTATTTCAACTGTCTTTTTTGAAAAAGTAGGTACTCTCATGAACTCCGTTCCGTACTTGATTTATATGAACAGTTTTTAAATGAATAAAATTTATTAAAAAATCAAAAAAACATGTAGAAATTTATGGTTATAATTTTTTTGAAAACAAAAGAAAAGCATTGCTATCTTTTTATTTCAACTTTATTTTTTGAAAAACTAGGTACTCTCATGAACTCCGTTCCGTACTTGATTTATATGAACAGTTTTTAAATGAATAAAATTTATTAAAAAAACAAAAAAACATGTAGAAATTTATGGTTATAATTTTTTTGAAAACAAAAGAAAAGCATTGCTATCTTTTTATTTCAACTTTCTTTTTTGAAAAAGTAGGTACTCTCATGAACTCCGTTCCGTACTTGATTTATATGAACAGTTTTTAAATGAATAAAATTTATTAAAAAAACAAAAAAACATGTAGAAATTTATGGTTATAATTTTTTTGAAAACAAAAGAAAAGCATTGCTATCTTTTTATTTCAACTTTCTTTTTTGAAAAAGTAGGTACTCTCATGAACTCCGTTCCGTTCCTGGATTATATGAACAGTTTTTAAATGAATAAAATTTATTAAAAAAACAAAAAAACATGTTGAAATTTCTGGCTAAAATTTTTATGAAAACAAAAAAAAAGCGTTGTTAGCTTTTTATTTAAACATTTTTTTTGAAAAAGTACTCTTATGAACTCCGTTTAGTACTTGATTTATATGAACAGTTTTTAAATGAATAAAATTCGTTAAAAACAAAATAAGGAGCAATGCTTTTTTGGATGTTGCGAACAAGCCTCAAAGTCAGTTTAAATCCCAATAAGATTTATGACCTTAAGGTCATAAACCTTTAGGGCTATAAATCATAATCGTTTGCTCGTTTTGCAGTTAATCCAACTAACATTACTTGCATTTGATTTCAATTTTCAATTTGAGTTTAATGAGTGCTATTTTAAAGAAATAGTACCTGGGTTTTGGAACAATCTAATATAATTTTTGACAAAATAGCATAATTTCCTACTGCAGATTCAAAAAAGCATCGACTTTTACAATTAAAAACAAAAAAGTTATGTTGTCTCAAAAATTGGTGTTTTGCCTACCACTGCTGGAGAGCCTTAAGCCGATTGCTGGTACTTAAGTGAATTGGGTGATTGTAAATCAAAAAAATTTTTCAATTTTTTTGTAATTAGTGCCTATTGTTAACATTTGATTTATGGGTATTTAAAAATCTGGTTCCTTATGTTAATTTCTGTTGTTGCTGTTGCTGGTGGTGCCACCAATTCTAGTTTATATCCTTAGATTGGCATGATACTTGAAGCTCTAATAAGCTTAAAAGCTTTATATTTAATAATTTATTATTTTTTCCAGCTGTGTATGGTCTTAATAAAAGTATCAGACATATCGAACGAGGCACGTCCTATGGATGTCGCTGAACCATGGCTGGATCGACTTTTGCAGGAATTTTTCAAACAAAGCGACGCAGAAAAGCTCGAAGGCTTACCTGTCACACCATTTATGGACAGGGAGAAAATAACAAAACCTTCATCCCAATGCTCGTTTATCGGTTTTGTCCTACTTCCGTTATTTGAGGCTCTGGGGGAATTGCTTACGGAATTGCAAGTTAGCGTAACACCGCTTTGGTTTTAAGCACATTAATTTTACAGGCAATTTTTTTTTTGTATTCCAGGATCTCATTGTTCAGCCGGTTCGGGAAGCTCTGGAATATTACAGAAGATTGAATGAAGCTACGCGAGAGGAAAGGTTGCACAGGAAGAGTATTGTTGCGGAGATGGCTGATAATACGCCTTCGACACAAAGTCCAGATAGTTCGTCGGCGGTTCCGAAAAGCTTGAGCAACGCTAGCGTTAAATTGAAGAAAAGCTTAAGCTTTCAACAAAATAGATCAAGGTAAGCAAACTTGCAGTTTAGGCTCTGAAGGTGTTACAATAATAATAAATTATTATATTCCACAATACACACATTAACATTGTATACACCATATAATGGTGTATACAATGGACAATTATCTAGTTAACACAAATTACAACACGTGGCCCGTCTACCCTGCTCCAGTGAACTCCAGTCTTTTCTAGAGATTACAAAAGGTTGTCTATTTGCATCTGGTGCCTAACACCGTCCATTGTAACTTGGCCAGTGATTATGAGGGGCAGATAGTTTATTACCCTATCATAACGTTATTTTTAAATGACAGCTATAACACCTTGATCTATTATCCTCCGAACCTTCTCAATTATAAAAAAATAAATCGGAACAATACACCATGTCAAATTTGAAATCTGATACCAAAAGTAACACCGGTCAACACGATTTTTGTAGCACCTACACCCAAAATAAGAAAAGCATTTTTTTTGTAAAAGTTGGCTTTTATTGACATTAGAGCAATTTTTAAATTTTTTAGCTAAAATCACTGATCATTTCAATCTAAATTGTAATCAGAAAAGTTTTTGCTGAATATAAAAGTGTTTTTTATTTAAAATTTCTAATAAGAACACCATAAATGCAAAAAAACAAGAAATTAATGTCTAAAAGTGATGTAATCTCCTACCATTATACCCGCTTTGATACCGCTCATTAAAGCCCCTTACATCTTGGTGAAAACGTTCTCCTTGTTCCTCGGAGTAGGCACCTATAAGACATATGCTGCCTATAATTTTAAAATTTTTGCAGACAAAAGCAAACTTTAAGAACTAAAAATGGGAATTTAGGAGTGTTTCAATGTTTAGAATCAGAATTTTAACATAAAAAAAGACACCTAAAAATTTTTTTTTGTTGTAATTTGTGTAATTTGATTTATTATTGGCCTGGCTCGGTCGTATGAGTGGGAAATTTTTTGGTGAATTTAAAGATAAATAGCACGCATTTAAACATAATATGTAATATTAAAATGGTTTTGCTGATTTTTTTATAAAAAAAAAACGTTTTTAGCTCACGTAATTCTCATTAAAGTCGTCTATTACTCTTTTAATAATTTATATTCGCTACTAGCGCGCTAAAATATGGTTTAGTTTTTGGACAACGTGCGTTTAAACGTTTTTTGTTTTAGCCTAAACTGTAGTAGGTAATACTTTTAAAAACAACAATAATCTGTACACAAAATTACAAGGAAGATCATAAGACATAAAACAAAAAAATTGTTTTTATAAAAAAAATAATTATTAGGCAAATAATCAATTATATACTGATTGACACAAAAAAAAAACGTCACATAAAACAAAAGATGATACAGAAAAAAACTAAACAAAAATTAAAACTTTCAATGAAAACATTTGAACTGATTTTATTTTTAAGAAAATGTCTATGAAGGTTTATGCAGTACTTCTAATAACAACAGAAAAATATTCCTTAGAAATGCAAAATGATAATAATTACCTTTGGAAACAACAGGACGGTGGGACAAGAAATTATAAAAAAAAAATACAACAAATGGAACAAAAATTTTCATTGATTAAGCAAATAATTTGTGATACGCGAAAATTAAATTTGATTTTTTGATTTTTTGCTTTTTAATACATTTAGGATAGGTCCAGATAAAACTGTTAAAATTGTAATAATGAAGATTTACGACTGTGTTTGTTGTTTAGTTTGTGAGTCGATTTTTTTTACTGTTGCCTTTTTTAATGCTTTTTCAGTTTTTTTTTATTTTTTTTTTCGTGTTTTAATTAATAGCAAAATTTTTTTTTTTTGAGTTTTATTGCGCAGTTTGTTTTTTGGCTGTTTTTTTTAAATTTTGCGTTGGGTTTTTTTTGTATTTGTTTTTTTTTATTTATGTTTGTTATTGTTGAAAAATAGTTATAAAAAATTAAAAAACTGAAATAAAGCTATACAAGTAATCTACAGAGTGTATAATATTAACATGAATCAAGGGCGGCTGTGCTTTTTTGGCAGCAAGTCCTTAGATCGGTATGAGAAGTAGGTAATATTTTTGAAAACAGAAAAACGTTTACATAAAACTAAAGGAAATATGATAACAAATGAAACAAAAATTTTGTTTTTGTAATAGTAATCTGAAAAAGCATGAAAGTTTAGAAAAAGAATGAAAAAGTCTAGAAAGAAATAAAGCAAATATAAGATTCCAGAAAAAGTTGAACATACCAGAAACATAGTAAGGTAGAAAGCAATGAAAAAAACTGAAAAACTTTGAGATAGGCGAAAAAATACACTTAGATCATACGCCTCTAAAAAACAGATAAAAATAATAAGAAAAAACTAAAACTAAACTAAGAAACAAAATTACTAGAAAAAAAAACCAAAAAACACATAGAAAAGAGTTTCATAAAAATAAAATTTATAAAAAAAAAAATTAAAATCACTAATGGATCTTGAAGAAGAACGTACAAATTTCCTGAAAAAAAATGATTTTAATGCACTAATAGAAGAAAAAAAAATTAAAAAAAAACAGCAAAATACAAGTAAAAAAACAACAAAATACAAACAACTTACAGAAAAAAAGGAAAAGTGGACGAGTCTAAAGAGAAAAAAAGTGAGTACGATATAACAGAGAAAATTAAACATACCAGGAAAATAGTAAACTAGATGGCAAAGAAAAAAGTTTGAGATAGGTAGATGAATAGGCTTATATCACACCCCTCTAAAAGCACAAATAAAAAAAATAAAAAAAAAAACAAGAATAAGAGAAAAGCGATATAAAAAAAACAAGAAAGTGACAAGAAAACAAGAAAAACATATAGAAAAGAGTTAAAAGAAATAAAATCTGTTGAAAAAATAAGAAAGACTCTAAAGGAACTAGAACAAGAACACAAATTTGGTTAAAATAGTCCATTTTAATGCACTAATAAAGAAAAACATTAAAAAGAAACAAAACAAGATAGAAGTAAAAAGACAACAAACAAGCAACAGAAAAAAAGTTGAAAAAAAATAGTAGAAAAAAAAGCGTGAAAATTAATACAGAAAATAAAGTCAATATATCAGATCACAGAAAAAGTTTAACATACCAGAAAAATATTAGACCGGCGTGCAAAAAAAATAGTTTTAAACAGTTGAAAGAGTAGGCTCAGATCATATGCCTCTAAAACAACAGATAAAAATAATAAGAAAATACTATGAATAAAAAACAAGAAAAAGATAAAAGCGATATAAAAAAAACAAGAAAGGGACAAGAAAACAAGAAAAACATATAGAAAAGAGTTAAAAGAAATAAAATCTGTTGAAAAAATAATAAAGACTCTAAAGGAACTAGAACAAGAACACAAATTTGGTGAAAATAGTCTATTTTAATGCACTAATAAAGAAAAACATTAAAAAGAAACAAAACAAGATAGAAGTAAAAAGACAACAAACAAGCAACAGAAAAAAAGTTGAAAAAAAATAGTAGAAGAAAAAGCGTGAAAATTAATACAGAAAATAAAGTCAATATATCAGATCACAGAAAAAGTTTAACGTACCAGAAAAATATTAGACCGGCGTGCAAAAAAAATAGTTTTAAACAGTTGAAAGAGTAGGCTCAGATCATATGCCTCTAAAACAACAGATAAAAATAATAAGAAAATACTATGAATTAAAAACAAGAAAAAGATAAAAGCGATATAAAAAAAACAAGAAAGGGACAAGAAAACAAGAAAAACATATAGAAAAGAGTTAAAAGAAATAAAATCTGTTGAAAAAATAATAAAGACTCTAAAGGAACTAGAACAAGAACACAAATTTGGTGAAAATAGTCTATTTTAATGCACTAATAAAGAAAAACATTAAAAAGAAACACAACAAAATAGAAGTAAAAAGACAACAAACAAGCAACAGAAAAAAAGTTGAAAAAAAATAGTAGAAGAAAAAGCGTGAAAATTAATACAGAAAATAAAGTCAATATATCAGATCACAGAAAAAGTTTAACATATTAGAAAAATATTAGACCGGCGTGCAAAAAAAAATAGTTTTAAACAGTTGAAAGAGTAGGCTCAGATCATATGCCTCTAAAACAACAGATAAAAATAATAGGAAATTACTATGAATAATAAACAAGAAAAAGATAAAAGCGATATAAAAAAAACAAGAAAGGGACAAGAAAACAAGAAAGACATATAGAAAACAGTTAAAAGAAAAAAAATCTGTTGAAAAAATAAGAAAGACTCTAAAGGAACTAGAACAAGAACACAAATTTGGTGAAAATAGTCCATTTTAATGCACTAATAAAGAAAAACATTAAAAAGAAACAAAACAAGATAGAAGTAAAAAGACAACAAACAAGCAACAGAAAAGAAGTTGAAACAAAAATAGTAGAAGAAAAAGCGTGGAAATTAATACAGAAAATAAAGTAAATATGAGATCAGAGAAAAAGTTACCGGAAAAATATTAAACTAAATTAAATATTAAAATATTTATTAAATATTTTAATAAATTTAAATATTAAATTTATTAAAATGTTTTAAACAGTTGAAAGAGTAGTCTCAGCTCATATGCTTCTAAAACAACAGATAAAAATAATTAGAAAATACTATGAAAAAAAAACGAAAAAAAAAAGAAAGACGATATAAAATCAAAGAAATAAAATCTATAAAAAAATAAAAAAGACAATAAAGAAACTAATAAGATAAATATAAAAAAGAATAGATAAATTTGCTAAAAAAATACAATTTTTTTGCACTAAAAAACCAGGAAAAACCTTAAACAATTTCAATATATACTGATTTGAATAAAAAATGCAACACTTTGAAGAAATAATTTAATTTTAATAAAACTTCTACAAAGTTTTATAGAGATCTCAAATACTTAACAAAACACATAAAACTACGAGAAGAGGGAGAAGAAAACAAGAAAGACAAATAGAAAAGAGTTAAAAGAAATAAAATCAGTTGAAAAAATAAGAAAGACTCCAAAGGAACTGGAACAAGAACACAAATTTACTGAAAATAGTCAATTTTAACGCACTAATAAACAAAAACATTGAAAAGAAACAAAACAAGATAGAAGTAAAAAGACAACAAACGACAAAAAAACAACAGAAAAAATGTTGAAAAAAAATAGTAGAAGAAAAAGCGTGGAAATTAATACAGAAAAATATTAATCCGGCGAGCAAAAAAAAAAGCTTTAAATAGTTGAAAGAGTAGTCTCAGCTCATATGCCTCCAAAGCAACACATAAAGATAATAAGAAAATACTATGAAAAAAATTGAAAAAAAAGAAACACGTTATAAAATCAAAATAATAAAATCTATAAAAAAATAAAAAAAACAATAAAGAAACTAATAAGATAAATATAAAATGAATAGATAAATTTGCTAAAAAAATACAATTTTTTTGCTCTAAAAAACAAGGAAAAATCTGAAACACTTTTAATATATACTGATTTAAAAAAAAATGCAACACTTTGAAGAAATAATTTAGTTTTAATAAAACTTCCACAAAGTTTTATACAGATCTCAAGTACTTAACAAAACAAATAAAACTACGAGAAGGATGATAACAATCTAAAGTTTCGGTTTTATAAAAAACTACATAAGTAATTAAACAAATAATTCCAATACGTATACTGGTTTGAAAAAAAAATGCAACACCAGATGAAAAATTAATTGAGTCTACGCTCTACCGCTACTTTCTATAAGTTGCTCTATTAGACATGTTTTAAAGTAGATGATTAATATCTATGTTTGGTATGTCAAACCAGGTCGGAATTAATGTGTTTAGCATATAGCTAAATTGCTGAGTCTTATTTATACCTAGCATATCCCACAAGTGATCACCTGTGGGATCAAGAAATCAGCAGGAACAAAAGATAAGATTTATTTTCATTTAGTTTTTTTTTTCTTGGCTTGTTCACTTTTTTGTCTTGTTTCTTATTTTTTGTCTTACTTATTCTACATTCTGAAAAAGTGTGAGAGGATAAATTTTTTTATATAAACATTTTTTTGTCTGTTTGTATTGTCGCAATTTTGGACTACATTGGCTATCTTTATACTTTTTTTTACTTATTAATAATAATAAGGTTTTATTGTTTAACTTTACAGTTTTACAATTTTTACTAAAATAAGTCTTCTTCTTTCTCCTTCCTCTCTTTTTTTTTCTTTTTTTTTCTCTTTATCATTTTCATCCATTCTTTTTTCTTTTTTTTCCATTCATTATGTCTTCTCCTATTCTTATTCTCCTTCTTCCTCATCATCCCAGTTTAATCTTTTTCTTTCTTTTTCTATCGTTTTCATCCATTCTATTCTCTTTTTCTTTTCTTTCATTATATCCTCCCTTACTAACATGCTGTCTTTTATCTCCTCACATTCCTTCATCATGTGTTCTAATGTTTCTCTCTCTTTTCCACACATTCTGCACTTTCTTTCATTTTCTTCCATCCAATATCTATTTTCTCTCTCTTCATTTCCACACCTAAATCTAGCAATCATTTTTCTCTCTCTCTTATTTTCCCTTTTCAGGTAGCTTGGCAGCTCTTCCGTAATTATTACCCCATATTTTGTGTTGTACCTGCTTTCTCTAATTTCACCCCTCCTTTCTTGCTTCTCTATATCTCTATCTCGGTCTCTCATTTCTTCATTCACCCATTGCCTCTCTTCTCTTTTCCTCTCAATCTCTTCTACACTGAACCCTTTACTTTCATAGTATTCTTTTCTCTCTTTTTTTATTCGCTTATCGCCCTTTTTTTTCATCATTTTTCCACACTCTTTCAGTATCTCACACCCTTCTCTCTCCCGCATTTTGTCTTCATACTTAACTGCTCTCTTTCCCGCCTCTATTCTTACTTTTTCTCTCTTTCCTTCCTCTCTCACTATGTAACCTGGGGTTTCTCTGCTTAGTCCTAGCATCCATCTCATATATTTTTCTTGCACTCTTTCTATTTCTTTCCTCTCTTTCCATCCCCAGATTTCTGCTCCATACATCATTACACTTTTTACCAGACTGTCAAACATCGTCATCCCGATTTCATATTCTCCTCTAAACTTTTTCTCTGCCATTCCCCACACTATCGCACACATCTGGTTTCCCTTTTTCACCAATTCTCTCAACTGCGCCTTACTTCGATTTCTTTCTTCAAACATGTATCCTAAATACTTCCATTCTCTCACCTGCTCTATTTCTTTCTCACCCTATTTCCATACTACTTTTTTTCTTACTCCCTTACTAAACACTATTATCTTTGTTTTAGTTTCATTCACCTCAAATCCCTTCTTTTTCATATACCTCTCTGCGATTCTCATCATTCCATTCATTTCTCTTTCTTCTTTCGCTACCATCACTATGTCATCCGCATACGCTAACAACCAAATTTTTTTTTTTCCTGCTACCACTTTTTGTCCTTTTGCTAACACATCTTCCATATCACTCATATAAATTGTAAACAGTAGCAGACTCAGAGGGCACCCTTGTCTCAGTCAGTCCCCTCTTTGTCCAAAACCATTCACTTTCTCTTTCATCCGCTCTCACCTTGCTCTTTGTTTCTTTGTATATCTCTTGCACTTTTTCTATTATTCCTTTCTGTATTCTTTTTTTTTCCATGCACTCCCATAATTTATTTCTATCAACCCTATCAAACGCTGCCTTTAAGTCCACAAACACTCCACATACTCTCCCTCCTTCCTTTTCTAACTCACTCTCAATTAACGCATTTAACACATATACATTATCTATTGCACCTCGTCCCTCTCTGAATCCTGCTTGCCAGTCTGGTAATCCTCCCACTCTCTCTACCTCTCTTTTCAGCTTTTCTGCCACACACATCGCATACACCTTGTACATTGTGTTGAGAAGAGTTATTCCTCGGTAATTTTTTTCAGTGTTTTTATCCCCCTTTTTATAAATTGGTACTATAATTCCCTTTGTCCATTCCCGAGGAAACTCTTCTCCCTTCCACACTTCATTCAATACTTCTCTCAATCTTTCTTTTACTCTTTCATTCCCATTATATCCATGCCTCATTCGGTATTCCGTCCGTTCCCGACGACTTTCTTTTCTTTAATTTTATGATCTGTTTTTCAACCTCTTCTTTTGTTATCTCTTCTTTCTCTGCTTCCTCTGCTTTTTTTTCAATTTCATTTTCTGTCTCGTCTTTTCCTTCTTTTCCTTCTAGAAGCTCTCTGAAATGTTCCATCCATTTGTTCATTTCTATCGTATTTATAATCCCTTCTTTCTCTTCTTTTTCCTCTTCCAAATATTTCCATATTTCATTTTGTGTTTTTATGGCTTTTATTTTTTTCGGTTCTTCCTCTCTTTTCTTTTTCTTTTTTTCTTCACATGTTTTTCTATATTCTTTTTTCATTTTCATGTAATTTTCTTTTGTTTCTTTGTTTTCTCTCCATTCTTTCAATTTGTTTTTCTTCAGTTTCCTTTTTTTGTTCACTACATTCTCTGTCCCACCATTTATTTTTCTTTTCTTTTCTTTTTTTCCCATTTTTATTTCTTTTCACCATTGCTTCTTTTACTTTTGATTCTAGTTCTTGTACCATTTTTCTTACCCTTTTTTCTTTATATTCTGTTCTTTCCAGCTTTTCTCTGTATATCTTTTTTGATTTTTCGTCCCATTTTATTGCTGGTGATTTTATTCTTTTCTTTTTTTGATTTCTTTTTTCTCTTATTTCTTTTCTTCCATTTTTTATCTGTACTTCTAGTGGCATATGGTCTGATTCTATTCTTTCTCCAATCTCGAATCTTTTTATTTGTTCCCAGGCTTTTTGGTTTACTATCCCATAGTCTATTACCGATGTTGCCTGTATTCCTTCGTATGTCCATCTCCCTTTCTCATCTCCCTCTTTGTTTCCGTTGAGTATCTCCCACCCATTTTCTTCTACCATTTTTATTAACAGTTTTCCTTCTCTGTTTATCTTTTTATCTTCTGTTGTTCTTCTAGTTGTTTCTTTTTCTTCTTCTCCCCAATTTCTCAAAAAAAGAAGTATTCAAAGACATTTTATTTGTGTTTCAGATCTCGGTCAACAGACGAGGAAACAGATCTCAGTTTTGGCAGCGGCAACATTATCGGCGAGGAGCAGAGCCTAGAAGACGTAGCTGAAGACCCCGAAAGCGGAGAATCCGAGACCGCAAACGAAGTGGAAGTTTCCGAAAGGGCTCTAAAATTTAAAATATCAACCGAAAGTAGTGTAGGCACCGGCCGAAAATCTTATCCTGGCTCTAGAAAGGGCAGCCGAGAGCGAGTTCAACACTTTAACAGTTCTGATCTTGCTCGAATGATGCAAAAAGGCAAATTACGCTCGGCTGGGTTCAGTTTCGACCAACATTGTTACATTGGAACGAAAAAACTCTCTTTTGATACGCCGGAGTTTTTAGATGAATATGCAACGTCGCTGAAGAAGAGACTTGAAGAAAGTGGTGAAGAAACGCAGGATACAGAAGGTTTACGAAAAGATGGAGAATGTGTAGTTTCCAAAGAGACTCTAAATTTGAATAAAAGAAACTCGGATCATTCAATAAAAGTTTTAAACTTGGATGAGAAGAAAAGCATTCTAAAATGTTCGGACAATAAATCGCTAAACGCAAATGTGAACAATATCAAAAAAGAAGATCTGGCTGAAGACGATATTGTCCGGGAAAATAATCGGAAAAACAGTAATTCTTTTGTAAATATTCCCAGTGATAATGTAAACAGTATTGCTTCCGATAAAGACGAAATAAAAAAAAGTGAAAGCCCCATATTGGAAGCGAAAAATAGTCGCTCGATTTTGTCGCGTATACGTCAATTCACTGATAGATTAAGCCTCTCAATGGACAAAAACTCAAAAGTAAAGCATCACCTAAGGAACAACAACAGCACAAGAAATTCTTTTCCGCAGAAAATTAAAAATTGTAAGAAACTGTCAAGCCCTTGCTGCCGAAGCTTGGAAGAAGTCGCCGAGAGGAAGACGAACACTCTTCCGAAGATAAAGAACAAGAAATCATGGAAATTTCTGGTAGTGGATAAAGATAAAGAGAAATTAGAAGGATGGGCGTCAGAAGCTGCAGTTAATAAAATAGTTAGTAATGAAAGTGACAATCAATCTCTGCCATCTACCTCACAACTCCAAAGTAACTGCGCCAGCCCCAAAACAAGATTTGATAAACTGGAAAATTTAAGTATGAAAGATTTTAAAGTAGATCCCCAAATGGATAATATAGCAAAAGAGGAGTATCTGATAGAAAAAGGAACAGAAGGAGGGCTGATTTGACAAGAAATAAATCCTTCAGAAAGGGAAAGTTTTGCTAGATACATATTTTGTCGCTGTTGTAAATATAAACCAAATGTAAGAAATAATGTTTAAAAAGTTGTTTATTTATTTGTATTTATTTTTCGTTGTACATATTTTAGTAATTATTGTGCCGTTTAGTGCAATGTGTTTCTTGGACATATCTTCAAAATACTATGACTGATGCTAAAGACTATTATCAAAGAAAGGAAAACAAAGGTACAAAAATATATCATCATCAAATAAACATGAGAGAAGCACAATTTTTCGTAATGATATTAAAAGTTATATTCTCATTAAGTCAACTTTCCAAATTTATTTTTATGTTTTATAATAAAACATTGTTTTTTACGCGATATTGTTTGTAAAGATATTTATAAACTTCTATCAATGTGATTCTAGTCTAATAAAAATGATATTTAGTTCAATATTATTTTTATGTGTGCATTTATTAGCGTTTAGGGTCTGTAGAATATTTTCGTATCAGAGGAGGCTGTTGTTTAAATGTTTTTCTCAAACAAAATTTACGCATCTCTATTCTCTACCAAAAATTGTTGAATAGGAAATTGTTGATACGATCTGGTGCTAACGATGGAAATGTTGAATTTTATTGTGATCACAAGATTGTTGTTTGTTTTCTTTTAATATGAGGACCACTAACGCCTGTAAAATCCTTCTATCTTCTAAAAGAAATCTATATTCTTCCTATTGCTAGATTGATAAGCGATACAATTAGGAAATAATATTAAAATATTTTACTTAGAACATAATATGTCTATAAGCCAATGTAAATTAAAAGATATTGATTAAATGTCTATGAAAAACATTTTTTTCTATGTTTACCCACTGCATTTTCCTTCTTGAAACCAAAAGAATTAATACTTTTTTTTACATTTTTGATGGTTTAATATCATGCAAACCTAAGAAATGCGACTTAGTACAACGCACTAGCGTAATTTGCGTTATAGCGCTAATTACATTATAATCGCTTTACAGAGTAATTTAGAGCTACCTTTGTTACAAGTCCCACAATGAAGGTGGTTGAATTCTGTTGATGCAGCTGCGAGGCTTATTAAAATTAAATTAAATCAATAAGCTGTTGACGTATTTTTAAAGTTCAAAACTGGCAATTAAAGAAATTCTTATTTGATAATAGAATTTGAGTTTGAATACTTTTTTTTACATTTTTGATGGTTTAATATCATGCAAGCCTAAGAAATGCGACTTAGTACAACACACTAGCGTAATTTGCGTTGAAGCGCTAATTATATTATAATCGCTTTACAGAGTGATTTAGACCTTTGTTACAAGTCCGACAATGAAGGTGGTTGAATTCTGTTGACGCAGCTGCGAGGCTTATTAAAATTAAATTAAACCAATAAGCTGTTGACGTGTTTTCAAAGTTCAAGACTGGCAATTAAAGAAATTCTTATTTGATAATAGAATTTGAGTTTGTTCTAAGTTTCTCACTTAATTATAAATCGGGCGTTTTCGGAATTACATAATATAAAATACTCTATTTCTATTGGTTGCAGCAAAATTTTATGAAACAACGGTGTCGGCACTGTCAGCAGGACTTGTCAATTTTATTCAAACCTCACTTTTGCCTGTCAAACAAATTTTTTCTCCGATAGCATGCAAATCCTGTTAATTATAAATCGGGCATTTTCGGAATTACATAATATAAAATACTCTATTTCTATTGGTTACAGCAAAATTTTATGAAACAGCTGTGTCGGCACTGTCAGCAGGACTTGTCAATTTTATTCAAACCTCACTTTTGCCTGTCAAACAAATTTTTTCTTTGATAGCGTGCAAATCCTGTTTCGTTCAAAGTTGGGTTTTCGTGACAACTGATGTCAAATTGGCAGCAGATTGCTGAAAATGCACCAAAAATTGTGCGAGATTTAACAAAGTTGCTATACTGTATGTAAGATTTTTTATAATGCCCGCGCATCTGTCTCTACCGAAAATATAGAGTATAGGTAATTTTTTTCTCTCAGTGTTTTTAGATATGTAGCAGACTATATTGTTATTCCAGTTTTATTAATTTTTTTTGCTATCACAATTTTTTTTTGCTTTAGTTTTTTTACTATCTTTTTCGTTTTTTTGACAAGTTTTTTGCTTTTTTTCAATACATTTTTATGACTGATTTTTCCAGGTTTTTTTTATTCTACTTTATTGGTGTATTCGCTTTTTTTTCTTTTATTTTCTATTTTCTTTTATTATCTTTGTTTCTATGTGTAGTTTTAGTGGTAAATAATCTGATTCAATTTTTTTTTATTTTAAATTTTTCTTGATCTAGTATGTCATAAGATTAAGGTTTTTCTTTTAGTCCCTCCGTATTCTCTCATCTCTTTCTTTGCTTGCATCTATAGTCTCCCCATTGTTCTCTAGTTTTTTTGTAATTTTTTTTATTTTTTTTTATTTTCTACTGTTTTATAGTAAGACGATAGATAGTAGATGCATCAAACAGATAAAAAGCAGAAAACTAAGAAAAGAGCGCCAAATATTTGAGCCATCTAATAAAGAAAAATTTTGATAAAAAGACCAAAAAGAGATTGAGGCGGAAAATAAGTAAAAAAATATCAAAAAACCACAAAAAAAACATTGATAAAAATGGAAGAAAAACACGAATGGAAACAAAAGTTTTTACAAAGTTTTGTTACTGATTTTTACATTTTGCTGTTTTATTCTGCTTTATTTATGTTTTTTTTTTTTATTTATTTATTTTATTTTTAATGATAAAATAATCTAATTCTATTTTTTCCTGTTTTGCTTTTTTCTCGATTTACATTTATGTCATAATCTTTTTTCTCGTTTTTTCTCTTAATACCTCCATATTCTCTCATATCTTTCTTTGTTTGCGTCTCTCCATTCTTTTCTAATTTTTAATTTTTTATATCTCTTTCTTAATCTTTCTTAATCTTTTCTACTCTTTCTATAGTAAAACAATCGATAGTAGACTCATCAGACAGATAAAAAAACCAAAAAATAGAAAAAAGAGCAAAAAACACTTGAGCCATCTGATAGAAAAACAATTTATTGCAAAAATATGAAAAACCGAAAAATTATGTTTAAAGAAAAATAAGTAAGAAAGTGAGAAAAAACCGAAAGAAGAAGAAGAAGAAGAGCAGACAAAGAATATTGATTAAAATGGTAGCAAAATTAATGAAAACAGGAACAAAGAAGAAAATGAGAGAGAAAGCTAAACATGTAAAGAAGTCAAAAAGAGTGCATAAAGCAAAACCAAAAAAAATTGAAATAAATTCAAACCACTAAAACAAAACACTTATACAAATTGAAAAAAAAATTAAAACAAAAAAAAAATAAGAAAAAATACTTATCAAATAAAAAAACACGCAAACCAAAATAAATAATTATAGCTGGTTTTCTAACTCTCAGTTTAATTTTTTTTTGCATTATCTGTTCTATTAATCATTTTATTTTGCTATCAAAGTTTTTTTTAGTTATCGTTATCGTTTTTTTGTCATGTTTTTTGCTTCTTTTTTACAAATTTTTGATACTGATTTTTACATTTTGCTTTTTTATTCTACTTTATTTCTGTTTTCTTTTTTTCTTGTTTTTTCTTTTTATATTTATTTATTTTATTCTTCAATGATAAAATGGTCTGATTCTAATTTTTTCTATTTTAATTTTTTCTCTATCTACATTTAGTATATCATAATCTTTACGTTTTTTCTCTTAATCCCTTCATATTCTCTCATCTCTTTCTTTGATTGCGTCTATAATCTCTCTATTCTTTTCTAATTTTTTGTTTTTTTATTTTTTTTCTTAATCTTCCTTAATCTTTGCTACTCTTTTTATAGTAAAACGATCGATAGTAGACTCATCAGACACATAAAAAAGCAAAAAATAGAGAAAAGAGCAAAAACACTTGAGCCATCTGATAGAAAAATAATTTATTGCAGAAATATGGAAAACCAAAAAATTATGTTAAAAGAAAAATAAGTAAGAAAGTAACAAAAAACAAGAAAAAGAAAAAGAAGAAAAGCAGAGAAAGAATATTGATAAAATTGATAAAAAAAATTAATGAAAACATGAACAAAAAAAAAATGAGAGAGAAAGATAAACATGTAAAGAAGTCAAAAAGAGTCATGAAGCAAAACCAAAAAAAAATTGAAATAAATTCAAATCATAGATCACTAAAACAAAACACTTAAACAAATTGAAAAAAAAATTAAAACAAAAAAAAGAAATAAGAAAAAATACGAATCAACTAAAAAGAAAAACAAGCAAACCAAAATGAATAATTATAGCTGGTTTTCTAACTCTCAGTTTTATTTAATATTTTTTTTGCATTATCTGTTCTATTAATTATTTTATTTTGCTATCAAAGGTTTTTTTAGTTATCGTTATCGATCTTTTGTCATGTTTTTTGCTTCTTTTTCTACAAATTTTTAGTACTGATTTTTACATGTTTTTTTTTGCTATTTTATTAATGTTTGGTTTTGCTCTTGTTTTTTTCCTGTTTTGTTTTTTTAATTTATTTTCTGTATAGTTTCAGTGGTGAAGGATATGATTCTATTTTTTTTTCTATGTCAAACTTTTCTCCATCTACTGTCATATTGCTTTTGTTTTATGTATTTTCTTTGTCTTGTTTTTCCTCTTTTATTTATTTATTTTATTTTAATGTTTTGTTTCAGTGATAAATGATCTGATTCTATTTTTTTTACTTCGATTTTTTTTCGATTTACATATGTCCTAATCTATTACGTTTTATCTATTCTCTCATCTCTTTCTTTGTTTGGGTCTATAATCTCTCTATTCTTTTCTAATTCCCAATTTTTTATATTTTTTTCTTAATCTTTTTAATCTTTTCTACTCTTTTTATAGTAAAACAATGAATAGTAAACTTTTCAAACAGATAAAAAATCAAAAAATAGAGAAAAGAGCAAAAACACTTGAGCCATCTGATAGAAAAATAATTTATTACAGAAATATGGAAAACCAAAAAATTATGTTAAAAGAAAAATAAGTAAGACAGTAACAAAAAACAAGAAGAAGATGAGCAAAAAAGAATATTAATAAAAATGGTAAAAAAAATTGATGGAAACAAAAACAGAGAAGAAAATTAAAAAAAAAATAAAAACAAAAAAAAGAAATAAGAAAAAATACTAATCAAATAAGAAGAGAAACAAGAAAAATTCTTTCTAACTCTCAGTTTTGTTTATTATTTTTTTGCATTATGTGTTCTATTAACCATTTTATTTTGCTATCAAAAGTTTTTTTTTTAGTTATCGTTATCGTTCTTTTGTCATGTTTTTTGCTTTTTTTTCTACAAATTTCTATTACTGATTTTTACATGTTTTTTCTCTATTTCATTATTGTTTTGTCTTGCTTTTGTTATTTTCCTGTTTTGTTTTTTTAATTTATTTTCTGTATAGTTTCAGTGGTGAATGATATGTATCTATTATTTTTTTTTATTTTAAAGTTGTCTCGATCTACTGTTATATTTCTTTTTTTTTTCTTTTAATTCTTTTGTATTTTCTCATCTCTTTTTGCGTCTATAATCTCCCTATTGCTCTCTAATTTTCCTTTTTTATGTTTTTTCTTATCCTTCTTTGATCTTTCTTACTGTTTTATAGTAAGACAATAGATAGTAGACACATCAGACAGATAAAATAAGCAGAAAAGAGCGACAAACGTTTGAAAAAGAGCAGAGAAAGAAAAACATTGATAAAAATAATAAAAAAACAATGAAAAGTAAAACAAAGAAGAAGATATAAATAAAAGATAAACATATGAAAAAATCAAGAAAGAAGCCCTAGAGACAAAATCGAAAAATTTGAAATAGGGCAAAAGATAGAGATACAGATCAAAGACCACTAAAGCAACATAAGTGCTTATATCAGTTGAAAAAAAAAGATAAAACCAAAAAATATAGATGAAAAAAAACTAATTAAATAAAAAGAAAAAAACCGACTTATAACCTAAAAAACCTAGAAAGAAAAAAAATTAAGAAAAATGTGGATAAAACTCAATAGAGTATAACCACGTGACGTTTGAAAATGTCACTCTAGAGTAAAAAAAATGTTTAGAAGGTTTTTAAGTGTACACAAATCTTTGACTCTTTAATGTAGGTCTGTTTGTTAATTATTGTGTCAATAGTACGTCTAATGTGTCAAAAAAAGGCTACTCAAGATGACAAATTGTGTCTTTTTTTAATTTTTATTACTGATTTTTACATTTTTTTTTTGCTATTTTATTATTGTTTTGTCTTGCTTTTGTTTTTTTCCTGTTTTGTTTTTTTAATTTATTTTCTGTATAGTTTCAGTGGTGAATGATATGTATCTATTATTTTTTTCTATTTCAAAGTTGTCTCGATCTACTGTCATATTCTTTTTTTTTTCTTTTAGTTATTTTGAATTCTCTCATCTCTTTCTTTGTTTGCGTCTATAATCTCCCATTGTTGTCTAATTTTCATTTTTTTTTAATATTTTTTTATTCTTCTTTAATCTTTCCTTCTGTTTTACAGTAAGACGATGGATGTAGACGCATGAGACAGATAAAGTAAGCAGAAAAAAGCGAAAAACGTTTAAACAAGAACAGAGAATGAAAAACATTGATAAAAATAATAGAAAAACATGAATGGAAAGAGAAACAAAGAAGAAAATATAAATGAAAGATCAAAGACCACTAAAGCAACATAAGTGCTCATATAAGTTGAAAAAAAAAAGACAAAACCAAAAAATATAGATGAAAAAAAAACTAATTGAATAAAAAGAAAAAAATAGACTTATAACCTAAAAACCTAGAAAGAAAAAAAATTGAAGAAGAATGTGGATAAAACTTTTGCAATAGAGAATAACTACGTGACGTTTGAAAATGTCACTCTAGAGTAAAAAAAATGTTTAGAAGATCTTTAAGTGTACACAAATTTTTGACTCTTCAATGTAGGTATTTGAGTACACAATAGTACATCTAATATGTCAGGAAAAGGCTACTTAAGATAACAAATTGTTTTTTTAATGTTATTATTGTTTGGTCTTCTCTTTCTTTTTCTTGTTTTCTTTCTTTATTTGTTTTATATCTGTAATTTAGTTTTATTTACAAGATGGTGTTACATAACATTCCTGATGTATGGAAAAATTGATATTTGTTTCTTTTACCACAATGCTTCAACTAAGAAGCTAAAAATAGATTAATTTGTTCCCTCTTTGTCTCATTTGAGTAAACAATTTCTTAAATAATCTGTTATTAAAAAAAATTATGCAATTTTATTACGACCTAAGATCCTAGAGGTTATCTTAGATGTAACAAGGACATCAGCGTTTTTTTTTCATTTTGCATCAAACTGTTGATTAAAAATGTTAAGTGCATTCCTTCTTCTCCTCGGTTTTTTTCTAATCTTGCTCTTCCAGTATTTAACCCGTAATTTTAACCATTGGCAGAATAAAAAGGTACCATATGCCAAACCATTGCCTCTGGTTGGCAGCTTCCTCAAAGGATTTACCATGCGTTCTTCCATGGGCCAGCTATTCCTGGATTTATACCAAAAAACAGATGCCCCATTTCTTGGGATTTATCTTGAAGATGAACCAGCTCTGCTCATTCGAGACCCAAAAATACTGCAGCAGATTCTCATCAAAGATTTCCAATATTTCAACAATCGAACTGTCACCAGCAACATAGGATCTGATCCATGGGGCTCTTACAATCTATTCTCATTGCCCAATCCTGAGTGGAAACTAGTAAGATACAAAATGGCCCCAATTTTCAGCTCTCTTAAGCTGAATTATATGTTCAAAATAATTGAATCGTGCACTTCTAAGTGGACTGACTATATTCAAAAGAAGATTTCAGATGATTCTACAATAGATGTGTCAGATCTTTGCGAGCGTTTGGTGGCAAAACAAATCAGCGCCACGGTTTTTGGCATAGAAGCAGATGTTTTTGCTGAAGAATCACCAGAAATGCTGCAGAAAGCAAAAGCGTTTTTTGATTGGAACAACACCTCAACGGCGTTCCAAATGAGAGCTTGCGTTCTATTTCCAAATATTGCTAAACTGTTTCGGCTGAATTTCCACAATATTGAAGTCACTTCATATTTGCATAAGCTCTTCTTAGAAATAAGGGAAAAAAGAATGATTTCCAAAGTCTCCAGAGGCGATTTGATAGATATTATACTGCAAGTGATGAGTTCAAGCAATTTAAATGAAGACATGATAATTGCGCAAGTTATCAACTTTTTTGGAGCTGGATTCGAAACTACTAGCTCTACAATGACATTTTTTTTCTATGCAATTGCCAAAAATCCATCAATTCAGGAAAAATTGCGGGAAGAAATTGATAAGGTCTTGCCAAAAAATAACATTGTCTTTGAAGATCTTAAAAAACTCAAATACTTAGACCAATGCATTAAAGGTAAGTTTACAAATATATATCAATTACTCCCTAGAATTCGAACTTTTAGGGAAATTGTCTTTTTATTGTTGCATTTTTGAAAGTAATTTTGAATGCTTAGGGTTGGTTAAACTTGATGTTGACAGTTGACGTTTTGTCTGTCAGAAAATATATGTTAATTATGAAGAAATTGATAAGGTCTTGCCAAAAAGTAACATTGTCTTTGAAGATCTTAAAAAACTCAAATACTTAGACCAATGCATTAAAGGTAAGTTTACAAATAAATATCAATTACTCCCTAGAATTCGAATTCTTAGGAAAATTGTCTTTTTATGGTTGCATTTTTAAGAGTAATTTTGAATGCTTAGGGTTGGTTAAACTTGATGTTGGCAGTTGACGTTTAGCCTGTCAAAAAATATATGTTAATTATGCCACAAGAAACCAGAATTGATTGTGAAATCAAAAACATCTACCAGTTAGTCAAAAATTAGCGACTTTCAGATGATATAAGAAATTCGTTGTATTATTTTTAAAAAGATCTAAAATAATCAAAAAAGTAACTAAAACATACTTTTTAATTTTACTTGTTTAATGTTGCTGGAAGACTAGCTTAGCAAAAGCCAAAGACATAATATAGAAATAGCAAACCTTTATGATTTTACGGCAATAATAGTTTGAATATAAGCCGACCTAACCTCAATTATTGACATAGTTATTATATTTTTTGTTTTCCATCAGAAATTCTATTGTCTCCAAACGAAGAAAAATGTGTAGAGCTCTTCAACAAATATTCCTAAATCTAAGAAATAATTTTCTTTTTATTGTTGCATTTTAAAAAGTAATTTTGAATGCTTAGGGTTGGTTAAACTTGATGTTGACAGTTGACGTTTTGTCTGTCAAAAAATATATGTTAATTATGCCACCAGAATCCAGAATTGATTGTGAAATCAAAAACATCTACCAGTTAGTCAAAAATTAGCAACTTTCAGATGATTCGTTGTATTATTTTTAAAAAAATATAAAATAATCAAAAAAGTAACTAAAACATACTTTTTAATTTTACGTGTTTAATGTTGCTAGAAGACTAGCTTAGCAAAGGCCAAAAACATATGGAAATAACAAAACTTTATGATTTTACGGCAATAATAGTTTGAATATAAGCCGACCTAACCTCAATTATTGACATAGTTACTATATTTTTTGTTTTCCATCAGAAATCCTATTGTCTCCAAACGAAGAAAAATGTGTAGAGCTCTTCAACAAATATTCCTAAATCTAAGAAATAATTTTCTTTTTATTGTTGCATTTTTAAAAGTAATTTTGAATGCTTAAAGTTGGTTAAACTTGATGTTGACAGTTGACGTTTTGTCTGTCAAAAAATATATGTTAATTATGCCACCAGAAACCAGAATTGATTGTGAAATCAAAAACATCCACCAGTTAGTCAAAAATTAGCAACTTTTAAATGATATAAGAAATTCGTGGCATTATTTTTAAAAAGATCTGAAATAATCAAAAAAGTAACTGAAAAATACTTTTTAATTTTACGTGTTTAATGTTGCTAGAAGACTAGCTTAGCAAAGGCCAAAGACATATAGAAATAACAAACCTTTACGATTTTACGGTATTAATAGTTTGAATATAAGCCAACCTAACCTCAATTATTGACATAGTTACTATATTTTTTGTTTTCCACCAGAAATCCTATAGTCTCCAAACGAAGAAAAATGTGTAGAGCTCTTCAACAAATATTCCTAAATCTAAGAAATAATTTTCTTTTTATTGTTGCATTTTTAAAAGTAATTTTTAATGCTTAGGGTTGGTTAAACGTGATGTTGACAATTGACGTTTTGTCTGTCAAAAATATATGTTAATTATGCCACAAGAAACCATAATTGATTGTGAAATCAAAAACATCTACCAGTTAGTCAAAAATTAGCGACTTTCAGATGATATAAGAAATTCGTTGTATTATTTTTAAAAAGATCTATAATAATCAAAAAAGTAACTAAAACATACTTTTTAATTTTACGTGTTTAATGTTGCTAGAAGACTAGCTTAGAAAAGGCCAAAGACATGGAAATAACAACTTTTTACGATTTTACGGCAATAATAGTTTAAATATAAGCCGACCTAACTTCAATTATTGACATAGTTACTATATTTTTTGTTTTCCATCAGAAATTCTATTGTCTCCAAACGAAGAAAAATGTGTAGAGCTCTTCAACAAATATTCCTAAATCTAAGAAATAATTTTCTTTTTATTGTTGCATTTTTAAAAGTAATTTTGAATGCTTAAGGTTGGTTAAACTTGATGTTGACAGTTGACGTTTTGTCTGTCAAAAAATATATGTTAATTATGCCACAAGAAACCAGAATTGATTGTGAAATCAAAAACATCTACTAGTTAGTCAAAAATTAGCAACTTTTAAATGATATAAGAAATTCGTGGCATTATTTTTAAAAAGATCTGAAATAATCAAAAAAGTAACTGAAAAATACTTTTTAATTTTACGTGTTTAATGTTGCTAGAAGACTAGCTTAGCAAAGGTCAAAGACATTTAAAAGTAACAAACCTTTACAATTTTACGGCAATAATAGTTTGAATATAAGCCGACCTAACCTCAATTATTGACATAGTTACTATATTTTTTGTTTTCCACCAGAAATCCTATAGTGTCCAAACGAAGAAAAATGTGTAGAGCTCTTCAACAAATATTCCTAAATCTAAGAAATAATTTTCTTTATATTGTTGCATTTTTAAAAGTAATTTTGAATGCTTAAAGTTGGTTAAACTTGATGTTGACAGTTGACGTTTTGTCTGTCAAAAAATATATGTTAATTATGCCACCAGAAACCAGAATTGATTGTGAAATCAAAAACATCTACCAGTTAGTCAAAAATTAGCGACTTTTAAATGATATAAGAAATTCGTGGCATTATTTTTAAAAAGATCTGAAATAATCAAAAAAGTAACTGAAAAATACTTTTTAATTTTACGTGTTTAATGTTGCTAGAAGACTAGCTTAGCAGAAGCCAAAGACATATAGAAATAACAAACCTTTACGATTTTACGGTATTAATAGTTTGAATATAAGCCGACCTAACCTCAATTATTGACATAGTTACTATATTTTTTGTTTTCCACCAGAAATCCTATAGTCTCCAAACGAAGAAAAATGTGTAGAGCTCTTCAACAAATATTCCTAAATCTAAGAAATAATTTTATTTTTATTGTTGCATTTTTAAAAGTAATTTTGAATGCTTAAAGTTGGTTAAACTTGATGTTGACAGTTGACGTTTTGTCTGTCAAAAAATATATGTTAATTATGCCACCAGAAACCAGAATTGATTGTGAAATCAAAAACATCCACCAGTTAGTCAAAAATTAGCAACTTTTAAATGATATAAGAAATTCGTGGCATTATTTTTAAAAAGATTTGAAATAATCAAAAAAGTAACTGAAAAATACTTTTTAATTTCACGTGTTTAATGTTGCTAGAAGACTAGCTTAGCAAAGGCCAAAGACATACGGAAATAACAAACCTTTACGATTTTACGGCAATAATAGTTTGAATATAAGCCGACCTAACCTCAATTATTGACATAGTTACTATATTTTTTGTTTTCCACCAGAAATCCTATAGTCTCCAAACGAAGAAAAATGTGTAGAGCTCTTCAACAAATATTTCTAAATCTAAGAAATAATTTTCTTTTTATTGTTGCATTTTTAAAAGTAATTTTGAATGCTTAAAGTTGGTTAAACTTGATGTTGACAGTTGACGTTTTATCTGTCAAAAAATATATGTTAATTATGCCACCAGAAACCAGAATTGATTGTGAAATCAAAAACATCCACCAGTTAGTCAAAAATTAGCAACTTTTAAATGATATAAGAAATTCGTGGCATTATTTTTAAAAAGTTCTGAAATAATCAAAAAAGTAACTGAAAAATACTTTTTAATTTTACGTGTTTTATGTTGCTTGAAGACTAGCTTAGCAAAGGCCATAGACATATGGAAATAACAAACCTTTACGATTTTACGGTATTAATAGTTTGAATATAAGCCGACCTAACCTCAATTATTGACATAGTTACTATATTTTTTGTTTTCTACCAGAAATCCCATAGTCTCCAAACTAAGAAAAATGTGTAGAGCTCTGTAACAAATATTTCTAAATCTAAGAAATAATTTTCTTTTTATTGTTGCATTTTTAAAAGTAATTTTGAATGCTTAAGGTTGGTTAAACTTGATGTTGACAGTTGACGTTTTGTCTGTCAAAAAATATATGTTAATTATGCCACCAGAAACCAGAATTGACTGTGAAATGAAAAACATCTAAAATTGGCGACTTTCAGATGATATAAGAAATTCGTTGTATTATTTTTAAAAAGATCTAAAACAATCAAAAAAGTAACTAAAACATACTTTTTAATTTTACGTGATTAATGTTGCTAGAAGACTAGCTTAGCAAAGGCCAAAGACATATGAAAATAACAAACCTTTACGGCAATAATAGTTTGAATATAAGCCGACCTAACCTCAATTATTGACATAGTTACTATATTTTTTGTTTTCCGCCAGAAATTCCATAGTCTACCAAACTAAGAAAAATGTATAGAAGTCATCAACAATATTCCTAAATCTAAAAAATAATTTTCAGTTGGCATGCATTTAGTAAGTGTAAGATTCTGAGTTACTCAGCAGCAAATGTACATTTTACTTAGCTATAACTGAAGACTGACATTAAACAGTTGCGTGTCAAATAGAAATGCTGATCTTCATCGTGTAAAAAGTAGTAAAGTTGAAGTAAATTTATTTAGACTCAAATGTTTCGTGCTAATGAGCACTTGTCAGTGAGACTTGACAGCACAAAAGATGTCTGAGTCTATTTAATAATAGTCTAAAAACAATGCAAAAAAAATTTGAAAGAACTAGAAATAAAGGTAAAAAAAGCGATGACTGAAAAAGAAGTTTGCAAATTAAAAACAAGGAAAGAACAAAAAATGGTGGAATAGAGATTGCAAAAAGCGAAAAAAGAAGTTAAAAAAACATTGAGAGAATAGAGAAAAAATAATGAAAAAAAAAAAATAAACATAAAAAAGGAGAAAATACAGAAAAACATGAACAGAACAAAAGTTAAAAAATAAAAAGAGCAGAAAAGCATAAAATCAATTAGAACACAAAATAAAATGTGGAGATTTTTAAATGAAGAGAAAGAAGAAAGAGAAAAGATAACAAACAAAATAAGAATAGACTAATAGCTAAGCCATTCCAAAAAACTATTAAAAAGAAGAGAACGAAAAACCAGAAAAAAATAAATGTAGAAGAAAATAAAAGAAAAATAATGAGAAAAAAAAGAAGAGCAAAAGTAGAAAAAATACTAATAAATCTGAAAAGAAGAAAATAACCAGGAACAGATGGGATACCAAATGAGGCATAGATGTATGAGAGTGAAAGTGTTATAGAAAGACTGAAAAAACTGCGAAACGTAGTCTAGAAGAAAGAAGAATTTTTCCAAAAGTAGATAGAAGGAATAAGAATACCAACCTACAGAAAAGAGGAAAAAAGATATCAAAAGTAACTACTGGGAAATAACTCTAAAAAAAAGACAAAAACAGACAATTAAAGTTACAATTATAATTATTATTTTACAATTTAAATTTGTTAAAGAAAGAGGAATAAAAAGTGATAACAAACAAAATAAGATAACAAATGTAAATAAATTTTTAAAAAATCAATCAATATTAATCAATATTAATGAAAAAAACTTAAACTTCGATAAACATAAGTAATAAGTATAACATGTTTAAATGTAAAACAATGTAAAAAAATACAAATAAAGGTAAAGAAAGCAATGACTGAAAAATAAGTTTGCAAATTAAAAACAAGGAAAGAACAAAAAATGATAGAATTGAGATGCAAAAAACGAAAAAAAAAGTTAAAAAAGCATTGAGAGAATAGAGAGAAAATAATGAAACAAAAAAACATTACATAAAGAAAAGAAAAAATACAGGAAAACATGAACAGAACAAAAGTTAAAAAATAAAAAGAGCAGAGAAGCATAAAATCAATAAGAACACAATATAAAATGTGAAGATTTTTAAATGAAAAGAAAGAAGAAAGAAGAAAGAGAAAAGATAACATACAAAATAAGAATAAACAAATAGCTAAGCCATTTCAAAAGAAGAGAGCGAAAAACAGAAAAAAAATAACTGTAAACGATAAAAAAAAGAAAATAAGAAGAGAAAAAGTAGAAAAAATACTAGTGGAACTGAAAAGAAGAAAATCACCTGGAACAGATGGGATACCAAATGAGGCATAGATCTATGACAGTGAAAGAGTTTTAGAAAGACTGAAAAAACTGTGAAACGTAGTCTAGACCTAGAAGAAAGAAGAATTTTCCCAAAAGTAGATAGAAGGAATAATAATACCAACCTACAGAAAACAGAAAAAAAATATTAAGAGTAACTACTGGGAAATAAGAAAAAAGACAAAAAAAAAGAGTGAAAGTAAAAAGAAAGAAATTGGAGATGCTGGTGTATACAAATAACGTAGTGATGATAGCGAGAGAAAAAAGAAGAATGAAGAAAATGATACAAACGCAGAAAAGTACATGAATAAAAAATAATTTGAGACGGATGGATGCAAAACAATGATAATAGTGTTTAGTAGTAAAAAGTGGAATGTTGTTAATGCGGAAAATTCAGGATGGAAAGAAAGAGTAGAGATAGAAACAGTGCAAAAAAAATATGTGAAATAAATATTAGGATTGAGCGACAAAGAGACTTTAAAATATATAGTAAAAGAAGAAAGAAAAAGAGAAAAAATAAGAATAGAAGCAAAGAAAAAAGCAGAAAAGTTTAATGACAAAATAAGAGAACGAGAAAAGTGTGAAATATATTGTAATAAAAGTGGAAGGTAGTAAGTAGAAAAGCAGATAGAGAAATAAAAAAAAAGGACTAAGCAAAGAAGACATCAAGAAAAAAAAGAAACAAAGCAATGAGTAGATAAGGAAACATAACCAATCAAGAAATAAAAGATAAAATAAATAAAAGCAGGTACAATAAAAAGTACACAGAAAAATTGCTTAAATTCTTGAAAAACAAATGAGAGAGAGAGCGAGAGAGAGAAAACTGGTAGCAAGATGTAAGTACAATAATGAAAAAAAAAATAGATTTTGCAAAAAAAGAAAAAAAATGTAGGATGTGTGGAAAACAGCAAGAAACATTAGAGCACATAATGGATAAATGCGGAGAGGTAAAAGAAAGCAAGCTGGAAAAAAAGACATAATGAAAAAAAAAAAAAGGAATACAATGAATAAAATTG
Organism: Lagria hirta; assembly: GCA_947359425.1. NCBI lineage: Eukaryota > Metazoa > Arthropoda > Insecta > Coleoptera > Tenebrionidae > Lagria > Lagria hirta. The sequence goes on from OX375794.1 coordinate 50,308,673, forward strand.
ATAACAAGAGAAAGAGAGAGAAAAAAATTGAACTAAAAAGAGAATAAAGAAAAGTGAGTAAAGAAAAAAATTTAAAAAGGAGTCTTGATCAAAATAACTTGATTATTATTTTTTTATTTATTTAATTAATTTTGTTTGGGAACATTGTTAAAAAATAGACAAAAAAAAGTTTTTAGCTTCAGAAACACTTTTACTGTTTGTGAAGAAATAAACATTATTAATATTTATAACATAATTAACTTATAAATTATTATACTTATATACTTAATACTTTGATAGTTATTAAGCGCATAATCGACAATTATGCCCGTGGTACATACATTTCTAAAAGATTCCAGCAAATATTTAGTATTCCTTAAAGAAAATCAACTAAAAATTGTGTTTATGCAAATTTTAGTGTTGCGTATAAAGTTAGCAATTTTGATGTTGTTAAGGTTACTGCGTTTGTTTAAGAAACAATTCGTTTTTTTAAATAAACATTTCTAGAGCAGAAAGCGTGTTTTTGTATGTAAAAAAATGTGACAAGTCACAGAGCCTTTTTGAGTCTGCTCGTGTAAACCTAATAATGTTACCTATTTATTTGTAGAAACCTTAAGAATGTACACCTCTGTGCCATTTCTGGACCGCACTTGCAACGTTGATTATAAAATTCCAAATACCGACTTAATCATTGAAAAAAATACAAAAATTTTTGTGTCTACCTTTGGAATGCACAACGATCCGTGCTTTTTTAAAGATCCAGAAATTTTTAATCCAGACCGATTTGATGATAGTAATAGCCGCAAAGAAGATTTAATTTATGCACCATTTGGAGCTGGGCCACGATACTGCATAGGTAGGTATAATTAAATGCCTAAAATATGCCTTTTTGCCACACAATTTAAATAAAATATTTTTTAATAAAATCGGAATAATCGCTTAACACTAAATTCGGCTGACGAAAGCTAAAAAAGTAGAAATTGCGCTGTTTTCTAAATTAAAAAGTTTTTTTTATAGTTGAAAAGTTTTTTTTCCAATTAATATTATTGTTCAGAAATAATTAAAAATCTGAATAATTTGTTCTTTTTATAAACTTGTCAGATATAGTCGTCCAAGAACTATTTTGCTTTTAGTGTATATTGGGTAGAAGTACTTAGTCTATGGTAGAAGTTAATAGTATTTACAATAAAGACAGCTAACCATCATCAGGTCATAAATAAAAGTATTACCAGAGGTCCAGTCTTATACAGAACCGTAGTTTGTTAGTCAAAAAAACAGTTGAAATGTGATTTATGACGGATTTGTCCACAGCTTGCTACCTTTAAGTCAATTGTTATTGCACTGTTATAAAAACAAAGTAGGTCTTGCACGACTATGCTTATAGGTACTTTTTTGTTTTCTTGTCTGAGGTTTCTTAACGACTATTGCATTTCGTCCCACTCTTTCATAACCATCAGAAAATCTTTGAAAATTCATCAAGAGTAATTGCTTGCAAGTGTAACAAACTTTGTTTAGTGTTTAAAAAATAAAAAAGGATATGTAACTGAGGAGCTTATAAAGATAGCGAAATCTGTATGTCTTATATTGTTTACAAATTAAGACCTATTTGACACATTTAAATTTGTTTAGGTCAACGCTTCGCAAACATGAACATGAAAATATCATTGGCGGTTTTCCTAAGAAACTTTACAATAAGTTTCTGTGAAGAAACAATAACGAAAATGGAATTTAACAAAAATGGATTCTTGTTGGCGCCTTCTCAGCCATTAAAGCTGAAGATTTGCAGAATTTCATTAAGCCTTAATGTATAATTACTATTACTTGATGCAAAAATACAGCGTGGTCAACAATGACTGCTCGAGTTGGCAACACTTTTAAAAACTTTTTTTATTTGTCTAGTTGCAACACTGTCACAGCTACTAACTTTTAATTGGCATCTGTCCATGATGTTGTCAGTGTCAAAGGTGTCACCCGTCAACAACAGGAAGTGGTTACAGTTGTACCATTGTAAAATGGATGTAGGATTGCCAACTCAAACAGTTATTGTTGACCACGCAGTTCTATGAATTCTATTTAAAAGACACCTAACCTATTACTTTTAAAATTTGGTTTTTTTTCAATTTTTCTCTATGTTGGTATTGGCCTTTAACGTTTGACAGTGATTTGACATTTCAGCAAAAAATCAGTTTACCAGTGGTGTCACTCTGATTTGTGCTCTTTTTGATCACAGTGTATATGAAGTTGTCAATGAAAATATGTCAATATAAGTATGAATTCATTTAATTTCGTTATTTATTATAATATCACTTTTCATTAGGACGCAAAACTAATTGACTACTATTAAGTACGTGAATGACATTACGAATTATTTTTATTTGACAGCAAATGCACTTTGCAAGAGTTTTAAGCTAATGTCAAAAGCGTTTGACAACTACTTTTAAATGGCGCTGCCAACATACTAACATTAAAACTGTTTGACAGTTGCTTATCTAAAAAGTAGACTTTTGAGTGTTCTGTGGTTTTAAGCATCTGCCAAATGACATGTTTTTGACAAGTGTCAGAAACTTGGCAGCATCCAGTTTTTGCTGTCAAAACATGACATTGGATTGACGTATAAAAAAAAAGTAAGAATCATTATTAAACGCCGCCGATACTTGTATATCTTTCAGACTTTCATTTCTTCCTAAGATTATAGGGAAAAGAAATTATAATTTACTGTTTTCAATTTTATGAATAGATGCTGATTATTATTATTACAAACTGAATTAGTACAAAAAAATTAAGAATAAATATTTCAAATAAAATTATTTTTTCTTCTCATCTTTCTTCGACTCTTTATCCTTTTCCTTATCCTTGTCTTTTTCTTTGCTGTCTTTATCCTTCTTATTTTCTTCTTTCTTTCCCTCCTCGGCATCTTTATTGGTCAATTTATTATTAATTAAATTATGTAAAGCAATAATTGATCGGACCATTGCAGCTAAGTACACAACCAACATCTGATCATTGTTTTTAACATAAAAAGCTTTATTGAACGTCTCTTGACTGATATCGGGTAGTAAATTGAATATATCCTGCAATTGATAGATGATTTGGTGATTAATTGGAAGTTTCTCTTCGCTAACTTGCACCAAATAATTTCTTATATCGCGCAATTGCAAATGGAGTCCTTTAAGCCCCAATAGCTGATTGGTAATTCTTTGTGAAAGTGTCCCAACTGTTGTGTCTTTTATATCTCTCAAAAGATGCTCAACACCTACTTCCTCCGCCTCCTCGGCTCCAATTTCGCTGGGTACATGTTCAAAAGTCTTTGATGTTGGTGAACCATCATCATGAACTTCTTCAACAGCTTGATACGCCTCAGTTGGGAGACCTAAGTCTTTAGGTTTAGCATCAATTATCACTAGCACGGAATTAGGGCAATAACGTCTAATTAACTCATTAATAGCAATATCATTTTGATGTAATTTAGGGCCCGTGTGGTACCAGCCAACGACTCTTTCTCTAGCATTAACTTTTTTAAACATCCCGTACATATTCTCCAGATAATCATGGTCTAAAAACCACACAGATTTATCCTTATCATCCTCATCAAACGGAACTACAAAATAAAAGCCAAATTAAACTAGAAATTAGGTAAAATGGGAGGAATCTAACCTGCAAAACTGTTGGAGACGTCTAGGACCCCCTTAGCCCGCCAACATCCCAATAATACACCAACCACACGTTTTTGATTGCCTATTTTACCCATACGATTAAAATGATCCACCACACTTAATAAAACAAGGGGGTGAACCACCACTTTTGTTGTTGAGACCTCTTGACTCGGCATTTTTGAGTTTTCTAAGCAAAATTTTGACAGCTGAAGTATTGACGTATTTAAAATTGACAGCTGTCATTTTATTTGTGACATTAATTAGTATTTGATATGTTTAGCTGAGTTCAAACCTATGTAGTTTAATAATTTAATTTTTTTCTTTGATACAATTTGCTATAACTATTATATTGACGTAAGCCACTTACATGCAAATTATTATTATTACAACGTAGTCAACAAGGACTATTTGAGTTGGCAACACTTTTTAGAAGTTTTTTTATTTGCTTCGTTGAAACACTGTAAACTGATACGTTTGTTTGACAAATATTTGACTTGACACTTGTAAAAAAAATGTAAATTATGTCGCACAAACTAACTTTTTAATTGACATCTGTTAAAGTCAGTTTCAAAAGTGTCCCTTGTCAACATCAGAAAACAGTTGCAGTAGTACTATTTTAAAATAAAATGTAGAATTGCTAACTTAAACAGTTCTATTTAATTACGCTGTAGCTTACCTAATCTAAAATTATTAACTTGATTTTATAATTTTTTACTTAACCAAATTTATGAAAACTTAATAAGAAATATTTTTAAATTTGAACAGTAATTTATGTATCCAGTGTGATTAACAATGACTGTTTAAGTTGGCAACACTTTTCAAAAAATTTTTTATTAGTTTTTTTAAAACACTGTAAACAGATACGCTTGTTTGTCAAATATTTGACATAACACATAAAAAAATTGTATGTTATATCACAGCAACTAACAATATGTCAATAATGTTGTAAATTGTGTCACCCATGTCACCCATCAAATTCAAAGTAATACTGTTTTAAAATAAAATGTAAATTGTTAACTTAAACTGTTTTATTTGACCATGCTGTATATTAATTGACACATTTTAAATTGTTTTTTTTTGTAAATTTTTTAGGTTGGTAGCTGTTTCATATAAAACTTTTTTATGTTGGCGCTTTGATTTTGGTTTGACGTTTATTACTTAACCTCAAATAACCACATGTTTAAAGTTTAAATGTCTTCGTAACCAAAACATCTCAAAATGCAAGTTTCCGACCCCAATAACGTGAAAATCTACAATTTAAGTGCCGGAAAGTCTCTTCCAGAGGTGAAAACGTTTTTTTAATTAATTTTTGATTTAAATGACGAGTTTTTTAGTGGTTATCCGAGCGCAAACGACGAGCTCTACTGAAGAAAGATGTGGACATTCGTCGCCGAATTGAACTTATTCAGGATTTTGATATGCCAGTGCTTAGCACGTCAGTTAAGGTGTCGAAAGATGGGCAATATATTTTGGCCACAGGAATTTATAAGCCCAGAATTAAATGTTTTGATGTCAACAATTTGTCGTTGAAGTTTGAGCGCTGTTTTGATTCTGAAGCAATCACCTTTGAAATTCTTAGTGATGACTACAGCAAGGTAATTATAGGAATTTATAAACATTGTGTTTTTAAAAGATCTCACTTTATGTGTGATGGTGCTACAAACAATGACCGGGTCTATGGAGTAATTGGCTATGCTTTACTAATTTCCTTTTTTTTTTTGCTAAACGTGAGCTTATTTCCTCATTTAATTTTTGTAATTTGGCGTCAAAACTTGCCATGAATTTTGAACTGTGAACGTACCTTTATCATCGAATCGAAGTGACAGTTATTAATTTGACATCTGAATTAACCTGACTTTTAATTTAATGAAGCGATAGTTTAACACGTTAATGAGATTAAATTGAATGAGAATTTGCAATAGGATGAGATCTTTTGAAAGCATGAATACCAATTTAATATCTAATGTAAAAATTGCAGCTGGTTCTCTTACAATGTGATCGTTACATTGAATTCCATTCGGCTCAAGGACGATACCATAGACTGAGAATACCAAAATTCGGTAGAGACATGAAATATCACTTTCCATCATGTGATCTTTTTGTTGTTGGTGATAGTTCTGACATCTACCGGCTTAACTTGGAACGAGGTCAATTTATGTCACCTTATACAAGCGCAGCAGCATCAATAAATAAATGTGCAATAAATCCAGTTCACAATTTATTAGTTTGTGGGACACAAGAAGGACGTGTTGAAGCTTGGGATCCTAGAAGCAGGTCTTCGATTGGGACACTTGATTGTGCATTTACATGTATAACCGAAAATAAAACGTAAGTTTTAAAAAGTTGGCAGATCACGTGAGCGGGCTTCACGATCTGTCAAAATTTAGTTTATGACAAATGGCGCTACTGAGAGAATACTAATGTCAGCCGCGAGTGTCAAATTATTATTGAGGAAGTTATTCTCAGTAGCGACAAAATTGGTTTGGTTGTGATAAACTATTTTTTTTTTTTGTATGTGATCGGATACAGTTTAATATATTTTTATTTTATAGGTTAGAAGGTTTACCTTCAATTACAGCGTTAGCATTTAATGGTGCTCTAACAATGGCAGTTGGGACTGCTACAGGGCAAGTTTTATTGTATGATATGAGGAAAAATAAACCATTTTACATAAAGGATCACATGTATGGTCTTCCGATTAAAGATGTAGAATTTCATCAGAATCAGGATATGATTTATTCTATGGATGGGTCAGTACTCAAAATTTGGGACACCAATAATGTGAGTTTGATACCGGATTATGCAATCATTGAAGTTTTTATTTATTTCTTTGTTGCTTGTGTTTATCATATTTTTTCTTTCTCTTTTGTTTCTTTACTTTCTTACACTTATGTTAGCATCTCTTTATTATCTTATTTTTTAAATTTATTATCTGCATTCTTGTGAAACAACATTTGTTATTAATTTTAGGGAAAATTGTATACATCACTAGAATCTTCAACACAATTTAATAATTTATGCGTCGTACCGAAAACTGGTCTATTCTTTATAACGACTGAAAATCCGAAAATCCAAACCTATTATATTCCTAGCCTAGGAAGGGCCCCTAAATGGGCAAGTTTCTTAGATACACTTACCGAGGAATTGGAAGAGTCCAACACTGAAGTGGTGTATGATGATTATAAATTTGTAACAAAAACCGAATTGGATAATTTAGGTTTAACTCATTTGGTTGGTACGAATTTATTGCGAGCTTATATGCATGGGTATGTATCTATATTTCTTATTTAGGCAGTGACTCATTTTGAAGCTTAAGTCTACTAAGAGGAAAGAAGTGAGCGGTCTGTAGCATTTCTTGTTAAGCCAGTGGCGTGCTTATAAAAAAGTGTGTGGCTAGCACCGAACCACACATTTGAAGTGGAATATGAGTCACTTCCGCTATTATCCGAACAGGACTGTATTAAAGTTTTATTTATTTTAGATATTTTATTGATATACGATTATACAAGAAAGCGAAGGCTGTTGCCGATCCATTCGATTTTGCTGAATATCGTAAGAAGAAAATACGAGAGAAAATTGAAAAAGATCGAGAAACAAATAAAATACAAATTAAAAAATTACCTAAAGTTAATAAAGATCTGGCACTTAAATTAATGAATGATCAAGCGGACGATAAGAAGAAAAAGAAAAACGGGAATATAATGGAAGATAACAGATTTAAAGCTCTATTTGAAAATCCTGATTTCGAAGTTGATAAGAATACAGATGAGTATCGATTATTAAATCCAGTACTATCCAGGCTGGACCAGACGAAGAAAAAAGAAGTGAAGAGGAAACTGCAGATACAAGAATTTGAACCAGTGGAAGAACAAGAGGAGAAAAATAGCGATGATGAATGGTTAGAGGAAAGTGAAGATGATGAGGAGGAAGAAAGTTCAGATGATGATCATACGTGGACCAAAGAAATGAAAAAGACACATAAACAAATACAAAGAGAACATAAAATAAGAGAGAGGAGGGAACGGGAAGCGGAGAAGGAGGAAGAGGAAGCAGCTAATTTGAAACAACCCAAAATGTTTGAGTTGCGGCAAGGAGAGGAGTATAAGGGCATTCATAGTCTTAAAAGAAAACTCAACAGGTTTGTTATATTTTTTTACTTTACAGTCAACTACTAAAGTTTTATGCAAAACTCAATGTTAAATTGATAATAGACAGACCCTGTTCAGCTATAATATTAACTGAAGCGGTTAAAATCGATCCCATAGGCCAAACACCCTGTATATACATTAGACTGGGCCAAAAAAAGTAAATATCAATTGAAGTCTATCGGTTTTTTTAAACTGCGCGGGATTTTGTAACAATTTTGGCGAAATTAACTCCTTCAGAAGTTATTCACTATTATTATACATCTTTAAAACTGAATAACTCTTAACGAAGGACATTTAGCCAAAAATGTTGAGAGGTATTTCTTCTAAAGCATGTAAGTTCCTGTAAGAATACTGTTTAATCAATTTGCTTCAAAAAATGTATTCCAGTTTTAATATTAAAGCTCAAATTTTTTGGTTTTTTTGTCTCAGTCTTGGTAAAATATAGATAAGATTGTCATTCATGTTTTTTACTGTTTTATACGATAATTTTTTTTAAAACAACGTTGTTGTCGTTATGCCTCATATTTTTGAGAATTTAAAATATTTTTTTCTTAGGGCTCCGTTGGGCGATCGCGTGGAGGCGGAATCCTCGAACGTGCGCCTCCTGGGCTCGGTTGGCAGTCGCGAGATGACGTTTTCCACGCACAAAAAGACGAACCGATTAGCCGATATGAGAAACAAAAAACACCGACAAGAAAGAAAACAATTAATAAGGCCACTAGGTGGCATTAAAAGCAACCAGAAAAATAGCATGTTCTTTAGAAATAAGAGAAAGTGATGTAAATATGTCATTAATATAAGATAAGCGAATAAAATATGTCATATATGATGACTTAATGTGTTAAGGTTATCAGTTTTTTTTTTATAGTAGTAGATCCAGTATTTTGTTAGAACCTGTAATGAGGAGTGAATGTGTTGTTGTTTTGTGAATATGGACCGTATGGACTTTATAAATAAATAATGGAGAGTACAAACGGGGACCATCCCTGTATTATATCCACTTCAAGTCTGGTAACTATACGATAAACAAAATTAAACAATAATATAATTAATTTTAGGAAGATAACTTAATTGATTACACATTTCCAGAACATAGCACCCAATTAAGCGTGACAGCTGTCTTAAATTACTGCAAACACAAAATCCTAAATCCTTATTTAAGAGTCTTAAGTATAGTCGGATTGAGACCTTTGATCTCCAATCATATCCAAACATGTTGTTGTCAAATAATCAACCACATTTACACCATACAAATCATTGGCCTCCTAATATTCGGCTATATCCTCCAATACATGGCATGTTTTAGACGTGATCGTGGATTTTGTTTCAAATTAGTCGATACTTCCTATTCCTATTACCCACAAACTGATTTAAAGGAAATATATGAACAGATATGTAATGCGCCGATTCTGTTTTCATTTATTATTCCGAGTGCCCTGCATTTGCTTGGGTACCTCTATTCGCTGGGGATTATAAGATATTTCGATGATGACCAGCTGCCCGTGCTCATGGAAAGGGTGTTTCTGGCCTCCACTAATTTGTCGAGAGGATCGACAAAACAGAAAAAGGTTGTGCGGACATTATGGATCTTTGTTGGACTTACTGGAATATGGATGGTAGTCTCTCTCATCACAGTTTGTGTTATGTTGACCAATGGCACAATTAATTTTAAATGGATAGAAACGTATAAGTTCAGTAGCGCAGCTCAAAATAATCATTTGTACATTACTATTATTATTTCAGAGATTATATTGGTGTTTCATGCTTAAAGGGGTTTCTTATTATTTGCACTTTTTGGCATGATATTGTTCAAGCCACCATTATCTCGAACTACTGCTTACAAGTGCAATTGCTGACAGTCTACTTACAGTTTCTGCAAGAGAAGCTGCTCATGCACCCTATACAACCCACCGAATGGATAAGAGTGAGTATAATCAATCCATAGTCCTTTCAACAGTAAATAATTCAGTAAAATGGAGACCCTAGACGGTATTTTGGGATGACTACACACCACTTACTCAACTATCCCACTTCTGATGTGGCTTGGCGTACTTATATTTTTAATTAATAAACCACTGTTTGATCATTTAAGAAGAGTTTTAATGGACTGGCCAGCATTGTGCCTTAAAAATAAGATGACTTTTCAAGTGACGTAATTTCCATACCGCAAATGCTACAAATTAAATAATTTTTTGATGATTTTGCCATTTTTTGTTGCCAGGAATGGTGGGTTTTAATGATTTAGAAACTCAACAATTCGTTAATCTGACGAAGTATGCATGCGCACGTCCTGATTTGAGCATTCTCGCGTGCAAAACATTTTGCGGCGCAAGTTTGTCCAGATGAGTACGCATTATTATGGTTATGATTAGCTACAAATCCATGACTTTTTGTAATAAAATCCTACTTTCTTTTTGTTTTTCAGCATATCGAAAACTTCAAAAAAATGCTGCGTTACATTAACAACGATTTAGCTCCACCTGTTTGCATTTTTACCTTTATCAACATCACATGGACCATATCTGGCTTATTATGGCTCTTCAACTTTGATGTGGTCGACAAGGAAACCACCCCAATTGCCGGAATCAGCACAATCAACGTAATCCTTTGGCTTCTCCTCTCGCTGGCGCCAGCTATCCAGGTTTCAAATACATAATTAGCTGTATTTCTATTTTTACCAACTCAAAAATATTTTCAAGGCCTCAAGGTTGTCAAATCAATGCGAGCTGCTGCGGAGTGCTGGCCAGCAAGTGAGAACGCGGCCGCTAGTGCACCAGGACACTCCTCACCACGATCTGGATTCGATTTTGCTATACACAGCGGGTTTGAAGTTGAGAGCCAAACTCTTTTATATGCCCATCACCGGACGCTACTTGAGCCTATTTTTTCTGCTTGTGGGGATTTGTATCGTGGTTTTGGGCCAATGCCACTTTTTTAGTGCCTAAATGTAACTTTCTATAAAATAAAATACAATCTTTAATAATATCTCATTTATTTCAAAGAATGCGCATTTATAAATATTTCACACCTACAATTCATTGCCACAAAAATTACAAATAAAAAAATAAATTTACACAATACTTTACAATTGACAGGTAAATATGAATTTGAAGTTATATTTCTTGTAACTACAAATACGAATCATTCTAAATATATTCATGGTGATGTTGTTTTTAAATGCTCTTCTTCCATTCAGAGAAAATACGAAAAATTATTACCATAATATGACTCCCTTCTTGCGAGCATTCTTTGCCAATTGCGAGATGCTAAAACTTGATATGGCAAATCCAGTGATTGCGACGCAGAAAGCTCCCACGTAGGTCAATCGTTCATAGAACTTGCTATAGATAAAATGGTTCTGAAAAAAAAAAGAAAATCGGATTTAGAAAAAAGGCTTTTAAAAATTTATCGCAAAATCTTTTATGTCTATAAATAATTTTTGCAATGCTGTTCTTTGCCAAAACATTCAAATTTTGATTACTAAAAATAAACATTTGCATAGGTCAAGTACAAACTTTCACAAATTTTGTAACCTTATAATTATCATTCAGGACCGATTTTGATGGCTTTCTACTAAATAACTTCGCAAATACACACTTTAAATTGACAAATATAACTGCATTTTAATCATTTTACAATATCTTTATTGATAAATAAGTGGATACTTAAAGTTTGAGTACTGCACAATTTTAATTTGAAATCCACTTTATTTTGGATATTAATTTTTTACAAAATGACAATAATGATCAGTACCTATATTGAGGTACCAAAATCCATCGATGGCGCGCTTCTATTGTTATGTACATACAGATAAGGGGTATATATCCAGGATTATAAAAAATGATTTAAAATCGCATTACCCTAAATGGGGCCCCAAAACCGTAGGTAAATAATATTAATGATTATTTATTTGTCAATTGTAGAAGTATTTGCTTTATATCATTTCCCAATTCCAGTACGATTATCACTCGATCTTGTAATAATCTTATTTACGAAAAAAAATAATAATTATGCAATATCATTCCACCAAAGGTGAACAATTGGAATAATCCATATGGAACACAAAAAAAAAATAATTACCCGTTATTGATAATAGTTTTTCATAATTAAAAAACAATTTGACGAAGAATCTTTTTTTCTAATTTACTTATTTTGTCACATTAATGAATTATATAAAACTTAAAGAGGCACTAAGGTAATCATTTTTTAATAAAAAATAGATTTGAAAAATAGAATGTTTTTATACTTAAAATCTGCCGAAAATAATGTTTTTTTTTTAATTTTTACACTGACAAGGACATACGTGTCATTAAAAATCTGAATAAAGCATTTAGTATTGAAAAATTAGCAAAAAAAGTTTCATTTTGTAGTGATTTACAGTCTTTGGTGATTAGAAGTGCTGTCCACAAAAAGATTATGATGGTTATTTGATTACATTACAAAAACCGACTGAAATAATTAAAATTAAACGATAAAATGTTATTAATAAAAATAATAAATCTTAAAATGCAATAAATCTTTGAACTATTGAATGATATTATAATCAAGTGATAATAAATCCATTAACATAAATGTGGAACAACTTTGTTTATTTATCGATTAAACATATCATTGTTTAATGAAACAATTTCATGATTACACGATTAAAAATTCTCCAAAATAGAAACAATACAATCTCAATTCTAATTAATTACAATTAATCTAGTTTGCAATGCATAAAATAAAAATTACATAAAAATAAATAAAATATAGGTTTACAGAAAGTAAACTAAACCAAAATTAATTGATCAAATTCAAAATCAAGATGTTTGATTGTTCTCGCAAATTCAGCCAATCACGTAACGAATTAAATTTAATTTTTACAAACCGACTACGAAACAAACGACTGTCAAAGCACAGCTGCTTTTCCACCTCCTCTATATTTAAATAAACTGTTCTAAACTACCGCGCAGACCACGCCCCATGTCCCTTAGTCGCTGCGATGACGCAATACAATAATTATGGTTAGCGACATTTATTAAAATAATATAGAAATAAAAAATATTACCGGTGGTAGTGGCCTGGTGCCGGGAATCTGAAACAGAAAAAAATTCATAAAAATTTTCAAGAATAAATAAATAAATATTAAACAAACAAAGTGACTAAATTTTATAAACTTTATGAAGCAAATATTGTTACAATAATACAGTTTTTTCGAATTTGAGTCTTTAATTAATCTCAATTATGATTCGTTTCGTATAAATTTTTGTATATTATGCAACGATGGCTATGAGGACACGAGTATGACAACTACAACATGAGCCGTAAGCGAGTGTCGTAATAAATGTGAGTATCCTCAAATATAAAAGATAAGCCAGAACAGAAGTACATAAATCAAAAACTCCTATTTTCTGTCACAACTCAAATAATCATTCCAATATTTCTTTACAAATGCATTTTCTTATCTTTGTTTGAGGTTCGCTCAAGGAGGTCAGATAAAAAGTTGAAAAAACTTTACAATAAATTCATATTTTCCATGATTCATCAGGTCTAGCGCCAACAATGCAACCTTAGTGGCTTGAAACTTTTATGATAATAAAGACCAGGTAGGTCAAACCATAAAATTTCTTCAATTAAACCCTATTCTTCCATTTCCTTTCCTCAAAGAAGGTGATTTATGTGAATTCGGTCATTAGTAGCATTTATTTATCAAAAAATACTTACAATACTCGTCAACATTGAAAATTAGAGTGGAACATTAATGAAAAATACCGGAAATATGTAAAATCTTTCAAGGACTGTTAAAGTTTTGAAATAAAAGGCAGTGTTGCCAAGTTTGCAGCTTAGGGGCTAACATTATAGGGCTATTTTCGATAAAACCTGACCCTTAACAAAATTAATAACAATGCAATTTGATAATGGCCTCAGACAAAGTTAGTGTTATCACTTTTGAAAAGAAAATTTGAAAAACAGCTCCATTTTGGATAGGAAATGGAACTGAACCAAGCCCTTAATAAAATTTGGCAACACTGCCGATGGAATGCGGTACCGGTACATTACTACAGTAGATAAATATCTTTTGAAATAATATGTACAAACTTACCGGAGTGAAAGACAGGTGAGGAGGCAGACGATGAGCCAGACGGACCAAAGACAATCTCATAATTTGTGTAGTTCGTACCCTAAAGAAAAAAATCTTTTAAAAACAGAGTCCCACGCCTTAGAATTTCCAAAACATGCATACCTCAATTATCACTTATATAACCGTCAAAGTCAAATGACTTCTATTTAAATAGCAAAAAAACACTAATTTAAATTTAGAAATATATTACATAACCTCACATATAAAAAAAACTACACACAATGGGCTATTAAAATACCCAGAGAACAAATTAATCAAGTTTTAGCTTTTGATAAGCGATTTGTTCAAACAAACGTTATCTATTAAACTAAAAGTAAAAGACTTACCACGCTTCAATCACCTCCTCCTTCCTTCCTAGACGACACTTATCTTAAGAATGAAAAAATTTTTATTTGACGTTCTTTTTATAATTACAACTGTCAAAATAGTCTAGCAACTGTCAAAATTTAAAAAACAATAAAAAACAAATTAAAATTAAGAATTTTTGCCAAAAAAACTTAATTATATCTAAACGACAGTTACAGCAGATTAATATAAATATAAAATTTATAATTGACCCATATTGTTAGGTTATCACTCAAGTTCAAATTTATAAGAAATAGAAACAGTGTCGGATTGAGGAGGGGACCCGTTGCTTAAATTGTAATATTAAATTCAAAAACAAATGCAGACTACGTTGTTATCAGCGATCTACTTCAATTGGGCGATGTTGTGATTCGAAAAACGCTGCTATAATGGAGGCTTTTTCTTTATTAAGAGGCAGTTGCAAGATGATAATTGCGCATATATAATATCATCTCACACAACATGAATAAAAAAACCGTTACGGCACTTTTTTTTTAAGAAAAGAGTTGTATCGAATGAATACTACAGCGTGTTCACCAATGACTGTTTGAGTTGGCAATCCTACATTGAAATGTAGCATTGCCAAATAAAGAAATTTTAAAATGGTACAACACTGACAGATGTCAATTAAAAAGATAGTCGCTGTGACATAACCTACAATTTTTCTAAGAGTGTTATGTCAAATATTTCTCAAACAAACATAACCGGTTACAGTGTTGCAACCAACTAAAAAAGTCACACATTCTTACATATAAAATGTAGCCTTTATCTATTTTATAAATTTGTATCAGATAATAATAATAATAAAATACAAAGTTACAGTTCCAACGTGTAAGATTTATGATCTATTTTAAAGTAGTGTCTGTTTATGACAATCCACAAATTGTCTAAGCCCATTTGGATAGGATTTTGCTAGTATATGACCGATAATTTGCATCACTTGCTCTGATTTGTGTTCTTTTTGCTCACAGTGTATAAAAAGTCGTTTGAATGTGACAAATGTAACATACATATTTACAACTGCGTTGTAATTTTTTTCAATCTTTTATAAAAATGATAAACGCATTTGTTTAAAGAGGTTAAAAAGGCCTTGCCCCGGTCCTCTTAATCACAAATTATGTTATAAAAGAATGCATGCTTTCTGCTAATGATCCGCATGTGCCAGAATACTCAAATAGCCACGATTAGCAAGGCAAGCACCATACCAACTTATGACCCACAACGTTATCATAAAGAGCTTAAGAGATTTATTAAATATTTACAAAATTCTAAATATAAACAATATCAAATATCTTCCTTTGGTTTCAGAAATTTCCGTTTATTCTTGTTTTTCTTCGAGTTGAATTTATTCGAAATTGCATTGGTCAAGCTGGAATATTCAGCCATTTGAACATCACTGACTTCCGTCTCCAGCTTGGCCTCCGCATCGCCCTTTTTCTTTGCGTAGTCGTTCTGCATTAGCTTCTCTATTTCGGGATTCATTCCGCCAAAGGATAGTCTTCCTTCAATTAAATTCTTGCATTGGCATATGCTAGCCTCTGAAAAGACTATACTTCCGCTCTTTTTCATCTCTTCCGTGATTTCATTCGAATACATGGCTTGGCCCTCAGCAGCCTCCTGCTCGCGCTGAACCCGATCTTTAGATTTTTTCATAAATTTCATTTCTAATATTCCCTTGGATAAGTGGAGATAATTTGAGTCTTCCATTGTAATAATTTAATATTTTTTTACAAAAACCTTAATACATGTGCTTTATTTCAAAATTATTTGACACAACAATATTATGGATGTTGGTTACTGTCATCTGTCGTTACTGTCATTTTACCAAAATTAAAATGTCAAAATCAAAGTCCTTCAGTAGATATCTAGTAAACAAGAAGCTATAATAGAATGAAGTTAATATGTAGGCAATTTGTTCTGACGCAAAAAAAAAGCTTTTTAAGGGCGAACTATATACGTTGCTACACGCTCTTTGTTTACAAAATACGTGGCTACAAACATAAAACGTAATGCAAAATAAAAATTCGTTGTTTTTGAAAAAATTGCAACGGCCGGCAACGTCGGATTCAAGTTTTGTATTATCTGGTTTGTGGGAGTCTGCTTATATCATTTTTAATTGCGAGAAAACTAGTGTTTTGTGAATAAACTCAACAAAATTTTTCTGCAAATAATAATAAAAGTGTAAATAAAAGCCTTAAGATAATGGTTCGATACGGATGTGATGTGTAGATCAAAAAAGTGTCCAGAATATGTAACTGTTTAAAGCCGATTATCGTTGTATTTACAGCAACAGAGGCGTAGAAGTTTATATTTTGTCGCAGTATAATTGTACTATTGTATAATTGTATTTGTAAAAAATGTTAATTATAAAATATGTTGGTACAAAATTAATTATAAAAAATTAAAAATTGTGTTTTATTGTATACAAATTACAATTTATTTAGAATAATAAAAATTTAAACATAAAGCTTGCATTTTAAAAACGTAAAAATGGCGACATTTAACTTACGCACACAAGACTAAGCTATAGCGCACTTTCTTTTTTTTTATTCTAAAATTAATCTATTTGACAGCTTTGACGTTTTGTCAACAAGAAATGACAAATGTCATTTTTAAATAAATTTTGAAAAAAATTAGGTTGTAATGTTTTGTTTTAATTTTTTTTTATTGGGAATTTAAGATAAATTAGCTTCAAATTACACTAAAAACTTGAATTAACATGATTATATAGACTTCAATTTTGAAAAACGTTTATTTTTCTAAGAATTATAGTGATTATAATGGACGAAGCCATGATTTTATGAATGTTAAGTGGGCTGAATTCTGAATGGGTTTTACCATTAATTTGTGCATTATGTTGTTGTTTTTACGAAAAAATAAGTTTAAGAGTAAATAAATAATAAAAATGTGTAGTAGCTTTAAAAAAAATCGTAAAGCATGCAACTTGTTATACACGCACGCGCCGTTGATTGCCTAATATAAGGCGTTTATTTTAACATGTTAATTGAAATTTATAATTAAGTATTTTTCATTAATAATTTATATTTATTGCAGTTATTTTTTATTGTATAAATTAAATAGCATTTAATTAAAAAACCTAACGTTTTTTTATTACTAGTCGTTCCAAAATTGGCGATTTTACGCTCAAAACTAAAGCCTTTTTTAGAGTTATAAAAGCTTAATTTTGGTCTTATTTTTAGTGTTTTTTTGCTATAACATGGGTTTGCAATAGATATTAAGAAAAGATAAGCGTTAAACATAAAAATTCAAAAAAAAAATTAAAAATATTTTTTAACAAAATTCGGATTTTAATAATTTTAGTCAAAAAATAATAGGTTTGATTTTTTGCATACACGATAAAGATATGCAATTATAATCGATTGGTAAAACCCATTTCACAAAATTTCTTTTAGTTTAGAAAATATAGCAAGTTTACGCTCAAATTTAAGTTCTTTTTCAGAGACTAAAAATTTTTTTATTTTAGTTTTATTTTTAATAAAGTTCAGTAGAATTGGCTTAAAAATGAGCTAAAATTTACAAAAATTTCAAGCAGCAATTTTCTTTTGGAATTCGTTAGAGGAGGTCACTGGTAGTCTAAATTCAAACAAGACTTGTAGCGTTATCCGCCATCTTAAAACTAAGAGTTAGTTTTTTTTTTTTTTGAATAAGTCGTTTGTTTTTAATTTTACACAAAAAATGCTCATCACAAGACTTGTTTAAAATTAAATTTTCTACAATTTTGATATTTTTTTAATTTATGCCTGAGAAAAGTGAGGGTAAAATCTTATCATTGTATTGTCACATTTATTATAAAAAATTTAAGTTTAAGAAATTTAAATTACCTTATGGTAGATTTTTGAAGAATTAGTTTCTTTTTCTTATTAACAATTAAGGTTGGCATACATGTTAAAAAATAAAAAAATTGATTGCTTACAATTTTGACATTTGACACTTTGACAGATATTAAAAATAATAATATTAATATGTTGACTGTTTTTAAAACAGCCCCATTATTAATTGTTTAAACATAAAGTTATCGAACTTTAGCTATTTTATTTATTGACCATATATTTTAGTCTTAAATAAAAAATGTCCGACAACGAGACCGCTGACGACTTGGAGAAAACTTTGATGCTAGCCGCAATTGATGCAGACGCTCGCCGAAATGAGGTACAGGCACAGCCGGAAAGTTTTGGATATAAAGAGATAGATGAGGAGGTAGATGATCGTAATGAGACTCAGGAGGAGTTGCCAGAGTCTAGCAGTAGGAAGCATCGTAGGGATGATGATGATGATGATGAGGACGAGGTGGTGGTGAAGCAACAGCCTTATGAAAAACATTTTAAAGCCAAAGATGAGACAGTTATTGGGAAAAATGCTGAGGGGTATGCACCGGTGGTAGCTACTCACTACAATACACTGAAGGAGAAGGGGCTACTTGAACGATCCAAGTCAAGAATAGTATACATGAGGAATTTCCACAATTGGGTTAAAAGTATGTTAATAAACGAGTATCTCACTAAAATCAAAGATGGAAAGAAGCAGCATAATGCCCCAATACGGGTATTAGACATGTGTTGCGGAAAAGGGGGCGATTTGCTGAAATGGAAAAAAGGAAATATTACCCATTTAATTTGTAGTGATATTGCGGCAATTTCACTGGATCAATGCAAATCTCGTTACACCGACATGAAGCAACGTAATGCGCGCGATAGAAATTCTGGGAGTATTTATTCAATTGAATACATTCCTGGTGATTGCTCGCGAGTCAGACTCCGCGAGAAGTATAGAGACCCTTCAATGAAACTCGATCTTGTAAGTTGTCAGTTTGCGTTCCATTACAGTTTTGAGAGTCTACCGCAAGCTGAATGCATGATTCGTAATGCCTCCGAATGCCTTCAACCAGGCGGCTATTTTATCGGTACTATACCAGATGCCAATGATCTCATTGCTAGAGCCCGACGTGCCAATTCAAACAAATTTGGAAATGATGTGTACCAAGTTCATTTTGACTGTGATGTAAATAAGCCTCCAATATTTGGTGCTAAATATAATTTTCATTTAGATGGAGTCGTAGACTGTCCAGAGTTTCTTATACATTTTCCCACACTTGTTAAGCTAGCAAGGAAATATGGATTGAAGTTTATTACTAAAGAAAAATTCTATGAATATTATGAGAGAATGAAAGGAGAAGGAAAACAACTGATGACTACGATGAATAGTTTGGAAACGTATCCACCAAATGATGACACTCCACTTTTTGGAACAGATCCTGATGATTATAAACATGCTGATGAATATCTCACAAAAGAACGTTTGACTAACGTTAAAATTGGGACACTATCTAAGTCAGAATGGGAAGTTTCCTGTAAGTGTCATTATTTTAAGCTATTTTCAGGCAGTGTATTCATTTGAGCGCTCAATATTAGTTTTTATAATTTAAATACAAATCTATGTGTAATGAACTGCAATTTAAGTTAAATGCAACTTTATTGACAATTTTCTTCTGTATTTTCCAGCAATATACATGTTGTTCGTATTTCAAAAAGTGAAGAATACTTGGAACTCCGATGGCACACCCTGCTACGACATCTAGTTTTGCGGCGGAAACTTTATAGATCCAGCAGCACAATCAGAAATGCGTTTTAGAACACCATAGATGGTCTTTTTTATTGAATTGTAAATGTTTATGAATACACTTTTGAAGAAACATGCATTGTCAGTTTTTCTTTCAAAATGTTGGTGGAAGCTATTGTGCAAAATATATTTATACAATCACTTGAGTGAGAGTTTTCTTTTAGTGGTAGTCTATTAGTTCAATCGTAAAATTGCTACTTTGACATTAGTTATTTCTCAGAGACGCCATCTGCTATAACTCGTATTTTGACAGGTCGTACAGGCCGTATACATGCAGGTCTTAATGCCATATATTTGCTTAACTAAAACATTAAAAAATAAACAAACTTAGACCTAACCTCAAATTAATCTGCCTATACAGAAAAAAAAAAATTCTCGGTGTTTTCAAAAGACTCCTTATTTCTGCAATTTAAGGTCTATGGTAATGTTACAAAGTTACATTACAAGTAGAAAAAACAGTTTTAATCTGTGGTATCCTAACTCTATCGCTGGGTTTGGTATGCTTGCCGCGCAAGCGCAGAACCTAGCTTACCGCTTACCTAACCTCACTTGCTGGCTTGCTGGCATTTTAAAAGGTGTTTACTATACTAAATACTATTATTCCCTATTTTTCTGGTATTATAAGCAGAAATTTACCAATTGAGTTTCTTAATTGTATTATGGCTGGAGAAGTTGTTGTTGATGCTTTGCCCTACATTGACCAGGGATATGACGAGCCCGGAGTTAGAGAAGCTGTAAGTATAAACTTTGATTTTTGTCCTGTATGTTTGTCTCGACTAGCACCGCCACCACAGAATGACTCCTAAAACAGCAAATTATTGTGCTTTACTCTATTTGTACATTTGTGTTTACGTCATTATTTTTTTTATTTAGGCTTTCGTTATGGTGGAAGAAGAATGCAGACGATACCGCCCAACAAAAAACTACTTAGAGCATCTACCGCCTCTTAACGTTTCTTCATTCGAAACCCAAATGATGCACAACGAATTTGAACGTTTACAAAACCGCCTCCCCATGGATACCCTTTCAATGAAACGCTACGAATTACCGCCGCCTCCAAGCGGGAAATTAAATGAGGTGGGGGCTTGGTTGGAATGTGTGGACAATTCACAAGCTCAGCTGGAGCACCAGGCTGTCCGCATATTAAACCTGCAATTGATGTTGGAATATTGCTGTCCAGCTTGGCAAAGATACCTGCAAGCGCTGGCTGATATGGAAAAACTCGCGTCAAAGAAGCTGGCCGATCTGAGGCAGGCTTTGCAAGAAGTAAATTGGCAGAGGAAATCGCTACAGACCAAAGGTGGGGAGCAGTTGAAGAGTTTAGAAACGAAATGGGTGTCTTTGGTGTCGCATAATTATGAAATTGAGCAAGCATGCTCTATGGCGGAGGAATATCTGGCTCAATTGGAACAAAATCCCTTAGTGCAAGGACAGTGATAGTATGTACATAAATGCTTATAATTCTAGTAAATAGTCTTATTTTATACATTTTTGTGTTTATTAATAATCTTTTTATCACAATCTATGTGATTATACGCGACTTGCCAAACCGTTTTCACTTTTGTATTAACTAAACTTGTAGTTTAGTCAATAAGTTTACTGAAGTGGTAAATTACCTAAAAGAATGGAAGCTAAAAATTGAAGAATTGTAAACAAAAATATTTGGCTTTAAACATCATAAACAAGTCACAAAATTCAAAAACTCTTTGTATTGTTTTCCCTTTCTTCGTGAGCTCAGGCAGTGACACTTTGCAAACAATTTAGAAAAAATTCTTACCAAAAAATATGCTGCCTACAGATTTAAAGACTTTTGACTTGTAATTCTTTGGCCAGAATTTTTCGAAATATCTATAAAATATTTCAAAATAGGCACCTTGGTTTCTTCCCTAATTACAAGCAGGCTTAAATTTGATTTTTCGAATTTTTTTGCTTATGAAAATGTTTGTTTAATTTGATCACTGACAAATGATTATTTATCTTCGAAGTATATATATTTTGACAACACTTGTCAGTTTGCGCCACTAATGCCAACAACGAGAAAATAATTTAGACAAGCCTTGGAATTCATTTGTTTTCATAACGTTAGTTGAGCCACCTAAAACGTCAAGTTGATAATTAAAAGTCTGTCTATTCTTTTTTATAAACAACTGTCAGTTTTAATGTTGGCAACGCTATTTAAAAGTAAATATTTTTGACAGTGACAATTTTTTATGATAAAAAACAGACTATATACTTAAAATGAGTTTTGCAACAGAGCAAATACTTATTATTTTCATTAAAATTTGAATAAAGAAACGGTTAACCATCAAATTGGACGTCAAACTGGCAGCACTGAATCAAGCTAAGAGTCTGATTTTGTTTCGCATAGTCTTCTCTTGTCTAAATAATTGTGGATCACACGGTAATTTCAAAATCGGAGGTTAGTTTGACATTACTTGTTTCTCAGTGGCCTCATTTGACATTTGGTGATTTTTACAATCATTGTGATTTGCTCAAGTATTTTGATGCTTGACTGAACAAATTGGATAAGAAACGCTTCTCTAGTGATTTTCAATTTTTTCTAATACTATATTTTGACCGTCCAAGGCGTAATAAAGTCAGTAGAAAAATTGTTTATGTTTTTTTGCCTCTTCATTCAAGCTTTAATTTTAGTTTTTTGTTGTTTTGTAAAACTGGCTTTGTTCCAATAAAAATGTATTTTTTTTTTAACCAGAAAGTATGATCTAAGAAGTCAAATTTATTTAGTCTCTCAGAAGTTCTTCATTTGTTTTAAATTTGACAGTCAAGCGTCAAAAACCTCAAGTTTTTTAACATGATAAACCCAATAACACAAAAATCACTAGTATGAATTGCAAAGGGAATTTTAGCTCTAAACACTGCTTAATTGAGTTTGAGATATGACTATAAATGCCGGAATAAGACTAAGGTTTGACCTGACCGATTGTACGCTAGTTAGACAACTGATCACGTGATGATTTAACGCTGGCAGACAAATAAGATGTGTTGTTGATTAAAAGGGTCTATTCTTTAATCTTGGGCTTTTTGAGAGTGGTTTGTAAAACTAAAACTAAACTTTATTTACCGACTTTTCTAATCATTATTTACAATTTCAATATTTACTATATGACAAAGTTTAATAATCAAAAAACAATTAATTTATAGTGGCCTACGCCAAGAAGCGTACATGGTTTAGCCATAGTGTTTCGTGGAGGCAAGTAGTGTAACTTTGCGCAAGCGCAATACTTACTTTAATGAGTATATAATGGGGTATATGGTCATTTAATAGTCATTATTGGCAGCGAATTGGTACCCAATCTACTGAATTTTTTCCCGGTATTATAATTGTATATTAAACATTGGTTCAAAGTTTGTGATTATAATTTAAAGCTTCAAAATGTTTAAAGAAAGTGCCTTAGATAATCAATTGTATGATCAGAATAAGAACAAGCTCCCGGTTCCAAAAATTGTAAGTTTATTCATTTTATGGTTATTTCTTTACGTTTATACTTTGTATCTTTTTTATAGGGGGCCAATGGAGTGAAAGTGAGCCCTTTAGAATATCCTTCGTACACCCAATTTGTAGAAAGATTGAAAAAAAACTTGACAACCATCACTCCCGTTTCAAAATCAACTTTTGCAAATGCACCAAAAATTGAAGGACCTGTACAATTGACAGCAGAATTCACAAAATATATTGGCGCGGCAGTTCCAAATTTTCCAATTCAACCTAAATTTGAAGATTTACCTGCTTGGATTCACCACTTATTTACCATGCACGATACAATGGAAGAAGAATCTGTTCGAATACACAATCTCCATTTTATGTTGGATTGTTCACATATTCCAGTTGTTTATTTGAAATTTCTAAAAGACGCGCGGCAATTTAGTTTAGCTCTGCTAGCGAATATGAAAGACGATTTGTTGAGTATTTGTGAAAGGGAATCTGTACAGTTGAAGGATAAAGATGAATTTATTAAGGATCTTAGGTCTCAAGCGGACGCACTTTTAACACAAAACAGTACCATTCAGCATACGTTACGAACGACAGAAATGTATTTTATTCAACTACAAAGACATTGTGAGATTGTTTAGAACGAAATTAGGGATAGTACAGTTTTTTTTAAATTTAATTAAATAAAACACAACTGTATGACAATTTAAACTAATTAATATTGTAACTTGTATATTACATAAAAAACTGTATTAACTTTTTAATAAAATTGTTAAGTTTTACGATTTGTTTTTGTTTTTTTTTTTAAATGAAAAACTTGTGCTGCGTTATCAGTTCTAACAAAAAAGGTAGCAGGGAAAGGACCAATAAATTTTTTTGTCTATAGGATTGTTGGATTTTTGCGACATTTTCTTGCGTTAAAAATGTCAAGATATGTTTTTGTAGTTGGTTTTTATTTGTTACTTTCTACTGTATTAGGATCGTTTATAAATTTGTTCCATAATAAGCTTTTTAAGGCTACCAAATGAAGGCTGAAAGTCGCAATGAGGCTTGAATTTATAGGTTTTTTATACCAAATGATTTTTGTATTGTTTTTTCTAACCGAATATTTTAAAACGTTAATAAGCTTAAATTAAGAGCACTTGTAGTGTTATAACAAATGAAAAAAGACTTTTTTTAAGGAATAAGTGCTTTAAGGTCTTATGAAATGAATTTTTTATACTATTTTTTGTAATTTGCTCTTTTTATGCTGTTTTTGAGCCTTTTTATTTTAATTTGATCGATTTAGGGATTTTTGGAGTGGGTTGGCAATATCTTGATTTTAAAAGTGAAAATTTTATCCGTGAAATAGCAAAAATTATTTTGGTTTTCAAATACCTACTTTTTTAGGTTGGGTGACATATAAACTATGACTTTTGCTTTATTGGAATCGGTTGTTCTTCCCAGACCAGTGCACTTATTATTTACACCATTACATGCAATATTTCACATAAATATACTTTCCATTAATTGTTCACTTCACTTTGTTGTTCAAAAATTGCAATTTTAAATTTTAATTCACAATATTATTGACAGACAGGTAAAAAGTCAAATCAAGTTTTACCAACCTAAACTATTTTTATAAAAAAAAGTTTGGTGCTCTAATGGGTTATAACCGCACCCAAACCTATGACGTAGCGTTCTCTAATGAGTCTGGTAGAGTATCAAATTCGAGGCTAATTCCAAAAAAATACAATTCCACCTCCTTGTGGGAACAAAAAAGTTTAAATTCAAAAATAAATATATTCACATTTTGACATTTGAAGTATAGGCATGTATTGGCATATATTAAAGTCTCTTGGTCTATTATTATAAATTTATGACATCTTAAATACTATAAGAATATATTCCATTGTTTAGACAGAGATAAAGAGTCTAGATAATGTTCTCCTAACATGCGTATCATCCGGTTCTGCGTTCTGCATTAATTTGTAAAAGTGAAATAATTTAATTTATTGTAAGTTGGCAGTTGCTACCTTTGGGTAAGATTATAAATTATTTGGTTATTTTAAGCTAGTGATATTGTTATGTTGGTGTTGCCGTATATTCAAATGCCCATTTTGTAGACTGTAAGATCACAGAAACCAAGTTTTTTGGAAAGAATTATCTTTTTCTTTAAATGATTAGTCTGTAATCTTACAGTCTACGAAATGGGTTTCGCGCGCTTTGTGTTTTAAGTGAATGTCGATACCAACCTAATAATATTTCTAGCTTAAAATACCTAACTTATAATATTAACAACCGGTGGTTATTGCCAACTTACAATAAATTAAAAAAAAGTATTTCACTTTTAATGTAAACTTGGCTGCAAATCAAGTTTTTTTACATTTTATTTCTTTCAAAAAGTGAGCGAATAACTTATTCCAACTATAGCGGGCCTTTCGATGCTGTACTGTCTTTCTATATCATAATGTTTGAATAATTGATCCTGATATAGTGACTTGACTTGAGTAATGTCTAAGGTCACTTGATTAACACACTACGTGTTCAGGTAGCGCCATTAGAAAATGACACATCCATGCTTAGATTGGTCGTTAACAAAGGATGGAAAATGCGAATGTCGTAAGTAAGACGAAGAAGTCCTAACTTTATTTGCCGAAATGGCCGCAGTGTTTTAACGTCAAAAAAATTAGGGTTATGCGTATACATGTTATCTTGACAGCTGATATTTTTTGATGACATTACATAGCCAGAAAGCAGTGACTGACGTTAGACTTTTGTCCGAACTAAACGTTTGACATTTTTATATATATTTTTTATTTATTATAAATGTAGTATGTTAATCTAGTGACCTTAATAATGTCTAATAGACAGAGACATCTATAGGACGGTGTTCAAATACGTTGCCGGTTAGGTGGAGGAGTTAGGTTTCTATCTTCATAACATAATCTATCTAACAAAGTTGTTGAAGACATACATATTTTCATATGTCTTCGCTTTTGTTTTGTGACGTGTTGTTTTACATTGACAACACACAATCTGTACCCAAGATTGTTAAATGATTGTGCAAACTGTTTCATAAAAATAATGTCTCACGATTATAATATGAATATAGTCTAAGAGTCTAAGCAAATTCATTCAAGACAATGATATTTATAGAGTTAGATTTGTTTAGGGCTTATTTACACTCTTCGGTGAGACTTAAAAATTAAGATCTAATCAGCTCTGCATAATTAACACAGTTGAATGAACCAATCTCGTTCTGCCTAGGATGGGCTTAGGTTAAGTCCAGTGCCTATTCCTCACGCAAAATTCAAATCTCTTTGATTTTTTATAAAGTAGCGACTCGATTTAAAAATAGCTTTAGTAACAATTTATTTACCGGTAGAGGGCGTATGGCTATGACATAACATTCATATCAAATAAAACACAAATGTCACTCGTTACTTGTCAACTTAACACAAAATAACCAAATTTGAATTTTTTTCTTGATTTCAGTGTTGGTGTCTTGTTTCGTTTTTAACTATTAACTAAGTTTTTTTAATAACGTTAAAAGAATTATGAATTGCCACAACGCCCCCTACCGGCAAATGATCGTTACCGAAGCTATTTTTAAATCGTGTCGCTACTTTATAAAAAATCAACGGGCTTTGGCAAAATGTGGAAAGTGGTGACATCTATCGGAAGCTTCTTGCTACGTGGAGGGTTGAGTTTTTTAAGCTTCTTCAACTTTCAGACCACGCCTTTTCAGAGCTCATGTTTGCTTGGACGGATAGTATACGTCACTACTTATTAAGGCATTACAGTATTTCGAATGTTTTTTTAATTTACTTTGAAGGATCTAATTGGCTAATGAGATTGTAATGAATTATGTAATTACATTTTATGAACACAATATGCTATTATTGAACTATTTGTTAAATGTTAATTGCTTTTTAAATGCAATATAATTATTTAATTACTTGATCAGTGCCGTTCGATCACTTTTGAGCTTCAGTGATTTGTTGTTGTAACGTCGGTTCAGTCGTCTTGATCATTTACATCAAGCATTTTAATTTTTTACTGTTTTAAAATGTCTCATAAACGTCCATTCAGTGTGTTGTCTTCTCACCAAACGGCTACTAATGAAATTGAAGTAGAAAAAGCTGTAGGTTTTGCTTGTTTATCATATATTTGTTAGATTTTTTACTTATTTTGTTTTTTTCTAGTTGGTCAATTCAGTTGGAAAGTCGTCCAATCAGCTTTTTGCAAAACAGAAAATGAGGCCGAATGAATACGATGAATTATCCAAGACCTTCACAAATGGTACTATTGCAGTGACACCTTTCCAAAAATGCCCCTCAAGCGAAGATAGACTCAAACATTTTAGTGCTTGGATTCAGCATCTAGATGAGGCGCACCTCAAGCTCGAACAGGAATCTGTCGGCATTTTAAACTTACATATGATGCTTAACTGCGCAGTTATTCCTCTAGTATATTTGCAATTGCTATACATGGTGAAACAATACGCTTTAAATCAAGCGATAAATATGAAGAATAGTTTACTGTATTATTGGGAAACAGAATCTGTGTATTTTAACAAAGATAATGAGTGCAGCAGTCTGGAATTTATAGTGAAAAAAATATTATTCCGTAACGCTAAAATTCAGTCTACGTTGTTTACAACAGAAATACTATTTTCTCAATTGCAACACCGAATGGAAACAAAGTCACATATTAATTAGACATGTTGTTTTTCTGCTTTTGTTATTTTATAGACAGTGAAAACAAAAATAATGTGTATAAGTATGTATAGCAATGACTTAAAAAAACTTTTATTTTTATACTTTTAGAATTTTATAATTCGTAAGAACATGTAGCTATAAGTATGTACAGCAATGTGATTTTAAGACATAATTTGCTAGTAGAAATTTTATCTTTATTTTAAATAAAAACATTTACACAATTATTGTTTTTGTCGTAAAAACTTAGCCCTTTGAGTTCTAATTGTAGCTTTGCCACTCGAGTAACTCCATGTTGGTAGAATAGACACTGTTGTGCATATCTACTAAATTTTGTTTTTTTTTAAATAATTAAGAGTTTTTCCAAGGGCGAAAGGTTTATTAGACTTTTTACCCCATAATTTATAATCGTTCTATATTTTGTTGTAATTGATAATTTGCTGCGCACGTGCAATAATTGACAATTTATGATCGCTCTATATAATATTGAAATGTTAACCTACTGCGCAAGCGCAAACTCTGACGTGTCAATTTGCTGTCAAACTCTTGTCAAAAAACTCGTACGTGTCGGGTTTCGTTAGTGATGTGCCGGTGATTTTTCGAAAAATTATCTCATTGCGGAAATGTCTACATTAATTTTAAGTACTTAATTCTAATTAAATTAAATTGGATATGTTTTAATTCAATTGAATTGCAGGTTTAGTTGTAATTACGCTCCTTGCCGGCACTGCTCATGGCAGCGTTGGAGGTTACATTTGCCCCTCAGACCGAAAGAAACTTTTAAGTGCGTTGGTTAAGGCATTTGTGAATGAAGAAGGTGACATTTTGACCCCTTATTATGGGGCTAAGGGGTTCAAGCTGTTGAATGAACAGGTTGCTCCTGTATTGGTTAGGGATAATTGTGGTCATTTGAAGCAATTCTATAAGCCTCAAGCTAGCGCCGAAGAGAGTTTTAACGCCCTAACGGCGTGGAGTCTTTTGGGGTGCTCTGGGAAGCTTCACACGGAGGCCACCGTTACTGTAAGGGGTCTACTTTTATAGGTTTGTTCGTAGCATATCTGCACTGTATGACATGAGTGAGATTAATGCTCAACATTTTATTGTAGAGAATAAGTTATGATATACACTTTTTTATAAAAACAAAAAAAAACATTATTTAAACATGTTTTTCATAGCACTTATTTTATCATAGTGGCTGCAGAGAAGATTTTTATAGATTTACAGAGGTGGCTTAGTCAAACAGATTTCGTTGTTTTTCGGTTTTATGCAATTTTGCCGTTTTGTCGCTACTGAGAATAACTTCCTGTCACGTCTGGCGAATAATAAAAATTTGGCTATTGCCACTGTAGAGTTTACGAACAAACCTTTGATTTGTTGTTAATAATGTTATTTTTCTATTATGGTTTTTTTTCCAGAGATTAAATTCTGTCCTAGAGAGTGACAAGTCTACAACAGCCGATATCCGCTATGCGGCAGAAGCTCTTAAAGTTCTAAGCCTTCCAATTTCCAATGGCCAGAAAATAGCTCAACTAATCCAAGCAAAAATCAAGGAAGATGACAGTTTACAGAGTCTGGGACACGCTTTCCACGCTGCAAGTCTTTTGGGCGCAAATGGCAATTTCATTTTAGATCGTGTCGAGGATGTTATTGTACAAGTTGATGAAGTAGATGGAAAATTATTACAGTGGGAAGGTGGTTTAACGACGACTTCATTATTAATAACTGGTTTATTACGTTTACCAACTGCAAAGGCGTTTACGAATGAACAAGCTGAGAAACTGGCGGCGTATTTATTGTCAAGAACAACAGTACAAACTCCAAAAGGCGCTTTAGCTTTGATTGAAGCTGCATCTTTTCTGGCTCTTAGCGATGTATCTCCAGTTACAATTTCGGTGGCTGGTTTGGCGCAAGTTACAATTGAAAAGCCTGATTTGAAGGTTCACATTTCTGATATTCTGGGCAGACCTTTAAAAACTGCTTTGAGTCCAGTAGTAGCACAATCAGCAACTAGAATTACTGACGATGTAGTGGTGTTATCTAAACAGCCATTAAGTCCTGGAACCTCTCCAGTTGAATTTATTTTACCGCTACGTTTAGAGCCTGGAAAATACCGGATTGCTTTGTCAGCTGGTACTCATTCGACTACTTTAACTGTAAGAGTCTTGGGGCCTGTTAAGTTAGAATGGCTGGAAATTGGTTTAAGTGACGATGATGGTAGTGCAGCTCCTCGTCTCACTAAACTACAACATCCATCTAAACTTCCTACAACGTTAAGCGCAGATTCTAGTCAGCACTTAATAATGAAACTATCTTTATCGCGCTTAATTCATCAAACTTTCTTACGTCTCTTCTCCGATACACAAGAAATTATATTTGTGGCAGAGCCCGATAGCAACAAGATCTACAAACTTGACGTTAATCTAGCTGCTGAATTATCTCACTCGAGCTCTTTTCAACTCGAATTGATTCTAGGCGATTCTGTTATCAGCAATCCATTGCGTTGGAATCTTGGCTCACTTGATGTGAATCTAAACGTCCGAGAGCCTGCGAAAAAAGCCACTCGAGGACCAAAACCAGAAATCAAACATCTCTTCCGACCGGCTGAGAAACGACCACCAGAGACGGTTTCGTTACTCTTTACAGCATTAGTTTTGGCTCCTATATTACTACTTTTGGCTTTATGGTTGAAGATCGGAATCAACTTTGGGAATTTTACCACTCTTTCTATTCCATTCCATCTGGGTTTCGGAGGTATTCTCTACCTGTTTGGCCTCTTCTGGTGGAAGTTAGACATGTTCACGACATGCGCTTGGCTCATTCCCATTGGAAGTTTTACGTTTTTGGCGGGCCAGAAGCTGTTGAGTCATATTGCCAAGCCAAAGAAATCATAAGGCTGATGAATGCAATGTATAATACAAATTTGTTAAATATTTTTTTAATTTGTTTGTCACTGTCATTCATTTCTTTTTTGAGGTGTGTAAGCACAGGTTTGTTGTAAAGACTTTTCTAATAAAACTAGTAGAACAAAAACTGTTTTTAAGTTGATTTTGTATGTGGTGTGTCATGGCTAAGGGTCCGATTTGAAGTTGGTTGGTTTTTGGTGTTTCACAAGGTCATAAATCTTTAATGGACCGCATAAAGTGGAGTAGATCTTAGGCGGCATATGAGCCAATTTATTTTAATAAGACATGCAGAATAAGCATTTCAAAAGCGCCATATCTAACATAATCATTCGTTGATTAATTTTGCAGTTTTTTCTTATAAAAACGAATTTTGGGTTAGTTTGTTATCATTAGGTATTGTACTTTTATGTAAAATTTTTTTGTTGTTTTCAAAGCTACCTATAGTTAGCTTCTGAACAAAAAATCGAAAAATTAAAGCGGTGTTGCACTTTTCTTCCAAATAAGTACAGCGTGATCAACAATGACTGTTTGAGTTGGCCATCCTACATTTCATTTTAAAATGGTACAACTAGAATGACTTTCTGCTGTTGACAGGTGACATTTTTGACCCTGACAACATCATTGACAGATGCCAATTTAGAAATTAGTCGCCATTGAACTAATATAAACTATACATGCTCTAAGTTAGTCGCTGTAACATAATCTACGGTTTTTTTATGAGCGTTATGTCAAATATTTGTCAAACAAGCGTATCCGGTTACAGTGCTGCAACAGTGTTACAGTATAAATAAAAAAGTGTTGCCAACTCAAACAGTAATTGTTGACCACGCTGTATATTTGGAAATTATTTGTTACTTAATTTTAATGTTTTTTACAGGAATCTAATGTAATGTAAATATTTGTGCAAAATTCGTTGGTTGTAAACCGATACGTATGATTTTTTTTTCGATTTTCTGTTATTAGAAGATTTGAATTCGTAAATTTTCTTTTATAAATCCAAAAAACTATATTTAATTCGACACCGTGGCACCTTATATTAAAGTTTTACCGCACTAGTGCTTTTGCATGTATCTCCTGAATCGTTTCAAGCCCAGATTTCTTTTCGATCCTTTAAAATCTGTTACAGATTTATTTGGTGCTATAGAATCTGACCCTTCTCGCTGAAAGCATCGTGAATAAAACCGTTTGCCAAACTTTTTCTTTTCATTTTCGCTATTCATACATTCTAGCTACGGAATAAGAGTACAAAAAATTCTCTCAACTTTTATTGAAAGCCGATGTAAAACGGCGAGTTTAATAGGAAAATCTTGGACCAATCCAGAAAGGGTCTTTGTAATAATTGATAGCCTGCAGAGTTTTATAAGAAAACGAAACTATTTCTGGCGTTTTCTGTAAGAAAAGAACTTTTTATTTGTACAAATGTGGCCAATATGAAGCAGAAACCAGACTTGAAAAATATTGTTAAACAGAATATTGTGTTTTTACCAAAATCTATTATAGTCTGAACATATTGATTTAGAATAGCAGGCGTCCCGTGACGGCTCACATTTTTTTAGATTCATTTAATAGAAACTAAATAGCGGCTTTTTGTATTACATTTCACTCTTGATCTGTAGCAGAATTTAAACCTATTTCACGTTGAATTGTTTTGCTTGCACAAATACTCAATTAGGAAATGTTTTTTCTCTTGATGACGTTTGAGACAATCTTTGGTCTTGCTTTTGAAGTCACAATGGTCACATGTAAGCCATTTGTGTGACTCGATTCGAATATGTCTTTTGGATTTATGTTCTTCTAAGTTTTCAAGTTGATATGTCTTGTATGCACACAAGTCACATTGAAACCAATTATGTAACACACTTGGTGAGTGTTTCCTGATTTTATGGCGTCTTAGATATCCTTTAGTGTTAGTTTTTAACTCACACTGGTCGCACTCAAACCATGTTTGTAAATCATTTATAGTATGTTTTTTATATTTATGATCTTTGAGGTTTCTAAGTCGATTCGTTTTGTATTCACATTCACCACATTGAAACCAATTTTGTAATTCTATTGGAGTATGATTTTTATTTTTATGATCTTTTAAAGCTTCAAGGCGATATGTTTTGTATGAACATTGATCACAATAGAGCCATGTCCGCAGTTCCATTGGAATATGATTTTTATTTTTATGGTTTTTAAGATTTTCAAGTCTATTCGTTTTATATACACATTCATCGCATTGAAACCATTTTTGCAGCTTATTAGAGGTATGTCTCCTACTTTTATGAATTTTTAAATTACCGTGTCGGTTCGTTTTGTATACACACATATCACATTCAAACCATTTTTGCAGCTCAATTGGAGTGTGTTTTCTGTATCTGTGACCTTTTAAATAATCAAGCTTATTTGTTTTGTACGCACACATATCACATTGAAACAATTTTTGTAATAGCTCAAGAGACGTATGGTCGCCATTTCTATCAAAGTGTTTATTACTTTTATGAAGTTTTAAATAGCTTTTTGTATTGGTTTTGAACGAACACTGATCACATTCGAACCATTTTTGTAACTCAACTGAAGTATGTTTTCTGTATTTATGACTCTTGAAATTTCCGCGTCGAATCGTTTTGTATGAGCACTGATCACATTGTAGCCATTTTTGTAACTCAATTGGAGTATGGCGCCTATATTTGTGCTTTTTTAAAACTTCCAGCTCATTCGCTTTATATGTACACTTATCACATTGAAACCATTTTTGTAATTCACTTGGTATATGTTTTCGCTTAACATGCTTTAGTAAGTATGCTCTCCGATTAGTTTTAAATTCACAATCTCTACATTGAAACTGTTTTATTACAGAATTTCGTTCTTTTGTATGATTTTCACCTTCTTTTGCGTTACTCATTCGAACATTATCATTTGGTTGTTCTGATACATTTATTTCAAAATAGCATTTGATCTCATGATAGTGACGCCATAGAAATGAATAACTGTTTGCTTTACAGTAAAGGCAGCGTTTAAGCCTTGGTTCAACTCCATCAAAGTCTCCAAACCCACAAATATGATCTAATATTTTGACTCTTTCCTGTGTCGCAAATTGGCACAGATCGCATTTATAGTCATCGAGAGGCAAATGACACATTTGTTCTAAGAAATCAGTCATAGCTTTAACAATTATCGAAAGAAAATAGCAAACGATCCAGAATATAAGGTTATGTTAAAGCTATAAGCTACGGCCACAGAACGCTGTCGCTCTAGGCATTATTATTAATGACACTAATGACAGATAGAGCAGTGTTGCCAGGTTTAAATAAAATCACCACGAAATGCGAAACTACATTTATATTCTGTGATATTTTTCCTGCAGAAGCAGATGCGTCGTGAAAAAGCCCACATAAATTAAATTTCGCCATATTCCCAGGATATAATTAGGAATGTTCTCTAATCACCGTAGCAGCAAACTGTCAATTGTTTAGGCATTCTTCCTACGGTGTTCCAAGTCTACTGCTCTCAGGAGTGTGGTGACAATCGCTAGACATGCGCAGTAAACGTAAAGTGAAGAAATAGGTGATAACAACATAGAAAACATAACCTAATAAAATTCTAAAAGCGTCAGAGGCAAAAAGAGCAAAACTTTTCAAAGTTCTGGTTTTCTAATTTATATCTATTAAAATCTTTGGATAGGTTTAATCTTGAGTGAGGTACCGAACAATGCAGTCATAAACCATTATCAGCTAGGTACTTCAAAAAGTTAACAGTTTTAAATAGGGTATTAGGATCGTAAAATTTTTACCATAAGGTATTTTTTCGGCAAAAGAGGATGCGCGTGCATTGTCAATAAGCGTACATACAATATGGCAACTTTGTTAAATTTCGCACGATTTTCAGCAATCTGTTGCCAACTTAGCTGTCAATAAATTGTTTATGTTGACATAACCTCACACAAACACCAGAATCCCTGAAGAATCGCTATAGTGAAGGAAAACGTGACAACAATTGTCATGGAAACCAACCTTTGCGCTCCAGACGAAACAGTATGTGCACGCCGTTAAAGAAAAATCCTGTTTGACAAGCAACAGTGAGGTTAAGATAAATTGATAAGTCTTGCTGACACCACTGTTTCATAAAATTGTGTTGTGTAAACGGGACATTGCTTTAACCAATAGAGAGGGAATGTTTTAAATGCGAGTTCGAAGATGCTCGATTCGTCTTGCCAATAGCCGAAGCATATAATGCAGCTCTTATTTGGCTTGTCGCACTCTACAAAATAATTTTAATAATTCACAAATGCCAGGAGTCTCGTTAGCCACACGTTTTTTTACAGCTGATTTTTAATATATTTGCTACAAATTGATTGGCACACAATTTAATTATCTATTCTACAATGTGTGATATAATTTCTGAACGATATATTTTTTTTTATTTGATGCATAAATAGAAAAAAAACAAGTTCCACTTATTGTACAACACAAAAAGATGCCAAATTTGTATTTTCGGCATTGTGTGCAACCCTTATTGTGAAACTCAATTGGTGTGATTTCTCTTTTTATGTCTTTGAAGATTATATTGTGCGTTGGTTTTGTACTGACACTGATCACACTTGAACCAATTTTGAAATTCACTTGGTATGTGTTTAAATTCTTTGTGATTTTTTATATTGTCAAATCGGTTTGTTTTGTATGAACACTCATCACATTGAAACCATTGTTGTAACTCAATTTGTGTATGTTTTCTCTTTATATGGAGTTTTAGGTTGGTTTCTATATGAGTTATAAATTGACACTGATCGCACTTAAGCCATTGTCTCAAATCTGCAGAAACATGTAATCTATTTTTATGAGCTTTTAAATTGCCCAAAATATTTGTTTTATATCTACATATATCACATTCAAACCATTTTTGTAGCTCATTAGAAGTATGTCTTCTCCTTTTATGAATTGTTAAATTTCCCTGTCGAATCGTTTTGTATAGACACATATCACATTCAAACCATTTTTGTAGCTCAATTGAAGTGTGTTTTCTGTATTTGTGGCCTTTTAAATAAACAAGTTTATTGGTTTTGTATGCACACATGTCACAATGAAGCAAGTCTTGTAACAGCTCTAAAGACGTATGATCATCATTTTTACCGGAATGTTTATAACTTTTATGAAATTTCAGATAACCTTTTGTATTGGTTTTGAATGGACACTGATCACATTCAAACCATTTCTGTAACTCAGCTGAAGTATGTCTTCTATATTTATGACTTTTTAAATGCCAGTTTTGCATCGTTATGTATGGACACTGATCACATTGAAGCCATTTTTGTTTTTTATTTGGAATATGTTTCATTCTAACATGTTTTATTAAGTTCGCTCGCTTATCAGTTATAAACTCACAATCTCTACATTGAAACTGTTTTTCTATAGCATTTCGTTCATTTGTATGACGTTTACATTCTTTTAAATGGTTGCGGTTATTTGTGTTTACCATTCGAAGATTATCATTTGATTGTTCTGTTGATGATACATTTATGTCAAAATAGCATTTGATCTCATGGTAGTGACGCCATAAAACTGAGTAACTACTGGCCTTACAGTAAAGGCAGTGTTTGAGTCTTAATTCTGCTCTATCAATCTCTGGAAACCCACAAATATGATTCAACTTTTTGACTCTTTCCTGCGTACCAAATGTACAAAGATCACATTTATAATAATCGAGAGGCAAATGACACCTTTGTTTCAAGAAATCGGCCATAGCTTTGACAATAAACGAAAGAAACGACACAGAATATGTGGTTATGTAAAGACTGAAGCCGCTACTAAAGCCATAGCCGTTGAACTAAGGCTTAAAGACATTATTAATGACACTAATGACAGATAGAACAATGTTGCCAAGTGTATGTGGTTACGTAAAGACTAAAGCCACTACTAAATCCATAGCCATTGAACTAATGTTTAAATACCTTATTGACACTAATGACAGATAGAACATTGTTGCCAAGTGTAGTCATTGTAATGTGTAAAATCCCTGCTGATTTCCATTCTATCTGATAGCAATTATTGACTAGTCTTAAAACTATCATTGATTATTGCAGTTAATAACATTCTGACATATCAACTTTTTCTACATAATTTTATTTGCTTTTCTTTCAAGGTCAAATGCAAACAATGTTGTTAGTTGTATTGTGCATAAGTAATCGTGATTTATTGATTCAAAATGAATTATTTGCAGAAATTGCTAAGCTACGATTTTTAATGATTGAAATTTTATAATTCTCTTACGTTGGTAAAATATTTAAATTCTTTAGTTGGCAACACGACACACGCATTGTGACTCATAATACAAAAATTCAAAGTAATTGTCAAAAATGTATTGCCTTATTTTGTGACATAACCTAAATAAAGGCAATTGACAACTGACTAGTCTCCAAAGTTTTGCTGCTGTTTTTTTTGGTTTCATTTATTTATATTCACTTGGTATAAACACACAAATTGAGACCACCTTTCCAATTATGAAAAATCAAAAAAAATTATTAATTTTGGTCACAAAAACGTTTAAAATATGTAAACTAGTTTAAGAATCATTTTAGATTCGTTACAAAATAAAAATGTTTTGAACAATGACTCATATATAGCATGGTCAATAATGACTGCTTGAGCTGGCAACACTTCTTAGAGATTTTTTTATTTGCATAGTTGCAACACTGTAACCAGACACGCTGGTTTAAAAAATATGTAAACACTCATAAAAACAATTGTAGGTTATTCCGCAGCGATTACCTTTTTATAAGAAATCTGTGTCGGTGTCAAAGATGTCACCCGTCAACCAACAGGAAGTAGTTGCAGTTGTACCATTTTAAAATAAAATGTAGGATTGCCAACTCAAACAGTTATTACTGACCACGCTGTCCTTACTAATATAGGTTTGTTAACCAGCATTCTGTATTTTAGTTTACCACTTATTTGATAGGAACACAATTAAATTATCTATTCTAAATTGTGACCTACTATATGGTAAAAGTTCACTGTAATAGCAGCCGAGTAAAACTGTCAGATATTATTTTTTGAGTTGAAAGCGGTGTCAGTTGCATTAGAGGCCAGATGAGGTCAGCGTTTAAAGTTTAGTAGGTACTTGTTTTTGGTAAACAAGACGTCACTATCATAAAAATTTTGCTATCGATAGTCCTAATGTTTCTATGACATAACCTACCTTTTTTGTTTGAAAACATTCATGACCGTTTACACTATATTTTGTAAAACAATTTTTAATTTAAGAACTATTTAAAATTAAGCATTTGCTCAATTCGCGGTTGATGTCCACCGCTGATGTTTGTGACATTCTTAATATGTAACATTAAAGTTGTTGCTGCCAACATTGCAAAATTCTAGTGGATTCTACAAAACTTTAGTAACATAACTAAAAGTTGGTACTGTTTTTATGACAGATGGATGAGAGAGTAAATAACCCTAATATTCTTTTGTTGCCAGTCTAATTGTACTTTTGAATACAAACGACAATCATACGCTTATAAACATTGTATTAATAATAATAAAATATAACAGGCACTGATTATAGTTTACTAAGCTTTTTTAATCCGTTAGTCAATTCTTACAACGGAAGCTTTCTCAAGCCAAGAGAAATTATTGCCAAGCTTGACAATGTCATAATAGAACCTATCAAATGTGATTGATTGATTTTGATTTTTTGACACCATTGGCTTTTTTGTTTTTGAGCATTTTCAGTCAACAGTTATTGTACGGACTGTAATCAAAGCTGAAGAGTTCAATTTCAAATGTAGCAGTTTAGATTCGCAACTGTTTTAGCCTAGTGGAAGTATGTTTTGTTTTTATTTTATACTGTCTAGGTCAATAACCAAATAGAGTCTTCTTCCAACCACTAAGGTTTATCTATTCCTATAGCATTATGTTAATGTTAGTCTTAACACCAGTTCTGTCCCTCAATTGAAAAACGCTTGAAATGAGATGAATCTCTCATCACATTGAAATTATTTTTGTAACTTATTTGAAGCGTGTTTTCTAATTTTATGAATATTCAAATTTCCAACTCGATTTGATTTGTATTCACACAAATGGCATTGAAACCATTTTTGTAGCTCAATTGGTGCGTGTTTACTATTTTTATGGTGGTTCAGGTAGTATTTTGTGCTGGTTTTTAGCGGGCACTGATCACACTCAAACCATTTTTGCAATTTAACTGGTATATGTTTTCTATTTTTATGTTTTTTTAAATTTTCAAGATGATTCGCTTTGTATGCGCACTCATCACATTGGAACCATTTTTGTAGCTCATTCGAAAAGTGTTTTCTATTTTTATGAATTTTTAAATTTCCATTTTGCTTCGTTTTGTATATACACTCATCACATTGAAACCATTTTTGTAGCCCAATTGGGATATGATTTCTAATTTTATGGTTTTTTAAATTTCCATTATAATTCGATTTGTATGGACAAATATCACATTGAAACAGTTTTTGTAACTCAATAGGTGTGTGTTTTCGAGTGATATGTCGTTTTAGATTATCTTTAGTATTGGTTTTAAAATTGCACTTGTCACACTCAAGCCATGTTTGCAACTCAAACACATGTTTTTTATTTATGTGAACTCTTAAGTTTTCAAAAAAATTTGTTTTATATTCACACAGATCACATTGAAACCATTTTTGTAATTCAATTGGAATATGTTTTCGTCTCACATGCTTTCTTAAGTATGCTTTATTACTAGTTTCAAAATTACAATCTTTACACGAAAACTCCCTACCCATCCGTTTAGGCTTATAAATTTGATTTTTATTTTCTATCAAATCATTGGGGTTCTTTGGAAGATTATTAATTGATTGTTCTGATGGTAGATTTCTATCAAAGGTACATTGCATCTGATGGTGGTAGCACCATACAATTGAGTAACTAACCGTGTTACATTGAAGACATCGGTTACATTTTGATTCATCTTCAACATAACCTTCAAACTCACAAATATGATTTAATTTTTGGATTCTTTCCTGTGTTTCAGTTTTGCAAACATCACATTTATAAGTCTCAAGAGGCAAATAACACATAAAAAAATCACGCTTAAAGGTTTTTGACAAATTAAGCATGGTTTTCTAATGAAATAAAAACTTTACAAATCACTATTTTGTGTGGTTATATTGAAAATTAATTAATGACACTAGTGACAGTTGACAGAAAAAACAGTGTTGCCAGATTAGATAATCAAATATATCAACAAAAATAACATAAAAAAAAAATTAAAACAAAAGAATCGATAAACGTCATAAAAAATCGCTATTAAATTTTATTAAAAATGCAATTATAAAACACTAATGCACATTAATGATAAAATTACTAAGAAATATGAAAGAGCAACATTGAAAAGTAATTAAACTAATAAACGTTATCAGAAAAAAACTTAATAATTATTAGAAAAAAAAAATATTTCAGACAAATAAAAATTGTACGACTCGTTTTAATTGTTGTCTATCATGAAGCTCTTTGATACATTTACTTCATGAGTTAAAAAAAAATCAAACAGCGTTGTAGCAGATTCTGCTAAGAAAAATAAAAAACACTTTGCGAGCGTTTAGTAATTTAATTTTTCATGTAATATTTAGATGCTGATTTAACTGTCAGCTCTAGCTCTCTGTCCCAAATATCTTGGGTTACACTAGTGACATTGATAATTCATAGCTCATCACAGTTACCACTCAAAAAATAGTTACCACTCTCATAGATACAAAATTGTAAGTATTCCAGTTACTCAATTTGA
This sequence comes from Lagria hirta, assembly GCA_947359425.1. Lineage (NCBI taxonomy): Eukaryota > Metazoa > Arthropoda > Insecta > Coleoptera > Tenebrionidae > Lagria > Lagria hirta. The sequence goes on from OX375794.1 coordinate 50,349,360, forward strand.
GTGGAACCAATGTGGGTTTCATACAATTTTTGGTTTAAGTAATTTAGATTTTCGCTAGTTTAGGGTTTACTTTGATTACAAAAACTCTATTTTGGTATTTCAACTAAAGTATGTATTCTATATTTATGGCGATTCAAAGAATTTTTTATCTTAGTTTTAAATCGGCACAGATTACACTCAAACCATTTTATTAATTCGTCTGGTGTGTGCTTTCTGACTTTGTGTCGTTTTAAATTTTCTTTAGTATTGGTTTTAAACTGACATTGAGTACATTCAAACCATTGTTGTAACTCAATTGAAGTATGTTTTCGATATTGATGGTATTTTAAATCTGTGACTCGACTTGTTTTGTATGTACAGTTATTACATTGATACCACTTTTGTAACCCAGTTGGAGCATGGTTTCTGCTCTTATGTTTATTTGAAGTATGTTTTCGATATTGATGGTATTTTAAATCTGTGACTCGACTTGTTTTGTATGTACAGTTATTACATTGATACCACTTTTGTAACCCAGTTGGAGCATGGTTTCTGCTCTTATGTTTATTTAAATGCCCAAAATAATTCGTTTTGTATGAACACATATTGCATTGAAACCATTTTTGTAACTCATTAAGCGTATGTTTTCTACTTTTATGCTCTTTTAAGTAACTCAATTGAGATGTTCTGTATGCACACTCACCACATTGAAAACATTTTTGTAGCTCAATTGGTGTGTGTTTTCTGCTTTTATGACGTTTTACATTTAATTCCGTATTCGTTTTGAACTGGCATTGATCACACTCAAACCATGTTTGTAACTCCAATGGAGTATGTTGTTTATTTTCATGTTTTTTCAAAACTCCTAGATGATTTGTTTTGTAAGCGCATGTGTCACATTTATACCATTTTATGATATCAAGGGAAGTATGTTTTTCATAGTTATGAGCTTTCAAAACTCTAAGACGATTTGTTTGGAAAGGACATAGATCACATTGAAACCTTTTGTTATTAATTTCCTTTTTACAGTCAGTATTTTCCAACGGTCCGTCCAAGATATTGCTTTCATTAGATTGATTTTCACCTTTTATTAAATAATCAGTTGTGTTACCCACTTGAGGAACCTTATTGCTTTGTTCTGCTGATATATCTCTTTGAAAAACACATTTCATTTCATGAGAGTAACGCCATAATAATGAGAAACCACCCATGTTACATTTAAGACATCGTTCCAACTTAGGTTCATCTTTGTCATAACCTCCAAATCCACAAATGTGATTTAGTTTTTGAATTCTTTCCTGTGCTTCATTTTTGCAAACATCGCATTTATAAGCCTCAAGAGGCAAATGACACATAAAAAAATCGCGTTTTTTAAGAGTTTTTGAGGAATTAAGCATAGTTATTGTATTTCAAAAACCGATTGTGTGGTTATGTTAAAAGTAAAAGCTAATTAATGACAGTTGATACTTTGACACTGTTGACAGAAAGCACAGTGTTGCCAGATTGCATAATCAATTATACAAAAAAAAATTAATTATGAAAAAAGTAAAACACAAGGTAAAAATAAGAGCAACAATTAAAAAAAAGTCATCATTTATTAAACATCTTTATTGCGTCTGTTTTAGCTGTTTAGGAGCAGTTTTTTCAATCGTACGTCTAAAATTTGTATTCACGTTTCAATCTGACCAAAACTTTTACTAGAGTACAGTGAATTTTGCAGTTAGTTTTTCTAACTATACATATCAATGTTAATATCAAGTGTCTAGTTCTAGAAAGACACTTAATTTAACCAAAAATGGAAGTTCCAAATCTAACTGCTTACAAACTGTATAAAAACATTAACATTAAAACTGTATACAAACAGTTAAAGAAGAACATCCACTCACTAAATAGTAAAAAGTAACAATAAAACAAATTAAAAATAATTTGCAAAATGCATTAAACGCTATGAGTTAAAAAAAAGCCAACAGCGCTGTAGCATATTCTGCTAAGAGAGCTAAAGAGCACCTTAAAAACGTTTAGTAATTCAATTTTTCATGTAATATTCAGATGAATTTCAGCTTTAGCGTTCTATCCCAAATATCTTGTGTTACACTTATGGCATCAAGTATATCACTGATAACTCAGAGCTCACACTTAAGAAAAATCCTCCAATGACTACAAAACTGTAGCAATTGAAGTATTCTAGTTGCTCAATTAGAGTGGAATCAGTGTGGATTTCATCCAATTTTGAGTTTAAGAAATTGGTTTTCTTTAGTGTTGCGTTTACTTTGATCACCTAAACACTATTTTCGTATTTCCACTAAAGTATGTTTTTTATTTTTATGGCGCTTCAAAGTATCTTTTATGTTAGTTTTAAATCGGCACTGATTACATCCAAACCATTTTATTAATTCGTTTGGTGTGTGCTTTCTAACTTTGTGCCGTTTTAAGTTTTCTTTAGTATTGGTTTTAAACTGACATTGAGTACACTCAAACCATTCTTGTAACTCTATTGAAGTATGTTTCCGATATTGATGCGATTTTAAGTTTGCAAGTCGAATTGTTTTGTATGTACAGCTATCACATTTATACCACTTCTGTAGCCCAATTGGACCATGGTGTCTGCTTTTATGATTATTTAAATACCCGAGATAATTCGTTTTGTATGCACACATATTGCATTGAAACCATTTTTGTAGCTCATTAAGCGTATGTTTTCTATTTTTATGATCTTCTAAGTAGCCCCATTGATTTGTTTTGTATGCACACTCACCACATTGGAAGCATTTTTGTAACTCAATTGGTGTGTGTTTTCTGCTTTTATGACGTTTCAGATTTAGTTCTGTATTAGTTTTGAACTGACACTGATCACACTCAAACAATGTTTGCAACTCCAATGAAGTATGTTGTTTATTTTTATGTTTTTTCAAAACTCCAAGGTGACTCGTTTCGTAAGCGCATGTGTCACATTGAAACCATTTAATGGTATCATGAGAAGTATGTTTTCTGTAGTTATGAGCTTTTAAAATTCTAAGATGATTCGTTTGATAATTGCATAGATCACATTGAAACCTTTTTTGCAAATCAATCGAAGCGTGTTTTACTTTTATATGATTTTCTGAAGCTAGTTTTTTAATAATTCCATTTCTACAATCAGTATATTCAAAATGTGCTTCCAACAAATTGCTTCCATACGATTGATTTTTATTTTTTATTGAAAAATCGGTTGTGTTTCTCACTTGAAGCTTCTTATTGCATTGTTCTGTTGATATATTTCTTCGAAAAATGCATTTCATTTCATGAAAATAACGCCATAATAATGAGCAGCCCCTTATGTTACATTTAAGACATCGTTTAAGCTTAGTTTCATCTTTATCATAACTTTCAAAACCACAAATATGGGTCAATTTTTCAATTCTTTCCTGCGTTTCATAATAGCAGCAATTACATTTATAAGCGTCGAGAGGCAAGTAGCATGAGAAATAATAGATTTGTTGAAAGTTTGTCAAAGTACTAGCCATAGATTGGTCACTAATTGTCAAATAAAAACGTGTCCACACACTAGAAATTTGTGGTTATGTTAAAACATCTTAGTTTTGACAGGTAGAACATTGTTGCCAGATGTCAATCTAATAAAAAATAAATGGCTAGTGCTAGATAGTAAAAGAAGTTGAGCAAAGCCAAATATTAATAATTAAAGGACATATATACAAAAGGTGTTACATGCTAGGCACTAAAAACAAAGTAAAGAGTTCCAAAAATGGGTAAAACAAGGTAGGTAACTTACCATATTACTGGTCAAGTCAAAACTACAGAAATGTCACTTTATGTCAAAAGCAAGTCAGCGGAAAAAATTAAGGAACTGACAAAAACCCTAAGATTCGAGCAAAACTTAGTGAAAAAATCTGTTTAAAGAGTTTTGTTTAATAAAAACAATGATTTTAAAATAAACTGTCTTTTGGGTTGTACAAACTGCCACTGCTTGGTAGGTTAAATTGCTACAGACAGATCAGAGGTTGGAGCTGCTATCTAGGCGCAACTGATCATCTGACTATCAAGTTCGTCATGTCACACACTTTGGCGTATGTAGTAATTTGTTAAGTATTTGGTTTGGTAATAGGAGTATGCTTTACATCATTATGGTTTCTTCAATTTGTAAGAAATCTCGTTTGATCACATTGGAACCAGTTCTGTTCAAACTCAATTGGAACATGTTTTTTTTTGTTATGTTGCCTTAGGTTTGCTTTATTGCTCTTGCAACACATTGCGTTTATAATTTTTCATTTACCTTCTATTCAAAAGTTGGGGCCAGGCCAGCTGAGTTAACCGCTCGAAGATTATTGTTTAACTGTTCTCTTGATCTTTTTCTTTCCAAACTACATTTCAACTCATGACAGGAACGCCATAAAAATAAGTAACTCCTCACCTTACATTTAAGACATCGCTTAAACTTTGGTTCATCTTACCCATAACCTCCAAATTCACAAACATGCTTCAATTTTCGAATACTTTTCTGGATTCTGTATTAGCAAAAGCCGCATTTATAGACATCTAGAAGTAAATGGCACATGAAAATAACACGTTTTTAAAAATTCTACTAGAAATTATGTATAATTTTACACTATATGACAGAATTTCTAGCAAAAATAATATGAGGTTATGTTAAAGTTAATAAAAATTAATGACAGTTGACACTGCTGACAGTAAGTACAGCGTTGCCAGATTTTGATTTAAAGTATCTTTTTAGTTTCTAAACAAGAGAAAATTAAATACGTTGGGTTTGACTTAATATATAAAACAAACTTAGAGATATTAATTTACGTTATAACACAGTTATGTATAATAAGCCAGAACATGTCAATTATTTGTGCTCAGTGTCATAGGTTACGGCACGCAAATTTTTTGACCAATACACTAATAAGTCATCACTTTTTTGCTATGTAATACAGGGTTTCTATTAATGATTCTAAGGACGAAGTTTGCTGTAAATTTTGTAAATACCCCTTTGTTAAAATGAAGCCTATAGTTTAACAGTTCTCACTTATTCTATGGTTCCCGCTCGTCATTAATGTGATTTGTCACCTGTCACTTAGAGTCGTCTGATACGTGTCTTTGAACGATCTATGTATGAAGAGTACACAAAGTAAAAGAGGCGGCACACTTGCTACGCCAACTGCGTCCTTAGATTCATTTATAAAAACCCGTTGCTTATATCTTTACTGTTTAACGCTTTTGCTGTGTTTGTCTCTTTGAAACTATTGCTGCACTGCACTCCAAAGAAGATGTTAATTAAAAATCTTCTTAATAAATTAATATTTATTTGCACTTGTTAATCTTAATAGTTTTTTTACTTAAATTATACAGATTAAATACAAGTAACAATGTGCTATTAACAACTTATTTACATATGTGATAGATATAGCCAACATACGAATGTTTTGGATACTCGCGGTTGATCGTGCTTCTCCTTCGCATGTGTGGCGCTTGCGCTTAGACGCTTGGCTCAAGCAAAACGTAATTTTTTGTACGTGCTGCGTCAATTTCTAAGACGTTAATACGTCAAAAATAAAAGCTCTTAGATCTGTAAAAAAAATCAAAGTGAACGTAACATCTTGTTTGTATGCCAGTGATTATATTGCCGTTTTAGATCGTTATTAAGTCTATCACAACACACAAATCGCCCCAATTTATCTCTTCCCTAAAAGCTCAACCCTGCTGCAATTGCTCTGCTTGAATAGAAACTATTAACTATTTAAAACATAAATCGCTGACAAGTTTAAATTTCTCCTTCTGGACGTCTCAACATTCATCATGCATACGCTTTTGAAATACGACGTCTTTTTCGTGAAACTCGGTCTCTTATTTCAGAAATTATTAAAGTTCTGCAGCAGACGTATTAAGACATAAGAGAGAAAAGTAAGTAGTTTTCCGCTTTATATGTTCGGATGGGAAATTAAGAAAAACTTTGAGATGGGAAGTCATTTATTCATTTCCAGAACTAACAACTTTTACTTTGATTTGAAAGTTCTTGTAGTATGTTTTTTGGCGTCTTTTACTTTACTACAGTATTTTATCTTACTGAGGAGAGACTTCAATTTGTACTTTAATTATCCTTCAAATAAGAGAAACCAAAATTCATAACTGCAGTAGAGCACATGTTGAAAGCGTTGTTAATCTTGAAATAGTTTCTGATTTATTAATTTTTTTTAGTGTTGTAGTTTGCAATTTTTTTTTCGTAGAACCTTGTTTTTAAAACTAAAAATGTGAATGATACTTTTACTATATGACAAATTACTCACTTTAATCTTAACAAAATGAGTATCATAAAATAGTGTCAACCTGAGAGTTATTAATAGTATATTAAAAAACAAGTTTCATAAAGCACGCATTCAAGTTTAAAGCCACGGTTTTTTTTCAAAGAATAAGTGCTTTAAGGTCCTATGAAACGAGTTTTTTATATTATTTTTTGTAATTTGTCCTTTTTATGCTGTTTTTGAGCTTTTTTTTTTAATTTGATCTATTTAGGGATTTTTGGAGTGGGTTGGTAATATATTGATTTTAAAAGTAAAAATTTTATCTATTTGTCTTTTCTTTGGTTTTATCCAAAAATTTTAATTCTCTCAGCCCCAAAATACCAAAGTGGGAAAAACTTTACATGTAGGCCTCTCGAAATCCGTAAAATAGCAAAAAGTATTTTGGTTTTCATTATTATTATTATTGTAAAATACCTACATTTTTAGGTTAAGTGACTTTTGCTTCATTGGAATCGGTTGTTCTTCCCAGACCAGTGCATTTATTATTTATACCATTATATGCCATATTTCACATAAATATACTTTCCATTAATTGTTCACTTCACTTTGTTCGAAAATTGCAATTTCAAATTTTAATTCACGATATTATTGACAGATTGGTAAAAAGTCAAATTGAGTGTTACCAACCTAAACATTTTTTAGAAAAAAAAGTTTGGTGCACTAATGACTTATAGCCGCACCGAAACCTATGACATATCGTTCTCTAATGAGTCTATTAGAGTATCAAAATGAAGGCAAATTGCAAAAAGGTTTTTATGAACACTCAGGTTGATACTATTCAACCTAAAATCAAATTAAAAATAGTATCCACCTAAGTGTTAATAAAGACCCTGAAGAAGCCACAAGCCAGTGACGAAACATTGTCTTTTGTGTTCGCCCATAGATCCTGTTGAAGAAAAACCATGCATATCATTGATATACGTTTGAGACAAAAGCCGCTAACGTGATAACTTAGTTGTCTAATCAGCGATACACTTTTTACCTCAATTTCTATCTATTAACAGTGATATCTGTGTTTTAGAGTGGTCTATATACATTAATAAGACATATTTCTCAAATTGTTTTGATCTGAAGTAGCTTCCAATAGATGTCGCTTGTTTTACTATATTACGGAAGTAACAGACACTGGGGTAAAATATAAGTCGAATTTGCCACAATTTTATTCAAATCGAAATCTCTTGCGACTTGCCAAAGAGTTCCAATATGAACGAAACATCTCCAAGCTTACGAATAAATTAGCGTTGATTTTATTATGATTGAATAACATTTTTTCTTTAATTTGTATTAAGAGTTTCTTTACTAAATTGTTTTTCATAAAAACTTATAATTGTTAAAAGTTAAATAATAACAATTAATAAAAAATATGCAATAGTGTATAAAAGATAAGAGACAGTAAACTTATAAAAACTCTAAAAAAATGCAAAAAACCAAAAAAAAAATAAAAAATAAAAGTGACTAGAAACCAATAAGAACCAAACTATAAAAATTTTTGGTTTTAATAGCGACAGTATACCACAAAATCTAGAATATAGTATAAAAGTAACAACAAAGTTTCTAGATCATGTCAATGTAAAGCTTTTTTTGTTTGGCTTTTGTTTTCCAGACTTGTCATCTATTGAATATGTGTGGAGAACGATACGTACAGAACTAAGCTGTACCACATAGCAAGTTTTCAAAAAAAAAGTATGCAAAAGTATATAAAAGATAAGAGATAGTAAACTTAAAAATATTCTAAAAGAAGGTTTTTTTGCAGAAAACAAAAAAAAATAAAAAATAAAAGTAAACAGAAACCAATGAGAGACAAACTAATAAAAAATATTGTTTTAATAGCGACAGTATACCACAAAATCTAGAATATAGTATAAAAGTAACAAAAAGTTTCTACATCATATCAATGTAAACCTATTTCTATTTCTTTGACTTTTGTTTTCCAGACTTGTCACCTATCGAACATGTGTGGAGAACGATACGTACAGAACTAAGCTGTATTACGTAGCAAGTTCTCAAAAAAAAGTATTGAAAAGTGTATAAACATAAGAGATAGTAAACTTAAAAATACTCTGAAAAATGTTTTTTTTGCAAAAAACAATAAAAAAATTAAAAAATAAAAGTGACCAGAAACCAATAAGAGACAAACTAATAAAAAATATTGTTTTAATAGCGACAGTATACTACAAAATCTAGAATATAGTATAAAAGTAACAATAAAGTTTCTAAATGTAAACCTATTTCTTTGACTTTTGTTTTCCAGACTTGTCACCTATTGACAATGTGTGGAAAACGATACGTACAAAACCGAGCTGTATTACGTAGCAAGTTTTCAAAAAAAGTATTCAAAAGTGTATAAAACATAAGAGATAGTAAACTTAAAAATACGCTAAAAAAATAGGTTTTTAGCAAAAAATAAAAAAAAAATTAAAAAATAAAAGTGATTAGAAACCACTAAGAGACAAACTAATAAAAACTATTGTTTTAAAATCAGCAGCATATCACAAAATCTAGAATATAGTATAAAAGTAACAACAAAGTTTCTAGATCATGTCAATCTAAACCTATTTCCTTGGCTTATGTTTTCCAGACTTGTCACCTATTGAACATGTGTGGAGAACGATACGTACAGAACTGAGCTGTACTACGTAGCAAGTTTTCAAAAAAATATATGCAAAAATATATAAAAGATAAGAGATACTTAACTTAAAAATACTCTAAAAAAATGTTTTTTTGCAAAAAACAAAAAAAATTAAAAAATAAAAGTAACCAGAAACCAATAAGATCCAAACTAATAAAAAATATTGTTTTAATAGCAACAGTATACCACAAAATCGAGAATATAGTATTAAAGTAACAAAAAAATTTCTACATCATGTCAATGTAAACATATTTCGATTTCTTTGACTTTTGTTTTCCAGACTTGTCACCTATTAAACATGTGTGGAGAACAATACGTACAGAACTGAGCTGTATATATAAAAAAAAAGTATTCAAAAGTGTATAAAACATAAAAGATAGTAAATTTAAAAATACTCTAAAAAAATGTTTTTTTATCAAAAAACAAAAAAAAATAAAAAAATAAAAGTGACCAGAAACCAATAAGAGACAAACTGATAAAAATATAATTTTAATAGCGACACTATACCACAATGTCTAGAATATAGTATAAAAGTAACAATAAAGTTTCTAGATCATGTCAATGTAAACCTATTTCTTTGACTTTCGTTTTCCAGACTTGTCACCTATTGAACATGTGTGGAGAACAATACGTACAGAACTGAGCTGCATTACGTAGCAATTTCTCAAAAAAAGTATGCAAAAGTGTATAAAAGATAAGAGATAGTAAACTCAAAAATACTGTAAAAAATGTTTTTTTTGCAATAAAACACAAAAAAAATTAATAAATAAAAGTGCCCAGAAACCAATAAGAGACAAACTAATAAAAAATATTGTTTTAAAAGCGACAGTATATCACAAAATCTAGAATATATTATAAAAATAACAATAAAGTTTCTAGATCATGTCGATGTAAACCTATTTCTTTGACTTCTGTTTTCCAGACTTGTCACCTATTGATCATGTGTGGAGAACGATGCGTACAGAACTGAGCTGTACCACGTAGCAAGTTTTCAAAAAATAGTATGCAAAAGTATATAAAAGATAAGAGATAGTAAACTTAAAAATACTCTAAAAAAATGTTTTTTTTTCAAAAAACAAAAAAAAAATTATAAAATAAAAGTAAACAGAAACCAATGAGAGACAAACTAATAAAAAATATTGTTTTAATAGCGACAGTATACCACAAAATCTAGAATATAGTATAAAAGTAACAACAAAGTTTCTAGATCATGTCAATGTAAACCTATTTCTTTGACTTTTGTTTTCCAAACTTGTCACCTATTGAACATGTGTGGAGAACGATACGTACAGAACTGAGCTGTACTACGTAGCAAGTTTTCAAAAAAATGTATGCAAAAATATTTAAAAGATAAGAGATACTAAACTTAAAAATACTCTAAAAAAATGTTTTTTTGCAAAAAACAAAAAAAATTAGAAAATAAAAGTAACCAGAAACCAACAACGATCCAAACTAATAAAAAATATTGTTTTAATAGCGACAGTATACCTCAAAATCTAGAATTAAAGTAACAAAAAAATTTCTACATCATGTCAATGTAAACATATTTCGATTTCTTTGACTTTTGTTTTCCAGACTTGTCACCTATTAAACATGTGTGGAGAACAATACGTACAGAACTGAGCTGTATATATAAAAAAAAAGTATTCAAAAGTGTATAAAACATAAAAGATAGTAAATTTAAAAATACTCTAAAAAAATGTTTTTTTATCAAAAAACAAAAAAAAAATAAAAAAAAAATGTGACCCGAAACCAATAAGAGACAAACTGATAAAAATTTAATTTTAATAGCGACACTATACCACAAAGTCTAGAATATAGTATAAAAGTAACAATAAAGTTTCTAGATCATGTCAATGTAAACCTATTTCTTTGACTTTCGTTTTCCAAACTTGTCACCTATTGAACATGTGTGGAGAACGATACGTACAGAACTGAGCTGTATTACGTAGCAATTCCCCTCGAAGAAAGTATGCAAAAGTGTATAAAAGATAAGAGATAGTAAACTTAAAAATACTTTAAAAAAATGTTTTTTTGCAAAAAACAAAAAAAATTAAAAAATAAAAGTGACCAGAAACCAATAAGATCTAAACTAATAAATAATATTGTTTTAATAGCGACAGTATACCACAAAATCGAGAATATAGTATTAAAGTAACAAAAAAATTTCTACATCATGTCAATGTAAACATATTTCGATTTCTTTGACTTTTGTTTTCCAGACTTGTCACCTATTAAACATGTGTGGAGAACAATACGTACAGAACTGAGCTGTATATATAAAAAAAAGTATTCAAAAGTGTATAAAACATAAGAGATAGTAAATTTAAAAATACTCTAAAAAAATGTTTTTTTTTCAAAAAACAAAAAAAAAATTATAAAATAAAAGTAAACAGAAACCAATGAGAGACAAACTAATAAAAAATATTGTTTTAATAGCGACAGTATACCACAAAATCTAGAATATAGTATAAAAGTAACAACAAAGTTTCTAGATCATGTCAATGTAAACCTATTTCTTTGACTTTTGTTTTCCAAACTTGTCACCTATTGAACATGTGTGGAGAACGATACGTACAGAACTGAGCTGTACTACGTAGCAAGTTTTCAAAAAAATGTATGCAAAAATATATAAAAGATAAGAGATACTAAACTTAAAAATACTCTAAAAAAATGTTTTTTTGCAAAAAACAAAAAAAATTAAAAAATAAAAGTAACCAGAAACCAACAAAGATCCAAACTAATAAAAAATATTGTTTTAATAGCGACAGTATACCACAAAATCGAGAATATAGTATTAAAGTAACAAAAAAATTTCTACATCATGTCAATGTAAACATATTTCGATTTCTTTGACTTTTGTTTTCCAGACTTGTCACCTATTAAACATGTGTGGAGAACAATACGTACAGAACTGAGCTGCATATATAAAAAAAAAGTATTCAAAAGTGTATAAAACATAAAAGATAGTAAATTTAAAAATACTCTAAAAAAATGTTTTTTTATCAAAAAACAAAAAATAAATAAAAAAATAAAAGTGACCAGAAACCAATAAGAGACAAACTAATAAAAATATGGTTTTAATAGCGACAGTATACCACAAAATCTAGAATATAGTATAAAAGTAACAACAAAGTTTCTAGATCATGTCAATGTAAACCTATTTCTTTGACTTTGGTTTTCCAAACTTGTCACCTATTGAATATGTGTGGAGAACGATACGTACAGAACTCAGCTGTATTACGTACCAAGTTCTCAAAAAAAGTATTCAAAAGTGTATAAGAGATAAAGAGATAGTAAACTTAAAAAAACTCTAAAAAAATGTTTTTTTTGCAAAAAGCAAAAAAAAAATTTGAAAATAAAAGTGACCAGAAACCAATAAGAGACAAACTAATAAAAAATATTGTTTTACTAGCGACAGTACACCACAAAATTTAAAATATAGTATAAAAGTAACAACAAAGTTTCTAGATCATGTCAATGTAAACTTATTTCTTTGACTTTTGTTTTCCAGACTTGTCACCTATTGAAAATGTGTGGAAAACGATACGTACAGAGCCGAGCTGTTTAGCTCTTTTTCTTTGTTTTGAAAATTTAATCATTTGTTTGTTGTAGAACTTTAATTAATTCACTTTTTCTGAATGTTGTAAATTATCAAATGTTTTATTGAAGGCCAAATCCAAACAGAAAACAGTTTTTATGAAAAACTGAAGATCACAACTTTTTGCAAATTAGAACTGCAGCACCAAATGTTGATACGGTCACACCTGCTGCTTTAATAGATTGGATTTTAGTCCGTTTAGATAGTACTTTTAAAAAATTTTGATGGTACTACCAGGGGGGTGTGTTATCTCACATTTAAGCTAATCGCGGTTTATTCCTATTAACATTTTATTTTGCAAAAGCAAAATGCCAGGTTATACAACATAAGACTAGCAACCAAAATTTTAGATCATTCCAATCTAAACTTATTTTTTTTTGGTCTTTACGTTTTCCAGATTTGTCACCTATTGAACATGTCTGGAGAACAATACGTACAAAACTGAGCAGTTTAGCTCTTTTTTTGTTTTGGAAATTTAATCATTTGTTTGTTATACGAAGACGTCTCTGTAATAGAACGTTAATTCGATGTTGCAAGTTATCAAATGTTTTATTAAAGTCCAAATCAAAATTGCAACTTTTATAAAAAAAACTGAAGATGGCTTCTTGCAATTAAAACCGCCGCGCCAAATGTTGTGACGGTCACACCTGCTGCCTTTAATAGATTGGATTTAAGTCGGTTCCGATAGTGCCTTTTTAAAAAATCTTGTTGGTACTGCCAGAGGACGGTTTTGCGGTTTCTAACGTTTCCTGAAGCCCGAAGAAGCCAAGACTGGTTTTTAAAAACGTCAAGACCGTCTAATCACACAATCACATGTCTTTACGACTTTCCGGTACTTCTTGTACGTCCTACCACAAGGCAAACCATCGACCACGCTCTTGGTTGAACTACTTAGTAGTCCACTCCTTCGTCGTCTTCGTAAGATTGAACACGCCAGCTGCGCTAGCGGATTTAACGTGCGTGAGTTGTTCGACCCATATGGAAATTTCTTTATTTTATAAACAATTTGCGTAAATTGTAGAAATTTTGGCGGATTAAACACAGTTCGGCGTTTTTCCGGCGGAAAACCTCTGGAATAAAGTGATTGAAAATGTTATGTGGAAAGTGTGGGAAAAGCTTGGTGTTTTATGTAATGTGATTTTGTGCTCAATTGGCTGATTTATTGTTTTTTCTTACAATTCAAAAATTCAGTTTAAACGGCCAAATAGACTGGACCTGTTTGGATTAATTGGATTAATATTCATAAGTCAGGTAGGTGCTCATTAAACATTCAGATTTTGAGTTTACAGCAATTTATAGTTGTACCTAAAAGATAATTTTGTAAACATCGAAAAATCTCACATTTTTTCAAAATTTTATATAAATAAATAAATCAATATTAAAAAAAAATCAAAATAAACAACGTATATTTTTACTATAAATCAGTTATTTTGATTTTGGTTTTGAGAATGCTATCTCTAGCTTGAGTCAAAAAATAATCACAAAAATTGGAGCTTTTTACTAAAAATAAAACAATAAACCATTTGTTTTTATTTTCAGAAGGACATTATAGAGTATTTTTTATCACACTTTGATTTTGTTTTGTCAATATACAACTATTAATGGTACTAACTGACAAAATTTTATTTATGATAATGTCAAAAATATACAAAAAATTGCAAATACAGTAAAAAAATTTAAAAACTCTTATTTTTTTGCAAAAATATGAAATTATAGAAAAAAAATGACAGACAGACAGTTTAAGAAAATTTGACTTTTGACCCAATTATTTTTGTTTATATCGAATAAAAATTTGACAATTTTTTTTATAAAAAAGTTGTCTGAGATTAGATTTTTTTTGTTTTTGTTGCATCTGACAGTTTATTTTACAATTTAATCGAAATATTTTTTTTTTAATAGTTTGATTAATAAGTATGAAAATATTTCAGTTGTTTTTTGTTTTCTTTTTGTTCTGAAAATAATCTCAACAAATATAGCTCAATCTTGTATTTTTTTTGTATTTGATTTATTCACTTATACAATTTTATTCAAAAATTAAAGCCTTTTAGCTACTCTGTTGGGCTGTAATTGGAACCAAAAAACCAAAATGTGTTTTTGTGAAATAAATAAAAATATCTGATTAAAAAATAAGGTTTTGATGTATTTTTTATTGCAATTTTATACTTATCAAATAAAAAAAGACAATTCTAACGGTAATATTACCATAATAGCAAAGTTGTATACTCCCTACTGAGTTAGAGCAAAATAAAGCTTTTTTCTAATTGATCTTTGCCCAAATAAATAATTTTTTTGTGTAGGAAGAGCAGTTAGTAGACAGTTATTTTTTCTCATTTAATTATGCATTTAAAAATTGATGTTTTTTACCGTTTTTCTGGTTTTAGCTATTTTTTATAATAATTTTCTTCTCAATTTTTTCTAATGTTTGGCAGTGCACTTGACACCACTTTTGAAGTTTTTCACAATCTATATTTTAAGTTTTTTCCTTCTTTCTGTTGCTATGATATCTTAATTTTTTCATTTTAGCTGTTTTTTAACAATTAAAAAAAAATTAAAATTATTTTTGAATAACTTTAAAGATTTTAATTCTGAAAACTTTAAAAAAGTTTTAAAAAACTTAAAAAAATTAGGTTTTAAAACATTTTTAAACAATTTAAATTTTTTATTTTGTTTGAAGAGTTTTAAAATTTTTAAAGTTCTTAAAGAAAAGTTAAAACTAGTTTTTTAAATAAATTTTAATAATAATTTAGAAGAATTTTGAAAATGTTAAAGGATTTAATTTAAGGAATGTGCTAAAAAATGTATAGGAGGTTTTAAAATATTTTTGGAAAATTTTAGAAAATTGAAAAAATACTATTTTTTTTCATGTTTATTTAGTATTTTTTTTCAGTTTCTTGTTTTTTTCTTCAGCTTTTTATGTTCTATCTACACGTTTATGTATACTTTTTTTCTTTCTCTTCTTAGTAGTTATTTTTTATTTTCATGTTTTTAATTCTAAATCCTGCAGTCTAAATTTAAATCTAAATCTAAAACTTTTTAAATACTATTTTTTTATTTTTCTGTTTTATATTTAATAAGTAGGCTAGCATATTTTTTGAATTTGTTATTGCACTTTGGTTGTTTTTTAAAAATTTAAAAATTCAAAGTTTTATAAAAATATGTTTTTAATTTTTTTTAAAGAATGTTTTTTAGAATGGTTTTATTATTTTTTTATCTCATTATTAAATTGACTTTTATTTTTTTAAAGATCATATTATAAATGTTTAAGAAAAAATCAAAAAAATGTTATACAAGATTTTTAAAAACAAATTTTAGTTTTTTTTTGAAAAAACAAAAGAAAATTTTAAGACATTCTTAACAAATGTTTTAAAACGAACAAAAAAGAAAGAAAATTAAATATGTTTAAAAAAATTTAACAAATAATTATGAAAATTTTAAAACAAATTTTAGATAAATTCTCAAAATTTATAGAAGATTTCAGACATTTTTGAAATATTTGAAGATCAAATAAATGCGTAAAAAGAATTAAAGAAAAATTTTAGAAGATTTTAGAAACAAATTTTATGAATTTTTTAAAACAAAAGAAAATTTTAAGACATTTTTAACAAATATTTTAAAAACAGCAAAGAGAAGGAAATAATTTTAAAAACTATATTATTTTAAAAAAAATTTAAAAATGCTTAGACGGTTTTAAACAATTTCAGAAGACAGAAGAGTTTAAACCAATTTCAAAAAAAAATTATGAAAACTTTAAAACAATTTCTAGATAAATTTTTTGAATTTATAGAGAATTTCAGACATTTTTAAACTTTTTTTTAAATTTTAAAATATTTTGAAAAAATTTGATTGGTATTTCAATAAAATTTTAAAAATTTAGGAAAACTTATAAATAATTTTAAAAAAATGTCGTTTTATTTTCTTGAATGGCATCCAAATTATCTTTATCATTTTTATTTTTTTTTAAATATCAAATATAAATGTTTTAAAAAAATAAAAAAAAAATTTAGAAGTTTTTAATAACAAATTTTAGGAATTTTTTGAAAAAACAAAAAAAATTTTTAAGACATTCTTAACAAATGTTTTAAAACTAACAAAAACGAAAGAAAATTGAAAAAATTTAAAAAAATAATTATGAAAATTTTAAAACAATTTTTAGACAAATTTTCAAAATTTGTAAAAGATTTCAGACATTTTTGAAATATTTGAAGATCAAATAAATGTGTAAAAAAAATTAAAGAAAAATTTTAGAGAATTAAAAAAAAAATTTTAGGAATTTTATAAAACTAATGAAAATTTTAAGACATTTTTAATAAATATATTAAAAACAGCAAACAGAAGAAAAACATTTTAAAAAACTATATTATTTTAAACAATTTTTAGACGATTTTAAACAATTTCAAGACTCAAATGAGTTTGAACCAATTTGAAAAAAAAATTATGAAAACTTTACAACAATTTCTAGATAAATTTTTTAAATTTATAGAAAATTTCAGACATTTTTAAACTTTTTTTTTAATGTTAGAATATTTTTTTGTAATTTTTTAAATAATTTGGAAAATTTCATTCGTATTTCAATAAAATTTAAGAAATTTAGGAGAGCTTACAAATAATTTTTAAAAAATTATGCTTTATTTTCTTAAATTAGATCTAAATTATTTTTTTTATTTTTTATTTTATTTAAATATCAATTAAATGTTTTTAAAAAATTAAAGACAAAGTTTAGAAGATTTTAACAAAAGTTTAGAGAAGAAAAAAAATTATAAAAGTTTAAGCAAATTTAAAAAAATAATTATGAAGATTTTAAAACAATTTTGAGATAAATTATCAAAATTTATAGAAGATTTCAGACATTTTTAAAATTTTAGAATAACTTTTAAAAATTTTAAAATAATTAAGAAAATGTGTGTGTTAATTCTAAAACATTTAAGAAATTTTGAAAAACCTATTGAAGGTTTTTAGAAATTTATGCTTTATTTTCTTACACCGCTTCCAAATTATCTCTTTTATCTTTCATTTTTTTTAAAGATCAAATGAACGTGTAAAAAGAATTAAAGAAAAATTTTAGAAGATTTTAAAAACAAATTTTAAGAATTTTTTAAAACAAAACAAAATTTTAAGACATTCTTAACCAATATTTTCAAAACAGCAAAGAAAAGGAAACAATTTTAAAAAACTATATTATTTTAAAAAATTTTGAAAAATATTTAGACGATTTTAGACAATTTGAGAAGACAGAGAACAGTTTGAACAAATTTAAAAAAATCAAAATGAAAAAGCTGAAAAATGTATAGAAAATTTTAGAATTTTTCTATAATATTTTTTCAAAGTATTTTAAAAAGGTTTTAAGAGATTGTGAAAAATTTCAATAAATTTGTTAGAAGGCTTTTAGAAAAAATTGAAAATATTTTAGAAACATTTTTAGAAAAATTTTAAAACCATGCAGCAAATCTCTTTTCTAGTCATAACTTTTCTATACTAGAAGCTAGAATATTTAGTTCAAGCGGTTTTTGATTGGTTAATTTAATTTTACTCCTAAATTTGAACTTGTACTTACTTTGTTTTCCACTTTTTCAGTCAACAACAGCAATCATTGGCCATTTACGAGCACTAAAACGTAAAAACTTCCTTGTCAACGTAAAGTTGATTAAACGCGTTCAGACAGACCATAAATTTTTTTGACTTTTGGGAAATCTTAGGGACAAATCCGGAGTACTTTGCACTTAAATCATACCTTTGACTTGTGACAACAGGAACACACGGTCACGTACATTGAACGTGACAAGCTTCACTTTATATGATGATACGAAAGACGACTTTCCTTTTAGAATTCAAGCTTTTCATCTTTTTCAAAACCGATTATGTGGAGACAAAGCTCTTTTGTATATTTTTAAAAATATTGATCAACTCTATTGCAAATTTTTGTATATTAAGTCGTAACAAATAATAATAAAGGGGTTAGACTCAGAAATAACAATAAATACAAAATAGGTTATAATTAATCAAAACGAAATAGTATATTACACTACAAGGGCAGAAAGTTGAGATTCCTGCACTGCGCGTCATAATGCCCTCGGCTTCATGGCGCGCAGTCCAGAGCTCTCAAATTTCTGCCCGTGTAGTGTATACTAGTTTTCTTGCTACTCCAGTCGAACGTACGTGATTTCGACTGCGATTCCACGGCAGAAAGTGCTGCTCTAGCAGTGCATGAAAGATACACTTTCTGCAGCCGAAACTACGTACTTTCGACTAGAGTAGCAAGAAAAATATGTTTTTAAAACTAAGCTAATAGGTTTTTATAATTTTGAGGCTGCAAGCTCGCTCTTAACTTTACACAGAGTTTGTTCGACGTTTTTATTGGTACTATTTTATTGACTACACCAACCCACATACAAAAGAATAAAAAAAAGACATGAAAAAAAGAAGAATATTTACGTAAGAAGTCAAAGATAACAACTGAAACATCAACAAAAAAAAATAGTTTTGAAACATTAAAGATCAAACGCTTAAATCATAAAATTAGTAAAAAACTGACTGAAGATATAATAGAAGAAAAGCTGGTAACAAAAACATTATAAAGAAAAACAGAAAAACAAATGAATGAGAAACAAAGATTTAAAGCAAGACATAAGAAGCTAAAGCGTTTAAAGAAAACGCTGTACTCTAAAACAAAAAATAGTAGAAACAAATAATTAAAAAACTAAAAAAAATTTAGTTTAAACGTTGCTGTACTTTCTTTTTGACATAATAAACCTTACAAAGTTTACTTTTCAAATTTGAGTCTTTAATAAACTTGTATTTATTTTAAACCAAAATTGTTTTGAAAAGTGGTTAGTTGTTCAAATTAGAGACAAAAAGGCTTTAAGTACCGCTGTTATATAAAATTATAGAAAACAAAATTGCAAATGCAAAAAAATAACCTAAAGAACACAGTTTATAAGAGAGAGGTATTAGCGTACATGTTCTATAGAAACCTTTTCTCTTAGTGCGCCAAATGAACCCTTACAAAACTAGTTTTTTAATATACTATTTTGAGTTCTTAAATCATCACAGAAACTAAATTCATTTGAGATTTAAATCATCAATTCAATTCTAATTTTGTTAGTGAGCAAAATTATAACTTTTTAAAAAAAAAATTGACATGTTGGTCAATAAGAAATTGTATGAATTTGAATACAATCTTTTGATTTTGAAAAAAATATAACATTTCAATGTTTTAATCGTTATTGTTCTAATTTTTACAATTTATATAACGTTTTTCCTATTTACCACTTCTTCCACTTGATGCCCAATTTGGGCACTTGGTGAAAATTTTAATAAATATTTTTGTTTATTTTTTTCTTACTCTATTGAACTACCACGTCAGCAACTAAAGAATGAAAAAAAAATTAGCAAGATTATTCAAAAAGTCAAACATGACAAGCGAAAGCAGTTTGACTTTGATTACAATATCAAAAACCAAATTCAGCAATTTATAGTAGTATAGTGCGACAAACCATATAAGAGCTTCAAGCTGAATATTCTATATAAAACTGTTACCTTTTTCAAGTAGTTTAGGGTGATCATGTTTATGTCCGGGCAAGCTATGGTGGCTATTCGTCCGTGCGACCAATTGACGTCTTGTTTGGACAGCTTTAATTTTTGGTAAGGTACTACCGAACAATACAGTCATAAACCACTATTGACTACTTTAAAAAGTTAATAGATATAAGGTATTAATTGGATTTGTAAAAATTTTACTTGCTCTCATTTGGTTTATCGGACTATAGTAAGAAAACTAGCTGAAAACATAAAAAAAAAGACTCATAACAACAAACATACAAAAACATTAGATCTAAGAAATAATCATCAATTATTAAAAAATTATAGAAACAACTGATTAGACAACAAAATTTTTTTTAAAATAAAAATCACTATCTTAAACACGTTATAAAAAGCAAAAGTTTTATTAAATTGAATTGGAAATGTTACTAAAAGCAATAAAATTTTCACTAATAAATTAACACTAATTGTTATAAAACAATAAAGTTATTAAATTGTCTTCTATACCATTGCTGTATGGATATAAAAGTTTTTTTCTTTATTTCTTATTTTAGCCACATTTGAAAAATAATACTTTTTTATTGTCTTTTTTTTTTGTTAGTTTTTTTTGCTTTGTTTATGTTGGTTTAAAAAGTTGCTGTTTTTAATCTTTCCCATTTCATTTAAATTTTGTTTTTTCTTATTGTTTTTTTTTTAAATAAAAATGTCGTGTTATCATGTTGCCATCTACTCGTGTGTAGGTAAATGCCAATATTATTTTTAATTTTTTTTAATTTGTTATACATTTTTTTTGACCGATTTCACAAAAAGTGTCAAATTGGGTAAACCGATTTTGAAGATTTTTTTATGGAAAAATTATTTAGATGCTGTTATTTTAAAGTTTTAAATTATTCTTATTAATGCGTTTATTGACATACATTTTTGACACTTACAACTGATTATAAAAACAAATAACAAAATAAAAAAAACGATTTTGATATAATTAAATATTGGTTTATTTATTTAATTAATTTAAACAACAAGCAGATTGAATTAATTAAATGAATAAAATAATAATTAATTGAAATAAAGTTGTTTTTTTTTAAATTTTTAATTTGCTTTTTATTTAATAAAATTAGTAAAGTCCTTCTCAGGTATGACGAGACCAGAGAAATAGGTATTCATTTTTATATGGAGGATATTACAGATTCCAGTTCAAATTGAATAGGTACGCATACATAAGATAGGTCAGCTATACAAAATAAAGTAGTGCATCAAATTTACGCTAAGGCGGTACGAAGTTCGCCGGGTCAGCTAGTATATATATATATATATATATATATATATATAAATTTGTCCGTCTCCAAAAATAAGCTCTAAATGATATACAAATAAATATTCTACTATAAATTCTACTATGCCTTTGAATATTATCGTTAGCATTATTCCCTCAATTGGTTGATTTTTTTATTAGTAGTCTTATAAAAAACTTTAGTTATTATTTTTACATAACTACTAAGTGACTATAAATAATAAATTACAAGAAATACAGTGGCAAGACTGAGTAAGTTGGTAGTACAACCTGTCAGTTGTCAATCGTCTTTATTTAGGTTATTTTACAAAGTCAAGCAACGGAAAGTGAAGACAATTTTAGTATTTGCTTTGAATTTTTGGGTCATATGTCACATGGTAAAGATGTTGCCAACTAAAGAATTTAAATATCTTACCAACGTAAGAAAATAATTTTGTCCACACAACAAAGTAGCAAAATTTAGCTCCACTAAGCGCTAATTGACCTTATACTTGGTTGTAATAGTTATCAGTTTTTTTAAGGCGATAGATTCCATCTGCACATGCTTCTAAACATTTTATTTTTTTTTGGAAATCTCCTTTTTCTGGAGTTAACTGCCGACTTGAATACGGGCATTTAATTTCTATAATGTCTCCCCCCGAAAGTAATCCGTCTGGACTGGCTCCTAGATGTGGAAAGTCCGCATCAACAAAGAGGCCGGACTCGGTAATTGCTTCTTCGATCTTATAATATTCTATAAATTTGGATTTGGCAATAGGTTCATGATCGACACCCCAGCGCGTTGCAGCAGATCCTGTAAAATTTGAATTCACAATTCTTTTGGCAAGTTTCTTCATACATTCTTTTCCGTCTAGTTTTGTCAATGTACAGCTTTGTGTATTTTCCCGGGCTTGTCGTCGTCATTGTTTTATAGATTTTGGATATATAATTTTCGCGCTCGTTAAATTGGAGCGCTGCAATTCGACATCTTACCTCATAGCTGTTTTTCAAACTAAAATTTATTCGTTTGCCACCAACAACTTTTTTTGCATTTTGCTTTTATTATATAGTATAGTTTGTGCAAATATGGTTTTATTGCTACGTAATCTTCACTAATTTTATGAGGGTTTAGCGCAGGGTTTTGCCTGTGCAGAATCTTAAAGATACTGTCAGTGCTGTATTCAGGTTGCTTCTATTTTCTTCGCCTGCATGTTACTGAATGTAACAATAAAATTACATTTAATTCTCTAGCCAAAGATTTATTTATTATTGAATAATATAAAAATTATGTAGAGTATTAAAACATTAGTAATTTTCATTTAATCATCTGCATAAATATCAGAATCACTGTTACTATCATTATTAACTTGAATTATTAGTTTTGATACTATTTTGAACGGTAGAAATGTTTTTCTTCAATTACGTAACGACTACAGTTTTTTCAACTTGACGGTGAAATTTAGTCCGGCTAAAATTTTCATTACGGTCCATGCTGACAAGAACTACAAACGCATCTGTCGGCTACCAGTTTGATGCAAATAGGGGTTGCAAAGTATGTAAGAAGGCAAAATTGTAATCGTACTAAATGTTTAGCTAAACTATACCATCTGAGGCTAAGTCGTTCCTTTGCTTTTATTCCACCGTTGGAACCAGCCCGGCTATTTCCTTCATAATATATTTATTGCCAATTTTATTTTTTATTTGTTTTGATATTCTTTAAACGATTAATGTTTATTTAAATATCACCTAATATTTTGTTTATGATTCTACTTATTATAAATTTAAATCAAAATTTTCATTGCGATACACAATTTAATAATATGTATGCATATTATCAATTAATAATATGTATAATAATTTACTTTTATGAAAAGCACAAATACAAAAGCGGTGATCGCTTTATCTAGCCTAGAGTTAGGTCTGAAACATAAAAACAATCATCGTATCCTCGTATAGTAATTTGAGACAAGTGCTTCTTAACACCCTGACAGATAAGTTGAAACCATATCCGTGATTTCTCTTAATGTGACGTCGATAATAAAGCTCTTGGAGGAGGAGTCAGAAACATTCAAACGACACACCTCACCAGCTAAAATTTTCAACTATTATCCGCTAATTACTCCCTTATTTACAAAAATTTTGAAAAACGTATATCCTAATTTTACCTTTAAAACTACATTTTGAATACCACCGTTGATTTAGATTTTCGAGTTATCAATTTTTACGATTTTTTATCACTTTCTGATAACAATTTCAAAAATCGAAATCAAGCAATCCAGAGAGAAGACATTAAAACATCTATATTCAAAATTTCATTTGATTTGCGTAAAAACTAAGCTCATAAAACTTATCCCATGTTTCCAAGCATTTTATCCACCGTGAAGATCCCCTTAATTATATTTCTAGTTTGTGCACCATGTCTCTATGTGACTGTGTTTCATCTTTGATCGTTGACATTTTATTCAACATTAATGCAAGCATCTAATTCTGCTTTTTTTTAGTTACTTTTACTTTTATAATTGGTACTGGAAGTTTTAGCTCTAAAAATATTGTTTCTAATTCTATTTTTCTTCTTGTTCGCACATTATATGTCTAAGTGACTAAATTTGTTTTAGTATTTAGTTTTTGGTTTTAATTTCTATCTTTGATCTTTGACATTTTATTTAAGATTGGTATGAGCATATGTTATTATTATCAAACTTTGCTTTTTTTTAGTTCCTTTTACTTTGTTTTTTCGTGATTTCCGTGTTTTTTTCGCTAATTGTAGCTCTAAAAATATATATTTTTTTGATTTTATCTTCTTTTTTATGCATTTTTACTCTAGATTGTCTGATTTTTTGTTTTAATGTCAGCAAGTTTTTTATCTTTGATCTCTGCGTTTTCATTCAACATAGCATTTGTTCTATCATGTTTTTTAATGTTGTTTATCTAGTTTATCCACAAGCAGATTATCTAATTCGTCTTTTTTAGTTACTTTTATATTTTTGCTTTTATAATTTTTATATTTTTTTAATTGGTAGTGAAAGTTTTAGCTTTAAAAATTTTTTTTAATATTATTTTTCTTCTTTTTTGTATCTTATATCTCTAAGTGACTAAATTTGTTTAAGTCTTTGGTTTTTTGTTTTAATCTCTATCTTTGATCTTTGCCATTTTATTCAAGATTTTGCTTTTTTTTAGTTTCATTTAATCTTGTTTTTTAGTTTTTTTTAGATCCAACTATTTTTTTTGTTTGGTACTGGTAATTCTAGCTCTGAAGATATTACTGAATCTTTTTTTGATTTTTGGTTTTATCGTCTATCTTTAATCTTTGACATTTTATTCAACATTAATGCTGTTTTTTTAGGTTTTTTTGATTGGTACTGCTAATTGTAGCTCTGAAAATATATATATTTTTTGTTTTTATTTTCTTTTTCATGCATTTTAGCTTTAAATTGTCTGATTTTCGGTTTTAATGTCTGCAAGTCTTTTACCTTTGATCTCTGCGATTTTATTCAACATTAATGCAAGCTTTTCTTCTAGCATGTTTTTTAATGTTGTTTATTGAGTTTATTCACAAACAGATTATCTAATTCCACTTTTTTTTAGTTACTTTTACTTTGTTTTTATAAATTCATTATATTTTTTTAATTAGTAGTAAAAGTTTTAGCTTTAAAAATATTGTTTCTAATTCTGTTTTTCTTCTTCTTCGTACATTATATCTCTAAGTGACTAAATTTTTTTTAGTCTTTAGTTTTTGGTTTTAATTTCTATCTTTGATCTTTGACATTTTATTCAAGTTGCGTCAGGCAGATTATCTAATTTTGCTTTTTTCTAGTTTCTTCTACTTTCTTTTTTCGTTATTTTAAGGTTTACTGTTTTTTTATTGATACTGGTAATTCTAGTTATAAAAATATGTTTTCCTTGATTTTATCTTTCTTCTTCTTTGTGCATCATATCTCTAAGTGACTGTTTTCATTTTTGATCTTTGACATTCTATTCAGCCTTAGTGTGAGCATTATAGTTACAAGTTACGTCAGGCAAATTATCTAATTCTACTTTCTTTTGGTTCTTTTAATCTAGTTTTTTTGTTTTTTTTAGATCCAACTTTTTTTTTGATTGGTACTGGTAATTCTAGCTCTGAATATATTTTTTCTTGGTGCCTTATATCTCGAAGTGACTGAATCTCTTTTTGATCTTTGATTTTTGGTTTCAATATCTATCTCTGATCTTTGACATTTTATTCAACATTAATGCAAGCATTTGTTCCAGCAGGTTTTTAAAATTTGTTTATTGAGTAGACTATCTAGTTCTACATTTTCTTTGCTACTTTAATCTTGTTTTTTAGGTTTTTTTGATTGGTACTGCTAATTGTAGCTCTGAAAATATATACATATTTTCAATTTTATCTTATTCTTCATGAAGATTGTCTAATTCTGGTTTCTTTTAGTTATTTTTTTCCGTATTTTTTTTAGGTTTTTTAGATGGTAGCACTTTTGGGATATGGGTTAAGATCCTAGGGGTTGACGTCTTAGGCCTCGATGTATAATAGACAACGTCAATCGTTGAAAACTTATTTTACTAGACAAAATTTCCAAAAAGTTTTGGTTAATTAAGAGCAAAAAAGTTTGTATAAAAACGAGATCTTAGGACACAGGCTACAGCATAAGATAGATTCAAATTTTAACTAAATCCCTCTGTATATAACCATAAATAAACTACAAAAGCCCGATTTACAACCACTTGCGAGAACATTATCTATCGATTTTTAACTCACCTCGGACTACAACGACTATTTTGAATGCAGACAATAAAAAATTAATTAAAGCAATATGGTACTATGTTATCAATAGCTGTCGTCTAAGGGCTTTCTGCCTCAATGAGTGAACTAATTATTGTAAAAAGAAAATTTTTTTTTTTTTTGGATTCCTTTTATGTAAACTACTAAATTGTAATTTATATATTTATGTATTAATTGTATACCCCCTTGCTATGGGTTAAATGTACCTGAAGAGCAATAAATAATCTTATCTTATCTTATCTTAAACTACAAAAGCACATTCTGATTAACAACATGATGAATTACTCCACATAATGAGTTACAGGAAACATGAAGAAGCAATCCAAACATTTATCCTCGTACAACTTGCATAAATTAATATTTAACGGTTCTTATCCGAAATCATTAATATTGTTCTCTCTGCAGAAGATAGTGTCAGCCTCAGGCCATGTTAAATCCCATTCACCTGTTTTGCGTTTACAGTTATCTATCTTCAGGTGCTTTTCATTAAGAGATCCGAGTCTCGCTAAATAAATCCAAGAGCTGACCTTATTAATATTCCATTATTTGATTTGAGCATGTTACATTTGATTTATTGGTGAAAATAACAAACTATACATCGCAAAACACTTTATAAATCATGGAAATTGCAACATAAATATCCCTTTAGTGATCTATGGTTGAAATGGGGTTTCCACTCATCAAATACAATACAATTTTTGAGAAATGGTCTAGAAATCGTCCCGCAATAATGATCAGTAAATATGGACAAAGGGTATTGACAATCTATCAACAGTCCAAGTTCTCTTAAAACTTGAAAATTTAAATAATAATCGGATTCTGAAGCAACAACCGTCTGATCTATTACAGGAAAACCTGAAGGGTGAAAGATAGGTGGTGTATTCAGCCCTTAAGCGAAAGATCAAGATTTATTTTCCTTTGCATTTCCCATGAATACAAATTATCTTCACAACTTGCTGTTTTCATCAGAGTTCAAAAACTTAAAATACTCTTGTAGGTCTTTGAAGTAGAATCAATAACAAAATGCAATTTAGAGTTTATGTACAAAGCATTTTACAGACAATGTTTGTCATATTGAGCAAATAAGAAGAACAGAAACCGATCCAGATACAAATGAGTGTCTCAAATGCATCGAACTTGAAAAAAAATGTTTTAATGCATATAGGATAGATGTCTATGTTGATAGATACAAACTAAAATAAAAGGTATATCACTGATGGGACAACCAAGTTAGCGCCTTTTGTCTCAAACGTATATCAGTGATATACAATTTAATCTAATTTTGGTTAACCACCAACAAGTAAAATAATATATCAATCTGTAAACTTAAACATATTTTGTTCGTATTGGAACTCTTCAGAAAGGCGCAACAGATTCAGATTTGAATAAATTTTCATTGACAAATTTGGATTCATATTTACCTAAGAGCGTTTATATTTACCCATTTACCAATTACTTGGTTGTCCAATTAGCCATATAATTTCTATTCCAGTTATATAACCTATATGCATAAAAACCTTTTTTTTTAATTTTTATCTAGCTTCTTATAGATGTCGCTTGTTTTACCAAAGGTCCTTGAGTAAATTTAAGCCCAAATTTGTCACTCCACGTTTATTCAAGTTTGAGTTTGCTGAAAAGTTCCAATAAGAACGAATCATGTTCTTGCTTATAGATGTAGCTTAAATAAACTTGCATTATCTATCTATTAAAAATATTTTTATAGAAATGTCAATTTTGGTTATACCAGAAGTAGACACCAATTTTAGTTTTTTAAACAAAATATTATGTAGTACGGTTTTTATTTTATTTCATATTGTAACGGTTTGAAAACCAGAGAGAAAACTTAAAAAGCTATTGAAGAATCGAGACGTTTTCCAGTTAGTTCCAGACTGTTTACACCGGACGCTTGCGTCCTAAGCGAGAGTTAATTCAAGTTCAGTAGAATTGAGATCCTATCGAGCAAGCAACATAAATTTAATTTAAAAGGACTAATAAGTGTTTTAAAAAAATTTATATAAAATAGTGTAATATTGATAATATATATAATATAGCGTAAAATTAGTAGCGTATATAAATAAACTGTACAGCTTTTTCGTTACATTATTTTAAATTTTTCAAATTTTGACAATTTTTAATGTTGGGTTTCATGTGTCTATTTCTTACCATTCTATCCAAAAATAATTTAAAGCTCCGCTAGCATAAATAATAATTTACTAAAAAATTGATTATTAGCAAAATAAAAAAAGCTTTGTCAATATTTAAAGCTGACATTCTACTGCGTATCAATTAATAGATTTTTTGAAAATTATTTCTAAGGTTATGGAATAGAAAATTGTAAAAAATATTCTATTTCTAAGACTAAGTAAATAAGTTTTTTACTCTGAAGAATTGAATTTTTCTAATGTTTTTAAGTTATATATTTTGTTTTGTACGTATTTTTTTAAGTTCATAGGGCATAAATAAATATTTAAATTTTAGATCTAATGCATTGTACAACAATGTTTTGTTTACATAAAGTACAAGTTTTGCCCTTTTTGCTTTCTTTGCTTTGTAAATTTTAGTTGATTCAAGTCATATTCGATTAGCGCATTTTACGGCTTTACAACAGCCCAGTTCGTTTATCTTATATCAACCACATTACTTATCACAATTTGTTTACTGACTAACACGGTCACGTATCGGTCTTAGGCATTGACTCAGTCGACTAGTGCAACAGCGCGCAGCCGAATACTGTTTACGTTTATCTAACATTTTATTGCTTGTGTTTAGATAGGTAATTAAGCGAAGAAAACAATTGCCTCAGAGTGGTCATGTACTGATTTAGTTAAGTAAACTAATTTTTTAATAAATTCAAATTTTTGTTCGAAAAACAAACTATTTTTTTATAATGGTAAGACACATGAAAGCAGTAGCTTTAAAAGTTATTTAATAAGTAAATCTGTATGCAAAACTCAATATTGAAACAAAAAATTGATTATTATTGTAACGTGAAAGCTGTACAGCTTATTTGTATAACTTATTTATTCATATACTAAAATTATGCTACTAATTTCACAACATTTTGTACATTTAATTTATGTCGATCGTATCTCCACTGAACTTGAACTCAAACTGACTCTCACTCTCGCTTACTGCTCGCTTATTATATTACTTCTGGTACATATCACTAAAAGTAACATTGCTAGATAAATAATTATATTTAGTATACTTTGTTTAGTTGTAATAAAGTAACATATTTTTAACTATATTTTATTTGCTAAGTAAATCTATTATTTAACTATTTTGTTTACTATTAAAAATCACTTACAATCTACTATTTAGACTTCAAATGTGGGGGCGGGGAGGCTACATGAGAAGAACTAGCTTTCAAATCCAATAAAAAGTCAAAACTCGCTTTATTAAAAAAAGTTATAGAAAAAGAACCAAAAAGATTGAAAACTTTTTCTTTTAGTTGAAAAGAAACATAATAGGTACAGAATTTTGACAAAAACAGGTCTGTGAAACATCTGTTTCACAGTTTCAACCTGAAAAAAAAACAGTTAAACCAGTTTTTTTTAATGATTAAAAACACTAAAACCTACCTCAGCTTTCAAATGAAAAAAAAACTACATCAAAGCGGATTGAGACGTTTGGTAGCTAGTAGCTACAAGGCGACAGGTAGATACACTGACAGACACTACTAACTAAATTAATTTTTTCTATTGGAACTTAAAAACTAGTGACAAATTAGTAGAGAAGATTCTTAAAAAGAGAAATTGAGAGAGAGAGAAGGATGACAGCAAGATTTAAGTGCGAAAATAAAGAAAAAGAAAATAGATTCATTCATGGAGGAGAATGAAGGAAAATGTAGGATGTCTAGAAGAGACAGAAACCATTCTCCAGAGCAAGCTGGAGAAAAAGATATAATGAAGAAAAAAAAGGAGGAATAGAATAGATAAAAATGATAATAAGACAGAGAGCAGGATGAAAAAAAGTCAGTGAAGAAATAAAAACAAAATAAAAACCAGAAAAGGAAAGAAAAAAATGTAAGCGAGAAGAAAAAGGAATACAACTTAATTTGGGAAATCTAGAACAAAATAACTTAATTAAATAAATTTGTAAACACTGTAGGAAAAGCAATAAACATTATTATAACGAGTGTTTTTTTAAATTTGGCGTTATAGTTGACCCATGAGTTTAACAAATGATTGAAAATTTTTGTGTTGGAATCTTCTATTTGAAACGGTTGCCGAGTTGATGGTGATTGGTTAATTATTGAGTGATTGATAACGTGAGGAGATTTGGCAGCCATTCTTTGCGCAGCTTCGTGACGATGAAACTGTAGGTAGCTACTTTCAGCAAGACACTCCATATACCAATTCTGAAATATTAAATATGATACAAAAAATGTATGATCGTTGATTTATTAGCCGAAATACCGTCATAATATACTCTTTAAGATCCTGCAACTTCACTCCATGTGACTTCTTTTTGTGGCCTTATTTAAAAAACTTGATTTTTTAGTAATGCTAAAATAACCTCAATGAGTTGGGTCAGGTCAGTAACGGAAATGTTCAAAGAATCCGCAAATATCTTGAAATCAATGGCCGATTATTGGTTATAAACCTTATTTCCTTCTTGAAGTTTATTTTTTCGTTTATAACACTACAAGCGCTTTTAATTTAATCTCATTAAAGTGCTGAACGATCGATGCGTTAAACTAAAAGTGAGTTAGGTTTAGATGTCAAATTAATAACTGTCACTTTGATTAGACGGTAAAAGTACGTTCACAGTTCAAAGTAACATTCATGGCAAGCTTTGACACCAAATTGAAAAAAACACTCATTATATAGAACAAGGAACAAATTAATAATTTGAAAAGCCGAATTCAATATAGATTATTATTAATAAATTTATTTAATTAAGAAAACAAATAAATTGTTTATGTTAATTAACTAAAAATTGATTATGTGACAGACTTTTTGGTCTTTCCTATCAATTTAATGTAAATTGTGTTAATAGAATAAATTTATTCTATTACCAAAAAATATTTAAAGTTATATAGAGTTTTCCAAGATCAGACTAATTTTTTTTTTTTTTATAAAATTATCTTGATTAATTTTTATTTTATTATTTGTTATATTAATTGCGCAATAATTGTATAAATAATGGTTTTGAGTTTGCAATAACTACATTTTTTTTTCATTTAAAAACTTATAAAAAAGTTTAGCATTTTTGCTATCATTTACAAACTTCTAATGTTTTCTAAATAGTAAGAGGAAGTTTCGATCATGCCTGATTTTAATTTTCTAATTTTTAAGTTTTCTTTGTGAAAAAATTTTTATTTTCAATTTTTCGTTATCAAAAATTGGTTTTTTTAATTAGAAAATTTCTTAGTTGTTTCAAATGAAAAACCTCTTAGTTTTTTTAAACCATTATCAGCGGCTAAGTAATGAAAAACCAAATGTTACAAAAAAATTTAAAATTTTTTTACAAAAAAATTTAAAATATTTTTGGCTATTTATGATAAACCGCCAGAAATGATTATTTGAGGTTAAATTGTTATGGCATAAGCAATGAAAAACCAAATGTTACAAAAAATTTTTTTTGGCTATTTATGAAAAATAGCCAGAAATGATTATTTGAGGTTAAATTGTTATGGCATGAGCAATGAAAAACCAAATGTTACAAAAAAAATTTTTTGGCTATTTATAAAAAATAGCCAGAAATGATTATTTGAGGTTAAATTGTTATGGCATAAGCAATGAAAAACCAAATGTTACAAAAAATTTTTTTTGGCTATTTATGATAAACAGCCAGAAATGATTATTTGAGGTTAAATTGTTATGGCATAAGCAATGAAAAACCAAATGTTACAAAAAAAACTTTTCGGCTATTTATAAAAAATAGCCAGAAATGATTATTTGAGGTTAAATTGTTATGGCATAAGCAAGAAAACCAAATTTTACAAAAAAAATTTTTTGGCTATTTATAAAAAATAGCCAGAAATGATTATTTGAGGTTAAATTGTTATGGCATGAGCAATGAAAAACCAAATGTTACAAAAAATTTTTTTTGGCTATTTATGAAAAATAGCCAGAAATGATTATTTGAGGTTAAATTGTTATGGCATGAGCAATGAAAAACCAAATGTTACAAAAAAAATTTTTTGGCTATTTATAAAAAATAGCCAGAAATGATTATTTGAGGTTAAATTGTTATGGCATAAGCAATGAAAAACCAAATGTTACAAAAAATTTTTTTTGGCTATTTATGATAAACAGCCAGAAATGATTATTTGAGGTTAAATTGTTATGGCATAAGCAATGAAAAACCAAATGTTACAAAAAAAACTTTTGGGCTATTTATAAAAAATAGCCAGAAATGATTATTTGAGGTTAAATTGTTATGGCATAAGCAATAAAACCAAATTTTACAAAAAAAATTTTTCGGCTATTTATAAAAAATAGCCAGAAAT
The DNA here is from genome assembly GCA_947359425.1 of Lagria hirta. NCBI lineage: Eukaryota > Metazoa > Arthropoda > Insecta > Coleoptera > Tenebrionidae > Lagria > Lagria hirta. The sequence goes on from OX375794.1 coordinate 50,381,905, forward strand.
GATTATTTGAGGTTAAATTGTTATGGCATAAGCAATGAAAAACCAAATGTTACAAAAAATTTTTTTTGGCTATTTATGAAAAATAGCCAGAAATGATTATTTGAGGTTAAATTGTTATGGCATGAGCAATGAAAAACCAAATGTTACAAAAAAATTTTTTTGGCTATTTATAAAAAATAGCCAGAAATGATTATTTGAGGTTAAATTGTTATGACATAAGCAATGAAAAACCAAATGTTACAAAAAATTTTTTTTGGCTATTTATGATAAACAGCCAGAAATGATTATTTGAGGTTAAATTGTTATGGCATAAGCAATGAAAAACCAAATGTTACAAAAAAAACTTTTCGGCTATTTATAAAAAATAGCCAGAAATGATTATTTGAGGTTAAATTGTTATGGCATAAGCAAGAAAACCAAATTTTACAAAAAAAATTTTTTGGCTATTTATAAAAAATAGCCAGAAATGATTATTTGAGGTTAAATTGTTATGGCATGAGCAATGAAAAACCAAATGTTACAAAAAAAATTTTTTGGCTATTTATAAAAAATAGCCAGAAATGATTATTTGAGGTTAAATTGTTATGGCATAAGCAATGAAAAACCAAATGTTACAAAAAATTTTTTTTGGCTATTTATGATAAACAGCCAGAAATGATTATTTGAGGTTAAATTGTTATGGCATAAGCAATGAAAAACCAAATGTTACAAAAAAAACTTTTCGGCTATTTATAAAAAATAGCCAGAAATGATTATTTGAGGTTAAATTGTTATGGCATAAGCAAGAAAACCAAATTTTACAAAAAAAATTTTTCGGCTATTTATAAAAAATAGCCAGAAATGATTATTTGAGGTTAAATTGTTATGGCATAAGCAATGAAAAACCAAATGTTACAAAAAAAACTTTTCGGCTATTTATAAAAAATAGCCAGAAATGATTATTTGAGGTTAAATTGTTATGGCATAAGCAAGAAAACCAAATTTTACAAAAAAAATTTTTTGGCTATTTATAAAAAATAGCCAGAAATGATTATTTGAGGTTAAATTGTTATGGCATAAGCAATGAAAAACCAAATGTTACAAAAAAGTTTTTAGGCTATTTATGAAAAATAGCCAGAAATGATTATTTGAGGTTAAATTGTTATGGCATGAGCAATGAAAAACCAAATGTTACAAAAAAAACTTTTGGGCTATTTATAAAAAATAGCCAGAAATGATTATTTGAGGTTAAATTGTTATGGCATAAGCAATAAAACCAAATTTTACAAAAAAAATTTTTCGGCTATTTATAAAAAATAGCCAGAAATGATTATTTGAGGTTAAATTGTTATGGCATAAGCAATGAAAAACCAAATGTTACAAAAAATTTTTTTTGGCTATTTATGAAAAATAGCCAGAAATGATTATTTGAGGTTAAATTGTTATGGCATGAGCAATGAAAAACCAAATGTTACAAAAAAAATTTTTTGGCTATTTATAAAAAATAGCCAGAAATGATTATTTGAGGTTAAATTGTTATGACATAAGCAATGAAAAACCAAATGTTACAAAAAATTTTTTTTGGCTATTTATGATAAACAGCCAGAAATGATTATTTGAGGTTAAATTGTTATGGCATAAGCAATGAAAAACCAAATGTTACAAAAAAAACTTTTCGGCTATTTATAAAAAATAGCCAGAAATGATTATTTGAGGTTAAATTGTTATGGCATAAGCAATAAAACCAAATTTTACAAAAAAAATTTTTCGGCTATTTATAAAAATAGCCAGAAATGATTATTTGAGGTTAAATTATTATGGCATAAGCAATGAAAAACCAAATGTTACAAAAAAATTTTTTTTATTATTTATGAAAACTAGCCAGAAATGATTATTTGAGGTTAAATTGTTATGGCATAAGCAATGAAAAACCAAATGTTACAAAAAAAATTTTTTGGCTATTTATGAAAAATAGCCAGAAAGGATTATTTGAGGTTAAATTGTTATAGCATAAGCAATGGAAAACCAAATGTTACAAAAAAAATTTTTTGGCTATCTATGAAAAATAGCCAGAAATGATTATTTGAGGTTAAATTGTTATGGCATAATCCAAATTTGTTTTTTTTATTATTAAAGGCATTGAATTTTTTTTTACACAGCTTCTTTCGGGGGTAGATTTTTTCTGCACCATCTTGTTAATTAAGAGCTTTTGAATAAAGCAGCAATCATTTATCTATTTTATTCATTCCACTTAGGAGGAGCAATCTTTGCGGCACTCTTGCATTCAGTGACCCTTACAATCCGAATTAAAGTAGTTAATTAAAATGTTTCGGTTACCGACCGCAAAGGGTCATCGTTATCCTTATAAATTACCTTGTCTTCGTTCTAGACCTTATCTTAAAACTCGGTAAATAATTGCTCTCTTAATTTCTAAACAAGCATCTCCACAAAGTGAGACATTTCCTAAAAACACTTGTTTATCTCTAATATATTTACCGCTAACCCACAACAACAACAACGTTTCTCTTTTAGTTACAGCAGAGGTAAGGGCCCTTTAAATATAATTATCACACTTAAGAAGCTGCATCGACCCAAAATAGACCCTCTATTAACGACTCACCTATCAGTTTTAAAATAGAGGTCAAGGATTTGACTCTTTGTTTGTTTATTCTAAGAAGCGTGAAGCTGATGAATTTTGATGATTCAACGGTTTACATTTTTTATCAACAAATTTTACGGTTTTTAAAGCAACTGTACAACATTTTTGGGTGTAGTCGTACGAGATCATTTTTGTTTTTATAATTTGAGGTTTTAAGCATGAACTATTTTCTAAGTTCGTCATAATTATAAATGTTTGATTTGCTAAATTATCATATTAATCATTTTAATCACATCAATGTGTTCTCACTCTTGGAATAACCCCCCAGATAGTGAGCTGTGCAATGAGTATAAAGGAACCGGAAATACCAGGGTCATTCCGTATACTCGCCCTGACTACCTGTCTAATCTCTTAATAATTCCCGGATTTGACAGCGAGTCGAGCACAAAGCATAAACTTATCATGCGTCATAATTACATGAGCGTGATTTATCATTTAATACCTGCCACATGTTCATGAACCCAACTCCACTTTCCATACCTTTTCAATATAATCAAACCAATAATATTATCTTGCACTATAAGTGCATCAAACGCTCAATGAGAATACCTCACCTCATTATTTTTATTGCATCAAACTTATTGCTTGAAATAGAATCAAATGAGGACAACGTTGATAAAATCAAGTTGAACCAACTAGGTAAACGTACTTTCATTTAAACAATCAACCAATACTGTCAACCGTAACCGAAATGTAATTTTCAAGACAATTTGTCTTCTACAATGGCTAAGCTTATTTGGAGAATTGAGGTAAAATATATCGAGCATGGCACATAGAAAATAATATTTTACAAAATTGCGCTAATATTTGCTTAACGACTTTGTAAGTGAATGTTTTAAATATGTAAATATTAACCTTTCTTTCTGCCTTCTAAAGGTTTTGACTTTATCCTCTTTGGGGACAATTATGTAAATCTCTCATCTACCTAAGAAAATTATTTTTTTCTTGAATAAATTGAATTTGAAATTTGCAAAATTTGAATAATATTAATATTAATTAAGCACTGTTGTGGTTTTAGAATAGTAGGTCTACACTCATCTTTGCTTAAACAGTACCTATTTGTAGACAAATTTGCAAAACTGAACGTATACTGGCCTAAAGTACTCAGAAAAATCATATTTATCTTATCTTGTCATAATCTGTGGCTTTGATTTGGCGGGTAATTTAAATTTTGACATTCAATCAGCAAGGCACTTAGAAGTTTATTTTTATATTGTTCATTTAACTACAACCACTCTACTAAAGTTTTTTATTTTGATACTAAACAGTATTTACTGTCAAAATTTAGCGTGATACATTTTTTTTGTTGTTGATAGTATTATGGCGTCGTCAAAGTTTACACGACACGCCTGTATCTGCGTATGAACTAATCAAAAAATGGACATACGTTTAAAATTTCATAGCAGAAGTGGTATGCTACACTGTTGGTGTAGCAAGTGCTTTTTGTATTTAATTACTTTAATAATTAAAATATTTAACTTTTGCTAAGACAATTTATTTCAAGACAAAATTTTATAGACTCAGAAATGTTTTTTGCTCATTACAACTCATTAGCACATTTAAATTAATCAAACGTGTGCAAATAAATTTGCTCTGACTGAGATGAGCTTATATTTGTCTAAGTAGGTACTTATTATTCATGTAAAATCTATCAATAGCTTTTTACATCAAAACGGTAAAAAACTGTACTTGAATTTGGGTAATTGTTTGTTACTTTAATTTTAGTTAAACTAAGTACATAATTACATTTTTGTGATTGCAATTAGAAACTTTAAGCAGTTTTTTAAAAAGTTTGAAAAGTTACGCAGACGGAGAAGTAGACGAATAAGTGGAACGTATCTAGCAGTATTATTCTTGAACCGCTGAACAGACATAGTTATAAATAAAAAACAAAAGTATATATTTTTTAATTTGTTTTACGCATTATTTGTCTTACTTGTAATCTTCTTTTGCTATTTCATCAGCTTTTTTGTATCATAATAGTCTAGTTATGGTAAAAAAATATCTAAACAAAAAACATAAAAAACGGTTGCCTTTGGCAACCTTATTTGGTTTTTGTTAAAAAAATTTATATCACATTTTCTTTATTATATATTTTTTTTCTTTTTTTTTATTTTTTTTATTTTTATATTAAATATACTACTATAATTTTTAAAAATAATATTACTATTTATTATTATTTTAAATAATTTTTTTCACTTATTATGTATATATTTTTTATTTATTCCTTCTTTTGCTTCCAATACTCTCCCATATTTTTGCTTACCATACTTTCTTATATGTAAGATGCTGTCTTCGGCAACAATAAAACAACAATATTTCTTTTTTATTAAAAAAAATTGCATTACATTTTATTTAATATACTTAATATTTATTCTTTTTTTTTTTTAATTTTTTTCTTTCTTTCCCTTCTCTTTAATCTCTTCTAAAGCAAGTCTATTATTATTTTTTTTTCGAAATTAAAATTGTTATTTTATATATTTGTTGTGGTTTCTATTATTATATTTTTTTATTTATTCCCCCTTTTGCTTGCTTACTTTACTCTCTTATATATATATAAGGTTGCCTTAGGCAACAATAAAACAACCATATTTTATTTTTATTAAAAAAGTTTGTATTACATTTTATTAATTATATACTTTATTCTTTCTTTCTTTCTTTCTTTTTCTATTTGTTTTTTTTTTCTAATTTTCTTAATTTTTTCCTATTTTCCATTTAATTTTTCTAAAATATGTAATCATTTAATTACAATTATACATAATCTAAAGAAAAAATCAAAAAAAAATTATTTATATTTTAGTTATATATTATATCAAATTCAAAAAAACAACCACTCTATAGAAATTTGTACATTAAAATTGACAGAAAAACGTTTTATATTTTATGTTAGTTATAAAATATAAATCATTAATATTAAGTGATCACTTTGTATTTTTTAATTGATTATGTCAACAATAATAATTGACAATTGACATTGTATTTTTTTTAAATATTTAATTGTTTATTTAAAAATATAAAAATAAGTACGTACGATTGGAGAAAAAAATATATATTCTGTATAGATACTTTTCGAAAAGGCCTCAAACACAACTTAACCTCACTTTTCGTATACACAATTATAATTTTCCGGCAACCACAGTTCTATATCTTATATAATATAATCAAAAAGGCTCTTCTAGTCATTCATATTATATTCCCATATTATAATAAAGGAAATAATTTATTATTTTAATAAAACAATTTTAAATTGTCAAAAAGTTTTTTAGGCTTTGAATAAAATAGTGGAAAAGAATTTTGAGTAAAATTCTGCGATAAGTTAGATAGATGCCTCAAAAAGTCAAAAAGACCTTAAAATTTTAATTATTGTCAAATTCCAACTAGAATAGTTTTTGAAAAATTATATTTGTCAAAGAACTATAAAAAGACCTTTTTTATAGATCGTTTTCAACTAAAAAGTTGAAATTACAAAAAGAAAGATGACAGATCAACACTTGTATATAAATAAAATTAAAACAAAAGTGACAGATTTCCTGCGCCCTGCTCACTGATGAGGGCTACTGAGCCCAAAACATCGTTTGATTCAGTTAAAATTTTTCCATAACGTATATAATTATGAATTTATGTTGTGAAATTAATTAATGCTGTAAATTATTAATATTAGGTAAATATATTCCTCTATAATCACGTAGTCTCCCGGAAACAACGCATAACATAATCCGGAATTTTGTCATTTAGAGTAAATGTATAAACAATAGCAAATCCCATTAAGCTCAACCTGCAAGCCCAGAGGGGCTGCTTAATTTGCACCTAATTTTGATTAGCAAACGCAGCACCTAATCTAATCCAATAGAACGTTACGTAATTAATTCAAATAAGCAAATTTATTTAAGAAAATATTCTAAATCGGTAATCATTTTGCCATAATTTGCGTTTTGAACACTCAACGAGATTAAGTGACTTTATGATTTGAATTTTCAGTGGTGTGGTAAAGTGCTTATTAATGTAAATGCTAAAATGTTTTGACTGTGCTGTGAATCTATAAATAATAAACCAAACTTTTTTTTTTGATTATTTAGTGGTTTAGAATGTGTATCAGCTTGTAATCAGAAGTGGGATAGATAAACGTAATGTAAATATAGTAATAAAGCATGCAATCACGTTGTACTGGTATTTATCCAAATTGCACACTTTCTATCTTTTTGTGCAATTTTTTTAGATATATATATATATATATATATATATATATATATATATATATATATATATTTATTTTTTTTCTTAATAACTCTATAGTTTGAGTGTAAGCAGGTTTAGAACTGTTACAATTTTCCCATAGCGCTTGCGTCTAGTGAACTACGCAAATGTAACTTGTTCAATCTACAATGTATGAACTGTAGAAATAATTAACTTTTAATGCTTTTTTTAGCATTTTCTTCATATTATTATTATGATTATTTGGATTTGGTATAAATTTCTACTAAGTTATAAAATATTTTAGAATTCTGTTTTTTAATTAGATCTGTACACTTCTTCCTTACTTTAAGCATTAATAATCATATTCTTGCTAGTTTTACTTACAGTTGCAGAACCATAAAAAGCTTAATGAATCTCCTTGAAATGTAATGCACTTGAAAGATAAAGAGAAGTGAATAATAAGTTTTAAAAATGGAAATAAATTTAAGTTAATTTTATAAAATTGTAAAATTTTTCAAAACTAACAATTCATAAGCTTTTTTGCAATAGATAAAAGCAGTATAGATGTTACGTTATTATTTTTATTATTATTATTGTTTTTTTTCCGGAAATTGTTTACAAGTAAGCTATAATGATAAGCTTTTGACCCGTACTTAAGTGTTCCGATTTCATTACATTTAAACAGTAAGGACAATTTATCTTTAAAGTTATTACTAGTATTTCCTGTAATTATTTGCTTGAGTTACTTTTAATGCTATTATTTTTCTCTTGACTTCTCGTCAAAGCCGGAAGTGCGGCACCCTAATTTGATCTAAGTATATTTGGAAAATTAATAAAGTCTTCTGTTAATAATGACATTTAATTGTGAAAAGCCGCAGCAGCTTGATTTTTTAATGATTGAATTTTGTTTTTTCCATCTTTTTCTCTTGTTTTGTTGATTTTTTATTTATTATTTGCATCTATCTTACTCGGAGTCATATCTTTCAATATTTTTATTATATTGAATTATATTTTTATTTTTTCTAATTTGTTTTCTTTTTGCACGTTTTGGTAATTGTTTGATGCTATCGCTTTTACATAATCGTTTCTTTTTTCTATTTTTCTATCATTCATATTTTTATCTTTATTCCTTAACATTTGTTTTTTCTGTTTTTTTTTCTATTCCAGCATTAAGTTTTTTTGCATCAACATATTTGTGTTTGTTTTTATTTATTTTAGTTTTTTTATATAATGTCTTTATTATCTATCTCTGTTAAAATATTAATACCTTTTTTTTTTAATACTTGTTATTTTATGCATTGTGTTTATGGTTTTTTATGCATTTTTGCTCATTTTACTTTTCTCATTCCTACATTATCATATAATTTTTTTCTTAAAGTTTGTCTCTGGTTTTGTTGTTTTTTTTTTTATGATTTGCATCTATCTGACTCGGCTTCATGTCTTTTATTTTTTTTTTCTCCTTGCACGTTTTGGAAATTGTTTGATGTTTTTACTTAATCTTTACTTTTTTCTATTTTTCTATCATACATATTTTTATCCTTATTCTTTAACATTTGTTTTTTCTGTTCTTTACTTGTTTTTTTTCTATTGCAGCATTAAGTTTTTTCGCATCAACATATTTGTGTTTGTTTTTATTTATTTTAGTTTTTTTATATACATAATGTCTTCATTATCTATCTCTGTTAAAATATTAATACCTTTTTTTTTAATACTTGTTATTTTATGCATTGTGTTTATGGTTTTTTATGCATTTTTGCTCATTTTGCTTTTCTCATTCTTACAATATCATATGATTTTTTTCTTAAAGTTTGTCTCTGGTTTTGTTGATTTTTTTTATTATTTGCATTTATCTGACTCGGTTTCATACCTTTCAATATTTTTTTTTCTCTTTGTACGTTTTGGTAATTGTTTGATGATTTTACTTAATCGTTACTTTTTTCTATTTTTCTATCATACATATTTTTATCTTTATTCCTTGACAATTATTTTTTCTGTTCTTTACTTTTCTATTCCATCAACACATTTGCGTTTATTTTTTTTTATTTTAGTTGTTTTTATATAATGTTTTTATTATCTATCTCTGTTAAAATATTAATATCTTTTTTTAAATACTTGTTATTTGATGCATTGTTTTTGTTGTTTTTTATGCATTTTTGCTCATTTTGCTTTTGTCATCCTTATAATATCGAATTATTTTTTTCTTAAACTTTTTCTCTTGTTTTGTTTAATTTTTTTAATTATTTGCATTTACGTGACTCTGTTTTACACTTTTCAATATTTCTATTTTTTCTAATTTGCTTTTATTTCTTGTTTGCATTCTTTTCTCAATTGTTTAATGTTTCTCTTCTTTTTCTGTACATTTTGAATTTTTTTTCTCCAATAGCTGGTTTTTATGTTATCGGTTTTACATATATGTTTTGTTATTTTTCTTGTATTTTTGATGTTTTTTCTTCTGAGGTAATCTAGTAATTTTTGAGCTATCACATTTTTATTCGTTTCTCCTGTATCTTAAACACTATTTCTATTTTTATTTTATTTGTATTTTTTTCATTAATTTTTGTTGTTCTAATCTTATTTTTTCAATAACTTTTGTAATTTTTTATTTGTGTCGATTAATAATCTTATTTTACCATGTCTGGCACTTTTTTCTGTCTTTTATGTGATCTTCTATTTTTGCTTTTTTTACTAGTCATGTCATTTTTTTTTAACTTTTATTTTTGTAGTTTTTTTTATCTAGCCTGTCCAAACATTGCACACATTTTGTTTTTTTTTATTCTGTCTCTAAAATATTGTTTAGTATCTATACATTTTCTGTTGTACCAAACTTTAATGTTAAGTAAAACTAAAAAAAACTAGAAAATATAAGATTCTATCTATTATCTATCTTTTTTTCCTCTGTGTTTTTTTTAATACTTGTTATTTTATGCATTGTTTTTGTTGTTTATTGTGCATTTTCGCTTATTTTGCTTTTGTCATCCTTATAATATCAAATTATTTTTATCTTAAACTTTTTCTCATGTTTTGTTAAATTTTTTTTTTGATTTTTTTAATTATTTGCATCTACCTGATTCTGTTTTACATTTTTCAATATTTCTATTTTTTCTAATTTGCTTTTATTTCTTGTTTGCACTCTTTTCTCAATTGTTTAATGTTTCTTTTATTTTTCTGTAAATTTTGAAATTTGTTTTCTAATAGTTGTTTTTTGTGTTATCGGTTTTATATATATATTTTGTTATTTTTCTTGTATTTTTGATGTTTTTTCTTCTGGGGTAATCTAGTAATTTATGAGCTATCACATTTTTAATCGTTTCTCCTGTATCTTAAACACTATTTCTATTTTTAGTTTATTTGCATTTTTTTCATTAATTTTTGTTGTTCTAATCTTATTGTTTTAATAACTTTTGTGATTTTTTATTTGTGTCAATTAATAATCTTATTTTAACATGTCTGGCCCTTTTTTCTGTCTTTTATGTGATCTTCTATTTTTGCTTTTTTTTACTATTCATGTAATTTTTTTTTAACTTTTATTTTTGTAGTTTTTTTTTATTTAGCCTGTCGAAACATTGCACACATTTTTCTTTTTTTTATTCTTCTTCTAAAATATTGTTTAGTATCTATACATTTTCTGTTGTACCAAACTTTTTTAATTTAATGTTTAGTAAAACTAAAAAAACTTTTTGAAAAATTATTTTTTTATCTAAATTGGTCATTAATTTTCTGTTTTGTTTTTCTGTTTATTTTTTTCTAATAGAATGTGATCCAATTTTGCCTCTAATTTAAAACTACAATATTTACTTTTTTGCATGCTCTCGGTGTTGTTACTCTGTAATCTATATCTCTTTCTGTGTTTTTCTTAATAATATGTTTTTTCTAATTAATTTTTCTATTTGTATTCATTATTACACTTTTTTTTTTTAATCATTTTTATCATATCTCATTTTTCTTTTCTTTACTTGTTAAATTTTTCTGTTTTTTTTTATTTTAGTTTTTTTTATATAATGTCTATCATCTATTATTTTTTAAAAATTATTACTACTTTTTTCTCTTTCTATCTTTGCATTATGTTTCTTTTTGTTGTTTTTTATGCAATTTATTGCTCTCTGTAATTCTTACTATATCAAATTGTTTTAGATATTTTTTTTTTCATTTATTATTAACCCTAATTTCAAACTATTATTAACAAATATCAATAAAAACTAATCTTTTAAACAACTGTTTATCTAAAATAACCGTCTTGGAAACATATGACGCATTTTCCAAAAAACAGTAAAATCGCTTTTCTCGGATTCTTAGAAAAGAAAAGAAAAAATCTGAGATGAAAAATAAATTGTTTCTCTTTTGGTCACATTCAGACAATTTGGGTAAGTATAAACTTTTTCACTTCAAAAATTATGAAAAAACAGTGTAGCACAAAGGTTTTCAGCCCTAATTTCCCAAAACAATCAATGATTAATCGAGTCTGAAATTCTATAGCAAAAAATCAAAATAAAGGGAAAATTTCCAAGTCAATTAATTTATGAGAAAATAGAAAACAATAGAGTCTAGACAGCAGAAAATGTCAACGCGCATATTAGATGGAAATATTCGTAGAAACTGTATTTCAATTTGTGTAATTGTTTGTTACAGTTGCTTACCTTAATTTTTTATAGCGATAAGACTCATTATTTTGATGCAATTAATTAATTAGATGTTTGTGAGCACTACAAAAGTGTAAGAGTTGAACAAAGTAATTATATTTTTATGGCTGCAATTACAAATCTTAAGATTATCATATGCACCGCAACTTGTTGGTCTATTGTGCTCCTCTTTCTTGAGCTGTTTGAGGTATGTCTGAGTTTATAGCTCTCCATCCAACTCCCAAGCTCAGCAGCTGGGATGGTTTTAAGTGTTTTTTACGTTGGTTTTTAATGGCGACACATTCTGTAACCAGTTGTTCCAGAATTTCCACTTCATTTCTGCAAAATCTGCATTTGTCATATCTTCTAGGCCAAGCCTGCCTCGTCGTGTGCTTTCCTAGACGACAGTGACCGGTAAGGAAGCCTAGGAGGATCCGAAGTCTATTTTTAGTAAGATTGCATAGTCAAATTCTTTAAGAAATTTCTTAGAATGTTTCAAACCGGGAAGATTAAGGCAACTTTAGGATCTGTCTGTCTCTTCCTTTATTTCGAATCTTTTCCTGTAGGTGTGCTGTGCAGAATGGTTCTGGCCCTACAAAGGATGTTATTGCGACCTCTCTTGCAAGCTTATCAGTTTTCTTGTTCCCCTCTGTTCCCGAGTGCATGAGTATCCAAATGAGGAAAACATTGTTATTTTTCCCCAGTTTTCTTAACTTGCCTCGACATTCCCATGTCATTCTAGAACACCTAGTGATCTTATGGCTGCTTGACTGTCAGTTTGAATTGCAATTTTACACTTTGGATAGTTTCTTTCTAAGTTAAATTCTACAGATCTTCTGATTACAGATCTTCTGTATTTTGGCTCGAAAGATGTTTGGGTATGTTCCCATTGATTCTGAGTATGTGGTTTTGAGACTGACTGCTCTTGCTTCCGTCTCATGGTTCCAAACATCCTAGTCTTTGAACCTTGGCAATGATTTTTCTTGTGGTTACTTGTTCTGCTTGGCTATTGTACCATAGGTTATGATAGGTTCATCGCAGTATCTTTGGCTTGCATCTCCATGTTTTACCTGCTAGATTTCTGCAGATCATAAACGCTTTGGTGGCTGTCCTAGTTGTTTTTTCTACGTGATTGTTCCATATAACCTTATTGTCTAGATCAATTTTTTGATATTCTCTGAGTTTTCTTTTCCAAGTAAATGGTACAATGTTGATACTCAACTCATCACTGCTCGGTACAAAGAAGTGGAACAGCAAGTGAGACGTATCCAACAGTACTATTCTTCAGCCGCTGAAGAGATATAGTATTAAGTCAAAAACAAAAGTAAAAGTTTTGTAATTGACTTCTGCATTTTTGGTTTTACTCGTAATCATATCTTGCTATTTTGTCAACTTTTCTTTCTTCTTTTCTTCTCTTTTCTTTTTTACAATTTTTTAAACGGAGATGGCACGAAGACAAAGATCAAACGTTTTAGCAAAGCAGCAAGAAAGACAGAACAAAAAACAACAGCAAAAGCCGAAAAAACCTATTGAATCAAAACAGTAGTGGTGGAAGGTAGAAGCAAGACAATAGGTAGACAGAACAGAAGCATTAAGTGAAAACAAGTACAATAATAGGTACTACTCAGATCCCAGAATAGTTGACTAGATCCTTTAAAAGAAAAAATGATATAGAGAAAGAAGATGATACCAAGATTTAAATGCGAAAATGAAGAATGAGAAAAAAAAATTTAGGTGGAGAAAATGAAAGAAAATGTAGGATGTGTGGAAAAGAGAGAGAAGCCTTAGAACACATGTTTAAAGGTAAAAAAAACCAGTTGGAAATAAAACAAAATGAAAAGAAAGAAAGAAGGAATAGAATGCATAAAAATGATAATGAGAGGAAAAAATTGAACAAAATAGTAGATGAAGTAGAATCACTGAAGAAAAAAAACGATATAAACGATATATATAATAACGATATGAAAAAAGATCTGTCAAATAATGTCCAAACTACAAAAAAAACATATAAAGAATATAATTTTGTAACATTTGTAACATTATTGAACAACTTGTGGTAAACTATTAAACTATTCAGCTAAGATTGTGCAAGTATTTAATCTTCCCAGCTTTAAAGACGATAGTTACCCTTAAGCAGCCTTCCCAGCAAAATGTTTTTCTCTTAAAGAGACCGCAGCAAAAACGGATTAAGCCAACAAAATGAGAACGGGAGCAGAATCTAAATATTTGACCACACAAACTGGCGCAGTGAGTAGGTAGTAGGTATTATGCTTTCAACCAGATTCAAAATTCAATGATCTGATACTTTGAAAGCGTGTCACTGTTTGCGTTTAGCATCGAAAACATGCAAACTCAGCTTGTACATGAGTTTTAACAAATGAGAATTTTTCAAGTATGATCAGAGCTATTTTTTTTTTTATGTTTGTTTTTCATTAATTGCAAAATGCATTAACATATTTTGCCCAGGGCTGTATTGATTGGACACAACAGCACAGCATCTGTATCTCGCCATTTCTGACGTTGTCAAAGTTCTATTGTGATTAATGAGTTATGTATTTTAAGATAGATATCCATTCAATTTACCATGAGTAGATACATGTTTTTAGTTAAATAATAATAAATATATATATATATTTATATATATATATATATATACATATTTACTTTTAACACCAATAGTCTGATTTGATAAATGTTTCTTTTAAGAACTGAATCAGTTATTTATTACTTAAAAGTTAAAACTTTTTATTATTTATTTTCAATTTTTTATGTTTTGCCTGTTCCTTTTCTTGTCCACCTTTTTGTCTCTATTCCTTTCTTACTCTCTTTTTGTCTTCTGTTTTTTTGTGTTTTTTTTTGTTCAACTGTTCTCTCTTCTTTTATTTTTTCTTCTTTTTTATGTTCGATTTTGTCTTTTCTAGTTTTGAGAGTCTTCTTATTTTGTTGTTTTGAACCTTCTTTTTTTCTACATCTTTTTCTCTTTTCTGCTTTATCTTCTTTTTTTTCTGTTTTCTTGTGTTTTTAACCTCTGCATCTTTTTCCCGTGTTTTTTCTTGTACTTTTTCTAATTTTTCTACCTCTTATCTTACCTCTCGTGTTTTTTTTTGTGCTTATTGTTATATTCAATGCTTTTTTTAACTTTCTTATTTTCTAAAACGTTTTTTCGAATTCTCCCTTCTACTTCATACATTTTCTTTTCTCCCAAATTGTCTTATACCTTATTTTAGCATTCTTTCCTTTTCTTCTTTCTTCTGCTATTAACTATCTTAAATTTTTTTTTTTTGTCTATAAATATGTTTTTCCTCATTTTCTTCTTAATTTTTTTTAATTACATTTTTTCCTCTTTCCACTTGTCTAGTTTGATGACCACCATCTTTATCTTATTTATCTTTTACATCTTCCTGACTTTCACTGCCACTTCTAGATTCTATGTCTTTTTAATTTCTTTTCTGTTTATCTTAACCATTTTTCTGTCAAGTCTATTTGACATCCGTTTGTTTTATCTATTTTTAAAAGACTTATATTTTATTCTTACCCCATTTTATTATAATTTTTTTTTTGCTGTTCTATTTCTTATTATTGATTTTTTTTGTTATTATTTTGGTTTTTGTTGTACTTTTATCTATGTTTTCTTTATTGTTTAAATTTCTATTTAGGGTTTTTATTAATTTATTTTTTTATTACTTTTTTTTTCTAAAATTTTATCTATGTAAATGTAAATTCTTCATCTTGTTAAACTTTTTTTTAAATTTTTTTCTGTTTGTTTTTGTTTTCCGTTTGCTAACTTATTATTTAGCTCTTCAAAAAATTGAACAAAAAAAACTTTTGAATAAATACTATTACAAATAGAAAACTATAAATAATAATATAATAGAATAAAATTAAAATTCTGCTATGAATTTCGAGCAAAAAAAATCCTAAAAATCAATTAGTTATTGATTAAATTTAAAAATTAGAGATAGTTATTGTATAATAACACAAAATAATAACTTGTTTGAGAAAAAAAAGTTAATATTAATTTTTGACAAAAAAAAAACAAATTTCTTAATAAAACAAGCGTTGTAACACAATTATTTTATTAAAAAACATTTTTTTAAAACTAATATTGTTGACAATTATGAAATTTATAAAAAATCTTATGAGCAAAGTTTGTTTATAAACTTTTTTTAAGCAATCAAACTTATTTAATTAGTAAAAACTTTAAAACTTTATTGCTTCGTTAAACATTCTTGTATTTTCATTTTTCAATTAGTTAATGAAAAAATTAAGTACTAAAAGTTGCATTCTTTTTCAGATTACTTGAAGAATTATTTTCTCAAGCTAATTTTAAAACTCTACAAAAATACAAGGTTGCCGTGTTAGTGGACGCTGAATAGCTGCAATCTGTTTATGGCTTACTTCAAAACTAAATATACTGTATATTCTGCTAGCGCTGCTAATGAGGAAACCTTGAACTAGATGTGTATATTTTGTATACACTTTGCAGCTTTTCAGCGTCCACCCAATAATTTTTCCAGACATGAACCGTTCAAGGAAGAAAACTGTTATTGCAAATATAAATAACCAAGTTTTAGTCATTTATGAAAAAAAATAGTAGATTGTCATAAGACATTGCAGAAATCAGAAATACATTGAAAACTTTTCAGCGTCCGTATATGAACGCTGAATGGCTGCAGACGCTGAATCATCCGTAATTTTCATATGTATGGACGCTGAAAAGGTAGCAAGTTATATATATATATCTATATTTAAGCGTATCATATATATATATATATATATTTAAGCGTATTATATATATATATATATATATATATATTATATATATATAATAAGCGTATCAAAACCACGTAAAAATTATGAAAAACAACAGACCTAGTTTAAAGAAAGTGCTTTATTATTGACCAAGAGCAGTAATGAAACTTCTATTAAGGCCTAAGGTTAATAATGCAAATTAGTTTTACCAAATAGGTTACTGCAAACGGTTCAATAAAAGAAAATTGACGGAGCACAGTTTATTTTGTAAAGCCCACCAAATATTGACTATTAAAACAAAAACAAAAATAGTTATTTTTGTAAAAAATACAACGCGTTAGTTTAGAACCACAAAGATTTTGACAGAAACTAGTCACGTTATGGACCATTTCATCAAAACGAAATTCGGACATGTTTTGTGCTTATTAGGACTGATAGCGGAAATATTTCGTGTAGTTGCAGGCAGACTGACTCGACAACAAAAAATCGCGTATTATTTATTGTGGAATCTAAAGTCGCTTGGGTACTAGGCAGTACTTTTAGAGCCTGGCCGAATAAAGAGTGGCGTGAGTTCTACGTAAACAAAAGCGTAGTTTTTGTCTGGCTATGGGTGTTTGTAAATGTAGGGAGCGCAATAAATCAAAAAAAAAGTCGCAGTGCAGTATCCCTGCTAATCTTAATCTTTAATGTAGAATATATTTGGTTTAAAAAAACAAATTTATTTGAAATAAAAAATCTAAAGGCTCAGGCATGTTCTCAATTTATCACTTTTCATCACTGACAGTGGGGCTAAAAAGTATTCAGCTGTAATAGTTCAATTACTCAAGATGACTTGATGTAAATGCAATTACTTGATGTAAAACGGGTAAACCAAATAGCGACCTATTCCTTAGTTAACTTGGTTTGGCTTTGCGTTATCTCGCTTGCAACACCGAGCTTAACTTAGATGTTTCTATTGCCGTATAGGACATCAGGTCTTAAGCTAGACAGCTTCTGACGTTATAACATAGTGGTGGAGATGTCAGTTAAACGTCAAAATTAATTTTTTATTTTCAGTCTTAACGAATACGGTGCTTTAATACTTTTTATTAAATATTTAAAAATTCGGGGTACTCACTTTTACATGACAGATTTTCATGTTATTTATCACATTTTAATCAAATTATAAACCAAAAATATTGTTTTGATTAAATTCTAAAGGTGTAATGCAAAAGGTGTTTACTTCTAAATCACCCTTTTACTGTGACGTCACACTTAAAAACAATTGGTGCTTTAAAATGAAAAGTTATTGGTGCTTAAAAAAAGTTGAAAATAAATTTTTAATTTTTTTTTTAGGAAAATTTAAAAATTATTAAATAAACCGTAATTATTTTTAGACAAAAATTAGAATTATTTAATTTTTTTATTAAGCTATGTTTAGTTTCTGTCGTAATCTGTTCTTTCATGCATATTATTTGTACAAAATAATTTTGCACCTCTGCCAGGCGCCTCGTGACGGCTCCCATTTTTTTTTCTTATAAATTTGTTTGCTCACACTAACTGAGATTAAAGTATGACAAAAAAATTTGCGAAACAAATATAGAAAGCGTAAAAACAAGATTATAGATTATAAGCAAGAAAAAGTGGGTGTGAAAGTACCTAGACGCAATCTGTCTCTTGATTGGCTATAGGATCCTATTGATAACTTTACAGCCAATTAGAGAGCTAGTTCTTAGCGCGAAATATTTAAAACGCTTTTCTTACTCTGTAAACCGAGCATAGTTTTTGTTACACTCAAAATTTGCGAAACAAAAATAGAAAGCGTAAAAACAAGATTATAGATTATAAGCAAGAAAAAGTGGGTGTGAAAGTACCTAGACACAATCTGTCTCTTGATTGGCTATAGGATACTATTGATAACTTTACAGCCAATTAGAGAGCTAGTTCTTAGCGCGAAAAATTTTAAACGCTTTTCTTACTCTATAAACAGAGCATAGTATTTGTTACACTCATTATTTACTATTACATGTTATTATTATTAGTAAGACCAGTACGTGCAATAATCAATTATTAACTATCACGGAGCAATAGTAATTATTATTAAATTTCATTGTTCTAAAATTAATTTTTGTAATTAAAAAAAATTATAAATTAATGTTTAAAGCTTTAATGGCTAAACGGCAATTAGAACGTTTAATTTCTATATTGTAGCTGAGAATGAACAATGGAACATTTTAATTTAATGTGGTCACACATGCAACAATTGACTAATTACAAGAGGCCGCTAGTAACAGTCCTGCTATTGACATACAATTTTTGGGTTTTAAAACTATTTGAACAAACGTAGATGTTGAAATCGTTTTTGAATGATACATCAAACGTATTTGAACGCTGTTTGGTTTAGAATAATATTCTTTCATTAAAAAATCTGCATATAAATCTAACAGGTGTTTTTTAAAACAATCCTCTTAAAAAGAGAACAGAGGAAGTTATCGAAAGTGTAAGGCAAATAATGGAAGAAACGCCACCAACATCCTTACGTCGACTATCAAGTTCAATTATCAACCACCATTTGCCACAAATTAAAAAAAAAAAGAATATTTCCTTGTACAGTAGTATGAACAGCTATTTCAAAGCGTAGAATTATTAGGTCAATTTTTTTAATAAAACACTAACCGAGAAGAGATTTTATAGCCATTTTATAGCACAGTTTTACGACGATGAAATTGTGGACAGGTGCTTTCAGCAAGACGGTGCCACTTCACAAACGACTTACTAGACCTTAAATATGATACAAGAATTTTATGATCGTCAAGTTATCAGCCCAAAAGCGGCCGCTACTTACCCTTCAAGATCCTGCGACCTCTCTCTCTTTGTGACGCTCTGGCAACGCTCAACTAACTCATCCAGACAACCATAGTTGCCAAAATTGATAAAGGTAATAATAATTTTCAAATGTTTTTTTTTCTCATTAAAGAATATTTTTTCGTTTGTTACAACACAAGTGCTTTTAATTTAATTTCATTAACGTGTTGAACTATCGATTCATTAAATTAAAAGAGAGGTTAGATTAGGTTCAGATGTCAAATTAATAACTGTCACTCCGATTTGATGGTAAAGGTACGTTCAGAATTCAAAGTTAAATATTCATACCAATCTTTGACGCAAATTTAAAAAAAAACACCCTTATAAAGCTCAAAAAATAAAAAAAAATTGTAGTAGAATAACATGGCGGTAATTATTAATTGATTTAAGACAATAAAACTATATTATCGCAAAATAAATAGCTATTATGCAAAATATAAGCTTAAATTTATTATAAACAATATTTTTTTTTGTGATGAAATTAATAAAATAATAATTTTTTTATAATGTAAATTATATTGAGTAAAACAAAGAAAAACAAGAGCAAACGATACAAAATTTTTTATTTTTTTATATATTTTAATTATTGGGAAGTTGAAAAATATAACTCTCAAAACAATAAACATAAAACAAACCTCTTCTTTATGATATTAAAGGCTCAAACATTAAAGATTTTTTGTTGTCATTCCAAAAAATGTTTCAAATATATTTTTCAAAAAAAAATAAATATTTTTTTTGACCAAGTTTACTGTATTTTGTAATATTATTAAAAAAAACTAAAATTGCGTTTTTTATAGATATTGTTGTTCTAAATTCTTGTAATAATATTCATACTTTTAATAAAAAAATGTCAAAATATTTGCTGTTTTTGATAATCATTAATTTTACTTTTAGAATTTGTAAAAGGTGACATTTTTTATCTTATACCTATATCATTAAAAAATAATCTTGAGAATTTTAGACTTTTAGATTTATAAATTTTTGCAGAAATACAGAAAAAGCGTTATTATGTTTACGTCGTATTGCTCGAATGTTTATGAATGATAAATCTCAGAATTTAATCTTGCCTGGTCTTTTCAAAAAAGCTAATTTATTTATTGTGTTCAGCTTAAAACACAATTTTATTAATTTAATTCTTAAATTATTTTTTAAAAAACTAAGTAAACATTTTTTAAAATTATTTAGAACATTATATTGTTATTATCTTTACTTGTCAAAGTTTGAACCGAAACTGACTAAATTGTCAAATTATATATCTATTTTCGAATTGGAGTGTTTAATAAGATGATTAATGTTTATTAATTTGAAATCTTTCAAAAGCACTAGTTGTCTTATAAAATTATTTTTAAATTTTTAAAGATTGGTAGCTGTCAAAAAAATAATTACGTCAAATAGTTTTTTTACTTGCGTATTATTACTATTACTATATTAAACTCGCCTAGTTTTCCGAATTGTGGGTAGACCACATAGATTCTGTTTTTCTTGTAATATTAATTGTCTGTCAAAAATAAACCAAATTATGTCAAACAAATACTTTTAAATTAAGTTTTAAACCTTGTTGCTGTTACCAACCGCTAGCAACAAACTAACTGACCTGCTCTGACATGAGAAAAGTTTAGTTTCCGAATTTTGAGTAGAGCACAAATAATGATTACATTTTTTTCTTTCTTGTAATTTAAATTGTTTATCAAAAATAAAACCACGTATGTCAAACAGAAACTTTTAAATTGAATTTGAAACCTTATTGGTGTTACCAACCGCTAGCAACAAACTAACTGACCTGACCTCACGGACATCAATAAAAGTAATAATTAAAAAGTGGCAGGTTTCTGGGATTTTTGTCAGGTGGCTTTAATCCTGGAGGATATATCACTGTAAGATGACATTTTACTAATGTTAATCAAATATTTATTGTTTACATTACATTTTTAAAAGCGTTATATGTTTGCTCTAGTTAAGTGATCATCATCTAGTGTTTTTTGTTTATAACGTTCGTATTTTCTGTAGAATGATTTTAGTAATTAAACCAAAATGGGTGCGTTAGCACCGCTTTAATATTTAATATGGCGCCAGTTCTGCTCTACAAGGATCACTTTACGGGCTTAATACATTACGCATTACGTTTATAGGTTAGATGTCTATATACGTTCCACTTAATTCTCTCTCTTCGTAAACTATCATAAACTCTAGACGAGGTAATTTATTTGGAAATTTCTCTTTCGGGAGAAACTTTTTCACAAACTGCGTAATTTAGCGTCGGTTTTTCAGTTAAATCTGTCGAAAAACGGTAAAAACAGCCTTCCGACTTTTTAAAGCGCTCGTAAAGCAAGACACTTTATAAATGAATCAGAAGAAAGTCAGTCTTCTGCTGCTGTCTAAAAGTCTATTTACCTCATTTGCTTAAAGCTCTTCTTTATTTATTAACTCTCTGAACAAATAATGTAAAGGCTCTAGTGAAGTTTAGTTCTAATTAACCGTCACCGTTTTATAATCAAATTCTCTTTAAGGATTTGGAGCAAGTTTTACTTTGCCAAGTCTTAAATTAGTTTAAAAGAGCAAAAGCAAGCCATGAAATTGTAGGAAAACACGGAAAAATTACCGAAACGCGCCAGATTTTAGATGTGTAAACTTATTTATATAATAAAATTATAAAAAATTTAGGTTATTTGTGTCAAATCACGCCAATAAAGCAAGCGTGTTGGCTTTGGTCAATAACAGAGTAACTCGAGCGCGCCAGACTAGCATAAAAGTTTCTAAGACCTTCTTACGTACTTTTACTAAATATCAGTTTTAAAAATAAAAACGCAGACTATCAGATTAGTAAAGAAAAATCTATCTAAAGTAAATTAACTCAAATGCGGCAGATAATCTGCATTCTAATAATCTGACAATTTAAACGTAACCAAAAAAAATGGGAAGCTTGCCAAGCTGTTAAAGTACGTTACCTGTAGTAAACCAAGAGTGGTAAATTGTTTTTTTTTTGAAAAAAAATTAGCAAATTATAAAAATCATAAAATATAATACTTTGTAACACTTTTGACAAGCAGTATTTTGAATGAATTTGCTTTAATCTTTTTATAAAAATATGGATTAGACAGCATACGAAAATAAGAACAAAGTGGTTTTAGTTCTATAATTCAAATTTATTCCTAAAAATGAAGCTTTAACCTAAATTAGGAGATTAATTTAAACTTTTGAGGTTTTCTTCATGCTGGAAAGCTTATCTTTCGAAGACGATCAAAGCTAAAATTGTAAATACATAAAGCATGATTTAGTCGCAATATTTTAAATTAAACGAGTACAGTCTTAATAAAAAAATTAAAATTTTTTTTTAAGTTTAAATCAGCATAACACAGTTAAGTCTTAGTTTAAACGTTACTAACGTAAGTAACGCAGTGGTCAATATTTATTTTGGAATTTTTTGTGTTACTGTACCAGACTCTGTTTAAGTAACTTATTTTCGCGTATTTGAGCAAACTGAAAAAGGTACATATGGCGCCCGATGTGTCAAATTATCTTTAAAAAAACCATATTTATATTTATTATTTATCTATAATTTATTTTTTGCTGTCAGTTTTTAAATTGTAAGTTACGAAAAACATATAATGTTTTTAATAAGTCTGTTCTGTAGATCTGTTTTTTATACATTTTCTGAAGTCTGTAAGTCATCCCCGCATCCATATAAATTAAAAAACTTTGTGAGAATTTTGTGTCTCAGAAACATCTTAGCTACAAAACACAAAAGGCTTTTTTGCACTGATTGCTTAATAATCGGTAGTTTTCGGTCATATCCAATGCATCGAAAAACGATTTTCCTACACCTCGGTGTTTTTTACTTTGCAGCCAAAATTAGAGAAACATTTTCCCTAGTAGAGAAAACTTTGCAAAATTGCTGGAAGTTTTGTTTTAAGCAGCTTTGGTGATAACTATTTTTTGCGTAAAATTGTACAACTATGAGATTTTACCACCACTCTTAGGTATAAATCGGAAAATACAGAAAAATACATCTTACAAAAAAGTTTATGAGAATTAATTTATTACAATTTTTCTCTTAAAATTGACCATTAACGTGATAATCCAATGATAAGATTTTACCCTCACTTTTCTCAGATATAAAGCAAAAAATATAGGTTCTACGGAAAAATTGATGAAAATCAAAATTGTCAAAAAGTTTCTTTTAAACAATTTTGTTTAATACAACTTTTTTTTTAGATTTTACAATTAACGTGATAATACAATAATAAGATTTTACCTCCACTTTTCTCAGATATAAATCTAGGTTCTACGGAAAAATTGATGAAAATTAAAATTGTAAAAAATTTTATTTTAAACAATATTGTTTAATACAACTTTTTTCTTAAATTTTACAATTAACGTGATAATACAATGATAAGATTTTACCTTCATTTTTCTCAGATATAAATCGAAAAATATAGGTTCTAC
Source organism: Lagria hirta (assembly GCA_947359425.1). Taxonomy (NCBI): domain Eukaryota; kingdom Metazoa; phylum Arthropoda; class Insecta; order Coleoptera; family Tenebrionidae; genus Lagria; species Lagria hirta. Next base: position 50,405,392 of record OX375794.1, read on the forward strand.
GGAAAAATTGATAAAAATCAAAATTGTAGAAAATTTGATTTTAAACAACTTTTTAAATTATCATTTTTTGTGTAAAATTTAAAATAAACGAGTTATTTAAGAGACAAAAAATAACTCTTTAATTCAACAAGATGGCGGATGACGCAACAAGTCTGGTATCATTACTTTTTGAATTTAAAGTAACCTCCTCCCCTCCCCCTGGTTAACGATAATCAAAGAAAAATTGCTGCTTAGAATTTTTGTAAATCTAAAATACTAATTCGACTGGGAAATATCTAAAATTTCTGTCTAAAACGACATAAGACAGTTAAATAGTTTTTCCGCTACTTACTACGTTTCTTTAGTTAATAATTATTATTTTGACATCTTCTGTCATCTTCAGTATCAGACTTTGTTGAAGCTAACTTAAATTATGCAAGCTGACGTGTGTACACAACGTGAAAAGAATACATTTGGCGCTCAATGTGCTAAAAGTTATCTTTTAAAAACGCAAAATTTATATTAATTTGTTGTTTATCTATAATTCATTCTTGGCTGTCATTTTTTTACTAGGAATCTAGATAAGCATTAGCAACAAGAATAAAATGTTAATTACAGTCAAACGTCACCTCTGATTACCTATGTACAATTACTTCTACTTCTGAATCCAAGGTAAACCTCTTATCCAATTAAACGCACACATCCTTTGATATTTATAACAAAAACAAAGAAAATAATCAGTAATTCGATTTAGAGCCACTGGTTTGCACACTTTTCGCTTTTCAATTGGCTAATTTCTCTAAATTACAGCTTTCCACCGGCCAGGTGGAAGCATATGCCCTGGAAAGGAAATGACGCTCTTCAGATAAATAAACAATTTTATTTCTATGTTTTTGGAATTTATGGCATTCCATTCGCGCAAAGGTGATGTTGAAAGGAAAACGTGTTCTGTATTTGGTTTATTAAAAGGAAAGAAAGCGGATTTTCTTCGCTGCAAATAGAAACAGGAAAAAAATCTAATAAAGAAACGGATTTAATTAGTTGTTGGTTCAGTTGGCTGTTTAAGGCAGGAGAAAACAATTTATGGTCAAAAAAAAGTTCATTGTATTTAAAAAGCGATTTTCTACGCTTTTTTAATACCATTAGGTTGTTACCTTGTAACTCAAACGTTTATAAAACGATCTAAAATTTTCTGTTTTAAAGAATATGACTTGACCTGACCTGACCTGACCTGACATTGTAGAATCTTCTATTTCAAAGATGATTCTACGAAATGTGTCAATGATCTAACACAGATCTTTGGACTTATGATTAGAATTGCACTTCTACAGTGCAAAAATAGTGGAGATTTAATTGAAATACTTATAGTATATATTTCTAGAGTGTCCCATTTCTGTCAAAATGCATGAATTCTTTATTTTCTCCAAAAAACTTTTTTTTTTATCTAAAATTGATCTTCTCCAAATTCGAAATTTATTTGAACCAATAACGTTTTAACATAGAATAGAACTATTTTTGAACATTAATTTCAATATTTTTGCAATTATAAAAACTGAACCCACATCTCTTGTCAGACAAGTCAGCACACATTTTCATTGATTCTTCAGTAACAGAAGCTCTTGTCTTACACACTCTTCCGATATGAATTTTTTGCGCAACAGAAATTTTTTTTGAAAATTTTGTTTCTAATACCTTTTTGCAACTTTTCTAGACTCTGATTAAATTTTTTTGTTTATAAACCGATAAACTAGAAGTACCTGACCTGACCTGACCTGACCTGACCTGACCTGACCTGACCTGACCTGACCTGGCCTGGCCTAACCTGACATTGTAGAATCTTCTATGTCAAAGACAATTCTACGAAATGTGTCTATGATCTACCAAAGATCTTTGGACTTATAATTAGAATTGCAGTCCGACAGTGCAAAAAATTGTATATTTATATAAACCTTCCATTTAAAAAAATTATAGATGATTAACGTGCACTATTTCCTCATTGGAACAAATTTAAAGACATTGAAAGTTTTTTTTTGCTTAATTTGTGTGAATTAATTGATTAAATAAATTGATTATTACCTATATTGCAGTCGGTTTTTAAAAATTTTCAAATTGTTTTTTTTGAAATAGCACAACTATTTGTTTTTGTTTTACTAAATACAATTTTGGTATTTTTAGTCACGACGTGTGCGTTAGAAAATGTTATTTTGGGAAGGTAGACGTGATGAAAAAAACTAAAGATGACCACTAATTGTCAAAAGATTTCAACATTTTGTTCTATGTCGGATAGGCTATGCTTTAGAAATAATTTTATTTATACTAAAAAAAATGTTTTTAAGTTTAGATATCTGAAAACAATAATTAATAATTTATAAAACAATAGCTAATTCAAATACACTTCACATAAAATTAATTTTTTTATTTTATTATTGAATAGAAATTTTAGTATTCTCAGCTAATAGTTAAACGTTTGCATTCAAAAAGTTTAATTTGTTAAAATAAAAATTAAAAAAAACTGTTTATGGTTATTACGTAAAGCATCCAACGACCACACTGCTTATTGTATTAGACATACACTACAGTCAGCCATTCTAGCTACGCAATTTATTTAACGGTTTTGTGGTAAAAACTAAATTGGCCAACACATTTTTTTTTAATAGGTAATGCTTTATAGCTTTTAATTCAAACACATGTTTGCGATTTTAAAATTTTTGATGTAAAACATGTATAGCCTCGAGTCAACTCATTACATTCCGTGGCGACGCATTTGGGTTTACTCGATTTGGCTTTGCGTCATTTCGCTCGCAACACCGAGTTTGCAAACTACCTTAGATGCTTCAGTCGATATGGCCCAAATGTCACTTTAATAGTGTCAGAAGCAGCTCTGAATATAACTATTACTTAGTCACTAATAAAATAGACCACAGATGGCTATCGTGTATGTTACGCTAAATCTGTGACAAATGTGAAAAAAATATTTTTTCTTACATTTTGAAATTTTAATTTAAATAATAGGCTTGATTTTTATTATATTGTTAAAAATAATTTCGCTCAGCTGCATTTTTTATAAGTTATACTTTGAAAATAATTTTTTATAAATTTATTCAAGCTAGATTTATAGACTTGGACATGTTTAGCTCTTATTGGAACTTTTCAGCAAGTCGCGCTCACATTCATAAGTTAATAAATTTGCAGTGAAAAATTACGCAAGTGCCTATTATTTTCATAATATGATGAAACTAGCGACATCTATTAGAAGCAACCTTATATTAAAAAGTTGCGAAACCGAGTTTCTACATGTTTATGCATCTAGGTCACTCTAAATGACAGAGGAATGGTAACAGAAAAAACATAATAACACAAACAGAAGACGTCTTGAATTTGTTACAAAAGTTGGCTTAAAAATTTCCACTTTGCTCAACTATAAACAACCCAATAACCCCCAAGATCCCATTTTGTTGGAAATTTTAACCGCGTTTGCCTCAAATTTTTCGTTAATTCACTTAGAAATAATACAGAGAAAACTCAATTAGGTGGCTGAAATTTGATGGAAATTTTCGTTAAGTTAAGTAAGAAAATAGCGTTGCAACCCGTTGGCTTTAAAGCAAGAAGAAAAACATTACTTCAATGAAAAGTCGATATCTGTGTCTAGTTGAAAGTAATTCAATCTGGGCGAATGGTTAGCAATTTAATTTTCAAATTAGTCTTAGAGTTAACTAAAACGAATTTGATTACTTTTTGAAAAAGTCCAATAAAGCTAGGCTAGATCAATAGCAGATTTGATTTGCTCTAGGAGGCTAACTAATTGCTTCATTAAGGAGAAGAAAAATGAAAAAAATATCTTTGTTTACTGTACTGTAATTTGTTGATAGTCTCATAATTAGAAAATTCTCTAAAGCGCATTTGAAGCGTTGAATGGAAATAGCTGCACAATCAAATTCAAATGAACACGCTTCTATTAGAGCTCTTCTCGCTAGATGTGGCTGAATTTCATTAGCACAATTAGGAAAACAGAGAAAATTTTTTAAATGCATCACTCAAATAATTGCTGATTAAAAATTCCTGCTAAACTAACATTGCGTTGCAAATTAATTAAAAGCGAATTGCACACAAAGAGCTTGACTAGCACCGACTCCAAAAATAACTGATTAAACGCAAATATTTGAATTATTATAAAAGTTCATATCTCTTTACCTAAAATTTCGCTAGTTGGCGGTTAGAAAAGAGCTGGAAGAATAGGTTCACTTTATTGGTAAAGAAAAACATTTCTATTATCAAAATACGGTTAATAGTGATTTAACAGGTTTTTTTAATTGGAATCTAAACTCATTTTTTTCTTTTTTTAATTTTTGCTGTTTGTCTTTTATTGTCTGTGATACTTTTTTTACTAATTTTTCACTTTCTTGTTTTCTCACTTTTTTTTTAGATTATCTGATTTTTCCAAGACTTTTTTATCTCTGTTTTTTTTCTCTTTTTTTCTTGCAGTGAGATTGCTATTCTTTGCTTTGTGCTTTTTTTTGTTGCTCCTATTCTATTCTCTGTTGCTTCTATTTTTTTGTTTTTTTTTATGTTCTTTTGTTTTTTTAGCTGTAAGTTTTGGCGTTGTTTTCTCTACTCACAGACAACTAAAATTCTTATTACTGTAGTCTGTCTCAGAATTTGCCCATTAATTTTTCTAATGCCAGAGAAGGACAGACAGCGGTTAAAGTACCAAAAAAAGATGCTCTGCAGCGGCAACAAAAATAAAGAATAAGGCTTGATGGCTTTATCACAAACTGACACGTTCGAACCCTTTGAACAATCTAACCCAACTCAGGCAGAAAAAAAAATACTAAAAAAAGAAAAAAAAATAGCATAGAAGAAATTGAGAAAAAAAGAGAAGCGAAACAATGGGTATATGACAAAATAAACAATAGAGATAGAGACATAGACAAGCAAGAAAAGAGAGAAGGAATAAATGAAAGCAGGTACAATAAAACGTACATTACTCTAATCATAGAAAAGCTACCTAGATTCTTAAAAAACAAAATAAGAAAGAGAGAGATGATGGCAAAATTTAAGTGCGAAAAAAAAGAAAGAGACAATAGATTTCAAATGAAAGAAAACGTAGAATGTGTGGAGAAGAAAGAGAAACATTAGAGCACATAATAAAAAGAAATTAAATAGATAAAAATGATAGGAAAGAGAGAGAGAGAAAGATTAAAAAAAACAAAGAATAAAGTAGTGTGAGCAGAAAAAAAAAACAAAATAAAAAAAAGAAAAAAAAGCGAGCAGAAACGAAATAAAATTTAATTTAAAATTAGAAACTGAACAAAGTAACTCAAAACAACTCGAAACTGTAGGTAAAACATATAACATTATTATTAATTAACAAATGCTTAGAATGTGTGTGAAAGAAAGGAAAAAATTAAATAATTGAAAAGTGTTAAGAAATAAAAATTATACAAGGTTCCAGGTATATACAGGGCGTTTGAGAGTTTGAAATCGTAGCTCTGAAGTTATTAATAACGCTGCAACAGTTTGGTATAGATTCAGAGATTTAGTATGCTTTTAGGCCATCGGATTGTCAAACGATCTTTGAATTTCTACATGTTGACAAGACAATTGTCATTTATTTGATATTTTTTGACATCTTTTATTAGGTATTCTTGACCGCGCAGGTTGAGGGACTTTTAACAGAAACGATTTAAGCGACACTTTTAAACATCTCTAGCGAGTTATATCTGGTACAAAAAGCGTGTGTGGTAGCAATTTATACCAAGTTCTGACAGCGAGTGTCAAATTTGAGTCAGTAACTTAACTGACAATATCAATATGTAAAAAAAGCTATATTTTACTACTAAAAACCGAGAGAATTGTTTCAATGACTTGTCAACTATTGTCATTTTTACTCTACCAAGAAAGTACATATTAAAAGTAGCGACACCTATTGAAAGTTTTTTCAAGCAAAGTTGGAAATCTAGGTTTCTACGTTTTGATGTCAAAAGCCACTGATGACAGAAAAACAACTAAAATTTGTAATAGATTTACATCGCAGCCGAGAATGTGTGAAAACAAGACAGTTTCTTCAACCCTTAAAACACACAAAAACATTATATCATTAGCACTTGTTTGCTTTTCCGAGGAAAAAACATATTTATGAATGGACGACGAGATCTAAAATTTATAAGCCTAAAAGTAGCTTTGGTTCACTAACCTAGGCTTTTTTATCCCAACACCCTTTGAAATTGGGCAATACCCATAAAAACTTCTCCCCACAAGATAACGCTCGTTGGAAGCTTTGTCATTTAGCTCTTGATTTATGGCGGAAAGTTGACGTTTTATCGCTGAACTTGAAACGAGGAGCGTTTTTCATAAAATTGTTTTGTTCTAGAAATTATTAGTTTCGTGAGGTAATAATTATTATTCTAAATGGAAAAAAATACTTCAAGAAACTCCGATATTTTCCTTTTCCGCGCCAGATAATGTACAATTTATTTTGCAATCATTTGGTGAAATGATTCTGTTTGGTTGCAGGCAACAAACACATTTACTCCTGCCGGAGCCCTTAATGGAAAGCTAAATTGTTGCCGCAAGAATAGCGGAAATTTCGGAGGCCAATTAAAAACCTATTTGGAGCATCATTCAAATTCAGCTTTTTGATGCAACAATAAGGTCGAAATGTAATCGACAATCTGACAAAATATACATGTATGATGGTTTGTTGTCGGGATTGATAGGAAACGCAGCGTGCTGTGGGAATTTCAGTTCAAATGTTGATTACGTTTTAAAAGCGGCAATAAAATTGCTGTTGTAAACAAAAAAAACTAATCAAACAGTTTAAAATGATACATTTTTTATCAAGTGACGCATTTTACCATTCAAAGACAATCAGCCTAAATGACAAAAGATAGATTAGATTCGTGAAAGGGTGTTTTATTCACTGCAACTTATTGGTATATTGTGCTTCCCTTCCTTGAGCTGTATGAGGTTATCTCAGTCGATAGCTGTTCATTCAATTCTACAGCAGCAATATATTCTAGTAATAGCTGAGATGTCATGTCTGCATCTAACATAAATTTTGCCTTAAGTAATCTTTACGTTACATTTTAGTGGCAACGCACTCTATTATCAAGTATTCTAAGCTATTATTTTTTTTAAGCTTAAATAGTCGTGTTAAAAAATGATGGAAGCGCTAAATACCAAATTTTTCGAACATTTTTTTCTTCAGAGAGCATCTATTGTATTAGACTACCAAGTTATTAAAGTTATTTAAGAAAAAATCTAGTAGATCTGCAAAACGTTTTAAATTCATAATATTGTATGGCTTTTTTTTAAATTTTGGAAAATGGTGAAAGCGCCAAATACAAAATTTTTGGTAAATTTTTTTCTTGGGTGAGCATTTATTATTGTATTAGACTCACAAGTTATTGAGGCTATTATAAAAAAAATCTAGGAGATCAGGGAAAAGTTGAAGACTCTTTCATACAAATGTTGAAAAATGGTGGAGGCGCCAAATACAAATTTTTTGGCAAATTTTCTTCTTAGGTAAGCATAATTGTATTAAACTCACAAGTTATTAAAGTTATTATAAAAAAAATGTAGTAAATTAACGAAAGGTTGAAGATTTATAATATTGTATGATCTTTGGTAAAAATGTTGAAAAATGGTGGAGACGCCAAACAGAATATTTTTGGTAAATTTTTTATTCAAGTGAGCATCTGCTGTATTAAATTAAAAGTTATTGAAGTTATTATAAAAAGAGTCTAGTGGATAACAAAAAATTTATCCACTAGACAGTTAATTAGTAAAGACAAAGACATTTTTAATATTATATAATTTTTGTTAGAAATGTTTGAAAATGATAAAGACTGTTTAGAAAATTGTTTATACATATATTTCTATTGTATTAAATTTTTAAATTACTTAAGTTATTATAAAAAAATAGCAACTTAGCAGAAAATTAATTATTTATAATGTTTGACAAAAATGTTAAAAATAGTGGAAAATTTCAAATTTTTGGCAAATTCTGTAATTAAGTGAGCTTCTATTAGATTTAATTTACAAACTTTTGATTTTCATTCTAAGTCTTATGAAAAATTGAACATTTATAATATTTTATGGTATTTGATAAAAATGTTTAAAAATAACAAATAGCAAAAGCAAATTTTTTAGTGAATTGTTTAATTAAATGAACTTTTATTGCATTAAATTTGCCACTAATAATTTAATTTGTTACAAAAATGTTTATTAGATCGGAAAAGAATGCTCAATTTGTTTAATTAAGAAGGCTTCTATTGTATTAATTTAACAAGTTGTTTAAGTTATTATAAAAAAAGGGTTGAGACATCGGAAGAAAATTGAGTATATAAATATAGTATTTAACCGTCATTTGTAAAAGTTTACAGATATAGTTGAATGAGTATTTTTATTTTACCATCTGCTGGTGGCTAACCAAAGAAGACTGACTACGTTGTATATCATTGATGTTCGTTTGAGATAGGAAGCGCTAACGTGATAACTTGGTTGTCCAATCAGCGATATACTTTAAATTTAAATTGTATCTATCAAGACTGACATTCTATCATTTCGAGTATAAACTATTTGCATAAAAACATATTAGTTTGGTGTTTTAAAAGTCTATAGTGTGTGATGTTTTCTGAACATGCTATATATATACAAATCTAGAAACAGACAGCTTTTTTAGCGCTACCTGTTTATACTTTGTTATACCTCTGAATTATAAACTTGGGCCATTATTTAATTAAAAATGAAATTAAATAAATTTAGAATAAGATGATGAGATACATATAGATCAAATTAAATCTGAGGACATTTTGTATTACAATATGACAAAATATAAAAATGACATAAATATGACAAAATATAAAATTGACATATAAACATAAACAGGATGACGCTAAAAAAAGCTATCTGTCTTCAGTAAATTATTGAAAGAAAATTAAAATTTAAACTTTGGTTATTATTTAATTAAAAATGAAATTAAATAAATTTAGAATAAGATGATGAGATACATATAAATCAAATTAAATCTGGGGACATTTTAGATTACAATATGACAAAATATAAAAATGACATAAATATTACCAAATATAAAATTGACATATAAACATAAACCGGATGGCGCTAAAAAAACCTATCTGTCTTCGGTAAATTATTAAAAGAAAATTAAAATTTAAACTTGGGCCATTATTTAATTAAAAATGAAATTAAATAAATTTAGAATAAGATGATGAGATACATATAAATCAAATTAAATCTGGAGACATTTTGGATTACAATATGACAAAATATAAAAATGACATAAATGACAAAATATAAAATTGACATATAAACATAAACAGGATGGCGCTAAAAAAAGCTATCTGTCTTCAGTAAATTATTGAAAGAAAATTAAAATTTAAACTTTGACTATTATTTAATTAAAAATGAAATTAAATAAATTTAGAATAAGATGATGAGATACATATAAATCAAATTAAATCTGGGGACATTTTGGATTACAATATGACAAAATATAAAAATGACATAAATATGACAAAATATAAAATTGACATATAAACATAAACCGGATGGCGTTAAAAAAACCTATCTGTCTTCGGTAAATTATTAAAAGAAAATTAAAATTTAAACTTGGGCCATTATTTAATTAAAAATGAAATTAAATAAATTTAGAATAAGATGATGAGATACATATAAATCAAATTAAATCTGGAGACATTTTGAATTACAATATGACAAAATATAAAAATGACATAAATGACAAAATATAAAATTGACATATAAACATAAACAGGATGGCGCTAAAAAAAGCTATCTGTCTTCAGTAAATTATTGAAAGAAAATTAAAATTTAAACTTTGACTATTATTTAATTAAAAATGAAATTAAATAAATTTAGAATAAGATGATAAGATACACATAAATCAAATTAAATCTGAGGACATTTTGGATTACAATATGACAAAATATAAAAATGACATAAATATGACAAAATATAAAATTGACATATAAACATAAACAGGATGGCGCTAAAAAAAGCTATCTGTCTTCAGTAAATTATTGAAAAAAAATTAAAATTTAAACTTGGGCCATTATTTAATTAAAAATGAAATTAAATAAATTTAGAATAAGATGATGAGATACATATAAATCAAATTAAATCTGGGGACATTTTGGATTACAATATGACAAAATATAAAAACGACATAAATATGACAAAATATAAAATTGACATATAAACATAAACCGGATGGCGCTAAAAAAAGCTATCTGTCTTCAGTAAATTATTGAAAGAAAATTAAAATTTAAACTTGGGCCATAATTTAATTAAAAATGAAATTAAATAATTTTAGAATAAGATGATGAGATACATATAATTCAAATTAAATCTGGGGACATTTTGGATTACAATATGACAAAATATAAAAATGACATAAATATGACAAAATATAAAATTGACATATAAACTAATATATATATATATATATATAGACGTATAAACGTTCATTATGAAGCCAAAAACAGCATACTTTGCATCTGGCGCTTAGCCCACCGGCCGGTTTCCAAGCCCGGAAACGGGCTTGAGAAAAATTCCATGTATAACATCAAATTTCTCAATAACGGTTTTTTATTTTTCAACCAAATTTTATCTCATACTTAGATGGGTATTGAAGACGTTCATTACGCTTTACGTCATCATTTTATCATAAAGGGTTTGTTTGTTATCAACAATAATCCAAATAGGTGCAGGGCTTCTCAATGGCTTGAAACATATCAAGATAAACGGTTGTAGTTCAACCATTTTTCGGTAGTGGCCGCTGTTGACGCTGGCGTTTATAATAAAATATATATTACGCATTTTACGCTCCAAGATTGATTATTCTGGAATAATTTCCTCAGTCTTGTGCACCATATTGCAACAGTGTTTTATTTAGTTTTGTTATCTTAATGACGGAATTCCTTTGTCATTCACCTCCAACTTGATGCAAGGTCGTTTTATGTAACTCGTAGACAGTTTTAATTCATTAAATCAAATTTTTACATTTGACTGCAAACGCTTTATAATATTGAGCAAATACAAACCTAATAGGTTCTTTTTGTCAGTTTGCAGTGATATTCCAAATTTTTAGTTTTAATTCATCTCATAATATTGATACAAAATTTATTTAAAATGCTTTTTAATAGTACAATAATTATCACAGCGGCAGCGTGTCGCTAAAAAAAAGTAACTAATTAACATATTTAATACGTTATATTTAAAAATTTGCCATAAGCACACTGTAAGTAAGCAGATTTCTGAGTAAACACATAAAAGATGTGGTAAAGAATAAAAAATCATACGGTGTGGTTTATTTTGACTTACTTGAAAAATTTTAAGAATGAAATTTTGAAAAAACATTTAATATTTTGCAAAAAAAAAGCTACGTGAAATTATGTCACATAAGTATCATCAAAGTGATTGGTAATTTAGCAAAAAATTCTAAACAAAAATAACACATCCACAAAAACAAATTTTTGGGTTTTTTTATTATTGGGATACATAAAATCAACAATATTTTTAAAAGTGCAACAAAAACACCACAACGTTCTAAATAATACAAAAATTAAAATCGGTAATGATAAGCAAAGTGAAAAATTTAAAATGTTATTAAATAATAAATAAAGTTTTTATGTTTTATAAGAAAAGATTCTGTCCAATGAATACTTAATAAATTGAAAACTTTTACTCGTGATCACTGTGCGCCTTTAGGTCACGCTCTATCTTGTATTTTGCTTCTAAAAACGACCCAAAAAATAAGCGGATAATATAAAAAAAGATATGCTAGTAATTTTATATTAAATTGTTAGTAGTAACAGAAGATGAAAGGTATTTGAATATTTTTCCTTTTCTGTTAATCTTTCATTTTTATAACTAATTTAAGAATTAAACAATTACTAGAATTTTTATTTCAATTTCAAATTACATAGTTAGCAAAAGCATAAGAATATTACAAAACTTTCAGAATTGTTTGTTTCTGCCGCTTATGGTTTATTCAAGAAATATTTACAGAATACTCACATTTTTTCGTGTCTATAAAAAATGAGTGAATATTTTTTTGTTTTAGATTATGAAGGAATCATACAAGCTCACGTTAGGAAATCCAACACAATTTTTAGCATAAAATCAATTTTACAATACTGGTAGTTGAGTTTTGAGTTCAAATGGTTCATTAATACCTTTTTATTTCGCAATAATTGCAACATTTTCTTGAATAAATTACTAGCGAAAGAAACAACTTTGCTTTTAATTATAAGAAAAGTCCTTTATGTTTGGTAAACGTCTTTTAATTTGTTTTCAAAAAGTTTCTAGTTTCTGCATACTTCATCTGGTGAAGAATAACATCACAAACATTATACCCACAAATTTACCCGCGAAAACAAAATACCTTACGCATAGTCTCTAGCTAGATGACCTCACAGCGATAGATAAGCTTGTTTGGCGTAATTATTATTCGTAAACAATCGAGAATCATTCAACGGTGTTTTTCGTTGAAGATAAGAAATACATAGTATGAGGTTTATTTATCTATGGTGGTAAATAGACTAAATAGTAGTCCTTTAATCGTGTGGACTCTAAACCAAAACTAATGTATCGTAGTTATTTGCCTATCAATTCCAGAGAACATAATTTTTTAATGAAAAAAGGAAGTACTACTTTTTTCAGTTCAAGTTTGGTTATTAATTTGGTATTATCCACATGATTAGAGAGTAACCGAAGGAATGCGATGATAACATAATTGTCGTAATGATGAAAGCAATTGTCGCTAAAGATAGTGAATGGGTCTTAAATTAAAAATATTATTATTTTAATCCATAACAACATATAATACATGAATAAAAGTTTTTATAAAAGAATTAAAAGTTTCTTCTTGCTGAAGAATTCGATATGATTGTGCTACTAAAACCAATACATTATTAAAAACCTTATATAACATTATCAATACATCATCATTATCATCAAAAATCTATGTGTTTGCACAAAACAATTATTTAAAAATAAACATTTACGGCAAACAGCTGATGCTATATTGTAAAACAGCTCAAACCACGTTTATTGTAAATGCTGTTGGGGATAGCTGTAACAGCATCGAGTTAATAAATAAATCAAAGTCAATTAATTATTAACACAAAACTAAGGTACATATTGTTATCGAAGAGATCCATTAGTCTTGTTTATTTATATAAGCTTGGAATGTTGATAAGCGCACGGACACAGATGCACGGACGAGCAAGACGGTGGAGCTGACATGTAGTAGCAACAGCGCGAGGTCGAATGAAAATCTTACTTATTTTATGGTTATAATCACTTATTATTATATGTATTATTAAAAATATACCCCTTACAATATTACTTAAGTACATTAAATGTTGAATTTGAAAAAAATTAGCGCTAAAAATTAAACTGTTAAAAAAAAATATAGGTGCCGTCGGAATCGAACTATGTTTTATCAAATGTTAAACAAGCGTGCTGTTCGCTACGCTATGATGCTAGACTTTAGAAGATGCGCTTTTACATATTGATATATAGTAAAGATGCATCTAAAAGTGTAATATTCTCCAATAGACTGACCTGAAATGTCTCATTAAAAACAAAACAGTCTCCAGTCAGGCTTTCATGGTACATAATATTTTTACAAAACATTTTAGAAAGTATTTTGTATATTACTAGTTATTGACAATAAAAGTGATAACATTGATCATATTGGATCATATACATTCAAAATATTTTATAATTATAATTCTTTTAAACTTTAAAAGAATTGAAATTATAAAATAATAGTTTCCGTGTATCTGACTGATGGAAGAACTGACTATAATCAGTACTTTCATGAAAATTTTTAAATTATAGGCACTTATAATTGTGAACATTTATAGTAGCCAAAAAAAATTAAAATTTATTCTATTTATTTATATTTCTGATTAACTATTTTTGCAACTACAAAACTGCGCAGTTGAAGACATTATTGAGTAAGCAGATAATTTGTAAGAAACTCCTTTGAAACTCGTATTTAACCCAATTGTTAATTGTTTAATAAATATGAAAAACAAAACTTCATAATAACAGGCGAATTATTGCCATTGGTGTTATTAATATTACATAGTGTTGTTATTTAAGTTTGGTTAAAAGCTTATTTAATAAAAAAGTATTATAGACACACAAAAAATACCTAAGTAAAAAATTTTTCTAAATTGTAGCTTTCTAAAACATGTAGCTATAAAAAACTGTTGCATTCTAATAAATTTATATTTTTAAAAAATCTACATGTTTAAAAAAATAGGTGGAAAACTAATTATTATTTGAGAGTTCTATTTTTTTATAGACGATTATGTTGTGGAATGCAGTAATTGCAAACGTGTGGAAAGAAATGTTATAGCTTACTGATATGAATATTATGGCTTGAATCTTGTTACAGCATGTAATTAACAAATAAAGACGTATTCATTAAGTCTCTATCAGAATAGTATTCAGTTAATGTAGGTATATTTAATTTTATTGCCTCAAATTCAATTGAAAAAGAAAAGATTGTTTTCAGGCTCTAAGGGCCATTATCTAAAATAATGGCAATTATTTACTAATATGTGAAAGATTTACGGTAGATGCCGCAATATAAAGAACATGAACAATAAAATAATTTTGATATTGAATAATATACCTATATTTAGGCGTGATCAAAATTAAAACAGAATTCTGTTATTTAATTTTGTAGCGAAACATTATTCGATATCAAATCTGCACTTGTAATTGAATATATTGTAGCTGTAAACACAATGTCTGCCATTCTTGCTTTGTTTGATCTTCATCCCACGCAGCGCATGAGAAATTTTGCTGTGTTTTCTTCAACCAAGCTCAAAACATCTAGAAACTATGTAGTTATTACTCTTTCAAGCGGCAACCTTGCAATGGCTTTAAAACATGCGTAAGTTATCGACTTTAAACACACAATGGGCTTGAGACAATGTGCGAAATGATTGGGCTTCTGTAACGCGATGAGATATCAGTTGCGTGTTTAAGATTATATATGGATTGGATCGCGGCTCCACTGCTGGGGGGCCCTTTGCCTGAGCTATATCAACGGCGGGAATCATCCGTACTATACGTATATATATATATATATATAATATTAATTATTGAATTTCGAATATTATTCATACTATTTATTCAGCATTGAAATCACTCACCCACACTGTACATTTATATATATATATATATATATAGACGTATAAACGTTCATTATGAAGCCAAAAACAGCATACTTTGCATCTGGCGCTTAGCCCACCGGCCGGTTTCCAAGCCCGGAAACGGGCTTGAGAAAAATTCCATGTATAACATCAAATTTCTCAATAACGGTTTTTTATTTTTCAACCAAATTTTATCTCATACTTAGATGGGTATTGAAGACGTTCATTACGCTTTACGTCATCATTTTATCATAAAGGGTTTGTTTGTTATCAACAATAATCCAAATAGATGCAGGGCTTCTCAATGGCTTGAAACATATCAAGATAAACGGTTGTAGTTCAACCATTTTTCGGTAGTGGCCGCTGTTGACACTGGCGTTTATAATAAACTATATATTACGCATTTTACGCTCCAAGATTGATTATTCTGGAATAATTTCCTCAGTCTTGTGCACCATATTGCAACAGTGTTTTATTTAGTTTTTGTTATCTTAATGACGGAATTCCTTTGTCATTCACCTCCAACTTGATGCAAGGTCGTTTTATGTAACTCGTAGACAGTTTTAATTCATTAAATCAAATTTTTACATTTGACTGCAAACGCTTTATAATATTGAGCAAATACAAACCTAATAGGTTCTTTTTGTCAGTTTGCAGTGATATTTCAAATTTTTAGTTTTAATTCATCTCATAATATTGATACAAAATTTATTTAAAATGCTTTTTAATAGTACAATAATTATCACAGCGGCAGCGTGTCGCTAAAAAAAAGTAACTAATTAACATATTTAATACGTTATATTTAAAAATTTGCCATAAGCACACTGTAAGTAAGCAGATTTCTGAGTAAACACATAAAAGATGTGGTAAAGAATAAAAAATCATACGGTGTGGTTTATTTTGACTTACTTGAAAAATTTTAAGAATAAAATTTTGAAAAAACATTTAATATTTTGCAAAAAAAAAGCTACGTGAAATTATGTCACATAAGTATCATCAAAGTGATTGGTAATTTAGCAAAAAATTCTAAACAAAAATAACACATCCACAAAAACAAATTTTTGGGTTTTTTTATTATTGGGATACATAAAATCAACAATATTTATAAAAGTGCAACAAAAACACCACAGCGTTCTAAATAATACAAAAATTAAAATCGGTAATGATAAGCAAAGTGAAAAATTTAAAATGTTATTAAATAATAAATAAAGTTTTTATGTTTTATAAGAAAAGATTCTGTCCAATAAATACTTAATAAATTGAAAACTTTTACTCGTGATCACTGTGCGCCTTTAGGTCACGCTCTATCTTGTATTTTGCTTCTAAAAACGACCCAAAAAATAAGCGGATAATATAAAAAAAGATATGCTAGTAATTTTATATTAAATTGTTAGTAGTAACAGAAGATGAAAGGTATTTGAATATTTTTCCTTTTCTGTTGATCTTTCATTTTTATAACTAATTTAAGAATTAAACAATTACTAGAATTTTTATTTCAATTTCAAATTACATAGTTAGCAAAAGCATAAGAATATTACAAAACTTTCAGAATTGTTTGTTTCTGCCGCTTATGGTTTATTCAAGAAATATTTACAGAATACTCACATTTTTTCGTGTCTATAAAAAATGAGTGAATATTTTTTTGTTTTAGATTATGAAGGAATCATACAAGCTCATGTTAGGAAATCCAACACAATTTTTAGCATAAAATCAATTTTACAATACTGGTAGTTGAGTTTTGAGTTCAAATGGTTCATTAATACCTTTTTATTTTGCAATAATTGCAACATTTTCTTGAATAAATTACTAGCGAAAGAAACAACTTTGCTTTTAATTATAAGAAAAGTCCTTTATGTTTGGTAAACGCCTTTTAATTTGTTTTCAAAAAGTTTCTAGTTTCTGCATACTTCATCTGGTGAAGAATAACATCACAAACATTATACCCACAAATTTACCCGCGAAAACAAAATACCTTACGCATAGTCTCTAGCTAGATGACCTCACAGCGATAGATAAGCTTGTTTGGCGTAATTATTATTCGTAAACAATCGAGAATCATTCAACGGTTTTTCTCGTTGAAGATAAGAAATACTATGTATGAGGTTTATTTATCTATGGTGGTAAATAGACTAAATAGTAGTCCTTTAATCGTGTGGACTCTAAACCAAAACTAATGTATCGTAATTATTTGCCTATCAATTCCAGAGAACATAATTTTTTAATGAAAAAAGAAAGTACTACTTTTTTCAGTTCAAGTTTGGTTATTAATTTGGTATTATCCACATGATTAGAGAGTAACCGAAGGAATGCGATGATAACATAATTGTCGTAATGATGAAAGCAATTGTCGCTAAAGATAGTGAATGGGTCTTAAATTAAAAATATTATTATTTTAATCCATAACAACATATAATACATGAATAAAAGTTTTTATAAAAGAATTAAAAGTTTCTTCTTGCTGAAGAATTCGATATGATTGTGCTACTAAAACCAATACATTATTAAAAACCTTATATAACATTATCAATACATCATCATTATCATCAAAAATCTATGTGTTTGCACAAAACAATTATTTAAAAATAAACATTTACGGCAAACAGCTGATGCTATATTGTAAAACAGCTCAAACCACGTTTATTGTAAATGCTGTATGGGGATAGCTGTAACAGCATCGAGTTAATAAATAAATCAAAGTCAATTAATTATTAACACAAAACTAAGGTACATATTGTTATCGAAGAGATCCATTAGTCTTGTTTATTTATATAAGCTTGGAATGTTGATAAGCGCACGGACGAGCAAGACGGTGGAGCTGACATGTAGTAGCAACAGCGCGAGGTCGAATGAAAATCTTACTTATTTTATGGTTATAATCACTTATTATTATATGTATTATTAAAAATATACCCCTAACAATATTACTCAAGTACATTAAATGTTGAATTTGAAAAAAATTAGCGCTAAAAATTAAATTGTTAAAAAAAAATATAGGTGCCGTCGGAATCGAACTATGTTTTATCAAATGTTAAACAAGCGTGCTGTTCGCTACGCTATGATGCTAGACTTTAGAAAATGCGCTTTTATATATTGATATATAGTAAAGATGCATCTAAAAGTGTAATATTCTGCAATAGACTGACCTGAAATGTCTCATTAAAAACAAAACAGTCTCCAGTCAGGCTTTCATGGTACATAATATTTTTACAAAACATTTTAGAAAGTATTTTGTATATTACTAGTTATTGACAATAAAAGTGATAACATTGATCATATTGGATCATATACATTCGAAA
The DNA here is from genome assembly GCA_947359425.1 of Lagria hirta. Lineage (NCBI taxonomy): Eukaryota > Metazoa > Arthropoda > Insecta > Coleoptera > Tenebrionidae > Lagria > Lagria hirta. The sequence goes on from OX375794.1 coordinate 50,423,885, forward strand.
TATTTTATAATTATAATTCTTTTAAACTTTAAAAGAATTGAAATTATAAAATAATAGTTTCCGTGTATCTGACTGATGGAAGAACTGACTATAATCAGTACTTTCATGAAATTTTTTAAATTATAGGCTCTTATAATTGTGAACATTTATAGTAGCCAAGAAAAATTAAAATTTATTCTATTTATTTATATTTCTGATTAACTATTTTTGCAACTACAAAACTGCGCAGTTGAAGACATTATTGAGTAAGCAGATAATTTGTAAGAAACTCCTTTGAAACTCGTATTTAACCCAATTGTTAATTGTTTAATAAATATGAAAAACAAAACTTCATAATAACAGGCGAATTATTGCCATTGGTGTTATTAATATTACATAGTGTTGTTATTTAGGTTAAAAGCTTATTTAATAAAAAAGTATTATAGACACACAAAAAATACCTAAGTAAAAAATTTTTCTAAATTGTAGCTTTCTAAAACATGTAGCTATAAAAAACTGTTGCATTCTAATAAATTTATATTTTTAAAAAATCTACATGTTTAAAAAAATAGGTGGAAAACTAATTATTATTTGAGAGTTCTATTTTTTTATAGACGATTATGTTGTGGAATGCAGTAATTGCAAACGTGTGGAAAGAAATGTTATAGCTTACTGATATGAATATTATGGCTTGAATCTTGTTACAGCATGTAATTAACAAATAAAGACGTATTCATTAAGTCTCTATCAGAATAGTATTCAGTTAATGTAGGTATATTTAATTTTATTGCCCCAAATTCAATTGAAAAAGAAAAGATTGCTTTCAGGCTCTAAGGGCCATTATCTAAAATAATGGCAATTATTTACTAATATGTGAAAGATTTACGGTAGATGCCGCAATATAAAGAACATGAACAATAAATTAATTTTGATATTGAATAATATACCTATATTTAGGCGTGATCAAAATTAAAACAGAATTCTGTTATTTAATTTTGTAGCGAAACATTATTCGATATCAAATCTGCACTTGTAATTGAATATATTGTAGCTGTAGACACAATGTCTGCCATTCTTGCTTTGTTTGATCTTCATCCCACGCAGCGCATGAGAAATTTTGCTGTGTTTTCTTCAACCAAGCTCAAAACATCTAGAAACTATGTAGTTATCACTCTTTCAAGCGGCAACCTTGCAATGGCTTTAAAACATGCGTAAGTTATCGACTTTAAACACACAATGGGCTTGAGACAATGTGCGAAATGATTGGGCTTCTGTAACGCGATGAGATATCAGTTGCGTGTTTAAGATTATATATGGATTGGATCGCGGCTCCACTGCTGGGGGGCTCTTTGCCTGAGCTATATCAACGGCGGGAATCATCCGTACTATACGTATATATATATATATATATATATTGGTTATATATTTTAAAAGGCTGTAAAAGGATCAAACCAGGAAGCCTCATCCAAAGCCTTAATTTGGCTTTTTTCTTCATCTTATACTTTTTTTAATAGCAGTGCTTTATAAATCTCAAAATAATTCTAGCTTACCAAAAGAAACTCAAAATACTCTCTTTTGCTGTTTTTTTGCTTCTTTTTGAGATATTTATATGTCAGTTTTAAACTGATGACTTTATGACTTTTATGGCTGTTGTGTTAATTGAAAAGACAGAAATATAGTTGAGTTGTTTGTTATAGCTCTTAATAAACGGCTTTGGGGCTGTTCTAAGTCAAAATAAACTCTTCTACAAATCTAATCATTAGGTGAAAGCACTGGAGAACAGACTAGACTCTACATTGCTAGTTATTGTGCCAAAAGTAGAATTAACCAGTTGATTTATTCTAGCCTGAGCGTAGATAGATGTAGTTTGCTTGGTTGAACGCAAATACTAATATTTTTAGATCTGCAAAGTGCTGTCCCTCGGTGACCTTACAATAGAATAAAAAAAATTTGTTTTGCGACAGGTTTCTATCTTGTTTTGTTTGCTTGTCTTAGTTAGATTAATACTGTTAGCGACTAAATTCTACAAAAGATAGATAATCTTTTTATCTACACTAATATTATAAAGAGGAAAGATTTGTATGTTTGTATGTTTGTAATGAATAGGCTCAAAAAGTACTGGGCCGATTTAAAAAATTCTTTTACCAATAGAATGCTACATTCTTCCTATTTGACATAGGCTACATGAAAAAAATTAGGGATCCTTGGTAAAATTTGAACAATGTAACCGAAGGTGTAGAAAAATGAGTCTTAAAATGACTTTCGTCGAATGCGCTGCCGAAACTATTAGCGATAGAACAAAATAATGTACAACAATATTAAAGAACATCAAAATGTCTACAAAAAACTCCCCGGTAGCATATGTCGAACTATTGTAGTTATCTCACTACAACAACTTTTTTCATTTTAAACATTAATGAAAATGCTAACCAAATTCAAACCATGCTATTTATGTGTTTATATTAATCCTTATCCAAATAAATTATTTTATAGTCAAGACCATTTAACTACCTATAAAATAGTTTTTAAATTATTTAAATTGGACTTTCCATTCAAAAGATATTACTCAATGATATTACGAATTAAAAAATTCAAACAGTAAACAAAACCGCCATAGCGCCGTGGCCGTTGTTTGCGATGCAGTCTGAAAAGCGCGCCGGGCATCGCGGCGGGCGGGGTGGAGAGGGCACTAGGGGGGCAAATTTTCAAAAATAAATAATTGTTTACCCCGTGCGAAGCCGGGTCGGGCTGCTAGTATTTTATATAATAGAAGAACTATAAGATTGTACCATATCTAAAAACCATATTTTTTTTATAATTTTTACTTTTGTCGGTTGGGAAGAAAGTTCTGTATGCATTTTAGGAATAAATGTTTGTTAATTTTTTGGCTGAAAATGCTCTTGCCATCTTCGGTCGCTCGGACATTACTACAGCTGCGAGATTAGCCTGACTGTTTATCTCTTTGACACATAAACAACTATTATTACACTACTTTGTTGTTGCTTTTATTTATGAAAAAAACAGTCAATTTTTGTAATTTTAGAGTAAAAGAAATAATTTATTAAAAGCATTTTATATTTTCACCTTCCCTACCGCTTTGGGGCTCCAATCAAAGTTAATTTTTTATTTACTAATAAGCGGTTTTATTCAAAAATGTATTTTTCATGAAAAGTAAACAAGATAATACAGGCGTGCTTATGTAACTTTCAGCAATTATTAATTAAAAGCATTTCACACTTATAAGTCATAAATCTAATTATTGGCTTATTACATACGGTCCTCGTTATTGGTGCCTCTACTTATCGCTCGTAGGCAGCTAATAGATCAACAAGTTAATGCAATTAGTAGAGTAGCAGCGGTCAATAAGTCAATTTATGAACATGGTTGGTTAATATTTCATAACTCCTTCATAGTGGAAAAAAAAAACAAAAGAATATTCAACATTATTTACCAAGGTTGTAAAGATTATCATTACCGTCCGCTTACTAAGCTCACTATAAAACATGATCTAGATTACAACCAACATATTTTTGGCCAAAAACACTTTTTTATTGTTTAAACAGTTTACACAGACGCAGGCTTCCAAATAACAGAAGCAAATGTTTACTATTTCAGGTAGGAACACTATTATGCTCTAATAATAACAATAATAATCATAATCGGCCACACAACCAACACTGGCTTCGCATTTAAAATACAAGCCTAAATTGACAAATTACTTAGTTTAGTTGGTTTTTATGAGGCTGTCTGACTTACCGCTGACTATCATCAGATCATAAATAAAAGTATCACCAGAGGTCCGGTCTGTTAGTCAAAGAAACAGTTGAAGTGTGATTTATGACGGATTTGTCTACCGCTTGCTACCTTTAAGTCAATTGTTATTGCACCGTTATAAAAACAAAATAGTTTTTGGGCGACTATATGTGTTTTAAGTACATAATTTGAATTTTTGGTTTAATTTTTATACAGTCGACAATAGCAAAATATTTTTTTTTGATTTTTTTGTTCGGATTATGATTGGACCGCTCAACAAATGTAGCCATTAACGCTAACCCTGACACATGAATTGTCATTCTGCTGACGCCGACCAGCTGAACAACCGATTTTGTTTTCGTATTTTTACAGGTTGTGTTTATTATGTTTATTAGCGGCCTGTAATATATTCTTCTTTTGTTTTTTTATTTCTTATTAAATTTTGAAAAAATACGACAATGAAGGCGTTTAACTCTCTTTATTTTGCGTCGCGAGCTAAAATGATGCTTATATAAGTCAGAAACAAAACAAAAATGTTAAAATATTACTAAACAAAAGCAATTTTTTTCAAAAATAAACTTTTTCAGCAATACTGTTAGCAGTTGACCATAATTTTAATTTTTTATTAAGATTATTCTGTAGAATGTAGATTAGGGTGGCGCAAAAATAGATCGCTCTAAATTTTTTGAAATTTAAAAAAATTTTTTTTTATTTTTTTTCTTGATACGGTATAATTTTATAGACCAAAAAAAATAAGTTTCTGAAAGTTTCAGTTAAAAATTTTAATTTTGAAAGATCGCTTATAATTTTTTTTAATTTATTAGTAAATGACTTTAGATTTTTTCGAGCAACTTTTTAATATTAAAATTTCAGCTATTTTTTTTTAAATTTAGTACAATAATCTATAAAAATACACCACGAAATGAACTAAAAATCAAGAATAACAAAAAAAAACACAATTTTTTTCTAATTTTCAAATTTTACAAGTGAAACGTATCATTATATTTAATTGTTTTTTCTTAATATTTTTTTTATTTATGATTAGTTATGTAGTAAATAATTTAAAATTGCCGCTGTTTCATTTCATTGAGACAGAAATTTTAATTACCGACGCAGCGAAATGATTAAATAAAATTATAAAATTAAAAAAAAAAATTATGTTTTTTTTGTTGTCTTTGATTTTTAGTTCATCTCGTGGTGTATTTTTATAGATTATTGTACTAAATAAAGGGAAAAAAATGACTGGAATTTACTAAAATACTAATAAATAAAAAAAAACTATGAACGACCTTTCAAAATTAAAATTTTTAACTGAAACTTTCAGAAACTTATTTTTTTTGATCTATAAAATTATACCGTAACGAGAAAAAAAATTATAAAAAAAACAACTCAATTTTCGACAATTTTTGAAATTTAAAAAAATTTGTTGCGACCTCTTAAAAATTTTTTTTAGCTGTCTTATGGAGAGGGCTTTTAAAACATCAAAAACTAACATTTTTTTATTTGCAAGTTAAAAAAAAATAGTCGGCCTTTTTGCGCCACTCTAATGTTAGGTGTTTACAATACTGTGGCACAAGAAAACAAGAGTTAAAAGTTCCAAAATTCATGACACAAGCAAAAGCTATCTTTACAAAAACAAACTTTTTAAGTAATTGTCAATAGTAAAAAAAAATTTCAGTATTTTGTAAGGATTCTTAATGATCTAATGATCTATAATATGTGCCGACTGGACAACTTAATATTCACATTAGATGCGCAATGGTACAGCGCGAGATAAAAGCGTATGTACTGTTTAAATTAGCTTTACTATTGGCGTAGCGCATCTAAGGATGACTCAGGTGTACCTTTTTAAGAGTATTTGAGCTCTACTATAAGTAAATTAAACTCATTCTTCTACTCCAGTTAGATCAGCTATATCAACATTTTTTGTACTATAGCCAGGCCGCTCAACAGACATAACAAATAACGCTGACCCTGACACATCTATTGCCATTCTGCTGACGCCGATCAGCTAAAAACGATTTTGGCTCCAGATTTTTAGAGATTTGCGTTTATTATGTTTACTAAAATACACTCAAAATGTAATGTTGTTGATTATGACAGCTTTGTCTATTTATTAGCGTTCTTGCTCTCTTATGATGCAATGTAACACTATTTCTTAAACAAAGCAACGAATGTATTGTAATCACTTGTTTTTTATTTCTGTTTGAAAGTGGTTATGTAAGAAAATTTTGAAAAAATAAGACAATGGAGGTGTTTAGCTCACGTAGCAACTTTCTGTCGTCTATGGAGGAACCCAAGCAGCAACAAGATTTCTTCTCGAATAGATACAATTGCTGCATTTGAATGCTCTAGCATTATTCATTATCTTGCATTGTGCACAAGTTTCTAGACTCGAATGCAAACAAGTAAAGCTTGATAACATGCCGAGAGGCAGAGCTTTTCATTATACTGCAAATCCGATATCGCATGACTTTACCTAAAATTCTGGCGCATTTTTTCTGACCTATTTTTTTTGGGTCTAAAGTTTAATGGTTTTGATTGGCATGTGGGTGGATTATAATCGTGTTAAAGCTGACAGCCTTTCACCCACTTTACCTTTCCGATTATGATGAATTGGCAATTGCCACGGGTGAAAATTTAGGTTAAGGAAATATTGTGAACTGAACGCTAAGAAATATCGTTCCAGTAGCGATGATTTATTGTTTCGATAAAAATTATTTTGAAGATAAATTTCAGACAATGCCAACTTCATCGGGATTCTGTAGGAATTTGTCGGAATATGTTTTTTTCATTAGGTGGTATCATGATACGGCGATTTTTTTTGGAAAACGTCGTATAAATAGACGTTTTTCTGAAAAACGACATTTCTTAATAGTTTCTTTAATAATTTGTTAAAAACTCTTTAGATCTGCTAAAATGGCCCAAAATGATCTATTTTTCAAGAGAACTTCTAAAAGAACTTTTAAAAGTAGGTAAAGTAGAAACTTATCTCATAGACGTGACTTTTTTTTCACTATGGAATAGAATAATAAGTTTACTGTATATTTACAGTTTCTGACATCATTTATTTATTTTTTTATTTTTTCTTCGTTTTTCATTGTTCACTTTTCATTGTTTTTCCATGTTTCTATTTTCTCTTGTGTTTTTTTATTAATTCTCGCTAAAGTGTTAGATATGTTCATTCATTCTCTCCTTTTTTTTTTCTTTATTGTATTGCTTTTTTTTACTTTTCTTATATAGTAATATTTTATGGTTTTTTTCCATTTTATTTGCTGTGCTACTAATAAGTTTATTGTATATATACAGTTTTTGACATCATTTATTTATTTTTTTATTTTCTCTTCGTTTTTCATTGTCTACTTTTCATTGTTTTTCCATGTTTCTATTTTCTTTTGTGTTTTTTTTTTATTCTGCGCTAAATTGTTAGATATGTTCATTCATTCTCTCCTTCTTTTTCCTTTTTTGTATCGATTTTTTTTTAATTTTCTTATGTAGTAATATTTTTTGGTTTTTTTTTCATTTTATTTGCTTTGCTAATAATAAGTTTATTCTATATTTATAGTTTCTGACATCATTTATTTATTTTTCTATTTTTTCTTCGTTTTTTATTGTCCACTTTTCATTGTTTTTCCATGTTTCTATTTTCTTTTGTGTTTTTTTTTAATTCTCGCTAAAGTGTTAGATATGTTCATTCATTCTCTTTTTCTTTTTACTTTTTTGTATCGTTTTTTTTACTTTTCTTATATAGTAATATTTTATGGTTTTTTTTCCATTTTATTTGCTTTGCATAAATAAGTTTATTGTATATTTACAGTTTTTGACATTTTTTTGTTTATTTTTTTATTTTCTCTTTGTTTTTCATCGTTCACTTTTCATTGTTTTTCCATGTTTCTGTTTTCTTTTGTGTTTTTTTATTCTGCGCTAAACTGTTAGATCTGTTCATTCATTCTCTCATTCTTTTTTCTTTTTTGTATCGTTTTTTTACTTTTCATATATAGTAATATTTTTTGTTTTTTTTCCATTTTATTTGCTTTGCTACTAATAAGTTTATTGTATATATACAGTTTTTGACATCATTTATTTATTTTTTTATTTTCTCTTCGTTTTTCATTGTCTACTTTTCATTGTTTTTCCATGTTTCTATTTTCTTTTGTGTTTTTTTTTTATTCTGCGCTAAAGTGTTAGATATGTTCATTCATTCTCTCCTTTTTTTTTTCTTTATTGTATTGCTTTTTTTTACTTTTCTTATATAGTAATATTTTTTGTTTTTTTTTCATTTTATTTGCTTTGCTACTAATAAGTTTATTGTATATTTACAGTTTTTGACATCATTTATTTATTTTTTTATTTTCTCTTGGTTTTTCATCGTCTACTTTTCATTGTTTTTCCATGTTTCTGTTTTCTTTTGTGTTTTTTTATTCTGCGCTAAAGTGTTAGATTTGTTCATTCATTCCCTCCTTTTTTTTTTCTTTTTTGTATCGTTTTTTTTTTTACTTTTCTTATATAGTAATATTTTTTGTTTTTTTTTCATTTTATTTGCTTTGCTAATAATAAGTTTATTGTATATTTACAGTTTTTGACATCATTAATTTATTTTTTTATTTTCTCTTTGTTTTTCATTGTCTACTTTTTATTGTTTTTCCATGTTTCTGTTTTTTTTTGTGTTTTTTTATTCTGCGCTAAACTGTTAGATATGTTCATTCATTCTCTCCTTCTTTTTTCTTTATTGTATCGTTTTTTTACTTTTCTTATATAGTAATATTTTTTGTTTTTTTTTTATTTTATTTGCTTTGCTAATAATAAGTTTATTGTATATTTACAGTTTTTGACATCATTTATTTCTTTTTTCTATTTCTCTTTGTTTTTCATTGTGCACTTTTCATTGTTTTTCCACGTTTCTATTTTCTTTTGTGTTTTTTTTTATTCTGCGTTAAAGTGTTAGATATGTTCATTCATTCTCTCCTTCTTTTTTCTTCATTGTATCGTTTTTTTTACTTTTCTTATGTAGTTATATTTTTTGTTTTTTTTTCCATTTTGCTTTGCTTTTGCTAGTTTGCTGTCTTACCTCACAATTTTATATTATTATCTCTCTTTCTTTTGCTACATTATTGCTGTTTACCTTTCAAGCGTTAATATTACCTTTGAATATAATTTTTTCTCATTCTTCTTTTTATTTCACCATTTAACCATTTTCAACACTTCTGAAATATCTTACACTTCTTTCTTTTTCTCATTCTGTCTTCATATGTTACTGTTTTTTCCCATTCTCCTTTAATTAGACAGATCTTAATCATTCTCTAGACTTTAATTCATAATTTTACGTCTTTCTAATTCTATAGTTTTATAATTTTTCTATTTTTGTAATTAATTTGATTTTAATAATACAACGATTTTTAATTATTCATTTTATTTATTGTTAGTATTTTATTTTATTGCTGATCTGTTATGTAAAAATAAATTGCAATTAAATATAAATATACAAGAGTTCAAGTTATACTTGGCTGGTTTATAAACATGATTTAAACGTCAAAAAAAAATTTAAAACAAATTGCTTTGACCAATTTCAATTAATTTTTTTTTAACTATTTATATTATGACGTTTGCGCTAAACTTTCTAACTTAACAACATAATTAATTGTTGACCAGAGGTAAATTCTGTCACATGAATGAGTAGAGGTAGGATCTAACAAAATCAAAAAGATGTTGATTACAACGGCAACTTTAGCGCCACCTTGTCTTTATTTATTTTCATTCAGCGCTAGGATGAATGAAAACCGCGCTGGTACATAAATAACTATTATCAAATTTATAAAAAAAATATCTATAAAACTATCGAACTGAGCTAGATTAATGTCAATATTGAGTATATGAGCTAATTAGTAATTATGTCTTACGATAAAAATTTCAATTCTTTTTTTTGTGCAATTTTGTCTAAGACAGAAAAATAAATAATAAATAAAAACAGGGTGGCGTTGAGAAAAGCTGTTGACTTATCATTTGTTATTCTTTCAGACAATAGTCAATATGTTGAGTGAAAAAAAAATTCGTTTTTTATTTTCAAAACTTTGTAAAAATTTCTCATAAAAAAAAACATTTTTTTTAACAATTATTATTATTTGACACTAACTCTACAGCATTTTTGTTAAAATTTTAGATTTTTGGTTTAAGTCTTGATAGATAATGCTTAATAATGCAAAAATTAAAAAAAAACAAAGCTTTAACAATGCAAAATTTTAAATAAGTAAATTTTTTTTCAAAACCTACTTTAAAATTAAAAGGTAAAAATTATTTACGATATCACCAACTTTGTTTTTGTTAGGCATAAAAATTTAAATTTACTGAGTAATAGCCAAAAACCTATTTTTCAAAATGTTTTTAGGAAAAAAAAAGTATGTTTTTATTATAAATACGACAAACAATAAAATAACAAAAAATAATGAAAAAAAAACATAAATATAAATATATAAAAAAATAGCTAAAAGATAAAAAACTGATACCACTCTAATGACTTATTCTGCACATAATCTTCTTGGATTCCAAAAAAAAAAATTATAAAATAGTTTAAAACTTGTAATTTTATTAGTTATAAATAAAACATTTAAATATTATAATTATTACTATTTTAAATGTTTTTCTAACTTGTTTTTTTTTGTTAAAATAAGAATTTATTCTTGTTTTAATTTTTTTTTATTAATAGTGAAAAAAATAGTATACATATCTTTGTTAAAAAACTCATATTTTTCTAAAAAAACTAAAGATTTATGTGCATTTTGAATAAAAACCGCATTATTTTCTAATGTAAAACCGTGAAGACGTTTTTTTGGGTTTATTCGGTTTGGCTTTGCGTCTTCTCGCTCGCGACGCCAAGCAACTGATACTTTAGTCGTTTATTTAAGTTATCACTGACCTAAACGATCAATTCTTACAGTATTACCGTCTGAGGCAACATTTAAGATAGCTGTTACTAAGTCACTGATCAAAAAAATTGAGATGTCGCCATTGAAAATACATTTTTATTTAATAACAATAAATAATTATAAAATAAACAGTCATTCTTAGGAAAAAATTAGTATTTTTTTTTAAATCATATTACTTTACAAAATCATTCCGATGTTTCACATCTGCCAGGCGTCTGGTGACGGCTCACATCTTTTTTTAAATAAATTATAACAGACTTTACCTAATTTTTCCATCATATTAAGTAATTACATGCGTTTCTAAACATAAAATTTTTATAATTAGACAGCTAAAAGCTTTACCAATCTAATATGCGCATTTTTAAATTATAAAAATGCTAAACTTGTCAACAAATTGTTTTAAATAATATAAGAAAATTAGTATTTTGTTACCAAAAAAAAATAGTTTTATTAAGTGGAATCTAGTTTGCTAATTAAGTATCAATTAATCTTTTAGTTTTCCAGTAATTGGATTAATGTCGAAATATGTTAAGCGCTCAATTTAATTTATGCTTTGAATTTTTAGATTCCATTTGGTTTAAAAATCACGTTACGAGCGATTTTTTGCGAGAGTTTTTTAATCAAACGCCAATAGTCATTAGCAGCTTCTATTACATTTTTTGCCTACGGTCAGCAACTAGTGCAATTAAAAATATCAATTCTATTGAAATTTTTAGCAAATTTTCTCTATCATCAGAAGTGGGATATTTGCTTGAAATATTGAATATTTGAATAAAAAATAAATTAAGATTACGCTTTGATGAGATTTAAAAATTACGAGGTTCAAATAATCTGCAAAACGATTTGATTACAGAATTTTGTCCAGTAAAGTGGATTTATTTTATTTATGTGGGGAATCATCTGGGGTTTGTAGGCCAAGGGCGGCACGTGCTTTACCGAAGATTTCTAAGCCTATTTCGTATTGATCAAAGTAAGAACGAGACTGTTCAGACTTTGAGATGAATCGACGATAATCTCGATTTCAAAGTTTTAAGCAAAATTGAAAATAACAATTTTAACTTTTTTGAATGGTGGATAATTAAGATCCTGTTTAAGATAAAGCGGTCTGTTTAATTTTGTCGTATTTTAAGAGAAAACACCTGAGCTTCTTATTTAACAACAATGGATTACTTAATCGCATAATATTCCTTAAGATTTGTAGATTCAGACAGGTTTCGTACTGATTAGCACTCATCAGTACGACTTTAAAAATAAGTTACGTAAAAAACTAATTATAGATTTTGATAGATTTATATTTGAGGCCATATACTCAATATTAGCGAAAAAGGTAATAGATAGAAACACCTGTCAAAAGAGGTGTAGTTTTTATGATCACAAATGTCACTAACAGCGCTGTCAAAAAAATTATTTTTATGGCTGCTTCTAAAGAGATTCAACAACTCTAGACATGCTCAGAAAAACTAGTTTTTTTTTAATGTTCTAAAAGAATGACTTGGTTCTAGTAAGGTACCAGTACCAAAATATCAAGTAATGTTACCATTTAATGCAAAAAGGTCACTTGGAAACAAAGATAAACAGAGATAAAAAGACTCAAAAGCTGTTGTGTAGCCAAAATTAAATGTAGACGAGAGCCGGATTTAGCTAGATAGAACAGCACAAGATCTACATCCAAAAGTAAAAACTACAAGAAAAAGACAAAAACGTTATAGTTGAGAAAAAACGTATTCATATGTAAAAAAGCGCAAATAGACATAACCTATAAAATTTAGTACTTTTCTCATTAGAAACAAACTGTTAATAAGTATTTGACCAATTGACCAATTGGTACTATATGAATCAGACACTTGGTCTTCAGAAAACAAACTTTAATATAATATAAATATAAAGAAATATTTTTGAAAGTTGTTTGGCCAGACTGTGTAATAGACAAAGAAGTATTCCAGAGAGTTAAAGTCTAGAAAATCTTAGTAAACTTTGAAAAAAAAAAAGAACTTTACCATCAGAGCATATCCAAGACAAAACATGTCTCAGAAACATCAGAAAACAAAAAAACATCATATTGAGAAACATAGCAAACTCTTACAAATACAATACATGCCGCTTACACAAAGAAGAAGAAAGAGGAAAAAAAAGAAGAAAATGAAGATAAAAAAGAATACTTATAGTCAAAACAAAAACCTACAAATACAACAGTTGCCAATTGCTACAATATGACTTTTGGTCTTCAAAAAACAAAAACTAAATAGAGCACTAGAAATGTAGACATTACTAAAGTCTTTTAGACTACAGTCCATGTAATAAACAAAAAAGTATTACCAAAATTTAGAGTTTAAAGAAAACTAGTACACTTTGAGAAAAAAAGGGATCTTTACCATTTAGAGCAAGTGATCGAAAAACCCAAGTAAATGCAACATTTTGCAGGTAGTACTGATGGATAAGAATAGGTAAGAAAAAAGGCAAGAAAAAACACAGTACTCATGGTTCAGAAACATCAGAAAACAAAAAACCATCGTATTAAGAAACATAGCAAAAGCTTACCGATACAATACTGCTTACAGAAAAACAAAGAAAAGAAAAATGAAGATAAAAAAGTATAGTTCTGATTAAAACAAAAACTTACAAATGCAACATTGTTAAAAAAAGTTATTTATGGTTCGACAACAGAGAAGTTGATCTAATACCAAATTGCTAATTGCTACAATACCACACTTGGCTTAAAAAAAAAACAGAATAGTGCACTAGAAATGTTGATATTACTAGAGTTTTTTGGACAGATCATGTAATAAACAAATAGTATATTACACTACAAGGGCAGAAAGTTGAGATTCCTGCACTGCGCGCCATAATGCCCGAAGCGGAGACGAGGGCATCATGGCGCGCAGTTTAAGGCTCTCAACTTTTTGCCCGTGTAGTGTATACTACATAGTTTTCTTGCTACTCCGGTCGAACGTACGTGGTTTCGGCTGCGATTCCACGGCAGAAAGTGCAGCTCTACCAGTGCATGAAAGATACTCTTCTAGAAAGTTCTCTTTTTCAAGTTTTTTTTAAACTGCAACTTGTAGTAATACTTTTTTCTTGCTACTCTAGTCGAAAGTACGTGGTTTCGGCTGCGATTCCATGGCAGAATCTGCAGTGCATGAAAGATACACTTTCTGCCGTGGAATCGCAGCCGAAACCACGTACTTTCGACTGGAGTAGCAAGAAAAAAGTATTACTACAAGTTGCAGTTTAAAAAAAACTTGAAAAAGAGAACTTTACCAGTTCGGGCATATGATCAGAGAAGAACAAAATCTTGCAGAAAATATGGATGAATAAAATTAAATACGAAAAATGGCTAGACAAAACATGGCACAGAAGCATCAGCAAACAAAAAAACATAGCAGCCGCTTGTTTTTCATACCGCTTAAAAAAAGACAAAGAAAGAGAAAGAAGAAAATGGAGATAAAAAAGTATGCTTATAGTCAAAACAAAACCTTACAAATACAACACTGTTCAAAAAAACAAAAAAAGAAGTTACTTAATTTGACAACACAAAAGATGATCTGATATCATCTAGTTACAATTGTTTTTGAAAATTTTGGCGTCTTTGACTACGAGTCGTTAACTGTCACAAATCGCCAATCGCTACAATGTGACACTTGGTTGTAAAAAAACAAAAGTTAAATAAAAAGAAGAGTTTAATAGAGTTTTTTTGAACAGATCATGTAATAAACAAAAAAGTACAAGTTACAGTTTAAAGAAAACTAGATAAGAGAACTTTACCAGTTAGGGCATATGATCAGAGAACAACAACATCTTGCAGAAAATATTGATGGATAAAATTAAACATGAAAAATGACTAGACAAAACATAGTATGATAAATCTTTTTTATATTTTCTTTCTTTGCCATCGCTTTCTCTATTTTGGTCTAAAAAGCATTAAAATCTCTCTTTATTAAAAGACTTATTTTTTCCTCATTTTCACTTTTTTTTCCGGTCTTTTTTTGTGCTTTATCTGGGTTTTGATTCTATTCTATTCTTTTGTTTTTTTTTCTAATATTATTTTTACTCTTCGTTTTGTTATTAATTTGTTTTCTTCTTATTTACCATGCTGCAGCTCTTATTTATAATCTTTTGGCGTTCTATCCTTCTATTTTTTTTATTTTTTTTGTCTAGCTATGCTTCTGTCAGACCCATCACAATAAATTGTTTTATCTATTTCTAAAATTTTTTTATTTATTTTACTCTAGCTACATTTATCTAGAATACCACACTTTTTCGAATTTTTTATTACTTTTTAGATCTGATTGTACTTTTGCTCATTTTTCCTTCTACTTTTTTAATAAAAAAGAATTTTACTTTATTTTGATTTTATTTGATGTATTAAGTTTTTTTTTATATTTAAATAACAAAAACAGAAAATGAAATGTTGGTCAGATAAGAAACAATTTAATTCAACCACTGAAAAAAGTGCAAAAATAATGTTAAGAAAAATAGCATAAAACAAACAAAATATTTGAAAAAAAAGGGACTCAAAAGTTAGTTACGATATAAATTAAAAAAATGTTTTGAAGAATTAATGGAAAAAAAATCTTCAACTGACAAAGACAAAAAAAAAGATAATCAACATAGAAATAGCATTGGAAAAAAGCCTAAGAAAGAAGAGTAATAGCAAGCGACAAAAATAAAGATTTGTAAAACAACTAGAAATACACATAGAAACAACAGATTTGTAAGCGAAAGAAAAGAAAACAAAAATGAAGATATTTAAAAAACTATCAAAAATGACATGAAAGCTAGAATCTAAAACAAGAATTTTAAGAAAAATTACAGATAAAAACCAAAAATAGAAAAATAAAATTATAGAAGGAAAATATAGTATAATGTAAAGGAAAAAAAAGTGATAACTGGAAAAGTATAGACAAAAAAAAGAGGTAAAATAACAGAATTCAGTAAATAATAATAAAAAATATATAAAAATAATATTAGAAAAACTGCCAAAATATTTAAAAAAATGCTATGATTGCAAGATTTAGATGAAGAAATTTAAAAAAAAATAGAAAAGCAGAAAAAAATCTAGAAAAAAGCAAAAAAATAAAAGAAAAGAGTGTTATACAATTGCAAAAGTATAAAAAATAATACAAATTAAAAATTTGAATAAACCCGACTTTAATCACAGAACCATCAGCAAACTAAAAAACATAGCCGAAGCTTGCGAATGCAATACCGCTTAAAAAAAGTCAAAGAAAGAGAAAGAACAAAATGAAGATAAAAAAGTATACTTATAGTCAAAACAAAACCTTACAAATACAACACTGTTCAAAAAAACAAAAGAAGAAATTACTTAATTTGACAACACAAAAGTTGATCTGATATCATCTTGTACCAATTGCTACAATGTGACACTTGGTCTTAAAAAAACAAAAGTTAAAAAAAAATAGTTTTTTAGAGTTTTTTGAACAGATCATGTAATAAACAAAAAAATATAAGTTACAGTTTAAAGAAAACTAGATAAGAGAACTTTAGCAGTTGGGGCATATGATCATAGAACCCACCTAAATGCCTTACAGCAATTTTGAATTAGAAACATTAATAAACAAAAAAAAAGACACATAGCAGAAAATAATAAATACAACACCGCTTACAGGAAAAAAAAGAAAGAAGAAAATAAAGATAAAAAACTATAATTATAATCAAAACAACAGCTTACAACAAAATACAGCACTGTTTACAAAAAAAAGATGACTTTCAAAATAACTTTTGAAAGTTTTTTTGAACATTCTGTAACTTATAGCAATTAAGATATCAGAAACAAGCTGTGAATGATATGACAAATCTCCACAATGTTGTCTGAATTGATCTCAACAGTTTAATTATTTTTTCTCGTCCTCTGCTTATCACTTTTAAGTATAAATATACTTGACATTGTTTGATAAGGCATGAAAGCCAAATAATGATATTTGCATTGTAAACAATGATTACATCTGGTAAAGTTGCGTTTGTCACTGGAGGTGCTGGTGGTATTGGTTTGGCAATTGTTAAAGAGCTTCTAAACAATGGAATAAAAGTAAGAGCCTACTCTATTAAAATCAAAAAAAAAAATTAAATCTGACGTTCTAGGGTGTAGCAATTGTAGATATTTCCGAAACAAATGGCTTGGAAGCCATCAAAGAGCTAAACAAATCATTTAAAGACAAAGTTATTTTTATTAAAACCGATATTACGAAGAAAGAAGAGTTGAAAGGTTGCTTTTCCCAAATTTTTCCAAAATCTTAACAACTTTTTCTAGATGCTTACGAGAAAACAGTTGACATTTTCAAACAACTAGATTTTGTTTTTAACAATGCAGGTATTTGCGATGAGGTAAACTGGGAGTTAACTGTTCAAGTGAATTTGATAGCTACGATTCGTAGCACTTATTTAGCGTTGCAAAAGTATCTTCCTGGGTTTAAATCTGGTGAAGAAGGAGTCATTATCAATACTGCTTCTATTGCTGGAATCAGTACTTACCCATTTCTTCCCACATATGGTGCTACAAAGCATGGTATCTTAGCATTTGGACAAGCAGTAGGAACAGATCCATTCTACAGCAAATATAAAGTTAGAGTTGTAACCATGTGTCCCACAGTTACTGATACAAGTATGATTCAATTTGAGAAAGTCCTCTTCCAGGAAATTATCCCAGAAATCTTGAGAGAAACAGGAGAAATGGATACGTAAGTAGAGGCAAAACATGATTTTGTATGAAAATTGCTCTTCTAGGCCAGAACATTTGGCTACTAACTTTTTAAAAGTTCTTGAAGATGGTCGCAATGGTTCCACATGGGTGTCAGTTGCTAAGAGTACTGCCTACGAGTATGAAGTTGTTAACAAAACCAAATGGCCATGATCTGAGATATACACAAGAACATTACCTACCTCTTACTAACCTATTAAAGTTCTGGTATATCTTCGTATTCTATTTCATTTCCCTTGACACTTTTAGAAAACAACATTTTATACCAACCTCATAAAATAGTATATTACACTACAAGGGCAGAAAGTTGAGATTCCTGCACTGCGCGCCATAATGCCCGAGGCGAAGCCGAGTTCAGGGCTCTCAACTTTCTGCCCGTGTAGTGTATACTAGTTTTCTTGCTACTCCAGTCGACAGTACGTAGTGTCGGCTGCGATTCCACGGCAGAAAGTGCAGGACCTGAACTGCGCGCTATGATGCTCTCGGCTATTTACTCCGGCTAAAAGAAGGCGCGCGCATAGCTCTACTAATGCATGAAAGATACACTTTCTGCCGTGGAATCGCAGCCGGAACCATGTACTTTCGACTGGAGTAGCAAGAAAAAAAATTTAAACATTTTGAGTTCTAAAAGCTTTTTTTTTTTGTTTACTTTAAGCACACTTGCACAACGTTTTATAGATTAGTTAGCAATCAGTAGCTCTTAATAGATATCTAATTTTGAAAAAATCTTTCACATTTCTTTGGACCTAAATAGAGTCCTTTGTGCAAAACACACTGTTGTGATAGCTGCTAGCATTTTAATTATATCTCACTCACAATGTAAGTTTATTCTTATTATAAAATGTTGAGACTGTTTAGTCAAATTTCTTAATTGAAATTTTGCTTGAAATGATTGGGCGTTTACGCAACCGGCCCTTAGTGATGAAAATAGAATTTTGTAAGATAATTCCAAATTAGTTATCGATTCTTTCCCAAATGATTCGACCGAAACGTGCTTAATTAAATAAAACATTCGGCCTTTTCTACGACTGATGAGAAAACTACGACTGAGAAAGTATCCTGGAAAAGCTGGCTTTAGGTCAAGGTTTCCAGAATCAGCGTAAATGGCGTTGTCAAACAAAAGATTTTCTGCGACGTTTCTAGTCCACTTTTTTTTCTACATTGGGAAAATAAGGGAAATTATGTAACGAATAAACGAAAAATCAAAATATAATTGAGAATTTCACTTTTTATAGTATTTTAATTAGACGTTTCGTGACATGTTTTTATTATCATAGGAGAATTTGCATGTGGAAAGTGAATTACCAAAGGGTTTGCAGATTAAGTTGCTCTGGGAAATGTGTGTTGTAAAACAAATTAGAGAAAAGCGAGGAGCGTCCGGGAAATTGTATTAAAATAATAATCTCCTGGTAAAAGCCAGGTTTGATCGGCTGAACTATTTATACTAATAAACAGGAATTTTAGAAAGTTGGTCACAAATTTGTGAAAATATCAAAATTTTTTGAGATGGAATCTTATTGGTGAAAGGCCAATATTCAATTCAAGCCTGTTTTTCAGAATTCCGCCAAAAACTTTTGTTGACATTAATGTAACCACTTTTTTGTGGGACTGGCCCGTGAGATTGTAAAAAAAAGTGGTGCTCTTAAAAAAAGAACAGAAAAAGTTATCGAAAATGTAAGGCAAATAATGGAAGAAGCGCCACAAACATCTCTACGTCGACTTTCACAACAAAAGTTCAATAATTATACTGTACGTCTCCAATTTTGTCGTTGAATTATTAACACTTTTGATAGAATATGTTACACTTAAGATTCTTCACCGATTAGGCCTGGTTTAATTTAGACGGTTATGTGATGTCACAAAATACGCGAATGTGATTGAGCCAATTTTTTTTGATGGAAAATTGACTGCTGCAAAATATTTAGAGAAGATTTTACAGTCATTTTTGCACAAGTTTATGACGAGGAAATTGTGGACGGGTACTTTCAGCAAGGCGGTGTTACTCTACATACCACTTACAAGACCTTGAATATCATAAAAAAAATATAATCATTGAGTTATCAACTGAAATACAGTCATAACTGCAAAATCTCACTTCATGTGACTTCTTTTTGTGGTTCTATCTAAAGAACTGAATTTTTCAGCAACGTTTAATTGATAAAATTAATAATAATTTTTAAATGCTGGCAAATGTCAATAGCGTAATTGTTCAATGAGTCCGCTAATGCTTTAAAGTAAATTTTTTTGATTATTTGGTCAAGAACTTATTTTCTTATCAAAGTTTGTTTTTTTCTTTGTTATACCACTACAAGTGTTTTCAATTTAATCTCATTTACGTGCTGAATAATCGGTTTATTAAATTAAAAGTGAGGTTAGATTAGATTCAGATGTCAAATTGATAACTGTCACTTTGATTTGATGGTAAAGGTAGAATAAGGTACGTTTACAATTCAAAGTTAAACATTTATGGCAATCTTTGACCCCAAATTTTAAAAAACATTACTACAAATTAATTAATTAGGCTGATCTTTTGTCCTGTCCTCCAAATCTCTGCCTACGATTTTTTTTTAATTTTTGATAGCTTTTCTGTTTTTTTTATTGTTTGCTTCTTATTTCTGCTACTTTTGATTATTTTTGCTTATTATTATTTTTTTTGTTTTATTACAATATTTTTTTTTTATTTTTTAATTTTTTTTAATCAGATTTTTTTACTTTAATTTTTCTTGCTAATTTTTTGTTTTTTGCAGATATAGATGATATAAAGTGCAGTATTTCTATCATCTTTTGGTGTTTTTTGTTATTTAATTAATTAAACTATTTTTTAATTCAAAAGCTTAAACAACTTAAAATGAAAAAATAAAATTCTAAATTCTAAAATGTAATTTCAATAATTCTCTTAATTTTGAAAACTTTTTCAAAAAAATTATAAAATTAAAATTAAGGGTTTTAAAAAAAATTAAATTTTTTTTTAAACTGTTGAAAAAACATTTAAAACTGCATTTTATAATAATTTTAAATAATGTAAAAGCTTTTTAAAAAATGTTTAATAAAGTTTTGAAATTTTATGAGCTAATTTTCATAAATTTTTAAAGTGCATTAGAAAACAAAAAACAACTCACTTAATTCACTCAATTTTTTATTTGATTTTTAAAAAACATTACTATAAATTAAATAATTAAGTTGATTTTTTGTCCTGTCCTCCAAATCTCTTCCCATGATTCTTCTTTAATTTTTAAAATTTTTTCTGCTTTTTTTTTGCTTCTTATTTCTGCTACTATTGATTATTCTTGCTTCTTATTTTTTTTTTGTTTTATAATATTTTTTTTAAATTTTTTAATTTTTCTTAATCAGATTTTTTTACTTTAATTTTGCTTGCTAATTTTTGTTTTTTTGCAGATATAGATGATATAAAGTGCAGTATTTCTATCATCTTCTGGTGTTTTTTGTTATTTAATTAATTAAATTAAATTAATTTTTTAATTTAAAAGCTTAAATAACTAATAATGACAAAATAAAATTAAAAATTCTGCAATGTAATTTTAATAAATCTCTTAATTTTTTAAATTTTTTCAAAACAATTTTAAAATTGAAATTAAGCATTTAAAAAAATTTAAATTTGCTTAAAACTGTTGAGAAAAAATTTAAAACTGCATTTTATAATAATTTTAAATAAGTTAAAGGTTTTTTATAAAATGATTAATAAAATTTTGAATTTTTTTCAGGTAATTTTTATAAATTTCAAAAGTGCATTAGAGAATAAAAAAACAACTTACTCAATTCACTCAATTTTTTATTTGATTTTTGATAAATTTTGATGAAG
Source organism: Lagria hirta (assembly GCA_947359425.1). Classification (NCBI taxonomy): domain Eukaryota; kingdom Metazoa; phylum Arthropoda; class Insecta; order Coleoptera; family Tenebrionidae; genus Lagria; species Lagria hirta. The sequence continues at coordinate 50,445,072 of OX375794.1, forward strand.
AATATTGCTCTTTGAACAACCAAATTATCTCATTAATCACCTTTATCTGAAACGCATCTCTGAGATATTTATTTCTTAGTCAAGATTATTTAATTTAATTTTTTTAATCTATCACATATTTTTATTCAAAACTCATGCTATAAGCCCAGTTTAAATAAATACGAAAATTAGGAAAAAACATTTACAACAAAGTTTTTTCTATACTTTTGCAGGTTTTCCTTTTTGTGCTACGTGCTATCATTGATTTTCATCTTATATCTTATTTTGCTTTCTTTCTTTTTCTATTAAAGTATCCATTTTTTATACTTTTTAATTTTTTCTTTGTTATAACACTACAAGTCTTTTCAATTTAATCATATACGTGTTGAATTATCGGTTTATTAAATTAAAGTGAGGTTGGATTTGATTCAGATGTCAAATTGATAACTGACACTTTGATTTGATGGTAAAGGTACGTTTACAATTCAAAGTTAAACATTTATGGCAATCTTTGACGCCAAATTTTAAAAAACATTACTACAAATTAAATAATTAGGTTGATCTTTTGTCTTGTCCTCCAAATCTCTGCCCACGATTTTTTTTTAATTTTTGATATCTTTTCCTTTTTTTTTTTATTGTTTGCTTCTTATTTTTGCTACTTTTGATTATTTTTGCTTAATATTATTTTTTTTGTTTTATTACAATTATTTTTATTAATTTTTTAATTTTTTTTAATGAGATTCTGTTACTTTAATTTTTCCTGCTAATTTTTTTTTAATGCATATTGCACTTTCTATCATCTTTTGCTGTTTTTTGTTATTTAATTAATTAAATTAAATTTATTTTTTAATTTAAAAGCTTAAATAACTTAAAATGATAAAATAAAATTTAAAATTCTAAAATGTAATTTTATTAAATCTATTAATTTTTAAAATTTTTTTAAAAAATTGTTGAAATTGAAATTAAGCATTTAAAAAAAATTTTAATTTGTTTAAAACTGTTGAAAAAAAATATAAAACTGGAATTTAGAATAATTTTAAATAAGTTAAAGGTTTTTTAAAAAATGATTAATAAAATTTTGAATTTTTTTCAGTAATTTTTTAAAAATTTTAAAAGTGCATTAGAAAATAAAAAACAACTCACTCAATTTACTTAATTTTTTATTTGATTTTTGAAAAACATTACTATAAATTAAATAATTAGGTTGATCTTTTGTCCAGTCTTCCAAATCTCTTCCCATGATTCTTCCTTAATTTTTGAAATTTTTTCTGTTTTTTTTTCTTTTGTTTGCTTCTTATTTCTGCTACTGTTCATTATTCTTGCTTCTTATTATTTTTTTTGTTTTATTACTATATTGTTTTTTAATTTTTTTTTAATCAAATTTTTTTACTTTATTTTATCTTGCTAATTTTTTGTTTTCTGCAGATATAGATGATATAAAGTGCAGTATTTCTATCATCTTTTGGTGTTTTTTGTTATTTAATTAATTAAATTAAATTTATTTTTTAATTTAAAAGCTTAAATAACTAAAAATGACAAAATAAAATTTAAAATTCTACAATGTAATTAAATCTCTTAATTTTTTAAATTTTTTTAAAACAGTTTTGAAATTGAAATTAAGCATTTAAAAAAAAAATAAAATTTGTTTAAAACTGTTGAAAAAATATAAAACTGAAATTTAGAATAAGTTTAAATAAGTTAAAGGTTTTTAAAAAATGATTAATAAAATTTTGAATTTTTTTCAGGAATTTTTTATAAATTTTAAAAGTGCATTAGAAAATAAAAAACAACTCACTCAATTCACTCAATTTTTTATTTGATTTTTGAAAAACATTACTATAAATTAAATAATAAGGTTGATCTTTTGTCCTGTCCTCCAAATCTCTTCCCATGATTCTTCTTTAATTTTTGAAATTTTTTCTGCTTTTTTTTCTCTTGTTTGCTTTTTATTTCTGCTACTATTGATTATTCCTGCTTCTTATTATTTTTGTTGTTTTATTACAATATTTTTTTTAAAATTTTTAATTTTCTTTACTTTAATTTTTTTTGCTAATTTTTTGTTTTTTTGCAGATATAGATAATATAAAGTGCAGTATTTCCATCATCTTTTGGTGTTTTTTGTTATTTAATTAATTAAATTAAATTAAATTAATTTTTTAATTTAAAAGCTTAAATAACTAAAAATGACAAAATAAAATTAAAAATTCTGCAATGTAATTTTAATAAATCTCTTAATTTTTTAAATTTTTTCAAAACAATTTTAAAATTGAAATTAAGCATTTGAAAAATTTAAATTTGCTTAAAACTGTTGAGAAAAAATTTAAAACTGCATTTTATAATAATTTTAAATAAGTTAAAGGTTTTTTATAAAATGATTAATAAAATTTTGAATTTTTTTCAGGTAATTTTTATAAATTTCAAAATTGCATTAGAAAGTAAAAAAACAACTTACTCAATTCACTCAATTTTTTATTTGATTTTTGATAAATTTTGATGAAGAATATTGCACTTTGAACAACCTAACTATCTCATTAATAACCTTTATCTGAAACGCATATCTGAGATATTTATTTCTTAGTCAAGATTATTTAATTTAATTTTTTTAATCTATCACATATTTTTATTCAAAACTCATGCTATAAGCCCAGTTTAAATAAATACGAAAATTAGAAAAAAACATTTACAACAAAGTTCTTTCTATAATTTTCCAAGTTTTTCTTTTTGTGCTACGTGCTATCATTGATTTTCATCTCATATCTTATTTTGCTCTCTTTCTTTTTCTATTATAGTATCAATTTTTTATACTTTTTAGCTTGCTTAAAAAAAGTTTTAATTTGACTGCATTTTTTTATGTGCTCTTTTAGGCGTTCTAATTTTGATATTTTTTCGTTTCAATATTTTTTTATAAAATCTTAGTGCCAATTTATTCAAACTACATCTGTAAACTTGGACATGTTTCGTTCTTATTGAAACTCATCAGCAAATAACAGATTCAGATTTGAATGAATTTGCAGTGACAAGTTTGGGTCTATATATACTCATTAGCTATATACTCATTAAACAATTTTTTGAGAAAAAAAATTTTTCACTTGTGCTCTAAATGATGAATGTCAGTGTTGATAGAGACAATTTGAATATAAAGTATATCGCTGATTGGACAACCAAGTTACCACGTTAGCGCCTTTTGTCTCAAACGAATATTAATAATCTACAATGTAATCTATCTTTTCCATCCATTCATTTATCAAAAATTGCATGTGGAATGGTACATTTCGTATCTTATCTAAAATCTCCTTCTGCGGAGCTACTTTTGACCTACAAAATTGAAAAATAAATTCGCTAAAATGGCTTTTTCTTATATATTATTGTAGTTGCTGCAAGCTGCACGTTCTATTTTACACTTTACTGTTATGCAATAGCTGCAATATGAAAAGCTGTGGAATTTATGACTGGTAAAATTTGTCTAATAAAGTTAGGAGTCAGCAAATGTTGAGCTATTTGTATGTTAAGACGCAGAAAGTCGAACGTTCTTGTTCTATTTATATGAAAAATTGAGATAACTTAAAGTTTGGACAGTTTTCCCAAATAAATCCTGTTGTTTTACGACTTTTAGGAGTCTTAGTGAGGCGAGTTTCAGTAAAAAAAATTAATTGCTTTATTTAAATATTCTTGTTATTTTATAATTGTATTGTGGAATTGCAAAACTGAAATAGAAGGGTTATCTAATTGTCTAAAACGCATTGAAAAGAGAACTCGCTCGTAAAGGCTCTGAAAGAGTTCCCATATTTTATTTTCTTTACCTGATTTGAATATTTAATTATTTTTGTGGAAATAAAGAGCTTTTTGAATATCTGATCAAATTTTATGTCTATTTAGACTGCGAGGTTATATAGTCGCTCTAATATTTGTACCAAGAATCCTCTTTTATTTGGCGCATCCACCATTTTTACAAGTAAAATCCAGCTCTGTAACAAATGGCCAATATGAAACCAAAAGAAAAATTAAAAGAAAATATCAAAAGCAGTCAAAAAGAAAAAAAATATAACTAATCTATAAAATAATATTTGTTGTTAACAATATTAAAAATAACTAAATTTATTAAAACACAGAATGGAAAATTATTATTAAAACAATGACAAAAACAAAAAAACAAAAAATTTTGTGGCTAAACTGCTAGATCATACGGTAACTCTTAATATTTGAACAATTAATCCACATTTAAATGGCGCATCCACCATTTATACAGTTAGGATCAATCTTGTAGCGTACAACTAAGATAAAAAAAAATGACACAAAGTTTAATAATAATAACTGAAAAGTGGTAGAAAAAAGTATATTTAAAAGAAAACACCATGTGGTACACAAAATTTATTATAAAAGAAACATGAAAAAGGTCATAAAACAAAAAAAAACAAGTGAAATAATTAAAAAAATTCAGAAAAACCCATAAAAAAACAACGACTTTTTATGTCTGAACTCCACGATTTTATGGTAAGAAAATCAAAAAGCTACATGACGCCTTTACTATTTTTACAGTGAGGATCAGCTGTGTACGGTTTGACAATTGCGAAAAAAGTGAAAAAATGATAGAAAAGATCAAATTGAACATAAGTCAAATCAGTATAAAAAAATAAGATATTACAAAATAGCTGCTTGCTCAAAAAATGCGTAAATTTAAGAAAAAAACATATAAAATCTAGAAAAATAAGAAGAAAAAAATATGTATTTGCAAAAAACATATTAAAAAAAATCATCAAAACACAAAAAACAACAAATATTAACAAAAAAGATATAAACACAAAGTTTTATGTTATAGCTCTAATATTTGAACCAAAAGTCTACATTTATTTGGCGCATCTGCTATTTTTACACCAGTTCTGTAACGACTGTAACGTATAACAAAAATGAAAAAAGTAGAAAATATTATAGAAAATATAAAACTAAAATTTATAAAGTAATAGAAAAAAAAAGTTAGAAAAAAAAACAAAATGTGACAATAAAACAGCTGATTTATAGCTGTTTTTTGCAAGTTAAAATAAGTTAAAAAAATTAAAAATATAGAAACGCACAAAAATTAACAAAACAATACAAACAAACCATAAAAATAAAACCAGAACATTTTTTGTGTAGAATGCTAGGTTTTATAGTAACTAAAGTGCTACTTTTATAATCTTTATATTAAAAAAATTTAAATAAAACTAAATATAAAAAAGTTGAAAAAAAAATTAAAAATAACAAACTAATGTTCAAAAAATATTAAAGCAAACAACAACAAAAAAATAGAAAATAGTAAACAAAAACAATATTTAAAATGTAGTATGTAAGCCGTATAAATTACATAAATGTGCATTCATACATTATTTAGATCTGCTCTTGCTGTGTAATTTAGCTTGACAGATTTTTATTGTCTTTGATAGTGTGACTGCCGACAAATGTCAAACAAAGGTCATATAATATTGCACGTTTCTGCGTATGAACTAATCACTAAAAAAACACACACGCTTAAAATTCCATAACAAGGTTTGATCTAAATAATTTATGAACGCACAGATATTTCAACCAGAAAATCCACTTTATAATTTTAATTATATTTATTATATTAATTTATATTAAAAATTAAAATTAAATTATATTTTTAATTATATTCTAATAAATTTGTCAAAACAAATTTATTATTTTGACAATCAAGATCAGTTGAGAAAGTAAAAAAAAATATTGTAAAGATACAAATGAAAAAATGATAAAAGAGCATTAATTAAAAAAAAACAAATAAAAAACTACTGGAAGCACAAAAAATGCTTAATATTAAAACAAAAACAAAAATTGAAAAAATAAACATTAACAACAAAGATAAAGACTCAAAATTTTATATCTTGACTTTTAGGTGTTGTAATTGGTCTAATATTTGAACCAATAATTAAACATAAATCTATAATTTTTTAGAGGTTTATATCAATTCTGCAATATATAACTAGAATAAAAAAAAAGAAGAAACAAGTGATGAAGCATATCAAAATAAAAATTAAAAATTAGTAGAATGTCAAAAAATTATTAGAACAAATTGGCTCATATGGATAAAAATATTTTTAAAAAATTAAAAAAAGTCAAGAAAATTAAAAATAATTAAAAAAAATTATTAACATAACCTAAAAAAACAAAAATTTTATATGTAGACTAGGTTTTAAAGTAGCTCAAAACATTTGATTAAAAAAATTACAATAGTCTAGCGCATCCACCATTTTTACAGTTAAGATCAGCTTTTAACTTTTAAAAAATATATAATAAATGGATAAGCAAAACAAAAAACTATTAAAGCAAATCCGTCATTTAAAAAAAATTAAGAAAAAGCAATAAATAGAGAGAAACGGTAATGTAAGAAATATTTTGATCAAAAACAAAACAGAAAACAAACAAGAGTAACATAATTTAAAGCAATGGAAATTATACAATCACAGAAAAAAATATAAAATGCAAGAGCAAATACAAAATACATAAAAAAAATAATATGAGAGAACCAAACATAGATAAGCACAAATGTAAATAATGTTAAAAAAAATGTTAGAAAATAGTAAGATAAAAAAAGAATAAAAAGTCAAATTAAAATAGCAAAGTAAAAACAGTGCCAAAAACTAAAAATCTTAAAAAAAATAAAAGCGGTTTAAGCAATTAGAACTTGAAATGATTTATAAGAGACGTATTTATCATTTTGACAATCAAGATTAGTTGAAAAAATAAAAAAAAATATTGTAGAGATAAAAATAAAAAATAATAAAAAAGCAGTAATAAAAAAGCAGCAAAAATACAAAAAGGAAAAAACAACTACAGGTAATCTTAAAACAAAAGACATTAAAGCAGATGCGCCAAATAAATGTAAACTTTTGGTTCAAATATTAGGACTATAACATAAAACTTTGTGTTTATATCTTTCTTGTTAATATTTGTTGTTTTTATGTTTTTTTAAAATATTTTTTTTGCTAATACACATTTTTTTCTTCTTATTTTTGTAGATTTTTTTTGTTTTTTTTTAAACCTACGCATTTTTGAGCAAGCAGCTATTTTGTAATATCTTACTTTTTTATACTATTTTGACTTATTTTCAATTTGATCTTTTTTATAATTTTTTTACTTTTTTCGCAATTGTCAAACCATACACAGCTGATCCTCATTGTAAAAATAGTAAATGCGTCATGTGACTTTCTGGTTTTCTTACTATAAATTCAGACATAAAAAATCGTTGTTTTTTTGTGTTTCTATGTTTTTCTGATTTTTTTTATTTATTTCACTTGTTTTTTCTTTGTTTTATTACTTTTTTCATGTTTCTTTTACAAGAAATTTTGTGTACCACCTGGTGTTTTTTCTTTAATATACTTTTTTTACCACTTTTTAATTATTATTATTAAAGTTTGTGCCATTTTTCTTTTATCTTAGTTATACATTACAAGATTGATCCTAACTGTATAAATGATTCAAACAAATAAAACTTGAAATGATTTATAAGAGACGAATTTATCATTTTGACAATCAAGATTAGTTGAAAAAATAAAAAAAAATAGTGTAGAGGTAAAAATAAGAAAAACTAAAAAAGCAGTGTGTTATAAAAAAGAAAAAAAAACAACTACAGGTAGCACAAAAAATGCGTAATATTAAAACAAAAGACAAAAAAAAACTTACAAAAATAAACAATAAAAAAATTTTGTCTTGATTTTGAGTGTTATCGTTTTTCTAAAATGTGAACCAATAATTAAACTTATCTGGCGCATTCATCATTTCTGCGGCTTAGATCCATTCTGTAATATATAACCTAAGAAACTAGGTAAACTAAGTAGAAAAAATAATAAATAATATAAATATAAAAATTAAAAATTAGTAAAATACCAAAAAAAATTAATTAATATAGAAAAAAATATATTTCCAAAAAATATCAATAAAATGAAAAAATTTTGAAATAAAATTATAAACAAAATATACAAAAATTTTATATGTAAGATAAGTAAGTTATTTTACAGTTAAGATCAACTTTGTAACGTATAATCATTAACAAAAAAATATCACAAAGAGGAAGTAAGCTGAAAGAGAGAAAAATTAAAGCAAATGCGTATAATTAAAAAAAAAACAAGAAAAAGCAAAAAAATAGAAAAAAACTGGTGAAATATACCTGAGCAAAAACAAAATTAAAAAAATGAATAAGAAGCATAATTTAAAAGTAATAAAAAATAAAGAAAAAAATATAAAACATACAAAAAAAAGAACAAAATAGAAATAAACAAAAAACTAAATGAAGCGAGAAAAAAGAAGGAATAGAAAGACAACAGTGTAAAAACAAATGAAACTTGAAATGATTTAGGAGACATTGGAGATAAGCCGAGTGACACTTAAAATTTGTCACAACTAATTTTTATATAAAACGCAGAAGATGGCGCTAGTTGTCCACATTTGATGTCTAATCTGGATTGAATATAACAATTGGCTATTGTTTAACATAGTTAAGATGCAATTCATGTCTAAGCACCACATATATTGTATTTAGGCTTCCTTCTGAGTATATTGTGAAACTTAAAACAATAAACTCTCGCTGGCAAGCATTCCATACAGCAGAATAAATTATTAATTCTCTCTACAGCTCAAAATGCCACTCCCAGCGTATTGTTAAATTTTCTGGACTGATAACAGCCTTTCTGTCACCTGAATATAATAAAAACCAATTTGAGCGTCTATTAAAACGATTCAACTATTTTTTTTTGCCAACGGCAAATGTGTTAGCGATAGAAATGAAGCAGTTGGCAAAGCAAGCACAAACACAAAACGCTTGGTAAATAAAACGCTGGAACTAATTTCTAGCTTCAACAAAACGCCACAGGAAAAGGTACAGAATAAATTGTGAATTTGGTCGGTTTTAGGTCTAGCAAAAATACACAAAACTTTCAAAAACTAACCGAAAATCTAACTTTTAGATTTAGAAGCCCGTAGTTTGGTTATGAGATACAAGACCATACAGGAATTTTGGTTTCAAACATTACAAATACTAAATGCCAACGTTATACTAGAACCAAATTAAATATTTGAGCAGCCAAAAAAGAAAGAGATACACATCTATTGATGAAAAATTTCTGGTATATCACTCCCTATATGGTAATTTAGAAATTGTAGACAATCTAATGAGAAAAGCGCAATAAAACTAAAATACAAAACAAAACATTGTTCTGCTAAAAAAAAAAAAGTCTGTCACACAACAAGTATAAAGACACAAAATAATCAACTTATACTCGCTTACCATGAGCGAATTTTTTTTGAAGTTTTTTGTTTTTTGCACGGAGTTGTACAAGCGCTTTTAAAAAAATTATTTGATTTTTAATTCAGTCAACGATTGCTTGAAAAATATAAAAAAAAAATTTTTTTTTAACAAAAAATTAAGTTTTTTTATAAATTAGTTTGAACAATCTCTTATAGCTAAAAAGCCTCTTTAGATTAAAATATGTAAATCAATTTTTCTTATCATTCTACCTAAAATTACTACAACAGTTTCAAACTATTGCCAATATGTGACAATATGATGTGCAAACAATTGAAACGGCCAATAAGCGAGCTATAAGCGTCTGAATCTATATGCAAATTACTCCCTAGATTTAGGAATATTTTTTGATAAGTTTAGTTAGGTTGGACACTACTGAATTCTGGTACAAAACAATTGACATTGTAACCATGTCAATTATTTAGATTTTAGTCGCCGATTGTTTAAAAAATAAAAAAAAAACTTTTTTTTTTAAGAAAAAATTGAGTTTTTTTTTTAACTATTGACTCTTGTTTAAGCTGGAACAATCTCTTATATGTATGTTGGCGAATTCCTTGTCAAATCGCTTAATTTTATACTCGTTTTTTTTTTTTTGATTTGGCAGAAAGTTTCTTATCTTTTTTTACTTTTATAAAAAAAAGATTTTAATTTTTTTTAGTTATTCGTTTCAAAGAAGAGATAATTTTTTTAAGAAATTGACATTTTTTTTAAATACATTTGTAAAAACTGGTGGATTAATTTGTTTTTTTCTTGTAACTAAATGTACTTCAAAAAACAAACAAAATAGATAATTTAATTTAGAAAAATTTTGCTTGTTTTAAAAAATCCTCCAAATTGTAACATTTTTTTTATCATAAAAATTTTAACCATTAATGCAGTTTTTTCTCATCCTAAAAAGCTTTTAAATTTTTTTAGTAATGAACAAAAATTTAGTTTTTTTTCTACGTTTTATTTAAAAACTGTATTCAAATAAAAAAAATTTTTTTTTTAATTTTTTGTATTTTTAAAGCTATGAATAATTTTATAAACTTTAAAAAATAAAACGTTTTAATTAGCAAAGTTACAGCAATGTGTAAAAAAAAATTTTTTTTTAAATTAAAATAATTTTTGAGATGAAATAAAAAAGTGAAAAAAGTTTGAGATTTGAGAGCCGTCCGTGTATCTGCCGTATAAAAAGAATTATCTTTTATGAATGTTTATATTTTATTTACTTACTTTAAAAAAAATATATATATATATATAAATTTTTTAAGAAAAATTATATTTTTTTGGTTTCTGTAACTTTGCTTAACAAGTGTTTTTTTTATTTGTTTAAATTTTGTGTAATTAATTTCAATTGTTTGCTAGAAACCAAAATTGCAAAAAAAATGTATTATAAATAAAGTTTTGAGCAAAACATTATAAATTTTTAAATAAAACATGATTTTAAAACAAAAACATGATTTATTTACATGATTAGCAGAAATAAATAACTAACTACAACATTGATTTAGATATAAAATAATAAAAAGCTGGCAAAAATAGCAAAATTTTTATAGATTTTTTATATATGTAAAATTTTTTTTTCGGTTTTTTTAGTAAAAAAATTACAACTGATAAATTTTAAACAAAATTGAAATATTGAAAAATATAGGTAATTTTTTGAAAAATGAATGCGAATTTTATAAGAAAAGTAAAAAAATCTTGAAAGCCAAGAAAGATAAGACACTTTTCAAATGTCAAATTAAAAAAAATGAGATCAAAAGTACTTAATTTAATATAAAATGACCCATTTTAAGTTAATATTCTAAATGAATGAATATATGTTTTGTTTTTCTCACAAAAATTTTAATTATTAATACAGTTATACTGCACTCCAAAAAATTTAAAATTTTTCTTTAAATTTTTTTGTAAAAAAAAAAATTTTGTTTTTTTTTTTACATTTTGTTTGGAAACATTTTTTAAATAATAAAATAACGTTTTATTAGATTTTTGTTTTTTTTTTTATTTATAAATAAGTATATAAGTTTTAAAAAATAAAACGTTTTGATGAGCAAAAGCTAAGACAATTTGTAAAAAACAATTTTTTGAAGTGGATAAAAAAATCGAAAAAACTTTGAAAATCATTTTTCTCTGTAAAAAATAATTAAAAAAAATATTTTTTTTATTTTTGTAATTTTTACGGTATACTTAACAAGATTTTTGTTTTTAATTTTATGTAATTAATTGTAATTGTTAAAAAGAATGAATTTAATTTATAGTTGGTATAACTAACTAGAAAACTGGTTTTAATTTAAAATAATAAAAATCTGTCAAACATTTAGAAAAATTTGGGTTTTTTTCAAAAAACGCAAATTTTTTTTTAAGATAAAAAATAATTGCCAAATTTTTAACAAAATTAAAACATTTTAAATAAAAATTGTGATTTAATAAAAAATATATAGCCACTCTATGAGAACAAATTAAAAAAAAATTAAGGTTAAAAGTCTTTGATTTAATCCAAAAAGGACTTATTTTAAGTCAAGTTTTATAAATATAAGTTTTTTTTTCACAAAAATTTCAATTATTTATGCAGTTATTTTCGCACCCTAGATAACTTCAATTTTCTTTCTATTTTTTTGGTAATAAAAGAAAAATTTGTTTTCTTTACATTTTGGTAAGAAATTTTTTTCAAATAATAAAATAAAGATTAATTACTTTTCTGTATTTTTTTAAAACATATAAAAATATGTATTTATATAAATTAAAAAAAAAATAAATTGTTTTGATTTGGGTGACGTTTTGATTTTAAGACATTGTGTAAAAAAATGTCTATTTAGTTTTAAAAAAAAATAAAAAAAATAAAAAAACTTAGAAAATTTCAAAATATTTATAGATTAAAATGATTAAAAAATAAATACAGTTTATTAAGAAAATGTTTTTTTTAATTTTTGTTGCTTTGCTCATTAATGTAATTGGTTGTTAAAAACAAAATACAAAAAAAATTTAAAAAAAAAATTGGTTTTACAAATAATGTTTAAAGAAAGCTAAAAATATAAAAATACATATATTAAATAATACATAAAAATATATAATAAAAAATAATTTTGGAAATAGTGGGAATAACTAACCAACTGCAGAATTAATTAACATTTAAAATAAAAAAAACAGAAACTAACAGGCAACTTTGAACAACTTATTTTTTTGTAAAAACTAAAATTTTTATTGGTTTAGTATTTTTTTAATGTATTTTTTTTTATTTTTTCAACTTCAATTGGCAAATTTCTAGCAAAATTCAAACATTTTAAATTTTAAAACATTTTTGAAAATAAATAAGTAGTTTTTTGAAAAATGTATAGTTATTACATGTGGTTACAAAAATTTTAAAACTAAGAAAGATAAAGTTATTTAAAACTTACACATTTTTAGACAAAATAGTTTATGCTTTTTTCAGCTACATAAAAAATCTAAAAATTTTAATTAATTGTTTTATTAATAATTTATAAAAGCTGTCAAAAAAGTTTTTTAAATGTTGTTTTTTGTTGTTTTTACTCTTATTGCAAACTTTAGTATTTACAGCGTTTTTATTTTTTTTTAAATGCTCATTCGCACTACAACAGCGTTTTAACTTTTAATCTCACTTCTGATTTCCAATAATGTTTGTAAACATTGTTTTTAATTTTTGATTGCTATAAATGATTGCTTAATAAATTAGTAAATAATCGATGTTCTTTTACAAAAAACCACTTCATTATGTAAAAGCTTTAAAATTTGTGTTATATTTACTTTCAAGCTTAAAATATGCATTAACAATGCAAATGCAAGAATATCCCCAAACAAAACATAAATACTCCAGAACTGCAATATGTTACGGGTAAAAAGCAGAGGGATTATTTCAGCGTGGCAATTTAATCTTCCGAGATTTTTTACATAAAAACATTTATCACATAAGTTTGCAGAAATTCATGCCTGAGACTGATAGCAGTGGCAAGCTTCCAAATGCATATTTGTCTGCTGTCATTGTGTAACAAGTATTAGGAAAATGCGGCAATTTGGGTAATTTGTTTCAATTTTTTTGCCGAAAGATGCTTTTTGTCGTGCGATACATCAATTGCTGCAAAATTATTATGCCAACAAGCCACTTTTTCTAATTAATGTTCTACAGCTATTTTTTTCTATAAAAAATGTGTCTAAGAAATCGAGAACTAGAGACATAGTTTTTACAGTTCTGTCATTTAAACGTCAATGTCAAACAGAATTTTTCATCAGAAGCTGATAGAAAAAAGTGTTTTTGGATAATATAGGAATGTTGCAGGTTGGGTAACCATGTTACTATAAACAGTAATTACGATAGTATAAGCAGTTTTAAAAATACCCAAAATGTAATATATTTTACGAAGAAACTGAAAAATAAGTCTTCTGGTAAAATTATGATTCAAATTTTTGTGTATCATCTATTTGGTTATGGAATGAAGATTGCTTAGCGCAACCAAAAACAAGCTTACGTAATCATAATTGGTATATTTTTTTGTAAAATGAGTACTAGAACAATTTTAAATAAACTCCCTCAATTGGAGACGCTTTAAAATAAAGTTAAACTAAATATTTAAAATTTTTTAGAATCAGTTTATTTTTGGTTTAACAACAATGTAAAAAAAAATAGTTATAATTATTAAAAACTAACCTTAAAATTTGACGTTTTATCAAGATTTATAGCCGCATCTGTCCTCGTTTTGATACGTAGTTTAAAACAAATAAATTGTTTTTGTTTTTAATTCAAAACGCTAAACAATAAAAATTTAAAAAATATTATAATATATAAGAAATATTGATGACAGGGATAAACTAACAGAATACAAACATATTGAAATGATAAATACAATCTGCAATGGAAAGAAAAAGTAAATAACAAAAACAAAAAAATTAAAAAGATGCAACAAAAAAGCAATAGAAAAATGATAATAAGGAAAAAGTGTTAAATAAAAAACAAAAATAATTAATTGTGACAGTTTGATATTGGCAATTAAAATTAAAACTAAAAAAAAATAGCAGAAAAAGACATAATGTTAATGAAAAAGCATTTAGTAAAAAATAAAAAAAATAAAAATTGTGAAGAAAAAAACATGAATGGGTCTGAGTAAGACAGATAATATAATGTAAATGATATAAAGTAAAAAATAATGTTTTAGCTCAGTATTTACATTGAAAAAAATTGTTTATAAAAGTCAAAAGGTCTGAGAACTCAAAAAAATATTTTTTGTAACAATAAGTGAAAGTTTGAGGTTAGGTTGCCGTATAACTTAGTAAAAGAAATTAAGCAATATTCATCTAACGGTCTGAACTAAACAAGCAAAAACTGAATAGAAATAAGTAAGACAAAAACAAAAGATAAGAAAAAAAAGTAACGGAAAGAAAATGTTCGGATTGAATAACTAAATTTAAGAAAAAAAAATTGTCGATGAAAGTTAAAAAGTGTTATTTCAAAACGTAAGCAAAAGAAAAAAATGTCTGAAAACACAAAAAATTATTTATTGCAACAATAAGTGAAGGTTTGAGGTTAGGTTATTGCATAAATTGGTAAAATAAATTAAGCACTATTCATGTACGGTCTGAAATCAAGAAGCAAAAAAAATTAAATAGAACTAAGCAAAATAAAAACAGAAAACAAAGTAGAAAGTAGAAGAAAAAAAAAATGAGATTTATTATTTATATTAAAGAAAAAACAATTGTTACTGAAAGTTAAAATGTGTTATTTCAGAACGTAAGCAAAAGAAAAAAAATGTCTGAAAACGCATAAAATTATTTTTTGCAGCAATAAGTGGAGGTTTGAGGTTAGGTTACTTGGTCTAACAGTCTGAAATAAGAAAAAAATTGAATGAAACTAAGTAACAAAAAACAGACAAAAACAAAAGATAAGCTGAATGTAAAAAAAGTAAATGTTTAGATTCAATTTTTAAAATAAAAAAAAAATAGTCAAAAAAAGTTGAAAAGCGTTATGTCAAAATGGAATCAGTCAAAAAAAAATTGTCAGAAAACGCAAAAAATTATTTTTTTAACAACAAATGAAGGTTTGCGGTTAGGTTACCGTATAATTTGATGAAATAAATTAGGCACTATTCATCTAGCAGTCTGGAAGAAAGAAAAGAAACTAAGGAATACCAATAGGACAAAAACGGAAGATAAAGTGGAATGTAAAAAAGAATGTTTTAATTTAGTATTTATATTAAAGAATAAAAAATATGTCTAAGATAGCAAAAAAAAAATATTTTTTCTAACAATAAATGAAGGTCATTGTATAATATGGTAAAATAAATTTAGCACTATTCATCTAACCGTTGGAAAAAAAAACAAAAGAAAACTGAATGGAACTAAGTAAGACAGAAACAAAAGATAAAGTAAAATGTAACAGAAAAAAAAAGTTCAAATGATTTGATATTTATATTAAAGAAAAAAAATTGATAATGAAAGTTAAAATGAGTTATTTCAAAACGTAATTAAATTAAAGTAAAAATGACTGAGAACACAAAAAAATTTTTTTTCAACACTAGGTAAAGGTTTGAGGTTAGGTTACCGTATAACTTGGTCAAATTAAATAAGCGCTATTCATCTAATAGTCTGAAAAAAAAAAACCAAATGAAACTAAGCAAAACCGAAAATAAAGTAAAATGTAAAAAAAAAGTTAAGAGGACTAACTGAGACAAAAGCAAAATACGACGTAGAATGCAAAAAAAAATGTTTACAAAAGAAATAAAAACAGTTAATGCAAGTTAAAATGTGTTATTTCAAAACGTAATAAAAAAAAAAGTGTCTTTAAAGCGAAAAAATATTGTTTGCAGCAATAAGTGAAGGTTTGAGGTTAAGTTACCGTATAATTTAATAAAAGAAATTAAACACTGTTTCTTATTGGTTTAAAACGATAATCATATAGTCTCACACTCTGTTAAACTAAAATATGTAACAAAGCACAAAGAAACTAATTTGTTAAGAAACCGACGCTATCAAAGCAGACGTATGACGTCATCTGCATTGTAGTCAACTATATAAATAAATAATTTATTTGATAATAACAATCCAAAGACTACTTAGAGCAATAAGCAAAATATTAGCGGTCTACATCACTACTTGTCAATTGCGTCATGATTACAACTGTCCACTTCTACTATCCCACTTCTGAGTTGTTAATGATCTGATGCTGTTGAAAAAATATTAAGTTTTTTTAGTGTCAAAATTAATTTTAACTGTTTAAATGAGAGATTAACAATTTACTTCTATGGTAGTCAATACTGCCAGAGATATATATCATGGGGGTTGAAAGGAATAAAAGCCGCGTTGAACCTTGCTACTGCCAAACCACACAGCACCCTGATAAGTCGCTTTATCATTGGTAAAATTAAACATCTGGACCTGACTCGAAATCGATTTACAATTATCTATTTCTATTCCAAACACCCTAGAGATCATTTCGCTTCCAGAGTCTGGAAGATTTAAGACGTCGTAACCGTAATATATGTATACACATGGTAAGGTAATTTCAATATTTCAAAGTACCTACATAGGTACCTAAAAATCCACCAATCAGACGAAGTTGTTTTCATTGTGTACAGCCAAATGTGCCTTAAAGCAAACTTTCTGCCCACTCTTTTTGTTGTATTTGGCGCAAATATTGATAGGAAGGATATCAAAGCAAACTTTCTAGATAAACATTTGCTCTCTAAACTGTCTCCGAAGCAGAAGCGCTTTAAATGGAAACTGTAATTTCGGATTGGGGCTGGAAGCAGCATGCATGTATTATGACAATATTGCCGGTTTCAATTTGAAGACAAACTAAGAACATGTCTGAAAAGATTTGCCTCGCATTAGCACAAAATTTACACTTTCTGTTGATGGCAGAGCAATAAATCTGCAAAAGCGAGCACGATAAAAACAAAATTTCAAACATTTTAGGTCTATAGTAAACTTTACTTCAACTTTAAGACAAAGTGGGTGTAAACAACAGAAGACGTGATTAGAGATTATTGGCGTCTCCATTGGTTGAACCATCACATAACGTAGCAAGAAGTGCGTTGATTGGCTGGTTAGACAGGCTTGAGCACGTGATATTGGTTATCTCCACTTTGTAACACATTTGCATTAGCACAAAATTTACACTTTCTGTTGATGGCAGAGCAATAAATCTAGAAAGCGAGCACGATAAAAACAAAATTTTAAACATTTTAGGTCTATTGTACACTTTACTTCAACTTTAAGACGAAGTGAGTGTAAACAAGAGAGGACGTGATTAGATATTATTGGCGTCTCCATTGGTTGAACAATCACATAACTTAGCACGAAGTGCGTTGATTGGCTAGCTAGACAGGCTTGAGCACATGATGTTGGTTATCTCCACTTTCTAACACATTTGCATTAGCACAAAATTTACACTTTCTGTTGATGGCAGAGCAATAAATCTATAAAGCGAGCACGATAAAAACAAAATATTAAGCATTTTAGGTCTATAGTACACTTTACTTCAACTTAAAGACAAAGTGGGTGTAAACAAAAGAGGACGTGATTAGAGATTATTGGCGTCTCCATTGGTTGAACAATCACATAACGTAGCAAGAAGTGCGTTGATTGGCTGGCTAGACAGGCTTGAGCACATGATGTTGGTTATCTCCACTTTGTAACACATTTGCATTAGCACAAAATTTACACTTTCTGTCAATGGCAGAGCAATAAATCTAAAAAGCGAGCACAATAAAAACAAGGTTTCAAGCATTTCAGGTCTATAATAAACTTAACTTTAACTTTAAGACAAAGTGGGTGTAAACAAGAGAGGACGTGATTAGAGATTATTGGCGTCTCCATTGGTTGAACCAACACATGACCTAGCAAGAAGTGCGTGATTGGCTGGCTAGACAGGCTTGAGCACGTGATATTGGTTATCTCCACTTTGTCTGTAATCTGTATTGACACATTTGCATTAGCACAAAATTCACAGTTTCTGTTGATGGCAGAGCAATAAATCTATAAAGCGAGCACGATAAAAACAAAATTTTAAACATTTCAGGTCTATAGTAAACTTCACTTTATCTTAAAGACGAAGTGGGTGTAAACAAAAGAGGACGTGATTAGAGATTATTGGCGTCTCCATTGGTTGAACCATCACATAACGTAGCAAGAAGTGCGTTGATTGGCTGGCTAGACAGGCTTGAGCACATGATGTTGGTTATCTCCACTTTGTAACACATTTGCATTAGCACAAAATTTACACTTTCTGTCAATAGCAGAGCAATAAATCTAAAAAGCGAGCACAATAAAAACAAAGTTTCAAGCATTTCAGGTCTATAATAAACTTAACTTTAACTTTAAGACAAAGTGGGTGTAAACAAGAGAGGACGTGATTAGAGATTATTGGCGTCTCCATTGGTTGAACCATCACATAACGTAGCAAGAAGTGCGTTGATTGGCTGGCTAGACAGGCTTGAGCACGTGATATTGGTTATCTCCACTTTGTAACACATTTGCATTAGCACAAAATTTACACTTTCTGTTGATGGCAGAGCAATAAATCTAGAAAGCGAGCACGATAAAAACAAAATATTAGGCATTTCAGGTCTATAGTAAACTTTACTTCAACTTTAAGACGAAGTGGGTGTAAACAACAGAAGACGTGATTAGAGATTATTGGCGTCTCCATTGGTTGAACCATCACATAACGTAGCAAGAAGTGCGTTGATTGGCTGGCTAGACTGGCTTGAGCACGTGATATTGGTTATCTCCACTTTGTCTGTAACACATTTGCATTAGCACAAAATTTACACTTTCTGTTGATGGCAGAGCAATAAATCTAGAAAGCGAGCACGATAAAAACAAAATTTTAGGCATTTCTGGTCTATAGTAAACTTTACTTCAACTTTAAGACGAAGTGGGTGTAAACAACAGAAGACGTGATTAGAGATTATTGGCGTCTCTATTGGTTGAACCATCACATAACGTAGCAAGAAGTGCGTTGATTGGCTGGCTAGACTGGCTTGAGCACGTGATATTGGTTATCTCCACTTTGTCTGTAGCACATTTGCATTAGCACAAAATTTACACTTTCTGTTGATGGCAGAGCAATAAATCTATAAAGCGAGCACGATAAAAACAAAATTTTAAGCATTTCAGGTCTATAGTAATCTTCACTTTAACTTAAAGACGAAGTGGGTGTAAACAAGAGAAGATGTGATTAGAGATTATTGGCGTCTCCATTGGTTGAACCAACACATGACCTAGCAAGAAGTGCGTTGATTGGCTGGCTAGACAGGCTTGAGCACGTGATATTGGTTATCTCCACTTTGTCTGTAACACATTTGCATTAGCACAAAATTCACACTTTCTGTCGATGGTAGAGCAATAAATCTAGAAAGCGAGCACAATAAAAACAAAATTTCAAGCATTTCAGGTTTATAGTAAACTTCACTTCAACTTAAAGACGAAGTGGGTGTAAACAAGAGAGGACGTGATTAAAGATTATTGGCGTCTCCATTGGTTGAACCATCACATAACGTAGCAAGAAGTGCGTTGATTGGCTGGCTAGACAAGCTTGAGCACGTGATATTAACTAATATTCCACAATAATGTGATGCAATTAGACCAAAAAAGCACAAAACAGAACAAAATTGCACTAATAAAACCAAAAAAAAATTGAAAACAATTAGCAACCATTAATAAATACAATTATTAATATTAAATTAGTGAAAACTAACACAAAAAGCAATGACACAATAACTAGTGGAATGCAGCAAAAATAGAATGGCGACCTAGCTTAGTAGATCTAGGAACACTTTTTCCTTGTTCGATAAAAGAAAACAATTCTATTAGTTGACAACAATCACATGACAAGCAGAGCGATTAAGAAGCATGGTGATGTTACTGTATTATGACATTATTTTCTATACATAAGTAAAATTTCCAGAAAAATTTGAAAATATCGGTAGAATGTAAACAAAATTACTTTCTAATACTAATTTGCACAAACTTTGAGTGCACAATATTGTTTCCTACGTATATTAGACACACATCTGTTGCGACTGAAGAGTTCCACTGAGAACGAAACATGTCTAAGTATACTGATATAGTTTCAATAAATTTGCATTGCTTTTTTTATTATTTTTATTGATAAATAAATTTTGTATTATTTTATATTAATTTCCTTCTAACCTAAATAATTTAAAAAGAAATAAGCATATAAACTTGAAACTCTTAAGTTATTAAGATTATTTCTAATTATTAAATTTTTTATCATTCTATCGATAAACAAAACAATATTTTGAATATTTTTTGCTTGATTAGAACCAATCAGAATCTACTACTTAATTTATTAATAGTATATTAATTTCAACGAAAGTATAATGATGAGTATTATTCTTGCCTGCGGCTCGTGGTTTAAATCACTGAGAGGATAACAGCCATTATACACAAGAAGAATACTACACTTTATCGTCGACTACTAAATATTTTTCCTTGACTTTTTGGCAATAATTTAATGAGGCAACTCCAGCAGCTTCTTTAATTCCTAGTGGTGTTAATTTCTATATCTATTTTTAGGACGCTTTTTAACAAAATATTAAAACATTAAAAACACAAACAATAATGTTGGCCGGTTGGAGTCAAATTTGTTTTGTTTCAAAAGCTACTTTGATTAAACAAACATCAATAACATTTAATATATATTATTTAAAACTAACAAGCAATAATAAATTTAATAAAACATTAATTATTAAAAATAATCAAATATTTAAATTTGATAAAAAATAATATAAGCTATTAAAAAATATATTTATTATTAATATTAATGTAATAATCATCAAATTTCTAAAAATAAAACAAAAATCAAAAAAAAATGACAGAAACCATTAATAACATTTGCAAAACATCTATGAAATCTGCCAACCAGCAGCTTGATCACAATGGCTTGACTTCATAAATAGCAGCTTGACCACAATGGCTTGACCTGACTTAACCTGACCTCATAAATACATCACTTTTTCTATTTTTTTTTAATAAAAACTGCGGTTTTTTATGAATGAAAACACTTTTTACACTAACTGTTGCTTCTGGGACTTTCATCTTTATTCGTACTTAAAAAATAAAAGTATTTAGGATAATATGTTTAAAAAAAAGAGCAAATGTAAAGAACAAGTAAGAGATAGAGATAGAAAGGAAGATTAGAGATCAAAAGAGTGCAAGAGAAATATGCGAGATAGATGTTATAATTGAACAAAAAGCCTCCAGGATAAATAGTAAGAGAAGAAAGAAAAAGAAAAAAAATTAGAACAGAAGCAGGGAAAAGTTTGACAACAAAATAAGGAATCGAGAAAGGTGTGAGATACTGAAAAGAACTGGAAGGTAGTGATTAGAAAGACAGTTACAGGAATAAAAAAAATTAAAAAAGCACTATGAAAAAAAAAGATTAGTCAAAAAAAAAGAGAAGCAACAATGAGTGAAATGAAGGATAGAGATAAAGATATAAGAGAGGAAAAATAAATATAGGAAAAAAATAAGAGCAAGTACAATAAAAAGTACATTAGTTTAATTCTATAAAAGTTGCCTAAATTAAAAAAAAAACAAAAATAGAAGAGAGAGAAAGATAAAAAAAAGATTTAGATGTCAAATTAAAAAAAAGAAAATATATATTTGATAAAAAAAAATGTAGAAAGTTTAGAAGAGAAAGAGAAACATTAGAGCATGTGATGAATCAAAAAAAATAAAGAAGGAATAGAATGGATGGAAATCATAATAAGAAAGAGTGAAAGATCAAACAAGACCGAGAATAAAGACAAGAGACTGAACAAAAAAACAAAAAATGAAAAGAGAAGACAAAAAAAACTAATCTTGAGAAAAAAGAATAAATTTTTTCAATTTTGGAAAAAAATCTTGAATAAAATAAAATAACTAAGTGAAGTCATAAACTCGTTTATACATACTTTGTTATCTTTTTCATATTTTAGTCTTTTTTACATTTTATTGACTGTCAATTTTTATTATTTTGTCACACATCTGGATCAGATCACATTTGGGTCTTGTTTTCGACATGTGGCTTTGAATTTATTTAAAATCGGCTATAATTTGATTGAAAAACTATACAAAAATCTCCAATATTTTCTCCGAAAAACAATTTACACCATGGCTTTATTCAATCGGACCTATACACCACCTCAAGAGACAAATTTTGAATTTACGAGAACAGAATGATTTTAGCTTCTACTATATACACTTTGCATCCACATTTCCTCTCCCATCTCCAATTTTGCTTTTATTGATTATCAATATATCTCCTCCCGTTTGAATATCTTGTTTTTCTGTGAGTATTAACTTGCTTGTTTTCTTGTTGTTTCGACGATAGTGCATTTTCCTTGAAATACACTACTTCCCGGTCGCAATCGATTACTGCATTTTCATATTTTCCTCTCGGTTTGATTATTCCAATTCTATTTGAATTTAATAATATTCAGAACTCTTGTTGGAGAATAAATTCCAAACAAAACAAAAATAAAATCAACGCATAAATAATAAAAGTAGTTTTCTTTATCACAATGTAACCCATTGTATTTATTTTTTTTGTAAGAGTGATTGTTAAGAGGGCAGTAATCTCTCTGAAGAACAGAGAAAGTTATCAAAAATGTAAGGCAAATAATGGAAGAGACGCCACGAAAATCTCTCTGTTGACTTGCACAACAACTTCAATTAACATTAACTGCTGCAAGATACCGAGAGGAAATTTTACAGCTATTATTTGCACTGCCCCATGACGATAAAATTGTAGGTAGCTACTTTCAGCAAGACACTCCACATACAACTTACGAAATCTTGAATTATATCGCTTAAGTATATCAATAAATATTTTAATCGAGTAAGCTGAAGATAAAAAACTACGTTTTTTTGTTTTTTGTTTCAGAAAAACATCTAGTATTTGTTTCTAAGAGCTTTATTAGGAAAATTTGAACATAATACACAATAATTTATTTAAAGTAAAGTAAATATTGTGATAATAGTTTATTTTAGTCTTATGAAGGTGACTATTTAAGATAATCGAACGTAGAATAAATATTTAATTTATTTTAAATCTAGCTCAGCTGCCCGTATGAATTTGTAATTTGTTCCCTCTTTGCTTTATAAAGTTGCGAGATAAATTTTTAATCTAATTAACGATTTTTTGCACTTTTATCAAGCTTGCAGTGCTAGAAAAAAAGTGAATTTAGAAGCTTCAGCTTCAGAAGTTCCCTCAAATGCTTTTTGTCACGTTCTGCATATTTGCAGTTTGTCATTAATTTTCAGAAACTGCATTATGCAGAATTTCTCCAGAGACGGAAAGTTAGGGGTAGATGCGGGAAATCTGGGAAATATGCTGTCTAAATAATAATTTGATTAGTTGAGGAATTAGTAGAGAAAAAACTACAACTTATTATGCACAATTTTATAGTTATATTCTTCTTGTGCAGAGCCACACAAACTAGCAAGACACCAGTCAAAAAAACGTAGATAAAAAAAATAAAGAAAAAAAGAAAAAACAGTAGAAAATTAAAAAATAAGAAATAAAAATGAAGACAAAGAAAATGAGTAAATAGATAGATTACACAGTTTAGACACAAAGTTTACATTTGTAATGACAGTTTTAGCTCTTGACATAAACATAAAGAGTTCGTCACTTAGCTAAGACCCCATAAAACTGTATATCAATTTTTGGCTTTGCTAAGAAACGATTAGGCTTCAATAACGGTAACTTCAAATCTTTCACAAGCTGCCACTTGCTAACAACTTTTTGATCTAAAATTGTGATCACATTTTATGGGGTCCTAACTGAGTGATTTGACTATAATTTGCAATGTTCTAGTAATATAAAGCTATTTGCTAATGTTTTATTTGAATAAAAATTAATTTGGTTATATAAAGAGTCCGGTTAGCACGGCCTACCATAATATCAACGACTCCTTAAGAGTTGTTATATATTGGTTTCACTGTACTTGTATAAAAAATTCTAATTTTTTTGCAAACAAATTTTTTATTTTGCAATTTAACTTCTTATTTGTGTTTTTTTTCTTTAATTTTTTATTTTAATTTTTTTTCTTCATATTTTATTTTTTCATTAATTTTTTGCTCTACATATTGTTTTTTTATGTCATTTTGTATTTGTTGCTTATTCTACTTTTTATTTTTATGTACTCGATTCTAAACATTTTTCGATTTAGTTTTTGAAACTCTTTTCTTTTTCATTTAACATTTATTTTCCTGTTTTTTTTTGATTTTTTTTTTAATATTACAATTATGATCAGATAATTTGACTCCACTTGCAGTTCAATTTTATTCGGTTTTTTTAAAAGAATTTTTGATTGTTTGATGGTTATAACGTTATGTTATGTTTGTTTCATAAGTATATAGACTCTTTTTTTTTGTTTTTGATGTTGTTTTTTCAGTAATTTTTTTATGTTTTTTTCTTTTGCGTTAGAATTTTTGCTTATTCTTTTTTATTGCTTTAATTTAGCCTCTTTTCAATTTTTTTTTTAATGATTTAATATTTGTTAAATTATTTTTTTTAAATTTTGGTTTACAACAGAAAACAAAAAAGTGTTTTACATAGTTGTGAAATTAGCCACGTATTTCCTAGCGGTTTAAAAATTAAAATAATATTTAAGTTTTCTCTAAAAAATTTGTTAAAAAATTTCTAAAACAAAAGTAATAAAGAGTTTTAAAGCAAAATTTTTCTTTTGTTTTATTACATGTTTTATAACTTTTTTTTATCTATTTTGTTTTTTTTTATTTAATATTATTCAAAATACTATTTTTTTTTTAATTTTTTACAAATTGTCATCATTGCATGCTCTGCTATCTTGACTTTTTTATCACACATTTAGCATATTTTTTGTTATTTTTCGGCTTTTTTAGTTCTTTTTGTTTAGAACATCACTGACTGTTTTGACAGTTTTTTTTTGAGAAGGTTTTGGAATTTTTATTTCCTTCTTAGTCATCCATATCTTTAGTAATGTTTTACCTTTTTTCATTAGCTTTCTTGTCGCATTTTTTTTATACTTTGCTTAAGCATTTCTGATTTAAGTGAGACTCTTATCTTGTTGTTTCTCTTAGTTTCTTATAGATGTTTGCTAGCGTTTTTCTCTTTAATTTGAGGATCTATCTTTAGCATTTTGTTTTTTTTTACTTTTATATTTTTACGTTCTACATTATTGAGTTTAGTATCAGTCTTTCATGTCTTCTTCTTACATCGTCTTCAATTTTTTTTTTTATTATTTTGTAACTAATAACAGAGGATAGTTTAAAACTTTTTAGTACAAAAATAAATTTTAAAAAAAAAACAACTTTAATGTGAAGCTGATTACAAAATTTTGCTAGAAAAAATGAAGTACGATATTTTTTTTTCTCCATCTAGTTTCTCTATTAAATAATCATATTTGGCTTGATATGTTTACCTCTCTTTTTCTATTTATGTATTTACTTTTTTCATTTTTTTAGCATTTTTTTAATGATTTATTTTTTAATATTTTTTTCTGCAAATCTTGCTTTTTTAGCTTTTACTTATAAAACAGTAATTGTTTTTTTTGTTTTTTTTTATGTACATGTTTATGTTTATGTTTAAGTACTATTATTGTTATTTGTTGTTGTTTTATTTATATAAAAATTAATTTTGTTACATTTGAAGAATCCGGCTAGCACGGCCTAGCATAACATCAACGACTCCTTAAGAGTTGTTATATATTGGTTTCACTGTACTTTTATTATTTTTATTTTGCAATTTAACTTCTTGTTTGTGTTTTTTTTTTTACTTTTTGATTTTATTTTTTTTTCTTCATATTTTATTTTATCATTAATTTTTTCGATATTGTTTTGCTCTATATATTGATTTTTTTATGTCATTTTGTATCTCTTGCTTATTCTACTTTCTATTTTTATGTACTCGTTTCGAAACATTTTTCGATTTCACTTTCGAAACTCTTTTTTTTTCTATTTAACATTTATTTTGTTGTTTTTTTGTTTTTCTTTAATATTACAATTATGATCAGATAATTGGACTCTACTTGCAGTTCAATTTTATTCGGTTTTTTTCAAAGAATTTTTGATTGTTTGATGGTTATAACGTTATCTTATGTTTGTTTCATAAGTATATAAACTCTTTTTTTTGTTTTTGATGTTTTTTCAGTAATTTTTTTTCTTTTGCGTTAGAATTTTTGCTTATTCTTTTTTATTGCTATAATTTAGCCTTTTTTCATTTTTTTTTATTGATTTAATTTTTATTATTTTTTTTTGAAATTTTGGTTTACAAAAGAAAATAAGAAGTGTTTTACATAGTTGTGAAATTAGCCACGTATTTCCCAGCGGTTTATGAATTCAAATAATATTTAAGTTTTCTCCAAAAAATTTGTTGAAAAAATTTTAAAACAAAAGTAATAAAGAGTTTTAAAGCATAATTCTTCAGTTTTTCTTTTGTTTTATTACATCTATTTAGATTTTTTTTTACTTAATACTATTCAGAATACTATTTTTTCTTCAATTTTTTACAAATTGTCATCATTGCATGCTCTGCTATCTTGACTTTTTTATCATACATTCAGCATATTTTTTGTTATTTTTCGGCTTTTTTAGTTCTTTTTCTTTAGAACTAACTGTTTTGACAGTTTTTCTTTTTGGGAAGATTTTTAAATTTTTGTTTCTTCTTAGTTATCCATATCTTTAGTAATGTTGTATCTTTTTTCATTAGCTTTCTTGTCGCATTTTTTTCATACTTTGTTTAAGCATTTCTGATTTAAGTGAGAGTTTTATGTTGTTGTTTCTCTTGGTTTCTTATAGATGTTTGCTAGCGTTTTTCTCTTTGATGTCAGGCTCTATCTTTAGCATTTTGTTTTTTTTTTACTTTTATATTTTCACGTTTTACATTATTGAGTTTAGTATCAGGCTTTCATGTCTTCTTCTTACATCGTCTTCAAATTTTTTTTTATTATTTTGTAACTAATAACAGAAGATAGTTTAAAACTTTTTAGTACAAAAATAAATTTTTTAAAAAACAACTTTAATGTAAAGCTGATTACAAAATTTTTGTAGAAAAAATGAAGAACGATATTTTTTTTTCTTCTATTTTTTCTATTAAATAATCATACTTTGCTTGATATGTTCGCCTCTCTTTTTCTATTTATGTATTTATCTTTTTTTATTTTTTCAATCTTTTATTTTTTAATATTTTTTGTTTGCAAATCTTGCTTTTTTTGAGCTTTTACTTATAATATAGTATTTTTTTTGTTTTTTTTTATGTACATGTTTATCTTTAAGTACTATTATTGTTATTTGTTGTTGTTTTGTTTGAATAAAAATTAATATTGTTACATTTAAAGACTCCGGCTAGCACGACATAGCTTAACATCGACGACCTCTTAAGAGTTGTCATATTTTGCTTTTACTGTATACAAAAAAAATTATCTTTTTTTTGAAGAAACCTTTATTCTCTTTTATGTTGTAATTCTTTTATTGCAGTATCTTTTGCTTCTGTTTTTTTATCTTTATTTTTTTTTCCACATATTTTATTTTATCAAAAAAAATTTTGGTATTGTTTTTTTTTTGGTATATTATTTTATATCTGTTTGTGCTTATTCTATTTGTTTTTAGTTACTCGTTTCAAAACTTTTTTTATTTGTGTTTTGGTAAACTTTTTTTTGAGGTCTACTCTTTTCTTTTTCATTTAACATTTCTTTTTTTTATTTCTCTAGTATTTTTTTTAGTATTTCAACTGAGAACCGATTTTCTGACTCTATTTGCAGTTCAATTTGATTCTGTTTCTTTAAAAGAGTTTTTGATAGTTTGATTGTTTTAACGTTATTTTATGTTTTGTTTTTCATGAGTATATAGACTTTTTTTTAATTTTGTTTTTGTTTTGGATCTTGTTTTAGTCATTGTTTTCTTATGCTTGCTTTGTTTTTCGTTTTCTCACTTATGCGTTAGAATTTTGGCTTATTATTAGGCTTTCTTGTTTTTTCGATTTATTATTCTCTATTTAATGATCTCTTTTATTTTTATTTTGTTAACTTACATGTTTTATAGCTTTTTATCTATTTTGTTCTCTCTTCTTATCTACTCAATATTATTCTCGAAAATTCTGTTTTTTCTTATTTTTTTAACAATTTGTCAGTGCAACCATCTTGACTTTTTTCTCACACATTTTGCAAATTTTTTGTTTTTATTTTTTTTTTTAATTTTACATTTAAATTTTGCTATTTTTTTTTATGGGATGCATGCTTTCTATATTTTGCGTGATATGTTTACCTCTCTTTTCTATATTATTTGTTCGATTTTTACCTTTTTATTGTTTTTTTGACCTTTTTATTGCAAATCATGCTTTTTTTTGTACTTTTATTGTGGTTTATTTAGTTTCTTCTGGATGACGTTTTGCTTGTAGTATTATGTCTGACGGTTAAACCATTAGCACTAAAAATGTGATATTGTTTTATGGGGTCCTAACTGAGTGATTTGACTATGGTTTTCAATGTTCAAGTACTAATAATATTATTTGTTTATGAGTTTGTTCCATCTTGCTTTTACTGTATATAAAAAATTCACCTTTTTTTTTTGAAGAAAACTTTTAAGGTGTTTACTTAAAAAGTTGGCTAAAGGAAAACTTTGTCAATGAAATGTGGTTGAAGGGCTTCAATAATCGATCCCTTGGTCTCCGCGGAAACAATACATTTTTAATAGTGGCACGGAACTTCCAGTATCGACCAAAACCTAAAACGAGCGTCATTAGGGCTTAAGGGCCACTAAAACCCTTGCGAATCTGATTATTTTCCGTCAGGACAATTCTTTCAGTTATTGCGACATGCTACAAACAAACATAGGTGGCTTTTGTGACGGTCTGAAGTGTGTGTTTTGAAAACTTAGGATAAAGGGTAATTTCAATGTGACGCTAGTTAGGATAAGCTTTGTTTTTTGTGCGCTTTAAATGCTTTTTTTCTGAAAAAGGAAACATTCCGACATGTCAAATAGTACTTTTTGCTGTTTTCATCGAGAAAGTGGTTTTCTGTGGGATGGATTCAGGCAATTTTCACACATTTAATTCCAACCCTTTTTTTTTAAGCAAAAAATTTTCTGTTTTTTCTAAGTTTTTAGAATTATTTAAGATTTGTCAGTGAAATGTGGTAAACTACTGATTTTTTACATAGATGTCACAAACTGTTCATTGTGAAACTGAAAGTAGTCGCACAATGAAAGCTTTTGTGCAAGTCAAGTCAGGTCTAGCTGAAAACATTTATTTTAAGATTATTTTGACTGATTTTTGGTATTTTTTTATAGCACTAATACAAATTATAAACAGCATTGAAAGCATCAAGACATGCTTTAAATTTAGCATAAAATAGTGTATAGTAGGTCAGGTCAAGTCAAATCCGACTAAAATCATTTGTATTTAGATATTTTGAACTAAAGAATCATTGACGCTGATGCTTCAAATGGCATAGAAACATCAAATAATAAGTCAAATTGAGTCAAGTCAGACCAATTTTTTGGCTAACCAATTAATGATTTTTTAACCAAAAACATTTTTAGCCAAAATCATTTTAGCTTTATGATTTGTGATTAATTGATTTTACCACGCTTTTGGTATTCGCTTAGAAAGCCAATACAAACTAACTTCTGAAAAAATGCTTCAAATGTGGTTTAAATTACTATAAAGTAGGCCAGGTTAATTATTTATTTATTTTAACATTTTTTGTCCTAAGAATCATTGATGCTTATGATAGGCACATCATATTAAAAAGTCAGATCAAAATTGTTTATATTTGGATGTTTTTGGCTAAAGAATCATTATAATCAATGATTCATTACCAAAAATCATAAAGTATATAAGTCATATCAAATTAAATTAAAATTATTTATTTTTAGATGTTTTTAGCTAAAGATTTATTGATGATGAGGCTTCAAATGTGATTATACTTGTGAGTCAAGTCAAGTCAGATCAAATTTGTTGATTTTTACATTTTTTGGCCAAAGAAGCATTGATGCTTAATTGCTTACAGATCAAAATTGTTCATTTTAAGATGTTTTTGGCTAAAGAACCATTAATGATTCTTCAGCCAAAACATCTTTAGCCAAAAAGAATCATTATTATCAATTATTCTTTACAAAAAATTATAAAATATAGATGTTTCTGGCTAAATAACCATTAATGATTTTTTAGTCAAAACATTTTTAGCCAGAAACAATCTTTATTATCAATGATTTTTTACCAAAGATCATAAAGTATAGAAGTCAAATCAAGGTAAATCAAAATCATTTATTTTTAGACGTTTTTAGCTAAATAATCATTTATGCTGATTCTTCCATGTGATAGAAACATTATACTTCTGAGTCAAGTCAAGTAAGATCAAATTTGCTAACTTTTAGATGTTTTTGGCTACGATTTTTCAGCTAAAATCCTAATCAAAAACATTTTTTGCCAAAACATCTTTAGGCAAAAACATTTTAGCTTAAGGATTTGTGATCAATTGATTTTACCAAGTTTCTGGTATTCGCCTAGAAAGCCAATACAAACTATAAACATCATTCAACCAAAACTTCTCAAAAAATGCTGCAAATGTGGTATAAATCATTATAAAGTGGTTGAGTCAAACCAGATCAGAATTGTTTATTTTTACGTTTTTTGGCCAAAAAGTCATTGATGCTTACAGATCAAAAGTGTTTATATTAATGTTTTTAGCTAAAGAACCATTAATGATTCTTTAGCCAAAACAGTTTTAGCCAAAAAGAATAATGATTATTTACAAAAAATTATAAAGTATGAAAGTCATATCAAATTAAATTAAAATTATTTATTTGTAAATGTTTTTAGCCAAAGAATCATTGATGCTGATGCTTCAAATGTGATTATACTTGTGAGTCAAGTTAAGTCAGATCAAATTTGCTAATTTTTAGATGTTTTTGGCTAAAGAAACATTAATGATTCTTTAGCCAAAATATCTTTAGCCAAAAAGAATCATTATTATCAATTATTCTTTACAAAAAATTATGAAGTATAGATGTTTCTGGCTAAATAACCATTAATGATTTTTTAGCCAAAACATTTTTAGCCAAAAACAATCTTTATTATCAATGATTTTTTACCAAAGATCATAAAGTATAAAAGTCAAATCAAAGTAAATCAAAATCATCCAAATAATCATTGATGCTGATTCTTCCATGTGATAGAAACATTATACTTCTGAGTCAAGTCAAGTAAGATCAAATTTGCTGACTTTTAGATGTTTTTGGCTACGATTTTTCAGCCATAATCATAGCCAAAAACATTTTTAATCAAATCATTTTTAGGCAAAATCATTTTAGCTTAAGGATTTGTGATCAATTGATTTTTCTACGTTTTTGGTATTCGCCTAGAAAGCCAATACAAACTATAAACATCATTTAACCAAAACTTCCCAAAAAATGCTTCAAATGTGTTATAAATCATTATAAAGTGGTTGAGTCAAACCAGATCAGAATTATTTATTTTTACATTTTTTAGCTAAAGAATCATTGATGCTTACAGATCAAAAGTGTTCATTTTAAGATGTTTTTGGCTAAATAACCATTAATGATTCTTTAGCCAAAACATCTTTAGCCAAAAAGAATCATTATTATCAATGATTCTTTACCAAATATCATAAAGTATAAAAGTCAAGTCAAATTATATCAAAATCATTAATTTTTAGATGTTTTTAACCAAATAATCATTAATGCTGATGCTCCAAATGTGATTTAACTTGTGAGTCAAGTCAAGTCAGATCAAATTTGCTAATTTTTAGAGGTTTTTGGCTAAATAAACATTAATGATTTTTCAGCCAAAACATCTTTAGCCAAAAAGAATCATTATTATCAATAATTTTTTACCAAAGATCATAAAGTATAAAAGTCAAGCCAAATTAAATCAAAATCATTAATTTCTAGATGTTTTTTGCTAAAGAATCATTGAAGCTGATGCTTTAATGTGATAGAAACATTAGTTTGGAATCAAGGAATGTCAAATTTGTTAATTTTTAGATGTTTTTATCTACGATTTTTTAGCCAAAATTATAGCCAAAAACGTTTTTAGTCAAAACATCTTAAGCCAAAATCATTTTAGCTTAAGGATTTGTGATCAATTGATTGTACCACGTTTTTGGTATTTGCCCAGAACGTCAATACAAACTATAAACATCATACAACTAAAGCTTCTCAAAAAATGATTCAAATGTGGTATAAATCATAAAAAAGACCAAGTCAAGTCAAACCAGATCAGAATTTTAGTTGTTTCTGTTTAAAAAATTATTATAATCAATGATTCTTTACCAAAAATTATAAAGTATAAAAGTCAAGTCAAATTAAATCAAAATCATTAGTTTTTAGATGTTTTTAACCAAATAATCATTGATGCTGATGTTCCAAATATGATTTAACTTGTGAGTCAAGTCAAGTCTGATTAAATTTGATAATTTTTAGATGTTTTTGGCTAAAAAAACATTTATGATTTTTCAGCCAAAACATCTTTAGCCAAAAAGAATCATTATTATCAATGATTCTTTACCAAAGATTACAAACTATAAAAGTCAAGCCAAATTAAATCAAAATCATTAATTTATAGATGTTTTTAACCAAATAATCATTAATGCTGATGCTCTAAATGTGATTTAACTTGTGAGTCAAGTCAAGTCAGATCAAATTTGCTAATTTTTGGATGTTTTTGGCTAAAGAAACATTAATAATTTTTCAGCCAAAACATCTTTAGCCAAAAAAAATCATTATTATCAATGAATCTTTACCAAAGATCATAAAGTATAAATGTCAAGCCAAATTAAATCAAAATCATTAATTTTTAGATGTTTTTAGCCAAAGAATCATTGATGCTGATGCTCCAAATGTGATTTAACTTGTGAGTCAAGTTGCGTCAGATCAAATTTGCTAATTTTTAGATGTTTTTGGCTAAAGAAACATTAATAATTTTTCAGCCAAAACATCTTTAGCCAAAAAGAATCATTATTATCAATGATTCTTTACCAAAGATCATAAAGTATAAAAGTCAAGCCAAATTAAATCAAAATCATTAATTTTCAGATGTTTTTAACCAAATAATCATTGATGCTGATGCTCCAATTGTGATTTAACTTATAAGTCCAGTCAAGTCAGATTAAATTTTTTTATTTTTAAATGTTTTGGCTACGATTTTTTAGCCAAAATTATAGCCAAAAACATTTTAGCCAAAACATCTTTAGGCAAAATCATTTTAGCTTAAGGATTTGTGATCAATTGATTTTACCACGTTTTTGGTATTTGCCTAAGAAGCCAATACAAACTATCAACATCATTCATTCAAAAAAAACTTTAAATATGGTAAAAAATGTTATATATAAGTCAAGAAATAATAAAAAAAAGAATTTTTTTTGTGATTTGAATAGATATAAGTCACAATTTTGTGATATAACCTACTTTAGTGTAGGTTATCTCTATTTTTGGAGGTTTTATTAGTTTTTAAAGTGCTCTAGTTCTATATAAAGTAAAAGTTTTACCAAAACAGGTAAAAATAAGCACGGTAACTCGACGTGTAAACAACGCTAGATACCAAAACTTATTCTATTCTTGATTCAATGCAACAATTAATGTTAAAGTTTACATTTACATTTGTACAACAAATACATTTTGTACAAAATTATCGTCTCTCGATGCATAAAGCGCAATAATCAATCTAGAATTGTAAACAATTTTAGAATATAGACTTAATTAATACTAACAATTCAAATGAACTGAATAAAATAATTTAAATAAGCAAATTAATATAATACATTGCACATCTACCCCTAAACATTCCATTCATTCTCCAATTGCAATTAAGCCACCACCACCACCACCCCTTTCACAAAAGTATTGGACCAAAATTTAATCATTGCTCAAAATGACTTTTTCGGGAAACAATTCAGAAGGAAATAAGACGCTGCTTGAGCATTATTGTCGTCTTGAACGAGTTAAAGTTCTACTTTCAAACTTTCCGGCACTTCAGAGTTGCTCTCGCAACATCTATTGTCGAATCGTGTCACTTCTTTATGGTCACCTTGGCTTTGGGACAATAATATCCCTTTAGTGTTAACAAAAGTTATTTGAGAGTGGAACATTCCACTTATTTTATTAGTAACACCCCCACGGCCATAACAACCTGAATTACTTTTCCGGTGGAATTGCCGCCCTTATTCACAAAAAAATAAGATTCTTGAGTGTAAAACGCAAATAATCTCTCAGCTTTGCTTACTTTAGGGGCTGCTATCGTAAATCATTTTGCATAAAATGTCATGAGAGCTGTTCTAAATAGATTTCGCCGCCGGTATTGTTTTTTTTTATTTAGAATCAATGTTCGAGGTAAAACGTTTTTTAAAACTTTTAGGCTATTTATCATCGCTTACGAATAGTTTTGACACTTTGTTGTTTAAACATTTTTATACATTGTTGTGTTCTTGTAGAAAAGTTTACATTGGAAAACAAAACGGCCCTGGTTTGGAACACAAAAAGTAGAAATAGTCTAACTTATGGCAAAATTTGTCTTAAGATATTTTTTATTTTGTTACAAAAAAATACGCAAAGCAATGGAAATTGTAAGACATTGTAACAATTTCAACAGAAACTTTAGCTATTATCTCTAAAGCGTCGCTTACGGATACTTTCTCTGATGATGTATAGTTTGTTAAAATAGCGACATCTGTTTGAAGTATCTTACACCAAAAACGGGAAACCACGTTTCTATATTTTGATGCTGAATATGCTCTCTAATCGCTCATATTTTGGAAAAACTTAAAAAAACAAAACAGCGTTCATTGGTTAGTTTTTTAAATTATACCGGCGCATTCGCCATTTTTGCATTCTTTTCTATCTTTATTTTAGATCTCGAAAGAATGGCTTGATAAAATATTATGTTTGTTTATTGTATTTTACTCAAGTTAATTAATTTAAAAAATAATTTGAGATTATTTGTATTAATTCAAATAAAATTATTTGTATTTATTATTATTATGAAATTATTAATGAAAATATATAAAAACAAAGTTGTAAACATTATTTATTTCAAACATTTTTATAAAATTAATTTTCTTTTTTTGATTATTTTTATAGTATCACCTGAAAATTATTGTTTAAAAATTGATGAAATGTGATGTCTAGAGGGCCGCCATTAATTAGATTTTTAAAATAATTTTGGCATGTTTGTTATTTGTTTATTTTAGTTTTATTTTTTTTTTTGATAAAAAATAACTCAATAAATAATTTTAATTAATGATAAATTATGATAATTAATAATAAATTTTAGATATTGATGAATTTTGTTTATTATCCACTGTATTTGTCAAGACACACAACATATTTGTCTTAATTTATTCTAAATTATTTATTAAAAACTGAGAAATGTTTAAAAAAGTTGTGTATAGTTTGAAAATTTTATAATAAAATATTTAAACAGCGCTTATAGATTTGATTTTTAAAATTAATCCGGCGCCTCCGCCATTTTTGTAATTAAAAAAAAAACAATAACGTCTAAATCAAATTTATTACTTTTTCTTCAATTGCAGCAGTGTTTTTATTGTTATCACTAATTATTTTAACTTTTTTTATAATTTGTATTTTTAATGTACCTAGCTTTTTCGTCATTTTTATTTATTTTAACTTTACTCTTAATCTCATGTTGATAAACAAACTTGATAAACAACTTGATGAAAATAATTTTGTGACAAAGAGATATCGCTGATTAAACAAGTGTGCTGCATGCTTAGAAAGAAACCAAAAAAAAGCGAAAAAGATTAAAAAACATTAAAAAAATTAAAAAACGCAGGAATAGGAGAAAAATATAAATAAGTGAAAAAAATAACAAAACAAGCAGAATTTAATAGAAAACATTCTATTCTATCTTTATTCTAGATCTCGAAAGAAGGACTTGATAAAACATTATGTTTGTTTATTCATCCACATTTATGTATTTTACTTAATTTAATTAATTTAAACAAAATTTGAGATTATTTGTATTAATTAGAATGAAATTATCGATTAATTTTGCGAAAAATTTTAAAAATATATGAAAACAAAGTTGTAAACATTATTTGTTTCAAACATTTTTATAAAATTAATTTTTTTTTATTGATTATTTTTTATAGTATCACCTGAAAATTATTGTTTAAAAATTGAGAAAAACTTAAAGGTATTTAGAAAAATCTTGTATTGCTGAAGAATACTGAAAATGTGATGTCTAGAGAGCCGCCACTAATTAGATTTTTTAAATAATTTTGACATGTTTGTTATTTATTTATTTTAGTTTTATTCTAGGTTTTTGATAAAAAATATCTCAATAAATAATTTTAATTAATGATAAATTATGATAATTAATAATAAATTTTAGATATTGATGAATTTTGTTTATTATCTACAATGTGCAACATATTTGTCTTAATTTATTCTAAATTATTTATTAAAGACTGAGAAATGTTTAAAAAAGTTGTGTATAGTTTGAAAATTTTATAATAAAATATTTAAGCAGCGCTTATAGATTTGATTTTTAAAATTAACCCGGCGCCTCCGCCATTTTTGTAGTTAAAAAAAAAAAAAATTTAAAACAATAACGTCTAAATAAAATTTATTAGTTTTTCTTTAATTGCATCAGTGTTTTTATTATTACCACTATTTATTTTAACTATTTTTATAATTTTTTTTTAATATTTATAACCTCTTGTGTGATATAAAAATCTGAAAATTTGAAACTCATTAACCAGATTTTTTAAACGTACTCAGCTTTTCCGTCGTTTTTATTTATTTTAACTTTACTCTTAATCTCATGTTGATAAACAAACTTGATAAACAACTTGATGAAAATAATTTTGTGACAAAGCGATATCGCTGATTAAACAAGTGTGCTGCAGGCTTAGAAAGAAACAAAAAAAAGCGAAAAAACATTAAAAAAATTAGAAAACGCAGGAATAAGAGAAAAATAAGAATAATTAAAAAAAATAACAAAACAAGCAGAGTTTAATAGAAAACATTCTATTCTATCTTTATTCTAGATCTCAAAAGAATGACTTGATAAAACATTGTTTGTTTATTGATCTACATTTATGTATTTTACTTAATTTAATTAATTTAAAAATAAATTGAGATTATTTGTATTAATTAGAATGAAATTATCAATTAATTTTGCGAAAAATTTAAAAATATATAAAAACAAAGTTGTAAACATTATTTACTTCAAAAATTTTTATAAAATTAATTTTCTTTTTTTAATTATTTTTATAGTATCACCTGAAAATTATGGTTTAAAAATTGAGAAAAACTTAAAGGTATTTAGAAAAATTTTGTATAACTGAAAAATACAGAAAATGTGATGTCTAGAGAGCCTCTATTAATTAAATTTTTTACATAATTTTATAGGTTTGTTATTTATTTATTTAATTTTTATTCTTAGTTTTTGATAAAAAATAACTTAATAAATATTTTTAATTAATGATAAATTATGATAATTAATAATAAATTTTAGATATTGATGAATTTTGTTTATTATCTACAATGTATTTGTCTTATCAAGACACACAACATACAATCAAAAAATTTAAAAATATATAAAAACAAAGTTGTAAACATTATTTATTTCAAACATTTTTATAAAATTAAATTATTTTTTTTTGATTATTTTTTATAGTATCACCTGAAAATTATTGTTTAAAAATTGAGAAAAACTTAAAGGTGTTTAGAAAAATCTTGTATTGCTGAAGAATACTGAAAATGTGATGTCTAGAGAGCCGCCATTAATTAGATTTTTTAAATAATTTTAGCATGTTTGTTATTTATTTATTTTAGTTTTATTCTTGGTTTTTAACAAAAAGTAGCTCAATAAATAATTTTAATTAATGATAAATTATGATAATTAATGATAAATTATATATATTAATGAATTTTGCTTATTATCCACAATGTATTTGTCTTATCAAGACACCCAACATCCAATTTATTATTTTTTAATTCTTTTTCTTTTTGAGAATATTTGTCTTAATTTATTCGAAATTATTTATTAAATCCGAGAAATGTTTAAAAAAGCTGTGTATATTTTAAGAATTCTATAAAAAAAAATTTAAACAGCGCTTATAGATTCGATTTTTAAAATTAACCCGGCGCCTCCGCCATTTTGTATAGTTTTTAAAAATATTAGAATAATAATTTCTAAATAAAACTTATTAGATTTTCTTTAGTAACACCGGTGTTTTTATTTATTTTTTATATATATTTACTATTTATATATTTTTTTTTTTGATATTTAGAACCTCTTGTGTATAAAAATGTAAAAATATAAAACTCATTGACTAGATTTTTTTTAATTTAACCAGCGAGTCCGCCATTTTTATTATTTATTTTAATTTTAATCTTTATCTTATGTTGATAAACAAGTTTGATAAACAACTTGATACAAATAATTTTGAGACAAACAGAAATCGCTGATTGTACAATTGTGTTGCATGCTTAAAAAGAAACAAAAAAAAGAGCAAAAAAATAATGAAAACATTACAAAAATTAGAAAACGCAGGATTAGATCAAAAATATAAATAATTTTAAAATTAAAAAACGAGCAGAATTTAATAAAAAACATGAAGAATAGAAACAATAGACAACAAAAAGAGTAAATCCACAAAGTTAATAAATAAAAAAACAAGTAGAATTTAATAAATAACTTAAAAAGTAGAAACAATATACAGTAAAAGTATAAAAAACGTCAAAAAAAACCGAGAAAAAACAAAGAAAAAGCTATAATAAATATAAACTTTTATTTTATTTTTAAGTAAATAAATACAAAAAAAGGAAAGGTAAAGTACTATCTGCATAAAAAACTTAAAGCTTGAGCAAAAGTAGCACAAGAAAAAGAAAAAACAATAAAAAAAAAACCAAAATTGGGTGTGATAAATAGATAAAAATTTTAATAAATGGAAAACATAAAAATCCTACTACAAATGTTTAAAAAAAAAAACAAAAAAATACTTGAAAAAGTTTTGTATACTGAAAATACACAAAAAAAGTTCAAAAAAACTGTTCACTGAATTTTTTAAAATTATCCAAGCGTTTTTTTCATTTTTACTATTTATTTTAGCGTAATTTTAGATCCCGTGGGAATAACTTGATAATTGTGTTTATAAATTTTCATAATATTTGTCTTACTCTTGTATAAGATAAAAATCCAGATTTTCTCAAATTATTCCGGCTTCTTTTCCATTTTTACTATTTATTTTAATTTTACTTTTAATCTCATGTGAAGGACAAGCAACTTGATAAAGATAATTTTGAGACAAATAGATACCGCTGATTGTACAACCAAGTTATCACATTAGCGTTTTCTGTTTCAAACGCATATCTGTGATATGCAATATTATCTCTTCACCAACAAACAAAATAAGGTCCAAGCTGATGTATAACTTGCAAAACCAAAATTATTTTTTGAAATAATTAATGTCACAAGAATCTATTAGAAATATTTATTTGAGAGTAAAACATTTTTTATTAATTTCATTAACAGCGATAACAGCTGGCATTACTTTTTTGGTAAAATTGTAATTTTTTTTTACAAAAAAATCTCACAAGATTTTTGAGTTGTAATACGCAAATAATCCCTTATTTTAGTCTATTCTAGGGGCTATTATCGTAAATTATTTTTTATGAAATGTAGTAACGTTGTCATGAGAGCTCTTCCAAATAGATTCCGCTGTTTCCACCGGCATTTTCAAATCTGCTTTATTGTTTTGGTTCTTTTAAAAATTTTCAAATCAAATTTTTAAATGCTGGAATGGATGTATGCTTGAGGCTAGACGGGAAAAAAGCGAGAATCGGGATAGCTCATGGTCGATATTATACGGAATGAAAATGTTTGAAGAGTTTTGTTTTTTGCTTAAATAATGAGTGCCAATGGAAAAAAAACTGTTTTTGATCAATAGAAAAAACGAACAATGTAAGACATGCTTGTTCTAGTACTATATATTAAAACTATTCTTTCACGAAACCCACAAGATGTCGCGCTTGTAGTTCTTCACTCACACTGTCCTGAATAATTAATGTTTTACACTTATTTACTATTTTATTGCATGATCTTAGAAAATGTATTACAAAAGGCTCAAATGTTTTTCTAATAAAAAATATTTTATTGACGGTACAATTATATTATTTAGACATTTCAATAACATTTTCCCTGTTTTTTAGGATTCCAAATAGTTTTGAAAAATTTTTCAAAATTGTGTCTTAAAAATTTTCTTTTCTGAAAAAGTCTTTTTCAGCTATTTTTTTAAATTTTTTTAAAATTTTCTAAAGTTTATTAAAACTGTTTTGGAACTTTTTCAAAAACAGCTTTTAAACTTATCTTAGAACTTTTCTAAAAATTTTCTAACAAATGCATTGAAATTTTGAGAATATTTTTTAAACATTTCTAAGATTTTTCTAAAACTTTGCTACAGCTTTTTTCAAAAATCTTGTAAACTTTTTAACAACCCTGCTGAAACTTTTCTAAAACTTTCAGATAGTTTTTTAAATAGTTTAAAGTATATTAGTATAATAGTTTAATATTCTAATAAATTGGTTTACTGAGATAATAATTAATAATTAGGGTAGGAAACGAGCTGCAGGCAAGTTTTTTGGTCAATATCCTTTATCAAACGTGTTTTTTAGATTACTTTTTTACGTTTGCAATTTTTTTTTAGTTTTATATGAAAAAAATTGAATTTTTAAGCTCTGTAAAATTTTGTTTCTAACGGCTGCTAATAGCAACCAGTTATTTGATTCAAAATATAATTTAAAAGTTTTGGTTTGACATAATTTGTTTAACTTTTAACAAAAACTTTTATATTACAAGAAGAGCAAAAAATGTGTAGCCTATCTGAAATTCAAAAACTAGTCGAGACTGTGAGTAGAATTTTACTACCTGATAAATCCAAAATAGCCTAACAGTCTTGAATGTGGCTAAGTTTTCTTTGCAAACAAAATTTTGCAGCTTTACTTGCAGCCACTTTGTCTCTAATTTCGAGCTATTGTTTTTAAAGGTATAACGGTTATAATTCGTAGGTAAACAATGACATTGAGATTTGACGTGGTTATTTTTTTGACAGTTACGTATACCAACCTTTGAAAAATTGATAACATATATAAAGGCGCCGGAGCTTTTACAGACATTTATAAAAAACTACATTGATTTATTGAAAACTATATAATATGATTTGTTAACTGAAACAGAAAGCAATAAAAAGCTTTTTTTATAACTTTTAAAACTATAATCTTTTTCTAATTTTTTTCTAAAACTCTTAAAGATTTGTGTCTTCTAAGCTACGCAGTATGCTCTTGATAGATAAACTGTCACTTTATTAAATACTGAAAAGGATTTTCGCACATAAATATTAATATTCATCTCTAGCAGCGCAAATATAATGAACTTCTTCAATTAACTTGTCGTTTTGCAACTCCCGATACAACTCTGATAACTTCCGCGAGAAAGTTTTCAACTTAGCGAACTAAAGAAGGAATTTCAGCAATCGAATAAATGTAATTGGAAAGAAGGAATGAATCACTTAATTACTTTTCAAAAACTTGCTTTTGTGAGCTTTTCAAGATAATGTGGCCCTTTTGATAGATGCTGCTAGGCAAACTTTCATCTTGTTATCTCATCTTAGCATCGCAAAAAGGAGTATTATTATGACAGGTAATAAATTGTTTTTTGTGTGAAAATAAAATAACAACGTAATGTAAGCGGCGGTGTGGCAATGAATATTAAAAATCCGGACTGAGGGATCTTCCAGGAAGATTTCCCTAATCCGAAATGCGACGCATACATTTTAACTAGACACTAGGTTTTTATTTTTATTCCGTGAGAAAAAACATATTTTCAGTACTCGCTGATATAAAAAAAATTATGCACGGTTAGAAATTAGTATATTAAAACACTAGTTTTATAAGGGTTCATTTGGCGCACAGCGAGTTTTCTATGGAACACGTGTGCCAATACACCTTATAAAACGTGTTCCTTCGAATATTTATTTGAATTTGTGGGGATGTTTCTTTAACTTTTTATATAAAAAAATACTTTTACATGAAAAAAAGATATGAGACACTTTATAAAAACTGCATAATCAAAAATTTATAAGGTTATGTTTTTGAATTTGATTTTTTTTTATTTTATATAAAATACAATTGAATGCTGAAGCTCTGGATAATTTTTGTTTCTAAAAGTTGGTAATAGCAACAAGCTATTACCAGCTTTTATTTAGTGTCTTATATATTTTTTGCTTTTATACATTAAATCATTTTATTTGCTGATTTGTCTTCATAATTTTTTTTTTAATTGCTTATGTTTTTGTTTTATTTTTTTCTCTTCTTGCGTTAAAATATTTTTTATCCTACACCAACTCAAAATAAAATTTTCTTGTCTCTCGACAGCCGTGAAAGTACATCATTTCCAGGCTAGCCGAGAAAAGATGTACTTTCTCGGCTAGCCGAGAAAAAAAAATCTGATTTTCTCCGTCAGAAGTCGCTGTTATAAGAAAAATTACTCTAAACGTCTCACTATTTATAAAGGGTGTTGAAATTTTAAATCACATTTACTGTTTATGAACATCAATCTTAATTTAAAAAACTACTTATGTGCAAGATAAATTGTGTAAATCACGACAGTAAAGTAATCCATAAATTTTTGACATCTGTCAACGTTTGACATTTTGAATTGGCGATTACTATTGTAATCGCCATAATATTATATACTATTGTAGCTAATATTTTTTTTCTTTTTGTAGTACGTCTTCTGTTTGTCTTTTT
Source organism: Lagria hirta (assembly GCA_947359425.1). Taxonomy (NCBI): domain Eukaryota; kingdom Metazoa; phylum Arthropoda; class Insecta; order Coleoptera; family Tenebrionidae; genus Lagria; species Lagria hirta. Next base: position 50,488,108 of record OX375794.1, read on the forward strand.
GTGTTGTTGTGGTACAATTTTTTATTTTCAATTTTTTTTAGTTTTTTTCTACTCACAAGCAACTAATGTCTGAATAACTAATAAAAATAAAAACTTTTGTACTAAATGTGTTGAGATTTGGGTTTGTAATACATATTATAAATAAAAAAAATTTTTTTCTTGTGTGAACGTTATTGTGATTAATTGTATAATATTATTATATAACAAAATTAGTGTAAATTGTGTCATTTTAGCAATTATTAGCATATTTTAAAGCAATTCTCTTACAACCCACATATTATTATATAAATATTTTTGCAAAACAACTGTTTTATCATAAAACTACAACAGCTGTAATTTACATAATGTTTATTAAGTAAATATGTATATTTGGCGTGAGAAAAAAAATATTTGGCGATTTATATTTTAATTACTACTCTACATAGAATGATTATTTGAAGATTTTTTGCATATTTTAGATGCTTTTACAGTTGAATCATAAACAAAAACAGATTAAGAAACAAAACATCTAAAAGTGATGCGAGAAACATGGCAAAACCGTTCAGAAAAGATCAAAAGCAAAACACTACATGTATAAATATGTCAAGCCGCATTACCGTCGATTTCTAAAAACACAAAATGTCACTACCAGTCTCTCGTTAACAAAATAGAAAATCATATATAAGAAAAAAAATACCTGAAATAATAATATTAGCGACATCTGTTGAAAGATTTTTTCAAAAAAAGGTCAAAAACCACGTTTCTACATTTTAATGCTGAAATTCACTCCTAATGTCAATTACATATAAATAAATATTTACGTTACTTTCACTTTATTTTACTATTTATTTTGTTGATATCAAAACACATAGATAATATTGCATATCTTTGATATGCGTTTTAAACAAAAAGTGCTAATTAGATAACCTAATAATAGTTCGATCAGCAAAATCTCTCATTTGCTTCAAAAATAATTTTTTGAAATATTTTGATTGACTTCTTGCATCTAAACGTCGAAACGTAGTTTCTCGATCTGGATGTAAAAAAAGTTTTTAATAGATGTCGCTAGTTGGAAGTAATAGACACTTATCGTCACAGTCGCTTTTATAAATTTATTCAAATAAGGCGTTGCTGATCTACTAAAGAGCTACAACAAAACAAAAGTTGTCTGAGTCTACAGATCAAGTTTGAAAAAAATTCACTTTAATTTTTTTTTAAATATTAATACCAATAAATGATTGTCATTCTACCAACTAAAAAATTGGCAATTATTTTATATTTTCACGTCAAGTCATAATAATAATGTTTCCATTTCACGGCTTTTATTGAAGAATTCGCTACATTTATGATAAAAAAGCCTTCAAATCTGTTTTTGTTAAAGCAAAAATAGCCTTTGTAGCCAAAAGAATACAACACAGCGACGCGGTTTGCATTCTAGCTTCAAAGAAGTGACAGTTTGTATGACGGTGTACTTGAAACAATCATTGAGCCATGAAAAAAGCTTTTGTGTATAATTGCTAAAAAATAGAAGCTTAAAATGAAGAAATAATTAGCTAATTTAAATATGTAATGATATTCAATTGTTTGTATATTTGCAAAGCTTGCTAAATGACCTTATTATCATATTATATTTTTTAATTTTTTATTCATTTTTTTGTTTTTGTTTATAAGTATTTTTATTAATTTTTTATATTTTTTAGTTCTATTATAGGCAGATCATAACAACGTAGAGTCAAATCAATAGCCCCTATAACTTTATTAAAATTAAATTTTTGTAAAAATTTAAGTCTTAATTCATTCATTTTTTCAAAATTTTTTAGAAATTTAACAAAACGTCTCTAAATTGTTTAAGGTCTCTAATTGATTATTTAAAGCATTACAAACCTTGGTCGGTAACCTATTTCCACTGTTGGCTGAAACACCACCATGAATAAATAGATTTGAGCTAGTATTTTTTTCTTAGTATTAATTTTTTTCTTTGTTTTTTTATGCTTTTTTGGTAAATTTTACTTTTTAGAGACTTTTTTTTGCTTAGTTGCAACACTGTAACCGGATACGCTTGTTTGACAAATGTTTGGCATAACACTCATAAAAAAATTGTAGGTTATGCCACAACGACTAACTTTAATATGTCAATGATTTTGTCAGTGTCAATGGTGTCACCCGTCAACAACAGAAAGTGGTTGCAGTTGTACCATGTTAAAATAAAATGTAGGGTTTCCAACTTAAAAAGTGCTATTTATCCAGGCTTTACTTTTGTTTTTAATTTTGTATTCTAATGTTTTAATTTCTAGTAGCTGGTGCTATGATTCTGCTTTGTTTTCTACACTAAACATTTTTATCTCTTTTTAGGTTTCTTTAACAGGTTATCTGCTGCTATTTCTCTTCTTTATGATTAAAATATTTAATTTTTTGTTTTTCGATTCTTATTGTCTGAAAATTAAAGAAAAATATTTTTTTTAAACTTTTCTAAAATTTATTTAAATCTTTTAAAACATTTCTAAAACTTTCTAATTTTCTCAATTGTCTCATGTAGTCTATTATATCACTGAGACATAAACATTCAAACGCTTTTTTAATTTTTGGTTATTATTTTTTAGTTAATAGGTGAATTTATCGTAAAAATTTTAGTCATTTTCCTAAAAACTTTTTTCTCAAAATTAAAAAATTTTTAAAAATATTTTTACAAATTTTTGAAATATCTTCTAACAGTCTTTAAATAATAAATTAAAAAAAAAACAATTTCTTGATATTGGTTTTAATTGACAGAATTTTATTGGATTCTATGTTCTATTAGAATCTATTTAAAAGTTTTAGAGCAATTTTAGAAGTAGAAAAGTTTTTGACAAGTTCTAGATAGTTTGACAACTTACACGATTTTTTAAAGTTTTACAAGAGTTTTCAGAGAGTTGACCACTATTTCTTTCATAAATTAATCTATCAATATAAATTAAGTCTTCTATTGGCTTCTATCTCAAAAAAGTGTGAGCCGTCACGGGACGCCTGACAGGTGTGAAACATCCAAATTGTACATAAAAAACAGATTGCAGACAAGAACTAAATATGGTTTAATAAAAAATTAAATTATTACTATTTTTTTCTTAGAAATGATGACTGTTTATTTGATAATCATGTATTTTTATTAAATACAATGTTCAAAAGTCTATTTCCAATTGCGGCAACACAATTTTTTTTAGTGATTTAATAATTTTTATTGTTGCTTCTGACGGTATTACTGGGAGAGTTGGTCGATGATAACTGAAGACTGAAGTAGTCAAGCTGCGTAGAGTCTTGGCTTGGTGTCGCGAGCGAAATTAAACGAAATTAAAAAATAAACAGCAAAATTAAAAAAAAAAAAAATTTTTAAACTTTTTTAAAATTTATTTAAATTTTCTAAAACATTTCTAAAACTTTCTAATTTTTTCAATTGTTTCAATTCATTCTTATAAAGTAATATAGTCTAATAGATTTAGTTCACTGAGACCAAAACTATTCATACGCTGTCTTTATTTTTGTTTATTATTTTTTAGTTAATAGGTCAATTTATGGTAAAGATTTTAGTCAGTTTTCTTAAAACTTTTTTCAAAAAATTCAAAAATATTTTTACAAATTTTTGAAATATCTTCTGAAAGTCTTTAAGAATCAATTTGAACAAATTTTTTTCTCAATTTTTGTTTTAATGAACAGAATTCTATTGGATTTTTCTATGTTCTATTAGAATCTATTTAAAAGTTTTAGAACAGTTTTAGAAGAAGTAGAAAAGATTTTGACAAGTTCTAGATAGTTTGACAGCTTTCACGATTTTTTAAATTTTTAAAAGAGTTTCTAGAGAGTTGACTACTATTTTTTTCATAAATTAATCTATCAATATAAATTAAGTTTTTTATTAGCTTCTATTTCAAAAAAATGTGAGCCGTTACAAGACGCTTGGCAGGTGTGAAACATCAAAATTGTAGATAAAAAACAGATCGCGACAAGAACTAAATATGGTTTAATAAAAAAATTAAATTATCACTGTTTTTTTCTTAAAAATAATGACTGTTTATTTGATAATCATTTATTTTTATTAAATACAATGTTCAAAAGTTTATTTCTAAATACGACAACACCATTTTTTTTTGTGATTTAATAATTTTTATTGTTGTTTTTGACGGTATTACTGTGACAGTTAGTTGATGATGAGTTGATGAACTGAAGACTGAAGTAGCCAAGCTGCGTAGAGTGCTAGTGTCGCGAGCGAAATGAAGCGAAATTAAAAAATAAACAGCAGAATTAAAAAATAATTTTTTTTTAAACTTTTTTAAAGTTTTTTTAAATCGTTTGAAACATTTCTGAAGCTTCCTAATTTTCTCAATTGTCTCAATTCATTCTTATAAAGTAAAACATGGTCTAATAGATTTTGTTCACTGAGACAAAAACTATTAAAACGCTTTTTTTATTTTTGGTTATTATTTTTCAGTTAATAGGTGAATTTTTGGTTAAGATTTTAGTCAATTTTCTAAAAACTTTTTTCTAAAAATTTAGAAATTTTCAAAAATATTTTAAAAAATTTTTGAAATACCTTCTAAAAGACTTTAAGCAAGAAATTTAAAGAATTTTTTTTCTTAATTTTGGTTTTAATGGACAGAATTCTATTAGATTCTACTATGTTCTATTAAAATTTATTTAAAAGTTTTAGAGCAGTCCCAGAAGAAGTAGAAGAGTTTTTGACAAGTTTTAGATAGTTAAGACAACTTACACGATTTTTAAAATTTTTACAAAAGTTTCTAGAGAGTTGACTACTATTTCTTTCATAAATTAATCTATCAATATAAATTCAGTTTTTTATTAGCTTCTATTTCAAAAAAATAAGAGGAAGGAACTGAATATGGTTAGATAAAAAAATTAAATTATTACTATTTTTTTCTTAAAAACGATGACTGTTTATTTGATAATCATTTATTTTTATTTAATACAATGTTCAAAAGTTTATTTTTAATTGCGACAACACGATTTTTTACAGTGATTCAATAATTTTTATTGTTGCTTCTGGCGGTATTACTGTGACAATTGGTCGATGAGAACTGAAGACTGAAGTATCTAGGCTGCGAAGGGTCTTGGCTTGGTGTCGCGAGCGAAATAATGTAAAGCTGATTCGGGTGAACTAAGAAACAGTCGTCGCTACAGTTTTTTAACAGTTGAGCTATTTATGACGTCAAGTCATTTTCAGTTTATAAGAATTATAAAATAATTGAGAGTTTTGGTCGTTTTACATATATATTGAATCTATCGGCTCGACTGTACAAATTTCCAAGTCTGATGTTTATACAAATTTGTTTTTTTTTCTTCGTCATTAGAATACATTTAAATTATTTTTTTTCGTTCAAGCACAATTCAATTTAATGAGCTGGGAGACATCAAAAATGCTCAATTGGGAGAGGTAAGGAACAAAGCGTTCAGAGCAGTCATCAAATATTTAGCTCATCTTGGCAGATGGGAGTCACGAAATTTTTCGCTTTCTATATGCCGTCTGATTTGATTCGTTAAAAATTTAAAAAGAACTTTTTAATCTAGTTTGAGTTCTTCTGGAAACGTATTATTTTGCCGACTGGAGGTATTTGCATTTTTAATAGAGTGGGTGTGGTGGTGTAGACAGGTCAGACGTGAAAGTTAGGTTAACATTTTACTTTAAAATATTTTTAAAACTATAAAATTTTATAAATATTTGATATTTTATTAATCTTCTAACTGTTTTTATAATAATTAGAATTATATGTAAATTATATATAAATGTAGTATTTGGCGCCTCCACCATTTAACAATTTTTTTTAGTATCTTTTTCATTTTTTACGTTTTATTTATTATTTTCTAAGACCGTAAAACACTATAAATGTCTAGCTTCTGACTAGTCTACTATTTTTTTCTTATAATAATTTGACAATAGCAGCTTATCTAATTGGTCCATTCATTAAAACTTTTGCATTTAGTTTTTTTTAATATTTTAACTAAAAACTATAAAATATTATAAAAACTTAACTATTTATTAATCTAATAATCTTTTTCTATAATAACTTTTGAACTCAGTACAACCAAATCCCACCTAAGTGAACAATTTTATATAAATTTTGCATCTGGCGCATTAATCATTTTTAACATTTTTTTACAGTCACAAAATAGTATAAATGTCTACTTATAAGCGAAACAAAAATCTAGAATAAATAAAATTTTCTATTTTATAATTATTAAAAAATTATAACATCAATTTGTCTAGAATTGATTTTTTTTTCCAAAGAACTTTTTTAAGGACATAGAATATTATTGATAATTTAAATTTTATAATTTTTGTTCCTAAGAATTAAAAATTAATGCATATAAAGCTCACCTAGTTGATAACATTTGGCTCCTCCGCCATTTTTAAACGTTTTGGTTAAAAATTTTATTAACTAATCCATTTACGTTTTTTTTTATAATTTGTGAATAAAATACAATAGCAATTCACCTAATTGATGCATTCATTAAAAATTTGCCATTTAAGGCTTTTTTATCAAAGACTATCAAATATTCTAATTGCCCAATTTTTGATTAATCTAGTTTCTTTTTGATAAGTTTTTTTGAACTCAATAGTACAATAGGAGCTCACTTAGTTAAACAAAATTAGATGTTTGAATTTGGCGCCCCCACTATTTTTAAACGTTTTTATTAAAAAAAAAGGAAAAATATTATAAATGTCTAACTTTTAAGAAGTGACTACTTTTTTTTTATATTTATAATTCAATACAATAGCAGGCCACTATCTATCAAAAATATTGCATTTAGCATTTTATTATTTTAAAACTTTTATATCAAATATTATAAATTAATCAACTTTATCCTAATCTTAGTAACTTCAACTAAAGCCCACGTAATTATTTAATTTTAGATCAATTTTGCATTTGGCGCCTCCACCATTATTAACAATTTTCATCTAAAACATGAAATATTATGAATGTCTACCACTATTTTGTAAAACAAGAATCTAAATTATTTAAAAAAAAAAGTTAAGTTTTGTGATATCAAATATACCTATAAAAAAAACTTTGACATTAATTTGTCTAAAAATTGCTTTTTCAGCAAGCATTTACTTTTGTCTACGTAAAAAGTTGACTATAAATTTTACATTTGGCGCTTTCACCATTTTAAAACATTTTTATTAAATATTGTAAAATATTATAAATGTCTAATTTTAAACCAATCTACTAATCTTTTTTATCAATTTTAACAATTTATTATTTTAAAACTTTTATATCAAAGACGATAGAATATGGTAAACTTTAGCCAAATCTAATAACTTTTTTTATAGTAACTTAAATATCTTTTGAATTCAGTTCAACCGAAGCCCACCTAATTAAATAATTTTAGATAAACTTTGCATTTAGCGCCTCCACCATTATTAACAATTTTAATTCAAGAAATGAAATATTATAAATGCCTACTTTTATTTTGTGAAACAAGAATCTAAAAACTGTTGCAACAAACATTATTTAAATAAAAAAAAAAGTTTTTTGATATCAATTATATAACATAATTACAATTTGTCTAGAAATTGCTTTTTTAGCATGCATTTACCGTTGTCTACGTAATAAGTTGACTATAAATTTTGCATTTGGCGCTTCTACCATTTTTAGTTGTTTCTATAAAAAACCGTAAAATACTATAAGCGTCTAACTTGTAACTAATCTACTAGATTTTATTTTATAATTGTCAATTCAATACAATAGCAGGTCAGGTCAGGTCAAGTCATGTTAGTTATTCTATAATTTGTCAATTCAATACAATAGCAAGTCATTTATTAAAAACTTTGCATTTAGCTTTTTCTTGTTCTAAAACATTTTCATCAAATATAATAAAACATTATGAATAAATTCTTTTATAATAAACTCGAATAATTTTTAAACTCAGTACAATAGAAGCCCTAGTTGAACAATTCTAGATAAATTTCGAATTTGGCGAATCTACTCCTTTTAAACGTTTTTATTGAGAAAATTTTAAATATTATAGATGTCAACCCTTAATAAGTAAAACAAAAATTCAAAAATTGTCGCGACAAAGATTTTTTTAATTAAAAAAATAAGCCAATACAACTTTTTGATAATGAAAAATTTTGATGTCAATTTGTCTAGACATTTTTTTTTAGCATACATTTACTTTTCTCTCTGTCATAAATATAATTATCTTTTTGTTCAAAAAAACTGCTTCAAGATCATGGTATTTAACATTTTTTTAAAATTTTACTTTTTTTTCATAATTTTTTAAATATAAGGCTGAAAAGGCTTGTTTATTTGGTTAATTTTGCATTTGACACATCCATCATTTTTAACCATTTTTAACAGTCACAAAATAGTATATGTAAATGGTTACTTATAATTATTGGAAAACTTTAATATCAATTTGTCTTAAACTCACTTGTTTACCAATTTTTTTCTCTTCTTATATCAATTCTTTTGTCACAAAAAACTTTCTTAAGAACATAGAATATTATTAATAATATAAATTTTGTAATTTCATTTCATAATAATTAACATTTAATGCAAAAAAAGTTCACCTAGTTGATAACATTTGGCTCCTCCGCCATTTTTAAACGTTTTGGTTAAAAAATTTATTAACCAATCAATCTGCTTACATTTTTTTTTATAATTTGCGAATTTAATACAATAGCAGTTCAGCTAATTGATCCATTCATTAAAAATTTAACATTTAGCGAATTATCAGTTTAAGACTTTTTTATCAAAGACTATAAAATATTATAAATGTCTAATTTATGATTAATCTAGTTTTTTTTTTAATAAGTTGAATAACTTTTGAACTCAGTACTATAGAAGCTCACTTAATTGAACCAATTTGGATAAATTTTGAATTTGGCGCCTCCACCATTATTAACAATTTTCATCCAAGACATGAAATATATTTTGTGAAACAAGAATCTAAATTATTTAAATTAAAAAAACCTAAGTTTTGTGATATAAATATAAAAAAAATTTGACATTAATTTGCCTTGAAATTGCTTTTTTAGCAAGCATTTACTCTTGTCTACGTAATAAGTTGACTATAAATTTTGCATTTAGCGCTTCCACCATTTTTAAACATTTTTATTAAATATTGTAAAATATTATAAATCTCTAACTTTTAACCAATCTACTAACCCTTATTTTTATCAATTTTAACAATTTATCATTTTAAAACGTTAATAAATGGAAAAGTTCAGCTAAATATAATTTCTTTTTTATAGTAACTTGAATAACTCTTGAATTCAGTTCAACCGAAGCCCACCTAATTAAATAATTTTAGATAAACTTTGCATTTAGCGCCTCCACCATTATTAACAATTTTAATTCAAGAAATGAAATATTATAAATGCCTACTTCTATTTTGTGAAACAAGAATCTTAAAACTGTTGCAACAAATATTATTTAAATAAAAAAAAAAGTTGATTACAATGAAACTTTGATATCAATTTGTCTTGAAATTGCTTTTTTAGGATGCATTCTACCATTTTTAGTTGTTTCTATAAAAAACCGTAAAATACTATAAGCGGCTACCTTGTAACTACTAAATTTAATTTTATAATTTGTCAATTCAATGCAATAGCAGGTCAGGTCGGGTCAGCTCAGGTCAAGTCAGGTCAGGTTAGTTATTTTGTAATTTATTAAAAATCTTGCATTTAGCTTTTTCTTGTTCTAAAACATTTTTATCAAAGATTATAAAACATTATGAATGATTTCTTTTATAATAACTAAAATAATTTTTAAACTCAGTACAATAGAAGCCCTAGTTGAACAATTTTAGATAATTTTCGAATTTGGCGAATCTACTCTTTTCAAACGTTTTTATTGAAAAAATGTAAAATATTATAGATGTCTACCCCTAATAAGTAGAACAAAAATTCAAAAATTGTCGCGACAAAGATTTTTTTAATTAAAAAAATAAGCAAATAAAACTTTTAGATAGTATAATAAAAAACTTTGATGTCAATTTGTCTAGGCATTTTTTTTAGCATTCATTTGCTTTTCTCTCTGTCATAGATATAATTAACTTTTTGTTCTAAAATCATAATATTCAGCATTTTATTAATATTTTTCTTTTTTTTATAATTTTTGAAATATAAGGCTGAAAAGACTTGTTTATTTGGTTAATATACTATAAATTGTGCATTTGGCGCTTCCACCATTTTTAAACGTTTTTATTTAATAGTGTAAAATATTATAAATGTCATTAAACTTTTTATATTTAATTTTTAAAATTTAATAATACGTTTAAAAATTTTTAAAAGTACAAATGAATTACTTAAAAGTGCTTAAAAAGATTATTTAAATGCTTTGAAATGATTTAAAACCTTTTCAACACAAAATTACAATTATTTTCAATAATTATACATTTAAAAATATTTAAACGTCTTAAAAAAATGTTTTAAGCATTTTTATTAATTTTTAAAGGTTGAATTTATATTTTTATTAAGTTTTAAAATTTTTTTAGAATTTTTTAGGAAATTTGTTAGTAACTCAAAAAAAATTTTTATTGAACTTCTTATATTTAATTTTTAAAATTCAATAATACGTTTAAAAAATTTTAAAAGTACAAATAAATTACTTAAAACTGCTTAAAAAGATTATTTAAATGCTTTGAAATGGTTTAAAACATTTTTAACACAAAATTTGAATTATTTTCAACAATTTTCAATTTAAAAATATTTAAACGTTTTAAAAAAAGTTTTAAGCATTTTTAATAATTTTTTAACGTTTAATTCATGTTTTTAATAAATTTTAAAAACTTTTTAAAATTTTTTAAAACTTTTTCAATAACTTTTGGAAAATTTTATTAAAGTTTTTATATTTAATTTTTAAAATTCAATAATACGTTCAAAAAATTTTAAAAGTACAAATGAATTACTTAAAAGTGCTTAAAAAGATTATTTAAATGCTTTGAAATTATTTATAACATTTTCAACACAAAATTGGTATTATTTTCAATAATTATCAATTTAAAAATATTTAAACGTCTTTAAAAATAGTTTTAAGCATTTTTAATAATTTTTTAGGGTTTAATGTAAATTTTTCTAGCCTCTCTCTGTTATAAATATAATAATCTTTTAGTTCTAAAAAAACTGTTTCAAGATCATCAAGAATTATTCTATCTTTTTCTATAATTCTTTAAATATAATGCTAAAAAGGCTTGTTTAGTTCGATAATTTACTATAAATTGTACATTTGGCATAATCGCAAAATATTATAAAGGCTCAACTTCTAACCAATCTAAACTCTTTTTATAATTTATAAATCCATTACGATAGTAGCTCACCTAATTGATACATTTAACAAAAATTTTATATTTAGCAATTTATCATTTTAAAACTTTCATATCAAAGACTAGAATGGTATTATAAATGGTAAATTTTATCCTAACCAAAGCCCACCTAATAAAACAATTTTAGATAAATTTTGCATTTGGCGCCTCCACCATTTTTAACCATTTATAAAATATTATAGATGTCTACCGCTATTTTGTGAATCAAGAGTCTAAAAGCTGTTGCAACAAATATTATTTTAATTAAGAAAAATAAATAAAACTTTTTGATAGATTATAACATAATTGCAGAAAAACTTTGATATCAATTTGTCTTCTGAAATTGCTCTTTTAGGATGCATTTACCCTTGTGTCTGCCATAAATATTGAATTATTTTTTTATTTCAGAAAAACTCTCTTAAGAGACTCGTCTCTGAGAAAAATGCGCAAAAATTCTATAAAATCGGAACTAAAAAAGCGCAAAAACGCAACAACTTTTTGCTCGTTCCCTCATTCCGAGTCCAATAATGAAGCTGGAGAACATGGACGCAACTTTGAATAGGGTTTGCGAAAGCATCACGCCGGATGTAAATTTGATGAGTGAAGAATTCAATTTTTGTCCCATTTCCGAGGCAGGGAAGGAAAATGGCGACGGAATGGAATTGAAAGAAAATCCGGAGTCTGATGAAACTCATCGTGGAAATGGCCGAGAAGTTATTAAAGATGCTTTAATAGATGGAAACGACGCGAAAAAACCAAAACAAAAAGATAAACGGACATCGAAAATACCAATTCGGAGAGTGAAAAAAGGCTCCGAACAATGGGATGTTTTCCGATATGAAAGCGTTGTCAGCAAGTTTCAAGCGACTGATGAGCCAGATGTCATCGACTATAAAAATGTAAATATGGATTTAGGGGATGGCTGTGATAATTTAGATAATATGCGAGGGGATTTAGGGGTGGTTCATGCGGATGAAAGCAGTAATGCGACAAGGCTAGCTGAAAGAGAATTGGAATTCGATAAACTGACACTATTGGAGGGATTTAATAGAGACAAAAACCTAGATGGAATACAAACAACGATAATGGAACAGGAGGAGTCGGAACACTATGAGACAAACAAAGTAAGCAACAGACTTTTTTTCTTTGAAAATTTCTATCAATAATAATATCCAAGCTTTTCAGTAAACCACTTATCACAAAACTAAAAATATCTCGCCAAAGAAACACCAAAATGCAGTCTCCTCCATAAAACTTTACGACTCTCTAAGCCATTTTGCTTTTTTCTGTTTCCTCTCGCACTATAATTAAAACAAAATTACTGTTTTGTGCAATTTGCGATAATCGGTACTGCGCTAAAAACTTTTAGATTTTTTTTTGTTGAAAAAGTCTGTACAAGCCACCGGAGACTTGAGGAGGAGAAAAACATTCCGCTATTCTTTTACTATTGTCTAATGTTTACTTGTTTATGCCATCAATATTCATCAACACGTTGTGCTACGACATTGTTTTATGTTTACGTGACTTATTGTTCAATTTTTCTTTTGAATTAATTATCTCTACTCTTATTGAGTGAGAAAGTTGCGTTGCGTACATTTTTTTTGCTTTTTTATAGCAATTATAGTACTACAAAAATAAAACTTAAATTGTAGTATTTTTCAACTCAAGTTTTTAGTTTAATGTTTATCCATACTTTTTATCATTATTTTTTATTATGTTCTGTCCACTTTTTTTTGTTTTTTTTCTCAGTTTCTTTCAATCTCAATTTTGTCTCTTTTTCTTTCACATTTTTCACATATTTTCTTCTATTTTTGTCTCTTCCAAAACTTGCTTTCGTTTACTTTATTTCTACACCTAAACCTTGCTGTCATTTTTTTGATTGCTGTCAGCTGTCAGTAAATATGTCGAGACTTTGAATGAATATGAATAAAAGAAGCAGAAACTCCATTTCTTAATTTAGCAAGCAAGTATCGATACCATTTTTAATTTTATTATTTTGACTTTTTTTGTGGAATTTTGTTAATTGTTTTTTTCTTTGTTTTATTGTTTTTCTTATTTTGCATTTTATCTGTTTGTTTTTTTTTATTTTCACTTTTTTTCAACATTTTTCATCACCTCATTAATAGTTTTTTTATTGTTGTCTGGTTTTATAATTTTAATCTTGTTTTAGTATGAGATGTATAACTTTTTTTTTATTTGACACTTGTTTTTTTTTCGTTTAATATTACAACTTGCTACAGATTTTTTAATTCTATCTAAGCTTACAATTCAATTATATTTGTAATTTTTTTTATGTTTTGATAGTGCGACTGTTATAACGTTTTTTTTTTATAAATTTCTAAATTTTTTACTTTATTTTCTTCTTTGTTTTTAATGTTTTTTTTTGGGTATTTTTCCTCATGCTTGTCCTGCTCTTTACTTTCTCACTTTCGCATCTGGTTTTAGCTTTTGCTTTGAACTAAGTGCAGTATATGTGCCGCATTTTATGTGAGACAATTTTTTACGATTTTTTTATTTAATATCAGCTGTGAAAAAACATGGTTAAAAAATTTCTAGACTGTACTTTGTTTAACACTTATTTCAACTTTTCTTTGTAACCGTGGTACCACACAATACCTTTTTGGTATTGTGCTTTTATTTTTTATATTTCATTTTGATTCTTTTTGTAAAATTTTTTTAAATATTTTTTCTTTTTTTATTAATTTTTTAAATTTTATTTTGTACTTAACATTCTGTTCGTATTTTTTTAACTTTTTCATCTTAATTTTTATTTAACCTTTTTCGAACTTTTTTTTTGGTTTTTTTGTCTATTTTTTGTACAGCTTTGTACAGCTTTTTTTTTTATTTAGCATTTGTTTCTTTTTCTTTCAAAACTACAACTTTTGGACAATCTAAATTTGCTATTATTTTTTCTATCGTTTTTGTTTTTTTTTCTTTCTTAAGTATGCGGGCATTTTTTCTGGTTTCTCATATTTTCTGTAGTGTTTTCTTGCTTTTTGTTTGTACATCTTTGACATTCTCGACAGTTATTTTTGCTATATTTTTTTCAATTTATTTTTTTAATTTTTTATTTTAAAATACTTTTTTTGCAAATTTTTTTTTTAGTATTTTTTAAACAGTTTAGACATTTGATTTAAAAAAGTGATAATTTTTTATGCGGTCCTAACTGACTGATTTGACCATAATTTGCAATGTTCAAGTACTAATAATGTTATTTCTTGTTGTTTCGTTTAAATAAAAATTAATTTTGTTATATATGAAGAATCCGGTTAGCACGACATATATTAAAAATAATTTTTTTTAAATAAAAAAAATTTTTTATTTTGCAATTCATCTTTATGTTTGTGTTTTTTTTTTACTTTTTATCTTTACTTTTTTCTATTTGTTTTATCTTCGCAAACATTTTTTTGTTATTGTTTTTTTCTATAAATTGTTTTTTTAGTATATTATTTTATAGCTCTTGCTTATTGAATTTTTTTTTCCTCGTTTCTAAACTTTTTTTGTTTTGTGTTCTGGTAAACTTTTTTCGCTGCCATTTGCCATTTGTTTTTTTATTTCTTTGTTTTGTTTTTAATATTTTAACATCAGATCAGATTTTCTGACTCTACGTGCAGTTTTTATTCGTACTAATTTTATTCGTTTTTTTTTAAAGAGCTTTTGTTATATATATTTTTGTTATAAGGTTATAATATGTTTTTTTTTATCATTATATGGACTTTTTACTTTTATATATTTTTTTGTTTTTGATGTTTGTTTAGCTATTTTTTTCTTATGCTTGCTCTGTTTTTGATTTTCTCACTTATGCGTTGAAATTTTTGATTATTATCAGGTTTTCTTGTTTTTTTGATTTATTAGTTTCTTTTCAATTTTTATTTTGCTAAATTACATGTTTTATGACTTTTTTTATCTTTCTTCTTATCTAGTCAATATTATTCTCAAAAATATTGTCATTATTGTATGTTTTGCAGCCATCTTGACTTTTTTCCCACACATTCTGCATATTTTTTGTTTTTATTTTTTTCTTCAAATCTACATCTAAATTTTGTTATTATTTTTATTATCGTTTATTTTTTTGTTCAGTATGCTGGCATTTATTCTGTTATAATCTTCTCATACTTTCTGCGGTTTATTTTTTTCTCGTACATCACTGACGGCTTAGACATTTCTCTGCTGTTTTTTTTTGTATTTTTTGACATTGTTTGAATGTTTTTGATTCAATTAAGACTTTTATTGTCTTGTTGTCTGTCTTTCTTAGATTTCATATCTGTTCTTTTTATATCGTTTTCAAATTTTTTCTTTTCATTCTGTCACTAGCAACAGAGGATACTATACTCTAACAGCTCCTTTGTGACAAACAAAAATTAATTTTTAAAATAAACAATGCTAATTTGAGGATGATTACAAAACTTTATTTGAGAAAATAAAGTAGAATACTCAATTTAAAAAATTTTTTATATTTTTTTGTCTTCTATTTTCTCTATTAAACAGTCATTCTTTGCTTGGTATGTTCTCCTTTCCTTCCAATTTCTGCATTTATCTTATTTTTTACTTTTTAATCTTTGTTTCTTTAAATTCTAATATTTTTCTGTTTTAACTTATTTTTTTTTTGAATTTTTTCTGTACTTACTACATCTTTATTTTTCATGGCGTTTTTTTTTCTTTATCTGATTTTATTAGTGTGCTTCTATTGCTCCTAGCTTTTTCTGTATCTATCTTCAAATGTTCTCTCTTTTTCTTGCAACTAATGATCGAAGATGGCTATCGATTAAACTAAAGATTATTTCTTAAGTAAAAATTTTCAATGACCAACTGATTACAAAATTGAGAATAAATTGAGAACAAATAAAACTACTTGAATTGTAGTATTTTTCATCTCAAGTTTTTAGTTTTATTTTTATCCATTCTTTTTGCCATTATTTTTATTATGTACGGCTGATTTCAAAAAAAACTGATACAATTCTTGCTTTTAGCTCTTTGTTCGTGTGCGGAGCCATTTAAAGATTATTATTTTTGCGCGGTTATTTGTTTCTAATCGACAATTCTGACAAGTTTTTTAATTTGACAGTGACGGCGACTGGTGCCCTAGAATACACTGCTCAAATATTTAAAAAACGTGCTTTAAGAGTCGTATCAGTTTTTTTTGAAATCAGCCGTACAATCTCAATCTTCTCTCTTTTTCTTTCACATTTTTTACATATTCTCTTCTCTTTTTGTTTCTTCCAAAACTTTTTTTTGTTTACTTTATTTCTACACCTAAGCCTTGCTGTCATTTTTTTTATTCCTGTCATCTTTTTTTGATTTGTGTTTTGGTAAGCTTTTTTTGCTGCCATTTGACACTTGTTTTTTTTATTTCTTTGTTGTTTTTTTTTACTATTTCAACGTAGATCAGATTTTCTGTCTCTACTTGCAGTTTTTTTTTATCATTATATATGCTTTTTTTTCTGTATTTTTTTTTTTGTTTTTGATGTTTGTTCAGCAATTTTTTTTTTTATGCTTTCTTGTTTTTTTGATTCATTAGTTTCTTTTCAATAATCTTTACAATTTTTATTTTGTTAAATTAGATGTTTTATAAAAAAATACTTAAATTGTAATATTTTTTATCTCAAGTTTTTAGTTATATTTTTATCTATTCTTTTCATCATAATTTTTTATTATGTACAATCTCAATCTTATCTCTTTGTCTTTCACATTTTTTACATATTCTCTTCTCTTTTTGTTTCTTCCAAAACTTTTTTTTGTTTACTTTATTTCTACACCTAAACCTTGCTGTCATTTTTTTTATTCCTGTCATCTTTTTTCGATTTGTATTTTGGTGAGCTTTTTTTGCTGCCATTTGACATTTGCTTTTTTTATTTCATTATTGGTTTTTTTTTAATATTTCAACGTGGATCAGATTTTCTGTCTCTACTTGCAGTTTTTTTTTATCATTATATATGCTTTTTTTTCTGTATTTTTTTTTTGTTTTTGATGTTTGTTCAGCAATTTTTTTCTTATGCTTTCTTGTTTTTTTGATTTATTAGTTTCTTTTCAATGATTTTTTCAATTTTTATTTTGTTAAATTAGATGTTTTATAACTTTTTTTTATCTTTCTTCTTATCTACTCAATATTATTCTCAAAAATATTGTCATCATTGTATGTTTTGCAGCCATCTTGTCTTTTTTCCCACACATCCTGCATACTTTTTGTTTTTATTTTTTTCTTCAAATCTGCATCTAAATTTTGCTATTATTTTTTTATGGTTTTTTGTTGTATAGTATGTTGTTATAATCTTCTCATATTTTCTGCTGTTTAATTTTTTTTCCGTACATCTCCGACTTTTTTGACATTTTTCTGCAATTTTTTTTTTGTTTTTTGACTTTGTTTGAATGTTTCTGATTCAAGTAAGACTTTTATTATCTTGTTGTCTTTCTTGGATTTTTCTAGATGTACGCTGGCGTTTCTTTTTTTGATTTAAAAATCCTTCTCTAGCATTTTGCTTGTATTGTTTTTTTTTGTTTTTGTTTAACTTTATATTTTTATGTTTTACATTTTGGGTTTAGTATCAGGTTTTTATATCTCTTTTTCTTATATCGTCTTCAAATTTTTTCTTTTTATTCTGTCACTAGCAACAGAGGATACTATACTCTAACAGCTCCTTTGTGACAAACAAAAATTAATTTTTAAAATAAACAATGCTAATTTGGCGATGATTACAAAACTCTATTTGAGAAAATAAAGTAGGATACTCAATTTAAAAAATTTTTAATATTTTTTTGTCTTTTGTTTTCTCTATTAAACAGTCATACTTTGCTTGATATGTTCTCCTTTCCTTCGTATTTCTGCATTTATCTTATTTTTAGAATTGTGCTCATGTTTTACTTTTTAATCTTTGTTTCTTCAATTTCTAATACTTTTCTGTTTTTAGTTATTTTTTTTTTGTTTTTTCTCTGTACTTACTACATCTTTATTTTTTATGGCGTTTTTCTTTTTTTTTTCTTAGATTGATTTAGTAATGTGCTTCTATTGCTCCTAGCTTTTTTCAAATGTTCTCTTTTTTTCTTGCAACTAATGATCGAAGATGGCTATCGATTAAGCAAAAGATTATTTCTTGAGTAAAAAATTTCAATGACCAACTGATTACAAAATTGAGAATAAATTGAGAACAAAAAAAAACTTGATTTGTAGTATTTTTCATCTCAAGTTTTTAGTTTTATTTTTATCCATTCCTTTCACCATTATTTTTTATTATGTACAATCTGAATCTTTTCTCTTTTTTTTTCACATTTTTTACATATTCTCTTCTCTTTTTGTTTCTTTCAAAATTTTTTTTTTTACTTTATTTCTACACCTAAACCTTGCTGTCATTTTTTTTATTCCTGTCATCTTTTTTTGATTTGTGTTTTTTCATTTGACACTTGTTTTTTTATTTCATTGCTGGTTTTTTTTTTAATATTTCAACGTGGATCAGATTTTCTGTCTGTACTTGCAGTTCAATTTTATTTGATTTTTTTAAAAGAGTTTTTGATTGTTCCATTGTTATAAGGTTATTATATGTTTTTTTATGATTATATATGCTTTTTTTTCTGTATCTTTTATTTTTGTTTTTGATGTTTGTTCAGCAATTTTTTTTTATCTTTTTTTGTTTTTTTGATTTACATATTAGTTTCTTTTCAATTTTTATTTTGTTAAATTAGATGTTTTATAACTTTTTTATTTTTCTTTTTATCTACTCAATATTATTGAGTAGATAATATTTTGTAATAATATGTAAATAACATTGTATGTTTTGCAGCCATCTTGACTTTTTTCGCACACATTCTGCATATTTTTTGTTTTTATTTTTTTCTTCAAATCTACGTCTAAATTTTGTTATTATTTTTATTATTGTTTATTTTTTGTACAGTATGCTGTCATTTATTCTGTTATAATCTTCTTATACTTTCTGCTGTTTATTTTTTTTCTCGTACATCACTGACTGTTTAGACATTTTTCTGCAGTTTTTTTTTGTTTTTTGACATTGTTTGAATGTTTCTGATTTAAGTAAGACTTTCATTATCTTGTTGTCTTTTTTGGATACTTTTAGATGTACGCTGGCGTTTCTGTTTTCGATTTGAAAATCCATCCCTAGCATTTTGCTCGTATTGTTTTTTTTTTGTTTAACTTTATATTTTTATGTTTTACATTTTGGTTTTAGTATCAGCTTTTGATATCTCTTCTCCTTATATCGTTTTCAAATTTTTTCTTTTCATTCTGTCACTAGCAACAAAGGATACTATACTCTAACAGCTCCTTTGTGACAAACAAAAATTAATTTTAAAATAAACAATGCTAAGTAGGATACTCAATTTAAAAATTTTCAATTTTTTTTTGTCTTCTATTTTCTCTATTAAACAGTCATATTTTGCTTGATATGTTCACCTTTCCTTCCTATTTCTGCTTTTATGTTATTTTTAAATTTGTATTAATGTTTAATTTTTAATATTTTTTTCTTCAAATCCAATTTACTTATTGTTTTGGTTTTTTCATGTACTTACACATTTATTTTTCATAGCGTTTTACTATTTTTTTCTTAGACTGATCTAGTCCAGTGCTTCTATTGCTCCTAGCTTTTTCTGTTTTTTCACAATCTCTTGTACTCATATCTATCTTCAAATGTTTTTGTTGCAACTAATGATTGAAGATGGCTATCGATTAAACAAAAGATTATTTCTTGCGTAAAAAATTTCAATAGCCAACTGATTACAAAATTAAAAACAAAGCCACTCGGTCTCAGTAAAACTCGTGCAAAAAAAGTGGCAAAATATTGCAGCAGTTTACTTTCACTCCAGCAAATCATAACTTGACCACTTTACAAATGTTGCAACTTTCCTCTTGAATAAACTTTCTTCTATTGTGGGTAATTTTTAATATAGTTTTTTCCTCACAAAATCCAGATTGAAGTGACATTAATAGGACAGTTACAAGGCGTAAAAATAGATTATAGCGCTACGGCAACGTCCTCCACGGTCATGTTTAAATGTCCCCGCTATTTTTAAAGAGGCTGTTTACAAATGACACTATTAATTGATCGTAAAATTGCGTTTGTAAACAAGGTAGATAAATATATGATAAATTTATCGTTAACTGGGTTAATAATTCGAGGATGTTTTGCAGGAGCTGTCAACAGTGGGCAAAGCAAACACGTCCAGCTTGAGTTTACTAATCCCTCGGGAGGGTTTGGAGCGAGAGGATTTTGAAATTCCCATTCTCGAGGCACCTGAGGAATTTCGATGTTTAAGTAAGGAAGTCGGTGTTTGTGACAAGCAGGTAGATATCGGTGAACCGGAAGAACGTCACAACGAGCTACCCTACCGTGACCACGATAATACATATACGGCGGAAACCGGTGATACGAGCCGGCGAACAGAAGAGGATGGCGTTGGGAACGCACCACCAGCAGCAGAAGACAATAATACTGAAATTTTGACGCCACCAGCAGCAGATCGTAAGTTGGAAGACAATAATAATGAGTGGAACAATGGAATCGTGACCGCGGGGCACGTGGGCAGTTGTCACACCGCACCTAGTGACACATCGCCGATGTATGTGGACGACGGTACCGAAGCCAGAGACAGTCCGATTGAGGCAATGGATGTGGGAACTCCTCCAGAAAAGTGCGAAAATTTTGCCGGAAGTGTTCGGGAGCAGTGCGTGAGAAGGAATGTGATCCCCGGTTCACCGGATTCGAAATCTTCTTGTTATGATGATGCTTGTCGGTGTCGGTGCGCGGACCAGTCTAGGAGTCCATCGATCGAAATCGGCGTCGCAAAATGCGCACAGGCGTCGGGGTGCAGTCGCGTTTCGACCGCCAAGGTCTGCGTCGCGCTCAAATCTGATCCTCCAAATTTAAAATCCAGCTGTGCTAATATACACAAAAATCAAAAAAATTCTTCGACGTGTACTGCCATTTCCAGCAAATTACCACCAACCCTCTCACCAATCCCACAATCTTCCGACGCCAAACGCGTTAATGAAAGTGAAAACACGACGTGCAATCATCATTCTTCCACAAGTGACGATGAAAGAAGTTTTAAACATTTAAGTTGGAAGTTCAACAAAGACGGCCGTTTAGTGTTTGAAGAAACAAAAGAAGAAGCCTCGGACGTACCACATGAAACAAATAAGGTACTTTGGAGTAAAGATCTTAATAAAAGAATTGACGATAGTAGATCGCGGTTAAAGTACCTGGAGCAAAAACTGAAAGAAGCTGGTATAACTGATGATGATGACAGGGAACAGCTTGTAAAGCCTAAAAGCTTTGCTACCGATAAGCACAAATCTAACAACTTTAAGATTTTAGAACAGGTGGTCGATAAATTGGCAAGCCAGCCTAACAAAAAGCAAGAATGCGATGCTAATCAAAACATTTTGAAAGATTTGACCAATCTTGAGGAGATTCTTCCGGAAACAAGCGATGAAGTTGATTTTCAAAAATGCGAATTTGACGTGCGTCAGGTCGGCACTTTCTCAGGGTTTAACAATTACTGGGAAGTGTACGATGAACTTGATAGTTGTGACGAACAAGATCATCTAACAGTAACAAAAAGAAAGCACAACATGGGGATTGACGGTGAAAGAGCTAAACATAATCCCGACCGTGACAATTTAAAGTCGCTGCTGAAACGACCTGGCAGAGCCAAAGACAAGCGGACTAATCGTGTGGTGTTCAACGAAAACAAAAACGAATTTTTCGATGCCGACTATATTATTTTAATTCGCGAAGAGTGTGATTATGATGATGAGGATGATGATAGTGTCTGCACTTGTAATCAACATGAAATGGTGCGGTTGACGTGTTGTGAACCTAACTGTAATTGTACTGTGTATGATGGCTTTGAGCAAACACCACAAAGTCCCAAATTTGCTCCACCACTTGAATTTGTAGATGCAGTGACTCTTAGTCCTCCGGAAGGATACAAAGACCTGGAGCTGGAAGAGCAACAACTTCTGGCATTGCAACAAATCGCCAGGAGAGGACAGCGAACAGCGGTTTGCCGAGAATGTAGTGTTAGTCATGAGGATGTTGTAGAGGAAGAGGGTGAGTCTTAATTAATAACATTCCACGTCGCCAAATCACTGAAACATTTCGCAATTAACCCACCAACCGCAATGTTAATTATAATCACAAATACCTTGTCATTATTATTATCAACAACAAAAATTGCCAATTTCCAATCAATTATCCAATTACTTTTTAGATTGTTTCATTGAATCAAAATAGAAAATATCCTTTCTCTCTCTATTTTTTTTTTGCATGGAAATTTTATGATCTTGAGAACTAAAAACAAAAGAAACTATTGTAAAATAATGCTGGGACAGGATTCAGTGTGTTCAAATTCCCTCGTTAGCCGCTAATCAATGGAATATAATGAACAAGGATTACAGTAATTGTTCAGTTCAGTGACCAAATATGGTAATTTTTGAAAATAATGTAATTAGATTTGGTTTAAATATTCGTGTAAAGATTATCGCAATCTTGGTTTTAGGTAATACTACCGACAATATTTATTTTGGCGTATTAGAAATAGACCGGAACAGTTATGCTAATTTTATTAGACACTATATTTACTAGCGTAGTAATCCGATGATAAGCATAATATAGCTAAATATACAAAATGATTACTTAGTTTTCTTGTATCGGAGTAATCCCCTCAAAAATTAAATTTTATACTACAAAAATTAGGGCTATATGGCTTCAATCTCCAATTTGGGCTACGCTAAAGCTATTGCACTATAAAATTCGAAAACTATAATCTTAATTGGGTTTTGGAAAATGTAGATTTTGAAAATTTATGGCCTCATGATAAAATTAATTAAAAATAGGGCTTGACAGGATGTTGTTTATGACCTACCATAATGTCAACGTGTTGTTGGCACTCGTAATACCTGGGATTGAGTTTAGCTATGATTGTATATTATTACCCGAATTATTCCCCACAGCTTGCATTGTTTTTTTTTGAGCTTATAAATGACTAAAAAAAGATCAAAATGTGGTTGAATAAAGAAAAAAAGAGTAAAAAGTAAACAAAAACAAAGTTGATAGTGAGAGACTGTAGAGAAAGAAATAAAAATAATGCGGAAAAAAG
Source organism: Lagria hirta (assembly GCA_947359425.1). Taxonomy (NCBI): domain Eukaryota; kingdom Metazoa; phylum Arthropoda; class Insecta; order Coleoptera; family Tenebrionidae; genus Lagria; species Lagria hirta. The sequence goes on from OX375794.1 coordinate 50,511,487, forward strand.
GAGTCTAAATGAGACTAATTAAGACAACAACAGAAGAAACGAAAAAATTAATAAAAAACACACAAAAATGAAAGACAATGCAATGTGAAATTTTATTAAAAACTAAGAAAAAATAAATAAAAATGTTTGGATTGAAGATAGGAGGAAAAAAAATTGTTCAAAAAAATGAAAATAGCAAACCAATCTATATCTGTAAACTTGGACATGTTACATTCTTATTGGAACTCATCAGCAAGTCGCAATAGCTTACAGATATAGTTTGAATTGCATTGATTTTCTTTATTTTACCAGTTGCTGGCTAACCAAAGAAGATACATTGCTTATCATTGATATACGTTTGAGACAAAAAGCGCTAACGTGATAACTTGATTGTCCAATCAGCGATATACGTTATATTCAAATTGTATCTATCAACCCTGACATTCTATCATTAAGAGCATAAAGTATTTGCATAAAAACATATGTAAAAAAAACTGTCGGGAGATGATTTGATTACTAAAGAAAAGAAAAAAACTGAATACGGAGATAAAGAGCCCCAGTAAAACAAAAACAGAAAATAAGATAGAAAAAGAAAAAAAATTGAGATTGAAGACTTGAATTAGAGAGGCGAGAAACAGAAAAAGCAATAAAATGTAATGTGAAATTTAAGTATTATCTAAAAAAAAGTAGAAAAAAAAGTTTTGATTGAAGATAAAAGAAAAAATAAATAATTCAAGTGTGTGATATGCAAGAAAAGATGAAAGAGAAAATCAAAATAAGTCTAAAAAAGGAATCAAAGAAAAAAAAATAATAGCAAAAAATGATGGAAAAAATAGAAGAAAAGCAATGATAGGATAAGGAAAATGACAATTAAATTATAAACAACATAAATAAATAATAAAACGCGATTGATTGGAGAGAATTAAATATAGCCAGAAAAAGAACGATTGTGAAGAAAAAGAACCTAGATGAGCTTAAATAAAAATAAAAGATAAAAAAGCTAATATTGAAGAAGACTTTAATTTTAGTTTTTGTTTATCAATAATCCAAGATGATTAAAAAAATAAGGAAAAACATGTAAGAGAATGCAGAAAAGTTGAAATAAGGAAGAAAACATACAAAAAAAAGAGCAAAAATTATTGAAAAAAAAAAGAAAAGATAGTAAAACCAAGCAAAGTAAAAAAAGAAAAAGGTAAGGTAATGTTGAATAAGACAAGATCCAACATAAAGACAAAGTGTTTTTACAAGATAAGTAAAAATTAAAAAATGAAAAAAAAAAGATCAAAATGTGTTTAAATAAAAAAAGAAAGTAAAAATTGTAAACAAAAAAAAAGTTGATAGTGAGAGATTATAGAGAAAAAAAAAATAATGCGGAGGAAAAGAGTCTAAGTAAGACAAAAACAGAAGAAAAGAAAAAATTTTTAGATTAAAGACTTGAATTAGAGAAGCGAGAATAAAACACACAGAAAAATGAAAGACAATGCAATGTGAAATTTTATTAAAAACTAAAGAAAAATAGACAAAAATGTTTGGATTGAAGATAGGAGGAAGAAAAATTGGTTCAAAGATGATATGAAATAAAAACGGAAAATGCTAATCAAACTATTTATGTAAACTTGGACATGTTTTCTTCTTATTGGAACTCGTCAGCCAGTCGCGACGGGTTACAGACATAGTGTGAATGAATGCATTGATCATCTGAGCAAAGAAGATACATTGTATACGTTTGAGACAAAAAGCGCTAACGTGATAACTTGATTGTCCAATCAGAGATATACGTTATATTTAAATTGTATCTATCAACCCTGACATTCTATCATTAAGAGCATAAAGTATTTGCATTAAAACATATTTTAAAAAAACTGTCGGGAGATGATTTGATTACTATAGAAAAGAAAAAACTGAATACAGAGATAAAGAGTCCAAGTAAAACAAAAACAGAAAATAAGATCGAAAAAGAAAAAAAATTGAGATTGAAGACTTGAATTAGAGAGGCGAGAATCAGAAAAAACAATAAAATGTAATGTGAGATTTAAGTAAAAACTAAAAAAAAGAGGAAAAATAAGTTTTGATTGAAGATACAAAAAAAAAACAAATAAATCAAGTGTGTGATATGCAAGAAAAGATGAAAGAGAAAAACAAAAAAATCAAAAAACGGAATCGAAGGAAAAAAGCAAAAAATGATGAAAAAAAGTTTACGAAAAGTAATGATAGAAGAAGGAGGAATGACAATTAAATTAAAAACTACATAAATAAAAAATAAAAAATAAAACAAGGTTTATTTTAGAGAATTAAATATAGCAAGAGGAAAACGATGAAAAAAAAACAATTGTGAAGAAAACGAACCTATATGAGTTTAAGTAAAAGAAAGGATAAAAAAGCTTCCAAGATGATTTAAAAAACATGTAAAAGGATGCAGAAATATTGAAATAAAGAAGAGAACAGAGAAAAAAAAAATGAATAAAAAGAAAAGATAATAAAACCGAATCAACAGCAAAGGAAAAAAGGAAAAAGAAAGGTAATGTTGAATAAGGCGAGATAGAACATAAAGACAAAGTATTAATGCAAGAAAAGTAAAAATTATAAAATGAAAAAAAAAATTAAGAGGATTATTTACACTTTTTACTAAAATACTATAAATTATTATTTTTAGTTTTTTCAAAGGTTTAAATCTGTTGACTTATTTTTTTTTTAATTTACTCGGAATAGCAAAAGCCAAATTTTATAACTTTTAAATAATATTTTGAAGATTAAGAGATAGGTGGCTTTTAAACGTCAAAAATCCACTATAGCAAGCATTCAACTGTAAGAAAGACTTATTGATTTTGATTTTTTAATTTTTGATTTTTGCATTTTTTGAATAATTTTAGGTTATAGTTTTTTAGGAAAATCGTGTTTTTACATCTTGCGAATCCTAAAATTTTAATAGTTTGAAGAGATATTTTAACAAAAAAAAATTTAAAATGGGAAAACTCAATTATCAAGATTATGACGGTAGTTTTGTGCTTATTGGCACTCTTCAGATATGTTTTTATATTAATATACCTAAGTAAGACCACAACAGAAGATAAGATAGAAAAAAAATATTTTTGGGATTAAAGACTTGAATTAGAGAGGCAAAAAACCGAAAATCAAATAAAATGTAATGTGAAATTTAAGTAAAAACTAAAAAAAATTTGTGAAAAAATATGTTTTGATTAAAGATACAAGAAAAAATAAATAATTCAAGTGTATGATATGCAAGAAAAGATGAAAGAGAAAAACCAAACAAGGCGAAAAACGGAATCGAAGAAAAAAAGAAGAAAAATAGCAAAAAATAGAAGGAAATTAATGATAAAATAAGGAGGAATGACAATTAAATTAAAAACTTCATAAATAAAAAATAAAACGCAGTTGATTGGAGAGAGTTAAATATAGCAAGAGGAAAAACGATGAAAAAAAAAATTGTGAAGAAAAAGAACCTGGATGAGCTTAAGTAAAAATAAAGGATTAAAAAAGCTAATATTGAAGAAGAATTTAATCTTAGCTTTTGTTTATTAATAATCCAAGAAGATTAAAAAAATATGTAAAAAAATGTAAGACAATGCAGAAAGGTTGAAATAAGGAAGAAAACATACAGAAAAAAAGAGAAAAAATAATTGAAAAAAAAGAAAAGATTATAAAACTAAATAAACAGCGAAGTAAAAAAGGGAAAAGGAAGGTAATGTTGAATAAGGCGAGATAGATTATACAGACAAAGTATTAATGCAAAAAAAGTAAAAATAAAAAAATAAAAAAAAAATTTAAGAGGATTTTTTACAATTTTTACTAAATTACCAGAAATTTTTGGTTCTTCCGCAAAGATGTAAATCTCTTGATTTTTTTTTTTTTTCATTTTAATAGGAATAGCAAAAGCCAAATTTTATAACTTTTAAATAATATTTTGAAGCTTAAGAAACAGGTGGCTTTAAAATGTCAAAAATTGTCAACTGTAAGAAAGACTTGATTTTGATTTTTCAATTTTTGATTTTTGCATTTTCTGAAAATTTTTAGGGTATAGTTTTTTTGAATTAAGCGAGAAACAGAAAATAAAAATAAAAAGTAATGTAAAATTTTAGTAAATACTAAAAAAAAAAGTGGAAATATAAGTTTTGATTGAAGATACGAGAAAAAAACATTAATTCAATATACCATAAGCAAGAAAAGATAAAAAGACTAACATCGGAAGCAAGGGAAAATTTAGAAAAAGAAGAAAAATATCAAAAGAGGATGAAAAAAACAGATAAAAAGTATTGTTGGATGACAATTAAATTAAAAAACAATCAAGTAAAAAATACAAAATTGTTGATGGGAGGGAATTAAATATAGCAACAAAAAAGGGGATATAAAGAAACGATTGTGAAGAAAAAATACCTAAATAAGGTTGATGATAAAATAAGCTGCGGTTGAAGTCTTAGATTTAAAAAATGAGAAAAAAAATTGAAGAAAATACTGAAGAGTGAAGATAAAAACGAAATAACACAGAAAAAAAAGAAAAAATTACTGACACTAAATAAATGATTAAAAAAAGGCCAAAACATGTTAAATAAAGAAAGAATAAATAAAGTGAAAACAAATCAAAAATAATTTGTTGGTGCAATAATTTGACTATAAAAAAAATTTGATGAGGGAAAAAAAAGTCTAAATGAAACTAAACAAGACAAAAACTAAAGACACAATAGAAAAAGAAAAAAAAAATTAGATTTAACACTTGACTTAGAGAAGCGGAAATAAAAAACGCCAAGAAAATGAAACAAAACGAAATGTGAAATTTAAGTAAAAACTAAAGAAAAACAGAAAGGAAAAAAGTTTAGACTGAAGATACGAGAAAAAAACATTAATTTCAATGTGTGCTATGCAACAAAAAATTAAAGGAAAAATCTGAAAAAGACAAATAAAAGAAACGGATGAAAATTCAGATGAAGAAAAAAAATATCAAAACAAAAATAGATAAAAAGTAATGTTAAATAAAGAGAGACAACCATTAAATTACAAACGAAAAAAATAAAAAATAAAAAGTTGTTGATAATGATAAAAGACCTTAATTATTTACCCCAGCTTGCAGTTGGGCTTATAAATGAATAAAAAAAGACCTAAACATGGTCAAATAAAGAAAAAAAAGACAATTAAAGTAAAACTAACTCAAACCATTTTTGGAAAAAAATAGTTTGATTATAGAAAAAAAATTAATTTGGAGAAAAAGAGTTTAAATGAGACTAAGACAAAAACAGAAATAAGATAAAAATAAACAAGACAGACAGTCTAAAATAAAAATAAACAATTTGATATCAGTTAGTGAAACAATTTTTTATTCAAAGTTATTATTATTTAGATCTCTAAAAATTGTAGTGGCTAAAACGTACACAAATGGTTAAAAAACGAGTTTATTTGTGAATAATAATCTATTTATGTGATTATTAGTAAATAATTATGAATATGCAAATTTTTCAAATATTGGACTTTTTGATTGGTGACTTGCGAAATTTATTACGGTTTTGAGAAGTTTCAGTTTCTGTTTGTCTAAAAGTATCAACAATTAGTGATTCATATCAGTTTCAAACAACTGAGAAATGTGAAACTATTGTTTATAATGATAAAATGATATAGATTTCACAAACAGGTTTTATCTTCTGATTTGTAGGAAATTTATAATCATTTCAAAAAAATAAAAAGTGAAAAATATTATTAAAATATAAACCGGGCGGCACGCTCTCCAGATTCGACCCTATTGAATACATTAGTTAAGCAATATCATCAGAGGTTGTGACGTAGTGCTTTCCAATGTAACATATTATTGCACAAAGATGCAAAATCAAGCGCCGTTTGAAAATAGAATTTTTTTTCACATTTTCTTCAGTTTTTTCTCATGTTTGTAATACGTTGTTGTTGTTTTCAAAAACAAATTTTACCAATAGATTTTTCACAAAAAGGACTTACACGTAACTGACAAGTCTCAAAGGAAGGCAAAACATGCACGTCTTACATTGTTGATTTTCATTGTCAAGAAACTCTACCGACATCTATCGAATGCTTTTTACGTTTAGAACGGAAAACCAAGCATCTACGTTTTAATGTCAAAAGCAACAGATGCCGCTAAGACAGAAAACATTGTCAGACAATAAAAGAGATCGCATTTCCAATATTTTCTGAATTTTTACTGCTAAAAAACAAAAAAAATTAATTATTTTGGTGGTTCTTATACTAGTACTTGGCAATACATACATTATTATAGTTCAATACGATGTACATATCTTTAACTTAATCGGTACTAGACCACCCTCTAAGACAATTGTTTTTCTTTTTAATTATCTATCCAAACAAGCAATAGAACATTGAATATAAGTCAGCAGTATTCGACTGCGCTGTTGGACTGGCCAACTGAGTTATTTTCTAAGTCCGACACGTGATTGAGTTAGTCAGTAAACTAGTAAACAAATTGTGATTAGCAATGTGGTTGATATAACAAAACCTTGTTTGACTCAAAACAGGCTTAGATCAACTAGGTACCTACAATTGTCAAAATTCTAAACCGGTCTGTTGTTTGATTTTTCTTGAACAAAATAAAAAGTGTCATTTGTCGAATCTTGCCGAATTGAGCAAATTAGCAGGCACAGCTAGTAAGAAATAAAATCAAAAAACTGTTATAGAGTTAAGAGATTAAACGTAGATTAGCAACTCTATTGACGCATTGTCGATAGCTCCATTATTGGAAGCGCCAATCAAATAAAGGAAATTAAATTTTCCGGCTATTGAACAACATTTAATCAAAACTTTTGAATTTCTTGTCCAATCAGTGCGATTACACAACATTCAGAAAATTGGCAACAATCATAAAGAAGATTACAGAAACTATTAATTAAAAAAAGCTGTAAGGTAACACACATAAAAAAAATACAGACGAATTGAAAACTTTCTTTTTTTTTTGAAGTCGCTTTAAAATCAGCTATAATTTCGACAGCGATTAAATTTTGAGTCTCTTTTGAAAGCCCAGATCTCAATCCTATTGAGTCGGTCTGGTTCACACTTAAGCAGCAATTGAAGAAACATGAGTCACTCGAGAACTTTTCATACTTGAGAAAAACTCTTACAAAAACTTTTTGGCTCAGGAAAGAGCGTAATATTTTTTTATGCTGTCAGTCATTATTGGGCTAGTACTTACAAAAGAGACGTTTTTAAAAGTTTACTAGAAGTCATATAGAAGCATTACTTGATTTTTAATTTTCTAAATGTTAACAAGCCTGGCAACTTTGGCATAAAAGGAAAATCAAAACTTGGCGTTACATTATGTCAATTGTTTTCTCAAAAGGTTAGGTGTAGCATGTGAAAATGCTTAATTTAAAAAACTAATAAGGAATGTTTTTATGGATAATGACATGACAAGAAAAGAAAGAGAATTACAGAAAAAAAATGAAAAAGAGAGATAGTAAGAGAAAAAAGAGAACAAGGCAAAGAAACAAGAGTGGGATATGAAAAGATATTTATGGAAAGAAAAAATTACGAAGAATGCAAAGAGCTAAAAGAAGAAGTTAAAAGCAAACTAAAAGAATAAAGAGAAAAGAAAGAAACAAAAAAAATACGGAAAAATATGCGAAGAAACGAAGAAAACAAAAAAATCTAAACTATAACAATAAAAAAAAATTAAATTGAAAAATATCTGGAAGGGGAAAAAAGGCAAGAAAAAAGACAACAAATAAGATCAAAATAAGCAAGTGGGTAGAACATTTTAAAAAACTACTAGAAGAAGAAAACGACTGACAAGAAAAAACAAAAGAGAAAAACGCAATGGAAGAAGAAGAAATAAAAAGAGTAAAAGTAGAGAAACAGCTCATTCAGCTAAAAAGAAAAAAAACAGCTGGAACGGATGGTATACCGATTGAGGCATGCATGTATAAGAATGAAAGAGTCAAAAGTAATAGATGAAGTGTGAAGGAGGGAAAAGTTTTCTCGAGAATGAGCTAAAGGAATAATAGTACCAATACATAAAAAAAAATGATAAAATCAAAAATTACCAAAAATTATACCATTTCGGCACCTGAACCTCGATATTATCTTTTTTCTTCCGCACTTTTTCTTCCAGGTACACCGGGATTTTCTTTGTTATACATTTCTCATAATTCCAGTTGTACCTAGATTCTTTGATTCTTTCTGTTCTTTCTTGCTTATTTACAATCTTGTTTTTTTCACACGTTTGCCTTCTGTTCTTAATCTTTCCACTTCTTTACTTGTATATCCATTTCTTCTGTAATATTTCTCTTTCTCTCTCTCTCTCTCTCTCATATCTCTGTAGTTATTTTTTAGATCATTTTTGTTATCAAAAGTTAGTAGATATGCTTTGTTTCTGTTATTATTGTTTATCCTTTTATTTGATAAACCTCGATGAGTTGCGTTAGGCGATTGTTGCCAAAATTGATAAATTTAACAATAATCTTCAAATGTTGACAAATGTCAGTAGAAGCAATTGTTTAACAAATTTGCAAATGTCTTGAAGCCGATGGACAACATTTTGATTATTTGTTACAAAACTTATTTTCTAATTAAAGTTTATTTTTTAGTTTGTTATAACACTACGAGTGCTTTTAATTTACTCTCATTAACGTGTTGAACTATCGATTCATTGAATTGAAAGTGAGGTTAGGTTCGGATGTCAAATTAAAAACTGTAATTTCGTCTTGATGGTAAAGATACGTTCACAATTCAAAGTGAAACATTCATATCCATCTTTGACGCCAAATTTAAAAAAAACCCCTTTATTGTAATAAAAATATCTTATTTTTCCTTTTTTTCATTTCGATTTTGTTCTTCTCTCTTTCTACAATTTTATTATTTTTAATGCTATATTTTTTGTTTACTGTTGTGTATTCAGCTTATTGAACTTTGTAATTGCTTTAAAATCTTTTGTCAAAAATAAGCTTTCATATTTTGCTTTTTTTATATTAGTTTTTATTTCTTTATTATTTGGTGGAGTTTAAAATATCAAGCAAAGAAAAAATTCTCTTTTGTTGCTTTTTTTTTTCTTATGACATTAGTTTGGTTATTTTCTTTTCTATCATATTTTTTTACAAAATTTTTATACATGTTGTTAAGTTCTTTATTTATATTACTACACTATTTTTGTTGTAATTTTTTCATAACCTAGTTCTTGTCCTTGCATTTCCGTTCTAGAAAATACAGTACTTTTTCTAATTCTTACTAATTTATTTATCTATTTATTTTAATTAAATTATTGTGTTGTTATCATAAACATTCTTTCATTTTTTTGCTTTTTCTAGATAAAATACATTGAGATTTTTATCTGAGACGCACATTTTTTGTTTTTTTTTTCTTTCTTGTTTTGTAGATTTTATTTAATTAAGCATTTTATATTTTTTTAAGCTCTAAGATTAAAATTGTACTTATTTAGTCTTATCTCGGTGACAAAAACAATTTTATTTCAGAAACAGTTAACGATAGAAAGAGAAAAAAATATTTGTCAACACATTTCTTGCTATTTGAGCACATGAAGACCATTAATTGACAACAATAGTGTCTTTGCGCAATTATCATTACAATTTTACAAAGCAGCATCTATCGAAAAATTTTTGAATCAAGATTAGAAAGCTGATCTTTTACGTCTCAATGTCAAAATTACAACGAACTGTGACATAGACTTTATTACGTTTTTAATTTATCAACAAAGTTTTACCAACCGGATTTTAATAGGATATTAAAGAACTAGTTTTATAAAGGTTAATTTGGCGCCTACAAATCCCAGGGTAGAAAACAAGTCGCAGGCCACAATATCCCTCATAAAACGTGGTTCTTAGGCCTGTTTTTCAAATTTGCATCTTTTTTCATTAATTTTGTATAATAAATATATATATTTTCAAGCTCTAAGAAATTTTGTTGCTAACGGTTGGTAACAGCACCAAGTCATTTGATTTAAAATCCAATTTAAAAACTTTTGTTGGGGATAATTTGCTTTATTTTTAACAAAATGCTAATAATTTGCTACTTAATTTCCAATTTCTACCCTTGTTTGTTTTTTTTTATCAAAATATTAATAGATTATTATGCACAAAATTGAGTAAGTTGGTAGTGCAACTTGTCAGTTGTCAATCGGCTTTATTTAGGTTATATCAAAAAGTAAAGCCATTTTTGACATTTGTTTTAAATTTTTGTACCATGCGTGTGTTATGGTAACGAAAAACAAAATTTGCACATTCAAAATACAATCTGTTATAAATTAATTTTATAGTTTATTATTTTATGTAATCTTAAATAGTTATTTTTCCAAAATCATCGGTAAATTTGACATAAGAGTCTATAAACTATGACAGATGTGACCGAAAATTACTACTTTTCAAGGCTCAAATGTCTATTTTATATACCACAATTTCGATTTATTTATCTTTTTACAATTAAAAAAGAATATTTTTGATATAAAACAAAAAAAAATTATTTAACAAAAGGAGGCCGCTCGGTGGTCAGGTGGCTGAAGAAAGCCCTTGCAGAACCTGGTCAAATAAGCGGAGTGAGTTTAAAGCCCACCCAGTTTTTTTCCAAAAAAAAGGATGATTGTATTATTAATGTGGGAAGATTAATAGATCAAAAAGATTGCAGTGCTATATGCCTGTTAATCATAACCTCAACCTTATGACAGCTGAGTTCGTAAAGTAATACTTTTCAAGTCTCAAATGTCATATTTAAATGCATCAATCGACTTATTTGTTATCTTTTACATTCTGAGACAGATATTTTTGATACAAATAAAAGAAAATGTTGTTTAACATAAAGTAAAATTCACTTTTTTTTGTTTCAAATTTCTCAATGTAGAGTATTTTTAAAAATCGCTATTTTAAAAAATCTTTTCTTTCCAACATTCATTCAATATTTTACATTCTTTCCTTTGTGAAAACAATTATTAATTAATTTTAAAATATTGAAAATAGTAGTTGCTGTATGTGGGAGAAGCATTGCTTGACACTTTGAATTTTAAAACCGTTTTCACAAAACGACTGGAATATTAATGTAATAATAGTATGTAGGTGCTGCAGTTTCATTGTCATTACACAATGGAAAATAATAGATACATTCGTTTCAGTCTCTGTATTACTGTCAACCGTTGAACTGTCCAATGATCGCTACCATAGAAAAGAAAGTTGTTGACATCTGACCAGCAGTGAAAGCGTTTTGGCGGAAAGTGTTTTAGCATGTTTTGCAAAAATACCACCGACAGCACACATTTAATTTCGTAAAAAAATGTAGTAATCTCTACGTTTACGTAATTGAAAACAAAAACGACCGACCCAGTTGTTCTCTTGTGTGGATGGCTGATTTTGATTAGAGTGGTCTTTTTCTCTTCTTTTCGAGAAGATTTTAGCGCTGCCAGTGTTTCTGCGGAAGTGGAAAAGTGTATGTTTATCTTTCTTTCGTGCTTCATTCATTTTCGTTAGGTTATCATCGCTTCACCTTGTTGGGAATGTCGGAGAAAAGGTATTTCTAAATTACGTTTTTGTTGCTGCTTTAACAGATTACTTTGTAAATTAAGATAACATGATACTTTTGCAAGAAGAATCTGTCACATTTATCTTATTCAACTGAAAAGGAACTATGTAAGACATGCAAGCTTTGTCCTATTTCTAGATCTAGACTCATTAGGTGGATCTAATTCCCTTTTCATTGACCAAAATACAATGTATAATATGCTCCAAAAAGGGTACACAGTGCAAGCACGGAAGCACGACCTCTTCAGTTTTGTTTGTGAAAGAATGACAATTTGGACACTTCGTGAAATTTTACCAGATTCAACATCTTTGAATTTCAACATACTAAACTCAAAATTTAATTTTTTAAATCTGGCCATCCAAAAAAACTCTTGGGTGTTAAATCTGGCAATGTAGCTGGCCACGGTACCGGCCCACAACGCATTGTTTAGGATACAGATTGTCAAAGATGTTGCGAGCAACTGTAGTGCAATGTGGAAGAGCTCCACTTGTTGCATCTTCATTTTCTTCTAGCTTTTCTAGCGCCCACTGACAAAATGTGACACAATTTGCAAAATCTTTACCAATTTCTGTTTTTTGACTTATTTCTTTGGTGCTGTTTGACTCCAAAACGAAAACTTAACTGTCAAAAAGTGGGCTGGTAACTGGAGTTTAAGCTATTTTATGCTCTCCAAAAAACAATTTATAATATGCTCTAAAAAGGGTACACAGTGCAGGCGCGGAAGCACGACCTCTTATGTTTCTTTTGTGAAAGAATGACAATTTGGACACTTCATAAAATTTTAGGTACCAGATTCATCAGTCTCAACATCTTTGAAGTTCAATATACTAAACTAAAAAATTTAATTTTTTAAATCTGGCCATCCAAAAAAACTCTTGGGTGTTAAATCTGGCGATGTAGCTGGCCACGGTACCGGTCCACAACGCATTGTTCAGGATACAGATTGTCAAGGATGTTGCAAGCAACTGTAGCGCAATGTGGAAGAGCTCCATCTTGTTGCATCTCCATTTTCTTCTAGTTTTTCTAGCGCCCACTGACACAATTTGCAAAATCTTTACTAATTTCTATTTTTTGACTTATTTCTCTGTTGCTGTGCGACTCCAAAATAAAAACTTAACTGTCAAAAAGTGGGCTGGTAACTGGAGTTTAAGCTATTTTATGATCTTTAAGCTAACAGCTGTTGAATGGTCAGTAGTGAGAAAAGCTGAAAAAGAAAAAAACATGTTTTTGGAATTTTGTAGCTTTTTAACAAATAGTTAAATGGTTTGTCAAAATCTATTGTTGTAAAAAATTAAGTAAAAAACATCTTTTATAATTTTTTGATATTGGAATTTGACATTAATAGAAATTTTAGGGTTTTATTTTTATTTATTAATTAATATTTTTATTTATTAATTAGAAATTTTGTAGCTGTTTAACAAATAGATTGTCTAATTCAAAACATAGTCTTTAAGGAAATTAAACTTTTTTTAAAAAAAGTCTTATAATTTTTTGATATATGCAATTCTTCAAAAGTTATTTAAATTGGAAATTGACACTAAAAAAATTTTTTTAATTAGGGTTTTTCTAGATTTTCAACGAATAGTTAAATTGTTTATGTTAAAACATAATCTTATAGAAAATTAAACGTTCTAATTAATAATTTTTTCTATGATTAGTGTTTTTTTGCATTCAAAACAATGGCCAATTAGAAATGAGAGAAAAGTAAAGCACAATTGTGAAACAAAATAGTGACAAAATATTTGTATTTTCAAAACAGTTGCAAAAACTATACAAAAATATATGTAAGTAAGAAATAAATTATGAATTTAGCAAATGATGTAAATAAAGAAATACAAGAAAAATTTTTTTTTGAAATGTGACAAAAACAGAAATAGAAAAATACTTTATGTATCATCAAAAAATTAGATAATAATAATGAATAAATATTTTAAAAAATTATAAATTAGACTATGTTAAATTAGAATAAAAATAAAAATTTCATTAATAAATTGCAATTTAAATTCTAAAATATATTAATTTTTTTTTTGAAAATTTAAAAATATTTTTATGCTCTTATCATATAAACCCAATTAAAAAAAATTGTTTAAAGAGGTGTGGCTACGAGTAAGATCAAATTAAGAAAAAACGCAAAGTCTCAATAATAAAATTGATTATTTGACATTATTTTTTTTTATAAATAGATCAATGCGCGTTGCGAAGACTTGGTATTGAACAATTGAAAAACAACACATCAATAACGTCAACAAAAAAAACAAAATTCAATCAAAGTCAACATACTCACTAGAAAAATTAAGGAATAATCAAAATTTACATTATAAGGTTAATAATAATTTACATTATGAGGTTAATTGATTGGTTTGGAATCTTTGGCAAAACAAACTATTCACACAGTTTTACCACTTGCCATTAAAGTTTTAATCATCTCCTGATGATGACCACTTGGGGGTCGAAAGAGCTCTCGAGATCGATTGAACAATCTTTTTGGCAAGTAGTAAAACTGTGTGAATAGTTTAAAGAAGTTGTTAATAAACTCCAAGCAGCTAGTTGCCAAGTTTTACTCCAATAAAATAAACAAAGAGTTTAAAAAAAAATGTAAAAAAAGTAAAACGAGAAAAGAAAATTAACAAAAAAATTGAAAAAAAATACGCATTAATAGCAGAGCAAGAAAAACAATACAAATTTTGCTTGTTTTTTTTTTTATCAAAACGCATTCGAAAGGCGGTGATAATTATTGTAAAAATAATCAAAAAAGAAAAAAAATCTTTTAAAACAATTAAAAGATTAATAGTTTTATTTATCCAATAAAATTATTTTTATGGAGCCACCCCTAAGATAGCTCTTTTTTTACAAAAAAGCAATTATTATAAAAAATTTGTTCATAAACCAAGACATTATGCCACAACATTTACATAATTTCTTACCAAAAGTAGTTTTTTTTTTAAACTAATTTGAGACTATTTTTTTAACTACTTTTTCAACAATTGTTTTGTTTTTTGAAAATTGTACTAAAATTATGGTTTAGAATACTGAAAAAAAAGCGCCTGGAGCTCTTAATTTTAACATTGAGATGTGTTAAGTTTGTTAAGTTAAGATGTGTTTGTAGTTTTCCATTTTCCATTTGATTAACATAGAAAAAATATTTTTTTTGAAACGTAAAATTTTGTAGTTTTTTACGAATAGTTGAATTATTGTTTGGCTCAAAATATATTCTTGTAGGAAATTGAACGTTATTTCAAAAAAAACGGGTATTTTCTTAAACTTGGCGTCAAAGCTTGCCATAAAACTTAGAACTGTGAACGTAGATTCACCATCGAATCGAAGTGACAGTTATTAATTTGACATCTGAACCTAACCTTACATTTAATTTAATAAATCGATAGTTCAACACGTTATTGACATTAAATTAAAAGCTCTTGTAGTGTTACAACAAACGACAAAATAAACTTGCTGAAAGTACCTGTTCCCAATTTCATCGTCATAAAGCTGTGCAGAGAATGGCTGTAAAATCTCTTCTCAGTATCTTGCAGCAGTCCATGTTTCATTAAAAAAAATTGGTTCAATAATTTACCATTTACCATCAACGAAAATAAAATTTCTTCATTGTTCTTTTGATAAAACTATTTTAAATTCAAAAATCTTCACTAATTCCTGTTTTTTGACTAATTTTTCTGTTGCTGTTTGACTCCAAAATGAAAACTTAACTGTCAAAAAGTGGGTTAGAGACTAGAGTTTAAGCTATTTTATGATCTTCAAGCTAACAGCTGTTGAATGGTCAGTAGTGATAAAAGTTAAAAAAAGAGATAAACATGTTTTTGGAATTTTGTAGCTTTTTAACAAATAGTTAAATTGTTTGTCAAAATCTATTGTTGTGAAAAATTAAGTAAAAAAGGTCTTTATAGTTTTTTGATATTGGAAATTGACATTAATAAAAATTTTAGGGTTTGTTTATTTAGAAATTTTGTAGCTGCTTAACAAATAGTTAGATTGTTTAATTCAAAACATAGTCTTTAAAGAAATTATACCTTTTTTAAAAAAAGGTCTCTTATAATTTTTTGATATTTGCAATCCTTCAAAAGATATTTAAATTAAAAATTGACAGTATAAAAATTTTTTTTTAATTTTTTCAATAAGGGTTTTTGTAGCTCTTTAACAAATAGTTAAATTGTTTATGTTAAAACATAATCTTATAGGAAATTAAACGTTTTAATTCACATTTTTTTCTATGATTGGTGTTTTTTTTGCATTCAAAACAATGGCCAATTAGAAATGAGACAAAAGTAAAGCACAATTGTGAAACAAAATAGTGACAAAATATTTGTATTTTCAAAACAGTTGCAAAAACTATACAAAAATATATGCAAGTAAGAAATAAATTATGAATTTAGCAAATGATGTAAATAAAGAAATACAAGAAAAATTTTTTTTTGAAATGTGACAAAAACAGAAATAGAAGAATACTTTATTTATCTATCATCGAAAAATTAGATTAATAAATTAGACTATGTTAAAATAGAATAAAAATTTCATTAATAAATTGCAATTTATATTCTAAAATATATTAAGTTTTTTTGGAAAATTTAAAAATATTTTTATGCGCTTATCATATAAAAACATTATAAAACAAATTTTGTAAAAAAACGTGTGGTAACGAGTAAGATCAAATTAAAAAAAAAACGCAAAGCCTCAATAATAAAATTGATGATTTGATATCAATTTTTTTTATAAATAGATCAATGCGCGTTGCAAAAACTTGGTATTTAACAATTGAAAAACAACACATCAATAACGTCAGCAAAAAAACAAAATAATCGTAAGGTGAGTGTAAAAAATTTAATCAAAGTCAACATGCTCACTTAGAAAATGCACCAGAAAAATTAAGCAATGATTAAAATCTACATTATAAGCGTGCTTATTGTTTTAAATAATCTATTGAAAACTTAATTTTTTTTTAAAGTTGGTTTGGAATCTGATGATGACCACTTTGTGGTCGAAAGAGCTCTCGAGATCGATTGAACAATCTTTTTGGCAAGTGGTAAAACTGTGTGAATAGTTTAAAGAAGTTGTTAATAAACTCCAAGCAGCTAGTTGCCAAGATTTACTCCAAAGAGTTTGAAAAAAAAGTAAAAAAAGTAAAACGAAAAAAGAAAATTAACGAAAAAATTGAAAAAAAATACGCATTAAAAGCAGAGCAAGAGAAACAATACAAATTTTGCTTGTTTTTTTTTTATCAAAACGCATATGAAAGGCGGTGATAAAACAATGTTATTGTAAAAATAATAAAAAAAGAAAAACATCTTTTAAAACAATAAAAAGTTTAATAGTTTTATTTATCCAATAAAATTATTTTTGTGGAGCCACCCCTAAGATACCTCTTTTTTTACAAAAAAGCAATTATTATTAAAATTTGTCAATAAACCAAGACATTATGCCACAACATTTACATAACTTCTTACTAAAATTAGTTTTTTTTTTAAACTAATTTCAGACTATTTTTTAACTACTTTTTCAACAATTGTTTTTTTTTTTTGAAAATTATACTGAAATATGGTTTTGGATGCTGGAAAAAAAGCGCCTGAAGCTCTTAATTTTAATCTTGAGATGTGCTTTATTGTAGTTTCTCATTTTCCATTTGATTGACATAGAAAAAATATTTTTTTGAAACTTTGTAGCTTTTTACGAATAGTCGAATTATTGTTTGGTCCAAAATATATTCTTGTAGGAAATTAAACGTTATTTGAAAAAACGGGTGTTTTCTTAAACTTGGCGTCAAAGCTTGCCATGAAACATAGAACTGTGAACGTAAATTCACCATCGAATCGAAGTGACAGTTATTAATTTGACATCTGAACCTAACCATACATTTAATTTAATAAATCGATAGTCCAACACGTTATTGAAATTGAGTTGAAAGCAGCTGAAAGTACTTGTTCCCAATTTCATCGTCATAAAGCTGTGCAAAGAATGGCTGTAAAATCTCTTCTCAGTATCTTGCAGCATTAAAAAAAATTGGTCCAATAATTTACCATTTACCATCAACGAAAATAAAATTTCTCCATTGGTCTTTTGATAAAACTATTTTAAATTCAAAAATATTAAGTAACTATTTTGACATTTAAAGCAATTGTTTTAAAAATTATGATCTGTTTGCACAAGCCCATGGGCATAGCCAGTTATGGTTGTTTATGGCAGTAATGGGTTTTTTAATCCCTATCTTGAACCGTTTTTGATTATTCACAAATCTTCTTATTTATTGTTTGGGGAACATTAATAAGTCTTATTGTACCTGCAATCTTGAAGTATTTGACTCGCCTGTAATGGCTATTACCCACAAAGATGATAATTGCACCACGAGCCTGGCGAGTGGCGTAATAATCTAAGTGGAGAGAGACCATTAGACGCTCATTTTTTATTGTTTATTATTTAAACAATTTGTGCTTGCTTCAAATCTGTGTTTGTCAATAACGTGGAAAATTATCTAGAACAATGATAATAATAATAATTGAAAAAGCTGCAAACTATTGATTGTTCATTGCGATTTGACACAAGGCTAACATATGTCGATGAATGGTTGGTTGGTAGAGAATTATCAAGCTCTACTCATTTTGTTGGACATTGATGTATGATTGCCATCAAACACATTCAATATTAATTTATAACTCTGCTTTTTGCTTATTAAAGATAGAAAAGAGTGAATTTGTATTAAAAGAGAGAAGACCATATGGCTTTTTTTTTTGAGTTATACTAGAGTTTTTTGTAGTAATGATAAAGTCATAAAACAAGTTTTTGGCGCAATCACACGCAATTAAATGACTAGTCGGCTCTGGCTCGTTCCCCAGTGCTTTCACTCGCTGCTCAAGTATTTGAATTAATAGTTTACCTTGTATATTTTTATTGTCTACTGAACTTCGTACCGCCTTAGCGTAAATTTGATGCACTACTTTATTTTGTATAGCTGACCTATCTTATGTATGCGTACCTATTCAATTTGAACAGGAATCTATAATATCCTTCATATAAAAATGAATACCTATTTCCCTGGTCTCGTCATACCCGAGAAGGACTTTACTGATTTTATTAAATAAAAAACAAAATATATAGTTTTATAATAGTGTTTATTCCGTAAGGTTTAATAATTTCACTTATACTTTTACAAATCGCTATTGAACAACTGGGCATTTTGAAGTAAACACTGAGCTCAATATCACGCGCGCTCTAGAAAGCAACTCATAGCCTCTATACCCTTCACTGCTTTTCTCTATTCTAATGCTTTTGGATAAACTATATTTTTAGTTTTATGTTCTGGCGCGTAAATAAATAATGTTGATGGTTTTCCGACACGGGAACAGGCGACATATAATTGGCCATGTGAAAAACATGGATTTTCTAGGTTGATGCCACATACACTTAGCGACTGCCCTTGCGATTTATTTATTGACATTGCAAATGCAAGCCGCACTAGAAACTGTAAACGTTTAAAACTGAATGGCATATCGTTCGGTATCAAATGGATGCGTGGGATTAAAACATCTTCGCCTTTGTACTTCCCTTTCAAAATGTTTGAAAGGGAAGTTAAATTGAATGACGTTGACATTTGTTAGCGCGGTTATGTCTGTGGTGTCATAGATCACCACAGAGTTTTTTGGTTTAAATTGAATGACGTTGACATTCGTAACGCGCTTTTTTTAAATATGCAAAATTAAATGTATATTTTTCAAGCTTTCTAAGAGATTTTCGTAATTTTTTTTTCCGTAAGAATCTTGTGCAAAGTATTAGAAAACTACAAAAAAAAAATCAGCCAAATCGGTCAAGCCGTTTTCATGCTATGTCGTGACAACGGAAAACGGGTTTCATTTTTATATACAGTGAGATTTTTGTTTTACTGAAGATAACGTTATAAAACGCATGTTCAGTTTTAGAAAAACCATGTCAATACATCGTCGCTAAGTAGGCAACCAAATTAACAAATGTTTTATTTTGACACTTGACAGAAGACAGAACAGAACTTTGCTGAAATTTTATTCATAGATAAGGAAGGTTACGTTACCTCTTAATAACAAGTTTAAAAAAAAACTTTTAATCAAATTAGTTTAATAAATGTTCAAAGTGACCGGCATTTAGGTTGCCGTTTAGGTTCTCAAAATAGACCAATAATAATATTGGTCCATTTTTAATTGTTTATTGTTTTTATTGATGGCAACCTAAACGCCGCCAAGGTTTTAGAACTATTGCAAAGACACATAATGCGACTAAAAGACTTGAATCTTGAGAGCGCATGGTTTCAAATGGACGGCGCTCCACCACATCCCACGGGCCCTATTACACGTTTCCTGACTGAAAACTTCCAGGATCGCTGCATTGGACGGTTTGGACCAATAGCTTGGCCACCGCGGTCGCCAGATTTATCACCAAACGATTTCTTTCTTTGGAGTTATCTCCAATCTAAAGTCTACAACAGTACCGTAATAGAGAGTACAGAAGAACTAAAGAATAGAATACTCACCGCCTGCAACGAAATAAATCCAGTTTTTTTACAAAGTACTTTGAACATTTATTAAACTAATTTGATTAAAAGTTTCTTTTTAAACTTGTTATTAAGAAGTAACATAACCTTCCTTATCTATGAATAAAATTTCAGAGTTCTGTTCTGTCAAGTGTCAAAATAGAACCTTTGTTAATTAGGTTGCCTACCTAGCGACAATGTATTGACAAGGTTTTTTTAAAACTGAACATGCGTTTTATAACGTTATGTTCAGTAAAACAATAATCTCACTGTATATAGATGATAAATAATATGGGCACGCGCAAATCAAAAAATTTGTTAAAAGATTGATTACTATTTTCAAAATTACGCTTGTTGGCAGCTAGAAAACGACGATGTATAGTATAAACAGCTTGCAAAAGACGTGCCAAATGGTTCACTACTATCGTAAAATTTTGAAAAACCGCTTTTCGATTTTTTTTAGGCATTCTACCAAAATTACGCTAGTTGGCGGTTAGAAAAGAGTTTTTGCTTGCGGTATTAAAACAGAAGTTCTACACTGTATTGCGAGGAAAACTGCTTCAATTGACTGAGGGCTACAGTTTAGAAACACTGTTAATCGTGAAACTAGAGTACATTCCTGGAAGCTATCTGCTTTTTCCAAGATGGCGGTCTCATGAGCTACACTACGTCATAAATTATATCTTTTCGCACACTAAGGCCCCCTAATTTATATCCTAAAGTGAAAAGATAAAAATGAGAGGGCTTAGATAAGTCTACTCAAAGCTTGTGTCTTAAAAATAAATATTTTTTTTTAACTTTGTTTGTGCGCTTTAGAGATCATTGTAAATTGTTGCTGAAACGTCACATAATTGTACCAAATTGTGACTTTTTTTTTGTGAGTTATTTAGTGAGTAGGGTGCTTGTTCTCTTCTTGAGCTGGCGATCTAAGTTATACCTGGACTGCTGCAAAATGGGGATTTCTACTCCTGGGCTGTCCAGAAGCTAAGCCGGGACGGGAGAACCATTTTGGGGCTGCCAGATCAAACGCCGCCACCAGGTTCGCATAACTTCAATTTAATTTCTTCTCTCGTCTTATTACTCCTCCAGCTGAGAGGGGTTAATAAATTAGCCGTAATAGCGTGTTAGGACTTTGAGCAAAAACTCTTTCTAGCCGTCAACTAGCGTAATTCTGATGAATAAACAAGCGCATTATGGCGTTTGTCATCTAATTTGGCATGTTACACAATGGAATTAGATACAATTGTTTAGTTAATACATGTTTTGTATTTACTGAATCGATATTGGTAGCCTGCCACAAATAGAATTTTAAAAAAATCATAATAATATGGCTTCTTTCCGGAATTTCCATACGCTTTGTTCGGAATTTATTCCAGTTGTGAATGAGGTGTGACGGAAAATTGACACTTATTCAAATGGAATCGGTTAAATCAGCATAAAGAGAGAGAATAAATACCAAAAACAAAGGGTACGTACGTAAATTATTTAGAAGACACGAAATTGCTGCTTCGCGCACGCATTTTCCGTTTGTTTCGCACGCTTGGAAAACTGAAATAATTAAATTCCATATGAATCGAATGTCAGTTTGAAAAGCCTTAGAGTCATGATCATTTCCCGAGACTTTATCAATTGATGCTGACGGAAATCCGATTAATAACACACAAGTGAATAGCAAATTGAAAGCTTGCTTGGCATACATTTGAATTGCTTTTAAATATTTAGTGGACAGTTTGCAGAGAATTTATCTTCTCAATTTGACAGTTTCATAAAGCTTGTTTGAGCTGGAACAGACCAAATTGGAAACAAATTTGTTCTTATCTGGATGAAAAAAGCGGCTCCATCAGGACGATATAGCATTCTGAAGCTATTTCTAGATGAAGTATTGGCCAGAATTAACTTTGTTTTGTACTTTTAGTCTAACAGACATGTTTTTTTCATTTGATTACGCCCTTAAGCATTCTTAAGTCAGAGAAAAGAAAGACGACTAAAGTAAAATCGTTCTCTCTCTTTTTTGTAGATGCTCTACATGCCTCTTCTGACAAGATGTTTGCTCTCCCAATTATCATTCTTGGCTGTTATTGCTTTATCTCTTATGAGAAAAAGAAAGGAGTAAGCTAGAGATTGTGGTAAAAGAGCAAACTAAACCGATCGAGAGAGAGCTAATACCACTTTTCTTTTTTTCCTTCCTCTCCCTCTACTTCTTCTTCCTCTTTTTTTTCTTCTTTTTTTTTTCTTCTTCTTCTTCTTCTTCGTCATCTTCTTTTTCTTCGTCTCCTTCTTGTTGAGATGCATTTGTAGTTTTATTTCTTGCTCTACTTTTGGTTTTTTTCAACACCTCTGTCTTCATGTATTTCTTTTTTCGTTTTTTTTTAACAGAAAATAAGAACTTGACAAACAGAGGAAAACAAAAATGGAGTTACTACTGTTAGAAATCTGTGACAATTTTTTTTTTGCATTTTTAAGCAAAAAACAAAACGATAGAAACAAGTACAAAAATAAACTTAATTCACCTTACTTATCCACATGTTTCGTTTTGATTGGAATTCTTCAGCAACTGTATTTAGATTTTGTGGCAAATTTAGGCTTATATTTACCTAAGTGTTCATTCCTTCCGTAGTATAGTAAGACGAGCGACATCTATGAGAACCTACCTTGCATCCAAAATTTGAGATACAAGGTTTTTATACTTATGTTGTTATGCATATAGGTCATTTAAATGACAGATGACAATTCTGATAGATATAAATTGAGATAAAACGTATATCTCTGATTAAACAATCAAGTTACCACGTTAGCGCTTTTTGATCAAAATTGGTCACTGCAAATTTATTTAAGTCTGAATCTGTTTTGATTTGCCAGAAAGTTCCAATAAGAACAAAACATCTCCAATTTTTTGCATTTAGTTTGAATGATATTGCATTGATCTTATAATTCTACTTGCTGGTGGTAATCAAAGAATATAGATTTTATTGCATATCATGGATATGCGTTTGAGCCACTTGTTTTTTATCGCTTTTATCTGATTTTTTCCTCGTTGTTTTAACAAAATAAAAAGGAATGGGCTGATACAGAAAAGGGAATTTGGAGCTAGGACCCGATAGCTTTTTTAAATATTTAAAAAAAAACGGTGGATTTTTATGTTCTTTGTGTCATCCTATAATTTTTTTAATTTTTTTACGCTGGTAAAAGACAAAAGAGTGGTAGAGGAGTATTATGAGACAATATTTTATTTCCATAATTTTAAATTTAATTCTCTGCTATCTAGTTCACTATTTGATAGTTTGTTTCTGATTTTTTTTTACTTTCACTTGTTTTTTTATTCTGTATCGGTTTTGTTTGTATATCTCTATTTTTTCTTTTGTCTTTATTCTTATTTTTGCCTGAAACATTTCATTTTTTATTATTCTTGCTTCATCTTCTTTTTTTTTGGTTTTTTGTCAAGTTTATTCTTAACTTTTTTTTACTTTTTTTATCTTTATTTTTTTTATTAAACGTTTTGAAAAAATTACAAAAAAGAGGTTGTTAACAGCAATAAATAGCTGTTATAATTGATATTGGCTTAAAATAACTGAAGATTGTAGAGTATGGGGGTTTATACATAGTTTATCACTAATTTTTTTTATAACACTTTTGTTTTTTTTTATGAATTTTTACTAATTTTTTGTTTGTTTTTTATTTTTGTCTAAAACCTTTTCTTATTTTTTTTGAGCTTTCTATTTGTGTTTTTTGTTATCTTTACTCTTAACTTTAAATTTTTTTTTTTTTTAAAATTATTTTTTTTGAAGCAATAAGAGTCGTTATAAGCTTATACTTTTTGCCGCTTTTTCTTGGATTTTTTGATACCTCTACTACTTTTATGGTTTCCTCTCTTATTTTTTTTCTAAAACATGCTACTTTTTGTTATTCTTTTTTCAGCTTTTTTTTGGTTTTGTAACTTTATTCTCAACTTTATTTTTACATTTTTTTTCTTTAATTTTTTATTTTAATAATTAGATTTTTAGAAAAAAGTGCATAAAAGTTGTGGTTAACGGCAATAAATCAGATATTGGCCTAAAATAGCTCAAAAATGGAAAGTCTGGGCGTTATAAGTTCAGAGTTTATTATTGATTTTTTTTATAACATTTTTGCTCTTTGTTTTTATTCTTTATCAGTTTTTTTTTTTATAAATTTTTATTACTTTTTTGTCTCCTTTTTTATTTCCATTTAAAACATGCCACTTTTGTTATTTTTTTTCAATTTTTTTATTAGTTTTTTGATATTTTTGTTTTTTCTTTCTTTTTTTTTGTGTAAATTTTTCTAAAAGTAGATTTTTATATAAAAAGTGTATAAAAGTCGTAGAAAACGACACTAAATAAAGCAACTTTGTTTAAAATAGCCAAAAAATGTAAACTGGGCGTTATAAGTTTATAATTTATTATTGATTTTTTTTATAACATTTTTACTTTTTTTTTAATTTTTTATCGGACTTTTTTATACATCTTTACCACTTTTTTGTCTTTTTTTATATTTTTATCTAAAACATGCTACTTTTTGTTTTTTTTTCAGCTTTTTTATTGGTTTTTGTTATCTTGAATTTTAACTTTTTTTTCATTTAAAATTTTTTTGTTACGAATTAGATTTTTTGAAAAAATGAGTAAAATTTATAACTTACGACAACAGAACTTACGGCAAAACAGCTATTGGCTTGAAATAGACCAAAATGTAAGGTCTGGGCTAATTTTTTTGACAGCACTTGCGCTTTATTTTCATTTTTTATCGTTTTTTTTTTGTTTTACTACTTGTTTTGTCTCTACTCTTATTTTTATCTAAAACACGACACATTTTGTTATTCTTTTTTTTAGCTTGTTTGTGGTTTTGTTAACTTTATTCTTAACTTTATGTTAGTTTTTTTTTAAATAGAATTTTTAAAATAAGTGCATAAAAAAGTATTGGCCATAAAAATAGAAATTTTATGGCCAATAAATAAAATGAAAAATTATAGTTTTGCCTATAGTTTATAAGTTTGAACGTAGACCACTGCGCATCTTCATTATAACGCGTGTAATGCAAAATACAGACAAAAATGTATGCTCATTAAAGAGAGAAGCAATAACATTTTCGGGCGCAGCAGACAAGAACACAGCAATAATTTTGACAAATCGTCAAAATTTATGTCAACCTAACAACTGAGTTATTAGAATCAGCAGAAAAGTATTTGAAGAAAAAGCGTAAAAATCACATAAAATTGGTCTTTCAGTAGACATAAAATTATCGTGATGCAATAAACTTCAAGCTTTACATAATAATAAAAACAGATTTTTTAAAATCCGTAAATTTTATGAACTCTAATTGGTAGAAATTTTATTTTTTTAAGGCCTAAAAAGATGGCTTTTTTCAATAACAGCTTGCCTGTTGCAAATTATAGAGCATCGAACTATTGATTGCAATAAAATTTATCACAATATTTAATTTAGCCAGAATAAGTTTCGCCTCTAGCGTGGTTCGCACGTCGAGTTACCATGCTTGTTCTCATTTTTATTTCCTTGTCCTGATGACGTCTCCACCGATGGAGTGCGAAACGTTGACAATTTCATTAAACTTTTCGACACGGTCTTTTCCGAAAAATATATTTCAATAAAATTTATGTTGGCTTTTGACGATTTTATGCGGTTTGACAGACTCTAATGCTGTTTAAAGCTTTACAAAACTGTTGATTCTTTGATGTAGAGAATATTATATACAATAATGTCAACAATTGGTAAAAAATATAATCAATATAATATTTGACGTTTTGAGGTTATAACAAAAAAGTTAGGTTATACACTTTTGTTAGGTTAGAACCTAACCAAACTTATTATTTATTGAAATAATAAAAAGCCTTATAATAATTGGAAATGAGTTATTATTATTTAATAATTTACTTAACTTAAAATATTGAAAATAACAACAATTTAAAAAATATAAATAAGCTTAGCTTGATAAAAAAATAATTATCAAGACGAATTTAAAAAGATATATTATTTAAACATACATTATATTAATAAATAAACAAAATAATGATGGTGAATAATGATCTGAATTGTAAACAAACATAATTGCATTATTATTAAATGGTAACTAAAACACTAAAGCAAAACTTTGTTATTATTGGTTTTTTTTCTAGTCGCCAATTTCTTATATAAGCTCGTATTATGACGTCACATAAGATGACTCTAATTGGTTCAAATCAAATGCTAAATAAATTGTTTAGATCTCGTCTTGCTGTGACATTTAGTTTGACAGATTTTTATTGTCTATGATAGTATGATTGCCGACAAATGTCAAACAGTAACATCAAAACTCGTCTATAATATCGTACGTTTCTGCGTATGAACTATTTAAAAATGTAACATACGTTTTACATTCTAAATAATTGATGAGCCTACTAGATCATTTAAAAATTTAAATTAAATAATAAAAGCAAATAATTAATAAATTTATATTTCAAACTGAATTAAATTAGTAATTTACTTAATAAAGTTTATTGTTGTAGTAAATACAGCAAGCTTGACGTTAATTTTATAAGCTAATAATTTTAATAACAACGGTGAAACGTTACAATATTGAACACTTACTTAAGTTTTAGACAGGTAACATTTTTGTAAATTTTTGACAGTTGACAGAACACATGTAAAGGCAGACTGTTGTCTACAAGCCAAATTTGTGGTATAAAGTCAAACTTTTGTTTTTATTTATGCATTTTGTATTTTCCTTCCTCGTTTGTTTGTTATTATCTTTGTAGTTATATTTATTGTTGTGTTGCTCTTATTTGTTATATTCATGTTTTGACGATAATTTGGTTGTTCTGTTGGTATGTCAATGATATGATAAATAAGTCCACTGATCTGAATTTGCGTTATTATTTGTTTATTTTGTTTAAACATAAACCATTTATAATAGGAATAGTTTACAGTAAATGTTATTGCTTGTAATAAGAGGGACAGAGCAGCAATGGTAAGAAAAATTTACAACCCAAAGTGTCTCACGCTTTGGGTTCATGAATGGAACCAACCAGGTAGCTGAAAACTATCCTGATGAGTTAGTGTTCTTTAATTTTGGGTGTCAAACTTTCTGAGGGATTAGTGTAATAAAGTTTACTGCCGGGGGTATATCTCAAACGCTTTCACTATATAAACAAATTTATACGTAATTTTATATTCTCTTCCAGATAAGATTACACTAAAAAAATATATTGTTTATTTTATTAATAATGATTATAATTTTTTATTACTGTTTGGTTTGTAAACATTTATTTACATAAATCTGCCTCCGAGGTGTTGGAAACTTTTTTTTTATTTAACTTTTTGCGTGCTAAATGCTTTCATTTGGATATTGAATTTCATTCTGTTTACACATTTATTAAGCAGTGGATTATTGCTTTATCTGAGCAGAAATAAACAAAAAATCGAATATTAACAAAAATGTTAAAAAAAAATGTTACAAAAATTGGGTTATTTGAAAGAATGATAAAAAGTGAACAGTGTAAAGCAAAAAATATTATAGTTAAGTGCTTAATTTTGAAAGAAGAATTTGACCTCTTTTGTTTGGTATAGAAAAAATAAATAGAAACACCAAAAATGTATAAAAAATAAAAAAAAAACAAACAAAAATGATAAAAAAAGAACAATGGTTTAACTTTGGATTATTGCTTTATCTGTAGCAGAAATAAACAAAAATTTGAATATTAACAAAAATGTTACGTTATTTAAAATTGACCTCTTTTGTTTGGTATACAAAAAATAAATAGAAACACCAAAAATGTATAAAAAATAAAAAAAAACAAACAAAAATGATGAAAAAAGAACAATGGTTTAACTTTGGATTATTGCTTTATCTGTAGCAGAAATAAACAAAAATTCGAATATTAACAAAAATGTTACAAAAAAATGTTACAAAAAATTGAGCTATTTCAAAGAATGATAAAAAGTGTAACAGTGTAAAGCAAAAAATATTATAGTTAAGTGCTTCATTTTGAAAGAAAAATTTGACCTCTTTTGTTTGGTAAACCAAAAATAAATAGAAACACCAAAAATGTATAAAAAATAAAAAAAAAACAAACAAAAATGATAAAAAAAAACAAAATAAAATTTTCAAAAAAATCAACTTCGTTTAAAACTACTTTCGTTAATTTTCGTTTAAAATTAGGCAAAATTGCTTACGATGGAAACTTAAAATTGAGCATATTCAAAATAGTGATCCATTTAATAATAATAATAATAATATTAAAAATTAAAAAATATATATTTTTATAATTTGAGAATTGAATAAAAAAAAAATGTATATATATTTTATAATTTAATGGAGGGTTGACCATAATAATAAATTTTTTTTATTTTTAAATAAATAAATTATTAAATAATTTTTTAATTAAACCATAATGGTAAAGAAAATTTTTTTCTTTCTACTCTAGACCAATACTTTAACAAAAATAGCAATTGTCAGAGGGCCAATATGACAATATATTGTTTGTTAGTTGTTGTTTTATTGATGCTTTCCAGTGGCGTCGCATAAAGTCAATAAATATCCTTATCTTTTACTCAGTGACATTTCATCCATCTCACCAGGAAACAAGCAATTATGTAATTACAGATAACGTTACAATATTGTTTACTATAACGTGTTTTTATGGTAGAGACTTATCTAGAGCGTTTGATTCAAAATATCTCAATAATGTGAGGTTAGCCAAACGTTAAATCTCTTTTTATCCAGATCATCAACATGTTTTTCTAGTAGCGTAGAACACCCCCTGGTGCACCCTCCAACGCTAATTAAAACTTATTTTATATTCATTTAGCCTGACACTCATCCCTTTTTTAGCAGCTTGCGTTGTTTTTCCAACATTTCAATCTAAAAAAAATCAGCCCAAACACGGCTATCTACGCAAATGTGTTTAATTTTGTCGTTAATTTGCATAATAATAAGGGATTTTATCGAATCCCCCTTGACCTATGATAAATTATTCATTAAAAAGCTTGGATTTGCATTATAAATAGTGTAAAGATTTAACTTCACACGTGCTGTCCGACATAAAATCGCCATCAAGAGGGAGTTTGTGAAGCCAGCCGAGCCATACTTCCGGTTTGTAAATATCCAGACTACAAACAGTTCTTATTAGGATTTGTTCACGCTGTGCAAAAAGCGTGACATTCCCACACAGTGAGGGAATGTACACATGAAATAGGGGTAATAGCCGATAGATTATCAATTATGAAGGTAATCTTCAAGATGGTGGTAGTAGCAGCAGGTGGCAAAGAGCTACAAAGGTGGATGTGTTCCCAAGGGAGGTTTAATTTTCTGGTTCAAAGGATGTTATACGAACTGTGACGGATTGGGGTGGTTGTGAAGTCTCAGGATAATATTCTAATTTGACATTGGCCTTTTGCTTTAAATCATTAACAATACAAGTACAGAAACAGCAAATTGTTCTAGAGACCCATGAGAACACAAACAAGATAGTAGACTCTTTGTTTGTAAATATTTGGTTTTTAAAAGCGTCAAGTTAACGACCTGAGCTGCTTACTTACTTACACCATTATCTATTATTTATCTATCCACCCACACAAAACCCTTTGTTTCGTTTTCATTGAAACGTTGGTTAAATAGTCCCACAGTGCGAGCTCAAATTGCAGCCGTCTGTTTTAGATTGACAGTTTATTTGACTGTGTATAACAATCCAATGTGTTAACATGCTTTAATCTGAGTTATCTCCGCTTGAAAATACAACCAACAAATGTCAAATGAATAAAAATAGCACCAAAAACGGCTGAACTACAATTGGTATTTAAAGGTCAATTTATCCGATCTTAACCATCAAACGAACCCTTTGCTGTCTTTAAGAACATTAACGATGGAAAGCACCTGTTACCGCATTTTCACCCAAATCCACGATTATTGGTAGATATTATTATCACCTGCTGCGAAAAGGTCACAAAAAGCTAAAAAACTGCCAACAAATGCTCTTTGTAATTACCTCTGTTTTAACAAAACAAAACGCAACAACTGGAACCAATCTAACGCTTTTTAGTAATACGATACTAAGAGACATACAAAGTACCATGGACACCATCAAAACTCACCTTTTGGTTCAACGATTGAATCTGTTACCGCTTTCCTCACGGAGTTTCCCCCTAATCTACGATCAGTAGATCTACGATTAATAGATCTACAATCAGTAGATCTACGATTAGTAGATCTACGATCAGTAGATCTGCGATCAGTAGATCTACGATTAGTAGATCTACGATCAGTAGATCTGCGATCAGTAGATTTACGATCAGTAGGAATACGAATAGTATCACTTGGTACCAAAATCCTAAGAAGATCATCAACAAGCTAGAAAGGTTCCTAAAAATCGTAGGACAGAGATCAGGATTCTCCTCAACAAAACGCTAAGAAATTTAACCAATCTAACGCTTTTTAGTAATACGATACTAAGAGACATACAAAGTACCATGGACATCATCAAAACTCACCCTTTGGTTCAACGATTGAATCTGTTACCGCTTTCCTCACGGAGTTTCCCCCTAATCTACGATCAGTAGATCTACGATTAATAGATCTACAATCAGTAGATCTACGATTAGTAGATCTACGATCAGTAGATCTGCGATCAGTAGATCTACGATTAGTAGATCTACGATCAGTAGATTTACGATCAGTAGGAATACGAATAGTATCACTTGGTACCAAAATCCTAAGAAGATCATCAACAAGCTAGAAAGGACAGAGATCAGGATTCTCCTCAACAAAACGCTAAGAAATTTAAGCAATCTAACGCTTTTTAGTAATACGATACTAAGAGACATACAAAGTACCATGGACATCATCAAAACTCACCCTTTGGTTCAACGATTGAATCTGTTACCGCTTTCCTCACGGAGTTTCCCCCTAATCTACGATCAGTAGATCTACGATCAGTAGATTACTAAAAAGCGTTAGATTGGTTAAATTTCTTAGCGTTATGTTGAGGAGAATCCTGATCTCTGTCCTACGATTTTTAGGAACCTTTCTAGCTTTTAGATGATCTTAGGATCTTGGTACCAAGTGATACTATTTGTATTCCTACTGACAGTAGATCTACTGATCCCAGATCTACTGATAGTAGATCTACTGATCGTAGCTAACGCGGTAAAAGGTGCTTTCCAATCACTATCGATAATGTTCTTAAAGACAGCAAAGGGTTCGTTTGATGGTTAAGATCGGATAAATTGACCTTTAAATACCAATTGTAGTTCAGCCGTTTTTGATGCTATTTTCGTTCATTTGACATTTGACCTGACCATTTTGATACTGCTAGGATTTGGGTACTAACCTATTGGTAGTACCCAGGTTTCGAAATTTTGCAATAAGCTCAAACTTTAAACTTGTTCTACTAAAATCTTTTTGTATAAAAATCTAGTATCAATCTAGCGCGCCGCAAAATAAAATTTTTTAAAACCGTTTTGGTCTTTATTTTTATTTTCTAGCGTTTGTTACTAAACGTGTCAAAAAAGTCCAACCTATGAGAGACGAAGATTATTAGTGTACAGGTTTCAATATTTTCCTTGTACATTATTAAATTTCTTAGCGTTTTGTTGAGGAGAATTCTGATTTCTGTCTTACGATTTTTAGGAACCTTTCTAGCTTTTAGATGATCTTCTTAGGATTTTGGTACCAAGTGATACTATTTGTATTCCTAGTGATCGTAGATCTACTAATCTGAGTTCTAACAAAATGGCACAAATTAAGTGCTAGGATGTTTTTCAAGTACTTAGAATACTAATTTACGACTAATTAAACTAATTAATTGATAAACTAAAACTTAACTGTCAGTGGTCGGTTCTAATCTATTTCATTTCTTAAGATTCTGGTAAGTTGCTCGCTTTTTGGTTTATTGAAAACTTATTTGGTTATTTATTTGCTAATAGCCTTACATGTTGTAGAGTACTTGACTTGTTTTCAGAAGATTGAAACTGAAACCAATCTCTGTAGCCTTGGTGGACTTTGATTCAGTTACTAATAGTCTTCTAGAGACTAAACCCTCTTCAAGAAGAAAGCTTCAGTTGTTTGAATTGATCACTCTTCCAAAAGTACACTCCGCCGCTCCACTCTGTACACTTTTATTTCAATCAACACGTTTTGATCACTTTTAACATTATTGTATAACAATATTAATAAATGTAACAGATAATGCTGTCAGGTTTACCAAGACCAATGGTAGAAGTTGTAAAGCGTCTCTTTTTTTTTACATTTATACTTGTTTTTTCAGACAGTAGTTTCCCATAGCTTTTGTATTATTCTTTTGTTCTCTTACCGGATAGATCTTGCCTTACTACTTTTTACAATTCTACTTCTTCTTTATATGTACTTTGTAATTTGTTTTTTCTGTATGTCTATTTCTTTGCATACTTTGTCTTCATATGTTCTTTCATTTCATCATCTATTTTATTTATTATTGTTGCTGTATCTTACATTCCTCCTCTTTCTAGTTAATTATACTGTTTTTTACTGATATTTTATTTTACAATTTACACTATTACAGTATATTTTTTCTACTTTACTTTTAATGCTTTTTTGGTTTTTCTATGCTGCTCGGTCTTTTTGACAAAATTTTCATCAGCAATATTAGAATTCTCACAAAAAACCAAATATAACCCTTAAAGAAAACAAAGAAAACATGGGAAAAAAATGAAGGATTAGAAGTGCTAAGCGTTATAATGAAAAATTATAAAATAACAAACAAATCATATACTAATTGTAGAAAAAAAACACATTATTCTAGCTTTTTAGAACGAGAGAATGCTGCATTATGTCTGAACAGATGAGAGGTACAATAAACAAAAAAAGCACAAAAAACACAAAATAAATAATAACAAAATTTTAAAAAATATTTGGAGAAAAACTACCAATGTAAAGAGCAACAAAAAAAAATAAACGATTATGAAAATAAATATAACCTCAATATAATATGAAAAAATATATTAAAAAAGTAATAAAAAACTACCAAAAATAACTCTTCTCCGCGCAACGTAAGTGTTTTTGTAGAGAGAATGAGATAAGCAAAAACAAAACATTGAAAAAAAATAAATATAAAAAAAACAGCAGAATTGATAAAGTGTGCATGAAGACAAAAAAATTTGGCAAAACAAAAAGGTTAAATTGTTTGGAGGTGAAACAAACAAAAGGAAATATTAAGTATAAAAAAATAATTTGAGAAAAAATTGAGAATTTTTAGCGTGGAAACATGGGCGGCAAAAGACGCGAATGAAGGTATCAAGATTTTAAATGAAGTGTGTGAAATAAATCTTCAAATCAAGAAAAAAAGGAACAAATCAATCTAAAAACTGCTAAAAAGCACTAAAATATAATAATGTAATAGAAGAAGGATAATAGTCATATTATCATATGAAAATTAATTACTAAAAAAGAGACAAAAGAAGACACAAAGGAAAAATAAAAAAAAGACATATAGACAGCTAGGAGAAAAGAACACATATTGAGAACAAAAACTCTTCAAAAATTTTGAGAATGTTCTAAAGAGTCTTAAACTGAAGAAATTAAAAGCTGCGCCAAATTTCCGGAAAAATACAACTAGATCATAGTAAAAATATTAAAAAAGTGCAAAACTAAAAACATGTTGACAACAAAAATAGAATAAAACAAGCCATATAACATTAGAAAACTCAAAAAAAAATAAAACAACAACATTACCATCAGCAAAAGTTGAAGTAATGAGAAAAGAAAGAAACAAGATCAGATGCTCAAACAGTCAGAATATAATAATTTAGAAGAAAAGAGAAAAACTCGAGGCGGAAACGACAAACTGAAGTGAAATACTCCATGAAGAAAGAAGATAGACCAAATAATAAAAAAAGTAATATAAGGAAGAAGAAAAATTTCATTCAAACATATCCAAAAACTTATTCGTACACCTAATAAATCTAGAACATTCTGAACCTTCTCGCATTTTTTGGCATCTCTCATCTTTCTCCCACCTCTGCAAGAGTCGCTGCTGTCTCTCTCTTTTAATTGTCCAGAATAAATCAACAAAAATTCCAGCTTTTTTAAAACGTTTTTTGATTAATAGATAGGTATTATAGATCTTTGATTTACTTGTTGGTTTTAGTAATTAGGACTATTTATGATAAAAAATAATTTATGCATTATTTTTCATAATACATTAATTGGTTTCAGTATTCAAATTTTTTTTTTAATTGTAGTAATTTTTTTTAATTTAATTTTAATTATTTTCTAATAACAAAATTGACCCACCTTCAACATCGAATATTTTTTATTGAGTGGTTCTGCTAGAAACTGTAGAGTATGCGCTCTTTGAAGATTTTTTTTGATTTCTTGCAGTTGTAATTTTTTGATTTTGTTTTCAAAAAAACGATTAACTTGCCATATTGTGAAATATCTGTATTTTTGTGAAGCTTTAATGTGGATCTTAACATGCTGTAGTTCGTCCACATTGAAGAAACCGCAAATCTTTTTTTGGCGTTGAAGAAGTAACTCTCTCAATTCTTTGCAATAAGCGTCTCTGGATTTCTTAGGTAGCAACTTTAACATCTTTTGCAATTTTTCCAGGAAGAGGACTATTTCTTTTCATTTTCAACAATGCTCAAGCGTCGAAACAGCTTGTTTGCAAAATTTTTCTCCAGAAGCGGGTTTGTGTAGGAATATTTTGCTTTTGTTAAAAATATACCATTATGAACGTTACATTTCGCTACAAAATTGAAATAAACTTTTAACTTTTAACTGCCTCAGCATTCAATTACTAAATATTATTTAGGTCGATGTTTTCTATATTTGTTTATTTCAACTTCCAAACACAATGCATTATTATTGATTGTGTTGAGCTTATAAAAAGCTTTTATAAAATAACTTTCTGTAGCTTTTTCCAACAAGGATAATAGATTTTGCCACAGTTATCAACAGCAGGTTGGTTTTCATTTATTGAAGTGTTTTAGGGCCGCATATTTAATTCAATAGAACGGCGGTCTATTGTTGTAAAAATAGGACATATAAGAAGAGAACTGGAGATAATATGTATCTCTTCGACAGACAGCTGGACAGTTTTCAAATGTATGTTTATCTGACTATTTACATATATTCTGACAGTTTACAGATATTCTGACAGCTCCATCCAGTCTTTAGAAGACTCCAGGATCAAATTCTGGGAACTTTACGTAACTAGGTCATAATCCATAACTGACTCTTTTCGATTTATATAAAAGTATTATTCTATGTGACATTGGTGTTTATGGCACAGATCTGTCAAAAATTCATTGCAAATATTGCCCACACTTTTCGCGCGCCGCCACTTGCAAAGCATCAAATTTCTGCTTCAGAAACGTAAGGAAACTGCGAAACAAACGCAGTAACCTTAACAACATCAAAATAGCGAACTTTCTACACAACACTAAAATTATTTATTGCCTTTGAGGAATACTAAATATTTGTTGCATTGGGTATTTTCGCGGGCTTTAAACATGCCATAATCTGCCAATTATGCCCTTAATACACCAATTATGACTTTAAATAGTAAAACCAGATAACTGGTGTCCGACCAGCAATCTTCTTTATTGTCTAAAAATATTTTTTGCCACATTGGCATTGTTCGTCAGTGACATTAGGCCGTGGAAGCTTAGTTTTCCATCTTTGATCTAAAAAACTTTTTGATAGGTGTCACTACATTTTACGCGATTGTATGAAAATATAGACCTGTTCCAGTCTGAGCAAATTTATTCAAACAAAACAGGTTTATTTAGATGTAATACTAAGAGACATTTTTTTTTTGGTATAAAAGCTATAATTGATCTGTTACAAGTTTAACTATCTCTGAGATAATTTTAACTTTTTTATTTATCGCAGATACATCTTTTCTTATATTAATTTTGTTATTTTATAGAGAATTCTTCTTCTTATTGAGCTAAATGGCAGTTATCAATTTTACAAAATTTTAGAAATTCTCTTCTCTTTTTTCTAATCCCGCTAGATTCCAAAATTTAAAAAAAGTACCTTCCTTTTACCGTTGCTTTTTTTCTTTGCATTTTTTTTTTCTTTTTATTCTATTAGTCTTTTTTGTATCCATTGCACATTTACTTGTGTCTTCTTTGTTGATTCTTTTTCTTTTCTTTTGTTCTCTTGAAAAACTTGCAGTTTTAGGTCGTTTTCATTCCATTTGAAACTTTTGCTTTTGTTTCGTGTTTTTTTTTTACTTTTGGGATTTTTCTTGATTTTTTTTGAGGTTTCTTCTTCCTTCTTTGTTAAGCCTTCATCTTTTTTCTCAGCTCTTGTTTATTTGTCATAACTCTTTTTTTGGCTTTTTTTTCCTTACCTATTGTGTGCCACTTTTATTTACCCTTTTTTTTAATCTCTTTTTTAATTTTTTTTTTTTTACCTCAATTTTAGTTATAACTATATTATTTTTTTTAATTTTTTAATATGCTATTTTTGTTTCTTTTTTAAAGATTTTTATCTTCTTTAGCATTTTACCTTTTTCTTCCTCCAGTTTTAGGTCTCCATTTGTTTGTTTTCCCGTTTATGAATATCTTTCCATATCCAACTTTTGCTTTTGTTCCTTGCCCTCTTTTTTCTTTTGTGATTTCTCTAAATTTTTTTTTGTGTCCTTTCCTTCCTTCTTTGTTGAGTCTTAATCTATGTAGATGTTTATAGTTGTTTATTTTTTCTCAGCTCTTCTTTATTTGTTATAACTCTTTTTTTCGCTTTTTTTCCTCTTACTTATTTTGTGCCACTTTTATTTACCTGTTTTTTATCTCTTTTTTAATTTTTTTTTTCAACGTCAATTTTAGTTATGACAACTATATTATTTTTTCAATTTTTTTATTCTGCTATTTTTGTTTCTTTTTTAAAAATTTTTGTCTTCTTCAGCATTTTACCCTTTTCTTCCTCCAGTTTTAGGTCTTTCTCATTCCATTTGTTTGTCTTCTCGTCTATGAATATCTTTTCATATCCAACTTTTGTTTTTGTTCCGTGCCCTCTTTTTTTTGTGCTTTCTCTCAATTTTTTTTGAGCCTTCTTCTTCCTTCTTTGTTAAGTCTTCATCTATATAGATGTTTTTAGTTGTTTATTTTTTCTCAGCTCTTATTTATTTGTCATAACTCTTTTTTTCGCTTTTTTTCTCTTTACCTATTTTGTACCACTTTTATTTACTCTTTTTTAATTATTTTTTTTTCTACGTCAATTCTAGTTATAACTATATTATTTTTCCTATTTTTTAATTCTGCTATGTCTGTTTCTTTTTTATCTTCTTTAGCATTTTACCCTTTTCTTCCTCCTATTTGCTTTCATTTTTTAAACTCATCTTTTATATCTTTTATTTCATTTTTAACTTCTCTTGCTGTTTTTTTGTCTTGTCAGTTTAATCTCCTTGAGTTTTTTCACAATTAGGTATAGTTCTGTCTTCATATCGGTTTTTTCCTTGTTTTATGCTTCTATTAGTAATCACAGATTTACATAACGCCAAAATATCGCTTTTTAAAAATTCTTCTATGTGCTTTGTCAGTGTAAAAACTATAAAATTATTAATTTTTTCATATCTAGATACTTAATAAAAACCATTTTTTTAACAGTAACAGAAGAGCATCACTTGTCAACAGCTTTATTTACGAACTTTTTACTAACTCTGAATTATAAAAAACTATAAAACCGATCGGAAAATCGGCAGCAAAAAGCTTATAAAGCAATCTGACTTTGTGCAAGATTTTACGACGCGATTATCTCTTCTAAAAATAAACAGTTCCTAATAAAATTTCCATTCTAATCACTTTCATCCGCCCACATCGAAATTGCTCAATTCTTTCATCTTCGCAAAAAAAACTTTAAATTAAATTCTAAATTAAAAGTTTGCAGCGCAAAAGCGTCGTGCGATGCTGAATTAAATTAGAACAAAGTATCTATTAATAGGTGGAAGGCGGTGATGTCCTGTAATATATTATGTCAGAAGACAAAATTAGATTTTCAAATAGATTACGGCACAAAGGTGTAATAACCGACGAAAAATTTAATTAAATCTATTATTAATCTTATTAATCAGATAAGCTGATTTTAGCAGATTATAGTGCGTTTGTAAAACAATGTATTGTGTAGTCAACAATACAACAAGGTTAACACTAAAACAGTAATGACATAAGTAAATAATACTTATAAAAATGTAATGCTTTCTTCTGCAAATCCTGAAAAGAGTTTGCAGGAAGCATAAGATCTCTTGAGCTAAAACCTTTCATGTATTATAAAAAGGTTGCCATGAATGTTTAACTTTGAACTGTGAACGTACCTTTACCATCGAATCGAAATGACAGTTATTAATTTGACATCTGAACCTAATCTAACCTTACTTTTAATTTCATGAATCGATAGTTTAACACGTCAATGAGATTAAATTAAAAGCACTTGAAAGCACTTGTAGTAGTGATAAAGTAACAAACAAAAAAATAAATATTCTGAAAGTAGCCGTTCACAATTTCATCGTCAAGAAGCTGTTCTAAAAATCTTCTTTTGGTATCTTATAGCAGTCACTGTTCTACGAAAAAAAAATCACCATTTGCCATCAGTTACAAAAATAAGATTCCACTACAAACATTTTTTGCTTTGGTTTGAAAATACTTTTAAATTTAAAAATGAAAAAATTAAGAAATTTTCTAATGATTTTGACATTTGAAACAATTGGTTTGAATATTATGGTTCATTCACACAAACTCATAGACATGGCCAACTTTGATGCCAAATTTTAAAAAAATATTTGCTGAGTTATGCGAAATTAAACCACTACAACACAGTGCGTGCGTGCATGTGATCCTACTATTGTGTATTGCTGTCAAAATAAATTGTCAAATATTAAACGCAAAACTAGATGCGTTAGATTGAAAATAAATAAATAAAGCAAAACAATGTTCTTTAAAATATTCAAATTAGGTTTAATATATTCTGTCTACGAAGTATCCAAAAAAGAAAAAGCCATTATAGGCGAACATAGTACAAAAAAACCATGTCATTATTTACATAAATGCTTTTTGTCGATAGAAACCAAAATAAAAGCAAATTATTACTGTTTAGTAAATAAATGGCGTGATGCACGCGAGCTAAAGATTTCACAAAGTATTTTATATCAAAAGCGTCCAAGTGAAAGCAGAAACTTATCTACTTATATAAATGATAAAGCAGCAAAGTGATTTTATCGAACGAGTCTGGAAATTGCGAGCTAAGGCGTAGGTAGCCGAGGCGGCAACCAGTCGAGTTACATACAGTATTTTTTCGGATACCACTTTGTTGTATAGAAATATTTTTTTTAAGAAACATAATGACAACGTAAATTGTCACTTTGATTTTGTATTTACTTATTTTTACCTATCCGGTTCTTTTCAACTGCTTTTAATTTTCAGACATAACCTAACCTAACTTTCATTGTAACTATTGTCAGATGTAATCCGTGATTTATCTCAAAGCTAACTTCAAAATAAAAAGTTGTAACTGTGATTGCTTTAATTACTTACCTGACTTAACCTGACCGGACTAGGCAGGCAGGTAAAGTTTTATTTTATCTAGTCAAATGAGATAGTGGTATTTATCTAGTTTATCTATCTTTTTTCGTTTATTTTACCTCTTCTATTGCTATTGTTTCTTAAAATGTTTTTTCTTTATTGTGCTTTTTTGTATTTATTTTTTGTGTACCTAATTTCTGTCTGTTGCAATCTTCTGGCACTAATAGTTCAAGTACTTTTTCTATTTTTTTTGAAAAACTTATTTTGTTTCTAATTGATGTCTTTTTTTAAAAAAATATCAAGCAATTAAAAAAAAAATTGCTTAAAATTATACTGTATTACTCCTAATAATTTCTTTGAAGCAATTTCTTGTTTTTTTTGTTTTTGTTTTATGATTTAAGTGCCACTTTTGATTATGCAATTGTTTATTTCCCTTATTAAAATCACAGCAAGTTTTGGTTCACTAAATTCTCCTGAATTGGACAAATAAAATTTCTTCTTTTGAGCTTTTTTTTATTTATTTTATAGTTTTTTGTTGTTATTTTCTTATTTTTTTTTGTTTTTTATGCATTTTTTTTTGTTTCTATTTATTCTTTGTATACATAATGAAACATATTTTATTTTTCTTTCAAAATTGAACTCTTATTTAGAATTTTTTTTATATATCTATTCAATAATAAATAAACGGTAATTTTGTTTTAGTCTTTTAACATGGAATTCTATATTTTGTTTCTCTAATTTTTTTAAATTTCTTATTAGTTTTTTTTTGTAATTTTTTTCTTATCATTTTTTTTTCTAGTGCTTTTTAACATTTTTTTTTGTATTTGTATATCTAGATTCTGTCTAAAACTAATAGTTCATGTTAAGTCAATATTGTCTTTCAAAACTAGCACCCATCAATTATTATATTTTATCTTTTGTTATACATTATTACTCTATTTTTATTAATCTATTTTTTGTAATATTTTTTAAATCTTATAATTTTTTTATAATCTATATTCGGTTAATCATTCAATTTTTTCTATTGTTTTTTACACATATTTTTTTATTTCCGTTATCAAAATGACAGCTTAGGTACTACTTCTAAATTGGCTATTAAAAATATTTGTCTTTCTTATTTTGTGTTGATTCGTTACCTTTTCATTGCATTTTCTGTTATCATTTTTTTGTGTTTGTTTTTGCTTTTTTTATTATCGTTTAGTATTTGTATACCAAATTTTTACCAATGGTACTCTTCCAGCACTTTACTAGACAGGTGAAGTTTTATTTCCTCTAGTCAAAGGGGTAGATAAAATAGTACTTTTGACAGTGATTTCCAAAAATATTTTTTACAGCTTTTTCACAATTATTTTCAAATTTATTATTGAAATGACAAGTACCTATTAAATTCTTCCAAATTGGACATATTATGTCTTGTTAATCTATTTTTTCATTGCTTTTTTTACCTTTTCTATTGTTATTTTTTTTAATGATATTTTTTCTTTATTGTACTATTTGTTTTTTTTTGTTTTGCATTAATTGCATTTGTATAGCTAATTTCTGTCTCTTGTAGTCTTTAAGCACTAATGTTTCAAATTCAGTCTCATTGTTACACTTTTTATTAGACTTTTTTTTGTAATATTGCTCAAATATATTTTTTTTAAACTATATTTGGTTAATTATTTAATTTTCTTTATCGGTTTGTTGGTAATACTGCCTAGGTACTAAAGTGACAGCCTAGGTACTATTTTAAATTGGTTATATGAAACCCATAAGGTTTCTTTTTATTTATTTTTATAACCTTTTTTTTTATTGTATTTTGATTTTTTATTGCTATTTAGTTTTTGTATATCAAATTTTTCTCTGCGGTACTCTTCTAGCACTATTCGCTCAAATCTTAGATTTTTTTTCAACACTGTTTATCAATATTTCAAATAACAAAAATTTTTTGTAATATTTTTTTTTGTACAATTTTCACATAATATGGTTGTTTACTTATTTTTGTTTATTAGTTTTATTAAATGTATTTTTGCATTTCTGTTATTGAAAGATCTACTAACTTTTTTCAAACTGAAATTCTAAACTGAAATAAAACTTTCTTTATTTGTTTTTTTCCTTGGTCTTTTTCGTATGCTTTTTTTTCTTTTTCATTTTGTATTCTTTAGCATTTATTTTTGTATTATTTATTTTTGTAAGTTTAATTTTTGCCTACTGCACCCTTCTAGCATTAATTGCTCAAATCAGGTCAGGTCAGGTCACATTCGAACCGTGTTGTATTTGTGTTTTTCATGATCTAAGTCAGGTCAGGATTTTTGTTTTAAACCAAACATCGATACATGGTATTATTTGTTAAACATTGTTACACTTTTTATCAATCTTTTAAAAATAAACAATTTTTGTGAACAAATTTCTCTGATACTATAAATACGACCAACTATAATAACTGTTTTCTAAATAAGAAATGTGAAACTTTTTTCTTACTTTTTTTAATCAATAATTTATTTCTTTTATTGCTGTTTCTTGTGATCATTCTTTTTCATCTCCTTCTTTTTCAATTTTTTTCTTACATTATATTTTTTACCTTTATTTGCAATTTTTTTTAGATTTTTATTTTCTATTTTTTTTTTATTTTTTATCTCTGAAAGTCGTGGAAAAATTTTTAGAAAAACAGATTTAATTGCAATTGTGATGTCTTTTTCGATCTTATTAAGTACTGTAACAACTTTCATTATCCAAGCAGGGCGGCCAACTGCATTGGGGATTATCTACAATTTCTCTAGGAGTTGATTAAACTAGTATAAATTTTATACGACATAATAACCGTAATAACCGATTTGATAATAAATTACAATTGACACTAAAATACTGTAATTTCAAGTGTCTTAAAAATTTATTAAGACACTTAACGTCTATCGTAAAAACTCCAATTGTACTCCTTTTCATCAACAAAAATATACTTTGGAGTTTTCCATCAAACATGTTGTTTGTTTGGAAAATCTGTAGACGATAGAGCCAAATTAATTACGATTATCATTATTAATGATATCATCCAGAAGAGACAGAAAAAGGAGTTTACAGCAAAAAGACACAAGATTGATTGTACGTCACATTCATACATGTATCAATCACAACTTTTATTTTTGGCGACTCCACATTCATTTTTGACGCTTTTGTAGATTTCAAATGACCGCTACACACGACTGAAAAATGGTTGCAATTTATCTTGCTGAAAAAGAGTCGATTTTATGATTGGAAACGTCAATCGTTGAAGATTGAAAATTTTTTATTAAAAACATCTGGGATATCTCAAAGGTTCCCAAAAGTACATTTTTGGACAAAATTTAGACGTCAACAGTGAAAATTAATTGAAAATTTTAAAACAATGTAGCGCATTTTTGAAAAAAACAATAATATTCATCGATGAACTTGAAAAAGTCCCTAGAAATTTTTAATTCATTAAAAAATTTTTGATTAATAGTTCGTTTAAACACTATAAATTAGTATATAAATTATCATTTATAGTTTTTCTTCATCTTTTTATTAAATTTTTTATCCATTCCATTCTTTTTTCTTTTATGTTTTATGTATTTTTTAGTCTATATATTTTTTTTTCTAGTTTTTTATCAATTGGCTTTGTTTTCACACAATCTGCATAGTTGTAATAATTTTTTTTTGCTTATTTTATCATCTAATTGTTGTTGTTATTTTTTTTATCTTTTTTGTTCAAATAGTAGCATTTGTATTTTAGCGTATTTGTCATTATTCTTCAGTTATTTTTATTTTGGATTTTTTTTCTGGTCTGTACGTTTTTGCTTGTTTCTATAGTCTTAGTTGTCACGATTTTTCTTTTACTTTTTTGATTTTTTATTTTTTATTTTGTGTACATAAATTTCTTATACTGTGTTTATCTATCTTTTATTATTTTTTATTTTTTGTTTTTTTATTATTTATCAGGATTCTGCCGTGTCTAATCTTTCTTCAATTTTTTCTTCAAGTTTTAGTGATGTTTTTATTGTTTACCTATCACTTAACATTAATTTTAATAATAAAAAAATAGAAACATTTTTGAATAAAAAATATAATGGCATCAGCTGAATCTTAGTAAAAATTAAAAAAGAAGCAGATATAGGAGAGAAACAAAAAACAAAAACAATCATTTATATGAAAACAAAAAAAAAGAGAAAAAAATGTATGTGAGAAAGAAAAGAGAGAAAGAGAGCGAATATAAGCATTAAAATTAATTGAAAATGAAAAAGCCAAATAGTGTGAGAGTGTGTCTACATATTTTCAAAAAAGACATAAAGGAAAGAGAAAGCTGGAAGCAAGGTGTATTAGTGACGTAAATAAAAAATTGTCTAGCTAGGGAAAAATAGAGAATATGTGGATTATCTCAAAAGGAAAGAGAGAGAGAGAGACTAGAATAAATTGGATTTAATTAAAATGTTTTAAAATAAACTAAAATGTATTGACATAAACTAGAAAAAACTGAAATACACTAGAATAAACTGAATTGAATTAAAATGAACCAAATTGAGCTAAAATAGACTGAATTAAACTAAAATGAAGTAGAAAAAGTAAAAATGAACTGAAATAAACTCAAATGAACTGAATTGTACTAAAATGAGCTAAAATAAATTAAAATGAACTAAAATAATCTAAATGGGACTGAAATGAACTAGAAGAAACTGAATTAGACTAAAATAAACTGAATTGAGTTAAAATAATTTAAAATTAACTTAAATAAACTAAACTTAATTAAAATAAATTACAATAGAATAAAATAAGCTACAATAAACTAAATTGATCTAAAAAAAAAACTGAAATTAACTATAATGAACCAAAACCAATCAAAGTAAACTAAAAGCAACTCAAATAAACTAAAATGAATTAGAATAAACTAAAATAAACTGAATTGAACAAAAAAAAACTAAACTGAACTAAAATCAACTCAAAAGGATTGAAATGAACTAAATTAAACTGAATTAACCGCAAATGAACTAAAATGAATTAAAATAAATTGAAATAGACTAAAATAATTTAAAATAAACTAAAATTAGTTGAAATGTACTAGAATAAACTGAAATAAACTAAGCTGAACTGAATTAAACTGAAAAAAAAACAAAATTGAACTAAAATAAACTCAAATAAATTGAAATTAACTAAAATAAATTAAAATGCACTAGAATTTGCTGTAATAAACTAAAAAAAACTAAAATGCATTGACATAAGCTAGAAAAAATGGAAATACACTAGAATGAACTGAATTGAATTAGAATGAACCAAATTGAGCTAAAATAGACTGAATTAAACTAAAATGAAGTAAAATAAGTTAAAATGAACTGAAATAAACTCAAATGAATTAAAATGAACTGAATTGAACTAAAATTAACTAAAATAAATTAAAATGAACTAAAATAATCTAAATGGGACTGAAA
Organism: Lagria hirta; assembly: GCA_947359425.1. Classification (NCBI taxonomy): domain Eukaryota; kingdom Metazoa; phylum Arthropoda; class Insecta; order Coleoptera; family Tenebrionidae; genus Lagria; species Lagria hirta. Next base: position 50,556,384 of record OX375794.1, read on the forward strand.
TGAACTAGAAGAAACTGAATTAGACTTAAATAAACTGAATTGAGCTCAAATAATTTAAAATTAACTTTAATAAACTAAAATTAATTAAAATAAACTAGAATAGAATGAAATAAACTGAATTGATCTAAAAATAACTGAATTTAACTAAAATGGACAAAAATAAATCACAGTAAACTAAAATAAACTCAAATAAACTAAAATGAATTGAAATGAACTAGAATAAACTGGAATAAACTAAAATAAACTGAATTGAACTAAATAAAATAAAACTGAATCGAACAAAAAAAGAACTAAACTGAACTAAAATCAACTCAAAAGGATTGAAATGAACTAAATTAAACTGAATTAAACTAAAATGCACTAAAATGAACTAAAATAAACTAAAATTAATTGAAATAAACTAATCGATTTAAAATAAACTGAAATGAATTGAAATGAACCAGAACAAACTGAAATAAACTAAAATAAACTGAATTGAACTAAATAAAAAACTGTATTGAACACAAAAAAACTAAACTGAACTAAAATCAACTCAAAAGGATTGAAATAAACTAAATTAAACCGAATTAAACTAAAATGCACTAAAATGAACTAAAATAAATTGAAATAAACTAAATCAATTTAAAATAAACTAAAATGAATTGAAATGAACTAGAATAAACTGAAATAAACTAAGCTGCACTGAATTAAACTGAAAAAGAATCAAAATTGAACTAAAATCAACTAAAATAAACTAAAATAAACTAAAATAAACTGAAATAAACTAAAATAAACTAAAATAAACTAAAATAAACTAAAATAAACTAAAATAAACTAAAATAAACTAAAATAAACTAAAATAAACAAAAATAAACTAAAATAAACTAAAATAAACTAAAATAAACTAAAATAAACTAAAATAAACTAAAATAAACTAAAATGAATTAAAATAAATTAGAATAAACTAAAATAAGCTGAATTGAACAAAAAAAAACTAAACTGAACTAAAATCAACTCAAAAGGATTGAAATGAACTAAATTAAACTGAATTAATTTAAAATGCACTAAAATGAACTAAAATAAATTGAAATAAACTAAATCGATTTGAAATAAACTAAAATGAATTGAAAAAAACTAAAATAAACTAAAATAAACTAAAATAAACTAAAATAAACTAAAATAAACTAAAATAAACTAAATTGAACTAAATAAAAAACTGTATTGAACACAAAAAAACTAAACTGAACTAAAATCAACTCAAAAGGATTGAAATGAACTAAATTAAACCGAATTAAACTAAAATGCACTAAAATAAACTAAAATGAACTAAAATAAATTGAAGTAAACTAAATCAATTTAAAATAAACTAAAATGAATTGAAATGAACTAGAATAAACTGAAATAAACTAAGCTGCACTGAATTAAACTGAAAAAGAATCAAAATTGAACTAAAATAAACTCAAATAGATTAAAATTAACTAAATTAAACTGTATGAAACTAAAATAAACAAAATTAATTAAAATGAACTAAAAAATAAACTAAAATAAATTAAAATGCACTGGAATAAGCTGAAATAAACTAAAATAAGCTAAAATGAATTGAAATAAATTAGAAGAAACTGAATTAGACTAAAATGAACTGAATTGAGCTAAAATAATTTAAATTTATCTTAAATAAACTAAAATTAATTAAAATAACTAAAATAAACTGAAAAAAAACTAAATTTAACTAAAATGGACAAAAATAAATCAAAGTAAACTGAAGTAAACTGAAACTGGACAAAGTAAACTGAAACAAACTCAAATAATTTAAACCAAATTGAACTGAAATGAACTAAAAAAAAAACTAAAATGAACTAAAATATACCTAAATGGATTAAAATGAACTAAATTAAACTGAACTAAACTAAAATTAATTAAAATGAACTAAAAAACAAATTAAAATTAATTAAAATAAACTGAAAATTAATTAGAAAACACTGAAATAGACTAAAATAAACCGAAAAATAATTATTAAAAATTAAAAAAAAATATACTGAATTTTGGAAAAAAGAAAAATATTTATAGCTGGGTCAAAAAAAATGTCTACAAATTTTTCATCAATTTATTAATAAATTTTGATGATTTAACACTATAAATATACTAATTATATGATAATTTAATAAAATTATCATTTTTAAAAATTATTATTTATATTATTTAATAAACCTTTTTGTTTCTCGGTTTTGAAAAATGATTTCGTTTTTTTCTAAGTTTTTCATTCATTCTATTAGTTTTCTTCTTTATTAATGTATTTTTTTTTAGTCTATTATTTTTTCTTTTAGTTTATTGTATAGTTCTAATTTTTTTTGTTTTTTTGCCACATCTAAATGTTGCTGTTATTTTATTTTCTTTTTTTTTTTAAAAACTGTCATTTTTTTATAATCTTTTGGAGTTTGTTATTATTTCCCAATTTTTTATTTTTGTTTTTTTTTCTTCTCGTTTTTGTACGTTTTTACTTGTCTCTACGGCCGATTTTTATGCTTTTCTGCTCCACTGAGTATCTACATCTCTCGTAGTATGTCTTTCTCTCTTCTCCTATTCTTCTCATTTTTGGTTTTTATATTTATTTTAAGCATTGTGCAGTGTCTTACTAATCTAATGTTTCTTTAATTTTTCTTTCAAACTAAATTTTGGCGATGTTTTTTTGTTTCTGTTCTTATGTTGTCACTTTTTGCTGATTTTGGGATTATGTACCTTGGCGTATTTTTCTCTAATCTCAAACCTACCATCAGTTTCTTGCTTATTTTCTTCAAAGCTTTTTTTGTCTAGTTTTCTATTACCTAACATTAACTTCAGTGGTAAAATAAAAATGAGAAAATGCTACAAGAAACTATAAAAGAGAAAATATTAGAAAGTAAGAGATCACTGTGACATGAATGACATAAAAATGACAAAATAAAAAAGGAACAAACTAGAGGTTTGAATAAAAACAAATAAGATAGACAAGGATGTGAACAAGAAAAGAGAGAAAGATTATTCGAAAAAATAAAAGCTAGATAATCTACAGTGTGTTCATATAATTTACAAAAAAAAGTAGATGCAAGGTGTAGGTGTGCTAATAACGTAAATAAAATTTTTTTTGACTAGTGAAAGATAGAGAAAATGTAGATTATCCGAAAAAGAAAGAGAGAGACGTACGAGCATCTGAAGAAGTCCAAAAAATTGAAAGAGAAAGGAGAAGAAGTAAAGACTCGATGAGTAAAGACAAAAAACTAAGAGAGAAAAAAAGAAAAACGATATAGTTAAAAGATATTAAGTATTGTAAGAATTTTCGGCTACATTTTTTCGTAGGTGTGAGATAATTATTATTTACCCACGACTATTGTTTACGTACCCACTATAAGTCTTTTGGCTTCAGTTTAATAATACCCAATGATTCATTACTCACTGCTGCCAGATGCGTCCTGGATTTATCTATAATATTATATTGTTTTGTTACAAACCATCGGTTTTTATAATTGTATCGTGTAAACTACTAAATATTTTCAATTCACTTCTATACAAATAAAAAAATAACTAAAAAAATGGTTCACAAGCAGCTTACTTTCTAAAACTTTTGTTATTTTGTCTGTTTAATGTAATCTTGACTTTCTATTTAATCTTTTGAAAACGCAATTTGCGTCCATCTGGCTCCTTAGAACGCTACAATTATTGTCCCTCTGCTTATTATTACTGTCTTCTAATAAATGAAATACGATCTTTGACAAGAGCCAGAAATTGTGAAGAACTTCAATTAGGGTAGTCGTCTGCTTAAGCTTCTCCAGTTTTGCTTGTTTTTCGAGGAACTAATTACCGCACTGAAGCTATTTGTTTGATGTACAATGTTTTTTTCCTTATTTTTCCGTGTGAAAACAGTAAGTAATGCTTCCGACATAATTATTCTACATATCCCTAGGTAATTTGCAAATGAATATCCTTCCGAGTGCAATTTTATGCTTGGTAAAGTAGCGTGGGGTAAAGTTGTCGGGCGGAAAGCTTTTGAGCTTTATATTATTTTTGAGTTAAACATGATTTTAAAAATGGCTTTTATAAAATGTTTCAATGTCTAAAAAAAGTTCCATAAAGCTCAAGAAGATCATTCATAGAGAATATAATAACGGGTGTTTTTTAAAAGTTGGCTTTGGGTCATAATTATTTTTAAAACAATGGCTTCAAATGGCAAAATAATTACTAAATTTCTTTATTTTTGAATTTAAAATAGTTTTCTCACAAGAATGGATAAATGGCAAGACTCAATTTCAGCTTGTTTTCAAAAATTTTCTGATGCAGTGTTGATATTCAACACTTTTCATCATAATGTAACTCATTGTATTCAACTCTTTCGTAAGACTGGCTCGTGTGATTGTAGAAAGAGTAGTGGTTCCCCTAAAAAGAGAACAGAAAAAGTTATCGCAAATGTAAGGCAAATAATGCAAGAGGCGCCATTTGTCACAAAATTTAAAAAAGATTATGATAAATAAAAAAAAAGTTGGGTATTACTTAACATGTTGAAATAATGCGTATTGTTTCTTGGCTAATTGTTATTAAATTACAAAATCTTACCTTTACGCTTGAGAATGCTAAAGTCATGTATTGTGATATTGCTTTCTGTTGTTTAAATGCCTATTGTTTCTATAATACAATAATAATTAATGCCAAATAATGTAATCACTAAACTCAGAATTTCTTTGGAAAACGTCATTATTTATTTTTGCAACAGATAGGCTTTATCACCAAATAAAAATCTTTATCCAAAAATCTATTTTTTTCTCTTTTTACATAACCGGCAATTTTTAAATAATTATCAACGTTGTATATTACTTGCTATCATTTACGGAGTTGGGATAACCAACTACCGGGTGACGTTTAATGATTTAAAATTATTTTCTTACGTTGGAAAAACATTTGAATTCTTCAGTTGGCAACATCGATACCATGACACACGCAATGTGAGATATGACACAAAAATTCAAAACAATTGCCCAAAATGTGTTGCTGTTCTTTGTGACATAACCTAAGTAAAGACTAGTGACAACTGACAGGTTACACTACCAACTTACTCAGGCTTGCCACATTTTGGTCACCAATGAAAACTTCATTTTATGCAAAACTAGTTTAAAAACACAAATAAAATCGCTGCAACGCTAATAATCATTTAAAATTAATTTTGGTTTTTAGAATTTATTAACAGAATAGAAGCAGCTGAGATAGGAATATTTATTTTTAGCAAATCTGTTAAATGATGAAAAAGAATATCAAGAATCAATAATAAATAATTTAAAAAACGAAGCAAGAAATGATTAAGAAGAAGAAGAAGACTGTACTTACGTAGTAGAAAAAAGCAAGTACAATCATCGACCGTGTGATAATAAAACAAAAATTCGAAAAACAACACTGGATTTGCAAGCCACAGGTAGGTTAATGGTTGTAGCACTATTGAAAACAAGAAAAAAAACAAAAGTAAAATAGATGAAGATCACTAGACGGTAGACAAATTAAAAAAAGTAAAAATAATGTTAATAGAAAGCAAGCATAAGCGTAAATATGAAAAAAGAAAAATAAACTAAGTGATAAAAAATAAAGCCACAAAACACAAGAAAATACCAAACACAATAAGAAAAAACAGCAGACGATAAATATAAAGGAAGTTGAAGAATTGAGAAAATAGATAAAAAATTATAAATTTGAGCAGACAGGAGAAGTAGGATACAACAGAAATAAAAAAATTAGCTTATTTTGTTTTAATTTTTTTAGAGTAAAAAAAGGCAAAAATACTAAAGGGAAGAAAGCACAAAAAAAGGAAAAGACAGGAAAAGAGAAGACAAGCAAAGGGGATTTAACATGTAAATGAAAAAAAAACAGTAAAACTTTGAAACAAGAGAACAAACGAAGAAAAGTTGTAATAAAAAATAAAAGAAAATGATATTGAAGAATTAGAAAAATAGATAACAATTTATAAATTTGAGCAGATAAAAGAAGTAGGATACAACAGAAATAAAAAAATTAGCTAATTTTGTTTTGATTTTCTTAGAGTAAAAAAAAAGGCAAAAATACTAAAGGGAACAAAGCACAAAAAAAGGAAAAAACAGGAAAGGAGAAGAAAAGCAAAGGAGATTTAACATGTAATTAAAAAAAAACAGTAAAACTTTGAAACATCAGAACAAGCAAAGAAAAGTTGTGATAAAAAATAAAAGAAAATGATATTGAAGAATTAGAAAAATAGATAAAAATTTATAAATTTCAGCAGATAAGAGAAGAAGGATACAACAGAAATAAAAAAAATAGCAAATTTTGTTTTAATTTTTTTAGAGTAAAAAAAAGGCAAAAATACTAAAGGGAAGAAAGCACAAAAAAAGGAAAAAACAGGAAAGGAGAAGAAAAGCAAAGGGGATTTAACATGTGAATAAAAAAAAAAGTAAAACTTTGAAACAAGAGAACAAACGAAGAAAAGTTGTAATGAAAAATAAAAGAAAATGATATTGAAGAATTAGAAAAATAGATAAAAATTTATAAATTCGAGCAGATGAGAGAAGAAGGATACAACAGAAATAAAAAAAATAGCTGATTTTGTTTTGATTTTTTTAGAGTAAAAAAAAGACAAAAATTCAAATAGGAAGAAAGCACAATAAAGAGAAAGCCGAAAAAGAGGAGGAATGCAAAGGATATTTAACATGTAAATAAACAAAAACAGTAAAACTTCGAAGCAAGAGGAAATACAAAAAAAAGTTGTAATAAAAAATAAAAGAGGATAGATAATAATGTAAAGACATTGAAGAAATAAAAATTTTTATCAGTTGGTTTAGATTAAAAAAAAGACAAAAGTACAAAACGGAAGTGAACAGAAAAGCGAAAAAACAGCAAAAAATGAAGAGGCAAACAAAGAGGAATTAAGATGTAAGTAAAAAAAACAGTAGAACTTTGAAATAAAAGGAAGAAATTAAGAAAAGTTGTAACAAGAAACAAAAGAGGATAATAATGTGAAGACATTGAAGAATTAAAAAAATAGATAAAAATTTAGAAAAAATGTTAAAAATTGAAAAAACCAGAGAAAGTTGTGACATAAAATAAAGGAGGATTGAAGAATTAAAAATTTGAGCTGATAAAAAAAATAGAATTTATCATTGTTTTTATCAAATTGCTCCGAGTAAAAAAACCAGAAAAAAACCAAAGTCAATTGATGAAGATAACTACATGGTAGAAATCATAAAAAATGTAACAAAAATTTTGCAAAAAAATTAAGAAAAGTGTTAACAGAAAGCAAGTATAGGCGTAAACATGAAAAAAGAAAAATAAACAATGGGAAAAAGAATAATACGACAAAACAAAAGAGAAGATGAAAAGAAAATACCAAACGCAATAAGAGAAAACAGCAGACGATAAATATAACGGAAGTTGAAGAATTAAAAAACTAGATATAAAATTAAATCAGAGCAGATAGGAGACATCCTACTTCTCCAACAGAAACAAAAATGTCAGCAAATTTGGCCACAAAAAATAAAAAATAAAAAAAATTAGTAAAACTTTGAACCAAGACAACAAACTAAGAAAAGTTGTGAAAAAAATAAAAGAGAATGATAATGTGAAGGCATTAAAGAATTAAAAAAATAGATAAAAATTTTAGAAAAGTATGGTACAGAAAAAATTAAAATGTGAGCAATTTTGTTATCACTTTGCTCAAATTAAAAAAAGAACAAACCGGAAGAGAACAGTAAAACCTTGAAACAAAAGAAAAAACTGAGAAAAATTTTAACAAAAAATAAAAGAAGATGATAATGTGAAGACATCAAAGAATTAAAAAAATTGTTAAACATTGAAAAAAGTGAAGAAACCAGCGAAAATTTGGATATAAAATAAAGAAGGATGATAATGTGAAAACATTGAAGAATTAAAAATTATAAATTCAAGCTGATAAAAAAAGTAGAATACAACAAAAACAAAAATATGAGCAAAGATTTCATCATATTGCTCAGAGTAAAAAAAAACAAAAATACAAACCGAATGAGAGCAGAAAAGCAAAAAAAGAAGCGAAAATCAAAGAAAAATTAACATGCTGGTAAAAAAAACAGTAAAGCATTGAAACAAAAGAAGAAACTAAGAAACGTGGAAAATAAAAAATAAAGAAAGATTACAATGTGAAGACATTGAAAAATGAGAAAAATAAAAAAAAATAGGGGATTTAATATGTAAATAAAAAAAAACCGTAAAACTTTGAAACAAGACAACAAACTAAGAAAAGTTGTGATAAAAAATAAAAGAGAATGATAATGTGAAGACATTGAAGAATTAAAAAAATAGACAAAAATTTAAGAAAAGTATGGTACAGAAGAAATAAAAATGTGAACAATTTTTTTATCAATTTGCTCAAATTAAAAAAAAGACAAACCGGAAGAGAACAGTAAAACCTTGAAACAAAAGAAAAAACTGAGAAAAATTTTAACAAAAAATAATAGAAGAGGATAATGTGAAGGCATCAAAGAATTAAAAAAATTGTTAAACATTGAAAAAAGTGAAGAAAATTTGGATATAAAATAAAGAAGGATGATAATGTGAAAACATTGAAGAATTAAAAATTATAAATTCAAGCTGATAAAAAAAGTAGAATACAACAAAAACAAAAATATGAGCAAAGATTTCATCATATTGCTCAGAGTAAAAAAAAACAAAAATACAAACCGAATGAGAGCAGAAAAGCAAAAAAAGAAGCGAAAATCAAAGAAAAATTAACATGCTGGTAAAAAAAACAGTAAAGCATTGAAACAAAAGAAGAAACTAAGAAAAGTGGTAAAAAAAATAAAGAAAGATTACAATTTGAAGACATTGAAAAATGAGAAAAATAAAAAAAAATAGGGGATTTAATATGTAAATAAAAAAAAACAGTAAAACTTTGAAACAAGACAATAAACTAAGAAAAGTTGTGATAAAAAATAAAAGAGAATGATAATGTGAAGACATTGAAGAATTAAAAAAATAGACAAAAATTTAAGAAAAGTATGGTACAGAAGAAATGAAAATTTGCTCAAATTAAAAAAAAGACAAACCGGAAGAGAACAGTAAAACCTTGAAACAAAAGAAAAACCTAAGAGAAATTGTAACAAAAAATAAAAGAAGATGATAATGTGAAAACATTGAAGAATTAGATTTATTAATTCGAGCTTATAAAAAAAGTAGAATACAACAAAAACAAAAATGTAAGCAAAAATTTTATCATACTGCTCAGAGTAAATAGAAACAAAAATACAAACAGGAAGAGAGCAGAAAAGCAAAAAAAGAAGCGGAAGACAAAGAAAAATTAACATGCTAGTAAAAAAAACAGTAAAGCATTCAAACAAAAGAAGAGACTAAGAAAAGTGGAGAATAAAAAATAAAGAAAGCTTACAATGTGAAGACATTGGAAAATGAGAAAAATTAAAAAAAATAAAAAAGTAGAATAGAATAGAAATAAAAATGTGAACAAAGCTTCTATTAATTAGCTCAGAGTAAGAAAAAGACTAAAGTATAAACGGGAAGATAGTAGAGAAGCGGGAAAAAACAGGAAAAGAGGAGGAAAACAGACATGTTGGTAGAAAGAACAGTAAAACATTGAAACAAAAATAGAAAACAGAAAAGATTATAATAATGGAGAACGATAATGTGAAAACATTGCAGAAGTTTAAAGATAGATGAAAAATTTTAAATTTGAGCGCAAATCCGAAAAGTAAGACAATGGAAATAAAAAAGTAAGCAAAATTTTTTATGAATTCGCCCAAAGTAAAAAAAACACAAACCTAGAAACGGGAAGAAAGCAGAAAAGCGGGAAAATAGCAGAAAAAGAAGAGGAAAACAAAAAAAAATTAACGTGTAAGTAAAAGAACAGTAAAATCTTGAAACAAGTAAAAAAAATTCCGGAAAAATAATAAAACAAATGGAGAATGGTAATGTGAAGACATTGAAGAATTAAAACAATCGAGACAAAATTAAAAATTTGAGCAAATGAGAGACATAGAAATCAAAATGTCAGCAAATTTTTTGCCAATTTGCTCAGAATAAAAAAAAAGCAAAATTACAAACAGAAAGAAAGAAGAAAAAATCACAAAAAAAGAGAAAATGTGAGAAACAGTAAAACTTAGAAACAAGAGAAGAAGCCAGAAAAAGTTGTAATACAAAATAAACGAAGATGATGATAATATTGAAGAATTCGAAAAAAATATAAAAAATTACAAATTTGAGCAGTTGAGAGAAATAAAAAAGTGAGCACGTTTTTTATCAACTTGCTCAGAGTGAGAAAAACACAAAAGCCAGAAGAAAGCAGGAAAGCACAAAGAAATTAAAATGTAAATAAAAAGAACAGTAAAACATTGAAGCCAGCGAAGAAACAAAGAAAAGTTGTAATAAAAAATAAAACAAAATGATAATGTGAGATTTCCAAAAAGTGCAGAAAAAGTAATTTTTTTTTTAAAAATGGCTTTTCAACAACGAGAGAGAATTAGATGCTTTGCTGTACCTGATCTTTTCTCGTCTTTGGTAGATGACTTAACTAAACTTTTGGGCGGTTTTGATCTAGATCCCTGACTTGGGCCAAATTTTTGGGTTTGCACCTGTAGAGAAAAAATTTATTCCATTAAATAGACAAAATATAGAAGAAATTTGTTAGAATATACCAAAACTCTTCATGATTGATTGTCAACAAGTGAAGACATATTTGTTTTCCAGGCCGCCTGAAGCTTCTTCCAACATTCTCCAAGTTTGCAAAGCAAGAAAAAGTCTGAAAATGTAAGAATCATATTGTGCCTAAAGTTTACATTCTGGGAAAATAACTTTAAGCTTATAGATTTCAGGAGCTACCAATCTTGAGTATCCATCTTCTCTTGTTTCAAATGTTTACCGAAACGAAAACAGAGAGATAAAACGAAAACGGCTTTAAATGGGTCGTTCATGACTTTTTCTTGCTTGTCGTCCTACATTTTCTCCTTCGTACATTCAATTTAAGGTGATTTAAGCATGAAGGCCCCAGCATCTTAATAATGGCAGAGTTATGACCACTTTGAGGAAGATTGACGATAAAGTTTGTGTTGTCGCACTTATTCGGTAATTTTTCCCATCTTGGAGCAAACAACGTTTGAGGAAAATTATTTGCAAAGGGAAAATCAATGTTCACAAGAAAAATGTTATATTTAGTACTTATTACATTTCTGAGTCAAGAAGCTTTCGTAATGGACTTCCAGAAACTAACATGAGAGTCTAAAGTTGAATCAACATCTCTATTTACTAAAAAAAAGCAAAGCTTTCTAATATACTGAAGTGACTTTTAAGCTTTTTCCACTGGTTTTTCCATAAAAAAAATAACAAACTTCAAATGTCACTTCTGATGTTAAGCTTGAAGGGAATCAGTTTCCGTTGATCTTATGCGCCTTATTACTTTTATTCTTTGTCAGAAGCAAAATCTTCAAATCTTTTAAAAATATTTCTAACCTTATTTATTAGCTGCTGAGATTCACGAGCTTGGAGAATAATTTAATTTTGTAGCATCTGTATTGGCGGGAAATTTGCAGAAAATGAATTTAGAGAGTTTAATCTATATTTTTTATTAAAGTGTTGGGAAACTTTCTGAGATGAAAATGTTTGCTTTATAAATAAGCTTATTTTGATTTAAATAAACGAAACAAAAATTCTTTTTTTAAGAACCATTTTTTTATTCAACAACCTCAAGAGACAGTTGCTGTTTTCTGACAATTACTAATAATCTGTAGTAAACTGTCTATGAAAATATTCTTAGACATAAGAAGAGCCTGATGAGGCATAGTCTCTTAATTTTGCAAAAGAATGGCTTAAAACTTTTGGAGTTTTAGTGTGATTCCAGATGCGCTCGATTGGATTGAGATCTGGACTGCGAGAAGGCTAATCTATTTCCTTATTCTTGTGTCATTGACAAAGTTTTGCCTTACTCTAGGTATTTTCCTACTACAGAATTAAGTGTTGTGACACATATTTTGTAGAAATTGTACGACATGAAGTTCTATGTTGGTCAAAGAATCTCTCACAAAGTTGTACAAGTTTTAAACCACTCTTGACGAGCTTGATTGCATTGAGATCTGGACTGCGATAGAGCCAATTCTTTACCTCATTTATTAGCCGCAATCACTTAGCCGCAATAATAATCAGTTTGTACTTCAATTAGCCGCAATAATAATCAGTTTGTACTCCAATTAGCCGCAGTCATCATTGTTGTCGACAATGATGACAGTTGTTCTAGAAATCAACAATATATTTCTAGAATATTTACCGCCTGATCCTGTTACTACATAAACAAGAAAAAATTTTAAATAAATTAATATCGTTTTGAAGTTTTAAATTACTAATTTTTGCTATGGTTTCTCATAAAACGTCAACTTTATCGTGTGTTTGGTCTGAAAGTTTGTCTTTTTCGATAATTTTAAACGTTTAACAAACACGTACTTCAAACCTCTCTGCATAAAATTGATTCGAAATAAATTTTAAAGTTAAACGTTAAATGCGGCAAAGAAACTCTTAAACTTTATACAGCTCAGCTTGCGACTTCTCGCATTTTTCAAGTTTCTTCATCACTTTGGAGACAATTCTCCAATTCCAAAAGAACTTCCTACGGCGGATATCGTTTTTGTTTTGTAAAACCATTTTTTACGTATTATAAGTTCCGAACAGAAAAAAAATTAAATAAAAAACGTATTAAACCAAAAAACAGCAAAATTTTGCAAAGCTTTATTTAAAATATTTTTAGCCGTTTAAAATACTGCACTTCTATTAGCCGCAGTTATTCTATACTCTTATTAGCCGTAATTATGCTGTATTTCCTTTAACTGCAACCATTGATTGAAAGCAGTAGCAAAAAAACAAATGATTACTAGAGAATACTTAAATAAAATAATACAGTAAACCAGAGGCAAAATAAAAAATACTCAAAACAATTTCTCTATTATTATTACTGACCAAGGCTTTCTTAGTATCTAATACACTTTTCAGTCGTTTTAAAAGCTTAATCATTAGCCGCAAATATGCTATACTTCTATTCGCCGCAACATGCTATACTCCTATTAGCCGCAAATATTTTGTACTTCAATCAGCCGCAATTATTATCAATAACCAACAATTTCAAAAATTCTTAACGTTTTTACATAACGTTAGAAACAATTTTATGAATATATTAGCCGCAAACATGCTATACTCCTATTATCCGCAACATGCTATACTCCTATTAGCCGCAATCATTTTGTACTTCAATTAGCCGCAATTATTTCTACATAACGTTAGAAACAATTTTTCGATTGTAGGACATTTTTCTACGATGAATAAAACTTCTTTTTTTGCAAGCAATTTTTTAGATGTGAGTCCAAGACAAAAAAAAATTAAATTATAAAATGTGAAAAGAATGTTAATTTTTATCAAACCAATTTTTTAAAAATCTATACTTATATTAACCGCAATCAGTTTATACTCTTATTAACCCTAATCATTCTGTATCCCCATTAACTGTTGGCAACAAGAAAAAAAATTCCTTAAATACATAAATATAATAATTTTGAATCAAAATAAAATTATTCTATTATTATTATTATGTTCAACCCTTCCTGTCTTCGAAGCACAGCAATATTGCTGGATTCAATAATTATTACTGTATTTGACAAATAATGATAATGACAATACTATTTTTACAATAATATGGAAATTCTAGAAAAACAAGCATACAATTTTCAATTAGTTCAAAAACTTAGATATAAATTAGAAGCAAAATTCACGAATTGGGTTTCAAGCCAAACAGAAAATATGGCAATATTGTCAAGTAACTGATACTGTTTTTAGCCGTTTGAAAACGCTGTACTCCTATTAGCCGCAATTTTATACTCCAATTAGCCGCAATTATCTTGAACTCTAATTAACCGCAATTGTCAATTATGGTCAACAAAATTAATTTTTAATCAAATTTATTTTTTGATTCACAAACTTATAACATAAAGAGATTTCCATTTTCTAACTTTTGCTACAATTCCTTATAAAGCAAAAACTTCATCGTCGGTTTTATATCTGAAAGTTTGTCTTAATCCATAATTTTAAACGTTTTACACTTACTTCAAACCCTTCTAAACAAACTTAATTCAAAACAATTTTAGGAAAAAACTTTTTGGAAAAAAAACTCATTAAACTTCATACAATTCAGCTTGCGACTTTTCGCATTTTTAAAGTTTCTAAGTCACATTGGAAACAATGATTTGATTCCAAAACAATTTTGGTCGATAAAAATAGCTTTTTTTAAGAATTTTAAACAGAAAGAAAAATTAAAAATTTATCAAAAATGTAGTCATGGATTATCAAAATAACAAAAAAAAAGATCAAAGGTTATTAAAAATTTGTGTCTCTAGTAGTCGCATAATTAAGCTATACTCTAATCAGCCGCAATCAAATTTTGAGACAATTGGCCAGCTAAAAACCAATAAATTTTAGAAAAAAAAGTCAATCAAAATAAGAACCTATTTAGTAAAAAAATCTTATATTATTATTTGAAACAAGCTCTGAATAGAGCTTTTTTAGCCGTTTAAAGAAGTTGTACTTTTATAAGTCGCAACCATTTTATGCCCCTATCAGCCGCAATTGTTCTGTACTTCAATTAGCCGCAATTATCAAGTGCCAACACAAAGATGATTTTTTATTAAATGTATTCATATCTAAAATTATAAACATAATATACAAAGAAAACATTCTGGTAAGAGATATTAATTTTATATTTTAAATTTCAAATTTTTGCTATGGTTTATTATCAAAAATGAGCTTTATCTAGAAGTTGACTTAATTCTAAACGTACTCCTATTAGCCGCAACCATCGTATACTCCTATTAGCCGCAATTATTCTGTACCTTAATTAGCCGCCATTATAAAGTGCTAGCCTAAAGATGTTTTTTAATTAAATGTATTTTTAGGATTAGCCACTAAATAAGTAAAGAAAATTTAAAAAGTATCGATTTTATATTTTAATTAACCGTTCTACAATTACTTTGAATTTCCTTGTAGAAAATCAGATTAAAACAATTCGAAAGACAAATCTTCTAAAAGAAATTCATTGGCTTCATAAAACTCAGTCTGCGACTTTTTGCATTTTTAAAGATTTTACATTACACTGAAAGCAATGCTTTAATTCCAGAACAACTTCATCTACTAAATATAGCTTTTTTTTACACAATTTCTAGAATTTTAAACTGAAAAAAATTGAGTAAAAATGTTAGTCAATGGCAATACAAACAATAAAATATTTTGCATCAATATTTATAAAAAATTAGCCGCAATCTTTGTATACTCTTATTAGGCATAATTAAGTTGTACTCCATCAGCCGCAAATCATCTTTTGAGAGAAGTGGCTTGCAAAATCAATAAATCTTAGATAAGAAAAATCAAATATGAAAACAGAAAAACTTGAATTTAAACTAAAAAAAATATATAAAAAAATTATTTTATTATCATTGAAAAAATGCTTTATTCAGGGTCTCTCATACTTTTATTAACCGTTTAAAAAAGCTGTACTCCTATTAGCCGCAACTATTCTATACCCCTATTAGCCGCAATTGTTCTGTACTTCAATTAGCCGCAATTATTAAGCGCCAACTAAAAGATATTTTTCATTGAATGTATTTCAAGGATTAGCAGTTTAATAAATCAAAACATTTTTTAAGAAAACTATCAATTACATATTTTAAATTTCAAGTTTTTGCTATGGTTTATTATAAAAGAAAACTTTATCGTGCACTTTGTCTAAAAGTTGATTCAATTTCAAACGTACTCCTATTAGCCGCAACCATTCTAAACCCCTATTAGCCGCAATTATTTTGTACCTCAATTAGCCGCAATTATCAAATGTCAACACAAAGATGATTTTTATTGAATATATTTATAGGATTAGCAACTTAATAAACTAAAAACACTTTTTGATAAAAAATTCAAACTTTAGTTATGGTATATGATAGAAAGTGAATTTTATCGTTTGCTTTGTCTAAAAGTTTGTTCAATTCCATAATTTTAAACGTTCTACACTTATGTACAAAATCGATTCAAAACAATTCTAAAGAAAAAACTTTACATACGGAAAAGAAACTCATTAAACTTCACACAGCCTGCGACTTTTCGCATTTTTAAACTTTCTACATCACATTGGGGACAATCCTTCGATTTCAGAACAATTTTCTTGGATGGATATAGCCTGCCTTTTTTGTAAAGCGATTTTTTACGTGACGTATCTATGGCAATATGTTATCTCCAGTTATCTATAAAATCAGAAGCTAACATATTGAGCCGCAACTAAATCAAGATTACATATATGGCTGAAAGATATTCCTCCTATCTTTCTATGTCAAAAGGTTGATAAAAGTCAGCGATAAGTTAGGTTTTAAGTGAATTGAAATCTCCTTTTTTGTAAATTGCAGTTTGTGTTTTATAGACGTTAAGTAATTCCGCTTTTCCTGGAACACAGCTGCAATTGCAGTCTCAAATTGGATCTGAGACTGCAGATTGCGATAAGTGCAATAAAATGGTTCTTTGGTTTTTTTTAATTGTTTTTTTCGCCTACAAATTAATGATCAAATCAACTCGTTATTATATCGAAAGTAGCTTATAGTTTGGCTAAACATTTTGTACGAATATGGTTTTATTGCTAATATGGTTTTATTGCTACTTAACCTTTACTAATCTTTATGAGGGTTTACCGCAGGGTTTCTTGAAGCTACTATGCTAAGGCTGTATTCAGGTTTAACAATAGGTCGTATTATTAAACTAGTTTTGGCAACATTTAGCTTTGCTATAGCAGCTTTGTCAACAATAATAATGACTGCGGCTATTTGGAGTACAAACTGATTATTAACTAATTGCGGCTAAAAGGGGTATAGAATGATTGCGGCTAATAGGAGTATAGAGCGATTGCGGCTAGTAGGGGTATAGAATGATTGAGGCTAATATTTTTGTTTATTCATATACTGCTTAAAACAGCTGATATGAGGATATGATAGTACCGGCTAATATTGAAGAAACCGATTTTTTTAAACTGCTAAAAAATATTAGACTTTTTTATGAGATTTCGTTCAATAATAAAAAGTATACATTTTAAAATTTTTTCTCAATGACTTGTCGCTGCTTTTTGGCCATTTAGTTTTTATATACAATTTTAGTTTGTTTATTTTAATAAACACATATTGCTTTTTCAACTCATTATTTCATGTTTTGTTCACTTTTTTTATATATATGTCACTTTTTTGTCTTTTGTCTTTTGTTTTTATTACATTGATTATTTCTTTCTTGTAAACAGTGTTTAAACATCAAATCTGCATAGTATTTTATTATTATTTTTAATTTATTTTGTGTTGCTAGAGATTTTTCGTATTTTTCTCTCTCTTTCTCTTGCAGATTTTTTTTTTAGTTTTTATGTAGACTTGTTTTTCTTTTACCACTTTTTTTATTTGAAAGTTTTAAATATTGTGAGTTATCTCTAAAATATTCTATTCTAACACAATTATAAGCTGTTTATTAATTTATAAAGTAGATATGCAATTTTTTGTAGTATTTGTTTTTTTTTAATGTTTCACTACTTGATAAGTTGGTAGTTTTGGAAATATATTCGGTAATAATTTGTTTTTGTGAAATCAATTAGTGATGACGGCTAATATGATCTTTAAAAATGCAAAAAGTCGCAAGCTGAGCTTTATGAAGCCAATGAATTTCTTTTGGAAAGTTTTTCTTTCAAATTGTTTTAATCTGATTTTCTACAAAGAAATGCGAAGTAATTGTTGAACGGTTATTTAAAATATTAAAATTTAAAATATAAAATAGATATTTTTTATCAAAAACTTCTCTCTACTTATTTAGTGGCTAATCCTAAAAAAACATTTAATAAATAAACATCTTTAGGCTAGCACTTAATAATGGCGGCTAATTGAGGTACAGAATAATTGCGGCTAATAGGAGTATACGATGACTGCGGCTAATACGAGTTTAGAATTAAGTCAACTTTTAGACAAAGTGCACGATAAAGTTCATTTTTTATAATAAACCATAGCAAAAATTTTGAAATTTAAAATATAAAATTGATGTCTTTTACCAGAAAGTTTTCTTTGTATATTACGTTTATAATCCTAGAAATGAATACGTTTAATAAAAAATTATCTTTGTGTTAGCTCTTGATAATTGCGGCTAATCGAAGTACAGAACAATTGCGGCTAATAGGGAAATATAATGATTGCGGCTAAAATTGTAAACTAAGTAAAGTAAAACAAAGTAAGTAAGAAAAGTCAAGTAAGTAAAAAAAAGTTTTACTTGCTAAGTTGGTAGTTCCGGAAATATATTCTATAATAATTCATTTTTGTGGGATCAATTAGTGATTGCGGCTAAGATGGTGGTGCCGAACAATTGCGGCTGATAGCGGTATAAAATGATTGCGGCTAATATTGGTACAAATTTTTAAAACTGTCAAGAATAGTATCATCAACTGTCAAGTATGTCAATAGAATAGATATTTAAAACCGTTTTTTCGAAACAATTTTAATGCAACAATTTAATAATTTTTTTCTATTTTTAGACATTTTAAAAGAGTAAAGAGGAAGCAAGAAGATGACATAATGTGACATTTTACAAACGATTTTTTTGTATATTGTTTTTTTTTTAATTATTTTTAATGATTTTTTACTGTTTATATTTTCATATATACTGGCTACTGTTTATTGCCTACTTTTCATACTTCAACAGATATTTAGTAATTGAAAAGTTCATATTCTAAGAAAAATGTTTTGGTTTTGTTTTTACTTTTAGCCAAAAACCGAAAAGATTTACTTACTAAGTTGGTAGCTTTGAAAATTATGTTCTATATCAATTTATCTTTGTGGGATCAATTAGTGATGGCGGCTAATATGGTGATACAGAACAATTGCGGCTAATAGGAGTATAAAATGATTGCGGCTAATATTTTTTTGACGCTTTCGCTGAGTTTTTTAAAACATTTTTTAATAATCGATATTATTCTGGTTTTTGGGCTTATTTGCTGACCAATAAACATTTTCAATAAACAAAAGTATTTTAATTTTTGAGTCTACTTTAAATCTGTTCACTGATAGTGAGAGTTGGGGGAGCTGAAATTCTCTTAATCCTTTGTTAATCTTTTGTATTCTGTGAAGCTCTTAATTCGTGACGCATGTTTAAGGTTAATTAAATCCGTAGCTACTTAAATTAGATGGCCGAAATACTGGCTAGACAAAGGAAAGAAATTACCATGAAATTATTATTCTTTTGTTATTTGAAGAAGGGTTCGGTATCCATTTGCATTTGCGGCGATTTACCCAACTCTTGTCTTTCGTACACCCCATCATCTTACCGGGGGTTGAATATTACTTTCCTTAGTTTTATTATAAGGGAGAGTTAAGAGCGCAATTTTGGGGCTATTTGTTTTTGCGCTAAAAGTAAAAAGAGCGATTTTGTACAATGTTTCTTTGGGAGTTGCGTTCTTTGTGGAGTATCGACTGCTACAAAGGTGCTTTTACGTTGAGATACTCAAAAACAGCTTAAAGAAAGTAAGGATAATTATAAGATGTTTTATATAAAAAAGAATAAGAAAAAGTGTTTATGAAATTTTGAACATAAAGTGAGTACGTGTACAACATAATTTTCCACCACTCAAACTTCAAAAAGTTGTGTTTTGGTCGTAAAAGCTGCATAAGTCGTAAAATATTTTATATTCTGTAAAAATTTGCACGTCAAAAACCCAGGAAATTGAGACGATTTTTCTTTTTTCTTTAACAGAAATCTGAAAATTCAAATATTGAGCTTAGCTTACTGTAACGGAAAAGTTCTAAAAGGCAGGAAAAATTTACAAAATGGCGTTGGTTTCATACATTTAATTGAGACTTCAATGAACAAATAGTCCCCAAAAGCAATTTGTCACACGAAACTCAAAGTTGCATTTCTAAAATGGCAATGTATGCTATATTTGTCTTGCGTTCATACTGCCTTGTGAATGTTATGTGACATGAATTACCCTCTGGTGACAACCTCCACTTCACTGTTGCTTTTCTGATGATTCTCTTCTGAAAGATGATTCAATTGCTGCTGCATTAGTGCGTTTGGGTAAGCAGGATGCCCCTGGCGTATTTTTTTGAAATTATCTCCTATCCTAATATTCGAAAAATAATGGATTTTATTAACATCATAATTATTATAGCCAAAAAATTCTTAAAAATGTTTTAAATCCGAAAGCCAACATGAAAGATGAGTGAAAAACAATAAATGATTAACAATAGTATATTACACTACAAGGGCAGAAAGTTGAGATCCCTACACTCGGCTCCGCCTCGGGCATTATGGCGCGCAGTTCAGGGCTCTCAAATTTCTGCCCGTGTAGTGTATACTAGTTTTCTTGCTACTCCAGTCGAACGTACGTGGTTTCGGCGGCGATTCCACGGCAGAAAGTGCAGCTCTACCAGTGCATGAAAGATACACTTTCTGCCGTGGAATTTGGAATGTGGAATTGCAGCCGAAACCACGTACTTTCGACTGGAGTAGCAAGAAAAATCTAGTACAAACCAATAAGACGAATTGTTTCAATATCCTAAACAAGCTATAGCTATCTCCTTTGACGGTTTACGTGAAAAACAATTATATTTTTTTCTGCATTTTAAAATGTCAACCTGATGTTTGCATGCTTTCTAGTTGAGTTTAAATTAAAACTACCACTTATTTAACCGCTTTTACATCTTCAAACCGTAACACAATTTTATTCAATGTTATCTAAGTTTATTTTGTTTGTATTGAATTCAATTTTTGTTAGCTCTGCTGTTGCGTTTTCTCTTAATTTGTATGTTGGTATTGTTGTTTTCTGTAGTCGCTTGAAATAAATTGAACCTGAGGTTTCACGTAAACAGGTGAAAATAGCAATATATTGTCCGAAACATATATTAAGACGCTGGTAAACCTACCGCATTCTTTGGTTCACTCGGTTTGGTTTTGCGTCATCTCGCTCGCGACACCGAGCGACTGAGCTTGGATACTTCAGTCGCTCAGTTATTATCGACCAATTGTCACAATATAGCTTCATTAATCTAAAATATCCACAAAAATCATAATCACTAATTATTTGGCTACGTTCTGATTACATTTGCATACAGAAAAGCACATTTAATACAATGGATATTAAGTCTGTTGTCCGTGTTTACTATAAACCAATTTCGGCTGCATTTCCAGCCACAGTCAACAAGGAAACGCCAAAGTAAGTTTTCAAGTAACTTTAATAAAAACTTTTAAAATGCTATAAAACCCACAAAACAATCATAAAGCATTTTCTACGTCGTAAATATCTCCAGATCGAAAAAATACATAAAAATGTGACAGTAAAATATGTTTATTCATTCTTACTTTTATTTTGACAAAAATCTAAAAATACAAATGGTGTTTTCACGACAAAAATAAATTTAAATTTCAAATAAAGTTTACAATCAGACGCAGCGTAGTGTGGGATATTGCTGGATTTAAATTTAAATTTAAATTCAAAAAACAGATAACAAACGCTTTTTTTTTGGTATTTGTAGTAAAAAAACGTACTTTTTATGTGCCGAGGACCTTTAAAATCTAATTTACTATTCTAATTTCTAAAGTGGTTAATTATTAACCAAGAGTGATAATGAGACCACTTTTAGTACTTGCCCGTGGTCAGTAATGAAAGTTTTGACATTTTTGGTCTTATGAATTGTTTAAAATAAAATTGGTTTTCCATATTTATTACTTAGATGAATTTTCTTTTAGAAATAGAGACAAATAAGATTATTTGAGTTAAAATTCTTAGAAAGTTTAAATTGCGCGCCAGTTAACAGCTACACACGTAATAATAATATCATTTATCATTTATCATTTATCATTTATCATTTATCATTTATCATTTATCATTTATCATTTATCATTTATCATTTATCATTTATCATTTATCATTTATCATTTATCATTTATCATTTATCATTTATCATTTATCATTTATCATTTATCATTTATCATTTATCATTTATCATTTATCATTTATCATTTATCATTTATCATTTATCATTTATCATTTATCATTTATCATTTATCATTTATCATTTATCATTTATCATTTATCATTTATCATTTATCATTTATCATTTATCATTTATCATTTATCATTTATCATTTATCATTTATCATTTATCATTTATCATTTATCATTTATCATTTATCATTTATCATTTATCATTTATCATTTATCATTTATCATTTATTATTTATCATTTATCATTTATCATTTATCATTTATCATTCATCATTTATTATTTATCATTAATCATTTTTTATTTCATTTCCGTAGATTTAAACATGCTTTGTTTTAATTGGAACCCTTCAGCGAGTTGCATTTGAATAAATTTGCAGAGACAACTTTTGGCGTATATTTACCCAAATGTCTGCTACTTCCGTAATATAGAAAAACGAGCGACATCTATTAGAAGTTACCGGGCATAAGAATTTGTTTATGAAAAACAGAATTTATACATTATTAATGTATATAGGTCACTCTAAATGACAGATATCAATTTTAATAGATACAAATTCAAATAGTGGTATATCGCTGATTGGATAACCAAGTTATCACGTTAGCGCCTTTTGTCTCAGATCTGCCAGGCGTCCTGTGAAGGCTCACTTTTTTTTTTTACTTGGATTTTTATCAAAAATTTTTAATAAACATAGTTTTTATATGATCCTTTTTTATTTTATTTTTATTTTTTAATACTGAATGAAGACACAGCCGGTCCTATTGTTTTTTTTTTGTTGTATTTATTTAGATTATTTGTTGTTTTCTTAAATTTTGCTTTAGTTGTATAAACAAAATAAAAATGAATGATAGCCAATCAATTCAAGTGGTTTTTTTATTGGACTTTTTTGGTCAATATTTTCTAATTTATCCAAATAAACTTGATTTTTAATTACATTTAAAAGTCTTATGTAAAATACCAAACACATATTTTTATTTGGATTTTTAGTGAAAGTTTTGACAAAAAATGATTTTTATGACTTTTTTAATTTTTTTTCATATTTTCTACTACTGAATGAAAACACACAGTTTGTTCCATGTTTTTATTTTTGTTTATTTACTCTCTTTTTGTGTTTTTATAAGTTTTTTTTTTAGTTTACCAGCAGATTTAATATTGTAGTAGTTTTTCTATTATTTTTTTTTAATATTTTATTATTTATCGAACAAACTTGATTTATGAAAATGATTTAAAATTATTACAATCTTGTATTTGAGCAAAAAATGCTTCTGTTCTACTTAGTGTTTTTTTTTAAGTTTTATTTTTTTTATCTATTGCATTTGTTTTTTATTTTTACTTATTATGTGTTGTCTTTATCTATTTGTATTGTTATGCTATACTTTCTTACATGTATTTCATTGTTTTATTTTATTTTTTCTACATTTTATATACTGTTTGCCATTCCTTCATTCAACATGGGTTTTCTCCTTTTTTCTCTGCTTTGGTATTTTATTTGTTATTGTCTTTTTATACTTTTAATTAATTTTTTTTTGCATTTATCATCTCTGTCTCTCAACTCACATTTCTCTTTCTTTCAACTTTCTGTTTTTTCTCATTATTTTTTCTAAAATATTTTAGCTAATTTCTCCATACGTTTTGTTGCAAGTGGTTTTTCTAATCGTTGTTTTCTTTTCTTGCTTAATTATGTTTTTTCTATCTTTTCTATTCTTGATAATTTTTTTTGTTTCTTGTTTATTTCTTTATAGTTTTTTTGCAGTCTCTTATTTGTAGTAATTTTTTTTAATTTTATAAAAAGATTAGAATGAACGACGGCCAATCAAACAGCAAATTTAAGATTGTTGTTGTTTTGTTATTAGATTTTTTTGTTTAATATTTTTTCTATTATCTAATCAAACTGGATCTATAATGCAATGATTTTCTTCTACTCGCGTTTTTCTTTTTTATATTCTCTATCTATTGCATTTGTCTTTTTATGTGTTATCTATGTCTATTTATTCTGTGGTACTATAATTTCTTATTGTTTTATTTTCTTTATTCAAAATCTGATTTCTTTTTCTTTCTGTTTTGATGCTGTATTTGTTATTATTTTTTGCTTGATTTTTTTTAAATCTTTGTCTGTTGAAACTACCATCTCTGTTTCTCAACTCACATTTCTCTTTCTTTTAATCTCTTCCGTTTCATGCTCAATTTTGTTTTTTCCTTTTTGTTTGTTTATTCTTCTACCTTTATTCTTAACATGTTCGCAGTAACCCACATTGTAGTCTCCATAATTTAACGGTTTTTTTTTTCTATTTTTTTTTCTTTACTATTTGTGTTCTTATTTTCTTTCCTTCTTCGATTATATTTGTGCGGTTTTGTCCCATTTTTTCATTTTATTACATCTTCTATTGCTTTTTTTTTCTCCCACATATTCTACACTTTCTATATATTGCTAAGTTGATCTTTAGCAATTTTTCTGAAGAATCTAATTAGGTTGCTAAGTTCTTTTTTTTTCCGTAGGTTGCAAGTTTGTTATGATTAGGTTTGATAGACTTTCGGTTCTATCTTTAATAATATCCGCTAAAGGCATTATATAATCACTCCCGCTAAAAGCATTCTTGTTTTTCTTCAAAAACTCAATTAAAATTTCGTTGTAAAATAAATTTAAAAGTAAACTAACTTCCCCAATAAATCTTTTTGCTTCAATTACCAACGCAAACGTTGAAAACCATAACAAACCATCGACATTGAACCACCCGGATTCGTTCCAATAAAATTTTTATTTACCATTAACTGTTTACAATCAGCTATAAATAGAGTTTCGCCAGAATTTATTTCATTTGGAAGTATTCACCGGAATGGCTTGCTATTTTAGAAACTTGGAGTTTTGCATGTGTTTCTCGATTTCATGTTAAATTTAACTTTCCTCGGTTAACGGGACGGATCTTGCCTAAAATGATGGCGATTTAATCCCTCAGGAGAGTTCCATTTACTGGAAGAACACATCTTCTGGACTTCTGGAGCATTGTGTCCAGGCAAAGATTGGTAAATGGGGTACATATTTCTAATAGCTTTGGCTCTGATTCAATCCAATAAAGCGTGCTTTGCATTCAAGGAACAGCTTTGAATTCCTTAAAAGACGATAGATGGATTTGTTAGTGACTTTAGAAGCCAGGCTTGCCAACCTCGATTTACTAGGTGTTACTAGAATTGAGTTTGTATCAGTGACTTTGACATCAAAACGAAGAAGCTTGACTCTCCAACCTTCATTGGAAAAACTGTCGATAGATATCACTAGGTTTGAATTTCTCGTCATAACCTAAAATTTCTTTTTTTGCTGAACGTTTTTTTTTAACTCGTTAAAATTATGATGAATTTATTGTCTAAATTTTGATAGTTTTTGATACAATTAAGTTTTTATTTATTGGCATCGGTTATCAGAAACTTTGACATCAATACGAGGAAGCTTGGCTTTTCAACCTTTATTTGAGCAACTAGGTGTCACTATTAAACTAACCTCATTTTATATTTTGAGGTTTTTTTGGGTTTTATATTTGGTGAGTTCTATTGCTGCTTCTTCTGTGCCAAATTTTCTTCAATTCTTCTAATTGTTCTGTTAACTTTTTTCTTAGTTTTTCTATTTTTTTCTCTTTTTTTGAATTTTTTTTTATTTTTAATTATTTTGTCTTGCTGGCTTATATTATCTTTCTGTTTACTTTTTTTATATTTTGCAACTGCGTGCTCTACAGTTTTACTTTTCTGTTCTACACGTTCTCCATATGTACTTTCTAATTTGTTTATGTTTATATGTCCTAGCTTGTTTTTTTTATCTTTGGATTTGTCAAATAAGTAGAAGCTTGTCTTTCTTCAAATTCTGTTGCAAAAATTTTCGATAGGTTATTATTAAACTAACATTATTTTATATTTTGAGGTTTTTTTGGGTTTTATTTTTGGTGAGTTCTATTGTTGCTTCTTCTGTGCCAAGTTTTCTTCAATTGTTCTGTTAACTTTTTTCGTACAGTTTATCTCTCTTTTTCTCTTGATAGTCTTGATCTGCTGTTTTTTTTTGTTTATTTATGTTTTGTCTTGCTGGCTTATATTATCTTTTTGTCTAATTTTATAAATTTGCAACTTTTGCTTATTTTGCTCTACAGTTTTACTTTCTGTTCTACACATTCTTTATTTGTTGTATCTGGCTTACTTATATTATTTTTCTGCCAAACATCATTATATTCTGCTTTTATGTGTTTCTTAGCTTTACTTTCTGTTTCACACATCTGGCGTACTTTCTGATTCTCTTTTCTTCTGACTCTGGTAATACTTTCTTATTCTCAACTCTAAATCATGTTTTTTTTATTACTTTATATTGTTTTTATTTGACTTTTTTTATCACTTGATTTATATTCCACCGTGCACTCTTTTTAAGTTTGAAAAAGCAAGATTAATTTCTTATAAAAATTTTATTCTCAAGACTTTAGAAGATTTTTGGCTTTAGCCAATTATTAAATTCAAATTTTTTTGAAAATATGCAAATTTAATGAACTTTTTGAGGTTAAATTCAATTTTTATTAGAATTAGAATATTAGGAAGATTAGTTAATGTTACTGGATGAGAAAATAAAATAAATATAAATGATAAATATAACAAAATTAATAAAAATTTAATATCCAAGAATTAGTTTTAATAAAAATATTAATTTTGGAAATTAAAGTTGATATGAAAAAATAATGAAGAAGCAAAAAGAAGAGAAAATTAGGAATATAAATTTCAGTTTTAATTACAAACTTTTCCATCAAATGCACAAGAAGTTGATATAAAATGTTAATCTTTATCTCTAAGATTTTTTTTTCATCAACTCAGGTTTAACTGTCAAACGATATACAAAATAAAATAGATAGAGTGATGTTGTTCTAACAAGATGGAGCTCCTCCACTTTATGATGTGATTGTAGAAATTTTCTCAATAAAGTTTTTACCGAGAGATAAAAAGAAAATATTGAACCGTCTGCAAAATTACCAGATTTATCTCTTCTTGATATTTTTATTCAAATGATCCTAAAAAATGTAAGTTTGAGAAAAATATCAAAATTATCAAAAATTTAGATATTTTGATATTTCAAATGGAAAATCAAAATTTTTAAAAATATGAAAATCATTACAAAATTTGATATTTTCCAGTAATTTCTGAAAAGAGAAATAAAAAATTTTGACGCATAAACAAGCAATACTTTCAACAAAAGCTTTTTTTGAATTAAATGGCTAAGTCATACAATAATTAATGCTGCTATGAGAAATTCCCTAGTAAATAGCTGTAAATTTGGTAAGATTTTGCAACTGTAAAAAGATATTTTCTCGGCAAAGTTTTTTTAGACAGATTGATAGGAAGAAGAGGCTATGTTGAATGGTCTCCAAAATCACCCGATCTAGCACTTTTTGACATTTTTTATTTAAGTGATAGTAAAAAATGTAACGTAGCTATGTAATAACCTAGAATTTCGCAAACAGATGATGAAAACTTGCAGCAGCGATAAAAGATTTAGTAAGATGGGACCTGATGGTGCAACTGTAAAAAAATATTTTCTTGGCCAAGTTTTTTCAGGCACATTGATAGGAAGAAGGGGCTATGTTGCATGGTCTGCGAAATCGTTTGATCTAGCACTTTTTGACTTTTTTTAAAAAATGTAATCAGTTAGAATTTTGCAGACAGAAAAGTTTTGTCTACGATGTTCTATTTTCGGATAAAGCTTTTTTTGAGTTAAATGGTCAGATTATACAATAATTTATGCTGCTATAGAAATTTCATAGTTAGAGAGCTGCAAGTTTACCGACCTTATGGTGTGACTGTAAGAAGATATTTTCTCAGCAAAGACAGATTGATAGGACGAAGGGGATATGTTGAATAGCCTCCAAAATCGCCCGATCTAGCATCTCTTGACTTTTTTTATTAAAGTGATCGTAATGTAAAAAAATGTAAGATATCTATGTAATAACTTTATGTTGTAGCAGTAGAAAATTATTTCTACAGAGAGACGAGTAAGAAGAAAGGGGATGGTTAAATGGCCTGCAAAATTGCCTGATCTAACACTTCTTGACTTTTTTTAGATGTAGTAGAAAAAGTGTTTTAATTAAAAATGAAATTTGATAATGTAGTTTCCTTCTAAAATAAAAAAGAACGTACTTTTTCTGTAAATTATGATTAATTATAGCAATTATTGAAAAATTTGTTTGAAACGGTTCTGCTTTAGTAATAAAGAATGCTTCAGATACAATCTACATACAAACGAACAATTGCCTTAATGAAATTTCCTTTTAATGAAATGTGGGAACCTGAGCTGTGAGAGTTCCTCTCTCAGTAATTAAAAGCAATCCAGCTTTGTACCTGGAAATTATCTTTATCGATGGACGAAAATAAGTAATTTGTTTCATTAGCATTGCAATAAGTGTAATTCCTCTCCTCCTCCATCCCCAAAATCCTTTGAAATGGGAAAATAATTGAATTTGAACTCATAATGTTTGATTAATTTAAGTTCTGCGCTAAAAGCACGCGCAACATTTTGTATTTTTTCGAGTTTATGGCTTTCGCTCTGACGCTCGCCGAAAGCTTTTTAATTAAATGGCATTAAATAAATTCCAAAATGGACCTCCATAGCTCAGGAGGAGGCCATCGGGAGGAGGCTTTAATTAAGTTCTGATCAAAGATGTTGGAGAAATGAGTTACAGTGGTAGTGCCCTTGAAATCTGAGTCAATCTAATTAATTTCGGAAAACATAAGAAGCCTTTCAGTTTTTTAGGTTATAATAACTTTTGGTTATGGGAAAATTTTTAATAATAAAATTATTATTTCGTGTCAAAGTACACAAGTACCTGCTGAAATTTCATATTCATACTTAGGCTAAAAGCCGAGTTCAGGATATAGACGTTTCTGCCACTTTAAAACTATTTGGTCATGTCAATTGGTCAATTGGTCAATAATGTTAGAAAATATAATGATTATTTTGCAAAAATTGTCGGAAGATTTGACTTTTTATAAGCTTAAACTTAGTAGATTATCCGGAACAGCGTAGGGTAGATCTCTTCCGGATGATCAAGTTTTCGGATAATTCAAAAAATTGAAAAAAAGGTTATATCCACTACTTTAAAAATTGATAAAAAAAAACTACAAAAAATGAATTATATATAATGACAGAAAGGCCTGTCTGAGCCCTGAAAAACACTCATTTGATGAAAAGCAAAATTGCGTCTCACTATTTTATATACTGGAGAGACATTTCTAACAATTCTATTTAATCTTTTGATTTTTTTTGAGTCGGCTGTCTTTTTCTAACCAATTGTCAATTATAAAATCGTCTTTTTCTACAATTTGTGAAGAAACAAATTGGACAAGATCTGAATCAGTGAGATCTTCTTGTTTACCTTTGGGCACAGCTTTCTTCATCGATATCTTTTTTTTTTATAAAATTATATACATTTTTAGTCTGATTTTAAACACCTTTTTTCGCCCAAGATTTGTGGTTTTTTCGACTTTAATCCCGAAATCAGTTTTTTAGTTTTAAGTTGATTTTTTTTTGCAGAATGAATCAATCTGTACTGCTTTTCTTCTATGGTTTCTAAATAAAAAAAATATTTGTGCTCTATTTTTTTAAGAAAATTTTGATTTTAAGAAGATTCTAAACACCTTTTTTCGCCCAAGATTTGTGGATTTTTGACGTTAATACCAGAATGGATCAATCTGTACTGCTTTTCTTCTATGGTTCCTAAATAAAAAAAAATTTTGTGCTTTATTTTTTTAAGAAAATTTTGATTTTAAGAAGATTCTAAACACCTTTTTTCGCCCAAGATTTGTGGTTTTTTTGACTTTAATCCCGAAATCAGTTTTTTAGTTTTAAGTTGATTTTTTTTGCAGAATGGATCTATCTGTACTGCTTTTCTTCTATGGTTTCTAAATAAAAAAAAATGTTTGTGTTTTATTTTTTTAAAAAAAAATTGATTTTAAGAAAATTTTAAACACCTTTTTTCGCCCAAGATTTGTGGTTTTTTGGACTTTAATCCCGAAATCAGTTTTTTAGTTTTAAGTTGATTTTTTTGCAAAATGGATCAATCTGTACTGCTTTTCTTCTATGGTTCCTAAATAAAAAAAAATTTTGTGCCTAATTTTTTTAAGAAAATTTTAATTTTAAGAAGATTTTAAACTTTTTTTTTCGCCCAATATTTGTGGTTTTTTTGACTTTAATCCCGAAATCAGTTTTTTAGTTTTAAGTTGATTTTTTTTGCAGAATAGATCAATCTGAACTGCTTTTCTTCTATGGTTCCTAAATAAAAAAAAATTTTGTGCTTTATTTTTTTAAGAAAATTTTGATTTTAAGAAGATTTTAAACACCTTTTTTCGCCCAAGGTTTGTGGATTTTTGACTTTAATCCCGAAATCAGTTTTTTAGTTTTAAGTTGATTTTTTTTTGCAGAATGGATCAATCTGTACTGCTTTTCTTCTATGGTTTCTAAATAAAAAAAATATTTTGTGTTTTATTTTTTTAAGAAAATTTTGATTTTAAGAAGATTTTAAACACCTTTTTTCGCCCAAGGTTTGTGGATTTTAGACTTTAATCCCGAAATCAGTTTTTTAGTTTTAAGTTGATTTTTTTTTGCAGAATGGATCAATCTGTCCTGCTTTTCTTCTGTGGTTTCTAAATAAAAAAAAATTTTGTGCTTTATTTTTATAAGAAAATTTTGACTTTAAGAAGATTCTAAACACCTTTTTTCGCCCAAGATTTGTGGATTTTTGACTTTAATCCCGAAATCAGTTTTTTAGTTTTAAGTTGATTTTTTTTGCAAAATGGATCAATCTGTACTGCTTTTCATCTATGGTTCCTAAATAAAAAAAATTTTTGTGCTTTATTTTTTTAAGAAAATTTTGATTTTAAGAAGATTTTAAACACTTTTTTTCGCTCAAGATTTGTGTTTTTTTTGACTTCAATCCCGAAATCAGCTTTTCAGTTCTAAGCTGATTTTTTTTTGCAGAATGGATCAACCTGTCCTGCTATTCTTCTATGGTTTCTAAATAAAAAAAAATGTTTGTGTTTTATTTTTTTAAAAAAAAATTGATTTTAAGAAAATTTTAAACACCTTTTTTCGCCCAAGATTTGTGGTTTTTTTGACTTTAATCCCGAAATCAGTTTTTTAGTTTTAAGTTGATTTTTTTTTGCAGAATGGATCAATCTGTACTGCTTTTCTTCTATGGTTCCTAAAAAAAAATAAATTTTGTGCCTAATTTTTTTAAGAAAATTTTAATTTTAAGAAGATTTTAAACTTTTTTTTTGCCCAATATTTGTGGTTTTTTTGACTTTAATCCCGAAATCAGTTTTTTAGTTTTAAGTTTATTTTTTTTGCAGAATGGATCAATCTGTACTGCTTTTCTTCTATGGTTCCTAAATAAAAAAAAATTTTGTGCCTAATTTTTTTAAGAAAATTTTAATTTTAAGAAGATTTTAAACTTTTTTTTTCGCCCAATATTTGTGGTTTTTTTGACTTTAATCCCGAAATCAGTTTTTTAGTTTTAAGTTGATTTTTTTTGCAGAATAGATCAATCTGAACTGCTTTTCTTCTATGGTTCCTAAATAAAAAAAAATTTTGTGCTTTATTTTTTTAAGAAAATTTTGATTTTAAGAAGATTTTAAACACCTTTTTTCGCCCAAGGTTTGTGGATTTTTGACTTTAATCCCGAAATCAGTTTTTTAGTTTTAAGTTGATTTTTTTTGCAGAATGGATCAATCTGTACTGCTTTTCTTCTATGGTTTCTAAATAAAAAAAAATGTTTGTGTTTTATTTTTTTAAGAAAAAATTGATTTTAAGAAAATTTTAAACACCTTTTTTCGCCCGAGATTTGTGGTTTTTTTGACTTTAATCCCGAAATCAGTTTTTTAGTTTTAAGTTGATTTTTTTTGCAGAATGGATCAATCTGTACTGCTTTTCTTCTATGGTTCATAAATAAAAAAAAAAATTTGTGCTTTATTTTTTTAAGAAAAAATTGATTTTAAGAAAATTTTAAACACCTTTTTTCGCCCGAGATTTGTGGTTTTTTTGACTTTAATCCCGAAATCAGTTTTTTAGTTTTAAGTTGATTTTTTTTTGCAGAATGGATCAATCTGTACTGCTTTTCTTCTATGGTTTCTAAATAAAAAAAATATTTTGTGTTTTATTTTTTTAAGAAAATTTTGATTTTAAGAAGATTTTAAACACCTTTTTTCGCCCAAGGTTTGTGGATTTTAGACTTTAATCCCGAAATCAGTTTTTTAGTTTTAAGTTGATTTTTTTTTGCAGAATGGATCAATCTGTCCTGCTTTTCTTCTGTGGTTTCTAAATAAAAAAAAATTTTGTGCTTTATTTTTATAAGAAAATTTTGACTTTAAGAAGATTCTAAACACCTTTTTTCGCCCAAGATTTGTGGATTTTTGACTTTAATCCCGAAATCAGTTTTTTAGTTTTAAGTTGATTTTTTTTGCAAAATGGATCAATCTGTACTGCTTTTCATCTATGGTTCCTAAATAAAAAAAATTTTTGTGCTTTATTTTTTTAAGAAAATTTTGATTTTAAGAAGATTTTAAACACTTTTTTTCGCTCAAGATTTGTGTTTTTTTTGACTTCAATCCCGAAATCAGCTTTTCAGTTCTAAGCTGATTTTTTTTTGCAGAATGGATCAACCTGTCCTGCTATTCTTCTATGGTTTCTAAATAAAAAAAAATGTTTGTGTTTTATTTTTTTAAAAAAAAATTGATTTTAAGAAAATTTTAAACACCTTTTTTCGCCCAAGATTTGTGGTTTTTTTGACTTTAATCCCGAAATCAGTTTTTTAGTTTTAAGTTGATTTTTTTTTGCAGAATGGATCAATCTGTACTGCTTTTCTTCTATGGTTCCTAAATAAAAATAAATTTTGTGCCTAATTTTTTTAAGAAAATTTTAATTTTAAGAAGATTTTAAACTTTTTTTTTGCCCAATATTTGTGGTTTTTTTGACTTTAATCCCGAAATCAGTTTTTTAGTTTTAAGTTTATTTTTTTTGCAGAATGGATCAATCTGTACTGCTTTTCTTCTATGGTTCCTAAATAAAAAAAAATTTTGTGCCTAATTTTTTTAAGAAAATTTTAATTTTAAGAAGATTTTAAACTTTTTTTTTCGCCCAATATTTGTGGTTTTTTTGACTTTAATCCCGAAATCAGTTTTTTAGTTTTAAGTTGATTTTTTTTGCAGAATAGATCAATCTGAACTGCTTTTCTTCTATGGTTCCTAAATAAAAAAAAATTTTGTGCTTTATTTTTTTAAGAAAATTTTGATTTTAAGAAGATTTTAAACACCTTTTTTCGCCCAAGGTTTGTGGATTTTTGACTTTAATCCCGAAATCAGTTTTTTAGTTTTAAGTTGATTTTTTTTGCAGAATGGATCAATCTGTACTGCTTTTCTTCTATGGTTTCTAAATAAAAAAAAATGTTTGTGTTTTATTTTTTTAAGAAAAAATTGATTTTAAGAAAATTTTAAACACCTTTTTTCGCCCGAGATTTGTGGTTTTTTTGACTTTAATCCCGAAATCAGTTTTTTAGTTTTAAGTTGATTTTTTTTGCAGAATGGATCAATCTGTACTGCTTTTCTTCTATGGTTCATAAATAAAAAAAAAAATTTGTGCTTTATTTTTTTAAGAAAAAATTGATTTTAAGAAAATTTTAAACACCTTTTTTCGCCCGAGATTTGTGGTTTTTTTGACTTTAATCCCGAAATCAGTTTTTTAGTTTTAAGTTGATTTTTTTTTGCAGAATGGATCAATCTGTACTGCTTTTCTTCTATGGTTTCTAAATAAAAAAAATATTTTGTGTTTTATTTTTTTAAGAAAATTTTGATTTTAAGAAGATTTTAAACACCTTTTTTCGCCCAAGGTTTGTGGATTTTAGACTTTAATCCCGAAATCAGTTTTTTAGTTTTAAGTTGATTTTTTTTTGCAGAATGGATCAATCTGTCCTGCTTTTCTTCTGTGGTTTCTAAATAAAAAAAAATTTTGTGCTTTATTTTTATAAGAAAATTTTGACTTTAAGAAGATTCTAAACACCTTTTTTCGCCCAAGATTTGTGGATTTTTGACTTTAATCCCGAAATCAGTTTTTTAGTTTTAAGTTGATTTTTTTTGCAAAATGGATCAATCTGTACTGCTTTTCATCTATGGTTCCTAAATAAAAAAAATTTTTGTGCTTTATTTTTTTAAGAAAATTTTGATTTTAAGAAGATTTTAAACACTTTTTTTCGCTCAAGATTTGTGTTTTTTTTGACTTCAATCCCGAAATCAGCTTTTCAGTTCTAAGCTGATTTTTTTTTGCAGAATGGATCAACCTGTCCTGCTATTCTTCTATTGTTTCTAAATAAAAAAAAATGTTTGTGTTTTATTTTTTTAAAAAAAAATTGATTTTAAGAAAATTTTAAACACCTTTTTTCGCCCAAGATTTGTGGTTTTTTTGACTTTAATCCCGAAATCAGTTTTTTAGTTTTAAGTTGATTTTTTTTTGCAGAATGGATCAATCTGTACTGCTTTTCTTCTATGGTTCCTAAATAAAAATAAATTTTGTGCCTAATTTTTTTAAGAAAATTTTAATTTTAAGAAGATTTTAAACTTTTTTTTTGCCCAATATTTGTGGTTTTTTTGACTTTAATCCCGAAATCAGTTTTTTAGTTTTAAGTTTATTTTTTTTGCAAAATGGATCAATCTGTACTGCTTTTCTTCTATGGTTTCTGAATAAAAAAAAATTTTGTGGTTTATGTTTTTAAGAAAATTTTGATTTTAAGAAGATTTTGAAGAAAAAATCTTTGTGAAATAAAGAGTTGGAAACCTGACCCAACTTAACCTACAAATCAACGCGTTGTTACAATTTTTGAAAGTATTATGATTATTTTGCAAGACTTTTTGGAAGAATTGAATTTTAATTAATTTAAACTTACTCTAAAACGTAACAGCTTGATTATCTAGAAAAAGGTAGGTTACATCTCTTCCGGATAATTAAGTTTCCGGATAATTTAAAAAGTTGAAAAAAGAGGTTATTTTACTGCTTTAAAAATTGATGAAATGAAAAAACTGCATAAAATTAAATATGTATGATGGCAGCAAAGCCTGTGGTGTCTGATTCCACAAATCTTCTTTTTCTTCATTTTGTGAAGAGACAAATTGGACCAGATTTGAATCAGTTTCTGTTTACCACTACTTAATCTTTGACCACAGCTTTCTTTATCAATGAAAAAATTAATTACGTTTTTAGTCTCATATAAAACACCTTTTTATGGCTCAGATTTGTGGACTTTTTTGACTTCAATTCCAAAATCAGCTATGCAGTAGATTAAGTTTTCAAATTGATCTTTTTTGCAAAATGATCAATTTGTGTTGTGCACTACTTTTCTTTTATGGTTTCAACATATAAACTTCTCTAACTGTTTTTTAGAAAAAAAATTTGTTTAAGAAGATTTTGAAGAAAAAAGCTTTAAGACGGTTTTGTCGAATAATAAAGTGTTGAAAACCTGGCCTGACCTAACCTACAAATTAACGCATTTTTACAATATAATGATTGTTTTGCAAGACTTTTTTTCCGGAAGATCAAGTGTTCGGATAATTCAAAAACAAAAGAATTTTTTCAATCAAAAGTTGAAAAAAGAAGTTATTTTACTACTTTTAAAACTGATAAGAAAACTATTAAATATAATGATGACGGTATAGCCTGTTTGAGCTCAGAAAGACGTTTTTTCGATAAATAGCTCATTCACTTTGCCAATTTTTTTTGAACTTGCTATCTTTTTTTAACTCATTGTTAATAATGAAATCTTTACTGTCTTCATTTTGGAAATTGGACTAAAATGCCAATTTGAATTGATTTTTATTGATTCAATGAAATTCCTTTGCTTTTCTTCCATGGTATTCAAAAATTTTTGATAATTTTTCGTTAAGAAAATTTTGATTTTAAGAAGATTTTGAAGAAAAGCTTATCAAATGATAGTTTTTCAATGAAAATCTCAGCTAATTTGTGTCTCTTCAAGGTTTCACTTTATTTTGAACAAAAGCTAAATTAGCAAAATATTTTTTAAATCTGCCGATTTTTAATAAAACTGCTCTGTTTTTCTTCTATGACTTTTTTCTAATGAAAATTTCAGATAATTTTTTTTCAACAATTTCTTAAATTTCTTTGTTTTTCCAAATCTTTATTTTGAACAAAATTTAAATTAAAATATTATTTTTTAAATCTGCTGATGTTTTCTTCTTCTATAGCTTTCAAAATTTTTTCTAATAAAAATTTTAGATAATTTTTTTTCAAAAATTTCTTAAATTTCTTTGTTTTTCCAAATCTTTATTTTGAACAAAATTTAAATTAGCAAATTATTTTTTAAATCTGCTGATTTTTTTATCTTCTATGGCTTTAAAAATTTTTGCTAATGAAAATTTCAGATAATTTTTTTTCAAAAATTTTTCAAATTTCTTTGTTTTTCCAACTTTATATTTTGAACAAAATTTAAATTAGCAAATTATTTTTTAAATCTGCTGATGTTTTCTTTATCTTCTATGGCTTTAAAAATTTTTTCTAATGAAAATTTCAGATAATTTTTCTTCAAAAATGTCACAAGCTTCTTTGTTTTTCCAACTCTTTATTTTGGACAAAATCTAAATTAGCAAATTATTTTTTAAATCTGCTGATGTTTTCTTCTTCTTCTATGGCTTCCAAAACTTTTTCCAATGAAAATATCAGATAATTTTTCTTCAAGATTTTCTCAAATTTCTTTGTTTTTCCAAATTTATATTTTGAACAAAATCTAAATTAATAATCAAATTCTCTTTGTTTATCAGCACTCAACTATTGACCAAGATTTTTTCTTCTACATTTATTGATCTTTTCTGTGGAATCGATTAAACTGCACCGGTTTTCTTCTGGGGATTTCAAAATTTTCTCCAATGAAAATCTTAGACATTTTTTTTGAGAACACTTTCTTGAACAAGCCTGAAATAGTGAAATTTTCCTGATTAACAGCACTTAACTGGGTGAAGCTTTCTTGATCCACATCTTCACATTGCCTCATATTCTTCATGAGACCACACAAATTTTTGGTTTTATCTGGCACATATTCTATTTGCCCAAAATTTTGAAGTGGGAATTTTTGACTCTAATTTCAAAATCATCTATTCAGTAGATGTCTTCTGAATGGATCTCTTCTAAAAAAATAATTCAAGCGCATTGATCTTCTTCCATAGTTTTCAAAATTTATTTTTCTTTAAATTTTTGATAATTTTTTTTCAAGATCTCTTTAACACTCTATTGGACCAAATCTGAAACATAAAATACTTTCAGTTGAACAGAAATCAACAGCTTGTTTTCCTCATTCAGATCTTCACGCCATCTTGTGGTTTTCGTGGAAAAATATATTAAATATCTATTTTTGCCAAAAATTTTACTTTAAAGCAGGTATTAACTATTCAAAAGATTACCTCTTTTCAATTTATCTTTTTACTGTTTTTCTATGGATTCCAAAATTTTTGTTAATCAAAACCGTAGATAATATTTTCTCAAGATAATCAACACTTTCTTGAACAAAATCTGAACTAGTGAACTTTTCTTGATCAGCACTCAACCACTGTTTGTCATTGACATTTTCATAAAATCATTCAAGATTTTTAGTTTCATCTGGAACACCTTCTGTTTTTTTAGGGTTTTGGAGGTATAGACTTTTTGACATAATCTCCCAAAATCAGATACATATCTAGTAGATTACGTCTTCTAAATGACTTTTTTACGGAATTGATCCAAAATTGTTTTGGTTCTTGGTTTGATGAAAATAGAATCCTTTTCTTCCTTTTCAAAATTATTTCCAAAAACTTTCTGATCTTTCTTGATCTTCTTACCTTCTCTAGTTCTCTCAGTTTCTTCTTTTTATATCCATGTTGTTTTGTTATTTGTATTGCTTTGGCTTCCTTGTTCTTTATTTTTTCCTCTATTTATCAAACCAGTTTCTTCTTAAAAGTCGTTTTCTGTTTTCTAATCGTGTTATTGTTGATTTCAGTTGAACAAACTGGTATTTCATCTTTCTAATGCTGATTTTTAAGCTGCTATAATTATTATTGGGTTGTCTATAAAAAAGGTCAATTTTTGTTTTTTGCAGTATTTGGAAACGTATAATTTTCTTTTTATCTATGATGATAGTCAAGCTCTAATAAACTCTGATTGACAAATATTTTTGGTCTTATCATATCTGTTATCAGTATGACATTTAAACGCATAATATTAGTTAATTCAAGGAAAAATATTTGCTTTTACTCAGTTAAGGTATGTTTTACGTATCAAGGTGTATCTTATCACTCTACAAAGCTATTTTGATAACAATGTGGATAGTAGACCCACTTCACCTCTAAGACATAGTTTTCGCGTTTGAAATTTGTGGTATGTTCAGTTCAAACAGAAGACGCGTGTGTAAATGCCTTATTACCGATCAGTTGCCAGGATTTTGTACAGACGGCAAAGTACAGGTAAAGTTTGGGATGAGGTAGAAGCATTCTGTTCCCAAAGGGCTTTATAACCGCTGTTTCGTTTACGAATTAATTAAAACTCGCTCATCGATCCTTTGTCGGGAATACGAAGAGAGAAACGTTGAAATGTTTTATTTAATTTCACTTTTTTCTTCTGCTAGATCTAGTTTAGTACTAAATTATTTTTTTACTAGGAGAATCTTAACAAAAAACATAAATTAATTTTTCTTGCTACTCCAGTCGAAAGTACGTGGTTTCGGCTGCGATTCCACGGCAGAAAGTGTATCTTTTATGAACTGGTAGAGCTATGCGCGCGCCTTTTTTTAGTGGGAGTAAATAGCCGAGGGCATCATGGGGAATTATGAAGCGCAGTGCAGGAATCTCAACTTTCTGCCCTTGTAGTGTAATATACTTTAGAAAATAGAAAATTGGGCAAAAGTAATGAATAAATCCTCTGTAAGCTCTTAACCTGTAATCAACAATATAATAATTAATACAACACAATTACTCACTGGTACCACTCCCAGCTCTAAATCATCTCGAAAAAGATTCACAATCTGCTATTCTCACTCTTCTGAGCTGATGCTCCAATGGGGTTCCTGGTTTTTGGCATTAATAGACGAGCAGCAGTTTGTGTAGATTTGGTGAAGGAACAAATGTTGTGGCAGGAACAGGTTTTAAACCATCAGCTTTTGACAGATAAGCTGGCTTAACCTCCTGGTTGTGCAAAACTCTATACAAAATTGGGTTTTTTGCCAGATTTTCGTGCCGCTAATTTTTATGCACTTTAGCCAAGTGTCTTGTCTCATATGTTTTTTTCTTTTCTACATGGGAAGATGCCTGCCAAGTTTTTTTGTCAAACTTTTGTTTTTTTTGTTGTTGATATCTTCAAGCAAAAAGATTTATTTTTTGGGTTTTTTTTTGCTGAGAAAACTGTGGCGGGAAAAATGCTCAATTTTTGGTGGCAGTAGATGTTGAAGAAGATGCCTGCCAAGCTTTTTTTTTGAAACTTTTGTTTTCTTGTTGATATCTTCAACCAAAAGGGTTTTTTTTCGGGTTTTTTTTGCTGAGAACAATGTGGCAAAAAAAATGCTCAATTTTTGGTGGCAGTAGATGTTCTTAAGCTGGTGATGATGTTCCCCAGCCAACTTAACAGAATTTAGTTCTGCTTCCAAATCCAACACATCTAGAATTTTTTCTACCTCAATCTTCTATCTTAAGAGATCTTCTGTTTAAGAAATTTTACTAACATTGCTTTGGACTTGTTCTGGTTTTTTTCAGCTTCAAGATTTCGCTTTCTCATTGGTAGTGAGGGCTTTTGAAATTTATTGGTCTTCTAATCTTCAACCAAGTGGTCTAATTGGTCGATTTTAAATTGTAATACTCTGGTTTGGATGATATCTTCAAAGACTCCACATAGATTTTTTTCTACCCAAAAATTTCTTTTGATTTCTGTCAGTCAAAAACCTATTGGGTAAGCCTAAATGCTCTTGAGTCGTAATTTCATCTTCCTTGCTCGTTGGTGATCAGAAACTCCAGGAATTTTATTCTACCATCAAGGAATGGTTTTGAAAAACCTTAGATGGAGTAATTTTTGAATAGAAAAAATTGTAATATTTTGGTTTGGAAGGAATCGCCAGAGACTTCACATATAATCTTTTGGCTATCCAAAAATTTTGAACCTTGCCAAAATGTTCTTGAGCCGTAATTTAATCTTTTTTTTTAATTTATTTTATTTGGTTTTCAAAAACTTTAGATGGAGTAGTATTGGAATGCGTCTGTCTCAATCTATTGCTTGTCCAAAAAATTGTAATGCTATGGTTTGGAGGAAATCTCCAAAAACACCACCTAGAATTTTTTCTCTTTCCAAAAATTTTTAAACCTGTTAGCAAAAAGCCTATCGGATAAACCTGAATGCTTTTGAGCCGTAATTTCATCTTTCTTACACATCGATAATAAGGAATTCAAAGAGCTTTATTCTACCATTTTGGGAATGGTTTTGAAAAACCTTAAATGGAGTAGTATGGGAATGCGTCTATCGTCTGTCAAAAAGAGAGAATCCGGTGTCTGACATGTCTGAGTCGACCAAGTTGTTGTGGGGTACTACAAAACTGCTATATCTGTATGCTATTATGTTTTTCTTCTGTGTTGCTTTTTTACATTCTTTATTAAACCACTCTGGTTTTTTCTTTTTCTAACAGTTTTTCTGCTATTTTTGCCATTGTATTTGTTATTTTCATTCAATTCTTATTGGATTTTCGGTTCTCATCTAGGGGTTTCTTTATTAAATCACTCTGGTCTTTTTTTAACACTTTTCTGCTATTTTTGTCATTGTATTTGTTATTTTCATTCAATTTGCATTGGATTTTCTGTTTTCATCTAGAGATTTCTGCTGTTTTTCTTTCAATGTTTATCTGTTATTATTTATATCTTAATCTTATCACGAAATTGTTAGTATCGCAGTCAGTTTTTTGTTATTAGCAAAGATATTGTAAACTTTGTATTGCTTTAGATTGGAAAGCTGCGCTTCTATTTGAACACGTTCTTTAATAATTTTGATATTGTGGCAAAAGCTATCATCTTTTATGTTGCACTTTAGGTGATTTACGAAACTATAAATAAAGATTATTGATAGTTCCGTTTAAGCAATCTGATCAAACTTTTTCTGCGAAGCGATATTTATTGGCATGGCTTCTCAGAAAATACGGTGTTTTTCTCCACTTTTCTTTACTTGAAATGAAATTGTATCTAGCACAGCTTTCGGTCTCAAGATTAAATCGAATTCTAATATCAGCGACTTAAGTGATGTAATCAAATAAAAAGCTTTTACAATTATTGTCGCACTCGAGAGGAAAATCAATGAAAATGCCAAAGTCAAGTTTGTAACGAAGATTAATGTTTTTGCGAAAATTATTGCTTTCGGTAATTATTTTGAGCTAATGAAAAAGGGCTAAAAATAAATTACAAGTTTATTGTAAGGAGGCAGGGAGCTTCTAACTTAACTGTAGTTCTTTACCTCTTTGGGAGTCTTTGCAACAGGTAGAAAACAGCTACCTGTCAGCAGCTATTTTTGACAGCTAGAAAGCTGGCCGCTATTTGCCAACTTTTATTTATCTGTCAACAACCTGTCTGCTTCCTGTTTTAATAACTGCAGTATTGTGTCTTCTTGGGATCAATTATCTCGTGTTGAAGTTGGAGTTCTGCATCACGTAGAAGGCAGCTACCTGTCAACTAATTATCTGCTATCTGTCAGTTACCTTTCTGTTGTCTGTATACCACCCGTCAGCAGCCTGTAGGCTTAAATGTAGATCCCCGATCAGTTTCCTTCAACAGCTACAAGGCAACTACTTGCTATCAGCTACAAGGCTGCTATCTGTCAACTATCCGTCTGCTACTTGTTACTTGTTTGCCACCTGTTTGCTACCTTTCAAGATGGCTGCCGATTTGGGCTGTTTGGTACACATTCACTATATGTGGATTCAGATGGGCAAATCCTACAGTTGCTAACTCTTTACTCTATCTTTTATTATTTTCTAAAGTCAACAGTTGTTTCTAATTGCAAAGTTTATCAAGAAACCTGATTGGACAACTAAGTTAAGACGTTAGCGTTTTTTGTCTCAAACGTATATCAATGATACGCAATGTAGTCTATCTTCTTTGGTTGTGGATTCAGATGGGCAAATCCTACAGTTGCTAACGCTTTACTCTATCTTCTAACAGTTGTTTCTAATTGCAAAGTTTATCAAGAAACCTGATTGGACAACCAAGTTAAAAGGTTAGCGCTTTTTGTCTCAAACGTATATCAATGATACGCAATGTAGTCTATCTTCTTTGGTTGTGGATTCAGATGGGCAAATCCTACAGTTGCTAACTCTTTACTCTATCTTCTATTATTTTCTAAAGTCAACGGTTGTTTCTAATTGCAAAGATTATCAAGAAACCTGATTGGACAACCAAGTTAAAACGTTAGCGCTTTTTGTCTCAAACGTATATCAAAGATACGCAATGTAGTCTATCTTTTTTGGTTGTGGGTTCAGATGGGCGATGCCTACAGTTGCTAACTCTTTACTCTATCTTCTATTATTTTCTAAAGTCAACGGTTGTTTCTAATTGCAAAGATTATCAAGAAACCTGATTGGACAACCAAGTTAAAACGTTAGCGCTTTTGTCTCAAACGTATATCAATGATACGCAATGTAGTCTATCTTCTTTGGTTGTGGATTCAGATGGGCAAATCCTACAGTTGCTAACTCTTTACTCTATCTTCTATTATTTTCTAAAGTCAACGGTTGTTTCTAATTGCAAAGATTATCAAGAAACCTGATTGGACAATCAAGTTAAAACGTTAGCGCTTTTTGTCTCAAACGAATATCAATGATACGCAATGTAGTCTATCTTTTTTGGTTGACTACCAATAAAGAAAATGCTAAATTTTATTCAAATTGTATCTATAATTTACTATTGCACCTTGCTGCAGAGTTCCAATAAGAACAAAAACATGTGCGAGCGTACAAACATAGTTTGAATGATGTTGCATTAATTTTTTTATGTTTTACCAGTTGGTGGCTTACCAAAGAACATAGATTACATTGCATATCTTTGATATAAGTTTGAGACAAAAGACGCTAACGTGATAGCTTGGTTGTCCAATAAGCTATAGACTTTTTATTTTAATTTGTATTTATTAACATTGATATATTTCATTTAGAGTAACCTATATGCATTAAAACATGTAGAAATTTTGTTCAGTTTTTGACAGATTTTGCTTTTTTTACCTTTTTACAGAAGTAACAGACACATAAAACAGATAAGAAAAATAAACAAAAACGGAGGGAAAGATACAAGAACGGAAAAAAGTAAAACAAAGTCAATGTTAAATAAAACGGGAAAGATAATAGACACAATATATAGTAAGAGTATACTCAATTAAAGTAGATATTGAACAAAGAGAATGGAATAAGAAAGAAATGTGATTAATAAAGAAAAATTTGATTATAGAAAAAAACAAATTCAACCAAAAAAAATATTTTAATGAAGTAATTAAGACAAAATGTATGTAATATAAATAAAATTGAGATTGAAGACACGAAAGGAAAAAAAAATGTAAAATATGTAAAGAGAACAAAAGAATATAAATAACAAAAAAAACTTAATTAACAAAACATGTTGATAGGAGAAAGTTTAGAAATAAAATAAAAACAAAATGCAAAAAAAGATAAAAAAAAATAATATCGAATAAGAAATTAAATTAAGAAATAATTTAAGTAAGAGCTACATAAAGAAAACTTAAAATAAAAGGAGAATTTGTTGATGAGAGAGAGAGAAAAAAAAATCAAAATCTATTTGTTGGAAAGAAGCATAGATAAGGCTAAATAAGACGTAAACAAGAGATAAATAAAAATGTTTAGAAAAGGAAATGCTTAGATTAAAGAAATGAGGAAAACATCACTTTTCATCTAAGAAAGATGAAAAGACTACAGAAACGTATAGATAGATATCAATAAAAAACAACAAAAAAAAAAGTAAGGAAGAGTAAGGTAATGTTGAATAAAGCGAGAAAGATAAAAATCAAAAATGGAAAAAAAATTAAATGTGTGTGATAGAGAGAAATTTAAAAATAATACAGAAAAAATTAAAAAACGTTATAAAAAATTACGAATAATTAAATAAAATCAAAAAATAAGATGGTTTGCATAGAAAAAAAAATTTTTAGATCACAAATGTAAAAAGAACTTGCAGATTAAATAAATAAATACAGTAAATGTCCAATACACAACAAAAACAAAACAACATGAAAAAAATTACAAAGCGATGTACAATATTAATAAAAAAATCAAACAAAAATAAGTGTGAAATATGTAATGCTAATGTAACTAAAGAAAGCTGAGAAAATTAAACACTAAATAAATAAAAAATAAACATAAAAATAAACATAATGGAAAATATTTAAATACATAATTAATTATTAATAAAAATTAAATAAATTAATAAGAAAAAAAAGGTTTTTAGAATGTTTTTTTTCTTTCAATACATTTTTGTAAATGCCGAAAGTTGGTTTTTTAATTTGTTTTTTTTACTTTATAATGGTTTTCATAATTTAAAGAATTTACCTAAAACTTATCTCAATTAATATAAATATAATGGTTTTATCCCAATCTTGATAATAATAATTATTAAAAAACTATATAATAAATATAATAATAATAAATTATATTATTAAATTAATAATATTAATATAAAAATAAAAGAAATAAAAAATGAAGAAAAAAAAAGAGAAAATTTAAAAATTTATAAAAAAAAACAAAAAACGAAGAAAATGGGAATGAAAAGAAACAAAGTGTTGTAATTAAATT
Source organism: Lagria hirta (assembly GCA_947359425.1). Classification (NCBI taxonomy): domain Eukaryota; kingdom Metazoa; phylum Arthropoda; class Insecta; order Coleoptera; family Tenebrionidae; genus Lagria; species Lagria hirta. The sequence goes on from OX375794.1 coordinate 50,601,259, forward strand.
ATTTTTCTTTTATGTAATCATACAGAGTGATCACTAAAGATTCTGTTGCTATTCTTGATCGAAATGTGGTAAAAGTCTTGCGCTCCTACTAAAAAAAGCTAAATTAACTCTCAAAAGAACAATGTCATATGTCAAAAAACTGCATTAAAAAACCGTTTACATTTCTTATGAAAATTCTAGACTTTTTCAACTGATTCGCATTTCCAAATACTTTTTTGTCACAATATGCAATTTATTAAGGTTAAGATTTATATCTACATTTTTATTTTAGACTAGTATCTATGAAAAAACGTACTTTTGTGCAAGACAAAAACAAAAGTTTTTTAGCTTTTGTTTTTTCTTTTGCTCAGATGTTTCAGCCAACTACCACTTTAAAATAAGAAAATGTTAAATGCATTTTCACTAATTAAAACGTGGCGTTTTTAATTACGCAAACTATTTAAAATTTCACTAAAAAACGCTTATCGGCGTAGCGAGTTCTTAAATTTACATTTATACAAAACCAAAGGCGTAAATTTTTCTTAATTAAATTCTGGGAATAAGTTTCAAAGCCGTAGATCTTAGTAAAGTGGTGTTGTTTAATCAAAGAAATTTAAACGTCAAATCTTAAGTAAATTATTTCAATTTGAATTTCTAGCATAGTAAAGCTGATGCTATAAGATCATACGAAAGCGGTAAAATTATTCCAATATTGGAGTTAAGGGCTCGTGTATCCTTTCAGAGACACTGCCAATCCACCAAGGGGTGCGTTTATATGCAATCTAGTACTTTTAAAGAGGCCATATAACCTTATATCTTCAACAATACTATACATAGTTGTTTTTTTTTTCAAAATTTGTCAAAATATTGTACATGATGTATGAAATATTAAGACCTTTGTTTTTTATTGCAGCGGAAGGCCCACAATCCGATAACGAACCATGTGCGGAGACGCACTCTGACCACGAAGATCAGGAGGAGAAGGAAAAGACTGATCAAAGCCAGCAAACAACCCCCACAACCCCACCTAACGATTCTGGTAAAAGGGATTATAAAAAACAATTTTTTTCTTTGCCTCAATTAATTTTTAATTTTTTCTTTTTTTATTTTTTCTATTAAATTAATTTTCGGTTGATTGTGTGATATATTCCTCGACAAAGTGTTGGCGGTTTTTCCAGCAATCAGTGTTTATGTTGGCAAATTGTTACTTTTAAACGTTTATAACGAGTGTTTTTTTAACTTTGAAATGTGTACGTACCTTTACCATCAAATCGAAGTGACAGCTATTAATTTGACATCTGAATCTAGTCTAACCTCACTTTTAATTCAATAAATTGACAGTTCAACACGTTAATGAGATTAAATTAAAAGCACTTGCAGTGTTATTACAAACGAAAAAACAAACTTTAATGATAAAATTATTGTATCTTATTTAAGGTCTTGTAAGTGGGATGTGGAGTGGCACCGTCTTGCTGAAAGTACCCGTCTCCAATTGCATTGTCCTGAAGTGAGAACACCATGTCAAACTCCAAAATAAAGAATTATAAATAAAGCAATTTTGTAACTTTTTTTTGACATCTGAATCAATTGTTCTAGAAATTATGGTCACAAACTCATAGGCATGGCCAACTTTGACGTCAAATTTTAAAAAAACACTTGTTAAAAGCGTATATTTACTTTCCAAAGTGGAACGAGCTTTTCACACACAATATTGTGTTCTATTTGTAGAAAGTTTGTAAAGTATTTTCAGAGATTTGCCGGCAATTGTTACACATAAGCAGCTCTTTTAGAAAAGCGTTTTTATAACTTACTACAACATAATTAAAGTGTGTATTTTGTTACAAAAATAGCTTAAAGTTTGTTGTACAACGGCAAGTTTTCGAGTCAGTAAGTGTTTTGGAAGTTCTGCCACTAAATCTCTCACTAACATTCTAACCTAATTTTGTTTCGTGGTTTATCTCCATTACTTTTGTAACTTTGCAAATGTTATTTTAATTTCCCAAAAGGTAGAAATTCTCTAATTATATGTATGTAGCAAGTTTTAAAAGCTTGAGGCTTTTAAAACTTGTTTCTCTATTTTAGACGTTTTTTTCTTTTAATTCCTATTTTTGTAAACTTGTTTTGAGCAATTTTTTGGTGATCTTTGATGTTTCTTGTTTTATTTATTTTACTTCTTGTTTCTTGCTTGTCTTTGTCTCTATCTTTGATTTCATCATTGTCTCGCTTCTCTTTTTTTCTCGATTTCTTCTACGCTATTCATCTTCTTTTTATAGTACTTTTTTTTCTTTTTTATTTTTCTGATTTTTCCTCAGCATCTTTTAGCTCTCTTTCAGTTTTCCTGTTCTTTTTTTTGTTCTCAAACTTTACTGCTCTTCTTCTTGCTTCTATTTTTGTTTTTGCTCTTTTTTCTTATTTTCTCACTGTATACCCTAGAGTTTCTTTGTTCATTCGTAACATCTATTTCTCACACTTTGGCACAAGCTTAGTCCTTTTTTCCCTGGTTCTATCACCTGAGTTTTACATTGTTTTTTTCTTCAAACATATATCTTAAATACTTACATTCTTTAACTTGCTCTATTTCTTTTTCTTCTCATTTCTAACCAACTTTTTTCTTTAGTCTGTTATTAAACCTTATATCTTTGTTTTTCATTGATTTATCTAATTTATGTATCTTTCTGCGTTTTTTATCATTTCTTTTATCCCTTTTTCTTTTCTCGTCATCTCATCTGCATGCGATATCATCCATAGTGGACTTAAAAGACACTATTTTGTTTTTGCAACCTTTTCTCTCAGTTTCTCTATTTCTGACGTTTTAATTTTTCTATTGTTGCAAAATCCTTCTAGACTTGTTTTGAGCATTTTTTTTCCGTTCCTTCTTTAAGTAAATGGTTGTCTTTCTAGACCAGCGGTATTTTATTTTTCTTGGAAAGCTCGTTCTAATATAATTTTATGGTTTTTGTTTCTTTTGTCACTTTAGTTTTTTGTGCTTTTTTGCCGTATTTTTTCTTTTATCTAATTTTCATAGTCTATATACAGTTTATCCTTAGAATCTGCATGTTCAGAACTTTGAGTTTTTTGAAGACAAACTGTGTTGTTTTTCCTATATCGGCATTATAAAACAGCCGAATATGTAGGTACCAAAAAATTTTTTGAGCAATTTTTTGTATTTGATATTTAGTTTTTTGTCTAATATTTTTTGACAACAGATTAGATTAGTAAAAATGTGTCATTTGTTGCTCTATTGTGTTCTATTTTCTTTAGCTGTTTTTAAGCATATAGCTTCTCATCTAATTCTAAAGATGTAATAAATTTCAGTAGCTGGAATGTCTTCAGTGATCTATGTTTTTTTTTTTGGTAGGGATTTTTGCATTTGATGTTCTAACGTTGAGCTCTAGTAGCAATTTTTTTTGATATTAAGTATTTCAAAGTTTTCTTCTATTTTCTGCAGAATTTGAATTTGTTTTTTTTTTTGATAAGGTTTCTAAAGCATCAATCGTTTGAAATTAATAGTCGGAATTGATTAGAAATGTCTTGGAACGGGTCTAATCAGAAAGATATAGGAAAAGTTTTGGTCGACTGGTTTCTTTCTTCATTTTAAAATTTTTCTTTAATACATGTTTTTCTAAAGCACAAAACGGTTTTGGTTGAAAGATCAAAAACTTTTTCTTTGTCATTGAATGCTCAAAAATTTAGAAAAAGTAAAATACTCACTGATTCCATAATAATTTACTAAGTTTTAGATGAGGTACTAGTAGTTCCCTTTGTACCTCATAATGAGAATATGATTAAAAGAGCAAGATTTGTCAAACAATTTGGTCATTGATCAAAATATTAAGATCTTGGAGCTTTAAAGGTGCTATATCTATGTCTTTACGTGCCACACTTTAGAAACTGTATCAATTTGCAAGCTGAACAAGATGAGAACTAAAAAAGTCACATCTTATCTCAATGATGCATTTCAAACGACCATAAACAACAGTTGACCAAAAAATCAGAAGTGCTACAAGTACCAAAAGAAGTACTAGAAGGGAGTATTAATAGTACCCTTTAAAAATAATAATGAAAAAACAATCTAAGAACAAAAACTTGCTAAGCAATTTGGCCAATGTACAAGGTCTTGACATGTCTGGGTCTTAAAAATATAAAATCTAGTTCTCATCTATAGTACACTTTAAAAACTGCATTAACTTGAAAGAGAAACTAGATGAGATTATCAAAAAAACTACATCTTACGTCTTCTATAGTCTCAATGCTTCAAAGCAAGCAAAACTTTGTAAAGATCTTACTGATTTCATAAATATTTACAAAGTACTTGAAAAGAGTACTATTAGTACCCTGTAAAAATCATGATAGAAGTTTAATCTAAAAAATAGGAGAAATAATAATCTCACTGCTTTCTCGATAATTTACCAAATATTAAAAAAAAGTACTAGTAGTACCCCCAAAAAGTCATGAGAATAGAACAATCTTAAGATCAAAATTAGCCAAAATTTTGAGATGCCTCAGTATAAGATGGAAAATCCACTTCTCATTTCTGATATATTTTAGAAACTACATCAACTTGAAGAAAAAACTAGTAAAAAGAACTACGCTGTACGTTCTATATGGTTTTGATGACCCACATAAAGCAAAACTTTAGAAAGAATAAAATATTATAAATTTTTTAAACATCTACTAAGTACTAAAAGAGAGTATTAGTAGTATTATTTAAAAGTTATGATAAAAGCTAGTACCACGTACTAAAAAATATTAAGAGTACTTTTAAAAATTATGATAAAATAACCATTTTAAATCAACATTTGTCAGAGATTGTACATGGTCTTGGGGTATTGAAGATGTAAGATCTAGTACTCATCTATAATTTGGAAACTACATCAATTTGACGAAAAAACGAGATGAGAATAGCTATAGATACTATACTTTGAATGGTTCCTTGACTATTGGTGTAAATTGTAATTTAACATTTTTGACAGTTTTCTTTCAAATTAACTTTTGCTTTGTGAATGGCTGCTGTAGCTCCACACTTTTTGTTTACGGTTTTCTTTCTTTGCTTCCAGAGAAAAAATCGTAATTAATTATATTTTGTCTAAACATTTTAGCTAGGTTAAGTTATAGTAGACTTTGGCTATGTTGGGCAGAAATTGTCAATTAATCGCGCTTTTTTTGGAAGGCTGCTGCCCTAAACATTAGGCTTTATCTTTCATCTTCTTTCATCTAGTACTTTTGTTTTTTCTGTTTTGCAGAAACAAAAGGCTCTGTTTTGGAAAGTTTTTTGTCTAGTAAAGGCTCTATGCGTCTAAGTTTAAGACATTATTAGATTAGAACTGTAGAGAAAAATTTAACTTGTTTTGAATTGGAGCAAAAAGAGAAGCTTAAAAAATGCCATTTTTTGCCAATAGGCTTATTATGTTTAATAGTGTAGTAGGTCTTTCTATTATTATTTTCAGAGCCGTCTTGAACACTTTTGTTAGAAAACTTTCAGAATTAGTAGATTTTTTCATTTTTCTAAATAAATCTTTTACTTTTTCTATGTTTTTATGTTCTATTAGTAGACCACCTTAGTTTTTTTTGCTTCTATGATCAAGTATTTGTCATTTATTTGTCTAAGTTTTTCTGGTTGTCTCTGGTTCAACTTTCTGTCTTAATTTTATCTACAATTTCCACTTTTCTAGATTGTTTGTATTCTATTGCCTGTCAATATATGTTTTCTTATTTCTTCTTTCTTTTTGATATATCACTATGCGTCTATACATTATTTAGATTTACTCTTGCTATGGAATTTTGAGCGTATGTTTGTTTTCTGATTACTTCATACGCAGAATTGTACGATATTATAGACCAGCTTTGATGTTTATTTGACATTGTCTGTAATCTATGAACGCATGTTCATAGATTATTCATAGAAATGAAATTTTTTTTTTATAGTTTAAAATCTGTTTTGTGTATGGTTTTTGTAGTTCCACATGTTTTTCTAAGTTTTTTTCTAAGACATCTTGTTGAGTCTTTATTTAGTTTGTTCAATAGGGTGTCCGTTATTTCCCAAATTGATTTTTGAGTCTGCAGCGCCCTCAAAATTTTTAGTAAATGCCCTAAAAAAAATTATGAAACCCATATGAGCTCTTAATATTGATAATAACCCGTGCCGAAAACACGATTTATTTCCCATTTAAATAACATGGGGTTTTCGTACTTTTTGCAATTAATTTTTTCTTTGCGAAGCCAGTTGATACATTGCTGCGGCACCAAATTATTTTTGTAGCAAATTGAACGTTCTACAAAAAGTTTTTATGAAATTTTTCAAAAAAATCACTTCCGTCAAAGTTATTCAAGGGCAAAGTTGAACTAAAAATGAATTTTTTTTTTTTTTTTCAACAAAAAATTATCATTATTTACATTAATATTGATTGTTTATTATCGAAAATATCTCATTTTCACTATTTTATAATATCAGCAAATTAAGTGTTAAATATCCTTATAACTTAGTAGGTGTAAGTTACGATCTAAGTTAACCTTAAGATATTACAAGTTCTATTGGTGATATGTAACTAAGTTAATAAATTTTTCAACACATTAACAAACAAATTTTATTTTGTTAGACATTCTTTGGTGGCATTTTCGATAATAAACAATCAATATTGATGTAAATAATGATAATTTTTTGTTAAAAAAAAAAAAAAAAAAAATTATTTTTAGTTCAACTTTGCCCTTGAATAACTTTGACGGAAGTGATTTTTTTGAAAAATTTCATAAAAACTTTTTGTAGAACGTTCAATTTGCTACAAAAATAATTCAGTGCCGCAGCAATGTATCAACTGGCTTCGCAAAGAAAAAATTAATTGCAAAAAGTACGAAAACCCCATGTTATTTAAATGGGAAATAAATCATGTTTGCGGCACGGGTTATTATCAATATTAAGAGCTCATATGGGTTTCATAATTTTTTTTAGGGCCTTTACTAAAAATTTTGAGGGCGCTGCAGACTCAAAAATCAATTTGGGAAATAACGGACACCCTATTGTTCAAGTTAGCTTGCTTTTTTTGCTTTGCTTCTAGGGAAAAAGCAGTAATTCAAATTTTTTCGTCTAAACATTTTTGGCTTTAGCTAGGTTAAGTGGACCTTGGCTATGTTGTCAGTAATTGTAGGTAGATCAAGTTTTTTTGTGTGGAACCTTAAACAGGCTGCTTTATCTTCTATCTAGTATCTGTTTGTTTGGCAGAAACAAAAGGCTCTGTTTTGCAAAGCTTGTTATCTATTAAAGGCTCTTGTGCATCTAATTTTAAAACATCGTTAAAATATATCGAAAATTCTAACTTGCTTTGTACTGAGGCTTATTATGTTAAATATAGTAGTAAGTCTTTCTATTATTATTATTATTATTTTTAGAGCGTTTTTGAACAGTTTTGTTGAAATATTTTCAGTATTTGTGACTTTTTTACTTTTCTCTAAAGTTTTTTTTTTGGAAATATCTTTTTAATTCAATTATTTCCTTTTTTATTTTTTTTTAATTTTTTGTAGACGATGGTATGTTATCTATTGATTCATTTGTACCATCTGAATGTTTATCTTATTTTCTGAGTTTTTGTTTCTATGTTCTATTGGACTATTTTACTATCAGCTCTTCTATAATTAAGTATTTAGCATTTATTTGGCTGAGCTTTATTTTTTGTTGCAGCAAGTTATCTCTGGTTCAACTTTCTGTCTCACTTTTTTCTACAGTTTCCGATTTTCTAGATCATTTGCTTTTTATTGCCTGTTAAAATAAGTTTTTTCTATATTTTCTTTTAGTTATGATATATTTTTTTAAATTTTCCATTATTATTTGGTTTAAAAGCTGCTTTGTGAATGACTGTTGTAGTTATACATTTTTTTTCAAGTTTGTTTGCTATGTAAAGAGTCTTGTTGAGTCTTTATTTATTATCTTTAAGTTAACTTGGTTTTCTTGTTTTCCTTCTAGGGAAAAAACCGTAATTCAAAGCTTTTTTGTCTAAACATTTCGGGTTTTAGCTAAGTCAAGTTATAGTGGACTTTGGCCATATTGGGCAGTAATTGTTAATAAAACAAGCCTTTTTTGGAAGGCTACTTCTAGATTTTTCTGTTTTGCATTAGCAAAAGTTTCTGTTTTTGGAACTATAAAGAAAAATGTAACTTACTTCGCACTGTAGCAATAAGAAAAGTTTAGAAAACTGTCTTTTTTTTTGTTTACATTTTATAGATAAATCTGATGTTAAACCTGCTTTTTTTCATTATTTTGATAAACGTTTTTTGACATTAGGCTTGTTAAATTGAATATAGTAGCAGCTCTTTCTATTATTATTTTTAAAGCGGTCTTAAACGCTTTTGTTGAAATACTTTGAAGATTTGGGAATTTTTCCAGTATTCTAAATATATTTATTTTTTCTGAAGCTATTTTTCAGTCACCATTCTTTGACTTTTTATATATTTTTTTTATTGTTTGCAAATGGTTTTTGCGAGTGGTATGTTATCTATTGATTCATTTGTATCATCTGATTGTTTATCTTTTTTTTTTATTTGAGTTTTTTTGTTTTATTAATAGACCATTTTAGTCCTTCTGTGATCAAGATTTATTTTTTCAAGCATTTTTTTTTGCTACAGCTGGTAATCTCTGGCACAATTTTGGTATCCTCTTATCTACAGTTTTTAATTTTCTACATCGTGTTCTATTGTCTGTTAAAATATGTTTTTCTATCTTAGCTTTTTGTCGTAACTGCTACTTCAAACAGGTTGCAATAAACTTTTCTTATTGCTACAGTGTAAAGTAAGTTAGATGACATTACAAAAAGCCTAGAATTACAAAAAGCCTAGAATTTCGAGGGAAACAATGAGCGTAGGGTCCAAGAACAATAGATCAAATTGGTTGCAGTTCTGTAAGTTGGAAAGCGCCAAATGACCCCTTCTCAATCTACAATCTACAAGTTAGATGACCAAGAGGTTTTGTAGCAAACGCTGTTTTGACTTTTGCAGTGTTTCAATTTTTGCTCAAAAACCATACTGTTTTTAGATGTAAACTTGTCAACGAAAGCTTTAAATGTTGGCTACACGTGAAATAAATAACTTTATTCATATATTAGCCCATTTAGTTCCTGAATAGACCAGGGTCGATAATTTTTAAAACCAAAAAAAATAATAGTAGGATGAAACTCATTAGAAAAGGAAGGAAATATTATAAAAATGAAAGGAAAAATAATTTACGGGCGATCTGAAGTCGGGAAGGGGATTGGGGTGAGTTTTTAAGGGTAAAAAACGGTTTTTCTTGATTTCCGGCAAAATTAAAAGTCCTATCAAAAAAAGTCAAATGGCAAAGTTGTAGTTAATAAAAAGATCTAAAACTTACCTTTTTATGTCCCAAATACGCTGCAATTTATTTGATTAAAAATATTTATTTTTTCACCTTATTTTGAATTAATATCGAAAAAACACCCTAATTTTCAATCGAAAATTCACCCGTCAAAATATCAGCTTTTTTTAAAAAGTTGGTATGGTTTCTGTTCGTTGAAATCGCTACTTTCCGATGGTAAAAAAAAAATATATGTTACTACAGTAAATCTTCTCAGAAAATGCAAAAATTCAAAAAAAACTTGAATTCGAAATTTTTTTTTAATTATTGTAAATAATTTTATCTAAAAAATGTGATTGCTGCAATTTGTTTCAATTAAAAAGTTGATTTATTTAATGCTAATTACATTTATGTCATAGAAAATCTCATTATATATAAATATAAATGTAAATCGTACTATTAAATGTAGATGCTTTATTCTGATTACGTTATTCATTACAATATTTTTAAACACATTAATCTTATCATTCATAAATACCTTATCTTCAATTCTAATCACTTATCCATTAGTTTGTTCTTCATCCACAATTTCTTCTGAATCATTAACTTCCTCGTAGGTTTCTTCTTCAATATTAGAGCAATTTTTAGAACCATGACAGTTTGAACATAAATTTGTGCATTTTAAACAATAGTGTGGGTTTTTTTGGAACGAATAAAAGTCTTTAGATGTTAGTACATTAAGGAGTAGTTTTGTATAGAAAAAACAATAAATTGGATTGATTTTTGTTAGATTTTGACTTTCTAGACTTGTAAAATAAAAACATAAAAACTGTAATTAAACAAAAAAACATAATTAATTCCCTTAACATTGTTTTACTCTTGAGTTTTTAATGTTCCTTAACATTCTTTTACCCTTAACGTTCTTTTACCCTTAACTTTTTAATGTGTTTTTTGATAGATTCTTGTTAAATGAAGACTTTCTGAACTTGCAACGTCTTTCCAGAAAAAGTAAAATTTACATACATTCCTTTAACATTCGACAAAAAAAGTGTAATTAAACATATATTCCTCTAACATTCAACAGAAAAATCATAATTAAACATACATTCCCTTAACATTCTTTCATTGTTTTCCCTTAACATTCCTGGAAAAAACATAATTAAACATACACTACCCTAACATTAAAGAACCAAACCTAATTTATAATAATTAAAAAAAGACTTTCGAATTCAACTTTTTTTTGAATTTTTGCATTTTCTGAGAAGATTTACTGTAGTAACATATATTTTTTTTTTTTACCATCGGAAAGTAGAGATTTCAACAAACAGAAACCATACCAACTTTTTGAAAGAAGCTGATATTTTGACGGGTGAATTTTCGATTGAAAATTAGGGTGTTTTTTCGATATTAATTCAAAATAAGGTGCAAAAATAAATATTTTTGATCAAATAAATTACAGCGTATTTGGGACATAAAAAGGTAAGTTTTTACCAAATGTTGTTAAAAAAAAAAAAATTTTGTAAGAGATAAAAATAAAATACCAAAAACTTGGTTTTTTCAATTTTTCACATAAATTTTGAGGTTAAGTGAAAAAAGTGTAAATACAAAAGTTTTAGATCTTTTTATTACCTACAACTTTGCTATTTGACTTTTTTTGATAGAACTATTAGTTTTGCCGGAAATTAAGAAAAACCGTTTTTTATTCTTAAAAACTCACCCCCATCCCCTTCCCGACCTCAGATCGCCCGTAAATTATTTTTCCTTTAATTGTTATAATATTTTCTTCTTTTTCTAATGGGTTTCATTCTACTATTATTTTTTTTCACTTTATATTATTTTTAAAGGCTTCTACCCTGGTCTAGAAGGGACTGAATGCCTCTTATAGTATGTATTGAAACTATTAGAAATATTATTTGTCCAGGACCCTTTTTCTGATGTTTTGCAACCCTAATGCCCAAATGATTCTATAATGATTCAACTAGAAAATTAATAGATTTTAGTTTTCAACTAAATATGTCTTTTGCCTCTTGCAGATAATTCAAGCAATCAGAATTATATCCTGGAAACCATAACAATGACAACGGTAACGGAACAGCGTATTCTCCGAGAAGCCGAAGAGGACAGAAAGTCGGCTTCGAATGCAAATCTTGTACCAGGCGGATCACCAATCAATGGAATTCTCAAAGGTGGAAAACTATGGAAACAGCAGAGCTTAGACGGAAACACCAATAAAGCACCAGAGACGCAACAAGTGAGTTTTTTCTATAGACCCCATTCTCCATTAATTTCAATCTAGTCAAGTTTGAAAAATACCTGGAATTGGAGTTGTACAGACAATGCAGACACCGAATAGAACCCCTTTTGGTGTACTGAGAAAGTTGATAATTAATGTAGGTTATGGCAGAGAAGGTATTCTTTAAAGTTTGAGCTGGTTTAATGAGATTGCAAAGTAAAATATAATTAAATTGTCTTTTGTAGATCGTTGATTCGAGTGTGGCTTCAGATGAAGAAAACGGTAGTCGTCGTTCTGTCCGTTTTATAGAGTCTGAACAGAATAAACGAGATAGCTGCGATGGGGCCTCGGATAACAACTCAACGGAAGAAAACAAGACAGAAGAGAATTTGAGCATCGAGCAAACAAAACAGAACGAAAACGTAAACAGCAATTCAGTATCGCCTGAATCGACGGAAATGATGTTAACTTTTAAATTGGGAAATCACGTTCTGATATCGAATAACAGTTTAAAGCCAAACTCTGCCGTGCGTCAACTATTTCCTTGTACGAAGCAGTTAAATAGCAAAGGGGATGATGAGTCAATACATCAATATCTGGTAACAGCAGAATCCTTGCGAGCTTTTGAAGAAGCCAAGCGTTCTAAGCTTCCACAAATCATTCAAAGTGGAGAGACTGATGAATCCATTAAGAGAGCAATTGAGCGGAACACTCTTCGACGCTCTCTAATACGTTACGAGCCAAGAAGTAAAAAGACACAGCAAAAGACTGATAACTCATTGGTGGAACGAATCAAACAATTAACGTGCGACGTAGACGATGACAATACTATCAACATACCTCCACGTACAAGCCCTCCAGGAGAAGAAGCAAGGAACTCTCCAGAAGTCAATCATTCAAGCAGAAATCCCGACAAAAGCTTCTCCCCATCATCATCATCCACCACAAGCTCTAATTCCTCGTCGATGTCTTCCACTTACAAAAAAATTACCGATTTGTTTGGTAAGCGAGACAAAATGTCTGAATCACAAAACAATCTAACAAATGATCCAAAATTAGCACCACCATCATCTCTGCCAGATCTAGGAAATGGAGCTTCGCATATTCATGAAATTAACGAAGCAAATCACACGTCTGTCTCTAAAGTAAACTCGACAAATGAGTCTCGAAAGCAGTTCCTTTCCACATTGGCACCCCTTACGGCTTGCGTCAGTGGCTTAGGACATGCCGAAGAATACTACTATCACATAAATAATCACATTGGAGAAAGAGCTTCAATGGCTAGTTCCGTAGGGACAGAGTACAGTCTAGAGGATATCGATGAAGGTTTGAAAAATGGAGAGGAAGATTCGAAGAAAATTGCGCCAGATGTTTTGGCTGGAACGCCATCAGCTTCCGAATCCGGCGATGAATTGGCTATTTTTGTGCAACAAGACGCCAGTCGGATCGAAAGAATAAAGAAAAAGTGAGTACAGCGTAGCTTTTATCCACAAAACATAAACAATATAGGAACACTGAAGGTATAAGGTTATATGGTGCGGTTAAAACTTTTTCATCGCAGCTAAAGGTCTTTTTTGTACATCGGCAGTAGACTGTAAAGCCCAACCATTAATCATGTTTTATCTATTATGAATTGAAATTTTGAATACGGAGAGATGGTAACCATCTTAACTTCAATATTGTCTGCGATTATTGAGATAATTTTATTCCTGCCATATAATCTTATTAGATTGATGGTAACATGACATTCAATTCCTACATTAATTTTCATTTTTATGTTTAACTCTTTTTTTTTCTGTCATTGTATTAATACTCTTATTCTAAATTGTCTCTATCATCTATCTCTTTTTTTGGAACTTAGATTTTTTCTTTAATTGCATATATTCTTTCACCATAAACTGTATCTCTTTTTTTAAGACTTCTATTTTAATTGGTTTCGTTTCTTTTTTTTAATAGAATTGATCCGTTTAGTATTATTTTCACTTTTCTTTTTAATTTTTTCCTTTAATTGTAATATTTTCTTAGTAATACATAGTCTCTATTATCTGTCTAAATGTTTTTTTTTGTTTTGTTTTTTTTTTTAATAGAATTGATCCATGTAGTTTGATTTTCGTTTATATTTTTTATTTTTTTATTAATTGTAATTTAAATTATATTTCTTTTTTTTAAACATTACTTTTTGTTTAGTTTTATATTTTTCAATAGAATACAGTTGTTTTGCTTAATTTTTTTTTTTTACTTTTTATTTTTTGTTTAATTGAAATAATAATCTTACTACAAATTGTCTCTATTATCTCTCTTTGTTGAGCATTATTTTTCTTTTAATTGTTTTTTTTTGTGTTTATTTTTTTTTAAAAGAAAAGAACCGTTTTGTTTGATTTTTGCTTTTTTTTTATTTGCATATATTTTTTTATTAAAAGTTGTCTCCCTTTTTTTAAAACTTTTATTTTAATTTGTTTCGTTTTTTTTTACATAGAATTGATTCGTGTAGTTTGATTTTCGCTTATTTTTTTAATTTTTTTATTAATTGTACATATTTTCTTAAAAATAGTCTCTATTATCTGTTTTTTTTAACATAACTTTTTTTTTAATTTTTTTTTGGTTATGTTTACCTTTTTTTAATAGAATAGAACGGTTTTGTTGGATTGTCGCTGTTTTTTCTTAATTTTTTTCTTTAATTGTTTATATACTCTGACTATAAATTGTCTCTATTATCTATCCCTCTTTTTTAAACATTAATTTTTGTTTAGTTTAGTAAATTAGTTTTCATTTTTATGTTTGACTCTCTCTTTTTTTTTTCTGTGATTGTATTTATACTCTTATTCTAAATAGTTTCTATTATCTATCACTCTTTTTGGAACTTAAATTTTTTCGTTTAATTTTTTCTTTAATTGCATATATTCCTTCACCATAAATTGCCTCTCTTTTTTTAATACTTTATTATTTTAATTGGTTTCGTTTCTTTTTTTTTAATAGAATTGATCCGTTTAGTTTTATTTTCGCTTTTCTTTTTAATTTTTCCCTTTAATTGTATATATTTCTTTAGTATCAGTCTCTATTATCTGTCTATATGTTTTTTTTCAATCATTACTTTTCTTTGGTTATGTTTCATTTTTTTTAGTAGAATGGAACCGTTTTGTTTTTATTGTTTTTTCTTCAATTGTATATATACTCTTACTTTAAATTGTCTCTATTATCAATCCCTTTTTTTTTAAACATTACTTTTTGTTTAGTTTTATATTTTTCAATAGAATAGAGTTGTTTTGCTTGATTTTTGTTTTTTATTTTTTTGTTTAATTGAATTAATAATCTTACTACAAATTGTCTCTATTATCTCTCTTTGTTGAGCATTATTTTTCTTTTAATTGTTTTTTTGTGTTTATTTTTTTTTCAAAAGAAAAGAACCGTTTTGTTTGATTTTTGCTTTTTTTTATTTGCATATATTTTTTTATTATAAGTTGTCTCCCTTTTTTTAAAACTTTTATTTTAATTTGTTTCGTTTTTTTTAAAACAGAATTGAACCGTGTAGTTTGATTTTCGCTTATTTTTTTCATTTTTTTATTAATTGTATATATTTTTTTAGTAATACATAGTTTCTATTATCTGTTTTTTTTAAACATAACTTTTTTTGGTTATGTTTAATTTTTTTAATAGAATTGAAGGGTTTTGTTGGATTTTCGCTGTTTTTTCTTAATTTTTTTCTTTAATTGTTTATATACTCTGACTATAAATTGTCTCTATTATCTATCCCTCTTTTTTAAACATTAATTTTTGTTTAGTTTAGTAAATTACTTTTCATTTTTATATTTAACTCTCTTTTTTTTTTGTCATTGTATTTATACTCTTATTCCAAATAGTCTCTATCATTTATCACACTTTTTGGAACTTAAATTTTTTTGTTTAATTTTTTCTCTAATTGCATATATTTTTTCACCATAAATTGTATCTCTTTTTTAATACTTTTATTTTAATTGGTTTCGCTTCTTTTTTTTTAAAGAATTGATCCGTTTAGTTTTATTTTCGCTTTTCTTTTTAACTTTTTCCTTTAATTGTATTTATATTTTTTTAGTAATACATAGTCTCTATTATCTGTCTATATGTTTTTTTTGTTTTGTTTTTTTTTTTAAATAGAATTGATCCGTGTAGTTTGATTTTGTTTATTTTTTATTAATTGTAATTTAAATTAAATCTCTTTTTTTTAAAACATTACTTTTTTTTATATTTTTTAATAGGATAGAGTTGTTCTGTTCAGTTTTTGCTTTTTACGTTTTGTTTAATTGAATTAATAATCTTACTACCAATTGTCTCTATTATCTCTCTTTGTTGAACATTATTTTTCTTTTAATTGTTTTTTTTGTGTCTATTTTTTCTCAAAAGAATAGAACCGTTTTGTTTGATTTTTGCTTTTTTTTATATGCATATATTTTTTTAGTATAAATTGTCTCCTTTTTTTTTAAACTTTTATTTTAATTTATTTCGTTTTTTTTTTAAATAGAATTGATTTGTGTAGTTTGATTTCCGCTTATTTTTTTCATTTTTTTTTTAAATTGTATTTATTTTCTTAATAAAAGTCTCTATTATCTGTTTTTTTTTTAAATTATTTTTTTTGGTTATGTTTAATTTTTTTCAATAGAATAGAACGGTTTTGTTGGATTTTCGCGGTTTTTTCCTAATTTTTTTCTTCAATTGTTTATATACTTTGACTATAAATTATCTCTATTATCTATCCCTCTTTTTTAAACATTAATTCTTGTTTAGTTTAGTAAATTAGTTTTCATTTTTATGTTTAACTCTCTTTTTTTTTCTTTTTTTCTGTCATTGTATTTATACTCTTATTCTAAATAGTCTCTATCATCTATCACTCTTTTTGGAACTTCAATTTTTTTGTTTAACTTTTTCTTTAATTGCATATATTGTTTCACCATAAGTTGTACCTTTTTTTGAATACTTTTATTTTAATTGGTTTCGTTTCCGTGTAGTTTTATTTTCACTTATTTTTTTTATTTTTTTATTAATTGTATATATTTTCTTAGTAATAGTCGCTATTATATGTCTATATGTTTTTTTTAAACATTACTTCTTTTGGCTATGTTTTATTTTTTTTAGTAGAATATAACCGTTTTGTTTTCACTGTTTTTTCTTCCATTGTGTATATACTCGTTCTTTAAATTGTCGCTATTATCTATCCCTCTTTTTTAAACATTACTTTTTGTTTAGTTTTATATGTTTCAATAGCATAGAGTTGTTTTGTTCAATTTTTGTTTTTTACTTTTTATTTTTTGTTTAATTGAATTAATGATCTTACTACAAATTGTCTCTATTATCTATCTCTCTTTGTTGAACATTATTTTTCTTTTAATACATTATTTTTCTTATAACTGTTTTTTTTTTTGTTTAATTTTTTTCAAAAGAATAGGACCGTTTTGTTTGATTTTTGCTTTTTATTTCTTTATTTGCATATATTTTTTTATTATAAATTGTCTCCCTTTTTTTAATACTTTTATTTCAATTTGGTTCGTTTTTTTTTTTAAACAGAATTGATTCGTGTAGTTAGATTTTCGTTTATTTTTTTTATTTATTTTTTTTATTGTATATATTTTTTTAGTAATAGTCTTTATTGTCTGTTTTATTTTAAACATAATTTTTTTTTTAAAAGAATAGAACGGTTTTGTTAGATTTTTGCTGTTTTTTCCTAATTTTTTTCTTCAATTGTTAATATACTCTGACTATAAATTGTTTGTATTATCTATCCCTTTTCTTTAAACATTATTTTTTATTTGTTTTGTTTTATTTTTTAATAGAATAGAGTTGTTTTGTTTAATTTTTGCTTTTTACTTTTTATTTTTTGTTTAATTGAATTTATAATCTTATTACAAATTGTTTTTATTATCTATTTCTCTTTGTTGAACATTACTTTTTTTTATTTGTTTTTTTTTTGTCTATTTTTTTAATAGAGTAGAACTGTTTGGTTTGATTTTTGTTTTTTATATTTTTTTTTCTACCGTATTGTTTGGTTTTCGTTTTTTTCTGTTTATTATTTTCTTTAATTGTTTTTCTGATGCTTATTTTTTTTCAATAGAATAGAACCGTCTCGTTTGATTTTTGTTTTTTTTATATTTTTTTCTTTAATTGCATATATTGTTTCACTATAAATTGTCTGCCTTTTTTACACTTTTATTTTTATTTATTTTTTTGCTTTTGTTTTAAATAGAATTAAATCGTTTCGTTCAATTTTTGCTTTTTTCGGTTTATTAATTTTTATAATTTTTTTATTTTTTTTAATAGAATAGAATCATTTCGTTTGATTTTTGTTTTTGTTTTCTTTAATTGCATATATTCTTTTACTATAAATTGTCTCTTTTTTTATACTTTTGTTTTAATTTTATTAGTTTTGTTTGTTTTTTTTTTAATAGAATTGAATCGTTTTGTTTGGTTTTCGCTTTTTCCTATTTATTATTTTCTTTAATTGTATTTATATTTTTACTGTAAATTGTCTCTTTCATGTATTTCTCTTTCTTGAACTTTACTTATCATTTAATTGTTTTTTATTTGTTTTTTTTTTAATAGAATAGAACCGTTTTGTTTGACTCTGTTTTTTTTTTCTTTAATTGCATATATTCTTTTGCTATAAATTGTCTTTTTTACTTATACTTATTTTTTATTTGTGCTTTGTTTTTTTTTCATTAGAATAGAACCGTTTTGTTTAAGTTTTGCTTTTTCCTATTTATTATTTTCTTTAATTGCATTTATACTCTTACTATAAATGGTCTCTATTATCTATCTCTGTGTTTTAAACATTACTTTTCTCTTAATTGTTTTTGTTTTGTTTTATTTTCTTCAATAGAGTAGAACTGTTTTGTTTAATTTTCGCTTTTTTTTTCCTTTATTTCTTTTTAATTCCATTTATACTCGTGCTATGAATCGTCTCGATTGTTTATCACTTTTTTTTAAACATTTACTTTTCTTTTTTTTGTTTTTTTATTTTACTAGAATAGAACCGTTTTGTTTGGTTTTTCTTCAGCAGACTTCTTGGTGGGTAATGATCAGATCTCAATCCCAATCATTATTAATGTTTCGATTCGCTGTTTTTCTGTCATTTCTTATCTTTTGTTATCTCTGCGGTTTTTGTTTAAACTCCGATAAAGTAGACTACGCTGTTTTTATAATTTTTCTAATTTAAATTCCAGATTCTTTTTTTTCTCATGTAAGCTATTATATATTTTATACTATTGAAATCAGAATAAAAACTCTACGTAAATGTAAAATAAAACACATGGGTTATCACTAAAAAAAGAAATTGATGACGTCAAAACTGTCAAAAAAATGGATGAAAAAAACTGAACATACGCTATATGCGCTCGTATGCGCTATAATTAACCGAACCACATGCTTTTTCAGTATTATCTGTAGCGCAAGCACTAAAGGAGTTATTAAATTGATTCCTTAATTATTTTCCACGCTGTATACTCTTTTTCTCTTTTTTTAAACATTATTTTTTTTGTTTTGTTTTATTTTTTTAACGAATAGAACTGTTTGATATTTTTCTCTTTAATTGTTTATATGTATACTCTTACTATGAATTGTTTTTATTATCTACCTTTTTTTTAAACATTACTTTACTTTTTTCTTTTTTTTTATATATTATTTTTGCTTTTTTTGTTATTTTTCCCTCTTTTTATTGTTTTTTTTTTGTATTTTGTTTTAGCAAAATACAAAAAGATATAAGCACTTTTTATCTTTATTCGTATTTATTTTAATTTGACTTGGTTTTCAAATGAGGGAAACGAATTACGGCTGTTCTAGTGCGTCTTTTAAAAAAATATTATTATTTATAATTACATTTTTGTTTTTTTTTATTACTTTCATATAGTTTTTGTTTGAATTTTTTATTATTTGTATTTCTTTTTATTGTCAAAGTTTTATTAATCAAGTTACTTCAAAAAGAAGTCAGGTCAGGTCAGGTCAGGACTGTTCAGGTCAGGTGAAATTTATAAATATAATAATTTATCATTCTATATAAATATCAACATTTATACTATTTTATAAAATTTTTAAAAATGGTCGAAATATCAAACGAAAAATGCTTACTAAATTGATCAGGAAGGAAAAGATCTGATCTCTTCATCTAGAAGAGATCAGTAAAAAGATGAACATTTATAATATTTTATAAACTTTGTTAAAAATGTTTAAAAATGGTGGAGGCGCTGATTGCAAAATTTTTAAGTAAATTGTTCAATTAGGGGATGTTCTATTACAAGTTAATCAAGTTACTACAAGCAGAAGTCAATAGATCAGTAAATTGATAAACGTTGATAATATTTTAGACTTTGATAAAAAAGTGTTTAAAAATGGTGGAGGCGCCAAATGCAAAATTTTTGGTAAATTGTTCAATTAGGGGATGTTCTATTACAAGTTAATCAAGTTACTACAAGCAGAAGTCAATAGATCAGTAAATTGATAAACGTTGATAATATTTCAGACTTTGATAAAAAAGTGTTTCAAAATGGTGGAGACGCCAATTGCAAAATTTTTGGTAAAATGTTCAATTAGGGGATGTTCTATTACAAGTTAATTAAGTTACTACAAGCAGAAGTCAATAGATCAGTAAATTGATAAACGTTGATAATATTTTAGACTTTGATAAAAAAGTGTTTAAAAATGGTGGAGGCGCCAAATGCAAAAATTTTGGTAAATTGTTCAATTAGGGGATGTTCTATTACAAGTTAATCAAGTTACTACAAGCAGAGGTCAATAGATCAGTAAATTGATAAACATTGATAATATTTTAGACTTTGATAAAAAAATGTTTAAAAATGGTGGAGGCGCCAAATGCAAAATTTTTGGTAAATTGTTCAATTAGGGGATGTTTTATTACAAGTTAATCAAGTTACTACAAGCAGAGGTCAATAGATCAGTAAATTGATAAACATTGATAATATTTTAGACTTTGATAAAAAAATGTTTAAAAATGGTGGAGGCGCCAAATGCAAAATTTTTGGTAAATTGTTCAATTAGGGGATGTTCTATTACAAGTTAATCAAGTTACTACAAGCAGAAGTCAATAGATCAGTAAATTGATAAACGTTGATAATATTTTAGACTTTGATAAAAAAGTGTTTCAAAATGGTGGAGGCGCCAATTGCAAAATTTTTGGTAAATTGTTCAATTAGGGGATGTTCTATTACAAGTTAATTAAGTTACTACAAGCAGAAGTCAATAGATCAGTAAATTGATAAACGTTGATAATATTTTAGACTTTGATAAAAAAGTGTTTAAAAATGGTGGAGGCGCCAAATGCAAAATTTTTGGTAAATTGTTCGTCTGGTAATGTCCTGTTTTATCAAATTTACAAATTGAACACGTTACTACAAACACAGCTCAGTAGATGAGTAAAAAGATGAGCATTTTATCAACTTTATGGGAAAATGTTTAATTTTCCATGATATCTTTCCAGATACCAACCCGAACCACCTTCAAACAAAGACGATGAAGACGACGAGCACGACGATTATGGCTTCAACCGAAGACCTAGCGTGCGTGGCATCAAACCAAGATTTGGTTCAACGACAGAAATCCTCCAACAAATCCAAAATCAACTTCAACCCCCAGCCCCAGCTCCCAGAGTTGCTTGGCCTTACTATTCTGAAAGCGGGTTAACGGGCGTAGATAATTTAAAATCGAGAAATATTAACCAAAACGTTCCAAACTATCAGTACCCGAACGTACCTGAAGAGATCAAGACTAGGAATTTGGGAACGCAGTTCCGGCCGACATCCCTGCAAGATGAAAACATCTATCAAAACTGCGCAAATCAGAGATGCGCACGGGACTTGTATAGGGCTAATGGGAATTCCACCTATTCAACAGTTGTGAATCCTGGAGGATGTCCAGAGATCTACCAGACGTATTCAAGACCTCGAGTTGGAAGACCTCATTCACCTCCACCATTGGAGTTATCAAAAACTTTTCATCAAACCATGGTTTATATCCCTTATAACCATATAGAAGGTTACCAACAAACACCTTATTACCCTTCCAGTGATTATGTGAGAGTTTCAAATCAAAATCAAATAAATAAGAGATATATTGAGCCTATTTATCAACAGCGCATTCCCACGGCGCATATTGATGAACACCATTACGTTTCAAATGTGCTAGCACCAATGCCTCTGAAACCTATGGTCCGAATACCAATGTCTCAACCACACCTCCTAAATTCTCGAAGTGAATCTCCGGTATCTAGTCAGTTTTCTACTGCAAGATCCACGCAGACCCCTCTAGCCACCACATCATCATGTAATTTTTACGTTGGTAATCCTAGATATAGACCAATGGTGGGTCCAGCCTGGCCCAACGACTGCAATTATGTGTCCAAAATGAACCGACACAGTTTCCCAGCATCTGTCCCTCGATATCCTCCTGCCGATAGCATCTCTTTGACAGACAGTGACAGTCAGCACAGTGGACAGATTCCAAATGGTTTTCGGCCGCCTTTAGACTCTTTTTCAACCCAAAAAGATTCTGCTCCTAGTTCACCGATTAAACCACGTTTCCTAGAACGGGGTGTTCCAGAAGGTGCTGCTGCTAGCATTCCCAGTCAAGATACTTCCCTCAGTTCTAGCAGTACCATGACATCGCCCACCTCGCCCCAGAATCCTCCCCATACAAACCAGAAGCCTTTATTCTATGCCATGAATGTTTGACCTGATGAATAGTTGCATGTCAAAGTTAATATTTATGTATTTACAGAATTAAATAGATCTCCAGAGATTGATATTCTCTGATTGGAGCTTTGATAGATAGTACCGGGTGACTCTATCTATGCTAAGGAGATGTAAGAAATTGCTTTAAATGAAAGCATTATCGATAAAGAAGACTTTAACTGTAGGTTATAATAACCGTAAAGGCAGAATAATTACAGTATTTCTCGAAGTATGTGTAGCTAGCTATAGGCAAAATCATAAAAAGGTTCTCCTAGGTAAATCTTATAACAGAGATCAGTAACAGCTACTAAATCAACAATTAGGAATGTTTAAAAGATAAACAGATGAGTGAGTCGAATAAAGACAAATATATTTCAGACAAAATGAGGTTTGAAAGACTGACAGCTTTCAAAAAAAACTGTGCCGAAAAGTTTGGTCAAAATGTCGACGTTTTGCACTTCATCGCTAGAGACGAGGTACCCACCAAATGGTTCAGCTCTAGGCTAAGTCGTTCAGCTTTCGGTAAGGTTGCGCCTTACGTGCTTCTCAGGTTTCTGGCTGAGTAAGGCAGTCCCCCGGCGGCTTGCTTTTCTTATGCAGCTCTCGTTCCAGGCTAAGTTAGTACTAAGCGCCAGACTAATTGTTCAGCTTCCGATAAGTCTGCTCGTTACGTGCTTATTAAGTTTTTGGCTAAGTAACGCAGCTCCCCGGAGGTCTGCTTCTTTTAGGCAGCTTTTTTACGCAGCTCCTCTATGCAGTCTCGTCATGCAGCCTTTTTGGCTACCTGGTTTCAGGCTAGGTTGGCTTCCGGCGGCTTGCTTATCAGGTCTACGGCTAACTAAGGTTAGTCTCCGATGGTCTAAAGGCTCTTTCTTTCAGCTCCCAGTCTTTCTCATCCAACCCCTTCTCACTGGTATCAATTGACTTCCAGGCTAAGCCAGTAGAGATCAGAGTAAGTGATCAGAATTCTACTGCCGCTGACGGCGTTTGTTGGTGTAGGAGCGTTGCGCGTTACGTGCTTATCAGGTTTCTGGCTGAGTAAGGCAGTCCCTCGGCGGCTTGCTCCTCGTATGCAGGTCTCTCATCCAGCCCCGTCATGCAGCTCTTGTTCCAGGCTAAGTTAGTACTAAGCTACCCATTAAGTGGATAAGCCGCAGACTAATTGTTGAGCTTCCGGTAAGGCTGCCCGTTACCTGCTTATTAAGTCTCTGGCTAAGTAACGTAGCTCCCCGGAGGCCTGCTTCTTTTATGCAGCCTTTTTATGCAGCTCCTCTATGCAGTCCCGTCATGCAGCTTTTTGGCTACCCGGTTCCAGGCTAGGTTGGCTTCTGGCGGCTTGCTTATCAGGTCTAAGGCTAAGTAGGGTTAGTTTCCGGTGGTCTGCAGGCTCTTTCTTTCAGCGTTCAGTCTTTCTCATGCAACTGGTATCATTTGACTTCCAGGCTAAGCTAGTAGAGATCAGAGTAAGTGATCGGAATTCTACTACCGCTGACGGCGTTTGTTGGTGCAGGAGCGTTGCGCACTGTCGGTAAAGGAATTTTTTTTTGATTTAGCTCTTGGCTAAGCTACCCACTAAGTGGTTCAGCTTCCGGTAGAGTGGCGCGCTACCTGTTTTTTAAGTTTCTGGCTTAGTAAGACAGCTTCCCGGCGGCTTGCTCCTCTTATGCAGCCCCCCGCTCCCATGCAGCTTTTTCATGCAGCCTCATCATACAGATCTTTGGCTACCCAGCTCCAGGCTAAGTAAGTAGAAGGTGATGACAGATTTAGACGCATTAGCTCTGAAATCTATCACCGCTAGCGCCACTCGTTGGTGTTGGAGCGTGGCGCGATGTTGGTCAAGTAAGAATCTCGCAATTTAGCTCTTGGCTAAGTTACCCATTAAGTGGTTCAGCTCTGGGTTAATTGTTTAGTTTTCGGTAGAGTGACGCGTTACTTGCTTACTAGGTTTATGTCTAAGTAAGGCAGCTCCCTCGCGGCTTGCTCTTCTTATGCAGTTTTTTTCATGCAGTCACTCAGTTCCCTCATGCACCCCTCTTATCTACACGTATCCAGGCTAAGCTGACTTCCGGCGGCAGATTTTTGACTAAGTAGGGTTACTTTCCGGTGCCCGCAAACTTTCATGCAATCCCTTTTTTCTAGTATCAATTGGCTTCCGGTAGGGTCTGCTTTTTAGGTTTTTGGTCAAGTAGAGCTATTCTTTGGTGGTCTGCAGCCCCTCTCGCTTAGCTCCATCACCACAATTTTTTATAATTTTGTTACGGAAATATCCGTGAAGCAATAGAAATAGAAATTGAGAATCTTTCTAACTCGTGGAAAGCCTTGTTTACCAGTTATTTATCTTTGTCTACATGGGGTGTTTTTGTTTTTCCTGTCGCTGATTTTTCAGAGGTAGGAGATTCTCAGCAATTTAAACCTCATAAGCGAGAGCTTATTATCACTTTCTTGTTACCGTTTCGATGACGCGTCCACTGATTGAGTGCAAAACTCATTTTAAAATAAAATTGACATAATTTTTTTTTAAATGTCAAATTTTCCGTGATTTTTTTCTCTTGTTGACTCAGCGATAACACAAATGTTTTTGTATAAACTAGAAATTTCAACCACATAGAGCTACGTGGATATCCAGGAAAAATTTTTTAATTTGATTGAAAAACCTCGGCTTTTGTCACTTACAATATAGTTTTACGACTTAGGGGAACCATTTCGTGATTTTGCCTGTATGTTGTTTAAATGTTACAGAAACGAATCTTCACAGCAGCAATTGTAGCAAATAGGTGATAATCTAGATGTTGCTACAATTTTTGGATTTGTTATGTTCCATTTAGAAGTTTAGTAATGTTGTTTAACGAATAGGAATTGTATTCCACATTTAGTAGAGTTTATTTGATTTTGCTAAAAGTGCTTGAAAATGGAGAAACATGCGGATGATACTCTTAGCAGTGCACTTGGCAGATAGATATGCGCAAAAGAGAGATATGCAGCATTATATGCGGCATCTTTGGCTTACGCGCAGGTTTGTTTTGCGGACAATATACTCCAGTTTTTAATACTTTTAGTGCGATTAAAAAATTATACCATACCTTCGTTTTTTTAATGTTAAATCAAATGTTTAGACTAGTAGTCATTGTTGCCAAAAACTGAGATTCCATTACCAAAGTATTATAGGTACCTAGATAAGTGTTATTGACCAAATATTTAATATATTATAACTCATGCTTTCAAAGCGCCCTTTTTCACTTTTTTTTTTCTTTAGAATTTACCTCAATAATGTGTGATTCGAAATTCATGAAAGTATTGTAGCTTTAATGTATTAATTAAAATATTTATTGTAAAAAAATTGTTTATTAATAAAAGTAATTTTAACACTAATAGAAAAAAAATTATAATATTTATTAAGAAATAAAAGTGAGATGAGAAAAAACTTAGATCGGTCTAATAATTTTTGTAATTCATTAGCGATTCTCTGTA
This sequence comes from Lagria hirta, assembly GCA_947359425.1. Taxonomy (NCBI): domain Eukaryota; kingdom Metazoa; phylum Arthropoda; class Insecta; order Coleoptera; family Tenebrionidae; genus Lagria; species Lagria hirta. The sequence goes on from OX375794.1 coordinate 50,626,937, forward strand.
CAAAATGGTCTTTTAAACTTAAATATTGCTCATAATGAACCGTACACTGAGAGGTTGGAATTGGTTTTTATAAAATAAAACGTTAAGGAATATAGTTTTTGTTGATGTTTTTACGTTTTATTAGTTTTTTTAATATTTTATATCAACCGTGTTTGTAACAGTTCATTTTATAATTGCCCAACTGACATGTGTATCAAATTATTAATAAATTTATTGTATACAATGTGGATTTTTTATTTTACCCCATAAGCGGACATAATGTGTAGAATTTAATACCGCCGAGTATTTATATGCGAGTCCAAATGAAACAACGTTATATGGATCTTTTTTTGCTACAAACGCTAATAGCCCAACATTACATAATTTTTTTAATTTTTTCTAAACAAAAGTAAGTTGATTGTGTTGCTGGAAGCCTTATCAGTGATAAGGCATCATTTTAGTAAACCTTTGTGCTGCTGGCTGGATCACGTTATTGTCAGAGGATTTGGTTTATAGTATGGATTAGCAAAGATATATGGCGTTGATAGAGTGATACAAGCTTCGTAAATCCACCTAATTTCAGAACGACCCAAATTCATGGTCGTTTTGTGTTTAAGTACGTAATTAAAGCTATATTTAGGATCTCTATTGATTTATTAACTTTTTTCTACTGCTTCTAAGCAGATCACATGAACACATTTGAGTTAATTTGTACCAAAAATATTAATTACTTAAATACTTAATTAGCTTAATTAAGAACGTTTTGTTGAGAGTTCACCATAATGGCTGCTTCTTGTAGTTGTCCACAGCGTCGACTATGTGGGCTAATGTTGACAATATACCAAACACCTGAAAAAATAAATGTATAAAAACAATTTACTTAAAAAAATTAAAAATTCGTACAATTCTGTCAGAAAAAAAGTGAAACAGGTGAAAAAGACACAAAATAAGACCAAAAATGTATATATAGGACAAAAAAGAATAAAAAACTGAAAAAGATTATTGGAAAATAGTGTTGATGCTTGATTGTGTTGAAAGAGAAAAAACATTGAGAAATTATATATAAGAAGAAGGAAAAAAAAAGATAAAAAATAATGATAACAGATGAAACAGCTGTAAAATATGAAAACAGAATAAAAAAAAACCATGTATCATTACAAATCACTCTCCATGCCGGTGTATGAAGATAAGAAACTATTAAGTAATGAAAAAGATATAAGAAAGATAAAAACAGAGCATAATAATAATAACTTTATTGTCTGCTATCTCTAGCTTACAATCTATAATATACATTTCTATTTACATTAAAATCTTCTTCCAATTCAATTCCCTTCTTCTTCTTTTTCAGCTCCTTGCAATGCATCAAATGATCCTTTTGAATAAAACAAAAGAGAGTTCTTTTGTTTTTTTTCATTACCTTACGTATTCTTTTGTGTTTTTTAGTCTTCCTCTCTTTTCTTGCTTACATACATCCTTATCTCTTTCTTTGTCTTCCATTCATACACTTTCACTGCAACATCTCCTTTCTTCTAGTTCCCTCCCACTCAGCTCATTCCTCCAAAAATATTTTACTCTTTTCAGGTTTTTTTTGCATCTTGTTTGTCTCTCCTACATTCAATCAATCTTTTTTATCTTCATCTGTTCTTCTTCAGACTTCGTTCACATTACCATGTATCCTGGCCTTCCTCAATCTACTCCCAGCCACTTGTAGTACTTTTTTTGTACTCTTTCTATTTTCTCTCTTTCTTTATATCTTCATATTTCTGCACCATATATTAACACACTCCTAACCATACTCTCGAAAAGATTTGTTTTCAAACTCCCTCCCTCGTATCCCCCCCCTTCTTCTCTCTGTGTTTTTTCTATGGAAATATAGTCTAAATACTTAAACTTATCTATTCTTCCCTTTTCTATGCGTTTTCCAATCTGTTTCTATTGTTTCTATATATACTCCTTCATCTTGATGTCTTCTATTTTTTACTTCCTTCCCAGTCAGTCTATTTCTCTAAAAATATTTTTTTCTTTCCAGGTTTTTATTTCTACATCTTTTCTGTCAAACCTTCAAGCAACCTTTTTTATCTTTTCTTTCTATATGTTCTTTTTCACACTTACATGCTCTTTTGCCCGCGTTTTCTCTTATGTTATTCTTGTAGTACTTTTTTTGCACTTCTCCTATTTTTCCTATTTTTTCTATTTTCTTTCATCTATATATTCTTACAGTCCAAGAAATTTTTTGTTTCTGGTTTTTTCCTGCATCTTGTCTCTTCTACATTCAATCAATCTTTTTTATCTTTATCTGTTCTTCTTCAGACTCCGTTCACATTACCATGTATCCTGGCGTTCCTCAATCTACTCCCAGCCACTTGTAGTACTTTTTTTGTACTTTTTCTATTTTGTCTCTTTCTTTTTATCCTCATATTTCTGCACCATATAGTCCATATATTAACACACTCCTAACCATACTCTCGAAAAGAATTATTTTTTTCTTCAAACCCCCTCTCTCTCTCTCAAATGCTTTTTTTCTTAACCTCCAAATTTGCTCTATCACTGCTTTTTCTTTCTTGGCAAGTTCTTTGATATGAGTTCTCTCTGTGTTTTTTCTATGAAAATAATAGTCTAAATACTTAAACTCACTCACTTTTTCTATCTGTTCTTCCCTTTGGTACGCGTTTTCAAATTTGTTTCTTTTGCTTCTATCTATACTGCTTTATCTTGATGTCTTCTATTTTTTACTTCTTTCCCAGTCAGTCTATTTTTCTAAAAATATTTTTTTCTTTCCAGGTTTTTTCCCTACCTCTTTTCTGTCGAACATTCAATCAACCTTTTTATTCTTTTCTTTTTTTTTGTTCTTCTTCACACTTACATGCTTTTTTGCCCGCGTCTACTCTTATGTTATTCCGTTCAGACTCTTTCATTCTATGTATCCTGGCGTTCTTCGTTTACTCTCAATACCTACTTGTAGTACTTTATTTGTACTTTTTTTATTCATCCTTATATTCCCGCAGCATACATTAACACACTCTAACCATACTGCCAAATAGAATTTTCTTACTGTCAAACCGTCTCTCTTTCAAGCAGTCTTTCTCCTGAGCTCTAAATTTGCTCTATTTTGCTATTTAAGTCTTTTGATATAAGTTCTCTTTGCATTTCTTCTATTAAAACAAAAGTCTAAATACTTAAACTTGTTCACTTTTTTTATTTTTTTTGTTCGTATAGTTCTCTTTTTTTTGTACGAGTATATAATTTTTTCTTTCTTCTTCTGCTTTTTTACATTTTTATTGAATTTTTTTCATATGTTTTTTCAATTTTTAACGCAATAAAAAAATATATAATTGTGTCATTTTCTAATAAGAAAAAATCTACACTTATTCTATATATTTCTTCTTTTCTCTTCCTTATATTAGACTATTTTTGCTTTTCTTCTATTGTGTTGTTTTTTTGTTTTTTAAACAAAACAAAATTTTATAAGGCTTTGAGATGCTTTATTAGTAATTTTATTTTTGTTATGTTTTTCAAAATTATTCAGTATTTTATTAAAATTAATTATTTATGTTTTTTATTTCTTTATTTATTCTCATATTTTTGTAATTTTTTATAAATTGTTTTTCGCATTTTTACTTTTATTACAACTTTTAAATAAGTAAAACAAAGATTATAGAAAGAAGATTGAAAATGTATTAAGAAAAAAGTTTTAATATATTGAACGTAACTATAATTGAAAAAAAATAAGTGAACTAGAATAGAAAAAGGGCAATAGCAAAAGAAAATTAAAATAAAAACAAAAAAACAACAGAAAAAAAAATTATAAATTACTAAAAAAATAAAAAAATTTAAAAAACATTGATAAAATGAAAAATAAATAAGAAGTTTAAAATTGAAAAAACTATAAAAAAATGTTTTAATGTAAAAATACACTAAAACAGGAAAAAATATACAAAAAAGCCCAATTTTACCAAAAAGTTTTTGTTTACAAACCGGTTGATTTTACTTTTATTATTTTATACTATGTGTTTTTTAATTTTTCCATACAAATACTGTATTTATTTAAGTATTTACTTTTTATTTTATTATTTATGTTTTTCTATACTTTTTGTAAATTTTTATAGATTTTTTTGTATCTTCGCTTTTATCATATTTTATGAAAAAATAAGTGAACCAGAAAGGAAAAATAACAATAACAAAAAAAGATTTGAACGCAAGAGTGAAAGAATAAAAACCAATAATTTTTTTTTTATAAAAAGCACTGAAAAAAATAAAATCAGATGAGAATTTAGTAATAAACAAAAATTACTAAAAAAATAAATGCGGTAAAACCAACAACAAAAAAATGTAAAAATTTACTAAAACAAGAAAAAATATAATAAAAAAAGCAGAATTTTCCCGAAAAGTTTAGTACTTTTGTTGTTTTTTTTTTGTTAACAGACTTGTTTTTTCAAGTGCTTCATCTGTTTTTATTATTATATACTATGTAATTTGTTTTATTATGCTGTTAACTGTTTTTTGATGTATTTAAGTTTTTTTCTTCTAGTTTCTTTTACTATAATTTTTGTTTTACTTTTTTTTTCATTTTACAGTAATTTTTTATAATATTGTTTTTATAGCAAAAAACATTAAAATTTCCTAGAAAAGAAACTATGCTTCTTTTTTCCGGTATAAATCAATTTGCAATTTTTTTAATGACTCCTCCAGTTATAGCCTTTATCAAATTTAATTGTTTTTTTTTTGGAAAATCTTAGTTAGGTGTGTTTTTATATTTTTTGCAGTATTATTTAAGTTTGTTTTTTTATGTTCTCATAGTTCTCTTTTTTTTTGTACGAGTATATAATTGCTTCTTTCTTCTTCTGCTGCTTTTTTACATTTTTATTAAATGTTTTTCCATATGTTTTTTTAATTTTTAGCGCAATTAAAAACCTTATTGTGCCTATTTCTGATAAGAAAAAATCTACACTTATTCTATATATTTCTTCTTTTCTCTTCCTTATATTAGATTATTTTCGCTTTTCTTCTATTGTGTTGTTTTTTGTTTTTCAAACAAAACCTTTTTTTACAAGGCTTTGAGATGCTTTATTAGTAATTTTATTTTTGTTATGTTCTTCAAAATTATCCAGTATTTTATTAAAATTAATTATTTATGTTTTTTATTATTCTCATATTTTTGTAATTTTTTATAAATTGTTTTTCCCATTTTTACTTTTATCACAACTTTTAAATAAGGAAAACAAAGATTATAGAAAGAAGATTGAAAATGTATTAAGAAAAAAGTTTTAATATATTGAACGTAACTATAATTGAAAAAAAATAAGTGAACTAGAATAGAAAAAGGGCAATAGCAAAAGAAAATTAAAATAAAAACAAAAAAACAACAGAAAAAAAAATTATAAATTACTAAAAAAATAAAAAAATTTAAAAAACATTGATAAAATGAAAAATAAATAAGAAGTTTAAAATTGAAAAAACTATAAAAAAATGTTTTAATGTAAAAATACACTAAAACAGGAAAAAATATACAAAAAAGCACAATTTTACCAAAAAGTTTTTGTTTACAAACCTGTTTATTTTTCTTTTATTATTTTATACTATGTATTTATTAATTTTTCTATAAAAATACTGTATTTATTTATGTATTTACTTTTTAATTTATTATTTATGTTTTTCTATAGTTTTTGTAAATTTTTATAGATTTTTTTGTATCTTCACTTTTATCATATTTTATGAAAAAATAAGTGAACCAGAAAGGAAAAATAACAATAACAAAAAAAGATTTGAACGCAAGAGTGAAAGAATAAAAACCAATAATTTTTTTTTTATAAAAAGCACTGAAAAAAATAAAATCAGATGAGAATTTAGTAATAAACAAAAATTACTAAAAAAATAAATGCGGTAAAACCAACAACAAAAAAATGTAAAAATTTACTAAAACAAGAAAAAATATAATAAAAAAAGCAGAATTTTCCCGAAAAGTTTAGTACTTTTTGTTGTTTTTTTTTGTTAACAGACTTGTTTTTTCAAGTGCTTCATCTGTTTTTATTATTATATACTATGTAATTTGTTTTATTATGCTGTTAACTGTTTTTTTGATGTATTTAAATTTTTTTCTTCTAGTTTCTTTTACTATAATTTTTGTTTTACTTTTTTTTATCATTTTACAGCAATTTTTTATAATATTGTTTCTATAGCAAAAAAATTAAAATTTCCTAGAAAAGAAACTATGCTTCTTTTTTCCGGTATAAATCAATTTAATTTTTTTAATGACTCCTCCAGTTATAGCCTTTATCAAATTTAATTGTTTTTTTTTTGGAAAATCTTAGTTAGGTGTGTTTTTATATTTTTTGCAGTATTATTTAGGTTTGTTTTTTTATGTTCTCATAGTTCTCTTTTTTTTTGTACGAGTATATAATTGCTTCTTTCTTCTTCTGCTGCTTTTTTACATTTTTATTAAATGTTTTTCCATATGTTTTTTTAATTTTTAGCGCAATTAAAAACCTTATTGTGCCAATTTCTGATAAGAAAAAATCTACACTTATTCTATATATTTCTTCTTTTCTCTTCCTTATATTAGATTATTTTCGCTTTTCTTCTATTGTGTTGTTTTTTGTTTTTCAAACAAAACCTTTTTTTACAAGGCTTTGAGATGCTTTATTAGTAATTTTATTTTTGTTATGTTCTTCAAAATTATCCAGTATTTTATTAAAATTAATTATTTATGTTTTTTATTTATTCTCATATTTTTGTAATTTTTTATAAATTGTTTTTCGCATTTTTACTTTTATCACAACTTTTAAATAAGGAAAACAAAGATTATAGAAAGAAGATTGAAAATGTATTAAGAAAAAAGTTTTAATATATTGAACGTAACTATAATTGAAAAAAAATAAGTGAACTAGAATAGAAAAAGGGCAATAGCAAAAGAAAATTAAAATAAAAACAAAAAAAAAAAACAGAAAAAAAAATTATAAATTACTAAAAAAATAAAAAAATTTAAAAAACATTGATAAAATGAAAAATAAATAAGAAGTTTAAAATTGGAAAAACTATAAAAAAATGTTTTAATGTAAAAATACACTAAAACAGGAAAAAATATACAAAAAAGCACAATTTTACCAAAAAGTTTTTGTTTACAAACCGGTTGATTTTACTTTTATTATTTTATACTATGTGTTTTTTAATTTTTCCATACAAATACTGTATTTATTTAAGTTTTTACTTTTTATTTTATTATTTATGTTTTTCTATACTTTTTGTAAATTTTTATAGATTTTTTTGTATCTTCACTTTTATCATATTTTATGAAAAAATAAGTGAATCAGAAAGGAAAAATAACAATAACAAAAAAAGATTTGAACGCAAGAGTGAAAGAATAAAAACCAATAATTTTTTTTTTATAAAAAGCACTGAAAAAAATAAAATCAGATGAGAATTTAGTAATAAACAAAAATTACTAAAAAAATAAATGCGGTAAAAGCAACAACAAAAAAATGTAAAAATTTACTAAAACAAGAGAAAATATAATAAAAAAACCAGAATTTTCCCGAAAAGTTTAGTACTTTTTGTTGTTTTTTTTTGTTAACAGACTTGTTTTTTCAAGTGCTTCATCTGTTTTTATTATTATATACTATGTAATTTGTTTAATTATGCTGTTAACTGTTTTTTGATGTATTTAAGTTTTTTTCTTCTAGTTTATTTTACTATAGTTTTTGTTTTACTTTTTTTTTCATTTTACAGCAATTTTTTATAATATTGTTTTTAGAGCAAAAAACATTAAAATTCCCTAGAAAAGAAACTATGCTTCTTTTTTCCGGTATAAATCAATTTGCAATTTTTTTAATGACTCCTCCAGTTATAGTCTTTATCAAATTTAATTGTTTTTTTTTTGGAAAATTTTAGTTAGGTGTGTTTTTATATTTTTTGCAGTATTATTTAAGTTTGTTTTTTTATGTTCTCATAGTTCTCTTTTTTTTTGTACGAGTATATAATTGCTTCTTTCTTCTTCTGCTGCTTTTCTACATTTTTATTAAATGTTTTTCCATATGTTTTTTTAATTTTTAGCGCAATAAAAAACCATATTGTGTCAATTTCTAATAAGAAAAAATCTACACTTATTCTATATATTTCTTCTTTACTCTTCCTTATATTAGATTATTTTCGCTTTTCTTCTATTGTGTTGTTTTTTGTTTTTCAAACAAAACCTTTTTTTACAAGGCTTTGAGATGCTTTATTAGTAATTTTATTTTTGTTATGTTCTTCAAAATTATCCAGTATTTTATTAAAATTAATTATTTATGTTTTTTATTTATTCTCATATTTTTGTAATTTTTTATAAATTGTTTTTCGCATTTTTACTTTTATCACAACTTTTAAATAAGTAAAACAAAGATTATAGAAAGAAGAATAAAAATGTATTAAGAAAAAAGTTTTAATATATTGAACGTAACTATAACAAAAAAAAAAAGCGAACTAGAATGGAAAAAAGGCAGTAGCAAGAGAAAATTAGAATAAAAGCAAAAAAACAACAGAAAAAAAATATATAGATTACAAAAAAAACAAAAAAATTTAAGAAACATTGATAAAATGAAAAATAAATAAGAAGTTTAAAATTGGAAAAACTATAAAAAAATGTTTTAATGTAAAAATACACTAAAACAGGAAAAAATATACAAAAAAGCACAATTTTACCAAAAAGGTTTTGTTTACAAATCGGTTTATTTTTCATTTATTATTTTATACTATGAATTTTTTTATTTTTCCATACAAATACTGTATTTATTTATGTATTTACTTTTTAATTTATTATTTATGTTTTTCTATACTTTTTGTAAATTTTTATAGATTTTTTTGTATCTTCACTTTTATCATATTTGATGAAAAAATAAGTGAACCAGAAAGAAAAAATAACAATAACAAAAAAAGATTTGAACGCAAGAGTGGAAGAATAAAAACCAATAATTTTTTTTTTTATAAAAAGCACTGAAAAAAATAAAATCAGATGAGAATTTAGTAATAAACAAAAATTACTAAAAAAATAAATGCGGTAAAACCAACAACAAAAAAATGTAAAAATTTACTAAAACAAGAAAAAATATAATAAAAAAAGCAGAATTTTCCCGAAAAGTTTAGTACTTTTTGTTGTTTTTTTTTGTTAACAGACTTGTTTTTTTAAGTGCTTCATCTGTTTTTATTATCATATACTATGTAATTTGTTTTATTATGCTGTTAACTGTTTTTTTGATGTACATATTTAATTTTTTTTCTTCTAGTTTCTTTTACTATAATTTTTGTTTTACTTTATTTTTTTCATTATACAGCAATTTCTTATAATATTGTTTTTATAGCAAAAAACATTAAGATTCCCTAGAAAAGAAACTATGCTTCTTTTTTTCGGCATAAATCAACTTACAATTTTTTTTAATGACTTCTTCAGTTATAGCCCTTAACAAATTTAATTGTTTTTTTTGTAAAATCTTATTTAGGTGTGTTTTTTTATATTTTTTGCAGTATTTCTATTATTTAGGTTTGTTTTTTTATGTTCTCATAGTTCTCTTTTTTTTGTACTAGTATATAATTTTTTCTTTCTTCTTCTGCTGCTTTTTTACATTTTTATTAAATGTTTTTCCATATGTTTTTTTAATTTTTAGCGCAATTAAAAACCTTATTGTGCCAATTTCTAATAAGAAAAAATCTACACTTATTCTATATATTTCTTCTTTTCTCTTCCTTATATTAGATTATTTTCGCTTTTCTTCTATTGTGTTGTTTTTTGTTTTTCAAACAAAACCTTTTTTTACAAGGCTTTGAGATGCTTTATTAGTAATTTTATTTTTGTTATGTTCTTCAAAATTATCCAGTATTTTATTAAAATTAATTATTTATGTTTTTTATTTCTTTATTTATTCTCATATTTTTGTAATTTTTTATAAATTGTTTTTCGCATTTTTTCTTTTATCACAACTTTTAAATAAGTAAAACAAAGATTATAGAAAGAAGATGGAAAATGTATTAAGAAAAAAGATTTAATATATTGAACGTAACTATAACTAAAAAAAAATAAGTGAACTAGAATAGAAAAAAAGGCAATAGCAAGAGAAAATTAAAATAAAAACAAAAAAACAACAGACAAAGAATATTTAAATTACTAAAAAAATAAAAAATTTTAATAAACATTGATAAAATGAAAAATAAATAAGAAGTTTAAAATTGGAAAAACTATAAAAAAATGTTTTAATGTAAAAATACACTAAAACAGGAAAAAATATACAAAAAACCACAATTTTACCAAAAAGTTTTTGTTTACAAACCTGTTTGTTTTTCTTTTATTATTTTATACTATGTATTTATTAATTTTTCTATAAAAATACTGTATTTATTTATGTATTTACTTTTTAATTTATTATTTATGTTTTTCTATAGTTTTTGTAAATTTTTATAGATTTTTTTGTATCTTCACTTTTATCATATTTTATGAAAAAATAAGTGAACCAGAAAGGAAAAATAACAATAACAAAAAAAGATTTGAACGCAAGAGTGAAAGAATAAAAACCAATAATTTTTTTTTATAAAAGGCATTGAAAAAAATAAAATCAGATGGGAATTTAGTAATAAACAAAAATCACTAAGAAAATAATAGCGGTAAAACCAACAAAAAAAAAATGTAAAAATTTACTAAAACAAGAAAAAATATTATAAAACAAGCAGAATTTTCCCGAAAAGTTTAGTACTTTTTGTTGTTTTTTTTGTTAACAGACTTGTTTTTTTAAGTGCTTCATCTGTTTTTATTATTATATACTATGTAATTTGTTTTATTATGCTGTCAACTGTTTTTTTTGATGTACATATTTAATTTTTTTTCTTCTAGTTTCTTTTACTATAATTTTTGTTTTACTTTATTTTTTTCATTTTACAGCAATTTTTTATAATATTGTTTTTATAGCAAAAAACATTAAAATTCCCTAGAAAAGAAACTATGCTTCTTTTTTTCGGCATAAATCAACTTACAATTTTTTTTAATGACTCCTTCAGTTATAGCCCTTAACAAATTTAATTGTTTTTTTTGTAAAATCTTATTTAGGTGTGTTTTTTTATATTTTTTGCAGTATTTCTATTATTTAGGTTTGTTTTTTTATGTTCTCATAGTTCTCTTTTTTTTGTACTAGTATATAATTTTTTCTTTTTTTTTCTGCTGCTTTTTTACATTTTTATTAAATGTTTTTCCATATGTTTTTTTAATTTTTAGCGCAATAAAAAACCATATTGTGTCAATTTCTAATAAGAAAAAATCTACACTTATTCTATATATTTCTTCTGTTCTCTTCCTTATATTAGATTATTTTCGCTTTTCTTCTATTGTGTTGCTTTTTGTTTTTTAAACAAAACATTTTTTTATAAGGCTTTGAGATGCTTTATTAATAATTTTATTTCTGTTATGTTTTTCAAAACTATACAGTATTTTATTAAAATAAATTATTTATGTTTCTTATTTCTTTATTTATTCTCATATTTTTGTATTTTTTTATAAATTATTTTCCGCATCTTTATTTTTATCCTAACTTTTAAATAAGTAAAACAAAGATTATAGAAAAAAGATTAAAAATGTATTAAGAAAAAAGTTTTAATATATTGAACGTAACTATAATTAAAAAAAAATAAGTGAACTAGAATAGAAAAGGGCAATAGCAAGAGAAAACTAAAATAAAAACAAAAAAACAACAGAAAAAGAATATATAAATTACTAAAAAAATAAAAAAATTTAAAAAACATTGATAAAATGAAAAATAAATAAGAAGTTTAAAATTGGAAAAACTATAAAAAAAGGTTTTAATGTAAAAATACACTAAAACAGGAAAAAATATACAAAAAAACACAATTTTACCAAAAAGTTTTTGTTTACAAACTTGTTTATTTTACTTTTATTATTTTATACTATGTATTTTTTAATTTTTCTATACAAATACTGTATTTATTTATGTATTTACTTTTTATTTTATTATTTATGTTTTTCTATACTTTTTGTAAATTTTTATAGATTTTTTTGTATCTTCACTTTTATTATATTTTATGAAAAAATAAGTGAACCAGAAAAGAAAAATGACAATAACAAAAAAAGATTTGAACGCAAGAGTGAAAGAATAAAAACCAAAAACTTTTTTGCACTGAAAAAAATAAAATCAGATGAAAATTTAGTAATAAACAAAAATCACTAAAAAAATAAATGCGATAAAACCAAGAAAAAAAAATGTAAAAATTTACTAAAACAAGAAAAAATATAAAAAAAAATATAGAATTTTCCCGAAAAGTTTAGAAATGTTTGTTGTTTTTTTTTGTTAACAGACTTGTTTTTTCAAGTGCTTCATCTGTTTTTATTATTATATACTATGTAATTTGTTTTATTATGCTGTTAACTGTTTTTTGATGTATTTAAGTTTTTTCTTCTAGTTTCTTTTACTATAATTTTTGTTTTACTTTTTTTTTTCATTTTACAGCAATTTTTTATAATATTTTTTTTAGAGCAAAAAACATTAAAATTTCCTAGAAAAGAAACTATGCTTCTTTTTTCCGGTATAAATCAACTTGCAATTTTTTTTAATGACTCCTCCAGTTATAGCCTTTAACAAATTTAATTGTTTTTTTTTTGGAAAATCTTAGTTAGGTGTGTTTTTTATATTTTTTGCAGTATTATTTTGGTTTGTTTTTTTATGTTCTCATAGTTCTCTTTTTTTTTGTACGAGTATATAATTGCTTCTTTCTTCTTCTGCTGCTTTTTTACATTTTTATTAAATGTTTTTCCATATGTTTTTTCAATTTTTAGCGCAATAAAAAACCATATTGTGTCAATTTCTAATAAGAAAAAATCTACACTCATTCTATGTATTTCTTCTTTTCTCTTCCTTATATTAGATTATTTTCGCTTTTCTCCTATTGTGTTGTTTTTTTGTTTTTTAAACAAAACAAAATGTATTCATCAATGTTATCCCTGTATAATTTTCCATTTTTTTTCATTCTTTTTTTTTCTTGATAGACTCACTTATTACTTTTGTCCTATTTCTTTCGGATTTATTTCTTTTGCTCTGATCTTTTATTCTATTTACTCCGAATGTTTTTTCTTTTTCTCAACTTTGCTTGACGTTAATTTGTTTTTTCACCACTTCCAACAAGACAAAGTAAAAAATTGTAAGAGAGATATGATTGAAAGAATAACAAGAATATTTGAGAATAAGAACAACTAAGAAAAAGAAAGAGAAATTGTGAAAAAAAGTAATAGAAAGACACAAAAATATAGAAAAAGGACAAAATATAGAAGAAATATGTTAAAAATTGTATAATACTAATGTTAATAATTATTAGAAAACAAATACATACCGTTCCTGCTACAATCCTCCCAAAATATTTGCCACCTCGATCTAAAACCACAGCTACAGCGATTATGTAGATTAATGCCAGAACCACATGGGTGAACAACTGCAGTCTGGTACAATTAATGCTTATCCTTTCAACAATTCTTGTAATATAAAGAATAAACAAAACAACTGCTATAATTATAGAAAACGAAGATATAACTAGAAAAAAATCTATTGCTCCTCCATAATATCCAGTGCCCACTAAAACTGCAGCTAGAAGGCTACAGCCCTAAAACACATTCATAACAATAATTTTATTAATTTGCTATTTAGATGTCTACAAAACCATAAATTATGACGTTGTTTACATTATAGAGAATAGAAAAAAACAAAAGTAAAACAAAAAAGATAATAAAGTGATCAAAAGCTTTTTGAATGTCTGCATTGCTGCTTTATTAGGGTTTTTTTTCTTATAATAACCTAATTTTGCTATTTTTATTTCTCACTTAATTTTAAAAACTGACATTTCTTCTTCTATAAACTATTATTTATAATAACTTTGATATTTTTTTTTTGACAACTACTTCTATAGTTAAACAAAGTTAGGAAACCAGACAAATACACATAAACCAAACAAAAACCACAACACGACTCTTGCCTGGGTGGGAATCGAACCCACTGCTCGTCTTCAGCGTACTTTCGTTTGGCCAACAGGTCCACCGGGAGCTTCTTGGTTATATATAATTTACAAATAATATTATATCATGTCTAAAGTGTGATTTTTTTGTACAGGTACCAAATGTTCAGAAAGTTGAAGGATAGAAGTAAATTCATTCACAACAAAAAAAAAAACAAAAAATAAATAATAACCAATTTTCCAGAGTAGAAAAACAACAATTATCAAGTATAATTTACAATCATATCAACTGATGAATTAATAAAGCATAATCGGAAATATAAAAAGTTTTACGATCATGTACAATAGAGAATGCAAAAATTAAAAAAAGTTTAAAGAAAATTAGAACATTAAAAAAATTGGGAAAGAAAAATTAAACAAAAAAAAGAATACAGGAAAACCTGCGCCAAACAAAAAACAAAAAGAATGAAAGCAATAAGAACACAAAATGAAATGTAAACATATAGAATTCAAGAAAAAGATGAAAAAAAAGAGATAACAAACCAAATAAGATTAGACAACTTGCTAAACCATTTCAAAAACTATTAGAAGAAGAAGAATAGAAAAAAAGATACTAAGAAGCGATTTGAGGTAAAAGAATGTAAAACAAAAATAATAGCGTTTAGTAAAAAAATAAACAAAAAAGTAGGTTGGAGAGAAAAAGAAATAGAACAAATTAAAAAATAGAAGAATTTATGATATATCTTTGAAGAAAGGAAAATTCAAGAATAAACCAATCAGAAGCTCGAAAAAGATGAGGTGCGGTGTGTACAAGAAAGCTGAAAAGCCCTCCGGCCATGCTCCTCTAGAGCTCATGTTTGCTTGGAAGCACTGTAGTAGTTTTTTTTTACAAAACATTTAAAATAAGAAAAACATTATTTTACATAATAATTTATAAATAATCATAGTTTTATGTAAATAAAATAATCAATGAGATAATAAGTAATTATATTTTTTATGTGTAATCAGCCACAAGACTAATGTCACTCTCAATAATATCTAAATTAACTGTTTTTGTTTGTTTTAGTGGTATAATTTTTGTTGATATGTTCAACAAGTTATCTGAAATTATTAATGATAAAATAAATAATAATAACAAATTATTACAATATTATGTAATATAATATCTATAATTAATTATAAAATAAATCAAACTACACAATCAGTTTCACTCTTAAAAAACTATAAATAAACAAAACATGATTGGAGGCGATTTTAATAATCGGCAAAAACAACAACAAAAAATTCATGTGAAAAAACAGCGGAAAAATAGACTAAAATCATGCTTATTAAAATACAAAAGAAAACAAATAAGAAAGAGATCACAGTGGTAAAGTGAAACAAAACGCCACAAAAGATTTAAAAAATGTAGAAAAATATGTTAATGAACAAAATTAAATAAATCATCGTTGAAAAAAACAGTTGGAAATTTTGAAAATAAGGGAAAAATAGTTGGTAGAATAAAAAAATAAAAAATATTAAGAAAATAAAAATCTAAAACAGAAAGCGTAGAAAAAAATTGCAAAAAACAAGCCAGAACTAGATATAAAAAAAGAACACAAAAGTTTTATTACTCCAAGTTTTTTAGTAATAAAATAATAAAAAAAGAAGATGGCTAATAAAAGTTAAAAAAACAATTGACTAAAGCTTTTTGCACAGTTATTAAAAAAAAAACAAGAAAAACTAAAAAAAGTGGTAAAAAACTAAAAGAAAGAAGAGAAAAATAAATGTTCAAATTAAGCAAAGAGACTCTAAGTTACATAGTAATAAAAACAAAATTAAAAAATAAATAAAAACATAAAAAAAACATTAAAGTATAACAATAAAATAACAAAAAATAAGAACACAAAAAAAAGTACACAAAGAAATAAATGATAAAGATAGAAACACAGACAAACAAACAAGAGATAGAAGAGCAAATAAACCGGCAAAATATGTAAAAAAAGAATGAAGAAGAGAGAAGAATGATTGAAAGATTTAGATACAAAACGAAGACAACAAAATTAATTTTTGATAAAAAAAATAAGAAGAAATAAAAAAACGTTGTGTGTAAAGGTAAAAGAGAGATACAAAAACAACATAATTAACTGATTAAAAAAAGATTAAACGAGGTTTATAGAAAAAAATCAAACTAAATTAAAAAAATATATATATGCATTAAAAGGAGAGGGCAAAACTAATGGAAGGACAGTAAGAGAAAGCAAAATAAACAAAAATGACAAAAAATATTGTAAAAGAATTATAAAAACACAAAAATAAGACACAGAGACACAGTCAAACAAGAATAGAGCGAAAGAATTAGAGAAAACGGATACAACAGAGAATATAAATAGAAGAACTACCAGAGAATAAAATGTATAAAAACAAATAATAGAAAGAAAAAAATTAAACAAAATATTAAATGATGTAATGTCAAAAAAAGAAAAAACGAGACTGAGGAAAAAAATCAAAGAGCCAAATGTTAAAAACAATCAAAATAAAAAAAATCGAATATAAATAAGCAGAAATTATTAAAACAAAAACAAAAAATCAGAAAAAATAGACAAAAACTAAACAAAAATACAACATGAGAGAGTGGTATACAAAAAAACAGAAATACATACTTAAATAGTAGTAATAGTAAAACAAATAGAAATAATGAGTAAGAGAGAGAAAAAGATGGTAAAAAAAAACAATTTAAAAGACAAAATACTGTAAATTTCCAGTTTTCACCTTTCAGACAAATGGCACAGTTTAAAAAAAATCTGAAAAAATAAAAAAACGTTGTGTGTAAAGGTAAAAGAGAGGTACAAAAAGAACATAATTAACTGATAAAAAAAAGATTAAACAAAATTTATAAAAAAAAATCAAAAAAAATTGAGAAAAACAAACTTATGCGCAAAAATAGGAGAGCAAAATTAGTGAAAAGACAGTAAGAGAAAGCAAAATAAACAAAAATGACAAAAAAATACAAATATAAATAATAAAATAAAAATGCGAAACGTCGCCAATTTAAACCTTTAGACACGGTCTTCTCCGAAAGATGTCCATATTTCCAAAAAAAATACCGTAAATAGAATAAAGAAGTGTAAAATAATTATAAGAACACAAAAATAAAAAATAAATCAAAATACAGATAGAGACACAGACACACAAGAAAAAAGCAAAAGAATTAGAAAAGACGGATACAACAGAGAATATAAATGGATGTATTGTCAAAGAATAGAATGAATAAAAACAAATAAAAGAAAGAAAAAGATTAAACAAAATATTGAATGATGTAAAGTGTCAGAAAAAGAAGGTTAAAAACCATCAAAATGAAGAAAATCGAGTAGAAATAAGCAGAAATTATTAAAACAAGAAATCAGAAAAAATAGACAAAAAACCAACAAAAATACAATATGAAAGAGTAGTAAAAAAAATTAAAAATACTTAACAAAATAGTAGTAGTAGTAAAACAAATAGAAATAATGAGTAAGAGAGAGAAAAAGAAATTGTTCTTATAAAAAATAAATATTAAAATAAAATACAAAATGAAAAAAAGTAAGAGAAAAATTAAAGCAAAAAGGTGGAAAATAAATTAAAATACAGATAAAAATAAAAACAGAGACAAACAAGGTACAACTAAAAATTTAATAGTTTAATTATGTTGTGAAAAAAAAGAGATAAAAGCGAAAGAAAAATGATGGTAAAATTTAAATAATATAATAAAGAGATAAAAAACAGAATTTAGAAAGAACAATAAGAGAAAATAAAAATTTGCTAAATAGAAAACGAAACATGATAAAATAATGTGTTGATGTAGAAGAATGTGAGGTAAGGTAAGAAATCATAAAAATAAGAGAAGAAGAAGATTAAATATTAGAAAAGATAAAAATTAAAAAAAAGAGAGAAAAGTTAAACGAAATATTGAATAATGTAAAAGTGTTAAAAAAACGACGTAAAAACAAAAAACCATAAAAAACCGACAAAAAAAATACACCATGGAAGAGTAGAATAAAAAAGACATAGATATAGAAATGGATAGTAGAGAGAGATAAACGAAGAGGAATAACAAGTAAGATAGAGAAAGATTAAACACGATAAAAGAAGATAGAAAGAAGAATAAAAATAAAAATGAAGAAAATGAATTAAAGAAAGAAAAAACCTTTAACTAAGGTCTTATATAATTACATGAAGTATAACCATTTTCTGAATATCTACATATTATATAGTTTCGTAGACATTTAATATTATTATTAACAGAATTTAGATTAGGAACAATGAGAGAAAATAAATAATTTGCTAAATAGAAAAAGAAACATAATAAGAGAAAAGAAAATGAGAGAAAAAGAAGAAGTATGATGAATAAAAACAAATAAAAAAAAAGAGAAAATTTAAACAAAATATTGAACAATGTAAAAAGTCAAGGAAAAAACGATGCAAAAACAAAAATCCATAAAAAGCCGACGAAAAAAAATACGACACAGTAGAGTAGAATAGAAAAGACAAAGATATTGAAATGGATAGTAGAGAAAGAAGAACGAAGAGAAATAATAAGTAAGATAGAGCAAGATTAAACACGATAGAAGAAGATGAAAAGAAGAATCAATATAAAAATGAAAAAAATGAATTAAAGAAAAAAAAACACCTTTAATTAAGGCCTTATATATTATTATGTTATTTATATAGTATATATATGGATATATTTATATAATTACATGATATAACGACATTTTCTGAATATCTACATATTATAGAGTTTCGTAGACATTTAATATTATTATTAACCAAATCTAGATTAGGAACAATGAGAGAAAATAAATAATTTTCAGAATAGAGAAAGAAACATGAGAGCACATGATAAAATAATGTGTTGAAGTAGAAGAATGTGAGGTAAGGGGAGAAATTATAAAAATAAGAAAAAAAGAAAAAGGATGATGAATAAAAGCATATAAAAAAAAGAGAAAGATTAAACAATATATTGAATAATGTAAAGTGTCAAGAAAAAAACCATGTAAAAATCAAAAACCATAAAAAACCGATGAAAAAAATACAACACGGGAGAGGAGAATAGAAAGGACATAGATATAGGATAGTAGAGAGAGATAAACGAAGAGGAATAATAAGTAAGATAGAGAAAGATTGAACACGATAGAAGAAGATAAAAAAAAGAATTAGAATAAAAATGAAGAAAATGAATTAAAGAAGAAAAAACCTTTAACTAAGGCCTTATATTATGTTATTTATATGGTATATATATGGCTATACTTATATAATTACATGAAGTATAGCCATTTTCTGAATATCTACATATTATATAGTTTCGTGAACATTTAATATTATTATTAACAGAATTTAGATTTGGAAGAATGAGAGAAAATAAAAAATTGACTGAATAGAGAAAGAAACATTGTAGCACATAATAAAATAATGTGTTGAAGTAGAAGAATGTGAGGTAAGGTGAGAAATTATAAAAATAAGAGAAAAAGAAGAAGTATGATGAATAAAAACAAATAAAAAAAAAGAGAAAGATTAAACAAAATATTGAATAATGTAAAGTGTCAAAGAAAAAACGACGTAAAAACAAAAAACCATAAAAAACCGACAAAAAAAATACACCATGGGAGAGTGGAATAAAAAAGACATAGATATAGAAATGGATAGTAGAGAGAGATAAACGAAGAGGAATAATAAGTAAGATAGAGAAAGATTAAACACGATAGAAGAAGATAAAAAGAAGAATAAAAATAAAAATGAAGAAAATGAATTAAAGAAATAAAAAACCTTTAACTAAGGTCTTATATTATGTTATTTATATGGTATATATATATAGCTATACTCATATAATTACATGAAGTATAGCCATTTTCTGAATATCTACATATTGTATAGTTTCGTAGACATTTAATATTATTATTAACTGAATTTAGATTAGGAACAATGAGAGAAAATAAATAATTTGCTAAATAGAAAAAGAAACATTATAATAAGAGAAAAGAAAATAAAAGAAAAAGAAGAAGTATGATGAATAAAAACAAATAAAAAGAAGAGAAAATTTAAACAAAATATTGAACAATGTAAAAAGTCAAGAAAAAAACGATGTAAAAACCAAAAACCATAAAAAACCGACGAAAAAAAACACAAAACGGGAGAGTAGAATAGAAAGGACAAAGATGTTGAAATGGATAGTAGACAAAGAAGAACGAAGAAACTTAAAGAGTAAGATAGAAAAAGATTAAACTCGATAAAAGAAGATAAAAAAAATAATAAAAATAAAAATGGAAAAAATGAATTAAAGAAAAAAAAAAACCAATTTTAATTAAGGCCTTATATTATGTTATTAATATGGTATATATATGGATATATTTATATAATTACATGAACTATAGACATTTTCTGAATATCTACATATTATATAGTTTATTTAATATTATTATTTAATGAATTTAGAAACAAAATATTGAATAATGTAAAGTGTCAAGAAAAAAACGATGTAAAACCAAAAACCATAAAAAGCTGACAAAAAAAATACAACACGAGAGAGTAGAATAGAAAGGACAAAGATATTGAATTGAATATAGTAGAGAGAGAAGAACGAAAAGATATAATAAGTAAGATAAAGAAAGATTAAACACGATAGAAGAAGATAAAAAGAAGAATCAAAATAAAAGAATTGAAGAAAGAAAAAACCTTTAATTAAGGCCTTATATTATGTTATTTATATGGTATATATATGGCTATATTTATATAACTTCATGAAATATAGCTATTTTTTGAATATCCACATATTATATAGTTTCGTAGACATTTAATATTATTATTTAAAACTTACAGCTTCGACTAGTTTACACACACCTTGTATGGTCTGTATATACCCAGTCCCCACAACTTGCGTCTGAAATAGAAATTTACATCAAAATTAAAAATAATATATAGGGCATGTTTGATTTTATAACAATTCCGAAGATAAAATCAAAAATTATATGACCCAGTTTTCCCATAGCAGGATTACCTCATCATAGCGTCATTAATTAACAATAATTGGAAAAACATTTTCAAGGAAAGTGATGTGAAATGACCAAGCCCATAAACAATATAAGGCGTCGGCGCCGTTTGAGTAGAATTTGACCCCAAATCAAATTTTTATTTTTAAAGCAATAATACTCACGTTTTCTGCCATTTTTGGGGCCAAAAACTGTTGACAATTTAGCGCGCAAAACACTGAGGAGACAGCACTCGAGAAGATGTCTGACAATTGGCGGTTTTTTTTATCTAATCTCGACCGGATAGATAATACTGTCGTTTTCTACACAAAAATTTTCGTATTTTGGTCGGCCAATGGTGGAGTTTAAAATAGTTTGGTGGTATTTTTGTGCGACTAGCGGAAGTTGATTGAGTACTAGAGCTACTACTAGAGTCGCGAAAGATTAGGAAGGCATTGACTTGCGCGATCAAGAATTGTTTATTATTAGTATGATGTAATTTTTTAATGAAATTCTATTCTTATGGGAATTTTTACGAGGAGAACCGCACCTATTTACGGAAGATGGACCAAAAAAGTAAGCGCCACGCTACTATTATTGACTGCTAATGAATGGCACAAAATGTCAACTTTTTTACAAAACAAGCCATGTATTTCAGCGCATAAACACTTTTTAATAATCAGAATCATAATTATACATCACTAGTACCAAGGACAAACGTAGAATTTTGTTTACGCTCATATCAAAATGTTGGAAAAATCGGAATATGAACCTTAAGGGCAGGCTTTTTGACGCATTTGCTAAGGAATAATGGTGGAGGCGCCGGGGTAATTTTAATAGTTTAATTATTAAATTATAGAAACTAATGTGAGAGTTTACTTTTTATACATTTATTAATTTAAATTATTTAAGTCAAAATGGCTTTAATATAATATTGCAAAAACGAGGGATAGCTGAGTGGAGATTGCGCAGGGATGATACTATTGTCGTAAGGGCAGTAGGCACCGGACAGCGGGTAGTACTCGTAGGAGTGTCGAGTGCGGTACTCGTGCATAGTCAATCAAGTCGAGAGAACGAAAGTGATAGTTATCTGTATACTCGAACGACTATAACTTGTTATTGTGTGCAAATGAAGTACGAATGTGGTGTCTTAACATTTCTGTTTCAGTAACCTTGCCAGGTGACAGCACATGTAAGACCTTATTACCTTATATTGATTATTATGATGCATGAAGATACATCTAATGATTAAGAATGAAAACCTACAGCAGAATAATAATATCTTTCACCTTACACACCATATTATCTTTCTGATATAAGTACAACTTAAATGTAATGTCAACAGACTATGCGCTGATTAAAACGAACCAGATAATAACTAACGTCCGTTCTAATAATCTATTGGTCAGGATGCAATATGCTTTACAATGATTGACATTAAATAGTTGATTAAAACTAGTGTAAATAATAACAACAACCAGCTACATTGTTATCAATAAGATACGACAACTTACTGTAAATAGCGCACTGAAACGGTCGGTCGGATCACTTTTGACAAATGATAGCATTCATTATGACAACATTTTAATTAATAATTATGTGAATCAAGTTTGTAGTGTTTATAATAAAAATAATGAAAAAAAAATTAAGCATAACAAATGAAGAAGAAGTGAAGTCATAGAAAAGTAAATTACACAATGACACAGTGCAAATAGCTACAACAAAACAAAAGTAATTAAAATCAAAACTTACTACAAAAAAAAAAGAAATAATGACATTGTGAAGAACAGTAAGTAGAATAATACAAAAATTAAAAATGAGAAATGAAAAAATTAAGAGAAACAAAATAAACTAAAAAAATACAGCTAACTTTTAAAGAAAAGTTTATATTATTGATGTAAAACAACTATAAAAAATAAAAAAAAAAAATGAGAAAGTATACGGAAAATAGGCTTGATATAAGCACAATAAAGTACAGCGCAAAAAAATAAGGGAAAAAAGAGAGAAAAAGCTAGAAGCAACAGAAACACAATACTAGAAAAAAATAACTGTTTCTAAGAATATGAACAAAAACGTCAACTAACTAACATAATCCTAGAAGAAACAAAAGAAAAAACAAAAAGTATAAGTAGGAAAAAGTCATTAAAAAGGAATAAACACTTCAAAATTTGTGAAAAAAGTTAATAAAAAACTGAGTGAATAAAAGAAAAGAAAAGGAAATACAAGCTACTGCACGCAATGAATAACAGTTAACCTAGCCTAAAAATCTAGCAAGGTGTAATCGCACGATCTTGGAGGTCAGTTTTCGCTATCTTTACAAATAATATTTAATTTTATTTTGAGTTTTTTTATAATTAACTTTTTAATATTTACTAATATTTTTTAGATTAATTTTAAAACAATTGAAACAATTAAATTTCAAATATATTTACAAATTAATAAAAAATTTTTAATAATAATAATAATAATATTGTGTTATTATTACATTTTTAATAATTCAAATTATTATTAGACGTTTTTTAAAAAACTTTTTAGTTTTTTTTAAATTATTATAACATGTTTTAAAAGACTTTTTAGCTGTTTTCAAACAAATTAGATAATTTTAATTAACTTCAATAATTTTTTGTTTTTCAAAATTTTGAAAAATTAAAAAAAAATTTTATTTATAAAACATTTTTTAGAATTTGATAATAGATTTTTATATTAATTAAAAAAAGTTTACATTTAAAAAATACATTTTTAATTTTAAAAATATAAAGTATTCAAATATTTTATTTTTTTTAAATTTTTCAATGTATTTTGAAAAATATTTAAAACATTTTTAAAAATCTATAAAAATTATAAAATTATTTAAAATAATCTAAAATTCTTATTAAAAACTTTTAAAGCAAATTAAAAACATTCAAAAATAATTGATAAATATTCAAAGAAATAGTTGGCTAATGAAAATTATTTAAAAAATTTGTAAAACCTTCTAACGAAACCATAAAAAAAAATAAAGTTTTATACAAACATTGTTTTTCTTCCTTTTTTTAACAGTTTTGATTCTTTGAAAAAAAATTATTTGAAAATAATTCAAATTATTAATAAACATTTTAAAAAAAACATTTTTTTTAATTATTATAACATGTGCTAAATCATCTAACGGGGTGTAATCGCACGATCTTGGAGGTCCATTTTTGCTATCATTACAAAAAATATTTAATTTTATTTTAAGATTTTTTTAAACTGTTCAATATCCACTCATAATTTTTAGATTAATTTTAAAACAATTGTTAAAAATTTCAATTATATATAAAAATGTTTAAACAATAATAAAAAAGTATTATTAATAATAATAATGTTATATTATTATTACATTTTTAATAACTCAAATTGTTATGAGACATTTTTTAAAACACTTTTTAGATTTTTTATGGAGTTTTAAAAAAATTTTTACTTGTTTTTAGACAAATTAGATAATTTTAATTAACTTCAATATATTTTTGGTATAAAAATTTTCAAATTTTAAAGGTAAAATTATTCAATTTTTTTTCTATATTTTTTTTTAGAATTTATTTAGAGTTTTATATTATTTAAAGAAAAAATGTCAGAATTTTTAAGTACTTCTTTAAAATTAAGATGTATTTTCAATTTCAAAAATTTAAAATAAAATATGAAATATTTATATATTTTATTTTTTTTATTTTTCAATATATTTTGAAAAATGTTTAAAACATTTTTGAAAATCTATGAAAATTTTTAATTGTTTTTTAAAAAAATTATAAATTTATTAAAAATAATCTAAAATTCTTTTTAAAAACTTTTAAAACAAATTTAAAACCATCAAAAATAATTGGTAAATATTCAAAGAAATAATTGGCTTATAAAAATTATTTAAAGAATTTTCTTATAAAACAATTTAAAAAAGATTTATGTTTTATAAAATCATTGTTTTTCTCCCTTTTTTTTAACAATTTTAATTCTTTGAAGAAAATTTATTTGAAAATAATTCAATTATTAATAAACATTTTTTAAAAAACTTTAGTTTTTTTTTAATTACTATAACAAGGTGTAATCGCACGATCTTGGATGTCCATTTTCGCTATTTTTACAAAACATTAATAAAAAATATTATTAATAATAATAATATTGTGATATTATTACATTTTTAATAATTCGAATTATTATTAGACATTTTTTAAAAAGCTTTTTAGCTGTTAGATAATTTTAATTAACTTCAATAATTTTTTAGATATTTAAAAATTTTTTTTAAATACATTTATCTTACATTTTTAAAATTAAAATAAAATGTAAAATATTTATTTATTTAAGTTTTTTTTTTTATTTTTTAATATATGTTAATAAATAAAAATCTTTATAACATAGATCTTTTAAAACAATTTTTCAATTAAAACAACTTTTAATGCAATTTTAAAACAATTTTAAAACTTTTAAAAATATTTGATAAATATTCAAAGAAATAGTTAGCTTTTAAAAATTATTTAAAAAAGTTGTAGAATTTTCTTATAAAACCATTTAAAATAGATTTAAGTTTTATAAAAACATTGTTTTTCTTTCATTTTTTAGCTTTAATTACAATATTTTTTTCATAAAAAGTTGTTGATAAATAAAGTGTTAAATAAGTAGACTTGTTTCTTTTTGAAAAAAATTCTTAAATCCTGCCTGCTTAAAACGTGGCAAAGGGTCTTTAGCAAATTTTTCCATTATTACAATTTTGTTTTTATATTTTTATAAATATTTATATTAAGATCAAATAAAAGATAAAATGGTAGAAAAACGTGAATTACTTGAATTAGCATAATCAACATTTCGCCAATTAGTAAAATAATGAACTGCAATAAGCTGTCCTAATTAACCTCATAGAACCCATTAAACTAGAAAGATATTTTTAGAAAATACAGCAAGTTTTGAATAAATTCCATTTTTTAAGAATGTGCTTATAATAGCCAAATTAATTAATTAATTAAAATTAAAGATAATTCGTTACGTGATTCGTTTCCATTATCTAAACACATATTATATCAGTTTAGATTTAAAAAATCACAACAATTAGAGGAACCAGCTAATTATAAAACGGAAGTATAGATGAAAATAAAATAGGCAGCTTGTTTAGTCTTTTAATTATTATTTTAAAAATAATTGAATAAGTCAGTCAAATATATTTTTTCAGCGTCAACCTAACTTAACTTCTATATAAAAATATCTTTACGCAACACTGTATTAATTAAAATAAACACAATAATTTTAGGTTTAAAAGTGAGAATAAGCACGGTAACTCAACGTGTGAACCACGTTAGAGGCGAAACTTATTACTGTATTTGCTTTGTTGTATTGTTGAAGTAGCCTTATAGCAACTGACTTGCATTTCATACATGTTAGAAATTAATTATTTAATTTTCTCTATAATTATTAGAGAATTAGAATTTAACTATTATTATAATTATTTTATAAACAGAAACAGGGTGCTTGTTATTGTTAGACCTTTATTTTTATGATTGAGATTTTGGATTTTCACCCTAGGTCGCTAGATTTTAAATTCTGCAAAAAAAAGTCACCAAAAAAAAGTAAAACATGAAATACATGTTATGGAGTTTTTTATGTTAAAAACTTTTAAATGCAACCAATTATAGAATGACTTATGATTAATAATTTTTATGATAAAAATTAAAAAAAAAACTATTGCAGCTTTAATAATACTTAAAGTACCTAAAATGTACTTTAATCAACGAATCCTATATCACACTTCATTTTAATCAATTTAAGAGATTATAAACAAATAAATCTATAAACAAACATATTGTCAACCAAATTTAATAAATTAATCAGACTAGAAGCTATGAATACATTTTTTTATCGGCGACAGAAAAGCGGACTTGAATTTGTTCTGTAACAATCTCCAGCATCTACAAGGTACAAGGCAGCAGTGATAATTCCAAAACTCTGTAAATTACAAATTGTTATTATTATCAATATTTTACACTGAGATTAGTACTTTACCCCGCCAGCTAGATGCCTATTATCATTCCTCTTCCCTAGTACTACAGCTGAAACTATTAATAAATAAATGAACCAGATTATGTTGAAGTAAATCTGGAAAGCTAGTACTCCATGGATGGTACTTCCAATTTTTGTTATGTGTAGAAGTATAAAAATTGTTGAAACTATAAGGGCTACAGCTGTTCCAACAATAAATGCATTTGTTAAGTCGCTGACCCAGCCATCAATTGCAATTAATATAAGTCCAAGGAAAGAAGTCAGCTGAGAACAAACAAAATATAAAAAATATTATTATTACTTATTATTTATTATTATTATCAAGCTTCTCAATACGAAGTACCTGCAAGGTGTATGTATGGCTGAGAAATTGGAAATAGAGAGTGGGGGGATTACCAGACTGACAAGCGGGATTTAGAGAGGCAAGAGGTCAGATAGACAATGTCTACATTTTGAAGACACTAGTAGAAAGTGAGATAGAAAAAAAAAGAGAGAGAGTATGTGAGGTATTTGTAGATTTAAAAGCAGCGTTTGACAGAGAGGATAGGAAAGTGTTAGAGAAATGTATAGAAAAAAAGAGAATAAAGAGGAAGGTAGTGGAAAAAAATAAAGAAATTCATAGAGAAACACAGTAAGGTAAGACTGACCGAAATAGAAAGCGAATGACAAAGAAGAGCTCACACTATATATGAATGATATGAAAAAAGTGTTAGCAAAAGAGCAAGAAGGAAGAGTGGTAGTAGAGAGACAAAAATTAGAATGTTGGCGTATGCGAACGATCTAGTGATGGTAGCAAGAAAGAAACGGCAACTGAGAGAAATGATAAAAATTGCAGAAAGATACATGAGAAAAAAAAATTTGAGATAAATGAAAGTTTAACATAGATAACAGTGCTTAGGAAGGGAGCAAGAAAAAAGGTAGAATGGAAAAGGATATAGAACAACTGAAAGAATGAAAGAATTTGGAATTTAAGTTTGAAGAAAAAAACCGATGTGAAGAAAGAAAATTAGTGAAAAAAGAGTCTGAGAGTATGAAGCATGACAGAGAAAAATTTTGGAAAAAATTATGGAATAGGAGTGACAATGTTTGACAGTCTGGTGAAAAGTGTAATGTTGTATAGAGACGAAATTTGGAGATAAAAAGAATGAGAGGAAATAGAAAAAGTGCAAGAAAAGTATGTAAGATGGATGGTAGGTATGTGACGAGAGACTCCAGGATATATAGTGAAAGAGGAAGAAAAAAGAGAATGATGGAGCCGAAATTTGGAGATAGAAAGAATGGGAGGAAATAGATAAAATGCAAGAAAAGTATGTAAGATGGATGTTAAATCTGAGAAGAGAGACTCCAAGATATATAGTGAAAGAGGAAGAAAAAAGAGAATGATGGAGCCGAAATTTGGAGATAGAAAGAATGGGAGGAAATAGAAAAAGTGCAAGAAAAGTATGTAAGATGGATGGTAGGTATGTGACGAGAGACTCCAGGATATATAGTGAAAGAGGAAGAAAAAAGAGAATGATGGAGCCAAAATTTAAAGATAGAAAGAATGGGAGGAAATAGAAAAAGTGCAAGAAAAGTATGTAGGTATGTAAAGAGAGACTCCAAGATATATAGTGAAAAAGGAAGAAGAAAGAGAATAATGGAGCCGATATTTGGAGATAGAAAGAATGGGAAGAAATAGAAAAAATGCAAGAAAAGTATGTAAGATGGATGTAAGAGAGACTCCAGGATATATAGTGAAAGAGGAAGAAAAAAGAGAATGATGGAGCCAAAATTTGGAGATAGAAAGAATGGGAGGAAATAGAAAAAGTGCAAGAAAAGTATGTAAGATGGATGTTAGGTCTGAGAAGAGAGATTCCAAGATATATATAGTGAGAGAGGAGGAAAAGAGAAATAGAAGCAGGAAAAAGAGCCGCAAAGTTTGACCATAAGATGAAAGAAGGGAGCGAGGTATTGATAGAAAGTTTAAAAGAGAGTAGAAAATCAGGTAAGAGAATGGAAAAAAAAAGATATTACAAAAAGAATGAGTTCAGCGTAGAACAGATTGAGAAAAAAAGAAAAACAAGTGAAGGAAGGCATAGAAAATTGACAGAGACAGAGATATAGACCAGCAGCAAGAAAGAGGGAGGAAAATTAGAGAGAGCAAGTATAATAATGTATACATAAATCTGCTGGGATATGTAAAGAGACAAATTAAGAAAGAGAGAATGATGATAGCAAGAATTAGATGTGAGGATAAAGAAAGACACAACAGATATTGGATGGGAGAAAATGCAGGATGTGTGGAAAAAAAGAGAAACATTAGAGCCACATGATAAAAGAATGCGTAGAAGTAAAAAGAGAAAGTGCAGGATGTGTAGAAGAAAGAGAGACACATTTGAGCACACAGTGCGCAGAAGTAAAAGGAAGAATGTTATCAAGAAAGAATGTAATGAAGAGGAAGAAAGAAGGAATAGAATAGATGAAAATGACGATAATAGAGAGAGAAAGATTAAATCAGAGAATAAACAAAGAATGAATAAAAAAGAGAAATGATGGAAAGAAAGAAAATAAGAAAAAAAGGGCAAGGAAATATATGAGATGGATAAAATAAAAAAAGAAGACATAGACTAATCAAAAAACATAAGAAAGAATAGCAAAAGAGAGGGAAAAAAACGATAGAAAAAATAAGAAATAGAAAGAAGAAAATATTTATTTTCTACTTTATTTACATATACAGTGTTGCAGTATAGTGAGCAAATAAATATTTTATGTATTAGTATTATTATCAACCCCTGACTGTCTCGGAGAAACAGCAATTTTGCTGGATTCAAAAATCATTACGGTCTTTGACAAATGCTGATAAGGACAATATTACTATTTCAATCAAATAAAATTTGTAAAAAACATGCTTTTAATTTTTAATTTCATAATTTAAAAACTAGTTTGAGAATTAAATTAAAAACCAAACTACAAATTGTGTTTTAACCCAAATGAAAAACACAAGTTTGGTATCTAAAAAATCAAGCTAAATTACTATCTTCTCACGCATCTGCGATCATATTTTTTGAATTGTTAGATTTAACATTTAAAAACATTCGAACAATATGACATAAACATAATAATGCTCCTTTCTAAATTTCCGCTAAGATTTTTAAATCCAAATCTAAAATTTTAAGATTTTTACTTAATGTTTGTAAATTATTAGTTAAACATTTTTGATAGAATTAAATATAAAAGATAAATTTGAATGAACTATTTTTGCAAATGCGTCATGTCTTTTTTATAATCTTTATTAACTGGCACAGAACGAGAAGCCAAAATGTGTTCATTTGTTCTCGACAAATTACAACACATTCTTCAATTGTCATTATCTAATTGTTTTTAAATTATGATCTTTTTAGTGTTAATTACCCTATCCTAATTAGCAACAACAAAACCATTAATCTGTGTAAATTAATAAAAAAAAATAGAAAAGGACAGCATAAAACCATTTTTTTTAATTTTAAACCGCTTTTTTTCAATAAAAGCTTATTAAAAATCATAACCTAAAACAGTTGTTCTGCAAATAATACAACAAACCATAGAGAAAAAACTAAAACTGTTTTATTTAAAAATAAAAGTTCAATCTGATCCTAAAAAATTTTATATTCTATAATACCAAACCCTATATATTTTTAGCAAATAACGTTTTTACCGAGTATAATTAATACCAAAAACATGAGAGACCAATTCTACATAAAACACCCTGTATAATAAATAAAAAATTGGAAAAAACATTATAAAATAATTTTTTGGTTGAATTTGTATTTGTATTTGTATTTTATTTTTGATTACAAGCAGTTTTTTTCAATAAGTTTTGAGGCAGATTATAAACAATAATACTTTTTTCTTGAAGCATTACATTTTTTTAATTTATAAAAATATACTGTGTATGTTATAGATTAATTTATAAAAGTTTTTTAAAAGTTTAATCAATTTTGTACAGGGCGTACAATATTAAAGAAACAGAATGTGCATAAAATTAATACTAAAGACATTAAAAGCTAAATTCACCCCAATGACTCACCCTGTATAATAAAAAAAATATATAAAATAAATATAATATAAAGGACAGCATAAAATTTTTATGACAGAATTGTGCTTTTAATCAAAAACCGCTTTTTTTCAATAAAAGTTGATTAAAAATCATAACCTAAAACAGTTGTTTTGCAAATAATACAACAAACCATAGAAAAAAAATTGAAACTGTTGTATTTAAAAATAAAATTCATTCTGATCCTAAAAAAATTTATATTCTATAATACCAAACCCTATATATTTTTAGCAAATAACGTTTTTACAGCGTATAATTAATACCAAAAACATAAGAGACCAATTCTACATAAAACACCCTGTATAATAAAAAAAAAATTATCATAAGACAATTTTTT
This sequence comes from Lagria hirta, assembly GCA_947359425.1. Lineage (NCBI taxonomy): Eukaryota > Metazoa > Arthropoda > Insecta > Coleoptera > Tenebrionidae > Lagria > Lagria hirta. Next base: position 50,658,270 of record OX375794.1, read on the forward strand.
GGTTGAATTTGTATTTGAATTTTGTTTTTTATTACAAGCAGTTTTTTTCAATAAAATTTTTGTTGCAGATTATAAACAATAATACTTTTTTTTTAAGCATTATCAAGTTTTTTTAATTTATAAAAATATACTGTGTATGTTATATATTAATTTATAAAAGTTTTTTAAAATTAAATCAATTTTGTACAGGGCGTACAATATTAAGGAAACAGAATGTGCATAAAATTAATACTAAAGCAGAGGCTAAATTCACTCCAATAACTCACCCTGTATAATAAAAAAAAATATATAAAATAAATATAATATAAAGGACAGCATAAAAATTTTTTTTTTAATTTGTATAATAGATTTGTGCTTTTAATCATAAACCGCTTTTTTTCAATAAAAGTTTATTAAAAATTATAACTTAAAACACTTGTTCTGCAAATAATACAACAAACTATAGAAAAAAAACTAAATCTGTTTTATTTAAAAATTAAATTCAATCTGATCTTAAAAAATTTTATATTTTATAATACCTAACCCTATATATTTTTAGCAAATAACGTTTTTACCGAGTATAATAAATACCAAAAACATGAGAGACCAATTCTACATAAAACACCCTGTATAATAAATAAAAAAATGTTATAAAATAATTTTTTGGTTGAATTTGTATTTGAATTTTGTTTTTGATTGACAAGCAGTTTTTTTCAATAAAAGTTTTGTTGCAGATTATAAACAAAAATGCTCTTTTTTTTGAAGCATTATGGAGTTTTTTTAATTTATAAAAATATACGGTGTATGTTATATTTTTATTTATTAAAGATTTTTAGAATTAAAAGTTTAATCAACTTTGTACAGAGCGTACAATATTAAGAGAAATTAAAGGCGGCTGTGCTTTTTTGGCAGCAGGTTTTGGATCGGTTCGTACTAAAACCTCAAATAAATTTATTGCAATATATTCTGACGTCATTTGCAGTATTGATGCACACTTATCTATGATATAGATACAAGGATATGTAGTTTTTAAAATATGTTATCATGCCAATTCAAATACAAACAAAGATTGCAATCACAAGTGTGATTCCCCGAAAATTTTCCAAAATTTGATCAATCGGGAGCGCCGATGCTTCAGATAAGTTCTATTCCGTTAATCTCGTATCTGATAATCTGGGTTTTACTAAAATTCTTATATAGAGCAGAATGTTGCCATTTTGAGGTTAAGGTTAGGATTATTAGAAATATTGCACTGCAATCTTTCTGATCTATTGTGCTTTCTACATTGACAAACACCCATGGCAAAACGAAACCCATCTTCTTTTTAGAGAAAAAGACTACCGACTGGGTGGGGCTCAATCCCACGCCATTCATTTGGTCAGGTTCTAAAAGCACTATTTTCAGCCACTTGGTCACCGAACAACTTCAAAAACCATTGAAACTTTTTTTTAATTATTTTATCTATGTTTAGCGTAGGATTAGATAATCTGTACAATTCTATCAAATTAAGATTAAACGCATTAATATCTAGGTATATACAAAAAAAAATAAGTGAAAAATATATATTTAATAAAAAAATGCAAATGGGTAATAAAATAAGAAAAAGACTAAAAAAATCACACAATTTGTACTTACAAATTCTAAAATTTTTATAATTCCTTGAACACTTCTTACATATCCTGTGCCGTATATAACATCCTGTAGAGAAAAAATCACTAAAATTATAGGCATACATAAGATTTTTGGTTTTTACCCCCATGTTAAAGTGAACTAAGTAATTCCCAGACTGATTCCCCAGCTTAAATTTTTTTATCAATATCTTATCAGCTAATAAATAATATATGATTCATAAATTCGGCTTATAGCGCACTGCCCACTCCCTAAAACCCGATTTAAGTCAATTGAAAAATCATGGAGCGTCTAATTACTGCTGAATTTTGCGCCAACATATGGCTGCTTGTTTTAGTAATAAAAATTATTTATATTTTGTTTATATTTTGTGCTGGTTGAGTAAGTAACCTTCCTACGACCCAGTTTCAACAAAGTGGTTTGTTAAATTATTTATGATTAGAGAATGATAATACAACGCTTATCAAAGTACACAAAAACTAGATAAGGAGGAAGCAGGTGTACAAAAATATTAAGATTGTAAAGAATACCAAAGCAAAAATATTAATAACAAGTGAATGTGTGTGGAGCAAGCAAGAATTGCTAAATATTATTATAGTCCAGGAGCTAATTGCTAAAAGTCTACGTTCGTCTGTTGTAAATATGAAAGTAGAGCTAATTGCTAAAAGTCCGTCAGTTGTAATTATAAAAGTATAGCTTTAGGTTGCTAAAAAATTTACTATAATCTTGTTTCATTTTCAGATAAAATATAGAGTGAGCACACTTTGAGATAAAGAAACCTGGTTTTTCGACCTTGATGTAAGAAAACTCTAATAGATGTCGCTACTTTTACCATATTACGAAAGCAATAGGCACTTGAGTAAAATATAAGCCCAAATTGTCACTGCAAATTTATTCATATAAGATTCTGTTGCAACTTGCTGAACAGTTTTAATCAAAACTTAAAGTTTACAATAATTGATCAAAATGATCAATTATTATATTAATTGATCAATTTAATTAATTTTTGGTACTGTTAACACTGCGACATCGCGCAGCTTGTGTACCTCTCAAATGAAGAGTTTTCTTTATCCATCTTTTCCAGATACAATCTTTAACCTAACTTTTTTATACAATTATTCTCTGTGATCAGAGCTTTTGAAGCATTTTAAAACTTTAAGAGCTTCTAAGTGCTAGAACTTTGACACTGATCAAAACTTGATAAGTGTTAGTTAATCAATTTTATTGACAATTGATTTGATTGAATTGAACAAGTAATCAATTGATCAATTCTATAACAGAAAATAAAATTGAAGAGATAATATAAGAAGCTTTCTTAAATAGAACTACGTAGATAGAAAAAAAAAATAACAAAAATATATACAAAAGTGAAAAAAAGCAAAGCATGAAAAAGGGAGAACAAAAGTAAAGTATGAAGAAGTTTTACAATTAACAATTTATTTAGTTATTTCCAAATACAACACAATTTTGAAGAACCATTCTAGATTTTCTGTCTATAGAAACATGTAGACATAGATTATGTTTACAGACGTATTAATTCCTCGCAGGTTGGTAGTCCTGTTCGGCCAATACTTTGGTGTCTCGACTGCTGATTCCTCGAACTGGTGGATCTAAGTCGTGAACCAACTTGAAGACATCTGATTTTTGCAAGTACTCCAGATTTTTGGGCGGAGGTTGGTACTTCAAAAAGTTGATTCTAGAACAAAAACATCTGTTTAGACAGTGCCAGACCTTGTTTCAAATCGCCAAACAATGTGAGAATGAGAACTTCTACTCCACTTACTTTTTTGACACCAAATGCTGGGGCACCAAGCCGCAGTTGGACTCTCTAAAAACAAGAACACTAAAAGCATGCTGTTCTAGTACAAGAAATGTCAAAAACATTTTTCATGGTTTCAACATTGCTACAAGACTACAATACCTGTATATGGGTTTTTGCTTATCGGACCATGGCCAAACGTGATTCCAATGGTTAACCTGAAAATTAACACATTCAGTGATGAGCAATGGTATGATTGCCTACCCTTTTGTTTTCCCAGTGATGACTTCTGAAAACGTTTCGATAGTATTTGCTATTTTATCATCAGTCATTTTTGGATGACGCACAGCGGGGCAAGCATCATCTGGCTGGGACCATCGTCGACCACCTGGCAAAATAATGGGTCTCTGAATAGGTTTTAATGGTAAAGATGGTCGCTGCTCCGACAGTTTTAGGTGACAGATTGCAGTATTTTCCCGACCCTGATAAATTTGTCTTAGATTATTTTCATACAGTTTTTTAGAATTTTGAAATACTAATCAAACATAAACGTTTTCTATATATTACCTTTTGTTGTTTTTGTAAAATTTGTTCTTGAGCTCGTTTTGCTTCTTTTTCTTCTTCAGTCAAACCTTCATCTTCATCTATTGCTTCTGGATTAACATTCACTTGTTCTTCTGTGTTTTCATTAACTTGCTCATCTGGTGTGTCTTCTAAGAGTACCTCGTCAAGCTCTGATTCATCTAATTGTTCTTCATTTTCAACATTTGCAGCATCTTCATCTATCGACTTGACACTGCCTACATATATGTTATTATTTAAGAAACAAATTAACACATTTGTATACCTTGCTCTTCTAATTCTTCCTCATCTTCTTCTTCTAAATTATCTTCATTTTCTTCTTCTACTGTTATAGTCTCTTTATACTCGGTTCTACACACAGTTTGTGCACTCACAATACTAGCTAGTTGTTTTGTAACAGATTCAATTGTTGACTGAATAGTAACTGGAAGTTGTGACAAAGCTTCAAGTTGTCTTTGAACTTCAGCTAGTTTTTCTTCCAATAGTTTTTCTGTCGCTAGAAATTGGTGATTATTGCTTGATATTTTGAGGTTAGTAAATCAAAAATTTTACCGCTTTTCTTCTTAATCTCTTCTTTTGTTGTTGTTGTTGTTGTGGTTGTTTCTGCGTACAATATTTAAAAAATTGTTTAATTATAATAATAGTAATCTCACCTTCAACATTTTCTTCACAACTTTGTTCTTCTATCACTTCAATGTTTTCTTCTTCTGTAACTTCTGCCCGAAAACTGTATTCAGCTTCAACGCACTCATTACTCATAGCTGCTTCTGCCATAGAAGCAGCAATGTTGTCCACTTGCTCAATAACAGCTTCTTCTATTGTTTGTGTATCTGCCTTAAATTAAAACGGTTTTACACAAAGCTGTTGCTTTATTAGCGATTCATACTTTACAAACGGGTTTTGAAGATTTTTTGGGCTGTTTTTTGATAATGACTTTGTATGGCTCGCCCTAGAATTTATTATAGATGAAACAATTTTTTTTATGGTAGATAGTACCTTTGGTGTCTCTTCTTTTGGCTTTAGTGCTGGTTTTGGGTTGCTAGGTCTTTGAAGAAATGTTGACCATTTTCTTTCTCCAGTTTCAGTACTAGATGGTTCTGAAGTTGCAATTGCTGTTTTTCTAAAAAGACAATAGAAAAGAAGTGAAAATACAAAAAATGGGAAGATAAAAATTTATAAGAAAATGGAGCCAAAAAAAAAAGATTGATATAACTAAAAAAAAAAAAAATAAATCTAAAAAAATTGACTAAAGAGACAAGTATAGAAGATGAGCGAAGAATAGTTTAAAAAAGTAAAATGTGATTCAAAAGTTGTGGAAGTAAGTGTTACGACTAGACAAAGAGACACCTAGCGGAGTACATTGTTGTAAAATACCAAAAAAATTGGATTAAAAAGAGAACTAAACTACTAAAATAGCTAAAAGAAAGACTATAAAAAAGTAGAATAAGAAAAATAAAGTGAACAGGATAGAAGAAAAGAATAAAATTATAAAGAGTAAAAAAGAAACAAAAATATGTATGTTAGTATAAAACAAAAGACAGTAAATAAAAACATTATAGAATACAATAAAACGTTAAAAAAAAATATAACAAAATAAGTATGATTGATAATCAAGTTTAAGTGTGACAAAAAAGTACACTAAAACTCTAAAAAAATTTATTCGAACATATAGAGGCAAACAAATATTTGAAACAGTGTGAAGCACTACAAGAACAAAAACAACAACAAAAAGAATAAATTACTATGAGAGAAATAAAGTGAGCAAGATAGAAGTGAAAAAAGTGTAAAGAAGTAAGACATAGAAAAGTGTAAAGAGAGAAAATAAAAACATAGAAATTATGATAAAAAAAATTTGAAAAAAAAACACTTGATGGTCAAGTTTAAGTGTGGCATTGAAGTTAATAAAAGAAAGTAAAAGTGCTGCAAAGATATAAAAGCTAACAAACAACTGGAAAATTATGATAAATTAAAAGAAGTGAAAGACTTGATAAATGAAGATAGAGGAGATAAAAGATGATTAAAAAGTTATGAAAAAAATTTCAATAATGATCAAAAACAGTACTTACACTTGAGATAGTTGAACATTTGTTTGTTCCACTGACTGTTCCTGCTGACTGTTGCTTGCTTTGCAAAACCAAAACAAAAACAAAAATTATTGACAGCCCCAAAAACTGTTTTTTACTTACCGTTTTCATTTACTATTTCATAATATGTTTCTTTCTTCAATTCTTGCTCATTTTCTAAGTAAGGCTGCAAAAGACTGGATATTTCTTCGCAAATTTCGTTATTCTGTAAAATATTCAAATAAAAACTACACAAAAAATAATACACCACAGCAAAATGTAAGTCACAGTACGCCTAAAAATTATTTTTTCTAATTTTACTTTCCAAGTCTTCATCGAATTTGTACAGAAACGGCAAAAGATAATGCAAGCCAGCACAAAATCCCGATTTTAGCCCTATTGAACATGAATGGTGCCGCTTTATAAAAAGGAAGATAAATAAATAAAGATTTTCTTCTCTTGTCACTTTTACCTTTTTTTGCATTATTTATTTTTGTGATCAAAATTAAAAATTGGTGTGTGAGAAAAATTTCAAAACCTTATGTTGTCTCATTTATAAAGTAAACATTTGTTATTATTAAATGACGGAAAGAATGCTTAAAATAGAATGAAATCTGAGAAAAAGTACAACTATGGTTCAAATAAAGATGCAAAAATATAAAAAAAAAACAGAATTTTGGAAAAAAATAAAAAAAAACAATAGAAAACGCGAAAGAAATTACTAATAGTAGAAAACATAAATGGGCGAGTAGAGAAGAAAGATGAACAAACCAGTGATATAATAGGGACCGATAGAGAGAATAAAAGAACAACAATGGAGAAAGACATAAAGACCTTTATTAGAACACAACAAAAGTCAGTAGCAGAAGAAAGAAATTTATTATTGACGACGACATTATAAACAAAAGACTCGGAAGAGATGTGAATGATCGATATAACAATCATTTTTTTATAGGCAAAACAAAAATGTTAACATTAAAAAGAAAAAGAAACAATCAAAACACAATAAAGAAAGAGAAAACAAGATATCGAGTTAAATGATATACTCTAAGAGACAAATTGGTAACCAAAAAGTTCAAAAAAGACACGGAGATAGAAACAAAGCTATAGAAAAACCAAATACAAAAACAGAAGCATTATGGAGGACATTTAAATATGTACTCTTCAAAGTACCAATAAGTGTATGTGGAGTTGCAAGAAAAGGAGAAAGCATAATACTAATCAGATGGTGAAACACAGACATGCAAACAAAAGCTAAAACAAAGAAACAAAAATAGAAAAAGCACCTACAAAAACAAATACTAAAAACTATAAGAATTATAAAAAGGAAAGAAAAAGAGTAAAAGATATGGTAAGCGCAGCAAAAAAAAAAACATAAAAAATGTTTTGAAAAAAAAAGAGAAAAACAGCACAAAACAATTACAGAACTAAAAAGAAATCATACCTAGATGGAAAAAATACTTCAAGGAATTATTACTTAACGTAGTGAAGAAAGACCGTGATAGAAATGAAGAAAAAAAATACCACAACAAGGATGAAGTAAAAGAAAATGACAACAAATAAATAAATACTGAAAGAAGTTGAGAAAGCAGTACAAACTCGAAAAAGAGAAAAGACAGTGGGCTTAAAGAAATAGAAATAGCGGAAGAAGGAATGAACATGCTAATGAAAAAATACCTAGAAATTGATACCTAGAAGAAAAATATTTAGAGCAGAATGCAACTATTATAAGGCCATATCAATCCTAAGCTAATTTTAAAAGTGTTTGAAAGAATTTTAGAGAGAAGACTGAGGAAAGTAAGAGAAAATCAGTTGGAAGAATCATAAAATTAAAACAGATAACAGAGAAAAAACTCGTTTGACATCAAAAACTATATCTTGGTTTTATAGATATAGAAAAAGTTTTTGACAGTGTTCCAAGCATTTCAATATAGAAAAAGAAGAGTAAGAAAATTAAGCTGTAAAAAAATATAGAAAGCATATAAAAAACAACAAAAAATTTAGGAAGAAAAGTAACAAGCAATCAGAGGACTTTGTGCCAGAAAAGCAGAGAGGGATTTTGAAGTCTGGTTTCAACCATAATGATAATAGATGATGTAATAAAAAACAAAAGTTAAACAAATTTTGCGGCTTTTCTGAATTTGTCGATAATTTAGTACTACTTGCAAGAAATGAAAATGAGGAAGAAATCAGAATATAGTAGTATAAAAAAAGCACTAGAAACAAGAAACATGAAAATAAATGTAGAAAAAACTAAAAAAAGTTGTAGAACAAAAAGAGAAGACTGTAAATATCAAAACAAAAAAAACGCCAATCAAACAAATGAAAAATTATAAACACCTAGAAGTGCAGATTCAAAGTAATGAAAAACAAAAAACAGAAATAAATGAAGGAATTACCGCAGCAGTCAAACTATATTACCACTTTCTGCAAAATCTTTATAGGAATAAAAAAAAATTTAAAGAAAACTAAGCTAAATAGTACAAATTCTCACGTATGGTTGAGAAATGGCTGGGTACTCGCCAAAAGTTTTTGAGCAGAATTCAAAGCGGCATCACAAAGAATCAGAATAAGAAACGGCATTAAAGAGACGAACTAAGAGTAGAGTCTATATTAGAAACAATCCAAAAAACAACAGTTTAGATGGCCTGGACATGGATAACAAAAGACCAGTACAGAAAGTTTGTCACGCGAAAAAAAAGCGACTAAGGAAAACCTGGAAAATGCAATGGCAGAAATACTAGAAGAGAGAAAACCATGGAATTGAGGAACTTTGTGTACGAAGAATAAACAATAAAGTAGACACCAGACACTCAATGTGGGTACGACAGTATATAGATGACATCGCAAGACCTAATAAGTTTAGCTAATTGGAGTATTACTTAAACTGGTTTGCAAGAAGTCCAGACTTCAACCCTATTGAACACGTATGGAACAGAGCTTCGAAAACTAAGCTAAACGAGTACAAATTCTCACGTAAGGTTGAGAAATGGCCGGATACCCACTAAAAGTTTTTGAGCAGAATTCAAAGCGGTATCACAAAAAGAGTCAGAATAAGAAACGGCATTAAAGAGACGAACTAAGAGTGGAGTCTATATTAGAAACAATCCAAAAAACAACAGTTTAGATGGCCTGGACATGGATAACAAAAGGCCAGTACAGAAAGTTTGCCGCGCCAAAAAAAGACGACTAAGGAAAACCTGGAAAATGCAATGGCAGAAATACTAGAAGAGAAAAACCACATGAAATTGAGGAAGTTTGGGTACAAAGAATAAACAATAAAGAAGACACCAGACAGTATATAGATGACAACGCAAGACCTAATAAGTTTAGCTAATTGGAGTAAGTATTACTTTGAACTGGTTTGCAAAAAGTCCAGACTTTAACCCTATTGAACACGTATGGGACAGCGCTTCCGCTCACTTCCACTTCACAAAAAAAATAAATTAAGCTTCTTCTCTTGCATTAAACAAATTTCTAATGTTGCAATACTTTTCTGACGTAGGGTAGTTGTTATTGATAAAAAAAATTTTGAGAATTTGGGAAAACCATGGATGAATTGGATTAGATTTGTTAATTTGGATTTGGACTGTTAACACTTTTGCTGATAGCTATTTCTATAATAACTTACATTGTTAGAATCTAAATTAAGTAAATCTCTAAAACAAAAAAAATTAAATTAATTAAAAAATGGTAAAAATTAGTAAAATTACCTTCTGACAGCTAAAACTAGATTATTTCCTGATGATACCAATAAATTATGTGCATCTTCATGTGTCAACCTCGCCGTGGAAACCTCATTAATCCTAACAATGACATCATTTTCTTGTAGCCCCCCATTTTCAGCAACGCTGTTTTCGTTCACCTTTCGTGTCATTGGGGAAAAAAAAAGTTGTTAGAGATAAAGTTGGGCGCTTTTGCCCAACGAAAAGTACCTTTAGAACAATGAAGGGAAGATCGTAATCGGCTCCACCGGTGATCCGAAATCCCCACACTTCACTTTCCGACTTCGAAAAGTTTAATTCAATAGCCATTAATTAGATGGAATCATTGAAAATGTGTCACACCTCAATCACTGAACGAACCTTTCTAGATCATACTATTGCTAAATTACTATGGCTTTAATGTCACTTTTCTATCAATAGATTTGGAAGTGATTAGTGATTGCCAACAATTCATTACCGTCATGATGAGTAACTTAATATGAATCAATGCGTTTTCCATTGGGAAAACAACAATCAAAATGTCAAACAAACAATCTTAAAAAGGTCCAAAGATAACAAAAAGATACTATTTTAACTAAAAACAATAAAAAAAGAAGTGAAAAAGATGTAATAAATATCAATCTTCAGCGCTTCTTTAAAAAATTGTCAGGCAATTTAGAATTCATTATAGCAAAACCTTTCTTCAGACACGTTTTTCCATTGTCAAAACTTTTTCTATCTGTGGTCATTTTTTCGCACAGTTTTAATGTTAACAAAAAGACACTATTTTTACTAAAAACACTAAAAAAAAAAGGGAAGAAGATGTAATAAATATAAAAGAATGCTTCAATCTTCAGAGTTTCTTTAAAAAATTGTCAGGCAATTTAGAATTCATTATAGCAAAACTTTTCTTCAGACACGTTTTTCCATTGTCAAAACTTTTTCTATCTGTGGTCATTTTTTCGCACAGTTTTAATGTTAACAAAAAGACACTATTTTTACTAAAAACAATAAAAAAAAAAGAGAAGAAGATGTATTAAATATAGAAGAATGCTTCAATCTTCAGCGTTTCTTTAAAAAATTGTCAAGCAATTTAGAATTCATTATAGCAAAACCTTTCTTCAGACACGTTTTTCCATTGTCAAAACTTTTTCTATCTGTGCTCATTTTTTCGCACAGTTTTAATGTTAACAAAAAGACACTATTTTTACTAAAAACAATAAAAAAAAAAGAGAACAAGATGTAATAAATTTAGAAAAATGCTTCAATCTTCAGAGTTTCTTTAAAAAATTGTCAGGCAATTTAGAATTCATTATAGCAAAACCTTTCTTCAGACACGTTTTTCCATTGTCAAAACTTTTTCTATCTGTGGTCATTTTTTCGCACAGTTTTAATGTTAACAAAAAGACACTATTTTTACTAAAAACACTAAAAAAAGAAGAGAAGAAGATGTATTAAATATAGAAGAATGCTTCAATCTTCAGCGTTTCTTTAAAAAATTGTCAGGAAATTTAGAATTTATTATAGCAAAACCTTTCTTCAGACACGTTTTTCCATTGTCAAAACTTTTTCTATCTGTGGTCATTTTTTCGCACAGTTTTAATGTTAACAAAAAGACACTATTTTTACTAAAAACACTAAAAAAAGAAGGGGAAAAGATGTAATAAATATAGAAGAATGCTTCAATCTTCAGCGTTCTTTAAAAAATTGTCAGGCAATTTAGAATTCATTATAGCAAAACCTTTCTTCAGACACGTTTTTCCATTGTCACAACTTTTTCTATCTGTGCTCATTTTTTCGCACAGTTTTAATGTTAACAAAAAGACACTATTTTTACTAAAAACACTAAAAAAAGAAGGGGAGAAGATGTAATAAATATAAAAGAAAGCTTCAATCTTCAGCGTTTCTTTAAAAAATTGTCAGGCAATTTAGAATTCATTATAGCAAAACCTTTCTTTAGACACGTTTTTCCATTGTCAAAACTTTTTCTATCTGTGGTCATTTTTTCGCACAGTTTTAATGTTAACAAAAAGACAATATTTTTACTAAAAACACTAAGAAAAGAAGGGAAGAAGATGTAATAAATATAGAAAAATGCTTCAATCTTCAGCGTTTTAAAAAATTGTTAGGCAATTTAGCATTCATTATAGTTAAACCTTTCCTCAGACACGTTTTTCCATTGTCAAATCTTTTTCTATCTGTGATCATTCTTTCGCAAATTAAAACGGTGCGAAAAAAACCTATTGGTCTGTTAGAAATTCCAAGTAGAACTGAGTTACAATTCTTCATCTGGTCTTTTGTCATTTCTTTCCAGCTATAATTTGTTTGTTTTTCGGATCTTCTTCTAATGCTTCTTTCCATCTCCTCTTTCGTCTTCTTCTTTTTCGAGTGCTTTCTGGTGTTTTCCCTGCTATCGTTCTCATCGAATCTGACCTCTCAAGATGTCCTAGCCATTGGGATCTCTGTCTCCAATTGTTTTTTTGTTATGATTGTATACCTCTAAGTTGTTTCTTCGTCTCAAGCCTAAATTTGGTTTTTTCCTCTAAAAATCATTCTTGGAATTTTCCTTTCTCAGATTTCAATTTTTTTCTGAATTGGCTTGCTCATTACCCAGGTTTCACGAAGAGATCAATTTTTTTAATTTTGTTACATTTGTCTGATGTTAAGGTCTCTAAATACATATAATCTGATATGTAAGACGACTTCAATCTTATCCTTAAAAAAAATTAAACAAAAAAACAAAGAACAAATAAAAATAGACGCGTACACATTGCTGAACAACGGGAACAACACATATCCAGGAACAGAGTTTATTCTAAATAAAGAGTTAAGGCAACATATAGTGGACTTAGAAGCAGTCCTAAACCGACTATGTAGACTTAAACTACAAAGAAAGTATCAGTATAATCAATGCGCATGCCACATTTAAAGATGAGGTAAAACTCAAAACAGAGTTCTACGAGAAATTAAACTTTAAAAAGAAAAAGATATTAAATTTTGATTTAAAAATAGCATCAGGAGATTTGAACTTAAAAATAGAAAGAAAAGAAACTCACAAACTTTTAACAGAAGGAAAAAGTTTACATCTAGAAACAAATGAAAACGGAAAAATACTAATAGACTTTGCTGAAGAAAACAATATCCATAAAGTAACATGGATCTCTCTAGACGGAAGAACAAGAAATCAAATAGACCATGTGCTTATAGGAAAAAAACATGGGACAGCCAGAAAAGCCGTAAGAGGTTATCGAAAAGCTGACGTTGATCAAGTCATCTTCTAGTAATAGCAAACATAAAGCTACATTTAGGAAAGTGAAAAGCAAAAGAGTACAAAAGTTTAACCTAAAAAAGTGTTAAATTATAAAGTAGTCGAAGAGATACCGGATAAGGTAGAAATAGAATTATCCGAAACACCAAAGTTGGAAGATGTAGAGGAGTAATGGAATAAGGTAGAGTGTACGACAAAAAAAGCCGTACAACAAAGCATCAGAATAAAAACTGGTTTGATAAAGAATGTAAGAATGTATTGAAGCAGAGACATAAAGCCAGAATCAACTCGTTAAAAGTAAACTCAGAGGTAAACAGAAGAGTCTACAAAAAAGGAAGAAAAAGACTAAACAAATGTGTAGACAAAGAAAAAAAAGTATCTAGACCAAAAACTACAGGAAATTGAGGAACACCACAAAAAGAGAAAGAAAATACAAATTTATACCATTAAACTTCTGTAGAAATAAGAAGGACCATATAATAGAAGAGCAACAAAGACGATCAGACAGATGGGCAAAGTACTTTGATAAGTTGCTCAATAAGACAAAGGAAGAAATAGAAACCGAGAACAAAATAGCAGAATACGATGAAAACAGAGAAATATAAATTTCGTCCGGTTTTCAAATAATAGAAGAAATAATAAAATTTAGAAATAACAAAGGTGGAGGTGAAAATAGAATAGTTTCTAAAGTTCTAAAAATAGGCAAGACTAAATTTAAATATAACAAAAAAATAGAAATCTAGTCAGGAAAACATGAACAAAAGAACAACTAGAATTTCATCATTTTTCCAATTTACAGAAAAGGAACAGAACGCATTGGAAAAAATACAGAGATATAGCATTATTAGATGGTACCTATAAAGTTCTAAGCATATAATAAATATATAATAAAGTAAAGACATCAATGGAAGTACTAGTGGAAGGAGAATTGTCAAAAAGTTTTGCTTCTAAAACAGGATCACAACCCCCTGTCTACTATCCTATTAAAGCACGTGCTAGAATGGGGTAAAAGAAAAGCCCATCTTCAAACCAAAGGAACTATAAAGGACTATTGTAGTCATCAGACCATTGCAAAAGCGGATGACGGCACTTTGGTGACTAGATCCAAAAGAGAGCTGAAAAAAGTTTTGGAGCGCAGCAAAGAAATAGGGCTCATCGTAAACTCAGAAATAACCAAATAATAAATATATCGAATTGTGACTAGACCCAAATGAAGAAAAAAAACATACATTGTTTTGGGCAGACAACGAAATAAACTCTTTTGAAAAGATTGATAATTTTGAGTACCTGGGAATTATAATTAGATCAGATGAAACGATAGAAATAGAGAAAACACTAGCAAAAGGAAGCAAAGCAGTTGGAAGTCTTTACAATGTATTGAAGACAAAAAAATATCATGAAAAGCAAAAATAAAGACATATAGAACAATAATTAGCCCACTGGTACTCTAGAGATGTGAAACGCGAATCCTAACATAGAAGAATGAAGAAAAAAGTGAGATATGGGAAAAAAAACTCTTAGGAAGATACTGGGGGATAACAAGTTAGAAGATGGATTATGAACGAAGACAAGCTAAAAAGGAACTAAAGAATCTATAAGAGCATCTAAATATAATGTACCATATAAAAGCACAAGGAGCTAGGTGGTTAGGACCTGTAGAAGCAGAATAGCAAAGTGCAAACATTCTAGTAAGGTACTATTTGGAGTACCAAAAAGAAAACAAAAAAGAAGCAGACTGAGAAAAAAATGGTTAAGCACTATTACATGGGATCTAAAGCTGAAAGGAATAGAAGACTGGAGAAAAATAGATAGAAGGAAGATAGAAGGAAAGGAGAAAAAATAGAAGAAGGTGAAAGTCTCTAGTTAAATCGATAGAGAAGGAATAAGAACAGGATCAATCTCAAGGCATGGACCTACAAGGCCTATAGTCCAGTATATAATCTTCTCTTCCTTGTTCCGTCCTGCTTCTGAATCTTTAGTTTTTGTTTTCTGCAATTATCTTCTTTATGACAAATTTCCATAAATTTAGTTTTATCTGCGCTGAATTAAAGACCCAAGATTTCTGACGCTAGTCTTTCTAACTCTTTTCTACTTTTTGCTATTAGAACTACATCAGGTTAGACATTAATGACTTGTCTTAGATAGAGTTTCTTTCTGGTTTATTTTACTTTCTTGTAGGCTTCTGGCCTGTTGTTGATCTATTTGCTCTGAGACGACCTAGATAGTCTCCAATTGTTTTTCTATTTTTGTTTTATCATTGTTGCAAATATTATAGATGTAGAATCCTGTAGTGCAATTCCCATGTGGTTGCTACAGGTCATTCAATTTTTTTTTTGATTATTTGAAGTAACACTGCTTTGTTCCATCCGTTTGGTGATGTTTTTGTTTCTCAGATATCATTGATCAATTTCTGTTTTCTGTTTTGTGTAGACAATTTCCTCCTTACTTCACATTTTTAGCCATTATCATAATTTGGGCTGGAGTCTTGGTATTTTTTACCATGTCTATTTCCCTCTAGAATTCATCTAACGTGGGTTTGTAGATTTATGTCATTTTCGTTCAATTGGTCTTGGTCATCAAGTTTCTGAGCTTTGTTATTCAAAATCTCGTCAAAATACTGTGCCTATTGCTCTAGTACTTCTTCTCCCTAGTCCACCAGATTTCCTTCTTTGTCTTTGATAAACCGGTTGATATCATTTTCTTATTTTCTTTAGGTCTTTGTAAAAGTTTCTAATTTTTTTTTTGTACAATTTTGCTTTTATCTGTTATTTGGTTTGACAAATAATCTCTCTTTTTTCTCCTACTTTTTGTTTTTTCTTCGCTTATTATAGTTGTTGTTTTATTTTGTAGGAATTTTCAGCACTAGTAATCTTAATATTTTCTTTTGCTTAGTTTTTTGTTCACATTGTTCATTGATGTTTTGTAATAATCTTTTTCGTAGACTAAGTTTTTTATTTCATCTTCTTTTTTTTCTGTAGGGGCGTGGATTTTTATTATTGAAATGATTATGTTTTTGAATTTCACGTTTAGTGGCCATTTTGACACCTATTTTTGAACAGGAAGTAATTCATGATATCTTTGTTGTAGGTCGGTTTCTTTCAAATGTCTTTCATGTAACGCTACAATTACCATTTTGTATTGCTCTAGTTCTTTTATCAAATTATTTACCCATCCTTCTTGGTTGGTTTCTCTGAGATCTCACGTACCTTAATTTGTTGTTTTTCTTTCTTTGATCTTACTATTTGTTTTCCTTATTTACTCTATACTTTCTCTCATTTAATGTTTCTGTTTTTTTTCTTTGGTTTGAATATTTTGGATAACTATTCCTTATAGACTGCAGATTCCGTAGATTTCTAGTGTACAGTTTGTTTTTGTCTGACACCTGTTACTTCTTTACCTTTTTGTCTTCCTTGGTTAGTCCCTTTTCCAAGTTCAGGTAAATTATATACTTCATTATTTAGTTAATAAATATACAACAAAAAAAGAGTATGAATGTAGGCAAACAAAATAAATGTTTTGCAAGAAATACGTAAGCAGTGAATGAAAAAAGAGACTAAATAGAACAAAAAGCATAAAAATAGTTAAATAAAGAAAGCTAATACTTAAAACAAAAAAACAATAAAAAATATTTAGACACAGAAATAAAGCAAATAAAGTTAAGTACAGCTTAGAAAATCATAAGAGATTACGTAAAGCTGGCTGATGGGAGAAAAAAACACTGAAAATTTAAGAATTTGTAAGAAATTGAAAAAAACCAGAGTTGATAAATGCAAAAGTGAGATATAAAAAGCATAAAAAAAGTGCAAAAAAAATTGTAATGAAAGCAAAAGGTAAGCAAAAAGCAATATTATTGTAGTATATAATTATCTCTTGAGGACAGAAACATTAGGAACCGTAGAACATTTTATAATATCCTAAATCATCATAATACTATACGTTCATAAATTATTTAGGTTTAGATCGACTCTTGCGGTGTTATTTTGAACGTATTTTTGATTAGTTCATACGCAGATACAGGCGTGTTGTGTATCATTAGATCAGCTTTGACGTTTTACAGCGCGATAGTGCTATCAACGACAATAAAATTGCATGAAGCTAAATTGCGCAACAGGAGTTGATCTAAATAATTCATGAACGCCCAGTATAAAGCATATTTGGAATATAAGTCAAAGATATAAGTCAAACAAAACTTTCCAAAAAATATAAAAATAATCGGCTATGTTTTGGATATAAATAACTGATGTTTATAGTGTTGTTAGCGAATAAGTAATGTACAAAATAATATCTTGAATCACATAAAATAAGTAATATTAAAAAAAATGTAATTAAAACACATAGAAAAGCAATAAAAATTTGAAAAAATTCTATAAAAACAAAATTGCGCTAAAAAAATTAAAAAAAAAGCACAATTAGTGTATAGAAAGCTAAAAGAAAGAAAACAAAGCATGCATAAGCAAAAAAAGAGAGACGGAAACTAGGAACAGTAAAACTTAAGAATATAACAAAAAAAAAACTGACATATTATGACAGAAATGGAAAAAGTCTATAGATATCCGATTTTTTTATTTTCTATAATTGTTCGTCATTTACTCTATTGTTTTTATAATTTTTCTACCACTATTCTTTCACTTTTAGTACATTTCTATTCTTTTGTTTCAACTTTTTGATTGTTTCTCTTTTTTGTGAACTTTTTATATTTCAAAGTAGGTACTTTTTTTTGTGGGCACTAGCCCACAAAAGCTTCAGCAGCAGGTACTTATTGTAAGCGGTTTTAGACCAAAGTGACAAGTTATAAAGTCACAAATCTAATTTTTTGTTTGTGTTTCTAAAATAATTAATCTGCACAATAAAATAAAATAAACAACCACTATTACGACTCTTTTTTATTTTAAAGCATTTGTTGTTGTGCGGCCAACAATCTAGATTTTGTTCAATTTAAAATAAATACAATAAATTAAATAAATAAATAATTTGACTAAACCAATGTCAAAAAAAGTAATTTAAGCCTAAAATAAAAAAAAAATCTAGTTGTTTCTAGATTGTACTAGGGGGTTTTTGCTCTTCAACAGGTTTGGGGGAGGTTCCAGTACCACCGCCACCTATTACATTTTGTATGTTCTGGAGCGGATTGGAATTTGGACTGTCAACTAAATTTTGAATTTGGTTTGTTATGTTATTTGAGCCTATTTGTTGCAGTTGATTGGTTATAGTATCAGCTCCAGGGAAGTTTGCTCCCGCTCCAGCTAGTTGGGTGCCCTGCTGAATGCCTTGCTGGATACCTTGTTGAATTTGTCCTCCGATATTTCCGGGATTTGAGTAATTTCCCAGGGGATTTCCAGGATTTACATTTCCTCCTACACCCAGTTGTTGGGCTCCTTGTTGCAGGCCTTGCTGGACTTGACTGCCAATAGCTTGGACGCCGCTTTGGACTCCGCCTCCTTGAAATTCCTGAATTTGATTACCAACATTCGCAATTCCAGCGGATATAGGATTCGTGCCTACGGCACTTGTGAGAGAATTGTTTCCGTTTTGGCCCCCAACAAGCTGTTGAAATTGATTACCAATTCCAGCTCCTCCCGTTATAGCTTGACCGATTTGTTGGAAGATATTAGAAGCAGCTGTTGTGCTCGTTCCTTCATCACCTTGTGGTGCGGCACCTGGAGCCGATGTTGGACGCCAAATGTTGTTTACAGCGTTCCCAATTTGTTGGAAAATGTTGGGGGAGTTTGGGGATGTTGGAACTCCTGTGTCACTTTGATTGGGAGGTTGCGCACCATTTTGGCCGCCTCCTTGCCCAAAGAAGCTTTGAAATTGAGTGACTACATTGCTGATGAAGTTTCCTCCATTACCAGTTCCGGGATCTTCACTGCCTTGAGCGCCTCCTTGACCAGTTATTACATTTGTGATTTGATTAAAACCTGCAAGGAAAAAATATTTAAAATTGGTTGGTATGTTATAGGAAAATATTTACCATTGGAAATAAAGTTTTGAATGCCTTGCCATGGAGGCTGATTGCCGGTACCTTCATCTTCTGTTCCATTTGGTCGTTGAGCCCCATTTTGAATAGTTTGAACGAAATTGTTGCCAATATTAGTGATTCCACTGACAAAACTTGCCCAGAATTCTTGGCCTTGGTTTTGATTAGATGGTGGTGCTTGTTTTAGATCAATTTTTTTCAGTTGGTCGTCCAAAAATTGAGCAACTGTTTGGTTCAAGTCTTTCCAGATTTGTACGCCTGGTTTGATACCTTCACCTCCTGGAGATTCATCAATGTTTTTCCTAATGTTGTTGATTCCTTCGTAGATGACGCTCTCAAGCCGTTTTCGGAGGGCTTTTAGGTTTGGGTGTGACACTTCTTGGATTTGGACGGTTTGTTTCAAATCACTGCTAGGATATAGAATGGATTTGACATTATCTTCTACACTTTGTGGTGGAAAGACTTCATTATTGGTTTCAGTGGTGGTTGGTTCAACTTCAGCTGCGTTTAGGATATTTTCACTAACTTTCAGTACTTCATCGCCAGTTAATTGTATTTTCTCGTCTAAATTCCTCGTTCCATAATGGGCAAGGCTTGATCGGTCATAGACAATTTCAACTGGGATGTGTCTTCTAGAAATGACTGAAGATCTGCACACAACAAACAAACCTAGTACTATCAAACACCGTAACGACATGGTGTCAACACTTCAAATGATGCTGATGAACTCTTCGGCTGGATTTTATATCTAGTTCAGTTAATGCGTAAATTTTTCCCATATCAAAAACAAGCGGAGAGTGGATGCTGGATTTAACCGGTCCGAGATCAAGAAGAGATAGTCTTGGAGCAACATCTCCAAGAACTGCAACCGGAGGTCAAGGTTCTTGGACCGTTAACGGTGGACATTATAGGAGATTTCTGTTAATTAATGGCTCGAAAAAAATAGAGCTATCGGAAAACAATCTAAATAATTGACATATTTTACAGTAAAATGACCAATTGAACTTTTTTGACACAATTTTTGGCATCCGTTTGGCGATTCGGCGACGGATTCTAGCGAAATTTTATTGATAGGAAATGATTTTGCAGCATGAGTAAACAGATTTTTTTGCGAAATAAAAATTAAAATGAGATTGAGTACACAATTCATAGAATTGATGGCTTGAAGCGGCCATTTATTATAATAATCATCTTTTTGGCAAAGAGTCTGAGATTTTTTTGGCAAAGAATTTGATAATCAAAGTATTCAAGCTGAACCGTTTGTTTTTTAGGATTTTTTTTTCTTTAGTTTTGTAAGTTTCTCGTTTGTCAATTGTTTTTCTATTTTTTTCAACTTTGTTAAACTTCTTTTGTCGTATGTTATATAAAATATTTTTCAGCTCTCTACATGTTTATTGTATTGTCCTTAGCCAGCTTTTGAACTTATATATCTGGTCGGTTCAAATTCATTTTTTGTACTTTTTTAGTTTTTTCTTTTTAGTTTGGTTGATTTCTCGTTTTTTAATTGTTTTTATTTATATTTTTTCTCATTTTTCTCAACTTTTTTTGTTATATTAAATGTTTTTCAGCTGTACACATTTTCAACTGTATTGTCAAGTAGCTAACTTTGATATTTAAATATCTGAATATCTTTATCATCCGAAAACATATGTTCTTAATTTTTCAGTTATTTAAGTCAGTTTGAATTCAATTTTTTTTGTGTATTTTTGTTTATTTTCTGTAGTTTTGATTGTTTCTCGTTTTTTTTTGGTTTTTATTTACTTTTTTTTAACTTCTTTTGTCATATGTTTTTTTTCAGCTCTACACATTTTTAATGTATTGACAAATAGTCAACTTTTGGACATATATCTGAATATGTTTATCATCCGAAACCATATGTTTTAAATTGTTCAGTTTTTTTTAAGTAAATTTAAATTGAATCCTTTTAGTGATATTGTTTTTTAGCATTTTTTTTATTTTCTTGAGTTTTGTTTGTTTATCGTTTTTTAGTTGGATTTATTTACTTTAATTTTTTGTTTTTTTTTAATTTCTTTTGTCATTTGTTATATTAAATCTTTTTCAGCTCAACACATTTTCAATTGTATTCACAAGTAGCCAGTTTTCGGACTTATATATCTAGATGTCTTTATTATCCGAAATCATATGTTTACCATTTTTCAGATTTTTTTATAGTTAATTTAATCTTTTTTGTGTTATTGTTTAATATTATTTTTTACCATTTTTTTTTAATTTGGTTTGTTTTCGTTTTTATTTAACTTTTTTTGTTATAAATTGTATCGCATTTTTTTCAGATTTACACATTATGAGTTTACTTATTTTGTCAACAAGTTTAATCTGTTTTTTTTTAATTCCCATACCTATAGTTCGTACAGTATAAGTGTAGAAAGCTTGTACTTTTAGCTCACTTTTCAGGTCACATTTGAAATTTTTTTTTTCTTCTATATGTCAGTTCTCTTATCTATTTGTTGCTCTTTACATCTTTTTGTATAAGGGTTTTCTTTTCTATATTAATATTCTTATTTTCTCAAGTGCTTTATACAGTTTTATATTTTTTATATTTAGTTTATTACCACACATTATAAAGCTTTTTTTCAATTTTTTCAGCACATTTTTTGTCATGAGTTTTTATATTCTCTGTTATATCATCATGCTCTTATCTTTTTTCCTTGTCTTGCATATACACTTTTTTATGTCTCATTTTTTTTTAATTTATATTTAGTATTTTTTAGAAATATGGTTAAATATTATTTTGGCAAAAAACTTTTATTAAATTTTTTTAATTTCAACTTTCATTTAGCTTAATCTAATCTTATAATAGTTTTTTCTATTTTGGTGATACTTTTTTTTAAATAACTTTTTTGTATCTTTTATGTTTTGTTTTTTTTTTATTTATTTTTCAAGTGTTTTCACCACATTTACTAACTTAAAAAAAAATTATATTCTATTTAAACCAGATTTGAACGTTTAATTTGAATAAGCTATTTTAGCGACACTATTAATTATTTTCAACTCTACTTATTTTTATTTTTTTATTTTCTGTTATTTAAAGCATTATTTAGATAATTTTATTCAATTTTTTTACTACGTTTGCTACCAGCTCTTTCTCGTTATTTTCTTTTGTTGTTCTTGTCAGCAGCGATTGATCGAACTCCATAATTTTTGTACTTCTATTTTTTATTGTTATTTTTATGTTTATTTATTAATAATTTTATACTCAATTACAGTTGCCGGGTTTGTTTTTACATAAATAAGATTTTCCTCTTCTATTTCTGTTTATCTTATTATTCACTTTAGTCAAACATTCTAATCTTCTTTTTTGTTATTTTTTTATGCTTTTCTTTCTTTTACTTTTCTATTCTAGCATTAAAGTTTTTGTTTTTTTTTTAACTTTTTTTCTGTTTTTCTTTCATTTTCTTTTCTATTTTTTTATATATATTTTTTTGTTTTGTTTATAGATTATTAGCAGTTAATTTTGTTTCATCGTTAATCTTTACTCTTATATCCATTACTTTGTTTCTTTTTCTTTTATTTTTTGTTTTTTATATTGATTAAAAAAATTGTTTTTTTTTTATTGCATTTTTTCTTTTTTAAATTATTTTTTTTAATTGGTTATTGCATATCATTTTATAGTTTTAAATTTATAGTTTTTCTTCTTTAAATGCTTCTATTTTGGTGATACTTTTTTTACACAACTTTTTTATATCTTTTTTGTTTTGTTTTTTTTATTTATTTTTCAATAGTGTTTTTTTACCACATTTACTATTTAAAAAAAAATTCTATTCTATTTAAACCAGATTTGAACGTTTAATTTGAATAAGCTATTTTAGCGACGCTATTAGTTATTTTCAGCTCTATTTTTTTTATTTTTTTATTTTCTGTTATTTAAAACATTATTTAGATAATTTTACTCAATTTTTTTACTACGTTTGCTACCAGTTTTTTCTCGTTATTTTTTTTTGTTGTTCTTATCAGCAGCGATTGATCAAACTTCATAATTTTCAAACTTCTATTTTTTATTGTTTTTTTATGTTTATTTATTAATAGTTTCATACTCAATTACAGTTGCCGGGTTTGTTTTTACATAAATAAGATTTTCCTCTTCTATTTCTCTTTATCTTATTATTCACTTTAGTCAAACATTCTAATCTTTTTTTTTGTTATTTTTTTATGCTTTTCTTTGTTTTACTTTTCTATTCTAGCATTAAAGTTTTGGTTTTTTTTTAAGTTTTTTTTTGTTTTTATTTCATTTTCTTTCCTATTTTTTTATATTTTTGTTTTGTTTTGTTTACAGATTATTAGCAGTTAATTTGTTTCCTCGTTAATCTTTACTCTTATATCCATTACTTTGTTTCTTTTTCTTTTATTTTTCGTTTTTTATTTTGATTAAAAAAATTGTTTTTTTTATTGCATTTTTTCTTTTTTAAATTATTTTTTTTAATTTGTTATTGCATATCATTTTATAGTTTTAAATTTACAGTTTTTTTTCTTTAAATGCTTTTATTTTGGTGATACTTTTTTTACGCAACTTTTTTATATCTTTTTTGTTTTGTTTTTTTTTATTTATTTTTCAATAGTGTTTTTACCACATTTACTATTTAAAAAAAAATTATATTCTATTTAAACCAGATTTGAACGTTTAATTTGAATAAGCTATTTTAGCGACGCTATTAATTATTTTCAGCTCTATTTATTTTTATTTTTTTATTTTCTGTTATTTAAAGCATTATTTAAATAATTTTATTTAATTTTTTACCAGCTCTTTCTCGTTATTTTCTTTTGTTGTTCTTGTCAGCAGCGATTGATCAAACTTCATTAACTTTTGTACTTCTATTTCTTATTGTATTTTTATGTATATTTATTAATAATTTTATACTCAAATACAAATTATAAATTTTTTCTTCTATTTTTATTTTTTATTTACTTTAGTCAAACATTCTAATCCCCTATTTTGTTATTTTTTATGCTTTTCTTAGTTTTAGTTTTCTATTCTAGCATTAAAATTTTTGTCTATTACTATTTTTTTTTGTTTTTCTTTTACTTTCTTTTTTATTTTTTTTGTTTCAATTTGTTTTGTTTAGAGATTATTAGCAGTTAATTTGTTTTATCGTTAATTTTTACTTTTATATTCATTATTTTGTTTCTTTTTCTCTTCTTTTTGTTGTTTTTTAGATTGATCTAAAAAATTGCTTTTTTTTATAGCAATTTTTGCTTTTTTAAACAAATTTTTTTAATTTTGTTATTGCATGTCATCACATAGTTTTTAATTTATAGTTTTTTTTATTATATGCTTCTTAGTCTCTTTTCAACTTTTTTTAATCATTTACGTTTTTTTACAAAGCTAACAAAAAATTGGATTTAATTCTAGAAAATTTTATGGCACTTTTTTACTAATGCTTCGTTTCAAAATTATTTTTGAAGTTTTGATTTTTGTTCTTTGTTTCTGTTGTGTTTTTTTTTCTGGATGTTTGTTTTTATTTTTGGTAAAATCTATCTACAGTTTTTCTACATTTTCTTGTTTTATTTGAATTTTTAACTCTTTAAATGTGTTTCTTATCTAATGAATTTGTTTATTTTTACTTATTTTATTGATTTTTGAAAATGTTTTTGTTATCTTAAGTAAATTAACTTAAATAATAAAGTTGAATAATTTATTTTTGCAACGCTTTTTTAATGATTTTGTGGAAAAAATAAAGTATGCTAAATAGATTAGATATTTTGATAACTTTTTACTAATGATACCTGTCAAAACTAATGAGTTTTTATTGTTTTTTTTTCTTTTATTTAATTTTTTGAATCTTGATTAAATTAATTCACTGTTTTTCTATATTTTTTTATTCAAAATTTTTTTTTATTTGAATTTGGAACATTTTAAATCTGTTTCTCATTTAAATGTTTTTTTTGTTTATTTTTACTTATTTCATTAATTTTTTAAAATATTTTGCTTCACCTTATTTAAATTAACTATAAATAAAAAATTTAAATAAACAATTTTTGCAACGCAATTTTTTAGATTTTATAGAAAAAATAAAGTATGTTAAATAGATTATAGATATATTTTCAGAAATGTATATGTTAACTTTTAACTAATAATGCGTTTCAAAATATTGTTTTTATTTTTTTTTTTTACTTTGTTTTTTTTTATTATATCTATCTACTGCTCTACTGCTTTTATTTACTTGTTTATTTAAATTTTTCCATCTGTTTTTTAAATTTTTTATTATTTTAATGCTTAATTTTACATATTTTTCTTTTTTTTTTATTTTTTTAGATAAACTATTTTGTTTACGCTACTTTTATGATTTTATGGAAAAAAATAAAGTGTCTTGAATCGATTTGAATACAGACATTTTTATGTTGATTTTTTATTAATGCTACGTTTAAAAATATTGTTTATTTTTATATATTTTTTGTTTATTGTTGATTAAATCTATCTACAGTTTTTCTCTATTTTCTTAATTTATTTTTTCAATTTTTTTTTATTTGAATTTTTAACTTTTTAAAGCGGTTTTTTTTATTTTAATGTTTAATTTTATTAAATTTTAAATTTTTTTTATCTCATTTAAATAAAGTTCAAATGATAAATTTAGATAAACTATTTTTGCAACGCTACTTTTAAGATGTTACAGAAAAAATAAAATATATAATTACATTATTGACAAACATTTTTTTTAGTTGTTTTTTTCAAAACAATTTTAGCCAAATTAGTTTTGATTATTAATATAATTTCAATTAGTTGATTAAAAGTGAATTTTCCAAAAGTATATTAAGTTAATTGCAATTAAATTTAAAATTAAGATGTTTGATTCGTTTGATAAACTTTAATCTAAGATTAAATCAATAGTACTGTTAATCTTCTCTTACGAAATTAAAATTAATGCAATTATTCGCCAAAGTATGAATTACTTTAATTAATTAAGATCTCGAATTAATTAATTAAGTGTCCATTTTCCATGTTTCGATACCATTGAACCCGAACCCATGCGGTCAATGTTCCACACGAATGATACCTATTTTTGGGTTTTATCGTCTCGTTTTCCAGTCTTCTTTATAGGTACTCTTGATTGCCTGTACCATAACAGATGGCAGATACCATTTCCCTCCATTAAAAATCAAATCATGCCTTTGCTGAACTAAAAAAAAATATTTATTATTGTTTAAAAAATAATGTTTACTGCTGAACATAAATTTATGTGGACGTCCCAATAAACTTTTTTTTTCTTAGAATGGCATTTTTTAAAGTTGGATTCTGCGAAAAATCGAAGAATTTCTCTTTTTTTTTTGTTTGCAATTCAATGTAAATAACCCAAATAAACAAATTTAAATAAAATGGTTAAATTAAATAAAAAGAAAGCTGGAACAAAAATGGAACGAAATTATTTAATTATTGTCAACTACTTGCCAAATCTAACATAACAATCCAAATTCTAATTTCACTTGCCTAAAGTGTCACTTTGTTTATAACAAATATTGACAAAAGTCGAGGTCAGTATGTTAGCGATTTTGATTAGGTTATCAGAAAACAAAAATTATCTGATGATCTACTTATCATAAAAAATGCGTTTAATAGATTAAACTAAAAATATTAATGCAACATTCGCAAAAAATGCCCCCAATTTTATTAATAACAATCATTTATCTAATCTTTTTGTTAATCTAATTAGTTATTTAATTAACACAGATTTTCAATAAAATCCAATTTAGAGAAAAAAAAAACACTTTTTTAACCATTAAAAAACTTTTAACCGACTGCAAAAAAAAAAGTTTCTATTTTGTTTTTTAGGCACACAATTTTTGTTAATTTTTTTTATTTGAAAGCTGGTGCTTTTTGTGGAGTTTCATATAGATCTTAACAGTACTTTTGAATTTTTTCTTAACATTGCGCTTTAAGAGACATATTTTTAACTCATATGCTTTAAATAATAGCACATTAAAAAACTAGTTCTATAAGAGTCATTTGGCGCACAAGTGTCAGAGTTGAGAGCAATTCAACTTACAACTTTCGAGAAGAAGTAATTTTGAAAAATATAGATAACTTTTTCAATTCTAGTATCAATTTTGCAAAAAGTATTTTTGTCCCCTACAGAAGTAGATGCAAGAACTCTGCTCTAGAAGAAGAAACATTACAAAAAGACTGGATGAAGAAAAGAAGAATCTATAAGTTGGAAAATGTGTTAAAAGATGGTGTTTCTAAAAGAATGTTTAAATAATCAAAAGATAATCTACAGAATTAACAAGATGGAAGAAGTAAAGACTGGATGAAGAAAAGAAGAATCTATAAGTTGAAAAATGTGTTAAAAGATGGTGTTTCTGAAAGAATGTTTAAATAATCAAAAGTTTATCTACAGAATTAACAAGATGGAGGAAGTGCTGAAGGGAAAGATATTTCCAATAAACTGGAGATACCCAGTTTACAAAAAAAGAGATGAAAACGGGAGTTTTACTCTGAAATGAGAGACACCAAAGAAAGACAACTGAATGAAGAAAAGAAGAATCTTTAGGTTAGAACATGTGTTAAAAGATTTTGTTTTCGAAAGAGGATTAAAATAGTCAAAAGTAGATCTAAGTGTTAAAGAAAACGTGCTCCAGAAATAAATTTTCGAAAAACTAGATAGCCAGACTAAAAAAAAGAAGTTTGAAGTTTTGCTCTAAAAAAAGAGACACTAGGAGAGAAACTGGATAAAGAAAAGAGGTTAAAAGATTTGTTGAAGATCATTTGTTTCCAAAAGAGTGTTGAAATAGTCAAAAGCAGATCTACAAGATAGAAAAAATGTTGAACCAAACGGGTTTCAGCAAAAGATTTTTAGAAAACTGAAGACATTTTGTTTACAAAAGAAGAATAGGTGCAGAAGATATGCTCAAAAAAAAGAAACACAAGAGAAAGAATGAATGAAGAAAAGAAGATATAGAAACTTGTAGCCCTTAAAAAATTGGGATAACTTTTTTTGAATCTATGGGTCAAAAACAAATCTACAAAATAGAAGAAGTTTTGAAGAAAATGTGCGACAGGAAAAGATTTCTAATAAACTAAAGATAACCAGTCTTCAAAAAAAAAATGTGTACAAGAGTTATACTATAAAATAAGAAACACAAGAAAAAGACTGAATTAAAAAAAAAAATATATATATATATATACAGTAACCCTTGAAAAGTGTACCTATTGTTTCCTAATTAATCTTAAATATAAAATCACAAAAAGACAAAGTGCATTTACAGGCTGGTTTTACTCTGGAAGGAGAAACACCAGAGAAAGACTATCCAGTTTTTCTTCATCCGAAGAAGAGAAGAATCTATAAGTTGGAAGAAATGTTGTTCCCAAAAAAGCTTTGAAATAGTCAAAAGTAGATCTAGAAAAGAAGAATCTATAGGTTGAAAGATGGTTGTTTTCAAAAAAGCTTTGAAATACTCAAACGAGGATCTACAAGATAAAAAAAGTGTTGAAGTAAACAAGAAGAAGCTTCAAAAAAAGATTTCCAGAAAACTAGAGAGAGCCAATCTACAAAAAAAGGAATAACTGCAGAATTTTCACTCTGAAAAAAGAGACACCAGAAAAGGACTGAATAAAGAAGAAAAAATTTAAAGGTTGCACAAAGTGTTGGACGGGTGTTGTTTTCGAAAAAGCATTAGAATAGTCAAAAGCAAATCAACAAAATAGAAGATGTGTTGAGAAAAACAAAGAGATTTCTAGATAACTCGAGATTGCCAGTCTACAAAAAAAAAGTATGAGAACAAAAGCTATACTCTAAAAAAAACAACACAAGAAAAAGACTGAATGAAGAAAAGAAGATATGGAAATTTGTAGAATAACTCTTCAAAATACAAAATAACCATTGTCAAAAAATACTTACTGTCTCTTGAATTTTCTAAAATAAAAAACAAAAGAACAAAAAGTGCATTTCCAAGTTAGTTGTTCTCTGTAAACACCAGGAAAAACTCGGAAGAAGAAAAGAAGAAACTATAAGCTAGGAAATGTTTTGAAAACCAAGAAAAACTCGGAAGAAGAAAAGAAGAATCTATAAGCTGGAAAATGTTTTGAAGAATTTTGTTTCCGAATGAGCAAGCATTAAAATAGTCTAAAGTAGATCTACAAAATAAAAAAAATGTTGAAGAAAACGTGCTACAAAAAGAGTTTTTTCATATTTTTTGAAAGAAAGTTGTAAAGTAACTCTCTAAAAATAGAGATAACTTTCCAATTTTGCAAAAAATACTTTTTGTCTCGTAGAAGAGTTGGTACAGGAGTTCTATTCTGGAAGAAGAAACACCAAGAAAAGACTAAATAAAGAACAGAAGAATCTATGAGTTAGAAGATGTGTTGAAAAATGGTGTTTTCCAAAAAGAATTGAAATAGTTTATCTTCAAGATAGAAGCAGTGTTTAAGAAAACGTGCTCCAGATACGTATTTTTAGAAAACTAGAGATGATATCCAGTTTACAAAAAAAGAGATGAAAACAGGAGTTTTACTCTGAAATGAGAGACACCAAAGAGAAACAACCAAACGAAGAAAAGAAGAATCTATAGGTTGAAACATGTGTTAAAAGGTTTTGCTGAAAGCCGAAAGAGTCAAAAGTGGGTCTACATGATGAAAACGTGAAATTTTCGGAAGACTAAAGATAGACAGATTTCAAAAAAAAAATGGGTTCAGAAGTTCAGACTCTAAAAAAAGAGATACTAGGTAAAGACTTGGAAAAGAAAACTGGAATCTATAGGCTGGAAGATGTGTTGAAGAGCAAATGTTTCCAAAAAAGTGTTGAAATAGTCAAAAGTCGATCTACAAGTTGGGAAAAAATGTTGAAGCAAACGAGCCCAAGAAAGAGAATTACAGAGAACTAGAGATAGCCAGCTTACAAAAAAAAAGAATAGGTACAGAAGATATACTCAGAAAAAAAAACAATTGTTTTTTAGGTTAGGTGTGGCAAATTCAAAAATGATTTAAAACTGTTGGAAGGAAAAGTGTGTAGATTAAACATTTAAAAAATGTTTAGCAAGTGGTACGCCTTTGGCTTAACGCAATGGCACTCACACTTGCAGAACATCATTTTCTGGACCAGTGATTCAAATAACTATCATGTTTTTTGGATAGGTTTGTGTTATTTAAAAAAAAATAAAATCAAACAATAATAAAATAAACAGTTGTTTATTTCTATAACCAAAAATAAAATCTATAATAACAATAAAAATAATATCACAATAATTATTATAAATACCGACAATAAAACAAATAAATAGTTCGACTTAAAATGAGTATCACACTATAAATAATTACTTCTGCAACAAAACACCCTTTTTGCTAATTGGAAAAAAGGATTAACACACGAACAGGAATTTGATAATGCCGCTTTTTTCTGCTCTCGAATTTGGCTGTTTAGCTCCAGAATTGTTTTGAGAATCTCTGGAAGATTTTCCTAAAATAGAAAAACTGGTAGAGCTCTTTTGTTTTATTAAATTGCGAAAAGTTACCTCGGTAGCTGCAGAACATTCTATATACCTCATATTATGGCTTTTTGCAAAATTTTCGGCAGTGGTCGTAGTCACAAAAAACTGGCCGGAATCGTTCAATTTATCTATAGTTTCCGGGTCATTGCGCAAGTCACTCTTAGTTCCTATTAAAAGCTTACAGGTTTTAGGGCAGTCTTCAATCTCTGGAAGCCACTGAAAACAAAAAATAAAAAACACTTTTAGCAATTTACAAAAAACATAAATTCTTATGTTGAGAAACAAAGTTTCCACATTTCTCATCACGTAGTACAGTTTCTGGCGACAGATGCCACTACTTGAGTTGACAGAGAATCAGTTCAGAAACAAGAGAACAAAAGGAAACATTACATTAGCATAATGGAAGGTTAAAAACATGGAAAGAAACAAAATAGCTCAACAAGAACGAAGAAAAAAAACGTATTTTTCAAAATCAAGAATAATTGACAAAAAATCTGTTACTAATGTAAATAACCCCTTTGCTTGAGTGAATTTGTCGCCGCATTATGCGCCTCTAAAAGACAAATTTGTATATTCCGAGCTCATTAGCTCTCATCAGTGAGACTGAGCAGTTCAGATTTAAGTCACTTCTGCTGAATAGGGCTTTACGCACTATTTTCGACTTAAAATAAAATATACGTATTATTTTTAAAAAATAATTAGAAATGAAGATGGGAATTTTTATTATCAATATTAGCTTTACTTAACGCTGTCAATGAAATAATGGATGACTGACATTATCTGATAGGAAATGCTCTGTCTAATGTGGTCTTCCATTATTTTAATGAGCATTTAACACGATTTGACGACAGAAAAACGTAAACAAACTCATCAAAAGCTAATCAGGCGAACAAGATTGATAAACAGATTGCTGGAACGGATGCTGTAAAAATCCAGCATTAAATGCTCCATCGATATTGTAGAAACGAGACATTTTCCCCTAAAATCTGATACAAATCTGTATTAATTAAATTTTTTCAAAATTGATATAAAATATATCAAATTCATTTGTTTGCAGTGGGCAGAGCAAAATTGGTTTTTGAAGATTGTTATCAAAAATCAGTTATCTATCTATGATTTTAAGATTGTTTGGTTTAAGATAAAACTTGCTTAGTTTTCTACAATATTTTCTTTTAATCATCAAAAAGAGATGCAGAAAAGAGTAAAAAGATGACAATAAATAGATACTCAAGTGAAATAAAAAATACTTAAAAAAAATAAACGTGAGATTAAGAAAAACTGAGACACACATTTAACTGTAAAAAATATAAAGAAAGGAAAGTGTACAAACAAGAAAAAGGAACAAGAATAAAACAAAAGATTCTAACAAAAAAGTTTAGAAAGTACCTAGAGAACAAAAGACAGAAAAAAATTCAAAAATATTTTTTTTATATTCTTTTAATTGACTTTTTTCTCTATATATTGAAATATGAGAAAATTGACTTTAAAGATAGGAAAAAAAATAAAAAAAATCCAAAAATAGTTGAAAAAACTATAAAATAGGGCTAGAAAAAAGCGCTAGATAATCAAAAAAAAAATTAAAATGGAAAAAAAGAGTAAAAATTGAAAACTAAAAAAAAACACTTGAACGCTTGCGTTTTGGAAAATGGCCAATAGTTCCATAATCTCCATCTAGATATAGTCTCATCTATTGTATCTTAGTCTAGAAAGCATAGTTTTCTATAGTCTCATAGTCTCTAAAACATAGTTTTTCCATCTAAAGTCTAGAATAGTCTCTTCCATAGTTGCTGCTAATTCCAAATCATGATGGCTATCTTAGTCTAGAAAACATAGTTTCCAAAAGATTTCTATAGTCTTATAGTTTCAAAAATATAGTTTCTCTATCTAGACTCTAGAATATAGTCTCTTCTAATATAGTTGTTGTTTATTCTTAATCAAGATGTCTCTATCTTAGTCTAGAACACATAGTTTGCGAAAGATTTCTATAGTCTCATAGTCTCTAAAATATAGTTTTTCCATCTAGAGTCTAGAAAATAGTCTCTTCCATAGTTGTTGTTAATTCTAAATCAAGATGGCGATCTTCGCCTAGAAAACATAGTTTCCAAAAGATTTTTATCGCCTTATAGTTTCTAAAATATTGTTTCTCTATCTAGAATCTAGAATATAGTCTCTTCTAATATAGCTGTTGTTAATTCTTAATCAAGATTTCTATCTTAGTCTAGAAGACGTAGTTTTCGAAAGATTTATATAGTCTCATAGTCTCTGAAAGATAGTTTTTCCATCTATAATCTAGAATATAGCCTCTTTTATAGTTGATTCTAATTCTTAATCAAGATGGCTACCTAATTCTAAAAAACATAGTTTTCGAAAAAAAATTACAGTAAAAAAAAGTTTTTCTATCTAGAATCTGGAATATAGTCTCTTCCATAGCTGTAAATTTTTAATCAAGATGGCTACCTCAGTCTAGAACACATAGTTTGCGAAAGATTTCTATAGTCTCATAGTCTCCAAAATATAGTTTCTTTATCTAAAATCTAGAATATAGTTTCTTCCATGGTTGTTGTTAATTCTTAATTAAGATGGCTATCATAGTCTAAAAAACATAGTTTTCAAAAGATATCTATTGTCTCATAGTTTCTAAAATATAGTTTTTTCATCTAGAATCTAGACTATAGTCTCTTTCATAATTTTTGTTAATTCTAAATCAAGATGGCTGCTATCTTAGTTTAGAAACCACAGTTTTCAAAAAATTTTTATAGTATTATAGTCTCTAAAATAGAGTTCCTCCATCTAGAATCTAGAAAATAGTTTCTTCTACTGTTATTGTTAAATCTAAATCAAGATGGCTACCTTAATCTAGAAAACAGAGTTTTCAAAAGGTTTCTATGTTCTCATAGTCTCTAAATTATAGTTTTTTCATCTATAATCTAGATTAAAGTTTCATCTACAATTGTTGTTAATTTTTAATCAAGATGGCTTTCTTAGTCTAGAAATCATAGTTTTAGAAAAATTTCTGTAGTCTTATAGTCTCTAAAATATAGTTTCTCTATCTAGAATCTAGAATATAGTTTCTTCCATAGTTTTTGATAATTCTTAATTAAGATGGCTGCCTTAATCTAGAAGACATAGTTTTTGAAAAATTTCTATTGCCTCATAGTTTCTAAAATATAGTTTTTTCATCTATAATCTAGACTATAGTCTCTTTCATAATTTTTGTTAATTTTAAATCAAGATGACTGCTATCTTAGTTTAGAAATCATAGTTTTTAAAAGATTTTTATAGTATTATAGTCTCTAAAATAGAGTTCCTCCATTTAGAATCTAGAAAATAGTTTCTTCCACTGTTATTGTTAAATCTAAATCAAGATGGCTACCTTAATCTAGAAAACAGAGTTTTCAAAAGGTTTCTATGTTCTCATAGTCTCTAAATGATAGTTTTTCCATCTATAATCTAGATTGAAGTTTCTTCTACAATTGTTGCTAATTTTTAATCAAGATGGCTTTCTTAGTCTAGAAAACATAGTTTTCGAAAGATTTCTATTGCCTCATAGTTTCTAAAATATAGTTTTTTCATCTAGAATCTAGACTATAGTCTCTTTCATAATTTTTGTTAATTCTAAATCAAGATGGCTGCTATCTTAGTTTAGAAATCATAGTTTTTAAAAGATTTCTATAGTATTATAGTCTTTAAAATAGAGTTCTTCCATCTAGAATCTAGAAAATAGTTTCTTCTACTGTTATTGTTAAATTTAAATCAAGATGGCTACCTTAATCTAGAAAACCGAGTTTTCAAAAGGTTTTTATGTTCTCATAGTCTCTAAATTATAGTTTTTTCATCTATAATCTAGATTAAAGTTTCATCTACAATTGTTGTTAATTTTTAATCAAGATGGCTTTCTTAGTCCAGAAAACATAGTTTTAAAAAGATTTCTGTAGTTTTATAGTCTCTAAAATATAGTTTCTCCATCTAGAATCTAGAATATAGTTTCTTCTATAGTTGTTGATAATTCTTAATTAAGATGGCTACCTTAATCTAGAAGACATAATTATCAAAAGATTTCTATAGTTTTCTCATCGTCTATAAAATATAGTTTCTCCATCTAGAATATAATCTCTTCTATAAATGTCGTTAAATCTTAATCAAGATGGCTGCCATCTTAGTCTAGAAGAGAAAAATATGGAAAAATGTCCAAACGTATAAAAGTTATAAACTTTAATGTTCAGATTAGCCCCAAATCAACTAAAAGTTCATTTATAGACAAAATACTCCAACTTTTCTCACAAAAATTGACAGATCCAAATGGTTTAAGCCAGATATATAAAAAAGTGTCCAAATCAATGGTGATATCTTGTTCAAAACTGTATGCTCTAGAGATTGTATGCTCTAGTATTCTAAATCTAGAGAATCTTTGCCATAGGTTTGAATAGATACAATTTTTATACCTATGGACTTGTTTTAGAAAATTTCTTCTTTTTAAAAAATTTTAGGCATAGTACTTCTTCTATAATTAACACTTTAATTCTTGAATAAAATCGATTTTAAATCTAAGATATATCTAGGATTCTAGGATTTAATCTAGATCCCAAATCTTAGATTTTTAAATTCTAGAACTTTAAGATCTAGACTAAAGTATAGCTATGTAAAATCTATCCTAGATTGTAATCCTAGAAGAGAGAAAAATTTTGGAATATATGCAAATCAACAGTGGTCCTTGCTCATTTAGCAATGATCATTTTCTGTTTCTGATAAATAAATAGTGCATTTGACATGAATAGTTAAGCTCTTTTGTCAAAAATACCTTACTACTCTGCTAAAAGCTGAATCGGTTCTAGATCTAAAACAGGTTTAAACCTCTTATATCTGAAATCCTAAGATCAAATCTAGATTATAGATCTTAGACTCTAGATCTAAAAAGATCCATCTAGGAATGATCTATCCTGCATCCATCCTAAATTGTAATTTGAGAAAAGAAAAAAATATGAGAAAACGTCCAAATCAATTATAGTCTTTTCGACCAAATTTTATAATTCTTGCACTTAGTAAACTAATCATTTTTGAATTAGCTCCAATAGAATTGAAAGTATATTATTTTATAGACGTAATACTGTAATATTTCTTACAAAAAATGGCAAATACAGATAATTCAAGTCAGGTATAGAAAAATAAAAAAAAGTGTCCAAAACAATCGTGATCAAAACTTTAAGTTCTTATAGCTAGAGATTTGAACTATAGGTTTGAGCAGGTGCAATCTTTACACCTATGAGCTGAAAAATTATCTGATTTTGAAAAATCTATAGACGTAGTTTAGTAGATTTTTAGAAAAATCTATTTGTTCCAAAATTAATACTTTAACTCTTCGGCTAAAAACTAAAATTTTTGAATAAACTCGATCTTAGACCAAAGATGGCTTTAGATCTCTTGGGTTTGAGATTACATGATTCAATCTAGATCCTAAAAATCCAAATATTTAAATTCTAAAATTTTAGGATCTAGATTAGAATCTAGGATAAATCTATCCTAAATTGTAATTGTAAAAAGAGTTTATTTATAGACGTAACTCTAACTTTTCTCAAAAGAATTAACAGATACAGATGATTTAAGTCAGATAAAAACAAATTAAGAAAAATCTCAAATTCAATCGTGATCTCTTCTTCAAAACTTTGTGTTCTTATGCTCTAGAATCCTAAGATCTCATCTAGATCCCAAATCTTAGAATTTTATATTCTAGAATCTTAAGATCTAGACTAGAATATGGAAAAATGTCCAAACCTTATATTATAGCTGAGCTTAACTTTTAACTATCATAGTCAGCTAATAATAGTCTCGTTCAGATTAGCCCCAAACTAAAAGTTTATTTATAGACAAAATACTCTATCTTTTTTAGATCAATATTGACATCTAAGTTAGAAAAAAAAAAAAAAAAAGTGTCCAAACCAATCGTGATCTCTTGTTCAAAACTTGGTGTTCTTATATCTAGAGATTTAAGAGCATCTATAATAAAAATGTTATAGATGAACTAAGACTATAAGATAGGTCTAGATCTCTTAGGTCTAGAATCCTAAGATCTAATCTAGATCCTAAATCTAAAAATTTTAAATTCTAGAGTTTTAAGATTGTATAAAAAATTGAAGTCTTTTCGACAAAATTCTATAACTCTTAACTATCATAGTAAACTAATGATAGTTTGGTCCAGATTAGTCCCAAATTACAAGTTTATTAAAGACAAAATACTCTATCTTTCTGGACCAAAATTGACAGATAATCTAAGTCAGAAAAAAATTAAAAAAGTTCCAAACCAATTGTGATCTCTTGTTCAAAACTGTACGTTCTTACATCTAGAGATCTAAGAGCATCTAGTATTAAAATGATATAGATAAAGTAAGCCCATAAGATAGGTCTAGATCTTTTAGGTCTAGGATCCTAAGATCCTAAATCTTAGAGTTTTAAGTACCAGAGTATTAATATCTAGACTAGAACATGGACAAATGTCCAAACCAAATGTAGTTATTTTAACAAAATTGACAGATAATTTAAGTCAGATAAAAAAAATTAAAAAGTGTCCAAACCAATCGTGATCTCTTGATCAAAACTGTATGTTCCTACATCTAGAGATCTAAGAGCATCTATAATAAAAATGTTACAGATGAACTCAGGCTATATATAGGTCTAGATTTCTTAGGTTTTAAATCATAAGATCCAATCTAGATCCTAAATCTTAGAATTTTTAGATCTAGAGTTTTAAGAATCTAGGATCTAGGATCAATTTATCCTAAATCTGTTCAAGATTGTAATCTTAGAAGAGAGAAAAATGCGCAAATGTCTCTGATGATAATAGAAAACAATGAAATTAGCATTGCAAAATAAATAAGTTGATAAAGTAGTACTTAGGTAGGAAGGTAGTACATACAAACTGAAAGTTCATTTATAGACAAAATACTCCATCGTTTTTAACCAAAATTGACAGATAATCTAAGCCAGAAAAAAAAAAGAAAAAAATACCAAACCAATTGTGATCTCTTGTTCAAAACTGTACGTTCTTACATCTAGAGATCTAAGAGCATCTAGTATTAAAATGTTATAGAGAAAGTAAGGCTATAAGATAGGTCTAGATCTTTTAGGTCTCGGATCCTAAGATCCTAAATCTTAGAATTTTAAGTACCAGAGTTTTAATATCTAGACTAGAACATGGAAAAATATCCAAACCTATTGTAGCTTTTTTGACAAAATTGACAGATAATTTAAGTCAGATAAAAAAAAATTAAAAAGTGTCTAAACCAATCGTAATCTCTTGATCAAAACTTTGTGATCCTACATCTAGAGATCTAAGAGCATCTATAATAAAGATGTTACAGATGAACTAAGACTATAGATAGGTCTAGATTTCATAGGTCTTAAAACATAAGATCTAATCTAGATTCTAATTAGATCTAGAGTTTTAAGAATCTAGGATCTAGGATCAATCTATCCTAAATCTGTTCAAGATTGTAATCTTAGAAAAAAGAAAAATGCGCAAATGTCTCTGATGATAATAGAAAACAATGAAATTAGCATTGCAAAATAAATAAGTTGATAAAGTAGTACTTAGGTAGGAAGGTAGTACATACAAACTGACAGTTCATTTATAGACAAAATACTCCATCGTTTTTAACCAAAATCGACAGATAATCTAAGCCAGAAAAAAAAAGAAAAAAATACCAAACCAATTGTGATCTCTTGTTCAAAACTGTACGTTCTTTTATCTAGAGATCTAAGAGCATCTAGTATTAAAATGTTATAGATAAAGTAAGACTATAAGATAGGTCTAGATCTCTTAGGTCTAGGATCCTAAGATCCTAAATTTTATAATTTTAAGTACCAGAGTTTTAATATCTAGACTAGAACATGGAAAAATGTCCAAACCTATTGTAGTTTTTTTGACAAAATTGACAGATAATTTAAGTCAGAAAAAAAAAATTAAAAAGTGTCTAAACCAATCGTGATGTCTTGATCAAAACTTTGTGTTCCTACATCTAGAGATCTAAGAGCATCTATAATAAAGATGTTACAGATGAACTAAGACTATAGATAGGTCTAGATTTCATAGGTCTTAAAACATAAGATCTAATCTAGATTCTAATTAGATCTAGAGTTTTAAGAATCTAGGATCTAGGATCAATCTATCCTAAATCTGTTCAAGATTGTAATCCTAGAAGAGAGAAAAATGCGCAAATGTCTCTGATGATAATAGAAAACAATGAAATTAGCATTGCAAAATAAATAAGTTGATAAAGTAGTACTTAGGTAGGAAGGTAGTACATACAAACTGACAGTTCATTTATAGACAAAATACTCCATCGTTTTTAACCAAAATCGACAGATAATCTAAGCCAGAAAAAAAAAGAAAAAAATACCAAACCAATTGTGATCTCTTGTTCAAAACTGTACGTTCTTTTATCTAGAGATCTAAGAGCATCTAGTATTAAAATGTTATAGATAAAGTAAGACTATAAGATAGGTCTAGATCTCTTAGGTCTAGGATCCTAAGATCCTAAATCTTATAATTTTAAGTACCAGAGTTTTAATATCTAGACTAGAACATGGAAAAATGTCCAAACCTATTGTAGTTTTTTTGACAAAATTGACAGATAATTTAAGTCAGAAAAAAAAAATTAAAAAGTGTCTAAACCAATTGTGATGTCTTGATCAAAACTTTGTGTTCCTACATCTAGAGATCTAAGAGCATCTATAATAAAGATGTTACAGATGAACTAAGACTAAAGATAGATCTAGATTTCTTTGGTCTTAAATCATAAGATCTAATCTAGATTCTAAATTTTAGAATTTTCAGATCTAGAGTTTTAAGAATCTAGAATCTAGGATCAATCTATCCTAAATCTGTTCAAGATTGTAATCCTAGAAGAGAGAAAAATGCGCAAATGTCTCTGATGATAATAGAAAACAATGAAATTAGCATTGCAAAATAAATAAGTTGATAAAGTCGTACTTAAGCAGGAAGGTAGTACATACATAGCTACTTATTCCATAAAATAAATTACACCATTAAAATGTTATCGCTTAATCAATACACCTAGGTACTTACCAACTCGGTGACATTTAGAAAACTATCGGTATTCGCAATTGAAAAACACACCAAAAAAATATTTGCAGATTCATAGACTTGTTTCCTCAGCATTGCATATTCCTCTTGCCCTAAAAATAGATGATAAAACACGGTTGTATGTCACTCACATTGCAACAATTACCGGCTGTATCAACAAATAATAGATGATGCTGCTGTCCATTGTACGTTGGCGAAATGGAATGATTATCGAAAATTGTAGGAATATAATCTTTATTATCATACCCTTTGTCGCACAATCTAAAATTATTTTACAGCGCCTCAGCACTCGATTTTCCAGCCAAGCTTACCTCATCAACAAGCTGGTCTTGCCAACATACCCATCTCCTACCGCCACGCACTTCACAAAATTATTGTCCGTCATTTTCAAAAACAAAGCTCACAATTTTATTTTAAAATATTCCCATATGTTCTATCTCGAATATTCTCTACTCTTATTATCTGTGTACGATCATTTTTTTATCCTACCGCCGATACTGCCTGATATTAGCAAACTTAATACAAATTCCATAAGCATACACCTTATCTTATCTACCGGTATAGTAATCGCACTTTTAAAAAAACAGAAACTATATAATTTGCATACGTTTGCATAGATAATCCTAATGTTTGTTTGGTAAAGGAAATAATTATAGTTTATAGCCAAGCACTTTAAAAAAACAATTGTTCAAAAACAATTTGGTCAAAAACACTGCGATTTGAGGCGTGGGCAATTTCCCTAAATTACTCACTGACTGCATTAAACAAATATTTTATTTAATTAAAAGACGATTCCTATTGTCTACTAGCATTGTTTACTAGGTATATATTTGCCAAAGTTGGTAGAGAGATAGAAAACTTTATAAAAAGTGTAGAATTTATTTGGATTACTTTAAATTTGCTTGAGTTATTGGCTGGTTTTCAATTTTACCGCCACAAATAGTAGATTTTAAGCTATTTTTGACAGGTCTCTTGTAAAACTGTCGTAGGATAAATCAACAGTCAATCAGCAACGATTTCCTTTATGAGGAGAAAAAACAGTGACTCAGCAAAGGTCTAAATGCCAAGATCATTGTATTTCAAGTGGGTTTGGGTCTAGATTTATTATGCAACAGTTTTACAAGAAACAGGCTTTTTCTTTTATGATGAAAAAAACAGTGACTCGGCCAAGATCATTGTATTTCAAGCGGGTTTAGGTTTGGATTTATTAGCAACAGTTTTACAAGAAACAGGCTTTTTCCTTTATAAGAAAAAAAACAGTGACTTGGCAAAGGTCTATACGCCAAAACCATTGTATCTCAACTTTTACAAAAAACAGGTTTTTTTTTTTATGAGAAAAAAAAAGTGGCTCGGCAAAAGTCTACATGTCAAGACCATTGTATTTCAAGTGGGTTTGGGTCTAGATTTATTATGCAACAGTTTTACAAGAAACAGGCTTTTTCTTTTATGAGGAAAAAAACAGTGACTCGGCAAAGGTCTATATGCCAAGACCATTGTATTTCAAGTGGGTTTAAGTTTGGATTTATTATGCAACAGCCTTTTACAAGAAACAGCCTTTTACAAGAAAAAGGCTTTTTCTTTTATGAGGAAAAAAACAGTGACTCGGCAAAGGTCTATATGCCAAGACCATTGTATTTCAAGTGGGTTTAAGTTTGGATTTATTATGCAACAGCCTTTTACAAAAAACAGCCTTTTACAAGAAAAAGGCTTTTTCTTATATGAGGAAAAAAACAGTGACTCGGCAAAGATCTATATACCAAGATCATTGTATTTTAAGTGGGTTTGGGTCTAGATTTATTACGCAACAGTTTTACAAGAGACAGCCTTTTACAAGAAACAGGCTTTTTACTTTATAAGGAAAAAAACAGTGACTCGGTAAAGAGGTCTAAATGCTAAGACCGTTGTAGTGGGTTTAGGTTTGGATTTATTATGCAACAGTTTTACAAGAAACAAGTTTTTTACTTTATGAGAAAAAAAAACAGTGACTCGGCAAAGGTCTATGTGCCAAGATCATTGTATTTCAAGTGGGTTTGGCTCTAGATTTATTACGCAACAGTTTTACAAGAAACAGCCTTTTACAAAAAACAAGCTTTTTCTTTTATGAAGAAAAAAATAGTGACTCCGCAAAGGTCTAAATGCCAAGATCATTGTATTTCAAGTGGGTTTGGGTCTAGATTTATTATGCAACAGTTTTACAAGAAACAGACTTTTACTTTTATGAGAAAAAACACAGTGACTCGGCAAAAGTCTATATGCCAAGACCATTGTATTTCAAGTGGGTTTAGGTTTGGATTTATTATGCAACAGCCTTTTACAAGAAACAGCGTTTTACAAGAAAAAGGCTTTTTCTTATATAGGCTTTTTCTTATATGAGGAAAAAAACAGTGACTCGGCAAAGGTCTATATGCCAAGACCATTGTATTTCAAGTGGATTTAGATTTTTTATGCAACAGTTTTACAAGAAACAGCTTTTTGTAAAACTGTCAAAAAATAGCTAACCTTAGTGGTCTGATATCTAGTATCATCGCCAAACTTTTCTCTTCAAAATTAGAAAATTTTTTCTGATTTCGCTTTAGCCGTTTTCGATGTTGGCCATCATGTGCGTTTTAATGACTATAGCGCATAAAAGTGGGGCCAAATCACTTTGTTAAGTTGGCAAGCCAAGAAATTGTTATACCTGTTTACAGATCCTCTTTTTTTTATATTTAATAACTCAACCATAAACCACTTTTTTGTTCTGTCAGGCTTTGAAACATAAGGTAAAAAAAAGAAAAAGAACACTTTTTTTTGCACTTTGTCTTACGGAAACAGTTCCAGCAAAAGCTATTTGACGGGCTTTTTTGTTTTTGTTGTTTATTCTTTTAAGGAAATAATAATAATAACTTTTTGTCTGATATTTCTAGCTTACAATTTAAAATATACAATTTTATTTACATTGATTCCTTTTTTTAGAGCCCCCTTCATCTATTTCGTTCGGTTTCTTTCAGCTTTTTGAAATTCTTCAA
This sequence comes from Lagria hirta, assembly GCA_947359425.1. Lineage (NCBI taxonomy): Eukaryota > Metazoa > Arthropoda > Insecta > Coleoptera > Tenebrionidae > Lagria > Lagria hirta. The sequence continues at coordinate 50,700,763 of OX375794.1, forward strand.
ATGTTCTAATAACTCTCTCTTTTTCTCTACCCAGCAGATTCCATACAATCGCTTCTACCAATATTTCTTCACTTTTACATTTTTCTATCTCTATTGATTCTTTGATATTCTCTTTTCTTTTTCTGTTCTCATCTATATATTTTCACTTTTTTTTTTATATTTTGGTTTGTGTATATTTCTTTTTTGACTCTCTTTTTACTTCTCTTTTTTATACTTTTTTTTTCCATGTATTCTTCTTTTGATGATTTTTTCTCTTTTATTTTTTTACAGTCTGTGTAACTTTTCTTTTCTTTTTGCTGCATTTTTTGTCTCACCATTCAAACTTCTGCAACTTTCGTATATATTTTTTTTCTTTGACCGTTGCTTTTGTTGCTATTTTTTTAGCATTTTTTATTCTTCCTTGCTTCATTTCTCTTTCAGGATTGTCTTTATTAATTTTTGTTTTGTATTCTTTTATGCTTTCTTTAGCCCAGCTGTCTATTTTTACTTTACGCAATTTTTCACGTATACTTTCTCTGCTATTTTTTGTTTCACTGTCACTACCATGAAGAAGTGGTCTAATTCTACCTTTTGTGGTTTTCATTTCTTCATCTTCTTCAATATTGCCATTTGCTACCCGTTTTCTTCTAACATATCTCTCAGCTATTTTCCTATTCTGTTGTTTTTCTTATCTTTTTTTTTCTTCTTTATTAATCTTTCTTCTTTTTGTGATTTCATGACCTCTCATTCTCCTAATCTTGCCATAGTATTCTTGTTTATTAAGAGTTTTTTTTCCTCTACTTTCTTCACTATTTTCTCTGTTGTCTGTCATCTTTGTTTCATAGATTGTTATGACATTATACATTTCTCTGTCTATAATTCTTTTGATTTCTATTACTTTTTTTTCGTATGTTTTTACTTCTTTCTTTATTTCTCTGTCATCTTATTTCTATACTAGTTTTTGTTTATTGATGTTATTATATCTCTATTAATCTTCTTTTTTTGTTTGCTTTTTTTGCGTAGCTGCATTTTCATTTGCAGGTATCGTTTATTCCACTTCTCTATTCTTTCTCTTAAATCCAGGTTTCTGTCATCACTATTACGTCAAATTCTTTCCCATATTTCCAAAAGTCTTTATCTTTGTTTTTTATCTCAGCCAAGTTCTAAAACATTATTTTTTGTTTTTTCTTCAGTGTAAATGTTTCAACTTTTAGTGGTGTGAGTGGTATTGGAAGAAAAATCTGTTATGATAATAATTTTAATTTTAAAATCGTCTTATGTCATTTTGTAGGTTAGATTGTCATGTTTAATTTGTTACTGCGCATGTCAAGGGTCAATTAGATTAAAGTTGCGCGCTTCGTACTGCCAACTGTATTGGAGAAGTTACTAGAATGTAGTTCTGCCAAACTTACTTTTTATCGAGTAGGCAGATAAAAGCGAATTTTAATGTTTACAAGTTATAAGAAAATATTTGCATGAAATAACGTGTCTGACTGCTCTACTGTACGTTTTTTTGATTTATATTTGATATGGATTTAGTTCAAACGAAAAATTAAACAATTACTTTGTATCTTGTCATAAATTACAATGACCTGACCTGACCTAACCTGACTATAAGAAATGTACCACAAGAATTAGATAAAAAACATAAACATTTAAAATTTTAGAATATTTGGTTGTTAACGGTTGGTAAAAGCCACAAGTCATTCAATTTTAAACTTTTGTTTGACATAATTTGATCAATTTTTAACCAAAAATAATATAATGAAAAAGATCAAATATTATGTACTCTGTTTGAAATTTAGAAACGAGCCAAGGCAACGACTCAAATCTTGTTACTTAAAAAATCTGAAATAGCCTAACAATTCTGAATGTAGCGAGGTTACCTTAGCAAAGAAATTTTGGCAAGCCACTTTTAATTTGATTTAATAAACCACTTTTCAAAACACTTTTGATTTAGAATAAATAACTATTTTCTATCAGAGATATAACAGAAATAATCGGTGGGTAAAATATTAAAAATGGCATTGATATTTGATTTAATTATGACAGTTATAAGCAATACCAACTTTTAAAAACTAAAAACACATCTATAAAAGTATTATTGTTCTTATAGATATAGATATGACTCCAAAATAAAAACATTAATAAACTTGTTAAAGGCATGCAGCTGTTTTAATCTTAATCTATTAAAACTCACTGATGTAAGCTAATAAGTCTGTAAGCGGTTGATGTAATTTCTTAAAAAGTCTACTTTGCAGTAAAAATACAAAAAAAAATGAAAAATAAAAAAAGAATGATTAAATAAATAAATAAAAACAGATTTGTTTGAATAAACCTGATAATATACTTAAGAGAAATTTAAAACGTCACAACAATTAGACGATGACCTATTTGGCATCTATGCAAAAATTTGGCCAAATACCAAACGTCGTATACTCTCTCAAAATTCTTAGTTTATTTAAGTCCAATCAAAAATACTGCTTTATAATTAAGTGTAACATTAAATTAAATTAAAAATACTTGAAAAAAACTACAACAAAAGATTATTTGAGATGCATTATTGGCAACCTTGCACTTGATCTTCTTATTGCTATTTGTTTGAACAATAAATTCCAATGCTGAGATAAAACCGTGGGGAAATAATACGCTGTGATCACAAAGAACACAAATCAGAGCAGACGCAGCAAAGTCTCGGTTATGTTGTAGCAAATTCCTATGCAAATAAGCGCTCAATGCATGAGCGTAGACAGTTTGTGGTGTCAAAAGCTGCTTAATAATAATTAAAATTTAGCATTTTATTATTATTATCGAATAAAAGAGTTACGATTCAGGTTTGTCAGTAACTAACTATATTACCATATGTGACGCCACTGGTAAACAAATTTTTTGCTAAAATGTCAAATGTCAAAAAAACGTCAATTTTAAAGCAACGGTTTGCTGTTGTTAACCTAAAAAATCTTCTTTTGGTAATTTCCAAAAACAACAATAATTACAGAATACAGAAAGAAAAGGCATTTTTATTGGAATGTTAATTTTGAAATAAAGTAAAGCAATGGAATAAAAAATATTTCTACTTGCTTTGAAGGATTTCAAGCTATACTCCATTCAAACGTGAATTGACAATTGGTTCATTAAGATAATAAATGACGTCATACTAGTGACCAACTGTTATTGTATAGTGAAAATTATATGTAATGCTTTATAATTTAAACTTGGCGCTCTATTACGGTTGGCAATACTTGTCTACGTTGCCAATCAATCTTACGTGGATCCATTTTCTAATTGTTTTTTGTCAGTGTATTCAAAATTCTGCCACCAGTAGAATACGTTTTAAACTCAAGATTTTTTTTCAAATCTGGCAACAAGGCAATGTTATTACGTCATCTTGAACAATAACACATTGTCATTTTGGTTTTGGATTGACTATAGATATACAGACATGCGGATAAATCTTAATTATCAACAAGTTTATTAGTGTATTAAAATTATAATGCCTGAATAACGGGTTTTTTTATAAAATTTGACGTCATGGTAAGCCATGTTTATGAGTTTGTGTAAACGGACCATAATTTTTAAAACAATTGCTTCAAATGTCAAAATAATTACTAAATTTTTTTATTTTTTAATTAGAAACGGTTTTCTAACAAGAACAGAAAATTTTTGTGCTACAGCATGGTTAACGATGACGGTTTGAGTTGGCAACACTTGAGACTTTTTATTTGCTTTGAAACGCTTTTTTGACAAATATTTAACATAACACTCATAAAAATAAGTGTAGGTTACTAAATTTTTAATTGACATCTGTCAATAATGTTCTCAGTGTCAAAAGTGTCACCCGTGAACAACAAAAAGTAGTTGCAGTTGTAACATTTTAGAATGAAATGTAGAATTGCCAACTCAAACAGTCCTATTTGATCACGCTGTATAATTATACTGAGTTTAAATTGAAACTTTTTATATACCTGAATTTTTATATTACTAAACCTTTTATAATGTTTTTATTGAACATTATTGTTGTTATTCTTTGATATTGTTTCATTCCTTTATAATTTATAAAACACTATAATATACAAATCTAATTTGACAATTTTGACATTATTTTTGACATATGACAGTTGATGAGAGATTACTAGGAGGCTTGGAGTTGAGCTTATGGAGGGTAGAGGTAAGGAGGACTATCTTATATGGGAGACAAGTTAAAAAAGTGTCCAGCTGTAAGCGGCAAGTAACAGTTCAAAAACCTTCCAGAATGGCGCTGGCGTAGCAGCAGTGTACGGTATGAATGTAGCAGTTGTAGACAGATTGAAGTGTGCTGAGTAAATAAATTTATTATTTTTGTTGACTAAAGTAGTTAGTAACAGTACAGTATACAAACCTTCAACTATTTACGTAGTCCAAAATAATTTTGTAAGCATAACCTAAAACAACTGCTGTGAGAAATTTACACTGATGCGATTGTAGCGCCACCCTAATTTGACGCATTTCAACGGACACTTTTTCAACACAGAGATAGTCCTCCTTACCTCTACCCTCCATAGTTGAGCTTTTGTGGGCAATTTGTGGGCAATTCTGGCTTTTCTAGTTATCTTTTCTCATTCTGTGGTTATTTTACTCACTGAATTATAACAACTAGAAGCGATCTGAAAAAGCATTGTTTTGCATTCAACATATCCACCACCTTTGTTTACTGCCGACACAAGCTATGATTGGTGGATGCTCAGCGGAGTACAATCAGCTGATATTTTGTGTTTGCGTTTTTATAAATTCAGCCGAAAAATACCTATTTAGGTCATCAACTTAGTAATTTGGTTACAATGGTGAATGTGTGTTTTCTTTTTAGTACTAAACCGGCCGTAACTATGTTAAAAAATCTAAAAATGTTTTCTATAAGTAAGCGTTTGTACGGACGTAAACAAAATAAAAGCGTCTTATACATTACAACGTCAGTAATTCTTAAAAACTATATAAATTTATTTCTAAGTAAATAATTGCGTATTAAACACGTTACGTAATCAATGACGTCTTTTCTTGTTTTCTAAATAAAGCTTTATTTTTGGTTAGGAAAAACATATATTGTTTAAATTATTTGCAATAAAGATCTCATAGAAACAGTACGTGACTGGCGTTGTGTACAACGTATACAAATAAAAAAGATTATGTTGGTACGTTGTTTTTATTATTGATACCGGTTCTAGTTATTTTAATTCAGTGGATTATTCTTTCTACTACCCTACTCTTTGTTAAACGTCAATGTCAAACATCAACACATAACCTCAAAAAGGAGGGAGATTCAGATATCTGACTGTTGATTTATTTATTTTCCAGAGATAACATTATAGTTTTCTTCCTACAACATGCTGTATTATGACGGAATTGCACAAAAATAATGGTGCTAAATTCTAAAATATTCCTTGATTTTTACAAATCGTTTTTAGATTTAGTCAGCGATATAGTGTGTGAATTCCTGGAAGTGGCTATCCACAACATTTTATATCTCCGGAAACTGTATCCAGACGCAATATTTGAACCCAAGCGAAAATACGGGGTGGCCGTATATTATTCCAGACATCCAGAATTAAATGACTACATTATCCAGTGCCTTAAAGCCGCATCCTTCCACTTGAAGAGGAATCAGTTAAAAAGTGTATTTGTATGCTTCGATATTGATGGACAGTTGGTGGAGAAGTACAATTTTAATATTCATGAAATTTGTGATGGTTTTGAAGGGTATGGCTTAAATTTCATAATCGGTAATTGTTGCTAATGGTTGCCTTTAAGAGATCCTTTTTTGATGAAATTAGAACAGATTTTGAGAGACTTTTATTTGACTCTACAGTCCTGTGTAAGCTGTCTTCAATCATTGTCAACCGAGGCTAAATTCAGTGTACAGCTGAAGGTGACTGAGTACTCGAATGTAGAGCTGAATCAAGATCCGTCGTTTGAAGTAAGATTGAGGGGGCTATCATAGTTTTGTCTCATAAATAAAGAGTTTTTATGATTATTTTCTGGCTACTATCAAAGTTTACTACGTGCCTAAAGAAGTTTTTCCTTCAAAAACACTATAACTACAAAATAATTATAGAAAACAAATAACTACATGATTTTTAGGGAGCATTTTTTATCAGAAACTATTTTTTGTCAATGTATTAATATCGTAATCAAGCTTTTTGTTGTTATGCTGTTTTAAAATGAAATGAATGAGCGACATCTATTAGAAGTACTTTAAATCAGAAATTTCAGGAAAAAAAAGGGTACGTGTACCTTTTTTTCCTTGTATTTCACTTTGAGTTCTCTTTTTGTTTCTTGTTTTATTTTATTCTTTCAATTATTTCTCTAAATGTTATATATATTTTTTTTATTAATTGTTGACTTATAACTAGTCACATTTTTACAGGGCTTCCCTTGGATTCATTTAAATTCAAGCACGAATTCATCAGTTTCAGAGATAATTCCATTGAAATCAATTGAAACTAATTACTTAAATCTCCAAATCTACGTTGAAAAATTTTAACATTTTCATTTTGCTAACTTGATTAGAGAAAATGTGCGAAAGTGGAAGCCGCAAACGCAAAAATCGCCACAATAGTCCATTAGAGAATACAAAAACTGTAAAAGCAATTTTTGAAAAAGATGATTTGGACGATTCTATGTCCACTTCTGACTGGGATTTGTTTATCGATGAAGGTGTCAAGGTAAGGCTTTTATCTCAATATTGGTTGTGTAAGATTTTTTTTTATCTCTGAAAGTGCTATTTTAGAGACCAAAGCGACGAGGTCGGAGTATTAAACCAACTAATGAACAATTACACTTAGTTTGTGAGTGGGATTCTTGTGCTTTAGATTTTTCGGAATATGAATCGTTTGAGAAACATTTGAAATTGCATTTGGATCACGTTCTTGAAGTGGGAGGTACTATTTTTTTTTATAATTTGTCTCGCTTAAATCTTTCACTACCGCAGCACCCATCTTGCCAATCGCTTTCCGATCTGTAAATGTTTTCAGTCACCATTACTTTATTTAGTCCTTGAAAACGGTGATTTGGCATCAGTGACTGAATTACAATTGATTTTTGACGTTGTTTTTCTGCTTTTATATTTACCATTGCATTCATTTTGGCAGTTTCGTTGAAATGCTGTTGGGTAGACTGTCAATACACGGCAGATTTGATGACAGACCTAAAAAAACATGCCAGCTATCATGCATATCACACCAAATTGAAAGCAATAGGAAGTAATATCGTTCACCGAATTAGTAATCTACCAAAATGTACCCAAATGGAAAAATTCACTATACCGCCACCGGAAACATATATATGTGAGTGGGAATTTTGTGGTCTTATTTTTGACACTATTCATGAGTTTTTTCTACATATTCGAATGCACATTAATAATAATCCAAAGACAACGAAAGAAGGGCCGATTAAATGCGGTTGGAAAAGATGTACCGCTACTGGCGTATATATAACACAAAATAGATTGGCCGAACATGTTAGAGTTCATACAAAAGAGAAGCTTATTGCTTGTCCAACATGTGAAAATTTGTTTGCAAATAATACAAAGTTTTGTGATCATCGCAGGAGACAATTGCCGGCAAATAGTATCGAATTCTCTATAATAAGCAAGACACTGCACAACTGAGAGGTCCAATGCTATAAGAAGGGGACAGGCACGTCATCGTTTAGCTGCGCAGATTAATAATTATATAAAGTGTGGAAAAGCTAAATGGAATAAATTCTTTTTATCTTTTACTATATATATATATATATATTTATGAGAATTAACATTCTGCAACGTAAATATGTAATCCTCCCTTTAACGCCCTTTGAATATCAGGTAAAACTCCCAAATTTTCAAATACTTAACACTTTTGAGTAGAGCATTAAGAGACCTTTGACACGATCTATCACAAACCCATACAAATTTGGGGATTGCACCTGTTATTTCGAAAGGAATTGAAGGTAGGGATTACATTTTCACGTTACAGAATGTCAATTTATAATATAAACTAGATAACAATGACGGTTCTGTCCCCATCTTAAAGTGTTTGAGCACTTATGCCCTATTAAACTGTTTCAAAGTTTGAGGTTTAATTATTGGTACAGGTTTTCAGTGTCTTGTGTGAATTCCATTTTTTGTTTACTTTATAATTAATATTTTAGTGCAAAGCTATCTATGTTCACAATGTTCAAAATATTTCGCAAGTGAACGATTATTAAAATATCATATGCGAACACATATTAACCATTATAAATGTTCAATGTGTGAGATGACATGTCCAAAACCATCAATTTTGGCAAAGCATATTCGATTTAGGCATGTGAATGAAAAACCATATAAATGCCCAGAGTGTGATTACAGGTAGGCCGAATGTAATGTAATAATATGATTAAAATGTTGATTTTAAGGTGTGTTGCGAAGCATAATTTAGTTTTTCATGTTAAAACACATAATACCGAAAATGAATATAAATGTACGGATTGTGATTTTGAATGTAGATCGGCTTTTGGATTGGATATACATACCGCCAAAGAGCATGGAAAGGTAAGTGTACAACTATGTCTGTGTATAAAGAATAATAAAGAAATTAAATAATAAATTTAATAACTCCATCATATTTACATAGCGACAGCGGTGTCAGCAGGACTTATCAATTTGTCCTAACCTCACTTTCGTCTGTCAAACCGAATTTTTTTTTAACGGCGTGAAAATCTTGTTTTGTTTGGAGCGCGAGGCTTAGTTTTCATGGCAACTGATGTTAACATTGTCCTCCACTATTGCGACTTTTTAGACATTTCGGGGCTTGTGTGAGGTTATGTAATTATAAACAATTGGTACTGACACTATTGACAGATTTCTGAAAATGCACCGAAAATCCTGCGGGATTTAACAATGAAGCTATATTATATGTGGGATTGTCACGATGTGGTTATTGTGTGAGCAAATCTCAAAAAGAGAAAAATAAATGATAAAAAATTATAAATAATAATAAATGAAACTAAAGGTATAATTCTGTAAAAAAAAAATAAAATAAAAAGTTAGCAAAGTGTTACGCAATAGCTGCTGAAAATGGAAAAGTTTTAAATATTTGGTCGTTTTCAAAACACCTCATTTTGGACTATATTTTTTGTTCTCGGCCAAAAAATGGAATGACAAAGATAATGATGATTGTAAAAAGTTGTGTTTTCGACATTGATAAGAGTTATCAACGCATTTTTTGTTTTTTTTTTATTGAGACGTTTTTTGTTTTATGCCAACTGCCAACTATAGAGATAAACAATATGGTTTTGATTACATAATTTCTTAAAGGAAAATGAACAAAGGAGAAATTAATAATTAAACAAATAAAAATCATATTTTAAAATTTTTAATTATTATATTTATTTAATAAAAATAGCAAAAACAGGGCATATGCCAGCAGAGCAAATAATGTAAAAAACAACTTCAATCTAGCAATTTTGGTTTTGTACTAAACTTTTGTTTATTTATAGATTTTCATATTTATTTTTAGACATTTGAAGATACATAATTTCTGTTAAATTTCAAATAATCCAGATTGAATAATAGAGTGATCCAATCTGAAGTTGCTTACGATCCGCGTGGTACAAGCAGTTGTTCTTAGAACTGTAACGGTTTACTTGTTGACAAGCAAAGAATCACTATACTAAATGATCAACTTGTATATGTATACAATATCAACCTTTAATTATCAATTATTGTTTCAATATAGTTTTTAAAATAAATAAGCTTTGAAAACAAGAATTAATTTCTCTGCAATTTTTCAAAAGAAATGACAAAATGGAGGATCTTTTTTACAATTTGGGATATTATCCATTTTTCATTATGTTGTTTCAATTACATATTTCAATTTATTGATATCTGGAAAATAATTTGTTTTTCTTAATAATATTAATTAATACTAAAAGTTATTTATTTTTTCAATTCTTTGTTAATTAAAATTTTTTTCAACAATTAAGTAATTTTGTTTTTATAAGTTATTAAATAATTTTTCGTTAATTTTGAAAATTAATATTTGTTATTTTCTTTAATTTCAATTAAATTTATTTTTGTGAATAAATAAGCGTTTGTTTTGGTAAGTTATAAATACAGTGCGTCATAAATTATTTAGATCTACTCTTGCCGTGTAATCTGGCTTGACAGATTTTTAAAACATGATTGCTAACAAACGTCAAAGCTCGTCTATAATATCGTACGTTTCTCCGTATGATTTAATCAAAAATTGAACATACGTTTGAAATTTCATGGCAAGAGTAGATCTAAATATTTTATGAACGTCTTGCCGGTATATACGGTTATGAACCCCTAATCACAGTTAATCACTATCTTGGTTGGTAAAAACTGCCAGAGTTATCCAATCTGAAGTTGGTTACGATCCGCGCGGTACAGACAGTTGTCCTTAGAACTGTAACGGTTTACTTGTTGACAAGCAAACAGTCACTTTACTAAATGATCAGTCTGTATATGTATACAATATCAACCTTTAATTATCAATTATTGTTTCAATATAGTTTAAAGTTAAATAAGCTTTGAAAAAAAGAATAATTTTCTCTGCAATTTTTTAAAAGAAATGACAAAATGGAGGATCACTTCTAAAATTTGTGATATTATCTATTTCTCACTAATTTGTTTTAATTACATATTTCAATTTATTGATATCTGGAAAATAATTAGTTTTTCTTAATAATATTAATTAATATTAAAATTATTTATTTTTTTCAATTCTTTGTTAATTGAAATTTTTTTCAACAATTAATTAATTTTGTTTTTATGAGTTATTAAATTATTTTTTCGCTAATTTTGTAAATTATTATTTGTTATTTTCTTTATTTTAAAATTCCTCTTTCAATTAAATTTATTTTTGTAAATAAATAATTATTTACATCACTCTTGCCGTGTAGTTTAGCTTGACAGATTTTTATTGTTTTTTAAAATATGATAGATAACAAACGTCAAAGCTGGTCTATAATATCGTACGTTTCTCCGTATGAATTAATTAAAAATTTCGTTCGAAAATCCATGGCAATCACCATCTTGGTTGGTAAAAACGGCCAGTGAATTATCCGGTACCAACTTTGAAATTGGAAATTCACTATGCATTTGGTCACTACTATACGAATTTATTGCGTAAGCGATTATAATGAAGGCATTATAATTAAGATTATCTGCGTCTGTGGGATAACTGTCATTTATTTCACTGATTTTGAGTGGGCAATATGTGTCAAAATTTATTAAACGGTTTGTTTGCGTTCAAATGCTAACTGTACTTTTGTTTTATTTTTTTTGATAAGGCTAAAGTAAATTATTTTGATCAGCTCTTGCTGTGTAATAGACTTAAATTATGATTGCCGAGAAATGTCAAATAAACGTCAACGCTCGTCTATAGTATCGTACGTTTCCCCGTATGAACTAATCACAAAATGAACATAAGTTCAATATTCCATAGCAAGAGTAGGTCCAAATAATCAAGTATAAACTTATTAAATAAGGCTTTATTGCAAACAGGAAGGTTATAAGAGTAGTAAGAGAAGCGTACTGAATTTTAAAGTGTGCTGTTCTATGTGTTGTTGTTTATCATTGAAAACATTTCTTTTGTTTTTTTGATTATAATCTGGCTCGGATAATGTAGACAATGACTCATTTTAAAGCTTTAGAAGAGCGCTGCTGGCAGCAAGCGGCAGCATTTCTTGGCAAGCCAGTGGCGTGCTTTTGCTTTTTCTCTTTGGTAGAACCGCAGTTTACAATATCCGAACGGGAGTATAGTGTTATTTTTTAAGGGCTGGAATAATTTTTACGAGTGCCACAACTGCCAAAAGCGGTTCATTCGTGGTGGGCTCTTAACCAAGCATCTGATGAAAGTCCATAACTATGTCTGGCCTTCGGGACACAGCCGTTTTCGATATAAAGAGGACCATGATGGGATTTTCCGTCTGCAAACTGTTCGATATGAGACTCTTGATGTGACGCAAGAGATAATTAAGGCGAAGCCAGTACAGCAACCGACTGAGCAGAAGTCGATGAAGTTTAATATTTTGCAAAAATCGGACACTGCCAATTCTGTTCCTACGTTTGATATTGTGATTGCCAAAAAACGTGGCAAAGCAAAGTCGAGCAAATCGACGAAAAAAGTTTTAATTACAATCGATGATATTGATCTGAAAGGAAATGTTGTGAAATCTCAAACGATACATTCGAGTGAAATAATCTGCAGTGATGAAAATGGAATGAATGAAACGGATATAGATAATTGTATTGTAGTTAAAGAGGATAATAAGCCTGATTTGGTATCATGTAAAAGGGAATAAATCTTGTTTTGTAGTAAATTTATTGTTTTTGTTCTATTCATATCACAATACTAGTAATAAATTAGATCTAGTTGAAGTAAGAGTACAAAAGATGTCTTTATATGAAAAGTTGAGCGTATTTAGGTTAAAATTGCTTACGTATTTTGAAAGACACAAAAGCCAAAAAGTATGAGTATTGAGTTTAAGGCAGTTTTTTGGCAGTGGAGTAAAAAAGGCAGTAATGCTACATTCGGCTATTACTGCCCTTCCATGTGACATTATGCCTTGGTTGCAAGGGTAGGGAGTTTCTTGTATCGTATTTGTCTTCTTCAAACGCTTTATTCACGTGACCATTCTCAAAAACTTCTTTAGCGGGAATGCTACTTGCAACGCTATTTCGGTGGTTCCTATTCAAAACATTATTATTCCCATACTCGTTCTTTGCACCGAGAGTTTGCATATGCGACTTGCGCCTTTCGGCCATTACTGAGTTCACTCTAACTTCCAAAGCCTTCATCGTCTCTTGCCTCATGGTCATTCTTCTGCTCAACACTGGTGTTCCTGCATTTGCTCCATTGGCGTTCAGTTTAGCAAAACGCTTCTTGAAGGCTACATCAAGAGTGCCTATTTGCCGCTTTTTCTGCGCGGCACGTTCTAGATTATGGATGGTTTTCCGGCGGCCAATGCGATCTGGACCCGAACCGGAGTCGTTGTCGTAGTCTCCATCGTCAATGCCCTGCAGCTTTTGCAGTTGCTTGACAATTTCCACTGCTTGCTTGTCCAGCAAGGCGTTAGGCGACAGTTCCTCTTTCTACAAAACAAAACAAACACTAGATGACTGAAAAATTGGAGCTAAAAATACTGACCTTCTTTGTACAGCATAAGTTGAGATCGGTTGAGGAGAGAATGTGGGCGATTGTACCAAATCTATGGAACAACATGGCGGTGAACTGGATCACCAGAATGAGGGCGAAGAAGAACACGAAGACTAAACCAATAGGTTCCAGTTGAAGGTACTCCTTGCTGATGTGAACCTGTCAGATATAATGGTAAGTGAGCTTTTTTGATTTTGACAGTTTTTTACTTTACAGATAGACGGCTGGATTTATGTTTCGGGAAGACTTTTTTGTTGAATTTACAAATTACTTTAATGGGGTTTTTACAAAAAATCAATGTCTAGCCGTGTAGCCACGGTCATTTGATATTGGCGCCATGGAAATATAAGATCTGCAACTGGTCTTCGAAAATTTTGTCAAAATCGGTCCAACCGTTTCGAGGTTTATCCCAGACAAACAATTTTGGCATTTAATTAGATATTTTTGAAAAAAATTTTTTTTGTATTGTTTTTCACTTTTTTGTTGATTTTTTCATCTACTTTGTGTGTAGTTCTGTTTTTTGTGTATTTTTTTTCTTAATATAGGCTTACATGAGAAAAATTAAAAAAAAAATGTTAAAATATTATTTAGCTCTATAAAAAAAATAACAATAGCTTAGGAAATAAATCACCGACAAGCTATAATGATAAAAAATAAATGACACAAAATAATTAATAAATGTTCGCAACAATGCCGTTAATCTCTTGCGCAAAGAGAATTTTGGGAAGACTTTTTATCAGAATTTGTAGTTTTTTAAATTTAGAGATTATTTTAATGAAGTTTTTAGAAAAAATCTATGTCTAGCCGTGCTGCCACGGTTATTTGATATTGGCGCCATCAACAGACGTTTTCAAATTTTGTAAGAAGTACTTTATAAGCATTGCTTATAAGATCTGCAACTGGTTTTTGAAAATTTTGTCAAAATCGGTTCAACCGTTTCGAGGTTTATCTCAGACAAACAATTTTGGCATTTAATTTGATATTTTTGAAATAAATTTGGAAAAAATATTTTTTTTGTTTTGTTTTTCATTTTTTTGTTGATTTTTTTATTTACTTTGTGTGTAGTTCTGATTTTTGTCTATTTTTTTCTTAATATAAACTTACATAAGAAAAATTAAAAAAAATATGTTAAAATACTATTTAGCTCTATAAAAAAAATAACAATAGCTTAGGAAATAAATCACCGACAAGCTAAAATGATAAAAAATAAATGACACCAAATAATTATAAAATGATCGCAATGATGGCGTTAATCTCTTTTTTACTTTTTTGATTTTTTATCTTTTGTAGGCTTGTAGTTGTGATACTTTGTTGTTTTCAGAATAAAAACCCTTATCAGAATTAGCAAAAAACTATATGTTGTAATTTAAAAAAATATTTTTTGACAGTTTAGCCTTAAAGGCTGTACGTGATTTTATTAGGCTATTTTGTGGCCTATTTACAACCATTCAATTTAGTGTATAAATAATTAGAATCGGCCAGTAGATAAGTGAGCTATGGACTCGTCTTTTTTGTAGACGAAAAAATAAAAAAAAATTTTTGACGAGCTTTTTAAAAGTATGTACTATAGTATTTTCAAGATAAAGACGAAGTGGAGGTATTGTATACCTCCACTCACGTGCTCAAGTCTGTCTAGCCAGCCAATCAACGCACTTTCTACTAACTCATGTGAAGGTTCAACCAATAAAAACGCCAATGATATCTACTCACGTGATCTACATGCGCCCTTTCTGGTTTATATCCACTTCGCCTTTAACTTGAAAATACTATAAGCTTAAAGCTATTTCTTTCCTGGAGATGATTTCAGATAAGCCGCCCAAAAGATATAACTTAAAATCTCGGCAGCTTAAAATTAATTTTACTATTGCTTAAACTATTGTTCAAACAACGAGTGCAGCCCTGCTTGAAGCCACTTTGTCTCTAATTTGAATCACTGAACCACTTTTTAAAATACTCTTGGCTAAAAATAATAATGACATTGACATTTGACGTAATTATTTTTTTGATATTTATATATAATCACTAATTTTCTAAATAACGTTCCTGATAAAATTTGAGATTTTTTCAATATAAAGTTTTCAAAAAAATAGTTTTTTAGATATCTTTATATTGGTCTTTATTTTTAAATTTTTGTTTTTAAATGGCTTTTATAAAAGAAAAATAAAAAAAAATATTTTATTTTTTTTTTTAATAAAAGTTTTGGAATTCAATCGAGTTATATAAAATGTTTATACAATATATTATACAACGAGAGTATGGTTGCGCACCCTCCGGGCGCTTACTCTACTCTCTCGAGTAGAGGGTCGCCTGCGGCAACGTGTATGAACCTAGGGGGGTTGCCTTCGGCAACCACAGAACAAACACTTTTTATTAGATTATTGTTTATTTATTTATTTATTGTAATATATTTTTATTTATCTCTTCTTTTGCTTATTATACTTTCTTATATTAATATAAAAAAAAGTAGAATAATAGTATATAATTGTTGCCTGCGACAACAATTGTATACTTAGCCTATTATTATTTATCTTTAAAATTAGTATTACTAATAATTATTATATTATATAATTTTTTTTATTGTGTTTTCTATTACTATATCTGCCTTATGCTTACCCTACTCTCTTTCAATGACATTTGACATTTGTAAAATTTCTGACATTTATGAGAATTTATGATGTCAAAATAATGGAATGATATAGAATTTAGACACTTTTAATGTTTTGCCTCTATTCTCATCTCACTTTTATAATTTCTTGGTTGTACCTCTTGCTTTTAAAGGGGGCTATCATATAAAAAAAAACTAAAATATATTTTAAAAAAAAATCAATTCTAAATCCGAACGTAACAAATTTATTTATTTAATAAAATTTCATCTACAAAAAAAATCAAGTTGTCAGACAAAGCTGGTGAATCAAATTTTACTTTTATTTAAATAAGTCGTTAATCGATTTTTCGAAAATACAAATAAATATTTACAGTTCAGCCGAGACTGACATTGAACAGAAAAAATAAGAGGCCGCAATTTTTTTTAAACGTGGTTGGAAGTCTAAATTTTGATTTTCGGGATGATCCCGCCGCCATTTTGATTTAAACCTAATTTTTTTCGTTTTTCTCAAATAACTCGTTAATTTACAAGTTTAGAGCAAAAATGGATTGATTTAAAGTTGTTGGAAATTTAATTTCCTACAAGTTTGATCATTATCATTTTTACGCTAGGATCAATATTTGCAGAGTTATACTACCAACTGTATTATACAATTTTGTGTCAATAAACAAATATTTAAAAAAAAATTACTTCCGATTTGAGTACAAATTCGAAAATATTGATCGTGTAGTAAAAAAAGTGCGAGAACCAAAGTTGAAGAAAATAAAATTCCACTCATTACAATTTTTTCTATAAAAAAAAAATTGCATAACTTTGCAAATAATGATCCTAGCGAAAAAAAGATGATAACCAAACTTGTAGGAAATTAAATTTTCAACAACTTTTGATACCACCATTTTTGCTCTAAAGTTGTAAATTATCGAATTATTTTAGAAAAACAAAAAAGTTAAATCAAGAGCGGCCTCTGATTTTTTCTATTTAAGGCTATTTTTATGACTCGACTCGACTCTTATTATTATAAATAAATAATCAATTAGTATTCAAGATATTATAATGAGTATTTTAAACTTATTTCATTAAATGAAGTTATTGGACTAACTCCAGTGGCGTAGCAAACGCATCGGCCAACTGATTAAAAGGAATAATTTCAAAGTTATATTTCCCTGGAGATGATTACAGTCAAGCCGCCCAAAAGACATAACTCTCAAAAATGCCATTAAAATTCCACTCATTACAATTTTTTTCTATAAAAAAAAATTGAATAACTTTGCAAATATGGCTCCTAGCGAAAAAAAGATAATAACCAAACTTGTAGGAAATTAAATTTCCAACATATTTTGATACTACCATTTTTGCTTTAAAGTTGTAAATTATCGAGTTATTTTAGAAAAACAAAAAAGTTATATCAAGATGGCGGCCCCCGATTTTTTCTATTTAAGGCTATTTTTATGTCTTAATCTCGACTCGACTTTTATTATTGTGAATATATAATCAATTAGTATTCAAAGTATTATAATAAGTATTTTAAACCTATTTCATTAAGTGAAGTTATTGGACTAATTGGACGAGCTAACTCCAGTGGCGTAGCAAACGCATCGGCCAACTGATTAAAAGGAATAATTTCAAAGTTATTTTTCCTTGGAGATGATTACAGTCAAGCCTTCCAAAAGACATAACTGTCAAAAATGCTATTATATCCCTGATACTGAGTATTGCTTAAGTTGAAATAATGTGAGCTCAATTTACATTGTAACATTGCCATGAAACAGGTTCTTTTGTTTTCCTATGTTGCTATGTAAATCTGACTATATCTGTTCAGCGGTTCAGCGTATGATTCAAAATAATAAATAAATTTAAATTTAAGCATTTTTTTACTTCTTTGGCCTTCCACATAAATCCAGCTATACACAGTTCAATGCATTTTTACAGTACCATACGATTTAGTTAAAAAACCTAGTAAAAGGGAGGCTGTGCCATACAGCTAAGGGTGTTTGGTGCCAATTTTTGAAAAAAAAAAAAAGGAACAGCCTTTAATTTTGGTCACAAATCATATGGTTTGACATTTGTCAAGTTAGGTACCATTGGTAGCGACACTAATCAGAGAGTTATTCACAGTTATACCACATGGAACAATTGGGGTCTATACATGTGCCACATAAATCAAACGGGCCTTATCCAAGACAGAGTAATAATTTTATTGTAACCTTTTGCATCATAATAAAAACAAATAGAACGGAACCAATTAGAATGAAATGCATGCTGCTGCTGACCCTGGCGTTGAATAAGACCTATCTTAAGTATGAATAAATAAATTACACAACATTTACACAATTAATTACTATGGGAATTTAGATGGAGGGAGTTTATTTTAGACGAATTGGAGACGAAAGTTCACGTTTGGTACAATCAGAATAGAGATTATTAGTCGTCTAAAAAGAGGTTATTTGTTGTTTATAATCGTGTAGCTATATATAGTGCATGTGACAGCCCCTTCTGGTCAGATTAAAAGGGTTTAGAAAAATAAAATAAGATACCATTACCTCAACATAAACAATTAAACACATTTCTTGAGGTTACTCTTGCATAAATATCCACAGAAAGAACTTAGAGTGTATTAATCACACATGGTGTTTCCTATAGTTCAACTAATGATGGGAAAATCTGCTCTTTTTAAGAAACTAGAACAATGCTTATTTTTTGATATAGTAGTCCAAATGGAATAACGTTATATGGTTGTAAAAGCTAATAGCTTAAGTAATGTCTGTATCTTTAGCAAATACGACGATTATGTTTGGCACAACTTCATTGAGGAAAGTGTTTTTGCATCAATTAATATAAGAAAAAAAAAATTAAGATTTAGCTGAGCCGAATAGATTTGAATTTGCTTGACTTAGGGTGTAGGAGTGGGTGAAAAGGACGATAGGTGAAACACACGGTGTGCCAAGAAACAAAACAAGGCAAAAGGCACACAGTCTGGGAAAAAATGCGCAAGCGCAAAAGAAGGAGGAAGAGGAATGTAAAGCTGGAAGAAGCAGAAGTTTTTGCGGGAAGTAAAAGAATATTAAGATTACCGACAAGAGCGAAAAACAGAATGAAGACAGAACTGGAGTTAGTTGTAAAGAAACTAGATACATTAACTGAGGAAATTAAGCTGCTTAGAGAAAAACAACAGAGAAGTTGAAAAAGAAATAGAAGTGATAAAAGAAAGAGAGAAGAAAAGGGTGGAATGCTAGAAATGATAACGAATTTGGAAAAAGAAACAGAAATAGCAGAGAAGCAAAATAGGAAAAATAACTGGAATTGACGTAGGAAGATAGGGAAAAGAAGAATCTCAAAAAAGTGGTAAAAATGGGAACAAAAGAGTGGCACAAAATAGGTAAGGGAAAAGTGCTAGTTGAGCTCCAAGACTGGGAAGCGAAAAAAAGAGTTATGACGTATAAAAAAGATCTGGGAAAAAAGAAACATCTACATAGATGAAGATTTAACAAAATGAAAGAGGAAAGTTCAGAGAAAGTGAGAGAAATTGCAAAAAGCACAAAGTTGGATATGAAAAGATATTCATGGAGGGAAAACTATTCAAATGGATTGAAAAAGATCCAAATCTGCAGGTTTTTTGATAAATAAGGAGAGAAGAAAAAAGCACAAAGAAGAAGACACAGGCGAATGTACGATGGAAACAGAGAAGACTAGCTGGGAAGCGAAAAAAAGAGTTATGACGTATAAAAAAAATCTGGGAAAAAAAGAAACTTCTACATAGATGAAGATTTAACAAAATGGAAGAGGAAAGTTCAGAGAAAGTTGAGAGAAATTGCAAAAAGCACAAAGTTGGATATGGAAAAATATTCATGGAGGGAAAACTATAAAAATGGATTGAGAAAGATCCAAATCTGCAGGTTTTTTGATAAATAAGGAGAGAAGAAAAAGGCGCATAGAAGAAGACACAGGCGAATGTACGATGGAAACAGAGAAGATTAGCGGAATAAAAACTATAAAGGAAATACAATAAATGAAAGGAAAAAGAGCGACGCTCAAAAGAGAGCGAAGGTACTATTTTGGAATGCAGCGGGATTAGAGAAAGAAGAAGAGGATTTCTGGAATTTTGTAAAACTGCTCGACATAGTGGGTTTAGTAGGAACATGGATAGAAGAAAAAAGCTGGGAAAAAATAAAGAGTAGATTACTAGCAGAATTCAAGTGGAAATGTCAAAAAACGAAGAGAGGAAAGAAGAAACGAAAAGCAGGAGGAGGAGGAATAGTTACGGGGGTGAGAAAAGGTGTAAAGAGCCAAGAGAAAGGAGAAGAAGAGTTATTCATGGAGAGAAATATCGAAATAGAAGGTGGTGGAAAAAAATTACGATATACAACAAACAGATGAAAAAGACAATAAGAAACATAGAAGAAACAGTATGTGTATGTATACTTATGGCAGGGGATTTTAGCGGGATAATAGGTGAAAGAAATTGGAAGGAAAAACAAAGGGATGGAAAAAGAAAATCCAAAGTTAAAAGGAAAATGTAGAGAGAGAAAATTTGATGGAATGGATAAAAGAAAAGGGATGGGAGGTATTGAATGGTAATAGGCAAGGGAGTGGACGTATTTAGGCAGTAGGGGGGTCAGTAATATACTATGGAATAACAAATGAGGAGGCGTGAAGGAGAGTAGAAGACTTTAGATTAGGGAACAGAATACAGTCACACCAATTTCCTATAGAGATAAGCATAGAAGATAGAAAAAACCGAAAAGAAGAAAGAAGAAACCAAATGCAGAACAGCAGAAGCTAATAATTAAACTATGGAACGGAAGAGTGCAGAAAAACGTTAGATTCGAAGAGCCAGAGGTAGGGAAAACGGAAGTGGAACTGAAATAAATATTAGAAGAAGCAACAACAAAAATAGAAATAAGCAAAAGAGGGAAAAGAACAAAAAAGGTGGGATAAACATTGCTACCAGCTAAAAGAAAGAGTCACAAAAGCGCTAAGAGCATGGAAAAGAACGAAGAAGTTAATAAAAGCGTCTTCCTAGAAGCAAAAAGGAAATATATAGAGAGATGTAAAGAGATAAAGAGACAGAAGAGACAGAAGAAAAGAAAATCAGAAGAAAAAAGTTATTAAAACAGTGAAAGAGATGTGAAAGTACATAAACAGGCAAAAGAAGCCATGAATGAAGAAATAACAAAATGGGAAGAGTGGATCTAGGGGAACAAGCAAAGCAACGAATCAAACAGCACCATCTACTGAGGAATATTTCTGCTAAACAGAGGGTATAAATTGTATGCGTCAGTACTGAATGAAAGGTTGAGAAAAGAGATAGAGGAAAAGAAGGCAATACCAGACAGCATCCTGGATCTCCTATCTAAGAACGACATGTGCACTATTCATAGATTTTAGGCTAGGGTTTGATAAAATAGGTAGAAAGAAAATATGTGAAACTATAAAAGAACAAGGAAATGGCTGGTGAAAAAGGTCAAAATATGTATAAGGAGAGAATGGCAGGAGCGAAAGGCGCAAGCACGGGGATGTGTGACAGACAGAGAAAAAGTATGGAGCCTGGCGTTTGCGAATGATGTGGTAATGGTAGCAAAAACTGAAAGGGAAATGGAAGAAATGATGAAGAATATAGGAAAGTATACGGTGAAGAAAAAGCTAGAAGTGAATGTAAAGTAAACGAAGATGATGGTGTTCAACAAAGAAGAAGAGGAAGAAAGAAAAGGATGATTGGGAATGGGAAGAAGAGAGAATAGAGCGAGTAAGAGAAATCAAGTATTTAGGATGTACATTTAATGAACGAGTTACGGAGAAAGCGCTTGCCAAAAAAATGCCAGGGAAGGAAAAGAAGGAGTGAGGTGTGTATGAGGGATAAAAGAGAGAAAGTGGAGAAGGAATGATGATGCTTGCCAGCTTAGTAGAGAACGTGAGATGGAAAGAACAAGAGGAAATGGAAAAGGTACAAGAGAAGTATTTGAGATGGGTTTTAGGGGTGGATAGAGAAACCCCAGGATATATAGTAAGAGAAACAAGCTGAAAGTGAAACGGGAAAATGGCGATTAAATTTGAGAGTAGAAGGAATGGAGGGAATGAATGTAGAATATTGAATGAATGATGAAATTGAATACAGAAATGAATGAGAGAAAGAGAAATATTCTAGAAGAAATGGGTATGCGAGTAAAGAATTGGAAAGATTAACAACAGAAAGCAAATGGACGAAGGGAGAGAAAGAGACAAAGATGTAGATAAGCAAGAAAGAAGAGAAAAAGTTAAAGAAAATAGGTACAACGGGAATTATAAGAAATGTATGATAGAGGAAATTCTGATTTACCTGAGAAGAGAAAATGCGTAAGAATAGTATATTACACTACAAGGGCAGAAAGTTGGAATTCCTGCACTGCGCGCCATAATGGCGCGCAGTTCAGGGCTCTCAACTTTCTGCCCGTGTAGTGTATACTAGTTTTCTTGCTACTCCAGTCGACAGTACGTAGTGTCGGCTGCGATTCCACGACAGCAAGTGCAGGACTTGAACTGCACGCCATGATACCCTCGGCTGTTTACTCCGGCTAAAAGAAGGCGCGCGCATAGCTCTACCAGTGCATGAAAGATACACTTTCTGCCGTGGAATCGCAGCCGGAACCATGTACTTTCGACTGGAGTAGCAAGAAAAGAAAGATAATGGCCAGGTTCAGATGCGAAAATGAGGAGAAACAGAGAATAGGTATTGGATGGAAAAGAAACCGAGACTGTGTAGAAAGTGTTTTGAGAAAAGGTATGAAAAAGAAGAGAATGGAGAAATGGGAACACAAATGAAGATCCGGGGGACAGGAAGCGCAGTTTTGTTAATTAATGGGACGCAGAAGCCCATAGGGCAATAATGATTTATTTAGTATAAGGCAATGCAAAACCGATACTATAACATTTTTAATCTTTTCAAACATCTTATTGTACCTGCGTGTTTACAAATTTAGTCCGGCTTTGGATAATCTGATCCACACCTGTTTACACCAGATTATTTCCAACTTTTTTTTTTGGTGATTAAGTACGGCCATATAATGTTATTTTACTGGAACTAGTACTAGATAATGATAGTACTACAAAGTGATTTGTTCTAGTTTCAACAAAAGGGCAGGTTTATCGGACTATGAGCACCCCATCGCTTGGAAATGATTAATCATTGCCTTACTGATCAAAAAAAAAAAAAAAGAAAAATTATGGTAACTCCAATAAGATCCCAGACCAAGACACAGATTAGTATCCAAAATCCAAAATAGAAGACACTAAATAAGACCTTTTAAATACCTCAGACGTTTCCTCATTGTACGTAATATTAGTTCGTACACCCAGCGGCCACTTAACATGGATTTGATCCTTATTAAGTTGCAACAGGAAGACGACTAATACAAATAGAGCATTGAACATGAAGAATGCAAAAACTGATTTATTTCGGAGCTCAATCAACTCCTTTGCAACCCTCACCTGGAAAAATATTAAACATACATCAGAAGCGAACCACTGAGGGCGCACATGACTTCCTTTCGATTTCTGCCGAAATACCTACGCATACTTGACCGGAAAGAAATTCATGTTTTGCCCTTTTAATTACCTCTTGGGTGCTTTCATCATAGGTTATGTTGGTCCTAACACCGAATGGCCATTTTATATGCAAATAGTCCTTTTTCAGCGTCAACAGGAACACTATCAGCACGAACAAAGCGTTCATCATAAAGAACGCAAATACGGATTGATCACGCAATTCCTTTAAATCTGATGCTATACGGGCCTATAATTTTTGCAAAATATACATAGAAATGGGAAAAACACATTTTGTTTTATGTACATACATTACAAACAAATTCGATCACAGTTAAAAAATTACTTTTTGGTAATGTGAGAAGCGGACTGTGACAGGGTGGCGCAGTGCGCATAACCACATTTTAGCGTGCTATCATTTGCGCCATACAATATAGAAATTGGTTAGACTTAAGTCAAAATGGATAAGTTTGACAGATAACGTCTAATAAATGACAAATTTGTTGATATACTTATATTCTTTGAGACGTTTGAACATTTTGCCGGATATTTGCCCAATTTTGCGGAGGATGGCGTTCTTCAACGGATCCAGAGTACGCGGTTTGTCCACATTAACTTGGACTTTTAGAAATGTATAAAAAATTTACATGGGCTCAGGTCTGGCGAGCGTGGCGGCTACGGAAAGTCACAATATTGGGTCGTCACACAATCGGAAAAAACTTTACGCACGCTGCGCCGCCTAATTATATGTATTTGCTACAATAAAAGAGTTACTAAAATACTATTGTCAGTTGATCTGAACATCTACTGCTCTTCGCAGAGAGATAGAATCTTGGTTATGTTATGGGGCATTTTCATGGGTTTTCATCGCAGGGTTAGTCGCATCTTTGGGAATAATTAGTGTGGTAATAATGTTTTCTTGCTACTCCAGTCGAAAGTACGTGGTTTCGGCTGCGATTCCAGGGCAGAAAGTGTATTTTTCATGCACTGGTAGAGTTATCTGCGAGCCCTCTAGAAAAGCGGGAGTAAAAATTTATTCCTGCACTTTCTGCCGTGGAATCGCAGCCGAAACCACGTACGTTCGACTGGAGTAGCAAGAAAACTAGTATACACTACACGGGCAGAAATTTGAGAGCCCTGAACTGCGCGCTATGATGCCCTCGGCTACGCCTTGGGCATTGTGGCGCGCAGTGCAGGAATCTCAACTTTCTGCCCTTGTAGTGTAATATACTATTATTGTCGCACTGTACAGTGTTGCAGATGAATTAGATAATCTCATTCTCTTAGCAACATAAATAAAAAACCAAATTGAATTAATGTTAAAGTACGCTTTTATGGTGTCTCTTCTTCTTTTTTTTTATTATACTTGTTTCTTCTTTCTCATTCTTTTCTGTTTCTTCTCTCATTCTACTTGATTTACTATCTTATTTAATCTTTCTATTTCTTTTTTTAACATTTTTATTTATTCTATTTTTTCTTTTTTTTCTTTTATTGTGTTTTCTTTTCTTACTTTGTTTTTATGTATCCTGAGATAAATAGTATTCTGTCCACGTTTCTAGTTTGCACAACAAATTTAAGGAAGATTTTTAAGTGAAGAATGGGAATGGTCCGTCTTGATCCCGGTGGAATATTTGCTCTCTAATAAGGAATCTATTTTGTTGTAATGGAGCTATACTGTTCTCGGTTATTTTCTTGTTGTTGGGAGGAGAAGACTAATAATCTTTATTTTTCCACTATGCAGTGTTTTAAATAATATAAAAGAAAAAATAAAAAGAACTTTGTTGTTTTTTTAATCAAGTTTTTTTTTCTCTTTATACATTTTCCTCTATTCTATTCTCTTTTTCTTTCCTTTCATTATGTCTCCTCTCACTATTATACTTTTTTTTATCTCCACGCATTTCTTCATTATGCGCTCTAGTGGTTGTCTCTTTCTTTCACATATCCTATATTTTTTTTCATTTTTTTCATCCAAATTATCTTTTTTTTCTCTTTATTTTTACATCTGAGTCTTGCAATGTTTTTCTTCGCTCTCTTTCTTTAATTTTTTCTTTTTAGATAACTGGTAGTTCCTTTGTAATTAATTTCATATATTTTCCATTGTCTAATTTTTCTCTTTCTTTCTTGTTTTTTTGTCTCTCATTTCTCTATTCACCTATTGTCTTGCTTTTTTGTTCCTCTCAATCTCTTTTAGACTGAACTTTTTTTGACAAAGTATTTCTTTTTTTTCTTTCTTATTCTCTTGTATGCCTTTCTGTTCATCACTCTTTGAGTATCTCTCACTATATCTTCAAAATTTACCGCTTTCTTTCCTGCTTCTATCCTTACTTTTTTTTCCAACTCAACCTTAGCATTCATTTAATTTTTTTTTACTTTCTTTTTTTCTATCCCCAAATTTCTGTTCTATACAACATTACACTTTTTACCAGGCTGTCGAAAACCGTCATCCCTATTTCATACTCTCTTTTAAACTTTCTCTGTGCCATCCCCTACACCATTGCATCCATTTGGTTTCTTCACATCTTTTCTCTTTCTTTCTTTTAATCTTTCTAATATTGCCAAACTTTATTTTGAGTTATTCCTTTGATTTTTTTATATTCAATTTTTTTTTATTTTTTTTTCTTGCATGGTTTTTTGTATTCTTTTTGTATTTGTTTGTTTTGTTTGTTTTTATTATATTTTATTTTTTTCTTCTTATCATTGCTTCTTTTAATTTTTGTTTCGAATTCTTATACCATCTTTCTTAATACTCTTTCTTCAAATTCTGTCTTTTCCAGTTTTCCTATATATATTTTGTTGCAGTTTATTATTTATGGCTCTTTTCTTCTTTGTTTTTTTTTTCTACTTTTTCTCTATTATTTTTTATTTGTATCTCTAGCAACATATGATCTGATTCAATACTTTCGCCTATCTCAAATCTTTTCACTTTTTTCCATGCTTCCTGCCTGTGTTCCTCTATATGTTTTTTTTCTGGCACGTTTTTTTGTATTAAGTTTTTTATGTAGTATTCTTCTGCTTGTTTGCATTCTTTACCCCATCATTTGTTTTTATAATCTTTTATTTTTTTTCAATCATTGCTTCCTTCAATTTTGTTTCGAATTCTTAACCTATTTTAATCTCTTATCTTCAAAGTCTGTCTTTTCCAACTTTTTCCTATATATTTTTTAAAATTTTTTGTTTCACTTTTTTATTAATGTTTTTTTTTTATTATTTTTTCTTTATCATTTTTTATTTGTATCTCTAGCTCTGCCTGTGCTCCTCTATATGTCCATCTCCCTTTCTTCTTTTTTTATTTCCGTTTAAGCTCTTTCACCTATTTTTTTCTACTATTTGTATTAAAATTGTTTCTTCTCTGTATTTTTTTTCTTATCTTCTGTTTTTCTTCTGGTTGTATCAATTCGAGCTAATGTCAGGTGTGGCTGTTTTGTTCCTAAAAATGCGGTTGCTATTCTCCAGGAACCATCTGCTTGTCTATATTGCTGGTTTTGGTGCTTCGGATGGGGCATCGCTCCCATCTTGCATCTTCTGGAGCAAGGTGGGAGAAGAGGAGATGGTGAAGCTGATTCACCACCATATTTTTTCATCTTTGGCATCTATTTGTCCATAGTACTCAGCTTTGGACTTTGTGACTGGTCCCTTTATGATCCGCGAGTATATTTCTTCATCTTTGGCATCTATAACCACCATCATCTTCTGATGGTAGTGGTAGGGGCGGTGCGAGTAAAGCTGTTATTAACAGAGGGAGGTTTAATGGGGGTGCGCTTTTCTAGAACTTTGAGTTTTGGTGGTTTCAGCCCATTAAAGGTTGTATTCAAAATCTTTGTCAATGGGAAAGGGGAAGGCTTTTGATTTTAATTTGTGATCTTTAGTCCTGCTGTGTACGATAGCTTTTGATTCCAGAGACCTTCCTTATGGGATAGTTTGAAGCAAAGAACTGGTTGACATTTAACCCGCTAAAAGTGGCTTCAAGAAATTAATGGCGATCACGATATGACGCTTTGTGTTCAAAATAGCTTAAAGATGAACGCCACGCAAACACATTAAACAAAATAAGCTAAAAACACCCGCGGAAGCACTAAAACCTTGTCGAGACCGATTGTGGAAATTGACTTCACTGGTAAGGCGAAAAACCAGAAATCTCTGACAGTTCAATGGTGGGTAAAGCGACAAACACATGGAGACTTCAACGCTGGGTGAAGCCTCAAGCCACTGGAAGTTTTTATGCTGGCTTAAGCGTAGTACTACTTTGCCGCCAGGTAAAGCTCACCGATCAGAGCTTTTAGTGAGCTAAAAGCTTGGCTATAGGTTTTACATAACCTAGTTGATCATGCCGGACTCTATATGGCTATTAAATGAAGATTATTTAATAAAAGCTTTAGTACTGAGTGTACTGCTTGCTTTTTTGGTTTCGATTTAGGAATCTTTTTTTTTCAAAAAATAATTTTTTAATGTGATGATCGAACTTTTTGAGAAAATATAATATGATTTAAAAGCATATTTACCTTTTCCTCTTTGTTTTCATCTATGGGATACAAGTACTTATCCAGCAAATCCTTCCAGAATTGAATTTCGTTACTACTTAAGAATTCTACCTCTCCTTTCCGAACATCTGGATCTTCTATCCAGTATGGATTTATCAAGTCATCCCGCTTGTTTTGAGGTATAGTTGAAACAGTCTCTGAGTCGCTTTCGTTGTCGGAGTCGTCTCCACCTTCTTCCGTTACCGCTCCAAGATGGTGGTGATCGCCACGAGAAGATGCTGACATGCTTCTCCGTCTTGAGGAGTGGCCGTGTGGATCGATGGTTCTAAAAGTTTCAAAATCGAAGAAATACTTCTGGTACTACAGATTTACTTACTTTTCGATATGATCAAGCCTTTTATTCAACAATTCTAAAGAATCAGCAATATTAATAAGTGACGCTTTCTCATCTCCAGCTTTCTGATGTGTACATAACATACATTTGAACAATCCCGCCAATGAAATTTCAATGCTTCCCGAATCATCTTCGCTGGTACCACCACTTTGCAGAAATCCAAGCAAAGATTTTTGCTTTGCTTTTCGCTTCGCTTCTTCTGCTTGTTTCTTCTCTTCTTCCATCTCTTTTTTAGTTTTCTTTACGGCAACTTCTCGCGTTCCCCATGATACGACATTCAGATTTATGATGGAATAGAGGATTAGAAGTAAGTACATAGAGGGAATGGATAACAAGTAGATGATACCGGGAACAATACACCAAAACTCTTGAGGATGTAGACATGCAGCTATGAAGAACGAACTGGTCATAGCAATTAAGAAAATGGCCGAAGGGGAACCGACACCGTCTTCTCTCAATTGCAGAGCAGTACCGACTATCACCGCCATCATGATTAGAGCGTATCCGGTGGATAAAATTTGGGCGACTATCAGCTGAATGTTGGATTTGCAGGTGAAGCAGACTAACATGAATAAGAAGATTGGAATGATGTTGTAGTAGAAGCTGGTCCAATTGTCGATTTGAAAAGCAGCCACAAAGGCACCTACCAACATAAGGAATATAGTTCCGGGGCCAAGGATTGTACCACCCATCAAGAGAATCTACGGAAAAAGTTTGAGGTGTTCTGGTAGTTGCAGATTATTTAACTCTACTAACCTGGTAGCCAATGTAAGGCATGGAAATGTTATCATTAATATCAATAGTTCGCTTGGAATCCATGAGCAAATCCATAATGTTAGCTATGGTAGATGGTACCCATCTACGCCGTTGGTTGTAAAATTCATTGAAACCTTCCGGGGCATGTGTATAAGCATCTGACGCAGCCGAATACTCTACTCGGTAACCTCTTTGCAATAATAATGTACACAACCAACGATCTTCTCCTTGATCGTACTGTACATAATGTCTTGCCTCAGCGGAACTGGAAGCAAATTATGAAATTTTGTTTTATGAAAGATTTTGTTTTACCAAGTGGTGTATTTCTTCATCACATTATCATCCATCAAGGATTTCCCTCTAAAGAGAGAGAAACATCCAGGACTACAAAGCACACATCCAATCACGTGTTCTGTAGCTTTTTGCAACCAATGCCCAATAGCATATTCAAACATTTGGTACCATACCATTGGCCCAGATCCTACAGGATGAATCCGACCACACGCAGCACCTAAATTACGATTCTTCTTCATCAAATCTATCAATAGGAGCACGGCTGAAGGTTGGAAGTCAATATCTCCATCTAAAGTTAAAAGATAAGTGTTCTCAGCTATCACCGCTTTTCTGTCTACAGAAATTGGCAATTCCATAAGTCTATGCCCCAAAAGGTAATACATGTACATGACTTGCGACCAACGCTTTCTGTGTCTTATCTTCATTTTATCTTTTAAATGAGCAATCATCTTGGTTTTTCCTGGAAGGGTCCAGACTAGGCGACCTCCGTAAGGGGTAGGGATTTTTTTGGGAGGACGAATCCGCATGTGGGTTTGATGCACATCGGAAGCGGCTTCGTCAAGTGTGGCTATTAGGAGTTTTACGAAACGGTTGACTTGGGTGTCATCGTCATTATGATCAGATATTTCGAAAGCGTCATCGAAGAAAATATGGGCTAGAATTTTATAAAATGTTTCTAAATCGACAGATTAGAGACGATACTTACTTTCAAATTCATAATAATCTGGATCTACAACTCTCAAATACTTCTGAGCTACCCTTCTGGCCGATTGATCTTCATCCAGCCTTAGGATCGATTTCAAGAACTCGATCATTTCCTCTTTGTTTTCATGCCACATCGTTGCGCAAGCATAAATTCGAGTAATATGATCGGAATTTTTGACATGTTTTGCTGATGAGGCATCTGTATGATTCGATATTGTTTCGTAATACTCATCTCCTTTTTCCTTCTGAATCTCATCTAATTCCTCGGTTTTGACATCGGCTTCGTCATCGCGTCGCCGGTTCATTCCAAGGCTTTGGTCAATCAGTAGACCTTCATACATTGGACTTACAAATAATTTTTCAGTTCTGGCGAGACGCTCGCATTTCGGGGTCCAAATATGAAGAGTGATCCAGGTTTGGGATAACAACCACAACAGCCAAATCCAGGCATGCTGATGGGATATGAAGTTGTTAAGGAACTCCGTTGGGGGACTTTCGAAGAACAGATAGGACGGTATGGTGTCGTGGAAGAAGCACGGGTCTCCATTACGTAGACCACAAGCGGCGATTAAGAGCGAAATAGATACAGGAATTGTTAAATTTACCGGAAAAGCGTATGAAAAGCCTTGAATCATGATTTTACAAGCGAATTTTCCAAAAATGTAAGCCAGATATGAGGCGAACACATTGATTAGGAGCACATAAGTTGGAGTCATATCAAACGCTGGGATTATTATATCATCTCCTGTGGGAATAATCTCGGATATATCGGGTAGGGATGTGCCGCCCAAAACTGGTTTTATTTCTAGAATTTGTATTTGGTGTGCACCAAAGCCTTCAGAAAATTCGGAGAAGAAAAATCCGACTTCTCCTTCTTTGATGAGGATGATAAATAAGACGGTTACGAGGAAGCAAAGACATTTCCAGATTGATACAAACATATAGATAAAGTAGCGACTTTCTTCTAAATGCTCCTTAATCTTGCCAAGTTTCTTGATGAAAAAAATTGGGGAATGTTTGGAAATATAGTTTTCCCACCAACCTAGAGACACCAAGAATATAACAACTGGTATTATCCACAAATCCGCTCGCTGTTCTATGATTGGCCATACAACAAATCCAGTGGCTTGAGCCGCAATTGCTACTAAATCTATAATAACTTTGAGAAACCGCTGCGTTTCTTTATTGTTTCTTGACAGCAAGGCTAGAACGCCTGGCACGAAGCACAGGCAATTTGTGAGCATTGCGCCTTTCACCACATCCATGTCTGGCAATACGTAGAAGACTAGGATTGCCAGTCCAACCGTGTGGCAAGTTTCCATTAGAAAAATGATCAGGAAATGCGCAAAATGTGGACGTTTCGATGATTTGAAGTAGCACATTCTGGTTGATCGAAAGAGAGAGCCCAATTGGGGCACCCAAAACACGAAAACTAAACACCACATCCATGCTACGCGCTCTGGTGTTGGCAGCTTTACGATAAATTGTTTTTCTCTACCTGGAAGAATAATGTTTAGAGATTGGTGGAGCTGGCTCTATTTCATTGCGTTCGAATAATTTGTGCTGCTTTCTTGGTGGGAATTTGGGAAATGGATGAAACACAGTAGAGAAATGCATAAAAGAAAACAGAGTGGAAGAGAATGACAGTAGAAAAAGGTGATGATGATAATAGTCAACAAGGGAGACAGAAAGAAAGTAGAATGGAAATGAAATAAGAAAGAATAGATGCAAGTTACAGATAAGAAAATTGAGAAGAAAAGGTAGCGAGCAAGAGAGGATGATGTTTAATAGTTTACTAAAAAGTGTGGTGATGTACGGGATGGAAGATAAGGGAAGAAAAGAAAGATCAAAAATAGAAAAGGTGCAAGAATAATTTATTATGTTGGTAATGAGGTTTAAGAGAGACACTCAAGTAATTGTAAGAGAAGAAAGAACCAGATAAGACATGAAAGTAGAAGAGGGAAAGAGTTCATTAGAGTTTGAAAGCATAATGGCAGAAAGAAAAGAGTTAACAAGGGTTGAAATTGGATAAATGATAAAGCAGAGCAGGGAATCAAAAGGAGTATTCTTAAGGAAAACTGCTTATTGCAGGAAAAATTGTACAGAACCAGAAATAGTCTAGTACAAAACCAAATACTTTTTAATCGATGGATATCTAGTGAAAAGGAAAAAGCGATGTAGAAGATAGAACTGTTATTTGCTCCAAGGAAAACAATCAAATATATAACAGAAATGTGAGAGGAAGAGAAATAGCAAATTAGAAAGAACTTAAAATCGTTAGAACGGGGTTAGAATGGATGATAAGGATTAAGATTAGGGAGAGATCAAAACAGATTAGGAAAGTGAGAAGTAAACAAGAACAAAATAGAACAATATTAAGTAATAACAGAAAAACTACAAAAATAAAAGAAAAGGGAATCGATATAGATGTTAAAGCTGGAAAAGGAAAACAGTTATTTGCTAGAAGAAAAACTGAGAAAATGCAGTTTGTGCCGAGAAGAAAAAGAGACAATGAAACATATCACCAAAAAGTGTGAGCAGGAGAGAAAAAGCTAATTAAAGAGAACATCAAAACTCAAAATGGTTAGATCGGGATTAGAGTGGATGATAATGATAAGAAATACAAAAGAGATTTCAAAGTCAAAGAAAAAAGAGGAAAACTATCATTTGCCAAAAAGAAGACGAGAGATTGCAAAATATGCGGAGAAGGAGACGAATATGGCAAAAAAGTGTGAGGGAATGAGTGAGAAGAAGAGGGAATCATAAAAAAGAAAATATTTAAAGAGGTTAACTGAGAACGGGGTGAGGATGATAGGAACACAAGGAAAGGGATTAAAAAAGTCAAGGGGTGTGATAAGATGTTATGGGGCGCAATAACCCCTAGAATATCTCAAAACAAAAAAGGAGAAATAATACAGGCAGTTGACAAAAAGTCAAGGAGAATGTTAGAAGGAGATGAAAAGAACAAATTAGAAAGAACAGAAATACTCTAAATTGTTAGAACGAGTTAAGAAGGGGGAAAATGCTAGAGAATACACGAGAGAGAATATAAAACAAAGATGGTGAAAGGTAAGAGAAAAGCGGAATTAGCGGTGTCAAGATATAATAGTGCGTAATAACAGAAAAACTGGTAGAATATAAGTGAAAACGAAAAAGAGGGAGAAATGTTGTCAATAGATCTCAAAACTAGAAAGGGGAACATAGAACAAAACCTGGGAGAATGCACATTCTACGCTCTAAGAAAAGTTGCAAAAAAGTGTTGAAGAGAGAAAGAGAAAGAGCAAATTAGAAAAAAAAGAAATACTCAAAGAGGATAGAACGAGGTTGAAGTGGATGAAAAAGAGAGGAAAGGTCAAGAGAAGAGAAGATTACTAAAATATCTAAAAACAGAAAAGGAAAAACGAGGGAAAAGAAAACCGAAAACTGTTATTTATTTGGGAAAAAACTCAGAGCATGCGAAGAGGCAAAATTTTTTTCAAAGATAAAGAGGGAAATAAAAAAAAAATTAGAAAGAACAGAAATACTCTAAATAGTTAGAACGGGATTAGAGTAGAAGAAAATGAAGAAAAGATGCAAAAAAGTGTTGGAGAAAGAAAGAGAAAAAGCGCATTAGAAAAAAAAGAAATACTTAAAGAGGATAGAACGAAGTTAAAGTGGATGAAAAAGAAAGGAAAGGTCAAGAGAAGAGAAGATTACTAAAATATCTGAAAAGAGAAAAGGAAAAACGAGGGAAAGGAAAACCGAAAACTGTTATTTATTTGGGCAAAAACTGAGAGGATGCGAAGAGGCAAAAAGTTTTCCAAAGATAAAGAGGGAAATAAAAAAAAAATTAGAAAGAACAGAAATACTCTAAATAGTTAGAACGGGATTAGAGTAGAAGAAAATGAAGAAAAGATGCAAAAAAGTGTTGGAGAAAGAAAGAGAAAGAGCGAATTAGAAAAAAAAGAAACACTTAAAGAGGATAGAACGAGGTTAAAGTGGATGAAAAAGAAAGGAACGGTCAAGAGAAGAGAAGATTACTGATATATCTGAAAACAGAAAAAAAAACGAGGGAA
The DNA here is from genome assembly GCA_947359425.1 of Lagria hirta. Classification (NCBI taxonomy): domain Eukaryota; kingdom Metazoa; phylum Arthropoda; class Insecta; order Coleoptera; family Tenebrionidae; genus Lagria; species Lagria hirta. The sequence continues at coordinate 50,734,719 of OX375794.1, forward strand.
AGGAAAACCGAAAATTGTTATTTATTTGGGAAAAAACTGAGAGCATGTGAAGAGGCAAAAATTTTTTCAAAGATAAAGAGGGTAATAAAGAAAAAATTAGAAAGAACAGAAATACTCTAAATAGTTAGAACGGGATTAGAGTGGAGGAAAATGATACAACAGAGAATAAAAAGACAAGGAAGGTGGAAGGTAAGACAAGAGCGAAATTAGGGGATAATAACAGAAAGACTACTAGGCTATAAGAGAAAACAAGAAAGAAAGACAGATTTTGTCTATATATAGAGGTCGGAACAAGAAAAAGAAAAATTTTTATTCGCAAATATAAAGAGCATAAAAGAAAGAAAAGAAGTACTCAAAGAAAATAAAACAGACTCAGAGTAGATGAAAACTGAAGAGAGAAATTAAACAAGACGATAGAGGGACAGGCAAGACAAGAGAAACAGAAATACGCATAGAGTGTAGAACGGATTCAGTGAGGATGAAGAAAGCGAAAAGAAAACCGATAGAGAAATTAAATAAGACCAGACAGGAGAGGCAAGACCAGAACGGAAATAGCGATTTTGAGCTACAAAATTGTGTAATAACAGAAGATTTACTAGAATATCTGGGTGTGCGTGGAGGAAAAAGAGACAATTAAACATATATCAAGAAGTGTAAGAAAGTGAGAGAAAACAAATTAGAGCGTACAAAAAAGCATAAATATATTAGGATGAAGTAGAATGATAAAAACAACAAGAAAGAGAGAGACAAGACAAGCATGGAAGTAAAAGAAAAAAATGGAAAGAAAAAGAAAGAGAACAGAATAAATATCCGGAAAGATTAGATATCTAACAAAAAGTACAATCCCAAAAAGAGAGATTAAACTAGACGATAGAGGGACAGGCAAGACAAAAGAAACAGAGTGTAAGACGGATTCGGGGAGGATGAAGAAAGTGAGAAGAAAACCGATAGAGGAATTAAATAAGACCAGAGAGGAGAGGCAAGACCAGAACGGAAATAGCAATTTTGAGCTACAAAATTGTGTAATAACAGAAGGTTTACTAGAATATCTGAGGAAAAAGAGACAATGAAACATATATCAACCAGAGTAAGAAAGTGAGAGAAAACAAATGAGAGCGTACAGAATAGCATAAATATATTAGGATGGAAGTAAAAGAAAAAACAGAAAGAAAAAGAAAGAGAACAGAATGAATATCCGAAAAGATCATATAACTAACAGAAGGTGCAATCCCAAAAAACTTGAATCTTACAGTTCCAGCTGATGTAAAGCTGTAGGGAATGCGGTAATATTAGACTTTTTTTGATCTTATCCCACACAACTTCTATGGGGCTTAAATCCGGTAACCTGGAGGTCAAGGCAAAACCTTGATTGCAGTTTTTTAAAAAAAGATTATTGTACTTTCTGATACGTGCCAGCGGGGGGTTAAAAACCTTGAAGATTTGGGCACATAAACTGTAGGTGCCAACAAACTGAAGTTTTTGGAGCTATTGGTATCTAACTGGTTTATAAGAAAATATCAAAAAATTCTAAATCTGTCGACTTATGCCTAGGCCAGTGTATGGGCCAAGTAAACAACTGCTGCTAGGTCAGTAGTTTTGGAAAGTGTTTATTTTTGAAGCGCATATGAGCAAACTTATTATAAAAACAAATATAATTAAAAACAAATTATTCGAAAGCAATTAAATAGCGTTTTTGTTTGGAAAACGTACCTAAATCTCTATTACAGTACGTTGTGACCTTATCAAGCTTAAGTTGTGATGTCATAAATAGAAGAGTCCCTTTCGAAATGACTCCGGAGGCTATAACTATAACGAACGTAATTAAATAAGCTATAACTTTGATAATTTTGGCGGTAATTTCAAAACATTTCTGATTTGCCATCGACCCAGATTCTTCTTTGATTGGGGGATCTCTGAAGACATCCCAGCCTTTTGTCTCGTGCATGGTTCTCGTACTGTGGAAGAAAAAAATGGTAAATGGTACTGACCCATCCCACTAATGGGAACAAAGCGCAATTGGCAAAAAAAAGCTCTTGCAAGGCCGTTCTAACGAAAAAAAACTGTATTACTTTCATAATCTTTGTTCAAATAGTCCGGTTTTGTTGCTGTACACTTATCTCTATCTGATAGAATAGCAACTGATCCCGTTTTAATAAATCCGCGTCGTATTCATGTTCTTGTTCTCCTTGGCATTTCACTTTTATTTTTCAAAAAACACCGTCTGCTTATCCGAAAAACCATGGAGTTATAGACGCAAAAGTGACATTTGCTTTGGGCATGTGTTGGTTTCGCTTAAAATTCGAATTGACTCAGTTTTTTGCAATAATTCCGGAAGAGGATGTGTCGACCTTCACTAAACAATTGTTTTTCTTTTGACACCGTTTCCAAAGCGTCTTGTTTTTGAAAATTGGCTTTTTGGTTCATTATTTAACAATATTTTTGCCGAGGTTTGTGTTCCGCATCAATTGTCTCAACATTTATGTATTTATTCTTAGAAAGTGTATACTTAGAACGGTTTGTGCTCGTATGCTAAATTCTAAATTGCCTACTACCAAGAACCTTGCATTATTTGTACAAAAATGATATGATTTGGGTAATTAATGTGGTGTTTTACCTTCCGCCATAAAGGTTTTCGGTGAGAGGGGAACTTTCATCATCTGAGAAGTTTTCGTCACTGTAGGCGTCGTTTCTTAACCCTGTTGCAGCCATTTCTGAAACAAGACAAAATTTGAACATATTTTTGAAAGTTGTACAATATTTTGTGTAATGGTCATACATGAAAAATTATTAAGTCTGGTCATACTTTTAAAACAATAGGAAGGATGAAGGCTGTACTGTTTTTTCAATAGCATAAACCATCAGATAAGTTTTTATAGCACGGTTTGCAATGCAAGAATAGGAGAAAAAGAAATAGAAGAGGAAGGTACATTCAGAAGAACAACAGAAGATAAAAAGAAAAACAGCGATGAAAATGGTAGAAGAGAATGAGTGGGAGATCACAAAATGAAGAAAAAGAGGAGATATGGACATATGGAGGAAACAGGCAAAAACCATAATTGACTACGAGACAGTGAACCAGAAAGCATGGGAAACAGCGAAAAGATTTGAGATAAGAAAAAGAAATAATGATAGAAAAGAAATAAAAAAAGAGCGACATTCATAATTAAGTGGGACGAAAAATCAAAAAAGATATATAGAAAAAAGTTGAAAAGGACAGAATTTGCAGAAAAAGAAGTGAGACAGATGGTACAAAAATTTGAAATAAAAAAAAAAACAAATGGTGGGATAAAGAATGCAAACATCAAAAAAGAGAAGTTTGAAATAAATTGAAAGAATGCATGAAAAAAGAAACGAAGAAAAAAACATAAAAAAAAATACAGGCACGCGTGCGAAGGAAAAAAAGAAGATGAATATAAAAAACAAGCAATTCGAGGAGAAAAATTAGAGAGAGCAGATATATTAATGGATAGATCAATGTGATTAAAGAAGAGTTGCCAGGATATGTGAAGAGAGAAAGCAAGAAAGAGCGAAAAATGATAGCAAGATTTAGATGTAGGAATGAAGAAAGAGACAATTTTGAAGAAGAATTCTGAGAACAGATTTTGAATAGAAGAAAAGGAAAAGAAATGCATAATGTGTGGAAGAGAAAGAGAAACATTGGAGCACATGATGAAAAAATGCGTAGAAGTAAAAGGAAGTACATTTGCAAGACAGAGGGAATAGAATGGATGAAAATGATAATGAGGTAGAGAAAAAGATTAAATCAGAGGGTGAACAAGAAATGAATAAAAAGCAGAGATGATGGAAAAGAAAAAAATGAAAAAATAAGGGTAAAGAAGTATATAAAATAGATATAAAATAAAAAAGGAAGACAGAACTTGGTCAAAAAAGATAAGGAAGAATAGTAAAAGAGAGATGAAGAAACGAAAGGGAGAAAAAAACAAGAACCAGAAAGAAGAAAATATTTATTTTATACTATATTTACTTATGTGCAACACTGTATAGTGATCAAATAAACATTTATATCTAAACTAAAAGCAATAACAACTCAAAATAGAATTTGGCAATACTTAAAAAAAGGAAAAAAGAAAGAGAAAGGATAACAAATGAGATAGAAATGAGCAAATGATTAATTGGAAGTAGAAAAAAAAAATACGTCAACTGTCAACATCAAGCTTAAGTCATGAACGTGTGGAAATGAAAGAGATAAAGAAAGACTAAGAGAAGTACTGAATGAAGGGTGGAAGGTAAAAGAGTTTTCTCTGGAATGGGCAAAGAGTATAATTGTACCAATTCATAAAAAGAGAGAAAAGATAATGAAAAAAATGACGCTTCTAAATCAATGTAAAAGGTGTACGCGATGTGTGTGGCAAAAAAGTTGAAAAAGGGAGGTAGAGAGAGTGGGAGGATTACCAGACTGGCAGGCGGGATTTAAAGAGAAACGAGAATCATTAGATGATGTATATATTTTAAATCCACTAATTTAGAGTGAGTTAGAAAAGGAAGGAGGGAAAGTATGTGAAGTGTTTGTATATTTAAAAGCAGCGTTTCATAGAGTAGATAGAAATAAGCTATAGAAGTGCGTAGAAAAAGAGGGAACAACAAAAGCAGTAATAAAGAAAGTGAAAGAGATATACAAGAAAAAAACATCGAGGAGAGAGAGAATGTAAGAGACAGTGAATGACTAGGGACAAAGAGGGGCCTGAGACAAACATGCTTTCTTAAATAACAATTTATTAAAGAAGAGAAGAGAGAGAAAGAAGGGACTGTAAGATAATTAGGTATTGAAGTTTAATAAATAGATACTCCGTTATCTTGTAAAAGAAGAAAGAAAAAGATATGATATAAGAATAAAAATAGAACAGAGAGTATTAAAGTTTTGAAGACAGAATGAGAAAAAGAAGAAACTGTAAGATAATTGTGTACTGAGGCTTACTAAATAGATACTCTCTTACCTTGTAAGGGAAAAAAGAAAAAGATAACAGAAAGAATTTAAGGTGTAGATAATATATGTATATCTTTCAAAACTGGAAACAAGAAAAAAAGAGAGACAATTTAACAAATGACAAAAAGAGTGAAAGGGAAAAAAAGAGAGTTAATTACTGGGATGAGAAATATTCCATGAATGAAAATGATTTATGAAACAAGAGAAATATTGGTCAAAACAAGATAGGAAGTGGAAGAGAGAAGTGGAACCAAGTAGAAAAAAAATTAAACTAGAAGAAAGGGAATATTGTAAAAGTATGTAGAAGAAAAGAATTGAAGAAGTGTGAAAAAATGAGGTACTTGTATCAACTGTAATAAAGATTATAATGGCTTTAAGAACAACACAGCTCCAAGATCGAATGGTACATCAGAAATATTGGGATATGACGATGTAAAGTTAGAAGTAGATAGATCTACGAGGACTTGAGAAGGAGAAAATCTCTAAGGAATGCAATTATTTATTTTGATTTTCTAACTTTCTGACACAAAATGGACATTTTTGCCACTTTTTGCCACTTTGCCAGGTGTACCTAAAAAAATTATAACTGTAATCAAGATGACACTTAAAGAACGTAGGGTAAAATTACAATAGGTAGAGAACTTTTAGAAAAGTTTAAAACAGCAGTAGGTTTAAGGCCAAAAGAAAAAGATTGACAATAGTTCAAATTAGGTTTAGGAATCAAATGAAGGATATATAGTTTGGGAAAAAGCTGCACTGATAATGAGTTTTGGACTGAATGCCAAGAAGACACATTTTTTTGCAAATAGGCCTAAGTACACTTAAAGAACGTAGGGTAAAATCAGAATAGGTAGAGAACTTTCAGAAAAGTTTAAAACAGCAGTAGGTTTAAGGCCAAAGGAAAAAGATTGATAATAGTTCAGACTAGGTTTAGGTATCAAGTGAAGGATATATGGTTTTGGAAAAAGCTGTACTGATAATGAGTTTTGGGCTGAATGCCAAGAAGACACATTTTTTTGCAAATAGGCCTAAGTACACTTAAAGAACGTAGGGTAAAATCAAAATAGGTAGAGAATTTTCAGAAAAGTTTAAAACAGCAGTAGGTTTAAAGCCAAAGGAAAAAGATTGACAATAGTTCAAATTAGGTTTAGGTATCAAATGAAGGATGTGTATGGTTTTGGAAAAAGCTGCACTGATAATGAGTTTAGGACTGAATGCCAAGAAGACACATTTTTTTGCAAATAGGCCTAAGTACACTTAAAGAACGTAGGGTAAAATCAGAATAGGTAGAGAACTTTCAGAAAAGTTTAAAACAGCAGTAGGTTTAAGGCCAAAGGAAAAAGATTGACAATAGTTTAAATTAGGTTTAGGTATCAAATGAAGGATATATGGTTTTGGATATAGCTGCACTGATAATGAGTTTTGGAGTGAATGCCAAGAAGACACATTTTTTTGCAAATAGGCCTAAGTACCCTTAAAGAACGTAGGGTAAAATCAAAATAGGTAGAAAACTTTTAGAAAAGCTTAAAACAGCAGTATAGGTTTAAGACCAAAGGAAAAAGATTGACAATAGTTCAAATTAGGTTTAGGTATCAAATGAAGGATATATGGTTTTGGAAAAAGCTGCACTGATAATGAGTTTTGGACTGAATGCCAAGAAGACACATTTTTTTGCAAATAGGCCTAAGTACACTTAAAGAACGTAGGGTAAAATCAAAATAGGTAGAGAACTTTCAGAAAAGTTTAAAACAGCAGTAGCTTTAAGGCCAAAGGAAAAAGATTGACAATAGTTTAAATTAGGTTTAGGTATCAAATGAAGGATATATGGTTTTGGAAAAAGCTGCACTAATAATGAGTTTTGGAAGTAAATGCCAAAAAGACACATTTTTTTGCAAATAGGCCTAAGTACACTTAAAGAACGTAGAGTAAAATTAAAATAGGTAGAGAACTTTCAGAAAAGTTTAAAACAGCAGTAGGTTTAAGGCCAAAGGAAAAAGATTGACAATAGTTCAAATTAGGTTTAGGTATCAAATGAAGGATATATGGTTTTGGAAAAAGCTGCACTAATAATGAGTTTTGGGCTGAATGCCAAGAAGACACATTTTTTTGCAAATAGGCCTAAGTACACTTAAAGAACGTAGGGTAAAATCAAAATAGGTAGAGAACTTTCAGAAAAGTTTAAAACAGCAGTAGCTTTAAGGCCAAAGGAAAAAGATTGACAATAGTTTAAATTAGGTTTAGGTATCAAATGAAGGATATATGGTTTTGGAAAAAGCTGCACTGATAATGAGTTTTGGACTGAATGCCAAGAAGACACATTTTTTTGCAAATAGGCCTAAGTACACTTAAAGAACGTAGGGTAAAATCAAAATAGGTAGAGAACTTTCAGAAAAGTTTAAAACAGCAGTAGCTTTAAGGCCAAAGGAAAAAGATTGACAATAGTTTAAATTAGGTTTAGGTATCAAATGAAGGATATATGGTTTTGGAAAAAGCTGCACTAATAATGAGTTTTGGAAGTAAATGCCAAAAAGACACATTTTTTTGCAAATAGGCCTAAGTACACTTAAAGAACGTAGAGTAAAATTAAAATAGGTAAAGAACTTTCAGAAAAGTTTAAAACAGCAGTAGGTTTAAGGCCAAAGGAAAAAGATTGATAATAGTTCAGACTAGGTTTAGGTATCAAGTGAAGGATATATGGTTTTGGAAAAAGCTGTACTGATAATGAGTTTTGGGCTGAATGCCAAGAAGACACATTTTTTTGCAAATAGGCCTAAGTACACTTAAAGAACGTAGGGTAAAATCAAAATAGGTAGAGAATTTTCAGAAAAGTTTAAAACAGCAGTAGGTTTAAAGCCAAAGGAAAAAGATTGACAATAGTTCAAATTAGGTTTAGGTATCAAATGAAGGATATGTATGGTTTTGGAAAAAGCTGCACTGATAATGAGTTTAGGACTGAATGCCAAGAAGACACATTTTTTTGCAAATAGGCCTAAGTACACTTAAAGAACGTAGGGTAAAATCAGAATAGGTAGAGAACTTTCAGAAAAGTTTAAAACAGCAGTAGGTTTAAGGCCAAAGGAAAAAGATTGACAATAGTTTAAATTAGGTTTAGGTATCAAATGAAGGATATATGGTTTTGGATATAGCTGCACTGATAATGAGTTTTGGAGTGAATGCCAAGAAGACACATTTTTTTGCAAATAGGCCTAAGTACCCTTAAAGAACGTAGGGTAAAATCAAAATAGGTAGAAAACTTTTAGAAAAGCTTAAAACAGCAGTATAGGTTTAAGACCAAAGGAAAAAGATTGACAATAGTTCAAATTAGGTTTAGGTATCAAATGAAGGATATATGGTTTTGGAAAAAGCTGCACTGATAATGAGTTTTGGACTGAATGCCAAGAAGACACATTTTTTTGCAAATAGGCCTAAGTACACTTAAAGAACGTAGGGTAAAATCAAAATAGGTATAGAACTTTCAAAAAAGTTTAAAACAGCAGTAGGTTTAAGGCCAAAGGAAAAAGATTGACAATAGTTCAGACTAGGTTTAGGTATCAAGTGAAGGATATATGGTTTTGGAAAAAGCTGTACTGATAATGAGTTTTGGGCTGAATGCCAAGAAGACACATTTTTTTGCAAATAGGCCAAAGTACACTTAAAGAACGTAGGGTAAAATCAAAATAGGTAGAGAATTTTCAGAAAAGTTTAAAACAGCAGTAGGTTTAAAGCCAAAGGAAAAAGATTGACAATAGTTCAAATTAGGTTTAGGTATCAAATGAAGGATGTGTATGGTTTTGGAAAAAGCTGCACTGATAATGAGTTTAGGACTGAATGCCAAGAAGACACATTTTTTTGCAAATAGGCCTAAGTACACTTAAAGAACGTAGGGTAAAATCAGAATAGGTAGAGAACTTTCAGAAAAGTTTAAAACAGCAGTAGGTTTAAGGCCAAAGGAAAAAGATTGACAATAGTTTAAATTAGGTTTAGGTATCAAATGAAGGATATATGGTTTTGGATATAGCTGCACTGATAATGAGTTTTGGAGTGAATGCCAAGAAGACACATTTTTTTGCAAATAGGCCTAAGTACCCTTAAAGAACGTAGGGTAAAATCAAAATAGGTAGAAAACTTTTAGAAAAGCTTAAAACAGCAGTATAGGTTTAAGACCAAAGGAAAAAGATTGACAATAGTTCAAATTAGGTTTAGGTATCAAATGAAGGATATATGGTTTTGGAAAAAGCTGCACTGATAATGAGTTTTGGACTGAATGCCAAGAAGACACATTTTTTTGCAAATAGGCCTAAGTACACTTAAAGAACGTAGGGTAAAATCAAAATAGGTAGAGAACTTTCAGAAAAGTTTAAAACAGCAGTAGCTTTAAGGCCAAAGGAAAAAGATTGACAATAGTTTAAATTAGGTTTAGGTATCAAATGAAGGATATATGGTTTTGGAAAAAGCTGCACTAATAATGAGTTTTGGAAGTAAATGCCAAAAAGACACATTTTTTTGCAAATAGGCCTAAGTACACTTAAAGAACGTAGAGTAAAATTAAAATAGGTAGAGAACTTTCAGAAAAGTTTAAAACAGCAGTAGGTTTAAGGCCAAAGGAAAAAGATTGACAATAGTTCAAATTAGGTTTAGGTATCAAATGAAGGATGTATGGTTTTGGAAAAAGCTGCACTGATAATGAGATTTGGAGTGAATGCCAAGAAGACACATTTTTTTGCAAATAGGCCTAAGGACACTTAAAGAACGTAGGGTAAAATCAAAATAGGTATAGAACTTTCAAAAAAGTTTAAAACAGCAGTAGGTTTAAGGCCAAAGGAAAAAGATTGACAATAGTTCAGACTAGGTTTAGGTATCAAGTGAAGGATATATGGTTTTGGAAAAAGCTGGACTGATAATGAGTTTTGGAGTGAATGCCAAAAAGACACATTTTTTGCAAATAGGCCTAAGTAACCTAACTCTTAGCTATCTTTATCAGCAGGCAGAGCTTTTAAAGAAATTAAAGTTTCAAATACTTGGAAGCTGAGAGAATTTTGGTACCAACATGTGAGACGTACCAGAAGTGAGAGATAACTTCTAAACCTGTACAACAATCCTAATCTGGTCAAAGTGGTTAAAATAGTGAGATTGAGATGGTTGGAACATTTATAGAAAAAGCCGGAAATGATAGAAATGTGCTGAGAAAGAGTGGAAAAGATATAAAAAGAGAAACAAAAACTATTGTGGTAAAACAATATTACAAAAATAAAAAAAAAGACAAACAATAATTTTGTTCTCTATCCAAAATAAAATAAAAAAATCTCTAAATTTTGCAAAATGTAGGCAAAATAAAAAAAATCTGATATATAGTTTTAGAAGTTGATCTTAATTTTTAAGTCGGACTGGCAAGTGAGAACATAAGAGAAGAAGATTCTTCAGAACAAACAGTAATTGGGGCCTAGCTGTCAAATGGTCTGTCTGCCTTGTCTTAGAAGGATTGAAAATGGCTTAAATTTGTCTAAGCTTGCTTTACTAGTCTTAAGATGAGCAAAAACTGCCTAAACTTCCTTGACTACTGATATTTAAATTCTTAATTAATTTTTAATTAAGAATTTTCTCTTTAATAAAGAAGGGGTCTTTTTTGATTAGTAAGACCAACAATGTGTGGCATTTCCACTCCTATTTGAGCTTATCGGTCACATACGTATAGTTTTTTATCAACTCAAAATGGCTTATAGTTGTTTTTTGTCCTGAATAGATTTAGGTCACGTCTTCATTATATTTTCATTCACAATGAAACAAAAAAAAAAGTTTATTTAATGCAAATGCCTTGTGAAAAATTATGCCAGCAGTACACCGAAAGATCTTAATCTGCAGGAAATGGAACACTTTCCATAGAAAAGAGAAGAGGAAAAAGGAATAATTACAACAAAAATTTACATGTTCTCTCATTAACACAAAAATTAAATTCAGGGTGTGGTGCCAACTAATAAAACTAGTTGTTCTTGTGTACAAAACCGCCATTATTTCCGCATTATTTATAAAATATCGTCGAGCTTTTGTTAGGTGTGGCTTTTGGATTTACCTTGACTCTTGTAGAAGAGTGATAACTTCAAGTTTGACAAAGACATTGGATATTACTTTGTGACCGGCCATATGTTAGTTTGTTATTGTTGCAATTAGTTTGTATCACCTTTCACAGCATCTGTCAGCGACATCTTGAAGATGCATTTATTACCTATCATTTTGTTTTTATTAATCAACATTTTATGTCCTGTGGCAAGGACAAAATGTCATAAATATATTCAATATTGTAAAAAAATTAAATGTCAAATGACTGTTTCTGTCTACGTATTTACATTTTGAGGCAGTCAATGAACGAGATTTTGTCTACTATAGATAAATCTTAAGCCTAGAAAGAGATAAAACGTATCTTGCTTTAAATAAATGCCAAAACTACTGGTCAGGTCAGGTCAGGTCAAGGTGCAAAATAGCAAGAACAAAATGTCATAAATATATTCAATATTGTAAAAAAATTAAATGTCAAATGACTGTTTCTGTCTACGTATTTACATTTTGAGGCAGTCAATGAACGAGATTTTGTCTATTATAGATAAATCTTAAGCCTAGACAGAATTGAAACTTATCTTGCTTTAAATAAATGCCAAAACTGTTGGTCAGGGTGTTACTTATATTTATTTTTTTGCTTAAGCTATCTTTTTAACAGGTTTTTGTTGAAACTTGCTAAAACCTGGTCTAAGTCCGGTCAGGTCAGAAGTCTTAAACTCAGATAAAGATAAATTTTATCTTAGAAGCCCGGTCACTGTTTCTCAGTATTTGTTTTTATTTTGCTGCTTGAATTGCTTTGCTCACAAGTGTATACTGAAATTGGTCTAGGCTTATTCTGAACCAAGACTGGTCAGAAATCGTAGACCTAGATATAAATATTTATCTGTAATTAATCTTAATTTATAATTGCTGTTCAGTTTAGCATTTAGATTTACTTTTATTTTGCTGTTTAAGATGCTTTTTCTAACAGGTTTTTGCTGAAACCTGTCAAAACCTGTTCTAAGCCAGGTCAGGTCTGAAGTCTTAAACTCAGATAAAGATAAAATTTATCTTATAAACCCTATCACTGTTTCTCAGTATTTGTTTTTATTTGGCTGCTTGAATTGCTTTGCTAACAGTGTATACTGAAATGAGTCTAGGCTTGTCCTAAACCAAGTCTGGTCAGAAATCGTAGACCTAGATATAGAAAAAATTATTTATAATTGCTGTTCAGTTTGGCATTTGGATTTACTTTTATTTTGCTGTTTAAGTTGCGTTTTTTAACAGATTTTTGCTGAAACCTGCCAAAACCTGTTCTAAGTCAGATCAAGTCAGAAATCTTTAGGCTTAGATACAGATAAAATTTATCTTAATTTAAATAAATGTCAAAACGGCTGGTCAGAGTGTTATTTATATTTATTTTTTTGCTTAAGCTACTTTTTTTAACAGGTTTTTGCTGAAATCTGCTAAAGCCTGGTCTAAGTCCGGTCAGGTTAGAAGTCTTAAGCTCAGATAAAAATAAAATTTATCTTATAAACCCTGTCACTGTTTCTCAGTACTGGTTTTTATTTTGCTGCTTGAATTGCTTTGCTAACAAGTGTAGACTGAAATTGGTCTAGGCTTCTGACCAAGTCTGGTCAGAAATCGTAGACATAGATATAGATAAAATTAATCTTAATTTATAATTGCTGTTCAGTTTGGCATTTGGATTCACTTTTATTTTACTGTTTAAGTTGCTTTTTCTAACCGGTTTTTGCTGAAACCTGTCAAAACCTGTTCTAAGCCAGGTCAGGTCAGGAGTCTTAAACTCAGATAAAGATAAAATTTATCTTATAAACCCTGTCACTGTTTCTCAGTATTTGTTTTTATTTTGCTGCTTGAATTGCTTTTCTAACAGTGTATACTGAAATTAGTCTAGGCTTGTCCTGAACCAAGTCTGGTCAGAAACCGTAGACCTAGATATAGATATTTATTCATAATTAATCTTAATTTATAATTGCTGTTCAGTTTGGCATTTAGATTTACTTTTATTTTGCTGTTTAAGTTGCTTTTTCTAACAGGTTTTTGCTGAAGCCTGTCAAAACCAGTTCTAAGCCAGGTCAGGTCAGAAGTCTTAAACTCAGATAAAGATAAAATTTATCTCAATTTAAATAAACGCTAAAACTGCTAGTCAGGGTGTTATTTATATTAATTTTTTTGTTTAAGGTACTTTTTTTAACAGGTTTTTGTTGAAATCTGCTAAAGCCTGGTCTAAGTCAGGTCAGGTCAGAAGTTTTTAGGCTCAGATACAGATAAAATTTATCTCAATTTAAATAAATGCCAAAACTGCTGGTCAGGGTGTTATTTATATTTATTTTTTTGTTTAAGGTACTTTTTTAAAGAAACATGCTAAAGCCTGATCTAAGTCAGGTCAGGTCAGTAGTTTTAAGCTCAGATATAGATAAATTTTATCTTGGCTTATATAAACTGTGACTGTTTTTGCTTCAATGAGAACGACAATCAGACGATAAAGTAATTAATAACGTACGAAGCTTTCCGAAAAAAAAATTTTTGAATTATATATTACAGGTTTATAATTTGGTTTTCACAAGCAGGGAATAATGATTATTATCTATGTTGGGTAATACTAATATTTTATAAACCAACCTCAAAATGTAAATAGCTATTTACTCTTTTACTTCCTACAAGGAATCGGTTGTTGTATTTTGAATATTTATTGAAAATTTAAAAGGTAAACATAATGAGAGAAGATAGCGGTGATGTAAACAATTATACAATCAGTTACGAGTAGTTTAATATACAGGTTTATATTCCATAATATTATTTAATGAATCTCCAAGTGTAACTAATTAATCCTCATTGTATTATCTCGGGCATTAAAAAAGTATATTATAACACAAGTGATTAAACGGATACCTACCATATTATCTAATTTTTATAAAGAAAAAAAATTCACAAAGTTGCTGCTGCTGCTTTTCTGGATTAAATATTGACCCACTTTCTCCTTGTTGGATAGAGATCGGCAAATAATAAATTGAAACTAAGCCTAGAGGTACCTACTGTGGAAATATTTGATATACTAATTTATAGACATTTGGCATGCTTCTATGTTGACCTCTTGATCTTTTGGAAAGTCTGAAGGCTGATTGCTCTTGGCCTATGGTTTAACATTTGGCCACGTAATTTCAAAGTGTGGGAGTGACATTTTTGGACAATTATTCTTAAATTAAACAAAGCATCGTGAATCATACGGTGCATGTAATAGAACCGTTATTGAGAAAATATTTGTACAGCTTTGTTTGCTCTCTAAGGACGTAGACTATTGGCTTGGGTCTAGAAATGCAAATGAACTCAAAAAGTGTATAAAATGTAAAGAAAATCAATGCAAATTTATTCAAACTACATCTGGAAACTTGGACATGTTTCGTCCTTATTGGAAGTCATAACAGATTTAGATTTGAATAAATTTGCAGTGACAAGATTGGGCTTATATCCACCAAAATGCCTAACAATGTATATATTATAAAAATTGTTAAAGACTTTAAAGTATAATTTTTTTTTTATTTACTTTTAATGAACGGCCGATATCTGGTCTGAGCGCGTAATAATTAGTACCTGTCATTTGATACATTTTTTTATATGTTTCAATACCGTATAACGACTGAAATGAACATATTATTTCATTTTATTTAGAGTTTAGGTGGTAAATAAATCTTGTTTAGACACTTTATGTCATTTTAAGAGGCTTCTGCGCAAAACTATTACAAAAAATGGCCACGTTTCTCTAATTTTTGATTTCTTTTCAAATTTTGGTTTGTCGATAAATAGAATATTGGTCAATAGCAACAAATTGGTCAGTTTTGGTCTTGTTTTGTAATTTTTTTGATATTAAGAAAAAAAAGATATGTGAGAAATAAATAACTTTTTTCTGTGGATAAAGAGACAGAACTGGGCTGGTTACTGACCGCTTACAGTTCATTACTGACTTGTTTTTTACATTGGTAGTACTGCAGAGAAACCAGTACTTGATTATTTTTTAAAGTCGATTTTCACAAACTTGATTATATAAGTACATAAAAACTATATAAAAATAAGTATATATATATATATAAATAAACAAATAATATGAAAATAAATTATAATAAAAATAAATAAATAATATAAAAATCGGTCAGTTTTGGTCTTGTTTTGGAATTTTTTTGATATTAAGAATAAAAAGTTATGTGGAGAAAAAATTACTTCCTCTTGTGGACAAAAAGACAGAACTGGGGAGTTTACTGACCGCTTACAGTTTATTACTGACTTGTTTTTTACATTGGTAGTACTGTAGAGAAACCAGTATTATTTTATTATTTTCTAAATTCGATTTTCACAAATTTATTCATATAAGTACATAAAAACTATATAAAAATAAGTATTTATATAAATAAACAAATAATATAAAACTAAATTATAATAAAAATAAGTAAATAATATAAAAATCGGTCAGTTTTAGTCTTGTTTTGGAATTTTTTTGATATAAAGAATAAAAAGTTATGTAGAGAAAAAATCACTTTCTCTTGTGGACAAAAAGACAGAACTGACCGCTTACAGTTCATTACTGACTTGTTTTTTATATTGGTAGTACTGTAGAGAAACCAGTATTTGATTATTTTCTAAAGTTGATTTTCACAAAATTATTCATATAAGTACATAAAAACTATATAAAAACAAGTATATATATATATATATATATATATAGATATAAACAAATAACATATAAATAAATATAAATTAATATTAAAATGGGATCGAATTGACCATTGTTGACCGCTTACATTTTATTACTGACTCAATTTTTTACACCGCTAGTCGTAGCTTAGAAAAACTAGAGCTAGATCATTTTCTAAGGTTAGTTTTGTAGAATTTATTCATATAGATAAGTATAGAAAAAATATAATAAATTAATAATAGAATAAATATCAAAATTTTATGAGAAAATGTATCATTTTCTTTAAGTTTTATTATTTGTCTGATGATGACCACTTGGTAGTCGAAAGAGCTCTCGAGATTGATTAAACAAACAGTTTGGCAAGTGGTAAAACTGAGCGAATAGTATATTGTGCAAAAATTCTAAACCAATCAATTAATCATTACTAACCGCTTACAATCTATTACTGACTTGATTCTTTTAAATTTCTGGTTACCTAGTAGTTTAGAATTAGATTATTTTCTAAAGTTGGTGTTGAAATGGCCCTAAAAAATTGAAAAAAAAATTTTTGAGTTGCGTACCCAAATACAAAAGTTTACAATGTCTCAAGCGTCTCCTTCAAAGCAGATTGAAAAAACTGTTTTAAGGGTTACTCTAAATTAATTAAAATTTCTGAAATTGTCAAAAATGAATATTTTTTTATTTTTAATTTGTTTTTGTCATTAATTGTTAATTTTTTTCCACAAGCACTAAATATTTTGAAAATCTTAAGTCAAAATTTTAATTTTTAAAGGTCACTTTTTTGTTTTTAGAGAAAATTTCTTAAACATTATAAACTTTTATATTTTCATACAAAACTGTAGAAAAAAAATTTTTTTTTGAGCTACCCTAATATAGATTTAGAAAAAATGTAAGAATCGCTTATTAAAATAAATAAATAGAAACTGAAATTTTATGTGGAAATAGTAAATTACATACCTAGGCCAGTAAAATAAGAAAAGTCTCAGAGCACATGTAATTGTTGGCCGAGGCGAAGCCGAGGATGACAAACATGTGCTCTGAGGCTTTCTTTTTTACTGGTCGAGGTGCGTATACTATTTTTCTGCTCGACGAAGCCGGAAAGTTGCAAGTTTCGGGCCGCGCAGCGGCCCGAAAGTTGCCACTTTCCGGCCGGAGGGCAGAAAATATATTTTTTCTGATGACAAATTTATTACTGACTTGATTTTTTTATATTGCTTATTTTTAGATTATTTTCTAAAGATAATCTTGAGATGATCTAAAAAATTTTTTTTTTTTGAGTTTTGTATCAAAATATGTAAGTCTACAAAGTTTTAAGAATCTTCTCCAAAACGGCTTTAAATTTCTATAAAAAAAAAATAATTAAAGATTACTCTAAATGCTTAAAAATTTCAAAAATTGTCAACAATGTATTTTCATTTGATTTTTAACTTGTTTTTCTTATTAATTTAATTTTTTTGTAGAATAAAAATAGTAAAGTTAAATCTCATGTCAATATTTTAAAAGCCTCTCCAAATTTCTCAAAGTTTTCAAAATTTAGCATCTATAATGCTTAACTGGCAATCAATTGAACTAAAAAAAACTTCCATACAACTAATTATTGTTGACTATCTACCAAAAAGTTTATTTTTGAAAAATAAATAAATTTAAAGAATTATGATTTTTTGAAAATTGCACTACAATAATAGCGATAAATGTTCATTTAATTTTGTTTTTTTTTTGGTTTTTTGGTTTTCTGTTTTTTGTGTTTTAATAATTCTAGTTAATGATTTAGTATAGGCGACGTGAATCACCCTGTATAGAAACTAGAATTAGATAATTTTCTAAAGTTGACAATTTATTCATATATGTGCAAAACCAATATAATAAATTAATAGAAAAATAAAAAAATAATAAAATAAATGACTGCAAAAAAATAGTAAACAATCTTCGGTGAAAAAACTATTTCTGTGTCTCTGGAACTAGTTCCTACTGTTCTCTCAACAGAAATGCAGTACTTTCTGTCTCGGTATATAATATACAATTACCTATTCTTGTTTAGTCTGAAAATTTGGTTTTTTAAATTTTTTTTTCGAAATTGTCTGTAAAGTGTGACAGATGAAACGGTACTACTTTTTAAGACTATTCAATGTCGTTGTAATTTAGACAATTTACGCGTATTTTTGGTGAAAACCATAAAAAATATATTATTTTGAACGCCTATCTTCACTTTTTTGTCGATCCAAATTAAATTGAGCGTGGAAAAAAATCGTATTTTTGAAGGACCGTAAGGACGAATTTTGTTTATTATTTATTATCACTTATATTATTTATATTCCTCCAGCTTAACTTCAAAAAATAAACTCTTAAACTCTTCATAAAAAAATTAATTCTGTGGTGGTAAAGTGTACATTAATTTTTAATTAAAATGTCAACAATAAATATATAGTATAAATTAGAATTTTGTAAAACTGCGAGAATGGACTTGTTTTTCAAAAATTCTCTACATTCAAATTTGAAACAAAGAAAAGTGAATTTTACTTTATTTTGAACAACATTTTATTTTATTTGTATCAAAAGTATTTGTCTCAGAATGTAAAAGATAACAAATAAGTCGATTGATGCATTTAAATATGACATTTGAGTCTTGAAAAGTATTACTTTACGAACTCAGCTGTCATAAGGTTGAGGTTATGATTAACAGGTATATAGCACTGCAATCTTTTTAATCTATTAATCTTCCCACATTAATAATACAAAAGTCTGTTTTTTTAGAAAAAAACTGGGTGGGCTTTAAACTCACGCCGCTTATTCGACCAGTTTTAGCAAGGGCTATCTTCAGCCACCTGACCACACAGCGACCTTCTTTTGTTAAATAATTTCTTTTGTTTTATATCAAAAATATTCTTTTTTAATTGTAAAAAGATAAATAAATCTAAATTGTGGTATATAAAATAGACATTTGAGCCTTAAAAAGTAGTAATTTTCGGTCACATCTGTCATAGTTTATAGACTCTTATGTCAAATTTACCGATGATTTTGGAAAAATAACTATTTAAGATTACATAAAATAATAAACAATAAAATTAATTTATAACAGATTGTATTTTGAATATGCAAAATTTGTTTTTCCAAGTTTTTTTCAAACAATTATTAATAATTAAATTTTAGTAATACTTTCACTCATTAGGAAATTTACATATTAATCTGTTTTATAATAATAACCGAAAATTTATTTGCGTTAATTATTATTAAACAATAAAATTATGATAATATTATTATAAATATTAATAAAAGAAAGGAATAAATTATTTTAATATCTCTTTTTATTAATGATTTAAAATGATGACCCTCATTATTACAATGCCAAATTAAAAAATTTTGGTATAGTTTTCTTACTGAAACGGAAAAAGTCTAGTTAAGGCTTTCGCTTTCTTATTGAGATATGCCAAGAACGAAACAATGTCCTTGCTAATAGCCAATTATTAAATGTTTTTTTATGGCTTTTATTTTCATATTTTTTAATAATTATGAATATATCAAGTGTTTTTTTTTTAATATGGCGTCGAAGATTGCCAAAAATGTTTAACTTTGAATTGTAAACGTACCTTTACCATCCATCGAATCAAAGTGACAGTTATTAATTTGACATATCAACCTAATCTAACCTCACTTTGAATTTGAAGCAATTGGTTTTAAAATTGCTTCAACTTTGACGCCAAATTTAAATAAAAGCGGTTACTAAAAACCATGGTAATGAGGAAATGTGGCATTTAGACGTGTCTGGCTTTTATTTGTCATAATTTTTTACAATTTTTTTTCACTAGATGTTCTAAATTTAGAAACCATTTTAAAAAACATAAAATTATAAATTTTTTTACAGTATTATAATTGAAAAATTTTATGTTATTTTAGTTTTATGATGTTATCAGAAGCGATGTAAAAAATTGTTTTTTAGTAGTCAATACGTCTTAATAATAAAATTTTATGACAGCTGATAATATTTAATGCATCAAAAGTGGTATACTTTTTATGCATTAAACATTATCAAACCAAACTGTAAACAGTTACCTATTTTTTTCAAACGTGATCAACTGTTTAAAGTAACAATTAAAATAAATTTAAAACAGCAATAGAAAGAAAAAGATTTAAGACAAAAAGCTAGACAAATTAAAAAGTGATTTTAAATAATTGAAAATTATTTTCTTACTTTAATAATATATTAAAATTTTTAAGTTGGCAACGTCGTTACCATAACACACGCATGGTACAAAGATTCAAAACAAATGTCCAAAATGGCTTTCTGTTGCTTTACTTTGTGACATAACCTAAATAGACGAGTGACAAGTGACAGGTTGCGTTACCAACTTACTCAATTTTGACAGTGCATTTTTCGCTTCATTCATTTATAGTCACTCAGTATAACCAATTTAAATAAAAAAAACAATTTTGTATACAAATTTTAAACACAAAATTAATAACAATTTTTAATATCTACAACTAGCTACGATAACAATAAACAAATGATTATTTTCTGTATATTTGCTCCAAACCAGTCAATAATAATATTTTATTTGTGTGGCAATTGGCTTAGAAAATACGAATGAAAACTTTAATTTTTTCAGTTTCCTATTAATACTTTTTAAGAATTATTTAACAATGTGTAACAATTTATAATTAGAATCTACAAGGCAATAAAAAAAATGCTAAAAAATATGATTGAAGAAAATGGTTATTTCAAATTTTTTTTTTTAAAATTGTGATATGGGAGCTTTGATCCAAAATAGTCAAATTTTTTTGAATATAAAATAAAAAAAACAACTAAAGATGAAGACAAAAAAAATATGCATTAAAAAGTTTTGTTAAATAAATAAAACAACTGAAACAATAAATAGAAACTAATATAAGCTAGGAATGTACAGATATCGGAAAACTATAACCAAAAAATCAAGTATTAATAAAGTTTTTGAAAAATTAAACATTTTTAAACAAGAGAAACAGGTAAACACGCAATAAATATCAATTATTATGCTTTTAAAACAAAAATATGGAAAAACGATTATGTAATAGGTAAAATCTAAAAAAACAAAAAACATTACAAACAAAAAAAAATTTAAAAAAAAAACAGTATTTTTTGATGTACACAGATAAAGGTAAAATAAATTACAATAGAACAAGCAATTTGTGCATAATAATCGATTAATATTTGGATAAAAAAAAACAAACAAGGGAAAAAATTGGAAATTAAGTAGCAAATTATTAGCATTTTGTTAAAAATAAAGCAAATTATCTCCAACAAAAGCTTTTAAATTGGATTTTAAATCAAATGACTTGGTGCTGTTACCAACCGTTAGCATCAAAATTTCTTAAAGCTTGAAAATGTATTTATTTATTATATAAAATTAATGAAAAAAGATGCAAGTTTGAAAAACAAGCCTAAGAACCACGTTTTATGAGGGATATTGTGACCTGCGACATGTTTTCAACCCTGGGGTTTGTGGGCGCCAAATTAACCTTTATAAAACTAGTTCTGTAATATACTATTAAAACCCGGTTGGAAAACTTAACGATTTGTTGACGAATTAAAAACGTAATAAAGTCTATGTCACAGTTTGTTGTAATTTTGACATTGAGACGTGAAAGATCAGCTTTCTAACCTTGATTCAAAAATTTCTCGCTAGGTGCTGCTTTGTAAAATTGTAATTATAATTGCGCACAAACACTACTGTTGTCAATTAATGGTCTTCATGTGCTCAAATAACAAGAAATTTGTTGACAAATATTTTTTTCTCTGTCTATCGTTAACTGTTTCTGAAATAAAAATGTTTTTGTCACCGAAATAAGACTAAATAAGTACAGTTTTAATCTTAGAGCTTAAAAAAATATAAAATGCTTAATTAGATAAAATCTACAAAACAAGAAAGAAAAAAAAAAACAAAAAATTGCGTCTCAGATAAAGATCTCAATGTATTTTATTTAGAAAGGACAAAAAAATGAAAGAATGTTTATGATAACAACACAATAATTTAATTAAAATAAATAGATAATTAAAATAGTAAGAATTAGAAAAAGTATTGTATTTTCTAGAACAGAAATGCAAGGACAAGGACTAGGTTATGAAAAAATTACAACAAAAATAGTGTAGTAACATGAATAAAGAATTTAACAACATGTATAAAAATTTTGTCGAAAAATATAATAGAAAAGTAAATAACCAAACTAATGTCATAAGAAAAAAAAAACAACAAGGAAGAATTTTTTCTTTACTTGAATTTTTAAAATCCACCAAATAATAAAGAAATAAAAACTAATATAAAAAAAAACAAAATATGTAAGCTTACTTTTGAAAAAAGATTTTGAAGTAATTACAAAGTTAAATAAGCTGAATACACACTTCAATTTGAAAAACAGTAAACAAAAAATATAGCATTAAAAATAAAAAAATTGTAGAAAGAGAGAAGAACAAAATCGAAATAAAAAAAAGAAAAAATAAGATAATTTTATTATAATGAAGGGTGTTTTTTTAAATTTGGCGTCAAAGATGGATATGAATGTTTCACTTTGAATTGTAAACGTATCTTTACCATCAAGACGAAATTACAGTTTTTAATTTCACATCCTAACCTAACCTCACTTTTAATTCAATGAATCGATAGTTCAACACGTTAATGAGATTAAATTAAAAGCACTCGTAGTGTGATAACAAACTAAAAAATAAATTTTAATAATAAAATACGGTTTATAACAAATAATCTAAATGTTGTCCATCGGCTTCAAGGCATTTGCGGATTTGTTAAACAATTGCTTTACTGACATTCGTCAACATTTGACGATTATTGTTAAATTTATCAATTTTGGCAACTATCGCCTAACGCAACTCATCGAGGTTTATCAAATAAAAAGGTAAACAAAAAAAACAGAAACAAAGCCACGAATCCAATATGAAAGTCAATTGAAAGTCAATTTTGGAAAAAGACTTTGACATAATCAAGAGAAAGGTTATTAAAATTATTACAAAATCCAAGAAAAGAAATAAATATTAGAGAATTATTATTTTAAAAATGATAATTGGTAAACAAAAAACAACATAATTGTGGTCAGTTGTCAATTATTAATGGTTGTCTTTGGAAATCTTTTATTTTAGAAAATTGATTGAATATAAAATAATTTATATGAATGTATTTTTTTGGTTTATTAGAAATCTTACGTTTTGTTTGTATATGCCCTTCGTCAGGCATCATTATTATCATCCACTTGACGAAGGGTGTGCAAACATAGCCCAAAAAATTTTGCATAAAAACCCTCTTTTTTGACTTTTAATGAACTATAAAAAAAACATTTGAAAAAACAAAAGAAATAAATATTTGCGAATTAATTTAAAAAAATGATAAATGGTAAATAAAAAATAAGATAATTGTAGTCAATTGTCAATTAATGGCTGTTTTTATCTTTATAGAAAATTGATTGAATATAATAAAGTTTATAAAAGTATTTTTTTAGTTTATTAAAAATCTTACGTTTTGTTTGTCCGAAGCCCGAAGCATTTTGCATAAAACCCCTCTTTTTCTGACTTTTAATTTTTTAATTTAAAAATAATTCTAATTATCTCTTTTATTTAGTTAACAAAATTTAGTATAAATAACTGGAAGTATTTTTTTTCATTAAAATTAAATTTAATATTAAATTATCCCAAATTTAAATAATTTAATTAAAAATTAATTTTATTGTAAAATAATTACTTTAAATGAAATTTGAATATAAAAAATGTTAGATGGTAAACAAACAACAGCAAATTGTGTGGTACCCGATGTCAATTGTCAATTAATGGTTGTCTTTAAGGAACATTGGTTGGATATAGTAAAATATATAAAAGTATTTTTCTGGTTTATTGCAAATTCTACGTTTTGTTTGTACATGCTCTTCGTCAGGCATCATTATTATCATCCACTTTTGATGAAAACCCTCTTTTTTGGCTTTTAATAAAACAAAAAAAAAGTGGACATTTTGTTATAATCAGTGCAACCATTAAGAAACAAAATTAGGTAATATTATGTCATTTTGTTTTTTGTTTTTGCAAAGTTAACTAGAATTTGAACTAGATTCAGACATATTGGTCGAATTATTCAATACTCAAGACATAACAAATCTATTTTAAGATTTACCGTTGAATAAATTTCTACGTAGGATGTCTAAATAGACACAAAACCATTTTTGGAACGGTAATAATAATTTTCTTCATTAACACATAACGTTAATTACTATAAATTAAATAGTGGCCCCAGCCACTCCACTTATATTTCCCTGAATGGCACTTAAAAAGTAATTTCAACTATTGTATTATACTCTACAAAAAGAATTACGTTTTTCACATGAGCTTTCACCAATTTGTCAATTTTTATGCGTCACGGATTATTTCTCATAGAAGTGTAATGCTCAGAATGTCTAGAATTTAACCTTTAATGCGGTGATTTGAACGATTGGGTAGGCGCTGAACCTTCAAAACGCGCTTTATCAAATAATCGACATTTTATATTGTCTCATATTAATCTGATTGGAAAAATATTGGAGCAATATTTTATGACATAAGAACCAATTCTAATATAGAAGAAAGAAAGTTGTTTTGATTTTACAGAGCAGATTGCAAAACAGCTGTATCTGCGCTAAAATCCATATTTCAATCAAAAACCTCAATTTCCATTAAAGAAAAAAAAATAAATTTGGCAATAGAAAAAAAAATGAGACTTACTTATTTTGTTGTCCTAGATATTTACAGGTGAGCAGTAATAATTATCCTGATAGGATCACCTCATCAATCTAATCACTTCCACTATATTTACATTTTTTAATTTTCATTATCTGTTAGCTTTTTTTTAATAATCACTACGGACCATTGCGAAATTTTTTTTATATTCGGCTCTTTTGCACCTATTGGATGGCTTATTGGTCAAGACTGACAGTTCAAGAAGTTGAATTCCTTTTACTTTGGCAAGGCGCAAGCGCTCCGATAGGTGAATGTCTTGTAGAAGGTGTGCTCTCTCCTGAAGACCTCCAACTTTCAATCTAAATTGCAACTTTTTGATTAAGAAACGGTTTTATTAAAATTTTGAATTTGGCGCCTGCGGCTCTGGCAACACGTAACACACTTATTTATATACACGTTGTTTACATAACTTCAAAATTCATAATTAATCATGTTTTTCGTTTTTTGTTTTACCAAATTTGGTGAAAACCGCTTTTTTTCTATTTCCCAAACAAACTGTAATTTTTTTGATTTAAAATATTTATTTTTTTATCTAACATTTCTACTTAAAATCGAAAAAGCACCTAATTTTCAATAAAAAATTAGAAAATATAAAGTGCAATCTATAGTCCTTTTTCGATTGTCGCCCTGTTAAGACAGCTTTAATTTTCGGTGCGGTACCGCATAATACAGTCATAAACTATTATCAACTACTTTAAAAAGTTAATAGTTTTATATTGGAGAATTGGCTGGTGATTTGTTTTTTTCTACTATGTTTTTTATTTGTAGCAGCTGCACAAAATGCACAAATTAAGTTTATGTGAAAAAAATAAAAATATTAAAGTGTAGTACATCTTTTAATTACCTACAACTTTGCTGTATAACGTTTTTTTGTAGAATTTGTAGTTTTGTCGAAAATCGAGATAAACCGATTTTTACCCTTAAAAACTCACCCTTATTTACTTTCCGACCTCAGATTGCCCCTAAATTATTCTTTTGTTTATTCGAGCTCTTTTTTTTTCAATAGATTGCATACTACTATTGGTTTTTTTATTAATTTCTAAAATTATATTGATGAAAAGTATATAATAATAAATTGCTTCATTTTCTTTACTTAGCGCGAGATGCCGCTACGTCTTCTTCCTAACGGATATCTGCTGTGGTTATGGTATATATATCAAATAAGTTTACTTTATATTTAATCAGCCGATCATAGTCACCCTGATGACAAAATCTTGAAACATAATTATGTATATTGGTTTATTTGCGAATAAACATCTTCCACTAAAAATGTTCTATTTATTTTTGGTCAATAAATTGTTATACATTAAATACGTGTTTATAAAAAAATACTTCAATTTTATTATTTATAATTATTTTTACATCCTATTTGTTTACTCTAATTCTTTGCTTTTTTTTTTTCTAACTTACATCTAATGTCGCCATAAAGTTTTTTTTTTATTTTGCATTTTTTTTTTAATTTTTTGTTAATACTTTTATTTATACGTCTTTGTCTTTTTTTTTCAAATATTTTAGTCTATTGATTTGCTTGGTTAGCTCTTTTGTAGAAGTATTTTTTCTGAAAAGTCTCTTTTTTCTGTCAGTTTTTATATTTTATTTTTCTATTTATTTGTATATTATAGAGTATCTTTTACAAATTTTTTATGTTTTATTAATTTTTATTAGTTTTTTCTGTATATTAATGTATAAAATATATAATTTTTATTTAAAATATATAAACTCTACCGTTTTTTTAACGTAAAATGCAGAAAGCTATTTATTTCAATTTTAATGTTCACTTTTTGTCTTTTTTTGCGCTTTTGATCAATGATTTTTAATAATTTTTTTTTGCTATTGAATTTTTCGATTTTCTGTTCATTTTCTTTTCTACTATTTTTTTTGGTGATCAATTTATTGCCCACCATATTTGTTTTTACCCAGCATTTTGAAATCTTTGTAAACTCTACCGGTTGCACTTTGTTCTATCAACAATTTTTTCTTGATTTTTAGTTTTATTTTTTTTTCTATTCTTTTTTATTTTTTTTTTTACTTTAGATACATTTTTTTGAAGATTGTTTTTGAAATATGTATTTATAAACTCTACGTTCCACTCGGTTTTGACAACCATTTTTTCTTAATTTTATGATTTTGTTTCTTTTTCTATTTTTTTTTACATTTTCTTTGCTGATTAATTTTTTGCTTTAGAGATTTTCTTGTAAACTCTTTTCTATGTAAGCTTATAACCGGTTCCTCTATTCTAACATCATTTTTAATCTTTTTTTAATTGCTGTTTTTTTTATTAATGTTTTTACTCTTTAATTGCTGCTTTTTTTTTCTGTTTTGTTTTTAGTTTAGAGATAGAGAGCTTTCTATTTCTATTGTTATGATCACTTTTTGATTTCGTTTATGTTTCTGTGTAATGAATTTGTTTCTTTTATTTTGGTTTTGAATTAGTTCTTCGATTTTCTGTTTTTTTTCACAATTTTTTTGGTACTTAATTTTTTGTTTAAAATACTCTTTTTTGTAGACTTGTTTTTTTTAGCATTTTTAATCTTTTTAAACTCTACCGGTTTCATGTTCTAGCAATCATTTTTTCTTTATTTTTTGTTTTTGTTTTTTTTTCTATTTTTGTTTTTACATTTTTTTTTGATAATTAATTATTTGCTTTTAAATCTTTTTATTTTGTAGATTTGTTTTTCTTCAGCTTTTTCAAATCTTTGTAAACTTTATCTCTTGATTTTTTGTTTTTGTTTTTTTTTCTATTTTTTTTCCACATTTTTTTTTTGTGATTAATTATCTTCTATAGATACGCTTTTTAAGCAAATTTGGGTTTTTTTTAGCATATTTAATCTTTGTAACTTCTACCGGTTCCATTCTGTTCTAACAATCAGTTTGTGTTTTTGTTTGGATTCCTTTGTTGCTTTTTTCCTTTTTTTTTGTTAGTTTAGAGATAGAAAGTTTTTTTTTTACATTTTTTTGTTCACTTTTTTTTATTTTTTGATTAATGAATTTTGATCTATTCTTTTTGGCTTTTTAATTTCTCAATTTCTTTTTGTTTTCTTTACAATTTTTTAAAAAAATTTTTTTGATAATCAATACTTTACTTTGAACACTTTGCTTTGTAAATATGTTTTTTAGCTTTTTTAGTTATTTGTAAACTCCGCCGGTTCTCCTATGTTCTAACAATTGTTTTTTATTTTTTCTCGATTGCCGTTCATATTTCTTTCGTCTTTAAGTGTTGCTTCTTTTACTGTTTTTTCAGTTCTTTTTTTTTAATTTTGTTCTTGTTTAATTTCTATTTTTGCTTTAATTTTTTTTTACATTTGTTTTTGATAATTAATTTTTTCTTTAGATACTTTTTTTTGAAGATTTGTTTTTTTAGCATTTTTAATCTTTGTAAACTCTACAGGTTCCATTGTGTTCTAGCAATCTTTTGTCTTAATTTTTTGTTTTTGTTTTTTTTTTCTATTTTTGTTTTTACATTAATTATTTGCTTTTAAATCCTTTTTTTTGTAGATTTGTTTTTCTTCAGCTTTTTCAAATCTTTGTAAACTTTATCTCTTGATTTTTTGTTTATGATTTCTTTTCTATTCTTTTTTTCTCAGATTTTTTTTTTGATGATTAATTATTTGCTTTAGATACTCTTCTTATGCAGATTTGTGTTTTTTTTCAGCATATTTAATCTTTGTAAACTCTACCGATTCCATTCTGTTCTAACAATCGTTTTGTTTTTTTGTCTAAATTGCTTTGATGCGTTTTTACTGTTTTTTGTTAGTTTAGAGATAAAGAGTTCTTTTTTTATATTTTTTTGTTTACTTTTTTAATTGATAAATTTGGATCTAATTTTTTTTGGCTTTTTAATTTCTTAGTTTTATGTTTTGTTTTCTTTTCTATTCTTTTGTTTTCAAATTTTTTTTGATAATTAATTTTTTACTTTGGACTCTTTTTTTTATAAATATGTTTTTTTAGCTTTTTTAGTTATTTGTAAACTCCACCGGTTCCACTATGTTCTAACAACTGTTTTTTATTTTTTCTTGATTGTCGTTCATTTATCTTTCTTCTTTAAGTGTTGCTTCTTTTACTGTTTTCATTGTTGCTTCTTTTACTGCTTTTTTATTGTTTTTCTGTTTTTGTTTTTTTTCTATTTTTGTTTTCACATTTGTTTTTGATAATTAATTATTTGCTTTTAAATTTTTTTTTTGTAGATTTGTTTTTTTTAGCGTTTTTAATCTTTGTAAACTTACCGGTTACATTCTGTTCTCACAATCATTTTGTTTTTTTTAATTGTTTTGTTGCTTTTTTTACTGTTTTTTGTTAATTTAGGGATAGAAAGTTCTCTTTTTATATTTTGTTCACTTTTTTTTTCTTTTGATTAATAAATTTTGTTCTGATTTTTTTTGGCTTTTAATATTCCAGTTTGTTTTTTGTTTACTTTTTTACTTTATTTTCAAATTTTTTTTGATAATTAATTTTTCACTTTGAACACTTTTCTTTGTTAATATGTTTTTTAGCTTTTTCAGTTACATATTTGTAAACTCCGCCGGTTCCACTATGTTCTAACAATTGTTTTTTATTTTTTCTAGATGGCCGTTCATATATCTTTCTTCTTTAAGTGTTGCTTCTTTTAACTGTTTTTCCAGTTTTTTTTGTATATTTTGTTTTTGATAACTTGTTTCTGTTGCAAAAAGAAAAAATGAACAAACTCTGTAAATGATCACAGGTCTACAAGTTCTACAAGTTTGTAGACTATTTCAGAGCTTTGCTCATAATTTCTTAGTTACCACAAATGCCTAAAAAGTAAAAAAAGAAAGGAGAAACCATTAAAAAATAGTTTTTGTGTGTTTTTTAATGTTTTTGCTTATCTATAACTCTTTTTTTTCCATTATGTAAAAACTAGGATAAACAAATAAGAAAAAGAAGGATAGATAGTTCTTTTTTTTAATACTATAAATAATTATTATAAATTTGATCATTATTGTTTTTATTTATTTATTTAGACGGTATTGCAACTTTTTGTGTACAATGTTTCAACATTAACAGAAGTGACAAACAAGAAGAAAAAAAAACAAGTTAAATGAAATTGATGGTCCTACACTTTTTGGCACTATAAACACAGCTTTACCACTTGTCAAAAAAGCTTATTTAATCTTGAGAACTCTTTCGATGACTGTGTAGTCATTATTAAGAGATAAATAAAACTCATAAAACTTGGTTTTATTAATCACTTGATGATAAATAATTTATAGTGTCAAAATTTTGTTTATAATTAAAAATAAATAAATAAAAATATTAACAATATACATAAAGAAAACAGTAGTAATAGTAAAAAAAAAACATCACAATATCCGACATAGAGAGGACAAAAATCAGATATTTATACTTATAACATTTTTTTTTTCACAAATCTTAATAAAAAATATCTGCTATAAGTTACAACAATAATAATTATTAATTATGAATCTAGCAAAATTGCTGTACCTGTAAAAAGGAAGGGTTGAACATTACAGTAAGAAGAAGGTTTGAGCTGTGTTTTGTAGGTTCTCACAAGATGGCCCCCCAAACACCTCAATTTAACAACTACTCTTTCTTCACTGCATTTCATACACATAATTGCAACCACACCAAAAACAATATTTTTTTATTATTGCTAAATTTCAGAGCTAAATTGTTGCAAGATCTAGTCTGCTTTGATTCACACAATTATTTAGCTATTACTTATCAGGTACATTGACCGAGATTTCTTACAATTATTGTTCAATTGATTGAATTCAAAATTTGTAATTAGTTTTCCTTTATTTATTGCAAAATTGCTTTTGAAATTAGATTAAATTTGATTTTAAAAATTTCAGATCTAAATATGGTCCAATTCTCAGGCGGAATCTGCTTGCTTCATGTTTTGAAAATCTGGGTGAAGTTTAAAAATATCTTCTTCATTATATGCTTCACGAAACTTCTTGCCTGCATTTTGCTATTTTTTTTAATTTAGATAATAAGAAATTTTAAAATGGCGAAAAATAAGTAGAAAAAAAAAGAAAGACAAAGAGGAAGATAAAAAGAAACAGAAAATAAAAGAACAAACTAAGAATAGAGGAAAAAAGCGGTAAAATCAGATAGAAAAAATATTATGAAGCAAAACAATTTACTGTAAAAAAAAATGAGGAGAAAAAAGAATTAAGAGAGAGATAAAAAAATAAGAAAAACAAAAACTAAAAAACAAAAAAAGGGAAAAAACTAGCAAGAGCAATTACTAATTATCAGAGAAATACAATGAACTTATTATCCAAAAATAGTCGAAGCATGTTAGAAGAGAAAATGAAAGTAAGAAAGAAAGATGATTGCAACATTCAGATTTGGAACAACAATGAAACGTTACAACAATTAATTTTATGGTTTTCTAGTTTAACTAAATAGACGAATTTTTTTAGCAAAAAACTTATTGTTTATGGCTATTTGTCTTTATTTAGAAACAAAAGCTATATTTTTTGTTGTTAAAATGTGCGCTATTCTGCTCCGTTGCATGTTTTTCTAATCGTAGATGGCTTTTTCTATTTTTAAACATTATTTATAATATAATAATGGTTATTGGTTCACCTACAGTGTTCAGAAACGTAATTAACTGTTAATTTGGTCGAGATTTATTCTCAAATTAATTTTTTTCTCTTTGTTGTTTACTTTTTTGTTCTTATTTTTGTTTTTTTTTCACTTATTTTACTTCATTTTCTGTTTTGTTTAATTTTCTTCTCTTTTTTATTATCATTTTTTTTCATTCTATTCCTTTTTTTTTTTTGATTATGTTTTTTTTTCTGTATCTTGCTTTCTCGTATCTCTCCGCATTTCTTTATTATGTGCTCTAATATTTTGTTTTTCTTCCACACATCTAACATTTTCTTTCATTTAAAACCAATTTTGTTTTTATTTCCAGCTATAAACTTTTTATGAATATAGAAAACTCGTTTGTGATTAGACTAGCGTAAGTTTTATTTTACTTGCTTTCATTTATTTTTCTTCTCTTTTCTTGGTTGTCTGTGTTTCTATCTCTATCCTTTATTTTGCCATGTAACCATTGTCTCTTTTTTTATTTTTTACTCAGTTTTTTCTACGCTACACCTCTTCTTTCCATAGGACTTTTTTTTATTTCATTGTTTGTTTTTCTACTCACTGCCTTCTAGCACTTTTTAAATATCTTACACTCTTCCCGTTCCTCTATTTTGTTCTCTAACTTTACTGCTCTTTTCCCTGCTTCTTTTCTTATTTTCTTCTTTTTTCGTTCGTTTCTCACTATATATCCTGCTTCCACTTATGTATCTTCTATTTTCTTAGTTGTCCTATTCTTTATTTCACCATGTACCTATTGTCTCTCTTTTCACTTTTTCTCAATCTATTTTACCTCTTCTTTTTATAAGACTTTTTGTTTAATCTCTTTATCTGTTTTTCTACTCATTGTTGTCTAACACTTTTTAAATATCTTACAATCTTCTAGCTCTTCAATTTTATTCTCTAACTTTACTGCTTTTTTTCTTGCTTCTATTCTTATTTTCTCACTTTTCTTTTCTTCTTTTATTATATATCCTGAAGTCTCTTTACTCAATCCTAACATCTGTCTCACATATTTCTCTTGCACTACTTTTATCCCTCTTCAAATTTTCTGTCTCTCATTTTTTACACTATTGGTTCTCTTTTTCCACTAGTTCTTTTACCTGCGCTTTACATTTGTTCTTTTCTTCAAACCTTCTCTATTTCTTTTTTTTTCTTATTTTTAACTTTGTATTTTTTTTTTCTTCCTTACTAAACGCTATTGTCTTTATTTTACATTTATCAACGTCAAATCACTTTTTTTCCATATACTTTTCTGCGTTTTTTATTTCTATCTTTATTCTCCTTTACTCACCTTACACTTTGTCTCGTCATATATTTCTTCAACATTCTTTACTTTTTCATTCGCTCTTTCTCTCTTTTCATGTAAGTAATTTTGGAACTTATTATTATCTACCCTGTTAAAGGCCGTTTTTAAATCCACAAACATCTCACATACTCTCTCTCTTTTTTTTTCTAATTCACTTTTTTTTTCTGCATTTAAACATACACATTGTCTATTGGCCTTTTTCCCTCTTTAAATCTCGCTTGCCAGTCTGGTAATATTCTCACTCTCTATACACCTCTTTTTAATTTTTTTTTATTCACACATACATTGTATTGAGAAGAGTTATTCGTCGGTGTTACATTTGTTATCTTTTTCTCCTTTTTTGTGGATTGGTATTACTGTTCCTTCTGTTTTTTTTTCTTCTAAAAACTCTTCTTCATTCTTTGTTTAACAGTATTCTTAATTTTTCTCACTCTTTCACTCCATACATTTAGTATTCTATTCGTTCTTGGTAATTTTCTTCCTTACAGTTCTATCAGTATTTTTTTACTTTCTCGATTTTGTTATTTTTTTTCTCTCTTTCTCTTTTTTTTTCTACATTTTTACTTAAGTGTTCTTGTTTCTTAAAATGGTTTAGCCATTTGTCTAATCTTTTTTTTTATCATTTCTTTATTTACACTTTTTGTTCATTTATAATGCTTTGGCTTCTCTTATTCTTTTTTATTCTTTTTTTTTTGTTTTGCGCATGTTTTTTTGTAGGTTTTCTGTCTGGATACATTCAAAAAAGTTTTATAGAGCGTTTTTTGACATTTACAAACATTTTATTGTTAAGACTTGCGCTGTTTGTAGAGCTTATTTGTTTTCTGTTGGCAGGTCACGTGTTCATGCGCAGAAGCTGTAATTGGTAATTCTTTGCTATTACTAACTAAACTAAAAACGTCAGCTATATCTTAATTTTTTTACTTTGCTTGCTTGCTTTAATATAAATAGAACAACCTCAATACTTACAGCATATTAGCACAGTAGTTTAATTTAGATTACATAAATTATATTAATTCAATTTTGAGCGGTTCAAAAGATGGTCGAATGTTTTCAGCGCTCACTTATTCCATCAGCTGTCAATGTTCGCGCAGATTAGTGACGTCAGAGCCGCCAAGAGAAAACAAATAAGCTCTACTTGAAACGCAGCTTTTGCTTACGCAAAGCTTTGCGGCTTTGCGTTAACTTAAAAAAAATTATAACAGAAAAATACAAAAAGGTAGAACAAATTAAAAAAAATAAACAGAAAAAAAAATGACTAGAGAAACTTTATTAGTAAAAACTGGAAACAGAAAGTATTAAAACATACGTAACTTATGTTATTATTATAAACGATTGTTTTATCCTAAGCTGATTGTTCAAGAATGAACAATAATTAATGTTTTTAACACTTTTTTGCAATGTTTAAGCTTAATTTTTTTTTCTTTATCAAGTTGCAATTGCTTCTTGCTCAGAATTTAAAGCATTTTGTCGAAAGGACTCGTTTAAACTGCCACCAATTTGCGATCTGATCCACACCGGAGCAATGCTCATAAAAAAGCACTAAAACAAACACAATTAGTAAAAAAATCTAAAACAAACAGTACTACCTGTAGACCATGGGACCAGTAGCCAGTTGTGGCATCCATTTTTCCCAAAGTATAAGCGGCATGCTTGGAATAAGTTGCCGCAGTCGGTACGAAAATGCTGGGGTTTTGCAATTTACTGGTAAAATTGTTCATTTTGGTGTTGACAAACATGGGTGCTAGGTGTTGAACGGTAATGCCGAATTGGGAATATTCGTATCGTAAAGCTGCCGTAAAACTTTTTATATAAGCCTAAAAGAAAAAAATAGGTAAAGTCATTGTAACCAAAAATTATTTTTCGAATTTAGTAAACCGATTGCATGATAATTTTGCGCAAATGCTGTTCTTGCGCACTCTGAGTTGCGCAATTGATGAGTTAACTATGCGCGGTTACCATTAAAACCAACGGTAACTGCGCATTATTAGTTGCGCAGTTGATGAGTTAACTATGCGCGATTACTATTAAAATAGAATGCCGTTCTTGCGATAACTGCGCACCAAGTTGATGAGTTAACTACGCGCGGTTACCATTAAAACAAAATGCCGTTCTTGCGGTAACTGCGTACCATTAGTTGCGCAGTTGATGAGTTAACTATGCGCGGTTACCACTAAAACGAACGGTAACTGCACATTATTAGTTGCGCAGTTGATGAGTTAACTATGCGCGGTTACCACTAAAACGAACGGTAACTGCGCATTATTAGTTGCGCAGTTGATGAGTTAACTATGCGCGGTTACTATTAAAATAGAATGCTGTTCTTGCGGTAACTGCGTACCATTAGTTGTGCTGTTGATGAGTTAACTATGCGCGGTTACCATTAAAACGGCATGGTAAGCGCATTCTTGGAATTGACACACCAGTCTCGAAATAAGAAAACTGTCTTAGTCTTGGGTTTTTATCAGAAATACCATAAAATGGTAGAGGAACGGCCCAAAGCCACGGGAGCAAGAGTAGTCGGTCCCAGAATCAACGAAAATATACCAAACGTCTTTCCAATTTAAAAAAAAAACTGTCAAAAATGAGAAATTGCAGTTTACATCTATGGTCAAGCAGCCATAAGAGCACTAACCTCCTATATCATCAGTTCCAAAATAGCATGGGAATGCCGTGACAAGTTGAACAAATTGGGCAAGAATAACAATGCTTTCCTGGATTAACTATCTGGACGCTCGGGAATAGAAGGGAACGAGAAAGCTCATAAGCTTGCAAGAGAGCGCGCATCAACTTCTTTTGTAGAGCCAAACCCATTCTGTGGTTTAGAGAAAACGTGCAAAATGAAGAAAGAAGCAGACAGATCAAACATTCTAAGAAATTTCTTAGAGATTTAAATCATGGTCTAAAGTTTACTTAAACAGCACTAAAAATAGGTTTTGATTTCTCACAGGCTTTCTTACTGGTCGTCTAGAAAAGCATCTGGTGAGACTCAGTCTAGAAGATGACAAATGCAGATTTTGCAGAGAAGAAGAGAAAACTCGGGAACACTTGGTAACAGAGACACGTAATTCTTGAAGCCTTTTCAACGGCTGGAATTTGGAGCTTTAGAGCTGGATAGAGATCTATACACAATAGACCAATGGGTTACAGTATATATGCCACCTTCTTTCTAAACTAACCTAATTTTTCAGTAGACTACTGAAGGGGTTTGAATGATTGCTCATTCGGAACCTGTGTATACATTTTAGAAACTGCTTTGCTTCAGCACCTTGCATTTTCTGCTTTCTGTTTGATATTAGTCGCTCTGCCAACAGATGACGCTACATCTTCTTTCTTACTGTAGTTGCAATACTACTGGTTTGCGCTTTTACAAGATCTTACAAAAGCCTTTGATTCTAAACTGTATCTACTCACTTTAGTAGCTGCGTATACTGCCATCAAAGGTAATGGCTGCATTTCTGAGCCAGAGGAAACATTTACAATTGCTCCTCGGCCTCTAGCTCGCATGTTTTCCACCAACAATCTACAAAGCAAAGTGACAGCACCAATATTGACATTGATAATGTCCCATATTTCTTTCTCATCTACTTGTCCAACATAGGTCAAATAAGTATATTGTTTTCCAACATTATTGACTACAAATATTATTTTTTAAAAAACAATTGTAGATCTTACCTACTCACCTAAAATTCCAACTTCTAAAGATCCAAGTTCTTTTTTGATAGTTTCTATGGCTATAGGTCCTAAAGAGAAATCTGCTGCAATTATTTTCGTTTTGACGGAATATTGAGATTCTGGAAAAATAAGTCTATGTAATTTTTTTTTATTTAATGGTGTTGATAGGTTGTATATATGACTGTAGCGATTTTTGGAAAAAAAAGCAGCTGATTCCACAAAATTTGTATTTAATTTGCGAAAGCCAAACGAAATCGCTAGGTGCTAAGCCAGGACGGTATGGTGGAGGCGCGGCAATTTTCTCATCATAAGTAGCCATTTTTAAGCAAGTTTGCTGTACCAATAATCATAAATTGCTGCTTTAGATGGGTCTTTTTCTTCTAAGCAGATTTTCAAATGGTATAAGCGTTAATGACTTAAAATTGCACAAAACATCTTTTTTGGCAGACTCAGTTTTGAGTGCGCATAAAGTTTTAGATATTTTCTTATTGGCTTACCAAGCTCTTGAGCAGTAGTTTTAAGTTTTTCTTGACTTCGGCTGACTAGAATAATGTTTAGACCTTTTTTGGCAAGTTCATTGGCATAAGCACGTCCAATACCATCAGTGCAGCCAGTTATCACTAGAACAAAAACATTATAAATTTTTCTAAAAAAGCGTTACAATAATAACAATAATAAAGATAGCATTTAACAAAAAAACAATCTTAAATTAGCGATTCTACAGAGTCGATGACATTGACAACTTTGTCTGTTTGGAAGCAAAACAAGAAGAGGAAGAAAAAGACGTTGGAACAGAAGACATGTGAAAAGTGAACAAATGAACGTAGATATTCTAAAGCATGAAAGGTTATATCACTTAGCATTTCGTGAAAGTGTAATGCTTTATGCAAACCTGACTACAGCGCTGTTTCGTTCTTATTGAAACTCATCAGGCCAGGGCATTGCAGAAACCAGTACACTTCCACAAGCTCGAATTGCATAAAGCATTACACTTTCACGAAATGCTAAGTGATATAACCTTTCATGCTTTAGAATATTTCAAGTTATTCCATGAAGATTGGAAGTTACACTGATCACATTGATCATTGATATGTTTACTGAAATGAACGTAGAGCTCAACAAAACAGAAAGAGACAGACTGGCAAGTTGTACTAATTTTCATCCCTCATCTACCGATGCTTTTAAAACTACAATTGGCATTTTATTGATCAACATTTAGAAGAAAGAACAAAAAGAAGAAGAATAATGTTAAAAAAAAAAGAAAAGTACTAGGCTGGCAAGCTGCACTGATATTTATCTCTTGCCTACAGAAGCTTCCCAAGCCCACAATTGTCATTTTGATCACCAAGAACTAGAAAAAAAAACTAAAAAGAAACATAAAAAAAAGAACTGATTACAGTGCTCAAAAGAGTTAGACTGAGCAGCTGTACTGATTTTATGATTTTATTTCTCATCTACAAAATCTTCCAAAACCATTATTGCTATTTAATGTTGCGATTTAAGAGAAAAAACAAGAAGAGGATGAAAAAAAAAACATGTGAAAAGTAAACAAATAAACATAGAGTCAACAAAACAGAAAGAGCCAGACTAGCAATCTGTACTGATCGTCATCTCTTGTCTGCAGCCAAAACCACAACTGCTGTTTTTATGCTAAAGATTTAGAAGAAAAAGTGAGCAATTGAAAAAGAAACGTAGAAAAAAAAACACGTAAAATGTGAACAGATGAAACATAAAGATCTAGACTGGCAAATCTGACTGTATTGATCTTTACAAAAGCTTTCTAAACCACAGTTATTGCCAAGATTTAGAAATAAAACAGCAAAAGGAAAACAAGATGTGGAAAAACAGAAAAGGGAAAGAGTTGAGCAGATGTTGAGCACAGTGTTCAAGAGAGCCTGACTGACCAGCTGTAATCTACAGACTCTTCCAAAACCATTATTGCTATTTTGATGTTTAAGGTTTCGAATAAAATACAAGAAAAAAAAGACAAGAAAAGGAAGAAAGAATCGTAGAAAAAGAAAACATGTGAAAAATTAACAAATGAACATAGAGTTTAAGAAAACATCATTTTGACAGCCAAGACTTTGAAAGAAAAGCAAAAATAGAAAGAAGCAGACGTGGGAAAAAAAGGCAAATGAAAGATGAATACATAAAACGTAACCAGCTAGACTGACAAGCTGTATTATATTCATCTCTCATCTATAGAAGCTTTCAAAACCACAATTGGCACTTTTATGAACAACATTTAGAAGAAAGAACAAGAAGAAGAATAGAAAAAACGTTAACAAAAGAAAAGAACCAGGCTGGCAAGCTGCACCGATGTTTATCTCTTGTCTACAGAAGCTTTCTAAACTACAATTGTCATTTTGATGAATAAAAACAAGAAAACAACATTTAGAATAAAAGCAAGAAAGAAAAGACATAGAAATAAAGAAAAATAAAATTGACCGGCTGTACTGATTTTCATTTCTCATCTACAAAATTTTCCATAACCATTATTGTTATTTTAATGTTCAAGATTTAGAAAAAAAGACAAGAAAAAGAAGAAAAAGACGTAAAAAAAACATGTGAAAGGTAAACAAATGAACATAGAGTTCAACAAAACAGAAAAAGCAAGACTGGTAAGCTGTATTGATCTTTAGTAGTATTTAAATGTTACTTCTGAGCCAGGACATTTGGCGTCTTGAAAAACAAGGCAAAATCTTACAAATTTAGGTGTTTGCCCAAAAGCAAACAACCGAATAAGGCCCAAAACCTCTCAAAAATCATCAATTCTTATCCATCCCAAAAGTTCCTAAATATGTGTACGCCACCAAAAATTAAGCACACGAAAAACAGAGTAAAATTCTACAAATTTAGTGTTTTCCCAAAAGTAACCATTCGAAAAAGATGGAAAAATCTTACAAACTGCCCTGATTTTAGACACCCCAAAAATAGCTTTTTCTTTCTGGACCAGGACATTTGGCGTCTTCAAAAAACAAGGCAAAATCTTACAAACTCAGCTGATGTTCTTCCGGTAAACATCCGAAAAAGACCTAAAACCCTTCGGAATGCATTAATTTTTATGCCCCTCAAAGGTACCCAATATCTGTTGACCACCAAAAATTGGGCACACGAAAAACAAACTATTTTTGGGGTGTCTAAAATCAAGGCATTTTGTAAAATTTTTAGATCTTTTCGGATGGTTATTTTTGGGAAAACACTAAATTTGTAGGATTTTACCCTGTTTTTTGTGTGCCCAATTTTTGGTGCCCAATCCAAAATTACAATTTTCATTTAAATGACCAAGAATTAGAAGAAAAAGCATAAAAGAAATAGAAGACGAGTAAAAAGCAAACAGATGTTTAAGAAAACATAAAGAACCAGGTTGACAACCTGTACTGATCTTTATCTCTCATCTACAGAATCATCTACAGCTTTCAACCTCGCAATTGCCATTTTATCGACTAAAATTTGGAAGAAAAGTCAAAAAGAAAAACAAAAATTCGTAAAAGAAGCGCAAATTAAAGCAACTGAACAAAGAAAATCAAATAAAAGAAAGTAAACAAGTCGAGGAAAAAAAAGACAAAGCAAGTAGAAGAATTTGTGTCAAAAACAGCTGGTATCAACTGGCACAGCGTAAACTGTAGAAGCAAATAGAGGAAACAAAACAAATAAAAATGGTCTATATCTAAAGATAGACAAGAGAAAAAAAGGAAAAAGACGTAAAAAAAGCGCAAAATAAAGCAACTGAACAAAGCAAATCAAATAAAAGAAAGCAAACAAGTAGAGAAAAGAAGAGAAAAAGCAAGTAGAAGAATTTGTGTCAAAAACAGCCGGTATCAACTGGCACAGCGTAAACTGTAGAAGCAAATAGAAGAAACAACACAAATAAAGGTTGCTTATATCTGAAAATAGACAAGAAAAGAAAAACAAAAAGACGTAAAAGAAGCGCGAAATAAAGCAACTGAACAAAGCAAATTAAGTAAAAAAAAGGAAACAAGTAGAGGAAAGAAAAGACAAAGCAAGTAGAAGAATTTGTGTCAAAAACAGCTGGTATCAACTGGCACAGCGTAAACTATAGAAGCAAATAGGAGAAACAACACAAATGAAGATTGCCTATATCTGAAAATAAACAAGAGAAGAAAAACAAAAAAGCGTAAAAGAAGCGCGAAATGAAGCAACTGAGCACAGCAAATCAATCAAATAAAAGAAAGCAAACAAGTAGAGAAAAGAAGAGAAAAAGCAAGTAGAAGAATTTGTATCAAAAACAGCCGGTATCAACTGGCACAGCGTAAACTGTAGAAGCAGATAGGAGAAACAAAACAAATGAAGATTGTCAATATCTAAAAATAAACAAGAGAAAAAAAACAAAAGACGCTTAAAAAGCGCGAAATAAAGCAACTGAACAAAGCAAATCAAATAAAAGAAAGCAAACAAGTAGAGGAAAGAAGAGACAAAGCAAGTAGAAGAATTTATGTTAAAAAGAGCTGGTATCAACTGGCACAGAGTAAACTGTAGAAGCAAATAGGAGAAACAAAACAAATAGAGGTTGTCTATATCTGAAAATAGACAAACGAAGAAAAACAAAAAAGCGTAAAAGAAGCGCGAAATAAAGCAACTGAACAAAGCAAATCAAATAAAAGAAAGCAAACAAGTAGAGGAAAGAAGAGACAAAGCAAGTAGAAGAATTTGTGTCAAAAACAGCTGGTATCAACACTGTCACAGCTTAAACTGTAGAAGCAAATAGAAGAAACAACACAAATAAAGGTTGCCTATATCTGAAAATAGACAAGAAAAGAAAAACAAAAAGACGTAAAAGAAGCGCGAAATAAAGCAACTGAACAAAGCAAATCAAGTAAAAGAAAGGAAACAAGTAGAGGAAAGAAAAGACAAAGCAAGTAGAAGAATTTGTGTCAAAAATAGCTGGTATCAACACTGTCACAGCGTAAACTGTAGAAGCAAATAGAAGAAACAACACAAATAAAGGTTGCCTATATCTGAAAATAGACAAGAAAAGAAAAACAAAAAGACGTAAAAGAAGCGCGAAATAAAGCAACTGAACAAAGCAAATCAAGTAAAAGAAAGGAAACAAGTAGAGGAAAGAAAAGACAAAGCAAGTAGAAGAATTTGTGTCAAAAATAGCTGGTATCAACACTGTCACAGCGTAAACTGTAGAAGCAAATAGAAGAAACAACTCAAATAAAGGTTGCCTATATCTGAAAATAGACAAGAAAAGAAAAACAAAAAGACGTAAAAGAAGCGCGAAATAAAGCAACTGAACAAAGCAAATCAAGTAAAAGAAAGGAAACAAGTAGAGGAAAGAAAAGACAAAGCAAGTAGAAGAATTTGTGTCAAAAATAGCTGGTATCAACTGGCACAGAGTAAACTGTAGAAGCAAATAGGAGAAACAAAACAAATAAAGATTGTCAATATCTAAAAATAAACAAGAGAAAAAAAACCAAAAGAGAAGCGCGAGATAAAGAAACTGAACAAAGCAAATCAAATAAAAGAAAGCAAACAAGTAGAGGAAAAAAGAGACAAAGCAAGTAGAAGAATTTGTGTCAAAAACAGCTGGTATCAACTGGCACAGCGTAAACTATAGAAGCAAATAGGAGAAACAACACAAATAAAGATTGTCAATATCTAAAAATAAACAAGAGAAAAAAAACAAAAGACGTAAAAGAAGCGCGAAATAAAGCAACTGAACAAAGCAAATCAAATAAAAGAAAGCACACAAGTAGAGGAATGAAGAGGCAAAGCAAGTAGAAGAATTTGTGTCAAAAGTAGCTGGTATCAACTGGCACAGCGTAAACTGTAGAAGCAAATAGAGGAAACAAAACAAATAAAAATGGTCTATATCTAAAAATAGACAAGAGAAAACAAGCAAAAAGACGTAAAAAAAGCGCAAAACAAAGCAACTGAACAAAGCAAATCAAATAAAAGAGAGCAAACAAGTAGAGGAAAAAAGAGACATAGCAAGTAGAAGACTTTATGTTAAAAACAGCGAGTATTAACTGGCACAGAGTAAACCGTAGAAGCAAATAGGAGAAACAAAACAAACAAAGATTGTCTATATCTAAAAATAAACAAGAGAAAAAAACAAAAGACGTTTAAAAAGCGCGAAATAAAGCAACTGAACAATGCAAATCAAATAAAAGAAAGTAAACAAGTAGAGGAAAGAAGAGACAAAGCAAGTAGAATAATGTGTGTTAAAAACAGCTGGTATCAACTGGCACAGAGTAAACTGTAGAAGCAAATAAGAAAAATAAAACAAATGAAGATTGCCTATATCTGAAACTAGGCAATGTCTTGACAAAAAAGGGTAGTTTTAGTTGACACAGAATAGACTATAAAAGGCAAAATAAGGTAAAAAACAAAAAACTGGCTAAAAAAACTTTTATAACTAGGAATAGACAAGAAAAACGGTATTTAGACAAAAAAAATAGTAAAGGGAAAAAGACAAAATAAAAGAAGGAATCAAAGATAGTAAAAAACAAAGCAAATAGAAGAAGAAAAGTAAGAAACCAGTGGAAAAAGTCTATATAGCAAAAAACTAGAGAAAAAGACTTTTATAACTAACAATAGACAAGAAATACGGTATTTAGACAAAAAAAAATAGTAAAGTGAAAGAGACAAAATAAGAGAAGGAATCAAAGAAAGTAAAAAGCAAAGCAAGTAGAAGAAGAAAAGTAAGAAACAAGTGGAAAAAGTCTATATAACAAAAAACTGGAGAAAAAGACTTTTATAACTAGGAATAGACAAGAAATGCGGTATTTAGACAAAAAAAAATAGTAAAGTGGAAGAGAAAATAAGAAAAGCAATCAAAGAAAGTAAAAAGCAAAGCAAATAGAAGAAGAAAAGTAAGAAACAAGTGGAAAAAGTCTAAATAACAAAAAACTAGAGAAAAAGACTTTTATAACTAGGAATAGACAAGAAATGCGGTATTAAGACAAAAAAAATAGTAAAGGGAAAGAGACAAAATAATAGAAGAAATCAAAGAAAGTAAAAAAACAAAGCAAATAAGAGAAGAAAAGTAAGAAATAAGTGGAAAAAGTCTAAATAACAAAAAACTAGAGAAAAAGACTTTTATAACTAGAAATAGACAAGAAATACGGTATTTAGACAAAAAAAATAGTAAAGTAAAAGAGAAAATAAGTGAAGGAATCAAAGAAAGTAAAAAAACAAAAGCAAATAGGAGAAGAAAAGTAGGAAACAAGTGGAAAAAGTCTATATTGGCTGATTTTTTGTTGTCGCTGTCTATTGATTGTTATTTTGCTTTTGAACCAACGTAGCCTTTCTTCCTCTCTTCCTCTTATCTCTTTTGTCATCTTTCGACTCTTTTTTGACAATTTTGTTTTTAACAAAGTAACAAATTTTGCTCTTTCGTCCAGTAGCTGAGGAAGGAGTTTTTTTTTCTCCAAGTTTTTTTTGCTGAGATAGGTATTTTTTTATGTAGATTTCTTGGAGCAGTTTCTTTTTTTGTTTGAAAATTTTTTTTTTTAGTTTGTGTGTTGTGTTTTTTTTTTTTTTTGCTCTTAGTATATCATTTGCTAAATGATCTTGATTAGAATCACTAAGATCATTTGCGAAATGATCTTGGGTTGAGTACTCTGCAGTATATTTAGCTGATGAGCTTCAAATAAAACGAAACAACGCTGTACTAGATTCTAATAAAAGAATTAGATTGCCAATAATAGAATTAGTGATTTAACATCTCATGTAATATTCTTTTTATGTTAATTATTTTTGCAATTGCTACTTTCAGTTATTAGCTAACCGAGTCGCGTGAAGCATCTTCAACTTAATGGCCTACTTTTCAAATTGGCTAAAGCTGTTGTAGGTAGAAAGAGACATTACCACATGTTTATGTTTATTAAGTGGATATTTACGCTAAAAAGAATTGGAAAATGTCCAAATCTCTACAATGTGTGATGGACTCATTACATTTTAGAGAAAAAGTGGTCGGTGTGGAATGTGTGATAAATAGCCTTTTTTAGTTCAAGACCATTGAGGCAAATTATAGATGTCGATGATTGGCTCATTGCGTTAATGAACTGGATATTGTTTCATCATAGCCATAGGTCAAATGTGAACAGTCGGTCATTATAAATATTGTTTTATACAAAAAACATTTTTTTTAATAAAATAAACATTTTTTTTGTCATGTTGCTCATTTAGACAAAAAAAAAATAGAAATTTATCTTAGAAAATGGTAAAAAATAAAAAGAAATATGTAATAGTAGAATGAAACTCATTGGAAAAGAAAAGAAACATAGCAA
Organism: Lagria hirta; assembly: GCA_947359425.1. Taxonomy (NCBI): domain Eukaryota; kingdom Metazoa; phylum Arthropoda; class Insecta; order Coleoptera; family Tenebrionidae; genus Lagria; species Lagria hirta. The sequence continues at coordinate 50,778,957 of OX375794.1, forward strand.
AAATTCCAAAAAAAAAAAAAATTTTACGGGCGATTTGAGATCGGGAAGTGGAACAGGGTTGACTTTTAAGGGTAAAAAACGGTTTACTTTATCTTCCGGCAAGGTTGTAGGTAATAAAATAATCTACAATTTTTGTTTCTACACTTTTTTTGCATAACTTAAATTTATGTGAAAAATCTAAATAATCATTTTAGTAATTTTTTATTTTTATCTTTGACAATAAAATTTTTAATTTTACGAAAATTGATGAAAACTTACTTTTTCATGTTTCAAGCATTTTTGGAACTTTTTTAATTTAAAATATTTTCTTTTTTATTTTATTTTGACATAATTTCTAGAACTGTTAATCGAAAATTCTTGCGTCAAAATACTCGCTTTTTAAAAAAGTTGGTAAGCTTTTTGTTTGTTGAAATTTCGATTATCTAATAATGAAAAAAAATATATAGTAAATTTTCTCAAAAAATGCAAAAGAGTCGGAAAGTAGAATACTCAACAAACAAAAAATCCAAAAACTTTTTTCAAAAAACAGATATTTTGATGCGAGAATTTTTGATTGAAAATAACAGTTTGGATGTATTTGGGACAAAATAAGATCACTTTTTACCAAATTTTGTAACAAGTATTTTCTAATTTTATTTTGAGTAGTTTTTGTTTTTATTGTTTTATATTAATCTTTTTTTTAACAGGTTTTTTTGTTTCTTTTTTTTTAGAATTTTTAATTGAAAATGAGAGTGTTTTGATGTATTTGGAACAAAATAAGACCACTTTTCACTAAATTTTGTAGCAAGTATTTCCTATTTTTATTTTGAGCTGTTTTTGTTTTTATTGTTTTATATTCACCTTTTTTTAGCATGTTTTTTTGTTTCTTCTTTTTTTTCTTCATTTTTTCAATTTATCTTCAACTTTTCTTTTTGTTCTTTGCATTGGCAAAAAACGGTTTACTTTAATTTCCAGCAAGGTTGTAGGTAATAAAGAGATCTACAATTTTTGTTTCTACACTTTTTTTGCATAACGTTCAAATTTATGTGAAAAATCTAAATAACCATTTTAGTGATTTTTTATTTTTATCTTTGACAATAAATTTTTTTATTTTACGAAATTTGACAAAAACTTACTTTTTCAGGTTTTTATGTAATTTTTTTAATTTAAAATATTTTTTTCTTACTGTATTTTGACATAAGTTCTAGAATTGAAAATCAAAAATTCTCGCGTCAAAATACTCGCATTTAAAAAAGTTAAGGTAAGCTTTTTGTTTAAAAACGGAAAAAAATATATAGTAAATTTTTTCAGAAAATGCAAAAAATGCCGGAAAGTAGAATACTCAACAAACAAAAAATCCAAAAACTTTTTTTAAAAAACAGATATTTTGATGCGAAAATTTTTGATTGAAAATGAGAGTGTTTTGATGTATTTGGGACAAATTAAGATCACTTTTTAATAAATTTTGTAACAAGTATTTCCTAATTTTATTTTGAGTTGTTTTTGTTTTGATTGTTTTATATTTATCTTTTTTTAGCATGTTTTATTTCCTTTTTTTTTCCTTCATTTTGTCAATTCATTTTTAAATATTCTTTTTGTTCTTTGCATTATCTATCTCACCATTATTATTTCTTTTTAGCTATTCCTTTTCTCAATTTTTTACTTTGTAGCATTGCTTGCTTATCTTTTGTTTCTAAGTCTTGTATTATTTTTCATACTCCTTTTTCTTAAAATTTTGTTTTTTTCAGCTTTTTTCTTTATGTTTTTTAATTTTTTGTCCCACTTCATTATTAATGTCTCTTTTTTTTTATTTATCTTTTTTTCTTTAATTTTTTATTTGTATCTTTTAAATCTTTTCGCTTTTTCCCATGCTTCCTGGTTATAGTGAACTCGTAGTCAATTACCGATGCTGTGTGTGTTCTTCTATATGTCTACCTCTCTTTCTCATTTCTTTTTTTATTTTCGCTTAAGATCTTTCATCCATTTTCTTATACAAATTTCATTGAAATTATTCTTTTTTTGTCTTTCTTTTTACCTTGTGTTGTTCTTTCGGTTGTATCTTTTCTTTCTTTTTCTTAATTTCTATTTTTATCTTTTCTTATTCTTGCATTAAAATCACTCTCAATCAGTAAGAAATGTTTTAATAATTATAAATTTTAATAAAATACTTTTGCGTGTTGGTAAAATAAAACCTTAAATTTATGTTGTTTTTTTCCTTTTTGCTTTTTTCTTCTTCTTTTTTTTTACTCCCGTTATTATTCCTTCTTTGCTCATTTTTTTCTTGTTTTTTGTTGCATATTCATATTGTGCCCTCGAGTTCAATTTATCCGATAGTTTTCCTTCTGTCTCTTTTTAATCTTTCTCATTTATCTATGTTTTTTTTATTTCTATTATCTTAAACTGTGTTACGTATTCTCAAGATCCTCTATGTTTTTCTTTTATTCTACTGCCTTAATTCCACTCTGTTTTTTCTTTTCTTCTTTTCCTACTGTATCTTTTTCTGTTTTTGTTTTTTTTTTATTCTTAGATCTTCTATTGTACTGTTTGATTTTAGTTTTTCTGTTTTCTTTTCTATTTTTTTTCTCATCCTATTTCATCCTTTATTTTTTTTTTTAGTTTTTTAGCACTTTTTTATGGTGTTCAACGTTTTTATTTCTATTTTCAAATTTTATTCTTTTAGTGTTTGTTTTGTTCTGTTGTCTAAATTTTCTTCTGTTTGCTTCTTTTATTTTTTATATATTTTTTCCCCATTTATAATCTTTTTCTTTATGTTTTTTTTGTTTTTAATTATTTGTACTTTGTTTCTCTATTTTTTTTAAGTTTACTTGTTATTTACCGTTTGTTTATGTACTCATTTATTTGTTGATAATGTTGATTTAAAAAAAAATATGTTTAATTAATATGTATAAATTAAATAATAGTTATGTAACTAGACTATGTTGCAAAAAATGCGCTAAATCTAACCAAAATGATAATTTAGTCCACTAATTGTTTACTAGTTTGTTAAATTTAGTTGATTAATGAACAATAAAATAATCAAACATTTTTTGAAAAAAATGTAATTAACAAAAACTGCAACTTTACTAATAGCATCCTTTAATTAATGATGCAAAAATTAATCAATTCATTAAAAAATTAATTAAAAAAAAAAATTATTAAAATAATATAAGCGGAACTAAAACCTGCTAATAAATTTTGTAAAATTTCCAGGTGAATTAGCTTTGTTTATTTAAATTTTAATGTCTCAATACAAAAACCTTTAAATTATTTGGTTTAACCCTCCCTGTTCCGGAGGCACAGCAATTTTGCTGGATTGAAGAATCATTGCGGTCTTTGACAAGTAATAATAATGACAATATTATTTTTCCAATAATATAAAAATTTGATGAAAAGCAAACTTTTATTTTGCAATAATTTTAAAAACCAATTCATAAATTATTATTCAATACTATTATTATAAGGTTCTTCTAAAAATGTATGGAAAAAGCAATAAACCACTTACAGGCCCAGGATCCATACTTTTTCACCAATGAGGATTCTTCAAAAGGCAGGAAATAGGGGGCTAAAATGGCACGCAATAGCTGTAAGAGCCCCCAGACGGAGTTTAGAACGAAGAAAACGAGAACACAGCCCCCCAGTGCCGCGAGACCCCAAATTGTGTTAGTGCACTCGAGCATCTTTATCTGAAACAAAAACAAAAAAAATTAAATCTCATTCAAGAATTTTTACAATTTTTTTTATAATTTATACGAAAGATAGACAAAAAAAAATTTTAATGTGTAACAGGGAACGTAAGAAGAGATTAAAATTAAAGTCAAAGTAATCTAAGATCTTAGTGAGCGCAGCAGCTCCAAGAGATATATGATTTGTCATTTTAGACCAAAATCGGTTGCTATTAATAAAATTGCGTTCATGGCGTCTCTTTCATTATTTGCCTTACATTTTTAATAACTTTTTTTTGATCTTTTTTTAAAGAAACCATTACTTTTTTTACAATCACACAAGCCAGTCTAACAAAAGATTTGAATACAATGGGTTACACTTTACAACAAGCTGTTCAACTTGTACTAATCTTTATGAGCGTTTATTATTCCATAGATTATTGTTAGACACTAACCTCTGCAGTTAAATCTTATAAAGATTAGTGAAAGTTAAATCGCCTGTTGTAGAGTATTTAAAAATATATACTTTTATAGTATATAGTAAAGTTAAAGGCAAAGTGGATGTAAATAATGTTTCTATTGGTTGAACCATCACATGACCTAGCAGAAAGTGCGTTGATTGGCTGGCCAGATAAGCTTGAGCACGTGAAATACTATAGCTAAAAATCACTTCTTATACAAGCCGTAGGATGTATAAAAGTAGATAAGACACACGCAATGCACATTGTAGTTACTAATTAAAATTATTAAACACATCACTTAAAATACTTCCGACATGGTTGCAAATTTATACTTAAAATCATTGAAGATATGGAAAACAAACATTTGTTTTTTCATTAAAAAAGCAAAGTAAATAACAATGCTTTCTCGTAATTACTGCGTAACTGCTAATGAGTGTTTCTTGTTGATTTATTAATTTAATTGTAGAAAATAATACAAAAAACACCGAATGAGTACTTAAAACTAAAGAAAAAAAGATGTAGGGAGGAGTGGATGGATAATCTAAATAAATAAAACATGCATTGTGAAAGAAGTGTGAACCTAACAATTGGCATTGAAATTTTTCAACAAACTGTCACTAATTGACTTTTGTGGTACTTAATTGTGCCAAATTTTTGTTTGTTTGTATTCTAAATGTTTTCCTAATACAGTGAGCTCTCAAAAAGAACTGCCACCCAACTTAAAAAAATGAAAAATATTAATTTTGAAATTGATTGTACCACGGCGGTACCACACAATTGTTAGTTCCTCAAGCTATTGGTTAGTTGTTAAAGCTATTGGTCAAATAACCTAAAAGTTTAAAAAAAATGGCTGTGGGATTTAAAAAGAGTAGTGTCGAAAATGTAAGGCGAATAATGGAAGAGGCGCCGAGATGAGTTTTCAGCAAAAACAAAACAGCGCTGTCATGAGGATTAGCAGAAAACATGAAACTTTTATAACAATTTTTGAGAAAATAAATCCTTTTATGTATTATAAAGTTGAACAAAAAATATTTGTCTTAAACTTTATTTATAAGATAATTGTATCTACCCAGCCATAACATATAATAATTAGATCTAATTATTGTGAAAAAGCAAAAAAATATACAATAGATAAGAAAATGATTTGGTTGTTTATTGTGTTAACAAGGTTTCTTAATTATGTAAAAAATAGTAATAATTTATGCTTTTAATTAAACTTGTCTAGAAACACAATTGTGAGATATTTTAATATTTATTAATTGTTTTTGTTTTTTATCTTATTTTTCTGATGTTTCGCTTTTGAAAATAATTCCTAAGCGTATAATTAAGATTTTTTTTTCTATATCATTTTTTACTCATTATATTTTTCTGTGTTTTTGAGTTTCTTGTTTCTTCTTTCATTATATTTTCTCTTGTCTGTATTTTATTCTCACACAATCTGCACAATCTTTTGTCTCTCTCTTTCCAGTATTTTTTTTAGCATTTCTAAAATTTTTTTTATCTCTTTTATTGTAACTTATTTGCTGTTGTATTTTAATTTTCTTCTTATTTCTTTTACTGAGTATTCACTTATTTTGTGGTATTTCTTTTATTTTTTAGTATTTAAAATATTTTTTAATTTCCATTATTAAAATAGCGCTTTAATAAAAAAGTTTTTTAAAGATTATTTAAAGCTTGAAAACTCCCAGTTGCTTAAGAATATTACCATTCTTAATCCAAATGCTTCAACAAGTGAGCAAGCAATTGTCAGATTTGAGAAGGCGATGGAAATATTTTGCTTTAATTGAGCTATTGAAACAATCGAAATTTAAATAACGTTACAACTCGTACCGTCAAAATATAAATCTAAGATTTACATAAAAATATACAAAAATCTGCTATTTTAATTTTTGATTTGAATATTAATATTTATAAAATATTCAGCTGAGAAGCGCCAAATTCTTCCAAGCAATAACCAATAAAATAAGTCGGTTTCTTTAATTCTGACAATAATAAAAATTATTTTTTGTAAAATTTTAATAAATAATATTATAAAACGTAGAGATTTTAGACTTTAAGGAGTCATAAATAAACAGAATACATAAAAATTTTCATGAAAAAACTTAATTAATTAATTATAAATAAAATTATTGTTGGAAGAGTTGTAAATAAAGTAAAGAACAACAAATAAATCCCGGCTTCTAAACATTCCTTACTTTATAATTAAAAATAATGTAGCAATTAAACTTGTTTCAATGAAAAAGCTTTAAAAATATTTTTTTTTAAACAGTAAATTCTAAACCTGATAATATCAATATAATTACGTTTGACTTTTCCTGTCCCGGAGAAACAGCAATTTTGCTGGATTCAAAAATTATTTCGACAAGTAATGAGAATGACAATATTATTTATCAAATAATGTAAATATTGTTGAAAATCAAGTTTTTAATTTTCAATTAGTTTAAAATCTAATTCAAGAATTAAATTACAAACAAAAACAAAAAATTGTATTTTAAACTAAATACAAGCTTGTTTTTGAAAAAATCAAGCTAAATTACTATCTCCTCACGCATCTGCGATCATATTGTTTGAATTGTTAGATTTAACATTTAAAAACATTCGAACAATATGACATGAACATGATATTGCTGCTTTCTGTATTTCTTCGAAGATTTTTAAATAAAAATCTAAAGCTTTAAGATTTTTACTTAATAATTATTTGAAATAACTAAAGATACAATTTTTACCATTTTTAAATTCTAAAGATACTTAATAGCCATCCTAAGCAGCAAATATTTAGCCATTTTTGTTTTAAAGGTATTAATAATATTACAAAAAATTGGAACAGCAATGTCTATTAATATGTACTATTGTTATTTTTTGATATATTGTAACTAAAATCAAAAAAAAAAAAATATGTAAAACCTATTTACCATTCACTTTAGTTTTTATAATTATTGTACAATTATTTGATTTTTGTACGACGAAATTTAACCAATCACATAACGAATTAATTTTTAATTTTTAATAATTATTTAATTTAAGTACTACCCTAAATGATAAAAAAGCTATATAGAAAAATGCTCATATTTAAATAAATGTTCTTGTATGTGAAATTAAAGTTAAAAAGCTTATTAAAACAATTAATTGTGATCTTAATACTGTATGTTTACGTTTTATTATAAATAAAATTATTCTACATAAACAAATAGTTTAAGTTTTTGAAAAAATATGAATTTTGTACTTTGTACTGAACTATGCTCATAATTTAGTTGCTCGATGGTCAGGTGATTGAAGCTAATGCTTCCAAAGCCTGGCCGAATGTGTGACGTGGGTTTGAATCCCACTCAAGCCAGTGTCTTTTTTTAAATAGAAGATGTTTTTTGTCTGACCATGAGTGTTTGTAAATGTAGGAAACACAATAGATTAAAAAAATTGCAGTTGTTAATTCTAACCTCAACCTACGTAGAAAAAAATTTCATTTATTACCTATTCCATACCATAATCTTTTTAAACCATTTTGCACCTGCATTTTTTTATTTCTTTCTATGTTTTTCTTGTATTTACATTTTATTAATTTAAAATATATTTTTTTTAACTTATATTTCAGTTTCTTTTAATCGTTTTTATTATTTTATTATTTTCGGTTTGTTCTTGATTTTCTGCATTTTTTCAAATAATTAATTTTAGTGTTTTAATATATTTTTTTTTGTTTATTTTCAATATTTATTCTTTTAGTTTTTTTTTTAATTTTATTGATATTTTTTTTTATTTTAATATCAAATGAAAACAGTTTTTTTTCTGTGTTCACTATACTTCAAACGGTTCTAATAGGCTCTATCTTTTTTTGATTTTGTTTCTTGTTTTGTACTAAATGATAGTACTAAATACTTATTTTTTTTCTGCCTTATATCGGTCTTATAGCTGTCATTTCTTTGGTTAATTTTTTAATATATATACATCAAAATTTTTTTATAAAAAAATTTTAAAAAAGATTAAAGCGCAAAATACAGAATTTTTTTGGAAATATGTTTAATTTTGGGATCGTCTCTTGTCTTAAATTCAAAAAGTATTGAAACTGACATAAAATCAAGTAAGTAGCTCAGTAGAAAGTTAGACATTTATAATATTTTATGGTGGAGATTTCAATTATGAATTTGTGGAGATAATAGAAAGCAAGCTGGAGAAAAAAAATAACAAACAGAGAGCAAGAAGGAATAAAATGAATAAAAAAGATATTAAACGAGAAAGAAAGATTAAATAAGATAAAAGTAGAATAAGTGAAGAAAAAATGAAAATAAAAAGAAAACAAGCGAGAAGAATAAGAAACGAAACTTAATTTTAGAATGAAATTTTGAACCAAATAGCTTAATCAGTCATATTATGTTTGTAACACTGTATTGTGAAACAATAAACATTATTAATATGGTAACGATGTTGCCAACTATAGAAAACAAATATCTTATCAACGTAAAAAATAACTTTCAATCATGAAAAGTTACTCGGTATAAATTAGTTGTGACTATATTTAAATTATGCAAAAATACATTGGCAACACTGAGTTGGTTGGTACAGCAATCTGTCAGCTGTTGTCACAGCTGTCAATTGTTGTTTATTTTTTGTTATATCTCGGACAGTGACTAGTACTAGAGGCTTATTTCTTTCAATTTTTTTTTAAATCAATTTTAAATTAGACAGTAAGGTCTTTGTTAACGTCTTTGACGGTCGCGTGGTTAAAAATAGTGCTTTCAGAGCCTGCCCGAAAGAATAGCGTGGATTCGAATTCTACCCAAACAAGAATTTTTTTCTAAAAAGAAGATGACTTTTGTCTGGCCAGGTGTTTTTCAATGTAGGCAGCACAATAGATCAAAAAAGTCGCAGTGCAATATTCTTAACCTTAAAATCATTGACAGTGTTCTAAAAAAATAAATCCCTGTTTTATAACGTGTATGTATTTGTATTGCTAAAAGTTCTTAAGGTTGAGATTGCCAGGAATATTGTACTCCAAAACACCTATGGCCAGACTGAAGCCATCTTCTTTTTAGAAAAAGTTTTTCTCTTGAGTGAGATTCGAACCTATGCCACTTGTTTGACCAGGCTTTAAAAGCACTATCTTTAGCCATCTGGCCACAGCAACCCCTCTAGAAGTCCATAATAGTCCAATCAAATTGTAGACAAACCTATTTACAGATAAAAAATCAAGTTAAGTTGTAGCTTTCATTTTAATTTTACAATTGTTTACAAAATGCTTTTTGTAAATTTAATAATATTTTTACAAATAGTGGATAGGCCTGTCTAATTTTGCTTGCAAACACTGTTGGCTAACAGAGATGATTTTTAAAATATTATTGTTCTTTTTTTTGCTTTAACTTTTTATGGGAGGATACGTTGTACTAGATTGGTTAGAGTATTGTAAATCAATACTTTATTGGTTATCTCTGGTAACCAACACCTTAAAACGGATTAATAAACCAATAGAAATAGAGTATTTATGTGACTTAAGCCAATATGAATGCAAAGCTTGTTTTCTTGCATTTAATTGGCTTATTTTAATAGCCAATAGGCATGTTGGCTAACAGAGATGATATTAAAAATATTATTGTTTTTTTTTGCTCTAACTTTTTATGGGAGGATACGTTGTACTAGATTGGTCAGAGTATTGTAAATCAATACCTTATTGGTTATCTCTGGTAACCAAGACCTTAAGACGGATTAATAAAACAATAAAAATTGAGTATTTATGTGACTTAAGCCAATATGAATGCAAAGCTCGTTTTTTTGCATTTAATTGGCTTATTGGCTTATTGCATTTAATTGGCTTATTTTAACAGCCAATATGCATGTTGGCTAAAAAAATATTATTGTTTACCTATATATCATTAAACCTGAGCATAATTGTTGTTTTATTGTATTTATGATACAGCAAAAAAAAACATTTGTTTACAAATGGTGGATGCGCCAGTCTATTTCTTAACTGTGTATAAAAAAGAAAAGTGCTTGTAGTGTGCACCTGTTTGTCGCCTTGTAGCCAACAAATGACTTGACCGATTTTAATCTAGTTTTTTTTATTTGAAATCTGGGGTATTTAAGAATGTTTTTAGTAATATTTTTAAATTTTATACAAATAGTTTTTTGGCTGATAAATAAATTTAAGAATCATTCAGAGCTCCGATGCAGTCATAATTTGGTGTTTTTTTTATTTATAATATTAAAAAAGCATTCAGATTTTGAAATAATGCTAATGCATCACTGAAAATTTGAAAAAATAATCTTTTATGAATTAGCAGCAGAAGTATTTTGTAAATAGTCTCAATCGGAGTTTTATTAAATTTTAAATAAATTAAGTTTATTGAAAGAAATTAATTATGACTGATTGGAATACCGCGTGGAGACAGAGCAGCCTCTAATGGGTTAGCTTTATTTTTGTTTTTGCCCTTTTGAAATAGTCTGAAAAAGGATGAACATTATTGGATATCACTGATGAGGCAAAAGACGCTAACGTGGTAACTTGGTTGTCCAATCAGCGATGTACTTTTCATTTCATATTGTACCCATCAACACTGACATTCTATCATTTAGAGAGAAGATGTCGCTATAAGCAGACTTATAAAATTTGTAAATGCATTAAGAAACTAATTGATTGCTTGGACAATATTGCAATTGATGCAATAATTAATTGGTGGCAAAAAAATGACCCGATTGTTCAGTAAAAATCAACGCTGTTGTGCAAGCAAAATTGCTTTAAAAATTTTTGATTTATTGAAAATTATTGTTGCCTAGGACGGTCCAAAATCTCACCAAAAAATAAATCAATGAATCATTTGAAACTTTCCATTATTTCAATACTTTGCAAAACTTATGCAATTGATACCTGCAGGAGAAATCTTTGTCTGTAGTACAGAGAGACCATTTAAAGCTTGTACCATACCATGTTTCTTTGATTAACACACACATTCCGTTGTAAAAATTATTTGCTTTATGGATAAGAAACTATAGAATTATCCCAAGACATGGAATTATACATTGCCCAATCAACGCTTTAATATTTGACATTAAAAATCGCTGCAATTTTTAAGAACCAATAAAAAACTGATTGTCAATGCCATTATTCGATTTGCAATCCAATCGAATTGCAACATCGCTAATATTTTCTACTCTTTCTTTATTCTTATTATTATTATTTTATTGAAATTTTAAGTAATTACGAAGCATTAAGAAATTGCGTTTTCATTTTGCTGCAACAATGATCAAAAGAGGTAATTCCGAGACATGCAATCGGAGATATAATGCAATGCTTTTGTTTTTTTCCGAATGATCAAGAAGGTAATGAAGAAGAAAACAATTGAGAATTAATTAAAATTATCTTTATCTCTATCGCTTTATAATGAGATGGAAAAATTCTACCAACCCAACTGCTGCTAGGAAAAAAACAATACCATAAGGTAGAATTCTACCTACCCAACTGCTGCTTTAATTGGGAAAAAAACAATACCATAAGGTAATGGTAATTATTTAGACTTGTAAGATTGTCAACTTTCGCTAGTTTGTCCAGAAATGGCTTTATTTCAATTAATTGCTACAATTACAATTTTCTATTGCGAAATATATATTTTCACTTATTAATCTTGAGCAAATGACATCATATTAAAGTTAATTATTTCCACAACAAACAAACAAAAACAGCAAATAAGCAATGCTTTTTTTGAAAATTTGTATATTGCTTTAAAAAAAAAAAATCATCAAAAACTAAAAAAAAAACATTCAACAAAATTTTTAGTTTACTAAATTTTTTAATTTTGCTTTAAGCTTTTTATTGTTTTTATGACTATCGATATCTTTGTCAATTTTTCAAATTTGAGTCTTTAATAAGCTTATTAATAATGTTTTTGATTTGGAGTGTTTTGACATATATTTAGCTGTCATAAAAATAATTACGTCAAAAATATATTTTATATAATTTTTTTACTGACGGATGGTTATTGTTATTTTTGGAAGAAAATACGTATTGTTTTGAAAAGTGGTTTAGTGGTTCAAACTGGCTTTACGCAGAGTTGCAAGAATTTGTTTGCTACCTATGAATTATCAGGCAATAAATATTTAGTTGTTGTCAGGCTAGCTCTCAAATTTTGGGTAGAACACATAAATTCGGTTCTGGTAATATTAATTTTAATTAAATTTTAAACCAAATGAATTGTTGCTGTTACTAACCATTAGCAACAAAATTTTTCAAAAAATAATTTTTTTTATTTAAATTTAAAAAAAATTGTAAAAGTAGTCAAAAAACACGTTTTGTAAGGGGTATTTGAGACTTGTGTTCTAAATAAACCTTTATAAAACTAGCTCTTTAATATACTATTTCTAAATTATCCTAAAATAATATATAGAAGAAGTATATTTCCCATTACAGACTAAATAAATTGTTATTTTGTAATTTATTGGCTCTTGTTCAAAGATTAAATAACACTATTATTTATACAAAGGAAAGTATGTATTATACATTGGAAAGCAAAGTATATATTATATCGGATGTTTTTTAAAATTTGCCGTCATAGTTGGCCATGCCTCTGAGTTTCTGAACAATAATTTTTAAAACAATTGCTTCAAATGTCAAAATTCTTCAGTTTTTTTTTTTTTAATTTAAAATAGTTTTCTCACAAATACAGAAAAATCTTGTGGCGGAATTTTATTTTTGTAACGGTCATCGAGTTGATAGTGAATTGGGACATTATCTGCTGCAAGATATCGAGAAAAGATTTTCCAGCCGTTTTTTTCACAGCTTCATGACGATTAAATTGTGGACGAGTACTTCCAGCAAGACGATGCCACTCTATATACTACTTACGAGATCTTGAATTTTATGATTGTCAAGTTATCAGTCATAACTTATTTGAAGTGAAGAACTCTATTTCCCAGCAAGGCTTACATAAGTTCGATGAGTTGCGTCTGGCAATAGCTGCCAAAATTGACAAAATTAATAATAATTTTCAAATGTTGGCAAATAACTGTAACGCAATTGTTCAAAGAGTCCACAAATGCCTTGAAAGCACATAGACGACATGTGCTTTCAAGTGCATTTAATTTAATCTCATTAACGCGTTGAACTATCAATTCCTTAAATGAAAATTAAGGTTAGGTTCAGATGTCAAATTCATAACTGTCATTTCAATTTGATGGTAAAGATACGTTCACAGTTACAAGTTAAACATTCATGGCAAGTTTTGACGCTAAATTAAAACATCCGTTACAACGTAAACTACTGCCAGCATATAAATTACGTTCAATTTTAATTTTTTAGCCAATCGGCCGCTTTTTGATTTTTTTGAAAATCTATATTTTGCTTTTAATTATTACATATTTTTTTAATTTATCAAGAAACAAAAAAAAAATCAATTAGGAAAGATTGTGTTTCGATAATCCTAATGTCTAAAGAAGACAGCTAGAAGAAGTAAAGATATGATTGAAAAAAAAAAAAAAAGAAGTAAAAAAAAATGGGAGTCGTCACGGGACGCCTGCCAGATGTGAAACATCAAAGAGTTATTTTGTATGCGTAATGCGCATAATAGCAGAGATTACGACATAAAATAAATTTGGCTTAATGAATCAAAACTAAAATATTAATAATTTTTTCCTGAAAATAAAGACTATTCAATAATCATTTATTCTTGATAAATACAGAAATTTAAAAATTAAATTTTGACAATTCAATTATTTTAATCAGTGACTTAGTAAAAGTTATATTTAATTATGCTTCTGACGATATTACTGTGACAATTGGTCGATGATAACTGAGTGACTTAAGTATCCAAAGCAATTTTCAAGCTTGGCGTCGCGAGCGAGACGACGCAAAGCCGGACCCAGTAACCTAAATGCGAGCGGCTATAGATGTTTTACATCCAAAAAGAAACGAACAGGTGAAGAAAATAGAAAGTGAAAAGAACTATAAACGCTCAAAATAAAAAGTGTGAGGCAATTGCGGATAACTAATAATAGGTACCTTAGACTAGGATTCAGTTTAAAGTTAATTAATCTATTTTTTAACATAAAATAAAAGAATCACATCAAAAAGAAAAAAAACAATGACAAAAAAAAATTTAAAGAAAGAAAATTAAAAAAAACGAATTAAATAAAAGTATTGTTTTAAAACGTAGCTTAAATAAAAACAAAAAATACAAAAATTTGAGAATATCTGAAAAAATTTGACGTATTAGAAATGATGAAAATTTAGGTATAGGAGAGAAAATTTATTGAATAAGAAATTTAAATAAGCCATTAATAGAAGTAATAGATATAATACCGCAAAAAAAAACAAAAAAAAAATTTTTAAAAAATAATAATAACGGTATGAAAAAAATAATAAGCCGAACAGAAAACAAAAAAAAGAGTAAAATTAAAAAAACAAGAATTCAATGCAAAAGTGATAGAAAATGAAATATTTATGAACAGAGACAAATACAGAATGAAGACAATTGAGGGAACAAAGACAAAAACATAGAGAGACAATAGAAGAGAAGGTAGATGGAAAAAAACAGAGAACTAATATAAGACGTGTTTTTGATACAAAACATACAGCTACGGACAAGAAAAAAGAAAACTATCAAAAGACGATTAACAAGAGAGATGAAAAATAATAGGCAAGAAAAAAGATTGAGCTGTAGAATAGATGAAAACGGATAAAGAGTAGTAAATCAAAATATTAATAGAGATGAAAATGAAGAAAATATATATATACATATGGTAAAACGAGCGACATCTAGTAGAAACTACCTTACACCAAAAAATTGAAAAACAAGGTTCCAACAGATGTAAATTTTGGTAGATACAATATTTTATTATATTACGGAACTAATAGGCACTTGGGTTAATATAAGCCCAAATTTGTCACTCAAATCTGAATCTGTTGCGACTTGCTGACGAGTTTCAATAAGAACGAAACATGTTTAAGTTTATAAATCTAATTTGAATAAATTTGCATTAATCTTAGTAATCTACTAAATTTGTAATAATATTGGAAATATACCACAAAGTACATAACATTATACAAAAGAAAGTAAATATTATAGAAAAAAAAAGTATATATTAGACAAAGTGAGGTAATTTTTGATTTACTTGATAAAAAGTATTTTATCGCCATTTTAAATATTGACAATTTTCCAATATTTTAACAAATCGTATTCTTTTTGATTTTTTTGGAAATCTATACTTTAGTAATTAGTTATTCTACATTATACTTCTTTTAAAATTTTATAAAAAAAACTAAATAATAGACGAAAGAATTATCAAAAATTACCCATTAATATTTCTAATTTGTGTTAAGAAAAAAAAAACAAAAGAAAGTAAAGATATGAAAAGAAAAAGTGAAAAAATATAATAAACAATAACTGAAAAGAAATAAAAAATAAATAAGAAAGAAGCAAATTAAATAATAATGGTGTTTTAGTAACGTGGCTGGAATAAAAAGCAAAAATAAGGTAGTTGTAGAATATCAGGAGAAATTGAAATCCGGACGAGCACAAAATATGAATAAAGATGTAGTAACACATTAAAATAAAAACAAACAAAAAATTTAAGAATAATAATCACAACAGAAAAAAAATACTAAACAAATAAAAAAAAGAGAAAAATAGAAGGACGTGAAAGAGTGATAAAAAACAAAATAATTTTGGTAAGAGAAATACACAAAATGACAGCGAGACAAAGAGTGAGAGTTAGGTTGTCACTATAGACATATAACAGCAAAGAAAAAACTATAAAAAACAAACAGAAATTAAGAATCTTAAATGTTTATTAAACTACAAACTAAAATCGAATATAACAGTAAAGACATTTTAAAAAAAATATATTTAACTTGCCTCAAATTATGTTATTTTTTTACACGATTCTACTTACGGCTCGTGGTTTATTTATTATTCATCCTCGTGAGTAATAATCACAAAAAAAATCTAAATACTTACCGGTATTGTAGCTAAATGTAGAGTCTAGATGACTTTTCAAAAGCTCTAGCCTCGTTTACTCAATGACACTTCGTGTCGTGTTTAAAAGACACTTGAATAAAAATGCGTGCGGCAAGTAATTAAAACACTGATAATAGCATGTTATAAAATTAGTTTATAATTATTCATAGCATGAGTGAACGGTGAGTACATGAGCAAGGTTAATGCGTTAATTTTATGAATGCCATAATCTAGAGCTATAAATATAAGAAATTCCAGATACCAGCTATAAATTTCTAATAAATGATAATTCAAAATCAATAAAAAACTGACAAGTGGTAGTCTGAGCTGGCATAGTTCTTCTGATTAATGAGGATTAAGCTGAAGCTTATGGCAATACCCATGGCAAGACGAAAGCCATCTTTTTTTAGAAAAAGTTTTTTTTTTGAGCGCGATTTGAAGCCACGCCACTCATTCGGCCAGGCTCTGAGCGCACTATCGTCAGCCACCGAGCGACCCGGGAAGCCGGATAAGAAAATTTGGTATTGGAAGAACTACAAAAACTAGTTCTTTTTAACAATAACCACAATTAATTTTCTAATCCGTTTAGTATTGGTAGCACTGGGTTTAGTTTTCCTACAATAATTACCACACTACTCGTAAAGACAAAGTTGGTAAGACTATTAAAAAAAGAAAACAAATTGATTTGTATTCAGGGTCTTTACTCAATATTATCATAATTTTTTAACCATCATTGTTCTAAACAAAGGTCGAATATTTTTAATATTCTACAAAATTTATATTCTAGTCAGTAATTATAAAATATCTTGAATATCTTATTCCTACAATAAGTTTATAAAAATCTCAAAAGCCATTTTTATTTATTGTTATTTACTACATTTAAGCTGTTTATTAAGATAAAACAAGCTAAAAATCGAAATTAAAACAAATGTTTGTGCTTTTTGTTTGGTCTCATAAAATTTGGTCTAGTTTTGACAATAACACCCAAAAAAAAGATAATTAAAAAAAAGAGAAACATTAAACAAGATAGCAAATAAAGTACAATTAATAAACAAAAAACAAAAAAAACGAGCAAGAATAAAAAGAAATGAAATACAATTTTAGAAACAAATATTGCTCAAATAACTTAAACAATAATTATTAACAATAGATGTTTGTTAAGACTGTATGTGAAACAGTAAACATTATTATTATTGTTATTATTATTATTAATAAACCAATAAACTAAAACTAAATAGAAACAACAAAATATAGGTAACTGCTTATTATTGGCAAAAAATTATGCTAATCTTTTTTTTCAATGTTTTATGGTTTTTTTTACTAACATCCTTTCTGCTTTCGTCTTCTATTTCTGCTTTTTTTTCTGCCGTCTTCCCTCTTGTAGCTTGTCGTTTTTTTTATAAATTGATTAAAAATCTAATTACATTTTTATTTCTTTTGTATCCTTCTTCACTTATCAGCTCAAATTTATAGTTTTCTATCTATTTTTCTTATTCTTCAATTTCTTTACTTTATCATCTTTTGATTTTTTATTAAAACTTTTCCTGGTTTCTTCTAATTTTTGATTTTGTCTAGTATTTTTTTTATGTTTTGTTTTGTGTCTTTGTTTTCAATTACTTTATTTATTTTTACTGTTATTTCACTGATTTTTAGTGCTTTTTTAACACTTTTCTTCATTTTCTCTAAAAAATATTTTTGTTGCATTGCTTTTTTGTTTTCAATTACTTTATTTATTTTTACTGTTCTATCTTTTACTACTTTTTTAGTGCTTTTAACATTTTTTTTTATTTTCTCTAAAAAATGTTTTGCTATATTTTTGTTGCGTTGCTTTATGCTGTTTACCGTCCAGTTATCCATTTTTTTTCTTTGTTTCTTTTTAATAAAATATTTGTTTCTTAGCACATGATCGATGTCTGTACTTGCTTTTTTTCTACGTACAAACAATTTTCGTCTTCTTTATCTCTTTCTTTGTTTTTTATTTATGTGAAATAATAAACAAAGAGATTTGCCTATTAGAAATTTCTCTTTCAATAAATTAATTATGGTTGAAAAACAAAGTTTTCACATTTTTTATTATTCAAGCATAGTTGTCTAAGACAGTTATTCTTATCTCAGCAGGGTTTTTTATTCAGTGATAAAAATGGTAACCCTGTTTCAATAAGTTTTCTATCAGATTGATAAACCAATTTAGTGTAATAATCTTTTGGTGTTTTATTATACACCGTGTTTCACCAAAGAGAACGAGCCTGACAAAATCTGAGAAAAAAGCTTTGTTAAAATATACTTGACAATGCCTTTTTGCTATAATAAAATTTTCCATTGAAGTTTAAAACATCTCTAAATCTAAAAGAAAAATTGTTTATTAAAATTAAGCTGAAGTCTTAATTTGACGTTGCAGCGATTTTATTTGTGTTTTCAGAGCAGTTTTACTACAGAATTTATAAAATTTGTAATTGATTGTATTGAATTTTAAAAATGAGCTAGATTTTAAACAGTATTTTGACATTTGTCATCTGTTTAGGTTAGATATGAGGTACACAAGTCATAATTTATAGGTTATAAAATCTAAAATGCCATGAAAGCGTATGTAAAAGATAAATGAACACTCTGTAAATTTAAAAAGTTTCAAAAAGTTTTATATAAAACCGTGGGCGGTTAGATAAATGAACACTCTGTATATCTAAAAAATTCTAAAAAGTTTCATATAAAACCGTGGGCGGTGAGTCCCAACCTAGCCTATTTAAGAAATTTGATTAAAAGTATGTCAATGACAAACTTGTTTTATTTATTTTATAGATTTCAAAACATTTTGAGTAAATTGTAACAAGTACCGTTAGTAGCAGTCAGTTGCATAATACAGGTCAGAATTGCAAAATTGACATTGTCTGTCAAAAATATAAATTGTTTTTTCTTATGTAAAAAATTAGAATCCAAATACGTTGAAAACATCTGTTTTCAAAAATTTCATAAACATAAATAGATTCAAAACAATAAATTATCTGTTTTCCATTATTCTATAAATATAAATAGCAAATTAGGAATTCTCCCTATAAACTCCAAAAATTTTTCTAAAATCTAAAAAACATTTTTATATTTATTTTTAAATTATTATTGACGTTTTTGAAAAAATATTAGCATTTTACAATTTTTTTCCTTGCAATCAATCTTGCTATGTTTGTTTCCTCAATTTCAATGTAATTTGTTATTTAAACAACATTAAAAAACAATTAATTTTGGATTTGCTTTTGTTTTTGTTGCAAAATAAAGCAATGAACTTGGTCGCTTGAATTTCCTTTCAACGGCGAAGCAATTATAATAAAGGTCGGCCTATTTATCAACGGATATCTATATATCATTCGTTTTTTATAACAATTATTTAAATACTAATTGTTTATTTATTGCAATTTGTAAAGCAATATACAGAGTGATCAAAAAAGAAAATAAATCAAGAGTGCGAGCTTATCTTTTGTTTTATAGAAAAGATTGTCTTTGTTTGAGTCATATTATTATCGTGATTGTCTGAGATTTGGCTATTTATCATCGAATATCTGTATTATTGATATTTTATTTTTTATAACAATTATTTAAGTACTAATTGTTTTTTTATATATATTTTTTTGCAATTTGATAAGCAAACAAAAAAGTAAACAAATCAAGAGTGCGACTTTATCTTTTGTTTTATAGAAAAGTTTGTCTTAGTTTGAGTCATATTATTTATTATCTTGATTGTCTAAAATTAAGCTATTTATCAACAGATATCTGCATGTTGTAGTATAGATATTTTATTTTTATAACAATTATTTAAGTACTAATTGCTTTTTTATATATTTTTTTGGCACTTTGTTAAGCAATATACAGAGGGATCAAAAAAGAAAACAAATCAAGAGTGCGACTTAATCTTTTGTTTTATAGACAAGTTTGTCTTAGTTTAGATCATATTATTATCTTGATTCTCTAAAATTAGGCTATTTATCAACGGATATCTGCATGCTGCACTATTGGTATTTTATTTTTTATAACAATTATTTAAGTACTAATGGTTTTTTTATATTTCATTTTTGGCAATTTGTTAAGCAATATACAGAGTGATTAAAAAAAAACAAATTAAGAGTGCGACTTTATCTTTTGTTTTATAGAAAAGCTTGTCTTAGTTTGAGTCATATTATTATCTTGGTTGTCTGAAATTAGGCTGTTTATCAACGGATAGCTGCATGTTGTAATATCTATGGTAATTATTTATGTACTAATGGAGTTTTTATATATTTTTTTATTGCAATTTGTTAAGCAATATACAGAGTGATAAAAAAAACAAATTAAAACTGCAACTTTATCTTTTGTTTTATAGAAAAGTTTGTCTTTGAGTCAAATTATTATCTTGATTCTCTGAAATTAGGCTATTAATCAACGGATATGTGCATGTTGTATTATTGACATTTTATTTTTTTTAAACAATTATTTAAGTACTAAAATTGTTTTTTTATATATTTTTTAATGCAATTTGTGAAGCAATATACAGAGTGGTCTAAAAAAAATGCGGTTTTCCATAAACTTAATATTTTTTAAATATTTTTTTAAGTTTATTTTTTCTATCTTTTTTCTGCATTTTATTAAGTACCCTGGTTGTACTAGCTATATTGTTAAATGCTTTATGTATTTTGATTTGCAACATTTGCTGTTATTTTTTTGTGTGTGTTTATATATGCGTTTTTTTATTTTATTTTATGTTATAATTTATGTTATACATTCTTGATGAGTTTCTTCATTTGTTTTCCACTAATACAATTTTTATAATTTTTTTTGGCTTGTTGTTGCTTCAATATTTACAATATAGGTACTACAACTATTCTCTTACCATTATGTCTTTAATTTTTTTAAATGTTTTTTATTTTACATGATTACATGTAAAGTGCACAAATGCCTGCGGCTGGCCATTGTGCACGGCACTGTGCTCTAAAATGTCAATGTCAGTTGTGAATAGACACCTGCAATACCGGCTTAGCTCACCGGCATTAAAAGTCTATTAAAATAACTAAATCAAGTCAAGTCAATTGTTTTATTTTCCAAAGCCATTCTTGATTAATGATAATATTTTACACTCTGTAGTTTTTTAGAGACCCTTTTCACCCTTTTTTGTGATTTTTTTTGTCATTTTACATTATTTCTAAAACACCTTGTACGACAAAACAACATTAAACAATTGGTATTTTTTTGCAAAAAAAGAGCTTTATTAGACGTTATATAATTCTAATAGAGAAAAACTGCATTTTCTTCGTGTGCAGCAAATGCACGATTCAAATTGAGAATAATTGCTGGAAATTAGTAACTTTCTACTTGATGCGGACGTTTTCGTGCTGATTTAAATGTTACAAGTTGCTTAGAATTAACTATTAATATTCTTTGTTTATATTTGACACCAATATCGCGTTACTAGATCTCCCATTGTTTTTTTTTTAAGTTTAGGTTAGTAAATATTACATAAATTACTTTATTTTTACTGATATTATTAACTATTACCAAAAAGGTCAGGTCAGATGATTTAAAGGTTATGTTTTTAATTCATCAACAATAATTATTAGAAAGTCAAACATCTTTGGAGTAAGATCTAAGAAATAAATATAGTAAAGAAGCCTATAAAATAAAGCTTTTTTTTTCTTAAGTTGCATCAAATTATGCAATATAACTTTACAATGTTTTTAAAAGTCTTCTTCAAACAGCAGGCCAAAAAAAAATTTTAAGAGTCACTGAATTTTTAAAAATTTTAAAAATAGATTTTTTTAGCTTGCTTTTTTCATTATTTTTTCTTTACAAAAAAAAATGAAAAAGATATAGAAAATCTCAAGACAAAATTTTGATATTTAAAGATTATTTTAGATTTTTCAAAGTTTTCAACAGAACTTTGAAAATATAATGCTTAACTTAAACATTATAGATTGAACTAAAAATAATTTGATTATATCTAATAATTGACTATTAAAATGTTATAAAAAATTATAAAAATTTTATTAAAATGTTTTAAAAAATTTTATTTTTTTGACAATTACTCAATAGAGAGTAGTGTTCAATTATTTATGCTTTTGTTGCTTTAATTGTATTTTTTAGTATCTCAAATTTAAGAAAAAAATGTCCAGTTTGGTGACATTTAAAGTAGCTCGAAAAGATATGAAGTACTTGTCTTGGAAGCTAAAAAATTTGAAGCTCAAAGTCAAATCTTTAAAAATTAAAGTTTTGACTTTTAGTATTTTTATTATTTTTCTTGTAGAAAAAAACAAAATAAAAATCATTTTTTTTTTGTAAAACAGGTTTGTGACGATTTCGGAAATTAATGTTAATTTAAAATAATGAAGTAATCTTTAAAAAAAATGGTTTAGTCTGTCGTTTGGAAGTTTTTTGAAAAATTATGTTAATTGCGTTTACATAAAAAATTTTGATATTTTTATTATTGCTTTTTTAAAATTTCACCAATCACGTATCACGTATATAAGCTAACCCTAAGAGTGACTTTATAAAAAACAAGTTACATTATTTAATTGAAATTAAATCGTTACGTGATTGGTCGAATTTGAGAGAACAAATTGATCAAAATATTAAGTTAATTAATTATTTTAATTTTGGTTTGTTTTTTTCGGTATTCACTCTTTACTCATTCATAAAGTAAGTTTTCTTCGTATAGACCCACTTTTTACCCACTCCAAGAGTAACAAATTAGAAAAAAATGCTATTTAATTAAATTAAAATTAAGAAAAATACAGATTTTAAAAATCTTGCTTAAAACCTTCAAGATTATTAAGAGACTATTTTTTTGTAAAGTAATTGTTGCATTAATTAAATACATTTTAATGTTTTTTTTTAAATTTTGTTAAAAATTACTTAAATAATTTCTTAAAAGTACTACGTAACAAATTAATTTAAATTTTAATTAAATTCTTAAATTTAAAAAAATCAAGCTACAGATTTTAAAAATCTTGCTTAAAACTTTTAAGATTATTAAGAGATTTTTCTTTGGTAAAGTAATTGTTGCAATAATTAATTAAATACATTTTTAAGTTTATTTTTAAATTTGGTTAAACATTACTTGAATAATTTCTTAAAAGTACTACGTATTCAATTAATTTTAATTTTTATTGAGTTACTTTTATACTTACCTTACTTTAATTTAAGTAATCTGTTTTATATTATTAATTATTAACGTAAATTAATAGACGTAAGGTGGCTTTGGTTGAAGTAACTGAATTAAATATTTAATTAAAATTCAAATTAATTCGTCACGTGATTGGTTAAATTTGCCTAGTCATTCAACTTTTTTTTTCTGTAAACCCACCCTGAAAGTGATTTGCCGACTGTTAATTAATCCAAAATTAAGCTAATTAATTCAGATTTTTAATTGGTTGCTTTTTTCAAATTCCACCAATCACGTAAACAAGTTTTAAATTTGAATAAACTGTTAATGTGATAAACTTATCTTAAGACTAGGTGTATAAAAAAAATTAAATTAGAAATTAATTCGTTACGTGATTGGTTGAATTTGAGGATAGAATCGATCACAATTTTAAATTTTGTGTTGAATCACAATTATCTCAATTTTCGTTTAATTTACTTTCTATAAAGTAAAATTTAGCAAAAATTGCGATTTAATCGTAAATATAGGTTCTAATCACGTAACAAATTAATTATAATTTTAATCAAAAATTTCCTTTAAGGCTAAAAATTTTAAATATCTTGCCTAACACCTTCTAGGTGTAGACTATTTTTTTATGATAAAATTGGTAATATGGTTTTTGCAATAATTAATTATAGAGACTTTTTTGTTTTTCGGAAATCAATATTAATTTGAGGTAATCTTTAAAAAAAATTATGTTTAGTCTGTCGTTTGGAAGTTTTTTAAAAAATTATGTTAATTGCGTTTAAATCAAAAATTTAAATTTATTATTATTGCTTTTTAATAATTTTACCAATTACGTACCACGTATATAAGCTGACCCTAAGAGTGAGTTTATAAAAAACAAGTTACATTATTTAATTGAAATTAAATCGTTACGTGATTGGTCGAATTTGAGAGAACAAGTTGATCAAAATATTAAGTTAATTAATTAACTTAATTTTGGTTTGATTTTTTCTCTATTCACCCTTTACTCATCCTTGAAGTACGTTTTTTTTTTGTATAAACCCACTTTTTACCCACTCTTAAAGAAAGAAATTAGAAAAAAAATTCTATTTAATCTAAATTAAAATTAAGAAAAAATTCTGATTTAATCTAAAATACAGGTGCTTGACTGGTAGTTTTCTCAAGTTTACCCAATCACGTAACAAATTAATTTTAATTTTAATTAAATATTTAAATTTTATTAGATCAAGCTACAAGTTTTAAAAATCTTGCTTAAAACCTTCAAGATTATTAAAAGACTATTTGTTTGTAAACTAATTGCAATAATTAATTAAATACTTTTTTAAGTTATTTTATAAATTTTGTTAAAAATTACTTGAATAAAATCCTAAAAGTACTACGTATTAAATTAATTTTTAATTTTTATTGAGTTAGTAAATTAGTACACGTAAGGTGGGGCTTTGGTTGGAGTAACTAAATTAAATATTTAATTAAAATTCAAACTAATTCGTCACGTAATTGCTTAATTTTGCCTAGCCATTTAACTTTTTTTTGTAAACCCACCCTTAAAGTGGTGGGTTTAAAGCTTAATTAAATCAAAATTAAGCTAATTAATTCAGATTTTTTATTGGTTGCTTTTTTCAAATTCCACCAATCACGTAAACAAGTTTTAAATTTGAATAAACTGTTAATGTGATAAACTTATCTTAAGACTAGGTGTATAAAAAAATTAAATTAGAAATTAATTCGCTACGTGACTGGTTGAATTTGAGGATTGAATTGATCACAATTTTAAATTTTGTGTTTAATTACAATTATCTCAATTTTCGTTTAATTTACTTTCTATAAAGTAGAAAATTTAGCAAAAATTGCGATTTAATCGTAAATATAGGTATTAATCACGTAACAAATTAATGATAATTTTAATCAAAAATCCCCTTTAAGGCTAAAATTTTTAAATATCTTGCTTAACACCTTCTAGGTGTAGACTGTTTTTTTATAATAAAATTGGTAATATAATTGTTGAAATAATTAATTATAGAGACTTTTTTGACTTTTTTTTTTGAAAATTTTGCAAAAAAACCACTTACCTGGCTTCAAAAAAGTAATGTTCCAACAAATTTGAATATCACACAATAAACAATGCCGGCTTATTGCATATTCAAGCAATAATCTCGGTCAATTGTTGTTTTAGAGAAAACACACCAACTGTCTGACAACGCGCCCAAGTCCAACTGATACTTTGATATTTACAAGATTTAGAGAATCTTTTTGATAATCCCTTCCCAAAACAATGGTCACTATCAGTCACTATTCTGATCTGGCAGTTAAAGGTCAGGAGAAAATGGGGGCCTTTTTACAATCGATCACTGATTTTGATATGCGGAGAGGGATTTGGTGAAAGTAGAAGCAGTGCGCCTATACCTCAATTAAGAGTTATTTCAGTAATAAAACTTAATGTAGCTTGAGGTCTTGAGTAGGTCAGGAGCACGCATTGCTGTAAAAAAATAATTATTATTAATTTTTAATAATCTATTAAGAGCCTTCGGTAGCCAGGTGGCCAGCGATAGTGCGTTTGGAAACTGATCTGACGATGGCCTGGGCTCGATTCCCACCCAGGCAAGAAGTTTTTTCTACAACAAAGAAAATGACTTTTGTGTGGCTATTATCACTGTTTTCTCATCATTTTTTTTTTCTAAATCATTTTTTTATTTTGAGTATAATTATTTTTGTCTACTACTATTAAAAAAATGTACTAATTTTTTTTATTTCTGTTTGCTTTTTTATTGTTTTTTCCTATTTTTCTTTTTATTTCGTGTTTTTTCGTTGTTCACTCTACTCTATTTCTTGTCTTGTTTAATCTTTTTCTCTCTTTAATTATCATTTTTGTTCATTATATTTCTCTTTTTGTTTATTATGTTCTTTTTATCCAGCTCACTTTCTTTACCTTCTCGGATTTATTTATCATGTGCTCTAATGTTTCTTTGTTTTCCACGCATTCTACATTAAAAAAAATTTTTTTAAGTGTATTTTTTTTATGAACGTGAATTATTTTTCTCCTTTTCTCTCATTTTTTCTTTTTTAAGAATTCAAACAACTCTTTTGTGGTTAGTCTTGCGTGGTCTATGTCTTTATCTCTATCCTTCATTTTTTTACCTATTGTTTTGCTATTCTTTTTTTTTATCACTTTTACGCTAACCCTTTTTTTTAATACTTGTTTCTTTTTTTCTTATATTTTTTTCTACTCACTACTGTCCAGTTTTTTTCAATATCTCACACCATTTTCGTTCTCTTATTTTGTTCTCAAACTCTACTACTCTTTTCCTTGTTTCTATTTTTACTGTTTTTTTTTCTCTCATTGTATGTCCAGGAATCTCTTTACCTAATCCTAACATCTATCTCACAACTTCTTTTGCACTTTTTCTATCTCTACTTTTTCTTTCACTCTTTTATCTTACTCTTCTATTTCATACTCTTCTTTAAACTTTCTCTCTATTATTGGCTTTTTTTTTAATAATTCTTCCACTTGTGCTTTACATCTGCTTCTTCTTTCAAATATATATCCTCAATACCCTTTCTTTAAGTTGCTCTATTTTTCTTTTTCCTTCTATTTCTATTTTTTTGTCATTATTATTATGTCATCTGCATTCACACTTTCTCTTACCTTTTTGTTTTAGTTAATTATTCTTTCTATTCCATCATTTATGGTTCTTTTCTTTTTTTAATTTAAAATTTTTTTTTTACCTATTGCTTTCTTTATCTTTATTTCTAGTTTTATCACAGTATTTTTACATTTTTTTTTACAAATTGTTTTTCTTTTAGCTACTTTCTAGATGCTTTGTTTGATTTTTTGTTCTATTTTATTATTGTAAATGTCTACTTTCTTCTCTTCATTCCTTCTTTGTTTTGATATAAAACTTTCCACCGAATTTCTTCTACTATATTTATTAATATTATTCTGTCTGTGTCATTTTTTTATTTTCTGTTGTTTTTTTATAATTATTTTTTCTTCATTTCTCTTTTCATGTTTAACAATTCTTACATTATAATCGTTTCCTATCAATAAATGTATGTCTCATTTTTCTTCTCTCTTATTTAGCTGCCTAATATCTTTGCTATATATCCTTCTTATTTCCCATTGTTCTTCTCCAAATGTTACTTTTTTGTCATTTTATTTTTTGTTTTATTGCCGTTATTATAAAATTTCATTCTTTGAGAAAAAATGCGGTTTTGAACAATCTAGCTTATTTTAAGGTGCATAATCTGTATTATAAGATTAGATGCACAATTTTTAAAAAAATCATTTGTACAAAAATAGTTTTTTTAGCCATAAATTATGTCTACTTTCTTTCTTCATTCCATCTTTGATTTGGTATGGAATTTTTCACCAATTTTCTTTTACTATATTTATCAATTTTATTCTTTCACCGTCATTTTTTTATATTCTTTTGTTTTTTTACGATTATTTTTTTCTTTTTTTTATTAATCTTTTTTTTGTTGTTCAACAATTGTCACGTTACAATGGTTTTCTACTAATAAATGTATGTCTTTTTTTTCTTCTTTTTCATTTGGTTGCCTGATATCTTTGCTATATATCCTTATCTCCTATTGTTCTCCTCCAAATTTTACTTTTTTTATATCTTTTTTGTTATTTTATTTTTTGATCTATTTTCGTTATTATTAATTTTTGTTTCTTGCGGAAAAAATGCGGTTTTAAACAATCTAACTTTCTAACTTATTTTAAGGTGCAAAATCTGTATTATAAGATTTTTAATAATTTTTAAAAAGATTTTTTGTACAGAAATAGTTTTTTAGCAATACATTTTCAGTGGCTTTTTTATTTTTTTTATTGGAATTGAATATTTTATAATTATTTTTCTCTACTAACTGGTAGTAAAAAAACGTAGTATTTTTGTATAAGATAGACAGCTGACAAGTTTAATTTCTACATCTCGATTAAAAATATGGTTAAAAAAGTTCCTTATTGACCTAGGGGGCAATAATGTAACTTTTATTAACGCTCAAGGTGAATAATAAAGATTTGAATTTTTGCGCTTTAGCAAAATTTAGAAAAAAAAATGAGAATTAAACAAATATTATTTGTCAATCAAGACGTTTTTAAAATTTTCAGATTTTTTTTTTCTAAAAGTTTAGATTTTTGACAATATATTTTTAGTTGTTTTTTTATTATTTGAATTTAATTGAATACAATTATTTTGTTCTACTACTAGTAATAAAACGTACTATTTTGCATAAGATAGACAGCTGAAAATTTTATTTTCTACATCTTGATTAAAAATTGGGTCAATAAAGTTCCCTATTGACCTAGGGGGCAATAATGAAACATTTCTCAAAATAATAAAATTTTTATTAACGCTCAAGGTGTATAATGAAGATTTGACATTTTTGAAGTAGCAAAATTTAGAAAAAAAATGATAATTAAGAAACATTTTTTTTTAAATTTTGAGAATTTTTTTTTTCAAAAGTTTAGTTGTTGGGCAATACATTTTCAGCCCTTTTTTTAAATTTTATTATTTAAATTTAATTTAACTATAATTATTTTCATTACTACTAGTAAAAAGACGTACTATTTTTGTAAAAGATAGACAACTGAAAAGCTTTACTTGATTCAAACCTAGACGGCAATAGTGAGACCTTAACGCAAGACAATAATATAGCTTTCATTAACGCTCAAGGTGAATAATAAAGATTAAAAAAAAAACTTGAGAATTAACCAAACATTTTAATCATTAAATTTTCAAAAAGCTGTTAAAATTTTATTAAAATAAAATTTTAAACGTATGTTCGTATTTTGATTAGTTCATACGCAGATACCGGCGTGTTGTGTACTTTGACGTTTGACGACGCAATCATACTAACAACGGCGGTAAAGCCAAATTGCGCAGCATGAGTTGATCTAAATAATTTATGAACTCATGGCATAATCTTAATAATACAAATTTTATGTTAAAAACCAACTTTCTTAAGCAGACAAAAGCTGTGCGGGGTATATTCACCCACCAAAGTGTACAATTTTGCATTTGCAAGCAGAATTTGTTGACATGTGAGGCTTCTTCACTTATTTTTAACGCATATTTAGACATTAAAGCACACATTACTAAGGAAAAATCAATGTCTCCGGTTTCTGAGCAGTTGCCGCCCTTTCTTGATAATCTCTCAAGCCATAAATATTGGTAATGCGTTCGCATGGTCGTTGGCTGTGAATGAGATAGGAGGCTGATGCTGACTTTAGTTAACCCTTGCCCTAGACTGCAAAAAGGGCATTTTTTTGGTTTTTATGCGACTATAATAATAATTTTTAGCAAAAATAAGCACATAAGTTCTTTTAAAGCTGTCCGAACGCTAGACAAATTTTTCACAAAAATTTTTAAATTAAAAGAAAACAAGCGTTTTTAAATATTATTCTTGGAAATGGCGAGAAATAGCTATTTATGTAATAAATATCAAACAAGAATCAAAGAAGAACAAATTCAATATAAACTAATTGCCAGTGTACTTTCTTACTTTTAGTAATTATTTTGTTGGATTGACAAAAGTAGAGCAGTTGCATGACCACCGTGCTCTCAAGATTTTTTATTTTTCTGAATGAATATCAATTATTATATTCGAAATATTGAATAACAGCTGGTTTTTGTGTAATTTAGAATACTATCAGAATTCTGAGATTTTCATTTCTTTAGTTGGCAACATCGTTACCATGGCACACACGCAATGTGAAACATAACACAAAAAAACTCAAAACAAATGTCAAAAATGTTTTTACTTTCCGTTGCTTTGCTTTGTGACATAACCTGAATAAAGGCGATTGACAACTGACAGATTGCACTACCAACTGACTCAGTCTTGCCACTGTATTTTCTGCTCTATTCATTTATAGATTTACTCGGTATTTTTAATAAATTAAATTAAAAAAAAAGTTTGTTTTAATTTTTTTTTGTCATAAAAAAACTTAATTAATTTTTAAATTATTGGAAAAAAAAATTAATTTTTTAACAAAATATTTAAGAAATTTTGCTGGTTTTTCAATATAAAGTTTGGCCTAACACATTTTTTTTTAATATATAATAATAAGCTGGTATGACAACAAGTTTTACTTTCTAAGCTAAAATGCTTAGAAAAACAATAATAATAATAAACATAAGAAATGTTTTTTTAATTTGGGATATAAGCTTTTTTAATGTTTTCATTTTAAAGATTTGAGCTAGAAAAGCACGTATTTACGTCAAATAATGTCACTGTTGTCATCAATTTTGAATTTTTTTCTTATAGATTATAACTGTTATATTTTTTACAGAAAATACGTATTTATTTAAGCAAAAAGTGTTTTGAAAAGTGAGACAATGGTTTAAAAATTAGAAGACAAAGTGATTAAGACACCTCAAAGTACATCAAAAAACATTGTCAGAATTTGTTTTTGTTTATTTCTCTTTCTGTCAATTTTTTAATTTCAAAAATTGTTTTCTGTGTATTGTTTCGGATTTATCACGTAATTAATTTTTAGCCGTGGTTCTAAAACGGCTATTTTTTGTCATCACATCAAGCAAAAATTTAAATTAAAGTTTTAATTAAATGACATATTGCTGTTACCAACTGTTAGCAACTACATTACCCAAAACTTATAAATTTTGTTTTATTTTATATAAAACTTTGACAAAAAAGATGAAAATGCAAAAAAATTGCCTAAAAAACACGTTTTAAAGGGTATTGGCGCACGTGTCCCATAGAAAGCTCGCCTCACTGAAACTTGTGCCCCTCAAAGTACGTCAAAAAAACATTGTCAGAAATTGTTTTCGTTTTTTTCTCTTTCTGTCAATTTTTTTATTACAAAAATTGTTTCCTGTGTATTGTTTCGAATTTGTCACGTAATTAATTTTTAAAACGGCTATTTCTTGTCTATTATATTAATTTTTTGTTGAATATTAAACAAATCACATCAAACAAAAATTTAAATTAAAGTTTAAATCAAATGACATATTGCTGTTACCAACTGTTAGCAACTGCATTACCCTAAACTTATTAATTTTGTTTTATTTTATTAAAAATTTTGGCAAAAAAGATAAAAATGCAAAAAATAGCTTAAAAAACACGTTTTAAAGGGTATTGGCGCACGTGTCCCATAGAAAGCTCGCCTAATTGAAACTAGTGCGCCAAATCAACGCTTATAACACTGGTTTTTTAATGTGCTAACACTAAAGTGTATCTAAATTAAATTAAATTAAAAATATTTTGAGCACGTGAACACAGAAAACTATCAGCTTGTCCACATATAATTTTCTACCAGTCCGCCTTGACAAAATTTTGGCCTTCATTCGCAGTGGTATACAATAATTATACATTACATGTATTATGTAATAATTTGTTAAATTTAGAACTTATAATTTATAAACAATTTTACAAAAAAAACGATTAGGGTGTGATACTAAAAATTATTGTCCCATTGCCCTAATTTCTAATTTTAAAAAAATTATTAGCTATTATTGCAGATTTATGTAGATGCAGATGTCCTCTAACTAGCATAAATTTTTGAAAGTAATTTAGATAGATAAAATTACTTAATTTTGGTCTTAGACAATTGGTAGTACCTGTGACCTATACCGATTTAGCTGAAATTTTGGATCAAATTGTAGCATTTTTAATTTAATCGAAACAAACTTTAAAAAATTAAATAAAAAATTCTATCTTTTTTTATGTATTCTAAATAAGTGAAAGAAGATAAAAAAAAAAAAAATGTGAGTCGTGCAGATGCGAGACAACAAAATTATTTTGTACAAGTAATTTACATAAAAGAGCAATTAACAACAGGAACTAAATTTAGCTTAATAAAAAAATTGAAAATTAATAATTTTTCTTTAAAAATAATGTTTATTTTCTTTGAATAAAAAATTTAAAAAATTAGTTCTAATCTAGATAAATCAATTGTTTTAAAAAGTGATTTAATAATAATTATATTTACCGTTGCCTTTAACGGTATTACTGTGACAACTGATCAATTGAAGTATCTAAGGCAATTTGCACGCTCGGTGTCGCAAGCGAGATAACGCAAAGTAAAATGCGGCTATAAATGTTTTACATAAAAAAAAGTAAATTGAAAAAAAATATCGAGTAAAAAAACTTTAAACTGAAAAAAAATAGCGAGAATGCGGCGGCTAACCATTAGTACCTATTGTTGATGCAAGACATATACGGCTTGTGTATCCTCCGGCTATAGAACCGGCCAATTTGTATTATTAGAGTGATCTACAGAGTTACAGTCAAATTTCCTCAATTTATCAGCTCTTCTTAGAATCAATAGTTATTTCAATACTTTTATTTGCCTATTATGAAATTAAATTAAAATTATATATATATATATATATATATATATATATATATATAATATGTATCTGTTTTTTTCTTCCAAAAATTGAAAAAGTATAAAATATTTATGTAAAAGCGATTCCAAAATAATTATTTTATTTGTGAATAGAATAATAAACAACAATTCAATACTTATTTGTTAAAATTTAATTAAACGACTCTAAAAAAACCACACTAATTGAGTTTACAGTGGCAAGACTGAGTGAGTTGGTAGTGCAATCTGTCAGTTGTCAATCGCCTGTATTCAAATTATGACACAAAGTAAAGCTAGGAAAAGAAGACATTTATGACATTTGGTTCAAATTTTGAAAATTTTGTGTGTCATGGTAACAATGTCGCCAACTAAAAAATTTAAATATCTTGACAACGTAAGAAAATGACGTTCAATCATTAAAAATCAGTCTTGTATGTGGCAACTCACTCGTTTGGCCCGCTTTATAACAACACACAAAAAAATAAATTGTAGTAGATTGCCTATAATAATGTAGCTGGTTGTTGATGTTTTTAAGTGCATATTTAATAATAAAAAGCGAAAGCAAAAAGAATTCTGATAAATAAACATTTAGGGAAATTTATTCTTATTTTACATTTTTTAATTGGCGCATTCGCCATAATTTAAGCAAGATGAAAATTTTAAAAATCACTTTAAAATCTACATAAATTGTTATAATTTATTAATAAAGGAACCTTGTTTGTGAAAGAACAAAAGGTTATTGAGCAATAGAATGATTATTAACCTAGGTTGTAAAGACTATCATTATTAACCGATTGCAGCCTCGAGATAGGACAGCGAGAGGGTGATAATGGTCCTCACAACCAAGGTTTATATCCGATGTTTCCACTACTTTTAAAAAATAATTCTAATGTTAGAGACGTTAACGTTTTGACGTAATTATTTTTTGACAGTCATGTATACCAACCATTAAAAACATATCTATAAGAGCACTAGTGCTTTTATAGATATCTATAAAATACTTTGAATTGAAAACGTGAATAAGCTTGTTAAAGGCTTATTTTAAAAAAAATGTATGACAAAGTTTAAAATATAAAATTATATTATTTATTTTTATCTAAGTTTGGTTAAAAATTTTTCTAAATAGCCTGAAGCTGATTTATTTTGCTGTAAGCTTCAAAGTAACTGTAAAATTACGTTTTGCAGATTTGCCGTTTTCTACCCTTATAAACTCACCCTCTTTTACTTCCTGTCCTCAAATTGTCCACAATTAGTTTTTCTTTTATTTTTGTTATATTTTCTTTCTTTTCCAATGACATCTTAGCTCAACCTACTATTTTTGTTCTAAATTTTAGAAAAATTTAGCAATTTTTTCTTTGACATTTGACCGAGTTACAACATTACTGACCTGACCGGACCTGATCTGTGTATAAGTTTTTAGAACTTTATTTTAAGTTATTTCAGTCTGTTTTACTTTTTCATGTGTATTTTGCAAAAATAATTATTAGTCTGACCTTCTACATGGTTCAAAGAATAAGGATTAATAATAAATGTTTAAAACTTAATTATTATTAATAAATTCAAATTTAAACGCAAAAAGATGAGTATCGCGTGTTTTTTCCTCAATAAGCAATGGGCCAAAGTTTCGTTTGGCATTGGTAATTATTTGAAATGATTGTGCGTAAATTTATTTTCGCATTCTTTCGAACTATATTATTAATATTAATTTTTTTTTCGAATAAATTTGTTACGTTAGAATCTTGGTTTAACATTATATTATAGGCTCGAATGAGCAGTTTCTATTTGGCAATAATTTGGAATCTCAAAATTATTTTAATTTTAGTGTAAAAAAATTATTAATGTTTTTTTTCTTGCAGCAAGCGGTAATAAAAAATTATGATGTATTGGCAATTTTTAATGACATTTTATTACCTACTTTCTACCGACAACATAACTTCCGTATCGAATTATATATTATATTATGAATGAACCGTAAATAATGTGATGTGCTGGCAATTGTCTAGATTAATGTCATAAGCAAACAGATTTTTTGTTATCTATATCATATTTATTTAAACAACGAGAGAAGGGTAAGCACCCGAAGGGTGCGCAATCATACTTTCGATAGAGGGCAACATGTATAAAACGCTTTGATTTTAATATTTTATTCTTTTCTTTTCGTCCGTCTCTTTCACTGCCATCTTTTTTTTCTTTGTTTTTTTGTTTCTTCTTTCTTTAATCGTAACTTTTTAATCTAAACTATTTTGTTTTACCTTTGCTTATGCTTTATTTAAGTTTATCTAAGTATGTTTTCTATCAATATTATAATTTTGTTTTTTCTATAGGTACTAAAATTCTTTCTCCATTTATCTCTTATAAAACTTTTTTTTTGCTAAAATGGGTTGCATATTTGTTTACGTATTTGTTTCGCTTCTATATTTTTTTGGGATTTTATTTTTATTTTTTTTGTTTTTTTTTTTATTTATGCATATTGCACTACATTTGCATTTATCTTAGTTAACCTTATTCAATTTTTTTTTAATAATTATAATTTGTTTTCTCTTCTCTTATAATCATGTTTTTCTTTGCTTCTTTTATTTTTCCTTGTGTCTAAAATTCAAGCTTCTTGGTTTATTTTTTTTTGTTTTTTTAATACTTAGCTTCACTAAAACTATCATAAGCAAACAGATTTTTTGTTATCTATATTATGTTTATTTAAATAAAGATAGAAGAGTAAGCACCCGAAGGGTGCGCTACCATACTTTCGATAGAGGGTTGTCTTTGCAACATGTATAAAATGCTTTTGTTTCAATATTTTTTTCTTTTTTTTTGTCCGTCTTTTTTTCTCACATCTTTTTTTTTCTTTGTTTATTTGTTTCTTTTTTCTTTAATCGTAACTTTTGAATCTAAACATTTTTTTCTAGAAAATTGGTTTTATCTTTTGCTTATCCTTTATTTAAGCTTATCTAAGTATGCTTTCTATCAATATTATAATTTTGTTTTTTCTATACTAAAATTCTTTCTTTATAAAATTTTTTTTTGCTAAAATTGGCTGCATATTTGTTTACGAATTTGTTTCGCTTTTATATTTTTTTGTGTTTTTATTTTTATTCTTTTTTTTTTCTCTATTTATGCATGTTGCACCATATTTGCATTTATCTTAGTTAACCTCATTCAATTTTTTTTTAATAATTATAATTTGTTTTCTTTTTTTTTATAATCATGTTTTTTTTTGCTTCTTTTATTTTTCCTTGTGTCTCAAATTCAAGTTTCTTGGTCTATTTTATTTTTTGTTTATTTAATACTTAGCTTCACCTAAACTGTCATATGCAAACAGATTTGTTGTTATCTATATTATCATTTATTTAAATAACGAGGGGGTAAGCACTCAAAGGGTGCGCAACCATACTCTTGATGGAAAGTTGTTTTTGGCAACGCTTTATTTTAATTTTATTCCTTTTTTTAAGTCTGTTTCTTTTTCATCCTTTTTTTTTTCTTTATTTTTTTGTTTCTTTTTTATTTAATTTAATTCTTTCTGTATTTTTGTCTTATAAAACATTTTTTTTTCAAATTGATTGCACATCACTTAATTCAACATTTGTTTTTTTCAGTTTTTTTTAAGTTTAGTTTATACATTAATAATTATTGTATCTCGGCTCATGCAGCATTGATGTTTACGTATTTGTTTCGCTTCTATATTTTTTTGTGTATTTATTTTTATTTTTTTTGTGTTTTTTTTCTCAATTTATGCATATTGCACTACATTTGTATTTATCTTAGTTAACCTCATTCTATTTTTTATTTAATAATTATAATTTGTTTTGTCTTATAGTCAAGCTGTTCTTTGCTTCTTTTATTTTTTCTTGTGTTTCGAATTCAAGTTCATTTTCCTTTTATATTTTTGTTTTTTTAATACTTAGCTTTATCTAGACTATCATAAACAAACAAAATTTTTGTTATCTATATTATCATTTATTTAAATAACGAGAGGGTAAGCACTCGAAGGGTGCGCAACCCTACTCTTGATGGAGGGTTGTCTTTGGCAACATGTATATAACGCTTTATTTTAATTTTATTTAATTTTTTTAGTACGTCGTTTTTTTTTTAATTTTTGTTTTTTTGTTTTTTTGATTTTTCTTTTTTTAATCTAACTTTTAAATCTAAACCTTTTTATTAAAAATTTTGCTTTTTGTAATAAAAACTTTAGTTTTCGAATATATAAGTTCACTCTAAACGGCAAATCTAAAAAAAATCTTTGTAAAAGTCTCTCTAAATTTTCAAAAATTTTTGTCAAAAATCGATTTTTTTTGAAATTGTTTTTTATTTTTTTATTGTTTTTACGAGAAACAGAAAATTGATAAAAACCCTGAAAATCTTAAGTCAAAATTTATATTCAAAAGTCGCTTCAAGTTTTTCAAAGTTTCTATACTGCATCTTTTCTGAGCTATTTTTAAACATGAATCAAAATAATTTTTTTTCTTTAATTTGAAATACATACTAAAAAATTAAATTAAAGCACAAAAATAAACATAAAAAAATAATTTAATAAACAGTTCTCGCTATTGCAGTGTAATTTTTAAAATCACAATTAATTAAATATATTTTTACCTCAAAAATAAACATTGTAATAAAATGTTTACAATTTTTTATAATAATAAATATTAGAATTTTCACTTGGAATTTCAGATATTTTTGTCATTTTTTCTAGAAAAAAAATTAAATACTGCGAAAAATAGTTAAAAACCAAAAATAAAACTATTGTTGACGATTACAAAAATTTTTAAAATTAAAGTGACTTTAAAAAAAATTTTTTTTGACTTGAAGAAAAACTTTTAATATAATTTTCACTCTGTATAATATATTTTTTGCTCATTGATAATTACGAACTTCTTCAGGGTTTAGTTTATTCTAACAAATTGCTTGTTAATGCACCTCATTAATGCACAATTTCTCATTAGTGCGCAATTTTATAAAATTACATAAATTAAGAGCATTTTTATAATAGCAAGTGGTTGTTTATAATTGACGATTCTAATTGTCTTCAAAAGCTACAATGTATTTATGACAATTTTATCACGAATTAAAATATAAGACAACGATTTTAAAATAATTCAAACTTTGTGTTGAAAATTTTTTAAATCATTTCAAAGCATTTAAATAATTTTTTTAAGCACTTTTAAGTAATTTATTTGTACTTTTAAAAATTTTTGAACGTATTATTGAATATTAAAAACTAAATATAATAAGTTTAATAAAATTTTTTAAAAGTTATTGAAAAATACTTAAAAAATTTTAAAAAGCTTTTAAAACTTATTAAAAATATAAATTAAACCTTAAAAAATTATTAAAAATGCTTAAAACTTATTTTAAAGACGTTAAAATATTTATAAATTGATAATTATTAATTTTATGATTATTGAAAAATATTGTAATCAAGTCGTGATTAATAATTTTAGCAATTAAAGATACTTTAAACAGTCTCGATCATTAATTGTCTTTATTTACATTTTTCACAGCTATTTGACACTAATAATGAAATAATGTAATTTAATTGCTGATAAAATGGTAAACTTATGTTCAAATTCTGTCACACGCAAAATTTTAGTTATTAATGTAACATCATGCATTAATGTAAAATAGTTTAATAATGTTAAATCGTACATTAATGAGATGTATTAACTATTGATTTGTTCACAATTAAACCTTAAAATGTCGGTTAATCATCAATCAACGAAAAATAATTGATATTATTTTCATCCTACTGTAGAAGCATACAACTGTGTACAATGATTGAAGTTCTCAAAGAAGAAATAGTTGAAAAATTAAAATGAATATAATTTAATAGTAATAGTAAAAGTAATTACAAAAAAGAAAAAATAATTTCGATTTTTTTGGGATTTTTTATTATATTTTTTAGTCAGCGAAATTCTTGTGACTTTTTTTTACTTAAGTCAAATTGATAATTTGAGGTTATGGCGCAAGATATTATGTTCATAATCGATTAAATATAATACTTTTTTTTTACACAATTGATGGGATTTGGATATTTGGTTGTTAAACCAGATTCTCATTCAAAATGAAGTAAACAAATAAGTGTATGTATTTACATTATTATTATTTTAGAGTCGACTAGCACCTTTTTACCAACAAATTTAGTTTTTTATTTTTGGGACAAATTTTTAAGTACTTTTGTTTACTTATTTTAATGAGTTTTTGTCCGTATTCTAAACAAAATTTTGAAAAACTAATAAAATAATATAAATTTTTTTGAACGAATTTACTACATCTCAACAATGTTTTTTGCCTCTTTCCTTATAGATAACATTATTTATTTTAATTAAAATACTCCTATTAATATTTTGTCATGAATGCACAATAAATTGAATTAAACTGTTTATAAAAGATTGTTTATTATTGCTTGTTTTGTTGCTGATTTCTTTATAAACAAATTAATTGGCGGTGCTTTATTTCCATCATACGGTAGAAGCATACAACTGTGTACAATGATTGAAGTTCTCAAGAAAGAAATAGTTGAAAAATTAAGATGAAAATAATTTAATAGTAATAGTAAAAGTAATTACAAAAAATAAAAAATAATTTTGATTTTTTTGGGATTTGTTATATTTTTTAGTCAGCGAAATTTTTTTACTTATGTCAAATTGATAATTTGAGGTTATGGCGCAAGATATTATGTTAATAATCGATTAAATATAATCTTTTTTTTACACAATTGATGGGATTTGGATATTCGGTTGTTAAACCAGATTCTCATTCAAAATGAAGTAAACAAATAAGTGGATTTATTTACATTATTATTATTTTAGAGTCGACTATCACCTTTTTATCAACAAATTTAATTTTTTATTTTTGGGACAAATTTTTAAGTACTTTTGTTTACTTATTTTAATGAGTTTTTGTCCGTATTCTAAACAAAATTTTGAAAAACTAATAAAATAATATAAATTTTTTTGAACGAATTTACTACATCTCAACAATGTTTTTTGCCTCTTTCCTTATAGATAACATTATTTATTTTAATTAAAATACTCCTAATAATATTTTGTCATGAATGCACAATAAATTGAATTAAACTGTTTATAAAAGATTGTTTATTATTGCTTGTTTTGTTGCTAATTTCTTTATAAACAAATTAATTGGCGGTGCTTTATTTCCATCATACGGTAGAAGCATACAACTGTGTACAATGATTGAAGTTCTCAAAGAAGAAATAGTTGAAAAATTAAAATGAAAATAATTTAATAGTAATAGTAACTACAAAAAAGAAAAAATAATTTTTAATTTTTTTGGGATTTTTTATATTTTTTAGTCAGCGAAATTCTTGTGACTTTTTTTTACTTATGTCAAATTGATAATTTGAGGTTATGACGCAAGATATTATGTTAATAATCCATTAAATATAATCTTTTTTGACACAATTGATGGGATTTGCATATTCGATTGTTAAACCAGATTCTCATTAAAAATGAAGTAAACAAATAAGTGTATTTATCTACATTATTATTATTTTAGAGTCGACTATCACCTTTTTATCAACAAATTTATTTTTTTATTTTTGAGACAAATTTTTAAGTACTTTTGTTTACTTATTTTAATGAGTTTTTGTCCGTATTCTGAACAAAATTTTGAAAAACTAATAAAATAATATAAATTTTTTTGAACGAATTTACTACATCTCAACAATGTTTTTTGCCTCTTTCCTTATAGATAACATTATTTATTTCAATTAAAATACTCCTATTAATATTTTGTCATGAATGCACAATAAATTAAATTAAACTGTTTATAAAAGATTGTTTAATATTGCTTGTTTTGTTGCTAATTTCTTTATAAACAAATTAATTGGCGGTGCTTTATTTCCATCCTACGGTAGAAGCATACAACTGTGTACAATGATTGAAGTTATCAAGGAAGAAATAGTTGAAAAATTAAGATTAAAATAATTTAATAGTAATAGTAAAAGTAATTACAAAAAAGAAAAAATAATTTTGATTTTTTTGGGATTTATTATATTTTTTAGTCAGCGAAATTTTTTTACTTATGTCAAATTGATAATTTGAGGTTATGGCGCAAGATATTATGTTCATAATCGATTAAATATAATACTTTTTTTTTTACACAATTGATGGGATTTGGATATTCGGTTGTTAAACCAGATTCTCATTCAAAATGAAGTAAACAAATAAGTGTATTTATTTACATTATTATTATTTTAAAGTCGACTAGCACCTTTTTACCAACAAATTTAGTTTTTTATTTTTGGGACAAATTTTTAAGTACTTTTGTTTACTTATTTTAATGAGTTTTTGTCCGTATTCTAAACAAAATTTTGAAAAACTAATAAAATAATATAAATTTTTTTGAACGAATTTACTACATCTCAACAATGTTTTTTGCCTCTTTCCTTATAGATAACATTATTTATTTCAATTAAAATACTCCTATTAATATTTTGTCATGAATGCACAATAAATTAAATTAAACTGTTTATAAAAGATTGTTTATTATTGCTTGTTTTGTTGCTAATTTCTTTATAAACAAATTAATTGGCGGTGCTTTATTTCCATCCTACGGTAGAAGCATACAACTGTGTACAATGATTGAAGTTATCAAGGAAGAAATAGTTGAAAAATTAAGATTAAAATAATTTAATAGTAATAGTAAAAGTAATTACAAAAAAGAAAAAATAATTTTGATTTTTTTGGGATTTTTTATATTTTTTAGTCAGCGAAATTTTTTTACTTATGTCAAATTGATAATTTGAGGTTATGGCGTATTAATATTATGTTAATAATCGATTAAATATAATCTTTTTTTTACACAATTGATGGGATTTGGATATTCGATTGTTAAACCAGATTCTCATTCAAAATGAAGTAAACAAATAAGTGTATGTATTTATTTACATTATTATTATTTTAGAGTCGACTATCACCTTTTTACCAACAAATTTAGTTTTTTATTTTTGGGACAAATTTTTAAGTACTTTTGTTTACTTATTTTAATGAGTTTTTGTCCGTATTCTAAACAAAATTTTGAAAAACTAATAAAATAATATAAATTTTTTTGAACGAATTTACGACATCTCAACAATGTTTTTTGCCTCTTTCCTTATAGATAACATTATTTATTTTAATTAAAATACTCCTATTAATATTTTGTCATGAATGCACAATAAATTGAATTAAACTGTTTATAA
Source organism: Lagria hirta (assembly GCA_947359425.1). Lineage (NCBI taxonomy): Eukaryota > Metazoa > Arthropoda > Insecta > Coleoptera > Tenebrionidae > Lagria > Lagria hirta. The sequence goes on from OX375794.1 coordinate 50,820,639, forward strand.
AAGATTGTTTATTATTGCTTGTTTTGTTGCTAATTTCTTTATAAGCAAATTAATTGGCGGTGCTTTATTTCCATCATACGGTCGAAGCATACAACTGTGTACAATGATTGAAGTTCTCAAGGAAGAAATAGTTGAAAAATTAAATAATTTAATAGTAATACTAAAAGTAATTACAAAAATGAAAAAATAATTTTGATTTTTTTGGGATTTTTATATTTTTTAGTCAGCGAAATTCTTGACTTTTTTTACTTATGTCAAATTGATAATTTGAGGTTATGGCGCAAGATATTATGTTAATAATCGATTAAATATAACCTTTTTTTAGACAATTGATGGGATTTGGATATTCGATTGTTAAACCAGATTTTCTCATTCAAAATGAAGTAAACAAATAAGTGTATTTATTTACATTATTATTATTTTAGAGTCGACTATCACCTTTTTTATCAACAAATTTAATTTTTTATTTTTGGAACAAATTTTTAAGTACTTTTGTTTACTTATTTTAATGAGTTTTTGTTCGTATTCTAAACAAAATTTTGAAAAACTAATAAAAAAATATAATTTTTTCTGAACGAAAGTACTACAACAATGTTTTTTGTCTCTTTCCTTATAGATAACATTATTTATTTTAATTAAAATACTCCTATTTACATTTTGTCATGTATGCACAATAAATTAAATTAAGCGATTGTTTATTATTGCATGTTTTATTGCTGTTTTTTTTATAAACAAATGCACATTTGCACACAAAAATTTTTTTTAATTGTTGCAAAGTCGGTTTAGGCTTTGGAATAAAAAGCATTAAAACTAAACATTTTATTTGATTATTACTTTTTTATTGCACTGTTTTTTGCAACTTTGCTAAAGTTTAGTGAAAAAAAAAAAGATTGGCGGAGGCTACTTGAATAATTTATTTTAAAATTGTTATAAAAAAAAACCAGATTTCTTAGGCAATATTTAATTTCTTATTACATGAGTAAATACGTGGTACAAAAGGAAATAGACCAAAACCATCTACTCCAATTGTAAATAACAATATTTTGATATAAACACTACACAGACTCGCCTAGTTTTCCTTAAAGGCCCCTATCAACTATGTTTACTTTCTATAACATCCCCTTGTATAGAGGGCATATCTACATAGCTAATATACATATCACTAGCCAAATTTTTAGATACAAGATGATTTTCTATATATTTTTTTCAATATAGAAATCTTTTTTTTTGATATAATATTTATTGAACTATAAAAATTAAGCCAGTGGTAATATAAATGTTGCAAATTTTTTTTTTGTAAATAATAGTTCACACACAATTCGTGAATCTATTATTAAAATTCTATAATAAACCTCTATACATCCTAAATATAAAGTTATGCTCGCCTTAATGGCTGATCTAGGCCGATTTGAAAGCAGCTTATTATAACTGTTCCCTGGTTGAAAAGACGGACTAACCTTTGAAGTTACCTACTACGAGTATAATAAGGTACTCAAAATTCTTGTAAGTATATTATAAAATAACATGCATATTAAGATAATCGTATTGAAAATATTTTTTATTATAATATTTTCCAAAAATTTCCTATTCTACCAAATCAGAGGGTTTTTTATTAAATTATTTGCAATCAATAGAGAGTATGACATTTTTTGGGAATTTTAAACAACAGTTGAATCAACAACACATCAACAAAAATCTACCCTACAAAAACTTTCCCTATATACAAATTCATTTTTGATGTAATTTATTCGACGTGAAGAAATACCAATTGCCTTGAAGTCCATTCGACACAAAAATGGTCTTCAAGACGCCTCCACCCATGCCCAGGACCAAATACGGGAGGGAAGGTAAGTCCTCCAGGTCAATAGAAATTACCACCCCTGGGTCCAATCCCGGCCATGGATTATCTGAAAATCGGACAATTATATCAACAAATGTTTTCTATTATATTTGTTTTGGGTTGAGGTGATGTTAGGGTTTATTATTAGGAGAGCTAAATTTATTCCTGTCGCTTCCCGTTTGTAGCAGACCGTTAAATACGCGTGATAGGTCAAGATTAGACAAAGTATTAGAGGAAAACAAGTCAACTTATTCCACATAATATCAGCTTTTTCCAGGATTTTTCTCAAACCAAAAAAGGTGACAAGTCGAAATTATTTTCATTTTATTACCGAGAGGCTTATGACAAATTGCAAAATTCCTGCCGTTTCCGGAAAGCTATAAATTAGCTTCGAACATTAATAGCTATTGAGACAACAAGAATTTTATAGGCAGTTGGAAAATCGAGGTTGTGGTTTAAATACGAGCGAGAAGCGAGATTTAGTAAACAAATTTTCAAAAATATTATGACTCATTGTCACGTTTCACGCGTAGAGCGGCACGATCGGCTGCGAGTATCTTCACGCGAAACAAGCGATAGGGAGGCACGATCGGCTGCGAGTATCTAACACATTGGTATGTTTGCTATATCAAACATTTGTTCGATGTTTTGTGCAGAACAGCTATTAAATGTTACCATTCTTGATATATATTGATGTCAAAAAACAAATTTTTTTTGCAGCAACTTTAACACAAATGTCAAAAATGATGACAATCTCAAATATGTTATTAAGTGAACAACGGTGAAAGGAAAAATTTCGAATTTTGACTTCACATGTAATTAATTTGTATATTTTAAAGAAAAAAAAATTAAAATTTATTAATCTAAGGAGATTTTAATTTATAAGAAAAATCGTAATTATTAATTAACTCTTTTTAGACCAGTACTCAAAACAAAGAAAGAAAAAAATATTAATGGTCGAATAAAACTCATTGTAAAAAAAATATATAACAGAAAAATAATTGTCGGGCGATTTGAGGTAAGAGGGTGAGCTTTTAAGGGTAAAAAACGGCTTACTTTAATTTTCGGCAAAACTACAAATCATCTGGTTAAACGGCAAATGACAATGTTGTAGGTAATAAAATGATCTACAAATTTTATATCTACACTTTTCTTACATAACCTCAAAATTTTTGTGAAAAGTTTAAATAATCATGTCTATGGTTTTTTACTTGTTTTTTTTTACATTGGAATTTAAAATTTGGTGAAAATATACCTTTTTACGTCCCCAACACAATGTAATTTTTTTTGATTCAAACTTTTTATTTTTTTAACTTTATTTTGACTTAATATCGAAAAAGTCTCTTTATTTTTAATTAAAAATCCTTGCGTCAAAATATCTGTTTTTTTTAAGAAAGTTGTTAAGCTTTTGCTCGTAGAAATCTCTACTTTGTAATCATTTTAAAAAATATACATAATAATAGTAAATTTTTTCAGAAAATGAAAAAAAAAACGAAAAAAAGGTGAATTCGAACGCTATAATTACTCAAAATTTGTTAAATTTAATCATAACCATCCAAATAAGTTAATAAAGTTAATATTTAACAAGACATTTACAATAATTTTAAAAAATTGTTGTATATTTTTTAAACTATAAGCCTTTTAAACTATAAGTTGCTATTTTTAAAAAACTTTTATACCTGAGTGACCTAGTAAAAATTTTAGCCCATCTAAATGCCTTAATACCTTATATTAAACTATTAACTATTTTAGGAAGTTCATGGCGGTCATTTTCAACATTACAGCTGTCCGAGCAAGCTATGGTTCTCATTTGTTCGTGCAACCAATTGTCGTTTTGTTTGGACAGCTTTAATATTTGGTGAGGTATCGAATAATAGAGTCATAAACCGTTATCAACTACTAGTAGAAGCCATTCCATCTTCATTCATCAAGTTGATTACTTTTCTTTCTTGTTTTTTAAATTTCTCACATTCTTTCTAGTTTTGCTGTCTTAGGTCAAAAGAGTCAACAAAAGAAAAATTTACTTTTAGGGAATGTTATTGTTTAACATTACCGGAAAAGTTGTCAACAATATAAATTAGTGACTGTTGCCGTTAAAATGAATGTTTTTTAAGCCGATTGAACATTCTGTGAGGAGATTATGAATGTCAGCCGCGGTCACCTGATTTGAAATCGCGCAATTTTTTAAAACGTATTTGTTCAGATATTAATTGATCCTAAAGATTTGAGACTTTAAAGAGCCACATTCAGCAAGAAATTATCTATCTTCTTTTCTAAGATCTTTTACGGTTCTTTCTTCTTTTTCTTCTTTCAATTAATCGATCACTATTTATTTTTTAAGTAATCGTATGTATCTCTTTTTATAGATTTTTTTACATTTTTTTGTTTTTTTTTATTGATCTAATACATTTTCTGTCATCTGGCATGTTTTCTAATTTTATTTTTTTTTCTTTTCTTTTTTTTGACTGTTTGACTAATTACATATTATGAATGTGGTTCAGAAATCTTTATTTTTTGAAATAGACTAAAATGAGCTAAATTAAATTAAAATAAACTGAATGGAACTAAAATGAACTATAATAAATTAAAATAAACCAAAATAAACTAAAATAAATTGAAATAAACTAGATTAAACTGAAATAAACTAAAATAAACAAAATTAAACTAAATCAAACTAAATTGAATTAAAATAAACTGATTTAAACTAAAATAAAGTTAAACAAACTTAAATAAATTGCAATACACTAAAATAAACTAAAATAATCTGAATTGAGCTAAAATGAACTAAATTGTACTAAAATAAATTCAAATAAACTGATATAAATAAAAATAAACTAAAATAATTAACTAATTTAAACCAAAATAAACTGAGTTGAGCTAGAATAACTTGAATTAAAACTAAAATAAACTAAAATAGATTGAAAACAACTAGAAAAAACTGAAATAGACTAGAATGAACTGAATTAAACTAAAATGGACTATAATAGCATAAAATAAACCAAGATAAACTAAATTTAAACTAAGATAAATTAAAATAAACTAGATTAAACTGAATTAAACAAAAATGAACTAAATTGAACTAAAATAAACTGATTTAAACTAAAATAAATGGCCCTAAACTAGAATAAACTTAAATAAACTAAAATAAACTAATATAAACTAAATTGAACTAACATGAACTAAATTGTACTGAAATAAAGTCAAATAAATTAAAATATTTAAAAATAAACTAAAATAATTAATGACTTAAACTGAGTTGAGCTAGAATAAACTAAAACAAACTAAAATAAACTAAAATAAATTAAAATCAACTAAAATAAGCTAAAATAAACTAAATTGAACAAAAATAAACTAAATTAATCTAAAATATATCAAAATGATCTAAAACAAACTATAATAAATTGATTGAAAACTTTAATAAAAAATTTAAACTAAGATAAATTGATAAACTAAATTAAACTAAAATGAACTAAATTAAACTAAAATAAACTAAAATAAACTAAAATAAACTAAAATAAACTAAAATAAACTAAAATAAACTAAAATAAACTAAAATAAACTAAAATAAACTAAAATAAACTAAAATAAACTAAAATAAACTAAAATAAACTAAAATAAACTAAAATAAACTAAAATAAACTAAAATAAACTAAAATAAACTAAAATAAACTAAAATAAACTAAAATAAACTAAAATAAACTAAAATAAACTAAAATAAACTAAAATAAACTAAAATAAACTAAAATAAACTAAAATAAACTAAAATAAACTAAAATAAACTAAAATAAAATAGAATAAACTAAAATAAACTAAAATAAACTAAAATAAACTAAAATAAACTAGAATAAACTAGAATAAGCTGGAATAAACTAAAATAAACTGAATTGAGCTTAGATAAACTAAATTAAACAAAAATAAACTAAATGAATCTAAAATAAACTAAAATAAATTGATTGAAAACTTTAATAAAAAATTTAAACTAAGATAAATTGAAATAAACTAGATTAAACTGAATTAAACTAAAATGAACTAAATCGAACTAAATCGAACTAAAATAAACTGATTTAAACTAAAATAAATTAATATAAATTAAAACAAACTAAAATAAATTGCAATAGATTAGAATAAACTTAAATAAACTAAAATAAACTAATATAAACTAAATTGAACTAACATAAACTAAATTGTACTAAAATAAAGTCAAATAAATTAAAATAAATAAAAATAAACAAAAATAATTAATAATTTAAACTGAGTTGAGCTAGGAAAAACTAAAACAAACTAAAATAAATTAAAATAAACTAGAATAAGCTGGAATAAGCTAAAATAAACTGAATTGAGCTGAAACAAACTAAATTAATCTAAAATATATTAAAATGATCTAAAATAAACTATATAAATGAGTTGATTGAAATGAACTAGAAGGAACTGAAATAAACTAACATAAGCTGAATTGAACTAAAATAAATTAAAATAAACTGAAATAAATTGTCATGAACTAGAATAAACAAAATAAACTAAAATAAACCGAATCAAACTTAACTGAACTAAAATAAATTAAAACGAACTAAAATTAACTAAATCAAGCTATAATGAATTGAAAAGAACTAGAATAAACGGGAATAACTAAAATGAACTAAAACAAAGTAGAAAATGTTTTAAAAAACAAAAGTAAATTAAAATAAATTGAAATGAACTAAAATAAACTGACATACACTTTTAGCCATTTTTGCCTTTTTTACGCTTTAAATTTAATAAAATAAGAGAATTTAACTAATTTTGATTTTAACACCTGAAACAGTTAGTTCAAGACTATAAGAACATAAACCATATGAAAAAAGTAAACAAAGATGCTTTTTTAATTTTTTTTTACACATTTTTTCACGGTAAGTGTGTTTTTTCTGGCTTTTTCCAAGCTTTTTTTGAGTTTTTAGACCTTCTAAAGACTTTTTTTCAATTTTTTAACTAACTTGCGGATATAAAAAAGTTAAAGCTAGTGCAAACTGCAACAAAAAAAAACAAAAGCATAATAAACAACCAACAAACACTTGCAGAAACAAAAAACAAATTACATCTAAGCTGAGATAATAACAAAATAAATAGAAGAAAAATGCGTAGAATGTGGAGTAGAAACCATAAAGCATATTAAAACAAATGAATGCAAAAAAAAATCGAGAAAATTCAAAAAACTGAAGCAAGTTAAAATGAGTAAACCTAATACAAAAAAAAGCATATTTATGATAAATAACGAGAAGTAGACAATAGAAATTAGTAGTAAAAAAAAAGAAAACTGGCAAAATAATACAAAAAAGAAGATTTGTTTTGCTTAATTTTTTAAGAAAAAGTTTGTCAGATGTGGGGTTCGAACCCACGCTCTCTTTCGAGAACCAGAGCTTAAATCTGGCGCCTTAGACCGCTCGGCCAATCTGACTATATATATACATATTTATATATAAAACACAAAAATAATACACAAAAAGATTAAGTTTTGATAATATAAAACAGATAAGATAATAAAATATTAAACACTCAATTTAATAATAAATACTGATTGAAACTCAATTGTTGTGAGTTTTTTGATCTGTATCAAATTTTCTTTCATAATAGTATATTAGAAAACTAGTTTCATAAAGGGTTTGTTTTGCGCACATGTCACAGAGTAGAGAACGAGCCGCAAGCGAGTTTTCTACAAAACACGTGTGCAAATACCCCGTTCTTTAGGGTATATCTTCGGATTTGCTCAATTATTCTTAAATTTTACATAAAAAAGAAATAAATGATAAGCTTTAAAAAATTTTTTTGCTAACGGTTGGTAAAAAAAAGAAAATTAACAAATAAAAAATAAAGAAAAGTTTAAAAAGGCAAAAAAAAACAAAAAAAAAATTTTTAAATTAAACTTTATTTATCTTATTGTAAACGAGTGTTTTTCAAAATTTAGCGTTAAAGTCCGCCTGCTTATGACTTAATGTTTAAAACAATTGCTTCAATTGTCAAAATAATTTAAAGCTTCTCAATTTCTTAGATTTTGAATTTAAAACTGGTATTGAATCCAGCCTAACTGCTGTGCCTCCGGCTGGCTTTACCGTATTATCAGAAAGCAATTATGTGTTAATTTTTTGACGTATTTTTGTACACTTAATGGCAACAATGAACAGGTTTCGGAAGAGATTGCCAATCGTAGTTCTGAATGAGTAGCGTTTACGAGGTTCAGCTTCCAGTTGGCACACGATGGTGCTCTCGGAGCCAAGTGGGGTGCATTCAAAAGACCACCAAGTGTGTATTTAGGTGTAATGAGCCAACCCTGATCATTGCCAGTCAGTTTGAGATCATCGACACCTCATACAAAATTACTTCCACCAACCTGCGGCTTCTTTTTCAAAATTAGACCAAAAAAAACGAGTAGAAGCTAAATACTACAACAATGAATAAAAACTACCGATACTGCCTGTCATAAGTTAAAATTAGTTTTTTATCTCGACGGTCTTTATGCATTGTTGTAGTTATAGTATTACACATAGTTTCATAAGGGCTTATTAGCCACAGCCACAGGCAAGTTTTCCATGGAACACGTGCGTTAATACCCCTTATAAAACGTGTTTTTTAGCCTATTTATTCGAATTTGCGTCTTTGTTCTTTAATTTTTATTAAAAAAAAGAAATTTTTGCGTTTTACTAAATTTTGTTGCTAGCGGTTGCTAACAGCGAGAAGTTATTTAATTCAAAAGTTTTTTTTTAACATAATTTGTTTTATTTTTAACAAAAATTATCACGAAAAAACACAGAATTAATGTGCTTCACTCGAAATTCGGGAATTAGCTGAAACAGCGTCTAAAAGTTATTACCTGATCAATACTGTAAGTAATGTTAATGTTACTGTAAGTAACCACGTTCGTTTAAGCAATTTTGGACCGAAATGACAAATCTTATATCTATTTCAGCAACAAAAAACTTGACTAAATATAGTTCAATTTAGTGATTTTTTTTTTCTAATTTAGACAAAATAACTAAATGTCTCCTAGGATTGGAAAATTGACTGGTATGTTAAGCTATTTATCTTTTTAAGACAAATAACAATAAATTGTATTTGCATAACTCTATTACAAACTAATAAGCCAATTTCAATCAACTGATTTAAAATATTAAATCAATAAGCAAAAACAGAGATGCTAAAAAAAACATAAAAACAAAAAGAAACAAAGTATTAAAAAAAGATCCAAAAAAAAAATAGAGAAAAGTGTCTAAGAAATCCGGAACACTAATGTCTTGAAAGAATACTAAACACAAAACTGCTACTGAAAAGAAAAACCTACAGTTTAATAATAATATTGTTTAGTTGCTCAATATACAGTAAAAAATAACATAAATAGAGTTTAATTTAAGAGTGGTTTTTTCAATTTTTTTAGAATTTTTTACTTTTTTTAGCTTTTCTTTATTTTGTATTTGATAAGTTTTTTTCTTATTTTTTTTTTGATTAATTTTGTCTATTTTCTACTATTTTTAGTATCACTGTGTCCTACTTTCTCACATTATTATGTATCTAATAATTTTGTTTTATTTATATATATATATATATATATATATATATATAATATTTCTATATATATATAGATATGTATATATAAATATTTATGCATTATTTTCAGCTTTTAATATTTTCTTTGAATATAGATAAGAAACGTAGGCGACGTTGTTGCAGTTTTTAATAATTTCAAAAGCTTAAAAAATCTTGTATTAAATTTTTATAATTGCTTTCTTTTAATAATATTTACTTACAAAATAAATGAAGAAAGAGTTGATAACAAATTATTTCTTTTAGATGTAAATGTAATTGAAAAAGCAACAGGCGATTTAGAATTTGATATTTTTAGAAAAAAAAACAGGCACTTCAAGATTCATACCAAATGGCTCAAATCATTGTTCTCAACGTAAAAATATCATGTTTAAGATTTTAAGTAAATTTTAAAGTAAAAATCTTTAAAAAATCAAAATTATTTATCAAAAAGTTGCTAATATTAATGAATATGATGAAAAAATTGTAAAATAATTATAAATAAACAAAAATTCAAAACAAATGTCAAAAACTGCAAGAAAAAGTTCATAAAAAAGTTATTTGAGGGGAGAAAATAGCTTTTTCCATATACACCGTAAAAAAAATTTTTGTTTTTTCTGCATTTTATATTTTCTCAACAAATACTCTGCATTTTGTAAGCGGTTTACATTAAACCTCTTATGCGTGGTTTGTTGAACTCATAAAGTTTTTTGTTTGAAAAAAAAATTATGACGGCAAATCTTTATTATTTTGATCTATTGACATTTTTCTATCTCTATTGGTTCTTTGATATCCTTGTTTCATTTCCTGCTTTTATTTATATTTTTTTCGCTTTTTTATGTTCTCTATATTTATTCTTTGGCTCTCTTTCTTCATCTTTTTCAATTTTTTAACAAATAAGGCTATTTCGGATTTATTATGATTTTAAAAAAAGTCTATGTATGTAATAACTTTGATTTTTAACTCTCTAAGAGCTGTTACTTGCTGCACATAGTCTTTTTCTGACATAACCCTTATCTAGTTTCTGTTATTGTGCCACTACTTTATCAAATAATAAAATAAAATTCTTTTTAATCTACAAAAAAGTATACAAGAAAGTAAATACAAGAAAATATGAGTACGGCGTTACCTGATGCTTGCTCAAGTGGCTTATGGTTTATTTACAAATTATTTTTCTCAACGATTAAGTTATTAAGCTAAACCAAGATTTTTCGGTTCTCTGCCGCAATTTTTTATAATTTTAATTGTAAAAAAATTAAATGTTTCTTAAAAACTGTAATAATTATTTCTGAAATAACAAAAAACTGCAATTTTTTTAACTTTTTAAATTTATTCTACAAAAAGCTTTAGAAAATGTTCTTTGTTGATCAAATTGAAGTATTTAGATTTTTTAATTTTTTATTATACCAGATCAAGACATTATAAAAAAACTGTAGAAATTTTAAAAAAATTCTTATTTATAATATCGCGAGTGATAGATTTTTTTAGGAAAAACTGAACAAAAGTTTTTTACGATTTTTTCTCCTAGTTTTGTATAAAAATTAATATAAACAAATAATTTTGTTTTAGAAATTTTTTCATTATTATCTACTCAAAAATCAATAAACATTTTTGTATAGTTTTTCTTAGTACAAAATTACATCAATCGAGATACATAATTAAAAACATTTTGATTTTTTAATGGCTCTGTTTATGTTTTCAAGTTTAATGTTGATTTTTTAAAGCTCTCCCAGAAAAAACTTACTCAAAAAGTCAAAAAATTCAAAAATAGCGGTTTAAAAAAAATATTTTTATGTTAAAAAATAATTACTTGATTGTTTTGGAATCTTTGGCAGGATAAACTATTAACACAGTTTTACCACTTGCCAGAAAGTCTATTAATTAGATCTCTAGAGGTTTTTCGACCACTCAGGAGATTAAAACTGAATTATTATTTGCTTGATTTTGCCTGGTTTGGGGAGTTTTTGTGGGTTTTTCCTAATAGTTTGTTCAAAGAGAAAAAAACTGTTATCTTTGTTAAAAGCATTTGATTTATTTTTAAAGATTTTAGTAAATTTAGCAGCGTTCAATATCTGAAGCTTGACTGATTTTAAACTGTCAAGACCAATATGATGATTGCTATTAACGGCGCGGCGCGCTCGGCTATACTCGACTTGTCCAATCTGCCGTATTTTAAGTGAGCTAAGTGCTTTTTGTATCTAGCTAAAATTTTTCTTATATAACATTTTATAAATTTCAGACTTTTCTAAAAATGGTGTTTTGTCCTAGCAAAACTTTTGTTTTGATTATGACTCATTAACCGCAAAGTAACCTATTCCAGGATTTGAAAAAAAATTAATAAGAAAAATTATGAACATTATTGGAAACTTTTGCACTTCTTGTACACATAAAGTGCAGATTTAGTGATAAGCCAAAAAATAAAATGATGTTAAATTGATAAAACAATGTAAAAATATAGTAATAAAATTCATTTAAAAAAAGGTTTGTATAAAAGCGAGATTTTTACGGCGTCAAATTGTTTATTTATAAACAATTCTAGTATTAATTAACAACAAAAACAAACATTTTTAAAGCTATTTAAATTAGTCTTTTCTTGTTTTTAAAATTTTAGTTAATCACAAAAAAAATACAGTTATTCTAACTTCTTAAATCCATTTTACAAAAAACTTTAAAAAATGTTCTTGGTTGATAAAACTAAAATATTTAGATTTTTTAATTTTTTATTACCAATTCAAGACATTATAAAAAATCTGTAGAAATTCCAAAAAAATTTTTATTTATAATATCGCACGTGATTGATTTTTCAAAGAAAAACTGTACAAAAGTTTTTATCCTAATTTTGCTTAAAAATTAATAGAAACAAATAATTTTGTTTTAGAAATTTTTTCATTATTATTTACTCAAAAATCAATAAACATTTTTGTGTAGTTTTTCTTAGTACAAAATTACCTCAATCGAGATAAATAATTAAAAATATTTTGTTTTTTTAAAGATTGTCTATGTTTTCAAATTTAATGTTGACTTTTTAAAGCTCTTCCAGAATATACTTACTCAAAAAGTCAAAAAAATTCAGAAAATGTGGTTTAAAAAAAAATATTTTTATGTTTAAAAATAATTACTTGATTGTTTTGGAATCTTTGACAGGATAAACTATTAACACAGTTTCACCACTTGCCAAAAAGTTTATTAATTAGATCTCTAGAGGTTTTCCGAACACTCAAAAGCTGCAAAAAACAGCTTAGAATACGTATAAGAAACGTAAGCAACGTTTTGAATAATTTTGACCGCTTAAAAAATTTTGTGACAAATTTAAATAACTGTTTTCTTTCAATTAAACTCACTTATGAGGAGAAAATAAATAACAAATTACATTTACATATTTTTTAGATAGAAACATAATTAAAACAGCAACAGGCGATTTAGAATTTGACATATTTATAAAAGAAACAAGCTCTTTGAAATCATTGTTTCCGACATAAAATAGCAACTTTAAGTTTTTCGGTAAATAGATTGTTTAACTTTCCTCTAAATTAAAAAATCTTTAAAAAAAAACGCTAATTAATAATGTTGCTAATATTTATATAGTTTGTTTTTTATTATAAACAATTGTCAGTATCAAAAATTCTGTTGAAATCCTGCTTTTTAACCGTAGAAATCTCGCTTTTGACATTTACTTTTGAATAGCGGTGCCAACATTAAAACTGTTTGACAATTGTTTATAAACGAGAATAGGCTCTAGATATAATGGAAAAATAGTAAATAAAAATATAAATAAACATAATTTTATAACAAATGTCAAAAAATGCACAACTTTTCATACAAGTAAACAAAAATAAACTTTTTGAACTTGAGATAACAAATGAACTTAATGTTGTGCCCAAACATTTAAGATTTGAAGCGGTTTATCAGTCAGAATCGAAATTAGAAAATTCGTTAGAAGTTCCAAAAACAAAAGAACATTTTTAGAAAAGTTTAGAATTTATCGCATATGTGACAAATGTTATATAGGACAAACGCGTAGATCAGTTCAAACCAGATACAAAGAGCACTTAGCCCACTTAAAATACGGCAGATTGGATAACCGAGCACGCCTTCACAGGTCCTTTTTTCAGCTCCTTAATTGGATTATTAGGAAAAATCTACATAAATTACCTAATTTAGCTGATGATAATTCAGTTTTATTTATCTCCTGATAATGAGCAACGATATCTAATAAACAAACTATTTGGCAAGTGGTAAAATTGTGTGAATAGGTAATAAATAATGTTTTTATTAGTGAAAGTGACCTGTTCTAGGATTTGAAAAAAAATAAAAAAAAAATTATAAACATTATTGGAATCTTTTGCACTTTTTGTACAAATAAAGTGCAGATTTTGTGATAAGCTAAAAAATAAATGAAATTGAATTGGTAAAACTATGTAAAAATATAGTAATAAAATTCATTTAAAAAAAGGTTTGTATAAAAGCAAGATTTTTACGGCGTCAAATTGTTTATTTATAAACAATTCGAGTATTAATTAACAACAAAAACAAACATTTTTAAAGCTATTTAAATTAGTTTTTTCTTGTTTTCAAAATTTTAATTAATCACAAAAAAAATACAATTATTCTAACTTCTCAAATCTATTCTACAAAAAACTTTAAAAAATGTTCTTGGTTGATAAAACTAAAATATTTAGATTTTTTTATTTTTTATCACCAATTCAAGACATTATAAAAAATCTGTAGAAATTCCAAAAAAATTTTTATTTATAATATTGCAAGTGATAGATTTTTCAAAGACAAACTGTACAAAAGTTTTTATCCTAATTTTGCTTAAAAATTAATAGAAACAAATAATTTTGTTTTAGAAATTTTTTCATTATTATTTACTCAAAAATCAATAAACATTTTTGTGTCAGTGTTTCTTACTACAAAATTACATCAATCGAAATACATAGTTAAAAACATTTTGTTTTTTTAATAGCTCTCTTTATGTTTTCAAGTTTAATGTTGAGTTTTTAAAGCTCTCCCAGAATAAACTTACGCAAAAAGCCCAAAAATTCAAAAATGCGATTAAAAAAAAAATATTTTTATGTTAAAAAATAATTACTTAACGGTTTTGGAATCTTTGACAAGATAAACTATTAACACAGTTTTACCACTTGCCAAAAAGTTTATTAATTAGATCTCTAGAGCTTTTTCGACCACTCAGGAGATTAAAACTGAATTAATATTTGCTTGATTTTGCCTGGTTTAGGGAGTTTTTTTGGGTTTTCTCTATTAGTTTGTTCAAAGAGAAAAAAACTGTTTTCTTTGTTAAAAGCATTTGATTTATTTTTAAAGATTTTAGTAAATTTACTACTTGTCTAATCTGCCGTATTTTAAGTGAGCTAAGTGCTTTTTGTATCTAGCTAAAATTTTTCTTATATAACATTTTATAAATTTCAGACTTTTCTAAAAATGGTGTTTTGTCCTAGCAAAACTTTTGTTTTGATTATGACTCATTAACCGCAAAGTAACCTATTCCAGGATTTGAAAAAAAATTAATAAGAAAAATTATGAACATTATTGGAAACTTTTGCACTTCTTGTACACATAAAGTGCAGATTTAGTGATAAGCCAAAAAATAAATGAAATTGAATTGGAAAAACTATGTAAAAATATAGAAATAAAATTCATTTAAAAAAAGGTTTGTATAAAAGCAAGATTTTTACGGCGTCAAATTGTTTATTTATAAACAATTCTAGTATTAATTAACAACAAAAACAAACATTTTTAATGCTATTTAAATTAGTTTTTTCTTGTTTTTAAAATTTTAGTTAATCACAAAAAAATACAATTATTCTAACTTCTTAAATCTATTTTACAAAAAACTTTAAAAAATGTTCTTGGTTGATAAAACTAAAATATTTAGATTTTTAAATTTTTTATTACCAATTTAAGACATTATAAAAAATCTGTAGAAATTCCAAAAAAATTTTATTTATAATATTGCAAGTGATAGATTTTTCAAAGAAAAACTGTACAAAAGTTTTTATCCTAATTTTGCTTAAAAATTAATAGAAACAAATAATTTTGTTTTAGAAATTTTTTTATTATTATTTACTCAAAAATCAATAAACATTTTTGTGCAGTTTTTCTTAGTACAAAATTAAATCAATTGAGATATATAATTAAAAACATTTTGTATTTTTAATGACTCTGTTTATGTTTTCAAGTTTAATGTTGACTTTTTAAAGCTCTTCTAGAATATATTAATTCAAAAAAAAACAAAAAAATTCAGAAAATGTGGTTTAAAAAAAATATTTTTATGTTAAGAAATAATTACTTGATTGTTTTGGAATCTTTGGCAGAATAAACTATTAACACAGTTCTACCCTTTGCCAAAAGTTTATTAATTAGATCTCTAGAGGTTTTTCGACCACTCAAAAGCTGCAAAAAACAGCTTAGAATACGTATAAGAAACGTAAGCAACGTTTTGAATAATTTTGACCGCTTAAAAAATTTTGTGACAAATTTAAATAACTGTTTTCTTTCAATTAAACTCACTTATGAGGAGAAAATAAATAACAAATTACATTTACATATTTTTTAGATGGAAACATAATTAAAACAGCAACAGGCGATTTAGAATTTGACATATTTATAAAAGAAACAAGCTCTTTAAAATCATTTTTTTCAACATAAAATAGCAACTTCAAGTTTTTTCGTAAATAAATTGTTTAACTTTTCTCTAAATTAAAAATATTTAAAAAAAAAGCGTTAATTAAAAATGTTGCTAATATAGTTTGTTTTTTATTATAAACAATTGTCAGTATCAAAAATTCTGTTGTAATCCTGCTTTTTAAACGTAGAAATCACGCTTTTGACATTTACTTTTGAATAGCGATGCCAACATTAAAACAGTTTGACGATTGTTTATAAACGAGAATAGGCTCTAGATATAATGGAAAAATAGTAAATAAAATTATAAATAAACATGATTTTATAACAAATGTCAAAAAATGCACAACTTTTCATACAAATAAACAAAAATAAACCTTTTGAACTTAATATTGTGCCCAAACATTCAAGATTTGAAGCGGTTTATCAGTCAGAATCAAAATTAAAAAATTCGTTAGAAGTTCTAAAAACAAAAAAAGATTTTTAGAAAAGTCTACAATTTATAGCATATGTGACAAATCTTATATAGGACAAACGCGTAGATCAGTTCAAACCAGATACAAAGAGCACTTAGCCCACTTAAAATACGGCAGATTGAATAACCGAGCACGCGTTTATAGGTCCTTTTTTCAGCTCCTTAATTGGATTATTAGGAAAAATCTACTTAAATTCTCTAATTAAGCAGATAATAATTCAGTTTTATTCATCTCCTGATTATGACCACCGACATCTAATAAACAAACTAGTTGGCAAGTGGTAAAACTGTGTGAATAGTTAATAAATAATGTTTTTACTAGTGAAAGTGACCTGTTCCAGGATTTGAAAAAAAAATAATTAGAAAAATTATGTACATTATTGGAAACTTTTGCACTTCTTGTACAAATAAAGTGCAGATTTAGTGATAAGCCAAAAAATAAATGAAATTAAATTGATAAAACAATGTAAAAATATAATAATAAAATAAGGTTTGTAAAAAAGCAACATTTTTACGGCGTCAAACTGTTTATTTATAAACAAATCTAGAATTAATTAACAACAACAAAAAATTTTTTAAGATTTTTTTTGACTTTTTATGATTTTTTTTTGGTATTTTATGAATGTGCCCACATTTGACAAAATATTGATATCAAATATTGGGCATTTCCAAACGAAATTCCTCGGATCCACACAACTGGAAATGTTTAATTAAAATTTATGATCTGTGTCCTAGTTGCAGCAAAGAAGATCAAGCATAACTCACGATTTCCTTAGTATCTATTATTCCGTTCTTAGCATCGATAAATTTAAACTCTAGTATAGCGGCGGACGTCGTTGTTTTGCAATAGTATTTCAAAAGGAGTTTCAAATAAGAAAAGTGTAAACATTTTCGACAACTCCGCGTTCGACTGCCGTGCCTAATAATAAAAATAAACGCCTCGTTAATTAAAATTTATTGCGTTCAACTAATAAATCGGACTATAAATTTAACTCCACAGCGATCAAAGCTAAATTAACTCACAAGTTCACATTTCTTACATAACCCGAAATAAGGATGATGATGATAATAATAACTCGCACTCACCTTTGTCGATATTTCCTCATGCCGGATCAGCTGTCATTTAAATTTCATTTTCCAAAAAAAAAAAAAAAAAATTCGTTTTAAAAAGCCGTATTAGAATTTACATTTTGCTTTGGGTCTGTATCACCCATGTAAAGTTGAGTGGACCACGGGGGTCCTCGTGTCGAACTGTCGCTGCACCGACGTCTGGACGCTCTCCAAGCGTCGATTCCCCTTGGCTCCGCCAGCCCCTCGCCTGTGTAATCCTAGCGACGCTGCAGTTGCGCCTCTTCTACTACACAATATGCATGCTTTGCATTGTTGTTTATGATTGTGCAGTAGCGACGAGCTCTTATGCTTAAACTCAGGATCAGGATCTAATACCGACATTCTAATTATTCAAGACTGCTTTATAAGCCTTTTGGGTATACTCAAGAATAAGGTATAGTGGGCTATATTAAGGACTTGGAGTTTATTAGACGCCGTAAGGTTCGCTGATTAAAGAGATAACGCTAACAAGCAACTACAACTTTTCAGGACTTGACTATACATAGATAATGTCTTAGTAAAAATTATAACACCCTATATAAAACTGTTAACTTTTAAAAGTAGTTGATGATGGTTTATGACTGTATTATGCGGCACCTCACCGAAGATTAAAGCTGTCCAGACAAGGCGACAATTGACCGCACCATTATAATTTGCCCGATAGCTGTAATCTTGAACATAACCGCCATAAACTACCTGAAAAAGTAGATACTATACTCTACTCAATTTCAAGAAAGAGTGCATGAGAACAAATGCATGCAGGCTCCACGTGATCACATCTATGAAGTAGGAGATGGTTGACGATTTTTCGGACAGGGCAGGCCGCAGAATAAATCGTATATTTCATTTTAAACCAATTTTGAATGATTTAAAAACTATTCAACATTCAAATGACCAAAATACTCTTTCTTGAATCTGAACAGACTATAGCTTTTAAATGGTTTTGCCGCACTATACCTAGACTCGTGCCGCCGATTGTTTTCAAAAACCAAATTAAAAATTAGAATCTGACTATGTTTTGAGTCAGCTGTAGTTAAAATTATAATAAAGCTGAACCTATAAGGTTACATAACAACACTAAAATTAAGATGATTGTAAACCATTTATAGACGGCAAACCAAACAAAAGCTACGAGCCTAATACCATATATAAAACTGTTAACTTTTTGAAGTAGTTGATGATGGTTTATGACTGTATTGTTTGGTACCTTGGACGTCAAGAGAAAATGTTTTTCTTTTTTAATTTAATTTATACAAATGTGACAAAAACTGTTAAGATTGCAATTAAATAAGTCTTAATTTTGATTTACAACGTTGTATTAGCATTTCGCTAAAAAATTTATTTTTAACAAATTATAGTCACATCGTTTCCAGAGAGCACACAATCTTAGAAAAAAAAGCGCCAAAGCTATAAAAATTTACGAGTTTGATACCTTACATAAAACTGTTAACTTTTTGAAGTAGTTGATAATGGTTTATGACTGTATTGTTTGGTACCTTGGACGTACCTTAGACGTAAAGAGAAGATGTTTTTCTCTTTTAGTTTAATGCAAATGTGAGAAAAAACTGTTAAGATTGCAATTAAATAAGTCTTAATTTTGCTTTACAACGTTGTATAAGCGTTTAAACTAGATACACTAATAGAGGAGATTAAGCTGTTGAAACAAAAGAACAGAGAAGATAAAAAAATAAAACAGATAAAAAATTAAAAGGAAAGAGAGGAAATGGGAGGAAGAGAAGGGTAAAATGCTGAAGAGGATAGAAATCTTAAAAAAATAGACAAAAATGGCAGAAAAAAAATAGTAATAACTGAAATTGACGTAGAAAAAATTAAAGAAAAAGAAGAAATTCAAAAAAAGATAAAAAAAAGTGATAAAAGCGGGAATATAAAAGTGGCACAAAGCAAAACAAAAAAAAGGAGTTAAGACATATGAAAAAAAGCTAAGAAAAAAACAAACAACTAAGATAAAAATTTCCAAAAAAAAAAATTAAATTGACATAAATTGCGAAAGAAAAGAGAGGGCGGAGATCAAAAAGAAAAGATGGATATGCAAAAATATTCATGGAAAAAAAAACATACAAATGGAATGAAAAAGACTCACAACTGTAGCTTTATAAATTAAAGAAAGAAGAAGGAACAAGATGCCATAAAGAAGGCACAAGCAAATGTACAATAAAAAGAAAGAAAACTAGCAGAATAAAAATTAAAACATACAAAAAAATAAAAGCAACGGTAAAATAAAAATAACATTTTAGAATGTTGCGAGATTA
Source organism: Lagria hirta (assembly GCA_947359425.1). Classification (NCBI taxonomy): domain Eukaryota; kingdom Metazoa; phylum Arthropoda; class Insecta; order Coleoptera; family Tenebrionidae; genus Lagria; species Lagria hirta. Next base: position 50,840,527 of record OX375794.1, read on the forward strand.
GAAGGAAAAAAAAAGAGGATTTCTATGGTTACGTAAAACTACTAAGTGGGCTTAGTAAAAACATAAACAGAAAAAAAAAGCTGGGAAAAGATAGAGAGTAGGTTACAAGCAGAATTCAAGAAATGTCAAGGGGCGAGAAAAGAAAAGAAGAAAGAAATGGTTCATGACGGTATTGTTTGGTGCCTCACCGAAGATTAAAGCTGTCATAACTTGCCGGGCAGCTGTAATCTTGAGCACCACCGGCCATAAACTACCTGGATAAGTTAATAGTTTTATGCTTGTAGAAAAGTTCTTAGCTTTATTTGGTTTGTAACACTATACCTAGACTTGTGCCGGTGAATGTTTTCAAAGACGGTATTAAAAATTTGAATTTGACTATGTTTTGAGTCAGCTGTAGTCAAAATTATAATAAAGCTAAACCTATAAGGTTACATAACAACACTAAAATTAAGATAATTGTAAGCCATTTATAAGCGGCACACCAAACAAAAGCTATAAAAAATATACGAGTTTGATAAAACTGTTAACTTTTTGAAGTAGTTGATAATGGTTTATGACTGTATTGTTTGGTAGCTTGGACGTCAAAAGAAGATGTTTTTCTCTTTTAATTTAATGCAAATGTGACGAAAAACTGTTAAGATTGCAATTAATTAAGTCTCAATTTTGCTTTACAATTTCGCTAAAAACTTTATTCTTAAGAAATTATAGCTACATTGTTTCCAGAGAGCACACAATCTGAAAGAAAAAGCGCAAATGCAAGAAAAGAAAGCAAAAAAAGAAAAAAATGTGAGGTTAGAAGAAGCAGATGAATTTGCAAATAGTAAAAGAATATTAAAATCACCAAAAAAAATAAAAAAGCATAAAAAAGAAAACACAAAGATGAAGGAGTGAAGCTAGAAGAAGCAGAAGTCTTTGCAAATAGTAAAAGAATATTAAGATCACTGATAGGAGCAAAAAACAAGGAAGAAGCAGATATGAAGACACAGCTAGAGCTATTTAAGAAACTAGATACATTAATAGAGAAGAATAAGCTGTTAAAACAAAAGAACAGAAAAGTTAAAAAAATAGAACAGATAAAAGATTAAAAAGAAAGAGAGGAAATGGGAAGAAGAAAAGGGTAAAATGCTGAAAAGAAGGTTAGAAATCTTGAAAAAATATACATAAATGGCAGAAAAAAATTATAATAACTGGAATTGACGTAGATGGAATTAAGATAAAAAAAAATATATAAAAAAGAGTTAAAAAAGTGGTAACAACGGGGATATAAAAGTGGCACAAAGCAAAGCAAAAAAAAAGAGTTATGACATGGAAAAATGTGACAAAAAACTGATAAGTTGCAATTAAATAAGTCTTAATTTTGCTTTACAACGTTGTATTATTGTTTCTAGAGAACGCACAGTCTTAGAAAAAAAGCGCTAATGCAAGAAAAAAAAGCAAAAAAAAAGAAAAAAATGTGAGGTTAGAAAAAGCAGAAGAATTTGCAAATAGTAAAAGAATATTAAAATCACCAAAAAAAAAAGAAAAAGCAAAGAAGAGAAAGCAGAAAGATGGACGAGTGAAGCTAGAAGAAACAGAAGTCTTTGCAAATAGTAAAAGAATATTAAGATCACTGATAGGAGCAAAAAATAAAGAAGAAGCAGATATTAAGACAGAGCTAGAGCTATTTGAGAAACTAGATACATTAATAGAGAAGATGTTGAACAAAAGAACAAAGAAGTTAAAAAAATAGAACAGATAAAAGATTAAAAAGAAAGAGAGGAAATGGGAAGAAGAAAAGGGTAAAATGCTGAAGAGGATAGAAATCATGAAAAAATAGACAAAAATGACAGAAAAAAAATAGTAATAACTAGAATTGACGTAGATGAAATTAAGAAAAATAAAAAAATTTAAAAAGAGATAAAAAAGTGGTAACAGCGGGGATATAGATGTGGTACAAAGCAAAAATAAAAGTTATGACATATGGAAAAAAGCTGAAAAAAAAAGAAACAACTAAGATTTACAAAAAAAAAATAAACAAAATTGAGAGATAATGCGAAAGGAAAGAGAGGGCAAAGATTAACAAGAAAAGTTGAATATGCAAAGATATTCATGAAAGAAAAAACATACAAATGGAATAAAAAAGACTCATAACTGTAGGTTTTTAAATTAAGAACAGGGAAAGGAGCACGATACAATAAAGAAGGCACAAGCAAATGTACAATAAAAAAAGAAAAGACTAGCAGAATAAAAATTAAAACATACAAAAAAATACAGATACTATTTTAGAATGTTGCAATATTAGAAGAAAAAAAAAGAACATTTTTATGGTTGACATTTTACTAAAAGTGGGTTTAGTAAAAACATAAACAAAAAAAAAAGCTGTAAAAAGGTAAAAAGTAGGTTACAAGCAGAATTCAAGGAATGTAGGAGCGAGAAGAGAAAAAAAGAAAGACTGTATTGTTTGGTGCCTCACCGAAGATTAAAGCTGTCATAACTTTCCGGACAGTTGTAATCTTGAGCATGACCGTCATAAACTACCTAGAAAAGTTAATAGTTCTATGCTTAGAACTATTAGAAAAGATACCAGCTCTTATTTGGTTTATCACACTATACTCGTTTCGCCAATTCTCTTTAAAAACGAAATTAAAAAATTGAATTAACTTTTTAAGACGCTACTATGTTTTGAGTGAGCTGTAGTAGAAGTTTTAATAAAGCTGAACTTAGAATACTTAGTAGGTTACATAACAACACTAAAATTAAGATTATTGTAAACCATCTATAGGCGACAAACCAAACAAGAGCTATAAAAATTTTACAAGCCTAATATAGAACTGTTAACTTTTCGAAGTAGTTGATAATGGTTTATGACTGTATTGTTTGGTACCTCACCGAAGATGAAAACATCACATCTTTCCGGACAGCTGTAATCCGGAGCATGCCCTTACTGAACTTACATAACAGTACTAAAACTAAGATTACTAAACCATAAACCATTAACAGTACTAAACCATTTACCTAGACTCGTGCCGCTAGATCCTTTTAAAAATTTGAATTTACAATAGATAATTTATTTATGGTTGGAATCTACCCCGCGACAAAAAAAGCGTTTATCTGAGGCTAAATACTTTTAAAGAAACTATATAACCTTATACATTCAGCGTTTAATCGTCCAGCAAGAGTTGGCAACCCAACAAAACCTGTTTAACTTCGAGCTAAAGCAATTTTTACCTAAAATTGAAATCAGGAAACCTTGAAAGAAACGAAATAAAAATAAATAAAATTGTTTCATTTGCATTTTGTAACAATTATTGTGATCTTTTGTTTAGATTAATTGTGAAACTTGATGTGGTTATTTTAATTATTATTTCAAATGATGAAAAAAATTAATTCGATTCATTTGTGGTATTTGAATATAAAATGTTTATTTATATTTAGAGATATTGCAAACATTCAAAAATTTTTATCATTAATAAGCAATATTATTTTCACTCAAATTTATTGCACAACTTATTCTGATAAAGGTCGTAAAAAAATTTAGCAAGATAAAATATTATTAAGTTTATATCATATTGTTCAAATGTTTTCTATCTATAATAAAAGAGTATAATTATTTAAAAAATACTATTACATGTCAAAGGCCGATATGATTTTTAAATCCAGCAAAATTGTTGTGCCTCCGGGACAGGAAAGGTTGAACATAAAAATAATGTAATAAATAATAAATTTTATCCTCAGTCAGTATTATAATTAAATAATGACAAACAGACTATATCTATTACTCTGTACGACGTCGTTATGTAGCAAACCGCAAGCAACGATCTGTGGTTTAATGATAAATCTTTAATTGTTTTGTTTCAATTTAATACTTCAAAATAGACTTTAATTTTTTTCTGCAACTTTAGTGTGCATTTGAGCATCGAATGCACAGCCCAGCATGTGCTAAGTTTTTTTTATTTAAAAGTACCATAAAATAGATTGTTTGTGGCTTCTGCTGCAGCTTGCAATAACTCCGCTAATTGTGTGTCACTAAAGCCACTATTAGACATTTTTTTCAAAAGCACGCAACACTAACAATGTTTTTTTAATAACTTTAAATTTTGGGTATGGCAACTTGGCATTTTTGACATAGATTTTTAGCACTGATAACGGATTGTGAAAACATCTAACAAAATTGAGAATTAGAAATCGAGTTTATTGCAATTAATTAGCAATTTTTTTAATTTAATTAATTTAAATAAATTATATATAAAACAATATTTAAAATAAATTTAATCAATATTCATATAGAAATTTTTAAGTTATTCTTAATAATTCGATTTCTGTTTCTGATACCAATTTTTAGCACTGACAACTGATTGTAACCAAAATGTAACAAATTAAAAATTTTAAATTGACTTTATTATAATTAATTATCACATTTTTTATTCAATTATATAAATTTAATTAATTAAAACAATTATTAAAATAAATTTAATCAAAATCTAAATAGTAGTTTTCAAGTTATTCTAAATTAATTGATTTTTGAGATCAATTCTCAGCACTGACAACTGATTATAAAAAACATGTAAGAGATCAAGAATCGATTATATTATAATTAGTTATCAATTCTTTCCTTTGTTTAATTCAAACAAACTGGAAGAATAAAGCAAATTTCAAAATAAATTTAATCAAGATTTTAAGTTTTTTTTAATTATTCTGAAACCAAGATTATCACAATTAATTAGCAATTTTTTTATTTAATAAAAATAAGAAAAAAAGCAATTATTGAAATAAATTTAATCAAGATCTGGATCAAAGTTTTCAAATTATTCTTATTAACTCTATTTTTGACATAGATATTTAGCACCAATAACTGATTATAAAAAACATGTAACATATTAAAAATTTGAAATTGAGTTTATTATAGTCAATTATCACTGTTTTTATTCAATTATATTAATTTAAAAATAAACAGTTTTTAAAATAAATTTAATCAAGATCTTAATAGAAGATTTTAAGTTATTCTTAATTATTATAAAACCAAGATCATCATAATTAATTAGCAATGTTTTTTGTAAGATTAAGAAAAAAATCAAATATTGAAATAAATTTAATCAAGATCTAGATAAGAGTTTTTAAGTTATTCTCATTAATTCTATTTTTAAAATAAATTTTTAGCTGATAACTGATAATAAAAACATCTAACATATTAAAAATTTGAAATTGAGTTTATTATAGTTCTCACTTTTTTTATTCTATTATATCAATTATTATAATTGAATTAATTATAATAAGTTATCAATTCTTTCCTTTGATCAATTTAAACAAACTGTAAAAATAAAGCAGTTTTAAAATAAATTTAATCAAGATCTTGATAGAAGTTTTTAATTTATTCTTAATTATTCTAAAACCAAGATAATCACAATTAATTAGCAATTTTTTTATTTAATAAAATTAAGAAAAAAGCATTTTTTGATCAAGATCTAGATTATAGTTTTCAAGTTACTCTACTTAATTCTATTTTTGACATAGATTTTTAGCACTGATAACTGATTATAAAAAACATAACAAATTAAAAATTTATAATTAAGTTTATTATAATTAATTATCAATTTTTTATCCAATTATATTAATTAATATATCAAAATATGTATAATTAGTTATCCATTTTTTCATTTGTTTAATTTAAACAAACTGAAAAAATAAAGCAAATTTTAAAATAAATTTAGTCAAGATTTTAATAAAAGTTTTCAAGTTATTCTTAAAACCAAGAGTATCACAATTAATTACCAATTTTTTATATAATAAAATTAAGGAAAATGCAATTATTGAAATAAATTTAATCAAGATCTAGATCAAAGTTTTCAAGTTATTCTTATTAATTTTATTTTTGACATAGGCACTGATTATTGATTTATTTTTGACATCATTTGGCATTGATAACTGATTATAAAAAACATGTGAAAAATTACGAATTAGAAATTGACTTTATTATAACTAATTCTCACTTTTTTTATTCAATTATTTTAATTTAATTAAAAGAAAGCAATTATTGAAATAAATTTAATCAAGATCCAAATAGAAGTTTTTAAGTTATTCTTATTAATGCTATTTTTGACATAGGTTTTTCGCTGATAACTGATTATAAAAACATCTAACATATTAAAAATTTGAAATTAAGTTTATTATAAATGATTATCATTTTTTTTTAGTTAATTATTTCAACTTAATTTCAAAAAAAACAATTATTAAAATAAATTTAATCAAAATCTAAATAGTAGTTTTCAAGTTATTCTAAATAAATTGATTTTTGAGATCAATTTTTAGCACTGACAACTGATTATTAAGAACATGTAACAGATCAAGAATCGATTATATTTTAATTAATTATCAATTTTTTTAAACTGATTATAAAAAATAAATAACAGATCAAGAATCAAATAAATTTTAATTAGTTATCAATTCTTTCATTTGTTCAATTTAAACAAACTGGAAAAATAAAGCAAATTTTAAAATAAATTTAATCAAGATCTTGATAGAAGTTTTCAATTTATTCTTAATTATTTCAAAACCAAGATTATCACAATTAATTAGCAATTTTTTTCTTTTATAAAATTAAGGAAAAAAAGCAATTTTTAAAATAAATTTAATCAAAATTTATATAGTAATTTTTAAGTTATTCTTGATAATTCGATTTCTGATAACAATTTTTAACACTGACAACTGAAAATAAAATCATGTAATAAATTGAGAATTTGAAATTGGTTTTATTATAATTAATTATCGATGTTTATATTTAATTAATCTAAACGAATTAAAGACAGAACTAAATTAATAAACAATTAATTAATGATATTGAAGTCGAATTTTTTCAAATTTTAATTTGTCAGATTATATTTATGCGAATTTCACCATTAGATCAAAAAAATATTAACGCTGTTTTCCATTTAGAAAAACTTAATTTTAATTATGGAAAAAAATTTATAACGCATTACAATAAAACAAATACTGTCAAAACATACACTAATGTATCTTTTAAAATACAAAAAAAGTTTTTAATTGTGATCTAAATGTGTCATTATTTTGTGAAATACTGTGCTTTATTTTGAAGTTTATTTTCCCTAATCTTAATTTTTCACCATTGAACCAGTATTTAAGACTTTTAAAATTCTGCCAAGTAATTCTTAGAAACTTTCAGTAACATTATTCTTGGAACCAGTTTTAATTTTAGGATCAAAACAAAACTTCCACACTTTAGGCTTTGATTCGTACTCTTTTATTTCAATCTATTTCAATTTTATTGTTTTCTGAGTGGAAACTGAGATAATCATCGACAATGTTCTTTGGAATAATTAAATCGATCAGTTATTTGGCAATTAAAATTTTTTTTTCAGTTAAAAAATTTAGAAAAGCATTTCTCATGGGTTTAATCTAGTAGAAATTTGGTATTTCGTTTCTTATATAATTAAAAGAAAAAGATAATCTTAAACTAATGCTAAAACATCACCCAAAATTTTTCAACATTTTCACTAACTTGCAGCAGGAATATTTAGCTGCAAGTTGGTGAAAATTGCAGCATTTAGGCTTACTGCAACACTCTTAATAATTTTTTTTTAAATAAAGCTTTTATTTTAAAAAGTGTTTAAGAAAACTTAGAACATCTTTGATAAAACGTCAAATTGGTAAATGTGTCAAAGACGAAACACTTTTTTCCTAATAAAAATTAGATCTACTACGATAATAGATTATTGATGAATCACAGTGTATATGAAAATAAAGCTTTGTAAGGCATTTTTATTACAGGATAAAAGAGATTTAAGCGTTTATTGCAGTGGCAAGGTAATAAAGACCAACTGTCTATGCTTATCCTAAATAGCAAGGAATGTAGGCGAATTGCTTTCTCAATTGCAATCTTACAACCTGATTTTGAGTAAGGCAATGGGCAAAAACAAGGTAAATCACTAGATTCCATCAAGATTACAAATGGTAGAAGCACATTTTTATCCAAATATCTCGGCCACCGCGAAATATTGCCTAAATTATTAATTAACTTCTGATTTTTGGATAGAAATTGGCTGATTTAGAGTGCAGCAAGTGGTGAGAGCTTGTTGAAATTTACGATTACAAGCTGATTACAGCATCTTTGCAACCATTAGTGTAATTAGCATCGCCCAACCTGTGTGCCAACATTGGCATCAGGCTTGTAAATGCACTAACACAAAAACAACAAGGACTTACAAACATGCCCATATAAACTCAGTATTATTAGCCAATAGAAATTTGAATAATTTAGAACTTCCAGTTTTTTCCTGCTTAAATAAATGGTCAGAGATAAAGAATATTTCGCTCTGGCTGATAGGATAAATCTTGAAAGTCAACGCATAATTGAAGATCGTTGATTCATTCATATCGTCTGGAAAAACAAGTGGATTTCAAATCATAAATAGACGAAATAAAGAAAATTAAATACATCGACCATATCAGTTTTGCCCTAAACTAATTCTGGCGCAGCTTTTGGCGCGACGTCTGTTGTCTGTTCTCATACAAATGACTGAATTAGGCAGTGTTTTACTATTAAAGCAATTGCGACATGAAAAAATGCTAATTTATGCAAGTTACCACATTCATAAGCGATTAGTATAACGACAAATACAGCAATTAACTGGCGAGTTAAAAAAACCTCATCTTTTTGAGACTCAAATAAGTCATTTGTATGCTGACTAAATGTTTGAAAACCCCTCAAGCCAAAAAATGTTCTTTTTTTTTTAAATTTAATGCAAATGTGACAAAAGACTGTTACACACTCTGGAAGAAAAAGCGCAAGTGCGAGAAAAGAAAGAAAAAAAAACAACAAGTAAAACTAAAAGAAACAGAAGTATTTGCAAACAGTAAAAGAATATTAAGATCTTCAAAAGAAAAAGAAAAAAGAAAAGAAAGGAGCAAGAAGGGAAGGTAGAAGAAGCAGAAGTCTTTGCGAATAGTAAAAAAATATTAAGATTACCGACAAGAGCAAAAAACAAGGAAGGGACAGATATGAAGCCAATTGTGGTAAAACTAGATCCATTGATAGAGGAGATTAAGCTGTTAAGACAGAGATTAGAGAAGTTAAAACAGAAATAAAACATGGATTTATGAAGAAACAGAAGAAATGCAAGAAAAAAAGGTTAAAATGTTGGAAAACAACCTTGGAAAAAAGCAGAAATAGCAGAAAAGAAAATTAATAAACTAATAACTGAAATTGACGTAGAAAGTGAGGAATAAGAAGAAATTGAAAAAGAGATAAAAAAAGGGTAAAAGCGGAAATAAAAAAGTGGTACAAAACAGGTAAAGGAAAAGTGCTAGTAGAACTCCAAGACAGGAAAGCAAAAAAAATAGATATGACATATAAAAAAAAACTGAGAAAAATAAACAACCATAAACACATACACCGATTTTAGTTTAACAAAGAGGAAGAGAAAGAACTACAAAAAATTAAGAAAAATCGCAAAATTGCATCTGACCCGGTGATCAAATGGTATGCTGGCTAAATGTTTGAAGATCCTTCAAGCCAAAAAAGGTTCTTCTTGTTTAATTGTATGCAAATGTGACAAAAGACGGTTAAGATTGCAATTAAATAAGTCTTATTTTTGCTTTACAAAGTTGTAGAAGCATTTTGCTAAAAATGTTATTCTTAAGAAATGCTACATGGTTTTTAGATGGCACACAGACTGGAAGAAAAACCGCAAGTGTCAGAAAAAAAAGTAAAAAACAAAAAAAGAAGAAGCGAAGCTAGAAGAATTAGAAGTATTTGCAGATAGTAAAAGAATATTAAGATCACCAAAAAAAGCAGAAAAAGCAAAGAAAAAGAAAGGAGCAAGAAATGAAGCTAGAAAAAGCAGAAGTCTTTGGGAATAGTTGAAGAATATTAAGATTACCGACAAGAGCGAAAAACAAGGAAGGAACAGATATGCAGCCAATTGTAGACAAACTAGATACATTAATATTAAGCTGTTAAGACAGAGATTAGAGAAGTTAAAACAGAAATAAAACATGAGTTTATGAAGAAAGAGAAAAAATGTGAGAAAAAAGAGATAAAATGCTGGAAAACATAAAAACCTTGGAAAAAAAGCAGAAATAGCAGAAAGAAAAAATAATATAGTAATAACTGAAATTGACGTAGGAAGTGAAGAAAAAGAAGAAATTGAAAAACAGATAAAAAAGGGTAAAAGCGGAAATAAAAGAGTGGCACAAAACAGGTAAAGGAAAAGTGCTAGTAGAACTCCAAGACTGGAAAGCGAAAAAAATAGATATGAGATATAAAAGAAAGCTGAAAAAAAAACAACTGTAAACATTTACATAGATTATAGTTTAACAAAGAGGAAGAGAAAGGATTAAAAAAAATTAAGAAAAATCGCAAAATTGCATCTGACCTGGTGATCAGATGGTATGCTGGCTAAATGTTTGAAGATCCTTTTAGCCAAAACAGATTTTTTTCGTTTAATTTTATGCAAATGTGACAAAATACTGCTAAGATTGCGTTTTATTTTTGCTTTACAAAGTTGTCCAAGCAGTTTGCTAAAAATGTTATTCTTAAGAAATGCTACATGGTTTCTAGATGGCACACAGCCTGGAAGAAAACACGCAAGTGCCAGAAAAGAAAGAAAAAAAACCAAAAAAAAAGAAAAAGAAGCGAAACTAGACGAATCAGAAGTATTTGCAGATAGTAAAAGAGTATATAAATCACCAAAGAAAGAAGAAAAAAGAAAAGAAAGAAGCAAGAAGGGGAGGTAGAAAAAGCAGAAGTCTTTGCGAATAGTCAAAGAATATTAAGATTAACGACCAAAGCGAAAAACAAGGAAGGAACAGATATGAAGCCAATTGTAGACAAACTAGATATTTTAATAGAGGAGATTAAGCTGTTAAGACAGAAATTAGAGAAGTTAAAACAGAAATAAAACATGAGTTTAAGAAGAAAGAGAAGAAATGTGAGAAAAAAAGAATGATATTCTGGAAAACATAAAGACCTTGGAGAAAAATCAGGAATAGCAGAAAAAAAAATAGTAAAAACTGAAATTAACGATGGAAGTGAGAAAAAAGAAGAAATTGAAAAAGAGATAAAAAAGGGTGAAAGCGGAAATAAAAGAGTGGCACAAAACAGGTAGAGGAAAAGTGGTAATGGAACTCCAAGACAGGAATGCGAAAAAAATAAATATGAGATATAAAAAAAAGCTGAGAAAAAAAAACAACTATAAACATATACATAGATTTTAGTTTAACAAAGAGGAAGAGAAAAAATTAGAAAAATTTAAGAAAAATAGCAAAATTGCATCTGACCCGGTGGTCAGATGGTATGCTGGCTAAATGTTTGAAGATCCTTTGAGCCAAAAAAGGCTCTTCTTCTTTAATTTTATGCAAATGTGACAAAAGACGCTAAGATTGCGTTTTATTTTTGCTTTACAAAGTTGTCCAAGCATTTCGCTGAAAATGTTATTTTTAAGAAATGCTACATGGCTCCTTGATGGCGCACAGCCTAGAAGAAAAACCGCAAGTGCTAGAAAAGAAAGAAAAAACCAAAAAAAGAAGAAGAAGCAAAGCTAGAAGAATCAGAAGTATTTCCAGATAGTACAAGAAAATTAAGATCACCAAAGAAAGAAGAAAAAACAAAGAAAAGAAAAAAAAGAAGCAAGAAGCGAAGCTAGAAGAAGCAGAAATCTTTGCGAATAGTAAAAGAATATTAAGATTACCGACAAGAGCCAAAAACAAGAAAGGAACAGATATGAAGCCAATTGTGGACAAACTAGATACATTAATAGAGGAGATTAAGCTGTTTAAGATTAAGATGATTAAGAAGATTAAGACAAAGAACAAAGAAGTTAAAACCAAAATAAAACATGAGTTTGAAAAGAAAGAGAAAAAATGTGAGAAAAAAGACCAAAATGCTAGAAAGCATAGAGGCCTTGAAAAAAGACACAGAAAATAGTAGAAAAAAAAATATATAGTAATAACTGGAATTGACATAGAAATAGAAGAAAATGAAAAAGAGATAAAAAAGGGATAAAAGCGAAAATAGGGAAAAGTGCTAATGGAACTTCAAGACAGGACAGCGAACAAGATAATTATGACAGATCTACATAGATCATCCGTTGGTCAAATGGTTAGCAATGGTGCGATGGAATCTGATCTATGAAGGGAAGTGAGTTCGATCTCCACTCCGGCGACAGCCATTTCCTACAAAGAAAAATGGCTGTTGTCTGGTGTGTGTAGGTTTTTAAATGTAAGGAGCACAATATCCCCAATAGATCAAACATGATCAAAAATGTTGCAGTGCAATATCCTCTGATAATCTACTAAGATAAAGATGTAAAAAAAGGTTTTGAGAAAAATTGTGAGAAATTGCGAAAGAAGAGAAAGGGCAAAAAACAAAAGCAAGAGTTGGATACGAAAAAATATTCATTGAGAGAGAAGCATACAAATAAAATGACCTAAAACAACAAGTAATAAAAAAAAGTGGAAAGAAAAAAATACAATGAAGAAGACACAGGCATATGTATAATGGAAACAAAAAAAAACTTAGCAACATAAAAACAAACAAATAATGCAAGAAAAAAAAGCAACGGAATTATTTTAGAAATTAGCGGGGTTAGAGAAGAAAAAGAGGATTTTTGGAGATACTTAAAACTATTTGACATTGTTTTTAGTAGAAACATGAATAGAAGAAAAAGCTACAAAAAATTGTTTTTGTTGTGATTTTCATTGTTCTTGCAAAATAAACATATAACAATAACAATTTATTCTTAATAACAATAAATTTTAAGTCAAATCCCTTTTTCTTTTCTGTAGTGCTTGGTTTACTCAAAAGTATCTACTTGGATTTGAGTAGATAGATTCCACCGCTTTTATTTATTTGATTACAATATAATCCTAAGCAGCAACGAGGTCTAGTTAGAATAAGTGTTGCCTCTTGCGTGGTTGTTACGTCAAGTTACCGTGATTAATTTTATTCTTATTTTCTTGCCCTCATGACGCCTTCACCAATATGGTGCGAAATGTCGACAATTGTCAATAATCGATCATTTGTCTTCAATTAAGGAAAAACTAATTTTTTTTTTATTAGATTTGCATTATTTTTCTAATTTTGTCATCTATGAACTCTTAACCTATTACAAGCTTATGCAATACAACTAACTAAAATTGTTAAAAACGTGGTACAAAAAAAAATAAAACAAAAAGTTTAATTTAGTCACAAAAATGATCATTTGTTTCCCAAGACACTAAAGTTTATTTTTTTAGAACAAACAGCAACTCAAGTAATAAACAAATAAATAATTAAAAATAAAAGAAATACATTTCTTATTGGCTGAATAGATCTGTTGAACAAATAAAAAAATTCTGTTTTAATTGTAAAAAATAAATTGAATTTTGTTTTAAAAATTATTAAAAAAGATATCAAATAAAAAATTAAAAAACACACTTAAAGTTATGTCTAAAGTCTGATTAAAACGATTTATAATATCTTTAGTTTTGAGGTGTACGGTATTTTTTCTGAAATGAAAAAATTGTCGATGAATACAATAACTCTCCTTAAATCGTCAACCCAAACTCGTCCTTACGGCCCTTTAAAAAAGGCATTTTTTGCCTTTCATGTTCAATTATTTGAAGCGGAAAACAAGTGAAAGTAATATTTTTTTGTTTTTTTTTTATAAGTACTTGTTAATTGTAAAAGACAGGTCAAAATGCATTAGCGCATATAAAAATGACGTTTGAGTCTCAAAAAGTACTACTTTACGGCTTCATTTGTCATTCTTTAGGGACTATTATGACATAAAGTGTCTATCTTCGCCAGAGAACAATTTGCATCTTAAATCAAGAAGAACATACATTTTTCTGCTAAATTGTTGTATAATTTTGAAATAGAATTTGGTCAATTAAAAAAAAAGTAGTGACACCAAGAGATTATAATACAAAAAATTGACATTTGGACAGCCGTTTGGCATAAAGCTATTACATCACATGTAATAATTAGTTAACCTGTTAAATGTCAGTGATGAAGATTAGTAAGCCTAAAACATGTAAAAGGTCTTGAATAACCGCTCTCTTTTTAGAAGATTGCTGTTGTTTTAGTTGTGCAAAAGTTTTCAACTCATATTGAATTTGAATTTGTTGACAAATTGTTGATTTGTGGAATCTATTTACTCTGTTTATCATGGGTATTTGTAATTATAACAAAAAGTGTCATCTGTTCACCACGCTTCTTTTTACAAATTTTCTTGAAAAGTATTTTACAAATTAATAAAGAAATTTAGTTTAGAAATCAGCCAAGTTCTTAAGCTCCGCCACTAGAGGACACTAGCCATCTTGTATACAAAGATAGAATTTGAATTTTGAAAATAAAAGGTAATCAAAAAACAATATAAAATCTCTAAAAATCAACAAGAAGTTATGTTTTGTTGTTGATTCTAACATCTAAACAAAGTCATCCAAAACAAGTGTCAACTATTGATAATTTTGATATTATTAAAACTGCAGAATCAGTTAATTTAGCAAATATTTATTATTTATTACAACAATATTTTTGCAAAATTTTAAATAAATGTGACAGTTTCTATGGAAAATAAATTAACGTAATTACAATTTTGTAGTGTTAACAGTAGAAATGCCATAAAGGCTATAGAAGCCATTACAGTCAGTTTGATGGTCTTTGAACAATTTGTTACCAAAAATAAAATATTTCTTTCAAAAATTTGAGATAACGTTATTATTATAATAAATATATGTTTTTTTTTCTGTTTTTATTTATCTGTTTGTTAACTTTGTTAAATATAGTTTTTATCTTTCATTTCACCTTCGTTCTCATCTTTTCCTCTTTTTTGTTTTTTTACATCTTTTTCTTATTACTTTTGTTTATGTTCTTTCTTTTCATTATTTTCAAAATTAATTTTGGTTTTTGTGGCCTACAGGTTTTTCTCCGACAGACGACTGCTATTTATTTTCAGAATTCTTTCTCTTTTTCTCACTTTTACCACATTATTGAGAGATTATTGCGTTTACTGCGTCTTTTTTTTTCATTTTTCTTTTTCTTCTTGTTTATATTTTTGTTTTTTTCCCGTTAGTATAATTTGTTTTTTGAGTTTATATAGAATGTAAAACAGACAGAAGTTCCAACTGACTGTCAGTAAGAAGAAGAAAAGAACGTACTATAAGACAAGGCAACTTTCTATGTTCTAAAGAAAGAAAAGAAAAAACGCTTAAAATAGACAAAAGAAAAAAAAATCAAAGAGGAAAAGAAGTAACGAAACTGTTACAAGAATAATTACAAGAAAAAGCCTTAAAAAACATTTTTTAAAGATTGAGAAGCTATTGGAGAAACTATAAAGAAAGAAATTAGTAGAAAAAACTCCAACATAAAAAATAAAAAAATAAAAGAAAGCAGTGATAAAAGATTGAAAAAAAGTATTAAAAAAATATCTTATTCATTGTTCTTTTATATAAAATATTATACATTTTTTTTTAATTGTTTGGGGTTGTTTTTCTAAATCCGACGCTTTTCAAACCTATTAAATAACTAAAAAACCGCAAAAATTGTCAAGTTACGTCAATTTTTTTTAGCAGTTTTGTCTTGATGACATTATAGCTATAGCTTTTTTTAGCCATTTTGTGGTTCATAACCAAAATCGCTTTACAAATAACCTCGTTTTTTTTTTGGAGACACTTTGTATAATTTCCAGAAAAAGATAAAAAATACAAAAAAGCATTAAAAAAAAAGAAGCTATAACATTGAAGCAAGCGTGGGATACAAAAAAAAAACATATGAAAGAAATAATAACAAGTAAGACTGAAGAAGAGCGACGTTTTTCCAATTGGGAAAAAATAATCAGAAGCACACAAATAATAATAAGCCTAAAACTAGTATAGCGCTATAATGTCAGCCTTAATAATTTTTTTTTGCTCTCACACTATCTCATGACGGTCTTGTACAGTTTTCTATTATGTAATAAGAGCTAATTTTACTTATTGGATTTATTGCTCTGCAGAGTATTTGCCTGAGAAGTAATCATTTTCAGTTTGATCAAAAAAGTAATTTTTTAAACTTATTTTATTTTGAGAATCGGAACTGTCACAGAACACTAATTCTATGTGGTTAAGAAAACTTGCGCTTTTATTAATTGTTTTTTCTAATGCTATTAAATGGGAATGGCTTTTATAGTCATCTAAATATTATTGTAACGTGAAAGCTGTACAGTTTTTTTATATAACTTATTTATTTATATACTAATATTACGCTACTAATTTTACACTATATTACACTCGTGACGTCGTTTTCTCGGTTGGATCTGAACTCTATTGGACTTAAACTCGAACTGAGTTTCACTCTCGCTTGCTGCTCGCTTATATCGCATCCGGTACAGTCTGGAAGCCACTGGTCAACTGTCTCGAATATGTTCGGTTACAATTTGGTCAATTTTTAAAATTTTTAGCAAGATTATTTATTTTTTAGAAGATTTTTTATATATAAATTTAGAACCAAATATCAGACGTTTAACCAAACATTTGATTATTTTTAATTAATTATCAATCGTAATTAACTCCCCCAGGCTTGATGTATTAGCTTATTTACCTCATTCCTCTACATTTCACGTATAATAATAAAAATGTAGATTTATTAATGGAAAAAAAAAATTAATATAGACGATTTTTCATTTCGGTCAAATATACATTTAAATTGATGATGTTCAATTACAAAATTAAAGCAGCTTAATTTTTTTGGTGTGACTGATGAGTGCGTTCCGGTAAATTATTTGACGAAGCACCTGTCACTCGCAAATATGTCGTCACGCGGTCACCCTAAACTAATATAATTAACAATTGGGCTTATTTATCATTTCGATGATTAATTGGAAAAAAAAATAATTTATTTTTTGACAGAGCTGAAAGCATCTATCTTGCTTGAACAAATATATACCTACTCAATTTTGTTTCAACATTCTGTGATTTTAAGCATAGACTGTCATCGATATTATTCTCCTTTTTTGCAAGTTGCAATAATTAAACATCAATAGTTGTTTTTTCTATTTTTAAATAATATTATTTCAAGCAAAATTAGATGTATTAAAAAAAATAAAAAAAAATTGTTGTGTCTAAAGTCGGTTTCCAGACAATAATTTCACGTGATAACGTTATAAGAAAACCTCGATAAACAATTGTGTACTTTTATGAATTGAATTATTATCACTAAATTATTTTGTATAGTACAAAGGAAGAGTTACTCGCAGCCGATCGTGCCTCAAAGTGTTCATTATTAACATCAGATGACGCTACTGTGCGCAGGACTGTCACTGAGCTGACATTTGTCGAATTTCTTATTTAAGAGACCAATTTGATTAGTTTTCACAGCAAAAATACATTTTGTTTAATACAAACTCTACATAAAACTACTCTACAAAGTGATTTTTTTAGTTCACTCGGTTCGGTTTTGCATCATCTCGCTCGCGACACCGAGAGACAGAGCTTTAATACTTCAGTTATTATCTACCAATTGTCACAGCTAATTCTGTCAAAGGCAACATTAAATATAATTATTACTGAGTCACTAAATAAAACAATTGGAGATAAATTTTAAAATATTTAATTTTTGATATTGCTTGTACAAAATAATTTCGATGTTCAACATCAGCTGAGCGTCTCATGGTGGCTCACATTGGTTATACATACGGCGCGAAAACCAAGCAAATCTTGTTTTTAAATCTATATCTAAGAGTGCAACTGTCAACCTAAAGGGTTATTGGTTGTAAATAAAATTTGGACTCAACTATAGTTCAGGACCTCAAGAAGTGGCAGTAGTTTTCCTACCATCATCAGTTTAACAATTAGAGTTGTCAACATTAAAATAATTTCTAAAAGAAAAAGAACTACTTTAGAGTACTAGATGGCAAAGTAAAGCTTTTTTCTCTACAATGAAACCTCAAGGTACCAAAGAGCGAAACAGTTAGCAAAATTTACCACAAGCCAGCTTGGACACAAAAAAACCTGCGAGGCTTTTTTTTTCTCTTCTTTTAGCTAGGGCAACTTGCAGGAAACGATGATCTACTAAAGCGTTGACTAGTAGAGCAGAAGTTAAGAAGTACCTGTGTCTTCTTCATCAGGGTCTTGACCAGAAACCAGTACTTCAAGAAAAAGAAAAGGCAAACACCAATTTCTCCAGCAGATACGTGACGGGAAGAAAAGGGTTATCTTCTTCTCTTCCTCAGTTGAAGCAATTTGGAGGAAAAGATGATCTACCAAGGCATGGACTTAGCAGAGCAAGTACCTGTCTTTTCTTCATCAGGACTTTGCTTCTGAGGATGCCACTAAGACATGAACTTAGTAGAGAAAGTACCTGTCTCTTCTACCCAAAATTTTGCACAACTAAACAAACCATCAGTTACACTTCTGCTGCAAAGACCTTAAGAATGGCAATTTCTGCCAAAGACATACCCTCCGGTAATGGTAGATGCCACCCATTTATCTTTTCTAGAGGAAGTTCTAGTAGAAGAAATGGTAGAAAGTTTTGAAAGCAAACTGTATATATTGCCGCTTGGGATTATTGCTGGTAGATTGTAAAACAGCACAGACTGCAGAATAGCTGGCTCAGACAAAATCGCCACTTGGAAAAATTGAGAATTAACTGGGAGAAAAAGAGACGCTATTTCTAAACCGCACACAATTTTGATTTTCTTTCCAAACAGTCCAAAAATGCAAACTGAAAAAATCTTCAAACTAGTCAAAGTTCAAAACTCGGAGCATTTAACGCCGAGGTAAGAAGCTATTAACTTCAAAGTAAAGGAACATGATCAAGTTCTCACTATTGGAATTGACCCCAAATTATGTGAGAGCATGAAAAAGGAAGAATATGTTCAGTCAAGTACAGATTTAGACAAAATTTTGTCTTGGGGTTTAGAAAAGGGCAGAAGAAACTCAAACCGGAGGCGAACAAGTGACGCTTTCTGATCCTTAACAAACGGAGAAAGACCGAAAGTACGTGGAGGGTATGTACCTTGATTTGCTCGAGTTTACAACGAGTCTTACAAAAGACAGGTGAAGAAGCTGCAAGAGACCAAAACAAGAATGTTGAGAAACAAGGTGAACTTGTTACACCCTCATTTGTTTGCTACTTTAATTGGCTTCAGCGGCAATAGAATTGTTCAAGAAAGCAAAAGATCTTTCGCGGATTTTAAGACTATTCTTAAAACAACACCTTAGATTAGTGTTGATTGAAAAATTTTGATCAACAAAATATTATGGATCCATGGTCTGTCATGTCAAAACCCAAAGGAAATATAATTAGGATCACAGGCAGAAATCTTTCTTAAGAAACCATAGGAAACGTGGCAATAGACTACATGGGACCATACGAAGAAACAGATCTGTTTTCTTGGTAGATAGAAGCTTTTCTCTTCCCAACGAGAAAGCGACGCCAAATATTTTCACATTTTTAGTAGATTTGGTTGCTCAAAAACCCTTATCTTTCTAGTTTACGTCACAATCTTTCAAATCAAGCGACAAAATCTAGAAATTAAAAGAATCTTGACAGTACTAGACACGGTAAAACCAAACCAACCCTGGGACTCAGTTTGACACATAGGTTTGTTTAGTGTCAGAATCTGCCAGATGCAGCAACTGGACAAACACCAAGCTTCACTCTCTTTGGAACCGAGGACCCTGGAAGACCGAAGAAACCCAAAGGAAGACAGGAACAAGTACGTGAAAACTAATCTCGCTATGGCACACATTGTGAACAACCTGATAGATTTCTAGCCACATACAACCTTGGACATCAGGTCATGGTACGACGACATGGGAAGCCTGGGTTCAAATCAACATGGGTCGGCTCAGTAACAATTGTCAAAGCAAAAGGAAAAAATCACTACACAGTAGACCGTGGCAATCTAGAAGCCCAAGAACTTGTAAACAACATCTGAAAAGCAGCTAGAACAGGGGAACAAGCACACGGCAATAAAATTCCTATGCAAGTAGCAGTTGGCGTGATTCTAGGCGAAGAACCACTATATTATACCAAGCCTGAACTGCATAGAATGAGGTAACGACAGCAGAAAAGGGAAGAAAGGATCAAATCCCAAGACATCAAATACAGAGACGGTATATAAAAAAACAGAAAAACCTGGAACTCAAACTTAGATTAAGTTATCAAACCCAATCACTACGTTCTTCTATTCTCATAAGAAATCAGTTAGAATCGGGGTTCATCAATCAGGATCAAAATTAAAAAAAATGTTTAGAAGAATTGAATGTTGTTCCATACGTGTTCTGTTGGATTTAGGTCTGGATACCGGGCTGGCCAGCTTTTAGCGTTAATTTCACGGTGAAGTTTGCTTCAATCTGTATATACTTATAGAGACGGTATATGAAAAGGCAGAAAAACCTGAAACCCAAAGTTAGATTAAGTTAGCAACCCGATCACCACGTGCCTCTATTCTCATAAGAAATCAGTCAGGATCGGGGTTCATCAGTCCGGATCAAAATTAAAAAAATTGTTTAGAAGGTCTAAGAGACAAAACTTATTTCTAGAAAAGTGTGTATAGAGTGTAATAACTGTGACAAAGGTTATATAAGATTAACACGTACAAAGAGTTCTTAGCCCAATTAAAATACGGCAGATTAGGCAAGTCTATCAAGAGCAATAATTATATTAGCTTAAAATTAGTTGAGCAAATACATAACCATAGATATCTAAACGCCGCCGAATTTATTAAAATCTATAAAAACAAGGTTTTGTTTTTAACAAAGCTAACGGTTTTCTTTTCAGCTTCTTGATCGAATTATTAGGCGAAAGTCACAAAAATTATAATGCATCTCTTGATGGTCTCCGACAGAGCTCTCAAGATGTAATAAACAAACTTTTTGGCAAGTGGTACAACTGTGTTAATAATTAATACTCTTATTAGGCAGTAACATGACAAATTTGAACAAGTATTTCTCCGGGGTTGTTAATGTTTATTCGGGGCTGTTGCAGAGATTCGAATGTTGTTCCATACGTGTTCTGTTGGATTTAGGTCTGGATACCGGGCTGGCCAGCTTTTAGCGTTAATTTCACGGTGGAGTTTGCTTCAATCTGTATATACTTATAGAGACGGTACATAAAAATGCAGAAAAACCTGGAACCCAAACTTAGATTAAGTTAAGAACCCAATCACCACGTGCCTCTATTCTCATAAGAAATCAGTCAGGATCGGGGTTCATCGGTCAGGATCAAAAATAAAAAAATTGTTTAGCAGGTCTAAGAGACAAAACTTTATTTCTAGAAAAGTGTGTATAGAGTGTAATAACTGTGACAAATGTTATATAAGATAAACACGTACAAAGAGCACTTAGCCCAATTAAAATACGGCAGATTAGGCAAATCTATCAAGAGCAATAATTAAATTAGCTTAAAATTAGTTGAGCAAATAAATAACCATAGATTTCTGAGCGCCGCCGAATTTATTAAAATCTATAAAAACAAGGTTTTGTTTTTAACAAAGCTAACGGTTTTCTTTTCAGCTTTTTGATCGAATTATTAAGCAAAAGTCACAAAAATTATAATGCATCTCTTGATGGTCTCCGACAGAGCTCTCAAGATGTAATAAACAAACTTTTTGGCAAGTGGTACAACTGTGTTAATAATTAATACTCTTATTAGGCAGTAGCATGACAAATTTGAACAAGTATTTCTCCGAGGTTGTTAAGGTTTATCCAGGGCTATTGCAGAGCTTTGAATGTTGTTCCATACGTGTTCTGTTGGATTTAGGTCTGGATACCGGGCTGGCCAGCTTTTAGCGTTAATTTCACGGTGAATTTTGCTTTAATCTGTATATACTTATAGATCGTTTTATTTTTTTTAAGAATTATAGGAGTAACATATTGTTTTACCAATTTTTTTGATAAAATGCCATTAAGGCTCTGTTCTTGGCTTTTTTGTTATCAATTCTGATATGAGCAATCCCATCTTGTCATACTCTTGAATGATATTCAAAGAGTAAAGTGCTCGCGGCTCTACAAAAGTGGAACAATTAAGATACCTATTTTAAGGCATGTAATGCGTGCATCACTTAAATTTATGGTGATGGAGTTAAGTGCTATCAAAAAATAGAACACAAACTCTCCTCTCCAGCCAACTCTTATATTTTATTTTAGCAGTTTTGATAAGTGAGAAGGTAAATAATTGCAGAACCCTTGAATTGGAATCGATTTGAGTTTTAATCAAAAGTTTTTCGAAAATATTGAAAGGAAGCGTAATCTACTTTACTGTTCCAACAAGCGATCGTCCGTTTTTTTTTTCTTCTTCTAAGAAATTCAATTTCGAAATTAGTTTAGAACATCTTGAAATGGCGTTTTTGGATCTAGGAAAGATAAAAATTGTTTAAAATTGTAATGCGTCTTAAATGTTTAGAGATTACTAGATTATGTTACAGTAATAATGTTTTTCAAATAAACATTTAAAATACATTAGTCGTTGTGACATTTTTTTTCAAAAAAACATCTTTGGCAGACTATCTCTTGAATAATATTTGAATAATTCAACTAAAGGTGGTTCTATGATTATAATATAAAAACTTATTTTTTGTAGAAATTTTATACTTTTGTTGACGGTTGACGGATGAGACTGGTGACAGTTTCAGCAATTTTCCAATATAATTAAAACAAATTAAGTTTTTTTTAGTTTTTATACAATTGACCGCTTTTCAAAGCTGCATCTAAAATGATTTGATTAAAAAAAATGGGTTCAAGTTTGAGCAATAATTTTAATGTATAATTAATTGCAATCTTTTGTAGCTTTCTTAGCTTTTTATTTCTATATTATTATTATGTAATTGGCGGTCACACATGTGTGACGTCATTAAAAGTATAGGCCACACGGTTGAGACTGGAGACAGTTTCAGCAATTTTCCGATAAAGGTAAAATTAGTTTAATTTTTTTAGCTTTTATAATATAATTGACCGCTTTTCAAAGTTGCATCTAAAATAATTTGATTAAAAAAAAATGGGTTCAAGTTTGAGCAATAATTTTAATGTATAATTAATTGCAATCTTTTGTAGCTTTCTTATCTTTTTATTTTTATATTATTATTATGTAATTGGCGGACATACATGTGTGACGTCATTACAAGTATAGGCCACACGGTTGAGACTAGAGACAGTTTCAGCAATTTTCCAATAAATGTAAAATTAGTTTAATTTTTTTAGTTTTTCTATAATTGACCGCTTTTCAAAGTTGCATCTAAAATGATTTGATTGAAAAAAAATGGGTTTAAGTTTGAGCAATAATTTTAATGTATAATTAATTGCAATCTTTTGTAGCTTTCTCAGATATTATTATTATGCCATTGGCGGAGATACATGTGTGACGTCATTACAAGTATATGCCACACGGTTGAGACTGGAGACAGTTTCAGCAATTTTCCGATAAAGGTAAAATTAGTTTAATTTTTTTAGTTTTTATAATATAATTGACCGCTTTTCAAAGTTGCATCTAAAATGATTTGTTAAAAAAAAATGGGTTTAAGTTTGAGCAATAATTTTAATGTATAATTAATTGCAATCTTTTGTAGCTTTCTTAGCTTTTTATTTCTATACTATTATTATTTTGCCATTAGCGGTGACACATGTGTGACGTCATTAAAAGTATAGGCCACACGGTTGAAACTGGAGACAGTAATTCAGCAATTTTCCGATAAATGTAAAATTAGTTTAATTTTTTTAGTTTTTATATAATTGACCGCTTTTCAAAGTTGTATCTGTTGAAAAAAAAATGAGTTCAAGTTTGAGCAATAATTTTAATGTTTAATTAATTGCAAGCTTTTGTAGCTTTCTTAGCTTTTTATTTCTATATTATTATTATGCCATTGGCGGAGATACATGTGTGACGTCATTAAAAGTATAGGCCACACGGTTGAGACTGGAGACAGTTTCAGCAATTTTCCGATAAATGTAAAATTAGTTTAATTTTTTTAGTTTTTATATAATTGACCGCTTTTCAAAGTTGCATCTAAAATGATTTGATTAAAAAAAAATGGGTTCAAGTTTGAGCAATAATTTTAATGTATAATTAATTGCAATCTTTTGTAGCTTTTTTAGCTTTTTATTTCTATATTATTATTATGCCATTGGCGGAGATACATGTGTGACGTCATTAAAAGTATAGGCCACACAGTTGAGACTAGAGACAGTTTCAGCAATTTTCCAATAAATGTAAAATAAGTTTAATTTTTTTAGTTTTTATATAATTGACCGCTTTTCAAAGTTGCATCTAAAATGATTTGATTAAAAAAATGGGTTCAAGTTTGAGCAATAATTTTAATGTATAATTAATTGCAATCTTTTGTAGCTTTCTTATAGCTTTTTATTTCTATATTATTATTATGCCATTGGCGGAGATACATGTGTAACGTCATTAAAAGTATAAGCCACACGGTTGAAACAGGAGACAGTTTCAGCAATTTTCCGATAAATGTAAAATTAGTTTAATTTTTTTAGTTTTTATATAATTGACCGCTTTTCAAAGTTGCATCTAAAATGATTTGATTAAAAAAAAATGGGTTCAAGTTTGAGCAATAATTTTAATGTATAATTAATTGCAATCTTTTGTAGCTTTCTTATCTTTTTATTTCTATATTATTATTATGCCATTGGCGGAGATACATGTGTAACGTCATTAAAAGTATAAGCCACACGGTTGAAACAGGAGACAGTTTCAGCAATTTTCCGATAAATGTAAAATTAGTTTAATTTTTTTAGTTTTTATATAATTGACCGCTTTTCAAAGTTGCATCTAAAATGATTTGATTAAAAAAAAATGGGTTCAAGTTTGAGCAATAATTTTAATGTATAATTAATTGCAATCTTTTGTAGCTTTCTTATCTTTTTATTTCTATATTATTATTATGCCATTGGCGGAGATACATGTGTGACGTCATTAATAGTATAGGCCACACGGTTGAGACTGGAGACAATTTCAGCAATTTTCCGATAAATGTAAAATTAGTTTAATTTTTTTAGTTTTTATATAATTGACCGCTTTTCAAAGTTGCATCTAAAATGATTTGATTAAAAAAAAATGGGTTCAAGTTTGAGCAATAATTTTAATGTATAATTAATTGCAATCTTTTGTAGCTTTCTTATCTTTTTATTTCTATATTATTATTATGCCATTGGCGGAGATACATGTGTGACGTCATTAATAGTATAGGCCACACGGTTGAGACTGGAGACAATTTCAGCAATTTTCCGATAAATGTAAAATTAGTTTAATTTTTTTTGTTTTTTTATAATTGACCGCTTTTCAAAGTTGCATCTAAAATGATTTGATTAAAAAAAATGGGTTCAAGTTTGAGCAATAAATTTAATGTATAATTAATTGCAATCTTTTGTAGCTTTCTTAGCTTTTTATTTCTATATTATTATTATGCCATTGGCGGAGATACATGTGTAACGTCTTTAAAAGTATAAGCTACACGGTTGAGACTGGAGACAGTTTCAGCAATTTTCCGATAAATGTAAAATTAGTTTAATATTTTTAGTTTTTATATAATTGACCGCTTTTCAAAGTTGTATCTATTAAAAAAAAATGAGTTCAAGTTTGAGCAATAATTTTAATGTATAATTAATTGCAATCTTTTGTAGCTTTTTTAGCTTTTTATTTCTATATTATTATTATGCCATTGGCGGAGATACATGTGTGACGTCATTAAAAGTATAGGCCACACGGTTGAGACTGGAGACAGTTTCAGCAATTTTCCGATAAATGTAAAATTAGTTTAATTTTTTTAGTTTTTATATAATTGACCGCTTTTCAAAGTTGCATCTAAAATGATTTGATTAAAAAAAAATGGGTTCAAGTTTGAGCAATAATTTTAATGTATAATTATTGCAATCTTTTGTAGCTTTCTTAGCTTTTTATTTCTATATTATTATTATTATGCCATTGGCGGAGATACATGTATGACGTCATTAAAAGTATAGGCCACACGGTTGAGACTGGAGACAGTTTCAGCAATTTTCCGATAAAGGTAAAATTTGTTTAATTTTTTTAGTTTTTATAATATAATTGACCGCTTTTCAAAGTTGCATCTAAAATGATTTGATTAAAAAAAAATGGGTTCAAGTTTGAGCAATAATTTTAATGTATAATTAATTGCAATCTTTTGTAGCTTTCTCAGATATTATTATTATGCCATTGGCGGAGATACATGTGTGACGTCATTACAAGTATAGGCCACACGGTTGAGACTGGAAACAGTTTCAGCAATTTTCCGATAAATGTAAAATTAATTTAATTTTTTTAGTTTTTATAATATAATTGACCGCTTTTCAAAGTTGCATCTAAAATGATTTGTTAAAAAAAAATGGGTTTAAGTTTGAGCAATAATTTTAATGTATAATTAATTGCAATCTTTTGTAGCTTTCTTAGCTTTTTATTTCTATACTATTATTATTATGCCATTAGCGGTGACACATGTGTGACGTCATTAAAAGTATAGGCCACACGGTTGAAACTGGAGACAGTTTCAGCAATTTTCCGATAAATGTAAAATTAGTTTAATTTTTTTAGTTTTTATATAATTGACCGCTTTTCAAAGTTGTATCTGTTGATAAAAAAATGAGTTCAAGTTTGAGCAATAATTTTAATGTTTAATTAATTGCAAGCTTTTGTAGCTTTCTTAGCTTTTTATTTCTATATTATTATTATGCCATTGGCGGAGATACATGTGTGACGTCATTAAAAGTATAGGCCACACGGTTGAGACTGGAGACAATTTCAGCAATTTTCCGATAAATGTAAAATTAGTTTAATTTTTTTAGTTTTTATATAATTGACCGCTTTTCAAAGTTGCATCTAAAATGATTTGATTAAAAAAAAATGGGTTCAAGTTTGAGCAATAATTTTAATGTATAATTAATTGCAATCTTTTGTAGCTTTTTTAGCTTTTTATTTCTATATTATTATTATGCCATTGGCGGAGATACATGTGTGACGTCATTAAAAGTATAGGCCACACAGTTGAGACTAGAGACAGTTTCAGCAATTTTCCAATAAATGTAAAATAAGTTTAATTTTTTTAGTTTTTATATAATTGACCGCTTTTCAAAGTTGCATCTAAAATGATTTGATTAAAAAAAATGGGTTCAAGTTTGAGCAATAATTTTAATGTAAAATTAATTGCAATCTTTTGTAGCTTTCTTAGCTTTTTATTTCTATATTATTATTATGCCATTGGCGGAGATACATGTGTGACGTCATTAAAAGTATAAGCCACACGGTTGAGACTGGAGACAGTTTCAGCAATTTTCCGATAAATGTAAAATTAGTTTAATTTTTTTAGTTTTTCTATAATTGACCGCTTTTCAAAGTTGCATCTAAAATGATTTGATTAAAAATAAAATAGGTTCAAGTTTGAGCAAGAATTTTAATGTATAATTAATTGCAATCTTTTGTAGCTTTTTTAGCTTTTTATTTCTATATTATTATTATGCCATTGGCGGAGATACATGTGTGACGTCATTAAAAGTATAGGCCACACAGTTGAGACTAGAGACAGTTTCAGCAATTTTCCAATAAATGTAAAATAAGTTTAATTTTTTTAGTTTTTATATAATTGACCGCTTTTCAAAGTTGCATCTAAAATGATTTGATTAAAAAAATGGGTTCAAGTTTGAGCAATAATTTTAATGTATAATTAATTGCAATCTTTTGTAGCTTTCTTATAGCTTTTTATTTCTATATTATTATTATGCCATTGGCGGAGATACATGTGTAACGTCATTAAAAGTATAAGCCACACGGTTGAAACAGGAGACAGTTTCAGCAATTTTCCGATAAATGTAAAATTAGTTTAATTTTTTTAGTTTTTATATAATTGACCGCTTTTCAAAGTTGCATCTAAAATAATTTGATTAAAAAAAAATGGGTTCAAGTTTGAGCAATAATTTTAATGTATAATTAATTGCAATCTTTTGTAGCTTTCTTATCTTTTTATTTCTATATTATTATTATGCCATTGGCGGAGATACATGTGTGACGTCATTAATAGTATAGGCCACACGGTTGAGACTGGAGACAATTTCAGCAATTTTCCGATAAATGTAAAATTAGTTTAATTTTTTTAGTTTTTATATAATTGACCGCTTTTCAAAGTTGCATCTAAAATGATTTGATTAAAAAAAAATGGGTTCAAGTTTGAGCAATAATTTTAATGTATAATTAATTGCAATCTTTTGTAGCTTTCTTATCTTTTTATTTCTATATTATTATTATGCCATTGGCGGAGATACATGTGTGACGTCATTAATAGTATAGGCCACACGGTTGAGACTGGAGACAATTTCAGCAATTTTCCGATAAATGTAAAATTAGTTTAATTTTTTTTGTTTTTTTATAATTGACCGCTTTTCAAAGTTGCATCTAAAATGATTTGATTAAAAAAAATGGGTTCAAGTTTGAGCAATAATTTTAATGTATAATTAATTGCAATCTTTTGTAGCTTTCTTAGCTTTTTATTTCTATATTATTATTATGCCATTGGCGGAGATACATGTGTAACGTCTTTAAAAGTATAAGCTACACGGTTGAGACTGGAGACAGTTTCAGCAATTTTCCGATAAATGTAAAATTAGTTTAATATTTTTAGTTTTTATATAATTGACCGCTTTTCAAAGTTGTATCTATTAAAAAAAAATGAGTTCAAGTTTGAGCAATAATTTTAATGTATAATTAATTGCAATCTTTTGTAGCTTTTTTAGCTTTTTATTTCTATATTATTATTATGCCATTGGCGGAGATACATGTGTGACGTCATTAAAAGTATAGGCCACACGGTTGAGACTGGAGACAGTTTCAGCAATTTTCCGATAAATGTAAAATTAGTTTAATTTTTTTAGTTTTTATATAATTGACCGCTTTTCAAAGTTGCATCTAAAATGATTTGATTAAAAAAAAATGGGTTCAAGTTTGAGCAATAATTTTAATGTATAATTATTGCAATCTTTTGTAGCTTTCTTAGCTTTTTATTTCTATATTATTATTATTATGCCATTGGCGGAGATACATGTATGACGTCATTAAAAGTATAGGCCACACGGTTGAGACTGGAGACAGTTTCAGCAATTTTCCGATAAAGGTAAAATTTGTTTAATTTTTTTAGTTTTTATAATATAATTGACCGCTTTTCAAAGTTGCATCTAAAATGATTTGATTAAAAAAAAATGGGTTCAAGTTTGAGCAATAATTTTAATGTATAATTAATTGCAATCTTTTGTAGCTTTCTCAGATATTATTATTATGCCATTGGCGGAGATACATGTGTGACGTCATTACAAGTATAGGCCACACGGTTGAGACTGGAAACAGTTTCAGCAATTTTCCGATAAATGTAAAATTAATTTAATTTTTTTAGTTTTTATAATATAATTGACCGCTTTTCAAAGTTGCATCTAAAATGATTTGTTAAAAAAAAATGGGTTTAAGTTTGAGCAATAATTTTAATGTATAATTAATTGCAATCTTTTGTAGCTTTCTTAGCTTTTTATTTCTATACTATTATTATTATGCCATTAGCGGTGACACATGTGTGACGTCATTAAAAGTATAGGCCACACGGTTGAAACTGGAGACAGTTTCAGCAATTTTCCGATAAATGTAAAATTAGTTTAATTTTTTTAGTTTTTATATAATTGACCGCTTTTCAAAGTTGTATCTGTTGATAAAAAAATGAGTTCAAGTTTGAGCAATAATTTTAATGTTTAATTAATTGCAAGCTTTTGTAGCTTTCTTAGCTTTTTATTTCTATATTATTATTATGCCATTGGCGGAGATACATGTGTGACGTCATTAAAAGTATAGGCCACACAGTTGAGACTAGAGACAGTTTCAGCAATTTTCCAATAAATGTAAAATAAGTTTAATTTTTTTAGGTTTTATATAATTGACCGCTTTTCAAAGTTGCATCTAAAATGATTTGATTGAAAAAAAATGGGTTTAAGTTTGAGCAATAATTTTAATGTATAATTAATTGCAATCTTTTGTAGCTTTTTTAGCTTTTTATTTCTATATTATTATTATGCCATTGGCGGAGATACATGTGTGACGTCATTAAAAGTATAAGCCACACGGTTGAAACTGGAGACAGTTTCAGCAATTTTCCGATAAATGTAAAATTAGTTTAATTTTTTTAGTTTTTATATAATTGACCGCTTTTCAAAGTTGTATCTATTAAAAAAAAATGAGTTCAAGTTTGAGCAACAATTTTAATGTATAATTAATTGCAAGCTTTTGTAGCTTTTTTAGCTTTTTATTTCTATATTATTATTATGCCATTGGCGGTGATATATGAGTGACTGACGTCATTAAAAGTATTGGGCACTTACAATGACGCTAAAAATGTACACAAAAAATTGCAATCCTAGCTGCTCATTGCGTTTACCAGCCAATAAAAAAATATTGATCAAGTTGAAATTTATAACAAAGCCCTTTGTTGATTTATCCAATAAATAGTTTTATCAGAATTATTAATAATTAAATAAATTAACAATTTCACTTAAAACTCAACAATAACTTTTCGGATGTTTATTATAATATAAAATAATAATTTTTGTTTGTTTGAAATAGATTTTGCTGTATGTTATTACAACAAGGCTGCTGATAATAATTAATGTTTATAATAAACAAAATATTTGCTTCTACCTGAGTTACATTGAAGCTGTAACAATCGAAAAGCTAAATTGGTTATTTTTGCTTTTATTTGGAAAACATTATTTTACCTCTAAAATAATTTTGTTTTAATAAACTATTTATTCTAAAAGTGAAGTTTACACAAAGTAGATTTTTTTTATAGTTAATAAAAAGTTTTTAACAAAAAAATTATCCTCCGAAAAAAAACGGAGCTGAAAAGCAAAAAATAAAAAATTATTATGTTCATGTCATATTGTTCGAATGTTTTTAAATGTTAAATTTAACAATTCAAATCATATGAATGCAGATGCGTAGGGAGATAGTAATTTAGCTTGATTCTTCAACAAACAAACTTTAATTTTAAACTAAATGAAAATTAAAAGCTTGTTTTTCAACTATTTTTATATTATTTGATAAATAATATTGGCATTATCATTACTTGTCGAAAACCGTAATGATATTTGAATCAAGCAAAATTGCTGTGCCTCCGAAACAAGGAGAGATGAACATGAATACATACATAATTTTAAGTCGACGACAAACAAACAAACTCTAGGTCTCATGTTTGTCTTGTGAGGTAAGGCTTTCTGTAGTCAAATCGTGTTGTTTAAATAAACTACACAAAGTTAACTGTTTTCCTCGAAACATCACACCCTTGCAACCTGCAGTACATACGTCTAATTTCTTGCTGGCTTATTTTAGATGTGCACAATGATACACTTTGTCTATTATAATGTTGTTGCTCAAAAAAAAACTTAGTTTTTGAGTTATATGATCATTATAGCCAATCAGAATTATAGCATTATATTAATTATAGCCAATCAGCTCTTAGCGTGTGTGGCTTGTAATATTCTTAGCAAATTTTGATTTTATTACAATTTTATTGTGATCTGATCTAATGATGGCTGTTGAAAACTTAACAAAAGTGAGTTTTCAACAGCCATCATCAGATTTTTATTATTATTTTCATCATCATTTTTATCATCATTTTTATCATCATTTTTATCATCATTTTTATCATCATTTCTATAATCATTTTTATCATCATTTGCATCATTTTTTTCACAGCACTGAAAACAGGGGTGCAAAAAATATGCAGTTCTTTGCCCTTAAACATATTACATGTTGAAACGTTATATTCATTCCCAAACATTTAGTTCACCCCCTTTTTCAATCCTCATTAAATTCGGATTCAATTCTGGAAAAAATAGATTTAATCGAAGTGGCGTCATAATACATCACGTTTGCACCCCTTTGATCTCTGGAGAATCTCATCGATTCCTCACCTGAAGCGACTCTTGACACCAGCAAACGAGGGAGAATTTCCTCCTCTCCATATTGGGCGACAAAAACTTTTTTTATTAGAAAGTTGATGCTTTAGGTAGTAATTTTAAAACAGCTGCCAACGAAAAAAATAAAAAATATCTCAAAAGTTTTTAACCGTATTGCTCAAATATGTGTATCGGAGATGAATAAAGCAAAAAAGTACGATGGCAAGATTGAGTAAGTTGGTAACGCAACCTGTCACTTGTCACTCGCCTTTATTTAGGTTATGTCACAAAGTAAAGCAACGGAAAGTAAAGATTTGTTGACATTTGTTTTAAATTTTAATGGTAACGATGTTGCCAACGAAAGAATTTAAATATCTTACCAACGTAAGAAAATTATTTTAACTAACTATTCAAAGTCACTTAGTATAATTAGATTATTTTTCAACTATAAATTGAGACTTTTTTTTGCGTCAAAAATTTAAAAAGTAATAAAATAAAAAAGAGAATAAGATCAGAAAATTATGGAATTGAAAGCTAAAAAAACAGATAGTAACATAAAACAAAAACTAGAAATAAATATAGAAATTATAGGTTAATTTACATTTAAAAGTTTAAATTTTTTAAATTTGCAATTAGAATAAAGATTGTTTTTTGTAATATGGTTGAGACAATAGGTTTAAAGCAGCATTGGTAGATCATGACTTAACATGTAATTTAATTTTACTTCTCCACCATTTAACCATATTGCTCAAATATGTGTAACAGATATTGTGACTATAGATGAATAAAGCAAAAAAATACGGTGGCAAGATTGAATAAGTTGGTAACGCAACCTGTCACTTGTCACTCGTCTTTATTTAGGTTATGTCACAAAGTATGTAATTTAATTTTACTTCTCCACCAAAAGCAAGCTTATTATTATCTTATACGATCCGTATATTATGTTGTTTCTTGTACTTAGACATAAATACGCCCAAAAAGCACAATAAAAACCTCAGATTGCTAGATCTCTGCTCAACTAAGCGCAAAATATATTAAGAAGACGTGTAACAAGGTAGCAAGATTTTACAAAAGTAAATTTTACGATTGGCTGCTTCAACAGGATTATGTACGGCTGTAATTTTCTTTGGAAAGAACAAATTTTTTCGGTCTGCCCATTTCTATTATTTCCCCTTTAGATATGACGGGGAGGAAAAAATGCGGCAGGGCTGAATTAAGAAGCGTAGCGAAAATGCTCAGGGAGGAAAAGGATTTCCAAGATGGTGATTAAATATTTCATTTAGATTATTTTCATCTTAAAAATAAAGGTAAAACTGATAAAATGAAAACTTGGCAGCTCACAAAATTTCGCAATTTTAAAAAATTAGATTTCAGAAGATTAAGATATGTAAAAATTATATATAATGAAAACAAAAGAGATATTAAACAAGATAGAAAAAAAATTCAACAAAAATACTAATATAATAAAGATAGCAGTAAAAATAGAGCATAAAGTGATAAAAAACAAATGTAAAACATATTGTAATTAGATCTATGAAATCATAAAAATACAAAGCAAGGAATAAAGCAAAAACAACAGTGGCAAAACTGAGTAGGTTGGTAGTGCACAACCTGTCAATTGTTAATTGTTTTTATTTAGATTATGTTACAAAGTAAAGTAACAACAAGCTTGTTACAACACTACATGTGCTTTCAAGTGCTTTTAATTTAATCTCATTAACGCGTTGAACTAGCGATTTATTAAATTAAAAGTGAGGTTAAGAAAAGATGTCAAATTGATAACTGCCACTTAGATTTGCTGGTAAAGGTACGTTTACAATACAAAGTTAAACATTCATGGCAATCTTTGACGCTAAATTTAAAAAAACACCCTTTATGAATTTTTTTTCTATTATTACAAATTTTTTTCTCTACAATTTGTCAACTGCAATGCTAAATTTTTCGTTTACTGTTTTTTAAATTTAAGTATACAGCTTATTTAATTTTGTAATTTTGTATTTTAATATTGTTTTTATTCCTAATCTAAAAATCTTTTTTCTAATTTTGTAAACATATTTTGTTTACCGCATAGTTGTAATATTAGTTTTATTTCTTATTATTTTTGTAAAATTTATAGAAATATAAGTTAAAAAAATATTTGTTTTTGCTTTCTTTACGTCAGACATTATTTTTGTTATTTACTTTTCTGTTATATTTTCGTACTAGTTTTTAATGCGTATACTATATATTGTTAAATACATGTAATTAATAACTTTTTTATACCTTTTATTTATATTACTACACTATTTTTGTTGGTTATTAATATATAATATGTAAAATAAAAATAAGAATTTTTCTTTGTTGTTTCTTTTTCTTTCTTTTTCTTTTTCCTTATTCTACCTCATTTACCTAGTTTAATGTCTTTCGTTCTCTTTCTATCATTTTCATTCATTCTATTCCCTTTTTCTTTCCTTTCATTAGGTTCTCCTTTGCTACCAAATTTTTTTTTACCTCCACGCATTTTTTTATTATGTGCTCTAGTGTTTTTCTCTCTCTTTCTTTTTTTGTTAATAATTTTAACTCTGCCACACATTCTGCATTGTCTTACAACTTATTCCCTCCAAAATCTGATTTCTCTGTCTTAATTCTCACATCTGAATCTTGCAATAATTTTCCTTTCTCTCTCATTCTTTATTTTTAGATATCTAGCTAGTTCTTCTATTACCAGTCTCTCATATTTCTCGTTATATTTGCTCTCTTTCTAGTTTCTCTCCTTTTTTCTCCTTTCTCTATGTCTCTACATCTGTCTCTCCATTTTCCATTCACTTGTTGTCTCGCTTCTGTTCTCTTCTCAATTTTTTCTACACTTTTTTTTATAGTAATTTTATCTCTTTTTTTATTTCCTTGTCTGCCTTTTTGTTCATCACTTTCCAGCACTTTTTTAGTATCTCATACCCTTCTTTGTCTCTCATTCTATCTTTGAACTTTATCACTTTCTTTCCTGTCTTTATTCTTACTTTTTTTCTTTTTTTTCTTTTTTTACTATATATCCTAGAGTCTCCTTACTTAACCCTAGCATATATTTTATTTCCATTCTTTATCTCTATCTTTAATTTTTATCTACAAATTTTTAATTCATACAAAATTACACTTATTTTGTTGTTGATTTGCTCTTTGTCCGTACATTTTTGTTCTAGACAATTCAATAAATTTTTAGTTTTTGACAAATTTATATATTTGACAAATTGAATCATTAAGTTATCTTCTTAAACATTTTTTTGCTATTCCTCTTGTAAAACGTTTTTTAAAAAACTTATCTTTTTCTATTTTTTTCTAAAAAAAAATCATTGGGATTTTTTCGCGAGAAACACTGATTTGCTTTTTTTTCTTTTATTAGACTGCGCGTTTTTTCACTTTAGAAGTCAAATCGTCACTTAATATTACGATTTTTTAAAAACTAAACACCACAAAGCTATAGAAAAATAAAATACGCTTTTTGATTGGCTGACATATTTGATGAATTAGGATGTGTTTTATATTGAATGAAAATAATATTAAAAATAATTCTTGAAACTAAAATATTCTTGTTTTTTTAGATTAAGTGTTTGGACTCGTATGTTTTTAAGTAAATGATGCAAATTTGGAATCACATTTATCTGTCCTTTCTCTGTCCGGAAGAAAGAGCGCAAGTGCAAGGAAAATGAGAAGATAAAGCAAAGAAAAGAAGTAGGAAAAAAGAAGAAATGAATCTAGAAGAAGCAGTCTTTACGAGTAGGAAACAAATATTCAGATCACGAAAGAGAGCAAGACACAAGAAAGAAGCAAATATGAAAACAGACTTGAAGCTACTTATGAAGAAACTAGATAAATTAATAGAAAAGATTAAAATGTTTAGAGAAAAAAACAACAAAGTTACAAAAAAATAGAAGAGATAAAAGAGTTTAAAAGAAAGAGAGGAAATGGAAGGAACAAAAGAGTAAAATGCTGGAAAGAATAAAGTTCTTAAAAAAAGAAACAGAAATAACACATGAGAAAAATAGAAAAATAATATAGTAATAACTGCAATTGACGTAGGAAGAGAGGAAAAAAAATAAAAGAAGTGGTAAAACGGGAATAAAAGAGTAGCGCAAAATAGACAAAGAAAAAATGCTAGTAAAACTTCAAGACTAAGAAGCAGCACCGTACATTGAAAACAGACAAAACTAAACGAAACAAAAACAAATATAGAAATAAGCAACGTGCAACAAAGGTACTTTATTAGAATGTAGCATAGTCAGCAAAAAAAAAAAAATTTTTTAGAATTATCGTATAACTTCTAGACATAGTGGGTTTAGTAGAAACATAGATAGAAGAAAAGAGCTGGGAAAAAATAAAGCAGAATTTAAGTAGAATGGTTAGGAGCAGAATTTAAGTGAAAATGTCAAGAAACAAAGAAATAAAAAAAGAAAGAAGCAATAGAATAGTTACGGGAGTAAGAAAAGAAATAAAAAAAAAGCATAAGA
This sequence comes from Lagria hirta, assembly GCA_947359425.1. Classification (NCBI taxonomy): domain Eukaryota; kingdom Metazoa; phylum Arthropoda; class Insecta; order Coleoptera; family Tenebrionidae; genus Lagria; species Lagria hirta. The sequence goes on from OX375794.1 coordinate 50,876,913, forward strand.
AGAGAGAACAAGAGAGGTCCATGAAGAGAAATATCAAAATAGACAAACTATGGTGGAAAAAATAAAGATCTACACCAAAGAGATAAAAAATACAATAAAAAGCATAAAGGAAACAGTAAAAAACACAGAAAAATGCATATTTTTAGGAGAGGATTTTGATTGAAGAATAGGTGAAAGAATAGCTAATAATAGAAAAAATCCGAAATAATAGAAAATAGAGAAGGAAAAAATTTGATCAAATGGAAAAAAAGAAAAGAGATAGAAGGTACTGAATGGTAATAAACAAGAGAATGAAGAATAAGAGTGGACTAATGTAGACTGTAGGGGTAAATCAGACTATAAAATAACGAATGAGGAGACGGGGAAGACTTTAAAATAGAAGACAGAATAAAGTCAAGCCACCTTCCTATAGAGATAAGCATAGAAGATAGAAAACACCAAAAAGAAAAAAAAAGAAAAACAAATTCAGCACAATAGAAAGTAATAATTAGAGTATAGGACAAACACAGCGTGGAAAAATACAGAAGAAAGCTAGAAAACCTTAAATTCTAGAAGCAAGAGGTTCTGGATGCGTTTTTCTCTTCTACAATAATTTTTTTCTTAAAAAAGGCTTATATTTTCCCAACACTTCAGCCATGAAACCGCTATAAAACTAGAAGCAAAAACACCATGCTCTGATTTACATTAAGCAACATTTAGATGCAATTTTTCTCTTTTTTTTCTCTTGTTTGTTGATAAGATCTTGAGAAAAAAATAAAATTCAAAATAAGACCAAATTTTTCTTAAAAAATTTGAAAAATGTAAATCGCTCAAAAAAAAGAAAAAAAAATACACAACAATAAGCAATTACTACTAAACACAATTATTATTATTAAGTTAGTAAAAACTAATAAAAAAAACACAATAACTAGTAGGACGCAGAAACGCAGTAATGATAAAATGGCGTCTTAACCTGGTAGATCTAGAAACACTTTTTCCTTGTTCGATAGAAAAGAACTATTCTATTGGTTTAAAACAATCACATGACAAACAGCGCGATTAAGAAGCATGATAATGACATCATTTTTTTTCCAAAAAGAAAATTTTCCTCGAAATTTGAAAATATCGATGAAATGTAAAAATTTTTGTTACCCACTAATACTAATTTGCATCATTTTTTTTTTCTTAAGAAAACAGCAAAGTACATAATATTTTAGACAAAATGGCCTTTATTTAGAATAATATTGTCAACACTGACTTGTTGAAACTGTCTCACTGTTATTTTTTATTTGGATAGTTGACACAAAAACACTTAAAAAAGCTTATACGATTCCACAACAGTTTCCGACTTTGACATTTTCTTTTCTAATAAATCATCAATATAATACTGTGTAGTTGATTAAAAGTAAATAAATAACTGCAAGTCAATCGGGTTGAAACCGAAAACGTTTTTCTAATTTCCTCCATTTTTTTTATCTGCATTGCACATGACATCTCAATTGAAGCGAAAAGCAGACCGAGTAGAATGAATTATTATCGGAGTATTTTTTAGTCTCGCCACTCAGACAACATCCATTTTCGGTTACTAAAAGCACTGATAATCGCCCTTTATGCTGATAAGAAACCTGAGCACACCTGAACGGGTTTAACCCCTAAACTTATCATCTGAAGCTTTCATCTGTCAATTGACATTTTTAGATTTAGGGGTTCTCTGACAGGTATTTATAGGGGAGAACCGGATTTGTTTTTCAATCTCTCGCAGACAATATCTGACAATTTTATATTAATTTTGGTTTATTTTTCAAAAAAGAAATTGTTAATAATTGATTCGTTGCAGAAGGGTGTAACCAATATATAAACTGCAGGAGCTACAAATCATTGCATTGATATATGGATTTGTTCTTAGTTTCTTTTCTGTTATTTGGTTTCTGATTGCTTTTTCAATGATTGATGTTTTCTCTTGTTTCAACATGTTTTTTAGATTTCACAAAAAAATATTAAATTATAGATGACATTGCGTTTACAGCTCATAATGTTCCAGCTTGATAGAATAGATATTTATAAAAGATTACATTGTAATCAATATTATCAATAAATTATTATTATTGTGACACTAGTAGGAAAAGTAAGTTTTTTCGCACGACTTGTGCAGTTGAAAACACTCCAGGAGGATGAACCTTCAGCAAAATAACATTTTTTTATTTTACGTCTTGTTTATAAGAATTTGATACACAAAATGTCAATTATTGCCAGAGAATGGTTGAGATGCCAAATTTGCCTAAATTACTTAAAAATAAACGAACTCCCAAAGAACCAAAAATATTTACTTTTTAAGTAAATAATATTCTTAAAAATGTATTATTATCTTTCACTTTACATCATTTTTTTTTGTGAAACACATTCCAATTCGTCAAATGTGTCAGCCAATCAGAATGCGTATTTTATTTTTGTAAACTCCTCTAACGTAATTTCTGTTTCTAATGGTCCGTTTGCTTTACTGATTCTACTATATCTGTTTCTCTTTTTCTTCTCAGCACTTTTTTAAAAAACTTTCTTAATTTTTTTTTGTTATTTTCTAGCTCGCCACTTTTTTTCTTCTTCTCTTTCTGTTCATGAATTTCCACACCTGTCTCAGCTTTAGTTTTTTTTCTCTCTTTTGTCTCTTTCTATATATTTTTCTTTGCTTCTAGAAAAACGCTCTATTGAGCTTGTAACTGAGCCTCCGAACAGTTGATGTGGAGCGACAAAAACTAATCAGCGCTGATAAAAGCTAACAACTACCAACAGTACAGGACCGTAGACAATATAGTTTAGATTAGAATATATTTCACATGAATAGCAAAAACGAAGATCAAGCTAATAAAAGAAATAAGCCAGAAAAATAAAAGCAGTAGGAAAAAATAAAATGCGAATTGAAGAGATTAAGCTGTTAAGACACGAGAGCAGAGAAGTAAATAAAAAAAATAGAAAATATAAAAAATAAGTCTAAAACAAAGAAAGAGAGAAAGAAATTAACAGAAAGGAAAAAGAGGAAATATAGTAATAACTGAAATTGACCTAAAAAGAAAAGGAAAATAAATTAAAAAAAAGATTAAAGAAGTGGTAAATATGATAATGAAAGTTATTAAGAGTGGTGCATTAATAAAGAGAAAACAAAAAGTTTAGAAAAAATTGAGAAAAATTGTTTAACAATATAAGACACTGAACAAAAGCAAAGATCGGATATAGAAAAATGTTTATGGAGGAAAAAAAATACAAATGAAATAAAAAAGATCTAAAACTGCAGGTTTTCTAAGAAAAGAAGAAAGAGACAGAAAAAAATAAAGAAAACACTACCAAATGTACAATGAAAACCCAAAAAAAAAAAAATACGAAGAAAAACGCAACGGTAAAATGAGGGCACGGTGCTATTTTGCAATGTAGCAAGATTAGAGAAAATAGAGGAGGTTTTCTGGAATTCTGTGAAACTATTCGACAGACTATTCGAATGTTCCATTCAGTAGAAACATTGACAGAAAAAAAAGGTTGGAAAAAAACATAGAGTAAGTTACTAGTAGAATTCGAATGAGAAACTCAGAAAACAAAGAAAAAAAAGCAGCAAGGGAGATAGATGCGAAGTTGCAAAAAGAAAGAAAAAAAAAGAAACAAGAAAAGCGATTTAAAAAGAAAAATAAGAAGTGACATAAATATATAGAAGAAGTTACATAAATATAAACAATAAGTTTAAAACAAAGAAAGAGAGAAAGAAATTAACAAAAAAAAAAAAAGAAATATAGTGATAACTAAGATTGACCTAAGAAGAGAGGAAAAAAAAGAAATTAAAAAAAATATTAAAGAAGTGGTAAATATGAAATTGAAACGGTGGCTCATTAATAAAAAAAAAAGAAAGGTTTAGAAAAAGTTGGGAAAAATTGTTGAACAATAGAAGACAAAGAACAAAGGCAAAGTTTGGATATAGAAAGATATTCATAGCGGAAAAAAAATACAAATGAAATGAGAAAGATCAACAACTGCAGGTTTTCTAAGAAAAAAAGAAAAAGACAAAATAAACCATAAAGGAAACACTACCAAATGTACTATGAAAACAAAACAAACTAGCAGAATAAAAACCAAAAAAAAAAATACAAAGAAAAACAGCAACGGTAAAATGAGGGCACGGTGCTATTTTGCAATGTAGCAAGATTAGAGAAAATAGAGGAGGTCTTTTGGAATTCTGTTAAATTATTTGAGAGAGTGGGCTCAGTGGAAACATAAACAGAAAAAAAACTTAGAAAAAAACATAGAGTAAGTTACTAGCAGATTTCGAGTGGAAAGCTCAAAAAGCAAAAAAAAGAAAAAGCAACAAGGGAAATAGATGCAAAGGTGCAAAAAGAAAGAAAAAAAAAGAAACAAGAAGAGCGATTTATAAAGAAAAAAAAAAGTTACATATATATAGAAGAAGTTACATAAATATAAACAATAAGTTTAAAACAAAAAAAGAGAAAAAAAAATTAACAAAAAGAAAAGAAGAAATATAGTAATAAGTGGGATTGACCTAAAAAAAGAGAAAAAAGAAGAAATTAAAAAAGAGATTGAAGAAGTGGTAAATATGAGAATGAAAGAGTGGTGCATTAATAAAGAGAAAAAGAGAGGTTTAGAAAAAGTTGAGAAAAATTGTTAACAAACACAATAGATAACAAGGAACAAAGGCAAAGATCGGATATAGAAAGATTCCATGCATATCTTGAGAAAAAAATACAAATGAATTCAGAAAGATCTAAAACTGCAGGTTTTCTAAGAAAAGAAGAAAAAGAGAAAAAACAATAAAAAAAAAACATTTAAAAAAACACCACCAAATGCACAATGAAAACAAAAAAGACTAGCAAAATAAAAAACAAAAAAAAAAAAAAAGAAGAAAAAGCAACAAGGGAAATAGATGCAAAGGTGCGAAAAGAAAGAGAAAAAAAACAAGAAGATTCATAAAAAAAAAGAAGTTGCATATATATATAGAAGAAGTTACATAAATATAAACAATAAGTTTAAAACAAAGAAAGAGAGAAAGAAATTACCTAAAAGAAAAAAAGAAGAAATATAGTAATAAGATTGACCTAAAAAAAGAAAAAAACAAAATTAAAAAAAAAGTGGTAAATATGAGAATAAAAGAGTGGTTCATTAATAAAGAGAAAAAGAGAGGTTTAGAAAAAATTGAGAAAAATTGTTAAACAATAGAAGACAATGAACAAAGGCAAAGAACGGATATAGAAAGATATTCATAACAGAAAAAAAATACAAATAGAATGAGAAAGATCTAAAACTGCAGGTTTTATAAGAAAAAAAAAAGAAACAAAACAGACAATAAACAAAACACTACCAAATGTACAATAAAAACTAGCAGAATAAAAACCAAAAAAAAAATTCAAAGAAAAAAAGCAACGATAGAATGAGGGCACGGTGCTATTTTGCAATATAGCGAGATTAGAGAAAATAGAGAAAGTTTTCTGAAATCTTGTAAAACTATTCGATAGAGTGGGCTCAGTAGAAACATAAAAAAAAAACTTAGAAAAAAACATAGATTTCGAGTGGAAAGCTCAAAAAACAAAAAAAAAAGTAAAAGCAGCAAGGGAAATAACTGAGGAGGTGCGAAAAGAAAGAAAGAAAAAAAGAAACAAGAAGAGCAATTCATAAAGAGAAATATCAAGATAGACAAAAGGTGGTGGGAAAATAATGACCAAATGCAGCAAGAAGATAAAAAAGACATTAAAAAAAATGCATTCTTAGAGGAAGAAATTCAAACGGGGAAATAGAAGAAAGAACAACTAGAAATTGGAAGAAAGAAAAAAAGAGAATAAAAAAAAATTTAAAAATTCGATGAATAATGTTGAGGGAATAAAGTTTATAGAATGAATAAAAAAAAATAGATGAGAGGTACTGAATGGTAATAAGCATAGGGATAAAGAAGGGAAGTGAACTTATGTAGGCAGTTGAAGGGTATCAGTGATAGACTACAGAATAGCAAATGAGGAACGAAAAAGGAGAATGAAAGACGTTAGAAGAGGGGTCAGAATAGAATAATAAAAAGATAAAGAGAATAAAAATCGTTAGAAGAGGGGTTAAGGCAGTAGGCAGTAGGAGAGAATTAAGGATAGACTATAGAATAACAAATGAGAAGACGTGGAGAAAATTAAAAGACAGAATAGCGTCAGACCATGTGTCGATAGAGATAAGCATAGAAAATAGAGAACACCGGAAAGAAGAAAACGAAAAACAAATGATAAACAGCAGAAGGTAGTAAATGGGAGGCAGTAGAAGGGTATCAGTGATAGATTACAGAATAGCAAATAAGGAGGTAAAAAAAAGAATAAACGACAGTAGAAAAGGGGTTAGAATAGAATAATGAGAAGGTAAGGAAGAGAATAAAAGACGTTAAAAGAGAGGTTAAAATAGAGACAGACAGTAGTCAGTTGGGATGAACTAAGGATAGACTGTAGAATAACAAATGAGAAGGCGGAGAAAAGTAAAAGACTTTGAAATAGAGAACAGAATAGAGTTAGACCATGTTTCTATAGAGATAAGCAAAGAAGATAGAGAACACCGCAAAGAAGAAAACGAAAAACAAACAAAAAACAGCAGAACGTGATAATTAAAGTATGTGACAAACAAGTTTGAAATTAGCTAGTTAGATTTTGAGAAAAAAAGGTAAAGAAGATGGAAATAGAACTGAAAGAAATAACAACAAAAACAGTAATAAGCAGAAAAGAGAAGAGAATAAAAAAGAGGAATTAATGATAGGATAAAAAATGCCACCAATTAATGAAAAAAGCCAGAAAAACGTTAAGAAAACAGAAAAAAACCCAAGTTAATAGAAGCGACTATCTAGAAAACAAAAAAAAGTTTTTTAAAAAATGTTGAAAAAAAAGAAAAAAAGAAATAACGGCGATTAAAACAGAAAAAAAAATGTAGAACAAGCCAGACAACGAAGAAAAGTTACATTGAGGAGGTAGAGAAACAGATACAGAAAGACGTGAACGTGAGTTTTAACAAGGGGATGCAGTGTGTACAGCAGAGATTGAAAAACAAATGATTAAAATTGTAATAAGAAAAAAGCAAAAATTAGAAAAAAAGAAAGCTATAAGAAGAAAAATATAATTTAAAGTGAAACACAGGCATTAAACAAATACGAAGGAAAGCTGTTTTGATTTTTTATTTATAATTTTATAATTACTAAAAGAAAAGTGTTCTTAGGTTGTGCAATTTTATCAAATTGCAAAGTGCTTAAGCTTTATTATTCTTTGAATCATAGACCACATAAAGTAATGTAATGGAGACATTTTGGTATGCGGTTGCGCATTCGTGCTTCGCTGGCGCTCGGCACAAAATTTGCATTTTTATGCCAAAATCGCTTTCTTTACATACTAATACATAAATAACTATTATCGCTAACATGTATTACTAATTTTATGGTAAGAAAAATACTGTTTTTTATATTTTTCAAAGTCAGACTAGCATATTATTAAAAAAATCTAGATTTAAACTTTTTTGTGATTGATCTAAAAGTCAGATGATTCCAAAAACTAATCTATACCTGGACGTGGCTCTGCATTCCATTATTTTGTCGGTAATCAAGAAAGCTGCGATTGAGATCAGTGGCAGTTAATAAAACTTAAATATCTCAAATCTGACTTTGGGTGGTAAAATATAAAAAAGCTTGTTATGTTTAGCCGAGAAGCTCTTTTAGCTCGATTACATCAAAATACCTCTGACTTTGACAACATAAAATTTTTAAATTATCTAAATTTTTGTGTAAATTACCGTCATTAACAGAAGAGGAACTATTTATCTAGAAATAAATTAGAAAAACAAAACAATTGAATAACACGCCAAATTTATTAACACTTCATTTGTTTTAGAATAATATTATGTTTATTGGTTACATAAATCATAATTATATTTTATCTTTGACGCTGTAATATAACTTATTTTAGACTCATTATCAAGCTCTCTCAATGCGAAGCCATTTTGCAATTTTATGAGCTTCTAAGTTTTATGTTTACATCATAACGGAGAATCTGCAAATTAAAATTAATTAAATAAATATCAAGCTTCTGTTTCATACGTGTTTATTTCAAACTACTCTATAACACTGCTTTAATTGCGTTCTTTGATGTCATTATAGAATTAATGATGTCTTCCTTTCTCTTAACTTGAGTTAACAAGGAATAGCAGCAATAAAAAACCAATAAGAATAAGATGTGAATGAAGAGTCTTGGCGGACCAGTTGGCCTAGCGAAAGTACGTTGGAAACTGGTCTAAAGAAGTGTAGGTTCAATTCTCACTCAAGCAAAAGCATTTTTCTACAGGGAGCTTTAATTGCGATTTTTGATGTCATTATAGAATTAATGATGTCTTCCTTTCTCTTAACTTGATTTAACGAGGAATAACAGCAATAAAAAACCAATAAGAATAAGATGTGAATGAAAAGTCTTGGCGGACCAGGTGGCCAAGCGAAAGTACGTTGGAAACTAGTCTAAAGAAGTGTAGGTTCAATTCTCACTCAAGCAAAAGCATTTTTCTACAGGGAGCTTTAATTGCGATTTTTGATGTCATTATAGAATTAATGATGTCTTCCTTTCTCTTAACTTGATTTAACAAGAAATAACAGTAATAAAAAACCAATAAGAATAAGATATGAATGAAGAGTATTGGCGAACCAGGTGGCCAAGCGAAAGTACGTTGGAAACTGGTCTAAAGAAGTGTAGGTTTGATTCTCACTCAAGCAAAAGCATTTTTCTACAGGGAGCTTTAATTGCGATTTTTGATGTCATTATAGAATAAATGACGTCTTCCTTTCTCTTAACTTGATTTAACAAGAAATAACAGTAATAAAAAACCAATAAGAATAAGATATGAATGAAGAGTATTGGCAAACCAGGTGGCCAAGCGAAAGTACGTTGGAAACTGGTCTAAAGAAGTGTAGGTTTGATTCTCACTCAAGCAAAAGCATTTTTCTACAGGGAGCTTTAATTGCGATTTTTGATGTCATTATAGAATAAATGATGTCTTCTTTTCTCTTAACTTGATTTAACAAGAAATAACAGTAATAAAAAACCAATAAGAATAAGATATGAATGAAGAGTCTTGGCGAACCAGGTGGCCAAGCGAAAGTACGTTGGAAACTGGTCTAAAGAAGTGTAGGTTTGATTCTCACTCAAGCAAATGCATTTTTCTACAGGGAGCTTTAATTGCGATTTTTGATGTCATTATAGAATAAATGATGTCTTCCTTTCTCTTAACTTGATTTAACAAGGAATAGCAGCAATAAAAAACCACTAAGATTAAGATGTGAATGAAAAGTTTTGGCAGACCAGGTGGCCAAGCGAAAGTACGTTGGAAACTGGTCTAAAGAAGTGTAGGTTCGATTCCCACCCAAGCAAAAGCATTTTTCTACAGGGAGCTTTAATTGCCATTTTTGATGTCATTATAGAATTAATGATGTCTTCCTTTCTCTTAACTTGATTTAACAAGGAATAGCAGCAATAAAAAACCAATAAGAATGAGATGTGAATGAAGAGTCTTGGCGGACCAGGTGGCCAAGCGAAAGTACGTTGGAAACTAGTCTAAAGAAGTGTAGGTTTAATTCTCACTCAAACAAAAGCATTTTTCTACAGGGAGCTTTAATTGCGATTTTTGACGTCATTATAGAATTAATGATGTCTTCCTTTCTCTTAACTTGATTTAACAAGGAATAGCAGCAATAAAAAACCAATAAGAATGAGATGTGAATGAAGAGTCTTGGCGGACCAGGTGGCCAAGCGAAAGTACGTTGGAAACTAGTCTAAAGAAGTGTAGGTTCAATTCTCACTCAAGCAAAAGCATTTTTCTACAGGGAGCTTTAATTGCGATTTTTGACGTCATTATAGAATTAATGATGTCTTCCTTTCTCTTAACTTGATTTAACAAGGAATAGCAGCAATAAAAAACCAATAAGAATGAGATGTGAATGAAGAGTCTTGGCGGACCAGGTGGCCAAGCGAAAGTACGTTGGAAACTAGTCTAAAGAAGTGTAAGTTTAACTCTCACTCAAGCAAAAGCATTTTTCTACAGGGAGCTTTAATTGCGATTTTTGATGTCATTATAGAATTAATGATGTCTTCCTTTCTCTTAACTTGATTTAACAAGGAATAACAGCAATAAAAAACCAATGAGAATAAGATATGAATGAAAAGTCTTGGCGGACCAGGTGGCCAAGCGAAAGTACGTTGGAAACTAGTCTAAAGAAGTGTAAGTTTAACTCTCACTCAAGCAAAAGCATTTTTCTACAGGGAGCTTTAATTGCGATTTTTGATGTCATTATAGAATAAATGATGTCTTCCTTTCTCTTAACTTGATTTAACAAGAAATAACAGTAACAAAAAACCAATAAGAATAAGATATGAATGAAGAGTCTTGGCGGACCAGGTGGCCAAGCGAAAGTACGTTGGAAACTAGTCTAAAGAAGTGTAGGTTCAATTCTCACTCAAGCAAAAGCATTTTTCTACAGGGAGCTTTAATTGCGATTTTTGACGTCATTATAGAATTAATGATGTCTTCCTTTCTCTTAACTTGATTTAACAAGGAATAGCAGCAATAAAAAACCAATAAGAATGAGATGTGAATGAAGAGTCTTGGCGGACCAGGTGGCCAAGCGAAAGTACGTTGGAAACTAGTCTAAAGAAGTGTAAGTTTAACTCTCACTCAAGCAAAAGCATTTTTCTACAGGGAGCTTTAATTGCGATTTTTGATGTCATTATAGAATTAATGATGTCTTCCTTTCTCTTAACTTGATTTAACAAGGAATAACAGCAATAAAAAACCAATAAGAATAAGATATGAATGAAGAGTCTTGGCGAACCAGGTGGCCAAGCGAAAGTACGTTGGAAACTAGTCTAAAGAAGTGTAAGTTTAACTCTCACTCAAGCAAAAGCATTTTTCTACAGGGAGCTTTAATTGCGATTTTTGACGTCATTATAGAATTAATGATGTCTTCCTTTCTCTTAACTTGATTTAACAAGGAATAGCAGCAATAAAAAACCAATAAGAATGAGATGTGAATGAAGAGTCTTGGCGGACCAGGTGGCCAAGCGAAAGTACGTTGGAAACTAGTCTAAAGAAGTGTAGGTTCAATTCTCACTCAAGCAAAAGCATTTTTCTACAGGGAGCTTTAATTGCGATTTTTGATGTCATTATAGAATAAATGATGTCTTCCTTTCTCTTAACTTGATTTAACAAGAAATAACAGTAATAAAAAACCAATAAGAATAAGATATGAATGAAGAGTATTGGCAAACCAGGTGGCCAAGCGAAAGTACGTTGGAAACTGGTCTAAAGAAGTGTAGGTTTGATTCTCACTCAAGCAAAAGCATTTTTCTACAGGGAGCTTTAATTGCGATTTTTGATGTCATTATAGAATAAATGATGTCTTCTTTTCTCTTAACTTGATTTAACAAGAAATAACAGTAATAAAAAACCAATAAGAATAAGATATGAATGAAGAGTCTTGGCGAACCAGGTGGCCAAGCGAAAGTACGTTGGAAACTGGTCTAAAGAAGTGTAGGTTTGATTCTCACTCAAGCAAAAGCATTTTTCTACAGGGAGCTTTAATTGCGATTTTTGATGTCATTATAGAATAAATGATGTCTTCCTTTCTCTTAACTTGATTTAACAAGGAATAGCAGCAATAAAAAACCACTAAGATTAAGATGTGAATGAAAAGTTTTGGCAGACCAGGTGGCCAAGCGAAAGTACGTTGGAAACTGGTCTAAAGAAGTGTAGGTTCGATTCCCACCCAAGCAAAAGCATTTTTCTACAGGGAGCTTTAATTGCCATTTTTGATGTCATTATAGAATTAATGATGTCTTCCTTTCTCTTAACTTGATTTAACAAGGAATAGCAGCAATAAAAAACCAATAAGAATGAGATGTGAATGAAGAGTCTTGGCGGACCAGGTGGCCAAGCGAAAGTACGTTGGAAACTAGTCTAAAGAAGTGTAGGTTTAATTCTCACTCAAACAAAAGCATTTTTCTACAGGGAGCTTTAATTGCGATTTTTGACGTCATTATAGAATTAATGATGTCTTCCTTTCTCTTAACTTGATTTAACAAGGAATAGCAGCAATAAAAAACCAATAAGAATGAGATGTGAATGAAGAGTCTTGGCGGACCAGGTGGCCAAGCGAAAGTACGTTGGAAACTACTCTAAAGAAGTGTAGGTTCAATTCTCACTCAAGCAAAAGCATTTTTCTACAGGGAGCTTTAATTGCGATTTTTGACGTCATTATAGAATTAATGATGTCTTCCTTTCTCTTAACTTGATTTAACAAGGAATAGCAGCAATAAAAAACCAATAAGAATGAGATGTGAATGAAGAGTCTTGGCGGACCAGGTGGCCAAGCGAAAGTACGTTGGAAACTAGTCTAAAGAAGTGTAAGTTTAACTCTCACTCAAGCAAAAGCATTTTTCTACAGGGAGCTTTAATTGCGATTTTTGATGTCATTATAGAATAAATGATGTCTTCCTTTCTCTTAACTTGATTTAACAAGAAATAACAGTAATAAAAAACCAATAAGAATAAGATATGAATGAAGAGTCTTGGCGGACCAGGTGGCCAAGCGAAAGTACGTTGGAAACTAGTCTAAAGAAGTGTAGGTTCAATTCTCACTCAAGCAAAAGCATTTTTCTACAGGGAGCTTTAATTGCGATTTTTGACGTCATTATAGAATTAATGATGTCTTCCTTTCTCTTAACTTGATTTAACAAGGAATAGCAGCAATAAAAAACCAATAAGAATGAGATGTGAATGAAGAGTCTTGGCGGACCAGGTGGCCAAGCGAAAGTACGTTGGAAACTAGTCTAAAGAAGTGTAAGTTTAACTCTCACTCAAGCAAAAGCATTTTTCTACAGGGAGCTTTAATTGCGATTTTTGATGTCATTATAGAATTAATGATGTCTTCCTTTCTCTTAACTTGATTTAACAAGGAATAACAGCAATAAAAAACCAATAAGAATAAGATATGAATGAAGAGTCTTGGCGAACCAGGTGGCCAAGCGAAAGTACGTTGGAAACTAGTCTAAAGAAGTGTAAGTTTAACTCTCACTCAAGCAAAAGCATTTTTCTACAGGGAGCTTTAATTGCGATTTTTGACGTCATTATAGAATTAATGATGTCTTCCTTTCTCTTAACTTGATTTAACAAGGAATAGCAGCAATAAAAAACCAATAAGAATGAGATGTGAATGAAGAGTCTTGGCGGACCAGGTGGCCAAGCGAAAGTACGTTGGAAACTAGTCTAAAGAAGTGTAGGTTCAATTCTCACTCAAGCAAAAGCATTTTTCTACAGGGAGCTTTAATTGCGATTTTTGACGTCATTATAGAATTAATGATGTCTTCCTTTCTCTTAACTTGATTTAACAAGGAATAGCAGCAATAAAAAACCAATAAGAATGAGATGTGAATGAAGAGTCTTGGCGGACCAGGTGGCCAAGCGAAAGTACGTTGGAAACTAGTCTAAAGAAGTGTAAGTTTAACTCTCACTCAAGCAAAAGCATTTTTCTACAGGGAGCTTTAATTGCGATTTTTGATGTCATTATAGAATTAATGATGTCTTCCTTTCTCTTAACTTGATTTAACAAGGAATAACAGCAATAAAAAACCAATAAGAATAAGATGTGAATGAAAAGTCTTGGCGGACCAGGTGGCCAAGCGAAAGTACGTTGGAAACTAGTCTAAAGAAGTGTAGGTTCAATTCTCACTCAAGCAAAAGCATTTTTCTACAGGGAGCTTTAATTGCGATTTTTGATGTCATTATAGAATTAATGATGTCTTCCTTTCTCTTAACTTGATTTAACAAGGAATAGCAGCAATAAAAAACCAATAAGAATAAGATGTGAATGAAGAGTCTTGGCGGACCAGGTGGCCAAGCGAAAGTACGTTGGAAACTAGTCTAAAGAAGTGTAGGTTCAATTCTCACTCAAGCAAAAGCATTTTTCTACAGGGAGCTTTAATTGCGATTTTTGATGTCATTATAGAATTAATGATGTCTTCCTTTCTCTTAACTTGATTTAACAAGGAATAGCAGCAATAAAAAACCAATAAGAATAAGATGTGAATGAAGAGTCTTGGCGGACCAGGTGGCCAAGCGAAAGTACGTTGGAAACTAGTCTAAAGAAGTGTAGGTTCAATTGTCACTCAAGCAAAAGCCTTTTTCTACAGGGAGCTTTAATTGCGATTTTTGATGTCATTATAGAATTAGTGATGTCTTCCTTTCTCTTAACTTGATTTAACAAGGAATAGCAGCAATAAAAAACCAATAAGAATAAGATGTGAATGAAGAGTCTTGGTGGACCAGTTGGCCAAGCGAAAGTACGTTGGAAACTGGTCTAAAGAAGTGTAGGTTCGATTCCCACCCAGACAAGAGGATTTCTCTACAGAGAGATTTGCTCTTGTCTGGCTCATGGGTGTGTGAATGCGCAATTCGACAGTCCATATCCCAACGTAATCTGCCAAAAAGAAGATATTAATGATCAATAAGTAAATTATTTCGAATTGAGACTTTAGCCACATTCTTAGAATGACATTTGTGGCGACATCTAAACGTTTTTAACATCAGAGTCAAAAAGCCATGTTTTTTTCACATTTTGATCCCAAAAGTCACTAATTACACTAATAATAAATGCTCATTTAAAAAAAAAATTGAAAATGACGATAATTACTGGTCGCACAACTACGTAGGCAGTTAGAGTCTTTCGTCTGAATTGCATATCTGAGATATGCAATATTTATTTTTATTTTTTAATTTTTTTTATTTTAATTTTTAAATTGTAATTCTACATTCATAATGTATTATTAAAAATATTAATTTAAAAATTTTCCCATTTTATACCTTGCTTTTTTTTCTTGCTTTTTTATTCTTATTTGTAATGTAATTTAATAAATAATAAGTTTTGATTCGAATATCGAATCTGTTGCAAAAATAACCATAGATCAATAAAAAACCAATAAGAATAAGCTTTGAATGAGCGATTAGTAAGTTTTTTTTGAATTTGTACTTTAGCTATATTCCTAGAATGACATTTGTGGCGCCATCTACAAGTTTTTACACTACGGTCAACAAAGCCTCACATTTTGATCCAAAAAGTCACTAACTGCACTAATGAAAAATGCTTTTTAATAAAAAATAATTATTAATAAATAAGGAAAATCACTGGTCATACAACAAAGTTGTCACGTTAGCGTCTTTTGTTTGAAACGCATATCTGAGATATGCAATTTTAATTTTTTTATTTTTTCACAGCATTTTTAGTTTTATTTTTAAATTATTTTTGAACACTATTTTGAATTGTACTTTAGCTATATTCTTAGAATGACATTTGTGGCAACATCTAGAAGTTTTTACACCACGGTCAACAAAGCTTCACATTTTGATGACAAATGTTCATTCAATATAAAAAGATTATTAGATAAATACAGAAAATACTGGTCATACAACAAAGTTGTCACGTTGGCGTCTTTTGTCTGAAACGCATATCTGAGATATCCAAAATTAATTTTTTAATTTTTTAACAGCATTTTATTTTTTTTTAAATTAAAAATCTACATTTTTAAATTGTTAGTAAAAATAAAATTTTTTTTTTTTTTACCTTGTTTTTTTTTTGTTTTTTAATTATTATTTCTAATGTGATAAGCGTTGCGTTAAAAGTGGATTGTTTAGGCTTTAGTGTCAACATTACCCATTTTATGATTTCATAAATAATAAGTTTTATTTCCAATATTGATTCTATTACAGAAAATATCCATAGATCCATAAAAAACTAATAAGAAGAAGCTAATAATAACAAAAAAATTATATTCTTATTATTTTAAAAACTTTGTAATAAAAGCTTTAAGAAATTTAATTTTTTTTAAAAATTACAATTTTTTTTTCATTCTCTGTTTCTTTCTTTTTTCATTAAAGTTAATTAAATTTTTTTTTAGTTTTTTATCATGATTTGAGAAGTTTGTGAGTCTAATCCGATAAAAACTTACCCAATTAAACAATTTACAATTAATTAAAAAAAAATACATTTTGGCGCCTCCACCCATTTTCAACTGTTTGAAAAATTGTAAAATGTTATAAACTTTATTAATTTACAGATGTTTTTTGATAATTTGAGTAACTTGAACGGCTTGTACAAATAAAGCACACTCAATTAAACAATTTACAAAAAAATTTGTATTTGACTTTTCTATTTTTGAATTTTTTATGATTAACAGGTTATGAATATCCAACTTTTTATTTGTTTACTGATTTTTTTATAATAACTTGAATAACTTGGAAGTTTAATACAAATGAAGCTCGCCCAATCCCACAATTTGCAAATGGCGCCTCCACCATTTTCCACTTTTTATGAAAAATAATAAAATGTAATAAATATCCAACTTTTCATAGATTGACTGTTTTTTTATAATAACTAAAAAACTTTTTACAAATAAAGCTCACTCAATTGAACTAATTACAAAAAAAATTTTGCATTTGGCTTTTTCACCATTTTTTAACTTTTTCTGAAAAATTACAAAATCTTAAAAATATTCATTTTTTTAACAGTTTACTAATTTTCTTTTTATGATAACTTAAGTATTTAATAACTTTTCAACTTTTATATTGGTCATTTTTACCATTTCTCAACCTTTTATTAAATATCATAAAATTTTTTATGAGTTCAATAATGTTTTTTTCTGATAGCTTAATAAACTTATCAGCCTAATAAACAATAAAAGCTCACTAAATTAAACAATACATCAAAAAATTTACATTATGCGCCTCCACCATTTTTTAACTTCTTATAAAAAATGATAAAATGTTGTAAATATCTTTTTTCATCTGGTTACCAAAGTTTTATGATAACTTGAATAATTTATAAGTCTAATACAATTTACAAATGCATTAAGCGGCTTCACAACTTTGAAACTTTTTATGAAATTTCATAAAATGTTTATATTTTTATCAATTTTTTAATGTTTTTTCATTATCACTCCAGTAAATTGAGAGTTTAATACAATAAAAGTTTTTTTAGTTCTACAATTTACAAAAAAAATTGCATTTGGCGCTTCCACCATTTTTAAACTTTTTATGAAATTTAGTAAAATGTCTATTTTTTTTTATTTGTTTATGTTTTTTTATGATTTTTTATGTAGCTTATCGGCTCAATACAACAGAAGCTTACCCAATTACACAATGTACAAAAAAAATTGCAATAGACGCCTTTACCATTTTTAAACTTCCTATAAAATATAATAAAATATTTAATTTTTTTATTTGTTTATGTTTTTTTATGACTTCTTAAGTAGCTTATCGGCTCAATACAACAAAAACTTACCCAATTACACAATTTACAAAAAAAAATTGCATTAGACGCCTTTACCATTTTTAAACTTCCTATGAAATATAATAAAATATTTAATTTTTTTATTTGTTTATGTTTTTTTTATGATTTCTTAAGTAGTTTATTGGCTCAATACAACAGAAGCTTACCCAATTGCACAATTTACCAAAAAAATTGCATTAGGCGCTTCCACCATTTTTAAACTTTCTATAAAATATAATAAAATGTCTTTTTTTTTTATTTGTTTATGTTTTTTTATGATTTCTCAAGTAGCCTATCGGCTCAATACAACAGAAGCTTACCTCATTACAGGATTTACAAAAAAAAATGCTTTAGGCGCCTCCACCATTTTTAAACTTTCTATGAAATGTAATAAAATGTCTATTTTTTTTTATTTGTTTATGTTTTTTTATGATTTCTTAAAAAGTTTGTCGGCTCAATACAATAAAAGCTTACCCAATTACACAATTTACAGAAAAAATTGCATTATACGCCTCCACCATTTTTAAACTTTCTATAAAATATAATAAAATGTCTTTTTTTTTATTTGTTTATGTTTTTTTATGATTTCTTAAGTAGCCTATCGGCTCAATACAACAGAAGCTCACCCAATTACACAATTTACAAAAAAAATTGCATTAGGCGCTTCCACCATTTTTAAACTTTCTATAAAATATAATAAAATCTCATTTTTTTTTTTTTTGTTTAGGTTTTTTTATGATTTCTCAAGTAGCCTATCGGCTCAATACAACAGAAGCTTACCCCATTACAGGATTTACAAAAAAAATTGCTTTAGGCGCCTCCACCATTTTTAAACTTTCTATGAAATGTAATAAAATGTCTATTTTTTTTTATTTGTTTATGTTTTTTTATGATTTCTTAAAAAGTTTGTCGGCTCAATACAACAGAAGCTCACCCAATGACACAATTTACAAAAAAAATTGCATTAGGCGCTTTCACCATTTTTAAACTTTCTATAAAATATAATAATACCTCATTTTTTTTTTTATTTGTTTATGTTTTTTTAATGATTTCTCAAGTAGCCTATCGGCTCAATACAACAGAAGCTTATCCAATTACAGAATTTACAAAAAAAATGGCTTAAGGCGCCTCCACCATTTTTAAACTTTCTATGAAATATAATAAAATGTCTATTGTTTTTTGTTTGTTTATGTTTTTTTATGATTTTTCAAGTAGCCTAACGGCTCAATACAACAGAAGCTCACCCAATGACACAATTTACAAAAAAAATTGCATTAGGCGCTTTCACCATTTTTAAACTTTCTATAAAATATAATAATATCTCATTTTTTTTTATTTGTTTATATTTTTTTTATGATTTTTTAAGCAGCCTATCGGCTCAATACAACAGAAGCTCACCCAATGACACAATTTACAAAAAAAAATGCATTAGGCGCTTTCACCATTTTTAAACTTTCTATAAAATATAATAATATCTCATTTTTTTTTTATTTGTTTATGTTTTTTTAATGATTTCTCAAGTAGCCTATCGGCTCAATACAACAGAAGCTTACCCAATTACAGAATTTACAAAAAAAGTTGCTTTAGGCGCCTCCACCATTTTTAAACTTTCTATGAAATATAATAAAATATCTATTTTTTTTTATTTGTTTATGTTTTTTTATGATTTCTTAAAAAGTTTGTCGGCTCAATACAATAAAAGCTTACCCAATTACACAATTTACAGAAGAAATTGCATTATACGCCTCCACCATTTTTAAACTTTCTATAAAATATAATAAAATGTCTTTTTTTTTATTTGTTTATGTTTTTTTATGATTTTTTAAGTAGCCTATCGGCTCAATACAACAGAAGCTCACCCAATTACACAATTTACAAAAAAAATTGCATAAGGCGCTTCCACCATTTTTAAACTTTCTATAAAATATAATAAAATCTCATTTTTTTTTTTTTGTTTAGGTTTTTTTTATGATTTCTCAAGTAGCCTATCGGCTCAATACAACACAAGCCTACCCCATTACAGGATTTACAAAAAAAATTGCTTTAGGCGCTTTCACCATTTTTAAACTTTCTATGAAATAAAAAATTTTCTATGAATAAAATATATTTTTTTTTATTTGTCTATGTTTTTTATGATTTCTCAAGTAGCCTATCGGCTCCATACAACAGAAGCTTACCCAATTACACAATTTACAAAACAAATTGCATTTTACGCCTTCATTTTTTAACTTTTTATAAAATATTATAAAATTTTGAAAATATCTTGCTTTTTATTAGATTATTTTGGTTTTTTTATGGTAAACTGAGTAAAGTATCATATAATAGAAGCTTGCCCAACTTAACAATGCACAAAAACAAAAAATGCATTTGGCGACTTCACTTATTTTCAAACTTTTAATGGGATATTTTAAAAAGTTATAATCATCATTTTTTTATTAGCTTACTGATGTTTTTATGATACCTTGAGAAATTTGTAATCAAAGCTCACTCAATTGAATAGTTTACAGAAAAATTCTGAATTTAAGTCTTCACCATTTTTCAAATTTGTATAAAATTTTATAAAATATTTTAAATATAAATTTTTTGATCACTTTGTTTTTGTTTTTTTATGATAAGTTGAGAAACTTACGGATCTGATATAATAGAAGCTCGCCCAATTAAACGGTTTACCAAAAAAATTTGCATTAACGCTTCTACCATTTTTTAACTTTTCACCAAAAATCATAAAATGTCATAAATAGCCAAGTGATGGCAAATAGATAACTTGAAGAAATTAAGAGACTTATACAATAGAAATTCAGACAATTTGCAAAAAAAATGCGCTTCCACCATTTTTTAACTTTTTATAGAAGATAAAAAATGTTTTAATTATTTTAGTTTTTATTAGTTTACTAATTAGTTTATTACTAACTAGTTTATGAGTTTTTTCATGATAGAAAATTCCAAAAATAGTATTTTTTTAGTTTAATTTGCCATTTGTATAAATAATGTTTCTCGGAACTGTATGCGTCAACAAATGACGCACATCAAACTAAAATTAAATAAAATTTTAAAGGCTTAATTAATTAAAGAAACACATTTTTAAATAAAAGACGTAAAAAAGTTAAAACTTAAAAAAAAACTACGCAAATAGTTATAGTCGTTCTATTATAGCATATTAGTTGATAAACTAGCTTCCGATAAAATGGCATATACACCATTTTATCGGTTTTGCTATTTTTATATAGTTATATTTTGAAAAACAATTATATTAAAAGGTGTAACATTTGATAAGAAAACATTCAGGTATACATGCTACCGAGAATTTTTTTAACAACAATAATTCATTTTCTACAATTAGGTCAACTAAATTTTGATAAGACTTAAAATTTGCATTAGTTTTAATAGTCACCAATTTTTTTTTTTTAGTCTACCGCTCTGTAGTGTCGTGGTATCAAAAGTATCAAGAATAATTAAAAGTTTTTTTTTTATAAAATTTGTGCTATTTTGTTTTTCAATTGTATTGTGGAGTTGGTAAGTAAAAGTAGATTTAGATATATATGAATTTCAATTTTTTATTTTAGAATAGTTTTTTTATCAATTTTTGATAAAATTACCTCTTTTTTTTTTCTTAACAATTTTTTTCATCTTTTCTAGTTTTTCTCTCATTTCTGATTTTATTTTTCTATTTTTATGTTTGATCTTCTTAATAATTTCTAATTTTTTTCACATGTTTTATTTTTTTATACATTGTTAACATTGTTAACATTTTTGACTAAATTAAATTCAAATGAACTATTTTTGCAATCGCGTCATGTTTTTTTTTAAATAATTTTTTTTAACTAGGACTACACAAGAACATAAAATGATTCAATTTTTTCGACAAATTGTAGTAACAAATAGCATTAGCTGATTGTTATGTAATTAGTATTTTCTCTATCTTTTTTTTATTATTGTTATTAAAAAAAAGATTTTTTCTTATTTATTTCTTGTTTTATTTTTTTATACACTTTTAACTTTGCTTGTCTTTGACAGGTGATGATAACGACAATATTATTTTTTCAAAATTTTAAAAATTTTTAAATGTTCAATTAGTTTCAATACCAATTAAAAAATAAAAACATAAACTCGGTTTCAAGTCAAATATGAGAGAAGATTGTTTTTTAAAAAATCAACCTAATTTCCAAACGTATCCGCAATCGTATTATTTGAATTGTCAGATTTTTCATTTAAAAACATTTGAACAATATGACATGAGCATAATGATGCTGCTTTTTAGATTTCAAATCCAAATGTAATACTTGCAGTTTTAACGGAATGATATGGGTTCAACGCCCATATTTAAAATATCTAAAGATAAAATTTTTAAATTCCACATATTCCTAATAGCCACCAAAAGCAGCAAATATTTATATTTTATCATTTTTGAAAAATATTACAAGAATTTGGAACGACAATATCTATAAAAAATGCTGTTTTAGTTTTTTTAAATACTATAACAATATCGCAACACAATTTGTAATTATTATCATTTTTCAAAAATATTTCTGAATTATAATTCAACATTTTTGACTAAATTAAATTCAAATGAACTATTTTTGCAATCGCGTCATGTTTTTGTTTAATAATTTCTATTAACTAGGACTGAACGAGAAAATAAAATGATTTAATTTTTTCCGACAAATTATAGCAACAAATGGCATTAACTGATTGTTATTTAATTAGTATTTTTTCTATCTTTTTTTTATTATTATTGCTATTAAACAAAAGATTTTTTTTTTTTATTTCTTGTTTGTAATTCTCTACTATTTTTTTATTTATTTGCTATTTTTCTTTTTTTTCCTAATTTATATTTGATTTATTATTGACAACCCGCTTTTTTAAATTGTTTGATTTGATTTCAATTTATAGTTTAACAATCATCGCACTTGCAATGTTAATGTTACAAAAACTGGTTAATTAACTAATATCAATTGATTGGCTTAGAATTTTTGGCACAATAAACTATTCACACAGTTTTACCACTTGCCGAAAATTTCGTTTAATCGATCTCGACAGCTCTTTCGACCACCAAGTAGTTATCATCAAAAAATGAATAAAAGTGCTAGAGATAGAAGAAGTATATTGTTGATTAAACAATCAAGTTATCACGTTAGCGCCTTTCGTCTCAAACGTATATCATTGATATACAATGTAATCTATCTTCTTTGGTTAGCCGCCAACTGGTAAAATAAAAAAGATCAATGCAAATTAAAACAATATTTGTAAACTTGGACATGTTTCGTTTTTATTAAAACTCATCAGCAGGTCGCAAAATATTTAAAATTGTTAGTGCAAGTTTATTTAAATTTGTGTTCGTTGCGATGTGCCGATGAGTTCTAATAAGAACAAGACATGTTTAAGTTTACAGATACTGACTTTTGCATTGATCTTCATTATTTATTTTTATTTTTTTTAATAGATTGTTTCATTTTTATATTTGATGACAATGACTTGCAGTGAGTTACATAATGCCATTCTCTATGCAGAGATGGACATACCTACTTGATATGAACAGCGCGGTCAACAATAACTGTTTGAGTTAGGAACACTTGTTCAAAAGTTTTTTTTTGCCTAGTTGCAACACTGCAAAAATTGTAGGTTATGTCACAGCGACTAACTTCTTAATTGACATCTGTCAATATTGTTGTAGTATTACCATTTTAAAATGAAATGTAGGATTGCCAACTCAAACAGTCATTGTTTTTAACCGAGTGTTTGGCATTAATATCAATACAAAAAGCGTTATTTTGCAATATCTAAGCGTATAACGCAAATAAACTTAATTTAAAAAAAAAAAAGAAGAATACAGGGTTTTGTTTTATAATGTAGTCTACATAATAATAGTTACATTGTTTTTATAATCAATTTATGGCATTTGAACATTAGAATAGTTCCTATTTTCGACCATTTTTATGTTTACATTGCAAAGTATTTTTTACTTCTATTAACTACACATTACCATTCTAAACTTCCTAAAACCATTTGTTTTTCCAATTTGACAGCGCTTATCGTTTTTCCAAGAAACTGATAATAATATGAGTCATGTGCCACTAAATTAACATGTGCAAGTGCAAATACTCTACTCTAATTTCATATTTTTTTCCAAGTGACAGATTTGGAAAGCTTCTTAAAGCACGAGTGCGCTAGGAGCATTTTAGCGCACGCTGCGACTTTATTAAAACATTCGGCAGCGTGTGCTAAACCGAGGCTTGCGTTTTATATAAGCGAATTCAGTAAACAAAATAACTTACAAGAAATAATACTTATGCCACTTTAAAGTGTTTGCTATACATACTGAGCCCAGTCTATGTAAAAATTGGTAAATTGTTTTCTTAAATTAGTATAAGGTTGTATTCATAAATAAGAAAAGCCGCGCTGCAACAGACAATTAATTAAATAATCTCACGTAGCAGTTATTTTACTTTGCAGGTAAGAGTTTTAAAATATTTTAAATTATAACACTTGCCCATACTAGTCAATTTTTTTATGATAAAAATGAAAATAAAACAAAAAAGATAAAAAAACAATAAAAAGTCAAGTAAACTCATAAAGGTTTTTATTGTATATTCCAAAACATTATTTAAATTGAGATTTAACATAGACTTTGTATATTCTAAAACATTATTCAAATTGAGATTTAACATAGACTATATACATTTTTTTAATGGTATTTTAAAGTTCTATTTACACAACTTAAATAGATAAAGAAATTAACAATAGGTTGTTAAACTCAACTAAAATATCAGCCAGTTTTTCTACTTTACCACATATTTTTGTAACCCATTTATGCATTTTTTTTCTATCCTAACTTTCATATTTTTTTCTGAGCTTTTTATTTCTTTTTTTTTTCTATAGATACTTTTCTCCTATTCTCTCTTGTATTTATTATCTTTCCTTTTTTTCTACCAAATGCAAGCACCGCCACTTTTTTTAACATTAATTTTTTTCCTATCCTTTACTAGTTTTTTTATTTCTTTTTTTTCTCAGCTATTCATCTAGTTTATTTTAATTTTTTTCTTCTTTTATTTGTAGCCTCTTGATCACTATGTTTTTATCATTTATTTTTTTGATAATTATTTGATAATTCTTTGATATTTTTCCTCAGCAGTCTCTCTTTTCATATGCTCACTTTTTCTTTTTTTTCAACAAATTCTTTTTCACCTCTTCTAGTTTTATTCTTATTTCTGATTTTATTTTTCTATTATTATGTTTTATCTTCTTTATGATTTTTTATTTTTTTAATAATTTTTTTCAAGTTACATCTTTTTTCTTATGTTTTTTGGTCTATCAAAACAGTTTTTTTAAAACATCCTTTTTTTTAAATGTTTTCGACTTTTTTCTTAAAAGTCTCAGATTTTCACCTTTTTTTTTTCAGGTAAGAGACATCACTCAAGTCAATTTTTTACAAATTGTGTTTTTTTAGATACTTAAGACAGGTCAAGACAGAAAAAATCCACTTTAATGACTTGTTAGATAACTTGTAGATTCTGCTATTTGAAATAAGTTTTTGATAAACAATTTTATAACAAAATTCAAGTGCAATAACTATTTAAAACAAAATTTAGTTTTTTCGAATTTTGCTACATTTTTATTTCAATTTATTCTAATTTGTTTGTATATTTTTTTTTTTTTATTTCGATAGAATAAGCTTATTGAAAATTTTCTTATATTCTTTTAATACAGTTTTTATTATTTGTTTTTTAATCTTTTGTAAGTTCAGTTTTAGTTTAGAAGGATTCAATAGATGCCTTCAAAAACAAAGTTTTTGTTTTTTGATTATAAGTCACAGGTCAACTTAAGCGAGTTGGACCTGCTTAAGTGACCCATTTCTAAAAAATTAATTAATTATAATAATTATGTTGACTTTTTTTTTGTAGACTCGGCTAACCATCGCTTCATTCCATTACCAAATAGATGATACCCAAAAAGTCAAATCATAATTTAGTAAACTTTTAGACTTTTAGATAAATTGCGGCTTTTAATAACAATATTAGACGCTTTATAAAATATTTAAAACCAACAGTTTTTGAAAAAAAAGACATTTTTTGTTTGTTCTACTTTAATTTAAAAAAAAATTGTGTACTTTTATATCTTAATTTAGTGCTTATTTTTCGGCTTTATATGCTTCTTGCTTTTTTAAAGATGTTTGTGGCATATTGTATCTTTTACCAGTATTTTTCTTTTTTGTTCTGTTTTTTAATTTTTTTTCTTTTACTATCTTTTACTATCTATTTTTTTTCAAATTTGACTATGTTCACATTTCAATTTCTTCTATTTTTGTTTCTTTTGTTTTATCTAATTCTTTTGTATATTTTCTTTTTCTGTTTTTTTTTTTTTGATAAAATAAACGTTTTGAAAATTTTATTATATCGTTTTAATACAGTCTTTATTATATCTTTTATATAGTTTTTTATATCTTTTATGAGTTCAGTTACAGTTTAGGGGGTACAATAAACTCTTAAAAACCAAAGTTTTCGTTCTTCGATTATAAGTCACAGATTGACTTACAAAAAATTCTCTGATTTGAGTTTTATTTGTAATATTTATTTTAATATTTTTGCATATTTGTTGAATGACGTAGGTAGCGTATCTTTTTTTTATCTTACTGAATCATTCTTTACTTTCTCTCTTTTTAATTTGTTTTTTTTTATGTTTCAGAAAGCTAGATCGAAGTTTGCCAATACAGCAAACAAAAATAGTAATTTTGACGCCTGAAGTAATGAAATAGAAAATTATAGTAATTTTGACGTCTGAAGAAAAAAATGACTAAGCGATAAGAAAAGTTGTAAATTACAAACAGCCAATTAAAAAATACAAAAAAAAATGTTGACATAGATACTAGTCAACATAACGATCAAATACCTTTTTTTGAAAAAAACTTTATTAAAATAGAAGATGGAGAATGGTTTTGTCTTAAACTTGGAAAATCCACATAGAAAAGCTTTTGGTATATCAAAAGTGTTTTATCTGTAAGTAGCTTTATCTTATATTTTGGATAATTTTAATAAAACCATAAAATTGGAAAAGATAAAAAATGTTT
Organism: Lagria hirta; assembly: GCA_947359425.1. Taxonomy (NCBI): domain Eukaryota; kingdom Metazoa; phylum Arthropoda; class Insecta; order Coleoptera; family Tenebrionidae; genus Lagria; species Lagria hirta. The sequence continues at coordinate 50,903,306 of OX375794.1, forward strand.
TTGTTTATGAAATTCTATTATCAACTTCAAGCTTTGAACGCAGAACTTGATAGTAAACATATCGTCGTTATAGAACACATTTAAAACTATGTAACAATTTATATTTAACAAAATGAAAATTTTTTATAAAGACTTTGTTTATTATCCTTCTAACGTGCTAAAAGTTTTGTTTGTAGGTACTTTCTCTTTGTCAACACTTGCAACTAAACAAATTAGAATAAAAAATAAAGATTAGACAACTTTATTATCTATATCTGGCAATAAACTATTTTATTTTCTATTCAAAAAAAACAATTTTTTGCTAATTGACTGTATTTATTTAGTGATGGTAATAATAGCAATGTCAAAAACGTAAAACTGTCAAAATCACTAATTTTTTTTCTAAAAAAAAAAGAACAGTGCCAATGTGACTACGCAAGTAGAAATTTGAGCTATTGTTAGCTTTACAAAATGTAGAATTTTTAAGATCACTTTATTTTTTTCTAATATTTAGTGTTAAATTAATGCCTAAAAAAATTTGTTTTTTTCTAAAAAAAGAAAGATGAATAAAAATTTAGTGATTTTTTCAAAATCCAAAAACATGAGACAGTGTCAGCGTTACGAAAAATAAACAAGATCATTTGTCTTTTTTTTTATTAAAAAGTAGTGTTAATTTGATAACGCAAAAAAAAAATTTAGTGTCTTTTTAAAATCGCAATTTTAGCGTTTTTTTAAATCAGTTAATGTTTTTGTTATATTCTAGTGCTAAATTAGTGCTTTAAAAAAATTACCGCTGCTTAGTTTGGATTTTGAAAAAATAGATTTTTTTGGGCTAATAATTGACAAATTAGTGTTAGTTTAGTACTTAAAAAATTTAGTGGATTTTTCAAAATCCAAAAAAATGAGAGAGTTTTTCTTAATTAAAAAGTTGTGTCAGTTTGGTAGCGCAAAAACATTTAGTGTTTTTTTAAGCACAATTTTAGCTTTTCTATAAAATTAGAGTATTTTTTGTTATGTTCTAGCTCAGTGCTAAATTAGTGCTTTAAAAAAATAAAACTGTTTAGTTTGGATTTTCAAAAAATAGATTCTTTTGTGCTAATAATTGACAAATTAGTGCTAGTTTGGTACTTTAAAAAAAAATTGGCTTTTTTAAAAAAAGCACAAAATATTCACTTATAATCTAGTACTAAATTATTTTTTTGAATATAATTTAGTGTCTCAAAAGCGGAAAATGTCTAGCTTTATAGCAATTTGTCAAAAAGATAAAACTGCCAAAAATGACTAAGATTTTTTCTAAGCAAACAGTCATTTTGACAGCGCCAGTGAAAAAATCGTAAAACTGAAAAGTTTGAGCCAGATTTAGTTTTACAAAAATGTAGAAATTTTAAGTTTCTTCTTAATTTTTCTCAAATATTTAGTGCTAAATTAGTGCCTTACAAAAACCTGCTATTTCAAAAGTGGTAAAAGTGAATTCAAATTTAGTGGTTTTTTCAAAATCGAAAAATGAAAATTGCTAAATTCACTAATTTTTTCAAACGTTTAGTGTTAATTTTATTCTAAATTTGCTTCTCAACCTAAAATTTAGTGCTCTATTAAAGCAAAAAAGTTGTCTTTTCAAAAACTTAGTCAATTGTTAATTATTTTTTTACCTATAAAATTACCTAAAAAAGGAAAATTGAGAAAATCATTTGATTTTTTTTTAATATAAAAAATAGTGTTTGTTTAGTAGCGCAAGAAAAAACTGAGCGTTTATTTAAAGCATATTGTCAACTTTTTTAAAACTTTTTTTTTATAGTCGATTTAGTGTTCAATTAGTGCTTTAAAAAGAAATTACTACTTATTTTAGATTTGAAAAAAATCATTTTTTTGTGCTAATTGACAGATGAGTGCTAGTTTTATAGTGCTAGTAATATTTAGTGTTAATTCAGTGCTAAATTAATGCTTCAAAAAATATATTTGTTTTTTTCGAAAAAGAAAAAGATGAATAAAAATTTAGTGGATTTTTCAAAATCCAAAAAAATAAGAAAGTTTTTTTAATTAAAAAATTGTGTTAGTTTGGTAGCACAAAACCAATTTGGTGTTTTTTAAAGCACAATTTTAGCTTTTCTCTAAAATCAGAGAATTTTTTTGTTGTTTTCTAGTGTCGGTTTAGTGTTAAATTAGTCCTTTAAAAAAATATCATTGCTTACTTGGGATTTTGAAAAAATAGATATTTTTGTGCGAATAATTGACAAATTTGTGCTAATTTAGTACTTTAAAAAAAATTGCGTTTTTTAAAAAAAAGCACAAAATATTCACTCATAATCTAGTACTAAATTATTTTCTTGAAAAAAAATTAGTGCTTCAAAAACGGTAAATGTCTAGCTTTATAGCAATTTGTCAAAAAAGTAAAACTGCTAAAAATTTTTTTGTAGAAAAACAATTCTTATTTGACAGCGCAAGTGAGAAGATCGTAAAACTGAAAAATTTGAGCCAGATTTAGTTTTACAAAAATGTTGAAACTTTAAGTTTTTTCTTAGCTTTTCTCAAATATTTACTGCTACATTAGTGCCTTAAAAAAAATCTGCTATTTCTAAAAAGGTAGAGTAGAAGTGAATCAAATTCTAGTGGTTTTTTCAAAATCGAAAAACATGTGGCTTTGTTAGCTTTACAAAAATGTAAAATTGCTAAGTTTACTAATTTTTTTTTAATGTTTATTGTTAATTATATTCTAAATTTGCTTCTCAACCTAAAATTTAGTGCTCTTCATGAAAGCAAAAAAGTTGTCTTTACAAAACTTAGTCAATTTTCTATTAGTTTTTTTTTAATATTTACTGTCAATATATTGAAAATATAATACCTAAAAAAAATTGACAAAATTATTGGTTTTTTCTCTTTAATATAAAAAGTAGAGTTCGCTTAGAAACGCAAAAAAAATTAAGTGTTTTTCAAAGCATATTGTCACCTTTTTTTAAAACCCTTTTTTTACAGTGTAGTGTCAATTTAGTGTTCAATTAGTGCTTTAAAAAAAATTACTACTTTTTTTAAATTTGAAACAAATAATTTTTTTGTGCTAATTGACAGATGAGTGCTAGTTTAATACTTAATACTAAAAAATTGTATTTTTTTTAAAAGCACAATTTATTTAATCATAATCTAGCACTAAATTATTTTCTTAAAAAAAAATTAGTGTTTCAAAAGTGGAAAATTTAGAACAATGCTCTAGTTTTATAGAATTGTCCAAAAAGTATAACCTGCTAATAATAATATTTTTTTTATTATTATAAAACAATGTTAACTAGGCAGCGCAAGTGAGAAAATGATGATTTTTTCCAAACTGAAAAATATAAGCCATTGTTAACTTTTCAAAATGTAAAAAATTTTAAATTTATCCAATTTTTCTCTACCTAATATTTAGTGTTAGTTTTACAAAAATAAAAATTGTTTTCAATATTTAGTGTTAATTTAATTATAAATTTGCCTCTCAAACAAAAATTTAGTTTATTTTATGAAAACAAAAAAGTTATCTTTGCAAAAGCTAAACTACTTTTATTTTTTTTTAATATTTAGTGTTAATATAGTGAAAATTTAGTACCTAAAAAGAAAAAATTGACAAAATTTTATGTTTTTTTTTAATTAAAAATAGTGTTAGTTTGTTGGCGCAAATAAAAATTTTGTGTTGTTTTTTATAGCGTAATGTTAGCTTTCTGTGAAATCTTTTTTTTATGTTCTAGCTTTGATTTAGTGTTAGATTAGTGCTTTAAAAAAATTAGTGCTTGTTTTCGATTTTGAAAAAATCTTGTTTTTGTGCTGATCATAATGGACAAATGAGTGCTAGTTTAGTACTAAAAAAAAATTTTTAATTTTTTTGTTAAAAAACAATGTTAATTTGACAGAACAAGAGAGAAAATGATGATTTTGTCTAAATTGAGAAATTTGCGCCATAGTTAGCATTACAAAATGTAAAATTTTTAAATTTTATTTTATTTTTTAGTGCTAATATTTAGTGCTAATTCAGTGCTAAATTAGTGCTTTAAAAAAATTGATTTTTTCTAAAGAGGTAAAATCGAATAAAAATTTGACGGTTTTTTTGAAATTTAAAAACAGAGACAGTGTTAGCTTTACTAGAAAAATAAAAATTTTTGATTCAATCAACTTCTTTTTCTATTTAGTGTTAATTCAATTCTAAATTTGCCCCCCACACCAAAATTTTGTGTTTTTTTATGAAAACCAAAAAGTTATTTCTACAAAAACATAACCAATTTAGTTTTAATATAGTAAATCTTCAGTATATAAGAAAAAATTGACAAATATATATGTGTTTTTTTTTAAACTAAAAATAGTGTTAGTTTGTTGGCGCAAATAAAAATTTTGTGTTGCTTTTTATAGCTTAATGTTAGCTTTCTGTAAAATCACTTAATTTTTTTTATGTTCTAGTGTTGATTCAGTGCTAGATTAGTGCTTTAAAAAAAATAGTGCTTGTCTTAAAATTTGAAAAAATTTTTTTTTTGCTAATTGACCGATGAGTGCTAGTTTAATATTTGAAAAAAAAATTATTTTTTTTTTAAAAAGCACAACTTTATTATTATTCATAATCTAGTATTATTTTCTCAAAAAAAATTAGTGTTCTAAGAGCGGAAAATGTGGAACAATACTCTAGTTTTACAGTAACTTATACAACTGTCAAAAAAGTAAAACCTGCCAATAATAATAATTTTTTTTTATTAAAAAACAATGATAATGTGACAGCGCAAGTGATGATTTTTTCAAAGCTAAACATTTTTAGCCATTGTTAACTTTTCAAAATATAAAAGTTTTAAAAAATTATCTAATTTGTCTCTACCTAATATTTAGTGAAACAGTGTTAGTTCTACAAAAATAAAAATTTTTTTCAATATTTGGTGTTAATCTATTACAAAATAAATTTGCTCCTCAAACAAAAATATAGTTTATTTTATTAAAACAATATTGTTATCTTTATAAAAACTATACTATATTTATTTTTTTTTTAATATTTAGTGTTAATATAGTGTAAATTTAGTACCTAAAAAGAAAAATTGACAAAATTATATGTTTTTCCTTTTTTTAATTAAAAAATAGTGTTAGTTGGCTGGCGCAAATAAAAATTTAGTGTTGCTTTTTATAGCGTAATGTTAGCTTTCTCTTATTTTTTTTTATGTTCTAGTGTTGGTTTGTCGCTAGATTAAGGCTTCAAAGAAAATCAGTGTTTATTTTCAAATTTTGAATTTTCGAAAAAAATTCACAAATATATTTGTGTTTTTTTTTTAAATTAAAAAATAGTGTTAGTTTCTTGGCGCAAATTAAAATTTAGTGCTGATTTTTATAGCGTAGTGTTTGCTTTCTGTAAAATCACTTAATTTTTTTTATGTTCTAGTGTTGATTTGTCGCTAGATTAAGGCTTCAAAGAAAATCAGTGTTTGTTTTCGATTTTGAAAGAATTTTTTTTTTGTGTTAATTGACAAATCAGTGCTACTTTAGTTCTTCAAAAAAAGTTTTTAGAAATAACAATTTTTTTTCTTAAAAAACGATGCTAATTTGACAGATCAATGAGAAAAAAGTGATTTTTCCAAAATTAAAAAATTTGAGCTATAGTTAGCTTTACAAAATGTAAACATTTTAAATTTAATCAATTTTTTCTATCTAATATTTAGAGCTAAATTAATGCTCAAAAACCAGGAAATATTGCTTTTTTCTAAAGAGACAGAACTAAATGAAAATTAGGTTTTTTCTTCCTTTACACTATCTCTTTCTTTATCATTATACTTTTTTTCTTCGTTTTTTCCCTTCTAAATAAAAGTAAAACTCTTCGATTAATTTTGGATATTTTTTTTTTAATTTTTAATTGTATTTTGTTTTTTTCTCACAAAATTATCTACTTTATTCCTTAAAAATGTTACTTTAGGTTCAAATGTGTCACTTTTTGTTGTCATTTTTTTAAAAAATTTACTTGATCTTCATGCTTTTTTTAGTTTTTCTTTCAATTTGTTACAATTTGGTTTATGTTTATCGTTTGCGATTTTGTTTTTGTTTGTTCTGTTGTATAGCATTTTTATTCGTGTTTAGTTTTTTTTTCTACCATGCTTTTACATTATTAATTAATTAACTCTATTCTTAATTCTCTTTTTCTAACGTTTTTTCTACGGTTTTGTTAGTTGCATTTGTCACTTTTAGTCAATAAAACATTATTAGACAATAAGAAAGACAGCCAAGTTATTACATTAGCACCATTCGTCTAGAACCCGTATCTAAAATAGGCATTATCTACTTTGATAAAAATAAAAAAAAAGTGGAGAGAAGATAAAAAGCGATATCGTTTAAAGGCAAAACAAAAAAAAAGTCAGATATTGCATGAGAGAAGATAAATAATAAAAATAAATAAAGAGAGAAAAGTATTATAAGAAATATGAGTTTAGCTTAAATAAAAGAAAAATATAGATCTAACTACAAAAAAAAAAAGAGAAAAAAATTAGAAAGAGCAGGTACAACAGCTTAATTGTAGTAGAGCTGCCGAGATTTGTAAGAAAAATATGAAAAATAATTACAAAATTCAAATGCGATAATAAAAACAAACAAAAAAATTTTAAATAAAAAAATATTTAAAAAAAACTCATAACGTGCAGAATTAAAAAGAGTGTATTAGAGCCCATAATAAAAAAATGTGTAGAAAAAAAAAGTAAAGAGCAAAAATATAATAAAGAAAAGAGAACATAAAATAGAAAAAAATTTAAAAATGAGAAAAAAATTAAGCATAATGATAAGTTAGGTAAAATGAGTTATAGGGAAAGAGAAAAAGTAAGAAAAAAAATTAAATTATGATGTAAAGACGAGGGAGCAAAATAATAAAAAATAAAGAAAAGTAAAAAAATTGAAATCTTAGGGTACAGCAACAATCTAATTATTTTTGGTAAAAGTTGACTTTACAAAAGCGGATTTTTTTCAATATTTAATGCTAATATAGTAGTAATTTAGTATTTGAGAAAGAAAAAAAAACAAAAGCATTTGAGTTTCTTTTTTTTAAATAATCAAATTGTTAGTTTAATAGCGCAAGAAAAAATTTAGTGTTTTTTTTTTAAACTATTGTTAGCTTTGGTTTAAAAACGCTTAATTTTTTTTTCAATTTTTAAATGTGGATTTGTACTTTTGAAATTAGTATGTGATACATTATGATGCAATAAACTAAAAATCGGGCATTTAGAACAGCTGGCAGAAAAATACAAGCGTTCATGTCATAGCAACAGATAGAATAGCGTTTCTTGGCTATCTCTCAATTTCTATCCTTGTCATTCACAGTACATTTAGCTGTATCGCGCTCACTTTTTCGTGTAATGATCGCCGTGGTAAAGTGGAATTCAAAAATAATGACACCATGACAGTTATTGAGGTTATTGACGTACATGGTTCAAATTAAACTTTAATTTAGAGTTTAGAGGTGTTCTATGACGAAGCTCGATTACCGGATTTTTTTAGGCTATTTGCTTTATGGTGATAAACTAATTTTTAATGTGTTTTAGATGGATGATTAAACTGTGCAGGAAAGGAGTTACAAAAAGATTAGAAATAGGTGATCTTTATAAGCCTCTAACATCCGATGAATCTTCAAAACTAACAGATGCTCTTGAACAAAATTGGAAAGATGAAGTAGATCGCTGTAAGCTCAAAATAGAAAGTGGTCCAAGCCTTCTACGCGCTATAGTAAAAACTTTTTTTTGGAGATATATGTTTTTTGGATTTTTACTTTTTCTCCAAGTTGTTGTTAGGTCTACGCTACCGGTTGTATTAGCATATTTTGTAAATTTGTTCTACTATCACAATTACCAAGATATGGTAATATTTGGGACAATTTTAGCAATCCAATCATTTTTGACTGCAATTTTGACGCATAATGCGGAGTTTGGACAATCTTGTGTTGGGATGAGAGTTCGAGTGGCGGTTTCGTCATTAGTTTATCGAAAAGTATGTTACCGAAAAAAAAACATTAGGTATGTGAATCTTTTAAGTTTTTTAGATGTTAAAACTCAGTTATAAATCGCAAAAAGAGACAGCAAGTGGAATGATTGTCAATCTTTTATCGAACGATGTTGGACGATTTGATTTAGTGGCTCCTCATTTGCACTTTTTTTGGATTGTTCCAATACAAACCGTTCTCATTGCGTATTTAATGTGGCAAGAAGTACAACTTGCTAGTTTGGCAGGAGTTCTGGCTATGGTCGTTTTTACACTACCAGTTCAAGGTGAGGTGGAAATATTTTGCAAAATTTGTCAAAATTTCTTTATTATGGTATGTACATAATTTTGGTATCAGTGAAAAACATTTTGCCTAATTAAAAAAAAAATGCTAATGTATTAGCCAAACATAGATAATTATTAAACAATTATTGAACAACTTTTTCTTGTATTTTCTTCTTTTTTCTTCGATATCAATTGATATCAAATAAAAATCATATCAAAATCATACTAACCACGTGTTGAGAGGAACAGTAAATAAAGAAATATTGAAGAAAAAGAGACAGGAAAGAGAACATACAGAGAAATGCAGAAAGAAACAGTATGAAGATATAGAATACTGATCCAGAAAGTATTCCTAAAAGTAAAAAAGTTTGAAATTGAAGCGAAAGATTCATTTTATGTAGAAATAGAAAATAACAACATAAACAAATAACAGTAAAAAAGAGAAACATGTAAAAAAAAAATAAAAGAATGAAGAGAAAAAGAGGTTGGTAAAACCTAGAGACAAAAGAAGAAAAAACAATCATTAAGTAGAACGTTTTGAGAATCAGAGATAAAGAAAATTAAATTCTAAAAAAATAATAAAAAGAATTGTTTTAAAATAAAAAGAAATTATAATAAAACCTGGATGTCAAAAAAAATATTTATGGCGGATTATCAGACAGGGTTACGGGAAGAAAGAGAGTCAATTAACTAAAAACTATAACCACTTTAAAAAAAATAAAAAGGAGCTTTTGACAAAAAAGACTAAAAAAATTGTTAAGGTAGTAGCCAAACATAGATAATGATTGAGCAATTACTGTTTATCCATCAAATAAAAATCAATTTTTCTTGTATTTTCTTCTTTTATCTTCGATATCGATCGATATCTAAGAAATCATACTTATCACGTGTTGAGAAAAACAATAAAATCAGAAATAATAGAGAAAAAGAAACAGGAAAATAAACATACAGAGAAATACAGGCAGAAACAGTATGAAGTTATAGAATAGTGAACCAGAAAGTATTCCAAACAAAATTTGAAATTGAGGCAAAAGAATAGATCATTTTATGTAGAAATAGAAAATAACAACAAAAAAAGATAACAGTAATAAAAAGAGACATGTAAGAAAAAATGTAAAAAAAAATAAAAAATAAATGAAATAAATTAGAATGAAGAGAAAAAAAGTTGGTGAAACCTAGAGACAAAAGAAGAAAAAACAATCCTTAAGTAGAACGTTTAGAGAATCAGAGATAAAAAAAATTAAATGCTAAAAAAATAATAAAAAGAATTGTTCAAAATAAAAAGAAATTATAATAAAATTTAAATGTCAAAAAAAAAATATTATGAAGTGGGAAAGCTGTCGGACTATCAAACAGGATTAAGGAAAGAAAGAGAGTCAATTAACTAAAAAAAAAATATAACCGCCTTAAAGAAAATAAAAAGCAGCTTTTGACATAAAAGTTTTAAAAAATTGTAGGTATTAGCCAAACATAGATAATTATTTACCAATTACTGTTTATCCATCAAATAAAAATCAACTTTATCTTGTGTTTTTCACTGTTTTTTTTATATCAAAGAAATCATACTAACCACGTGTTGAGAGGAACAGTAAAAGAAGAAATAATAAAGAAAAAGAAACAGGAAAACAAACATACAGAGAAATACAGGCAGAAACAGTATGAAGTTATAGAATAGTCAACCAGAAAGTATTCCAAAAAATAAAAAAGTTTGAAATTGAGGCAAAAGAATAGATCATTATATGTAAAAATAAAAAATAACAAAAAAAAAATAACAGTAATAAAAAAAGACGTGTAAAAAAAATAAAAAATAAAAGAATGAAGAGAAAAAAAGGTTGGTAAAACCTAGAGACAAAAAAAGAAAAAACCATAATTACGTAAAACTTATTGAGAATCAGAGATAAAAAAAAAATTAATTCTAAAAAAAACAATAAAAAGAATTGTCTTAAAATAAAATAAAATTATAATAAAATTTGACTGTAAAAAAAAATATTTATGGAGTGGGAGAGCTGGCGGAATTTCAGACAGAAAATTAACTAAAAAATAAAACCGATTTAAAAAAAATATGAAGCAGATTTTGAGAAAAAAGACTAAAAAAAAACTAAAAAGAAGTAGTTTAATGAGATACAGACTATATAGTAAGAAAAAACAAAAAAATAAGAGCAAAGAAAAGTAAAAAAGCAATAAAATATAAAGATATTGAAAGCAAAAAAAATAATAAAAGAAAAAAATTGCAAAACAGGCGAGGAACTAGAACTTAAAAAAAACCGTTTTTTGAAACATAAATAATATAGTAGATTGCAGATTAACCAAATTAAAAATTATTATATACAAAATATAACATAAAAAATATATATAGGAAAACAAGAATAGAGAACAGAAATAGCAACGTTTAGACTTAATAAAAAATATGTAAATATAATAGTAGAAGACATTTAGGATATAAAAAAAAATGCTGAAAAAAGAATAGTAGATTTAGCAGAATTAGAGGCTGAAATGAAAGAGAACAAGTACTAGTTGAAGAAAAAATTTAAAAAAATGCTAGAAGTGTGGAAAGATAAGAGGAACTACAGAATATATATGTAAAAAACAAAAAAAAAATAAGAGATGCGACTTGATCAAAAATAAAAATAATTATATTTAGAATAAATAAAAAAAAGTGAAAAGAAACATAAATGCAGTAAAAAATCTAGTCTGACTATAGAAAAAGTTAGAGATAAAAATTATTTAAATTTTTAATAAATAAAAATTAATAAAAAAGCAAAAAAAAAATAATTTAAAAATAAAATGAAACAAAGTAGAAGAAAGATAAGAATGAAAAAAGAACAAAAAAAGGTTTTTCTTTTTGTTTTGGAATATATTATAGATTGTAATGTAAACAAATTATAAATTATAGTTTTTCTTCTTCTATTGTTCATTTCTTTTCTTCTTTTATGTTTCATACAATGACTAAATAAAAACTAATGAAATTTTTTTTTTATTATAGTTTTATTACTATTTTTGTTTAACAGCAAAACTTCACTTTTCTTCTTTTCTTTATGTTGCTTTTGCTTGAAAGTCTATTTAATATGTGTCTTATGATTTCAGCTAATCTCAGTGGTTTAGCAGCTAAATTCTGCTTTTCTTTTTTTTTTCATTTGTTTTTTTTTATGTTTTATACTTTATTTGAATGATTTAGAAACTGTTTCGATTTAGTTTATTTTTAATGATAGCTTTTTTTATATGTGATTCATAATTTCAGAGTTTAGCCGCTAAGCTTTGCTATTTTTCTTCTTTATTTTTATTTCTGTTCTTCTTTTATGTTTCAACGTTAATTAGAAACAATCAAAAGCAGTTTTAATTTTAAATTTTGTTTTGGTTTGAAATTTTATTTAATATGTGTTTTATGATTTTATCGTATCTCAGTCGTTTATCAACAAAATGTTGCTTTTCTCTTTTTTTTTTCGTTTTTTTTTATGTTTCGCACTTAATTTGAATGATTAAAAACAATTTTAATTTATTTTCATTTAATTGATAGTCTCTTCAATTTGTGTCTTATAATTTTTTTAATTTTTTTCTTCTTTTATGTTTCATATTTGATTAGTGTGCTTTAAAAACAGCTTTAATTTTAAAATTGTTTTTGTATGAAAGTTTTTCTAATGTCAGAGTATTTCTGTCGTTTAGCAGCCAAAATTTGTGTTTCTTCTTCTTTTGTTTATTTCTCTTCTTTTCTATGTTTCATACTTAATTTCTTTAATATATGTCTTCTAATTTCAGCGTATCTCAGCCGTGTAACAGCAAAACTTTACTTTTCTTCTTCTTTTTTATTTCTTCTTTTCTTTATGCTTTATACTTAATTTAAATGATTTAGAAATCGTTTCAATTTAAAATCTTGCTTTTGTTTAAAAGTCAAAAATTATCAATATTTAATGTGTCTTATGATCAGTCGCTTAGCAGCTAAATTCTGCTTTTTTTTTTCTTTTTTTATTTCTTCTTTTTTATGTTCCACTCTTAATTTGAATGATTTAGAAACAATTTTAATTTAGTTTTTTTTAATGATAATGGCTTTTATATGTGACTTATAATTTCAGGGTTTAGCCGCAAAATTTCGCTTTTTTTTTTGTTTTTTTTATGTTCTATACCTGATTTTAATGTTTTAGAAACAGCTTTAATTAAAGGTGGGTCTTATATTTCTATCAAATCTCAGTGGTTTGACAGCAAAATTCAGCTTTACTCTTTTTCTTTATTTCTTCTTTTTTAATGCTTTATACTTGATTTTAATAATTCAAAAACCGCATTAATTTAAGATGTCTTATAATTTCATCGTATCTCAGTCGTTTAGAAGCAAAATTCTGCTTTTTTTTCCTTTTTTTTTCATTTCTTTTTTCTTATGTTCCATTCTGAGTTTGATTGATTTAGAAACCGTTTTAATTTAAATTTGGTTTTTGTTTGAAACTTATAATTTTTTCGTTTCTAAGTCGTTTAACAGCAAATCTTTGCTTTTCTCCTTTTTTTTTTCATTTCTTCTTTTTTTTGATTTGCAAAATTTAGAAACAGTTTTAATTTATATTTATCTAATTAATAGTCTTTTTAATTTGTGTCTAATAATTTCAGTATATTTCAGTCGTTTATCAGCAAAAGCTCTGCTTTTTTTCTTCTTTTTATCATTTCTTTTCTTTTTTTGTTTCATACTTAATTTCTTTAAAATATGTCTTTTAATTTCAGGGTATCTCAGCAGTTTAACAGCAAAACTCTGCTTCTTTTTCTTCTTTTTTTTATTTCTTTTCTTCTTTTATGTTTCATACTTGATTGATGTGGTTTAAAAACAGCTTTAATTTGAAAATTGTTTTTGTATGAAAGTTTCTCGAATGTCAGAGTATTTCTGTCGTTTAGCAGCCAAAATTTATGTTTCTTCTTTTTTTGTTCATTTCTCTTCTTTTTTTGTTTCATACTTGATTTCTTTAAAATATGTCTTTTAATTTCAGCGTATCTCAGCCGTCTAACAGCAAAACTTCGCTTTAAAACAGCTCTAAGAACCGATAATCGAGTAAAAATCATGAACGAAATAATCACAGGCGTCCAAGTGATAAAAATGTACGCTTGGGAGCAACCATTCGAAAAAGTCGTACAACTTGCAAGAAAAGAAGAAATATCCACAATAACATCATCTTCATACTTAAGAGCAATCTATGTCAGCTCGATGGTCTTCGTAGAGCGAATGTCACTGTTTCTGACTTTAGCTTGCAATATTGTGTTAGGAAGATCTATCAAAGCGGATCAAGTATTTTCTTTAGCACAATATTGCAATGTTTTGCAGTCAGCCTTAGCAGTTTTTCTTCCAATTGCGATTAGTTTCACGGCAGAATCGTCTGTAGCCGTCGAAAGACTGCAATCATTTCTTCTTTTAGAAGAAAAAGAAGAAACAATTTTAGAAACAAATGATAAACCGGAAATTGTTTTCGAAAATGTTACAGCCGCTTGGTCTACAGACAAACTGACAGTTGAAAATCTTAATTTTGTAATACCACATGGTTCTTTATGTGCAATTATAGGTCCTGTAGGTGCTGGAAAATCATCAATACTACAGATTATGATCAGAGAGCTGCCATTTTTGACTGGTTCTGTGAAGCTAGCAGGCGAAATATCTTATGCATCGCAAGAATCTTGGATATTTGGCTCTACAGTTAAAAATAACATTCTATTTGGAAAAGAGTATGATAGATCGCGTTATAAGACTGTAGTACAGGTTTGCGATTTAGAAAAAGATTTTCGACAGTTTCCCCAGGGAGATAAGACAATTGTTGGGGAACGAGGAGTTTCGCTCAGTGGAGGCCAAAAAGCAAGAATTAATCTAGCAAGAACGGTTTACAGTGAAGCAGATGTCTATCTTTTAGATGATCCCTTATCTGCTGTTGACACACATGTTGGTAAACATCTTTTTGAAACCTGTGTTCTTCAATATTTAAGTGAAAAAACTAGAATTCTTGTAACTCATCAGCTGCAGTATCTGAAAAAAGCTGATCTTATTATAGTTATCAATGATGTAAGTAATCGCAGAATTTCTTTACCACGATTTGAACTTGCCAACGTTTCGCAACTATACTTGATTTATCATCAGGACACTATGAACTTATTTGAGAAAAGTCTTGCTTGATCATGCAGATCAAACAAGACTATTCCATCTCCATCTCATTCAGTCTTCTTCCATTTGCAAGATGATATTTATTTTTGGCAATAAGGTTTTAAAGCCCTGATGATGAAACACATATAGTTTTGAAACGCTGGCGAGTTAACTAAAAAATAGCTTTTTTTTAAGTTCAATGATCCGTGTTTTTTTTAATTCATTTGTAATGATTATAACAAAATTATCAATTCATGTCTTTTTTTTTCTAAGATCATTCTTCACAAATGTCTTATTCAACTTTATTACTTTTTTTTCTTATATTGTGTGTTTTTTCACTATTTTTTCTGTTTCCGTTGTTAATTTGCACGCTTGTTAGATCTTGTTTTTTCTTCATTAAACCTATAGCTTTATCCAGTTTTTCAAAGTTTTTTTCTAATTTTTCTTTTCTTTCTCAGTCTTTTGAAACATTTTTTTGAGAAAATTTTGTCTTTGGCACAAAATTTCTGTGATTTTTTTTATGTCAGTTTTGTGTTTTGCTTATAATTATACCTATATATAATATTAATATACTTTATAAAAAATAAAATTGAGATCAAAAAAGTGGATCAACCAAAAAACAGCTTTTAACCAAAAAAGGCAAGGTTAATACATAAAAAGCGTATCAGTAATGACATTTGATGCAGAAATATAAAAATGAGAAAAAAGAGAGAAATTATAAAGTAAGCAAAAACATGAATTTTAAGGCTAAATACAGAGACAGACTCTATAGTAAAAAAAGAGAGAAAAAAATTAGAGCAGAGGACGGCAGAAGAGCAATAAATTATAAAGACAATGAAAGATAAAGCAAAAATGTAAAATAGCGCAAAAATGTTAGAAGAAGAAAACCACTGAGCAAACAAAAAACAAAAAAAAAACAGTTTTTTAAAAAAAGAAATAATATAGTTGAGTAAAGATTGAGAAAAAGAAAGGTTAATATTTAAAAAATTAAACTGAAAAAGAAATAACATAAAAAAATAATAAAATCCGGCATAGCAGACCTCAGACAAATATAAAGTGTATGAAAAAATAATAGTAGAGATCTAACCAAAATATTAAGAAAACAATGCTGAAGAAAAAACAAATATTAGATAAAAAAAATTAGCAAGTGTGTAAAAGGTGCAAAAAAAAGCAAAATAACACATAACAAAATAAAAATAGAAGAAATAAAAGAAAGCGACTTGATCAGATAAAATGGTCTAAGATAAACTAGATGAAGCTATAATAGCTTTTTATCTAGTTTTTACAAAAATTTTCCCTTCTCTGTCTTAGTTTTTTGTAAAAGTTTTAAAACGAGTTTATTAACAAAATTTTGCAGTTTTTTTCGGTTTGCCACAAGCTGCCAGAAGCTGGAAGAAGATTGAAAAAATAAAAGCCATGAAGTAATGGTTAAAAAAAAGTGTAAATATCCACACACAAAAACACATCAATAAAAAACCATTATTAAAAAATAATTCTTCAGCACAGATTAATAGTCATTCAATTTTGAAAAAAAAACCACCAAAAAAATGTATTTCAAAAATATATGAGAAAAAAATACGAGAAAAAGTTTGTTTGAAAAAACAAATAGAAACGGAGGAAAAAAAAGAATATAAAGTGTAGAAGTATAAGAAAGGAAAAAAAAATAAAAAAGATGCTAAAAAAAAACAATGGCAGCACAAAAGAGAAAAACAAAGATACAAGAGAAAAAAAATTGTGTAGAAAAAAAAACAATACCATGTATAATTTAAAATATTGTAAGTTAGGAATAAGCAAGCGTTAAAGTTATTATTATTACTAAATATAGTCGTTTTTTATATTTTTTCTTCTTGTTCTTACCTTGCAATAGTTCTTTGTTCTTTGCTTTTCCCTTCTTTCTCTCTATCCTCTAATTAGCACAGTCTTTATTTTAATTTTCTCTGATATTTCTTAAATAAGTTTTTAATTTCACATTTTTTTTATTATTCTACTTTTCAACTCTTTTTTATATTTGAAAAACAATTTGTTTAATCTTCTTAATACTTTTAGGGCCACGTTGAAGCAAAAGGTACTTTTGAAGACCTAAAAAAATCAAATCTAGACTTCACTAACCTATTATCGCAAGCAAATGAATGTGAAGACGAAGAAACCGTTGAAAACAACTATCAAATAATCAGAAATAGAAAAATATCGACAACATCTATTAAAGTAAAATAAAAAAATAGTACCAACATAAAATTTCAAAACTAAAAAAAAAATATTGTAGAGCACTTTTAGCACTTCGAGTAACGACGAAAAAACACCAGAAAATAAGGAAGAAGTGATAGATTTCAATTCGGAACCTTTAAAGGATTATATAAAAGCGAGTGGAAATTGTTGTACTTTGTCAGTTCTTTTTGGACTACTTACTCTAAGTCAAGTTTGCTGCAGTGGAACAGACTATTGGGTTAGCTACTGGTAATTAAAAAATAATTATAGACAAAACTCCATATCTGTGACAACATATAAATAAATACTCAAAAGAAAAGTAATAATAATAAAAATAATCTTTAATCAATTTGCTTATTTACAAATTAAAATAGGTACCACTCAAAAAAGTGATATATTTTTTTCGAAGTATAAAAATACAGTCCGTACAATTTTTGTTGAACCAACATTCTCAGAAATAATAAAACCATATGAGTTCAAATCGGAAAACACAGACAGTAGCGTATGGTACCCAAACACATGAGCACGAAAATCTGCTATAGAAATCCACTGCATTGTTGCTGTTGATGCACTTGAAATGTCAGATGAGGTTGTGTCCAAATAACAAACGTGTTGATCTGAGCAGTTTTCGCTCAACAAATATCGTACGAATTGTACAGCACATACTATTTTCGTACAGTCAGTTTGCGCAGAAATGCTATCGTGAAGCTACTTGCACCTGGTGATGCAACATTAGATGAAATTGAACCTAAAAAAGTGACGTATTAAATTTTTGAGAAGCTTTAGCTCAGCAAAGATCGTACGGATTGTACAGTCTATGATGCAATTTTTGTTCAGTCAGATTTCTGGGGAGTACTACTATCTGGAAACTGATATAGTGACACACTGTGCCTGTTGATGCAACTTTAGATGAAGTTAATTTTAATTCTTTAGAATCAACTTTATCTGAAGTTGCATCAACAGGTGCAGTGTGTCACCTTAGCAGCTTCTAAAGTTGCATCAACAGGCGCTGACATATTACACCTGTCGATGCAACTTTAGATGAAGTTGATGAAGTTGATTCAAGATTTCTCTGAAATACTATCTAGACTACTATGGTGATACACTGCACCTGTTGGTGCAACTTAAAAAGAAGTTGATTCTAAAAACTTAATGTATCATGCTTTTGAGAAGTTTTGACTCAACAAATATAGGGTCGTACAGTCCATACAATTTATGTTCAACCGGATTTTTTGAAAATGCTATCCTATAGTGCGCCTGTTGATGCAACATCAGATAAATTTGATTCTAAAAAATTATCGTATTATACTTTTATAGTATAATAGTGAAGTTTTGGCTCAACAAAAATCAGACGAATTGTACAGTCTATGCAATTTTTGTTCAGTCAGATTTCTTGGAAGTACTATCTGGAAGCTGGTATAGTGACACACTGCGCCTGTTGATGCAACTTTAGATAAAGCTAACGTTAATTCTTTGTAATGAACTTTATCTGAAGTTTGCATCAATAGGGGCAGTGTGTCACCTTAGCAGCTTCTGAAGCTGCATCAACAGGTGCTGACATATTGCACCTGTTGATGCAACTTTAGATGAAGTTGATTATAAAGAACTAATGTATCATATTTTTGAGAAGTTTTGGCTCAACAATAATCGTACGAATTGTACAGCCCATACAATTTTTGTACAGCCAGTTTGCGCAGAAATGCTATGTCAAAGCTACTTGCACCTGTTGATGCAACATTAGATAAAGTTGAATCTAAAAAATTGACGTATTAATTTTTTGAGAAGCTTTAGCTCAAAAAAGATAGTACGGAATGTACAGTCTATACCAATTTTTGTTCAGCTAGATTTCTCTGAAATAGTATCTGGAAGCTACTATAGTGATACACTGCACCTGTTGGTGCAACTTTAAAAGAAGTTGATTCTAAAAACTTAATGTATCATGTTTTTGAAAAGTTTTGGCTCAACAAATACAGGATTGTACGTACAGTTCATACAATTTATGTTCAGCCAGATTTTTTAAAAATGTCATTCTATGGTGACACACTGCTTCTGTTGATGCAACTTCAGATAAATTTTCTAAATAATTAACGTATTATACTTTTGAGAAGTTTTGGCTCAACAAAAATCGGACAAATTGTACAGTATATGCAATTTTTGTTCAGTCAGATTTTTCGGGAGTACTATCTGGAAGCTGGTATAGTGACACACTGCGCCAACTTTAGATAAAGTTAATTTAAATTCTTAAGAACTTTCTCTGAAGTTGCATCAACAGGTGCAGTGTGTCACCTTAGCAGCTTCTGAAGTTGCATCAACAGGCGGTGACATATTACACCTGTCGATGCAACTTTAGATGAAGTTGATTCTAAAGAATTAACGTAGCATACTTTTCAAAAGATTTGGCTTAACAAAGATCGTACGGATTGTACAGTTAATGCAATTTTTGTAAAGCCACATTTCTCGGAAATACTATCTGGAAGCTGCTGTGCTGACACACTGCACCGTTGATGCAACTTCAGATAAAGTTGATTCTAAAAAATTAACGTATTATACTTTTGAAAAGTTTTGGCTCAACAAAGATCGTACGGATGGTACAGTCTATGCGATTTTTGTTCAGTCAGATTTCTGGGGAGTACTATCTGGAAACTGGTATAGTGACACACTGCACCTGTTGATGCAACTTTAGATGAAGTTAATTTTAATTCTTTAGAATCAACTTCATCTGAAGTTGCATCTGCACGTTAGCAGTTTCTAAAGTTGCATCAACAAGTGCTGACATATTGCACCTGTTGATGCAACTTCAGATAAATTTAATTCTAAAAAATTAACGTGGCATACTTTTGAGAAGATTTGGCTCATCAAAGATCGTACGGATTGTACAGTCTATGCAATTTTTATTTAGTCATATTTTTTGAATTACTATCTGGAAGCTGGTATAGTGACACCTTGCACCTGTTGATGCAACTTTAGATGAAGTTAATTTTAATTCTTTAAAATCAACTTTATCTGAAGTTTCATCTGCACCTTAGCAGTTTTTAAAGTTGCATGCACCTGTTGATGCAACTTTAGATAAAGTTAATTTTGATTCTTTAGAATCAACTTTATCTGAAGTTGCATCTGCACCTTAGCAGCTTCTAAAGACGCATGCACTTGTTGATGCAACTTTAAATAAAGTTAATTTTAATTTTTTAGAATCAACTTTACCCAAAGTTGCATCTGCACCTTAACAGCTTCTAAAGTTGCATCAACAAATGCTGACATATTGCACCTGTTGATGCAACTTTAAATAAATTTAATTCTAAAAAATTAACGTAGCATACTTTTGAGAAGATTTGGCTCATCAAAGATTGTACGGATTGTACAGTCTATGCAATTTTTGTTCAGTCAGATATCTGGGGAGTACTATCTGGAAACTGGTATAGTCATACACTGCGCCTGTTGATGCAACTTTAGATAAAGTCAATTTTAATTCTTTAGAATCAACTTCATCTGAAGTTGCATCTGCACGTTAGCAGTTTCTAAAGTTGCATCAACAAGTGCTGACATATTGCACCTGTTGATGCAACTTCAGATAAATTTAATTCTAAAAAATTAACGTAGCATACTTTTGAGAAGATTTGGCTCATCAAAGATCGTACAGTCTATGCAATTTTTATTTAGTCAGATTTTTTGGAATTACTATCTGGAAGCTGGTATAGTGACACCCTGCACCTGTTGATGCAACTTTAGATGAAGTTAATTTTAATTCTTTAAAATCAACTTTATCTGAAGTTGCATCTGCACCTTAGCAGTTTTTAAAGTTGCATGCACCTGTTGATGCAACTTTAGATAAAGTTAATTTTTGTTATTTAGAATCAACTTTATCTGAAGTTGCATCTGCACCTTAGCAGCTTCTCAAGTTGCATGCACCTGTTGATGCAACTTCAGATAAAGTTAATTTTAATTCTTTAGAATCAACTTCATATGAAGTTGCATCTGCACGTTGGCAGTTTCTAAAGTTGCATCAACAGGTGCTGACATATTGCACCTGTTGATGCAACTTCAGATAAAGTTGATTCAAAAAAATTAGCACTGCATACTTTTTAGAAATTTTGGCTAAACAAAAATCGTACGGATCGTACAGTCTATACAATTTTTGTAGCCTACTTGTGAAAAGTTTTGTCTCAACTCTTTCGGTACGCATTAGTTTTGATCTCTTTGGATAGAGGGCTCCGTTCCTTGTGAAACATGTTAACAATACAATTGATTTTGCCATATACAAAATTATATAAATTGTAGATTAGCTTTATTTTAGGACGCAGCAAGAAGAAGAAAGAAGCATCTTAAACCAGACATACACTTCAATTTCTTTAAATTTCGTTTTTGAAAGAATATTTTCCAACAATGGTACTGCGATATTTATAAAAACCGATGCAGCTTTATACTTTTATGCTTTCCTTATTTGTGCTTTAATACTTCTAACGCTTGTACGAGCCTTTACGTTTTTTACGATGGCAATGCATGCATCCAAGAAGCTCCATCTGAAAATGTTCCACGCACTTCTTAGAGCCCCAATGCGATTTTTTGACACCAACCCAAGTGGTAGAGTCCTCAACCGATTTTCGAAAGATATGGGCGCCATAGATGAGTTTTTGCCAAGGGCTTTGATGGATGCTGTACAAATAATGCTGGTTCTATGTGGCATTTTGGCACTGGTACTAATCGCCAATTACTATATGATAGTACCACTTGTTATACTGGGTGCTGTTTTTTTGAAAATAAGAAGCTCATACATAACTACAGCTAGAAATATAAAAAATCTAGAAGGCATTAGTAAGGCTTGTCAAAAATTAACCAACAAAATTGTAAATGTATGTTCTTATCTTAGCAAAATCGCCTGTATTTTCTCATCTGACTTCTTCTCTTGATGGCATAACGACCATTCGAGCATTGAAAGCAGAAGCTGTGTTATCCCAAGAGTTTGACAAGCATCAAGATGTTCACACAGCAGCCTGGTTTCTGACAATTGCGTCCAGATGCTGTTTTGGATTGTGGTTGGATCTCATCAGTGCCGTATTCATAACGGTTACTATTTTTGGATTTATTTTGTTAGATTACTGTAAGTATAGACTTTTTTTCATTACTGGCTTTTTATATGAAATTCGCTGCATACAAAGAGCTCATGCGGAAATAGTATATTACACTACAAGGGCAGAAAGTTGAGATTCCTGCACTGCGCCGAGGGCATCATAGCGCGCAGTGCATGAAAGATACACTTTCTGCCGTGGAATCGCAGCCGGAACCACGTACTTTCGACTGGAGTAGCAAGAAAACTATCTTTCCGAATACCTTAGGTAAATTAAGAGTACCAAATGTTCAATTTAAAGCGTGAAGTTTTATATAATCCATGTAGAGCAAATGTGATGCTTTTTAACCTTTCGTTCGCATACATCCGTTCCTGGAGATTTTCTTTTTTTAAGTTTTCTTAAAATGCTTTCTACTTCTTCTGTTGTTATTGTTCCCTTTATTGTCTCTTCTCTTTCTTTCTCAATTCTTTCTTTTTCTAAATTTTTTCGCTTGGTTTTTTTCTCTCTTTTTTCTTCTCCTTCTAGTAAATTCTTGAAATGTTTCCACCACCTGTTCATTTCAATTTGGTTTGTTATCTGTTCTGTCTCTTCTTTGGTCTCCTTTACATATTCCCAGATTTCTTTTTGCGTTCTTATTTCTTTTATTCTTTTTTGTTCTTCTTTTTTTTTCTTATGCTGATTTCTTTTGCATGTTTCTCTGTACTCTTTTTTCTTTCTTATATATTCTTCTTTCTTCCCTTTCTTATTTCTCCATTCTGTCAATCTTTTTTTCACTTCTCTTTTTTTTTATCACATTCTCTATCCCATCATTTGTTATCTTTTTTTTTTCTACTTTTTCATATGTTATTTTTTACCATGGCTTTCTTTACTTTTATCTTTATTTCTTTTACCATTTTTTCAACAAATTTTTCTGTTTCCAGCTTGCTTTTGTATTTTTCTATGGATTGATTGTCCCATTTTATCCTTGTAATTTTGTTTCTTTCTCTTTCATGTTCTCTCTTTTTTTTTCTCGCTCTTTTTGTTTCCTTGTGTTTGTTATCATTATCTCTAGTGGCATATGATCCGACTCTCTCCTCTCTCCTATCTCAAACCTTTGTACCTTGTCCCATGCTCTTTGGTTTATTATTCCATAATCTATAACCGTTTCCGACTGTGTCCCCCCGTAAGTCCATCTCCCTTTCTCATGTCCTTCTTTATTTCCGTTTAGTATTTCCCACCCATTTTCTTCTACCATTTTCATCAATGCTATTTCCTCCTATTTTTCTTTTTGTCTTTCGTTGGTCTTCTAATATCTTCTTTTTTTCTTCCCCCTAACTTTTTTTTTCTGCTCTCCTATTCTTGCATTAAAATCGCCTCCTATTAGCAAATTTGAGTGTTCTTCTGTTTTGTCTCTTTTTTTTCTCTTTTCTCTAACTGTTTAAACTGCTTTCTCTAATTTCTCTCCTCCTTTCTTGTTTCTCAATGTTTTTTTCTGTCTCTCATTTCTTCATTCACCTATTGTTTCACTTCTTTTTTTCCTCTCAATCTTTCTTACACAGAATCTTTCTCTTTTATAATGTTTTTTTTTCACTCTTTTCTTATTCCCTTATTGCTTTTTTGTTCATCATTTCTCAGCACTCTTCAGTATCAGAAAAAAGTAGTTCTATCTCTCATTTAATGTTAAAATTTTACCGTTCTTTTTCATGTCTCTATTCTTATTTTTTTCTTTCTCTCTCTCTCTACCTAATTCTAACAACTATTTCATATACTTTCTCTTTCATTCTATGTCGTCTTGCTTTTTGTTTTCATATATATATTTTTTTTTCTCTATTACTACTTTTGCTATTCCCTTCTTTTCCATGCACTCTTATAGCTGATTTATATCTACCCTTTCAAAAACTGCTTTTAAATCCACGATTACCTTTTATTATCTCTTTCTTTTCTTTTCTAACTCACTCTCAATTAGCTCATTCAAAATATAGCCCTCCTTCATCTTTAAATCCCGTTTCTCAGTCTGAGAATATCATTTCCCAGACTGACAAGTTCATTGTTTTAGAAGCGTTTTTTCTGGTCAATTTTTTTCATTATCTTTTTCCTTTTTCTATGAATTTGTACAGTTATTCTCTTTGCTCATTCTTCTTTCTTCCGCATTTCCTCTAAGCTTTTTTTTAACTGTATCATTCCTAATTCCTCACACACTCATGCCTGATTTGGTATTCCGTTCATTCCTGTCAACTTTCTTCTTTTTAGTTTTATCAACTGTTTCTCTACCTCTTCCTTTGTTTTTTCTTCTTTTTCTGCGTTTTTCTTTTAGTTTTTTGCCAGTTTTTTTCTTCTTTTCCTTCCAGTAGTTTGTAAAAAGGTTCTCTGTCTATTGGCTCGTTTCTCATCTAATTCTTGTACCATCCTTCTCACTTCTTCTTCTTCAAATTTGGTCTATTTCATCCTTTTCCTATATAGTTTTTTTATTATTATTTGTTTTATAGATCAATAACTTTTTAGATAACTTATGACTTTTATCTTATTATTTTTAGATTCTGGGGCTAGTGCAAGTTTAGTTGGCTTAGCCATAAACCAGGCTCTAATCCTGACCGGAATGCTGCAATATGGAATCAGACAAACAGCAGAAACTATAAATCAGTTAACCAGCGTAGACCGAGTAATGCAATATACACGCCTGGAAAGTGAATATAAAGCAGATCTTCCAGAACCTGTCGACAAAAAGTGGCCAAACAAAGGCTGGATTGATTTCCAATCCCTTTCGCTGCGATATTCCCTGTTAGACACCCTTGTTTTGCACAATCTAAGCATACACATTGAGGCCCAAGCCAAAATTGGGATTGTAGGAAGAACCGGAGCTGGCAAATCTTCTATAATTTCCGCTCTATTTAGACTAGCTCCAACTGAAGGGAGCATCATGATAGATGGCGTAGACACCAAAACTGTCAATTTAAACTACTTGAGAAAAAAAATCTCAATTATACCCCAAGAGCCTAT
Organism: Lagria hirta; assembly: GCA_947359425.1. Classification (NCBI taxonomy): domain Eukaryota; kingdom Metazoa; phylum Arthropoda; class Insecta; order Coleoptera; family Tenebrionidae; genus Lagria; species Lagria hirta. The sequence continues at coordinate 50,927,855 of OX375794.1, forward strand.
TCTGTTTTCGGCGAGTATTCGATATAATTTAGATCCTTTCAATGAATTTGACGATGCCAGTTTGTGGAAAACTCTAGCAGAAGTAGAGCTAAAAGACAGCATCAACAGCTTGGATTTTGAGGTTTTTGAGGGTGGAAGCAATTTCAGTGTTGGTCAAAGACAGCTTGTTTGCTTGGCAAGAGCAATCTTGCGAAACAATAAAATTTTGGTTTTAGACGAAGCAACTGCTAATGTTGATCCTGGGTTGGTATAGTGTTGGAACTTTAACATTGTAACTGGTTGAACTGTTTTAGCACTGATTTTCTAATTCAGAGAACCATTCGAAAGAAGTTTGAAAATTGTACTGTTCTGACAATAGCGCATCGTTTGAACACAATTATGGATTCTGATAAGATCATAGTGATGGATTATGGTAGGATAGTCGAATATGATCATCCCCATGTCTTGCTGGAAGATCGGGATAGTTATTTCTCTAAACTAGTAGCAGAAACAGGGTCTACTATGGCACAGCAATTGAAAGAAATATCTGAAGACTGCTTTTTTAGTCAAACTAAGTTATAGTATTTGGTTATGTTGTTTAGATCTGTTGTCAGTACATTTAAGACCAGTACCCATTAAAAAAATTTTTAAAACATCTGCCTTTTTGTAAAATATTAGAATAGAAAATCTTTCAAAAACATTATCAGATCCGAGTATTTAATGACAGAAATTGACTTATTCTAGCGAATATCTCTATTCTTTTTTGTGTTGTTTTGTTGTTTCTTCTTCTTTTATCCATTGTTTTTCTTCTTTCTCAAAGTTTATCTGACTGTTTTTGTAATTGCTTCAAAATTCTCTTTCTTTCCTAGCGTCTTCTCATTTTTTACTTTTTCTGCGATATTTTGCGTGTGTTTAACACTGTCTTTTTCCTTTCTACACTACATACAGTTTGCATCTGTTATTTTTTTTTAATCTTTTTAAGTACTCTCTAAAACATCTATGGTTTGTGAGTAGTTGTTTGAGTAAATGTATTTTTTACATTCTTTATTAGTTTCTTTGTCTGTGGTTTTTTTGTCATACTTTTTTCACTTCTGTTGACAGAAACAAAACAAAACATTTTTGTTGTTTTTTTGATCATTAACTTACCTTTGTAGTTTTTTCTTTACTAGTATGTCTATTACTCTTTTATGTACATAAACATTTTTGTTCTTTTTGTCTACTTTTGATAGAACTCTTCTTTTTTATACATTTTTTACAATCTTTTTCTCACAATTTTACTGATCCACATGTATATTTTCTTCGATATTCTATCTTTTTTTAACAATTTTTTTTTATATTTTCTTGTTGTTATTTTGCTTTTTGGTTCTTTTCTTCATTTTTTTCTAGTAGCTATAAGAAATGTTCTAGCTGTTTTGCTACTTGCAATTTTGTTAGTTTTCAAATTGCCAGACCTAACCTAAAAAATAAACGACATCACGAGAATGCATCTGCATAAAAATAAAATAAAAAAAATGTTTACTTACAGGTTTTGTTTATTTACGCAATGCTTGGTTTTAATTTCTTTTATGCCAAAGCTGCCCAAGCTTGTTGACAAACACTCAGTTGTATTATACAGTGACTAGTTCAAAAAATTGTATATAAAATTTTGAAAAAAAAGTTTAAACTTTTTAAAAAACTAATCAAAAAAGTTTCAGTTGTATCATACATTAACTAAATCAAAAATCTTATGAATTTTGAAATTTTTGTAAAAAAATAATTGAAAATTGGTTAAAAATCGTTACTTTGCATTCATTATATACATAATTGGTATAATAATAGCACAAAAGTAATCACTCTGTATAATAATAGCGCTCACCTACCTTTACGATGCCATCTATGCGAGCTTATCTAAAGAATTGCATGTACAGCAGTAAATAACATAATATTTTATAAAAAAAGATTAAAAATTCGAAAAAAACTAATTACAAGAGTCTCAGTTGTATTCTACATTGATTAGTGCAAGAAATTTTATTAAAATTTTGAAAAAAGTTTACTATTTTAAAAAAAGTTTAAAATTTTGAAAAAAAGTAGTGAAAATTTGCTAAAAATCGTCACTTTGCACTATAAAAAAATTGGTATAAAAAATAATAATAACAAAAATAATCACTCTGTATAATAATCGCGCTCACCTACCTTTACGTTGCCATCTATGCAAGCTTACCTGATGAATTAAATGTGTAGCAGTAAATAATATAATAATTTGTAAAAAAAACTTATAATTTTGAAAAAAACTAATTAAAAAAGACTTTATTATTGTGTTATAAAATAACTAATATAAGAAATTTTATTAAAATTTAAAAAAAAAGTTTTAAATTTAGAAAAAAGCTAATCCAAAGAGACTCAGCTGTATTATACATTAACTAATTTAAGAAATCTTATGTTTTTTCAAATTTTTGTTAAAAAAATGTTAAAATATTGCTAAAAATTGTTGCTTTGTATTATAAAAAAATTGGTGTAATAAATAATAATAGCACAAAAGTAATCACTCTGTATATTAATAGCGCTCACCTACCTTTACGTTGCCATCTTTGCGAGCTTTCCTAAAGAATTAAATGTATAGCAGTAAATAACATGATATTTTGTAAAAAAAGCTTATAATTTTGAACAAAACTAATCAAAAGAGACTTAATTATTGTATTATAAATTAACTAATTTAAGATATTTTATTAAAAATTTGAAAAAATTTTTAAATCTTTGAGAAAAGTCAATCAAAAGAGCCTCAGCTGTATACATTGACAAGTTTAAAAAATTTTATTAAAATATTGAAAAAAAGTTTAAAATTTTGAAAAAACTAATAAAAAGAGTCTTAGTTGTATTATACAATAACAATAGCTAATTCAAAAAATCTTATGTTTTTTTACACTTTATGTCACTTTTGTAAAAAAGAATGAAAACAAAAAATGTAATTTTTAAACGTTAACAAAAAAATTTGAAACATATTGAAAAATTTGTAAAGATATTGTTGAAAGACGAAATAAAACAAGGACATTTGCAAAAGTAAAAAGCATAAAAAGAATAAAGCAAAACAAAAAAAACAAATCAAGCAAAACAAATTAATAAAAAAAATAACAAAATAGTCAAAAATAGAAATGTTTTTTTCAACCTTTTGCTGTATCGTCATTATTTACCACCACCTTTTGTCTATTTCAATATTTCTTTCCATGAATCCTTCTTCTTTTCTCCTCCCTTGGCTTTTTTTTATTTTTTTCTCACTATTGTAGCTATTCCCCCTGTTGCTGCTGTTTTTTCATTCTTTCTTCTTTTTGCCCCTCGACATTACCACTTTGTAATATTCTTTTTTTTTTTCCAACTCTTCTGTTCTTGTTTTTACTAATTCCACTATGTCAAATAGTTTTACATAATTCCAAAAATCCTCTTCTTTTTTCTTTAATCTTCTTTTTTTCTTGTATTCCTTATGTTTTTTTTTGTTTTTATTCTTTTATTGTGTTAATAATTTCTGCTTCTATCGTACATCTGCCTGTAATTTCTTTATTGTTTTTTTTTCTTTTTACTTTTTTCCTAAAAAATTTTTAGATTAAGGTTTTTTTTTATTCCATTCAAATATTTTTCCTTCTATGAGTAAGTTTCCATCCATATCCGTTGTTTGCTTTTGTTTTTCTTCCTTTTTGTGGAATTTTTGTGTATGCAGATGTTTTTTTTTTCCTAGCACCTTTTATATGTCATTGTCATAACCTTTTTTTTTTTTTCAGTATTGAAGTTCAACTGGCACTTTCTAACTATTTTGTACCTTTTTTTTTTACTTTTCTTATCTCTTGTTTAATTTTTTTTCCTTCTCTTCTTGCGTCAATTCCAGTTAATATCACTACACTAGATTATTTTTTCTATTTTCTTTTTATGCTATTTTAATTTAAAACATATTGAAAAATTGGGTAAAAATATTTGTAAAAGACGGAATAAACAAGAGAATTTACAAACGTAAGAAGCAAAACAAGAATAAAGCAAAACAGTAAAATTAAATCTAGCAACAAAAATTTAAAAATAAAATAACAAAATAGTCAACAATAGAAAAGTTTTTTTCAACCCTTTGCTGTATATCGTCATTATTTACCACCACATTTTGTCTATTTCGATATTTATTTCCATGAATCCTTCTTTTTTTCTCCTCCCTTGACTTTTTTTTTATTTTTTTCTCACCATTGTAACTATTCCCTCTGTTGCTGCTGTTTGTTCCTCTTTTTGCCCCTCGACATTCCCACTTGGTAATACTCTTTGTTTTTTCCCCAACTCTTTTCCTTTTGTCCTTGTTTTTACTAATTCCACTATGTCAAATAGTTTTACATAATCCCAAAAATCCTCTTTTTATTTCGTTGATTTTCTTTTTTTCTTGTTTTTTTTTTGTTTTATTCTGTTAGTAAGTTCTGTTTCTTTTGAACATCTGCCTGTGTTTTCTTTATTGCTTTTTTTCTCTTTATTTTTTCTCTAAAAAAAATTTAGATTTAGGTTTCTTTATTCCATTCGTATATTTTTTCCTCTATTAGTATCTTTCCATATAGGTACATTCTTTGCTTTTGTTTTTCTTCTTTTTTGTGAAATTTTTGTGTATGCAGAGGTTCCTAGATGTTTTTTTTCCTAGCACCTTTTATATGTCATTGTCATAAACTTTTTTTTTTCGCTTTTCAGTATTGAAGTTCAACTAGCACTTTCTTAACTATTTTGTACAACTTTTTTTTTCGGTATTTACTACTTTTCTTATTTCTTGTTTAATTTTTTTTCCTTTTTTTTTGCGTCAATCCTAGTTAATATCACTACATTAGATTATTTTTTCTATTTTTCTTTTATGCTATTTTAATTTAAAACATACTGAAAAATTTGGTAAAAATATTTGTAAAAGACGGAATAAAACAAGAAAATTTGCAAAAGTAAGAAGCAAAACAAGAATAAAGCAAATAAGCAAAACAGAAAAATTAAATCAAGCAGGAAAAATTAATAAAAAAATAACAAAATAGTCAAAAATAGAAAAGTTTTTTCAACCCTTTGCTGTATATCGTCATTATTTGCCACCACCTTTTGTCTATTTCGAAATTTCTTTCCATGAATCCTTCTTCTTTTCTCCTCCCTTAGCTTTTTTTTTGATTTTTTTTTTACTATTGTAACTATTCTCTCTGTTGCTGCTGTTCTTTTATTCTTTCCTCTTTTTGCCTCTCGACATTCCCACTTGGTAATACCCTTTGTTTTTTTGCAGCTCTTTTCTTCTGTTCTTGTTTTTACTAATTTCACTAGGTCAAATAGTTTTACATAATTGCAAAAATCCTCTTCTTTTTTCTTTAATTTTCTTTTTTTTGTATTCTTTGTGTTCTTTTTGTTTTTATTCTGCTAGTAATTTCTATTTCTATCGTACATCTGCCTGTGTTTTCTTTTCTGTTTTCTTTTCTTTCTATTTTTTCTCTAAAAAACCTTTAGATTTAGGTTTTTTTATTCCATTCGTATATTTTTTCCTCTATGAGTATCTTTCCATTTCCGTTCTTTGCTTTTGTTTTACTTCCTTTTTGTGGAATTTTTGTGTATGCAGAGGTTCTTAGATGTTTTTTTTTCCTAGCACCTTTCATATGTCATTGTCATAACCTTTTTTTTTGCTTTCCAGTATTGAAGTTCAACTAGCACTTTCTTAACTATTTTGTACGACTTTTTTCTCCGTATTTACTACTTTTCTTATTTCTTGTTTAATTTTTTTTTCTTCTTTTTTTGCGTCAATCTCAGTTAATATTACTACACCAGATTATTTTTTCTATTTTTCTTTTTTGCTATTTTTGCTATTTTTGCTTCTTTTTTCCAAATTTTACTTTTTTACTTTTTTCTTCCACACATTTCCTCTCTTTTTTTTAAACTCATCTTTTATCTTTTCTATTTTTTTTTACTTCTCTGTTGTGTTGTCTTAACAGCTTAATCTTTCCAATTCGAGTCTCATCTTTTTCTACATTTTCCGTTCGGTTCTTCATTTTTGTATATTATTTAAAAGAATTTCTTTTATAGTAACTCAGTCTTTCTTTATTTTGATAATATCTTCTCTCATAATTGTCACTTTGACATTATTTTTTGGTATTTTTGTCTTTATTTGCTTGGTACCAGCTTTAATTTTTGTTATTTTTTTTTCAATTTTTTTTCTAATAAAAACAATCAATAAGAGAGAAGATTTGATGATAGAGCGCCAATGGTATGTTAAAAAACTAGTTTTATAAAAGTTGATTTGCGGAGCCGGCAAGTTTATAAGACACGTGCGCCAATATATTTTATAAAAAGTGCTCTTTAGGCTATTTTTTAAATTTGCGTTTTTTTCTATTTTAGATGGAAAAAACAGTATATTACACTACCAGGGCAGAAAGTTGAGATTAGCCGAGGGCATCATGGCGCGCAGTTCAGGGCTCTCAAATTTCTGCCCGTGTAGTGTATACTAGTTTTCTTGCTACTCCAGTGGAACGTACGTGGTTTCGGCTGCGATTCCACGGCAGAAAGTGCAGCTCTACCAGTGCATGGAAGATACACTTTCTGCCGTGAAATCGCAGCCGAAATCACGTACTTTCGACTGGAGTAGCAAGAAAATGTAATTTCAAGTTTTGACAAAGTTTGTTGCAAACTGTTGTTGGTAACAGCATCAAATGATTTGATTTCAAATTTAGTTTAAAACTCATACTTGACGTAATTTATTTAATTTTAGTCAAAAATTATTATAATAGAGAAAAACAGAGTTTATGCGCTTTACCCAAAATTCGGAAATTGACCCAGCCAGCGACTAAAAATTTGATAAATCCGAAATATTATGTAGGAACAAAATTTTTGTAGATTTGCTTGAAGGCACTTGGGTTTTCCAGCTTAAATCCTTGAACCTCTTTTCAAAACATTCTTGGTCTGAAAAAAATACTTTTTCAGTAATAATCCGGATGTAAAAAATGAATTATAATGACATTGATTTATTATGATCATTTGATCAGTTGTAAGTGTTAAAAAACTTGTCAAAAACGCATTATTAAACCTAACTTGACTGTCCAGATCTCAGTCAAATTTTAAACAAATCACATAAAAAGCACCAGCTTTCAAATAAAAAATGTGAGTCGACACAAAACGCCTGGCAGGTGAAAACTATTTTTACTTAAAAAACAAATTACATCAAATCTTAAGACAGCACTTGCTTTTTGATTGTGACGTCACATTAAAGGGGTGATTTAGAAGTAAACACCTTTTTTTTTGAACCTCCAAATTTGATCAAAACAGCAAGATTTTGACTTTTTTTTAATAGATCGATGTATTTAGCGCTCAAATCTGATTAATAACGCGGAAATAAAAGTAGAGTTTCTGATTACGGTTTTTGTGTCATTTTCACATTGTAAATTATTTAAATAATTTGATAAAACACCATACTTGTTGAAACTGAATATATAAATAAATTTTGACGTTTAAGTGACATTTTTCTAGCATGTGGTGACGTCACACGCTCTTAGACTTAAAGCCTGTTGTATTACATATAAATGGTACTCCTGCGATAAAGAATGAAGTATCTAAGCTCGGTATGGCGAGCGAGATGACGATTTGAGATACTTTTCTTATTTTCTTCTCTTGTTTTCACGCGGGTTAAAAATAAAGTGATTACTATATTATAGTTATATAACTTTAGGCTAAATAAATAAATTATAAAAGTATGCATTATTTTTCTATTTACACCTTAAGTCTTTATTTATACATAATTAATTATTTGCATTATTAGAATTTGTCAATTAACTGTAGACTGAGAAAGATTAGACATATTTGAAAATGACATTGAACTCAATTTGATATCTTCAAGCAATTAATTATATCTGCTGGTCAAAATCAAAAGAATTAATTAATGAGAGTAAATAATAATTTAACACTTTTATCTCTTTGTAAATATTTATAGATGACATAAATGTTGTAACAATGCGTGTTCTACTACAAAAGCCGAATGATGATAAGTTTTTCTAAAACAAGCCTTATCAAGCATTTAATACATTCAATGGTAACCTTCGGCAGCATTTAGATGATTTAGTGTAAAAATTTGAGAAAAATCATATAAAATGGAAACTGGTTTTGTGCTTAAATTGGATAATCCCAAAAAGACCGCAAATTGCTTGTCAAAGCTGTTTTTTTTGTAAGTGATTTCCCAATCAAATAAAATAATGTAATTTGTGGTGGTTTAGATGGATGGTCCGATTGTGCCGCAAGGGGGCCAGGCAAAGTTTGGAAATAGCGGATCTGTACAAGCCCCTCACAACCGATGAATCTGCAAGATTAACAGATGCTCTTGAACGAAATTGGAGAGCCGAAGTGGACCGGTGCCAATTCAAAATTGAAGGTGGTCCGAGTCTGGCACGTGCCATTGCCAAAACATTTTTTTGGAAATATATGGGCTTTGGAATTTTGCTTTTTTTGCAGTATACGCTTCGCGCCTCTCAGCCGGTCGTCTTGGCCTATTTTATTAACTTGTTTTCGGATGAGTATTCAGATGATTACCAAGCGATGCTAATCTTTGGAGCTGTCTTAACTGGACAATCATTCATCACCGTTTTCATGAACCATCACATTGAATTTGGCCAAGCCTCAATTGGAATGAGGGCCAGAATCGCCGTCTCCTCTTTGGTCTATCGAAAGGTTTTTCCCTTCATTTCTTATAAAATCTTTATCTCAATCAAGAGCTTCTAGATGTTGAAACTAAGCTATAGATCTCTTGGAGACACAGCAAGTGGAATGATTGTCAACCTCCTCTCAAATGATGTTGGACGTTTCGATATAGTAGCCTCGTGTCTTCATTATTTTTGGATTGTACCAATACAAGTGGTACTTGTCAGTTATTTGATATGGAGAGAAGTGCAAATTGCTACATTGGCAGGAGTTTTGACAATGGTGATGTGCACTCTACCTGTTCAAGGTACTTAATCTTGGCTACATTGTTTTTAAACTTCTAAGCTTCAAACAAATATTTGTAATCCACTGGTTTAGGTTTCTTTGAAAATTACGCAAGAGGCCAGTTTAGGACAATGGTTTTTATCTTTAGACTCCTTTGGAACCTTTTCCTACAACTTTTTTACCAACATAAAGTCACCATCAGGAAAATTAATAGGGCTATCATACTATAGCGTGTTTTCTTTTTCAAAATGTGTTCAAAGTAGCAAAGCTACTGAAAATAGTTCTACTGTCATTGTTAATCGCTTTACCTTATGAAAGATCCAACAAAATCGACTGAAATATGAGATACACATAAAAAAACCGAAATTGCCAAAAAAGCTGGAGAAGAAAAACAGCCAAATGGTCAAGAGCTGGTTAGAGCACCAAAAAATTTTGAGAAAACCTAGCACCAATCGAATGGTAGAAAAGATAAAGCCAAGAGAAGCAAAACAAGAACAAAATGTAACATAGCAAACCAAAGCAGAAACAATAGAGCAAGTAAAAAAGTTCAAGACTTTAAGGTATACAAAGCGCATGATAGAAAGATGGCAAAAAAGTAAACAAGGTCGTAAGAGGAATAGAAGAGAGAAAGCACTAGTCAAGAATCTGGGTGTGGAAGAAACAGGAAGAAATACAAAGAGTACAGAAGAAGCATTTGAATTAGGTTCTAGGAGTGGATGAAGAAAGAATAGGATATATACATAGTAAGACAAGAATGTAAGAGAAACAGAGAGTGAATTGATTGGAAAGATTAAGAACAGAAGGCAAGTGGATCAACGGAAAAACGTGTGAAAAAAGCAACAAAAGTATATAAACAACAACAAAAAAAATTGAAAATCTAAGTACAACACGAATGATGAAATGATCTGCCAGAGGAAATTCTGGTGTACCTGGAAAGAGAGAGTGTACAATAAAGATAATGGTTCAGTTGCAGAAATGAGAAGAGAGGAAGAGAATAGGTAATGGACGGAAGAGGAAGAGAGACTGTGTAAAATGAGGACAGAGGAAAAGAATAGGAAATGTACGGAAGACGAAAAGAGACTGTGTAAAATGTGTTATGAGAAAAGAAAAGCAATAGAGTACATGTGGAATAAAAGCAGTCAAATGAAAAAGAGAGATAGAACAAAAAGAGAGGAAATACTGAGAGAAAATGGAAAGGAGATACGGTAGATAAAAGTGGTAAAGGAAAGAAGAAAAAAAAAATAAAGACAAAAGAAGAGAACACAAATAAACAAAAACTATTGAGAAAACCTAGCACCAATCGAATGGTAGAAAAAATAAAGCCAATAGAAACAAAAAAAGCACAAAATGTGACATAAGCAGAAACAATAGAGCAAGTAAAAAAGTTCAAGAATTTAAGGTATACAAAGCGCATGATAGAAAGATGGCAAAAAAGTAAACAAGGTCGTAAGAGGAATAGAAGAGAGAAAGCACTAGTCAGAAATCTGGGTGTGGAAGAAACAGGAAGAAATACAAAGAGTACAGAAGAAGCATTTGAATTAGGTTCTAGGAGTGGATGAAGAAAGAATAGGATATATACATAGTAAGACAAGAATGTAAGAGAAACAGTTGATTGGAAAGATTAAGAACAGAAGGCAAGTGGATGAACGGAAAAACGTGTGAAAAAAGCTACAAAAGTATATAAACAACAACAAAAAAAATTGAAAATCTAAGTACAACACGAATGATGAAATGATCTGCCAGAGGAAATTCTGGTGTACCTGGAAAGAGAGAGTGTACAATAAAGATAATGGTTCAGTTGCAGAAATGAGAAGAGAGGAAGAGAATAGGTAATGGACGGAAGAGGAAGAGAGACTGTGTAAAATGAGGACAGAGGAAAAGAATAGGTAATGTACGGAAGACGAAGAGAGACTGTGTAAAATGTGTTATGAGAAAAGAAAAGCAATAGAGTACATGTGGAATAAAAGCAGTCAATGAAAAAGAGAAATAGAACCAAAAGTGAGAAGATACTCAGAGAAAATAGAAAGGAGATACGGTAGATAAAAGTGGTATAGGAGAGAAGAAAAAAAAATAAAGACAAAAGAAGAGAACACAAATAAACAATAGAGAGGCGATTATAGAAACAATAGTGAACTGTACATAAATGTTTATATTTTAAGAATAAATAGGCAAAAATAAACCTATTGGTAGAATAAAACAGAAAAAAGTTAAATACTGTTATATATAGCCTTATTGCTCTAAAAATTGTTTTGGATTTAAAAACCTCTGCAATGGTCTAAAATGCTGCAAATTTAGAATGTAAATTCTTAATTAATTTTTTGTCTATTTTTTTTTATTTCTTCCTTATTGCGCTAACTGTTATCTTTAAGTGTAATGTTAAGAAGCAAGGCAATGGGTGACTGGAGAAATGACAGACAGAAATAGAGGGATAAAGGAACCAGAAAGGCAGGGAAAAGTTAGAGAGAGAGCAGATATTATGGGAAATGTGGAAGATTAATTACAGAAAAACTATCAAGTTATCTAAAAGAAAAACAAAAAGAGAAAAATAGTATATTACACTACAAGAGCAGAAAGTTGAGATTCCTGAACTGCGCGCAGTTCAGGGCTCTCAACTTTCTGCTCGTGTAGTGTATACTAGTTTTCTTGCTACTCCAGTCGACAGTACGTAGTGTCGGCTGCGATTCCACGGCAGAAAGTGCAAAACCTGAACTGCGCGCCATGATGCCCTCGGCTATTTACTCCCGCTAAAAGAAGGCGCGCGCATAGCTCTACCAGTGCATGAAAGATACACTTTCTGCCGTGGAATCGCAGCCAAAACCACGTACTTTCGACTGGAGTAGCAAGAAAAAAAATTACAAGATTCAGATGTGGGAATAAAAAAAAAGAAAATAGATTTTGGATAGAAGAATTACAAAAAATATCAAAAAAAGCATAACAAACCAAAGCAGAAACAATAGAGAAAGTAAGAAAGTTCAAAAATTTAGGGTATACAAAGCGCATGGTACAGAGATGGCAAAGAAGTAAACAAGGTCGAAGGTGTGTAAGAGGAATAGGAGAGAGAAAGTAGAGAGAGGAGTTCAAGAGAGAATAATGGTGTTTGAGAGTACTAAGCAGAAATTTGGGGCTGGAAAAAACAGGAAGAGCAAGAAAGAGTACAGAAGAAGTATTGGAGATAGGTTCTGAGAGTGGGTAAAGAAACAATTAGATATATACATAGTAAGACAAGAATGTAAGAGAAACAGAGAGTGAAAGCGAAAAAGTAGGACTAAATTTAAAAATAAAATAAGTAGAGAGCAAGAACGCAGAATATAGAATAAATGTTGAAAAGAAAAAGAAAACGAATACAAAGATGAATTGGGAAAAGAAATGTTATAAAAGAAGTGAGTATGCAAGTAAATAATTGAAAAGATTAAGAGCAGAAGGCAAGTGGATGAACGGAAAAACGTGTGAAAGAAGCAAGAATGTAAATAAGCATCAAAAAAATAATTAGAAAATCTAGGTACAACACGAATGGTGAAATAGTCTGAAAGAGAAAATTTCTGTGTACCTGGGAAGAGAGAGTGTGAAATAAAGATAATAGTTCAAGTGCAGAAATGAAGCAAAAGGAAGAGAATAGGTAATGACAGAAAAAGGAAGAAAGACTGTATAAAATGTGTTATGAGAAAAGAAAAGGAATAGAGCACATGTGGAATAAAAGCAGTCAAATAAAAAAGAGAGATAGAACCAAAAGAAAGGAAATACTGAAAGAAAATGGAAAAGAGATACGGTAGATAAAAGTGGTATAAAAGAGAAAATAAATAAAGGCAAAAGAAGAGAACACAACAAATAATAGAGAGGCAATCATAGAAACAACAGTGAACTGTAAAGAGACCGAAATAGAAAGATAAATAAAAGGAAAGAAAAAGGTAATTCAACAAATAAAAATGATAAAAAAAGAATAAACTTAGCCAATAAGGTAGAATAAGCGAAAAAGCAAGGAAGAAAAAAAAAACATCAAATAAAACAAAACAGTTTTAGTTTTTTTTTTATATTACAGTATAACAATGTATAGTGGAGTGATAAACCAATTAGTTACAAAAAAACAAAAAAAATAGGAGTAAAAGGTCATGCACGGTATGGGAAAACAATATTATGGGAAATGTAAAAGATTAATTACAGAAAAACTATCAAGCTATCTAAAAGAAAAACAAAAAGAGAGAAAAAACAAATGTAAGATTCAGATGTGGGAACAAAAAAAAAGAAAATAGATTTTGGATAGAAGAAAATGCAGGATGTGTGGAAAAGAGAAAGAGCACATGATGAATGGGTGGTAGCAAGAAAGAACATAATAAAAGAAAAGAAAAATGCAATACAACAAATAAAGATGATAAAAATAGAATAAACTTGGCCAATAAGGTAGAATAAGAGAAAAAGCAAGGAAGAAAGGAAAAACATCAAATAAAACAAAACAGTTTTAGTTTTTTTTTTATATTACAGTATAACAATGTATAGTAGAGTGATAAACCAATTAGTTACAAAAAAACAAAAAAAATAGGAGTAAGGTCATGCACGGTATGGGAAAACAATATTATGGGAAATGTAAAAGATTAATTACAGAAAAACTATCAAGCTATCTAAAAGAAAAACAAAAAGAGAGAAAAAAAATATTGCAAGATTCAGATGTGGGAATAAAAAAAGAGAAAATAGATTTTGGATAGAAGAAAATGCAGGATGTGTGGAAAAGAGAAAGAGCACATGATGAATGGGTGGTAGCAAGAGAGAACATAATCAAGGAAAGAAAAAGGTAATTCAACAAATAAAAATGATAAAAAAAGAATAAATTTAGCCAATAAGGTAGAATAAGCGAAAAAGCAAGGAAAAAAAAAACATCAAATAAAACAAAACAGTTTTAGTTTTTTTTTTATATTACAGTATAACAATGTATAGTAGAGTGATAAACCAATTATTTACAAAAAAACAAAAAAAATAGGAGTAAAAGGTCATGCACGGTATGGGAAAACAATATTATGGGAAATGTAAAAGATTAATTAGAGAAAAACTATCAAGCTATCTAAAAGAAAAACAAAAAGAGAGAAAAAAAATATTGCAAGATTCAGATGTGGGAATAAAAAAAGAGAAAATATATTTTGGATAGAAGAAAATGCAGAATGTGTGGAAAAGAGAAAGAGCAAATGATGAATGAGTGGTAGCAAGAGAGAACGTAATAAGAGGAAAGAAAAAGGTAATTCAACAAATAAAAATGATAAAAAAAGAATAAACTTAGCCAATAAGGTAGAATAAGCGAAAAAGCAAAGAAGAAAGGAAAAACATCAAATAAAACAAAACAGTTTTAGTTTTTTTTTTTATATTACAGTATAACAATGTATAGTGGAGTGATAAACCAATTAGTTACAAAAAAACAAAAAAAATAGGAGTAAAAGGTCATGCACGGTATGGGAAAACAATATTATGGGAAATGTAAAAGATTAATTACAGAAAAACTATCAAGCTATCTAAAAGAAAAACAAAAAGAAAGAAAAAAAATATTGCAAGATTCAGATGTGGGAATAAAAAAAGAGAAAATAGATTTTGGATAGAAGAAAATGCAGGATGTGTGGAAAAGAGATAGAGCACATGATGAATAGGTGGTAGCAAGAGAGAACATAATCAAGGAAAGAAAAAGGTTATACAACAAATGAAAATGATAAAAAAAGAATAAATTTAGTCAATAAGGTAGAATAAGCGAAAAAGCAAGGAAGAAAGAAAAGACATCAAATAAAAGAAGACAGTTTTAGTTTTTTTTCTTTATATTACAGTATAACAATGTATAGTGGAGTGATAAACCAATTAGTTACAAAAAAACAAAAAAAATAGTAAGGTCATGCACGGTAACACAAAGTGTAAACCACGCTAGAAGTGAAAGCAAAAGGGCTTCTTATTGATGACGAAGAATTGTTTGTAAACAAAGACTTCCAAACGTTTGAGAGATAATAACCTAAATTTTTATTTTAAAGTTGTTTGAGTATTTTATAGTTTTGATTGCTCCGCGTCTAGGGTGGTTCACACGTCGAGCTACTGTGCTTGTTCTCAACCTTATTTTCTTGTCCTGATCACGCCTTCACCAATGGACTATCATTTTTTCAAACATTTCGACACGGTTTTTTCTTATCCATATTTGTTTTTCAAAAAAGAACAAAACACTTCTCAAAGCACTCGAAAGAGCTTTCAAGATTAAAAAATGTAAACATTTTTTCTTGCTACTCCAGTTGGAAGTACGTGGTTCCGGCTGCGATTCCACGGCAGAAAGTGTATCTTTCATGCACTGGTAGAGCTATGCGCGCGCCTTCTTTTAGCGGGAGTAAATAGCCGAGGGCATCATAGCGCGCAGTTTAGGTCCTGCACTTTCTGCCGTGCAATCGCAGCCGACACTACGTACTGTCGACTGGAGTAGCAAGAAAACTAGTATACACTACACGGGCAGAAAGTTGAGAGCCCTTGTGGTGTAATATACTATTGTTTTGCTGTTTCAGGATACTTGGGAACTTTAACATCAAAATTGCGACTGAAGACGGCAATGCGAACCGATTACCGAGTCAAACTTATGAACGAAATAATAACCGGCATTCAAGTGATCAAAATGTATGCATGGGAAAAACCATTCGAAGAAATGGTCAAATTGGCGCGAAAAAAGGAGATTAATGTCATAACCACCTCCTCTTATCTTAGAGGATTCTATATGAGTGCCATGGTATTTATAGAACGAATGACCTTATTTTTAACTGTCGCTTGTTACGTACTACTTGGAAATGTGATAAGAGCCGATCAAGTTTTCTCCATGGCCCAATTTTACAATATTTTGCAATTAGGATTGGCAATTTTGTTCCCAATGGCTGTAAGTTTTACGGCAGAATCTGCCGTTTCTGTTAAAAGATTACAAGCGTTTCTGGTTCTGGAGGAAAAAGCTGATGTAGCATTAGAAACAGCTGACAATAAAGAGATCATTTTTGATAATGTCAATGCAGCTTGGTCAACTGATAAAATGACAATTGAAAATTTTGATTTTAAGATCCCAGAAGGTTCTTTGTGTGCCATTGTAGGACCTGTTGGTGCAGGGAAAACCTCAGTACTGCAAGTACTCCTAAAAGAACTACCAATTCTAAGTGGATCTGTGAAGTTAAATGGCAAATTGTCCTATGCGGCTCAAGAACCCTGGCTGTTTGGCGCTACAGTGAGGCACAATATTTTATTTGGCAAAGAATACAATAGATTGCGCTATAAAAATATAGTAAATGTGTGCGCTTTAGAGAAAGATTTCGAACAATTTCCTCAAGGAGATAAGACGGTTGTAGGGGAACGAGGGGTGTCTTTGAGTGGTGGCCAAAGGGCGAGGATTAATTTAGCAAGAGCTGTTTACAGTGAAGCAGATATTTATCTTCTCGATGATCCTTTATCTGCTGTTGACACACATGTTGGTAAACATCTTTTTGAAAAATGCATACTCAAGTATCTGGCAGGAACAACAAGGATTCTGGTAACGCATCAATTGCAGTACTTGAAGAGATCGGATCTTATCATTGTCATAAATGATGTAAGTGACAAAATACACAAAAAAGACTTAAAAGCTAAAAAAATAATTTTAGGGGCGAATTGAAGCACAAGGTACTTTTGAAGAATTGTCCACTTCCAGCATGGATTTCACCAAACTGCTGATCCAAGCCAATGAAAGTGAAGAAAAAGAAGATTCTATCAGCTTGAAAGAGAGAAAACTGTCTGTAATGTCTCATAAAGTATAAATCCCATGAAACGCTTCTCAAACACCAGCTCAATAATTTTTTTTCTAGAGTAATAAAAGTGACTCGAGCAAATTTGGAGAAGCACCCCAAAATATCGAAGAAATGCAGAGCTCCGATTCTAAACCTTTCATGGATTATTTAAGGGCTAGTGGTAATAACTGTGCCAAATTTACAATAGTATTGATACTTGCGCTGAGTCAAATGGGGTGCAGTGGAGCCGACTATTGGGTCACCTATTGGTAAGTCCCTAGTACCTACTTTGATCAGTGTCATCAAATAGATGGCACTATCAAAACAGCAATTTTGCCTTCTTTATTAACCATCAAGTAAAATAACTGTAGCTATAATTTTTGCAACTAGGACTCAACAAGAGCAACAGAGAACAAATTCCACTCAAGTCTTAAACCAAACTAGTCGCTCACGCTCATGGCTTGATCCATTAACCGAAGAAATTTCTGTCAACAACAAAACGATGACATTTGTCAAACGAGACATGGCTCTGTACATTTACACTGCTTTAATCTGCTTCGTTGTGATTCTCACACTTCTAAGATCGTTTGGCTTTTTCAAAATGGCGATGCATGCATCTAGGAAACTTCACAGAAAAATGTTCCACGCTTTACTTCGAACTCCTATGAGATTTTTTGACACCAATCCAAGCGGGCGAGTACTGAACCGCTTTTCCAAAGATATGGGGGCTATAGATGAGTTTCTCCCAAGAGCTTTGATAGAGGCACTCCAAATTTTTCTGGTAATGTGCGGAATTTTGGCAATGGTTTTGGTAGCAAACTATTATATGATAGTTCCGATTATAGTTTTTGGCGGACTTTTCTTAAAAGTTAGAGCTTTGTATATAGCGACAGCCAAAGATGTAAAACACTTGGAAGGCATAAGTGAGTAACCAAACCAAAGTTATGGCAAAATAACAACAAATGTTCTAGCTAAATCACCAGTTTTTTCTCATTTGAACTCATCTTTAAATGGGATAACCACTATAAGAGCCTCACAAGCTGAAGTGGTGTTATCAAAAGAGTTTGATAAGCATCAAGATATCCATACATCAGCTTGGTTTTTGACCATTGCATCTCGGGTTTGTTTTGGGTTATGGTTGGACTTGATCAGTTGTGTGTTTGTGGCTATAGTAATTTTCAGCTTTATTTTGCTGAACTATTGTAAGTATAGACTAGATCAGCATAGGTATCAAATCATATGACAAGCAAAATCTGAACCAACCAAAAATCTTTGACCTTAACGCTCTAATCTTTAACGGCTTCTAAAAGAGGTTTTTAATCTACAAAGGTTCTATAAGAGAGATTTAAAACCTGGTGTAGATCTACTATAAAAGCTTGACCTGACTAGATCTGACTTGATTTAGATGTATCTATTGCAAAGAATGTTGGTTCAGCTGCTTCCAGGAACGGTTTTTTAGTTCTTTAACGTACTTTCTTTTGGGTTATGTAGTTAACCTCACTATAAAAGTTTGACCTAACTTGACTTGACTTGATCTAGATAAATCTATTGCAAAGAATTTTGGTTCAGCTGCCTCCAAGAACGGTTTTTTAGTTATCAAGGCTTTATAGACGCTTTTGCTGTGACATAGCTTTGACTTGGTGTAGATAAACCTATTGCAAAAAATTTTGGTTCAACGGTCTCCAAAACAGGTTTTTTGGTCATTGACGCTTTTGACGGGACATAGATTTGAGACCTGATGTAGATAATCTTTGGCAAATTACTTTGCGACATGCGTTGCGATCTTCTTAGGTTCAGTTGTACTCCCTACATTCACAAACATACACACACGCTCATAAGCCAGACAAAAAACAAAACGCAACTCTTGCCTGGCTGAGAATTAAGCCCACACCTCGTCAGACCAGTCTCTAACGTACTTTTTTTTGGGGTTATGTAGTTAACCTCACTATAAAAGTTTGACCAAACTTGACTTGACTTGATCTAGATAAATCTATTGCAGAGAATTTTTGTTCAGCTGGTTCCCAAAGAAGTTTTTTGGTTATAAGCACTTTTGTCGTGTCATAGATTTGAAACTTGGTGTAGATAAATCTACTATAAAAGTTTGACCTGACCAGACCTGACTTGATTTAGATGTATCTATTGCAAAGAATTTTGGTTCAGCTGCTTCCAAGAACGGTTTTTTAGTTCTTTAACGTACTTTCTTTTGGGTTATGTAGTTAACCTTACTATAAAAGTTTGACCTAACTTGACTTGACTTGATCTAGATAAATCTATTGCAGAGAATTTTTGTTCAGCTGGTTCCAAAACAGGTTTTTTGGTTATAAGCGCTCTTGTCGTGACATAGATTTGAGACTTGGTGTAGATCACTTGACCTGACTTGATGTAGATCTTGATAAAACCTTTTTGTAGACACTGACGTCAGTGGAAGTTTAGTTGGTCTTGCAATTTCCCAAGCTTTGATCTTGACTGGGATGTTACAACATGGGATAAGACAAACAGCTGAAGTTGTAAACCAGCTGACCAGTGTAGATAGAGTAATGCAATATACACGTCTGGAGAGCGAATTTGAGAAAGATATAACAGTATCTGAAGATCCAAGCTGCCCTGATCGAGGTTTGCTCGAATTTCGATCTCTTTCACTGAGATATTCCGAATTAGATCCGCCGGTTTTACAAAACCTAAATATATACATTGCAGCCAACTGCAAGGTTGGGATTGTGGGTCGGACAGGAGCTGGTAAATCTTCTCTAATTTCAGCTTTGTTTAGACTGGCTCCAATCGAAGGTAGTATCCTCATAGATGGCATTGACACTAAAAATGTCAAATTGAGCAAATTAAGAAAAACGATTTCTATTATACCACAAGAGCCAATTCTATTTTCGGCCAGTATAAGATACAATCTGGATCCATTCAGTGAGTTTGAAGATGATAAACTGTGGGAAGCTTTAGACGAAGTTGAATTGAAAGACAGTATAAGCAGTTTGGATTTTAAAGTATCTGAAGGGGGTGGTAATTTCAGCGTAGGGCAAAGACAACTTGTATGTCTAGCAAGAGCAATCTTACGGAACAATAAAATTCTGATTTTGGATGAAGCGACTGCAAATGTTGATCCGAGGTTACAATAATTAGACTACTTGATTTATGATGGTTTTTATTAAATGTTTTTTAGGACTGATTCTCTAATACAAAATACAATCAGAAGCAAATTCAAAAACTGTACGGTTTTAACCATTGCCCATCGTTTGAATACCATCATGGATTCTGATAAGATTCTGGTCATGGATTCTGGACGAATGGTTGAGTTTGAGCATCCTTATGTACTACTGGAAGACGCAGACAGCTACTTTTCTAAATTAGTAGCAGAAACAGGAGCTGCTATGGCACAACAATTAAAAGAGATTTCCAAAGACTGCTATCTAAATAATACAGAAAATAAACAAATATAAAAATTCGGGTTTTTTATTTATCAGCTGCTGCAGACATTTTTCAAAAATTTCTTAAAACACTTTTTCTGTCAGCTTTTCTTCTGTATCTTATTGTTTTAAACTCTCTCATCTATTTTTTTTTATTGTTTTTGTTTATCTTATAGCAGTCTTCCTTGATTTCAAACCATTATTTATTTTACTTTTTTTTTATAGAAAATCTTTTCTGTTTATCTGCTAAAGTCAAAATATATATTTTTTCAATCTTTAGACCGTTTTCTACTCATTGAGTTTTCAAAAATTTTTGTATTAAACATCTTTTTTAGAAAATGTTAATTTTTAGGATCTGGACTCTGTTTCCAGTTTATCTGCTTTAATCAAAAATATAAAAAAATCGTTAAGTTTAAAATAAGATTTAAAAGATTCCATTAACAACATTGGTTTTTAATGGTTTAGATTAACATTGGTTAAGATTAATTTTTGTAGTCATTTTTCAAAATTGAAAAAATCGTCTTTTAAAAAATGCTAATTTTTATAATAATGGGTCTAGTAAATATTTGCTGCTAATCTGCCAAGATTAACACAATCTTCTTTTAGAAAATGTCAGCTTTTAGGATATAGAAAGTACTTTTTACTCATCAAGATCAAGAACTTTTGTTTTTAGAAATCGTCAATTTTTTGAATTTAAATAAAATCTAGAGCATCTTTCTTGCTTCTCTGCTAAAACAAAAAAAAAGTTTTTTTTTTGGATAAGTTACTTTTTAGATCTGAAGAATCTTTCCTGCTTATCAACCACGAATGAAAACCCTTTTTTTTAGAAAATGTCAGTTTTTAGAATTAAATTTTAGAACTTTGTTTAGACGTGATAAAAACTGTTTTTAGAAATTGTCAATTTCTAGAATTGAATAAATTTTTGCTTATTTGTCAAAATCATTTTTTTTTATTAAATTGGCAAACTCTGAAATTTAAAATTTTTTTTTAGTTTATTTGTTTTTGTATAATCTGGATTTTTAAATTCTAGAACATATTTCTTGCGCATCTGCAGAACTAGAAAAATTATTTTTAAAAAAATGTCAATTTTTAGAATATATACAACTTTGGCTGCTGGTAATGGTAGAACTTTTCTTTATAGAAAATTTTTTCTGCTTATCTGCTAAAGTCAAAATATTTTTTTTTACAATCTATAGAACGTTTCTGCTTATTAAGTCTTAGAAAAATATTAGTATTATACATTTTTTTTAAGAAAATGTTAATTTCTAGGATGTGGAAACTGTTTCCAGTTTATATGATTTAATAAAAAATAAACGCTAATTTCAAAATAAGATTTAAAAGCTTTTATTAAAAACATTGGTTTTTAAGGATTAGATTAATTTTTTTTAGTCATTTTTAAAATTGAGAAAATCGTTTTTTAAAAAATGCTAATTTTTATAATAATGGGTCTAGTGAATATTTTCTGCGAATCTGCCAAGATTAACACAATCTTGTTTTAGAAAATGTCAGCTTTTAGGATATAGAAAGTACTTTTTACTCATCAAGATCAAGAACTTTTTTTTTTTTTGAAATCGTAAATTTTTTGAATTTACAAAAAATCTAGACATTTTTCTTGTTTCTCTGCTAAGACAAAAAAAAACTTTTTTTTTGAATAAGTTACATTTTAGAAAATGGCTAACTTTTTTTGTTCATCTGTTAATGTCAAAATAGTCTTTTTTTAGAAAATATCAAGTTTTAAGATCTGAAAAATCTCTCCCGTTTATCAACTAGGAATGAGAAAACCTTTTTTTAGAAAATGTCAGTTTTTAGAATTAAACATTTTTTCTTGTTTAGACGTGAAAAAAAACCGTTTTTAGAAATTGTTAATTCTTTTAATCTAGAAAGTTTTTCTAGACCATCAGCAAATAATATTTGTTCAAAAAAATGCTCATTTTTAGAATTTAGAAATAGGTTTTTGCCTATTTGTCAAAATCATTTTTTTTTAATAAAAATTTTCAAGAGTTTCAATTTAAAATATTTTTTTAGTTTATTTGTTTTTGTATAATCTTGATTTTTAAAATCTAGAGCATATTTCTTGCGCATCTGCAGAACTAGAAAAATTCTTTTTTTAAAAATGTCAATTTTTAGAAAGTATATATTCTGAAAATTGACATTTATTTAATTGAAATTTACTTTGACTGCTGATCTGTTAATTTAAAAAAAAAGGTTTGGGAAATGTCAAGTTTAAATATTTGGAAAATCTTTCTCGCTTATCAATCAAATTTGAAAAAAAAATTATATATGTTAATTTTTTCTTTAAGAAACGGTAATTTTTAGAATCTAAATAATCTGTCTTTGTTTGTCAAGATCAAAAAAGTTGTTAATTAAAAATTTTGAATTTTTTTTTTGTTTACCTGCAAGATTAATAAAATATTGGTTAAAACATGTCACTTTTTAGAATTTTAGTAGATTTTTTAAAAAATGATATATTTTAGAATCTAGAAAATCTTCCTTATTCATATATGCCAGTCTCAAAAAAAATTTTTTTTAAATGGTAGCTTTTAAGATATGAGCTTTTCTCTGTTTATCCATTAAAATAAATAAAAAGTTTTTTAAATCTTTCTAGGATCTTTAGAATCTCGAAAACTTTTTAAAAATGGTTTTAAAAATGTCAAATTTAAAAAAAAAGTTTTAGATGCGGTTTTTTCAGATTTCGATCCACTTTTCTGTACTTTGATTCTTTGCTAATGTTAATTTCCATAATATATTTTTCCTGCTCATCTACCAAAAATAAACAGTTGTTTTTTTAAATTTGTAGAATGTATAAAATCTTTCTTATCTGTCAAAGTCAGAAAAATCTTTTTTGAAAAAATATTTATTTTGAAAATCTAAAAAAATTGTGTTGATTCTTTATCAAAACAAAAAAAATGATGCAATTATTTTCTAAAATTGAAAACCTTTTCTAAAAAAATGTTAACTTTTAAGTTGTCAAGTTTGATAAAAATTTTTTTTTAAAGATTAATGTCAAATAATCTGCTTTGTTTATTTGACATAATCAAAAAAATCGTAAAAAACGATTAAAAATTTAGATTTCTTCTTCGTTCTTCTGCAAGATTAAAAAATCTGTGTTTGAAAAAGGTTCATAGAATTTAAAAAATGTTCTCTGTCCATCTGCTAAAATCAAGACATAGAAAATTTTTCTGCTCATTGAAAAAAATTGAAATGTCCAGTTTCAGCATTTAAAATTTTTTTTTGGTGCTTAAAAGGCTTAAATGATACTTTTTTTACAAAACGTCAATTTTAAAAAGATAGAAATCAGTGCCAGCTCATCTGCTAAATTCTAAAAAACCTTAGTTCAACAAATTTTAGTTTTTGAATCTTTTTTGAAACGTTGTAAATTTTCAAAATTCAGATAAACTTCTCCACTCATCTGCCATGGCTAAAAAATCTCTTTTGAAAAAACTTTCAAAAGTTTATCTACCAGAAATGAAGACTTTTTGAGAATCTTTTACATTTTTTTTTAGAAAAAACTGGCTGTTTATCTGCCAAAATCGAAAAAATACTACATATTTGAATTTTGTGATTTAATATTAACTAGCTGACCCGGCGAACTTCGTACCGCTTAACAGTCAATGAATGTCGTGTTACTTTTTAGCTGAACTAATTTAGGCTTTGATGAACGTAAAACAATGATACAAAATAACATATTTATATAGATAGAAACAAAAAAGTATTTTATTATGATGAATGATGATGAAAACATACATACAGAATGAGAATAAAAATATAAAAATAATAAAAAATAATAATTAAGTACTTCAAACTTATGTCAGGAAAAAATGATTGGAAACTATGTTGTGCAGATTGGGAAAAAAAATAAAATTCGGATTAATTCATTAATAGGATTTTGATTCAAGCACTTTGTGGTAAACGACATTCTTTGTTTTTTGGTCAGGCGCAAGGACAATTAAAGCGGATGGTTTGCCGACACGTGAGCATGCCACGTACAATTGACCATGAGAAAAACATGCATTTTCTAGATTGAGGCCACAAATAGTCAAGGATTGGCCCTGTGATTTGTTGATCGTCATGGCGAAGGCAAGACGAATCGGGAATTGAATTCGTTTAAACTCAAAGGGCATATTCGTTGGGATCATCGGAATTCTTGAAATAAGAACTTCCTCATCTTTAAATTTTCCTTTAAGTATCGACGCGTGCAATTTCTCGCAGATAATTGACACGCGATATTCCGTTGCCTAATTGCATTACGGCTTCGCTGGGAAAGATTAGATCTTCTAGGACGCGGCATTGTTATTAAAATGTGCACTCGCATAAAACCACCAAATATAATAACAGTGCCTGAACTTTCGAGACATTTTACAAAAAATAAATTTCTGAACGCACACATGATGTCTTCAGAAAAAAATAAAGTTGTGGCTTAAAGGTCTCAGCAACCAGGCCATAAGCTTCAAAAAAAAAATTGTGGTTACACTATTTGACAGGATTGGACAACAAATGTTTGACATGTAATAAACAAATCAGCATCTATTGAAATGATTCATTACACATATCGAGTTTTCATTGTTTTTAAGATGTATTCTGCTATTCGGGACGGAAACAAATCCAA
Organism: Lagria hirta; assembly: GCA_947359425.1. Lineage (NCBI taxonomy): Eukaryota > Metazoa > Arthropoda > Insecta > Coleoptera > Tenebrionidae > Lagria > Lagria hirta. The sequence goes on from OX375794.1 coordinate 50,952,508, forward strand.
CAAATCAATCGGTCCAGCCGTTCTCGAGTTATAAGTGTTGTAACAAACACGACTTTCTTTTATATATATAGATTTGTGATGTCGATGTCACAGTGTAATTACGTGATTGGTAGTTTAAAATAAATTAAAGCCGCCTATCAGAAAAAAAATTATTGCTTTTTTTTGAAAAAAAAATTATTAAAATTGATATTTTTTGAGCTCCGAAAGCCAAATTTATTCCAACAAATAAATTTAAAAGCAAATATCTTCCTTAAAGCGAGAAAGTGAAGGTGTGTGTGTGCAGCGAAGCTGATACCGTTTTAATGCGTTATCAATGTAGGATAGCTTTTAAAGAGCTTTATTGTTAAATTTAAAAAACTTTCTATTTATTCGCTTATGGAAGAATAATTCTTTTTTAATTTTTAAGTTGGAAAACCTTTTTGTGCGCAAATCTCCCGGGTTTTATTGGGAGCGCTTTGGGAAAAATTTCTCGCAAAGTTTCTCTGGTGTGGATGCTTAATTTGTTCGAGTAAACTAAATGGAAAAGTTTCTGATAATTTGAAAAAGTCCACTTTTATAATTTCTAGATAAAGGTGTTCGAAAGCAAACAGACTCTAACGAAAAGAGTTTCAAAGAAAATAATTATTGAATTAAAGCAATTAATTCAATCAAAACGATAGACCGACGACCTTTCAGTGTTGTCATTACACAAAATTACACAAAAACTGCAATTTTATTAATTTTTTTTACTAATTGATTGCTTTAGAATCTCTGCAACTGTTAACTATTAACACAGATTTACCACTTGCCTAAAAGTTTGTTTATTAGATGCAGAGAGTTCTTTCAACCACTATGTTGATCATCATCAGAAGATGGAAAAAACTGAATATTTCTGGCGTAATATTACCTGAAAATTTTTCTAGGTTTTTCTTAATAATCTGACCAAAAAGCTGCAAAGAAGACATTTACCATTCATTCAAAGAGCATTTGCGTTGTTTTTATAGATTTCAATGAATTCGGCGGCGTCCAGATGTCTTTTGTTATTCATTTGATTTGCTAAATTTACGTTGTTAAGTTGTATATTTATTATAATTAAAAGTATTAATCAATTTAATATACTTTCAACGCTGTGTTTACATTTTGTTGTTGTTATGGTAATGGTTATTTAAATAAACACATTTTTGCCCAATTTTACAGCTTCTGAAACATTGAAAAAAATATTGCGTAGGTATTTATTATAAATAAATAATCAATTTAACAAACTTTCAACGCTGTATGTTTACATTTTGTTGTTGTTATGATAATAGTTATATAAATAAAAACATTTTTGCAAAATTTTACAACTTCCAGAGCGTTACAAAGAATTTTTGATAAATATATTTCTTCTAAATAATAATATTTATCACTTTAATAAACTTTCAAACCTTGATGTTTATATTTTTTGCTGTTACAATAGTCTCTATTAATAAATAACATTTTTTTGCATTATTTTACAGGTTCTAAAGCATTTAAAAAAAAATATATTGCGTTTGTATTTATTATAAATAAATAATCAATTTAATAAACTTTTAACGCTGTATGTTTACATTTTGTTGTTGTTATGATAATGGTTTATAAATAAACAATTTTTGCAAAATTTTACAACTTCTAGAGCGTTACAAAGAAATTTTGATAAATATATTTCCTATAAATAATAATATATTTTTTTAAATAAACTTTCAACGCTTGATGTTTATATTTTTTTGCTGCTACTATAGTCTCTATTAATAAATAACACTTTTTTGCATTATTTTACAACTTCTAAAGCATTTTAAAAAAAAATATTGCGTTTGTATTTATTATAAATAAATAATCAATTTAATAAACTTTTAACGCTGTGTTTACATTTTGTTGTTGTTATGATAATGGTTATATAAATCAACACATTTTTGCCAAATTTTACAACTTCTAGAGCGTTACAAAGAATTTTTGATAAATATATTTTTTCTGAATAATAATATTTATCTTTTTAATAAACTTTCAACGCTTGATGTTTATATTTTTTGCTGCTACAATAGTCTTCATTAATAAATAACATTTTTTTGCATAATTTTACAGCTTCTAAAACATTAAAAAAAATGCGTATGTATTTATTATAAATAAATAATCAATTTAATCAAATTTCAATTCTGTTTGCTTACATTTTGTTGTTGTTATGATAATGGTTATATAAATAAACATATTTTTGCAAAATTTTACAACTTCCAGAGCGTTACAAAGAATTTTTGATAAATATATTTCTTATAAATAATAATATTATTTACTTTAATAAACTTTCAACGCTTGATGTTTATATTTTTTGCTGCTACGATAGTCTCTATTAATAAATAACACTTTTTTGTAAAACTTTGCAGCTTTTAAAACATTTAAAAAAAAATATTGCGTATGTATTTATTAAAAATAAATAATCAATTTGATAAAATTTCAACGCGGTTTGTTTACATTTTGTTGTTATGAAAATGGTTATATAAATAAACACACTTTTGCCAAATTTTACAATTTCTATAGCGTTACAAAGAATTTTTGATAAATATATATTTCTTATAAATAATAATATTAATCGCTATAATAAACTTTCAACGCTTGATGTTTATATTTTTGTGCTGCTACAATAGTCTCTATTAATAAATAACACTTTTCTGCACAATTTTACAGCTTCTAAATCATTAAAAAGAAAAGTTGAGTATGTATTTATTATAAATAAATAAACAATTTAATAAACTTTTAACGCTGTATGTTTACATTTTGTTGTTGTTATGGTAATGGTTATTTAAATAAACACATTTTTGCAAAATTTTACAACTTCTAGAGCGTTGCAAAAAATTTTTGATAAATATATTTCTTATAAATAATAATATTATTTTTTTTAATAAACTTTCAACGCTTGATGTTTATATTTTTTTGCTGCTACAATAGTCTCTATTAATAAATAACACTTTTTTGCATTATTTTACAGCTTCTAAAACATTAAAAAAAAATATTGCGTATGTATTTATTATAAATAAATAATCAATTTAATAAACTTTCAACGCTGTATGTTTACATTTGGTTGTTGTTATGATAATGGTTTATAAATAAACAATTTTTGCAAAATTTTACAACTTCTAGAGCGTTACAATGAAATTTTGATAAATATATTTCCTATAAATAATAATATTTTTTTTAAATAAACTTTCAACGCTTGATGTTTATATTTTTTTGCTGCTACAATAGTCTCTATTAATAAATAACACTTTTTGCATTATTTTGCAGTTTCCAAAAAATTTAAAAAAAAGTGTTACGTATGTATTTATTATAAATAAATAATAATTTTAATAAACTTTCAACGCTGTTTGTTTACATTTTGTTGTTGTTATGATAATGATTATATAAATAAACTTCTAGAGCGTTACAAAGAATTTTTGATAAATATATTTCTTCTAAATAATAATATTTATCACTTTAATAAACTTTCAACGCTTGATGTTTATATTTTTTTGCTGCTACAATAGTCTCTATTAATAAATAACATTTTTTTGCATTATTTTACAGCTTCTAAAGCATTTAAAAAAAATATATTGCGTTTGTATTTATTATAAATAAATAATCAATTTAATAAACTTTCAACGCTGTTTGTTTACAATTTGTTGTTGTTATGATAATGGTTATATAAATCAACACATTTTTGCAAAATTTTACAACTTCTAGAGCGTTTCAAAGACTTTTTGATAAATATATTTCTTATAAATAATAATATTAAACCCTTTAATATTATAAATCAATTTAATAAACTTTCAACGCTTGATGTTCACGTTTTTTAATGTTATAGTGACTTTTACTAATAAATAACACATTTTTGCAGTTTTCAACTTCCAAAAAAAAATTTTGGCTTTATTTTCTTTAAATAATAGTATAAATCAATGTACAAAAAGTTAGTAGAATTAATTAATTGGTTTGGAATCACAGTTTTACCACTTAATCGATCTCGAGAGCTCTTTTGCAGTTGGTAAACGTTAATTGTAATAGCAATTAGACAATTAAAAAAATTTTAAAAATAAATAACTGTTAAAAGTTTGAGTGTCAAACTTTGTATCAGTTAAAATAAATTTAATTTTTCATTAATTTCTGTTTGTTCAAGAATTTAACTGTTAAAGTTAAATTTTTTAAAAGTTATTAAAATTTATAACACAGTAACAGTTGATTGCCGCTAATTGTTATAGCAATTAGACAGTTAGTTATTTTCAAATGAATAACAGTTAAAAGTTTGAGTGTCAAGCTTTGTATCAGTTAAAATAAATTTAATTTTTTATTAATTTATGCCTGTTTAAGAATTTAACTGTTAAAATTACAAAATTGAAAAGTTATTAAAGTTTCCAACGCAGTAACAGTTGATTGTCGTTAATTGTAATAGCAATAAGACAATTAAATGTTATTTTGAAATAAATAACAGTTAAAGGTTAGAGTGTCAAGCTTTGTATCTGTTGAAATAAATTTAATTTTTTATAAGATTTATGCTTGTTCAAGAATTTAACTGTTTAAGTTAAAATTTTTAAAAGTTATTGGACTTTCTAAGACAGTAACGGTTAAATTAATTGGTCAATTAGACGTTATTCTGAAATAAGTAACAGTTGAAGTGTTAAATGTCAAGTTTTATTTCAGTTATGATAAGTCAATTTTTTTTAACCGGTGCTTGTTAAAGAGGTTTTTGAGCAAAATATGCTTTTTAACTAATTTAACTGTTAACTGCTTTAAAAATATGTTAAATTTGTAGAATTTGAAGAAAAATTCTTATTAGTGTTTAAAATTATGTGTATAATATAAATACTGTTTATAATATAAGACATTAATTAATTAATTAATGTTTTTTTTATAATTAATTTATTATAAATTAAATTATGCGTATAAGTGACGTTGTTGCTGTTATTTTTCCGTTCCAGGATTTAAAAATAAACTATTGACAACATTTTTTATTAGAGTTTTTAAACACAACAACAGTTAAATTTTAACAATCGATATCCGTTAATTGTAATAGTAATAACACGTTATTTGGAAATAGACAACAGTTAAAGTGTTGTTGTCAAGTTTTGTTTCAGTTAAAATAAATTTAAATTTTTTTTCAACTTTTGATTGCTAAAGACTTAAGTTAGTTAAACATGCTTGTTATACTAATTTAACTGTTGAACAGTTTTTTATAAATTCATATATTTTAAAGATTTCAAAAAATTTTTATAATAAATTTAAAAAATATACATTACTGTTTATTAAAAATTATTATATAAAATTTTAAATTGAGCGCCTAAAAGACGTTGTTTTTGATGTAGTTTTTAATACAATAACAGTTAAACATTAGCGATTGATAACCGTTAATTGTAACAGTAATTGTACAATTAGACGTTATTTTGAAAAAAATAACTGTTAAAGTGTTAAATGTCAAGCTTTGTTTCAGTTAAAATAAATCTAAATTTGTTTTAACTTGTGGATGTTAAAAGATTTCTTAGGTTTTCAATAACAGTTAAGTTTTACAGTTTAATCATTGGTGATCGTTAACTGTAATATTAATTAGATAATCAAGCGTTATTTTAATATAATAAACAGTTAAAATGTTCAATGTTAAACACAATAACAGTTAAGTTTTGCAGTGTAACTAACTGATTGTAATCGTTAACTATAACACTAATTAAACAATTAGACGTTATTTTAAAATAATAAACAGTTAAATTGGTAAATGTAAAGTTTTGTCTCAGACCACTCTTTTTATTGAAGTTTTAACACAAAAACAGTTAAATTTTAACTTATAGATAACCGTTAACTGTAATATTATCAGCAGTGTGTGTCATCATCAGTGGTCGTCATCAGCAGATAAATAAAACTGAATTATGATTTTTTTTAAATTTACCTGGTTTAGGGAATTTTGTAGGTATTTGCTGTTTTGTAGGTATTTTTTAATAAGCCGACTAAAGAGCTGAAAAGAGAACTGTTGTCTTTTTTAACAGAATTTGCTATATTTTTATAAATTTTAATAAGTTCAGCGGCGTGTAGATGCCTATAGCTATTTATTTGTTTAACTAATTTTAAACTGTTAATACTAATTTGATGATTGCTATTAAAAGCGCGCTCTGCTATACTCGACTTATCCAATCTGCCGTATTTTAAGTGAGCTAATTGTTTTCGTAACTGATCTACGCGTTTGCCCTATATAACATTTGTCACAGTGATTACACTCATATGCAATAAAAAAATATTTAGCGTTTTTAACAATTTAGTCAGCTTTTTTTTAATTATGTTTATTTTGTTTTGCATTATTTGGATTTTTATTCTCTGCTACAATTTTTAAAAGTGCATAGTCGGAGAGCCCAAAATGCAAAATGTGGACATTTAGTCTTTGTAGAACATTGTTTTTAACATAATTAAAATTATGCAAGTCTCTACACAAAAATTAGGGTAAGCACCCTCTGGGTGCTTACCTACTCCTGTCATATTGAAAAAAAAAATTGTAGATTTTATTAGATTATTAATAATGTGCATCACTCTTGCTGTGATATTATGAATGACAAAAATGCCATACTTTTTGTCGTTTTTTTTAAATTGAATTTTTTGTAATTTTATCTTAAATGGGGTCTAAAAAGTTACCCAGTATATATTCTTTTGTCTAATTAACATAGCTTTTGTTTTATATATTTTAGTACATCAAAAAATTCAAGAAATTACAGATTTAACTATCAAAATGATTGCCAGCATCAGAAGAAGAAGTATTTGCTAATGAGTCGCAACATCAGTCAATTTATCCCAGAATGAAGCTGTTAAATGTTATCTCATTCAAGCAAGACGTGATCCAAAAATTAATTTAGATTAATGATGTTTCAGCACCGAAACATGCTAAAAGGATTTTCCAAAAATAAAAAATAAGAAATATTCCTAACACAGTTTCCTTTATAAGTCCTCATGGATATAAGGATTTCTCGGAAAATGGCTTAATCCACTTGTTGGTCTCTGAAAGCTCCTAGATTTCTAGTTACGTGGGCATCAAGACCTTTTTGCGTTCCTTTTCCTGGAAGATGTAAATCCAATAATATTCTACAGGAATAAATATGTCTTTTTAGAGATTTTGGGAACTTTAGTTACTCTAATCAATCATTTTCACCCAAACATTAAAAAGCCAGTCATTAAATAATCTTACATACTGATAAAGTCAAAGTAAATTCATTCAAAACTAAGATTTTGTAGATTCGAACATGTTTTGTGTTCAATGACTGTCTTCAGTGATCTTTTACAATTTTTTGTGTGACCAAATATACTATGACGAATAGGTCTTATATTCACTCAAAAGCTAAATACTTTCGGAAAATAAAATATGTGGCGACATCTATGTATCAGATGCTTTTTACATTAGGATCGAAAAGTCATGCTTCCGCGCGTTGATGCTAGAAGTTACCAATGACTGATACCAATCTAAAGATGAAAGCGCAGCTTACCGATCTTAATATGATAAAATTCTAATTAATAAATATCGCCACAAATTAAATAAAAAATTTTGACGTTAGAGCATGTGACGTCACTCGGCATGATAAAAATCTCATGTATGAAAAAGTCGTCAAAAAGTCTGTTTTCTTGCACCACAGGCAAAAACCCTAATGAAGAAGTATGAACAAACATAATTTGGGAAGTTTGTTGCCACCATTTTCCTACAAACAATTTTTAATAAAATTGTTTTCACTAAACAAAACTTATTCAGCTTCTGATTAAATAATAATAAATTTTGCAGAAACAGTCTATGTTTCTGAGACTAGAAAACATGTTTTCGATTCAGTTTCTGATGAAATTGTTTATTTAATGTAATAAAGCTTTTAGGAATAAGGCAAAACATTTTAGCATTTGAGATTGTTTTTGCAAAATGGTTAAATAAATAATTGAAACAACACGATGATGTATTCAAACCATAAAAATTATAGTAAACAAAGCAGAAAGAAATTCTTTCTATTATAGTTTCGTTTGTTTAATTATTGACGGAAACACGAGAACAACATCATCTAGCAAAATTATAATACAATTTTTTTTGTATCATCTGTTAGGTTATGGGATGGCGCAATGCTCAGCGCAGTTGAAAAAAAGTGAACTTTTTTTTATAAATGAAATAACCGAACAGCCCCGATTTGATTTTTTCGATTAAAAGACTAAGTCAAATTAGAATGATAACGAATAAAAATACAAATTTGTGCACTATGATCAAAAAAATAACGACACTAATTTTTTTAACATAAAAAAAGTGATGCAAAAAAAATCGACTGAAAAAATTCAAAAACAAAAAAGAACATCAGATGGACACCAACAAAAAAAAATGATTTATGAAAATAAAAACATTATGATGAATCACAAAAAAAACAGATAAAAAATAATTAGTAATAAAACAAAATTTAATAATAAAAAAAAATCTAAATAAAAGGTAAAACAAAAAATTATATTAGAAAAAATTTACAAAACAGAATTTTATAAAAACAAAAACAAAGACAAAGGATAATGTAGATAACAAAAGAAAAAGTAATGTTGACCAAAAAAAGAAAGATAATATAGATAATGTATTGTACGAGTATATAAATTGAAAATCAATAATATATATAAATATGAAATGAAAAAAAATGCTACTAGTAAGAAAAAATTTGATAATAAAAAAACAAAATTAAATAATGCAAAAAATCTAAAATGCGGTTTGGTAAAACAAAAACTACAAATAAGATGAAATAGAATTATCTGATAAAATAATCTGATAAAATACTACAAAACACACTAATAGCCAAAAAACATACAAAGAAAAAATTAAAACATAAAAAGAAAGAAAAGATATTGAAAAAATAATGTATAAAAGATTAATAAAAAGAAAAATAAAAAAAATCACAAATTTTTTATAAAAAAAATACATCCTTGACAAGTGGACAGAAATAGTTTGTTAGAAATTAAAAAAAAGATAATTTAAAAGAAATGTAGTTGAGCAAGACCGTAAACAAAATGTTAAAAAAGTAAATAGAATTTATGGTAAATCAAAAGAAATAATTAATTAAAGAAAAAGCAAATCATTAATAGATGAAAAAATGGTAATAAAACTAGGTGGATAAAAATCTGAATAGAAAAAACAAAAGATAAAATTTGTAAAAAGTATTATTTTGAAACGTAATCAAACACAAAATTTGAGATAAAATGTTCAAGAAGTATCATAAAAAATTCTGTAAAATCAGAGTATAAAAAATATTTTTAAAAGGAATAATCTAAGATAATTCTAAAAAATGTATTAATAACAAAAAAACATAGAAAGAAAAAATTAAAACATAAGAAGAAGACAAAATATTGAAACAATAATGTATAAAGGATTAATAAAAAGAATAATAAAAAAAACACTAAATATTTTATGAAAAAAATACATCCTTGAAAAGTTGACAGAAATAGTTTGTTAAAAATTAAAAAAAAGATAATTTAAAAAGAATGAAGTTGAGCAAGTCCGTAAACAAAATGTTAAAAAAGTAAATAGAATTTATGATAAATCCAAAGAAATAAGTAATTAAAAAAAAACAAACAATTAACAGATAATAAAATGGTAATAAAACTAGGTGGATAAAAATCTGAATAGAAAAAACAAAAGATAAAATTTGTAAAAAAAGTTTTAGATTAGAGACTTTGAAAAACCATATATAAAAAAATAAACTGACAAAAACAGGAAAGTATAGATAAAAAATATAATCAAAAAAAAATTTAAAGAGATAAAATGGCAAATAAAAAAAGAAAAAAAGACAAAAAGTAAAAATGAAACAGAAGACAAAAGAAGCTGAAATAAAAAAAGCTGCTAGATAATAAGAAAGTTGATTATAAAAAAAACAAAATTAAGTAGGGCAAGAAATTTAAAGTGCGGCTTAAGAAGACTAAAATAAAAACTTAAATAAAATTTATTAAAAATTAGTTTTGAAAAAACTTCAAAACGTAACCAAGGATAACATTAAAAAAAAATGAAAAAATTGCTAGTTTTTTTATAAATGAATGAATAATAACAAATAAAAATACAAATTTGTTGCACTATGATCGAAAATATAACGTCACAAATTTTTTTAACATGAAAAATATACTGAAAAAATTTAAAAACAAAAAAGAACTAACAAAAACAATAAATTTATAAAAATAAAAACAATTTAAATAAACATTATGGTGAATCACAAGAGACACATAAGAAATGATTACTAATAAAACAAAATTTAATAATAATAAAAAAAAAAAATAAAAAGTAAAACAAAAAATAAAATTCAAAAAAAATTACAAAACAGACTTTTATAAGAGCAAAAAAAAAGAAATAATGTTGATAACAAAAGAAAAAGTACTGTTGAACAAAAAAAGATAGATAATGTAGACAATGTATTGTACAGGTATAAGCATATGCAATTAAATTGGAAATCAAAAAAATATATATATGAAATAAATAAAAATGCTACTAATAAGAAAAAATTTGATTATTAAAAAAACAAAATTAAATAATGCAAAAAATCTAAAATGCGGTTTGGTAAAAAAAAAACAACAAATAAGATAAAATAAAAAGAAAAAAATCGATCGAAAATGTAGATGTGAAAGACAAATTATAAAATAATATTAAAAGAAAAATGTATTATTTTGAAACGTAATCAAACACAAAATTTGAGATAAAATGTTCAAGAAGTATCATAAAAAATTCGGTAAAATCAGAGTATAAAAAATATTTTTGAAAGAGACAATCTAAGATTATACTAAAAAATGTATTAATAACAAAAAAACATAGAAAGAAAAAATTAAAACATAAGAAGAAAGACAAAATATTGAAAAAATAATGTATAAAGACTTAATAAAAAGAATAATAAAAAAAACACTAAATATTTTATGAAAAAATTACATCCTTAAGAAGTTGACAGAAATAGTTTGTTAAAAATTAAAAAAAAGATAATTTAAAAGGAATGAAGTTGAGCAAGACCGTAAACAAAATGTTAAAAAAGTAAATAGAATTTATGATAAATCCAAAGAAATAAGTAATTAAAAAAAAAACAAATAATTAACAGATATAAAAATGGTAATAAAACTAGGTGGATAAAAATCTGAATAGAAAAAACAAAAGATAAAATTTGTAAAAAAAGTTTTAGATTAGAGTCTATGAAAGATCATATATAAAAAAATAAACTGAAAATGGCAAATAGAAAAAGAAAAAAAAACAAAAAGTAAAAATGAAACCGAAGACAAAGAAGCTAGAATAAAAAGAGCTGCTGCTAATAATAAAAAAAATGATTATAAAAGAAACAAAATTAAGTAATGCAAAAAATTTAAAATGCGGCTTAAGAAAACTAAAATAAAAACATGAATAAAATTAAAAAAAAATTAGTTTTGAAAAAATTTTAAAACGTAACCAAGCATAAAATTAGAAAAAAAATGCTGTGAAACTATATAAAAAATTCTCTAAAATAAAATTGTAATTTTTTTTTTACAGAAATAAATTGAAAAAATACAAAAAGTCAGTAATAACAAAAAAAAAATCATTTAAAACAATGTACATTAAATATTTGATAAACAATATCTTTTTTGTTGTCACGTCAGTGTATTGTTGTTATTTATTTTGTTTTAGTTTAATTTTTACAACAGCAACCTGTTTATTAAAGTTTTCATTGGAAAAAACTCAGCAGCATTGCCTTGTACTTATTTTTTTTTTAGATGTTGTACAAAAAACAAAAAAAGAAACACATAAGAACATTTTAAGTTTTTGTCAAAAGCCTGACTAATGTGTAATTTTTTAAACTTTTAATGCTTTTTTGATCTATTAAATCAAATAATAAATAGCAGCGCTACAGATTAAACCGTTTTTTATCAAATCGCCTGTATGTGCAAGTAAAAAAAAATGTGAGCTGTTACGGGACGCCTGGCAGATGTAGAACTTTAAAATTAATTTGTACAAGTAATGTGCACAAAAGAACATATTACGACAAGAAAGAAGATACCAATTTTTTCCTGAAAACAATGAGTATTTATTCAATAATCCTTTATTTCTGTTAAAAACAAAAATTAATTTCTAATTGCGACAAAACTCAATTGTTTTAATCCGTAGCTGATTAATAGTTATATTTGATGGTACTGCTGTGAGTATCAAAGCTCGATGTTGCAAGCGAGATGACGCAAAGCCAAAACGAGTAAGCCAGAAAGTGCGTCGCTACAAAATCGTTTAATTAAAACAAACCTATTATAATTGTATCCAAATACAAATAATAGACAAATACAAATAACCTCTAATTTTATCTAAGATTTATTTTTAAAATAAAAACCAGTTTTAATTTAGGAACAAATTCTGAATTGGGTCAGGGATTGGGATAGTGCAAAAGCTCCAGAAACTCTTCCTGATGTATGTCCGTCGATTTTTCAATATGTTACTTTATAATGAAAAATGTTCCCGACTGATCTCCACATACCAACTCTAAAAACAAAAATGCACCCAAATAGTCTGTCTACATGCTGACGCAGCCTTCTAAAACCAACTCTCTAAAATTTTTATTTTTCCAAAGTATTGAATAAATTATAAAGCGTTTTTTAGCCCTTTTAAGATAAACAAATTACTACCATAGCTTGCTCTAATAGCTTTTTGAATGCCTTCACAGAGTTGAGCTTTAAAGAGCTTCAAACTTGAATTTCAGCTCTAAAAAACTTTAAACTTAAATCTCTAGAACACTAATAAAAGTACAAGTAATTTGTGATTATAATTACATTATTTAGCAACGCGATTCGCTTAGAACAGCCACAGAGAGGAGATTAAGTCGAAGAAAAAGTACTTTTCAGTCAATAAACTTCACATTACTTCAGCCAATAGAATGCCGCCTGCTATTGAACTTTCGAAAACGTAAAAGCTTCCTCAAACTTTGAAGCTTTCAGCAGGCTAAGAAAATACGCTAAACTATTTTAAGAAGGTATGGAAGTACATTTTGTTGCAAATAAGTTGCATAATGGAGGAACCAATTCTATAGTACAGTTATTTACATGTTTACGGCCTTTACGAGACCAAAAACGTAATCTTTCTCCGGATTGTAGTTCATATGCATCAATGATAATTAAAAATTCTAAAAAAGTCAGTAGCAAACATCTGAAAAAAAACTTTTTATTACGTGATAAATCCGAAATAGTCTATAGAAAACCATGGCTGAAATTTGAGAGACTCTTGCTCGTTCTTTACATTTTTTTGCCATACGCGACAACATTTTTCACCACTGTTCCTATTGTATCCCAAACGTCATTTTAAAGGAAGTAAATAGTAAAAATACAAAAAAAAACAATTTGCTGCGCAGAAAAAAAAATTAATTTGCTGTAACTTGTAGTTCAAAATTGTCATCAAAGTTTCAATTTACACTTGAAAGCAGGAGATGAGGCAAAAATCAAACACAAGCAACAAATATATATTTAATTATAATAGAATTCTTATAGAAGAACTTGTTTGATAAGAGTTGATTTTGCGCACAAGTCGTTTTCTATATATATATTTAATTATAATAGAATTCTTATGGAAGAACTAGTTTGATAAGAGTTGATTTTGCGCACAAGTCGCTTTCTATATATATTTAATTATAATAGAATTCTTATGGAAGAAGTAGTTTGATAAGAGTTGATTTTGCGCCTAGTCTTTTTCTATATATATTTAATTATAATAGAATTCTTATGAAAGAACTAGTTTGATAAAAGTTGATTTTCCGCACAAGTCGTTTTCTATATATATATTTAATTATAATAGAATTCTTATGGAAGAACTAGTTTGATAAGAGTTGATTTTGCGCACAAGTCGTTTTTTATATATATTTAATTATAATAGAATTCTTATAGAAGAACTAGTTTGATAAAAGTTGATTTTGCGCACAAGTCGTTTTCTATATATATTTAATTATAATAGAATTCTTATAGAAGAACTAGTTTGATAAAAGTTGATTTTGCGCACAAGTCGTTTTCTATATATATTTAATTATAATAGAATTCTTATGGAAGAACTAGTTTGATAAGAGTTGATTTTGCGCACAAGTCGTTTTCTATAAATATTTAATTATAATAGAATTCTAATAGAAGATCTAGTTTGATAAGAGTTGATTTTGCGCACAAGTCGTTTTCTATATATATTTAATTATAATAGAATTCTTATGGAAGAACTAGTTTGATAAGAGTTGATTTTGCGCACAAGTCGTTTTCTATATATATTTAATTATAATAGAATTCTTATGGAAGAACTAGTTTGATAAGAGCTGATTTTGCGCACAAGTCGTTTTCTATATATATTTAATTATAATAGAATTCTTATGGAAGAACTAGTTTGATAAGAGTTGATTTTGCGCACAAGTCGTTTTCTATATATATTTAATTATAATAGAATTCTTATGGAAGAACTAGTTTGATAAGAGTTGATTTTGCGCACAAGTCGTTTTCTATATATATTTAATTATAATAGAATTCTTATGGAAGAACTAGTTTGATAAAAGTTGATTTTGCGCACAAGTCGTTTTCTATATATATATTTAATTATAATAGAATTCTTATGGAAGAACTAGTTTGATAAGAGTTGATTTTGCGCACAAGTCGTTTTTTATATATATTTAATTATAATAGAATTCTTATAGAAGAACTAGTTTGATAAAAGTTGATTTTGCGCACAAGTCGTTTTCTAAATATATTTAATTATAATAGAATTCTTATGGAAGAACTAGTTTGATAAGAGTTGATTTTGCGCACAAGTCGTTTTCTATATATAATTAATTATAATAGAATTCTTATGGAAGAACTAGTTTGATAAGAGTTGATTTTGCGCACAAGTCGTTTCCTTGATATATTTAATTATAATAGAATTCTTATGGAAGAACTAGTTTGATAAGAGTTGATGTTGCGCACAAGTCGCTTTCTATATATATTTAATTATAATAGAATTCTTATGAAAGAACTAGTTTGATAAGAGTTGATTTTGCGCACAAGTCGCTTTTTATATATATTTAATCATAATAGAATTCTTATGGAAGAACTAGTTTGATAAGAGTTGATTTTGCGCACAAGTCGTTTTCTATATTTATTTAATTAAAATAGAATTCTTATGGAAGAACTAGTTTGATAAAAGTTGATTTTGCGCACAAGTCGCTTTCTATATATATTTAATTATAATAGAATTCTTATAGAAGAACTAGTTTGATAAGAGTTGATTTTGCGCACAAGTCGCTTTCTATATATATTTAATTATAATAGAATTCTTATGGAAGAACTAATTTGATAAAAGTTAATTTTGCGCACAAGTCGTTTTCTATGTATATTTAATTATAATAGAATTCTTATAGAAGAACTAGTTTGATAAGAGTTAATTTTGAGCACAAGTTTTTTTCTATATATATTTAATTATAATAGAATTCTTATGGAAGAACTAGTTTGATAAAAGTTAATTTTGCGCACAAGTCGTTTTCTATGTATATTTAGTTATAATAGAATTCTTATGGAAGAACTAGTCTGATAAGAGTTGATTTTGCGCACAAGTCGTTTTCTATATATATTTAATTATAATAGAATTCTTATGGAAGAACTAGTTTGATAAGAGTTGGTTTTGCGCACAAGTCGTTTTCTATATATATTTAATTATAATAAAATTCTTATGGAAGAACTAGTTTGATAAGAGTTGATCTTGCGCACAAGTCGTTCTCTATATATATTTAATTATAATAGAATTCTTATGGAAGAACCAGTTTGATAAAAGTTAATTTTGCGCACAAGTCGTTTTCTATGTATATTTAATTATAATGGAATTCTTATAGAAGAACTAGTTTGATAAAAGTTGATTTTGCGCACAAGTCGTTTTCTATATATATTTAATTATAATAGAATTCTTATGGAAGAACTAGTTTGATAAAAGTTGATTTTGCGCACAAGTCGTTTTCTATATATATTTAATTATAATAGAATTCTTATGGAAGAACTAGTTTGATAAGAGTTGATTTTGCGCACAAGTCGTTTTCTATATATATTTAATTATAATAGAATTCTTATGGGAGAACTAGTTTGATAAGAGTTGATTTTGCGCACAAGTTGTTTTCTATATATATTTAATTATAATAGAATTCTTATAGAAGAACTAGTTTGATAAGAGTGGATTTTGCGCACAAGTCGTTTTCTATGGGACACATGCACCCTAATACTCCTTTACTAGCAACAATTTGAAAAGTGCTGGAAAAAAGACTATAGTTTGTCAAGTTCCTGTTGTAATTCATATTATTTATGTGCCATCATCATCATCATCATCATTATCAATCAGCCTTTCTGGTCTACTGCTAGACATAAGCCTCTTTGTAGAATTCTCTATTTTGTTTTGTTTTTTTGTTTTTCTTTGCTTCTATCTAGTTGCTGGTGATATGAATAATGTCATCGAATCATCTTCTCGGTGGACAAGTTCTGCTACAAAAAACATCTTTTCTGAATCTCTATTCGAGAATCCTCTTGGTCCATCAGATATTTTGGGAATGTGCCCAGTCTGTTTCAACTTGACTCTCAACGATATTTCAAGCATGGATTATCTTCCCATAGCTCGCTTCTTCACTTGGATCTTCCTTATAATTTTTTTTGTCAGAGTCCAGGTTTTTGCTGTATATGTTATGACAGGGTGTACGCATTCTTTAAACACTTTTTCCTTAAGACAAACAGAGATGTCAGCACCGAACACCGGATTTTTTAGCCTTCCAAACGCAGTCTAAGCTAATCTCATTCGCCGGAAGATCTCACAGGTTTAGTTGTCTCTACTTAATCAAATTTCATAGCCAAGATGTTTGTACAAAACAATCTGTTCAACTTTCTTGTGGTTCAGCACTAGATTTCTCATAAATTTTGTCTTGTTGAACTTGATTTTTTAAGCCGACTTGGTTAGAAGTATGAGAAGTTTTGCCAGCATTTTCTTTGCCTTATCCACACAATCCGTGAATAATAATTTTCTGAAACGCAAACATAATGCCAGATAGAACAAAAACATTTTATTTGATGTATTAGCAAACAAACGTCTATTAATAATTTTAAAGTAAAATTGAATTAATTTTCAAAAAAAAGAGAATTATTGTCATCTTTGTGTATTTTCAGACTCGAATTGTCGTAGTTGAAGTATATGCTGGAGCAGCAGCTGATAAGGATAGCCGACTGCAACCTGGAGATCACATTCTGGATGTTAATGGGACTTCATTGAAGGATGTGACAAATACTACAGCATCCCAAGCTCTAAGACAAAGCACTGCCAAAGGCAAACTCACAAAATTTATAGATTTAAAATGAAACTAGAAAGACTTAAAAGCTCAAAACCGGTCCTATATTTTGCACTGTTTGCATTACTCTTATTTCATGAGTGTTTCTAACTTTTTTTGTGCATTATTGCTCATTTTCTTTATTAGTTATTTTTTTCTTTTTGTTTTTACAGATTTTCCGACTTTTTTTATATATACTTTTTTTTGTCTCACTTTTTTGGATTTTTTCTTGATCGTAATTTGTTTTTTTTAAATTGGTTTTTTTCGTACTTTTTCTTAGCTGATTACAGTTTATCTCCACTCTTGAATGTTTATCTATTCTCTTCTTTTTTCTATAGTTTAGATTTTTTTCATCTTTATATTTTTCTGTCTATTCCTCTTTCTTTTTTGTTATTACTTATCAGCTTTTTTAAATTTATCCCTATGGTCACTTTTGTATTCCTTCTCTATGTGTTTGTTTAAGTTGTTTTTTTTTTGTAAGACATTTCTTTACTGTTTTTTTCTCTGTTCGTTTGTCACACACATTACTACATTATCATGTACTATTTCTTGCACAATTGGGTTACTTATTCATTTTGCCATCAGATCCATTATTTTTCACTCTTTTCAATGAGTTATTGCCATATTGTCTTTATCTTTTTTATTTTTTCTTACTCTTAATTTTTTTAATGTTCTGGCAAATTTCCTGGTATTTCTCCATCTTTTCCATCTAATTTTTTTTTATTTTTTTGTTTTGTCAGTCTTTTTCTTACTTTTTTCTTTAATTATGTGTTTGTTTTTCTATCTTACTCCTGGTTACTTTTTCTCGTATTTATTGTTTTACTATTAATCTCTCACAGCTTTTCTTTTCTTTCTCTGCATGTTTATTTTACTTTTTTATCTACTTGATAAAGTTTTTGTTTTCACACTTCTTTTGATATTTTTTCTTTTTTTTCTTGTTTTTTTTTTTATTTTACTTTCTCTGCTTTTTTCTTGATCTTTTTGCATGGGATTGCTTTTTTATTTTAATTTCGGTTTCTTTTTCTTTCGACACAATGTCGTTTTCAAATCTTAGGTGGTTCTTCTCCATAGATATTAATGCACATCATTCTGTTTTCAATCTATTTTCTTTGACAATTTTGACACATGCTGTAGTAGCTTTAGAATATACTTTTTTTTATTATTGTAGACTATTTGTGGTCTATACGAGACTCTGCCAAAGCCTCTAGCATCCCATTCAGTGTTGATCTACAGAAACAAAATCTTTCTCGCAACCCACAAATATGACAAACAGTAGCTTATTGTATTCTACAGACTTTTCAATAAGAGTCTTGGCAACTTGAAGATTGTTTCAAATCCAGGCCTGTTTTCGTGATTGGTACTGAACCAGTTTTGATGTAAGTTTTCTGGTCAGAATTTTTGTGAAGAGCTTTTCAACATGAGACAACCAACACTTACTGGGCGGTAGTTTCCAAGGTAAGCTACCAGATGGAGTTTATCCTTGTTTAATACACAGATTGAACAAAACAAGCAAAGAACTCACCAGTTTCATCCTTCCGGACTTTATGAACTTAACGCAAATTTTGTCTTCCTCTGATGATTTGTTGTTTTTCATTTGGGAGAATGCCTCCAAAATTTCGTCTTCTGTTATGTATGGGATATCTTCTGACCCATAATTTTGAATTTATAGGATTTTAGTTTTAATTTGTTGAATGGTCTTGTTTTTAAAAAGTTGTTTATGATGATTTTCCACCAGTTCAGTTTGTGGTAGTTTCTCTCCAGAAGTTTGTTTCACATTCATCTTTCTTGTATGACCTTAAGATTCTTATCATTCCTAATGGCCTTTTATAAAAATTGGGTTTTTTTTACACGGTACTTAACCGTACCATCTTTATACAGATGCAATCTGAAAAGTTTAAAAGACTTTAACAAAAAAATTACAATTTTTTTCTTTTGAAGGTGTTGGAGAATCAAAATTTTCTGGAACTACCTAGTTTTTATTAAATTGGTACTTTGGTGTAAAGTAAAGTTTCTTGTGTTGCAGAAAAGAGCAAGAAACTAGCTATTACGTTGTATTTTGCTAAATACCGGGCTCTGTAAATTGCAAAACAAATCTTTATCATTAAAAAATAAAATAGTAAAAATTTGCGCCTTTTTATGTAAGGTTAGACATGGTTAGAGAGTACTTGAGCTTTATGAAAACTGTTCATAAACCTTAGGATAAGTCGACTTACAACTTGGAATAAGTAGACTTACAACTTCTTAGCAAACAGAGTTTTGGTTTTTGTACACGGTACTTAACCGTACCATCCTCATTAAGATGCGATCAGAAGGGTTTAAAAGTCTACAATTTTTTTTGGTAAAAGAATACTTTTTTGCTTCCTTGAAGAGGAATAATTTGCGTTAGATCTCCTTAATCGCATCATAGTGAAGGTGGTACACTTAAAAGTGTTAGAAAAATTAAAATTTTCTGAAACTACCTACTTTACATTGAATTGGTACTTATGGTGTACAATAAAGTTTCTGGTGTTGCCAAAAAGATCAAGAAACTAGCTATTAGATTGTCTTTTGCCAGATACTCGGCTCTATAAATTGCAAGACAAATCTTCATTATTAAAAAGTAATATAATAAAAATCTGCGCCAGTTTATGTTAGGTTAGACATGATTGGGCAGTACTTGAGCTTTATGGAAACGGTTCATAAACCTTGAAATAAATCGACTTACAACTTCCAAGCAGACAAAGTTTTGGCTTTTTCTACATGGTACTGAACCGTGCCATCCTCTTTGAGATGCGACCAGAAGGGTTTGAAAGTCTAAAAATTTTTTGGCAAAAGTACACTTTTATGCTCTCTTAAAGAGGAATAACTTGCATTAGATCTTCCTGATCGCATCATAGTGAAGGTGATACGGTTAAAGATGTTAGAAGAATCAAAATTTCTTGAAAGTACCTACTTTGCATTGAATTGGTACTTATGGTGTACAATAATGTTTCTTGTGTTTCAGAAAAGATCAAGAAACTAGCTATTAAATTATTTTTTGCTAGATACCAGGCTCTATAAATTGCAAGACAAACCTTCATTATTAAAAAGTAATATAGTAAAAATCTGAACCGGCTTATGTTAGGTTAGACAGTACTTGAGCTTTATGGAAACTTACAACTTCTTAGCCGACAAAATTTTGGCTTTTTCTACATGGTACTGAACCGTGCCATCCTCTTTGAGATGCGACCAGAAGGGTTTGAAAGTCTAAAAATTTTTTGGCAAAAGTACACTTTTATGCTCTCTTAAAGAGGAATAACTTGCATTAGATCTTCCTGATCGCATCATAGTGAAGGTGATACGGTTAAAGGTGTTAGAAGAATCAAAATTTCTTGAAAGTACCTACTTTGCATTGAATTGGTACTTATGGTGTACAATAATGTTTCTTGTGTTTCAGAAAAGATCAAGAAACTAGCTATTAGATTATCTTTTGCTAGATACGAGGCTCTATAAATTGCAAGACAAATCTTCATTATTAAAAAGTAATATAATAAAAATCTGCGCCAGTTTATGTTAGGTTAGACATGATTGGACAGTACTTGAGCTTTATGGAAACTGTTCATAAACCTTGAAATAAGTCGACTTACAACTTCTAAGCAGACAGAGTTTTGGCATTTTCTACATGGTACTGAACCGTACCATCCTTATTGAAATGCAATCAGAAGGTTTTAAAAGTCTACAGTTTATTTAAACATTAAGAACCAGCTATTAGATTGCTTTTTGCTAGATACCGAGCACTATAAAACGCAAAGCAAATCTTTATTAATCAAAAATATTATAGTAGAAATCTGCGCCGGCTTATGTTAGGTTAGACATGATTGGAGAGTACTTGAGCTTTATGGAAACTGTTCATAAACCTTGAAATAAGTCGACTTACAACTTCTAAGCAGACAGAGTTTTGGCTTTTTCTACATGGTACTGAGCCGTACCATGGTCGTACTCCGTTGCATACTTTTATAGCAAAAGTATGCTTTTACACTTTATGCTTTCTTAAATAGGAATAATTTGCATTAGATCTTCTTGATCGCACCATAGTGAAGGTGGTACGGTAGGCATCGAAATTTTCTGGAACTACTTTACATTGAATTGGTACTTATGGTGTGAAGTAATGTTTCTTGTGTTGCAGGGAAGAGCAAGAAACTGGCTATTAGATAATAAAACAATAATGAGTCAGGAAAAGTCTGGAAAGCTTGGTTAGCAGAATTACCATTCCTCTTGGAATGTAAGATAACGATCATTGCAATGATTGTATACTTTTACGGTACTTGTTCGAAGAGTGGTAGGCCTTATTGCAGAAGATGCTTGGTAGTTGTTCACACACTCCTCATATTCTATCTATGCAGTTGTATTCTGTGAGTGGGTCGAATGGACAGGACAGGTATGGTAGGTTTAGTGTTGGTACGGCGCCTCGGGGTCAGCTTCCCGGTCACTCACATCTTCTCCGAGATGGTACCTACATACATCACGTCGGAAAAGGTTATGATCTCTGCTATAGAGCATTAGACTATCATAATGATGTGCCTAGCCTGATAATAAAAGAATTCTCTATAAAAGTGATTACGTATTTGAGCATTCACACGTACTGCTTTTAAAAAAGGCAAAACCGTTCGTTTTGAATTCATCATCATCTTCGCTGATGAAATTCATGGGAAATGTAATTGCAGTTGATTAACTTGCGGTACTCGCCGTCCACAACAACGACACGGTACTTGGCGAATAATAAGAGCCATTAATTTTGCAAAAAAAATTTTCGTGACATTTGAACTTGCCTATTTTATAAAGTCCTTTTTTTTTGGCGCAAATTATAGACTAATGTGTAAAGTCATCTTGGTAATTGCAAAATTTCAATCACTCATCTAATATTGGAAAATATATTTCAATCTGTTCAATGTAAGAAAATGGCGTTCTTATTCTATTAAAATTGTAAAAAGCGACAAAATTCTTCGATTTGTTAATTGACCAATTAATAAATTATAAATTAATGACTTTTTTTGCATAAACTTGGCGTATAATTTGTCTTGTTAGTGCATAATAAGGCAAAATTTCAGCTGAGAATGTCTTAAATTAGAAGTGGTTCTATTTTATGCAAACCATTTCAAAAATTTTAAATACGTTATAATTTTTTTTGCATCATATCAACAAAAGCTATAGTGAAAAGGCAAATTTTATTTAAGAAGGAATGAACGCAAAAAACAGCTTATTTTCCTAATATTTCGACAAAAATTTAAAAATAATAAAAAGAAGATTCGTACTATTCTTAAGCAAGAAGATAAGTAGAATTTAGAGTACTATTCTTAAGGGTAAAAAGATGAATGATGTAATGAAATTATTTTGTATAGGCGTGGCTTATCAGAGAAATTATGGCAATTTGTGCCAAATCACTACTGGGGCACACATAAAAAAATTAAATTCTATTTTTAACCGACTTCAAAAAAAAACAGGAGGTTTTCAATTTGACTGTATTTTTTTTAATGTGTGTTACCTCATATCTTTTTTCTGGGAGAACCGATTTTGATAATGTTTTTTTATTTGGAAGCTGGTGCTTTCCATTTGGCCCCATTTGAATTTGATCAAGATCTGACAAGTAATTTTTGAAATATTCTTATTAATGCTTTTTTGACAGTTATTTTTGACACTTCAATTGATTGAAAAACTTTATGAACAATTAAAAAAATAGTTTAAAATAATTAAATACAGTCTATTTATTTAATTATTTAAGTTAATTAATAAATAAATAAAATAATAATTAATCATATTGAAGTCGGTTTTTTCAAGTTTTTTATTTCTAAATTCGTGTTTTTAGATGTTTACACTAACAACGAAAGTTTATGTCAATTCGTAGGCTATGTATAGACACCCCGAGCAAATAAAAAGATATATTTCATCAAATTATCAAAACCGTGAAGGTAAGCACACAAAAATTTATCACAAATTAATATTTTTAGCAACATTTTAAGAAAATTGAAATAAAATTTTTTATTTGGGTTTTACATGTCACTCGAAATGAAGTTTTACTGACAAGCCACGCCTACAAAAAATAACTAAAATATACCTTTAAAGACAAATTTTGAACCAAATAACCAACTAAAATAAAATAAACATAATTCTTCCGTTATAAGAGTTATGATCCTGAAGAATAAATTTGCAGCCAATAGGAATTTTAAGATATTTGGATTAGAAATTGGATAATTTAAATGTAGTTGTTTGAGAATTATAATTTAAGACTTTTTTTGTTAATTATTTTGTTATGATTTTGTTAATTATTATATATTATTATTATTATATTATTATTTTATTATTATTATATTTTTATTATATTATTATTATATTATTATTATATTATTATTATATTATTATTATATTATTATTATATTATTATTATATTATTATTATATTATTATTATATTATTATTATATTATTATTATATTATTATTATATTATTATTATATTATTATCATATTATTATTCTATTTTTATTATATTATTATTATTTAACAGTCAAGATAAGCACACAAAAATTCATCACTAGAAAGTACTTTTAACAATATTCAAAAAAACAATTAATTTACTTTTTTGGTTTGTGTTCTAAATGTCACTCGGATTAAAATTCCACTGACAAGTCACGCCCATACAGAATAATTATTACGTATGGTTAAGAATACTACCCTCATAAACCAATTCAAAATGATTGCAACAGTCAAGGTAAGCACGCAAAAATTCATCACTAGAAAATATTTTTAACAAAATTCCAAAAAAAAATTAATTTATTTTTTTTGTTTGTGATCTAAATGTCACTTGGATTGAAATTCCACTGACAAGTCACGCCCATACAGAATAATTATTACGTATAGTCCAGAATACTACCCTTATAAATAAATTTAAAGCAAGGAAGAAATTAAAATAAAATGAATTAACCATAATCCTGGAGAAAAAATTTGCATCCAATAAGAGTTTTAGATTATCTGAATCAGAATTTGGATTACTCAAATGTTTGAAAATTATAATTTAATTATTTTTTTAATTTGTTAAAACTATTAATTTTTGTGTCGGTATGAACTTTTGTATTATCGGGGAAATACACTAACGGTAGGATACCTTTTTGAAGCAAAAATTAGTTTGAAAAACTAATTTTAAGATAATTAATTATTAATAATAATTTAATTAATTTATGCAAGTCGATCAGATAGAGTTTTTAATTATTATTAATAATAATTCAATTAATTCAAACAAGTCGATCAGATAGAGTATATAGTCGATGATAACATTTTGCATGCTTTTGATTGAAACATTGAAACAATCAAAAAACAAATGCTACAGAATTTAATTTGTTTTTTTTTTGGATTACATGGTATCTTATAGACAATCAAAGGTCGCTATGATTGAAAATTATCTTAGCATTTGTAAAACTTACCTATTTTATAATAATAATAAATAAATTGTAGGCGCAGCAATTTTGCTGGATTCAAAAATCATTACGGTCTACGACAAGTAATGATAATGACATTATTATATATCAAATAATATGAAAATGGTTGAAAAACAGGCTTTTAATTTTCAATTAGTTTAAAATCCAATCTAGGAATTAAATTATTATTATTATGATTAATAAATTTTGTTTTTGTGTAAACTTTGGTTGAGTTGTTGAATTACCGTTGTACTCACCCAAACGGTGTAATACCGTAATAAATAAATAAATAAAAATAATAATAAATTTAAAAAATCTAATTAATTATTATTTTAATATTTTAATCTATTTAAACAAATTAGGCAGATGCTATCAGATGAGCCAATAGTTTTCAGATTAGAGAAAGCGCTACAAATATTCTATATGTTTTTAATTTAATTATTGAAACAATCGGAATTCAAATGTCACAAAATTGGTTTTTGTCAAAATTAAAAATATATAGACTTTAATGATTGTTTACAATTCTTGTTTTTTGTTTCAACAGCACGAGTCTAAAAACCTCGTTCCGCCATCTCTAATCTGAAAACTATTTGCTCACTCTTTATTTCTGTATTTTTTTAAATGGCAATAATCTTAATTTTGCAGTTTTTTAAAATTTGAAATTTGGAGCTTTGTATTAAGCCAGTCAATAGTATTTATAGAAAACTAGGTACAAATAAAAATAAACATAATTTTTCCATTATGAGAATTATAATCTTGAAGAAAAAGTATGGAAAAAAAATGACGACAGGTGTGTTAGCAAAAATTTTGGCAAATTTTGAATAGTTTACTTTCCCAGAAGCTTAAATAGCACTAATTAAATAGCATTTTATCTTGGTGTTAGAAAATAAAAGTATTAAATTAAATTTAGCAATTGGGCCAGCTTAGATATAGTAACTAAAGTTTGTTGTCTAAGAGAATAATCTTACCGAATTACGTTTGTGTTTCTGAAACAATCTGTTGTAATACCCAAATTGAATAAATTCCTATTTTGAGACAAATTTCCAAAAGCATTGTTAGAAAAATTGCTCAAAATAAAAAGATTTTTTTTTAATTTTTGTTTGTTATTTTGTTTGTATTTTTTAATCTTTGACACAACGGCTGATTATCTTATTATCTTCATAGATATAATAGAAGTTCTCTTAAATGCTGAACATGTGAATATTAAGTAGATAGTTTGTATTCTATTGTTATTTATGTAAATGAAAATAGAACTTGACCTAACAAAAACGCTTAAAAATTTGAATAAACAACATAAATTTTGATGTCTATTACATCGTTTTTCGAAAAAAAATGTAAACAGGCAACATTTAAGAAAAAAAAATTTTTGGTACACACTGGCAGGTCAAGAAAAAACCCTAAAACTGAAGAGAATGCTCTGTAATTGGTAATTTTAAATATAAGAACTACAGCTAAATTAAAATATTAAAAACCACTCCACTTTTGTTTATCTTATTTTGTTTATCGTATTTTACTTTTTTAAAGAAAGCCTTTATCAGTTGAAAAAAACGCATTCAAAATCACATGATTTTTTATCATCAAACACTAAAAAAGTTATGTATCTGGCGTTTTTGTAGGTTAGGTTTTAAGTGAGGCTTGAGGCGTTTAAAAGCAATTTTTCTAAAATTAGTGGATCGACTTTCTGTATCCGAATTCTCAATCTGAAATAAAGATTGGGAAGATAAAGATGTTTAAAATTATATAACTTTTGAACTCTCAACACTGGAAAAGTTATGTATTTGGCGTTTTAATAAGTAAATTCTTTTTCTATAAAATTTTTAATTTATAGAGTTGACAACTGAAACGAAAAAAGTTAGGTTAAAATAATAATTAATGTTATTAGAGAAAGTAACAAGTTATAAATGATTAAATCAAAACAAAGAAACATAAAAGTAATAATTATTTACAATTAAACTATACTGTTGTATCTCTGAAGCAGTGACAGACTTTTTACACACCCTGTTGCTTCTGGGACTTCTGGAACACGGTTATATGATCATAAAAATAGGCGTGTCAGATATTTTATATAAATACCTATCTGACTTTAAATTCTTGATCATCTTGAATTTTTTGTAACTGAATTTAAAAAATAAACAAAAAACTAACAAACAAAAGAATAACATGAAAGTTTTTTCAAAAATATACATTGTAGAATTTGTTGAAAACTAGAAAAAAAAACAAAGATGAATATTTTGAAAATTAAATTCTGATTTTCAATTGAGAGAAAAGACAATAAATAATATAGAAACGAGCAAGTGGGTAAAACATTTTCAAAAATACCAGAAGAAGAGGAAGAAAACAAAAATGTAGAGCTTTACAAAATAAGAAAAATGCAACTGGCTCTCATACTGTAATATTTATTTGTATTTACAAAAATATTTAATTTGTGTTGTTTTATTTGAATTTTTAATTGGTATTAAAACCAAAAAAATATTTTTTTTTGTAACTGAGTCTAAAAAATAAACAAAAAACTAACAAACAAAAGAATAAATTGTACGCTGTTTTAAAAAATATACACTGTATATTTTTAATTGAGAGAAAAAACAAAAAATAAAATAAAAATGAGCCAGTAGATTTAAAAAAAAATATTGGAAAAAGAGAAAAAAAAAATTGTAGAGTAACGAAATGTAACAAAATAAAGAAAGTGCTACTGGCTCTCATTCTGTAACATTTTTTTTTATTTAATAATTTTTGTATTTTGTTGTGTTTTATTTTTATTAATAATTAGTATTAAAACCAAAAAAATATTTTTATTTGTTACTAAATCTAAAAAATAAACAAAAAACTAAGAAACAAAAAAAATAATTGAACGTTGTTTTCAAAAACATACACTGTATATTTTTAATTGAGAGAAAAAACAACAAATAAAATGAAAATGAGCCAGTGGATTTCAAAAAAAACATTGGAAAAAAAGAAAAAAAAACTTGTAGAGTAACAAAATGTAACAAAATAAAGAAAGTGCTACTGGCTCTCATTCTGTGAAATTTTTTTTTATTTAAATTTCTTGTATTTTGTTGTGTTTTATTTTTATTAATAATTGGTATTAAAACCAAAAAAATATTTTCGTTTGTAACTGAATTTAAAAAATAAACAAAAAACTAACAAAAACAAGAATAACATTCAAGTTTTTTCAAAAATATACACTGTATGAATTTGTTGAGAACTAGAAGAAAAAAACAAAGATTAAAATTTTGAAAATTGAATTCTGATTTTTAATTAAGAGAAAAGACAACAAATAATATAGAAATGAACAAATGGGTAAAACATTTTAAAAAAATACAAGAAGAAGAAATAGAAAACAAAAATGTAGAGCTTTTTTGTAACTAAATCTAAGAAATAAACAAAAGACTAACAAACAAAAGATTAATATAAACGTTGTTTTCAAAAATATACACTAAAGATTTTGTTAAAAACTAGACAAAAAAACAAAAATAAAAATTTTGAAAATTAAATTCTGATTGTTAATTAAGAGAAAAGACAACAAATAATATAGAAACGAGTAAGTGGGTAGAACACTTTTTAAAAAGTAGCAGAAGAAAAGAAAGAAAACAAAAATGTAGAGCTTACAAAATAAAAAAAGTGCTACTGGCTCTCGGACTGTAATTTTTTTTTTTTAATAAAAAAATTATTTTGTGCTGCTTTATTTGAATTGATAATTAGTATTAAAACAAAAAAAATATATTTTTCTTGTAACTGAATCTAAAATATAAACAAAAAACTAACAAAAAAAAAATAATATAAACGTTGTTTTTGTAAATATACACTGTAGAATTTGTTAAAAAAGAAAGAAAAAAATCCAAAAAAAAATTGAATTCTGATTTTTAATTAAGAGAAAAAACAGCAAATAAAATAAAAATAAGCCAGTAGATTTAAAAAAAATCCTGAAAAAAAACAAAAAAAAAAAATTGTAGAACTTTACAAAATAAAAAAAGTGCTACTAGCTCTCTTTCTGTAACATCTTTTTTAATTTAAGAAAAAAATTTTTTTGATTTTATTTCTATTAATAATTAGTATAAAGCCAAAAAAATTATTCATTTTTTTGTAATTCAATTTAAAAAATAAACAAAAAACTAACAAACAAAAGAATAATATGAACGTTGTTTTTATAAATATACACTGTAGAATTTGTTAAAAAATAAAAAAAAAATCAAAAAAAAAATCAATTCTGATTTTTAATTAAGAGAAAAAACAGCAAATAAAATAAAAATGAACCAATGGGTTTAAAAAAAAATACTGGAAGAATAAGAAAAAAAAACAAAATTGTAGAGCTTTACAAAATAAAAAAATTGCTACTGGCACTCTTTCTGTAACATCTTTGTTTATTTAATAAAAAGTTTTGTTTGGTTTTATTTCTATCAATAATTAGTATTAAAGCCAACAAAATTATATATTTTTTGTAAGTCAATTTAAAAAATAAACAAAAAACTAACAAACAAAAGAATAATATGAACGAACGTTGTTTTTATAAATATACACTGTAGAATTTGTTAAAAAATAAAAGAAAAAAATCAAAAAAAAATCAATTCTGATTTTTAATTAAGAGAAAAAACAGCAAATAAAATAAAAATAAACAAATGGATTTAAAAAAAAATAGTGGAAGAAAAAGAAAAAAAAACAAAATTGTAGAGCTTTACAAAATAAAAAATTGCTACTGGCACTCTTTCTGTAACATCTTTTTTTATTTAAAAAAAAAATTCGTTTCGGTTTTATTTGTATTAATAATTAGTGTTAAAGCCAAAAAAAATATAAATTTTTTTGTAAGTCAATTTAAAAAATAAACAAAAAACTAACAAACAAAAGAATAATATGTACGTTGTTTTCATAAATGTACACTGTAGAATTTGTTAAAAAATAAGAAAAACAAACAAAAAAAAATTTAATTCTGATTTTTAATTAAGAGAAAAAACAACAAATAAAATGAAAATGGGCCAGTGGATTTAAAAAAAATACTGGAAGCAAACGAAAAAAAAACAAAATTGTAGAGCTTTACAAAATAAAAAAATTGCTACTGGCACTCTTTCTGTAACATCTTTTTTCATTTAAAAAAAAATTCTGTTCGGTTTTATTTATATCAATAACTAGTATTAAAGCCAACAAAATTATATATTTTTTGTAAGTCAATTTAAAAAATAAACAAAAAACTAACAAACAAAAGAATAATATGAACGAACGTTGTTTTTATAAATATACACTGTAGAATTTGTTAAAAAATAAAAGAAAAAAATCAAAAAAAAATGAATTCTGATTTTTAATTAAGAGAAAAAACAGCAAATAAAATAAAAATAAACAAATGGATTTAAAAAAAAATAGTGGAAGAAAAAGAAAAAAAAACAAAATTGTAGAGCTTTACAAAATAAAAAATTGCTACAGGCACTCTTTCTGTAACATCTTTTTTTATTTAAAAAAAAAATTCGTTTTGGTTTTATTTGTATTAATAATTAGTGTTAAAGCCAAAAAAAATATAAATTTTTTTGTAAGTCAATTTAAAAAATAAACAAAAAACTAACAAACAAAAGAATAATATGTACGTTGTTTTCATAAATGTACACTGTAGAATTTGTTAAAAAATAAGAAAAACAAACAAAAAAAAATTTAATTCTGATTTTTAATTAAGAGAAAAAACAACAAATAGAATGAAAATGGGCCAGTGGATTTAAAAAAAATACTGGAAGCAAACGAAAAAAAAAACAAAATTGTAGAGCTTTACAAAATAAAAAAATTGCTACTGGCACTCTTTCTGTAACATCTTTTTTCATTTAAAAAAAAATTCTGTTTGGTTTTATTTATATCAATAATTAGTATTAAAGCCAACAAAATTATATATTTTTTGTAAGTCAATTTAAAAAATAAACAAAAAACTAACAAACAAAAGAATCATATGTACGTTGTTTTCATAAATATACACTGTAGAATTTGTTAAAAAATAAAAAAAAACAAACAAAAAAAATTAATTCTAATTTTTAATTAAGAGAAAAAACAACAAATAAAATAAAAATGGGCCAGTAGATTTAAAAAAAATACTGGAAAAAATCGAAAAAAAAAACAAAATTGTAGAACTTTACAAAATAAAAAAAGTGCTACTGGCGCTCTTTTTGTAACATCTTTTTTTTTTTTTAAAAAAAATTCTATTCGGTTGTATTTCTATTAATAATTAGTATTAAAGCCAACAAAATTATATTTTTTTTGTAAGTCAATTTGAAAAATAATCAAAAAACTAACAAAAATAGAATAATATGTACGTTGTTTTCATAAATATACACTGCAGAATTTGTTAAAAAATAAAAGAAACAAACAAACAAAGAAAAATCAAGGGAAAATTGTTTAGTGTGTATTGTTATTTTTTGTTTCTTTTCTATTCTGAATGAAAATTTTTGACAACTCGGTTATGAAGCATAGCCTCAGTGAAGTAACAGATATAATTAATCTTAGCCTAATAAGTAATAAGTCGCACTGATGAGCGCTGAAATGCTAGAAACGCAGAGATTATGCAGATTTATTTGTAAATTATTATTTTGCTTTAAATAATATATAATAATAAATAACAATGTTCTTCCTAGACACTGAAAAGACGTGTGTCTCTTCGACTGTTAAATCCCGAAATGCAATTTAAAAGTTGAAAAAGTCATAAATTTGGGAAAAATTAAATCATTTGCTACATAGAAGAAGTTATATTTCTGTGATATGGGTTTCCACAATCGCGCTTCTGCAATCTGTTGTTTGTTCCCTTTGTATTGCGACGCTCCAGAGACTTCCTGTTGGAACTGCTCTACCCACTTGAGTCCCTGTTTTGCGAAAATGCGAAGCCTGTAGTTTTTCATTCGAGGAAATGTAGTGCGAATTTGATATTTTGCCTCGTGCTGAATGTTTTGCAATAATCAAGATTCTAGAGGGAGTTGAATTCGAGGAAAAGTGGAAATTTTTTACAAAAAAAATATATTGCCACATAGACATTTTGTGTCTAAATATAAAGCTGAAACTGTAACTTTTAACGTTTATTAGATTTTTTTTAGTTGCACCCTGAAAGTGGCATTTGTAAAGTTTGAAATAAAAGCAGCTTAAATTAATCATCTGCTGGTAAAAGTTTCTCCAAAATTGGTTCAGCCGTTTTAGAGATTAGCCAGGACAAACCAAACGGCAAACTGACGGACAAAAGCTCTAAATACTGTTTTTTTTTGTTTGCTAAAAGTAGCGTGATGTTAATATATAATATATATAATCTTTATTTTCCCCCTGTACCTACAGTGTTTCAAAAAATAAAAAAACTATAATATAATCTGGTTTCTTGTATTTTTCTCTGATTTTTCTTGTCTGTTCATTGCAAGTTTTTTTTTCTTCTTCTCTCACTCCACCTCATTCACCAAGCTTAATCTTTTTCTTTTTCTCTATATACTCTATTTTTCATTCACCAAACTTAATCTTTTTCTTTTTTTTATATATACTATTTTCTTTTTCTTTTTTTCCATTATGTCTTCTCTCGCTAGCATACGTTTACATTATGTGCTCTGGTATTTCTCTCCTTCTTCCACACATCCTGCATTTTCTTTTATCCAAAATCTGTTTTCTCTTTCTTCATTCCAAATTTGAGTCTTGCAATCATGTTACTCTCTCTTTCGTATCTTCTCTTTTCAGATATCTAAGTAGTAGTCTCTTTCTGATTTTTTTTTTTGTTTTTTTTTGTTTCTCTATGTCCTATATCTCTGTTTCTCATTTCTTCATTTACCCATTGCCTCGCTTCTCTCAATATCTTCTACACTGAACACTATTATTAATCTTATTCTTTTGTCTGCCTTTCTGTTCATTATATTCTACCACTCTTTAGTATCTCACACCCACCGCTATTTCTCTTTTTTTTTTAATTTTTACCGCTTTTTTTTTCTGCTTGTGTACTTACATTCTGTTTCTTTCTTTTCTTTCTCACTATATAACCTGAAGATTCCTTAATTAACCCTAACAGCCATCTCATATATTTTTTTTGCATTTTTTTCATCTCTATCCTTTCTTTCTATCTCCAAATTAGACTGTTAATTTGTTGACATTTTTATTTCATACTTTCTAAACATTCTCTTTGCCATTTCCAAACAATCGCACACATTTAGTTTTTTTTAATGCTTGCACCTGCGTCTTACTTCAATTTTTTTCTTCAAACGTGTATTCTAAGAACTTTTATTTTTTTTTCTATTCTATTTCTTTTTCACCCTATTTCTACACTATTTTTTTTTTGCTCTTTTACTAAATAGTTTCAACTTTGTTTTAGCTTCATTCTCCTCAATTTTTTTTTATATACTTTTTTGCAATATTTATTATTTCACTTATTTCTCTTTCTCTTACATTCACTCTCACTGTGCTCTTTGTTTCTTTCTATATTTCTTTTACTTTCTCTATTAGTGCTTTTCTTATTTCCTTTTTTTTAATGCACACCTTTAACTTATTTCTATGTACCTTATCAAACGCTGCTTTTAAATGCACCAACACCTCACATACTCTTCCTCTTTTCTTTTCTAACTTACTCTTTATTAGTGCATTTAGAAAATATAGATTATTTAATGACTCTCGTCTCTTTCTAAATCCCGCCTGTCATTCTGGTAATCCTCCCACTTTCTCTATCTCTTTTTTAAATTTTTTGCCACAAACATCGTATACACTTTGTACATTTGGTTTAGAATAATAGTTCTTCCTCGGTAAATTTTTCATTGTTTTATTCTCCTTTTTTATGAACATATTTGTACTTATTTTCCCTTAGTCCGTTCTCGAGGAAACTCTTCTTTCTTCTACATTTTATTCAGTATTTCTCCTAGTCTTTCTTTACCCATTTTATTCTCATACATTCATGTCTCATTTGGTATTCCATCAGTTCCACACGTCTTTTTTTATTTTAGCTTTATGTGATGTTTTTCCACTTTTTTCATTGTTATTTCTTTTCTTGCATAAAAGTTAAGTTTTTTTTGCCAGTTGTTTTCTTCTTCTTTTTTCCGTAGTTTTTTGAAATCTTTTGCCTATTTGCTCATTTCTATCTTATCATTTGTCTTTTCTTTTTCTTCTTTTCTCTCTACCTGGTATATTCAAATTTTAATTGACGTTTTAATTTGTTTTGTTTTTTTCATACATTTTTTTTTTCGTTCTTTGTATGTTTTTTTGTACTTTCTTTTCTTTTTTATGTAGTCCTTCCTGATTTTTTTTCTCTAGTAATTTGATTTAATTTTTATGTTTTTTGTATTTTTTATTTCACTATTTTTAATTTTTTTTTCTTTCCTTTATTGATATTATTACCTTTGTTTCTAATTTTTGTACATTTTTTCTTACTTTTTCTTCTTTAAATTATGTTTTTAAATTTTTTTCGATATATTGTTCTAGATTTTTTGTCCTACTCTATTATTAATATCTCTTTTCTTTTTCTTTGTTTGTATTTCTAGCAGAATATGGTCCGATTAAATACTTTCGCTTATCTCAAATTTTTTCACAGTTTTCGATGATTTCTGATTTATTATTCCACAGGCAATTATCGTTTTTGCCTGTGCTCTTTCCTATGTCCATCTCTCTTGCTCTACTCTTTTTTTTATTTTATTAAAATTATTATTTTTTTTTTTTTAAATTTTTTGTTTTTTTTTTATTAAATATTTTTTTTCTTTCCATTTTCTTTTCTTTTCTTCTCTTATTCTTACATTGAAATAACTCCCAATCTGTTAATTTGTATTGTTTTGGTTTTTGTCATTTTTAGGTTCTCTTTTTTATAATTCTGTTGTCTTTTAGCAAGTTTTATCTTTTTTCATCATTTTCTCCTCTTCCTTTTTCTTCTCTTTTTCTTCTTTTCTCCCTACCTGGTATATTCAAATTTTAATTGACGTTTTAATTTGTTTTTTTTTATATATATAATTTCTTTTTCTCCCGTTCTTTGTATGTTTTTGTACTTTTCTTTCTTTTTTATGTAGTCTTTCCTGGTTTTTTTCTCTAGTTTTTTATTTTAATTTTTTTGTTTTATGCAGTTTTTATTCTACCATTATTTGTTTTTTTCTTTTCTTTATTGGTTTCTTTACCTTTGTTTCTAATTTTGGTACAATTTTTCATTCTTCTTTTCTTTAAATTATGTTTTTTTCAGTTTTTTCTTATGTATTGTTTTAGATTTTTTGTCCTACTTTATTATTAATATATCTTCCTTTTTTTTGACTTGTACTTCTAGCAGAATATAGTCCGATGCAATCCTTTTGCCTATTTCAAATTTTTTTACAGTTTTCGATGCTTTCTGGCTTACTATTCCATAGGCAATTACCGTTTCTGTTTGTGTTCTATCATATGTCCAATCTCCCTTGCTCTACTCCTTTTTTTATTATACTGGAATTATTTTTTCTTTGTTTTTATAAATTTTTTGTGGTTTTTTTAATTATATTTTATTTTTCTTTTCTCCATTTTCTTTTATTTTCTTCTCTTATTCTTACATTGAAATCACTTCCAATCTGTCAATTTATATTGTTTTGGTTTTTGTCTTTTTTAGGTTCTTTTTTAATCATTCTGATGTCTGCTATATATTGTTCTAACTTCTCATTGTTCTTTAGCAAGTTTTATCTTTTTTTGCCATTTTTTCCTCTTTCTTTTTCTTCTTTTTTTTAAATTTTTTTGTCTAGCATTATTATTCCTTCTTTTGCTTTTCTTTTTTTTATTTTTATTGGACATTGAACACTTCATCTGTATTTATCCGATAATGTTCCTTTTATTTCTTTTCAATTTTTTTATTTATTTATGTTTATACCATTCTTATTACCTCAAACTATGCCATGTATTCTCAAAATTCTACTATTTTTTTTTTCTTATTTTTTCTACATGTCAAAATACTACATTCTCTTCTTCTTTTCTTAATGTCTATTATTTAGTTTTTCCTAATTATTTTTTGATATAATTCTTAGCTCTTCTTGGTAGGTATCTAAGAAATAGTTTTCAGATCAGAAAAGACGTTAGAAATATTTTGTATGATTGAATTATTGAAACAAACAGAATTCAAATGTCACAAAATTCGTATTTGTTAAAAGAGATTTCAAAGAAATTGAGAATTTTTTGAACATTTAAGCAGTTGTTTTAAAAATAATGGCTTTTTCACTCATTGGCATGGCCAACTATGACGCGAAATTTTAAAAAACACCTGTCATAATTTAGCAATGTTATTCCAAACAAGTAAATGTTTTTACAAATTTATGGGAAAATATACGAATATTGTTTAAGGGGAATATTCTCTTTCTCGCCAAAATTCCTCTATTTTTTCTTTTTTTTTTTCCTTTATTTTATCGGGAACAATCCAGCAGCTCTACTCCGCCTTGTCATTGCGTTGCAGTTAAATTAGAGAGAAATAAAGTGCTGCTTTTAATTGTGTTAGTTTAGCTGGCGAAAAAAAAATAAAAAACAAAACATTGAACTAGAATTTAATTCAAAAGCATAATTGAAAGTTTTGCTTATAAACAGAAAAACTTAATTACTTTTTCAATACAGCGCAAGGCAGAACGCTCAAATTGAAAATTCATTTTTGCATTAGAGCTTTTAATATTTCCACAACAAAAATTGCTTTCTTTCGGCGAAAATGGCGATTTGATGTTGGTGGTGGGTCAAAGGAGAGATTTATGAAATTGTAAATGAGGTTAGAGGAATTGAGAAAATAATGGGCGCAAAAAGTTTTACGTTGATCTTAAATTTGATTTCGTAACAACAATTTTCTTGGTAGAAATATTATTACCATTTTTAAAAGAATCAATAGTAAACAAAAAAAAAACGATTCTTAGAAACAAAATGTAGAGGTATAAAGAAAATATTACAAAAAAACAAAATGTAACAATTACCAAAAAAAAACAAATTTTACTAGCGCTTGGTCAGGTCAGGTCAGGTCAGGTCAAGTCTACAAAACTGTCTCCACCGCTCTTAGTAGCCCTTGGTCAAATCAGGTCTACAAAAACTGTCTGTACAGCTCGGTCAGGTCATTTTTGATAATTTAAAGCTATTTGCTGAATCAGAAAACCAAATTAATTTGCTTCAACTTTTAATTCATAATTGTTATTAAAATTTACTAAAGAACATGAGATAAGTCTAAAAACAAACACATGCAACAATAATATAATTGCACGCTAAAGAGCCAGTTTTACTAGAGTTACTCTTTATAAAGTGTTTTTTAGGCTATTTTTTCCAGTTTGCGCTTTTTTTTTAATTTCTTATTAAAAAAAAAATTTTTGGAATGTTGCTAGCGGTTGGTAACATCAATAAACCATTTGGTTTAAAATTCACTTAAATTTTTTGTTTCATATTATTATTGACTGAAGTTTGACGGTTTAACTTTTAAAAAAATATTAATATAATTGACAAAAGAAGAATTTCTGTAGACTACTGTAAATTCGAAAATTAGCCAAAACTACGTAAAAACGTTATCACGTAATAAATCCAAAATAGCCTACCGAAAACAATTTTAGAAATTTGAGGATTGGCTAAAAGATTAGAAAGGAACAATTAGAATGAATGTTTATTGAAGATATTGAGCTGTTTTCATATTAACAAATAAGTTCAGATTATAATAAATATAATAAGTTCTCAACAATTATAAAAATAGCGGAATTTCCTTAGCAAACACAGTTTTGTAGTCTTTCCTTAAAGCCACTTTGTTTTCTAATTTGAACCATTAAATTACTTTTCAAAATACTCTTTGCTTAAAATAAGAATGCATTTTGTTAAAAGATATAAATGTTATAATTCGTAAGTGAAAAATTCAAAATTAAGGATAACATTGACATTTGACGCAATTATTTTTTTGACAGCCACATACCTCAACCTCTTTAAAAAAACTTTTAATATCTATGAAATATGTACTTCAAATTTAAGAAATTAATAAGTTAATTAAAAATTAAAAATTTAAAAAATCTATTTATTTAATTATTTCAAGCAAATTAAACAAAAAAAAATTTTATTCTATAGAATAAATTTATTAATTATTATATATTTCTGTATTTATTTAGATTTAGTTATTTTAAATAAATGATGAAACATGATAATAAATTGGATCAGTAAATAAAGCTCACTATTCCATAACAGAACTTAATTTATTAAAAAAAATATTATTAACATTTATTGATAAAAATTGATTTTAAATTAAATTAATAAAAAAATTCTAATGCAAACCATAAAAAAACAAATTATTATTCAATCAAATTATAAAATAAATAAATTATTTGATGTTACTCAATTTGTATGGTTATGATCGTCGAGTTATCAGCCGAAATGCAGCCATAACTCACCCTTTAAGATCTTGCAACTTGTGACTTCTTTTTGTGGCTCTATTTGAAGTCAGGCAATAGTTACCAAAATTGATGAAATTAATAATAATCTTCAAATGTTGGCAAATGTCAATAACGCAATTGTTTAAAGAGTCTGCAAATGCCTTAAGTTTAATGGACGACATTTAGATTATGTGTTATTAACTTTATTTATTTATTAAAATTTTATTTTTCGCATGTTATAATACAACAAGTGTCTATTATTTTTAATTTAATCTCATTAACGTGTTGAACTATCGATTCATTAAATTAAAAGTGAGGTTAAATTAGGTTTAGATGTCAAATTAATAACTGTCATTTCCATTAATGTCAATCATGGCAAGCTTTGCCGCCAAATTTAGAAAAAAACACCCGTTATTTAAAAAACAATTTACACTTTTCAGCCATAATTAATGATTTTCATAAATATTCAAAGCTTGACATTTATATTTTTGTTTTGTTCTGTGAATTTTATAATTACTATATTATTGTTGGTAATTAATCATAAATGAGAATGTAGGACCCATATAAAGCTGTCAGAGCCTTACCTGAAACGAGCAAGCAGACTGCAAAAATATTAAAAGTGTGGGATGTAATTTATATTATGTGGGTAGCTAATAAACAACAAATTTTTAGGAGTTATAATTATTGCTATCCAGCTGGATAATATTTTGTCAAATTTATTTACTCAGACGATCCCATTAAATATTATTTTGTTTAATTAAAGTAAAATCGAAAACAAAATAATTTTGTTTTTATAGCGCATTTATAAATAAATCTCCTTACTTTTAATTAATGAATTGCTAGGTCAACACGTTAATGAAATGAAATTAAAAACAATTGTAGCGTTATAACAAACGAAAAAAAAAACTTTTATAAGGAAATAAAATGTATAACAAATAATTAAAATGTCGTCTATCCACTTCAAGTAATAAACCAGCGACAGTATTGGACACGTACAGGATAATCAACAGGAAGAAGTTGATGTACTGCTTGCAGACGATAGGGGTGCAAGTGGATATATATTTTTAAATTTTGTGGCAATTGGTAGTTGATAATTGAACTTGTTGTGGAAAATCGACGTAAAGATGTTTGTGATGGCGTCTCTTCCATTATTTGCCTTACATTTTGTGTTTTTTTTTGATAAAACCTACTAATTTTACAAACACACAAGCCAGCCTCACGAAAGAGTTGAAGACAATCGAGTACATTATGATGAAAAGTGTTGGATGTCAACACTGCATTGAAAAATAGAAAAATTGTACTTATTTTAACTTAACACTCTTTTTTTTTTTAATTTTTTTATGCTTTTTTGTTTTCTGTTTTCTAACATGTTACACAGTATTTTGCATTCTACGTTTTTCTTATCATGTCTGGCAGTATATACTGATTGAACTATTAAGAAAAATAAAATCAACAAATTAAACTTAATTATTATTATATTTATTTTATTTAATTGACTTAAATTGTTCATAAACTAATATTCAATCAAATTAAAAAAAAATTTTTAATTTTCAATTTTTCACTTGTTTTTATAATCAATTAATTGTAAGTGTCAATAATACATGTCAAAAAAAACATTAATAAGAATAATTTAAAAACTACTGGTCAGCTCATGATCAAAATTAAACAGGACCAAATAAAAAGCACCAGCTTTCAAACAAAAAAAAACCATTAAAATTGGTTGACCCAGAAATAAGTATGAGGTAACCTAGTCGAATTTTATTGAAATTGGTCTAAAACAATCTAAAAGTAAAATAAATATAAACTATTCACACAGTTTTACCACTTGCTAAAAAGTTTATTTATTAGATCTCGCAAGTTCTTCTGAGCATCGAATGACCACATGGTGGTCGAAAAAGCTCTCGAGATAAAAACCGTGTGAACAGTTGATTGTGTTAAAAATTCTTTTCCTTTCTTAATCTTCTTCATTCTTCTTGATTCTTCTTTTTTTTGTGCTGTTTTGTTTCTTCTTTTTTATCATTTTTGCCGTATTTTACATTCAACTGTGTTCTCATCATGTTTTCATACTTTTCTGCTTATTTACCTTGTCTTTCCCTAATTTTTTCCTTCTTCTCCTCACTATTTTTTTTTAAATTTTGGAAAAAATGGACAGACTACTAAGAGTTTGTATATTACAGTTTTTCTGAGCATCAATGGTCATCACCATGTTTTATTCTTTTCCTGATAATCACCCCATGGTAGTCGAAAAAGCTCTCGAGATCAAAAACGAGTGAATAGTTCATGGTGTTACAAATTTTTTTCTTTTCTTAATCTTCTTTTTTCTTCTGGTTTTTTTTTTGTTTTTTTGTTTCTTCTTTTCTATCATTTTTGCAGTATTTTACATTCAACTGTATTCTCATCATGTTTTCATACTTTTCTGCTTATTTACCTTGTCTCTCCCTAGTTTTTTCCCTCTTCTCCTCACTATTTTTTTTTAATTTTGGAAAAAATGAACAGACTACTAAGAATTTGTATATTACAGTTTTTCTGAGCATCAATGGTCATCACCATGTTTTATTCTTTTCCTGATAATCACCCCATGGTAGTCGAAAAAGCTCTCGAGATCAAAAACGAGTGAATAGTTCATTGTGTTAAAGATTTTTTTCCTTTCTTAATTTTCTTTTATCTTCTTTTTCTTTTTTTGCTTTTTGTTGCTTTTTTTCCATTATTTTTGCAGTATTTTACATTCAACTTTGTTCTCATTATGTTTTTATACTTTTCTGCTTATTTACCTTATCCCTCTCCCTAGTTTTTTCTCTCTTCTCCTCACTATTTTTTTTTAATTTTGGAAAAAATGAACAGACTACTAAGAATTTGTATATTACAGTTTTTCTGAGCATCAATGGTCATCACCATGTTTTATTCTTTTCCTGATAATCACCCCATGGTAGTCGAAAAAGCTCTCGAGATCAAAAACGAGTGAATAGTCCATTGTGTTAAAGGTTTTTTTCCTTTCTTAATCTTCTTTTTTCTTCTTGTTTTTTTTTAGCTTTTTTGTTTTCTTTTTTCCATCATTTTCGCAGTATTTTGCATTCAACTGTATTCTCATCATGTTTTCATACTTTTCTGCTTATTTATCTTGTCTCTCCCTCAAGTTTTTATCCGCCCTCTCCTTACTATTTTCTTCAAAATTTTGGAAAAAAATAATCAAATTAATAAAAGTTTTTATATTATCATTTGATCAGTAATTTGTAAGACAGTTTTGATAAAATAGTAGTTCTAAAAAACATCAAATTTCATAAATAAACAAACAGTTACAAAAAATTTAAGCTTAAGTTAAGGTTGCGAAGGCTTTTTCATACTGGCCATCATTTCAAGTCCAAGTTGAAGATCTAAAAGAGCTTGTTCTTTGCCTTCTGGTGTACGATCCGTTTCAATGTTGAGAATCTCTTTCACCTCTTTGGCTGATTTATTTTTCAACATTTTGGCAATGGTTTTACCAACCACCCCTTTCAAGCCCTTGACGTTCAAGTACATAGCAGCTGTGTTCAGTTCCAGTAATGTCTCTTTATCAATTTTTCGTAAAAAATTAGCGTCCCATTGCGGGACATCGTCGCACTTTCTGGTCTCATCAAATCCTGGCGGTAACGGCTTGTCTTTATGGTAAACGGCCCACTCAATCACCAGATTTAGCACCACAGAGCTTACTTTGGAGAGTGATATAACATCCTCAAGCTGGTTCTCCAACATCGCCATGATTGTTTCCGAGCACTTGGCAATTTCGACATCAACTTCCAAAATTTGGTCGTCGTTT
This sequence comes from Lagria hirta, assembly GCA_947359425.1. Lineage (NCBI taxonomy): Eukaryota > Metazoa > Arthropoda > Insecta > Coleoptera > Tenebrionidae > Lagria > Lagria hirta. The sequence continues at coordinate 50,994,266 of OX375794.1, forward strand.
GTACGGATTTTGATCAAGGGCATTTTGGCAAACTGTTGAAGCAGATTTTTTGCTGTTGATGATAGCTGCAATCATATGGTGCTCAAAATACCATATCCCACTCTTTTTACAAGAAGAAGAAATGTCGTTCAATATTGATGGAAAAATGATTGGCAAAATAAATTGAAACCACAAAAAAAAACAATAACTTAAATGAAAAGAAATATATAAAGAGATAAAAAACAACAAGTATAGAAAAAAAAATATAACAAAAAAAACAAGAGATAGAGTACACTTTATCATCCATATAATTGCGAAAAACCTTGTTTGGTTATTAGTTCTTCGATTAAGAGACCATATATTTTTTGTTTTTACTTTGAGGCCAGAGGCATTTTTTCTAAAAACCGTTTTTTAGCTATAATAGTAAAAAACAAAATGGAAAATAATTTTTAATTGAATTTTAAATTATTTTAATTTCCAAGTGTTATATAGATCGGAGCAATATTCTGTCTAGCACACATCTTAATTAAGCCACAAATGATCTGACGTATGTACTGCAGGTTGCAAAAATGTGCTATTTTACGGTTAACAGTTAACATCGTGTTGTTTATTCATTTGGTAAAATAAATAAATTATTTAATAACGAATTTTTTTAAACCGTATATTTCATAATTTTTAACAAGTGAAAAAGATAAAATCTGTAAAAAAAATAGAGCTATGATTGTTGCTGAAACTAGTGTTAAACCATCGGCAATAAATCATTCTTAGACCAAAAGGTAGGTAGATTGGTTTTAGCAAATTATTTAATGTTATATCGGCGGTCTATCTGTCAAAAAATGTCATTTGACATTTCTTCTTCGACTGTCGATTTATTATGAATGATGCTCCAGTTTATAATATTAAAAACGGCTTATATTTATAATATTAAAAATTGCCGAATTTTTCTTCTATTTTCAATAAAAATTTTCATAAAAAATTTTCATAAAAAAACCACAAACACCTACCTCTTACTTTATGAACTAACAAAATTAATAGGTTTTCAACTAAATATAAGCATTTTTCAATTTATTGCTTTCATTTTACCCTTATTTTCTGATTTGACACTTGACAGATTTCAAATTTTCTATAATTGCAATAATTATATTCGATTTTCCTTCTCTCTCACTTTTTTAAATTTATTCTTTTAAAATAGTTTTAGAACAAATAAGAAGTCTTCATAATTTTTTTTTTATAATTTATACTAAATTCTATTTTACAAAGAATAGAGTCAACAAAAATCAATTCATTCTTTACCGCTTTCAATATCAAAATTAAACAATTTCTATGTGATAGAGAGAGACGTCGTTATCGCGATTTATTATTATTTAATAATTGCAAATATTTCTGTGCAATTATATGAGTCACAATGTTATAACACATTAGTTACACATAAAACATTAGATATGATTTATTCTATTAATTTATTAGAACTGATTGTATAAAATTATTTTTGACTATTAATTTCAATATTTTCACAATTATGAAAACTGAAAAACACAATTTTTTCCAACCATTTTGACTGTTACATCTCCTGTAGCTCAAATTAAATAAAAAAAATATATAAAGATAAAGAAAACAACAATCATAGAAGAAAAAAATATAACAAGAAAAAACACGATATAAGAGTACAATTTATTATCTATATAGTTGCAAAAAATCTTTTCTTATTATTAGTTTTTCTTACTTTAGAAGATTAAACAACTATATATTTTTTGTGTTTACTTTGAAGTCAGTAATACTGTGCGATCAAAAAGAGCATTTTCCTAAAATCCGCTTTTTAGTTATAATGGTAAAAAAACAAAATGCAAAATAGTTTTTAATTAAATTTTAAATTATTTTAGTTTTCAAGTGTTATATATGGGTCATAGCACTATTCTTTTTTGCACACATCTAAAATAAGCCAGCAAATGATCTGACGTATGTACTGCAGGTTGCAAAAGTGTGCTATTTTACGGTTAACAGTTAACATCGTGTTGTTGATTATTTAATAAAATAAATAAAGTTATTAATAACAAATTTTTTAAACAGTATATTTAACATATTCATTTGACATTTCTTCTTCAACTGTCGTCTTATTATAAATAATGCTCTAGTTTACAATATTAAAAATTGCTTTGTTTGCTGATTTACCGAATTTTTCTTCTGTTTTTAATAACCTAAAATTTTTAATTATTGCTGGACTGACTGACAGCTGTAATATTTTTTTGACGTTTTGTTAACCTCACTTTTAGTGTCCTACTTGTAAATTATAAAACTACAAATAATTTGCACAAAACCTACCTCTTACTCCATAAACTTACAAAATTAACTTTTGTTTTCAACTAAACATTTTTATTAGCTAAACCACTTGACAGATGACAAATTTTCCATAATTGAAATAATTATATTCGATTTTCCTTCTCTCTCGCTTTTTTAAATTTATTGTCTTAAAACACTTTTAGAACAAATGAGAAGCCTCCATAATTTTTTTTATAATTTATACTAAATTCTATTTTACAAAGAATAGAGTCAACAAAGAATCAATTCACTCTTTACCGCTTTTAATATCAAAATTAAACAATTTCTATTTGCTAGAAAAAGACGCCGTAATCGCGATTTATTATTATTCAATAATTGCAAATATTTTTGTACAATTATATGAGTCACAATGTTATAACACATTAGTTACACATAAAACATTAGATATGATTTATTGTATTAATTTATTAGATCTGATTGTATAAAATTATTTATGATTATTAATTTCAATATTTTCACAATTATTAAAACTGAAAAACAACATTTTTTCTAACCATTTTGACTGTTACATCTCCTGTAGCTTAACCTAAACAAAAAAAATATATAAATATAAAAAACAGCAAGCATAAAAGAAAAAAATATAACAAGAAAAAACACGAGATACGAGTACAATTTATCATCCATATGGTTGCAAAAAACAAACCTTTTCTGCTTATTAGCTCTTCTTACTTTAGAAGATTAAGCTATATATTTTTTGTTTTTTTTTAAGTCAGTAATACTGTGCGATCAAAAAGAGCAAATTCTAGAAATTTTTCTTAAAATTCTCTCTTAGTTATAATGCTAAAAATAAAAATGCAAAATAGTTTTTAATTAAATTTTAAATTATTTTAGTTTCTCAGTGTTATATGGATCATGGCACTATTCTTTCTTGCACACATCTAAAATAAGCCATCAAAAGATCTGACGTATGTACTGCAGGTTGCAAAAGTGTGCTATTTTACGGTTAACAGTTAACATCGTGTTGTTGATTCATTTAATAAAATAAATAAAGTTATTAATCACAAATTTTTTTAAACAGTATATTTAACATATTCATTTGACATTTCTTCTTTGACTGTCGTCTTATTATGATTAAAGCTCCAGTTTTTAATGTTAAAAATCGCTTTGTTTGCTAATTTGTCGCATTTTTTTTCAATTTTCAATAACCTAAAATTTTAATTTTAATTATTGCTGGTGGACTGGCTGACAGCTATAATATTTTTTTGACGTTTTGTTAACCTTACTTTTAGTGTCCTACTTGTAAATTATGAAACTACAAATAATTTGCACATAACCTACCTCTTACTTCATAAACTTACAAAATTAATAAGTTTTCAACTATATATAAGCATTTTTATTAGCTAAACCACTTGACAGATGGCAACTTTTCCATAATTGTAAAAATCATATTCGATTTTATTTTCTTTCTCTTTCACTTTTTTTAATTAATTCTTTTAAAATACTTTTAGAACAAATGAGGAGCCTTCACAATTTGTTTTTAATTAATACTAAATTCTTATTTTTAAAAAATAGAGTCAACAAAGATTTAATTTACTTTTTACCGTTTTCAATATCAAAAATAAACTATTTCTATTTGCTAGAAAGAGACGCCGTTATCGCGATTTATTATTATTTAATAATTGCAAATATTTCTGTGCAATTATATGAGTCACAATGTTATAACACATTAGTTACACATAAAACATTAGATATGATTTATTCTATTAATTTATTAGAACTGATTGTATAAAATTATTTTTGACTATTAATTTCAATATTTTCACAATTATGAAAACTGAAAAACACCATTTTTTCCAACCATTTTGACTGTTACATCTCCTGTAGCTCAAATTAAATAAAAAAAATATATAAAGATATAGAAAACAACAAACATAGAAGAAAAAAATATAACAAGAAAAAACACGATATAAGAGTACAATTTATTATCTATATAGTTGCAAAAAACCTTTTCTGGTTATTAGTTTTTCTTACTTTAGAAGATTAAACAACTATATATTTTTTGTGTTTACTTTGAAGTCAGTAATACTGTGCGATCAAAAAGGGCATTTTCTTAAAATCCGCTTTTTAGTTATAATGGTAAAAAACAAAATGCAAAATAGTTTTTAATTAAATTTTAAATTATTTTAGTTTCCAAGTGTTATATATGGGTCATAGCACTATTCTTTCTTGCACACATCTAAAATAAGCCAGCAAAGAATCTGACGTATGTACTGCAGGTTGCAAAAGTGTGCTATTTTACGGTTAACAGTTAACATCGTGTTGTTGATTCATTTAATAAAATAAATAAAGTTATTAATAACAAATTTTTTTAAACAGTATATTTAACCTATCCATTTGACATTTCTTCTTTAACTGTCGTCTTATTATAAATAATGCTCTAGTTTACAATATTAAAAATTGCGTTGTTTGCTGATTTACCGAATTTTTCTTCTATTTTTAATAACCTAAAATTTTCAATTATTGCTGGACTGACTGACAGCTATAATATTTTTTTGACGTTTTGTTAACCTCACTTTTAGTGTCCTACTTGTAAATTACAAACCTTCAAATAATTTGCACAAAACCCTACTTCTTACTCCATAAACTTACAAAATTTACTTTTGTTTTCAACTAAACATTTTTGTTAGCTAAACCACTTGACAGAAGGCAAATTTGCCATAATTGCAATAATTATATTCGATTTTCCTTCTCTCTCATCACTTTTTTAAATTTATTCTTTTAAAACACTTTTAGAACAAATGAGAAGCCTTCATAACTTTTTTTATAATTTATACTAAATTCTATTTTACAAAGAATAGAGTCTACAAAGGATCAATTTACTCTTTACAAATTAAACAATTTCTATTTGCTAGAGAGAGACGCCGTTATCGCGATTTAATATTATTTAGTAATTGCAAATATTTCTGTACAATTATATGAGTCACAATATCATAAAGGTTAGTTACACATAAAACATTAGATATGATTTATTCTATTAATTTATTAGAACTGATTGTATAAAATTTGTTTTGACCATTAATTTCAATATTTTCACAATTATGAAAACTGAAAGACACATTTTTTCTAATCATTTCGACTGTCACATCTCCTGTAGCTCTCCCAGATAAGTTAAGACACACTTCTAGTCATTTTTTAGTACTATGCAGAAGCACTTGCCAAACACACCAAATTTTTTTGCCCAATGAAAATCTTTTTTTCTAGATTTTTTTCTAAATACCCTTTTACAACCTTGCTAGACTCCTATCCACTCAACTCTTGTAGATCTAACATGGTTACAAGTATGGTTGCTGCAGATCTCCGTATGCAGTGGCAGGTATACATAGCTAAATTTCCACGTTTATTATATAAGTCGCAGTTTTTTTTTAAATTTAGGAAAAAAAAAACAATGTTTTTTCTATTTTTGTATGATACAAAGTATTTTTTATGTTACTATGCGTAACATGAGCCGGCCGTAGCGCTGCACATTTTTTAATTAAAATTGCTGGATTGACATTACCCCCAGACACAATTGCAAAAACTGGCCAAACTACAAGCCCTTGCAAAGCGTTACCGGACGTGTGATTCACAAGTTTTTTTTATATGAATCGCAGTTTTTTTTTATATATGAAAAAAAAACAATGTTCTTTTCTATTTTTGTATGATACAAAGTATTTTTTATGTTACTATGCGTAACATGAGCCGGCCGTAGCGCCGATTGACCTTACCCCCAGACACAATTGCAAAAACTGGCCAAACTACAAGCCCCTGCAAAGCGTTACCCGACGTGTGATTCACAGAATTTTTTGTGGAACAATTTAAACTATTTTGAACATTTTCGTTTTAGTTATAAATTTATTTACTAATAATTTGGAGATATTGTACGTGGGACTGTTTATCATCGAAACAATTAATGGGAGTTTCTTATGTGGCTTGTGAGTTTTTGATAAACATTATAATTTAGACAAAACATAGTTTTAAAATACAATAAAAATGCAGAAATTCTGCTATTGCAACTTAGAAGAAAAAGTGAATTAATGCTTCTGCTTTGAAGAGAAAAGACAATTTTGATGCTGTTTGTTGGAATAATCTCGTACAACATCCAAGTTCCAGACACCGTAAACGGGTAACCATGTTTAATGCCTTACCTAACTCAAGCCAATTGAGCTCAACTATTAAACTACAACAATACCTCCATTGTTACATTGTTTAACCAACAAAATTATGCAGTTGGGTTACTATAGTTGGGGCTGCCTCCGGAATTGCTGGCATTTTTCTAAGATGTTCAAATACTACAAACTTGAATTCTATGGGGATTATATTGAATCAGATTCTCTATAAAATGTATACTATGGGTTTTTATGGTCATTTATGGTTATTTAAAAATTAAAGCGTAAATGATGATATGATAGCAACTATAATCATTAATATTTTTTATGACATCGTATCACATAATATTATAGTAACGGCATGGCGTGGCTTGGTGGTGTTAACGCCACAAAAGTGAACGTAAAATATTCGAAAATAAATTATTTATTGAAATTAGGTCGTATTTTACTGTCGGGGATATTATAGATTATGATTATTTTTTACTTTTTGGAAGATCGATGATTTATTGAACAAACCGGCAAATTGGCGTCGTTAGGGCTCAATAATAATGTAGTTTAGCCAACAATTGATTATGTAAGTAAAGGTAAAATATTACCTGAAGCTATTTTATTTTCAATTTTGGCTTTATCGGCAATTATCGAAGGCTATTTTGTTATTCACACAGTTTTACCACTTGCCAAAAAGTTTGTTTAGTAGATCTCGAGAGCTCTTTCCACCACCAAAAAGTCATCATGAGGAGATAAATAAAACTGAATTATCATTTGCTTAATTTTACTTGGTTTAGGTAATTTTTCTAGGTTTTTAGCTTGTTTCGAACCATAACGTTTTGAATAAATTTTTTTAACAGATTTTATCAAGTCTTAATCTTTTTTTTATAAATCAAGTACTAAGTATTTTTTCAAAAAAATGCCTAAAAAAAGTTTGCACCAAATGTTTTTGAAAAAATTAAAATCATAAATCTCACATTTTTTTTTAAATTGTTTTTATAATTTTTTTGTTAATAATAATTTAAAAAAAAATAAGAAAATAATATTTGGTAAATTCAAAGTTTTTACAACGTGTTACGTTACGAGGGTATTAGCATCGCCTTCTTAGATAAAAAATGTCAAGTGTATACGTTGTATAAACTTGAGCTTCAGATTTTTTAAATAAGATAAACGGCATTTTTTTTTTAATTTTGTTTACTATATAGTATACACATTGTTCTAAATGCAAAAAAATAATCAGCCCGTCTATGAGATTTAAAAATTCGACCTTTACTATTCAGCAAATTTAATTTTTTTCTTTCTTTTTTGACAATCTTCTATAAGTCAAAATAACTTTAATAGAAAAAGTGTTTGAAAGGCTGCTTACTGCTTATATTAATAAGTTTAACAAAAAAACAGTAAATAAAATTAAAAATAAACAAAAATTTAAAACAAATGTCCGATTTTGCATAATTTTTTCAAACAAATAAACAAAAATTTTTCTTATATTTTATAAATCTAAAATATTCAACAGACTTGATAGTAAGCTTAAAGATTTCGGATTTAAAGCGGATTATCAGTCAGCATCAAAATAAAAAAAAGTTGTTAGGATGTCCAAAAGATGGAACAACTAACTGTGACAAATTTTATATGAGGCAACTGTTTGGATCAGTTTTAGTCAGATACAAAAAACACTTAACTCACTAGAAATACGGCAGATTAGATAAGTCAAGTATATATTAGCATTATAAGCTTAAAATTAGTCAAGCAAATAAATAACTATAGACATCTAGACGCCGCTGAACTCATTGAAATCTATAGAAACATAATAAATGTTTGTAACAAAGATGTGATGAAAGTGAAATTCTAAGATTTTTGTGTGTTTATCTCAACGGTTTTAATATTATAAAAAAATGTGTTTTTTTATTCGCTCAGAATATTTATAGATCAAACATAACCTATAAATCGTTGCTACTGCACGTACAATAAAGTAAAATAAATTAAAATAATCTAAAATAAATTGAAATAAACAAGAGGGAACTGAAATAAACTAACACAAACTTAATTGAACTAAAATAAATGAAAATAAACTAAAATGAATTGAAATGAACAAGAATAAACTAAAACACAATAAAATAAACTGAATTGAACTAAAATATTCTAAAATAAATTGAAATAAACTAGAATAGACTTAAACAAAATAACATAAACTAAATTGAACTCAAATAAACTAAAATAAACTAAATTTACCTAAAATAAACTAAAATAAATTAAAACAAACTTAAAAAAAATGGAAATAAACTAAAATAATCTTAAATATACTAAATTAAATTAAAATAAATTAAAATAAACTTACTCAAATTCAAATGAATTGAAATAAACTAGAATAAACTGAAATAAACTGGAATGAACTACGTTGAACTAAATTGAATTAAAATTAATTAAATTAATCTAAAATATATTAAAATAAACTAAAATAAGCTTAAATAAACTCAAATAATCTGAAATAATCTAAAATAGACCTAATAAAACTTAAATAGCCTAATAAATCTAAAATAACCTTAAATGAATTAGAATAAATTTGGATAAACTGAAATAAACTAAAATAAATGAAAATAATCTAAAATAAACTAAAATAATTAAAGTTAATTCAAATCAAATAAAATAATCAAAAATTGACTTAATTAAACTTGAATAAACTAAAATAAACTAAGATGAATTATAATAAACTAAAATGAACTAAAATAATTGAAATTATTTGAAATAAACTAAATTAAACTAAAATAAAGTAAAACAGACTTAATTAAACTTAAATGCACTTACATTTTTTAAAATAATCTAAAATAAATTGAAATAAGTTTGGATAAACTGAAAAAAACTAAAATGAACTAAATTAAACTAAAATAAACTAAATTGGACTAAGAAAATCTAAATAATTCAAAATAAATTAAAAATACCAAAAAAAAAATAAAATAAATTAAAATAAACTTAAAATAATTAAAATTGATTTAAATGAACTAGAATAAACTAAAATTAATTAAAACAGACCTAATTAACCTTAAGTGAACTAAAATATTCTGAAATAAACTAAAATAAATTGAAATAAACTTGGATATTCTGAAATAAACTAAAATGAACTAAATTAAACTAAAATAAACTAAATTGGACTTAGAAAACCTAAATAATTCAAAAAAAATTTAAAAAACCAAAAAAAAACTAGAATAAATTAAAATAATCTTGAATAAATTAAAATAATTAAAATTAATTTAAATAAACTAAAATAAACTAAGATAAATTAGAATGAACTAAAATGAACTAAAATAATTCAAATTAATTGAAATAAACTAAATTAAACTAAAATAAACTAGAACAGACTTAATTAAACTTAAATAAACAATTTTTTTATAAAATAAATTAAAATAAATTGAAATAAACTTGGATAATCTGAAATAAACTAAAATGAACTAAATTAAACTAAAATAAACTAAATTGGACTAAGAAAATCTAAAAAATTGATTTAGATGAACTAAAATAAACTGAAATAAACTGAAATAAACTGAAATAAACTAAAATAATCTAAAATAATCTAAAATAATCTAAAATGATTAAAATTGATTTAAATAAACTAAAATAAATCAAAATTAATTAAAACAGACTTGACTAACCTTGAGTGAACTAAAATATTCTAAAATAAACTAAAATAAATTGAAATAAATTTGGATAAACTGAAATAAACTAAAATGAACTAAATTAAACGAAAATAAAGTAAATTGGACTTGAAAAACCTTACTAATTCCAAATAAACTAAAATAAACTAAAATAAACTAAAATAAACCAGAATAAACTTAATTAAATTAAAATAAACTAAAGCAAACTCAAATGAATTAAAATAAACTAGAATAAACTGAAATAAACTGAAAAAAGCTGAGTTGAACTAAAATGAACTAAATTGAACTAGAATTATTTAAATTAAACTAAAACAAATTGAAATGAACTAAAATAAGCTGAAATAAACTAAAATTTAATCAATAAATAAAATGAATATTTTTAAAAAATAAAATCAATTTAAATAACCTGAAATAATCTGAAATCAACTAAAATAAACTGAAATTAATTAAAACAGACTTAATAAACCTTAAGTAAACTAAAATATTTTAAAATAAACTAAAATAAATTGAAATAAACTTAGATAAACTGAAATAAACTAAATTAAACTAAAATAAAGTAAATTAGACTTAAAAAACCTAAATAATTCTAAATAAACTAAAATAAACTAAAAGGAAGCAAAATGAACTAAATTGAACTGAAATTATTTAAATTAAACTAAAATAAATTAAAATAAACTATAATAAGCTAAAATAAACTCAAATAAACTTAAATAAACTGAAATTAATTGAAATAAATTGAAATAAACTACAATAAAGTAAAATAAATTTTAATGAACTTGAATAAACTGAAATAAACTAAAATAGACGTAATTAAACTTAAGTAAACTAAATTAATCTAAAATAACCTAAAATAAATTGAAATAAACTTAGATAAACTGAACTAAACTAGAATAAACTGAAATAAACTTAAATAAAATAAATAAAATAAAATAAATTTAAATAATCTGAAATAAACTAAAATATACTGAAATAAACTAAAATTTAATCAATAAATAAAATGAATATTTTTAAAAAATAAAATCAATTTAAATAACCTGAAATAATCTGAAATCAACTAAAATAAACTGAAATTAATTAAAACAGACTTAATAAACCTTAAGTAAACTAAAATATTTTAAAATAAACTAAAATAAATTGAAATAAACTTAGATAAACTGAAATAAACTAAATTAAACTAAAATAAAGTAAATTAGACTTAAAAAACCTAAATAATTCTAAATAAACTAAAATAAACTAAAAGGAAGCAAAATGAACTAAATTGAACTGAAATTATTTAAATTAAACTAAAATAAATTAAAATGAACTATAATAAGCTAAAATAAACTCAAATAAACTTAAATAAACTGAAATTAATTGAAATAAATTGAAATAAACTACAATAAAGTAAAATAAATTTTAATGAACTTGAATAAACTGAAATAAACTAAAATAGACGTAATTAAACTTAAGTAAACTAAATTAATCTAAAATAACCTAAAATAAATTGAAATAAACTTAGATAAACTGAACTAAACTAGAATAAACTGAAATAAACTTAAATAAAATAAATAAAATAAAATAAATTTAAATAATCTGAAATAAACTAAAATATACTGAAATAAACTAAAATTAACTTAATTAAACTAAAATAAACTAAAATAATCTAAAAAAAACTGAAATGAATTTTAATAAAGTTGGATAATCTGAAAAAAATTAAAATAAAATAAAAATAAACTAGAATAATTAAAATTAATTTAAATGAACTAGAATAAACTGAAATATAGTAAATCAGTTTTAATTAAACTAAAATATTCTAAAATAAACTACAAAAAATTGAAATAAACTTGGATAAACTGAAATAACCTAAAATAAACTTAATTAAACTAAATTCAACTAAAAAAATCTAAATAATTCAGAATATTCTAAAATAGAATAAACTAAAATAAACTGAATTAAGCTGAAATAAACTGAAATATATTAAAATGAACTAAAATAAAGTAAAATAAACTGAAATAATATGAAATGAGCTAAGAGGAACTGAAAATAACTAACATGAACTGAATTTTTAGGCTTTGCATTACGTTTTTTTCGCTTCAGGGAGTTGTGAAACAGATATTGGTTCAAATCTATTCATAGCAGTACTCCAGTCAATAGAGAAGATGGGTTACCGAAGTTTGTAATGCAAATTCCTTCACAAGTAACACATTGTAATAAAAGAGTTTGTACTTGGACATCTTTCAGCAGCTTCTTCTTCGTTCAAAAGATTTAACATTAGAAGCTTCTCTATTTTTTTTTGTGAAACATCTACACAGTGATGTGATTAATAAACAATTTGTGAAATTTAGAAAGCAATTTTTATTTTTTACGTTGGTAGCAACGATTTTTGAAAATTTGTAGGTTATGTTAGATAGATAGATAAGCCTGCTTTATTAGAAAAATTAATTTCTTGAAAATATTGAATCAGTCGAAGGAAGCACACATAAATCTATAACAAACTGATGTTTAAAAAAAATTATTTGTGTTGCAAATGTCATGCAGAATAATATTTCACTGACAAGTCACGCCCATAAAGAATAAGTTTATCTCATCTTATTCTATTACGTGTGGTCGAGAATAGCATTCTATATGCTATTAGCCAAGTTTCAAAACTGAGAAGCTTTTGTCTAAGCTCAGAAAAATTTGGTTTCAAAGTAAAAAAGTCTTAACACGGAATGACAGCGCTTGATTAACATTTACCCATCTGCTCCAATTGTAGCCCTAAGAAATAGGTTACAATTATCATATACGGCCAGCATGTGCTTGTCTTGGCTCGAAACTTGCTCGGATATTACTTAATTACAATGTAACGCAATTTAGCATGATATCGCTAGATGAGCCTTAAGCAATTTGTTAACATTCTGCCAAAATTGCTGAAATAAATCTTGAACTGGTAAGTATTATTTATCCTCATAGCGTTGCGGTCTACTTGAGATTAAAATAGGAATAATTTAGATGTCCTTCACGTTTTGGGCATGTTCCTTTACTTCAGACATTCGGGGCTAAGTTCAACTTTGCTGAAAGTAAAGTTAGTGCGTTCGGATAATGTAAATACATAATGGAGGATGGATAGCATTTCTTTTCCGGAGCGCTACTGAAAAAAGAAATTTCAATTATTATCGAATTTCAACATAAAACGAAAATAAAACCTTTTTTTGCGATATATTTAAAAAATATTCTAAATCAATAGCAAATCAAAAGCGCTTTTCTGACATTTTCTCTCTGTATGATGGCAATGATGTTACTGTGTCAAATGATAAATGATAACTGCCGTCTGAAGTATCGAAGCTTGGTGTCCCGAGCGAGACGACGTCAAGTGAGAAAATCAAGCTATGCAATAGGCTGGTTATATCTGTTAAGTCTTAAACCACAAAACATAAACATCTAAAATTTAAAAAGAACGGCAACAAAACTCAGCAAGCGCAGAAGTCTCACTCTCTCTCTCTACATCCCCAAGGAAGAAGATTCCTCAAGTTAGCATCTTTAACATGTAATTTAAGAATTTTTAATAAACTGTTTTTGAAGAAGAGAACGAGCGGGAGGTGTCAAAAATTGTCAAAGATCCCCGGATAAGGTCAGGCTACCATAACCGACGACTACAAATTGTGACATACAATGTCAAAACACTATTGAAAGATCATAAGTTTAGAGAATTAAAAAAAGAGTTAGATTCGAGCTATTGAGATGTGCTGGACCAGAAGAAGAGGTGAGAAACAAATTTTTCTGATGTTGAGACATCTTCTCTGTCATAAAGAGGAGAAAGACTCATCTATTAGATTTGTAGGTTATATGATTCATAAACAACATGTAGAAACTAACTACATAAGCACAATAGTCATTTTAAGATTAAATCACAGATATTCTCTTAAGATTATCCATTACCTTATGCACCAACATTCCCCCAACCAAATGAAAGTTTGCCAAAAAATGAGACAAATCAAAACGCACTACACTTTTCTTATTGAAGACTTTAATCCTAAAATCAGGCTGAAGAAAGACGATGGGGAAAAGACAATAGAAAATCACGGGTATGAACCAAAAATCGGCCGAGGTGCTATGCTCTTGGATTTTCTGTCGCAACATAATAAACACTTTTTCCAAAAAAGAGATCCAGATGCAAATGGACATAAATGAGCCCTGATGATTTTACAGAAAGCGAAATTGACTTTCTGACAACAGATAAAAATGAAATAGTTCAGGACGTAACTGTTTTAAATAGGTTTCTGGCAGGTAGCAATCACAACATGGTCAGAGCAAAAATTGTTGTGAACATAAGCATTGGAAGAGCAAAAATGATGAAAAACTAAGCAAAAATACCAAACGACTCTTAGAATATGAAAGAAATCTGCCAAAGAGTAACTATAACACCTCAAAAAAAGTAAATAAAAATATGTCAAAGGCTATTAGGAAAGATATAAGAAATTTCATCACAGAGAGTGATTGAAGAAAATAAGAGTCTAAAGGTCATGCAAAGAAAGATGACTGTGGGAACAAACTTGGTCTGCAAACGAAAGAGGAGAAACTACCACAAACAAAGATCAGATCACTGAACTGGTGGAAAAACTCAAAATCTTAAAAATTTAAGATCAAGATTCCAAAGATATCCTATGCAAACGAAATTATGTGGCGGCACTCTCTCAGATAAAAAACAATAAATCATCTGGGATAGACGAAATTTGTGTTGAGTCTATAAAGTCAGCTGGTAAGATTTTTACGTGTTTTGTTTAATTTGTGACTCAGCAAGGATAAGCTCTATATTAATTCATAAAAAAAGAGGCGCTGTTTACCTTAGAAAGTACCGCCCAGCAAGTGAACTTTTTACAAAGCTTCTGATCAGAAGATTTACATCAAAACTGAATCAGTACCAATCACAAAAACATAAGGCAGGACTTAGAACTGGATTTGGAACATATGATCATCTTTAAGTTGTCAAGACCTTCATATCCTTATTGGAATACAATAAGCCACTATTCATTATATTTTTAGATTAGGAGAAAGCTTTTGACTCAATAGATCAACACAAAACGCTAGAGACAATCAAGACAATCTCAAAAATTTAAAATCATTGGTCAGAAGATATTCCATGCTTAACAGAAGACGAAATGATGGCAGCACCTTTCTAAATGAAAAAGAACAAATCATCTGAGGAAGAAAAAACTTGTGTTGAATCTAGAAAGTCAGAAGGGATGAAACTGGTAAAATCTTTGCGTGTTCTGTTTAATCTGTGTATAAAGCAAGCAAAAACTCTATCTTTTTGAAATAATGCAATTTTTACATTAATTTATAGAAAGAGAGATACAACTCATCTTGAAAATTACCGCCTAGAAAGTTTGTTGTCTTATGATTATAACCTCTTCACAAATATTCTAACCAGAAAACTTAGATCAAAACTGGATTAGTACCGATCACGAGAACCGGCAGGATTTAGGGCAAGATTAAGAACAAATGATCATCATCAAGTTGTCAAGACTCTCATTGAAAAGTCTGTAGAATACAATAAGCCACTGTTTATCACATTTGTGAAATACGAAAAAGCTTTTGATTTGGTAGATCAACACAGGATGATGGAGGCTTTGGCAGAGTGTCGTATAGACCACATGTCAAATACACCAAAACATCAACAAGTTCAAAATAGAACGAGGAAACTGACAAGGTGACATAATTTTCCCCAAATTATCACTACTCTTTTGCAGTATATGATTAAGGAAACAGATTGGAAACAGATAAGCAGTAATGTTGATGGCAAGAAACCATCTAAGATTTGCAAATGACATTGTTCTATTTACAGATCGTGTAGATGAGGCAAAAGAAATGCTAGAGAAACTTTATCAAGTTGGCTTAAAGATCAATATCAACAAGACAGAATTTATGACAAATCTAATGCTTAGCAAGAAGATCAACTTGGACAGCCAGGAGGTTGAATAGATTGTTATGTACAAATAAAATTTGATTAGGTAGAGACTAACTAAACTAAACCTGTGAGATCTTCCGGCGATGAGATGGCTGCGTTTGGAACGTTAAAAAACCAAATGTTTGGAACTGATCTCTGCTTGTCTTAAGACAAAAGAGAGCAATGCGTACTCGCTGTTATGACATATGGAGAAGAAATCCTAACTCTGACAGAAAAGATCTGTTAAAAAGATTTAAGTGATACAGCGAGCTATAAGAAGATCCATGCTTGGAATATCGTTGAGACCTGGGATCCCAATATCACCATCTGGCGTCACCGGAGATCGCTTCCTTGAAGTGAAACTGAGCTGGGTACATCGCCAAAACATCTGATGGACGATGGACCACGAGGATTCTTGAATGAAAGCCAAGAGAAGATGCGTTTTGTAGCAGAGGCCAACTACTGACAAGATGGTCCGATGACATTAAGCGTATCACCAGCAACAAGATTCAAGCAGCGCAAGATAGGACAAAATAGAGAATTCTACAAGAGGCCTACGTCTTGCAGTGAATCAAAATAGCAGATTGGTGATCATGATGATGATGATAATGATGATGATGACGGTGATAATGATGATGATGATCTGATAGACGATGGACCAAGAGGCTTCACAAATGAAAATCCAAAGAAGATGCTTTTGTAGCAGAGAACAAGGTCTGATGACACTAAGCGTATCACCAGCAACAAGATAGAAGCAGCGGAAGGCAGGACGAAATAGAAAATTCTACGTGAGACCTACGCCTAGCAGTGAACCAAAATGGCTGATTGATGATGATGATGATGATGATGATGATGACGATGATGACGATAATAATGATGATGATGATCTGATGGATGATGGACCAAGAGGCTTCACAAATAAAAACCCAAGGAAGATACTTTTTGTAGCAGAGGTTAACTAGCGACAAGATGGTCCGATGACATTAAGCGTATCACCAGCAACAGGATTTAAGCAGCGCAAGATAGGACAAAATAGAGAACTCTACAAGAGGCCTACGTTCAGCAGTGAATTAAAATGGCTAATTGATGATGAGGATGATGATCTGATGAACAATAGACCAAGAGGATTTACAAATAAAGGCTGAAAGAAGTAAAACAGAAAAGGTTGACCACCGACAAGATGGTCTGATGACACTAAGCGTATCACCAGCAACAAGATAGAAACAGCGGAAGACAGGACGAAATAGAGAATTCTACGTGAGACCTACGCCTAGCAGTGAACCAAAATGGCTGATTGATAATGATGATGATGATGATGATGATGATGATGACAATGATGACGATGATAATGATGATGATGATCTGATGGATGATGGACCAAGAGGCTTCACAAATGAAAACCCAAGAAAGATACTTTTTGTAGCAGAGGTTAACTAGCGACAAGATGGTCCGATGACATTAAGCGTATCACCAGCAACAGGATTCAAGCAGCGCAAGATAGGACAAAATAGAGAACTCTACAAGAGGCCTACGTCCAGCAGTGAATCAAAATAGCTTATTGATGATGAGGATAATGATCTGATGAACAATAGACCAAGAGGATTTACAAATAAAGGCTGAAAGAAGAAAAGCAGAAAAGGTTGACCACCGACAAGATGGTCTGATGACACTAAGCGTATCACCAGCAACAAGGTAGAAGCAGCGGAAGACAGGACGAAATAGAGAATTCTACGTGAGACCTACGCCTAGCAGTGAACCAAAATGGCTGATTGATGATGATGATGATGATGACGATGATGACGATGATAATGATGATGATGATCTGATGGATGATGGATCAAGATGCTTCACAAATGAAAACCCAAAGAAGATACTTTTTGTAGCAGAGGTTAACTAGCGACAAGATGGTCCGATGACATTAAGCGTATCACCAGCAACAAGGTAGAAGCAGCGGAAGACAGGACGAAATAGAGAATTCTACGTGAGACGTACGCCTAGCAGTGAACCAAAATAGCTGATTGATGATGATGATGATGATGATGGTGATGATGATGATGATGATGATGATGATGATGATGATGATGATGATGATGATGATGATGATGATGATAATGATGATGATGATGATGATGATGATGATGATGATGATGATGATGATGATGATGATGATGGTAATGATAATGATGATGATGATGATGACGATACTGATGATGGTGATCTGATGGACGATGGACCAAGAGACTTCACAACTGAAGGCCCAAAGAAGTAGTAGAGGCTCTTCTTGTAGTAGAGGTCGACTACCGACAAGATGGTCCGATGACATTTAGCGTATCGCCAGCAACACGATACAAGCAGCGCAAAAGTGGACGAAATAGAGAAATCTACGAGAGACCTATGTCTAGCAGTGAACCAAAATGGCTGATTGAGGATGATGGTGATAATGATGTAGTAGAGATTGTAATGTAATAAATTTAAAATAAAGTGTTAGTTTAAAAAAAATTCAAAAATCATTGGTGATAATAAATCATTTTTTATTTTTTATAGCATTTTCAATGTAGAATAAAATAATGTCAGATCTTTTATATTTCCCACCATCTGTAATCTTTTGTTTCGCAATTTAACAAGGAGGCATTTGATAGATTGCTTCAAATCAAGTGGTATTGTGATGAGAAGCTGTATTTTACTTAATAGCCCCAAGACAACACTTTGCGAGAATGAGCTCTTCAGTGATTTACTTTGCAAGTTTATATTTTACAATAGGGACACATTTTAGTGATATCTCACTTTAGC
The DNA here is from genome assembly GCA_947359425.1 of Lagria hirta. Lineage (NCBI taxonomy): Eukaryota > Metazoa > Arthropoda > Insecta > Coleoptera > Tenebrionidae > Lagria > Lagria hirta. The sequence goes on from OX375794.1 coordinate 51,012,997, forward strand.
ATTTTGGTTATTTAGGGAGAATAACGTCGTTTTGTTGTACAACAACGAGGAGAACTTATCTGAAAATTTGTAATTACAGGAAATTTGCAAATGCTGCAGCAGCTGCAATTGGAAATCTTATTGTGAAAATTGAATCTACTGCTGGTTTGGGATGTAACTTGCTTTAATCAAAGTCTAATTAAGAACATTTAAGTTAAATCACAAATGAAATGTTGTCTTTTGATAAACAAAATCGACCAATGAGAAACATGAAAGTTATTTTCTTTGGTTAGAGAGATTTCTCAGCGATAATATAACTTATAAACTTGTAAAGCTAATCAGATGCATGAGAAGTCTTGAATACGAGGCTAATTTGACTATCAATCAAAAATATAGAGTATTTTTATAAATTTTTTATTTCAGAAATCTGATTAATATTTAAATTGGATTAAGTAAGAAAACATAAGAAAAAACACAAAATAAATCTTAAGAAAATTATAAACAAGTAAACAAAAAAGAAAATATAGAATGTTAAAGATAAGCAAGAAAACATGCAAGATACAAAAAAATAAAAAATCTGAGCCTGAAGAAAAATTCAAAAACCCACAAAAAAAAACAAAAGAGAGAGAGGTAATGTAAATAAAACAAGGTAGATTATAAAATATAAACAATCTTTAGTAAAACTATTTATGCAAATAAAGCTAAGCCTAAAATATCAAAGCATTTAAGAAAACATTCAGAAAATGATAACTAACAATTAGATTTTGATGCGAATGATGCCAATTGGCGTCTTTACTATTTCTGCAATTTGAAAAAAAATTAAACAGAAAAAACAAAAGTAAAGAGATAAATTCGTTGTTAACAGAAAATTCGATTATAGAGGAAATCAAACATATCCAATGCGGAGAAAAAACCTAAATGAAATTAAGTAAAAAAAAACAAAAAATTAAACTTTAAAAAATTAGAAACAAAACAAAAACAGATGTAAAAAATATAGAATGTTAAAAATAAGCCAAAAAACATGCAAGATAAAAAACAAAACTAAAAGAAAAATTACAAAAACTAACAAATTAACATAAAAAAAAGAAACAATAAAGAGAGAAATAATGTAAATAAAACAAAGTAGATTATATACACAATCTATAGTAAAACTATTAATGCAAATAAAGCAAAAACTAAGATCTATTTTTTGCTTATTTCTATTTTTTTTTTTTTTTAATTTTTTTAATTTTCATCTTCTTTACCTCTTATTTAACCTGATATCTTATAAACCTTATAGTAGCAGCAGAAACTAAGATATAGAAGCGTTTGAAAATACATTCAGAAAATAATAAGTAAACAATTAGACTTTGACACTTTTGATGCGGATAGCTCCAGTTGACATCGTTACTATTTCTGCAATTTAAAAAAAAATCAAATAAAAAAACCAAAAACAAAGAGATAAATTGGTTGATAACAGAACATTTGATTATAGATAAAATCAAACCTATCCAATGCGAAGAAAAAACCTAAATGAGATTAAGTAAGAAAAAAAAGAAAATATTACTTGAGAAAATTAGAATCAAGAAAAAAAAAACAAATGAAAATAATTTAGAGTATTAAAAATAAGCAAAAAAACATGCAAGATATAACCTGAAGAAAAATTACAAAACTAAACAACTAACAGCAGAAAAAAGGAACAATAAAGAGAGAGATAATGTAAATAAAACAATGTAGATTATATAAACAATCTAAAGTAAAACTATTTATGCAAATAAAGCAAAAACTAAGAAATAAAAGCATTTGAAAATACGAAGCATAAAATTGGATAATCTAAACAAAAATAACAAATAAGAGCAGATGAGACAAGCACTCAGCATAAAATAAAATATTAAAAAAAAAAATAAACTAATGATTAAAAAAATAATTAATGATACAAATAAAAAAAAATTTTTTAAATTATTTCAAATTTGCGAGAAGAAAAGAAAAAACAATAAAAACAGAACATTAAAAAGCAAATAAGAAAAAAAGTGAAATGGATCCAAATAGACGATAAAAACAATTTGTAGTAAAATTACATAATTTGCATCAAATAATACTTAAAAAACGGATTATTTCAATCTAAAGTGCCTATTCGATTCTAGAAAAAAACAATTTTAAAATAATTAAAAAAAAAAGAATTATATAAAGCAGGTAAAAAAAACAAAAAAAGTTATAAATAAAATAACAAAAAAATTTTAGATCAAAGATACGAAAAAAAGAATTTTAATTAACAATGTACAAGATAGATAAAGCGAAATTAAAAAAATAATTACAGTAAAAACTACTTATATAAACAAATATTTGTTGATAGGACAAAGTTTGATTAGACAAAAATAAAAATGATACTAATAAAAAATATAGAAACAGTTAATAATAAAAATGTAATTATGTATTTGCAATTACAAAAAAAAACTAAAATGAAAAAAAATGTTGTTGGTAAAACAAAAATTGATAAAAGAAAAAATAAAACTACTAGGTATAAACAAAATAAAACACAATTAAAGTTAAATAGAAAAAAAACTATTATATGAAATGAAATATATAATAAGAAAAGATTTAAAACAAGAAGTTAAATCATAAACACAATAAAAAAAATTAAATGTATAAATTTTCTATGAACAGGTGTACATAGTACCAGAATTAATAATAATATTAAAAATAAACAACAAAAAAACCAAAATTTTAATTTTTCATTGAAACACAATTTAAATCAACCAATGGGAAGCTAGATAATTTTGTGTTTGTGGAATAAAGTTTGTATAATAGTTAGCAAAAACAACATAAACACTTGTAATTTTTTTTTCTAAAGTGTCAGCGACTACGATCAAAAACATATCAAAAAAAAAAAGTGAGCCGTCACAAGACGCCAGGCAGATGTAAAACATTAAATTATTTTGTTCAAGTAATGACAAGAACTAATTACTTAATAAATTAAAAATAAAATATTACAAATTTTTATTCATTTATTTTCATATAATTAAATACAAAAATTAAAAACTCAAAAATTTATTTTCAATTGTTTTAATCAGTGATTTAGTAATAGTTATAAATAATGTTGCCTCTGAAGGCATTGCTGGGACAATTATTGGTCGATTATAACTAAACGACTAAAAAATCTAAGATAATTTCCATGCTTGGTGTCGCGAGCAAGATGATGGAAAGCCAAAACAAGTGCAGCCGAATGTTAAGGTACGTTTTAATAAAATAAAGCTAGCAAAGCTCAAACATTTTTTAAGACAATATTTTTTTACATGTTTTTCTGCAAATAGCTTATACTCTAAATGATTTTAATTTGACAGATACAGTGCAAAACAAAAGAAGTTTTCCTGGTTGGACAACCAAGTTATCACATTAGCGCCTCTTGTCTCAAACGTATATCAGTGATTAACAATGTAATTTATCTTCTTTGCTTAACCAACTGGTAAAAAAAAGAAAATTGATGCAAATTCGCTTAAAGTATATCTGTAAACTCGGACATGTTTCGCTCTTATTGGAACTCATCAGCAAGTCGCAACAGATTCAGATTTGAATCAATTTGCAGTGACTATTTCACTTACCTTGCGGTTTTGGTATTGCATTCAATGATAGCTAATCAACTAAAATGTCATATTCATGTAATTGTTGTTGATCTAAATATATTACCACATTTCTGTGTGTTATACTGGTTCCGAGAATCGTAGCTCCACATTTTATATAAATGTAGTTCTGCAAACTACGTAATAAGCAAATAATTAATTAATCAACAAAGTTATTGAGACAACATAATAATAATAATTAGGTTGCAAGAGGTACACATTACGCTTATGTTGATGCTCAATTTTCCTTAATAAACAAACATCTTATAGCGGAATTTAATAGCACACAACACATTTTAAGCATTTTGACCCTGTTTTCAAAGTATCTTAAAAAAAGTTGAAATTTTAAGGGCCCTTATGATGCCTACTTTTGAGGAAAACATCCCAATTTACCAGGGTAAACAAAAAAGCACAAGAAAATTGTGAAAACACCTCGTTTTAAGAATATATTTTAAAAATTTTACGCTAAATTGTTACATAATTAACATCTTGTCAATTACAAAAACTGTTTTTTTTTTGAATATTTTAATAGAAGTATCTAGTGTGCTTCGAAAATTCTCATCCCAGAGATAAATATAGGAATTGAAGAGATTGTAGCACTCCCACACCCATCACAATAATAATTACATCTAACCACGTGTTTGTCGGTTTGGCTCTATAATCAATGGATACCGGATCAGCTAACACTTTAGAAAGACAATAAGTTATCAAAGCCAGATTAAAACCATGATTTAAAAATGAAATAGATGGGTACTTGGGCGCGCCTTTAAAGAAAATTCGGTCAAATAATAGTATATTAAAGCACTAGTGTGCTAAGGGTTGATTTCATGCACCAGTTTTAGAGTTCTGCCCCAATACCTCCCATAAAGCGCGTTATTTTTTTTCGAATTTATGACTTTTTTCTTTATAATCATAGAAAATAATTAAAATTTTAAGATTTTTAAAAACAACGACAAAAAATTTATTATCTGATTTATATGAAATAACCTAACAATCCTGAATGTAGCAAACTAATTTTTGCATGAAACCATTTTGCCTCTAATTTGAGCCACTAACCCCTTTTCAAAACAATTTTGGTTTAAAATGAATACTTGGGTAGGCCAAAAAAAACGCTTTAATTGTGAACAAGTTGGTTTTCTGTGTTATTTAAATAGAATATCAAAAATCACACTTCGCTATCTTTTAGTAATAATATTAAAAGATCAAACTTTTCCAGAATTTTAATCTTTTGTCATTGGAAACTGAAAAAAAAATATTTTTTTGACCCATTTTAATGAATACGGTTTTTGTTTTCAAAGATATAGCAGTAATCCGAATGACATTGACGTAATTCTTTTTTTGACAGCCATTTACACCAACACCAACCTGTAAAAATTAAAAACATCTAAAAAAGCACATCTGTAAGAAACATGTTTTTATAGATATCTATCTTTAATGGATATATAGGTACAAATATATTGCTTAAATTGTTTGCTTTTTGTAATTTTTATCGCTGTTATAACTATTTTCATCTTTTTTTATTTTTTTTATTTAAGCTTCTACTTCTTGTTATTTTTCTAATCTTTTTTTTTGTATCTAAAATATTCTGATTTCCATTCCTGATTTCTTTCCAATGCATTTTTTTATTTTCTATTTTCGCCAATCTGCAGCTGCGTTTAAAAGAAATCGTGTTTATTTTGAGATTAAAGGGCTATATAGCAACAAAGTAAGAGAAAAAAGAAAAGCTTATTAAGTTTGTCTTATGTTCATACTTTTCGGCTTATTTTAAAGGTAAATAAGCCGAAAAGTATGAACATAAGACAAACTTAATAAGACAAAAATTCAGACATTATGCAAAAATGATAGAAAAACAAAAACAAGAAAACAAAAAAAATACAAAAAAAAACAAGAATGTTAATAAAGAAAAGACTAGAAAATAAAAAAATGAATAAAACAAATAGAATGCTTCTTGACAAATTGGAAAAAAGAACATTAGAATTTGTTCGTTTATACTTATTTTAATTTTAGATTGTAATTTTTTTTAAATAGTTTAAGCAGTATTATTATTACTGTTTCATTTGTTTTTTTTTACTTTAATCGTTGTTTTAATTATTCAACTATTCTATTCTCTTTTTTTTAAGCTTCTACAATATTGTATCTAAAGTGATTTAATCTACCACCAATTTTTTTTTCAATACACTTGATTTTTTCAATTTTTGATACACTGCAAGTGCGTCTCATAAAGATCATTTTTAGGCTATATAATAACAAAAAAAAAGAATAAAAAAAACTAGAACCAGAGACAGAATAAATAAGCAGAAAAGGATAAAAACATGATAAGAGAACGTAGAAGGTAAAATATTGACAGAAACAGAAAACGAGAAACAGAAAAATTAGCAAGAAAAAAAAACTTATTAGAAAAGGAACGACTAGAAGTGAAGAGAATGAGAGAGAATAAAACAATAATTCATAAAAGAATATAGAAAACCGATATTGCAAAATTTAGATACAATAAGAAGTAGGTATAAAAACTGTAAAAAAACTGCAAAAAATTTTTGAAAAAAGAAGAAGCTAAGTGCTAGTTTAAAAAAAATAAAAAAATGTATAGAATATACGAAAAGTAAAGAAAACAAACAGTAGAAAAAATAACAAAAAAATAAAACTTATTAGAAAAAGAACGACTAGAAGTTAAGAGAATGAGAGAGAATAAAAAAATAATTCATAAAAAATATACATAAAAAGAGAGCCGATATTGCAAAATTTAGATACAATAAGAAGTAGGTATAAAAACTCTGTAAAAAAACTGCAAAACATTTTTGAAAGAAGAAGAAGAAACTAAGTGCTTGTTTAAAAAACATGAAAGAATGTGTAGAATATACGAAAAGTAAAGAAAACAAACAGTAGAAAAAATATCAAAAAAATAAAACTTATTAGAAAAAGAACGACTAGAAGTTAAGAGAATGAGAGAGAATAAAAAAATAATTCATAAAAAAATATACAAGAAAAGAGATCCAATATTGCAAAATTCAGATACAATAAGAAGTAGGTATAAAAACTGTAAAAAAACTGCAAAAAATTTTTGAAAGAAGAAGAAGAAACTAAGTGCTGGTTTAAAAGACATGAAAGAATGTGTAGAATATACGAAAAGTGAAGAAAACAAACAGTAGAAAAAATAACAAAAAAATAAAACTTATTAGAAAAAGAACGACTAGAAGTTAAAAGAATGAGAGAGAATAACAGAATAATTCATAAAAAAATATACAAGAAAAGAGAACCGATATTGCAAAATTTAGATACAATAAGAAGTAGGTATAAAAAGTGTAAAAAAAAGCAAAAAAAATTTTGAAAAAAGAAAAAACTAAATGCTGGCTTAAAAAAAAAGAATGTGTAGAATGTACGAAAAGTGAAGAAAACAAACTATAGAACATATTTTAATAGATAACAAACAGTAGAACATAAAATGTATGAAAAGTGAGAGAAACAATAGAACATATAAGCAAAAACAATAAAAAACTGAGAGAGAAAAAAGTAAGTAGTCGTAAAAAACATTTACAAATGTTCATAATCTGTGCTTAGAATCACTAGAATTAATTAGAAAAATAAGTTAAATAAGAAAAAAACACGATTTTTAGATCGTCAAAAAAATTTTGTAAGTTAAACTATAGCGAAAAAATGTGAGCCCCGTATAAGACGCCTGGCAGATGTAAAACATTAAAATTATTTTGTACAAGTAATATGCATAAAAAATCAGATTACAGGAACTACAAATGGCTTGATGAAAAAAATTAAATATTTCTATTTTTTTCTAAAAATGATGACTGCTTATTTAATAATCAATTATTATTATTTAAAACAAAAATAGCTATGTTAAAATGATTTTACTGTTTATTGTTTGAATAAACAAACTCTACTTATTTAATATTTTATTTTTTTCTTAGGTTTACTTAGACTATATACTACTTAATATATACTACTTAGATTTTCTGTCTTTATTGTTACTGCTGTCGTGACAACTCTCTACACTATATTTTAAATTAAGTGGCTTATGAGAAGAATAAATGAGTACAAAATGTTAACCGACATGAAAAGCTTTTTTTTTACTTTAAAGTATTATTTATAACAAAAAATATGTACAAACACAAGAAAGAAAAACAAAATTAAAAAAATTAAAACACAACTGCTAACACAAGAGGATAATAACAAAAATATGACAATATACCTAAAAAAACCAACAAAAAAAACAGACATGGAAAATCAAATGTGGAATTAAAAAATGCAATAAATACTAAAAAAAATAAGAATGTATGAAAATAAAATCAAGACAATACAACATTTAAAGAAAAAGTGTGAAGAAGTGGAAGGAAAAGCATGAGACTAAGAATTGATATTCAATAAAGAAAAAAAAAACGGTAAAAAAAGAGAAAAAAGTTTATAGATTTTTTGATATAAACCCAAGTTAATAGAACACAAAAACAAGATTCTGAAATATAATAATTTAAAAAAGAAAGAAAGAAAATAGGTTAGCTGATAAAAAAAGCAGAAAAATTCCTAAAAATTTAAAAACAATTTTTTAAGAGCAAAAATCAATAAAATATTAATGTTTACATTTTTAAGTAGTTTACAAAAATTATTTTTTATTTATAAAATTATAGCCATAAAATGTTTTACGTCATTTATAAAAAATTGTTCCACATTCTTCTTTGATCAAATGGTTCTCAACCGCCACAACTGACAACATTTGTGTAAATCTTGATTGGAATTTTCTAACCATCTAGAAAATTTAAATTTGGACTTTAAAAAAAACATTCATCAGAAGAATCAGAATAATAGAGCTTTCTAGTCGCCATTAAATTGCTAATAATAAAAGCAGAGAAAATGTAGTAAGAATACTCAAAAAAAATTGAAAAAAATAGCAACAGATGTAAAACTGATGTGAAATGATGTAAAAGATGTAAGATCAAAAAAGTACTGAAAAAATTACAAATACGGATATGAAGAATGTGTGTAAATAAACTCAAAGCAATAGAACATATAATAAAAAAGTGTAAAAAACTGAAAAAAGTGAAAGACAAATAATTTATAATAAATAAAAAAAAAAGAAAACGGGTAAAAGAGGTGATAAAACAAGAAGAAAAAGTCAATAAAAACATATCATTGTTTTCAACCTTCTGAAACTTGATTGGAGTATTTTAACAATCCAGAAAATTTAAATTTGGCGCTTCTAGAAGAGGATTAATAAAAAAATTTGACATTTGTGTTGTCAATCAGAAGAGTGGGGTTTCCTAGTCGCCATTAAACACCATAATCAATTGAAAATACTCAAAAAATTGTGCTAAAAATGGGTAATGGCAACTTATCATCAATTTCTGAAAACAGCGCAAAAACTGCCAAAATTTTGAAATTGCTCAACCAAAGCTTAGAAAATCCTAGCAATCTTGATAGTGTGGTACCAGCTCCCATCCTGAGTGCTGATGTTCTAAAGAAAGTACTGGAATGGGTAACTTATCATCAAGAGCATCTTCTACCATCAGATTTTTGTAAAAACAAAAGCGACAACGTTTCCCAGTGGGATCTTGATTTTATAAAAGCTAATAAAGGGATATTCTACGAAATGATCGCACTTACTTCTATACTAAAAATTAAAGTTTTCAGGGATCTGTCATACAAAATTATAATATTTCATAATGATTTATTCCATCAATGAAGAAAATTTAACACCAAAAATTAGAAAAAGTGTCAATATAACTGTCAAAATTCTAAAAAGTAAGTCAAGACATTTTTTTGCATCGTTAGCTGATATTATTGTTTTAATGTTTTTTTGTAACTCTTAAGATTATCATTTTATTTACAACAAAATGTATTCATTGTTTAGACAATTGTTTTATCAAAATTCTTTACCTATGTGATTCATATTAAAATATATAAACTTTCAAAGTTCAAAACCCTGTATTTTGTAATTTCAGCCAAATCAAAAAAGTCAAAAAAACTTCAGCAGGAAAAGATTTGAGATTTGAGTGAGTGTAAGTAATCCTGAAAATTGTTTACAAAAAGTATAACATTTTTTGTTTTTTGTTTTTTTGTTGTGGCAATCTCCTCAACTTCTTCTAAAATGCAAGATTAAAGTTGCAAAGAAATTAGGATGCATTAAATTGAGTAAAAGTATATAAAACTTTAATTTAGACAATGCTAAAGTTAGTTTTTAAGTCTGCGGTTTTTAGTCACCACTATGCTTTGTCAGGTCAGGCCAAGTCAGGTCAGGTCTACAAAAAGTGACCTCATTTTGATTTTGATCGCTTTGACTTATGTAGTGCTTCTCATGTACCTCTCCACTCAAACAAAGGTCAAACTCGGGTCAAAACCGCAAGAAAGAACAAGCGAAAAACAGCGTTAATTATTAAATGTAAATATCCAAAAAAATTAATTAAATTTAAAGTAAAAAAAAAGAGTAGAACAAGCTAGAGAAAGTAAGAAAAAATTTTTAGCTGAATATTTTTTTGGTCAATATTTTAGTAATTCACTTGTGTTCCTTTTAAAAAAAAAAGTTTACTAGACATAACGTTTTGCTTTACTCAAAAAAAAATGTTGTTGTTTATTTTGTTTTTAAACAACAAATAGTTATTTGGATCTCTAGTCTAGGCCGGAAAATTGCTGTTTCCGGCCTATATTGGATCCTGCAAAACAGTCAATAATCGCTGACGGCATAAAAATAATTTTTTTTTTAAATTTTGAATTAGATATACTTAATTTTAATTTTAACCTAGCTTTTCGTAATTTTGTTGTATTTTTTTTATTCACTTAATCTTATTTTCTGTTTTGCTAAGCAAGAACGTAAACAAAATCTACGTTCTCTTCTCTCTCTCTTTTTTTCTTAAGATTTTTTATATTTTTTGTCATTTTTTCTTCTACTTCACACATAATGTGCACTTTTAATTTTGGCACGATGTTTTTCCGGAGAAGAAACGCTAACTAGTGACTAGCTGAAGACAGATGAGCTCATTTTGACAAATCAGTTATTGTGACCTATGTATTTGGGTCAAAACAGCAATGAAGAAAGAGCAAAAAATAGCGTTAATTATCAAATATATAAATAATAATAAAAAAAAAATAAACAAAATGTGAATGGATGAATAAAAAAGAGTAAAAGTAAAAAACATAAAAAATAATAAAAAGAGTAAAGTATAGAGTATAAAAATTAAAAAAAAATTAAATATGTGATCAAAAAACCAAATATTATATTTAAGTAACTCACATGTGTAGTTACTTTTAAATAAAAAACAATTGTTTACTAGACATAAACTTTTGCTTGATCTTAAAAAAATGGTTTCATGCCATTGCTGTCTATTTTTGTTTATTTTGTGTACACTCGCTTAAACATACATTTTATAATAATAAAAATAATATTTTATTAATCACCAAAAAACAAAAATGAAACAACAATGCAATAACCATCTAAGTAAAAAACTAAAATACAAAAAAAATTAGGCGATATCTAGCAAGTTGGTATTCCACTTTTCCTCTCAAAAAAAGGGGTTAAAAAGGGAATAAAAGAAAAAAAGCAAAACAGTTTTTTTAATTATTTAAATTTAAAAAGGGATTAAAAAGGAAATAAAAGAAAAACCGCAAAACAGTCTATTTAATTATTTAAATATATTTAAGTATAATTCTAATCTAATCCTCTCTGATTTCTTATTTTTTTATTTTTTTTTATACACTGAATCGTATTTTGTTTGCTTAACAAAACCATAACTACCACTTTTCCTCTTTCTCACTTTTATTTTTGCATTTATATACTTTCTAGCGGATTTTTTACTCGATATAATGTGCATCTTTTTTTTTACTACTATTTGTTTTGTTTTTTGTTGTTTTCGTATGTGTAAGTTTTGTCATTAATCGTGTGCCTTTTATTGTACTTCGCTTCTTTTTTGTGTTTTTTTGTTTTTGCACATTTTTAACTATTTCTGTTAAAATGTCTGTTTTTTGTAATTCATTGTATATTAAACCAATGTTTCTCTCCATTTTCTCTTCTTTTTTTTTTTGTTATATTATCTTTTAATGAATTTTTTTTTTTTGTTGAATCTCACTCCTCTATTCTTAGTTTTTTCTTAATTATTATATAAATAAAGTTTTTTGTACAGCATTACATATATTTTAATAGAGCTTACATAAAACATAAACATTTTCTGTTTTTTTGCTTTTTTATCTGTCTTTTATTTTTTATCAATTATTATCTTGTTTATTCTTTAGTCATTTTACTTCTATTTTATTACTTTTATCTTCTTTTTATACCTCTTTTTTCTATTTTATTTTAAAAGGTCTTAAATTAACTCTTTGTTTACAACATTGTTTTTCACCTTTTTCCTTTAACAGCAAAATCTCTAATAATTTTGAAATAATTTTTATTAAAAACAATTTGTTTGTAAGAGTTTAAAAATCTTATTGTTAAAAAATGATAGAAGCGCCAGATATAGTTTTTCTGTGAATTGTTTAATCAAATGTGTTTGTGTTAATTTAAATTCTAAAGGTACTCAAATTGAAAAAACCTAGAAGGTTTGTAGAAACACAAACATTTTTATAAAATTGTGGAATTTCATGAAAATGTTCAAAAATGGTAGAGACGCAATATTTTTGAAAACTGAATTTACAAGTTATTACAGAAAGAATCTGAAAAATTAATAAAAAATTAGAAATTTATAAGAAATCACAGATTTTAATATAAATGTTTAAAAATGGTGGAGACGCCAGAAATAAGCTTGTTAACATTTTTTTTTAAACTTAATTAAAGATATTTAAGTCTCGTATTTTAAGATTTCTTATTCTATTTTATTTTTCTTATACGCTTAATCTTATTTTTTGTTTTGTTTAGTAAAAAAGTTTTACGCTTTCTTCTCTCTCTCTCTTTCTTTTATTTTTTAAAACTCTTATGTTTTCTGCTATTTTATCTTCTACGCCACATGATGTGGTACTTTTAATTGTTTTTGTTTATTTTTAGAATAAACATGTTGCCATCAATCTTCTCTCTTTCTCATCTTTTTGCACTAAATATTTTTGGCGATTTCTGTCATGATTTTTTTATACTTTTCTTTAGACTTTGCTTCTTCAGTTTTTTTTAATGCTTTTTCACATATCTATCTCTTTCTGATAGCTTTTCACGCATTTTTTCCGCGTTTTTTATAATTCATTGTTTATTAGCTTTTATCTTCTCGAATATTTTATTTCAGCTTTATTCTCTTGCCAAAATTTTTTTTATTGTCTTATTTCTACCGCTTTATTCCTTTCTTCTAATTTTTGAATTTTTTTCTAATTTTATAAATAATGTTTTTTTAAGCTTAGATTTAAAGATATTTTTGTTTTGTTTTTCAATTTGTTTTAGTTTACTCTTGTCTGCTCTTTTATATCTTTTACGTTTTATCAATATCTATCTTGCTCAATCTTTTTCTCTCACTTTTTATAATTTTTAGTCATTCGGCTTTATATTTTATATATTTTGTCAACTTTTTTTTTTTGTTGTATTTTTAAATTTTCTAATTAATTTTTTGTTTATAACTTCTAAGCTTTGAAGCATTGTTTTTTATCTTTTTTCACCATTCTTTAGCAAAAAAAAATTTAATATTTTTTAATAATTATTATCTTAAGATCTTGCTGTTAAAAAATGATGGAGGCGCCAGATATAAATTTTTGTAAATTTATCAATCAAATAAAATTTATTTACAACTTCAAAGTAAATAAAATAGATTCAGGCTTTAGGGCTTTAGAAATTTTACCTCAAATCATTCAATCCACAAGTAACTCAAAAAGAGCCTAGAAGATCAGTAAATTGATAAAAATATTAAAAAATGGAGAAGTAGCAAGAAACATTTTTTATAAATTGTTTAATCTGGTATGTTTCTACTGCATTATATTTATAACTTTCTTAAGTTATTAAAAAAAAATTAAAAAAAATAGAAAGTCTTACAATTGTAAGAAATTATAACTTATATGCAAATTTCAAAAAATGGTAGTAACGTCAGATGCAATTTTTTTTGTAAATCGTCTAATAACGTAGGCTTTTATTGTGTTAGACTTACAATAAATCTGAATTATCATAAAAAGAGATTAAAAGATCAATTAAAAGTTAATCATTTATAAAAAATTATAATTTTTAATAAAAATGTGGAAAAATGGTGGAGAAGCAATTTACAATTGTTTTAATTGTTTAATCTAGTGTGTTTCTACTGCATTAAAGTCACAAGATACTCAAGTTATTATAAAAAAATTTTAGAAGATTAGTAAAACATTTTTGTAAAAAATGATAGTTTTTAATAAAATTGTTGAAAAAGGGTGGGGGGGAGGGCGCTATATACAAATATTTTTGTTCAGGAATGTTTTTTTTGTTGTATTAGATTTATAAGTAAATATTTTTTATTATATTTTTGCTAAACTGGTCTTGATATCACCGTCCATTACATCTTGGTGAAAACGTTCTCTTTGTTCCTCGTACTAAACACCCATGTGATCCAATGACATATGCCAATGCGATAAAAAAATAAATATTTCAGAGAATAAACGAAATTCAGATTTTAAACAAATATTTACATAAATATTATTAAAAATATGTTTTTTTTTTGTAAAATACGTACAGAGATATACAATTTTTATAAAAAATGTTTTATTTTTGAAAACAATATATAAAATAAAATAACAGATTTAATTTTACAAATAACACTTTTTTCTACCTGGCTTCCCACCATTGGCTTTCTCTGCGGATTCGCCTTTTTTCCTCTTCTGGAATGTCTTCTTCTAGGTTGAAGGCTCGTCGTATTTCTGCAGGTTCCTTGCCTTGGATCATATTTGCCACCGTCTTGCACCCAAGCTCCAGCAAGCCTTTAATGTCCAAATAGTTGGCGGCCTTTATCAGTTCAAAAAGGGTGGCTTGATCCACTTTCAAAAAATTAGCGTCCCATAAAGGGATGTTGTCAATGGGTGATTTTGGGTAGCTGTCGTAGGTTTCCGTTGGTAGAGGATAGACTCTATGGTAAGTTGACCATTCGATCACTTTTTTCAAGATGTCGGATCGGACGTTGGGAAGTGGGATCACTTCCATGTCTTCGTCGTCATCCAGACCCAGGGTTTCCAGCATGGTGTTAAGAGTTCCTGAAAATCTGGCGATTTCAATGTCAACTTTGAAAATCTCACCATCTGATGAACACAATTTGATATAATAGGGCATTTTGATGGAATATAATATAATATCTCTTCTGCTGGCAACAATTCTGTAGTGGTAACTGACAAATACTAAGGAAAATGTGCAAAAACCAAATCGGTCGACAATCGAAACAAAAGAACCAAAAAAAAACTGTTCTTCTGCATGATAATTTATTATCAGGTAAAAACTACTTTTTACTGTAGAATGTATTTTGTCACTCTTCCTATTATAGAAAAAATTTATAATCGTTGATTTATCAGTCGAACTTACGCTTTATGTGACTTGTTTTTGTGGCCTTATTTGAAACATTCGACTTTCAAGCAACGTTTAAATAACCTCAATAGATTTCGTCAAGTCAGTTTATTTATTTATTATTTGATATAATCCTTATTTCTTTATTAAATTTTTTGTTTTGTTATAACACTACAAGAGCTTCCAAGTGCTTTGAATTTGATCTCAATAACGTATTAAGCTATCGACTCATCAAATTAAAACTAAGGTTAGGCTCAGATGTCAAATTAATAACTGTCACTTTGATTTGACCTTTTTGGCAAGCTTTGGCGCCAAATTTAAGAGAATACTTTTTATACTTTGTTTTTAAAAAGTTTTTGATTTAATAATTATGTAGACGATTTTCCATACAAATCCAAATGAAAACCTGTTGACAATTCATCTGTAGACACATTTGCAAGAAAAAAAAACCACTAAAAAACAGCCCTGCCGCCAAACATGTATAAAATATGCATTTATTGCGTGCCTGCAGGAATAATTTATCTCTCCTCTCATCTAAAGCTCACGTCTGATACCTTTGAAAGATAGTCTAGCGATGAAGTTTATTACAACAATGTATGTAAAAGCATTCTCAAGTTGTTTAACTTGTACACATCACTTATTAATTTGATTTGCAATGGATGTAATTTTTTTTTGACATGGAAATTGCATCTGCAAGTATGCCATTTGTCAAAAACGAGCTTGCTTTTATACGAGTAGATAACCGGTGGGAAGGCTTTAAATTTTTTATCAAGCATGTTGCTTGAAGAGGAAGAGGAATATTTGATGATACGAAACACATTTTTATGGCAACAGGGGCCCTTGTCCAGAGCCTACATCAAACAGGGTTTAAAAAAGCTTTTTTCAAAAGATTTAGATTAAAACACCAGCGTTTTATTATAATCAATCACATTAAACAAATAAAAAGAATAAATATTAAATAAAAAACAGAAAGACACAAAAATTAAAAAAATGCGAAAAAAAAATTCAGTAAATTTTCTACAATTTTATAAAATTTAGTATTACTTAAAGTACCAAAACACAATTTTCAAATTTCTGGTTAACAAACCTTCTAGACAAGATAAAGTTAATTTTCTAAAATTTTATAAAATTTAGTATTACTTAAAGTAACAAAACACAATTTACAATTTTCTGGTAAACAAACATTCTAGACAAGATAAAGATAATTTTCTAAAAACTTTTCTGTTTTTTTTTTAATGTTTTTGGACATAAATATCTTTTTCTGATAACTTTTTTCTAATTTTTTTTGCTTTTTTTTTAATCCATTGCTTATTAAAGTTTTATACTTCTATCTTCTCCAATATTTTTTTTCAACATTATTCTTTTTTTTTCTCTTGCAATAAATTTTTTTCATTGTCTTATCTCTACCGTTTTATTCGTTTCTTCTATTGTTGACTTTTTTCTTATTTTATAAATAACGTTTTTTGTATAGCCTTGTATATAATATTCTGATATAGCTTACATTAAAAGTTATTTTGGATTTGCTCTTTAATTTGTTCTTTTTACTCTGGTTTTCTTTTTATATCTTTTACTTTTTATCAATCTTTATCTTGCTTAATCTTTATCTTTCACTTTATATAATTTTTAGTCCTTCTACTTTATATTTTATATATTTTGTCATCATTTTATAACTTTTTCTTCTGTAGTATTTCTGAAAGTTTTTAATTAATTTTTTGTTTTTAACTTCTAAGCTTTGATATATTGTTTTTTTGTCTTTTTTCAACATTCTTTAACAAAAAAAAATGAATTGATTAAATAAAAACAGGGTTTATAAAAACTTTTTACAGAAGATTTAGATTATAACACTAGCGTTTTATAATAATCAATTACATTACAAATAAAAAGAATAAATATTAAATAAAAATCAGAAAGAAACAAAAATAAAAAAAAATGCGAAAAGAAAATAAAGTTAATATTCTAAAATTTTATAAAATTTAGTATTACTTAAAGGACCAAAACACAATTTAGAATTTTCTGGTTAACAAACATTCTAGACAAGATCAAGTTAATTTTCTAAAATTTCATAAAATTTAGTATTACTTAAAGTAACAAAACACAATTTACAATTTCCTGGTTAACAAACACTCTAGACAAGATAAAGTTAATTTTCTAAAATTTCATAAACTTTAGTATTACTTAAAGTAACAAAACACAATTTACAATTTTCTGGTAAACAAACATTCTAGACAAGATAAAGATAATTTTTTTAAAATTTTTCGGTTTTTGTTTAATTCTCTTGCACATAAATATCTCTTTCTGATAACTTTTTCCTCATTTTTATTGCTTTTTTTTTAATCTATTGCGCATTAAACTTTCATACTTCTATCTTCTCCTATATTTTTTTTCAACATTATTCTTTTTTTTTCTTGCAATAAATTTTTTTCATTGTCTTATCTCTACCGTTTTATTCCTTTCTTCTATTGTTAACTTTTTTCTTATTTTATAAATAACGTTTTTTGTATAGCCTTGTATATAATATTCTGATATAGCTTACACTAAAAGTTATTTTTGTTTTGCTTTATAATATGTTCTTTTTACTCTGGTTTTCTTTTTTATATCTTTTACTTTTTATCAATCTCCTTCTTGCTTAATCTTTATCTTTCACTTTATAGAACTTTAAGTCCTTCTACTTTATATTTTATATATTTTGTCATCATTTTATAACTTTTTCTTCTGTAGTATTTCTGAAAGTTTTTAATTAATTTTTTGTTTTTAACTTCTAAGCTTTTATACATTGTTTTTTTGTCTTTTTTCAACATTCTTTAACAAAAAAAAATGAATTGATTAAATAAAAACAGGGTTTATAAAAACTTTTTACAGAAGATTTAGATTATAACACTAGCGTTTTATAATAATCAATTACATTAAACAAATAAAAAGAATAAATATTAAATAAAAATCAGAAAGAAACAGAAATTTAAAAAAATGCGAAAAGAAAATAAAGTTAATATTCTAAAATTTTATAAAATTTAGTATTACTTAAAGTAACAAAACACAATTTACAATTTTCTGGTAAACAAACATTCTAGACAAGATCAAGTTAATTTTCTAAAATTTCATAAAATTTAGTATTACTTAAAGTAACAAAACACAATTTACAATTTCCTGGTTAACAAACATTCTAGACAAGATAAAGTTAATTTTCTAAAATTTCATAAACTTTATTATTACTTAAAGTAACAAAACACAATTTACAATTTTCTGGTAAACAAACATTCTAGACAAGATAAAGATAATTTTTTTAAAATTTTGCGGTTTTTGTTTAATTCTCTTGCACATAAATATCTCTTTCTGATAACTTTTTCCTCATTTTTATTGCTTTTTTTTTAATCTATTGCTCATTAAACTTTTATACTTCTATCTTCTCTTATATTTTTTTTCAACATTATTCTTTTTTTCTCTTGCAATAAATTTTTTTCATTGTCTTATCTCTATCGCTTTATTCCTTTCTTCTATTGTTAACTTTTTTCTTATTTTATAAATAACGTTTTTTGTATAGCCTTGTATATAATGTTCTGATATAGCTTACATTAAAAGTTATTTTGGTTTTGCTCTTTAATTTGTTCTTTTTACTCTGGTTTTCTTTTTTATATCTTTTACTTTTTATCAATCTTTATCTTTCACTTTATATAACTTTAAGATTTTCTACTTTATATTTTATATATTTTGTCATCATTATATTATTATATCTTTATCTTCTGTTGTATTTCTGAAAGTTTATAATTAATTTTTTGTTTTTAATTTCTAAGCTTTGACGCATTGTTTTTTGTTTTTTTTCAATATTCTTAAAAAAAAAAAAATTTTATATTTTTGATTAAATAAAAACAGGGTTCAAAAAAGCTTTTTTAAAAAGATTTATAAAACACTAGCGTTTTATAATAATCAATTACATTAGACAAATAAAAAAAATAAATATTAAATAAAAATCAGAAAAAAACAAAAATAAAAAAAAATGCGAAAAGAAAATAACGTTAATTTTCTAAGATTTTATAAAATTTAGTATTACTTAAAGTAACAAAACACAATTTTCAATTTTCTGGTTAACAAACATTCTAGACAAGATAAAGTTAATTTTCTAAAATTTCATAAAATTTAGTATAACTTAAAGTAACAAAACACAATTTATAATTTTCTGGTTAACAAACATGCTAGACAAGATCAAGTAAGTTTTTTAAAATTTTATAAAATTTAGTATTACTTAAAGTAACAAAACACAATTTACAATTTTCTGGTTAACAAACATTGTAGACAAGAATTTTGACATTATAGTTAAGTAGCAATTGACAGAATGAGGAGCCATAAGTAGTATAGCAAGCGGGCTTCTAGAGCACATGCCATACAGTTTACGGAGAACTGTATGTTGTACAGTTCTGTTATACAGTTCTATGTTGACATACAGTTCTCTGTCACCTACGGAGAACTGTAGCACCAGAAGGCTACCCCTGTATGACATGTAAATGTCTTTTTAGGGCATAGGTTACTTCTTATACATTAAGGGTGTTTGTCAATGACCAGAAGCTACGTCACCGCAATTGTTGAAGAAGAGTGTAGGTCAATGTCTAGAAAGTGACATAGCGGTTGTTAAAAATTGCTTCGTCATCATCAGGTAATAGGTAAATTGGTGTGACACATTTTTTCCATTGTTTTATATTATCTTTTCAACCATTTTTTCAAATATTTTTTTTATTCTAATTTTCTAAAGTTGCTTTCTGTTTTGTTTTTAAATTTAATAGTCAGATCGTATCAAAGCTAAGTTATTTCATAAATAGACAAAGTCGCTCTTGTTAACTGATTTAGACATTTTTTTGTTAACTTCTTATCTTGATTGGTCGTTTTATTTTGAAGTTTTGAAGCACTAAGTAGAGTATACAATGTGGCCGTTCTTATTGGGCGAAAAAGCGCAGTACCAAGAAGGAGGAGTTTAATACATGGGACAAGCGTTTTCATTTGCTGATTACACAATTCGTTTTCATTGGCGGATATCGAGAACAATACCTCATTTTCAGCTACAGTTTTTTGCTAAGTTTAACAGATAACGCGCAATTTAATAACTAAATAACCTTAAATTTATCTATACCTAAAAACCATTTCTATAGCGAAAATCTTCTACCGGTTGACAATATATAATTTTAATTCAGAACAAAAATTTAATTGTCAAATTAACGCATAAGCTTGCATAATCGAATACGATTATAAAAAGAGAAATTCACTAAACAAAAAGTTTACTTTGATTTGTAATTACTAATTTTCAATTTGATTTTGGAGGTCAATATCTGTGTTGTAGATACTGTCTTACAAGATAGCATCAGTAACGTTAATTGCAGTCATATTCAGTCACGTTCTGAGCTTGTTCTGTTAAAATTTTTAGAAAAAAATGGTGTATCAAGGTTAAGCTATCCTCTAAATTGCACAATCGTTCTTATTAACTGATTCGGACACGTTTTTGGTAACGCTATGTTCCGATTGGTTGTTTTATTTTGAAGTTTTGAAGCACCAAGTAGAGTATACAATATAGCCGTTCTTACTGGCCGAAAAAGTGCATTAGCAAAAAGGATGAGTTTAGTACGTACATAAAACAAGCGTTCTTATTCGCTGATTAGGCAACCTTCAGCTTGCCTTACATTAGTTCCGTTGGCTATTTTCGAAAACATTGAATACCTAGTTTTTTTTTTAATCTAGCGTTTTATGTTGTTTAAATAACCTCAAATTTATCCATACAATTTACATTATTTTAAAACAAAAATATAATTATAAAAGATAATAAAAAATCATATATAATAGTCGTTTTTATTCGCTGAAAAAAACAGTACCAAGGAGGAGGAGTTGCTTCATATATGGAAAAAACGTTTTTATTTGCTGATAGTCACCTGATTTAAGCGTTCGCTTTCATTGGCTGCTCTACAGAACCATACTTCTTGTCTTTAAAACATTTCTGTTGTTTTTTCTTTTGTTTTTAATGGACAGTACTTGCAAGAAAATATTTATATTACATCTAGTCTCTCTTATTGGTTGAAAAAATACAGTACCAAGAAGAAAAAGTTGTTTCATATATGAAAAAAACGTTTTCATTCGCTGATAGTTACCTGATTTAAGTAGTCGCTTTCATTGGCTCCTCTACAGAACAATACTTTTTGTCTTTAAAACATTACTATTCTTTTGTTTTTTTAGTTTTAATGGGCCGTACTTGCAAGAAAACTATTTATAATATATTTAGTCGCTCGTATTGGCTGAAAAAAGGCAGTACCAAAAGGGAAGAGTTGCTTCATATATGAAAAAAACGTTTTCATTCGCTGATAGTTTTTATATAGTTTAAGCGTTCGCTTTCATTGGCTGCTCTACAGAATTCTTGTCTTTAAAACATTTTTATGGTTTTGTTTTTTTGGTTTCAATGGGCCGGCTGTGCAAGAAAACTATTTATAATATATTTAGTCGCTCGTATTGGCTTAAAAAAGACAGTACCAAAAAAAAAATAGTTGTTTCATATATGAAAAAAGCGTTTTCATTCGCTGATAGTTTTTACCTAGTTTAAGCGTTTGCTTTCATTGGCTGCTCTACAGAACCATACTTCTTGTCTTTAAAACATTTCTATTGTTTGTTTTTTTTTTTGGTTTTAATAAGCAGTACTTGCAAGAAAATCATATATAATATAATATATCTAGTCGCTCTTATTGGCTGAAAAAAGACAGTACCAAGGAGGAGGAGTGATTTCATATATGGATCAAGCGTTCTCATTCGCTGACCGCTACTTAATTTGAGCATTCGCTTTCATAGGCTGCTCTACAGAACAATACTTATTGTCTTTTCTTTTTATTTTAATTAATAACATACAATTTGCTAACTAAATAATCACAAGTTTTGCTATATTCAAAGACTGCTTCCAGTTCAATAATCTACCATCTACTGACTTATTGACAAGAAACTGTTTTAATTTCTTAATTTTAGGACTATTGAGTTTGTCTTGTCAATTAATTATTATATTATTTGACAGCCAAACGTCAAACATTCAGTCAATTGATATTTTTTTGAGAAAATTTATAATGTATTAATGTATGTTTTCTGTTTGACTTTAAAAGTTCAAAAAAAATTTCTGCGACGCTGTCGGTATTTTGTTTAAGATTGTATCGCCTACCTTGCCAATCATCACACAAACCGCCACTGGTTCCAATAAGGAAGAAACATGTTCAAAGCAAATTAACTTTATTTTGATTATTTTTTCATATTAATTGTTGTAGCAAAACAGAACAGTCTGCAAATAAAAAAGCAGTTTATTTTAATAATAATTGTACTGTTAGTCTAAAATTATTCGAAAATAAGTGCATAAAAGTGGCATTCTTGAGCATACGTAATGAGATGAGATAATGAAGTAATTCCGAATGCAATTAGATTGTGACATTTCATTTCAAATGACATTTGAGACACAAGCAAAAAAAATAAAATTTATTATAAATTTTAAGGTTTTATGAAAATAATAGAGGTAGACATGGATTATAAATACAAATCTTCAATATTTTACGACCGTAATATTTTATGAAACGTTTATGTTTCCGGACAACAAAAGTCGGGAGATGTTTATCGCTTTAAGGCTTAAATTAGCCCCCTTGTGGGGTCTCGCTTATTATTAATTTAATTAGTAGTGTGTGGAGAAGAGAGCCGCGGTCGGTAGCAATCCCAATGGATCTCCATTAGGTCTCAGAGAGGGGCCAGTCATGGTAATTACGGCTCTGGTAGAGATGAAATGACTCTATCTGGACGGGTTATCTTTCTTGTACAGAAGCTGTCGCGACCGGCTTCTGAACACCGAACAAACGCTTTATAATGTGCTCGGATTTTAATTTAATTGCATCTCAATCATTTGTAGATTAGGTGCGAGAATTAAAACCATTCGAAGTGGTTAAACAGGTAAACATCGATGGTTGTTGTTTATCTTTTTAATTTATTTGCCGACAGCTGAAGACACTACATCACCGTCACTAGTCGTATAAATTCCGAATTGTTTTGCATAATTTCATGCTTATCCTTGGCTAGAATTACTTAAACACTTTTCGTTTCAGGAATCAAATATAATGTAGATTCGAGACGGTCGACCAGTGGGTTCCAGACGCTCGGTACCGGATGCTATATAAGCGAGCAGCAAGCGAGAGTGGGAATCAGCTCAAGTTCAAGTGGAGATCCAAATCGAGCAAGCGACACGAGTGTATCAACATAAACAAAATGTTCAAAGTTTATATAAAAAAGTGTAATAATATTGATATTTTATATAAATATGTGTAATATTAGTATATAATTAAATAAGTGTGTAAATAAGTTGTACAGCTTGCACGTTACAATAATAAAGTGCGATTAAAAGTACCGCCTGTTAGATAAAATAATCTATCTTACAAGACATGCTCAAGCGTTGTACAAGACTGTACAGGATTGTACAAGATTGTACAAGATTGTACAAGATTGTACTGGTGACAGAGCACTTCAAATTTGACCAAACCTCGAAACAATTCTTCTAAAAATAGTACAGAAAATATAGCAACCTCAAAACTCTAAGCTCTTTCTAGAAGAAAGAAACTCTAATTATGTAAACAAAACAATACTTTCTCACTTGGCGTCACTTCGTACACTTTATTTCAATCACCACCTTCTGATCACTTTTAATTTGATTGACTTTTAGTGTCACTTAATTATTATTCTTTCGGTGCTGCTACTTGAAACCTATTTTTCTATTCTTTCGTCCGCTTGTTTGTTGAAATTGGTTTACTGAAAAAATCTAAGCCTGTTTGCATTTTACAGGCTGCTATTCTTTTCATATCACGGAAGAAATAGGCACTTAGCTAAATATAAGCCCAAATCTGTCACTACACATTTTTTCAAATAATAATCTGTTGCAACTTGCTGAACAGTTTTTATAAGAACGAAATGTTTAAGTGAACGGATCTAGTTTGAATGAATTTGCTTTGATCTTATTTTTGTTATTTACTCTGCCAAGAAATGACGTTATTTTTTTTTACGTTTTCAAGTATGTACGTCTACGGAGGAAAAGATCATTCCTTGTTAACGCAACAAAAATTGTTATATTTTAGTTAAATTAGGATTATTTTAGTTTATTTGAAATAAATTTATATTATTTTTATTTTAAATTATTTTTCAGTTCATTTCAATTTATTTTAGTTTTTAATTTATTTAATTCAGTTTATTTGAGTTTATTTCAGTTTATTTTAGTTTATTTTAATTTATTTTAGTCTATTTTAATTCATTTTAGTTTATTTTAATTTATTTGAGTTTATTTTAGTTTAATCCAGTTTATTTAACTTTAATTGAGTTTACTTTAATTTATTCCAGTTTATTATAGTTCATTTAATTTTAAATAAGTTTATTTTAATTTATTTTAGTTTATAAGAGTTTATTTTAAATTATTTTAATTTATTTTAATTTTTTTTATTTATTTTAATTTATTTTAATTTATTTTAGTTTATTTAAAATAAATTTATATTATTTTAGTTCATTTAAAATAAATTTATATTATTTTAGTTTATTTTAGTTCTTCATTTATTTAATTCAGTTCATTTTAATTTATTTTAGTTTATTTTAATTTATTTGAGTTTATTTTAGTTTAATTCAGTTTACTTCAATTTATTCCAGTTTATTATAGTTCATTTGATTTTAATTTTGTTTATTTTAATTTATTTTAGTTTATTTGAAATAAATTTATATTATTTTAGGCCATCTCAATTTATTTTAATTTTTAATTTATTTAATTCAGTTTATTTGAGTTCATTTTAGTTTATTTTAATTTATTTTAGTCTATTTTAATTCATTTTAGTTTATTTTAATTTATTTTAGTTTATTTTAGTTCAATGCAGTATATTTAACTTTAATTCAGTTTACTTTAATTTATTCCAGTTTATTATAGTTCATTTAATTTTAAAAAAGTTTATTTTTGTTTATTTTAGTTTATAAGAGTTTATTTTAAATTATTTTAATTGATTTTATTTCTTTTTTATTTATTTTAATTTATTTTAGTTTATTTGAAATATATTTATACTTTTTGAGTTTATTTCAATCTATTTTAGTTCTTAATTTATTTAATTCAGTTTATTTTAATTTATTTTAGTTTATTTCAATTTATTTGAGTTCATTTTAGTTTAATTCAGTTAACTCCAATTTATTGCAGTTTATTATAGTTCATTTAATTTTAATTTAGTTTTTTCAATTCATATCAGCTTATTTGAGTTTATTTTAGTTTATATCAGTTTAATTCAGTTTATTTAACTTTAATTCTGTTCACTTCAATTTATTCCAGTTTATTTTAGTTTATTTTAGTTTATTTTGGTTTCTTCTAGTCCATTTTACTTTATTTTAGTTTGTTTTAGTTTATTTAATATTAATTCAGTTTATTTTAATATATTCCTGTTTATTTTAAGTTATTTTAATTTATTTTAGTTTATTTAATTTTAATTCTGTTTGTTTGAATTTATTTCAGTTTATTTTAGTTTATTTTAATTTATTTTAGTTTATTTCAGTTTATTCTAGTTTAATTTAGCTTATTTTAGTTTATTTCAGTCTCATCTCTCTCCTACCTCTGTAGGACTTGTTGTGGCTTCTCTCTTAGAAGCGCAACGATTTACCTTGTAAAAAGTTTTGCGAATAATAGAACTATATTTGTTTGCTTGTTTTAATAATTATGGCAATTGTAAGAGAAACCGGAATTTAATTGTAATTTTATTCGCTTAAAATTGTAAACCAACTTGGTTAAAAATGAGGTTTCTAAAAATAGTTCATGGAATGTTCTTATCTCTATAATATAAACATATCTTTGGCATACCATATATTGATGTTTATTTACTGATGCATTTGTAGGGGTTCGTGGTGTATAAAACTGTGTTTGTTTTCTTGTTTTGTGAATTATGGAGTGAGTTTTGCTCATTGAGCGTTTGCTTTAGTTATAGTGGTTATTAATTATTATTTAGTGAGATTTATTTCATTGAGCGATTGTCTTACGTATAGTGCATGTTAATATTATTTGACTTATTATTGAAAATGGAGTTGAGTTCATGAAGATGTGACAGGTATTAAATGATATTGAATGTAAATTGTAAATTGTGTTCATGTAATTATGACGCATGATGGGTTTGTGCTTTGTGTTTTGACTGGTAGTTTAGAGCGACTTGCTATCAAGTCCGGAAATTATCAAGAGATTTGACAAATAGCTAGAGCGAGTATACAGACTGATTCTGGTATTTCCGGTTCTTTTATACTCATTGCACAATTCACGATCTGGGAGATAATTCCAAGAGAGAGAACACATTAATGTGATAATTTTAAAGATCATTTTTTTACATAAATTAAAAAGTCTAATTACATTTTTTTTTTCAAATTTTAATGTAGAATTACTCCAACTCTAACAATATCTGGTTCTATTTCGAGTTGGGGATTTCCGCTTTGATGTGGTGGTTGTTCGAATAGGAATGAAGTAATCCAAGCAGCTTGTGTAGTAACGCCAGTAACAGGACTAATTTCAGCTCCAAATGCTTAGTTATTACTGCTTCGCCCTGACCCTTGAAGGTGCATCAGTATAACGATCTTGCAGAAGCCGTTGTTTACATTGTGTTCCCCCAACTCCTGACATTTACTGCATGCTCTTTGCAGGGTCGCTCCAGGTTATTATTATAAGCACCAGGAGATAATTATTAGAAGCTTCTAGCATGTCTCGTCTACCTTTAAAATTCGTCATGCTTCAGCTACCACTACACTTGAAGAAAAAGATTTTTAAGCTTTCTAGATCAAAAAGTCTTTAATATATAAAATTATTTAAAACTCGAATAGATCATTTTGTTTTTGTTTTTAATAATATTAGAAAGTTATAAGCTACTTTATTTTACATTTTCTACAAAAAAAGTTAAAAGTGTATAAGCAACTGAAAACTCTTAGATTATTGGGGGTTATAATTGGCACAACAGAGTAGTAAAATTGTGGGTTTCTCGTTGGAAAGACAAGTTCATACATAATCGCATTGAAGGAATGGCTTGAGTCGTAACTAAACTAGCTGACCCGGCGAACTTCGTACCGCCTAACAGTCAACAAATGTCGTGTTACTTTTTAGGTGAACTAATTTAGGCTTTGATGAACGTAAAACAATGATACAAAATAATATATTTATATAGATAGAAACAAAAAAGTAGTTTATTATGATGAATGATGATGAAAACATACATACAGAATGAGAATAAAAATAAAAAAAAATAAAGAATAATAATTAAGTACTTCAAATTCATGTCAGAAAAAAATGATTGAAAACTATGTTGTGCATATAGGGGAAAAAAAATAAAACTCGGATTAATTTATTAATAGGATTTTTATTCAAGCACTTTGTGGTAAACGACATTTTTTGGTCAGGCGCAAGAACAAATAAAGCGGATGGTTTGCCGACACGTGAGCATGCCACGTACAATTGACCATGAGAAAAACATGCATTTTCTAGATTGAGGCCACAAATAGTCAAGGATTGGCCCTGTGATTTGTTGATCGTCATGCCGAAGGCAAGACGAATCGGGAATTGAATTCGTTTAAACTCAAAGCGCATATCCGTTGGGATCATCGGAATCCTTGGAATAAGAACTTCCTCATCTTTAAATTTTCCTTTAAGTATCGACGCGTGCAATTTCTTGCAGATAATTGACTCGCGATATTCCGTTGCCTAATTGCATTACGGCTTCGCTGGGAAAGATTAGATCTTCTAGGACGCGGCATTGTTATTAAAATGTGCACTCGCATAAAACCACCAAATATAGTAACAGTGCCTGAACTTTCGAGACATAGACAATAGCTCAAAGAGTATATAACCACTACGTATGAATAGCTTATCAAGAAAAATCATAGACAACCCATAAAAAGACATTTACACTTTTATTAGCCTGTAGATTTATTTTTCTTAATCTTATAACCTTTACCAACTGATTTTTTATTCCCTAAATTCCGTTCCTTTCTGACGATTTGATGTTTTTACTGTAGAATAAATCTTAGGTATTATTTTCGAGAATTAAAAACAAATATAACAGTACCGGAACTTTGTAGACATTTTACAAAAAATAAATTTCTGAACGCACACATGATGTCTTCAGAAAAAAATAAAGTTGTGGCTTAAAGGTCTCAGCAACCAAGCTATAAACTTCAAAAAAAAAATAGTTGTTACACTATTTGACAGGATTGGACAACAAATGTTTGACATGTAATAAACAAATCAGCATCTATTAAAACGATTCATTACACATATCGAGTTTTCATTTTTTTAAGATGTATTCTGCTATTCGGGACGGAAACCAATCCAACAATTCAAAAACCATGGCAATCGGTCCAGCCGTTCTCGAGTTATAAGTATTGTAACAAACACGACTTTCTTTTATATATATATAGATTTACAAAATAAGAGCAATATAACGTAATGAACATTCTATTGTCTGCAAAGAACAAAGCAAATTTTGAAACCACGGTACAGTAAAGAATTTACCAAAAGCAGGCTGATATTAAAACAAAAAAAGTCGAAATGAAAATAAACGCAGTAACTTGACGTGTGGACTACACTAGGAACCAAACTTATTTTAGCAAGAATTTCTGTCTGGGCTTATTTTGTTTATTAGTGAGCAAAAAAAGAGAAGGTTGTGAAAAAAACCAAAGAGAAAATAGTGGTAGGAACGAAAGAGAAGCCATGAGAGAACGAAAGCAGGTACAACAAATACTTTTTCTTGCTACTCCAGTCGAAAGTACATGTTTCCGGCTGCGATTCCACGGCAGAAAGTGTATCTTTCATGCACTGGTAGAGCTATGCGCGCGCCTTCTTTTAGCGGGAGTAAATAGCCGAGGGCATCATGGCGCGCAGTTCAGGTTCTGCACTTTCTGCCGTGGAATTACAGCCGACACTACGTACTGTCGACTGGAGTAGCAAGAAAACTAGTATACACTACACGGGCAGAAAGTTGAAAGCCCTAAACTGCGCGCCATAATGCTTCGGCTCTGCCTCGAGCATTACGGCGCGCAGTGCAGGAATTTCAACTTTTTGCCCTTGTAGTGTAATATACTATTAAACGTTTGAAAGATAATAGACCAGAATCACTATCAAAGTTGTTAAAGTGTTTTACAATCAAGTATGATTTATCAAGACAAATTTGGTATCTAGTGACAAATGACGTTCAAATTTGCAACTTGAAGTTTAATTGAACATTCTGTTTCACTAATATCAACTTTGCCGCAGGTGCACAAAATTTAATAAATCTTGGCGCAGCAAAAGTGAGGTTAGCATCATTTTCTTGAGTCGAAAGTCATTGTTGTAATTTTAAACAACAGCGAGTAAAATTTGTTTTTTGGAGATGGCAAAACTTTCAAGAATCTTGTAGGTGTAGGTTTGAAAACCGGTCTTAATCCTTGCTTACTCAGAATTGTTCCGATTTTGTCTGTAACCTCATGAACGAATGGAAGAAAAGCAGTTCCAGTATTATTTTTCGTCTCTTGTTTTTGTGCGAAGATGTTGATGGTAGTTATGGTTTCTTATATCCATCATTGGCTAGGACTAACTTTGTTTAGAGACTTGATGTTTGACAAATCAAAAAAGCGCCAAAAAGCAAAGATTTGACAACAGACAATTTTAGATGGAATGATGGTACCATGAAGACAGCCATCTGCATGTCTAGGTTTTTAAGAGGTCTTGAATCTTACGCCAGCAAGTCCGTTTATGGTGCAATTTGTCAAAAATTTAAAAGTAAAAGATGAACCATCACGTGAACATAGCGTTTAAACTAGAAACAGCAAAAGTGATAAAAATGCAGTGCAAAGTGCCAAAGAAGACGGACTGGTGTCTCTTCACGGAGACACTGACGACTGAGACTGTCTTTGGAGGAGACTGACAGGGAGTTTTGGCAGCAAGGCCACAGAGATTTGAAACAAAGAAATCTTGAAACAAAGCCACCAGGATTTCCAGGAACAGGGTGTTTCGACAACAAGGCTACCGAGTTTTTTAGGACAACTACAGATCCAGATTTTTGAGACCACCGACCAATGTAGAATCCTGAGACATAACTACCAGGATTTCCAAGAACAAGGCTACCGGGATATCAATCAAGATTTTTGCGATTCCGACTGGTGTTCCGACTGGGATTTTTGGGGTTCCGACTAAGATTTCCAAAGTTCCAACCGAGATTTCCAAGACTCCACTCACCTTTAGCACACATGCCTCGTAACACACCTGCCCTACAACCCCTAACACACTTTTGAGACTGGGAAGTGAAATGGGGTTGCTGGGTGGGTAGATATAACACTTTAGGCCCGTGTTTATTTGTACCTCGCTAACGCTTGGCACGAAATAGTCATTTTTATACTAAATTACTCTTTTCTTCAACTCTAATCTGAACCTTGGCCAGAACGGTCTACATGCTAAGCTAGCTTTTCATTTTTTAAAGCCTTAATTTTGAAAGAATTGAGGGTAGCCTTGTCGGAGGAGATGTTGTCTGGCCAGCACAATCACATTATTTAACACTATGTACATTTTCTAACTGAAATACTTTAAATCTTATACCAATTTCATGCTCTTTAAAGCTCTAGGAGGCAAAATTCAGCAAGAAATTAACTCATTGTTTTGGTAAATAATGCCGACTGTACTGTCTTTGGAACTCGGTTTCAGCACGGTTTTTGGAGTTATTATGTAATTTTCTTCTCTTTGGAACTTGCAGCAGTAAATAAATAGTATATTACACTACAAGGGCAGAAAGTTGAGATTCCTGCCATAATTATGGCGCGCAGTTCGGGGTTCTTAAATTTCTGCCCGTGTAGTGTATACTAGTTTTCTTGCTACTCCAGTCGAACGTACGTGGTTTCGGCTGCGATTCTACAGCAGAAAGTGCAGCTCTACCAGTGCATAAAAGATACACTTTCTGCCGTGGAATCGCAGCCGAAACCACGTACTTTTGACTGGAGTAGCAAGAAAATGTCTTTTTAGGCCTGTTTATCACCAGTTGAGTCTTTCCCTGCCAGCACAATCACATTATTTAACACTATGTACATTTTCTAACTGAAGTACTTTAAATCTTATACCAATTTCATGCTCTTTAAAGGTCTAGGAGGCAAAATTCAGCAAGAAATTAACTCATTGTTTTGGTAAATGATGCCAAATGTACTGTCTTTAGAATTCGGTTTCAGCACTGTTTTCGGAGTTATTATGTAATTTTCTTCTCTTTGGAACTTGCAGCAGTAAATAAATAGTATATTACACTACAAGGGCAGAAAGTTGAGATTCCTGCCATAATTATGGCGCGCAGTTCGGGGTTCTCAAATTTCTGCCCGTGTAGTGTATACTAGTTTTCTTGCTACTCCAGTCAAACGTACGTGGTTTTGGCTGCGATTTCACGGCAGAAAATGCAGCTCTACCAGTGCATAAAAGATACACTTTCTGCCGTGGAATCGCAGCCGAAACCACGTACGTTCGACTAGAGTAGCAAGAAAATGTCTTTTTAGGCCTGTTTATCACCAGTTGAGTCTTTCCCTTACCTAATTTTATTGACTTTTACAAAATTGAAGCTGAATATCTGCAATTCTTGCGGATAGATTTATTGATCAGCAGAGTACGTAAAACTTGTGCTAATCCGGTGTACACAGTTTAAGAATTAAAGCCGCAAAAAAAGTTGCATCTGTTTGCGAATTGCATCAAAACTTTTTTAATTAAGCCAACGTGTTGTTTACCAATGGCCAGGTAGGTGTTTGAAGTGAACTGGGTGAAGATAAAGGGAACGAAACGTGACAAAAAGTAATTGCATGCATGAAGCTATAAAAGCGAAATTGGTTTTTGTGCGACTACGATAGGATTCTGCTTTAATTAGATATTGTCGTTAGTCACACTAAATTATAGTCGGAGAGGTCAAGAGGTGCCTCTGCCAACAAGACTTTTTACTTCATTACAGACTCAATATTTAATGTTTTGCGCGTGTAATCCAGCAAGAAGACACAGCATCAGAGGCAGCAGCAGATTTTATCTAAATATGCGAACATCTTAAATCACGCTTCATGAAACAAAGATAAGGGTGTAAAGGTGTCGTCTCTAAGAGAAGAGATTGAATAATTAATCCAATTTGATGCTGGGAATGAGAGAAAATGGATCAAGAATTAAATTTGCAACAAACACTTTCGCAAAATTACTCAATATCGCGTTTCGAATTAATTTTACCCTTATTTGAGAGCGTCAATTCCGCAACCGGTTTGTTCGAAAGGGTCGGTGGTCTCGGACATTTGAAATTTTACCCCAGCCAATTGATTCTTGTTTGGGAGCAGTTGAGTCGTTTTATCTGCAATTAACTAAATTGAAAAAACCTCTTGCCATACGATAGCCCTCTGAAATTACACATTTTCATGGTTGATTTTCCTTATATACCTCAATCGAACTTTAGCGCCATGTTTGCCTTTCCTCCTCGCTCTGTCTCTTGCCCCTCTACTCGTTTTTAAAGTAAATTTTTCGCTCTATTACGCTGCAACAGCTAGCCTGTATATTTTCTGCCGCTCAAACTCATTCCACACGGAAATTTATTTTTAATTTGCTTTTGCATGACAGGAAAAACAGATGCGTAACACAACACGTACACACTTTGTTACTGTTTTACCGGAAAATCCAATTTTCTAGATTATGTATCAGCTAACAGAGGAGATCAAACGCATTTTTTTGCAAACTTCATTAGCTAATAGAACTAAATGCCAGCTCAAGGCATATTGCGCATACAGAAAAATAAAACGATTATTTCATGCTTCCCTTCTAATAAAATTATACTTGATTAATCAGGTGCATAACCGTTGTCTTTAGAAAGGTATGAAAACTCAAAACACGCCTGCAACGACATTCTGCAACGTGAAAATCTAATTCCTATCTTCAACCTCCTTCCAATAATAGGTGCAACCCCCAAATGTTTAAATGAAAAGTATAGGCTTGTAGCAGATTGTTTTAAAGGTCTCTTGATTCTCAATTCAAAAGTGTTATCGGTTTCCAGTTTATTGGAAAAATGGTTAGATTAACAGAAGTCAGTCAAGTAACAGTTCTACAAATGATCGGTTATAGTGATAATATGCGAACGCAACAGAAAGTAGTTCTGGATTGGCTGCCAATATCCCAAGACTCCAAGAGACAATCGGCAATAGAGAAAAACAGTTTTGCAAGTTTTGACATGTACGATAAACATGGTAAAAAAACAGCTACCAATGCACTAGGTAAAGATCTCAAACTAGATGTTATGCTTCAATGTGAGGAAAACCTTGACTAGTCGACTAGACAAGCATCAGCAACATTAAATTGTAAAAATTTTGTTTATGATAATTTTTGTCAGTCTAAGTTATTATCTGCGCGAGCGCCGCCCGGGTGAGCAAGGGTGAGTACAAAGAGTTACAGAAAACACGAGTTTGGTAGTATTAGGTATTAGGGAGAATGAAACGTGAGGTGATAGAAAGGTAAGGTGGGTTGAGGTAGGCTATGAGACGCGACCGGGGAGACCACTACAGAAAAACGAACTAAAATTTTTGGGGCCGGGATCTCCGAAACGGTTACCGAAATTTTTGGAGAAACCAACAGAGAATTTTGGGAACAAAGCTACCAGGATTTTCGAGACGGCCACAGACCGGGATTTCTAAGACCCCCCGCGGACCTGGAAACTTGGCCACCGGGATTTCCAACAAGGCCACCGGGATTTTGACCAAGGTTTTTGAGATTCCGACTGGTGTTCCGACTAGGATTTTCGAAATTCCGATTGAGAATTTTGAGATTTCTAATGCCGGTATTCACAGTCGTGTCTCAAGATCAAGCTTAAGCTTAGACGCAAGCAAGAACTTCGGCAATGCTCGTGAAATCTGATATTCATATCTTGAGCTTGAGATCGAGCTCAAGACCGGACGGTATTCATAGACAAATCTTAAGATTTAAATATCAAATTACGGTGTGAATAAGAGCGATTTTTGCTTGATGAGCAAGCGCACTGGGTCCGTCTCAAGTCGGACTTGAGCAAGGCCTCGACTTGTCTTGAGTCCGATAAGACCACCGACCAACCTGGGAACTTGGCCACCGAGATTTCAAACAAGACCACCGGGATTTTGACCGAGATTTTTGAGATTCCGACTGGGATTTTCGAAATTCCGATTGATAATTTCGGGATTTCCAAGACGTTTGTCCCCCTTTAGCACACATGCTCCTTAACACAACTGCGCTTAAACCCCTAACACACTTTCGGGAGTGGGAAGTAAAATGGGGTTGCTGGATGGGTAGAAGTAACGTTAAGGCACGTGCTCATCCATCATACTTATACTAAAATACTCTTTTCTTTGATTTCAATCTGAATCTTAGCCGGAACAGACGACATACTAATGCCGGTATTCATAGTCGTAGCTCAAGATCAAGCTTAAGCTTAGACTCAAGCAAAGACTCCGGCAATGCTCGGGAAAGCGTTTGCATGCGTTTTGAAATCGATTTATCGCGGATTCCGTCTCAAGCAAGGACTTCGGCAATGCTCTGAGATCGATCTCAAGACCGGACGGTATTTATAGACAAATCTCAAGATTTAGATATCAAATTACAGTGTAAATAAAAGCGATTTTTGCTTAATGAGCAAGCGCACTGGGCCCGTCTCAAGTCAGACTTGAGCAAGGTTCCGACTTGTCTTGAGACGCCATTTGCAGGTTATGTCATTGTTTGACGTTGGAAAATATTGATACTGATACATAATACTGAGTATTATGTGTTGCATTTCATAACAACAAACATTGACATGTTGGACGAGATATGCGCGAGATGCTGCGAACCCATTAGAATTTTTTTCCAACTTTGAATGTAAGCGTCGCTACAGCTTTACAAAAGACAATGTAGTAAATGTAGGATTGCTTGCAAAGTAGTGGAAAGACAATTATTACTTACACAAAATTAAAGAGGCCACATTTTGTGCAAAAATGAAAGCATTGAATAAAAAATGAAAGCGTTGAATAACAATAAAAGTCACAGATATTTATTAATTGGGTAGTATTTTTATTTTGTAACACCTTCTACTGGTAAACATAAGTACAAAAAAAGTAAAATTTTCATTAGTTTACAATATAAGTGTAAGGTATTGTTTGCAGAAGCATAAATGGTAGCCGAAAACTTTCATCTTTCCACACTTCTTGAATAGCTCCTACTAATAACTTTTCTGCATCACATTTCCTGCAATAAAAGTGAATAAAGGTCTGGTTAGATTTATATTAATGGGCACTTACATTGTCCTTCTCAAAAGCGCGCAGTGTGAGCTAGCTTCTACTTGGATCTCACTTTTGCAATATGAATGTAATAATGGACCCGTCGTCATTCTTTTTTTTTGCAAAAACAACACAAAACACTTTTGTTATAATCCCTGCGGCATTAAGTTATTCCTTGACCTGTCACTTTATATAAACACGGAGAATGACTGTCATACGTCAAAATGTTAAATTTTAAACCTAACAACAGAAAAATGACTACTTTGGTGACTTTCGCACGACGCACGTTTTCCCGAGCATTGTCGAAGTTTTTGCTTGCTGTCCCGAGCGTTGCCGGAGTCTTTGCTTGAGACGGCGTCTTAAGTTTGATCTTGAGCTACGACTATGAATACCGGCATAAGCTAACTTTCCATTTAAAGCCTTAATTATAGAAGAATTGAGATAACTTGCTTTTAACCGGCTAGAAAGATGATTCCAGCGAGTAATTAACCCGTGAGATCTTCATCCAGTAGTCTATTTTTATAGCTTGAGTCGTCTAGAACAATATCAGAGCAATTCCAGGGTGCTGGTATCTATGTAGAAATTTCAAAGATGTAGTATCCTGTAGCAACCTCCAGAAAGAAGCATAATACCGGCTTATCAATCATAAATCCCAGAAAACAAAAAAAACAGTTAGGGAATTCTAGAAGGGTAGGTAAACTTTACCTTTTCTTGTGTTAGGGAGTTTGGAAGTTGAGTGTATGAGAAATGTTTTGTCCGTTTTGTTAATGTTACAGAAAGAGGCCTTTGACTCGTGGCCTGACATGATATTCAGGAAGAGTGCCTTTTATTTTGCGACTGTTGTAATTCATTATTGTTCATTGTGTCTTGTACTGCATTGTACCAATATATTGGTACAATGACCTGACCTGACCTGACCTGACCTGACCTGACATGATATTCAGGAAGCATGTCTGTTATTTTGCGACTGTTGTAATTCATTATTGTGTTTAGTGTGCCTTGTACTGCATTGTACCAATATATTGTTGTTATTTATGGTAGTGCTTAGAACAAGGGAATTGTGTCAATACAACCAGCAGATTTTAGTTTAAGTGTCTAGTTTTCTTTTATTAGAGAAATATAGCATTGGCGGTATTTCAGCCTTATTAGACCCTTATCTAAGGTGGTGCCTGATTGAGGTAGGTACCCAAGATAAGGAAGTGGTGCTTAAATTATATAAAGATTACTTCCCTGTTGCAAAAGAGGCTCTTCCAACTATACACACCTCTAGGCTCTCACAGTTTGCTGGGCCAGGAAAGTTATCTCGACCTATCGCCTACACCCTCTAGACCATATATTGGTTAATTAGTGTCCCAGTTACAAAATACTAGTCATACATGGATACCAAGCATATTACGCAAAAACAAAATTCACCCCTACAAAGTGATACCTAATCAGGAGCTCATAAAAGACAATTTTGATAAAAAAACTTGTTTTTATAAGCAAATGAACAGGTCAGATAATATCCTATTACGTTTTACTTTCTGAAGAGTGCACTGACTCAAAAAGTGACACAAAAAGTGAAAAAAGAAGTAATAGTATAATAGGAAAGGTAGGGAATAGCTATAAATTTGTGTACTAAAAACAAATATAATGAGATTTAGCGACAAAAAACAATCTTGATGCGACAATATTAAAATCGGATGAGAAATAAATCAGAAATTATTGCTGGAGTTCAATAATATTTTTACTGGTGTCATAAAGAACGTAGTCCTGAATGTTGCAGACTCGACGTAGTCGCAAGGTTGTAAAACACACCGACTTTTTGGTCGAAAGTAACAAATTAGGAAGACAAACAACATAAATTGCGAATAGTTCCACCTTTATAGCGTCGCCTGAAAAGCTTGAGCTGAAATTTATTTT
Source organism: Lagria hirta (assembly GCA_947359425.1). Lineage (NCBI taxonomy): Eukaryota > Metazoa > Arthropoda > Insecta > Coleoptera > Tenebrionidae > Lagria > Lagria hirta. The sequence continues at coordinate 51,050,152 of OX375794.1, forward strand.
TTGATGTTGCTACACTTATTCCTTTGATAATTAGCTTATTTTGCAGAAACGCTTTCAAAAACAGAGTATTAAAGTGGAAAAATTTTATATTATATAATTTATATACGTTACAAAAGCACATTGGGTCTCATCATTGAGATTTTTAAGGTTCTGGTTTAAAGATGATTTAAAGGTTATAATTTTTTAAGGTTATGATTAGCTGTAAAGTACCTAAATGAAGCAATCTTGTAATTGGCTTCAGCTTTGTGCCATTTAGCATAGAACTGTCAAAAAACAAAACTTAATTATTTATTAAAAAAACAAACAAACATTATCGTCAAAAGCACATAATATTTTTTAAAATTCAAAGGGCATACCGAAGTCAACTCTTTTAGGTTTATAAATGTTACCGCAAGCAAGCCTCTGGACAAGAAAGTGGGGTAAGCACCCGGAGAGCGCGCAACTATACTCTCGTTATCAAGTATTATCTGACATACAAATAATTACCACTAAAAAAACAAAAAATCTTAATTTTTAAATTTAAAATATGTGGTTTTTGTTTTTTTTCGGACTTACTCGCTTTGCAAAATGTCACTTTACAACCTTGTGAAACAATAGTTATTATATATAATATAATATAATATAATATAATATAATATAATATAATATAATATAATATAATATAATATAATATAATATAATATAATATAATATAATATAATATAATATAATATAATATAATATAATATAATATAATATAATATAATATAATATAATATAATATAATATAATATAATATAATATAATATAATATAATATAATATAATATAATATAATATAATATAATATAATATAATATAATATAATATAATATAATATAATATAATATAATATAATATAATATAATATAATATAATATAATATAATATAATATAATATAATATAATATAATATAATATAATATAATATAATATAATATAGTATAATATAATGTAGAACGTTATAGTTTTAATTTCTTTTATTTGCTTAAAATATCTAATGCTCTCACTTGCACTCGCACGTATATATAGTACCGTCGCACTCGCACCCACGTGAAAATTTTAGTATGTCTAAATATATAATTTATTTAGTGCTAATCATCTACATAAAAAAATATTATCTTATTTATAATTTTGGGTTTTTATACAAAATGTGAGAAAAATAATATAATATAATATAATATAATATAATATAATATAATATAATATAATATAATATAATATAATATAATATAATATAATATAATATAATATAATATAATATAATATAATATAATATAATATAATATAATATAATATAATATAATATAATATAATATAATATAATATAATATAATATAATATAATATAATATAATATAATATAATATAATATAATATAATATAATATAATATAATATAATATAATATAATATAATATAATATAATATAATATAATATAATATAATATAATATAATATAATATAATATAATATAATATAATATAATATAATATAAGATAATATAATTAATTATTATTGATGTAAAGCATCTATAGGCGCGAGTTATCTGTAGTCCATTGCATTCGGTAGCAACACCTTCTTTTGTTCACCTCTGTTAGACTTTACATCGTCTCGCTCGCAACACCGAGCATGACAATTGCTTTAAATGCCTTATTGCTTTATAATAAGATATAAAATGGTCTTTTTACATAAAATTTTTATTTTCACATTAATTTTCAGTAAAAAGTACTGTGATGTTTTTTGCAAAATTTTAAACTGTTGCAGTATTGAACAATTATAATATTGATAATTTAAAAAAAAAATGGAATTACATATGCTTATGATCAATATCACAAAATTTACAAAGATTATATTCTTTACAAATAGAAAAATGGCATTCGCTGACGTTTAGTAATTATAAATTCAATTATTTGCGGTGAAGCTGCCTTATCTAATTATCAATAATGTAAAATTGATGTGTGCGTACAAAACATTAATTTCATTCAAATTACACCCTGGGGATTGCATTTTGTAATACATTACGCTGGTGTCGCCATTCATTACCTTTATTTTCTAATTTATTTTCAAAGTCAAAACGTAATTGTTTGATATTTATAATCGAAAAGAATAAAAATAATAATAAACACAAATTGTTTATTTTTAGATAGCATTTTTTAACATAATTTTTGTTTTTTTAGAAAATTTATATAAAATTATTAATAATGGTAATGATATATACAGAAAAAATTGATACATTTTAGATTTTTGATTGTAACTATGGTGGCGGTCAGGTGGCTGAAGATGGTGCTTTCAGAGACTAGCCGAATGAGTACCGTGAGATCGAGTCGTACCCACGCAGGAATCTTTTTCTAAACAGTGTTTTGTTTGTTGACATATTTTTTTTACTATTGTTATTTTTATTTTGTCTTCTAAAACATAAATTTATTTCTCACTTTTTGGTTAATCATTATAATAAATTTGGAAAATGATAAGTGCTTATTGATATTTTACTGAATAGTGAAGCAAAGCAAATAAAATTAAAATCAGAATAATGAATGACATAATGATACAAATGTAGCAAAAAAAATAAATATGACAATCTTGTACGATTATTTATGCATTACAATAGCCCAATTGCTGTCATGTTGTTTTATTATGCGTTTTTTATTGCGTGATTTATTTTAGTATAGGTATAATGTAGTACATTGTATATAGTATAGCTCCTAATAATTGCTTTTTACCGAATGATTTATGTTTGTGAAAAAATACATTCTAATCACTATTCCTTCTCATTTATTTGGTGTCAGGTACAAAAGACTTAATAACTTTTAACTTTTTCATTACGACTCTTTTCATGCAAATGACGTTTTCACGATTATTATCTAACGCAACCCAATAGTAATTAACAATAGGTGATTAACAGTGATTTATAAACGTCGTAAAGATTTACGTCTTTTTAAAGAAATCCTCTTTGTTGAGGTCATAATATAATATAATATATAATATAATATAATATAATATAATATAATATAATATAATATAATATAATATAATATAATATAATATAATATAATATAATATAATATAATATAATATAATATAATATAATATAATATAATATAATATAATATAATATAATATAATATAATATAATATAATATAATATAATATAATATAATATAATATAATATAATATAATATAATATAATATAATATAATATAATATAATATAATATAATATAATATAATATAATATGATATAATATAATATAATATAATATAATATAATATAATATAATATATAAAAAAAAAACAAAATTTAAGCAAACAATAAAAAGAGTTACAGCTAAAAGTTGACAGCTGTTATTTGTCAGTTACAGATATAAACATAAATTCTTATTTTTATTTATATTTTGTTTTTTGCTCTGTTGTAAAACCCATTTAAACTAAATAGCCCTTTGACGTTTTACCTACAATTTCATTTTGAACATAACGTTGCTTAAATTAAGTATTTTTAGAAAAGCAAAATATAATATAATATAATATAATATAATATAATATAATATAATATAATATGATATAATATAATATAATATAATATAATATAATATAATATAATATAATATAATATAATATAATATAATATAATATAATATAATATAATATAATATAATATAATATAATATAATATAATATAATATAATATAATATAATATAATATAATATAATATAATATAATATAATATAATATAATATAATATAATATAATATAATATAATATAATATAATATAATATAATATAATATAATATAAAATCGAGTATTTTTTTAGATTGATATTTGCTTGCATAGTATTTACTATTACTACATCAGCCGAAAATAGCCTGATGAAGTAAACTTTACAATTACAAAACGTCTCTAGATGCAAACATGTGTTTGACATTGTTTAATTACACGGACTCTAACATTACAAATAAAAACATAAAGCATACCAATAAAAATAAATTTATTTCATATTTATACTTTAATGGTTAATAATGCTCGAGCAGAGATCAAATCATATAATGTAAAATAAAAAAAAAATTCAAAACAAGGAAATGTAAACAGAAGACTAGATGACAATATAAACAAAAAAAACTAAAAAAATCAAAGCAAAGAAATAAGTTTTAATTTATTTTATTCTACTATGCCACCTCCGCTTACTTTATACAGTTTTAAGAAACTGATTTAATGTAAAATTATAATAAATACAGATTTAATAATAAACAAAAACAAAAAAAATCATTCAATAAAGAAAATGATATAAAGCAACGAATAAAAACAAACTAGGCGAAAAAAATTTAGGAAGAAGATATTAGACTGAAATTAAAAGAAAAAAATTTACTTAGCATAAAACGAAATATATTATTGTATGATAAAAACATTAAAAACAGCAAAAAACTGAGACAAAACAAGTACAACAAAAATGTATAAAGTGTCATTTTTATTACGTGGAATTTTTCTACATACTCTCTAAATGTTTTAACATTGTTATTTGTTTTATTGACGTTCTGGATCACTCTTTTACTTTTGATTTTTTTTTTTTTGGATTTTTGCTTATTTTTGTTTTTCTTTTATTATCATATTTAGATTTTAATTTTATTTTGTTCTTTTTTTTATATTTTCACTGTTGTCTATCGTGTCTTTGTTGCTTTAATCCTTTTCATTGATCTTCTCGTTTTGCTGTTTTAATTTTTTTTTAATTTTTTTGTAATATTTAATTATTTAGATTTTTTTTTATTTATTATATTATTTTCAATTACCGTTATTTTTATTGCTTTCTTTTTTTGTCCTTATCTTTTAATGATTCATTTGCAAATGCAGTTTTTTTTGCAAAAAAAAATTAAAATTAATAATAATAACAATTTTCTTTTCTTTTTGGTTTCTTGTAGTATTTTTTTAAAAATTGAAAATTATTTTTTACGTTGGTAAAATATTTTGATTCTTTAATTGGCAACATTGTTACCACGGCACATGTAATGTGGCATATGGGTGAAATATTCAAGATAAATGTCAATTTTTTTTTACTTTTTGTTACTATACTTTGTGAAATAACCTAAATAAAAACAATTGACATCTGACAGGTTGTACTACCAACTTACTCAGTCTTACCACTGTATTTTTTACTTTATTTATATATAGTCATCAGTTGGTATTACAGTTTATAGTACATGATTTGTTTAAATTATGTCAACAAACTGAAGCAATTGCATTTCAAAAACCATTTATTTAGGAAATCTCAACTTTTTGTATCATTCTTAATACGTAGAAACCCTCTAAATGTTGTATTTAACCTTACATTTTATTCTAGTCACACTATCTTTACATTTTCGTTAACGTTTTTTTCTCAGTCCAAGCGTTTTGTTTACTTTTCTTACCTAATATCTTATTTTTTTTTTGTTTTTTAATTTTTATTTAATTTTGCTATTTTTTGTATATTCTCACTGTTGTCTATCTTGTCTTTGCTATCTTCATCATTTCAATTAATTTTTTTGTTTAACTGTTTTAAATTTTTTATTTACTTTTTTTGTAATTTTTTGTCAGTTGTATCAACTCGTGTTTGATCTCTTTTTTCAACTTTTCTACGTCTCATTTGATGATTTAATTTGATTTTGTATATTACATTATTTTGAATTACCGTTATCTTAAATGAGTTAAATATTCAGGATAAATGTCAAAAATGTTTAGACTTTTTGTTACTTTACTTTGTGACATAACCTCAATTAAGACAATTGCCGTCTGACAGGCTGTACTACCAACTTAGTCAGTCTCACCACTGTATTTTTTGCTTTATTTACTTATAGTCATCGTTTGGTATTACAGTTTCTGGTACATGACTAGAGCATTTGCATTTCAAAAACAGTTTATTTAGAAAATTTTAACTTTTACTATCACTTTTAGTACGTACAATTTTTCTACATCCTGCTTTAATGTTGTATTCAACCTTATTCTTTGTTCTAATCGCACTTTCTTTATATTTTCTTAAACGATTCTTTCTCTGTTTAACCGTTTTATCTCTATTTTTTATCTAACTTTGCTCTTCTCTCTATATTCTCACTGTTGTTTATCTTGTTGTTGCTAATTTAAACCCTTTCTTCGATCTTTATTTTCTCATTTTGCTATTTTATCTTTTTCCCTTAATATTTCTATTATTTCTTTTTATGTATATATTTGTTTATTATTGTTATCTTTATTGCTTTTTACTCAATCTTTCAAGAATAAATAATTTATTTCTTTTGCTTAGTTTTGGTTTTGCGATATATTATTAGTACCTTTACATTAAGGTGTAGTTTCTTCAATTGTATGGTTGCATTTTTTTTTCCTAAAAATATTAATGCTAATTATCTTCAAATTGACATTTAAGGTTCATTTGTTTTTCATTGCTTTGCTACCTGAGGTCAGTCACTTTAACATCTAAACGTAGAAGCTTGACTTTCTCACTTTGATTGCAAGAACTTTCGATAGAGGTCACTACAATTTACTTAAAGTTTTATGGTCTATAGTACATGATTTGTTTAAATGAGGTTGACAGACTGAAGTATTTTCATTCTAAAAACCATTTATTTAAAAAAAATTATTTTCACTGTTTTTTTTTTATTACGTAAAACTTTTCTACACACTCCTTAAATGTTTTTGACTTAATTTTTTTTTGTCATGCACTCAAAAAATTTTTTTGTCTTTACTTTTTTTTCACAATTTTTTTAAATTCTTTTGTTTTAATTTTTTTATCTAATTTTGATTTTCTTGTGCTTTTTTTGTTATTTTTTTATTGTTGTCTCTGTCTTGATTTCTTTCTTTGACTTTTATCTTTCTATTTTACAATTATATATATTTTTTTAATTCTTTCTACGTCTCATTTATTCTTTTTTATGCATACATTTTTTAATTACTGGTATCTTCATTGCTTTTTTTTCTATCTTCCAAGTATACATATATGATTTATTTTTTTTGTTTAATTTTTTTTCAGCTTCAATTGCATGGTTGTAGTTTTTTTTTGCTAAAAAGATGAATGCTAATACTATTATCTTCAAATAAACATTTAAGATTTAATTGTTTTTCATCGCCTAGCTACCTGAGGTCAGTCACTTCAACATCAAAACGTAGAAGCTTGACTTTCTCACTTTGATTGCAAGAACTTTCGATAGAGGTCTCTGCAATTTACTTAAAAATGTTTTATGGTTTATAGTACATGATTTGTTTAAATGAGGTTGACAGACTGAAGCATTTGCATTTAAAAAACAATTTATTTAGAAAATTTTTATTTTCACTGTTTTTTTTATTAAGTAAAATTTTTCTACACGCTGTCTGAATGTTTTAGACTTGTTTTTTTTTGTCATGTACCTAATACACTATCTTTCTTTTTTTTTACGTTTCTTTCTTTGTCTAAACGTTATTTTTACTTTTTTACCAATCTTTTTAAATTCTTCTGTTTTAATTTTTTTATCTAAATTTGATTTTTATTTTATGTTGATTTTCTAGTTATTTTCTCATTGTTGTCTCTATTTTGATTCTTTTTTTTGACTTTTATTTTTCTATTTTTTTAATATAATCTTTTTTTAATTTTTCTACGTCTCATTTATTCTTTTTCATGCATACATTTTTTGATTACTGGTATCTTCATTGCTTTTTTTCTATGTTCCAAGTATACATATATGATTTATTTCTCTTGTTTAATTTTTTTTTCAGCTTCAAATTTGCTTTGCTACCTGAGGTTAGTCACTTCAACGTCATCGAAACGTAGAAGCTTGACTTTCTCATTTTGATTGCAAGAATTTACGATAGAGGTCTCTACAATTTACTTAAAAAAATTTTATGGTTTATAGTACATGATTTGTTTAAATGAGTTTGACAGACTGAAGCATTTGCTTTTCAAAAACAATTTATTTAGGGAATTTTAACTTTCACTGTCTGTCAGTTTGTGAAAAGTAGTATTATTTTTAGAGATGAAGAAATTAAAGCAACTGAATAAACATCACGCTTGAAATAAATTAGAGACAATTTGTAGAAGTACACGAAATTCCACTTCCGGTAGAGAAACATTACTTTTAAGAAAAAAAAAATGTTAATCTTATCGTTCTTCTATAATATTATGGTCTCGAAACGTTTTATAAACTTTTCACAGTTAAGTGATTTTTTGAGTTGCCCGGTCGGATTATGCAGATTATTTCAAAATCGTGGGATTAACGACAGAATGTGACAGCCGACAACCATCACCTGCTTTCCAGAAACTTTGATCAAATTAAGATTGATTGCTCACCTAACTCAACCGTTTGCCAAGCCAATAAAGCTTAGAGAAGAGAGTTTGGTTTACTTATCTTATCTTACAAGATGCATCTCTCGAGCCAGCCTCAAAATCATTTCTTCGAGTTGGGAAATTGATGTTTTCTGCAACATCCATCATTATTGTTGAACATATCTCGACTAAATATAACTTTCCAAACTAATTTCATTCAGATTTATCAAATTTGCGTTGGAAATGCTACGAATATCTGACACTTTTCAGTCTAACAAAAGAAAGTTGGTTTAACAAACTATCAATTTGTTGCAGACGATATTTCTAATTAAAAACATGTGAGATCTCTTTGCATCTAAACATTATAGAAACATTCCTATGGCAACTTACCACCCGCCGTGCGGAAAAATTGTTGCAAATACGCTTATCATTGAAACGCCAGATACATAACTTTATTACGGTAGCGACAATTTATAAAGATTTGTGAGTTATGTTCGATCCATAGATACCCGAGCAAATAAAAGAATGTATTTGCTTAAAATATTAAAACAGTTGAAGTATGCACACAATCATTGTACACAAGTTGAGAATGTTTTGAGAAAAAAATTTCATAATTTCACTGACAAGCTACGCCTACACGAACTAATTTCATCATTTCATTTCGTATGGTCGAGAATACCACACTTAATCTTGAATAAATTGCTTTAAAGTCCATCTTGTTTTTGATAAAATTTAGTCAAAAAAAACGTTTTTATATTTATAATATTTACAATTACAATCGAATAATAAATCTTGATTTTTTGATTGATGTCCCAAATGTTATGCGGAAAAAATCTCACATTTTCACTGACAAGCTACGCCTACACGGACCAATTTTATCATTTTATTTCGTATAGTCGACAATACCACACTTAATATTGAATAAATTGCTTTAAAACCTCATCTTGTTTTTGAGAAAATTCAGTCAACAGAAACATTTTTATATTTAATAATATTTACAAAAAAATAATTTATCTTAATTTTTAGATTGGCATCTCAAAAGTCATAGGGAAAAAATCTCAAATTTTCACTGACAAGCTACGCCTTTACGGAATAATTTTATCATTTCATTCGGTATGGTCGAGAATACCTCACTTAATTTCGAATAAATTGCTTTAAAGACTCATCTTGTCTTTGAAAACATTTAATCAACAAAAGCACTTTTATAATTAATAATGTTTACAAAAAAATAATTAATTTTAATTTTTTGATTGGTGTTCCAAATGTTATGCGGAAAAAATCTCACATTTTCACTGATAAGCTACGCACGCTTACACGGAATAATTTCATCATTTCATTTCTTATGGTCAAGAACACCACACTTAATCTTGAATAAATTGCTTTGAAATAAAAATTTAGTCAACAGAAACAATTTTATATTTAATAATGTTAAAAAAAATAATTAATTTTAATTTTTTGAATAGTGTTCTAAATGTTATGCGGAAAAAATCTCACATTTTCACTGACAAGCTACGCCTGCACAAAATAATTTTATCATTTCATTCCGTATGGTCGAGAATACCACGCTTAGTTTCGAATAAATTGCTTTTAAGTCTCATTTTGTTTTAGAAAAAACTTAGTCATCAAAAACATTTTTATATTTAATAATATTTACAAAAAATAATTAATCTTTATTTTTTGATTGGTGTTCTATATGTCATATCAAAAAAATTTTACAATTTTACTAAAAAGCTACGCTTACACGGAATAATTTTATCATTTCATTCCGTATGGTCGAGAATACCACACATAATTTGAAATAAATTGCTATAAAGTCTCATCTTGTTTTTGAAAAATTTTAGTCAACAAAGACATTTTTATATTTACTAATATTTATAAAAAAATAATAAATCTTTATTTTTTAATTGCTTTTCTAAATGTTATGTTTTTGAAAAAATGTATTCAACAAAATCATCAAAAAACATTTTTTTATTGGAAAATTTATTATTATAATTTATTAAATTATAATATAAGATTTATTTGCCTAACCTGACCTGATCTGACCGGACCTGACCTGACCGGACCTGGCCTGACCTAACCTGACCTGACCTAACCCGAACTGACCTGACTTGGAAAAATTTTGTGTATATGTTTAGAATTTGACCAATGAGCAAAAAAAAGCCGTTATCTTTGCTAAAAGCATTTGGATTGTTTTAATAGATTTTTATAAATATGGCGGCGTCTAGATGTCTGTAATTATTTATTTGCTTCACCAATTTTAAGCTGGTAATCCTAAGAATAAACTATTACACTGTTTAATTTAATAATTATTGTAAAAAACACTTAGTATAGTGGTAATTTCAATTCAAATTTGAAATTTGAATTGTGTTGATACTATTAAAATATTTTTATCAATTGTCAAAACTGTCATTTGATTAAAAAAAACTGTTCTGTGCTATGTGACAATTTTGAATAATTATTAACACAGTTTTTTTATCTTTTTTAAATTTTGTTCAATTATCCTCGAGAGCTTTTTTGATCACAATGTAGTCATCATCTTTCAATAATAATTAAAATGAAAAATTAAATAAATCATAAATCTAAATTATTATTTGCTTAGAGATTTTTTTTGTTTTTGTATAATTTAAACGATGAGCTAAAAAAACCGATGTCTTTGTTAAAAACATTTGCTTTGTTTTTATATATTTTTATAAGTTTTGGCAAGATTTATATGTTACAATTATTTATTGGTTTGACTAATTTTAAGCGGGAAAAGATAATATGATGATAAGGGTCTCAAAAGCGTGCCTAGCTATTTTCGATTTGTTCAATCTGCCGTATTTTAAGTGAGCTAAGTGCTCTTTGTACTAATCAACGCGTTTGCCCTATATAACATTTCTCACAATTATCATACTCTATGCGATAAATTTCAGATTTTTCTAAAAATAGTGTTTTGTCTTTTGTACCTTCTAACCAATTTCTTAATTTTGAGTCTAGAGGTTATCTTAGATTCAAAATGTATTGAATAAATTTTCATATTTGTTTATTTTTTTTTTTTTACTATTTTATCATTATCTTGCACTAATATTAGCAACTTTTTTTATAAATATTTTTTTTTTATTGAAGTTTCTTTGACTTGAGAGAAAGTTAAAAATCAATTTACTAAAAAAGTTGAAGTCAATGTTTTTTTTGAGTATCTTAGAGAGATTGTTTCTTTTCTAAATATATCAAATTCTAAATCGCCTGTTGTTTTTTAAATTACGTTTACACCTAAGAAAGATAATTTGATATTAATTTCCTTTTCATAAAAGTGAATTTTATTTAAAAAAAAACTATTATTCGATACCCAATTTGATACGCTTTTTGAATTATTAGAAATTGCAAAAACACGCCTAAAGTCAGCATATTCCCAAAATTGTTTTAAACCAGGTAAAATTTAGCAAATAATAATTTAGTTTTATCAGAGATTATGGTTGAGATTTAATAAACAAACTTCTTGGCAAGTGGTAAAATTGTGTTAATATTCCAAAACAATCAATTAATTTTGAATAACTTAGTTTTATCTAAAAAAATCGCTTAATTAAAAATAATTAATGTTATTTATATTTATGTTTGTGAAATTATTTAAATAAACTAATATCGTTATCGGTGAATAATAAATACGTAAATTTCATCTATTTCAGGAAACAATATTGACATTTTTGTTAAATAAAAGTGTGATAAATTATTGTACAAATAGCATTTGTGTGAATTAAACAAGACTTGTGCCTAACTTCTAAATTAACAATTGGTTTTATAATCTTAGCGCAGCTGCCGCTCCCATTAAATTGATTAACGTCAACAGTTGTTGACAAGGAGAAATAGTTTTTTTAGTTGACAAATTAACAATTTAAATACGCCTCTAGGTTCGAACGTAAACACAATAATTTTTTATAATATTCGAATTAGAAATGTCAGAATAAAATGCCATTTTTTATTCATTTTGATGGTGCAGAGGGCGCTCATAAAAAGTTATACTTGTCATCATCTGGAATACCCCCTTTGCTAAAAGCTTGTGTCAAATGTATTTAATTTACGTCGCTTACGGCCTCGAGTGGTTCAAAGGGATCTTTTTATATAAAGGTTTTGTTTACATCATCCAGTTGAACAAAAGAGTGCAAACAAAAGTCGGATGCGGAATCCATTACACGTCAAAGCCGATCTAATATACATAAAATGGAGGTAGCCGACGAAAAACTAAATTTTTCGTAAAGTGGCGAAAAAGAATGAAAAGGAGATTCTCATTAGCCAGATTTCTTTTAATGTAATGAGAGAAAGAGCTCTTTTACACAGTTTTTTTAATATTTTTTTCTTTTTTAAAGATGGTTTGAGATATCGGTCTGGATCTCTTTCAAGTTTTCCTCTTCCCTCTCAAATCCCGTTTGCTAGTCTGGTAATCCTCCCACTCCCTCTAGCTCTCTTTCCAATTTTTCAGCAACACACAGCATACCTTGGTTACGCCAAATTTAAATATATTATTATCTTTTTGTTTGTTTTGTTATAACTAATGTTTGCGCCTTTTGGTTTTTTTCTTATTGATTATGAAAGCAAAAAAAAATGGTAAAAAAAACTCTCGATAAAAAGCATTCTTTCTAAAAACTTTCCTATCTTGTGTCTTTAGTTACTCAATTTTTTTTTCACTTTACATTCTCTGTCCTATCATTTATTTTCTTTTTTTTCTTATCTAAATTCCAGGTTCGAGCTGAGCCTTACATATTTAAGCCAGAACTCGAATAAATTGCTTTTATGTCTCATTTTGTTTTAGAAAAAACCTAGTCATCAAAAACATTTTTATATTTGATAATATTTACAAAAAATATTCAACCTTTATTTTTTGATTGGTGTTCTATATGTCATATCAAAAAAATTTTACAATTTTACATAATAATGAGAGAAAGAGCTCTTTTACACAGTTTTTTTAATATTTTTTTCTTTTTTAAAGATGGTCTGAGATATCGGTATGGATCTCTTTCAAGTTTTCCTCTTCCCACTCTAAATCCTGTTTGCTAGTCTGGTAATCCTCCCACTCCCTCTAACTCTTTTTTCAATTTTTCAGCAACACACATTGCATACAGTGGTTACGCCAAATTTAAATATATATTTTTTTTTCTTTGTTTTTTTTTTGTTTTAACTAATGTTTATACTTTGCGCCTTTTTGGTTATTTTGTTACTGATAAGGAAAGCAAAGACAAATGGTAAAAGAAACTCTCTATAAAAAGCATTCTTTCCAAAAACTTTCCTATCTTGTGTCTTTAGTTACTCGATTTTTTTTCACTTCACATTCTCTGTCCTATCATTTATTTTCCTTTTTTTTCTTATTTTCCAGTTTTTTTTTACTGTAGTTTTCTTTGTTGCAAACTATAGTTCCTATAGTAAAGATAGAAACTGTTGTTTCTAGTTCTATTACCATTCTTTTAACTTCTCTTTCCACCCATTCCCTTTCTTCCCGTTTTTTTTTATATGTTTCTGTAATTTTTTGTTTCATTTTATCCTTGTTGCTTTTTCCTTTCTTTATTTTGTTTTCTCTTTTCTTTTTTTTTTATTATTTTCATAGTCTATCACTGTTTTCGACTTTATTCCTTCATAAGCCCAGCTTCTTTATTCATCCCCTTCCTTTTATCGTTTAGTATTTTCTTCTCATTTTTTTCTATCATTTTCATCAATCCCATCTCTTTCTTGTTGTTCTTTTTATCTTCCATTGACCTTCTTGTTTATTTTTTTTTCTTTCTCTCAGCTTTTTTACTTCTCTTGCGTTAAAATTGCCTTCTATCAGGAGATTTATGTGTTTTTCAAGTGTATCTGTTTTTTTTTTCTCTTTTCTTTATCTGTTTGATGCTTTTGCTGTATATCGTTCTTATCTCTCATTTTTTAGTTTTTGAGTTTAGTGCATTATGTCAATTGTCAGTTTATGACGTTTAAGTGGTAAGTGAGCATTTTTCTTGCAGTGCTGTGTCGTGGCAGTAACTCTTCTGGTGGCAAACTTTAGAAAAATTATTTTACTAGACTTAAAAAATTATTCAGTCCTTGGTCTGTGTAACTTTTATATTGTGTTCTTCCGTCATGACTGCGGATAAGACGATAAAAAAAAAGTTAAAAACTGTTGTTTTTATATAGTTTCATTACCATTCTTTTAACTACTTTTCTTTCTACCCATTCCCTGTCCTCCAGTTTTTTTCTATATGTTTCTGCAAATTTTTTGTTTCATTTTAACCTTGTTGTCGTTTTCCTTTTTTAATCTTGTTTTCTCTCTACTTTTTATCTTTTTTTTATTATTATTTTCAAAGATCGCCTCTATTCTCTCTCCTGTCTTAAACCTTTGTACTTTTTCCCAAGTTTTTCGATTTGCATAGTCTATCACCGTTTCTGGCTTTATTCCTTCATAAGCCCACCTCCTCCTTCTTCCTTTTATCGTTTAGTATTTTTCACTCATTTTCTTCTATCATTTTCATCAATCCTATATCTTCCTTGTTGTTCTTTTTATCTTCCATTGACCTTCTCGTCTATTCTTTTTTTTTTCCTCTCAGCTTCTTTACCCCTCTTGCGTTAACATTGCTTTCTATCAGTAGATTAATGTGCTCTTCAATTGTGTCTGCTTTTCTTCTCTTTTCTTTATCTGTTTGATGCTTCTGCTATATATCGTTCTTATCTCCTATTTTTTAGTTTTTGAGTTTAGTGCATTATGTCAATTATCAGTTTATGACGTTTAAGTGCTAAGTGAGCATTTTTCTTGCAGTGCTGTGTCGTGACAGTAACTTTTCTGGTGGCAAACTTTAGAAAAATTATTTAACTAGATTTAAAAAATTATTCAGTACTTGCTCTGTGTAACTTTTATATTGTGTTCTTCCGTCATGACTGCGGATAAGACGATAAAAAAAAAGTTTAAAACTGTTGTTTTTATATAGTTTCGTTACCATTCTTTTAACTACTTCTCTTTCTACCCATTCCCTTTTCTCCAGTTTTTTTCTATATGTTTCTGTAAATTTTTTGTTTCATTTTAACCTTGTTGTCGTTTTCCTTTCTTTATCTTGTTTTCTCTTTACTTTTTTTCTTTTTTTTTATTAGTATTTTTAAAGACCGACTCTAATCTCTCTCCTGTCTTAAACCTTTGTACTTTTTCCCAAGTTCTTTGATTTGCATTGTCTATCACCGTTTCCGACTTTATTCCTTCATAAGCCTACCTCCTCCATTCATCTCCTTCCTTTTATCTTTTAGTATTTTTCACTTATTTTCTTCAATCCTATCTCTTCCTTGTTGTTCTTTTTATCTCCCATTGGCCTTCTACTCCTTCTAGTCTATTATTTTTTCCCCTCAGCTTCTTTACCCATCTTGCGTTAAAATTGCCTTCTATCAGTAGATTTATGTGTTTTTCAATTGTGTCGAGTTTTCTTTTCTTTTCTTTATCTATTTGATGCTTCTGCTGTATATCGTTCTCATCTCTCATTTTTTAGTTTTTGAGTTTAGTGCATTATGTCAATTGTCAGTTTATGACGTTTAAGTGATAAGTGAGCATTTTTCTTGCAGTGCTGTGTCGTGGCAGTAAGTTTTCTGGTGGCAAACTATAGAAAAATTATTTGACTAGATTTAAAAAATTATTCAGTACTTGCTCTGTGTAACTTTTATATTGTGTTCTTCCGTCATGACTGCGGATAAGACGAAAAAAAAAAAGTTAAAACTGTTGTTTTTATATAGTTTCATTACCATTCTTTTAACTACTTCTCTTTCTACCCATTCCCTGTCCTCCAGTTTTTTTCTATATGTTTCTGCAAATTTTTTGTTTCATTTTAACCTTGTTGTCGTTTTCCTCTTTTAATCTTGTTTTCTCTCTACTTTTTTTCTTTTTTTTTATTATTATTTTCAAAGACCGCCTCTATTCTCTCTCTTGTCTTAAACCTTTGTACTTTTTCCCAAGTTCTTTAATTTGCATAGTCTATCACCGTTTCTGGCTTTATTCCTTCATAAGCCCACCTCCCCCTTCTTCCTTTTATCGTTTAGTATTTTTCACTCATTTTCTTCTATCATTTTCATCAATCCTATATCTTCCTTGTTGTTCTTTTTATCTTCCATTGACCTTCTTGTTTATTCTTTTTTTTTCCTCTCAGCTTCTTTACCCCTCTTGCGTTAACATTGCTTTCTATCAGTAGATTAATGTGCTCTTCAATTGTGTCTGCTTTTCTTCTCTTTTCTTTATTTGTTTGATGCTTCTGCTGTACTTTGTTCTTATCTTCTATTTTTTTGTTTTTGCGTTTAGGGCATTATGTCAATTGTCAGTTTATGACGTTTAAGTGCTAAGTGAGCATTTTTCTTGCAGTGCTGTGTCGTGGCAGTAACTTTTCTGGTGGCAAACTTTAGAAAAATTATTTTACTAGACTTAAAAAATTATTCAGTACTGGCTCTGTATAACTTTTATATTGTGTTCTTCCGTCATGACTGCGGATAAAACGATAAAAAAAAAGTTTAAGATTTATTTTTAATGCTATTCATAGAGTTATCAGCAAACATTGGAACTATAGTAACTATATAATAGTAAAAATAAAAACTGTTGTTTCTATATAGTTCTATTACCATTCTTTTAACTACTTCTCTTTCTATCCATTCCCTTTCTTCCAGTTTTTTTCTATATGTTTCTGTAAATTTGTTGTTTCATTTTAACTTTGTTGTTGTTTTCCTTTCTTTATCTTGTTTTCTCTTTTTTTTTCTTTTTTTTTATTAGTATTTCTAAAGACCGACTCTATTTTCTCCCCTGTCTTAAACCTTTGTACTTTTTCCCAAGTTCTTTGATTGGCATAGTCTATCACCGTTTCCGACTTTATTCCTTCATAAGCCCACCTCCTCCATTCATCTCCTTCCTTTTATCGTTTAGTATTTTCTTCATTTTCATCAATCCTATCTTTTTCTTGTTGTTCTTTTTATCTTCCATTGGCTTTCTAGTTTATTCTTTTTTTTCTTCCTCTCAGCTTTTTTAGCCCTCTTGCGTTAAAATTGCCTTCTATCAGTAGATTTATGTGTTTTTCAATTGTGTCGAGTTTTCTTTTCTTTTCTTTATCTGTTTGATGCTTCTGCTGTATATCGTTCTTATCTCTCATTTTTTAGTTTTTGAGTTTAGTTCATTATCTCAATTGTCAGTTTATGACGTTTAAGTGCTAAGTGAGCATTTTTCTTGCAGTGCTGTGTCGTGGCAGTAACTTTTCTAGTGGCAAACTTTAGAAAAATTATTTTACTAGATTTAAGTACTTGCTCTGTGTAACTTTTATATTGTGTTCTTCCGCCATGACTGCGGATAAGACGATAAAAAAAAGTTTAAAAAGTTTAAAATTTATTTTTAATGCTATTCATAAAGTTATCAGGAAACATTGGAAGTAGATTTGGTATTGATGTGGTTAATGGATTATTTATGATGCGTAGCCGGTTCGGCTTCATGGAAAACTTTATGAAAAATTACATTCCCATCAAAAATAAACTAACCATACGTTTCTTATCTAAATTCCAGGTTCGAGCTGAGCCTTACGTATTTTAGTCATAACTTAAATTTATTAGTCGATCGACTAATCGATGTTTTGCGTGGATGGATTATAACAAAATAAACATTTTTTATCCATTAACAGATCTTCTGGCTTTACAAAATCAAACCTGATTATTTCAGACAAAAACGTATTATGAGTTATTGTATTGCCAAATTATCTTCATTAGTATTGTGAAATTCCATAAAAGCCCCAAAACCTTTTCATATTTTTTTTTTCATAAACGTTTTGCTTATTGTTGGCCTAAATCACATTGTTTTGTATATTATATTCAGTTTTAAAGAAATTTTAATCAAAATTTGGAAGAGAAACCGAAATACTCCTTTAAATGAGAAAACTTACAAAGACTGCCAAAAATCTGCTACTTTTTTCATATTTCATATTTTTCATATTTCAGAGTTTACTTTTTATAATAATATTAACATAAATTAAGTCAAAACGGCTTCAATATAATATATTGCAGTAAAGAGGGGTAGTTAAATAGAGATTGCGTAGTGCGCTTAGCTGAGGGATGAAACTATTTTCCAGAGAGGCAGTAGACAAGTGTTCAAAAGGTAGTACTGGTAGGACTGCCGAGTGCGGTACTTGTGCATAGTCAAGTTAAGTGGTGTCTTAACCTTTCTGTTTTAGTAACCTAGCCAGGTGACAGATTATACCTTCTTCTAATAATATGGCTATGACAGCTAGGTTTGTGAGTACTGAGACAACTTAAATCTCTTATTTAGAAAAAGAGCATATGTAAGACTGTATTTGATTATATCAATTATTCTTTACATGTAAATACATCTATGTCTTTATTGGCATACTTGATTTTATTAGAAAGCATGCAGATTATTTTCTGTCAAGATTTACACAGCTATTGTATTTTGTTGCGCTTTATGTGAAATAGGAAAAACAAATAATTTTATTATATTATTACAATTATCCCGGCGCCTCCACCATTATTCTTATGTAAATTGCGTCAAAAAAATTGACCCCTTACAAGTCTTATAATAATCGGAAGATTGCAACACTACACAAAAAGTAAATCAAACGCGTTACATTTTTTTATAAAGAAAAAAATTTAATTATCACAAAATTATTTTTAGTTTTTTTTATACAAATTAACTATACATTCAATTGGAATAAGAAAGTTCTAAGACTGCTGGTTCTTTTAAAAAAAAAAGAAAGAAGAAAAAGCAACAATGAAGCAAACATATGGGAAACAAAAAAAACTAATAAAAAAAATGCTAGAAAATAAAACAACAGTAAAAAGAGGTTACTATTTTGAAATGTGGCAAGATTAGAGAAAAAAGAAGAGAATTTCTAGGATTACGTAAAACTATTTGGCATAATGGGTTTAGTAGAAACACGAATAGATAAAAAGAGCTAGAAAAAAATAAAAGGTAGTTAAATGGAGATTGCGCAGTCCGCTTAGCTGAGGGATGAAACTATTTGCCAGAAAAGCAGTAGACAGTGGTCAAGGGGTAGAACATAGTCAAGTCAAGTCAAAAGAACGTATGTGCAAATTTAGTGTCTTAACTTTTCTGTTGTAGTAACCTAGCCTAATAACAGATTCCATCTTCTTCTAATAATGTGGCTGGCTTGGCTCTGCCAGCTAGCTTTCTGAGTACTGAGACGACTTGCTCTAATCTTAGAAAAGAGCACATGTAAGCACATTATTTCAATAACTTTTTAAATACAGATACATCTGTCTTTATTGGCATACTTGATTTTATTAGACAGCATGCAAATTGTTTTGTGTTAAGATTGACACGGTTGTTATTGTTTTTTGTTGCTCTTTATGTGAAATAGAAAAAACGAGTAATTTTATTATATTATTACAATTATCCCAGCGCCTCCACCATTATTCTTATGCAAATTGCGTCAAAAAAATTCCCATTACAAGTCTTATAATAATCGAAAGTTTGCAACACTGCAAGAAAAAAAACGTCAGTTTTAGTAACTCAAACGCGTGAAATTTTTTCATAAAGAAAAAAATTTAATTATAACAAAACTGCTTTTAGTTTTTATTTATACAAATAAACTATACATTGAATTGGAATGAGAAAGACCTAAGACTGCTGGTTTTTAAGAAAAAAAAAAAAAGAAAAAAGCAACAATAAAGAAGACATAAGAGAGACAAAAAAAATTGATAAAAAAAAAACAAAAATATAGAAGAAAATAAAACAACAGTAAAAAAAATGTACTAGTTTAAAATATGGCAAGATTAGAAAAAAAAGAGGGTTTCTGAGATTACGTAAAACTATTTGACATAGTGGGATTAGTAGAAACATGAATAGATAAAAAAGCTGGGAAAAAATAAAAGGTAGTTAAATGGAGATTGCGCAGTGCGCTTAGCTGAGGGATAAAACTATTTGCCAGAAAGGCAGTAGATAGTGATCAAAGGATAGTACATAGTCAAGTCAAAAAACGTAAGTGCAAATTTAGTGTCTTAACTTTCCTGTTCTAGTAACCTAGCCAAATAACAGATTCCATCTTCTTCTAATAATGTGGCTGGCTTGGCTCTGCCAGCTAGTTTTCTGAGTACTGAGACGACTTGCTCTAATCTTAGAAAAGAGCACATGTAAGCACATTATATCAATTACTATTTACATACAGATACATCTATGTATATATTGGCATACTTGATTTTAATAGACAGCATGCAAATTTTATTATATTATTACAATTATCCCGGCGTCTCCACCATTATTCTTATGCAAATTGCGTCAAAAAAATTCCCATTACAAGTCTTATAATAATCGGAAGTTTGCAACACTGCAAGAAAAAAAACGTCATTTTTAGTAACTCAAACGCGTTAAATTCTTTTATAAAAAAAAAAATTTAATTATAACGAAACTGCTTTTAGTTTTTATTTATACAAATAAACTATACATTGAATTGGAATGAGAAAGACCTAAGACTGCTGGTTTTTAAGGAAAAAAAGGAAAAGAAAAAAGCAACAATAAAGAAGACACAAGAGAGACAAAAAAAATTGATAAAAAAAAACAAAAATATAGAAGAAAATAAAATAACAGTAAAAAAAATGTACTAGTTTAAAATATGGCAAGATTAGAAAAAAAAAGAGGGTTTCTGAGATTACGTAAAACTATTTGACATAGTGGGATTAGTAGAAACATGAATAGATAAAAAAGCTGGGAAAAAATAAAAGGTAGTTAAATGGAGATTGCGCAGTGCGCTTAGCTGAGGGATGAAACTATTTGCCAGAAAGGCAGTAGATAGTGATCAAAGGATAGTACAAAGTCAAGCCAAAAAAACGTAAGTGCAAATGTGATGTCTTAACCTTTCCGTTTTAGTAACCTAACCAAATAACAGATCTTATCTTCTTCTAATAATGTGGCTAGTTTGGCCATGCCAGCTAGGTTTCTGAGTACTGCGACGACTTGCTCTAATCTTGGAAAAGAGCACATCTAAGACTTTAGCACATTATTTTAATTATTATTTACATGCAGATACATCTATGTATTTATTGGCATACTTGATTTTATTAGAGGGCATGCAGATTATTTTGTGTCAAGATTGACGCGGTTGTTATTGTTTCTTGTTACTCTTTATGTGAAATGGGAAAAACAAATAATTTTATTATATTATTACAATTATCCCGGCGCCTCGAAATGACGAAAACAACGTCATTTTTAGTAACTCAAACGCGTTAAATTTTTTCATAAAAAAAAATTTTAATTATTTAGTTTTTATTTATACAAATAAACTATACATTTAATTGGAATGAGAAAGACCTAAAACTGCTGGTTTTTAAGAAAAAAAGAAAGAGGAGAAAACAACAATAAAGAAAACACAAAAGAATAGAAAAAACTAATAAACAAAAATAGAAGAAAATAAAACAACAGTAAAAAGAAGCTACTATTTAGAAATGTGGCAAGATTAGAGAAAAAAAAAGAGGATTTCTGGAATTCCGTGAGACTATTTGACATAGTGGGTTTAGTAGAAACATGGATAGAAGAAAAAACTAAATAAAAATAAAAGGTAGACTACTAGCAGAATTTAAGTAGAAATGTAAAGAAGCAAAGAGAGAAAAGAAGAAGGAAAGAGCAGCAGGGGAAGCTGTTACGGGAGTGAGAAAAAGAATAAAAGAAAAAACCATGAGAGAAGAGAACAAAAAAATCTCATGGAGAGAAATATCAAAATAGACAAAAAAACAATAAAAAGCATAGTAAAAACACTAAAAAAAATACAGAAAAATGTACACTTCTGATGAAAGAAGAAATTGGTGAAAAAACCTGAGATAAAAAAGAAAATGTGATGGAAAAGTTGATGGAATAGATAAAAGAAAATAGATGAGAGATATTGAATGTTAATAAGCGAGGGGATGAAGAGCAGGAGTGGACGTATGTAGGCAGTAGGAAGGAATCAGTGATAGACTATGGAATAACAAAAAATGAGATATAGAGAAAAGTAGAAAACTTAAGAATAAGGGACAGAATAGAGTCAGACCAGTAGTTTCTCATAGAGATAAGCTTAGAAGATCGAAAACACCAAAAAGAAGTAAAAAAGAAAACAAATGCAGAACAGCAGAAAATAATAATTAAAGTATAGAACAAGCAAAACGTGAAAGAATACGGCAAAAAGCTAAAAAAAGTTAGATTTTAAAAAACAAAAAGTAGAAAAAATGGAAGTGAAACTAAAGCATATATCAGAAGCAACGCAATGGTAAAATCAAAAATAAAGATAAAGACATAAGCAAAGAAAGAGAAAAGAAATAAGTGGAAGCAGGTATGTACATAACTCTAATCACAAAAGAGTTGCCTAGACTCTTAAAAAGAAAAATGAGAGAGAAAGAGAGCAAGATTTTGGTGCGTAAATAAAGAAAGAGAAAATAGATTTTGCATGGAGTAAATTGCATCAAAATGCAGGATCTGTAAAAAGAGAGAAGGAACATGATAAATAAATTTGTAAAAAAAATAGAAAGAAAGTCAGAGAAAAAAAATTATAAAAGAAAGAAAAAAATAGTAGAATGAAAAAAAATGATAGGTATTAAGAGAGAAAGGAAGATTAAAAAAGAAGTAGAGTATGAAGTAAAATAAGTAAAAAAAAAAAATAAGAAAAAACGCGCTAGAAGAAAAAAAACGACTTATGAATTCTGATGGGTCAAAAAATTGTACAATTTTACAATATGCAGTAAACTCAAACGCAGTAAACTCTTTTTTTGACGAAAAACATTTTAGACACTTTGCAGTTTCCGGTCGTTCCCAATGCATAAAAAACGTTTTTTCCGCACAGCAGTGTGTTTTACTTTGCTGCCGAAACTAAAAAAAAATTTTTGAAATAATGTTTTTTTATTTCAATAAAACTATAACAGCTATACAATAAGACCATTTTAAATTTAGAACATCAGACAATCGACAGGGCAAAGCTACCAACCGAAAAATAAATAATAAAATAAATCATTTATTATTAAAAAATTAAAGTTGCAAAAAGAATTGTACCTAATTTTCATATTTATATTTATATTTTCCTATTTATTTATTTTTCAAAAACGTTTTTAAGATCAAGATTAACAGGAGATATTGCACTGCAACTTTTTTAATCTATTTCTGCTTCCTACATTTACTACAAACACCTAGAGCGAGACAAAAGCCATCTTCTTTGTAGAAAAAGACTGTCGTCTGGGTGCGAATTGAACCCACGACTCTTGACAGACTAGATTTCAAACGCACTATCGTTAGCCACCCGGTTACCGAGCAACCCCTATAAACGTTTTACTTATTGACGGCCTAAATCACATTTTTTGTATATTATATTAATAAGTTTGAAAAAAAGTGAGAGAGTTATAATAAATTACTTGACCAAATGTCTACTTTTAGTTTTTGGTATATAGCGCAGACAATCAAAAAGTGAATTTACTCGAGCGCGTCAGATTAAGATATAATGGTTTAATTATACTAAAAATTGTATCTAATAATAATCGAAAGCTTGCCACACTGGATAAAAATTACGCCATTTGTAGTAACTCAAGCGCGTAAAAAATTTTTTTAACGGAAAAAGTTTAATGGAACAAAAAATATAGTTTTTTTTCTATCGATTTGTTTACTGCTGACCTAAACCACATTGTTTTGTATATTATACTAAGTTTTGAAGAGATTTTATATGAGAGCCTATTATATGAGAAAATTTTCGAGTGCTGTGAAAAACCCTCGATCTGCCAACTTTTTAATATTTCACTTTAAACTGAATGATGGATAACTACCTTTGCCCGGGGCCTAAAGCAACTTCATACATTATCTGGAATATGCTGGCTTTGCGCAAAATGTCAGATCATTCATTTAAAAATCTATTTATTCAGTTAAAAACTGTGGTTTTTGCAACAATTATACATCATATCAGCAAAAACTGCGTTTTTTTGCCTTTTTTGTAGTTTACGCAGCCAAAGTGATGAAATAAATAACAATTTGCCAGTGAAACACATTTTTTGATGTTGTTACAAAAGTTGTACTTTTGACAAAATCGTTTTATAACCTTTTCTATTGGATGAGTTTTAATGATTGGCAATTATTTTCTTACGTTGGCAAGATATTTGATTTCTTTAGTCAGCAACATTGTTGCCAATGTGACACTTGACACAAAAATTTGACACAAATGTCAAAAATATTTATAGGAACTTTCCGTTGCATGACACTGTCACATAACCTAAATTAAAACGATTGACAACTGATAGGTGGCAGTCTTGCCAACGTAAGAATAATAACTAGCACAAAGTAAAAAGAAATAGTTTTGAACAACCATAGAAACAAGACAGAAAAGAAAAATTACAATAAATAAAAGCTTAGAAAAACAAAAAATCTATAAAAGTAAGGCACAAAACAAAAAACGCCATTAAAATTCAAATATTGAAAAAATAAGCAAAAAGCTTTGAAAAACAAAAAAAAAGCAATTGCATAACTGTAAAGACTATATAATTTATTTTTTTTTGTATTGCTTTTTTTTCAATTTTGTACATCATTATTAATATTTGCTCGATTTGGTTGTTGAAACTGAAAGAAACAAACAACTGAATTCGCAGTTTTCACACATCTGCAAATAATCGTAAATAAATTATCACCTTCAAACATTAACTGATTTTAATAAAATATTAGCTCGGCTTGATATAATAATTGTTCAGTTGCAATTGACAATTGACATCTGCTAGGTTGCAGTTTTGCCAACGTAAAAAAATAATTTGATATAATAACTAGCACAAAGTAAAAAAAATAGTTTTGAAAAACTATAGAAACAAAACACAAAAAACAAATCACAATAAGAATTGCAATAAACTAAAGCTTAGAAAAACATAAAATAAATGAAAAATATCTCACTTTTAATGATGGTTGTTGAAACCGAAAGAAACAAACAACTGAATTCGCAGTTTTCACACATCTGCAAATAATTGTAAATAAATTATGATCTCTAAACATAAACTGATCATAATAAATTTATTTAATACATAATAATAAGTGACTATGAATTAATCACAGATTAGAGTTTCTACAAAATCAAATCATAAACAGTGTAGAATTATAGAACAAATTAATTTGATTAAACAATTAGAATCTCATAAGTACATGTGAGTCCTCTAAGTGATAATTAAATTTTACTAAATTTATTAATTAAGTAAAACTACTATAATTAAGTAAATTGGAATTTCTTGGATAAGTTACAAACAAACTGAAATTCTATAGTCAAATTTGAGTTTCTTAAATGAAACTGTTCTACTTTAAATTGTACAAAACACAACTATACTGATAAACTTAGTTTTAGGAACTCACTGCAGCTAAAATTAATCTCAGGTAACTCACAGAACTGAAGAGTCAACTAGTTTTTATGAAAAACAAAATGAATAAAAACTAAAATAGCTGAAGATCATAAGGTAGATAGCGCTGCAACGCTAATTACGCCAGTGTGTGACAAAACAATAATTTTACATTTTTTTAAGAATATTCAGCTAAGAATATTTAATTTTTTATTAGTTAAGGATTAGGAATTCTCTTAGGTTTAAAACTGTACTATTTTGAATTGTACAAGCAATACACAAACTATACTGATAAACTTAGTTTTAAGAACTCACTACAGCTAAAATTAATCTCAGTTAACTTACAGAACTGAAAAGTCAACTAGTTTTTATAAAAAACAGAATGAATAAAAACTAAAATAGCTGAAGATCATAAGGTAAATAGCGCTGCAACGCTAATTACGCTAGTGTGTGACAAAAGATTGATAATATATTTCTTTATGAATATTCAGCTAAGAATATCCAATTTTCTATTAGTTAAGGATAAGGAATTCTCTTAGGTTTACGATGTCACACTTGTCTGTCTACAGATCTAGCTGTAAAGCAATAAACACGATATTGCTCCGTTCTAGCTTTATCTTAAGATTTAAGCCGTCTTAAGATTTTTTGGCAACGTTCTGGTTGAGTTAAAAATAGTTAATGTAAATTATTTTTTCTTTAAACACGACCAAGCTGATCTGCTGCAAAAATTGTTCTTTTGAGCTCTAAAGAATAGAGATTAATAACGGCGGTTGCTCGAAAAAATTTAATAGCAGTGCTTCCACTGTCCAAACGACTTGGCAATAATATATTTCACTTTAATGTGATGTGCGGTCTATGTGGTCTTTTAATTCCACATTTTTTATTGGGATTATTATAGACAGTTTATGTTTGTTTTTATATTGTTGATCGTAATTCATCGGAAAAGTGCAGGCTTGGAACAATTTTAGAATTTTATCGCTTAGAACAACGGAAATAATAGAGGTTTGTTAGGGAACGAAGACGATGCATCATTTAAATGTGTCATTTCTAAAAGTACCTACTTTAGATTCAGTTATCGAACGAATGAACAATATTTATTTCAATTTTTAAAATATAATATAAAGTGGTAAGGAAAAAATCTAAAAGCGCTCGAAATTGATAGCTTTTACGCTACAACTCGATATTTTCTATGTCGCTTTTAAAAAATAATTGTATTGTTGTTATTTTTCACACTTGATATCATAGGCTACATCAAAACTTAAAGCATTTGTGCACGATATAGATGTTTTCTATAATAAAAGTTGGATTGATCGTGAAGGGTCAATTGTATGGCCACTCTGGTCTTCGGATCTTACCTATATGTGACTATTAGACACATTACAATTCCCTGCAACATCTTCTATTACTTATGACAATAAAATCATCATTTAGGACTTTAAAAGTTGAACCAATAAACTTGTCCTAGTTAAGTTATTAAAAGTATTAAGAAAACTTGAAAAAAAAAAGAATAAAAAACAGAAAAAAAATAGAAAAACGATATTAGAGTGCAGTACAAAAGAAGAGCAATTATATAATCCTTACAGCTATAAAATTGCTCTTTTTAGTTTTTCTTAGCTTTTTGCTTATATTTTTATTATTGTAATTTTAATGATGTTTTTCATATTTTGCCTTATTTCTATGGCTTTTCAAAATTATTTTTTGTTTTTTGTGCTTTTTTTTATCTGTTTTAAAATTTTTTTTTTGTTTTTATCTGTTTTTCTTCTTAATTAGCAGCTTGATTTGGAAGACTAGAACTCTTTTAAGTGGTCTAGTAAAAAAAATAATTATTTGGAGATGTTTTCTTGATGTCTTTCAATAATAAAAGTTGGATTGATCAGGATGGGTCAATTGTATGGCCACTCTGGTCTTCAGATCTTACTATTTGTGACTTTTAGACATATTACAATATACTGCAACATTTTCTATTACTCATGACGACAAAATCATCATTTAGAGCTTTAAAAGTTTAACCAATGAACTTGTCCTAGTTAAGTTATTTAAAGTATTAAAAAAACTTGAAAAAAAAAAACAATAAAAAACAGAAAAAAAAATAGAAAAACGATATTAGAACGCAGTACAAAAGAGGAGCAATTATATAATCCTTACAGCTATGAAATTGCTCTTTTTAGTTTTCAACGGTTTTTTGTTTTTTTTTTTATTATTGTAATTTAAATAATGTTTTTTATATTTTGCTTTGTTTCTAGGGCTTCTCAAAACTATTTGGGTTTTTTCGTGCTTTTTTTTATCTGTTTTAAAAATTTTTTTTTGTTTTTATCTGTTTTCTTTCTTAGTTAGCAGCTTGATTTGGAAGACTAGAACTCTTTTAAGTAATCTAGTAAAAAAATAATTATTTGGAGATGTTTTCTTGATGCCTTTTTATAATAAAAGTTGGATTGATCAGGATGGGTCAATTGTATGGCCACTCTGGTCTTCAGATCTTACCTATATGTGACTATTAGACACATTACAATACCCTCCAACATCTTTTATTACTTATGACAGCAAAATCATCCTTTAGAACTTCAAAGTTGAACCAATGAACTTGTCCTAGTTAAGTTATTAAAAGTATTAAAAAACTTGGAAAACGAAAAGAATAAAAAACAGAAAAAAAATAGCAAAACGATATTAGAGTGCAGTACAAAAGAAGAGTAATTATATAATCCTTACAGCTATGGAATTGCTCTTCTTAGATTTTTTTAGCTTTTTGCTTATTTTTTTATTATTGTAATTTTGATGATGTTTTTCATATTTTGCCTTGTTTCTATGATTTCTCAAAATTATTTTTAATTTTTTTGTGTTTTTTTTATGTGTTTTAAGGAGTTTTTTTTAATTTTATTTGTTTTCTTTCTTAATTAGCAGCTTGATTAGGAAGACTAGAACTCTTTTAAGTGGTCTAGTAAAACAAATAATTATTGGTAGATGTTTTCATGATGCCTTTCTATAATAAAAGTTGGATTGATCAGGAAGGGTCAATTGTATGGCCACTCTGGTCTTCCGATCTTACTATAATTTGTGACTATTAGACACATTACAATACCCTGCAACATCTTCTAATACTAATGACAACAAAATCATTATTTAAAACTTTAAAAGTTGAACCAATGAACTTGTTCTAGATGAGTTATTAAAAGTATTAAAAAAACTTGAAAAAAAAAGAATAAAAAACAGAAAAAAAATAGAAAAACGATATTAGAACGCAGTACAAAAGAGGAGCAATTATATAATCCTTCCAGCTATGAAATTGCTCTTTTTAATTTTTAACGGTTTTTTGTTTTTTTTTTATTATTGTAATTTTAATGATGTTTTTCATATTTTGCCTTGTTTCTATGGCTTCTCAAAATTATTTTTTATTTTTTTGTGCTTTTTTTATCTGTTTTACGGAGTTTTTGTCTGTTTTCTTTTTTAATTAGCAGCTTGATTTGGAAGACTAGAACTCTTTAAAGTGGTCTGTATATTTTTTTTTATTATTGTAAATTTAATGATGTTTTTTATATTCTGCCTTGTTTCTATGGCTTCTCAAAATTATTTTTTATTTTTTTGTGTTTTTTTTTATCTGTTTTACGGAGTTTTTATCTGTTTTCTTTCTTAATTAGCAACTTGATTAGAAAGACTAGAACTCTTTTAAGTGGTCAAGTAAAAAAAATAATTATTTGGAGATGTTTTCTTAATGCCTTTCTATAATAAAAGTTGGATTGATCAGGAAGGGTCAATTGTATGGCCACTCTGGTCTTCCGATCTTACTATAATTTGTGACTATTAGACACATTACAATACCCTGAAACTAAATTTAATAGTCTTTACAGTTATTTTATAGATTTTTTTAAATTTTTCCATATTGTAATTTAAAAAAAATATTGGTTTTGTGTCTTGTTTTTATAGTTTCTTAGTTTATTTAGATTTTTGCTTTGTTTTCAATATTGTGATTTTTGTTTTGTTTATTGTTTTTGAGGTTTCTCAAAAATTTTTCTGTTTACTCTGTGATAGCTTTTCTATTTTTTCATCTGTTTTTCCAAGTTTTTTCAATTTTTTTTCTTTAATCAGCCGTTTTATTAGAAAGACTAAAACTTTTTTAAATTGTCTAATTACACTAATAATATTTTAAAACAAGTGCTTTTTATTATGAGATGTTTCCTTGCTGCATTCTACAATGAAAAGTGGATTGATCAAGAAGGACTAATTGTATGGCCACTTCAATCGTCAGATCTTAGTATTTGTGATAAGTAATAAAAATTATTTTCAATGTCAACTGATGAAAATTAAGAAAAAATGCAAAAAAACAAAAATAATACAAGAGTGAAAAAACGTAACGTATAAAGAAATTAATTTTTTTTCTAGTTTTTTTACGCTTTTTGGTTATCTTTCAATATTATAATGTTAAATGTGTTTTTTATTTTTTGTTTTGCTTCTATGGTTTTTCGAAATTATTTCTTTTTACTTTGTGCTAGCTTTTTTTATCTGTTTTTCCAACTTTTTTCAGTTTTTATTTTTTCTTCCTCAATCAGCAGCTTTATTAGAAAGCCCAGAACTTCTTTAAATTGTTTAGTTAAACTAATTGTAATTCAAAACAAATGCTTCTTATTATGAGATGTTTTATTGCTGCATTCTATAATAAAAAGTGGATTGATCAAGAAGGACTAATTGTATGGCCACTCCAATCGACGGATCTTATTATTTGTGACTATTGTTACTTGTTACTTATGCAAATAAATAAAATTTATTTCCAATGTCAAATGATAAAAATAACCAAATATTAAAAAAAGATGCAAAAAACGAAAATGATAGAACAAAACGTATTGAGAGATTAGTTTTTTTTTTAGTTTTTCTAAGCTTTTTGCTTATTTTTCAATATTATAATTTTAATTGTGTTTTTTAAATTCTGTCTAGTTTCCATGGCTTCTTAAACGTATTCTTTTTATTTTGTGCTGTTTTTCTTATATTTTTTTCTATCTTTATCTGCTTTCATAAGTTTCTCCTGTTGTTATCATTTTTTTTTCTTTCTCAATCAGCAGCTTTATTGAAAAGACCAAAACTCTCTTAAGTTTTTTTCTACTTTCTAACAAAAATAATGAGATTTTTGCAACAACCTTTCTGAAAGAAAGCTTCTTATGCAATTATTCTGAAAATATATGATAGAAATTTCCCGACATGGCAGCAAGATTTGGAATAGCTTGCGGCTTCTGAAATAATTTCTTATTGTGTTGCATGTACAAGTAAACTTTGGTTATTAGTGTATTCCATATAATGATTATGTTGAACTGTAATGCGGTGTAGGAGTGTTTTCAAAGGTAAAAGCCTGCGGGTATCAAAGTTGCTTTACCAAATGACAGCTGAACACGCCATTAGACCACTAAATAAACTTTATGAGGAACTGTTTTACATTTGATTCTCCAAATTAAATAAATTAATAAATTTGGCAATGAGCTAAAAAACTGTGTCAGAGCTGCTAGAAATATAGTTATGACAAAGCATTAGTAAAGAAGATTAACGCAAATTTATTCAAACTATATCTGTAAACTTGGACAGGTTTCGTTCGTATTGGAACTCATCAGCAAGTCGCAATCCAAGTTGACGCAGGTGGCGTAGTTGTCAGTAATTTTACAGATTTAAAAAAAGTGGTAAACATGTTGCAAATGGCAAAAAAATAAGCCATTTTAGGGATGTTTATTAGAAATTGTTTTACATTTAATTTTCCAAATTAAATAAATTAATGAGCTAAAAAACTGTGTCAGAGCCACTAGAAATACAGTTATGACAAAGCATTTCTATCTTGACGTAGTAAAGACGATCAACGCAAATTCATTCAAACTATATCTGTAAACTTGGACAGGTTTCGTTCGTATTGGAACTCATCAGCAAGTCCCAATCCAAGTTGACGCAGGTGGCGTAGTTGTCAGTAATTTTACAGATTTAATAAAAGTGGTAAACATGTTGCAAATGGCAAAAGAATAAGCCATTTTAGGAATATTTATGAAAAACAGTTTTACATTTAATTTTCCAAATTAAATAAATTAATGAATTTGGCAATGAGCTAAAAAACTGTGTCAGAGCTACTAGAAATATAGTTATGACAAAGCATTTCTATCTTGACGTAGTAAAGACGATTAACGCAAATTCATTCAAACTATATCTGTAAACTTGGACAGGTTTCGTTCGTATTGGAACTCATCAGCAAGTCGCAATCCAGGTTGACGCAGGTGGCGTAGTTGTCAGTAATTTTACAGATTTAAAAAAAGTGGTAAACATGTTGCAAATGGCAAAAAAATAAGCCATTTTAGGGATGTTTATTAGAAACTGTTTTACATTTAATTTTCCAAATTAAATAAATTAATGAGCTAAAAAACTGTGTCAGAGCCACTAGAAATATAGTTATGACAAAGCATTTCTTTCTTGACGTAGTAAAGACGATCAACGCAAATTCATTCAAACTATATCTGTAAACTTGGACAGGTTTCGTTCGTATTGGAACTCATCAGCAAGTCGCAATCCAGGTTGACGCAGGTGGCGTAGTTGTCAGTAATTTTACAGATTTAAAAAAAGTGGTAAACATGTTGCAAATGGCAAAAAAATAAGTCATTTTAGGGATGTTTGTAAAAAACTGTTTTACATTTAATTTTCCAAATTAAATAAATTAATGAACTTGGCAATGAGCTAAAAAACTGTGTCAGAGCTACTAGAAATATAGTTATGACAAAGCATTTCTATCTTGACGTAGTAAAGACGATCAACGCAAATTCATTCAAACTATATCTGTAAACTTGGACAGGTTTCGTTCGTATTGGAACTTATCAGCAAGTCGCAATCCAAGTTGACGCAGGTGGCGTAGTTGTCAGTAATTTTACAGATTTAAAAAAAGTGGTAAACATGTTGCAAATGGCAAAAGAATAAGCCATTTTAGGAATGTTTATGAGAAACTGTTTCACATTTGATTTTCCAAATTAAATAAATTAATGAACTTGGCAATGAGCTAAAAAACTGTGTCAGAGCTACTAGAAATATAGTTATGACAAAGCATTTCTATCTTGACGTAGTAAAGACGATCAACGCAAATTCATTCAAACTATATCTGTAAACTTGGACAGGTTTCGTTCGTATTGGAACTCATCAGCAAGTCGCAATCCAGGTTGACGCAGGTGACGTAGTTGTCAGTAATTTTACAGATTTAATAAAAGTGGTAAACATGTTGCAAATGGCAAAAAAATAAGCCATTTTAGGGATGTTTATTAGAAACTGTTTTACATTTAATTTTCCAAATTAAATAAATTAATGAATTTGGCAATGAGCTAAAAAACTGTGTCAGAGCTACTAGAAATATAGTTATGACAAAGCATTTTTATCTTGACGTAGTAAAGACGATCAACGCAAATTCATTCAAACTATATCTGTAAACTTGGACAGGTTTTGTTCGTATTGGAACTCATCAGCAAGTCGCAATCCAAGCTGACGCAGGTGGCGCGGTTGTCAGTAATTTTACAGATTTAAAAAAAGTGGTGAACATGTTGCAAATGGCAAAAGAATAAGCCATTTTAGGAATGTTTATTAGAAACTGTTTTACATTTAATTTTTTAAATTAAATAAATTAATAAATTTGGCAATGATCTATAAAACTGTGTCAGAGCTACTAGAAATATAGTTATGACAAAGCATTTCTATCTCGACGTAGTAAAGACAATCAACGCAAAGTCGTTCAAACTATATCTGTAAACTTGGACAGGTTTCGTTCGTATTGGAACTTATCAGCAAGTCGCAATCCAAGTTGACGCAGGTGGCGTAGTTGTCAGTAATTTTACAGATTTAAAAAAAGTGGTAAACATGTTGCAAATGGCAAAAAAATAAGCCATTTTAGGGATGTTTATAAAAAACTGTTTTACATTTAATTTTCCAAATTAAATTAATTAATGAATTTGGCAATGAACTAAAAAACTGTGTCAGAGCTACTAGAAATATAGTTATGACAAAGCATTTCTATCTTGACGTAGTAAAGACGATCAACGCAAATTTATTCAAACTATATCTGTAAACTTGAACAGGTTTCGTTCGTATTGGAACTCATCAGCAAGTCGCAATCCAAGCTGACGCAGGTGGCGCGGTTGTCAGTAATTTTACAGATTTAAAAAAAGTGGTAAACATGTTGCAAATGGCAAAAAAATAAGCCATTTTAGGGATGTTTATTAGAAACTGTTTTACATTTAATTTTCCAAATTAAATAAATTAATGAGCTAAAAAACTGTGTCAGAGCCACTAGAAATATAGTTATGACAAAGCATTTCTTTCTTGACGTAGTAAAGACGATCAACGCAAATTCATTCAAACTATATCTGTAAACTTGGACAGGTTTCGTTCGTATTGGAACTCATCAGCAAGTCGCAATCCAGGTTGACGCAGGTGGCGTAGTTGTCAGTAATTTTACAGATTTAAAAAAAGTGGTAAACATGTTGCAAATGGCAAAAAAATAAGTCATTTTAGGGATGTTTGTAAAAAACTGTTTTACATTTAATTTTCCAAATTAAATAAATTAATGAACTTGGCAATGAGCTAAAAAACTGTGTCAGAGCTACTAGAAATATAGTTATGACAAAGCATTTCTATCTTGACGTAGTAAAGACGATCAACGCAAATTCATTCAAACTATATCTGTAAACTTGGACAGGTTTCGTTCGTATTGGAACTTATCAGCAAGTCGCAATCCAAGTTGACGCAGGTGGCGTAGTTGTCAGTAATTTTACAGATTTAAAAAAAGTGGTAAACATGTTGCAAATGGCAAAAGAATAAGCCATTTTAGGAATGTTTATGAGAAACTGTTTCACATTTGATTTTCCAAATTAAATAAATTAATGAACTTGGCAATGAGCTAAAAAACTGTGTCAGAGCTACTAGAAATATAGTTATGACAAAGCATTTCTATCTTGACGTAGTAAAGACGATCAACGCAAATTCATTCAAACTATATCTGTAAACTTGGACAGGTTTCGTTCGTATTGGAACTCATCAGCAAGTCGCAATCCAGGTTGACGCAGGTGACGTAGTTGTCAGTAATTTTACAGATTTAATAAAAGTGGTAAACATGTTGCAAATGGCAAAAAAATAAGCCATTTTAGGGATGTTTATTAGAAACTGTTTTACATTTAATTTTCCAAATTAAATAAATTAATGAATTTGGCAATGAGCTAAAAAACTGTGTCAGAGCTACTAGAAATATAGTTATGACAAAGCATTTTTATCTTGACGTAGTAAAGACGATCAACGCAAATTCATTCAAACTATATCTGTAAACTTGGACAGGTTTTGTTCGTATTGGAACTCATCAGCAAGTCGCAATCCAAGCTGACGCAGGTGGCGCGGTTGTCAGTAATTTTACAGATTTAAAAAAAGTGGTGAACATGTTGCAAATGGCAAAAGAATAAGCCATTTTAGGAATGTTTATTAGAAACTGTTTTACATTTAATTTTTTAAATTAAATAAATTAATAAATTTGGCAATGATCTATAAAACTGTGTCAGAGCTACTAGAAATATAGTTATGACAAAGCATTTCTATCTCGACGTAGTAAAGACAATCAACGCAAAGTCGTTCAAACTATATCTGTAAACTTGGACAGGTTTCGTTCGTATTGGAACTTATCAGCAAGTCGCAATCCAAGTTGACGCAGGTGGCGTAGTTGTCAGTAATTTTACAGATTTAAAAAAAGTGGTAAACATGTTGCAAATGGCAAAAAAATAAGCCATTTTAGGGATGTTTATAAAAAACTGTTTTACATTTAATTTTCCAAATTAAATTAATTAATGAATTTGGCAATGAACTAAAAAACTGTGTCAGAGCTACTAGAAATATAGTTATGACAAAGCATTTCTATCTTGACGTAGTAAAGACGATCAACGCAAATTTATTCAAACTATATCTGTAAACTTGAACAGGTTTCGTTCGTATTGGAACTCATCAGCAAGTCGCAATCCAAGCTGACGCAGGTGGCGCGGTTGTCAGTAATTTTACAGATTTAAAAAAAGTGGTAAACATGTTGCAAATGGCAAAAAAATAAGCCATTTTAGGGATGTTTATAAAAAACTGTTTTACATTTGATTTTCCAAATTAAATAAATTAATGAATTTGGCAAGGAGGTAAAAAACTGTATCAGAGCTACTTGAAATATAGTTATGACAAAGCATTTCTATCTTGACGTAGTAAAGACGATCAACGCAAATTCATTCAAACTATATCTGTAAACTTGAACAGGTTTCGTTCGTATTGGAACTCATCAGCAAGTCGCAATCCAAGCTGACGCAGGTGGCGCGGTTGTCAGTAATTTTACAGATTTAAAAAAAGTGGTAAACATGTTGCAAATGGCAAAAAAATAAGCCATTTTAGGGATGTTTATAAAAAACTGTTTTACATTTAATTTTCCAAATTAAATTAATTAATGAACTTGGCAATGAGCTAAAAAACTGTGTCAGTGCTACTAGAAATATAGTTATGACAAAGCATTTCTATCTTGACGTAGTAAAGGCGATCAACGCAAATTCATTCAAACTATATCTGTAAACTTGGACAGGTTTCGTTCATATTGGAACTCATAAGCAAGTCGCAATCCAGGTTGACGCAGGTGGCGTAGTTGTCAGTAATTTTACAGATTTAAAAAAAAATGGTAAACATGTTGCAAATGGCAAAAAAATAAGCCATTTTAGGAATGTTTATGAGAAACTGTTTTACATTTGATTCTCCAAATTAAATAAATTAATGAACTTGGCAATGAGCTAAAAAACTATGTCAGTGCTACTAGAAATATAGTTATGACAATGCATTTCTACCTTGACGTAGTAAAGACGATCAACGCAAATTCATTCAAACTATATCTGTAGACTTGGACATGTTTCGTTCGTATTGGAACTCATAAGCAAGTCGCAATCCAGGTTGACGCAGGTGGCGTAGTTGTCAGTAATTTTACAGATTTAAAAAAAGTGGTGAAAATGTTGCAAATGGCAAAAGAATAAGCCATTTTAGGAATGTTTATTAGAAACTGTTTTTCATTTAATTTTTCAAATTAAATAAATTAATGAATTTGGCAATGAGCTAAAAAACTGTGTGAGAGCTACTAGAAATATAGTTATGACAAAGCATAAGTAAAGAAGATTAACACAAATTTATTCAAACTATATCTGTAAACTTGGACAGGTTTCGTTCATATTGGAACTCATCAGCAAGTCGCAATCCAGGTTGACGCAGGTGGCGTAGTTGTCAGTAATTTTACAGATTTAAAAAAAATGGTAAACATGTTGCAAATGGCAAAAAAATAAGCCATTTTAGGAATGTTTATGAGAAACTGTTTTACATTTGATTCTCCAAATTAAATAAATTAATGAACTTGGCAATGAGCTAAAAAACTGTGTCAGTGCTACTAGAAATATAGTTATGACAAAGCATTTCTACCTTGACGTAGTAAAGACGATCAACGCAAATTCATTGATACTATGACTGTAAGCTTGGACAGGTTTCGTTCGTATTGGAACTCATCAGCAAATCGCAATCCAAGTTGACGCAGGTGGCGTAGTTGTCAGTAATTTTACAGATTTAATAAAAGTGGTAAACATGTTGCAAATGGCAAAAGAATAAGCCATTTCAGAGATGTTTGGGTTTGAATGTGCTTACAAGTCTTGTATAGTAGCTGAAATAGATATATAGTTGGCCATTTTGGTCTAAAATCGCATGAAAAAAAGCTGGCAAAGCTTGATGCGTATCGGACACAACAGTGGCACGAGCCAGCAAAGCCCAACTCTCCCTATTATTGGGAATTTTCGCTAATGGAAATGTATTGAAATCAGAAACTAGCGATCTGTATCGACTGAATCAACATGAAAATGTTGTTTTAGGCTTCACCAGAAACGGTAAGATTATTTGGCACTGTAATAGATACCTTCCTACTTTAAACTAGGCCTTCCAATATAAATAGGACTATTGATTCAGCCCATTGCTAAGACACTGTTCCCTCTTTGTAAATATAAGATTCCTTCGTATTCTCCCAAATATAAAGCTAAATTTAGTTATTATCCCTGACTAACTAAAGCTAAATTAATTTTTAATTAAGTATTTAGTTAATTAATTATTTATGTGTGTAGTGAACTTGTTCAAAATAATGTTCCCTTCCGCTTATGTCTACTCTATAATGGCTTCTTTCCTAATTTGTTCCACTCGTCGAACAATGTTAGGACATTAATATTCATGTTTTTAATAGTCAAAACTATCTAAATGATCTAGACTCCGCCCAATTGTGGGGCCTCCGAGGAACTGTCACAGAAAGCCCCCTCCTTTGGCCTGAGGGAACTTTCGTGACTTTAACGGTCATTTTGATGCCACCTTGCACGTAATTAGACAATGGAGAGAATCGGTCTTTGAGCTGCTGACAGCACCGTCGTCAAATTTATCTTATAATTTATATTAAACAATTGCCATGTTTTTTTAGACTAAAATAAGCGAATTTTGTAGAAGACAATTGAAGACAATGTTCTGTCAAATATCTTGGAAACTAAACAAAAGAAAACGGTATTTTTCCTCCTTTCACTATTGTAAGTTGCGTCTAATAATGCCATTGTTTCTATAGATGGAAGTGGATTATTAGTTGCTAATGGCCACGGGAGGTAATAGATCACTTACTTTCCTTGAGAATTTTTTTGAATTAGATGCATTTAAGGCCAAAGTTGCTCTCAACAGAAACTATCAAGACAATAACATTCTTATCAAAGAGGAGGAGATTAAGGGTTGGTAAACATTCCGTCAACATTTTCTCACTAATCTTTATCAGTTCTATTTTGCAGTGTTTTTGCAGTCAGGTAGCCCTCATACAAGTTTTAACATTTATTTTGTTATTTGTATTTTAATTTTTTTTTAAATCTTGCAAATAAAATATTGCTAAACATTAGTATATATATAATTATATATATATATTATATATATACATCTCGCTACCTTTTTAGCGTCCGTCCATGATGCAGTCTTTCAGCGTCCACCTCTGTATATTAAAATCTCTTATTACCCATACATGGGGCTTTGTCTGCGGTTTTAAGAAGTTCAATGTATATTAAATTAAGAGCATTATTTTTAATTTAAATTGAAAATTTTCACTG
The DNA here is from genome assembly GCA_947359425.1 of Lagria hirta. NCBI lineage: Eukaryota > Metazoa > Arthropoda > Insecta > Coleoptera > Tenebrionidae > Lagria > Lagria hirta. The sequence continues at coordinate 51,088,851 of OX375794.1, forward strand.
GGCAGCTTTTCAGCATCCATCCGTCTTGCTATCTTTTTCGCGTCTATAATATACATTCTATAATGCAGTTTTCAGCGTCCAAATGTATATTTTTGTACAGATTGGACCCATTCAGCGTCTGGCAGGGTTGCCGCTATGAACTTTCAGATTGAATCGGCTACAACCAAGACTCTTGCAAGATTTTAAAATTTTGTAAATATGTAGTAACAGTTTTGTTTCTTTAGGAATAGATTGTTATTGCAAATTTTTTTATCACATAACAAAATGATATAATAATATAAATTTAGAAGTTTCAAAAAATTATGGTGTCGTCAGAATACTTAAAACAGAGAATAAAGCTTGGTTAGATAAACATTTTTGTCAATCTTTTTAAAAAGTTATGCGATTGTTAATTAACTAATTTTCATCTAATGTTTGTTCTAATAAGATTGACATAAAAGTTTAAATAATAGATCTATAGTTTTTTTGTTTGTTAAAGCTCTTTTATTTACATATTTAACAAGATCAAGTGATGATTTAAATTTTGTTTGTTATAATTTATTTTTATAAAAAAAAATCAAAAATAATGCATCGACAAAAATTTTGATTAAAAAAAATCAACAAATTTTCACTAACTTGTAAATTTCTTTCATAGTAGCTAACTTGTTGAAATTTACTTTTAACACCAATAGTCTGATTTGATAAATGTTTCTTTTAAGAACTGAATCAGTTATTTTAGTACATCGTCTTCTTTGTTTTCTTCTTTTTTAACTGTGTGATTTTTTCGGTTTTTTTATTAAGTTTTGGTTTTATTAGTTTTTTTACTCTTTTTTCTATTTTACTTTTTAACATTATCTTTTCTTTATTTATTTTTTATTTTTTATTTTTTGTCTGTTCTTTTTCTTGTCCATCTTTTTGTCTCCATTCCTTTCTTGCTCTCTTTTTGTCTTCTGTTTATTTGTGTTTTTTCTTGATCAACTGTTCTCTCTTGTTTTATTTTTTCTTTTTTTTATGTTCTTTTTTGTTTTTTCTAGTTTCGAAAGTCTTCTTATTTTGTTGTTTTGAACCTTCTTTTTTTCTACATCTTTTTCTCTTTTCTGCTTTATCTTCTTTTTTCTGTTTTCTTGTGTTTTTAACCTCCGCATTTTTCCCCGTGTTTTTTCTCGTACTTTTTCTAATTTTTCTACCTCCTATCTTACTTCTCGTGTTCTTTTTTGTGCTCATTGTAATATTCAATGCTTTTTTTAACTTTCTTATTTTATAAAACGTTTTTTCAAATTATTTCTTCTACTTCATACATTTTCTCTTCTCCCAAATTGTCTTATACCCTATTTTAGCATTTTTTCTTTTTCTTCTTTCTTCTGCTATTAACTATTTTAAATTTTTCTGTTTTTGTCTATTAATATGTTTTTCCTTATTTTCTTCTTAATTTTTTTTAATTACGTTTTTTCTTTTTTCCACTTGTCTTGTTTGATCACGACCATCTTTATCTTATTTATCTTTTACATCTTCCTGACTTTCACTGCCACTTCTAGATTCTATGTCTTTTTAATTTCTTTTCTGTTTATCTAACCATGTTTCTGTCAAGTCTATTTGACATCCGTTTGTTTTATCTATTTTTAGAAGACTTATATTTTATTTTTACCTCATTTTATAATAGTTTTTTTTTGCCGTTCTATTTCTTATTATTGATTTTTTTTGTCATTATTTTGGTTTTTGTTGTACTTTTATCTATGTTTTCTTTATTGTTTCAATTTTTATTTAGGGTTTTTATTAATTTTTTTTTATTATTTTTTTTTCTAAAATTTTATCTATGTAAATGTAAATTCTTCATCTTGTTAATCTTTTTTTTTCATTTTTTTTTGTTCTTTGTATTTTCCGTTTGCTAACTTATTATTTAGCTCTTCAAATAATTGAACAAAAAAAACTTTTGAATGAAAACTATTACAAATAGAAAACTATAAATAATAATATAATAGAATCAAATTAAAATTCTGCTATGAATTTCTGGCAAAAAAAACCCCCAAAAAATCAATTAGTTATTGATTATTTTTAAAAATTAGATATAGTTTTTGTATAATAACACACAAAATAATAACTTGTTTGAGAAAAAAAAAGTTAATATTAATTTTTGACAAACAAAAACAAATTGCCTAACAAAACATGCCTTGTAACACAATTATTTTATTAAAAAACATTTTCTTGAAACTAATATTGTTGACAATTATGAAATTTAAAAAAAATCTTATGAGCAAAGTTTGTTTATAACATTTTTTTAAGCAATCAAACTTGGTTAATTAGTAAAAACTTTAAAACTTTATTGCTTCGTTAAACATTCTTGTATTTTCATTTTTCAATTAGTTAATGAAAAAATTAAGTACTAAAAGTTGCATTTTTTTTTTCAGATTACTTGAAGAATTATTTTCTGAAAGTTTCAGTTAAAAATTTTAATTTTGAAAGGTGGCTCATATTCTTTTTTAATTTATTAGTGAATGACTTTAGATTTTTTTGAGCGACTTTTTAATATTAAAATTAAAATTTCAGCCATTTAAAAAAAAAACAAATAAATGTAATGATACGTTTTACTTGTAAAATTATAAAATTAGAAAAAAATTGAGTTTTTTTTTGTTATTTTTGATTTTTAGTTCATCTCGTGGTGTATTTTTATAGAGTATTGTATTAAATAAAAGAAAAATAATGGCTGGAATATTAATTTTAACATTAAAAGGTTCCTCAAAAAAATCTAAAGCCATTTACAAATAAATTAAAAAAAAATAATAACCGACCTTTCAAAATTAAAATTTTTACCTGAAACTTTGAGAAACTTTTTTTTTGTCTATAAAATTATACCGTAACGAGAAAAAAAAAATCAACTTTTAACGATTTTTGAAATTTAAAAAAATTTGAAACGACCTCTTAAAAAATTTTTTTAAAGGTGTCTTTTGGAGAGGGCTTTTAAAACATCAAAAAGTAACATTTTTTTATTCGAGACTCAAAAATAAATAGTCGGTTTTTTGGGCCACCCTAATATACAGGGTGACTCAAATACAACATTTTATCAAAAATTTTATTTTTTTGACGAAATAATTTGATAATAGAGAAACAAAAAATATGTGAAATGCAATTTTGCACAATATTAATACATTTATCCAACCTCTCTTTATTATGACATTACAAAAATGATGTTTTTGATTGAATTATGGGGTCTATAAAACACAAGTGGTTTTATGAACCAATAATACAACTGTTTTTATATAATTTAACAGTTTACAAAAAATAGAACAATTTATTAAATACAATAAATATCAGAAGAAATAATTTGTAGCGATTTACGTTGAAATTTATATTGAAAGATAAATAAAAATAAAAACAAAATCGGTCTACCTGCAACATCAAATATTTTTTATTGGGTGCTTCTGCTGGAAACTGTTAATTTTGCTTTCTCTGAAAAACTTTTGATTTTAGAAAAGCAATTAGCTTGCCATAATCTAAAATATTCGTTTTTTCGTGAAGTTCAATGTCGATCTTAACACGCTTTATTTCGTTCACATTGAAGAAACTGCGAATCATTTTTTGAAGATAAAGAAGTCTTGGCTTACCCCACAAACATTGTTTTTTTGTTTCCGCTTATTAAACTCTTCTTGGGTAGCAAACTCGATGTGACTTCTTCAACATCTTTTGCAATTTTTTCAAGAAGAGAAGTATTTCTTTTCATTTTCAAAAACGTTACAAGCGCCGAAACAGTTTCTAAAATTTTTCTCAAACAAAAAATTTTTTGTCAACAACAACATGGCACCAAATCATAGACTACTTTTAATCTTTGTAGATATAAAATGTTTAGATTTTGATGATTTTTTAAGAACTCTTATAAAAAGAGGTGTTTGTTAAAACGCTGTATTGTACTTGTGTCTTAAGAGCAAATAAGTCACTCAAAAAAAGTTAGACCACTCAAGCAAGCTATCGTGGTCTTTCGTGACTTATTTGCATTATAAGACACTTGTATAATTATTAGCTATAATTTGAACAATTTCCTTTAATTTTTTACTTGTTTTTTTATCATTTGCTACTGTCAAAAAACCAATTTATTGCTTGTCTAACATTCTTGTGTTGTCAAAATCGAAGCTAAGACCATTGGTCCAGAAGTGTAGGAAAAGCTTATACATGAATGTATGCGAATAATATAAAACAATTTCAATTTGTTTACTGATTTTGACCGCAAGTGTTGATTTATATTATAGAATGATGTGTTTTTAAGATGTTGTTTTCAGGCCTGATGAAGGTCCGATTTTGAGTCCGAAACGTCGCAGATGATTATAGCAAAATTATTTGTTTCATTCTTTTTTTTTATTATTATTATTTTAAATCTTTTAATACTCTTGCAAGTGTCAGGACTGACTTTTAATTATTAGTTCAAAAAGTCTTTCCATTTTTTTCGATTTTTTGCCATTCTCTCTGCTTCTGGCGTACTAATGTTGTTTCTTTTCAGTATTTCATCCACTATAACCTGCCATGTTTTTGTTGTTCTATCTCTTCTTTTTTCTTCATTATTTTAGAGTTCTATACTTGTTTGGTTTGTCGAGTTTTTGTCATTTTTATTAGATGACCGTACCATGCTGTTCTTTTCAATGGTGGAATGTATATTTTCAATTTGTAGACTATTTCTTATGTTTATTTCTGATTTTGTTTCTCTTTGTAACTCCTTCTACTCTTTTACTCTTCTTAAGAATCTCGTTTCATTCGCGTGTATTTTATTCTTAAATCTATCAATCATCTTCCATGACCTACTGCCCATTGTTTTGTACAGTGTCATCTTGGTACCCCCAGATCTCTGTTTGCTGTTCAATGTTGTTTTGTTTTTTGAGCAATACTTTTTATTTGCGTTGAGTAATCTTTGGTTTATTTCTTCTTCAATTCCTCCTCTATTTTGTATATCAACTCCAAGATATGTCAATGTTACCAGCTAAAGAAAAAAGCCACAAAAACGCTGAGGGAATTCATAAAAAAGCAAGTAAATAGAAGAGTTTTCTTAGAAGCAAAAAGAAAATATAGAAAAAGATGTATAGAAAATAAGAAACAGAAAAAAGAAGAAGAAGATAAAGAAATAAAAGCTATTAAAACAGAAAGAGAGGTGTGGAAGTACATAAACAGAGAAAGATTAAGAAAAGAAGCGGCGAGTGAAGAGATAACATTAAAGAAATGGGAAGAGTTTTTTAAAAAACTGCTGGAAGGAGAAAGAGAAGTAGATATAGAAGAACCATCGATGCAAGCGGACCAGACAGCACCAGTAGAAACAGAAATAACACGGGAGGAGGTAGAGAGACAGATAAAGAAGCTGAAGAAAAAGAATGCATCGGGGAGAAATGGAATACAGAATGAACACTGGATGTATAAGGCGAAAGGTGTGATAGACAGATTGGTAGAGGTTATGAATAGAGTGTAGAGAGGAAAGGGATTCCCGCCAGGTTGGAGAGAAGGCATAATCTGCCCTATCCACAAAAAAGGAGATAAAAATAGAGTAAAAAACTACAGAAGAATAACTCTCCTTAACACAGGGTATAAATTGTATGCGTCAGTACTGAATGAAAGGCTGAGAAAAGAGATAGAGGAAAAGAAGACAATACCAGACAACCAAGCGGGATTTACAGAAGGAAGAGGAACTATGAATAATGTATACATCCTAGACGACTTAGCGAATAACGAGATGAAAAAAAAGGGAGGAAGGCTGTATACACTTTTCATAGATTTTAGAGCAGCGTTTGATAAAGAAAATAGAAAGAAAATGTGTGAGAGTATGAGAAAAAGAGGAGTAAGCGAGTGGCTGGTGAGAAAGGTAGAAGAGATCTATGTAAAAACAAAAAGCAAAGTGAGAGCAGGAGAGAAAGAGAGTGCGTGGTTTGTAACGTCTAAAGGGGTGAGACAAGGGTGTCCTCTCAGCCCCTTGTTGCTAACAACCTACATGGCGGATATGGAAGAAATGTTTAGAAAGGCGCAAGCTGGGGGATGTGTGATTGGAAGAGAAAAAGTGTGGAGTCTAGCGTTTGCAGATGATGTGGTATTAATAGCAAGAAGCGAAAGGGAGATGGGAGAAATGATGACAAACCTAAAAAAGTATGTGAAGAAAAAAAGCTAGAAGTGAATGTAAATAAAACAAAGATGCTAGTGTTCAACAAAAAAAAGAGGAAAGAAGAAAAGAATGATTGGGAATGGGAGGGAGAGAAAATAGAGAGAGTAAAAGAGTTCAAGTATTTAGGGTATACGTTTAATGAAAGAGCTACGAACAAAGCGCATGTCAGAGAGTTGACAAGGAAAGCAAACAAGATAGTGGGATGTGAACAAGATAGTGGGGAATAAGAGAGAGGAAGTGGGAAAGGAATTTTAAAAGGAAAATAATGATGTTTGAGAGCTTGGTAGAGAGCGTATTGATGTATGGGGCAGAAATTTGGGGGTGGAAAAAACAAGAGGAAATAGAGAGAGTACAAGAGAAGTAATTGAGGTGGGTCCTAGGGGTGGACAGAGAAACCCCTGGGTATATAGTAAGAGAAGAATGTAAGAGAAACAAGCTGAGAGTGAAAGCGGGGAAAAGAGCGACTAAGTTTGAGGATAGAATGAATGGAAGGCAAGAATGTAGAATATTGGACGAATGTTGAAGAGAAAAGAAAAAAAATTTGGAGATAAACGAGAGAGAAAAATATTACAGAAGAAATGGGTATGCAAGTAAAGAAGTGGAAAGATTAAGAACAGAAGGCAAGTGGATGAACGCAGAAACGAGCGAAAGAGACAGGGATGTAGATAAGCAAGAAAGAAAAAAAAAAATTAAAGAATCCAGGTACAACAGAAATTATGAGAAATGTATGACAGAGGAGATCCCAGTATACCTGGGAAGAGAAAGTGCAAAAGAGAGAAAAATAATGGCGAGGTTCAGGTGCGGAAATGAGGAGAGAGAGAATAGGTATTGGATGGAAAAGGAAGACAGGCTGTGCAGAATCTGTTATGAGGAAAGAGAGACAATAGAGCACATGTGGAATGAATGCAGTGAGATGAGAGAGAGAGAAAGAGCAGAAAGAAAAGAAATACTGAAAGAAAATGGAGTGGAGATAAAGTGGATGAAAGAAGTATGGGAGAAAAGCAAAATGAAGGACAAAGGAAGAACAGGAAGGGTAGAATAGAAAATGAAATAAAATGAATTGTTAGAATATTTAAGCCGGTATAGGCAACAATAAATTTTATTTATTAGAGAGATATGTCAATGTTTCCCCTTTTTCAATTTCTTTTATGTTTCCTTTTATGTCTTTCTTAGGTATTACCATAAGTTTTGTTTTTTCTATGTTCACTTTAATACTGTGTTTTGTGAGTTTTTCATTCTACACGTTCAGGTTGTGTTGCATGATTATTTCGCTTTTTGTCAGAATTGCCAGATCATCCGCAAAAGCGCATTCTTTTATTGATGTCCTGACCTGACCTGATCTGACCTGACCTGACCTGACTAGGTTATAGTATCCAACTTCTACTCCTTGTTTTGCTCTATATGTTTTTCATTATGTTGTCCAAAATAGTATAAAGCTTAAAGCTCCTCCTTGCCTAAGTCTCTGTGTTGTAATAAATTCTGTTGAGGTCATATTATGTGCTCTTATATAATTTGAGGTATTACTATATATACTATTTATTGCATTTGTAATTTCTTTACTTATTCCTCTTTTCCTTAGTATTTTTCACATTTCTCTCCTAGGGACTTTATCGAAAGCTTTTTCTAGGTCGATAAATGTTACGTATAAACTTGTATTTTGTTTTGTTATTATTTCTGTGAGTGTTTTGGTAGTGAAGATGTGGTCTTGGGTTGAGTGTCCTTTCCTGAAGCCAGTTTGCGCGGATTCGATGTTTACTTCTATTTTTTTTCTTATTTTGTTTTCCAGTATAGTTTTGTAAATTTTAGCCATGGTGCAAAGAAGTGACATTTCTCTATAATTGTTACCGCCTATTTGTATATCGGAAATATCACCAGCGTTTCCCAGTTTGTTGGAATTTTTCCCATTTTCCAAATTTGGTGAATCATGATTAATAATATTTTTTATTATTATATTCTTGTTTTGTAGAAAAGTTTCAGATTTTTCTTGTAGTTTATTTCCATTGTTTTCCCGAATTCTTCTCATGCCTTTATCTTGGATTGTTTTGTAGTTTGTTTTACCTTCGTTTTTTTGAATATTATACTCTTTGTAGTCTTCTTTCTTTTTTGTTTTTTTACTTTAATTACTTTTAAAAAGCAACAAAAGTTTGCTTAGCAGGCCAATAATTATTGATGTTTTTATTTTCTAGAATGTCCCAATAATTGCATTTGGAGCTTTCCACAATTCGAAGCCATAAAAATTTCAGGTATTAGTAAGAGCAAAGTTGATAATCCAATGGTAATAAACTATTACCGCCAAATATAGCCCAACTCCTCCGTTCTATAAAAGATTCTGAAACTTTAAAGTTTCGAATAAACTGACAACAGTTGGCAATTTCGTGGAGAAGGCTGTAAAAAATTTATGCTCGCAATTGAACGTAAATTCATTCATTTATTAGAACGGAGAAGGTTTTTGCTAGACTTTCGCAATTTCGCAAGCCATTACCGTATGTTCCGGGTGCCATTTTTAAGAGCAATACTCCTCAATGACCGCTCAGGGAGCGCCATCAGCAGCCTCCACGGCGGATAACGCTTCTCCCTAATTTTACCCCTAAGCTCTCTGGAAAAACAGCAGCTATAAAATAATTAATTTTAATCGTAAAATCCGCAAAAATTCTGCTGCTAACCGAAAAAAAGAATAATGATTAAGAAAATACTGACAAATGTATGAATAAAAAAAAAGAGAAAGAAAAAAAACACAAAAAAAAGAACTAGAGTCACAAGTAAACATATAGAACAAAGTACAAAAAATTAAACACAGAGATAAGACATAAAGAAAACGCCAATAAGGCGTTAAGTGACTTTTAGAATTGAATAACCCCAATAAGGGCCATATGGCATCTTAAGTTAGAAAAGGAGAAATTATCTTAGCATCCCTGGAAAGGTTGAGTAGCAGTGAGTAAACTCCACAAAAATCTTTTTTTTCAATAAAAAAGAGAACTTGATTTTTTTTAATTAAAAATTATTTAGTGTTGCTATCACTTGTGAATCACACGTTCGGAAACGTTTTTGCAAGGCGCTTCTTTGCAAAATGCCAGTTTCTGGCTTTGTGACTCAAATAACTATTCTGAATAAACGGTATGGTTTATTTAAGTAGAGGTAGCCGCCAAAATGTTGCGATTTAACAAACAAAATTTTTTTGTGTGTTATTTTTTGAAGTCGCAGATAATTGTCAACAAGCAGCAGTCATCTGATAATTTTAAGCTATATTTTAACTATAGCTGACCAATCTTTAAAACCGAAATAATTTGGTGTTGATGTGGTTTCATTTTAAGATTATTTTTTTTAATTTTGGTTTGTTATAATAATTCAAAGCCGAGTTAAACGATTGAAGTGAGTTTTAGTCTCACTCAGAACTTTTTTTGTTGTTGTAAAGAAGAAAGAACGTTTTTGTTTGGCCGTGGATGTTTGTAAATGTAGGTAGCACAAAAAGTCGCAGTGCAGATCCTATCTAATCTATTTTTTTTTCAAAAACTGAAAATAGTTTCTTAAAAAGAAGCGTATAAACTATGATAAGTTCAAATAAGAGTTCTGTATCCAAAAGCCATTCTGACGTTTTATATCTCTCGGAAAAAACGCTGCATCAGACAGCCTAAGACCACAAAATAATAAAAAGTGGCGTATGCAAAAGAAAAGTTGGGATGCCCCCTCGTAATTACAAACTTTTTGTTGAAATCCGCCCAAAAGCTCAAACGGATTTGGCGATTGATCGACCCTTTTTTATCTTTAACCGAAAGGGTAGCTTTTGTTGAAAAAGTAGTTTTTGTCTTTGCAGAAATTATGATAAATGATGCCCGATGCGGTCGATTAATTTTCGATTTGTGTTCTTAAACTGGAAGAAAAGAGATAGATGAAGCTTTAGAAGGAATATTCAACACTTTATTAGCGAGCAAAAAGCGATTTTCTTCAAATCAAATTGGAAATTTGGGCAGTTATTGGTGAAAAATGCCCCAATAACAGCCATAAACAATAATTTCTACCTCATATGAGCTTTGTGATATTAGCAAACTTCCACGGTATAATTAATAACTGTTTTGTAATCGGCCATTTATTACTTTCTGCACGATTAGCTTAATCATTGTTATCGCCCAATTATAATTGTTATTTTGCTTTGAATGTTCCTATTCAAATCGACGCTCTGAGAGTAATCATTTATAATCTCAAAACAACAAACACACTATTTGGGACTATAGTATTTTTACGTTAAAACCGAAGTGCATGTAAACAAACCACAAAGCGTGATTATCACATGGTTGGGATTCCATTGGATGGAAAGACCACATAAAGGCATAGCTTGAGTGACAAGATAAGGCCTGATTAAGTTTTTTTTGGTTATAGTTCGGTTTTGCTGTGAGAAACGTTATCACATGAAAAGCATGGATTTTTTGAATACAACCCTGTAAGAACAGACACGCCTATTTTGTTGAGGCATCACGTACATCCCGCGTGATAGTGTTCATTTCTACTTCATCTTTAACGTAAACAAAGTATAGATCAATTTAGAATATTCACTGTTTACAACATAATATAGTGGTGCCGCTAAACAGATATAGCAATGACTCAAAAAGAGCGAAGTTTAATAAATAAACAAAAACATTCTGTGTCTAAATCTGATTTGCATTGCAATATAAGGAACAAGGTGGCTAATAAATAAACAAAATTGTATATTAAATAAAATTAAAAAAACTAATCAACACCATTTAGACGAAACGTAACATAAAAATCTATCAAAATTCTTCGACAAAATAATGTGTACATAAAAACTCTTTAAGAAAGCAACAAAATATAAACCAAAAAAAAAATCGCAAATGTAACAAACAAAATAAATTTAAAATAAAAATAGAAATGATGATTTACAATTACAATTACAATTTTTTACCCAACAAAATCAAATCATTTTTTAAATTAAACATATTCCTATCCCTCACCTAACCTAAAACCAATTGACATCACGTGGTTAGATCTGCATAATAATAAAGTGAAAAAAAAAACAAATATAGATTTTGAAAAATGCGACTTTAATATGATTACTTAATTATTATTTTATTTATTTAATTGACTCAAATTGCTTGTAAACTATTATTCAATCATATTGACTCCAATTTTTGAAATTTTTCATTTCTCACTTGTATTTTATAATCAATTAATTATATAAATATGTCAAAAAAAAAGCATTTATAAGAATAACTTAGATCTTGGCTCCATTTAAATGGGACCAAATGGAAAACACCAGCTTCCTAATAAAAAAAGAATCATCAAAAACAGTTAACCTAGAAAAAAGTTATGAGGTAACACTTCTTAAAAAATATTTTTTTTAAGTCGGTGTAAAAAGTATTCACTTACAGGTTGTATTTGTTTATTTATGCACTGCCTAATTTTGATTTCTTTTCAATACCAAAGTTTCTAGTACATTTTTAACAAACGTCACTTTTGAAAGTACTAAGCCAGAAAATTGCTGTTGCCGGCCGATTTTGAATCCTGCAAAACAGTCGTTAATGGCTGACGACATAAAAAAAAATTTGAAGCACGACTCAAAGCGAATTGTTGGTTTGATTTGTAGTGAACTGTTGGTTTTGCAAAAATTTGTTTGTTTATCAGTTGGCACACGAATCGCAAAAGTAAACTTTTGTTGGTTAATTGAAAACAGGCTGGATGAAAAAAACCTGCAAAGGACAGATTTGGAAGCACATCAGTGTAGCAATTAGCAATTTCTATTAAAAAACTAATAGTTGACTAAACATTTTTTTGCAAAAATAAATAGAATTCTACGAACAAATTATGGAATAGTTTTACATTAAAAATTTTTTATTATATCATTGTGGTTTATTAGCTGCCAATGTTAAATGTTTGCTATTTTGTGTTAAATACAGTGTGATTGCATAGATTAAATGGTTTAAAATTTTTTTTTTAATTTTGGATATTTATAAATAAAAAATTTTGCTTTATTAAAAAAAATTGTTTTTTATAAATTATTGATAATACTTTTTGAGTTTGAGTATTTAATAACAAAAACACAAGCAAGCTAAAAAATTTTATTACAAATTAGGTTCAATAAGTAAAAAAATTTTTTCAAATAATTATTATTAAATAAAAAAGTTTTTAAAAACTAGCAATTTTAAAAAAATATTAACTAGAAAACTATGCATGTTGTAAATGCCATATTTAAAAAAAAACAAAAAACATAGTTACTTTGTTTTTTAATTATTGAAAAAGTTTTTAAAATACTGAGAAATGCAGCAACATTAGGAGACCAATTTACTTTCAAAAATGACAATTTTTTATAAATATTATTGAACTTTTGATCCAATTAAGGTTACTAAGCATTTCGAGTGTAACATATATTTAGTTTAAAAATTTAGATTAATAAATAGTAGGCGAGAAAAAAAAAAGTTTGATTATGTAACAAAAAAAACAGCAAAAAAAAAAACAAAAAAGTCTTAATAAATATAGAAAAAACTAAAATAGGTTGAATCACATCAAAATTTTGACTAGTAATATATATTTAGTTTAAAAATTAAGATTAAAGTACGAGAGAAAAAAAAAGAAATAAAATGTTATATTTGTAACAATAAAAAAAACACAGTAAACAATAGGAAAAAAACAAAAACAGTATTAAAAAAATTAAAATGCGTTAGTTTAAAAAATAATAAAACCACAAATTAGAAAAAAAATTTTGAACATTTTTTTCTTATTTATTCTTGATCTGTACTGATACAAATTTCATTCACATAACTTTTTGAAAAAAATTTAATTTTCTTTTATTTTTTGTGTAATTTTATTAGCTAAAAATCAAAAACAAATTTTTTTAAATGACAAAAAAAACTAAAAAGCTAACAATTGTCTATTAATAAAAAGACAAAATAATATAAGCAAACACAAAAACTTAAAAATTAAGAAAAAATTTCTAATGAAAGGTAATGTTAAATAAAAACAATAGATAGTAGAAATAAAAAACATTTTGTTGATGAGAAAAAAGTTGATGATAGAAAAAACAAAATAAACAGACGCAAAAAAACATTAAATAAACAAGGCTTAGTAAGCTAATTGCATAAAAAATGTGTAAAATATAAAAAAATTCTAATAATAAAAATAGAAGAAAAATTATTATAAAAATATTGAAAATAATTATTATAAATTTTAATAATAATTAAATAAAACATTTTTAAAAAGCATACATTTAAAAAATATATAATAACTTGGAAGGAAAAAGTTGAGCATGTTGTAAGTGCTATATATAAACAAAAAATAAATAAATAAATAAAATCCATATTTTGTATTTTTAAGAAATTCAACAAAATTGATTATCAAAAATAATAATTTTTTATAAATATTATTAAACTTTTAAGCCAACTAATGCAATTCGAGTGTAATAGCTTTAGTTTAATAATTTATATTAAAAGTTAGCAAGAAAAGTTTGATAAAAAAATTAAAAAAAAATTAAAATGGGTTTAATTACACCAAAATTTTAAAAACAAAATTTTGAGTGTAAAACATGTTTTGTTTAAAAATTTAGACTCAAAGTACAAGAAAAAAGAAAAGAAAAATAAAATGTTGAATTTGTAACAATAAAAAAATACAGTAAACAAACAGATATAAAAAACAGAAAACCATAGAAAAATTTAAAAAAATTTAAAATGAGCTTTTAAAACGTAATCATAAACAAAAATTTACAAATTGTCTATTAATAAAAAGACAAAATAATATAAGCAAACACAGAAACTTAAAAATTAAAAAAAAATATCCAATGAAAGGTAATGTTGAATAAAAACAATAGATAGTAGAAATAAAAAACATTTTGTTGATGAGAAAAAAGTTGATGATAGAAAAAACAATATAAACAAACCCAAAAAAACATTAAATAAACATGGCTTAGTAAGCTAATTGCATAAAAAATGTGTAAAATAAGAAAAAATTCTGCTAATAAAAATAGAAAAAAAATTATTATAAAAATATTGAAAATAATTATTATAAATTTTAATAATTATTAAACAAAACAGTTTTAAAAAGCATTCATTTAAAAAATATATAATAACTAGGAAAAAGTTGAGCATGTTGTAAGTGCTATATATAAACAAAAAATAAATAAATAAAAAACATATTTTGTTTTTTTAAGAAATTCAACAAAATTGAGTATCAAAAATAATAATTTTTTATAAATATTATTAAACTTTTAAGCCAACTAATGCAATTCGTGTGTAATAGCTTTAGTTTAATAATTTATATTTAAAGTTAGAAAGAAAAGTTCGATAAAAAAAATAAAAAAAAAATTAAAATGGGCTTAATTACACCAAAATTTTAGAAACAAAATTTTGAGTGTAAAATATATTTTGTATAAAAACTTAGATTCAAAGTACAAGAGAAAAGAAAAATAAAATGTTGAATTTGTAACAATAAAAAAATACAGTAAACAAACAGATATAAAAAAACAGAAAGTTATAAAAAAAATCTAAATTGAGCTTTTAAAACGTAATCATAAACAAAAAATTTGAAAAAATGTATCTTATCGTTTCTAGACCTATCAAATAACTCTACCGATACAAGTTTCATTCACTTAATTTTTTAAAAAATTGTTTTTATTTTCGTTTATTTTTTATGTAATTTTACTGACTAAAAATAAAAAAAAATTGATTAATCTACTGCATTCGGAAGGTTTTTTCTTTAAATGGCAAAGAAAAATACAAAATTAACAATAATTGTTGTCTATTAACAAACAGACAAAATAATAAAAGCAAACACATAAACATGGAAAAAAAACATGTATGATAAAAAATGCTGTCAAAAAAAAATTGTAAAAATAAAAGTACATGTAGTTGATAAAAAAAAGTTGATGATAGAAAATTCAAAATCAAGAGACGCAAAAAAAAATTAAATAAGACTTAATAGGATAATAGCAAAAAAATATGTAATATAAGAAAAAAATATAATAAAAAAAATATAATAAAAATGTAGAAAAATAAAATATATTTAGTGTTATATTTTGTATTTGTATTTACATATTGATTGGTTTGAAATCTTCGGTATTATAAATTGTTCGCACAGTTTTACAACTTGCCAAAAAGTTTGTTTATTAAATTTTGACAGGTTTTTTATCACAACGTGATTATCATCATTAGATGAATAAAACTGAAATATTATTTGGATAATATTATCTGATTCAGTATTTTTGTGTGTTACTTGACTAATGTTAAGCTGTTAATAATAATATGATGATTGTTATTAAAAGCGTGCTTGGCTATACTCGACTTGTTCAATGGTCTAAATCGTTCTAAATCCTAGTTGTTAAATTAACGAATAGAGTGTGAAAAATTGTTATAAATGTCAGATTGAAAATTATTCTAATATTTACTTAATGATTTAACAAGAATTTTGTTAAATTTGACTAAAATCTAATTTAAAAAGTTTTAAAGTGTTTTAAAGTAATTTAAGTTTAAAAACCTTTGGTTTTTAACCAAAATCTTGTCATATTTTTCTGTGAAATCTTTCAAGAAGCTTTCGCTAACTCTAACTTTCTACAAATAGTAAATAGCGACAACACAATTTGCTTATTTTTATTTATTTCTTAAATTTGCGCCGTAAAGAACGCCATAATCCACAAGCTTTCATCTTTTGAAAGATGAGGAGGATTTTGAAGTTATGTTTGCTTCCTTTCTGATTCTTGTTGCACTTCTGGCTTTTCTAGCTAAAATTGAATCTACATAAACATAAAATGATGCAAGAGCTCGTAAAACGTCAATGTATTGCCTTTTATTTGAATTTACTAAACTCTTTTACGGCATTCGGCAAACCTACAAGTTTAAACTTTGTATGACAATACGAGATTTTCGAATATTTTATGGCAACGAAAAGTATTTTTGCTTGATTTATTGTGCGTCTCTATTCAGTTATCAACAACAGTTTTTCCATTTGCTTTGAAAAATAACAGAAATAAAGCACTTTCTGAATAAACACTAAAATATTTATTACCCAACATGAATGTCTAAAAAAATTCCAATAAAAAGTTGAAAAAAGTTATTAAATCCACTTTTGTGATTGAGATTTCTATAAAATTATTAGAAAATACCATCCGATTATCATGGTAACTCTGCCTAACATGCAATTTTCTGATATATCAAGCCGCCATGTTGACTCATTTTAAAATAGTCAAGAAAAAACGAGCATCTGTGCGCTTATCACGCATGGCTGTAATTGATGCGCCCACTATATTTTTTAAATTACATTATCTAAAATTATATCAATTTTAAGTTTTTAATAATAATTTTTATTTCTCTACTATGCAGTATTATAAATAATATTAAAAAATTAAAAACTCTAAGTTGAACTTGTTTTTTTCTGATTCTTTTTTGCTCTTCCCTGATTTTTCACTTTCTTTGTTGATTGAAGTTTGATCTTTTCCTTTTTCTTCCTATCATTTTCATCCATTCTATTTCTTTTTTCTTTTTATTTATTATGTTTTATTTTGCTACATATTTTGCTTTCCTTTTATCACATCTGAATCTTGCAATCATGTTCCTCTCTTTCTCTCTCATTTTTCCTTTTCAGAAAGCTTTTTAGTTTTTCTATAATTGTTTTCTTTTATATTTCATTGTATCGGTTTTTTCTACTTTCTCTTCTCTTTTCTTGTTTCTTTATGTCTCTAGCTTAGTCTCTCATTTTTTTATTCCTTCGCTTTTCGTTTTCTCTCAATCTCTGTTACCCTGAATCCTTTTCTTTTATAATATTTTTTTTTAGATTTCTCTTATTCTTTTGTCTGTTTTTCAGTTCATTACTTTCCAGCACTTTTTTAGTATCTCATACTCTCCTCTATCTCTTATTTTATGTTCATACTTTATGGCTTTCTTTCTTGCCTTTATTCTATTTTTTTTTTCTATTTTTTTCAATTTTCTGATATATCAAGCCGCCATGTTGACTCATTTTAAAATAGTCAAGAAAAAACGAGCATCTGTGCGCTTATCACGCATGGCTGGAATTGATGCGCCTACTATATTTTTTAAATCACATTACCTAAAATTATATCAATTTTAAGTTTTTAATAATAATTTTTATTTCTCTACTATGCAGTATTAAAAATAATATAAAAAATTAAAAACTCTAAGTTGAACCTGTTTTTTTCTGATTCTTTTTTGCTCTTTCCTGCTTTTTCTCTTCCTTTCTTCTTTCACTCTACCTCATTTACCAAGTTTGATCTTTTCCTTTTTCTTCCTATCATTTTCATCCATTCTATTTCTTTTTTCTTTTTATTTATTATGTTTTATTTTGCTACATATTTTGCTTTCCTTTTATCACATCTGAATCTTGCAATCATGTTCCTCTCTTTCTCTCTCATTTTTCCTTTTCAGAAAGCTTTCTAGTTTTTCTATAATTGTTTTCTTTTATATTTCATTGTATCGCTTTTTTCTACTTTCTCTTCTCTTTTCTTGTTTCTTTATGTCTCTAGCTTAGTCTCTCATTTTTTTATTCCTTCGCTTTTCGTTTTCTTTCAATCTCTGTTACACTGAATCCTTTTCTTTTATAATATTTTTTTTTCTTTTGTCTTATTCTTTTGTCTGTTTTTCAGTTCATTACTTTCCAGCACTTATTTAGTATCTCATACTCTCCTCTATCTCTGATTATATCTTCATACTTTATGGCTTTCTTTCTTGCCTTTATTCTATTTCTTTTTCTTTTTTTTTTAATTTTCTGATATATCAAGCCGCCATGTTGACTCATTTTAAAATAGTCAAGAAAAAACGAGCATCTGTGCGCTTATCACGCATGGTTGTAATTGATGCGCCAACTATATTTTTTAAATCACATTACCTACTAGCTACTAAAATTATATCAATTTTAAGTTTTTAATAATAATTTTTATTTCTCTACTATGCAGTATTATAAATAATATAAAAAATTAAAAACTCTAAGTTGAACCTGTTTTTTTCTGATTCTTTTTTGCTCTTCCCTGCTTTTTCTCTTCCTTTCTTCTTTCATTCTACCTCATTTACCAAGTTTGATCTTTTCCTTTTTCTTCCTATCATTTTCATTCATTCTATTTCTTTTTTCTTTTTATTCATTATGTTTTTTTTTGCTACATATTTTGCTTTCTTTTTATCACATCTGAATCTTGCAATCATGTCCCTCTCTTTCTCTCTCATTTTTCCTTTTCAGAAAGCTTTCTAGTTTTTCTATAATTGTTTTCTTTTATATTTCATTGTATCGGTTTTTTCTACTTTCTCTTCTCTTTTCTGGTTTCTTTATGTCTCTAGCTTAGTCTCTCATTTTTTCATTCCTTCGCTTTTCGTTTTCTCTCAATCTCTGTTACACTAAATCCTTTTCTTTTATAATATTTTTTTTACTTTTGTCTTATTCTTTTGTCTGTTTTTCAGTTCATTACTTTTCAGCACTTTTTTAGTATCTCATACTCTCCTCTATCTCTGATTTTATCTTCATACTTTATGGCTTTCTTTCTTGCCTTTATTCTATTTCTTTTTCTTTTTTTTTCAATTTTCTGATATATCAAGCCGCCATGTTGACTCATTTTAAAATAGTCAAGAAAAAACGAGCATCTGTGCGCTTATCACGCATGGCTGGAATTGATGCGCCCACTATATTTTTTAAATCACATTACCTAAAATTATATCAATTTTAAGTTTTTAATAATAATTTTTATTTCTCTACTATGCAGTATTATAAATAAAATAAAAAATTAAAAACTCTAAGTTGAACCTGTTTTTTTCTGATTCTTTTTTGCTCTTCCCTGCTTTTTCACTTCCTTTCTTCTTTCATTCTACCTTATTTACCAAGTTTGATCTTTTCCTTTTTCTTCCTATCATTTTCATTCATTCTATTTCTTTTTTCTTTTTATTCATTATGTTTTTTTTTGCTACATATTTTGCTTTCTTTTTATCACATCTGAATCTTGCAATCATCATCCTCTCTTTTTCTCTCATTTTTCCTTTTCAGAAAGCTTTCTAGTTTTTCTATAATTGTTTTCTTTTATATTTCATTGTATCGGTTTTTTCTACTTTCTCTTGTCTTTTCTTGTTTCTTTATGTCTCTAGCTTAGTCTCTCATTTTTTCATTCCTTCGCTTTTCGTTTTCTCTCAATCTCTGTTACACTGAATCCTTTTCTTTTATAATATTTTTTTTTCTTTTGTCTTATTCTTTTGTCTGTTTTTCAGTTCATTACTTTCCAGCACTTTTTTAATATCTCATACTATCCTCTATCTCTTATTTTATCTTTATACTTTATAGCTTTCTTTCTTGCCTTAATTTTATTTTTTTTTTATTATATAATTTAAAGTTACCCTCCCTACTTAACCCTTGGTTCAGTCCCCTTATTGTCTACAGTCATTCACTTTCCCTTTCATTCATTTTCATCTTGTTTTTTGTTTTCTGGAATATATCCTTCAGTTTCTCTATGACTGCTTTAGCTATAGTTTTCTTTTTTATGCCCACCCATCTAAATCCCGCTTGCCAGTCTGTTAATCCTCCCACTCTTTCCACTTCCCTTTTCTGCTACACACATCGCAAACACCTTGTACGCTGTGTTTAGAAGCGTTATTCATCGGCCATTTTTGTATAATTTTTTGTCTTTTTTTCATGAGTTGTACCAATTATTTCTTTTGTCTATTCCTGAACAAACTCTTCTTTCTTCTACACTTCATTCAGTGCTTTTCTCACTCTTTCTTAAAAACTTTCATTCCCATACATCCATTCCTCATTCGGTATTCAATCCGTTTCTGACACCTTTCTTTTTTTAGTTTTATCAGGTGCTTCTTCACCTCTTCTTTTATTTTTTTTTCTTTTCTAATGTGTTTTTATCTTTTAGTTTTTTTGCCAGTTTTTTCAATTTTTTCTTTTAGTATTTTTTTCTTTTTCAAGTATTTTTAAATATTATTCTAAGCTGTTATTGCTTCTATTTTTTTAACTTTATCCTTATTTTTTAATTTTTTTGCTGTGTTTAATAGTTTTCCTGTAATCAATAGTTTTTATTATTTAGTTTTTCTTAGTTTCATAATATTTTTTCTAGTTATTTCATTTATTTTTAACATTTTGTTTGTTCGTTGTATTCTCTGTCTTACCATTTGTTTTTTTCCCTGAATTTTTTATTACCATTGCTTGTTATATTTTGGTTTTTACTTTTTATACCATCTTTTTTGGTCCTTTTTGATTTTAAGTTTTTCATTTTTTTTTCAATGCTTTTTAGTTCACTAATTCGTAGTCAAATACCGTTTCTGTCTGTGCTCCTTTATTTGCACATCTTCCTTTCTCATCTTCTTTTTTATTTACGTTTAAAATTTTTCACCTACTTCCTCTACCTTTTTTATTACAAATATTTCTTCTCTGTTAATTTTTTTATCTTTCAGTGTTTTTTTTTTGTTATATGTTTTTATTCATTTCAGTAAATTTCTGTTGTTTTTGTTTTGATCTTTTTTCTTTGTCTTTCTTTTATCATGCTGATGCTTTTGCTATATATATTGTTCTTATTTCCTACTGTTCTTCAGCAATTTCGATCTTTTTTTTATTTTTCTTTCTTTTTCTTTTTAGTTTGTTTTACAGGGCAATATTTTATTTCTTGCTCTGTTTTTCTTGTTATATGATAGTTTCAACCTTTTGTCTCTTTCCAATCTTTCTCTTTTAGCAATGTTTCTATTATTTATTCTTTCAAAATCTGCCATGTATTTTCGATAAAATTTATCTCTTTTTTTCTTATTTCGGCTACATTCTAACACACTGATTTTATTACATTTTTTTTTCTACTGCTTCTTGATCTGTTTATTTCTGTTTTTGCTTATTATATTTCTATTTCATTCTTAGCTCTTCAATTTCTTTTTCTATTTTATTGTTTAACTTTATTTCTTCTAACATTTTATCAATTTTTTTTTCTTATCTTATTTTACCTTTTCTATTATTTCTTTCTTTTTTATTTTTAAGCATTTTTTTGTGTTAAATGTTTTAATTTTAATTTTCTAGTTTTAGCTCTTCTAGTCTTTGCTTTGTTCTGTTGCCTAAATTTTCTGTTCATAAAATGTGCATTATAGACAAAAAAGCTGCGTATACACAAAAAGCAAAACCCTTGCTGGAGTCTCGCATGGACAACTCCAATAATGTGGAAAGTAATACGACGGATGCCGTAATAGTGACCATTCTGGACCATTATTACATCCTCCTCAAAACACGACAGCTGCAAAAGTAAGACCAAATAGAAGCTAGCTTACACTGCGCGCTTTTGAGAAGGACAATATAAGTGCAACATTAATATAAATCTAACCAGACCTTTATCCACTTTATTGCAGGAAATGTGATGCAGAAAAGTTATCAGAGTAGTGAGTAGTAGGAGCTATTCAAGAAGTGTGTAAAGATAAAAGTTTTCGGCTGCCGTTTTGTCTACTATGCTTCTGCAAACAATACCTTACACTTATAATGTAAACTAACAAAAATTTTACTTTTTTTGTACTTATGTTTACCAGTAGAAGGTGTTACAAAATAAAAATACAATCCAATTAATAAATATCTGTGACTTTTATTATTATTCAATGCTTTCATTTTTTATTCAATGCTTTCATTTTTGCACAAAATGTGGCCCCTTTAATTTTGTGTAAGTAATAATTGTCTTTCCACTAATTTGCAAGCAATCCTACATTTACTACATTGTCTTTTGTGAAGGTGTAGCAACGCTTACATTCAAAGTGGGAAAAAAATTCCAATGGGTTAGAAGCATCCCGCGCATATCTCGTCCAACATGTCAATGTTCGTTGTTATGAAATGCAACACGTAATACTCTTCAGTATTTTCCAACGTCAAACGATGCCATAATCGGCGAACGGCGTCTCAAGACAAGTCGAGGCCTTGCTCACGTCTGACTTGAGACGGACCCAGTGCGCTTGCTCATCAGGCAAAAATCGCCCTTTTTCTATTTAAATCTTGAGATTTGTCTATGAATACCGTCTGGTCTTGCGCTCGACCTCAACCTCAAGATATGAATATCAGATTTTACGAGCATTGCCGAAGTTCTTGCTTGAGACGGAATCAGCGATAAATCGATTTCAAAACACATGCAAACGCTTTCCCGAGCATTGCCGGAGTCCTTGCTTGAGTCTAAGCTTAAGCTTGATCTTGAGCTACGACTATGAATACCGGCATAACAGTTTCTGCGTTGTTTATTTTAGAATCAGTCTGTCTTATTCGAAATCACTTTCACGATATTCGATGTTCTTTTTATGTGCTTCATTTGACCTTTTTTGACTATTGGTCATTATCTCCTAATATGTTTGCTATTCGCTTTGTCTACAAATTTTGTAATTTTATGACAATAAAGCTTATTATTATTAGCTTTTGTTAGAATAAATAAAAATGCTGAAATTAGAAGTAAAATTGTAAATTACCCTCGACGCAGCTTGGCTATAAAAAAATGTCTCCTCTCCTTTGGTGTATAATTACTGTTACATGTATGTGGCGACTATTTCGTTTGTAGAGACGACGTTAGTGGCTTGAAAAAAGTCTACAGCGGAATGGAAATTGTAAATACTTTGTACGGATTAATCATTCATGAGAACTAGCCATTGTCTAGCCTTTTCCGGTGTAGCGTAATGACCAAAACTATTTGCATTCCATTGAATTAAAATTACCATTATAATAAATTTGAACGTCTTTTTTTCTCTTCAGGATCGTAGTCAAAAACAATTTTTCTTTCCGTACTCAGACAATACGGTATGTCACTGTCATACGCAACGCAGGAAAAAGACCACTGCTGAAGCTATTACATAACTGGAGAAAACCGTCAAGTTTTCCCTTGAAACGATTTAATATTTTATATTCTACGTTCACGTCATTACGAATTTCTCTTATACTATTCGTTTTCTTAAGTGTATTAATAATTTAAGAAAATGCACGCCAACATCAATGCTCTGAAATATTTCAGCAGAACTTCCGAATCGATAAGCCGCCGAAAGTGTTGTGGAATTAAAGTTGAAAGTGCTTTGAAATTGTTTTCCTAATTTATGACTTAATAATTGTTTAAGTAATATTCATTAAAACCTGCGAAGAATTAAAGCGTTGAATAGAACAGGCGTTTGATTAAGGACGTGGTTGAATATAAAATTGCTTCTCGTAATCATCCTTCCACAGCTTTACACTAATCTAATAGCTTTAGTCTCAATCTTAACCAAAGAGAATAAACTCAAAATTCTACTAAATTTGCTTAAAAATGTAGAAAATAGAAATTGTCTATTCTAAATTGGTCTAATGGGCTTTCCTTTCTCAGGCTCTTTGAAGTGTGTCTCAGTTTATAGCTCCCTATCCAACTCTAAAGCTGTTCCCTATTCCTGCCCTAGATGTT
Organism: Lagria hirta; assembly: GCA_947359425.1. Taxonomy (NCBI): domain Eukaryota; kingdom Metazoa; phylum Arthropoda; class Insecta; order Coleoptera; family Tenebrionidae; genus Lagria; species Lagria hirta. The sequence goes on from OX375794.1 coordinate 51,112,304, forward strand.
CTCTACGTTGGGTTCTAATAGCGACGCATTCTGTTATAAGAGTTCCGGAGTTTTCTCTTCTTCCTAGACGGAACCACCAGGTGCTTTCCTAGACGGCAGTAACCGGTAAGGGAACCTGTGAGGATGCAAAACCTATATTTGGTAAAATTCAGTAAAATTTAAAACCTTGAATGGTCAGAGTTTTCAAGAAATTTCTTAGAATGTTTCCAACCAGGAAGATTCAGCCAGCGTTTTGATCTGTCCGTCTCTTCCTTTATTTTGAAACTTTTTCTGTAGAAGTGCTTTTTTGAACCACAGAATGGTTTTGGTTCTATCATAAGAGAGTCATAGTTACGACCGCTACCAGGGGGTCTGGGGGGGCGGTCAGCCCCCCCAGTTAGTGCAAGCCCACCCGGTAGTGTCAGCTGCAGTCTCCACAAGTCCCCAGAGCATACCAAGTTGGATCGCACCGCAGTGTTGGACTGTTACAGCTCCTAGTTCCCACCTCAAGCTAGGGTGGAGGGCCCGGTATTGCAATCCCCTATGTCTACCTCTGGTTATCCGCCCGTATGACCTCCAATTTTTACCAGAGAGAGCTGATGTACCTCACCGCATTGACAGTCTGCAGCACAACTAAGCTCGGATACTAGGTCCCCCTTACAGGTTTCCCGACACCTCAAGCGCTTGAAGGTAGAGACGTGTACGGTTCGGGATAGGATGTGTGGACATCCCCCCGACGTTATGATCTCATGCACGCAAGAACAGAATTAACCTTATTGCCAGCTAATTTCTAGCTCTGTGGAAGAAACCACACCGTCTTGTACCTAACAATGTCACTGCCCCTAAGAGGCCGACACCATACAGAGAAAAGACGAGAGCCGAGCTTGTGGGCCCCTTCCTCACCCTTAGTTCTCGTGTTAACTGAGTTTCCTCAGTAGCGTTTAACAAGTCATCGCCGAGGCCGCTTTCGCGGTACCTCTCTCACACTTCTGTTCTGAAAGGTCTGCCATCGTTGCTCTACAAATAGAGATTGATGGTTTCCAGTCAGTTTTAAGAGTAGACGCCGTGTGGTCTGCCTCGGAGTTAGTCTCGGATACTAGTTTTTCGCAAAAGCCTCTTCCCAGAGGAAGTTTGACTCTTACGTGCGCCTGGTCCGACACCTCAAACGACTACTCCGTCGCCAATACACTTGTCTATTGGCGCGTCCATCTTTTCCCAGTAGAACTGGTACTCATGTCCCCTTTGTTTCCAAAGATAAGTTTGATGAGTCACCGTCGAGGACGCTTGCGCGTTACCTCTACCGCACATTTATTGCTACATATTCCTTCCTGTTACCCACATTCGTGGGATTAGGCAGTTCCTATGCAGCTTTAAGGGCCAGCTTCGTGCGGTTTGCCACAGAGTTAGTCTCGGATACTAGAATAAATTCCGACACCTCAAACGACTACTTGTAGTTTTTTTTCATAAAAAAAAGATAGCACGCTTGCCCTTTTTACCAGTTTTAGCTACACCTAAGTGCATTGTCCGGGTTGAACCACGAGGAGGTACTGGCCGGGCGACTTCAAAGAAGAACGTCCTATCTCAACCAGCGGGGGGTCTAGTTAGTGGGGTCTAGTTAGTGCAAGCTGTAGTGTCAGCTGCAGTCTCTACAAGTTCCCAGAGCGTACCAAGTGAGATCGCACCGCAGTGTTGTACTGTGACAGCTCCTAGTCCCCACCTCAAGTAAGATGGAAGGCTCGGTATTGCAATCCTCTATGTCAGATTATCCACCCGTATGACCTCCAACTTTTGCAAGAGAGAGCTGACGTACCTCACCGCATTGACAGCCTGCAGCACAACTCAGCTCGGATGATAGGTCTCTCTTGACAGGTTTCCCAACACCCCAAACGCTTGAAGGTGGAGGCGTGTACGGTTTGGGATAGGATGTATGGACATCCCCCCGACGTTATGATCTCATGCGCCTAAAAGCCGACTCAACCTTATTGCCAGCTAATTACAGCTCTTTAGAAGAAACCACACCGTCTTGTATCTCACAATGTCACTGCTCCTAAGAGGCCGACACCATATAGAGAAAGAGCAAGAGCCGAGCTCCTAGACCCCTTTCTCACCTTTAGTCCTCGTGTTAACTGAGTATCCTCATTAGCGTTTAACAAGTCTTTGCCGAGGTTGCTTTCGTGGAACTTTTCCCACACTTCTATTCTGAAAGGTCTGCCCTCGTTGCTCTACAAATAGAGATTGATGGCTTCCAGTCAGTTTTAAGAGTAGAAGAAGTGTGGTCTGCTTCGGAGTTAGTCTCGGATACTAGTTTTTTGCAAAAGCTTCTCCCCAGAGGAAGTTTGACTCTTACGTGCGCCTGGTCCGACACCTCAAACTTTTGCCACCCGACTAGGCTCGGATACTAGTGCCAAACCAAAAGTTTGATGAGTTACCGTCGAGGACGCTTATGCGTTATCTCTACCACACATTTATGGCTACATATTCCCTCCTGTTACTCACATTTGTAGGATTAGGCAGTTCCTATGCAGCTTTGAGGGCTAGCGTCGTGCGGTTTGCCACAGAGTTCGTCTCGGATACTAGAATAAATTCCGACACCTCAAACGACTACTTGTAGTCTTTTTTCAAAAGAAATAAGATAGCACGCTTGCCTTTTACCAGATTTAGCTACACCTAAGTGCATTGCCCGGGTTGAACCACAAAGAGGTACTGGCCAAGCGACTTCAAAAAAGAATGTTCTATTTCTACCGAAGTTGCTTCTCTTTCTCAAGCTGTTTGAGGTGTTTCTCAGTTTATAGCTACCTATCCAACTTCCAAGCTGTTTCCTATTCCTGCCTTAGATATTCTCTACGTTGGGCTACTAAGGGTTCCAGAATTTCCTTTTCTCCCCTGCAAAATTTGCATTCGTCATTAGGCCAAGTCTTACCAGGTGCTTTCCTAAACGGCAGTGACCGGTAAGAGAACCTGTGAGGATGCAAAACCTCACTAAAATTTAAACCTTGCATGGTCAGAGTTTTCAAGAAATTTTTTAGAATGTTTCCAACCAGGAAGATTTAACCAGCGTTTTGATCTGTCCCTCTCTTCTTTTATTTTGAAACTTTTCTTGTAGTGCTTTTTTAAGCCACAGAATGATTTTGGTTCTACAATAGAGATCTCTCTTGCAAGCTTATCAGCTTTCTGGTTTTTTTCTATCTTTGATTGTCCGGGTATCCAAACCAGAAAAGCATATGGTTATTCTTGCCCAGCTCATTTAACATGTTTCGGCATTTTTGTGTCATTCTGAAACTGATGGCATAAAAGCTTAGTGCTCTTATGGCGCTTAGCTATCGCTGTAAACTGCAATTTTACAATTTGTATAGTTTCTTTATAAGTTAAATTTTACACATCTTCTGATTGCGTGTATTTCCTCCTGAAAGATGTTTGGTATGTTCCCATTGATTCTGAGTATGTGGCTCTACAACCGACTATTCTTGCTTCTGTGTCTATGTCTATCTTGGAACCGTCTGGTTGGTTTTCAACTCACTGGTAAGGGGGTCTTTCCCCCAATCGCTTTTGTTGCTTAATTTAGTGATAAAATTTCTCTCAAAGATCTATTTTCTTACAATTTTATCACTTAAAAGGTTTAGATCTAAAATGCACTCCGTCAGAGATGTTCAGGCTTTCTGACATTTGATTACTTTACTATTGGTGCTTGTTTCTCGTAAGCCTGAGAAAAGCTTTGCTTGCTGTTCTTGCTATCACTAGATGTAGAGGTATCAGATCTGTAAGAACCTCTAGTGCCGGAGTAGGGCACGTTCTCATAGCTCCTGTAATGCACGAACATGCTAGGGTTTAAACCATGTCAACGGTTTTCTTTGTGGTTACTTGTTCTGTCTTAGAATGTGGTGTCCCACTTGTGTGGTGCCCCACACGTGTTTTAAGGCTGCATCCCCATGTTTTACTTGCTAGATCTCTGTAGACCATAAGCGCCTTGATGACTTCACGACTAGTTTTTTCTACGACATTGTTTCATAGAAGTTGCACTGTCTAGGTGATTTCATAGATTATGCCGTTTCTTTGATAGCCTGTCTTTTCAAATAGAGAGACTTTATTCCTTCAAATTCTCTTTCTCGAGTAAGTGATACAATCGCAGTTTTTAATAATTTGATACTCAACTCTACTGCTCGGTAATTACAAAACCCTTCTGTGTTATTTCACACAAGATGCTCTAAAATTTGCCTCAAATTTGGTAGCGATGACAATATTATTGACATATTCTATGCAGTCTATTCCACTTCTGTCAATCTATTTAGTAGTTTACCAACTATTAGAGTCTACATTAGGAGAATAGCTACTCCCTTTTGAGGTGAGCCTTGAGTAGTTTTGACGGAGAGGGTTTTATTACCCGTTGCTATCTCGGCTGTTTTTGTGGTCAGCCTTTCCCAGATCCATCTGACAATAGTTTTTTCAACTCTTTTTTTCTCTAGCGTAATCTTGACATAGGCATGTAATGCGCTGTCAAATACAACTAAGATATCTAGATTAAAAGCACAAATTGCCGTTTCTTGGTTGTTTAGAGCTTTTTGGATACTGTCTGTGAACTGATACTGAGCAGTTTCTGTTGATCTGCTCGCTTTGTACGCATGTTGACAGTTGTACATTAGTTTGTTTCCCAGATATAATTATCTAATATTTTTTCTTGCTACTCCAGTCAAAAGTACGTGGTTTCGGCTGCGATTCCACGGCAGAAAGTGTATCTTTCATGCACTGGTAGAGCTATGCGCGCGCTTTCTTTTAGCGAGAGTAAATAGCCGAGGGCATTATGGCGCGCAGTTCAGGTTCTGCACTTTCTGACGTGGAATCGTAGCCGACACGACGTACTGTCGACTGGAGTAGCAAGAAAACTAGTATACACTACACGAGCAGAAAGTTGAGAGCCCTGAACTGCGCGCCATAATGCTCGAGGCGAAGCCGAGCATTATGGCGTTAAGATTCCTGCGCAGTGCAGGAAAAACTTAAAAAATGTTACAACTTTTCGGTCTTCTTTATCTGTTGTACTGGGTTAGCTTGCTAGGGTATTTTTTTTTTGCGTACCAGATAGAGGAGTTTACGCCAACTTGAGCAATTTGACTTTGAACCGCACGACGATCCGTAATGGCCGTTTCAAACGGCGTTTTAAAATTATGCATTATTGGCCTGACGTCCATTGGTTGCTCAAGAAAACCAGGCTGTAGAAAGTTTCTCAAAGTGACCTGTTTGGTTTCCTGATTTGAGTTTCTTTGAATAGACCAGCTTTAGAGATGCCTCTAGACTCTTCCTTTGCACCTGTTGCTGAAAAGATGTTAAATTTAACAGCACTTTTAGAGTGGTAGTACCAACCGTGCGCATGACTCCTGTAATACTCAGGTTGCTGCCATTTTTGCAGCTTGCTTTGCGTCGTTGTTTCTCTGGTTTTTGTTCATCATACAGAAGATGCGTACGTGACAATAGGTTTTATTACCGTGATGTACTGCCAGTGTACTATTTTTCACTTTAGGCTCCATGTCTTAGTAAACAGCTTCCTACATGCCTAAAAACAACTTTGTGTAGTACTGGTGTAGTACTGCTAGCTCTTGTTTTTCTTAACTTTGTTAAATAGTTAGAAAAAAAAACTTCTGATCAGGTGTTTTAGATTTAACTCGCTGTTGTCTAAACGTGTTTATAAAATTTCGTGCTCCTGTGGCAAAGTTTACATTAAAAAAACAAGCCGCTTAATTAAACATTATGTTTTTGAGCATAAAAAGTGCATAATATTGGGTTTTTGGTCACAGGTTTTGCTAACTGAACATCATTTTGAACACCGATTACAAAATTTGTCTTGATGATTTTTCTATGACACAAAAATCAGAAAAGCAATCGAAATTGTAAAACACCCCAGCCAACTTTAATAGAGATTCAGGTTATTATCTCTCAAACGTTTGGAAGTTTTTGGTTACAAACACTTCTTTGTCATCAACACAGAGCGCTTATGCTCATTATTTTTTCCCCTATTTTTAAAAAGAAAAGTTCTAGTAGGGCTTTGCCGGTTACTGCCAATACAACAACAAAAAAGTTTAGTTCAGCGTCAAGTAGTTCTAAAAAGGCTGTAAAATCTAATACTTTCAGCGTTTCTGAACCTACAACTGATAAGTTAGAAATACACAAACAAACAAATCTGACAAAAAAGAGAAAATCTGTAAAATATCTTGAATTTTACAGCAAATTTAATAAAATATTTTTCTTCAAGCTGAAGATTTATTGGTAGACATTATTTTAGCAGTGCCTTAATATTTATTGCATCCTGCTGACGATTAAAATTAATAACAGAATTACGTGCGGATCAACACAAGATTTTAGGAGCTGCGTTCACGTAATAGATCCCGAGGGAATCGTCGACATCTCCTCCACAGCTTGATTAGAATTCATACGCCGCAAATGGGGAAGTTGTGGAATGATCATTGAAACTCGGCAGTTTTAATAACACCTCTAACTTACAATCAGCATTAATGCGGTTCTAAGACTCAGCTAACTGACCATCATAAAACAAATAGGTTAAGTATAGAGTTTGGAAGTCTTGTTGCAGACCCAGAATCGGACATATTCTCTTCCAATCAGAAGTTCTTAACACTTCAGAACTTTTGTAATTTCAAGTATGCGAACAGGGAGTTTGAACTCACTTTGTTCTCACTTTAACTAGACAATTTAACACCGTGTTTTTGAAGAGAAACCATATTTGTAGCATTAAGTTAAAATGTTCACGTACGTAGTTTATTGATTGGCTTTATGTGCCAAGTGCTTTACTACGTCGTGCGTTAACTTGATATACTCTACAATATACAGCTTTCAATTTGCTTTCTAATATTAATTTTATTACAATCATTTTGCTTAAAATATATAAAAACAACGATACTATCTGAGTTAATATTATGATTGTTCTTCCAAGATTCACTCGCAATCGAAGGATTGCTTAGATTAAAAGAGATTTATTGTCAACACGTTGATGCCACTTGGTGGTGGTTCAAACTCATTTCTGGTAACCAAATGTTTTAACACTGTAAAATCATCACTGGTGCATTTTGTGTTATAATATTTTTGTTTTAGCTTGTTTTTTTTTTTAATTGATATGTTTTTGTTTACCTCTACAATCTTTCTTGATATGTTTCTTCTATTTGTGTTCACAAGATTTAAAGCATTAGAATTTTTTTGTCTCCTTGAATTTTTTCTGTTTTTTTTCTAGTATTAATGCCGTATTCTACATTATAATCTTGTTTTTATTCTTTTATTAAGTTTTACTGCGTTTTTTCTTTTATTTTTATTTGTGTCTTTTTAGACACTGCGTAGCTTGTATCAAGTTTTTATCAATATGTTTCTTTTTTTAATTGTTTTTCTTAATTTTCTTTCTCTTATTTACCATACTTGTCCTAGTACCAATTGTGTGTATCTTTTCCTTGAAAGATCTTAGAATTCCATTTTTTAATAAGTGGGTTTAGAACCGGCTACTCTTGGTTATGCGCTGTTTTTGAGCTGTTTCTATATCATTTTATAATATTTTTTTGAATTTTACTAATGGTAAAGTTACTAGAAGTCACTTTTTTTTCCCAATTTTTTTTGCTACATAGTTTTGCAATAAAAATATTATGATATTTATCTAATTTTTTGTTATTGGAATTGTTTAAAAATGTTATGTATTCTGTCCGGGATGTTGAGGTTTCCTGATTTTTATTAGTCTAACACCTTGAGGTGTTAGCTTGGGCTAACTAACTAGGATTTGATCTGACCTGTCCTGGTTTGACTTGAGCCTAACTTGACTAAAGCGTGGCATGATCTAACTTGACCTAGTTTGACTTAAGCCTAATTTGACTTGAGCCTGACATGATCTAACCTAACTTAAACTTGACCTACTGATTGATTGATTGAGAAGAGGTCGCTTGGCGCTTTTTACTTTACAGAACTGCCACCTATTTGATCTATTAGTACTGAACCTAACGCTTATTGTTTCCTTAGAAATTCTAGGCTTCTTGTGAAACCAAGTATGTTCCTAACTGGCTTGTTTTTGACTTCGTCAGGCGCTAGCCTCGCACTGTCTAGGTAGGTCAGTTTTTAGGTTTAGGACTTTAGGGTTAGGTTTTGAGTTGCTCAATGTCCGCTAAGTCCAGCTTTTTAAGATGATACTTTACTAAGCAGTGTCTAGTAAACAGGTCTGCCAATCATCTTGTCCTTTCATAGAAAAAAAAGATTTTTTGCGTTTTCTGGCAAATATTTAATAAATTTTTTTGCTTGCTTTTGCCCGTGTGTATTCTCCCAGTGGGATCTTGACTGTCAATTCCCACCTAAAGATTTTCGCCTGTCTATGCAAATATGTTAATCCACACAAAGGTTCGGGGTCTTTAGGAGGAGCTTTAAACCTGTTCTCACTAGTTTACTCTTCTTTTATAAACTGGCACCCAGATGACTGTCTGCATTCCCTGACAGTCCGCTTAGCTTTCAGACAAAATATAGATCTTCTTGTCTTTAATCCGTCTTTGCAGACATTCTTGAGCAGTTAGATCTATAGCACGTGTTTCAGCTTGCATAATTGAGGATGTGCTACCTAGGACTATTGTTGCCCAATATTTTGCACCATAGATTTCTATGCTTGTTCTTTTTTTTTATCTATCTGTGTACCAAATGGAGGCGCTTACGCCAACTTGTGCAATTTGCGGCACGCCGGTCAGTAATGACCGTTTTAAACAACGTTTTAAAGTCATCATTACTAACATGAAGTCCATTGGTTGTTCAAGAAAACTGTAGAAAGTCTAGTACCTTAAAGTGACCTGTTTGGTCTCTTGATTTGAATTTTTTTAATGAGCCAGTTCTAAAGATGCTTGTAGACACTCTCTTTGCACCTAGAAGCGTTGAGTTTAACAGCATCTCTAGAACGGTAGTAGAAGCCGTGCGCATAACTCCTGTAATGCCCAGGCACGCAAGTTGCTGCAATTTCTGCAGCTTGTTTTATGTCGTTGTTTCTCTGGTTTTTGTCTACCATACAAGAGATGCGTATGTGACGATAGATCTTAGTGTCCTATTTTTGGCTTTAAGCTCCATGTCTTGCCAAAGACCTTCTTACATGCCCAAAAGCAACCGGTTGCTTTGGCAAAAGCTTTTTGACGTAAGTGTTCTATTTGAGTTTACGGTCTAAGGCTACACCTACTTTATTAAAAAAAAGAATTGATAATCTTTCTAGTTGCAGAGTTTTAAGATTTAGCTTTTTGCGTTTGTAAATGCCGCTATGATGGTCTTTTTAGGGTTAACTCTAGGTTCCTCTTTATCACACCATCTTTTGATTGTGCTCAGAACGTTCTGCATTTTGATTGTGTTCAGAACGTTCTGGATTAGACTGAAAATAACACCTTTAACTAGATTTGCAAGGTTATGCGTGTATCCTAGCTCGCAGTGACTTCTTTGCGTTAACTCACAGAGTAGATCATTCATTACTATTGACCACAGCAGAGACAACAACACTCCACCTTGTGGACAACTTTTAAGCGTGGTTAGCAAAGCGTTTTCTGCTTCCAGCAAAGTCGCTATTATGCGGCGTACAAGCATTGATTCAGTCCAGCTTGTGACATTTGGTTCAATGTCATCTTTTTCTGCTGCCAGCTTAATAGACCTAAGAATTCTGTTATGCCTTATATGTTCTGACCTTGCCTTATATAACCTAGAATTTAATTTAGGTTAAAGTTGTTAGTCAGGCATAGCGTTCAACCTCTCTTGCAGTGCGGCTAGAAATAATCCATCTTCTTCGGGCTTGAAGCTGTTTATAGCCCATTTTGCTTTCTCCAAAGAAAAATTTTTTTCTGCCAGACGTCTGCTGTCTCTGTTTGAGTGATGGTGTACATCAGAGCTCGTCTGGCTAAAAAAGTTATTTGTCTCTATGGAACCCGGGAAGTGGGTCGACATCATTCCCTGTAGACTTTCTCGGCCGTCCTTGGTGAATTCACCATTAGGCTTCTTAGTAAATCTTATTGTGTTTGTGTGATCTTTGAACAACACTTTTGGACTGGGGCGAGCTTGTCGATCCTCTCGCCAAAGCGTTTTCAAGACTCCTTTTTAAACTCCTCAATTCCTTGTTGTATCGTGTTAGAGCTTGTTTGTCCTAATCTCTTAGCCCTATTGAACGCGATTCTTAGCTGCGGTCCTAGGCTTGTCTATTTTGGCGTACTACCACGGTACGACCTTAGAAACAGTACGCTTCCTCAGAAAGCAGCTGGTTTTGTGTGAGGATATTACTTGTTGCCTCAGATGTTCAAAGGACAGCCTCTGTAGACTTTCTCGGGCGTTCTTGGTGAATTTACCATTGGGTTTCTTAATAAATCTTATTGCGTTTGTGTGATCCTCAAACAACACTTTTTGCTAGAGCGAGCTTGTCGATCCTCTCGGAAAAGCTCTTTCAGGACTCCTTTTTTAAACTCCTCAATTCTTTGTTGTATCGTGTTAGAGCTTGTTTGTCCTAATCTCTTAGCCCCATCAAACGCGATTTTTGGCTGCAGTCTTGGGCTTGTCTATTTTGGCGTACTACCACGGTACGACCTTAGAAACAGTACGCTTCCTCAGAAAGCAGCTGGTTTTGTGTGATTATTTTACTTGTTGCCTCAGATGTTCAAAGGGCAGCCCCTGTAGACTTTCTCGGGCGTCCTTGATAAATATACCATTGGGTTTCTTAATAAATTTTATTGCGTTTGTGTGATCTTTAAGTCTCAGGTCTCATTTCAGGTCTTTTTTTTTAAACTCTTTAATTTCTTGTTGTATCGTGTTAGAGCATATTTGTAGTTTTCTCTAATAGCCCCATTGAACGCTTTGTTGGCTTGGATCCTAAGCTTGTCTATTTTGGCGTACTACTACGGTACGACCTTAGAAACAGTACGCTTCCTCAGAAAGCAGTTGATTTTGTGTGAGGATATCACTTGTTGTCTCATATGTTCAAAGGGCAGTTTCTAACTTCTCTGTCGCAGATATTCCGTAGTTGGAAGCCTTCGAATACAGTCCTCAGTGCCTCCATGAAGAGGCAGCAGTCCGTCTTCTTTGACATTCTGCACGGCTTTTGTTGTTTTTAGTTTAAACGATATGGTCGCTTGATTCGAGATCAATGATTCATCCATCACTTGCCAACTTTTGACTAATTGTTTTATTGTTATTTGATGTAATACATAATTTTCCTTCTAATCACGTGCCCATATTTATCTTCAGTTGTTATATAATTAACGTAAATTTTTAATTATTAGTGGAAAAACAAAATAAGTGTTTTAAGTTTGATAAAACTATTAAGAAGATTAGAAAGTTTTTATTTAACTTTCTGAAAGTGTAATCAGTTTTAACAATATTGTATCGAACAAAGACGTCAAAAAGTGGAACAGAAAGTCGCTTTCGCTGATATTATTAAATCTCAAAGTCTGCAACATCAATTTCTTGTCTTTGACACATATAGGAAGTACGTAGAAGAAAAATCGTGAAAGATCCATTATGATCGGCTGCCAAAAAAGAAACAGCTTACAGACATATAAAGCTGCGAAATCGCCTGAAACAAACGCGAGAGAGGAAGGAAATAGTGCGTACAGCGGTTCTTAAAATATATATGTTACACCCTCAAAACGCATAATTCTTTCGTCAGAGATTTTCCCGAACAGCCACCAAAATTATTCTCCACCCACCCAAAACAACAATAAAAAGCTTCCATTATTTATGTTTTAGATACCGCTCGGTTGGCGCTCTTCCAATACTTTTTTTTTATGTGATCGAAGACGATTTTCGTTCAGACAACCGAAATTAATTCCCATTAATAGGACTGAGACAATTTCAAATATTTGATAAAAGATAGCAAAGCAAACGGTTCGGTAATTAGTGGTAGGATTCCAAAGGTAGGTAGCAAAAGCATTCCTACTACCTGTCATATCTTCAGAGGCATTGCCGGCTACCGACAGCATTCTTTTCGTTTCTGAATTCAATTCAATCGACCAGAAACGCTTTCTTTTCAGACTTTTTCAGTCTTTAAAGGCCTTTCTAAAGCCGCCCCTTCAATTGGATTAAACATCAATTGAAACAAATGTTGGATTCTTAGAACGGAAAGTCATACTATAACATAAGGGGAAATAAATCTAGACAATACAAACACCAGGGAACACATTTTACTTTTTTTTTTCGAATTCCACTGGTGAACAATTTAGTTTAACTCTCAAAAGCTGCTTTTTTTGATTTTGGGCACAGACCGTGAAAAGCACGTTTGCCGTAGTTAGAAAAACAAAAACATTTTGTCATTGTATTCCTCGATTTAGAGCGGAATTATTAAACAATTATTAAACGGAAAGCAGGAGATAAAAGCACACATGACATACATTTTATTATTTCAATTAAAAAAGCAAAAGCCAGTTGCGGTTAATGACAATTTGGATAAAGCACTGGCGCTTCAACATGCCGCATTACGCCTATAAATTGTTTACGTGCTACGATTTTCAGGCTAAAAAATTGTAGCCCTATATTCAAAATCATTCAAAGTATATCTCTCGACTTGAGCATGTTTCGTTCTTCTTGGAACTCATCAAGTCGCAAAAAATTCAAATGACAAGTTTGTGCCTGTTATCGACAAGCTACCTTGCATTAAACATTTTTGAGAAAAAAATGTTTAAGTACGTGTTTTGCTGCATTTATAGGTTATGCTCTAAATGACAAATGTCAGTAGAAGCAAATTAATATAAAAAATAGTTACGATGCGCTAAAGTTGGCACTACCTGTATCATTCAATTCAAGTGGAGATCTGGGAAAATTATTTACCCAGCAATGCTTCTTATGTTCGTGGCGTGGATTATATTAATTACAAAACAATGGTTTAAACGGCAACTTTAGCGCCACCCTGTCTTGTGATATCTCTTACCACCTTGAGGGTAGTAGGAAGAACATTCTCTGCATTGCTTTATGGCAGAGAATAGCTATTAATTGGTAGAATATAAACTCTTATTAAAAGACTAGAATTTCTTCTATTACTACACAATTAAACTATTTCCAGTAGCACCCTAGTGTGAAAGTAGCGCTTAAAATTATCTGTCATTCAGAAGCAAATCGAGTTTACTTGGCAACGCTGCGTGCACACGTGGTTTGTCCTGTATCTGATGACAAAAGACAGTTGGAATTTTTTTTTTCAAAAGAAGGACTTTATTTTAATTTTTGATGTTTGTGTATGCGACTTGCGGCAGAGGTTAGCTATAAGCTCATACATGATGAAAGCAGTGACACTGACAGTACAGATTGGAAAAAAAAGAATACAATGTTGCCATATGGTGCTAAGCATTTTGACGTCACAGCTACTGAACGGCGTTGTCTTTTTGCAAATTTTATTATTTTTTTACTACCTTTATATGGAAAATTTAGCGAAAAAAACATCAGATCGATCAGAAGATGTAGTATGTGAAACAAAATTAAAAAAAATATATTTTATTCTATGGTGTCATTATTATGCGAGGTTGCTTCACCAAACTGTGCGCTACATTCAGCCCATAACAAAATGTATCGCTGATTGGACAACCAAGTTATCACGTTTACTAGTATTCTAGTTGGTTATACCGCTATGGTATAAATTAGCAAAAAAAATTACATTGGTTTCATTATGTGATACTTCGCATTATATTTAGATTTACATATTCAAAAACTGAAAGTAATTTGTGAATGCAAAATAAAATAATCCTGCTCTATCATTATTATAAAGTCGTAAACACTTTGCATATGCAAAAGACGCTCTACTGACTGGCCACACAAATCCCCCGACTTGAAAAAAAAGATTTTTTTCTGCGTAGAGATGTAAAAAATAAATGATTGATAAAAAAAAGATTAAAAACTGTAAACTGTAAAATTAAAAGATGAAATTTACATAAAAACCTTTTTTTTGCCATGTACAAAAAAATAGAATTTTGAAAAAAATAGCAAAAGTTTTAAAACAATGATTGTTCTCAAACGTTTTTGACAATTTTAAAATAAAAAAAATTTTTTTTTACAGTAAATGCAAACTTGAAATAATTATAATAAATAAATCCAAATATAAAATAAAATCAAAATTTAGAAAATGTATTAAAAAAAATTGAATCAATAGCAGAAACTTAAGAGATCAAGCTCACACTAATGACTCACCTTGTATAATATATGCTTTCATATTGTGAATCATGCGTTTATTTACCTGTTTTGCTTATAAATATTTATATTTTTTAAATATATATATATTTAAGGACAATTTCACTTCAAGAGCAAACCTTAGCCGCTCATCAACACTTTGTTTTTTTACGGTTGTTCTGTTTTTATTTTCATTTTTAAACCAAAATCTTGTTTATATTATATTATTTTTTTTACTTTTTTTACATGTGATGGCATTTCTTTTGCTGTTGTAGTTGATATTATACTGGGATTTTTAAATTTTGTATTTTATAATTGTCTTTATACTGTTTTTATTGTTTTTCTTTATCAACATATATTGTTTTGTTTCACTTTTTTTTCTCTTGTTATTTCTTAAAGTATTATTGCTTTCATATACCCTTTCTCTTCTCTTTTTAAAATTTTTTCTTAGATATTTTTTTTTCTATTGTGTTTAAGCTGTTTGTTTTGATCACTACTATCTTGTTGTACACAAATTTAAAATATGTTCAAACTAAACTAATTTACGTAACTACGCCTTTGATGAGGTTGATTTGTATGATGTGAAAAAAAAAATTAAAAAAAAGAGATTTAAAAAATGGATTTCTTTTCTTTCTATTCATTAAAACTTTAAAATTAAAAAATAAAATTTATATATAAATCTTTTTTTTGCCATGTACAAAAAATTAGAATTTTGAAAAAACAGCAATAGTTGTATAATGATGATTGTTAACTAATGTTTTTTACAATTTTTTGAGAAAAAAATGTTTTTTTGACAGTAAATGCAAACTTGAAATAATTATAATAAATAAAACCAACTACAAAACAAAATCAAAAATAAAAGAATGTATTTAAAAAAAAATTTAGTCAAAAGCAAAAACTTAAGAGATCAAGCCCACACTAATGACTCACCTTGTATGATATATGCTTTCATATTGTGAATGATGCGTTTATTTACTTGTTTTGCTTATAAATATTTATATTTTTTTAAATATATATATATTTAAGGACAATTTCACTTAAAGAGCGAACCTTAGCCGCCCATCAACACTTTGTTTTTTTAAAGTTGTACTGTTTTTATTTTCATTTTTAAACCAAAATCTTGTTTTTATATTATTCTTATTTGTTTAAATGTGATTGCATTTCTTCTGCTGTAGCTGATTTTGTACTCTGATTTTTAAATTTTGTATTTTCTTTATCAACATATATTGTTTAGTTTCACATTTTGTTTCTTTTGCTATTTCTCAAAGTGTTATTGCTTTCATATACCTCTTTCTTCATTTTTTTTTAGATATTTTTTTCTTTTGTGTTTAAGCTGTTTGTTTTGATCACTACCATCTTGTTGTACACACAAATTTAAAATATGTTTAAACTAAACTAATTTACGTAACTACGCCTTTGTTGAACTTGATTTTTATGATGTGATAAAAAAAATTAAAAAAAAAGAGTTGTAAAAAATTGATTTGTTTTTTTTCTATTCATTAAAACTTTAAAATTAAAAGATAAAATTTATATATACATTTTTTTTTGCCATGTACAAAAAATTAGAATTTTGAAAAAATAGCAAAAGGTAGTCGTATAATGATGATGGTTAACCAATGTTTTTAAGCCATTTTAAAAAATAAAATGTTTTTTTTACAGTAAATGCAAACTTGAAATAATTATAATAAATAAAGCCAACTATAAAATAAAATCAAAATTGAAAAAATCTATTTAAAAAAAAAATTGAATCATTAGCAAAATCTTAAAAAATCAAGCTCACACTAATGACTCACCTTGTATGATATATGCTTTCATATTGTGAATGATGCGTTTATTTACCTGTTTTGCTTATAAATATTTATATTTTTTTAAATGTATATATATTTAAGGACAATTTCACTTAAAGAGCGAACCTTAGCCGCTCATCAACACTTTGTTTTTTTAAGGTTGTACTGTTTTTATTTTCAATTTTAAACCAAAATCTTGTTTTTATATTATTCTTATTTTTTTAAATGTGATGGCATTTCTTCTGCTGTAGCTGATTTTGTACTCTGATTTTTAAATTTTGTATTTTCTTTATCAACATATATTGTTTTGTTTCACATTTTGTTTCTTTTGCTATTTCTCAAAGTGTTATTGCTTTCATATACCTTTTTCTTCATTTTTTCTTAGATATTTTTTTCTTTTGTGTTTAAGCTGTTTGTTTTGATCACTACCATCTTGTTGTACACAAATTTAAAATATGTTTAAAGTAAACTAATTTACGTAACTACGCCTTTGATAGTTGATTTATATAATGTGCATTTAGAGTGATTTATTTTTTTTAAACTGCGTGTGACGTTACACAATTTTTTTTTAATAAAAAATGTAAAAAATATAATATATACTGGTATTTACATAGGTAAAGGTTAAAGTTATAAACCTTAATCTTAAAAAAATAGCTTTTCGCACAATAGCACTACTATTGTGTGACAAAGTAGCTGATAATAGTTTATGACTGTATTGTTTGGTACATCATTGAAGATTAAAGCTGTTCAAACAAATTGCACGGACCAAAATTAGCATTATGACTTGCGCGGACAGCTGTAATAACAAGCATGACCTTTATAAACGACCTGGAAAAGTTAATAGTTATATATAGAAATTATTTTTTAGACTAATATTTAGAATAAAATACTATTCATTTAGTTTATTATCATTATGATTTATTATAGTCAAAATTGTTTTTAATATATTTTTTATGTATTCTAAAGGCACATCAATTAATATTCAAAATGTCCACCTTAGTCCACATACTTGAAGCCACAATAATGGCTATTCTATAGAATTTTGGAAGTTGAAAAAAAAATCTTTTTCAAAATGCTATGCCCATTATGATTCCAGGCCTGCTCTGCACCGGAAGGATTAACAGGGTGCGTATCAAAGATGACGCCGCTGGAATAAAATAAGCTCCAGGCACCTTGCTTTATGCATATCAAAATAATCTACAATGCATAAACATAAACATCAAATAACACATAATATGCCATTAAAAAGCTTTAATTGAACTTTTATTATTATTCAATATTATTACCAATAAAAAAATAAAATTTGAATAAAATAAATATTGATATAAAAATTTTGCATTTAATATGTCATAATATTACACAAATATAATTTTAAGTCAAGAATAACTGTAATAAGACTATTAACTTTTCCAGGTAGTTTATAGCGGTCATGTTTAACACATTATAGCTACCCAAGCAAGCTATGGTGCTCACTCTTCCGTGCGACCAAATGTCGCCTTGTTTGGACTGCTTTAATCTTCGATGAGGTACCTAACGATACAGTCATAAGCCATTATCAACTATTTGAACAAGTTAACAGTTTTATATAGGTTTAAATTGTTACTAACTCTTATTTAGTTTGTGGCACTATACTAGAAGCAACTAATCTAGTATAGTTTAAATCTACTGAATGCAAATCTCACCAAGATGGCAGTGAAATAAGAAATTAACTACGTGGTCTAGCCTGTCTAGCAGCCAATCAACGCACTGTGTGCTAAGTTTTGTAACAATTCCACCAATAGAAACTCTAATGATCTCTAAGTACGTGTTCTACATGCGTCGCTTTTTGTTTACATCCACGTCGTCTTTTTAAGACTTTTTGGATTTTTCGAAAGATTTAGTTAAACAGACATACTGTCTGTACGGTCTGTGAAAGTAAAAAACACACGTGGTCTAGCCTGTCTAGCAGCCAATCAGCGTACTATGTGCTAAGTCATTCAACCAATAGAAACTCTAATAATCTCTAATCACGCGTTCTACATGCGTGGCTTTTGGAAAATTCTGTATTATCTAATCACATTGCGACTTAACCTTTAAGGATTATTATATTGGCAATCTTGGCACTTTAGAAAAACAAGTATTTTTCCTCAAACAATAAAATTCCGTTTACAGATTTTTCCTCTTATTATTCTTTTTTTCTTAATCTTAAAACATAAAAAAATTATAACCTCTTAGATTAAGCTCTTTTTTCTCTTAATCTTGCTGTTGAACAACTAAAAACATCCGAAACCGTTAATGGTTGCTCGCATTAATTACAAAAGCAATTTCCACCATCTCACTTTGTATTCAAGAAATAATTAACCAAACAAATAAAAGTTAAATAAGAGAAGAAAAAAGCCCATTTCAAGAGATTTGCTTACTTTATCTGAAAATATAATTCCTTGTTCATTTTCCGACTTTTGGTCGGAATTTCAGCAATCGATCTCTAGATGTCATTCGACAGCACGTATATTTTCTTTAATCTTTCCAGTCACAGCTGCGTCACTATTTAGAAAATATCAACCCCCTGTACTACAGCGAAAATACAGCGTCTCCCACTTGACGTGATAGATTTTAGAGAAATTGTTCTGTGGATTTACATAATAATGCAGCTGCTGCAAGATTAAAAGAGAAGTTATTTGTCAAACAATAACATATTAAGACATTGTGGCTGTTAATTTTGTTCGGAAAAACTGGCAATATTAATGAAAGGGATGGAGAGACAATAGAGAAGATATAAGTCGCATCTTTTCTGAACCCTTGAGCTGAATTTGTCACAGCGCTGTTTTGTTTTACTTAAAACAAATCAGGTATGTCGATGTAAAGTCATCGCAACAGCTAAGGGACATGGGGCGTGGCTTGCGTCAATGTGCGCGGTTTAGCCACGCCTTGTGTCTCTTAGCTGGTGCGATGACTATACTGTAAGACTTTCAATCTGTTCCTCAACGGCTGAATAATTATACAAAAAAAAGCTAAATCTGGCAAGCAATTTTTAAAAAAAAATTATATTTTGTAGGTTTAGGTTAGATTAGCGTTACAAAATAATTTTATCAAAGAACGTAATACTTTCATTGCACAACTATACAGTGTTTGAAAAAACAAAATAAATTTTGACAGTTCAAAAAGCTACATATTATTTTTTTTTTGTAAAATTATTTTGAAATTGAGAAATTAAAATTGTTTATGATATTTTTAGCCAGGCACAAAACATTTAAACTTTTCAGAAAATTACAAAAAAGTTTTTTTAAAAGTTTGCTAGAAAAACAATTTCTAAATTTATTGTTGTTGTAGACCGAAAACAATTATAGTAATTAAAATTAATATAATAATTAATTAATATAAGTAATTTTAATATAATTATATTAAAATTGACACCGCAAACTGTAAATTAAAAAAAAACTAAAATAACCTATATGAAAAAAAGTTGTGTCTGATGCAGGTTTGTTTACAAAAACAAAAATATCCTCATAAAGAACCAAATATTCTAAGAAATAAAGTTTTAATCTCTAATTAATATCTAAATCTTTTTTCTTGTTTTAATTTTAAGGTAAAACTAAGACTGACTTTGAGATAGATGATTTCTGCGTCTGAAAATATTTTTTTTAATTTTTTGACAGTTCAAAAAGCTTAGAAAGGATCACCTTAAGAAAAATTCAAGACTTTTTAACTTTTTAATATATTAACAATCTAAGACATATGACAAAATAGTAAATTTGTAACATAAAACTGTATTTTTTTTTATTTTGTTTCTTTTTTTGTTAAAAAAAAAATCAAGTTTTTTTTTTTTTTATTCATGATAATTAATAAATATAAATTAATAAAAAAATAATAAAAACATTATCTCACAGATTTATTTTAAAAATATTCCAAAATAAATTAGTAAAAGCAATAAACATTAATTGCAAGATTTTTTTTTCCAAATAAAACGTATCATAGGTATTTAAAAAAATAGCTTTTGCAGCTTTATAAGGTTTTAATTTTTAATTGCCTTAAATACTTAAAATATTGATAAAAAAAAAAAAAATTTTCAATTTTACCAGCAAGATTTTTTTTAAATCTTATAGAAAATAGACTTAAAAAATTTAAAAAATTATACTTAAAGAAAACGATTTAAGCAGTTTGTTTCTGATTGCTAGCCATCTTTTATTTTTTTTTTATACCAAAAAAATGAATATTTTGACATTTTTTTTTACTTTTGAATGGTGGCGCATAAATATGCGCATATTTCAAATAATTTTACTACATAAAAATTCAATAATAGCTTTAATGATAGAAGTTTTTTGTGGCTACTAAAAAAACCTATAAGTTCAGAAGATGATTCTCATTTGTTTTACTAAAAATGAAAAAAAACAGTAAAACATAATGACAGATAAAAGTAAATAATAATAAAAAACCTATTTTTATAATCAGATAGGCTGATATCTAGTTAATTATATTAAATAAAAAGAATAAAAAAATAAATGTGAGATATTAAACATAAAAACAAATATTATGACAGATAAACAAGACAAAAAAATCAGCTAACAAAAAGAGTCATGGTAGTAATGTAGGCAGCGTGAAATTATAGAAAGTAAGCAAAAAGAGTGTAGAGAAGTAAAAGAACACAAAGTTAAAAAAATTTATAGTAAAAAAAAGTGAATTAATTGATTAAAAAAAAAACAAAACAACATCAAAACAAAACGTAATGACAAAAGCGACAACTTTGTACGTCAAGGTGAGAAAACCATAGTTTTATGTTTTAATCTCAAAAGTCACTGACGACAAACGTCAATAGAATATAAAACATTATTAGCCAATAAGAAAGTTTGCTAGTCGGATCACCGAGTATATTACATTATAGTCTTTTGTCCGAAACTTACACCTAAGATTTGCAATATTTTTCTTTTTTAGTATTACATACTTTCAAAAAATTAAAAAATGTTAATTCAAAAAAATTTTAGAAAAATATACTTTCTGACATATTTTGTGTTTATGGGCCCACCCAAATCAGGAAGACAAAATGATCAAGATTTAAGTCAACTGTGCGCAAAATGATCCAATATGCTCTGACTAAGATGAGCTTTTGTTTTCCCAAATTATTTCGTGACTTTTGACATCAAAACGCAAAAGTTTTGGAAAAATTCCTTCATAAAAATTAGTTTTAAAATTTTTTTAAAAGTTTTTGTTTTAACTTTTGTTTTAAAACTTAGTTTTTTTTATTAATTTTTAACTCTTTATTGGTTCTATAGGAAAATAAGAGATAATAATAGAAAAAAGATTTTTTTTTAAATTTTGATTCGAACGAGCTTTGTGATAAAACACGCTTTTTGTGAAAATTATTTCTATTTTTTTCAATTTGATTGGGTTTTAAAGTGTTGTAACTCTTTACTTCTTCTAGATAGACTATAGATAATCTAAAGTAAAGATAATTTTGATTTACCCATCAAAAGATATTTAATTTTAGTATATAAGCCATTTGATTTTTTGCCAATTTTTAATTTTTTCAACCAATTTTGGGTTTTTTGAATTATGTTAAAAACTTTATTTTCACTCTGCCTGTTGTGCCTGTTTCATAAAAAAAATTATTGAAAAACTAATAGAAAACTGCATAATATTTTTTATAAATGCCAAATTCTATCATAAAAAAACTATAGTTTTTCTATTAATATTTAACTTTTTATCAATTTTGTATAAATCGTTATCATTCTTAAACTATAAAAGTAGGAAGAAACAACAACAAAGCGACGTTTTTCTTTAATTTTCTTCAAATGAGATATTATTTTGCATAAAAACGTGCTTTTTGTAGAAATTATCTCTATTTTTTGCAGTTTTATTAGATTTAAAAGTGCTGTAACTTTTACTTTTTCCAGATAAATTATATAAAAAAAAAAAAAATTTTAATTTATTTATAAAAAAGCATTTAATTTATAAATAATTGATTGTTGTATTTTATTAAAGAAAATCACTGGAAAACTAATAGAAACTAAACAAGGAAAACTGAGATTCAGTATTCCTCATAGTTTGTGCTAAGGATTGAGTTGACAAGTGAATATAGACATAGAATATCAAAAAATTGTTTAAATTTGTAAGAGGTTGAAGAAAAAATAAAATAAAAAACAGAGACACAAAAATTGACAAAAAATTATCAAAAAGACAAAAAGAACTCAAATAAAATAAACCAAATGCAAAACAAAAAAGCGACAAAGCACAGAAAAAAACAAGAGTAATAAAAAGAATAATATTAAACAATGGTTGTAGAACAGTTGAGATCAAAACCAGTAAAAGATTATTCTAATATAAAAAACAAGATTACTAAACATAGATAAACAAGAAAAAGAAACTGCCAGACATAACAAAACACAATAATAAAAATTTACAAAATTACCTAAAAAAGCTTAGAAAGAAGGTTATGAGTAAAAACAAAAATAAAAAAGAAAAAACTAATAAATACTTGCTAGAAGAAAATTAGACCATGTGAAGAATTTAGAAGAGAAAGAGAGAAAAAGACAGTAAAGCACATAATCAAAAAGTGAGTAATTTTTTTTTTGAGTATACTTTTAAAAAGTTTTATAACAGATCTTATGAAAAAAACTTTACAAA
The DNA here is from genome assembly GCA_947359425.1 of Lagria hirta. Lineage (NCBI taxonomy): Eukaryota > Metazoa > Arthropoda > Insecta > Coleoptera > Tenebrionidae > Lagria > Lagria hirta. The sequence continues at coordinate 51,134,788 of OX375794.1, forward strand.
TTTACCATAGTTTTTGTTGGTGTTACATTATCAATTAATATCTTTTTGCACTCATCGCTCAAAGATCGGTAGATTCCGGTCGTTCCCGATGCATAGAAATACGTTTTTTCCACACCGCGGTGTTTTTTACTTTGTAATAGTATTTTTATTAAATGTTTGTTTCTTTTTCTTATAAAAAGTATTATTAATGTGAAAAAAACGATTAAAGAAGACTCGTTTGTTTCAGAAGCTTAAAAATTCCTTTACAATCGAGCTGCTTGTCTGAAATATTTCCTGAATATAATACTGGCAATCCAAGTAAGAATCTTAAAAAATGCCTGAGTGTAATGGTAATTGGCAAGCACCCCTAAAAACTTGGAGACAGCAGAACCATCTCAGCATGATGGATACGTCTCGTTTGTCTTGAATATTTCCCCAGCAATTCTGTGACCATTATCCCGACTTGTTTTTACGAACACATCTAAAATCCTTACTTTGTATTACCGCGATCGGCAAAATGTCACAGTATGTCAGCTTTTTTAACGAGCAGGATAATTACTGGAATGAAACGTTCCAATTGCTTTTGTTTTTCTATTTGTCTTGATTAAACAATAACAATTAACGAAAACGGACCACGAAATACATTGAAAAGATGCTGTCAAGCTTCAAGTATGTAGTAATTAATTCTTTGTTAAGTCGGCATTAAATGTGACATTTTAACCGAAAACAGGTCTAACTAAACTGCTTTAGTGATAATAAAGTCAAGGCAAACTCATTCCGAGCAAAAAATTGTAAATTGTGCTTATTGCCACTCATCAGAGAGACACGGGAAATCAGATTCAATGCGTATGTTAAGAGGAAGAGAGTTAAACAGAGTGGGAGGATTACCAGACTGGCAAGCGGGATTTAGAGAAGGAACAAGCCCGATAGGCAATGTCTATATTTTGAAGACAGTAGTAGAAAATAAGATCGAAAAGAAAGGAGACAGATTATGTAGAGTATTTGTAGATTTAAAAGCAGCGTTTGACAGAGTGGATAGAAATAAGTTGTGAGAGTATATGAAAAAGAAAGAAATAGAAAGAGAGGTAGAGGAAAAAAATAAGAAATTTTATAGAGAAACAAAACGTAAGATAAGAGTGAATAAAAAAGAAAGCGAGTGGCTGTGAACAAAAACTGACCTGAGGCAATAGTGCCCTCTTGTATGTTTGTAAAAAGAAATAAATGTAAAAAGCAGGTGAGAAAACTGGTGAAAAAGAGGAAGCATGGGAAGTATGGAGCATGGCAGGGAAAAATTTTGGAAAAGAGTCTGGAATAAGAACGACAGTGTTTGACAGTTGATGTATGGAGCCAAAATTTGGGAATGGAAAGAATGGGAGGAAACAGAAAAAGTGCAAGAAAAGTATGTTACGTCTAAGTAGAGACATTTTAGGATATATTGTTAGAGAGGAACGAAAGAGTAAAAGAATAGAAGAAAGAAAAAAAAGCTCCAAAGTTTGAAGATGAGATAAAACATAAAGAAGGTGCAAAAAATTAAAAAAAAAATTAAAAAGTGTTGAGTAGAAAATCAGATAGAAGAAAAAGATATTAGGAAAGGATTGAGAAAGAAAGAGGAGCGAGTCAAGGAGTGCATAGAGAATAGAAAAACAGATACTAAGAAATAAACAAGCAAGAAAGGAGGAGAAAAATTAGATAACAATAGATACATGAGTCTGATTACAGAAGAGTTGCCGGAATATGTAAAGAAAAAAAACAAGAAAAAAAAGCGGAAGATGATAGGAACATTTAGATGTGGGAGTGGAGAAAGACACAACAGATTTTGAATGGAAGAAAATGTATGGAAGATGTGTGGAAGAGAGAAAAAAACATTGGAGCACATGATAAAAGAATGCGTAGAAATAAAATAAAGTTAGCGAGAGAGGATAAAATAAAAGGAAAGAAAGAGAAAATAAAATGGATGAAAATGGCAATAAGGAAGAGAGAAAGATTAAATCGGAGGGTAAACAAGGAATAAAAAAGATGATAGAAAGAGAGAAATTTAAAAAAAAAGAGCAAAGAAGTATATAATCGAAATGGACATAAAATAAAAAAGAAATGCAAGGACGAATAAAAAAAATAGGGAAAAATAGTATAAAAGAGATGAAAATAGGAAAAGATGCAAAAAATAAGAAACAGAAATAAATATATTATTTTTTTTGTACTATATTTACTTATGTGCAACACTGTATAATAAACATTTATATTAATAAAGAAAAAACTAACCATTTTTGATTGAGAAAAACGTTTTGTTTTTGTTATTGCTTCTCACTTTCATAGTTTCTTCAATACAAAAACTATAGTTGCTTATAATAGAAATTGCTTGCTTTCCTTTACCTGCACACAGCGTTTTAATGTTTCTCTCTCTTTTCTGCATATTTTGTATTTTTGATATTTTCTTCTATAAACCTGCAAAAAGTAAAATTGTTTCTGGTTTATATAATAATGTTCATTGCTCACTTTACAGCGTTGCATAATACTAGTTTTGAATTATAGTTTTTTCTACCTGTTGCTTTCTCTCTTTCTCTTTCTTTTCTGCATATTTTGTATTTTTTGATATTTTCCTCTATAAACCTGCAAAAAGTAAAATTGTTTTTGTTTTACATAATAATGTTCATTGCTCACTTTACAGCGTTGCATAATATTAGTTTTGAATTATAGTTTTTTCTATCTGTTGCTTTCTCTCTTTCTCTTTCTTTTCTGCATATTTTGTATTTTTTGATATTTTCTTCTATAAACCTGCAAAAAGTAAAATTATTTCTGGTTTATATAAAAATGTTCATTGCTCACTTTACAGCGTTGCATAATATTAGTTTTGAATTATAGTTTTTTCTAGCTGTTGCTTTCTCTTTCTTTTTTGTATTTTTTGATATTTTCTTCTATAAACCTGCAAAAAGTAAAACTGTTTTTGTTTTATATAATAATGTTCATTGCTCACTTTACAGCGTTGTATAATATTAGTTTTGAATTATAGTTTTTTCTATCTGTCGCTTTCTCTCTTTCTCTTTCTTTTTTGCATATTCTGTATTTTTTAATATTTTCTTCTATAAACCTGCAAAAAGTAAAATTGTTTCTGGTTTATATAATAATGTTCATTGCTCACTTTACAGCGGTGCATAATATTAGTTTTGAATTATAGTTTTTTCTATCTGTTGCTTTCTCTCTTTCTCTTTCTTTTTTGCATATTCTGTATTTTTTAATATTTTTTTCTGTAAACCTGCAAAAAGTAAAATTGTTTTTGTTTTATATAATAATGTTCATTGCTCACTTTACAGCGTTGCATAATATAAGTTTTGAAATATAGTTTTTTCTATCTGTTGCTTTCTCTCTTTCTCTTTCTTTTCTGCATATTTTGTATTTTTTAATATTTTCTTCTGTAAACCTGCAAAAAGTAAAATTGTTTTTGTTTTATATAATAATGTTCATTGCTCACTTTACAGCGTTGCATAATATTAGTTTTGAATTATAGTTTTTTCTATTGGTTAGTTTTTTGCCCTATTTTGCTTAATTTTTCTCTTTTTCTTTAGTATTTTTAATTTTTTTCAATAATTTTTTTTGCTGTTATTATGTTTTCTTTCTCTCTCTCTCTTACCTTGCTTTCTTTTACCTCTACACATTTTTCTATCATGCGTTCTAATGCTTCAATAAAGACAAAACATCTCCCAGTTTGACTAAATTTGTTTCGATCTTATTATTTGTTGGTAGTACCCGAAGAAGTTAAATCACATTGCATATCACAGAAATGGTTTTGATAACAAAGCTTACTGGCTAAAGCTAACCTAGGAAAAAGAACTAATTTTGGCAAAAGATCAGAGAGCAGTTGGTTCACAAGATACCAGAATCCTATAACAAAACTTACCGGTTAAAACTCACTCAGAAAAAAAAAATTTAGCAAAAGATCAGAAACATGTTGGCTTAGAAGATCTCTGGATCTTATAACAAAGCTTACCGGTTAAACCGCATCTTAGAAAAAACAGATTTTAGTAAAAGATTCGAAAGCAGTTTGTTCACAAGAATACTAGAATCTGATAAGAAAACTTACCCGCTAATACTAACCCAGGAAAAATCCAATTGCGGCAAAAGATCAGAAAGGAGTTTGCTCACAAGATACCAGAATCTGATAACCAAACCTACCGGCTAAAACTCACTCAAACAAAAGCAAATTTTAGCAAAAGATCAGAAACTAGTTGATTTAGAAGATATCAGGATCTCATAAAAAAGCTTACCGGTTAAAACGCATCTTGGAAAAAAAACAAATTTCTGAAAAAGATCAGAATACAGATTGTTTACAAGATACTAGTATCTTATAACTAAGGTTACCGGCTAAAATGAATTCATTTTAGGAAAAAAAGTCTTTGGTCAAAAATCAGAAGAAACCTTGTTTTACTCTGGTAAAAAAAGCACTTTTTGGTATAAAAGTGCCGACCGCAGGTGCTCATTCGGAGCGATTTTGAACCAAAACGCCTAATATTCGAACTAAAACAGTTTTGTTTCTATTTTTTCTTATCTGTGTTTACAGTTGAATGATGTTTGTTAATGTTTATAAGAAATAATAAGGTTTATTTTCCTTCAGAGCAATCTATTCGCTATCTACAGGCGGTCGATTTCCATCACTTCTCAATAGCCAACTTCTTGGTTCTGGTAGTGTTAGATTAGCAATAATGGTAATGTCTGCAGATCGAAGTGAATCAAGCAAGCCTTAAATTCTCCCTCTTTAATATATTTCAGCCATTACCTGTTTCTCCATTCGAAAGAAAACAAAATTTATCACTGCTTTTCTTTCCGGGAGACTCCTTTTATTACTCGTTGAAATTCAACAAGGTATTACCTTACCGTGATTATTATTTCATTCTGTTATATTTCATTCAGGCTTAAATTTACCGCAAATGCTGCTAGCATTAATCTAGATTACATTTCATGATCGGATTGCAGAGTGCAACTTGGATCTACCTATAATAAACAATAATTTTCGAAAAATGCTTCCAATGCTTTACGGATATTTTGATCATTCCTATTGAACAGTCTCTGTTATTTTCCAATTTTTCAAATGATTCTTTTATTAAAACAAAAAACTCCATCATAGATAGACATAACACCATTATTATTGAAAGTTCACCTAGAGTCTAGACTAACTTACCCTTCTGCGGACCATCACTTTAAAAATTTCAATTAAACAAATTTGGCTTATGATCCAGCATTATATATCTTTATTTTTAATAATTTTTTTTTTAAATTTAAAAACACTTGTAGAACAAAGTGGCCAAATTTAGACACAGACTAATCGGCAACTGACTCTTCTGTTGCTTGATTCTATTTCAGATCTTTTTAATAATCTTGCGCTCATAGAACCAAAAACTCAATCAATGTGTTGCTTCTATGAGAAACGAGGAACCAGAAAGCGTTGGAATCTTCCTAAATGTACTATAATGATAAACGATTCAAAGTTTGATAAATACAAATAAACAAAAAGCGCTCTATCCTTAAGACTAAAGGGTAAAGATCTTATAAGGTTACAAAGCAAGGGCTGGAAACCCTGTGGGGTGATCAAACTCCTCCAAACCGTCAGCTGGAAGTAAAACATTACAAAAATTAGAAGCGAAACAGAAGAAGAAAGATCGAAAGTGTTTGAACGGAAGGATTCAATTTAAAGAACGTCTTCAAAAACAAAAAAGACGCAAACAAGGGAAATGAAATAATAGCGGAGTTTCGGGATGAAAATCTGGGATTTTTGCCTATTATTCTAACTGCAGTGATATAACCATAAGGAGAAGAATAAGATGCTCAAACTGGAACAAAAAATAAAACGAGCAAAAAGAAACTGCAATAGAAAGACAGAGGAAGAAGAAATGGTCAAGAAAACAATGAAGAAAAATACAAAAATCAAAAGAAGAAGATAGAACTAAAGTGGATTGAAAGAATTGAAACATAGCGCTTATTATTCAGACTGCAACAAAAACAGAAAAAGAAATGGTCTTCAAAAGAATGTAAAAAAATTACAAAAATTAAAAGCATAACAGAAGAAGAAAGAACTAAAGTGTTTGGACTGGACTTAATTTGAAGTTACGCCTCCAAAAACAGAAAAAAGCGAACAGAACAAATTGTGAATAATTCCACACAAAGAAAATTTAAAATTTAGTCACTTGCAATTGGATTCAAAATCAAGACGTTTGATTGGTTATTTCTGCAAATTCAACCAATCACGTAGCGAATTAACTTTAAGTTTAATTGAATATCTAATTTGGTTACTATGAATCTACGTCATGACCTCATGTGTATTGAAAGATTCAATTACATTTTCATAGACAAAAAAAGATAGAATTTTGTTGAGAATAAATTAAATTTAACATTAGGATTTGAATTATTATTCTCAGAAACATTCTAGTTTTCCATACTTAAAGCTTTATTAAATCTCATTGAGAATTAAAAAACTGGCTTTATAACAATTTTCATATTATTGGAGAGCCAATATTGTCACTATAATAGTTATTTTTAAATTTAGAAAAATGACTGTGTTTTGATGACAAACAGAATTGAAGATAACGTGTTTAATGTTTGATTTCCTTTCTTAACAAATTCCATTTTTGCATTTTTTAAAATTTTTTTAAAAACCATATAAGATTGTCGAAAGGTTCACAAAAAGAAATTAAATTGAATTTAAGTCAATTGCAATTAAATTCAAAATTAAGAATTTTGATTGGTAGTTTCTGCAAATTCATCCAATCACGTAACGAGTTAAATTTAATTTTAATTGAGTATCTAATTCGGCTGTCATAAGCCTACCTTATGTGTAATAATTATTTTTAAATTTAGCAAAATTGCTCGGCTTTGGAACATTACGTCTTTTTTTGATTAACAATAACTACATTTAATGTGTAAAGAAATTTTTCTGTTTTCTTTAGGTTTTTTAAAAAACATAAAAAATTGTAGATAAGTTTATAAAAATTAAATTAAAATTAAATCAATTGCAGTTAAATTCAAAATTAAGAAGTTGGATTGGTTGTTTCTGCAAAGTCTACCAATCACGTAGCGAATTAATTTTAACTAATTGAATATTTAATTTGGTTACTATAAACCCACTCCATAGATTCAATTACAATTTTATCACAAAAAATTAGAATTTTGTTGAGAATGAATTAAATTTAGCATTAAGATTTGAATTATTCTCAAGAAAAATCTAGTTGTCCATACTTAAAGCTATATAAAATTGAATTGAGAATTGAAAGCTTGTTTTTCAACAGTTTTCATATTATTGAATAAAGAATATTGTCTCTAAAATAATTATTTTCAAATTTAGCAAAATTGCTATGCTTTTGAAAAAGGAAGAATTGACATATTTTAATGCCTTTTTGTTTTTTTTTAGCAATAACTACTTTTGATGTGTAAATAAATATTCTTTTTTTTTCTAACTTTTTCAAAAAACACATAAGATTGTAAATAAGTTTACAAAAACTAAATTAAATTAAAATTAAATCAGCTGCAATAAATTCAAAATCAAGAAGTTGTTTCTGCAAATTCTACCAATCACGTAACGAAATAACTAATTTTAATTAAATATCTAATTCGGCCACTTTAAACCTACCCTATGTGCATTGAAAAACTCAACCACAGTTTTTATAGAAAATCGGAAAAAATAGAATTTTCTTGAGAAAAAATTAAATTCAACATTAGGATTTAAATGATTATTTTCACAAAAATTCAACTTTTCCTCACTTAAAGCTTTATAAAATCTCATTGAGAATTGAAAATCTTGTTTTCCAACAATTTTCATATTCTTAAAAAAACAAATTTGCTACTATAATGATTATTTGAAAATTTAGCAAATTGTTGCGCTTTTGAGTTGGAAAGTATTGACAGCTATTTTAATTTATGATTTTCTTTCTTAACAACATTTACTTTTATTGTATAAATAAATTTTTGCATTTTTTTTATTTTTTTCGAAAAGTATATAAGATTGTAGAAAATGTTCTCAGAAAGAAAATTAAATTAAAATTTAGTCAGTTGCAATTAAATTCAAAATCAATTCAAATTTAGTTCTCAATTGTTTTCGATCAATTTGGTAGTCAACTCAATTCAAATCAATTAAATTCAAAATTAATTGTTTTTGCAAATTCTATCAATCACGTAACAAATTAATTTTAATTAATTGAATATTTAATTTGGTTACTATATACCCACCTCATGTGTATTTATAGATTCAATTACAATTTTTATAGAAAAAAATTAGAGTTTGGTTAAGAATAAATTAAAATTAACATTGTTATTATTTTCACAAAAAATCCAGTTTTCCATACTTACAGCTAGCTTTATTAAATCTCATTGAGAATTGAAAAACTGGCTTTCCAACAATTTTCATATTATTGGAGAGTCAATATTGTGACTATAATAGTTATTTTTAAATTTAAGAAAGTAGTTAGGTCTTATAGAAGCAAGCAGAATTGAAGATAATGTGTTAACAGCTATTTTAGTGTATAATTTCTTTTTTTAAGAATTTCTCTTCTCATATTTTTTTTATTTTTTTTTAAAACCATATGAGATTGACAATAAATTCACAAAAAAAAATTAAATTAAAATTGAGTCAATTGCAATTAAATTCAAAAGCAAGACGTGACTGGTTGTTTCGGCAAAGTTAACTAATCACGTAACGAATTAACTTTAATTTTAATTGAGTATCTAGTTCAGCTGCCATAAACCCACCCTATGTGTATGGAAAATTCTTTTTACAATTTTTATAAAAAATAGAAAAAATAGAGTTTTGTTGAGAATAAATTAAATTTAACATTAAGATTTGAATTATTCTCAAGAAAATTCCAGTTTTCCATACTTAAAGCTATCTAAAATTTAATTGAGTTTTCATTTTATTGAATAAAGAATATTGACTATAAAAGAATTTCTTTTCAAATTTACCAAGATTGCTATGTTTTTGAAACAGGAAAAATAGACAGATATTTTAATTTATATCTTTTTATTAACAATAACTACTTTTAATGTGTAAATAAATTTACTCATTTTTTTATTTTTTTTTAAAAGACATAAAAGATTGTAAATGAGTTCCTAAAAATTAAATTAAAATTAAATCAACTGCAATTAAATTTAAAATCACGAAGTTGGATTGGTTGTTTCTGCAAATACTATCAATCACATAACAAATTAATTTTAATTTTAATTGAATCAGTGCTTACCCCATGTGCATTGAAAAGCTCAATCACAATTTTTATAGAAAATTGAAAAAAATCAAATTTTGTTAAGAAAAAATTAAATTAGAATTGGAATTATTCTCAAAAAAATTTAAGTTTTTTGTTCTTAAAACTTAAAAAATCTAATTGAGTATTGAGAAGCTTCTTTTCTAACAATATCTATATTATTAGAAAAACAATATCGCCACTATAATAATTATTTGAAAATTTAGCAAATTGTGGTGCTTTTGAGTTTGACAGTTATTTTAATTTATGATGTTCTTTCTCAACAATATTTACTTTTATTGTCTAAATAAGTTTTTTCATTTTCTTTATTTTTATCAAACAGCATATAAGATTGTAGATGGATTCACAAACAAAAATTCAATTGTAATTAAGTCAGAGTCAATTAAATTCAAAATCAACACCAAGAAAAAACTAAATTAAAATTTAGTCAGTTGCAATTAAATTCAAAATTGGTTGTTTTTGCAAATTCTACCAATAACGTAACAAATTAATTGTATTAATCGAATATCCAATTTGGTTACTATAAACCCACCTCATGTATATTTATAGATTCAATTACAATTTTTATAAAAAAAAATTTGAATTTTGTTGACAATAAATTAAATTTAACATTAGGATGTAAATTATTATTTTTTTAAAAATTCCAGGTTATTAAAAAAAACTGTCACTGCAATAATTATTTTTAAATTTAAAAATGTGGGTAGGTCTTAGAAGAAAGCAGAATTGAAGATAATGTGGGAACAATTTTATAGTCTTTTTAGTTTTATCTTATATAGTTTTTTTAAAAACTATATAAGATTGTCAATGGGTTCACAAAAAGAAATTAAATTAAAATTAAGTTAATTGCAATTAAATTCTAAATCAAGACGTTTGATTGGCTGTTTCTGCAACTTCATCCAATCACGCAACGAATTAACTTTCATTTTAATTAAGTATCTAATTCGGCTTCTATAAAACCATCCTATGTGTATCAAAAGATTTATTTACAATGTTTATAGAAAAAAAAATTGATTTTTGTTGAGAATAAATTAAATTTAACATTAAAATTTGAATTATTCTCAAGAAAAAGCTAGTTTTCCCTACTTACCATTTCCATACTATAAAATTTAATTGAGAAGCTTGTTTTCCAACCATTTTTATATTATTAGAAAAACAATATTGCCACTATGATAATTATTTGAAAATTCAGCAAGTTGTTGTGCTTTTGGGTTGGGAAGGATTGACAGCTATTTTAATTTATGATTTTCTTTCTTAACAAAATTTACTTTTATTGTATAAATGAGTTTTCTTATTTTCTTTATTTTTTTCACAGCATATAAGATTGTTGATAGATTCACAAGAAGAAAATTAAATTGTAATTAAGTCAGAGGCAATTAAATTCAAAGAAAAAATTAAATTAAAATTTAGTTCGTTGCAATAAAATTCAAAATTAATCCAAATTTGGTTGTCAATTGTTGACAATCATTTTGATTGTCAAATCAATTCAAATCAATTAAATTCAAAATTGATTGTTTTTGCAAACTCTACCAATCACGTAACAAATTAGTTTTAATTAATTGAATATTTAATTTGGTTACTATATTTAAAAAATTAGTAGTAGTCTATGATTTGGTTGCCATGTTGGTATTGACAACAAGTTTATTATTTGAGAAAAATTTTGCAAATAAACTGTTTTGGCGCTTGAAACACCGCTGTTCTTATTACAAAGAATTGAATGAGTTTAATAACTGGAATCAAGAAAACAATGTTTGTGGGGTAATTGAAAAGCTGTTAGGTTACTTCTTCAACGCCAAAAAAAGATTGGCGGTTTCTTCAATGTGGACGAAATACAGCATGTTAGGATCATCATTAAACTTCACGAAAATACAGATATTTCACAATATTGCAAGTTATATAATCGCGTTTTTAAAAAACGCTTTAAAAAGTGACATGTTTCTATAATATTTATTTTAAATTTAGCTAAATTGCTGTGCTTTTGAGACACAGATATTTTAATTTATTTAACAAATTCCGCTCTTATTGTGTAAATGCGTTTTTAATAAATGTTAGATTTGAGTTAGATTTAAAAACATCAGTTACGAAAAATTAAAATTTTGCATAATTTTCGCTTTGAAACGCTAAAAAATGTAAAATATTTCGAGTTTCTTTATCAAGCAGCAGCCAGATGATATTAATAAAAACAGACGCAGGTAATTACAAAGGTGTGCTGAGAATATTTGTACAGCATTAAGTTTTGTTATTCTTTCCGAAAAAACAACAGTAATTGATGCTGTTTGCAGAGGTTTCAACTATTTAGGCATATAAATTTAAAAAGCATGCGGCAAGACACCACAAACTGTAAACCGAATCGTTTGCTGCATTTTGTTCTGGCCATTTGTTGTGTAAATAGCTGAGACTAATCCTAAAATAACACTTTGTGTTAGAATCAACAAAGTTCAGGTGAGGTAAAAAGGAAGTTCTCTTCTTTTATCTCTTGTATGGATATGAGGAGTCTAAAATACCAATGAGGACTTGAGCACGTTCGATGTTAAAAAAGGAGGAAAAAGGATGTACAATCCTTGACAGCGTCGCTGTAATAATATTCTCTCTTTGGAATTTTTTGCTTATTATTCTTTTTTTTTTCGTATTTTGCTTATTTACCAACAAAGTGAGTCACACAAAAGCTAATAATATAAAAAGTGACACATTCATATTTGCCTTTTTCTGATTTAATGCACAAATTGCTCTCTAGAAGTCATTATTTTTATTCCAACTTATTTTTAGGATGAGTAATTTTTTTATAACATCTATTTGCAGACAAGTATTGAAAACAAATGTAAAATAACCAGCACCAATATTAATAATTAGACTACTCCTAATCATTTTATGGATTAATTTTTACTCCACGCTATACGTAAAAATTGCCAAAATTGGCTACTCTTCACAGACGTTCACAACCCTACTTTGAAAATTATCATAGTAGAACGCCAGATACATAACTTTTTATTGTTGAGCAGTAAAAAATTATTCCGTTAGATCAAAAAATCCTTCTATCAAGTAGGCGTTGAAATAAAGAACGAATGTCAATGATTTACAGGCAAAAAATAATTATATAGTATAATACTGAAAACTAAAATTTTAAATTATTTTAGCCATGCGGTCACGGCATTATTCTTCTTTAGACACTTAAAAACAAGCCAGCAAAAAATCTGACATATGTACTGCAGGTTGCAATTGTGTGCTGTTTTGGAGTTCACAGTTAACATCGTGTTGTTTATTCATTTGATAAAATAAATAAAGCAATTAATAAATAGCAAATTGTATTAAATAATATTTTCAAATCTCTGTAGACTGTATTAGATTTAGTCAATTTTGTTTGATTACCTACACAATTACATTTTTAAATAAAAAAAAAATAAAGGGTTTACACATAATATTCTCGTCAGTAGAAATTCAATTTTATATCTTTCTTAACTTATTTTATTTTGAATATTAGAATTTGCTAATCTTGAAGAAATAGCCTTCAACCCTCTAATCATCAGGCTTGCCTCTAAAAAGTCTAAACTATTAAAAAAATTTATTTAAAAATTTTTTTTAGTGGAAAGTCAAGATTTTCATTACATTATTGATAAAGCTTATTTTTAAGTTTAACATTTAAAAAAAATGATTTAACTAGAAGTCACATAAGAAGAGAAAAAAACAATAAATATAATTTATAATTTCTGAAACAAAACAAAATAAAAAAAAAATTTGTTAATATTTAATAACTATTAATAAATGATAATTAAAATAGAATTATTTATTAATCATTATTAACAATAAACTGATAATAATTTTTTCAATGATTTAAATTTATTATATATTTGAATTTCATATAAATTTTAATAACAAAAATAGTTATCTGGATCGCTAGTTTATAAAATGATATTTAATAAACTAGTAAAATAAAAAAAATTATTAATATTTAATAATTATTAATAAATAAAAATCAAAATAGTATTATTTAATAATCATTATTAACAATAAACTAATAATTATTTTTTCAGTGGTTTAAATTTATTATATATTTGAATTTCATATAAATTCTAAGAACTAAAATAGTTATCTGAATCGCTAGTTTATAAAATGATATTTTGATAACGTGAGTGGTATTGCGTAGCCGTTAACCCAAGGCGCGCTGAAATTTAAATAAAAATGTTTTTAAAAATTTGGCATCATAATTGTCCATGCCTATGAGTGAGCGGACTATAGTTTTTAAAACAATTGCTTTAAATCTTTGAATAATTACTAAATTTATCATTTAAATTTAAAGAGGTTTTTTCACAAAAAATTTTTTTTGTGGTAGAATTTTATTTTTGTAACGGCCAGTGAGTTGACGGTGCATTATTAAGCCGAAAAAAGACCGTAAAAAGCCGATTTTTACAGTCATTCTTTGCCCAGCTTTATGACAATAAAGTTGTGAACGGGTACTTTCAGCAAAACGGTGCCACTCCACATACCACGTACGAGACCTTGAATATGATAAAAAAAAGTTATAATCGTCGAGTTATTAGCCATAATTTACTGCAATTTCTCTCCATGTGAGTTCTTTTTGTGGCTCTTATTAAAACCTCATTTCTTCAGTAAAAATTATTTTTACTTTTGGTATGACAATTATTGATTCATTTGGTTAAAATTGAGGTTCGTTTCAAATGTCAAATTAATAACTGTCACTTTGATTCCATGGTATAGGTGCGTTCACAGTTCAATGTCAAACATTCATAAAATAAAGCAGACAATAACTTCTTAGAGAAAAAAAAACAATTAAAGACTATCTATCATTACAGTTTTTATTTAATACGTACATATTTTAAATTACCAAACCAAAGTAAGAATTGTGAATTAAGAATAATAATTATAATTGTGACCTGACCTGACCGTTTTTGCAAGCCATAGGCTCATAAACTGCAAAGAAAGTTTGTCACCAGTTTGAGTCACCTCTAAATACGTTTTAAAATTACTGACAATGTAAACAAATTACTATAAACTAGTTAGAAAAAATATTTTAATGTTTTGGAATGGTTTTTTTTCAATAATTTTATAAATTTTCAATAATTTTTAATTTAAAAATTTTTAAACGACTTCAAAATTTGTTTTAACTTTCTTAAAATATATGTTAAAGTTTTTTTTAATTTTTTATATAATTTAAATAGTTTTTCAGAATTTTTTTTAATTTTTAAGATTTCTTAAGAATTTTTTAATAATTTTTAAAAAATTCAATTGACCTTTTTATATATACTTTTTAAAATTTATTAATACGTTTTAAAATTATTAAAAGTGAAAACAAATTACTATAAAGTAGTTAGAAAAAATATTTTAATGTTTTGAAATGGTTTAAGAGTTTTTTAATAAGAAATAAAATTTATTTTCAGTAATTTTTAATTAAAAAATTTTTAAACGTTATTAAAATTTGTTTTAACTTTTTTAAAATATATGTTAAAGATTTTTTTAATAAATTTAATAATTTTTCAAAATTTTTTAGAATTTTCAAAAAATTTTTAAGAATTTATCGATAATTTTAAAAAAAATTAATTAAACGTTCTATATAAAATTTTAAAAACTTATTGATGCGTTTTAAAAATACTAAAAGTGTAAACAAATTATGTAATATAAACTAGTTAAAAAAAATATTTCAATGTTTTGAAATGGTTTAAAAATTTTTTAATAAGACATAAAAATTATTTTCAGTAATTTTCAAATTAAAAATTTTTAAACGTCTTTAAAATTTGTTTTAACTTTTTTAAAAAATATGTTAAATTTTTTTTTAAATTTTTATATAATTTTATAAATTTTTCAAAATTTTTTTGAATTTTTAAAGAATTTTTAAGAGTTTTTTAATAATTTTAAAAAAATTTGATTGAATTTTTCATATAAACTTTTTAAAATTTATTAATACGTTTTAAAATTATTAAAAGTAAACAAATTACTATAAACTAGTTAGAAAAAATTATTCAATGTTTTGAAATGGCTTAAAAGTTTTGTAATAGTTTTTAATTTAAAAATTTTTAATCGTCTTTAAATTCTTTTTTAATTTTTTTAAAATATATGTTAAAGTTTTTTTTAAATTAGTTTAATAATTTTTTAAAACTTTTTAAAATTTTCAATAATTATTAAAAAATTTACTTTTTATATATAATTTTTAAAATTTCATATTTTATATTTTTTATTGATACGTTTTAATATTACTAAAAGTGAAAACAAAACTTTTGTTACGACTCACTTAATGTTTAATCAAGTTACTTATTATTATGCTCAACCCTTTCTGTTTTGAAAGCGCAGCAATTTTGCTGAATTCAAAAATTATTACGGTCTTTGACAAATAATGTTATTGACAATATTATTTATCAAATAATATAAAAATTGTTAAATAACAAGTTTTTAGTTTTCAATTAGTTTAGAATCCAATTTAAGAATTAAATTACAAACAAAGATAACAAATTGTGTTTTAAACTAAATGGACTATATAAGTTTATTGAAAAATCAAGCTGAATTACTATCTTCTCACGCATCTGCAATCATATTATTTGAATTGTTAGATTTAACATTTAAAAACATTTAAACAATATGACATGAACATGATAATGCTGCTTTCTGTATTTCTTTATTATTATTATTATTATTATTATTATTATTATTATTATTATTATTATTATTATTATTATTATTATTATTATTATTATTATTATTATTATTATTATTATTATTATTATTATTATTATTATTATTATTATTATTATTATTATTATTATTATTATTATTATTATTATTATTATTATTATTATTATTAATGAACTTCACGCACAACGTCACATTAATATATTATGTATTTCCGATATAAGAAAAGCTTGCAAGTCTTACAGTTATAATACTTGACGCGCTCAAGTGACTCTATATGTCGGTTTTACAGGTTTCTTTTTTATTTTTTAAGTTTACTTTACATTGTTTGACATCTATTGCTTTACTGACACTACTAATAGTTGATCTCCAAGTATTAATCATTAATTTTAATTATATTGAAGAGCTCCATGACGTTTAAATCAGACACTGAGATTTTAAGTCATTTCTATACTAACCACAAAATTATTTTGGTAATTTTCTGTCCTTGCCTAACATGACTGAAATTAAGAAGTAAAAATTTAGATAAATTTAGAACATTTCTATACTTGTAATTAATAAAAAAAATAATTGTTTGTTTGTTTTGACAATTAAATTGTGATTGCTACGGTATAGTGGCATACACTTATTTAGAAGCTTCAGATTTCATGTTTTTCTTTCGCTTAAACCCTCGAAAGCGTCTTGTGATTATCTACCTAAATACCATTGGTGCATATATTGTAACGTAATCAAAGATTCGAGAAGGATTTAGTAGATTCCAGACTGTTGGTACCGGATGCGATATAAGCGAGCAGCAAGCGAGAGTGGGAGTCAGTTCAAATTTATAATCATAATTTGGGATAAAACTTCTTATATACTATAGTATAGAATTATTAAGACTTAATTATTGTCTACTTTTTGATTTAGATAGTGAACTGGCTATTTCTTTAGCTTTCAAACCCAAAAATAATTTTTGAAATTTGGCACGCTTATTTGCGAACAATAAAACCAGCAAAGTTACTAGGCAATTATCGCACGAGCTAAGTAAAGTTAAAGTAAAAACAATTTTCAGCTGTGCCAATTACCTCTTTTATGTCAAGAAAACAGCATAAAACGCTTGGATATACACAAACGAATAAATACACACTAATTGAAGTATTTTGAATTTCTGTTTACTGGATCAACATTAAACAGCATTGCCTGCCGCTTGTTTTCCGAACTAAAAACATTTAGATCCAGCTCCAGAGGTTGGAGGAATAATTTATGAAAGAAAGTATAGGAGAGCTTTGTTCGGCTATTATAATTTCATATTCTTCTGTTGCAGATAGTCCAAAGAGCTAATTTAAATTATTTAGCTTCTTTGGGATGAAATAATTCATTTCTTCTGGTTGTGGAAGTCTAAGCTTTGATGATTGTTAAGAGCCTGTGCTATTGGATTTAATAAATGAGAGGAAAGCGAATGAAGAGGAATTATTGCTTTTGTATTAAATCCTCTCATTATCTTTTAAGGGAGTTTTTAAGAGAAGTTCCTGTTCTTTATTCACTTATTTTTGAGCTTAAATCGTTCAAAAATAGCCACTGACACTCAATATAAAGTAAAATGTTGTACTTCTATCAATAATATCTCTATAGAATGCAAATAGAAACCTAATACTAGTCCCAGTGAAATAGCGTTATATGGATGTACCGAAAATTCGGCTCTTATTTGCTAGGCAACCCACTCAAAAAAAAGTTTTAGACAGGTGACGACAAATTATCTAAGGCCAAACTAAATTTGTAAACAAACAGCTAAAAAAATCATTGCACTGTATTTACACTAACTAAACACATAACCAGTTTATTTTGTACAAATATTTATAGTCCAGTCGATATTAAATAAATATTAAAATAGAAAAAATCAAAAACCGCAATTCAATTTTCTACAACTTTGTTCATTATTATTTTTTCGCTAGAATTAATATTTGCAGAGTTATATTATCATGTTTATAATACAATTTTTTGTCAATCAACTACATAATAAACAAAATATTTTAAAAAATTAAAAAAATATTTTTGATTTGCGTATAAATTCAAAAATATTGATTGTGGATTAAAAAAAGTTGCGAAAATCAAAATTAAAGAAAATAATATTCCACTCATTACAATTTATCTCTAAGTAGAGAGCCAATCTGTAAATGCGTACAGACGCCATGGAAGTACAACCAAACAGTCTGAGATGCAACGCCACATAGACCGTAAAAGCTAAAACTAATTTCTCCTTCTCTAACTTAAGATGCCATTAGTTATTTAGATGTAAGTTATTTAGCGCCTTATTGGCGTGTTTCACTTTAAATATAACTATAAATTATTATAAAATTGAAAACTCTCACAATTAAATATTTTATTATATTTATTTGATCATCATCATCTTTTGTGCTAATTACAAATAAGTGTAAGACCGAAACAGTATTGACGTATCAAACTTTAGATTAGATTTATTTGATTTTATTTAATTTATATTTTAGCTTATAGAAGATAAATTTCCAAAAAAAAACAATAATGTAAAGATATCCCAGTTAGTAGAAATCCAATCTTTTACCTTTCCTAACTTGATTTTATATTAAGAACCCGAATATTAGAGTTTAATAAGCTGATCTTGAAGGAGTTGCTTTAGGCTAGCTTAGTCATTACGCCTGCTTAAGAAAAGCCTTAACCTATTAAAGCCTATTGTTATTTATCAAAATACTTTTTCTTATTATGATTGAAAAAATCATTAAGAAACCAAAAAAACAAATGCGCTTTTAGTGACATTTGATGAAAAAGTTGATAAATTATTTTTTTAAATTATTGTCTAAAAATAATTTTTTTTTATTTTGCGGTTAGAATGATGTGATTCTAACACCCAAATGACGTCATTTGAGTGTTAAAATAAGTTGTTGAAGTAGCGGTAACCCCGAATTTTATGGGAGCGAGTGACGTTTATTATTTATTTTGGTCGTCTCTTATGTTTACCATTACATCTGTCTGAGCAAGTTATGATTCTCATACGGTTGTCGCCATTTTTAAACAATTTTAATCTTTGGTGAGGTAATTAACAATAGAGTCATAAACTGTAACCAATTACTTAAAAAGTTAACAGTTTTATATAGACTACTAGTACTATTATTAGTCTATAAAACGGTTTAGTTCACACAGTAACGTCACACAATTTTGGTTTCACATAAATAGCTAAAATTATTAAACTAAAAAAAAGTTTGGAATTAATATTTTATATATAATACCAACCTTGTATTATAATTATTGTTCCAAAAAGTTTAAATTTAAAATCACTATACATTTGAGTATTATACAACTCCTAATCATAAAAAAAAAATTTTTTATAAAGGCTTTGATTCAATGTTTCAAAATTAACAAATTTTTGGCTATTTTTTACATTATGTAATATGCTGTTTTTTGAAAAAAAATTTTTGAATTGTGTGTGATATATGTAGGAAACAATATTGTGCACTCAAAGTTACTTGATTGTTTCCAGCCAATTGAATAGTGTTTTTTTATCGGACAAGGAAAAATTGTTCCCAGACCTTCTTGTGGGACACGTCATTTTATTATCTTTACTGCATCCCACTTGTTCGCTCCCAAATTGTGTTTTTTATTGTTTTTTACTAATTTAATATTATTAATTGAGTTTATTAGTGGCTGCTAATTGACTTACTGCTTTTATTTGTGCGACTGTGTTGTGTTTTAGGCTTTTTTGCTCTAATTGCGCCACGTTAAAATGACTGACCATCTTTTTCAACCGGGAAGGGTTTATACATTACCTGGACCAGAGGTGACACGTACACTTTTCGGTGGTTTAGTGGTAGGTTAAAATTACAAGGTATATTATAAATCTTTTTATAAAATGCTTTTGACTTCTGGCGACTTTAATTATTTGGTACGACAAAATGTCAACCTTCCTTCGCAAACTATTCTCGGCAATTTTCCTTGTCCTAAAAAATTCATAGACAAGCTAATAGTTGCACTATTTTGACATGATATTTGCTTTTCTATTAAATTTATCTATCTTACCTAACCAGTTTTCATCAATTTTTATTTATTTATTTTTCAAACAATTTGATTTCATTCTTACATCTCTGAATTATTTTGTTATAAGATAGTAAACAAAATTGTCACAAATCATTGACAAATAGAGGTGGTGGTTTGTCACATAAAAGGTAAACGTTGAAAGCTTCAAGATAAGCCATAAAATCCAAAAATATCATCAACAAGAAGCAGTAGAAGGCAATAATATTATCTAAAGTGCAGCCACCATCTCTCCACATCAGGGTGCACCGCTCTATTTACCACCAATAAAAATATTTTACGTGTTTTCCTTTATTAGGGATGAATCCAAATAAAGATGCACTCGCAAAAGCGAAATAATAAATAATCTTGTTAAGGTTTATCATTGATTTCCAGTCGCTGCTGCCTTTTATAAAGTTGGAAAAGTTTTGTTTGTTTATAGTGAACGGAGAATTAAACAGCTCCAGGTGAATGGGGATATAAAAAAGAAATCTTGATGAAAAATACGGAGGCGGTCTTGAGAGATGTGTGAGGAAGATATATTTACTTTGTTTTTGTGTTATTGTTCAAAATAATATTCTTTTGAGAAAAAACACTTCAGCTGTAGCTTTTTCCGAACAAAAACCACTTACCTCATCTCAAAAATAAAAATCTCAGATGCCATTCCTGTACAAAAGTGGATAAGACATTGTTTAAAAAGATTACTTTCTCAATATTATAATGGAATTTATAGGGAAATATTATTTTAATAAGATATTTTTTTCAACCAATGTTCTTTGGACTCTTTTTCATTTCATTTTACTAAAAATAATATTTTTTTTGTCTTATGCTGCTGATAAAAGCTGATATAAAATTGTCAAATCTGCCACGGTTTTGTTTACTGAAATCCTATTGCTAATCATGTACACCGTGTTTCACCTATAAGTACGAGCCTGACAACGTCAGAAAGTAATACATTTCACAAAACTTTTTGCTTTAAAATTATTTTTATCAATTGCAGTGTTAAACATTCCTAACATTGTTTGAGATTGTCACAAACGTCAAACAAATAAAAAATTAGAAAGTTGTTTTTATCTTATAGAAATTAACAAGAAAGTGCTTTTTCTTGACTTGATAATAGATGAATTGCAAAAATTGAAGTTGACTTAAAATGTTTTTGCCACTGGATTACCATGAGGCATCAAGAAAAACCCCATTGTATATACCTTCTACAAGCTTTGCAAAGCTGGTTTCTTATTTTCTAGCTACTCGTAGGATGGACCATAGATAAAGTAAAATTTAATCAAAAAAACACTTTTTTGACGCACCGAAGGACAAAGCAGAGCTTTTTTCTCTACAATAGAACCTCAAGGTACTAGAGAGCAAAACAGTGGAGCAAAATCTCCTACAATCCAGCCTAGGCGCAAAAAACTAGCTTGGTTACTTTTTTCCCTTCCTTAGCTAAGACAATCTAGAGGAAGGAATGATCTATTCAAGCATGGACTTAGTGGAGCAAGAGTCAGTAAGTACCTGTGTCTGTTTTATCAAAGCATTGCACTCGAGGGAATCAAAAAGCAGGTACTCCAAGAAAAATAAGAAAGAGCAAAAAACCCTATTCTCCCAGAAAATTGGCCACAACTAGGCAAGCCACCAAATATGTTTCTGCTGCAAAGACCTTAAGAATGGCAGTTTCTACCAAAGGCGTGTCTTTAGGTAATGCTGGATTACACCTAATTATCTTCTCGAGAGAATACTCTAGTAGAAAAAATGGTAGATAGTTCAGACTGCAGTATACTCGGGATTAATGATAGTAGACTGCAAAACAGCACCGACTGCAAAATGGCTTGCTCGGACAGTACCGCAGCTTAAAACTTAAGAGTCTGCAATTCTTTCCAAAATGCAAAAAAACCCAGATCGACAAAATTCTCAAACTGGTAAAAGTTTAAACCCTAGAGCTTTCAACGCCGGGGTGGAAAGTTGTAAACTCTAAAGCAGAGAAACATGGCCAAGTTCTCACTATTGGAATTGACCCCAAATCATGTAAGAGTATAAAGAAAGAAGAATGCTTCATCAATTACAGATTGGTGCAAATTTTTGTTTCAGGACTCAAAAAAAGGCCAGAAGAGCCCAAACCGAAAGCAATAGAAGTAGAAACGCCCTCTACTTTCCAACCAACAGAAAAAGATGCATCTCGACTCAATTAAGATCCACAACAAATTTTCTGAAAATCCACCGAAAACAAGTGAAGGAGCTGTAACAGGCAGAGACAAGAACCACACTCACTGGTTTACTAGCACCCTATTTTTGTTTGTTACATCATTTTTTTCAAACGGCAATAAAATCGTCTAGGTGAACTTGCACCACACAAAGAGAGCTTCTGCGGTAATTGCAAAAATATTCTTAAAACAAAAAATGGAATTAGTGTTAATTCAAAAGCTTTAGATCACCGAATTGAGGCAGATCTGTTATACCCAAACTCAAAAATAAGATATAATCACATCTAAGAAGCACCCTGTGTCTGTACTCTCAAAAAAAAAATAATGTCTACTCTTGCGTTTTAGAATTTATGACCTGGGATTTAATACCAATCACATTTAAGTGATAGGGACTTTAAACAAAACTTAGAATTGCATCCGCATACTTTTCTAGAGATAGGCCTATAACACCACGATCGGAAGTGCAGAAGTTGGTAAGGTACTGCAACAAAAAACGTATTTTTATTATTGTAAGATGTGACGCTAACGCGTACAATTTAATCTAGCGAAGCATCAACACCAACAATAGAGGTGAGTACTTACTTGATTTTATAGTTTCAACAATAAAATGAACACTAGCATTCGTTACAAAATCAAGGGAGGAAGTACTAGATAAAACAATTATTAGTAGCGCGAGTGCTAAAAAGAACAAAAAAACTGAAGAATGTCGAGCAAACCGTCACTGTCAGATCACAGGATAATCAAGTTTGACCTGGCGGGGCTTAACCCTTCTAAGCTACTAGGGCGTAATCTAGAAAAAACGGTTTGGGATTTATGTAGAACTAACCTGAAAGAAAATCTAGAACAGATGGTACAAACCACTACAGATAAGATCTCGAAGAGGGAGTGGAGCACATCACAGGAGCAATCATAGAGACATACAGCTCTAACTGCTTCTTTACCAATAGCAAACCAAGCAAACTGGTGGAACAAAAACAAATTTAGAATCTAGAGTTCGCAAATTTTTTAATAAAGCTTAGAAAAACACGAAGAAGAAGAAGAGCGTGCTACTCTACTTCTTGAAGTACAGTTTGAGAGGACTAGAACATTGCTAAGAAAATATTTATAAAACATCAGCTTGAATGGGCTATTAACAACTTCTAGCCGTACTAGTCATTGGGAGTAGCTAACTTTAGTACAAAAAAGATTAAGAGAAATTATGCCACACCTATTTAGGTTTACCACAGAGACAAATACCCAACACTATCAAAAGACAAAAGTAATCTTTATACCAAAAATTAGGAGTAAAGATAAGAGTGACCTCAAATCTTTTTGACCTATCAGTTCTACATACTTCTTGTTGAAGACAATGAAAAAACTATATCATCAGAATAGAGACTCTGTCAACTGTCAACACGCGTACAGGGCAAGCAGATCAGCAAAAACTGACCTGTACCAGTTCACAGAGAGTATACAAAAAACTCTAAAAATCAAAAAAACAGCAATTTGTGTTTTTTTAAACATCTCAGGCACATTTGACAACGCATCACAAGCATCTGTGAAAGTCGCGCTGAAGAAAAGAAGAGCTGGAAAAGCTATTGTCAGATGGATGTGACAAAACTACTCAAGGCTCACTTTTCTTTAATGTGGACTCCTAAGTTGATAAACTACTAAAAAGGTTGCAAAATCCGGCATAGACTGCATAGGATATGCCGATGAAATTGTCACAGTTGCCAGAAGCAAATTTGAAAGCATATGGTGTGAAATAATACAGAAAAGTTTCAAAATTACTAAACAGTGATGCGAGTTTGTGGGGTTGACTATCAACTCATCAAAAACGCGATGGTACTATTTACTTGGAAAAGAAAACTATAGGGATTAAAACTTCTCTATTTAAATAGAAAAACCATCAAAAAAAAGTTGGAATTTAAATATCTAGAAATTCACTTAGACAGTAAGCAATCACGTAGTAAAGACTATAAAACGTTTATAGTCTGCAGAAATCTAGTAGGTAAAACATAGAAATATAACTCAAAAAGACTGCGATAGATGTATACCATGATTATGATTAACAAAACTTATAGGGGATAAACCTGGCATTCTAAGACAGAAGAAGAAACCACACGAAGAACCTTTGACAAGGTACTACTGTGGCACTTAAGATACTTACAGATCTGACACTCCTACATCTAGTGATAGCAAAACAGCAATCAAAGCTATTCTTAGATTCACTAAAAAAGGCACAAAAATGAAAGAATCAAATGTCAAAGAGCTTGAAAATCTCTGACAGAATACATTTTATTTCAAAACCTTCCAAGTGACAAAATAGTGAATAAATATATGCTTAAAAAAGATTTTGATGTAAAATTAAGCAGTTGGAAAGAAATACCATAAAATGGTATAAAGACAGGCCAAGGCACAGGAGCAGGAGTAATCGGCTACAAAACCACATACTCAGAATCAATGGGAACATACCCAAGCGGCGGAATCAAAAGATGAGTAGAATTTAACTTAGAAAGAAACTATCAAGAGTGTGAAATTGCAATTAACACCGATATGCTTGCCAATTGGTGTGAATTGCCATAAGAGCACTAAGCTTCTATGCCATCAGTTCCAGAATGATATGGGAATGCTAAGGCAAGTTAGATGAGCTAGGCAAGAATAACAATGTTTTCCTTGCTTGAATACCTGGACACTTGGGAATAGAGAAAAATAGAAGAAAAGAAGAAAGCTAATAAGCTTGCAAAAGAAGATGCATCAGCTCTCTTTGTAAAGCCAGAACTATTCTAAAGTTTAGAAAAGCACACCTACAGGTAAAAGGTTAAAACGATAAAAGAGACGAACAGATCAAAACGCTGGCTGAGTCTTCCTGATTTAAGACATTTTGTTGAACTTTACTTAAAATAGGCTTTGCATCTTCACAGGTTCCCTCACCGGTCACTGCCTTCTAACAAAACACTTATTGGTGAGATTCGGTCAAAAAGATAATGACAAATGCAGATTTTGTAGGAAAGAGAAGGAAACTCCTGATGACAGGATGCGTTACCATTAGAACCCAGCGTAGAGATCATCTAGCCCAGGAATACATATTGGATAGAGAAACGTCATGTTTAAAGCCATCTATCTAAAATGTGAATTCTCAGCTGGTGGACTTTAAAACAGCTTTAGAGTTGGATGAGGAGCTATAAACTGAGACACACCTTAAACCGCTCAAGAAAAAAAATCACAATAGACCAACAAGTTGTTGTGCATATAACATTTTATTTCTAATCTTAAAAAATCTTAATCTAAGCAAGGCAAGAGGGAGAGTCTGAAACTCTACCAGAATATTTGAAAACAAAACAAAAGAGAATAAAACAAATACTATGGCAAAGTTACAATGGGGATGTGTAGTAAAGGGAATAAAATATTGGTTGAAAGAAGAAGAAGATGTGATGGGAAGAGAGGGTGAAACATTAGAACATTTTGAAGAAGTGTAAGGAGTTGGAATTTTGAAGAAGTGTAAGGAGTTGGAAGAGACAGAACAAGAGTTAGAAGATTTATGAAAACTGAAGAGGAATTGAAGGAAGAAGGAAGTGATCAAAGAAAACGATTAGTGTTGTAAGCCAGATATAGCAGACTATTGTAGATTGTAAAAAGACAACAAAACCTAATTTACCACTCTTAAATTTCATGTTCAAAATATTGAAGATAATCTCTAATTAAATATACATAG
Source organism: Lagria hirta (assembly GCA_947359425.1). Lineage (NCBI taxonomy): Eukaryota > Metazoa > Arthropoda > Insecta > Coleoptera > Tenebrionidae > Lagria > Lagria hirta. The sequence continues at coordinate 51,160,542 of OX375794.1, forward strand.
CTATCATATTATGATAAGATTTATCTTTAACACCAATTTGTTGTGTCAATACAGAAGACTATTTGTCTAAATTATCTATGTTCCTCACAATGTAGGCCTTATCTCCCGCAATAATAAGTCTTGTTTCCACATATTTATCATAGATCAGTGATCAAAGTTCAGGCTTTGTCCAGCCGACAGAATCTCTCTGAAAATTTCAATTTAATAATCGACAATTTCCCTTGTCGTCAATATCCCAAAATAGAATTCCAACCCCCGAATTTGAGGGAAAAGGCTGCGTTTCGAATGATTTATGCTCCTCGAAGCAGCGACAGATTCACTGTATGAAGATGATCTACTGGATCCGGAAGCCGAAGAGATTTTCAGCGTCAAGAGATTCGACAACAACCCCCTTCGATTGATGCTTCTGCCCACTCGATAACTCGAGAAAATTGTGTTGATTCATTCATTTATACGACACGTCGCGGATAAGAGAGCAAGCGTCGCGACGCTAGCGATCTCCAATCCCCGGCATTAGGCGGAAAAATTTTCGGGAAAGTTAATTGAGAATGGGAAAAAAAAGTTTCAGATAAAGGGGCTACGCTTTGCCAAAACGCTTTGCAATTTAATGCTGACAGACCTGTCAACAGAAGGGATTTTCAATTGTTATTAATGGACTTTCACTTCAAGCTTAACTTGTATTTGAAATTTAAATGTTGACAGGTTGAAGCGGTCAAACTGAAGCGGTTCTATAGACAAAAATTTATAATTTTTCAAGAATTTTACATTTTCTAAGCCATTTTTTTACGCTGAGACACTTTATTCGGAATAGAAAACCCATAACCAGTGACATCTATCAAACTTGTCTCACAGCGAGGTCGAAAAGCAAAGCTTCTACGTTTAAAAGTTTAAATAAAATTGATAAGTGTCAGATACACTGAAACTTATTGGTCTATTATGCTCCAATTCCTTTAGCTGTATTATTCCACTTTCTCGCTTTTGTAAATAATACGCTATTTTTGTTTTTTTTTCATTTTTAAATACGTCAAGACTGTTAAGATTTAAAAAAAAATCTTCAACAACAGGAAAAAGCACGTTATATTATAGACGTTTTCTACGCTTTTACTATATCTTTTAAAACACAAGAAAACTATATAAACAAGCAGCAGAATTATATAGTCAAGTCAGGTCAGGTCAGGTCAGGTTTGCACATTTCGATTTATTGGTATATCTGTTCAGCCGTCTAACTTTAGCTAATTTTTCCCAATCACACGTCTGACTAAACTTGCTCTTTTTTGCATTTTTTAACCTGAGTTGTCACTTAATTGTTTTTGTACTAAGTAGCTATTTTTTATATTTAAAGTATTATTAATGTGGTAAAATTACCGACATCTATTAGAAGATAACCTAGCTTCAAATACTTGAGAAACCTGGTTTCTTCATGTTTTGAAGCATATAGATAGACTTTGTCGCAGATTCCGGTACCTTGTAAATCAACTGCTTTCTGATCTTAGCAAAAGATCTGTTTCTTTTTCCAGAATTAGTTTTACCATCGGTGTCTTCTATTTTTTATAACCACTTGATCAAAATAGCATCGTATCCTTTTTAGCCTTTTTTAGTCCTTAAGCTGGTCTAGAATAGATATTTCAGTACTCTGTTTTAAAACGCTCCCAAGATTTTATAACTTTTTTAAACCACTTTCTTCCTGATTCTTTGCTGGAAAACCAACTTTTACCAGTTTTGTTTTTATTTGACTGGTGCCTAACTGGTTGGCTGAGCTTTTATGGTCATTTATTTTCAATAAGTAGGATGCTTGTTTTGTAGCGACTGCATTAGATACATTTTAAGCTAGATCTGTAAGTTATATTTCCTGATTACCTAAATTTTGCTTGAGAGAGAAGATTTCTACCACAAGCTCAGTCATAACAAAAAAGCCATTTTGCCGCTGTCAAATCGAGTGCTGCCACCAAACCCTAGATAGAGAACTAGTATCCTTTTTAAAGTTCAGCATTTTATACATAGAGAAAGATTGGAAATACCAAATTAATTATATTTTATTAGAGTTTTTATAATTTTCTTAGATTGGTCAGGTATTCTTTGCTATTGCACTTTATCTGTTTATTAATTTGTTTTTTTGTAAGTTTTTGTTAAAAAGTTGTTTGAAAATTTTATTTATACCAAACTTTGTACCTTGATTGAGTTTTTTTGAATTAATTTTTAATGTTTTATTGTGATTAATATTAGCTTGCTTCAGTGAGAGCTCAAAATAATTATTTATTTATATTTATTATTTATTAAAATGTTTTTTTTCAATATTATTATTTCGACAAAAATAGTAACAATTCCACCTTCCACTTGTTGTTTAGTGATTTATTTATCAGTCACTTATAGAAGATTAAAGATTCAATGCTATCTAAGAAATGAATTATACAATTTTGTATTGTGATCCAATTTTTTATTAATTGAAAATTTGATAAACAACGACGAGGTGGCCGAGTGGTTAAGGCGTTGGACTGCTAATCCAATGGGCTCTGCCCGCGTGGGTTCGAATCCCATCCTCGTCGAAGCTGTTTTTTAATTTTCAACTTTACCAATAAAAAAAGATAAAATATTAATAATATCTAAGTAAATTAAATTTTAATTAAGCAATAATTTTAATTTATTTTTTCTGTAGAACAATACTTTAAAATTTGAATAATAAAAGTTAATTACGGCACTTCTGACTTTATTTTGCATGCACCAAAAAATTAAAAACACTTTTTCTAATTTTCTAAAAATTATTAAATTAATTTAAGAAATAATTTTTTTTTGTTTTTGTTTCTGGTTTCTGCCACCTTCTATCTCGTTATTATTTTTATAGATGATGCAAATCAAAACAAATATAAGTTGTTTAGCAATTAATACAATCAACTGTAAAATGTTTTAATTTAAAAAATTTTTTGGCAAATCTAGCTAAATATTTTTAGAAAATAGATTTTTTGTAGTGTAAATTTATTCCGTCACTTAATATACAATATTTTAATAGAAAAAGATTTATCCTAGACTTATGACTCACCCTGTATATACATAAATTGATTAGTATAAAAAAAGTTAAAAAAAAATAAGAAATATGAATGCTGAGAAAAAAGAATCATGTAAAGGAGGATTAACAGAAAGAATAAGAAAACAACAACGAGAAGCTGAGAAATATAAAAAAAAACAAAAAAAGTGTTTTTAATAAAAAAAGATAAGGAATGACATCTATTAGAAGCTTCTTACATCAAAATCAAAGAACCATTTTTCCAAATTCTTACGCCATAAGTCATTTTTTAAACCGATGCCAATTTTGATTAAAAAAATAATTAAATTTAAATAAAAACTCAATCGACTTACTGAAGAGTTCCATTGAGAACAAAACATGTTCGAGTCTACGAATCTTAGTTTGAATGATTTTGCTTTGATTCTATAAGTTGACTATTTGTTGATAAAAACCAAAGTAAATAAATAATATTGTTTATATCAGAAAAATATAAACAATCTATTTTTTTAAAAAGATTATACGCAAAACAAATAATTTTTTGATAACGTCAGGTCTGATAAATTATAGTAGATTATATTAAATCCTATTATATCTAAAGATTATGCAATAAATTATTAACAATAATTTTTCAATAATGATTAATAACCGCTATCAGCGACGAGGTGGCCGAGTGGTTAAGGCGTTGGACTGCTAATCCAATGGGCTCTGCCCGCGTGGGTTCGAATCCCATCCTCGTCGAATGCATTTTTTAAACATTTTTTAAGAAAAAAAGAATAATTAGATCAAATAAAACAAAATAACATCACGTAATAGCACAAAATTTGATCAACCACCAAAAATTCGCTTTTCCCTATCACAAATTATGCTTTTTGAGGCTCTTTACAATTTTTAAATGAAATTTTTGCATTTTATTTCAATTTTCATTACGGTGAAAAATCAAAAACTGTCCAAACTAAATTATGTAGTTTTTCATCCATGGTCCAAACGTCAAACGGCCTCAATTTAATTTACCTCTAAAAGCCAAAAGCAAAAACATTTGAAATTTGATTTGTAGTCGATCATATTTCTCATATTTTTAAATAATACTAACAAGTTTTAACATACTGGGTGTAACAAAAAGCGTATACTTAATTTTAATTAATAAAAAATTTTTATTCAAATGACAAGAAATTAGTGACATTTTGACGAAGAACTGATTTAAAAGTATTTTTATTCCTTGAATTATTATAAATTTAATAATATTATTTTTATCAATTTTTCTAAGTTATTTTTACTTTTTTTATTACTTTTTCATTGAATGATTGTTGCAATTTTATCTGTTTTTTGCTTTCTTCTGCTTTTCTTTTCAGTATTTTTTGCAGATTTTTCTTTTGGCATATCTTTATTTATATCAAAGTTTCTACTTATTCTTACTTTTTTTTTGCTATAAGAGCTTGTTTTTTCACATAATTTTTTTTTCTAAAATTTTTCGTTGGATTATTAATTTTATTTTTGATATTTTTCCATTTTTTTTCTATTTTATCTATCTCTTTTTTAGTTAAATAATTATTTAGTATTGCTTTTTTATCTATTTTTTGCTTTTCTCTGTATTTTTTGCAGATCCTACGTTTCCCCGTTCTGACATTTTTTGCTTAGTTTTTTTCTATCATTTTTTGTTAAATTATCCATTTTATTATTTTTTTATTTTTGATATTTTTTGATTTTATTTACCATTTGTTTTTTATCTCTTCTATCTTTTTGCTTATTAAAAATTGACATTTATATAAAAATTGACATTAATATATAAATATTGCGTGCGTCATAAGCGTAAAATTGGTGTGAAATTGGTCTCTTAGGCCTTTGCTAACAAATTGATGTAAATTTAAAAATAATTGTGGTATGTAAAGTTTTTATTTACTGAAAATATTTAGATTTATATCAGAAAAATTTATTTTCCAAAATCAAAGGTTTTTTTTCCAAATAGATTATTGGTATTATATAAAAAATTTTTGTTTTTTTTTTTATTATTTACCACCTAAGCTATATATCATACAATATTGTTCTTTGAATTAAATTTGATTTTTTGCAGTAAAATCCGAAATGTTTACAGAAAAATATTAGTTGCAAATAAAAAATTATAGAAATAAACTGTTTTTCTTATAAATTCTTTGTAATGACAGTCTGCTTTTGCATTTTTTGCAGTCGATGGATTAGCAGAAGAGATTCTACTAATTGGCCAACTAGATCTTCTGACTTGACAAAATTTAATTTTTTTCTGAAGAGTTATGTAAAAATTTTTGTGTACCGAAAACTTGTAATTAGATTTTTTTTAATTTTAATTAAATAATTACTTACTATTGGGTTTTTATCTATTTTTTGCTTTTTTCTGTACTTTTTGCAGACTCTCCGTTTTCTCGCTCTTAAATTTTTTGCTTAGTTTTTTCTATCATTTTTTGTTAAATTATCCATTTTATTCTTTTTATATTTTTAATATTTTTCGGTTTTATTCACAATTTGTTTTTTATCTCTTCCATTTTTTATATCAAAAAAATTTATTTTCCAAAATAAACGTTTTTTTGTCAAATAGATTATTGGTATTATATAAAAAAATTTTGTTTTTTTTTTATTAGTTACCACCTAAACTATATATCATACAATATTGTTCTTTGAATTAAATTTGATTTTTTGCAGTAAAATTCAAAATGTTTACAGAAAAATATTAGTTGCAAATAAAAAATTATAGAAATAAACTGTTTTTTTTATAAATTCTTTGTAATGACAGTCTGCTTTTGCACTTTTTGCAGTCGATGGATTAGCAGAAGAGATTTTACTAATTGGCCAACTAGATCTTCTGACTTGACAAAATTTAATTTTTTTCTGAAGAGTTATGTAAAAATTCTTGTGTACCGAAAACTTGTAATTAGATTTGTTTTAATTTTAATTAAATAATTACTTACTATTGGGTTTTTATCTATTTTTTGCTTTTTTCTGTACTTTTTGCAGACTCTCCGTTTTCTCGCTCTTAAATTTTTTGCTTAGTTTTTTCTATCATTTTTTGTTAAATTATCCATTTTATTCTTTTTTTATTTTTAATATTTTTCGGTTTTATTTACAATTTGTTTTTTATCTCTTCCATTTTTTTGCTTATTAAAAATTGACATTTATTTATTAATATTTAATATATATATATATATATATCAATATTGCGTGCGTCATTAGCATAAAATTGGTGTGAATTTGGTCTCTTAGGCCTTTACTAATAAATTGATGTAAATTTAAAAATAATTGTACTATGTAAAGTTTTTATTTACTGAAAATATTTAGATTTATATCAAAAAAATTTATTTTCCAAAATAAACGTTTTTTTGTCAAATAGATTATTGGTATTATATAAAAAAATTTTGTTTTTTTTTTATTAGTTACCACCTAAACTATATATCATACAATATTGTTCTTTGAATTAAATTTGATTTTTTGCAGTAAAATCCAAAATGTTTACAGAAAAATATTAGTTGCAAATAAAAAATTATAGAAATAAACTGTTTTTCTTATAAATTCTTTGTAATGACAGTCTGCTTTTGCATTTTTTGCAGTCGATGGATTAGCAGAAGAGATTCTACTAATTGGCCAACTAGATCTTCTGACTTGACAAAATTTAATTTTTTTCTGAAGAGTTATGTAAAAATTTTTGTGTACCGAAAACTTGTAATTAGATTTTTTTTAATTTTAATTAAATAATTACTTACTATTGGGTTTTTATCTATTTTTTGCTTTTTTCTGTACTTTTTGCAGACTCTCCGTTTTCTCGCTCTTAAATTTTTTGCTTAGTTTTTTCTATCATTTTTTGTTAAATTATCCATTTTATTCTTTTTTTATTTTTAATATTTTTCGGTTTTATTCACAATTTGTTTTTTATCTCTTCCATTTTTTATATCAAAAAAATTTATTTTCCAAAATAAACGTTTTTTTGTCAAATAGATTATTGGTATTATATAAAAAAATTTTGTTTTTTTTTTATTAGTTACCACCTAAACTATATATCATACAATATTGTTCTTTGAATTAAATTTGATTTTTTGCAGTAAAATTCAAAATGTTTACAGAAAAATATTAGTTGCAAATAAAAAATTATAGAAATAAACTGTTTTTTTTATAAATTCTTTGTAATGACAGTCTGCTTTTGCACTTTTTGCAGTCGATGGATTAGCAGAAGAGATTTTACTAATTGGCCAACTAGATCTTCTGACTTGACAAAATTTAATTTTTTTCTGAAGAGTTATGTAAAAATTCTTGTGTACCGAAAACTTGTAATTAGATTTGTTTTAATTTTAATTAAATAATTACTTACTATTGGGTTTTTATCTATTTTTTGCTTTTTTCTGTACTTTTTGCAGACTCTCCGTTTTCTCGCTCTTAAATTTTTTGCTTAGTTTTTTCTATCATTTTTTGTTAAATTATCCATTTTATTCTTTTTTTATTTTTAATATTTTTCGGTTTTATTTACAATTTGTTTTTTATCTCTTCCATTTTTTTGCTTATTAAAAATTGACATTTATTTATTAATATTTAATATATATATATATATATCAATATTGCGTGCGTCATTAGCATAAAATTGGTGTGAATTTGGTCTCTTAGGCCTTTACTAATAAATTGATGTAAATTTAAAAATAATTGTACTATGTAAAGTTTTTATTTACTGAAAATATTTAGATTTATATCAAAAAAATTTATTTTCCAAAATAAACGTTTTTTTGTCAAATAGATTATTGGTATTATATAAAAAAATTTTGTTTTTTTTTTATTAGTTACCACCTAAACTATATATCATACAATATTGTTCTTTGAATTAAATTTGATTTTTTGCAGTAAAATCCAAAATGTTTACAGAAAAATATTAGTTGCAAATAAAAAATTATAGAAATAAACTGTTTTTTTTATAAATTCTTTGTAATGACAGTCTGCTTTTGCACTTTTTGCAGTCGATGGATTAGCAGAAGAGATTTTACTAATTGGCCAACTAGATCTTCTGACTTGACAAAATTTAATTTTTTTCTGAAGAGTTATGTAAAAATTCTTGTGTACCGAAAACTTGTAATTAGATTTTTTTTTATTTTAATTAAATAATTACTTACTATTGGGTTTTTATCTATTTTTTGCTTTTTTCTGTACTTTTTGCAGACTCTCCGTTTTCTCGTTCTTAAATTTTTTGCTAAGTTTTTTTCTATCATTTTTTGTTAAATTATCCATTTTATTCTTTTTTTATTTTTAATATTTTCTGGTTTTATTTACAATTCGTTTTTTATCTCTTCTATTTTTTGCTTATTAAAAATTGACATTTATTTATTAATATTTAATATATATATATAATAATATATATATATATATATATATATATATATATATCAATATTGCGTGCGTCATTAGCATAAAATTGGTGTGAATTTAGTCTCTTAGGCCTTTACTAATAAATTGATGTAAATTTAAAAATAATTGTACTATGTAAAGTTTTTATTTACTGAAAATATTTAGATTTATATCAAAAAAATTTATTTTCCAAAATCAAACGTTTTTTTGTCAAATAGATTATTGGTATTATATAAAAAAATTTTGTTTTTTTTTTATTAGTTACCACTTAAACTATATATCATACAATATTTTTCTTTGAATTAAATTTGATTTTTTGCAGTAAAATCCAAAATGTTTACAGAAAAATATTAGTTGCAAATAAAAAATTATAGAAATAAACTGTTTTTCTTATAAATTCTTTGTAATGACAGTCTGCTTTTGCACTTTTTGCAGTCGATGGATTAGCAGAAGAGATTCTACTAATTGGCCAACTAGATCTTCTGACTTGACAAAATTCAATTTTTTTCTGAAGAGTTATGTAAAAATTCTTGTGTACCGAAAACTTGTAATTAGATTTTTTTTAATTTTAATTAAATAATTACTTACTATTGCGTTTTTATCTATTTTTTGCTTTTTTCTGTACTTTTTGCAGACTCTCCGTTTTCTCGTTCTTAAATTTTTTGCTTAGTTTTTTTCTATCATTTTTTGTTAAATTATCCATTTTAGATTTTATTCTTTTTTTATTTTTAATATTTTTCGGTTTTATTTACAATTCGTTTTTTATCTCTTCTATTTTTTGCTTATTAAAAATTGACATTTATTTATTAATATTTAATATATAAATATTGCGTGCGTCATAAGCGTAAAATTGGTGTGAAATTGGTCTCTTAGGCCTTTACTAATAAATTGATGTAAATTTCAGAATTTTAGACACTTTTTGCAGTCGATGGATTGGCAGAAGAAATTCTATTAATTGGCCAACTAGATCTTCTGACATGACAAAATTAAATTTGTTTCTGAAGAGATATGGTGAAATTCTTGTGTACCGAAAACCGGTTATTAAAATTTTCATATAATTATCAGCATAACAAAATAAAGTTTTTGTTTATTTATGAAAAAAATAAGAAACCAAAAATTTAAGACATTGTCTAGCGCCTGCAGTTCTAAAATCTTCTTATCTAAATACTTGCAAAATAAATAACTTAGAAATTAACATAATCTAGTCTTTAATTAAACAAGATTCTCTAAGCAATATTTCATAAAGATATGAGAATATCATACAGAAAAAAGCAATTAAATCAGAAAAATGTCGAGAATTTTGTCTACACTATCTAAATCATCTTTCATCTCGCATATTTTGATGCGCCATGGATAAAAACTACATTTTTACTTCCATAAATTCCTCCTCTCCTCCAATATATTACTTCGAAAGCTTTTCATCGTCTTAATCGACCACAATAAGCAAAGTAATAGAAAATTAAATTCCTAGAAGGTCTTCAGAGTCGCTCACCAACCGATTATTTGAGAGGAAATAAAAATACTTTCATGTCTTTTCTATCACAATTCTTATCTCAACAATAATCATTTTTTAAATATTTCCCAAAAATAAGCTAAAGTAATAATTATTATAACCGTGCATTATATTATAGACAACCAATACGAAAAATGTATACTAGTCTCAGTGAAATCACGTTATATAGTCTTACGTTTCGTAATCCCCTATTACTTAATTTTGCAAACTTATTACCGAAAACCATGTTGAAAATATTTTAATATTTTCCTCCATTCAAAATCCATTTCTTTTTTTTATTTCTCTACTTAAATCTTTCTCTCTCTTTCATTTTCTCTTTTGAGGATCTAGGCTACTTTTCTATAATTAGACTAATATTTTTTATTGTACTTGTTTTACTAATTTTTCTTATTCTTTCTTAATTGTATATGTCTCAATTTCTGTCTCTATTCTTTATTTCACCATGTACCTACTATTGTCTTGCTTATGTTTTTTTCTCAGTTTCTTCAACGATAAATCTTTTTTATTAGTATTGTTTTTTATTTTTTTATCGGCACTACCTTCTAGCTTTCTTTCAATATTTCAATGTTTTCTTATTATTTCATCTTTTATTCTATTTTTTTTATTTTTTCTTTTTCTCTAATCTAGTATATCCTAAAGTCTCTTTGCTCAATCCTAACATTTATCTCACATATTTCTTCTTGCACTTTTTCTACCTTTATTCTTACTTTCTTTTCCTAAATTTCCGCACTATACAACGTTACACTTTTTACTAGACTTTCCAACATTGTCATTTTTATTTCATACTTTCTTCTATTTCATACGTTTGTTTGGTTTCTTTATTTTAGTTGCGCTTTACATCTGTTCCTTTCGTCAAACACATATCCTAAATTTAACTTGCTTCATTTTTTTTTTTTTATTTTTAATCACTTATTCTTTTGCTAGCACTACATTTTTCTTCTTTATTACTCTTATATTATGTAAACAGTAGTATACTCAAAAAACAATTTTTTTTAAAGCCCTTTTTTGTGCACAACCATTTGCTTTCTCTTCATTACACTTGCTCTTTTTTATCTTTTTCTACCATATTTTTTGTCATCTTTTTTTTTATGTATTCTTATAATTTATTTTTATCTACCCTGTCAAAACCCGGTTCTCAATCTAAAAACATCACATACTTTGTTTCTTTCTAACTCACTCTCTATTGCTGTAATCAAGACATACACATTGTCTATTTTTCCTCTTCTCTCTCTAAATCTCCGTTGCCAATCTGGTACTCCTCCCACTCTCTCTACATTTTTTTTAAATTTTTTTATCACACACATTGCATACACTTTGCACATAGTATTGAAAAAAGTTATTCCTCGGTAGTTTTTTCAGTTATCTATTTCTTTGTTTTTGTAGATTAATTTTATTGTTCCTTCTGTCTACTTCCGAAGAAACTTTTCTCCTTTCTACACTTTGTTCAACAAATCTCTCAGTCTTTTTCTAACTCTTCTACTTTCATACGTCTATGCTCCCGCCTCCCATATTTAATTGTTCGTCTGCTTCTAATCATTTTTTTAAATAGTTGAGCTATTAGTCTATTCTTATATTCTTTGTTTTCTCTTTCTTTTTTTTTATATAATTTTACATTTTATGCTGTGTTTTTATTGCTTTTATTTTTGTTTTGTTTTTGTTTTACTTATATTTATTTTATCTGTGTTCTTTTTATTTTTTGTGAACTTTTATTGTTTTATTTTGTCTCTCTATTCCCTTAATGCTTGATTATTTTTTTTTATTTTTGCAATTTTTATTTACTGTTTTTTTCATTCTTTAACTTCAAAACTTTTTTTCATCTAATGCTTTGAAATATTGACATCTTTCGGAAATTGCTTTCTATACCTTTATTTCTGGTTTTTCACAATACGTTTTTTTATCAATTTTTGTTCAATATTATTAATATTATTTTTATTTTTTATTTGTATTTTTAGAGAGAAAATAACATAATATCTGGTTTTAATCTTTTTGCTATCTTAAGCTTTTGTACTTTGTACTTTTTTCTATGGTCTCTGATTTACTATTTCATAGTCTATTACAGTTTTCAACTTTACTTCGACTCAGTTTCACTTTCTTCTATTATCTTTTTCTTCTTGTTTCTATTTTTATTCTGTTTATCTTATTTTTGCATTTTAATGGTTTCGTATCTTTAATTTTACTTTTCTTCATTATATTTCTTTTTCTTTTCTTCATTTCCCTGCTTTTTTTTTTATTGTTTGTTTTTACTTTTTTTGTAGCATATTGTGTGTGTTTCTGCTATTTTTATCCAGTCTTCTTCATCTACTCATGTTTTTACCATTCCTATCATTTCAAATCTTTATATGTATTCCTAGAATTTTAATTATCTTTTGTTATTCTTGCCACATTCCAAAATAAGAATTTTTTTTCTCTCTTTTATTTTGTTTTTTCAGATTTAGGCTTCCATAAATAATTTTTTTTTTCTTGAGAAGAATAAATAGCTATATTATATAATACTATATTACACATATTGACAGATTATGACAGATAAATACTGTGATATGTAAAGTAAATGTAGTAGTGAGTTAATAGATTAACTCACACTTAAATAGAGTTAGTAGTGCTTTATGAATGTATTATTCAACCAATCAACTTTTACTTCAAAAGAACCCTTTTGGAAGATAATAATGTGTAACAAAAAACCAAAAAAAAAATAGTTTTTTACAAATTACAATAAAGACAGTTGATACTTTTTACGTAATACACTATTAATATTGGCAGTTTTTTTGGCTTTTTGTTTGTGCGTCTCTTTCAATCGTTTTTTCAAATGATTGAGCTATTAGTCTTTTCTTATATTGTTTGATATCTCTTCTCTATTCTCTTTCTTTTTTTTTTCAATAATTCTACATCATATTTTGTATTCTAATTGTCTTGATTTTTATTTTGTTTTTGTTTTACCTATTTTTTTCTATGTAAACTTTTTTGTTTTATTTTTTCTCTCCATTCTTTCAATGCTTGTTTAATATTTTTTGTTTTTTGCAATCTTAATTGACTGTTTTTTCATTCTTTAATTTCTAAACTTTTTTCAGCTTATGCTTTAAAATATTGACATTTTTCGGAAATTGATTTTTATACCTTGATTTCTGATTTTTCACTATATGATTTTTATCAATTTTTGTTCAATATTATTATTATTATTTTTTGTTTGTATTTTTAGAGACATAATATCTGATTCTGTTCTTTTTCCTATCTTGATCTTTTGCACTTTTTTCTATGGTTTCTGATTCACTATTTCATAGTCTATTACAGTTTTCAAGTTTATTTCTACTCACTTTCTTCTATTGTCTTTTTCTTCTCTTTTTAATTTTTTTTTCTGTTTTTTTTATTTTTGCTGTTTAATGGATTTGTATCAATAGATTTAAATATTCTTTACTTTTGTCTCTTTTAGCGGTGTGATGTATCATATCGTTTTTTTTTTCTAATTTTACCTTTCTTTATATCTCTCTATTTTTTTCGGTTTTTGTTTTGGTTTTTTTGCCTATTTTTTTTCTTGATTGTTTTTACTTTTTTTGTATCATATTGTATGTTTCTGGCATTTCTCTTTCTATACAGTTTTTTTCTCATGTTTTTACCATTCCTATCATTCCAAACTTTGCTATGTATTTCTAGAATTTTAGTTCTTTTTGTTATTCCTGCCACATTCCAAAACATTGACAGATTTTGACAGATAAATACTGTGATATGTAAACTAAATGTAGAAGTGAGTTAATAGATTAACTCACACTTTAATAGAGTTAGTGGTGCTTTATGAATCTATCATTTAACCAAACAACTTTTATTCCCAAAGAGCACTTTTGAAAGACAATGAAGCAAAAAACCAAAAAAAAATTTGTTTTATAGAAATTACAATAAAGACAGTTAATGAACATCATACTTTTTACGTAATACACTATTAATATCGGCAGTTTTTTTAACTTTATTTCTTTGTTCGTCTCCTTCTAATCGTTTTTTGAGATGATTGAGCTACTAGTCTATTCTTATATTGTTAGATATCTCTTGTCTATCCTCTTTTCTAATTTTTTTAATTTTTGTTTTGTTTCTGTTTTAGTCATTTTTTTTTCTTTGTAAATTTTTTTGTTTTATTTTTTTTCCCTATTTTTTAAATGCTTGTTTAATATTTATTTGTTTTTGCAATCTTGATTTATTGTTCTTTTTATTCTGTAATTTCTAAACTTTTTGTCAACTTACACTTTGAAATATTGACATCTTTTGGAAATTGCTTTCTATACTTTCATTTCTGGTTTATCACTAGATGTTTTTTATGAATTTTCGTCCAATATTATTAATATTATTTTTTTTTATTTGTATTTTTAGAGTCATAATATCTGATTCTATTCTTTTTCCTATCTGGATCTTTTGCACTTTTTTCTATGGTCTCTGATTTACTATTTTATAGTCTATTAAAATATTCGACTCTTTTCCTACCCACTTTCTTCTATTTTCTTTTACTTCTTTTTTAATTTTTATGTTGTTTTTTTATTTTTTCATTTTAATGGTTTTGCATCAATAGATTTATATATTCTTTACTTCTGTCTGTTTTCGAGGTCTGATGTCTCAGCTATATATCGCTTTTTTCCCAATTTTACCTTTCTTTATATCTCTCCCTGTTTCTATTTTTACGTGTTTTTCATTTTTTTTATAGCTTGTTTTTACTTTTTTGTAACATATTGTCTATGTTTCTAATTTTTTTTTTCTATCTTTATCCAGTCTTTTTCTCATATTTTCATCATTCTTATTATTTCAAACTATGCATCTCTAGAATTTTAACGCTTTTTTGTTATTCCTGCGACCCTGTCACATTCCAAAATATCATTTTATCTTTTTTTTCTTTTTCTTTTCTGTTTTTTCTTGTTTTTTCAGACTTAGGCTACTACAAATTAATTTTTTCTTAAGAAAAATAAATAGTAATATTATGTAACACATATTGACAGATAAATAATGTGATATGTAAACTAAATGTAGTAGTGAGTTAATAGATTAACTCACACTTAAATAGAGTTAGTAGTGCTTTATGAATCTATTATTCAACCAATCAACTTTTACTTCAAAAGAACCCTTTTGGAAGATAATAATGTGTAACAAAAAACCAAAAAAAAAATAGTTTTTTACAAATTACAATAAAGACAGTTGATACTTTTTACGTAATACACTATTAATATTGGCAGTTTTTTTGGCTTTTTGTTTGTGCGTCTCTTTCAATCGTTTTTTCAAATGATTGAGCTATTAGTCTTTTCTTATATTGTTTGATATCTCTTCTCTATTCTCTTTCTTTTTTTTTTCAATAATTCTACATCATATTTTGTATTCTAATTGTCTTGATTTTTATTTTGTTTTTGTTTTACCTATTTTTTTCTATGTAAACTTTTTTGTTTCATTTTTTCTCTCCATTCTTTCAATGCTTGTTTAATGTTTTTTTGTTTTTTGCAATCTTAATTTACTGTTTTTTCATTCTTTAATTTCTAAACTTTTTTCAGCTTATGCTTTAAAATATTGACATTTTTCGGAAATTGCTTTTTATACCTTTATTTCTGGTTTTTTACTATATGATTTTTATCAATTTTTGTTCAATATTATTATTATTATTTTTTGTTTGTATTTTTAGAGACATAATATCTGATTCTGTTCTTTTTCCAATCTTGATCTTTTGCACTTTTTTCTATGGTTTCTGATTCACTATTTCATAGTCTATTACAGTTTTCAAGTTTATTTCTACTCACTTTCTTCTATTGTCTTTTTCTTCTCTTTTTCATTTTTTTTTCTGTTTTTCTTATTCTTGCTGTTTAATGGCTTTGTATCAATAGATTCTTTACTTTTGTCTCTTTTAGCGGTGTGATGTATCAGCTATATATTGTTTTTTTTTTCTAATTTTACCTTTCTTTATATCTCTCCATTTTTCTCGGTTTTTGTTTTTGTTTTTTTGCCTGTTTTTTTTCTTGATTGTTTTTACTTTTTTTGTATCATATTATATGTTTCTAGGATTTCTCTTTCTATCTTTATACAGTTTTTTTCTCATGTTTTCACCCTTCCTATCATTCCAAACTTTTCTATGTATTTCTAGAATTTTAGTTCTTTTTGTTATTCTTGCCACATTCCAAAATATCTTTTTCTTCTGTTTTTTTTGTCGTCTTTAGGTTTAAGCTTCTATAAATAAATTTTTTTTTTTTAGAAAAATAAATAGCTATATTATGTTATACAATATTTGACAGATATTGACAGATTTTGACAGATAAATACTGTGAAATGTAAACTAAATGTAGAAGTGAGTTAATAGATTAACTCACACTTGAATAGAGTTAGTGGTGCTTTATGAATCTATCATTTAACCAAACAACTTTTATTCCCAAAGAGCACTTTTGAAAGACAATGAAGCAAAAAACCAAAAAAAAATTTGTTTTATAGAAATTACAATAAAGACAGTTAATGAACATCATACTTTTTACGTAATACACTATTAATATCGGCAGTTTTTTTAACTTTATTTCTTTGTTCGTCTCCTTCTAATCGTTTTTTGAGATGATTGAGTCTATCCTCTTTTCTTATTTTTTAATTTTTGTTTTGTTTCTGTTTTAGTCATTTTTTTTTCTTTGTAAATTTTTTTGTTTTGTTTTTTCTCTCTATTCTTTAAATGCTTGTTTAATATTTATTTGTTTTTTGCAATCTTGATTTATTGTTCTTTTCATTCTGTAATTTGTAATCTTTTTGTCAACTAATACTTTGAAATATTGACATCTTTTGGAAATTGCTTTCTATACCATTATTTCTGGTTTTTCACTATATGTTTCTTGTGAATTTTCGTCCCATATTATTAATATTATTTTTTTTTATTTGTATTTTTAGAGTCATAATATCTGATTCTATTCTTTTTCCTATCTGGATCTTTTGCACTTTTTTCTATAGTCTCTGATTTACTATTTTATAGTCTATTAAAATATTCGACACTTTTCCTACCCACTTTCTTCTATTTTCTTTTACTTCTTTTTTAATTTTTATGTTGTTTTTTTATTTTTTCATTTTAATGGTTTTGCATCAATAGATTTATATATTCTTTACTTCTGTCTGTTTTCGAGGTCTGATGTCTCAGCTATATATCGCTTTTTTCCCAATTTTACCTTTCTTTATATCTCTCCCTGTTTCTATTTTTACGTGTTTTTCATTTTTTTTATAGCTTGTTTTTACTTTTTTGTAACATATTGTCTATGTTTCTAATTTTTTTTTTCTATCTTTATCCAGTCTTTTTCTCATATTTTCATCATTCTTATTATTTCAAACTATGCATCTCTAGAATTTTAACGCTTTTTTGTTATTCCTGCGACCCTGTCACATTCCAAAATATCATTTTATCTTTTTTTTCTTTTTCTTTTCTGTTTTTTCTTGTTTTTTCAGACTTAGGCTACTACAAATTAATTTTTTCTTAAGAAAAATAAATAGTAATATTATGTAACACATATTGACAGATAAATAATGTGATATGTAAACTAAATGTAGTAGTGAGTTAATAGATTAACTCACACTTGAATAGAGTTAGTAGTGCTTTATGAATCTATTATTCAACCAATCAACTTTTACTCCCAAAGAGCCCTTTTGGAAAATAATGATGTGTGGCAAAAAACAGCAAAAAATTGTTTTATACAAATTACAATAAGAACAGCTCATCATACTTTTTACGTAATACACTATTTAATATCGGCAGTTTTTTTGGCTATATTTTCTCTGGCCGGAGAATGGCGCCAATGGCTTTCGAGTTAAGAAGTTGTAACAAATAAAGATGTAAATTTGGCGCAAAGAGTAATGTAAAGTTGGGGGTATTCGGCACGTCAAAAACTTTTTAAATTTCTCAACCCTGTGATTTTTAATTTAGAATTTTAATATAGAAACTTTCTATCATTGTAACGTTTCGCGTGTTGGGAAAGATTCGGGATTCAGCAGGTATTTTCCAATTGCTTCTGAGGCGTTCGGGGAATTAAATTAAAATGTCTAATGCCAGCCACTTCAACAACCACTTTTAAATCCAAATTAAATTCGCCAACTTTACTAAATCAGAAAAACATGATACAGTTCACCCCAACAGCCGATACCGAATAGTCAACCCCAATTTTTTTCACTTCGGTGAGCAGTGCTTTAAACCCAAATGAGCAACCGGATTTAGAGCAGGTAGAGAGACGAACGGCCTTTGTGGCAAAAAATAGAAACTATTCTTTTGCAAAAGAAAATTGATACGGTCAGGGAATGTAATGTATGGATTATATTTTTGTGACAAAGTGGAATAAAGCGTGCAAACACGAAACGAAGGCGCTTTTACAGCCACAAATGTGGAGGATATAACCGCAAATAATAGACGCTTTCAGAATCTCAAAGCCCTAAGTATACTCTTTAAAACTCTGAATAAATATTAAGAAATAACAGAGATATTTTAAGAAAAGAATTTAAATTATAGCTGGAAAACAGCCATTGTGATCACAATTTTCCATGTAAACTCTATAATTACAATAAGTAGGCTCTGTATCAAAAAATGGACTCTTTTTTACAGAAACAGCAACCAAACAAATTCACAATACACCCCTGTGCTTTCGAATCCCAGATTCGTCAAAATTCCAGAAATTCGGTATCACGTAGACTTTATAAATGAATCACGCATTGATCACGTCCTACGCACTATTTACAATTACTCTTTCTTGAATCTGAACAGACTATAAGCCACTGGAGCTTATAACAATTTCAATCTATGTATCCCAGCGTGAATTTAGTGAGCTTTCCCTATCTCAAAAAATTCCAACGTGCTTAAAAGAATTAGACGTTTATATAATCTTATCAAATGCTTAAGTATACTTAACGATTTAATGAAATAAATACAGATATAGACTACATTTTATTTTGTAAAAGGCTTTGTAAATTGATAAAAAAATAAAATAAAATAAGATAATTGATAAAAAAGATATTGTTAAAATGTCAAAAAGAGAGTATCTTAGATAAAAATATAAGACTTTTTTTTTATTATGACTAATCAATAGATAGATCAAAATAGTCTAAGCCGTCTGGTAGCTACAGAGTGACCCACTTATCTATCATAGATACACACTAATTTTTTTAAATTGTCAAAAGCTAAAAATTGATGAAAGAAAACAAGATAAAACAAATTTTATTTTTAATAATGACTCAAAACACTTTAGATTTCCCCAGATTCCAAATAAAGAAAATTAGATCAAAATTGGTTGAGCCGTCTGGTAGCTACAGAGCGACAGACTAATCACAGATAGACACCCATAGCTAAAGCGCGACACTACATTTTTTCATTTGTCAAAAATTAAAAATTGATGACTGGTAAAAAAAAAATTTTTTTTTAATTATGACTAAAAACATTCTAAATTGCCTCAGCTTTCAAATAAAAAAACTAGATTAAAATAGCTAAGCCGTTTGACAGCTACAGAGCGACAAACTAATCACAGATACACATTACATCTTTTTTTTGTCAAAAGCTAAACATTAATAAAATAATGCAAAATATTGTTAAAGTGTCAAAAAAAGAGTATCTTAGATAGAAAGATAAGACTTTTTTTTTTAATTTTGACTAACACTCTAGCATTCTAGATTGCCTCAGCTTTCAAATAGAAAAACTAGATCAAAAATTTTCTAAGCCGTCTGGTAGCTACAAAGCCACCGACTAATCACAGACCCACATTAGTTTTTTTTTTATTAGATAAAAGATTAAAAGTACTTATATAAAAAAATTGCAAAACTTTGTTAAAGTGTCAAAAAACTTGCTCTATTTATTTATGTCGATAAAAAGATAGAGCAAATTGGATTAAGTAAAGTAGCAAGAAAAAAAAACATTTTAGTCCCAGCATCAAATTTAAAGAATTTATGAAGAAGATATATCAAAATATAGAATAAGAGATTGTAAGATATTAAAAGCAAAAAAAACCCAGACATTGTTTAGAATGTGCTGAAGAAAAAAGAGATGATAGACCAAAATTAGTTCAATCGTTTGGTAGCTACAGGACTACAGACTAATCACAAATATTTATTATTTGTCAAAAGCTGAAAATTTAATAAAAAAAATTGAAGATTTTGTTAAAGTGTCAAAAAGAAAATATCTTAGATAAAAAGATAAGACAATTTTGAGTAAGAACGCTCTAGATTTAATTTTTTTTTTGTAAAAGATTAAAAGTTCTTATTTAAAAAAAATTGCAAGACGTTGTTAAACTGTCCAAAAAATTATGTCAATAAAAAAATAGAGCAAATTGAATGAAGTAAAGACAGAAAAAAAAACACTCTAAACACAGCCTCAGATTTGAAAAATCTATGAAGAAAAAATATCCAAAAATAGAAAGAGAAATTGTAAGGTATTGAAAACCAAAAAAAAAACAGAGACACTATTTAGAATGTGCAGAAAAAAAAAGAGATGATAGACTAAAATTGGTTTAATCGTCTGGTAGCTGCAGAGCGACAGACTAATCACAGACGCACACTCTATTTTTTTGCTTGTCAAAAGCTAAAAATTGATGACTGATAAAAAAATAAGAGACATTTTTTTTCTAATTTTGACTAAAAACACTCTAAATCTTCTCAGTTTCCAAATAAAAAAACTAGATCAAAATAGGCTAAACCGTTTGATAGCTACAGAGCGACAGACTAATCGCAGACACACACTACAGTTTTTTACTTGTCAAGAGCTAAAAATTGATAACTGATAAAAGATAAAAAAATTTTTTTTAATTATGACTAAAAACACTTTAAATTTCTCAGTTTTTGAAAAAAAAAACTAGATCAAAATAGGCTAAACCGTTTGATAGCTACAGAGCGACAGACTAAACGCAGACACACACTACTTTTGTTTATTTGTCAACAGCTAAAAATTAGATAAAAACATAAAGCAATTTTTTTTTCAATTATGACTAAGAACACTTTTAGATTGCCTCGGTTTTCAAATAAAACACGTAGATCACAATTGGTCAAGCCGTTTAGTAGCTACAGAGCCACACAGTAATAACAGATAGACACTACATGTTTTATTTGTCAAGGGCTAAAAATTGATTAAAAATGTATATTGGTAAAGTGTCAAAAAGAGAGTATCTTAAGTAAGAAGATGAGACAAATTTTTTTTTATGTATGACTAAAAACACTTTATATTGTTCAGCTTTTATTAAAAACCTATATCAAAGTTTGCTAAGCCGTTTAGTAGCTATAGAGCCACACAGTAATCACAGATAGAAACTACATTTTTTTATTTGTCAAGAGCTAAAAATTTATAAGAGATAAGACAATTTTTTTATGAACTATGACTAAGCACACTCTAGAGTGCCTCAGCTTTCAAATAAAAAAAAATAGATCAAAAATGGCTAAGCCGTTTGATAGCTACAAAGCGACAGACAGATAATCACAGATACACATTACATCTTTTTTTTGTCAAGGGTCAAAAAATGATAAAATGATGCAAAATGTCAGCAAAAAAATTATAGATAAAAAGATGAGACAAATTTGATTTTAATTATGACTAAGAACACTCTAGAGTACTTCAACTTTCAAATAAAAGATTTAGATCAAAATTGGCTAAACTTTTTAGTAGCTACAAGGCGGCAGACTAATCACAGATATACCCTAAACTTTTTCATTTGTTAAAAGCTAAAAACTGATGACAAATAAAAAGATAGAAATAATTTTTTTTAATTATAATTTAGACCACTATAGATTGCTCCTGCTTTTAAATAAAAAACCTAGATCAAAATTGGCTAAACCGTTTTGCAGCTACAGAACCACAGACCAATCACACATACACACAAATTTTTTTTTTGTCAAAGAATTAAAATTGAGAAAAAGTGCAAGATATTGTTAAAGTGTCAAAAAAAGAATATCTTAGATAAAAAGATAAAACAGATTTTGTTTCAACTAAAAACTGATAAAAAAATACAAGATATTGTTAAAGTGTCAAAAAGAGAGTATCTTGGATAGGAAAATAAAGCATTTTTTTTTAATTGTGTATAAGAACACTTTAGATTGTCTCGGCTTTCAAATAAAATACTTAGATCAAAATTGGCCAAGCCGTTTAGTAGCTATAGAGCCACACAATAATCACAGATAAAAACTACATTTTTTTATTGGTCAAAAGCTAAAAATTTATAAGAGATAAGACAATTTTTTTCAGAATTGCGACAAAGCACACTCTAGACTGCCTCAGCTTTCAAATAAAAAAAAAACAGCCACAGATAGCTACAGAGCGACAGACTAATCACAGATACACATTACATCTTTTTTATGTCAAAGGTCAAAAATTGATAAAATGATGCAAAATGTCAACAAAAAAACTTATAGATAAAAAAATAAGACAACTTTATTTTTAATTATGACTAAGAACACTCTAGAGTACCTCAACTTTCAAATAAAAGACTTAGATCAAAATTGGCTAAACTTTTTAGTAACTACAAGACAGCAGACTAATCACAGATATACTCTAAATTTTTTAATTTGTTAAAAACTAAAAAGTGAAAAACTGACGACAAATAAAAAAATAGAAATTTTTTTTTTTAATTTTGATTAAGACAATATATTAGTGCTCCAGCTTTCAAATAAAAAACCTAGATCAAAATTGGCTCAGCCGTTTGGTAGCTACAGAACCACAAAATAATACACGCAAAAAAATTTTTTGTCAAAGAATTAAAATTGAGAAAAAAGTGCAAGATATTGTTAAAGTGTCAAAAAAAGAGTATCTTAGATAGGAAAATAAAGCAATTTTTTTTTAATTGTGTATAAGAACACTTTAAATTGTCTCGGCTTTTAAATAAAATGGCTAGATCAAAATTGGCCAAGCCGTTTGATAGCTACAGAGCGACAGACTAATCACAGATCCACACTACGTTTATTTATTAATCAACAGCTGAAAATGGTTAAAAAAAGGATTCAAGATATTGTTAAAATGTCAAAAAAAGAGTATCTTTGATAAGATCTTAAAGCAATTTTTTTTTAATTACACTTTACAGATTGCTTCGACTTTTAAATAAAATACCTAGATCAAAATTGGCTAAGCCGTTTAGTAGCTATAGAGCCACACAGTAATCACAGATAGAAATCACATTTTTTTATTTGTCAAAAGCTAAAAATTTATGACATAAGACAATTTTTTTCTGAATTATGACTAAGAACACTCTAGATTGCCTCAGCTTTCAAATAAAAAAAAAACAGATCAAAATTGGCTAAGCCGTTTGATAGCTACAGAGCGACAGACTAATCACAGATACACATCACATCTTTTTCATGTCAAGGGTCAAAAATTGATAAAATAATCTAAAAGGTCAAAAAAAAATATTATAGATAAAAAAATTAGAAAAATTTATTTTTAAGTATGACTAAGAACACTCTAGATTACCTCAACTTTCAAATAAAAGACTTAGATCAAAATTGGCTAAACTTTTTAGTAGCTACAAGACGGCAGACTAATCACAGATACACTCTAAATTTTTTCATTTCTCAAAAACTAAAAACTGATGACAAATAAAAAAATAGAAAATTTTTTTTTTAATTATGATTAAGATCACTATAATATTGCTCCAGCTTTCAAATAAAAAACCTAGATTAAAATTGGCTAAGCCGTTTGGTAGCTACAGAACCACCAACTAATCACACATACACACAATTTTTTTCTTTGTCAAAGAAGTGAAATTGAGAAAAAAGTGCAAGATATTGTTAAGTGTCAAAAAAAGAGTATCTTAGATAAAAAGATGAAACAATTTTTTTTTAATTATGACTAAAAACATTCTAGATTGCCTCACCTTTAAGAAAAAAGTAGTTTAAAATTGGCTGAGCCGTTTAGTAGCTTCAGAGCGACAGACTAATCACAGATCCACATTTCATTTGTTTAATTGTCAATAGCTAAAAATTAATAAAAAAATACAAGATATTGTTGAAGTGTCAAAAAGAGAGTATCTTAGAGAGGAAAATAAAATAATTTTTTTTAATTGTGTATAAGAACACTTTAAATTGCGTCGGTTTTCAAATAAAATACTTAGATCAAAATTGACCAAGCCGTTTAGTAGCTACAGAGCCACACAGTAATCACAGATAGACACATATTTTATTTGTCAATGGCTAAAAATTGATAAAAAATGGAAGATATTGTTAAAGTGTCAAAAAGAGAGTATCTTAAATAAGAAGATGAAACAATTTTTTTTTATGTATGACTTAAAACACTCTATATTGCTTTAGCCTTTATTAAAAACCTAGATCAAAATTTGCTAAGCCGTTTAGTAGCTGCAGGGCTACAGATTAATTACAGATATCTATTATTTGACAAAAGCTAAAAATTTCTAGAAAAAAATTAAAGATATTGTTAAAGTGTCAAAAATAAGAATATCTTAGATAGAAAAACTGCTTTAGACTGCTCCAGCTTTCAAATAAAAAAATTAGATCAAAATTGTCAAAGCCGTTTAGTAGCTACAGAGCGACAGATTAATTACAAAACTTTTTTTTGTCGAGGGTCAAAAAACTGCCAAACTTTGTTATAGTGTCAAAAAGTTTGCTCTATTTTTTTTGTCGATGAAGAAACTCGATCAAATTAGATTAAGTGAAGTAACTCGGACATACCCCTAAAGAAAAGAAGAGGAAAAAGATACAAAACGTAAATTAAAGAATCTATGAAGAAGAAATATCAAAACATAGAAAGAGAGATTGTGAGATATTTAAAGCAAAAAAAAACAGGGACACTATTTAGGACGTGCTTACAAAATAATGAGATAATGGAACATCATTATGTAGAGCAAAATTATCAAAAGGGAGAAGAATTCTAAAAAAAATTGGTAACAAACTAACGAGCAGCAGATTCTATAGTGTAGAAATTAGTGTCACCGTTCAATTTCATGGTAAAAAAAATAAAAATGATTAGAATTTCAATCGTAGAATTCCATAAAAACTTTCCAAAATCTAATAAAAGAGATGGCTTCCCAAAGTTCCAAGATGTAAAATAACAATTTGCAAAAGTTTGACACTTTTGTGCAAAGTTCTCCACTTTATTCTATTTGAAATAGATCACTTGAAGCTGAATAATAAATAGTACGATGTCCGTTCTTCACTTTCGATATTTCCTTGAGCCAACCACTCATATTTTATAAAGTTTGCCGAGGGTGTATTATTTGTAATGTTGAACAATGGTGCAGTTGTGCTTGACGACCGAAACCGCCTTTGACCGCCCCTTAAACCGAGGATCATCTTACACGAAATATATCCAGGACATGCTTTGACAGCTTCAGGCACGTCCGTACAAACACGATACTTATTATTATTTGGGATCCATTGAAAAGGCCATCTGCCGGAATGGATGATATCTGCAAACATTTTTTAGCCGATTGTACACTTTTATTAAACTACCTTGCTCCCCCCTTCTTCGTTTCTTATATCAATTCATTAAATCAGCCTCGAGTGTATTAAAAAGCTGCCAGAGTTTTTATTTGACAGAAAATCATATTTTAAGGGATGAAATAGACCAAGTTCTATCAATCAGTATAGAGCAGTAACAGTAGATTATTTAACAAATAAAGAAAAGCTGTAATTAGTTAACAATCTTGTCTTGTTTTTAGATTGAACAAAATGAGAGAAGCTTAAAAACCGCCAGAGAAGCTACTCTATAGTCTGTTCAAACTCAAGAAAGAACAATAGCAAATAGTGTGTTAGACGTGATTCATTCGCAAAGTCCACGTGTTACTCGGTTCTTGGAATTCTGGCAGAGCTGGCATTCGAAAGCACAGGGGTGCATTGTGCATAGAAAACAAAAAACAGCGATTTTATATAAATAAATTTTCAACAAGATAGGAAAAGATCTTACAACAATACAACAAGAAAATAATAACTGCAGAATAATAACAAAAACACTATAAAATTTACACACACAAACACTATAATATTTTAAGAACCAACGTCATTAACTTCAATTTGTACATAATACATAGATAAATAAAATACAGCAGCATACACATAAATATGTACATAAAATTATGACGATCAACATAAATAGAAAATCAAAAAAAAATACTAATACACAAACATCAACAATATAACAATTATGCACAAAATAGAACTGAATGTCATTGTGGTTGTCAGATTTTTGTTGCAACAAAATCATCGGCAAAGGCTCCCAATAAGACAAGTAAGCTGGGTTAATTACCAATCTAACAACGCCAGTCAACAAAACCACTAGATTTAGACAGTTTATTAACTAACATTACCACTAGATTTTAGACAGTTTATAAACTACTAACATTTCTATAATTTAAATAATTAAAGAAACAAACATCAACATTATAACAATTATGCACAAAATAGAACTGAATGACATTGTGGTTGGCAGATTTTTGTTGCAACAAAATCATCGGCAAAGGCTCCTAATAAGACAAGTAAGCTGGGTTAATTACCAATCTAACCAAGCCAGTCAACAAAACCACTAGATTTAGACAGTTTATTAACTAACATTACCACTAGATTTTAGACAGTTTATAAACTACTAACACTTCCAGAATTTAAATAATTAAAGAAACAAACATCAACATCATAACAATTATGCACAAAATAGAACTGAATGACATTGTGGTTGACAGATTTTTGTTGCAACAAAATCAGCGGCAAAAGTTCCAAATAAGGCAAGTAAGCTGGGTTAATTACCAATCTAACCAAGCCAGTCAACAAAACCACTAGATTTAGACAGTTTATAAACTAACATTACCACTAGATTTTAGACAGTTTATAAACTACTAACACTTCCAGAATTTAAATAATTAAAGAAACAAACATCAACATTATAACAATTATGCACAAAATAGAACTGAATGACATTGTGGTTGACAGATTTTTGTTGCAACAAAATCAGCGGCAAAGGTTCCAAATAAGGCAAGTAAGCTGGGTTAATTACCAATCTAACCAAGCCAGTCAACAAAACCACTAGTTTAGACAGTTTATTAACTAACATTACCACTAGATTTTAGACAGTTTATAAACTTCTAACATTTCCATAATTTAAATAATTAAAGAAACAAACATCAACAATATAACAATTATGCACAAAATAGAACTGAATGTCATTGTGGCTGTCAGATTTTTGTTGCAACAAAATCATCGGCAAAGACTCCCAATAAGACAAGTAAGCTGGGTTAATTACCAATCTAACCACGCCAGTCAACAAAACCACTAGATTTTAGACAGTTTGTGAACTAACATTTTCATAATTTAAATAATTAAAGAAAATTGACATAAATAGAACATCACACAATAATGGCATTTTGACAAACGAGGGTCAGCTACATTTTGTAAACCTAATAACATATATTAAAAAATTATATATTCTTACTTTTAAGAAAATGCTCAAATTTGGTAACGCTATCTACAATTTAATTTTTTAGTTAGCGCGCCAGAAATATTGCACTTTATTAGAAATAGGTCTCTTCAAGATTAAAAATTCTATTTACAACAGATCATAAAAGTTGGTGCAATACCCCTGCTGTATCATAATTTTAAATATTTTGAATTATTCTAAACAATTTATTTATTAGGTTTTTAAAAAATTCAAAAATCTTGCGACGTTACTAAATTGATAAAAAAAAATTAACATAAATCTGGAAATTATACATTTTATAGTATAGATGTACTTTTAAATTTCTTTTTTTTTGCTTTTTCTAGTACGTCAGCCATATAAAAAATTCCTAATTGTTATTTTTTAATTTTGGTTTTTGTCATGATTTCGTACTAAACAATCTAAGTTTACGTCTCAAATCATGTTTTTTCTTGTTTCAAATGAACAAAAAGAAATAGATTTGACCAGTTCGTCTTAAAAAAAAATAAGAAATTACAACAAGAAGTACTGCTTAGCATATCTTAATCGTTGTTTTAAAACACTTGTTTTTTTGTATTAAATTTTTTAAATTTGAGTTAAAATCAATTTTTTTGCCGTAATTATTGACTTTTCCAGGTAGTTTATGGCGGCCATGTTCAACATTACAGCTGTCCGAGAGAGTTATAGTGCTTATTTGTTCGTGCAACCAGTTGTTATTTTGTTTGGTCAGCTTTAATCTTTGGTGAAGTACCGAACAGTACAGTCATAAACCATCAACTACTTTAAAAAGTTAACAGTTGTATATAGGGTGTTAGAGTCGTACTGAATTTTGGTTTGTTGCACTATACTGAACCATATTAAGCAAATATTTGTTTTTAATCAGTATTTTTTTTTTGGTGACATGAAAAAATGCTGGACTACTTATCTTTTATCTTTCTTGTGTTTGATGCTTTACCTACAGCTAGAATGAGTACTACATTTAGACTAATATCTAGTAAATAGTATCTAGTGACATCTAGAGGAAGATCTTTTTACTATATTGAATACAAAAAGCCATGTTTCTACGTTTCAACATAAAAATCACTAATTTCAGATGCCGATTTTGACAGAAAACATTATTAAGCAATAAGGGAGGTTGTACAGTAGGATCCTGTCCCACTTAGTTGACAGTAGGACAGTATGTCACAAATTATAACCTTAATCTCTACTCAGCTGCATTAAAGTTCACATTTTAATTAATTTTGATTTGGAATCTGGAACATGAGCAAAAATAAGAGAAAACTGATGATGTGATAAATTAGGAGAAATTAAACTAAACAGTTTAATTTACGTTTTTAATTAATTAATTGAAAAAATTTTTTAGTTAGATTAGTATAAAGTGAGAAAAAAAATTCAACAAAAAAGTTTACAAACATCAAGGAACAGTATTATTAAATTTTTTAGAAAAACTATCATTCTTTTTTTTAATAATATATGCGAAGAAATTTTTTTTTATGGAGGATTTTTAGGCCTGAAGAAGGTAAAATTTTATACCGAAACGTAGCTCTCAGATGCAATAAGAACTGTAAAAAACATCTACATTATATATATACCCTAAATCCTCCATAAAAAAAAAATTATTCCCAGTATTTTTAAATATTATTCAACAATAACAAACATTGGAAAATACTTTCAACAAATATTTAAAATTATTAATAAATTTTAGAAAAAATAATTGTTAAAAAATATTGCTTCAAACAAACGGCCAAGCACTAATAAAAATAGTAATTAAAATCAAAGTCAATATATAAAATTTTCAGAAAAACAATGACAAAACTTTCCTATCGCATTTCTATGGCAAAACAAGTCCTTAATTTTTATTTTTTTATTTAGTTTAAAAATCTATTTAAAAGCTAAAATCACATTTATCTTACAGAAAATATAAATTTGCTTTTGAAAAATGAAACTAAATTACACGCATCTGCCCTTATTCAGTTAATTTTTTGGATTTATCATTTAAAAACATTCGAGCAATATGACATGAACATAATAATTTCAAAAATTTTCAAATCCAAATTTATAATTTTAGATTGTTAGATTTAAATAAAAATAAAAGTAAAAATAATGTCATTTACTATTTATTCTATGTGTTTTGTTTAATTTTTGATAAAAAAATATGAAATTATTGTTTTTATTATTGAAACGCTTTCCAACCTTCTTGTAGTAAAAAATTCTTGATAGATTGATGTGATTACATATTACATTTTTGTAGTTGTCACTTGAGTAGATATAAGCCCCTTCTAACTAGAGAAAAATTATTCAAAGATGATTGGTTCATTTAATTGTGTCATTTATGCGCAGCTAATTTGAGACTCAATTGTTAGGTCTAACTGACGAATGCTAGTGAGCACAAAACACGTGTAGAAGATAAATAAACGGTAAAATGTTTTTGTTTGATTTATAGGTTATATAGGTTTGTGCCATTATGATAGAATTATTCATTACATGTGAGCATCTACGCTCTTTTCTGGCATTTAGAGTTTCTAGCAAAATACCAAAATTATATAACCTATGGACTATTATATATATATATATGTATAGGTGGCTCGGTCAGGTCAGGTCAGTCCAACCTGGTCTGTGAGTAGCGTGAATTTGAGTCACCTAGGCTCACCTAGACAGGAGTCTTTTTCAACGAATAGATAGATTTTGTCTGGCTATGGGCGATTGTATGTTTATACATACCCTATTATAATATTTACCAAAATTAGATAACCTATAGACTATTATATATATGTGTAGGTTGCTCGGTCAGGTCAGGTCAGCTCAACCTGGTCTGTGAGTAGCGTGAATCTGAGTCACCTAGGCTCACCTAGACAGGAGTCTTTTTCTACGAATAGATAGATTTTGTCTGGCTATGGGCGATTGTATGTTTATACATACCCTATTATAATATTTACCAATATAACCTATAGACTATTATATATATATATATGTATAGGTCGCTCGGTCAGGTCAGGTCAGCTCAACCTGGTCTATAAGTAGCGTGAATTTGAGTCACCTAGGCTTTCCTAGACGGGAGTCTTTTTCTACGAAGAGATAGATTTTGTCTGGCTATGGGCGATTGTATATTTATACAAAGCCTATTATAAACTTTTTTTCTTTTAGAGACATTGTAAGGTCAAAAAAGTTCACCGCCGTTGTTCTTTTTTATATTTATTTTTGCAGAGCAAAAACATTTGTAAATTTCTGGTTTGTTTTCTGTTGTTCTATTTTTTGAAAACAAAATGGCTTTAAATATTCAGGTTGCGCAACACAATTTTGAGCGATGAGTAATTGGAATGGAACCGATTAAAGCTTTAGTTTTTTTGTGAGGATTTTTGAAGATTTACGACATTTAAAAATCTAATAGCTATTCGAAAAGCCAAATGTTCATTCAAAACGTGCCATAAACCATTAACTCTGTTCTCAGTATTGTCCGTTTCACGAAATAAATCATATTGATGTTTTTATTACGAAATTCCGTCATAAAGCAATTTACTCCCTGCCTAGACAATAACCCCTATCCCACCGTCCGCTACCCTTAAACCGCAACACAAGCCCCATATATAAAATGCCTAAAACAACAATGCATCCATCAATACCATGGTGGCGGACAAAGGATACCACCACCGACGACCATTAAACGGAGAATTTGGAGTCCTGGGGCTAATTTGCATTAGTTTGGATTTTCAAATTTGGGCCAGTGCTATAAATTTCAAAGAAGAGACGTTTCCATGAAATTCTTCTATTGTAAGAAACTTTTACAACTTCTTCAACCACAACAAAATGCATTTTAAAAGATACGGTAAATAGGGCTTCTGATGGTTTAATTCTTTCAATTGTCCACTGACCCAGAAAATCCCAAGTCTCAAAATTAGAACACAATACGCTATTTAAAACATTTAAAAATTTTTTTTCTTAGGATTTTTGTATTTATTTTTTCAATTGTTTTTTGTTTATTGTAAATAAGATTCATTTCTATTATTGATTACATTGTAAATATAACAACAAAGAAAAAATTACTATTAAACAAGTAATAAAGTTGTTGATTATCAAAATTCAATAATATGCTGAAAAAACGTCAGATAAAAAATAAAATAAAGTTATAAAATTCAAAATAAGTTAGACCAAATTAAAATTTTTCAAAATGAGTTGGAAAAATATTATTATATCTTTGTCTCCATAAGCTAATACACAGACAAACAAATAATATTAAAAAAAGCATTCAAATTAATATAAATCATGCTGATTTGTTGTTGTGGAAATAAAAACTTAGCAACAATAACAATAAATTTAATTCAATTACAGCTGTAATGATTAATGCCAAATATTCCAAGAAGATTAGCTAAGCTTTTATGTGTTTTTCAATATTTTCTACAATTTAATCAAAAATTAATCTTGAGGAATATTTTTAATTATTTTTATTTATAAAATAAATTTATTGAGTATAATTATTGGTTTAAGTCATAAATATATATCTGATTCTACAATTAAAATGAGAGAAAGTTTGGAAGTTGTAGAACAGATTTATGGCTGTCAAACATAACATGTTTTTTTTACTATTATTTAGTTTTTTTATTTTAGCTTTTCAAATGTTTTATTTGTTATCGAAAATAAGACACAAAAAACAATCTCTCAATATCAAGCAAACAAATCAATTAATAAATAAATAATATGTTTCAATTTTATTTTAAAGTACATTAAAATAATAATATTTTTCTGAAAATAAAATCTTAGCAGCAATGGCAATAAATTACATTTTTAACAAAAACAACTGTATTGAGTTTTGTCAAATATTCCAAGAAGATTAGCTAAGCTTTTAATGTGTTGTCAAATTTTTTCTACAATATAATCAAAAATTAATATTGAGATATATTTTTAATAATTTTTATTTTTAAAATAAATTTATTGAGTTATTAATAAACATAAATATTTAATTCTACAATTAAATCAAAAGAAAGTTTAATAGTTGTAGAAAAGATTTTTGACTGTCAAACAACAATTTTTTTATTATTTTTATTTGTTTTTTATGAAAATGGTTTTTTAGTTCTCAAAGCTAAGATACAACAAAACAAATATTTATTATCAAGCAAACAATAAAAATAAATATAAACAATTACACAAATTTTATTTTAAAGTTACATTGAAATAATGTATTTTTCTGGAAATAAAATCTTACTAATAAAATAGCAATAAATAACATTTTTATCGCAAACAAATAGATAATGTTGAATAATTCAAGAAGATTAGCTAAGCTTAATCTGCTGACAAGTATTTTCTACAATTTAACCATAAATTAATGTAGTGCTTGTCAAATATTAGATTATCTTTATTTACAAATTGCATTTATTTGGTATTATTATTTATTTTTGCTGTAATACGAGATAAGAATTGTTAGTTGTACAAAAGATTTTTGACTGTCAAACAACTATTTTTTTATTATTTTTATTTGTTTTTCATGAAAATGTTTTCTTACTTCTCAAAGCTAAGATTCAAAAAAACAGATATTTATCATCAAGCAAACAATAAAAATAAATAGAAACATTTACACAAATTTTGTTTAAAGTTACATTAAAAATTTAAAATAATTTATTTTTCTGGAAATAAAATCTTACTAATAATAGGAATAAATGACATTTTAATCGCAAGCAAATGGATAATGTTGAATAATTCAAGAAGATTAGCTAAGCTTAATCTGCTGTCAAGTATTTTCTACAATTTAATCAAAAATTAATGTAGTGCTTGACGAATATTAGATTATCTTTATTTATAAACTAAATTTATTTGGTATTATTATTTATTTTTGCTATAATACCAGATAAGAATTGTTAGTTGTAGAAAACATGTTTGACTGTCAAACAACAAATTTTTTATTATTTTTATTTGTTTTTTATGAAAATGTTTTCTTAGTTCTCAAAGCTAAGATACAACAAAACAAATATTTTTTATCAAGCAAACAATAAAAATAAATAGAAACAATTACACAAATTTTATTTTAAAGTTACATCAAAATAATTTATTTTTCTGGAAATAAAATCTTACTAATAATAGCAATAAATGACATTTTTATCGCAAACAAATAGATAATGTTGAATAATTCAAGAAGATTAGCTAAGCTTAATCTGCTGTCAAGTATTTTCTACAATTTAATCATAAATTAATGTAGTGCTTGTCAAATATTAGATTATCTTTATTTACAAATTGCATTTATTTGGTATTATTATTTATTTTATTATTTCTTCATGATCCACAAAGCAACATCTATTATGCGAAGCATAATTTAAATAATGAAAAAAATTTTTATTTTTCCAAACTCAAAAGAAATATTTATACTACGAGCCTTGATAAAGGCCAAATTGTGGCCGAAACGTTGGCAATGTTCTAATAAATAATTTTTTAATCTAAAAAAATTGTCCATCACCCTTGCGAACCTAACTAATATTATTATTATTTATATTTGCTATAATACGAGATAAGAATTGTTAGTTGTACAAAAGATTTTTGACTGTAAAACAACTATTTTTTTATTATTTTTATTTGTTTTTCATGAAAATGTTTTCTTACTTCTCAAAGCTAAGATAACAGATATTTATCATCAAGCAAACAATAAAAATAAATAGAAACAATTACACAAATTTTGTTTAAAGTTACATTAAAAATTTAAAATAATTTATTTTTCTGGAAATAAAATCTTACTAATAATAGCAATAAATGACATTTTAATCGCAAACAAATGGATAATGTTGAATAATTCAAGAAGATTAACTAAGCTTAATCTGCTGTCAAGTATTTTCTACAATTTAATCAAAAATTAATGTAGTGCTTGTCAAATATTATATTATCTTTATTTATAAATTAAATTTATTTGGTATTATTATTTATTTTTGGTATAAATATGTAATCCATCCACAAAAATTAATAGTTGTTGAAAAAACTGTAGTGCTTGTCAAATATTATATTATCTTTATTTATAAATTAAATTTATTTGGTATTATTATTTATTTTTGGTATAAATATGTAATCCATCCACAAAAATTAATAGTTGTTGAAAAAACTGTCAAACTACATTTTTTTCATTATTACTTTTTCTTCTATCAAAATGATTTCTTTGGCTTTTATAAATCTTTATTTTTTTGCTATCTGATGGATGTTTCACACTCAATTGTAGTTTCTGGCGGCATATTTAACTTTCATCAAACATGTCAAAATGTCTCCCAATCAATTGTTGACAGATAATACGTCAGCTGTCAACATTCAGTCTAACCAACCTTAAACATTAAAAATTTCTGTTACATGCAACATTAAAAAAGTAATTTCTCTAAAAGTTTGAAACGTTAGGAGTAATTTGTTGTTGACAGGTGAAACAGTGTGTCTAACATTAAAAAAAATAAATCTATTATGTCAAAACTTTTTTCTTCTATCAAAATGTTTTTCTTAACTTTTATAAATTTTTAATTTTTTCCTATCTGGTGGATGTTTTTAAATCCACACTCAATTTTGGTTTCAAACAAGTCAAAAACTCTCTCAACCAATTGTTGACAGATAATACGTCAGCTGTCAAAATTCAGTCTAATCAACCTTAAGTATTCAAAATTACTTTTAAATATCTTGTTACATGCAACATTAAAAAAGTAATTTCTCTAATAAAAGTTTGAAACGTAAAGAGTAATTTGTTGTTGCCATGTAAAGCAATGTGTCTAACCTTAAAAAAATTAATCTATTATGTCAAAACTTTTTTTCTTCTATCAAAATGTTTTCTTTAACTTTTATAAATCTTTAATTTTTTGCTATCTGGTAGATGTTTTTACAAAGTCACGGTCAATTTTGGTTTCTGGCGACATATTTAACTTTGATCAAACATGTCAAAATCTCTCTCAATCAATTGTTGACAGATAATACGTCAGCTGTCAAAATTCAGTCTAATCAACCTTAAGCATTTAAAATTTCTGTTACATGCAACATTAAAAAATGTAATTTTTCTAAAAGTTTCAAACGTGAGAAGTAATTTGTTGTTGACATGTAAAGCAGTGTGTCTAACATTAAAAATATAAATCTATTATGTCAAAACTATTTTCTTCTATCAAAATGTTTTTTTTAACTTTTATAAATCTTTAATTTTTTGCTATCTGGTGGATGTTTTTAAATTCACGGTCAATTTTGGTTTCTGGCGGCATTTTTAACATTAATCAAACATGTCAAAATCTCTCTCAATCAATTGTTGACAGTATTATCTGTCAACAATTGATTGAGAAAGATTGTCAGCTGTCAACATTCAGTCTAACCAACCTTAAGCATTCAAAATTTCTGTTACATGCAACATTAAAAAACTAATTTCTCTAAAAGTTTGAAATGTGAGGGGTAATTTGTTGTTGACATGTAAAGCAGTGTGTCTAACATTAAAAAAATAACTCTATTATGTCAAAATTTAGTTAATGCTGAAAATTTGTAATTTATTATAATAAAAATTCTAGTTTTAAGGGTCCAGGCTTTAAACTCCCTAATAATATTATTACGATTATTATTCTCGGAGTCTGTAAACTATTTAATTAGTTAGTTTAGCGGCTTGTTTGCCTATGGAACCGACAATATCATGAATAATTAGCCTACGCTTATATTCGCAACGAAAGTAGTTTATTGTAATTAAGCCTCCCAGGTATTGGTTCTATGATCTACCATCTTATACATTATAATATTTGCTGACATAACGGAAATTCAAATTGCGACTTTCGGTTCCCACAACTATTAAACAGTGTCAACGATAATGATGCTTGTCATTAAGTCGTTAAATTAATAAACATTCTATACCAAGCGAAAATGCAAAAACATTCAAACAAAATAATTATGGCTTTATAGAGCACTTTGGCCAGTTCTCACAAAACTGGAAATAATTTTTTAATAAACCGCTTATTAATCATTAGAGTCGAGAAATACTTCAAAAGCAATGTCTATTCCACAAAAAACAAGCCAAGTAGGCCGTAAAGAACAAAGTCAATTGTTATTGCACTGTCAATAACATTTTTTAGAAAATGAGCGTTTACATAATCTATTAATATATTTATAACTTCTTTTTTTATTCTTAAAACCGAAAACGATTTTTGGAGATTTTCTTTGCCCTTAAACGCTTTTTATACACATATTTTATGCTCAGCACCTCTATTTTACGTCTCCTCGCTTAAGTTTCTCTACTAGATAAGTAATTGCACAAACGTTTATTAGTATTAAATGATTGTGGAAATGTAAACACTTCCCGTATCTAGTTTATTCGAAAACAATGCATTTTGAAAAAAAATTGTTTTATTGTTATTTTTCATATGAAGACACTTCAGTAAGATAAATACAATGTTTCAAATTGCTGACAAGTTGCTCTATAGTTATGCTTCTTTTATTGTCTTTTTGTTCAGCACCTGTTATGGGATTTCACTTTAAAATATATAAATTACAATAGATACAGAAGCTTTTCGAAAAGAAGGACACAAGTAGGTAGCTATAATAAAACTGCCAAATGACCAACCCCATTATGGCAATTTGTTGCTCTCTATTCAATTCGAAGATCCGCTTTCGAATTTTACCTAGCTGACGACTTCAGGTTTCTTTATTGACAGCCATAAATCTCTTCTACAACCACCAATCTTTATCTCGTATTGATTGCAGAATTGGATATTTATGGCGTAAATAAATAATAATACTGATACCCAATGAATTCAATTTATAAATGAAGATAATATAATATATGTACGTCAAAAACTACATTAATTTTTGATTAAATCGACAATTTTAAAAGCTTAGCTAATCTCCTTGAAATATTCGACATTTCTCAATACAGGTGTATTTGTTAAAAATATAATTTATCGCTATTGCTGCTAAGATTTTATTCCCACAAGAATGACGTGAATATTTGCCGTAAACAAAACAAACTTTTTAACAAAAAACTAAAAAAATAACGCTTTATATTCAGGTGACCCAAGAATTAAAAAAAAGTTTTTTGTCGAGTCTCGTATTAAAATATGTAACTTAACAATGTTTTAAGAATTTCAGGTCAAAAAAATGTTTTTAAAAGACACTTTTAAAAACACTCTAAAGACACTCTAAAAGACACTCTATTTTCAAAAATTCTTAAAACTGTCAAAAAATAAATAAGTGAAAAATTTGTTTTTATTTATTTATTTTTTCTACAAAAAAAAAAAAAATGATATAGATCTTAAAAATTGAAGCCAAAATAATATTTAAAGGTGGCTCCAATTATTTCAATACTATTCAGTATTGTAAAACACAACAGAATTTAAAAAAAAAGTCATTTTTTTTCTGATTTGAGTAATAATTCTTTACTTTACAGTTTGAAGTTTTTTTCTTTTTTCAATCATTTTTTTTTATCTGTTTTCTTTTTTTTCTTTATTTAGCGTTTTTTTTAGTCATAATATAATATATGTACGTCAAAAACTATATTAATTTTTGATTAAATCGACAATTTTAAAAGCTTAGCTAATCTCCTTGAAATACTCGACATTTCTCAATACAGGTGTATTTGTTAAAAATATAATTTATCGCTATTGCTGCTAAGATTTTATTAAAACAAGAATGACATGAATATTTGCCGTAAACAAAGCATACTTTTAACATTAACAAAAAACCAAAAAAATAACGCTTTATATTCAGGTGACCCAAGAATTAAAAAAAAATTTTTTGTTGAGTCTCGTATTAAAATATGTAAGTTAACAATGTTTTAAGAATTTCAGGTCAAAAAAATGTTTTTTAAAAGACACTCTAAATTTTCAAAAATTCTTAAAACTGTCAAAAAATAAATTAAAAAAATTTTTTTTTAATTTTTTTTACAAAAAAGAAATGATATAGATAAGCCAAAATTTTAATATTTAAAGGTTGCTCTAATTATTTCAATACTATTCAGTATTGCACAACACAACAGAATGTTAAATTTTTTTCTGATTTGAGTAATAATTCTTTATTTTACAGTTTAAAGATTTTTCTTTTTTTCTATCATCTCTTTTATCTTTTTCTTTATTTAGCATTTTTTTTAGTCATAATATAATATATGTACGTCAAAAACTACATTAATTTTCAATTAAATTGACCACAGATTAAAAGCTTAGCTAATCTCCTTGAAATATTCGACATTTCTCAATACAGGTGTATTTGTTAAAAATATAATTTATCGCTATTGCTGCTAAGATTTTATTAAAACAAGAATGACATGAATATTTGCCGTAAACAAAGCATACTTTTAACATTAACAAAAAACCAAAAAAATAACGCTTTATATTCAGGTGACCCAAGAATTAAAAAAAAATTTTTTGTTGAGTCTCGTATTAAAATATGTAAGTTAACAATGTTTTAAGAATTTCAGGTCAAAAAAATGTTTTCAAAAGACACTTTAAAAACACTCTAAAGACACTCTAAAAGACACTCTATTTTCAAAAATTCTTAAAACTGTCAAAAAATAAATAAGTGAAAAATTTGTTTTTATTTTTTTATTTTTTCTACAAAAAAAAAATGATATAGATCTTAAAAATTGAAGCCAAAATAATATTTAAAGGTTGCTCCAATTATTTCAATACTATTCAGTGTTGTAAAACACAACAGAATTTAAAAAAAAGTCATTTTTTTTCTGATTTGAGTAATAATTCTTTACTTTACAGTTTGAAGTTTTTTTCTTTTTTCAATAATTTTTTTTATCTGTTCTCTTCTTTTTCTTTATTTAGCATTTTTTTTTATTCATAATATAATATATGTACGTCAAAAACTACATTAATTTTTGATTAAATGAACAACAGATTAATAGCTTAACTAATCTCCTTGAAATATTCGACATTTCTCAATCCAGTTGTATTTGTTAAAAATATAATTTATCGCTATTGCTGCTAAGATTTTATTCTCACAAAAATGACATAAAAATTTTTCGTAAACAAAGCATACTTTTAATATGACGTCATTAACAAAAAACCAAAAAAATAATTTTGGAAAATAGCAAACCTTACTACAATTTTTCTTAATTAGATAATTTTGTTAAAAACTAAAAAATGTGTATTTATTTTCTCAATGAATTTATTCAACTATGTAGGGTAATTCTAGGAGAGTTGGCGCATCAGGTGAGTTGACGCAGTAACCTTTTGTTTGAAACAAAAGCCAAAACGTTCAGTTTGACAACATTGTAGAGTTGCATTTGAAAAATGAGTTGACGGTTTGAAATATCAGTGAGTTTCTGGCTTTGAGAGAT
This sequence comes from Lagria hirta, assembly GCA_947359425.1. Classification (NCBI taxonomy): domain Eukaryota; kingdom Metazoa; phylum Arthropoda; class Insecta; order Coleoptera; family Tenebrionidae; genus Lagria; species Lagria hirta. The sequence goes on from OX375794.1 coordinate 51,199,984, forward strand.
AACGTACAATAAAAGTTTGTTTTGAAGACCTTGAAAAATAGTTGCAGCGTTCCAGTTAAAGTGTGTTACAAGTAAGTTCAATTGTGTTATTTTTGTATTTATATGCTGTGGAGTACGTATGAAGAATACTTGATGGCTTCTAACCTTATTTGGTTGTATTTTTCCTCATGGTTTAGAATGAGTTGCCTGCGCCATCTCTCCTTATAGAGTAAGGTGAGTTGGCTCATTCAAATGCAAGGAGAGTTGGCGCAAAAAAAAAAACTTAAAAATCAAATGTTGCTTAAAGGACATATTTTGACAGATATGCCTACTCAATACAAGAGAAAAGGAAGTGTTTCTCGAGGAGAATGGACAATAGAACAACTGTCTTCAGCAATAAAGGCTATAGATAGTGGCGAAATGAGCATTCGTGAAGCTGGCCGAACATTTGGAGTTCCTGAAGGCACTTTGAGACGCCGCAGAAAAAATTTAAAGCTAGAATCTAAAAACCTAGGTCCTTTATCGGTTTTAGGAGCTAAAAATGAAACAAAATTAGTTGCACACATAAAGAAATTGCAAAAGAATGGATTTGCACCTACACGTTCGTTTGTGCGTTCCATGGCATTTGAGTTAGCGGAGCAATTAAAATTACCACATAAGTTTAACAGAAATAAGCGTATGGCTGGTTATCCGTGGCTTGATTCTTTTTTAAGAAGGAATAATGAGCTTTGCATTAGAAAATCAGAAGGAGTTTCTGCTGCACGTGCTCTAGCTATGACTAAAGAGAACGTAGCGTCTTATTTTGCTCTGTTAGAAAGTACTTTGATTGAGAACGAACTAATGAATCAACCAAGACGCATTTTCAATATTGATGAAACGGGATTGCAACTTAACAATCGCCCTGAACATGTTGTAGCTGCCAAAGGCTCAAAAAATGTTGTGTCAATAACTTCTTCTGAAAAAGGAGAAACAATCTCAGTAATTGTATGTTGTAATGCAGAAGGTTTGTACATTCCGCCAACTTGTATTTTTAAGGGAAAAAATCTAAAGGCAGAATTTCAAGATGGAATGCCACCAGGTTCCGTAGTTTACATGTCGCCCAAATCTGCATATGTTACAAGTGATATTTTTTTCAAATGGTTGAAAGAGCAATTTGTACCCAGAAAGCCTGTTGGAAAAGTGTTGTTGCTATTAGATGGACACTCCTCCCATTGCAATAATGTTGAAATGCTTGAATTTGCCGCTTCAAAAGATATTATTTTGTTTTGCTTACCAAGCCACAGTACTCAATTTTTACAACCATTGGATAGAGGTTTTTTTAAAGCATTCAAAGCTTATTACTACGAGGCGTGCAACTTATTTCTAAGAGCTAATCCTGGGAGACGCATTAATAGACTTCAATTTGGTAAATTACTTGCGACTGCATGGGAAAAATCTGCCACAATAACTAACGCAGTATCATCTTTTAAAGCAACTGGAATAGTTCCATTTTCTTCTGCAGTCATTCCAGATTATGCTTTTTTAGTAGAAAAAGAAACACAAGTTACTGGTGAAACTAATGCAGATACTAGGAATAGCTTAGAAAACGTTGAAGAAACTGATGGAAGATCAACACCTTCTGATGCTGGTTGTGTAAACTCTTCTGTTCCAAAGGTAGTCAGTGAAACTTTATTAAAGTTTGATCAACCAGGTTGTTCGCATTGGTACAACAAAGACCCTACTCCTGGAAAACTTCTTGATCAAATATCTCCAGTACCAGTTTCTCAAGCAGTTCAAACAGTAAGAAAGCGAGGAAGGCAACTGGCTTCTGTTCTAACAAAAACTGAAAATATTTTAGAAAAAAAACAAAAACTGGAAGCAAAGGAACAGAAGACAAAAAAAAGTGACTTTAAAAAAAAAGCTGCAAACAAAAACCTTAGTAAAAATAAAAAAAGAACAAAAGAGGTTACCACTGAATCATCTGATGATGATGATAATGAAGAAGCTATCATTTATGACGACTTTTCAAGTTGCGAAGATGAATCTAATTTATGCGTGGGGTGTGAAGAGGATTACAATCAAACAAAAAAAAAAGACGATTGGATTCAATGCATAAAATGCAATAGATGGTTGCATGAGAGTTGCACAAAATACCAAAATTTTTGCGATTTTTGTGGAAAAATACAGACAAAAAATCCAAGTAAATGTAAGTTTATTTACCTATATTGTTTTCTTCACTTTAATTTTCTAATTTTGTTACAGAAGTTGGCGCGCCATCTCACCTTATGTAGCGCGTCATCTCACCTGACACGTGAGGAGAGTTAGCGCATTTGCAGCTAAATAATAAAATGTTTTATAAAAAAAAATAAAGGTTTTAGAGTTTATGGCATGCATCATTTGGTTACCTACCAACATACCCTATCATAGTATAAATTAACTTTGATAATAAGTAACAACATACAAATTTTATGTTCATCAATAAAAAAGTGCGTCATCTCTCCTAGATTTACCCTATATATTATTCTGCGACACAACAGCTTTATATCAAAATGACAAATTCTTTCTAACTTTACGGTAATTATAAGTGAATTTTAATTATTATTTTTTAAATATAAGTTATTTAAGCAGATTTGAAAAGATTTAAGGTTAATTGACGTAAATGTCATTTTTTTTTAGTATTTCTTATAACGGACTTAATCCTATTATACAAAAACGCTTTATAATCAAGTAGATTTTTTTTGTCGAGTCTGATATTAAAATGTGTAAGTTAACAATGTTTTAAGAATTTCAGGTCAAAAAAATGTTTTTTAAAAGATACTCTAAATTTTAAAAAATTCTTAAAACTGTCAAAAAATAAACTTAAAAAAAAATTTGATATATTATTTTGTTTTTTCTACAAAAAAAAATGATATAGATCTTAAAAATCAAAGCCGAAATTTTAATATTTAAAAGTTGCTCCAATTATTTCAATACTATTCAGTATTTTACAACACAACAGAATTCAAAAAAAAAAGTTATCTTTCTTCTGATTTGAGTAATAATTCTTTATTTTACAGTTTAAAGATTTTTGTTTTTTTCTATCATCTCTTTTATCTATTCTCTTCTTTTTCTTTATTTAGCATTTTTTTAAGTCATAATATAGTATATGTACGTCAAAAACTACATTAATTTTTGATTAAATTGACAACAGTTTTAAAGCTTAGCTAATCTCCTTGAAATATTCGTCATTTGTCAATACAGTTGTATTTGTTAAAAATATAATTTATCGCTATTGCTGCTAAGATTTTATTCCCACAAGAATGACATGAATATTTTCCGTAAACAAAGCATACTTTTTAATATTACGTCATTAACAAAAAACCAAAAAAATAATATTAGAAAATAACAAACCTTACTATAATTTTTTTTAATTATATATATTTTTTATAAACTAAGAAATGTGTATTTATTTCTTAAATTTATTCAACTATGTATATATTATTCTGCGACACAACAGCTTTATTTCAAAATGACAAATTCTTTCTAAATTTACGGTAATTATAAGTGAAATTTAATAATATTTTTTTTAAATATAGTCAACACGTAAATTATTTAAGCAGATTTGAGTAGATTTAAGGTTAATTGACGTAAATGTCAATTTTTTTTTGTATTTTTTATGACGGACTTAACCCTATAGACAAAAACGCTTTATAATCAGGAAATCAGGTAGATTTTTTTTTGTTGAGTCTTGTATTAAAATATGTAAGATAACAATGTTTTGAGAATTTCAGGTCAAAAAAATGTTTTTTAAAAGATTCTCTAACTTTGCAAAAATTCTTAAAACTGTCAAAAAATAAATTAAGAAAATTTTTTTTTTATTTTTTCTAAAAAAAAAGAAATGATTGAGATCTTAAAAATTAAAGCCAAAATTTTAATATTTAAAGGTTGCTCTATACTGTTCAGTATTGTACAACACAACAGAATGTTAATTTTTTTTCTGATTTGAGTAATAATTTTTTACTTTACAGTTTAAGTATTTCTTTTTTTCTATCATCTTTTTTATCTGTTCTCTTTTTTTTCTTTATTTAGCATTTTTTTTAGTCATAATATATTATATGTACGTCAAAAACAACATTAATTTTTGATTAAATTGACAACAGATTAAAAGCTTAGCTAATCTTCTTAAAATATTCAACATTTCTTAATACAGTTGTATTTGTTAAAAATATAATTTATTGCTATTGCTGCTAAGATTCTATTCTCACAAAAATGACATAAATATTTGTCGTAAACAAAGCATACTTTTAATATGACGCCATTAACAAAAAACCAAAAAAATAATTTTGGAAAATAACAAACCTTACTATAATTTTTCTTGATTATATAGTTTTTTTATAAACTAAGAAATGTGTATTTATTTCTTAAATTTATTCAACTATGTATATATTATTCTGCGACACAACAGCTTTATTTCAAAATGACAAAATCTTTCCAACTTTGCGGTAATTATAAGTGAATTTTATTTTTTTTTTTTAAATATAAGTTAACATCTACTCAAACCAGATTTGAGTAGATTTAAGGTTGATTGACGTAAATGTCAATTTTTTTTAGTATTTTTTATAACGGACTTAAACCTATAGACAAAAACGCTTTATATTCAGATGAAATTTTTTTTGTCGAGTCTCGTATTAAAATATGTAAGTTAACAATGTTTTAAAAATTTTAGGTTAAACAATGCTTTTTAAAAGTCACTCCAAATTTTCAAAAAGTCTTAAAACTGTCAAAAAATGAATTAAAAAAAATTTATTTTTATTTTTTCTACAAAAAAAATTTTAATATTTAAAGGTTGCTCCAATTATTTCAATACTATTCAGTATTGTACAACGCAATAAAATGTTATAAAAAAGTCGTTTTTTTTCTGATTTGAGTAATAATTCTTTATTTTACAGTTTAAAGATTTTTTTTTTCTATCATCTTTTTTATCTGTTTTCTTCTTTTTTTTTATTTAGCATCTTTTTTTAGTCATAATATAATATATGTACGTCAAAAACTACATTAATTTTTGATTAAATTGACAACAGATTAAAAGCTTAGCTAATCTCCTTGAAATATTTGACATTTCTCCATACAGTTGTATTGGTTGAAAATATAATTTATCGCTATTGCTGCTAAGATTTTATTCTCACAAGAATGACATGAATATTTGCCGTAAACAAAGCATACGTCATTAAACAAAAAACCAAAAAAATAATTTTGGAAAATAACAAACTTTTCTACAATTTTTCTTGATTATATAATTTCTTAAAAAACTAAGAAATTTGTATTTATTTCCTAAATTTATTCAACTAGGTATATATTATTCTGCAACACAACAGCTTTATTTCAAAATGACAAATTCCTTCTAACTTTTCGCTAATTATAAGTAAATTTTAATTTTTTTTTTAAATATAAGTCAACTCAAAGCAGATTTGAGTAAATTTAAGGTTGATTGACGTAAATGTCATTTTTTTTTTAGTTTTTTTTATAACTGACTTAACCCTATAGTCAAAAACGCTTTATAGTCAGAAAAAAAAATTTTTGTCTCGTATTAAAATATGTAAGTTAACAATGTTTTAAGAATTTCAGGTCAAAAAAATGTTTGTTAAAAGTCACTCTAAATGTTCAAAAATTCTTAAAACTGTCAAAAAAAAAATTGTTTTTTAATTTTTATTTTTTAAAAAAAAAAGTGATATAAATCTTTAAAATCGAATAATTAATATTTAAAAGTTGCAGGTTTACAGTTTAAAGTTTTTTCTTTTTTCTATAATCTCTTTTATTTGTTTTCTTTTTTTTTCTTTATTTAGCATCTTTTTTTAGTCTCTTGTTTCGTTTTTCACCTCTCCATACTTGTTGCTCATAGTTATATTGTTTCTACTGTCTTTCTTTCCTCTCTTTCCAGTATTTATTTTATTTCTTTAGATTTTCTGATCTTTAACACGTTTTCTCTTTCCTTAAGTATGCTTCATCTCTTCTATTATGATTTTTTTGTACTTGCTTCTAAACCTGATTTTTTATAGATTGTTTTCTTGTCTTTATCTGTCGCTACGGATCTATTTTCTATCTTTTCTTGCTACTACTACAAGCAAGCTCACACTACACAGAACAAACTGTCAAACGAAACGTCACTTGTTAATTAACGGCGCGAAATTCAAATAAATTAATTTTTTTTTAGCAAAATGGTTCGATTTTTTTAAGAATTATTTCGTCGCCCCAGACATCTATTTTATAACTTTGATTAGCTTAAAAGCTGCAAACTTTTATATAAGTTCTATTTCCAAATATTTTCTCTAAAACGTTAAAATAGCAGTGATTAAAGAGGAAAAAAAGTTGTAATTGCCAACATCAGAAAAATTTATTTTTACCAAATTAAAACGCAGCGAAATAACGACTTGGTCATGCCTAAAAAATGTTTCAGCATTTTAGCATTAATTTAAAAAAGACCCTTCTCAGTCCCAAACACCCCTTGGAATGTCGAGGTGATTTATGCCCCCAATGCAGTCCGATTGACTGTACTCAGCAATATTGCAATTTCAATTAATTGTATGCCACCACAAATATGCTACCCTTTTCCGATCAATAATATTCCAGAACATTCTAGAGCAACAAAAGGGGATGTTTCTAGATCGCTGACATTTATTTAAGTTGCCCCAGCCTGAACTCATAAATCAATTCGCTACTAAATCACGTCTGTGGAAATGTTAACAACAAGGTGGAGCTCCTGCCCATAGAAATTTACAAGCTCAAAGATAATGAAAACTCTCGTTTTTTTTTTTAAATTTAGAAAAGTAAATAGAGTGTTTATTTTCAGCTCGGTTCATATTGGCATTGCTCGTAACTCATCCCAGTTTCCAGATTTTCTATTTCGCTGGAAAACCAGCGTCACGAAAAAATAGCTATGTTATTAAATCACTCGTGACTGTTTGTCGTTACAATTTTGCTTTATTTATTTGGCAAACTAAGCGTCTGTGCGATGCATACATTCGTTTCAAATTTTAAATTTTGTTTTTGTTTTTTTTTTTGGAAATGTACATAATACGTCATCACGAGAAGCTTGCAAAACAAATGATGCCTTCAATAGTTATTCAAATTACAAGACTAGAAAGTGGCATTTTGCAAAAGCGTTTCCGGACGTGTGATTCACCAGATTTCTTGTGTCGCCGCCCAAAAATTAAATACATTTTATATAAAAAAAAAATTGTTTACGTTGGCACCGCTAATAATACTAAATTATTTGCAATTTAAATAATCAAAATCTCTTGCTTATTAAAAAAAAAAATTTGTTTTGAAAATTGAGAAAATCACACTATTAACGCCATTAGACAACCATTTTTTCCAAATTGAGAAAACGGCAGCTACAGCTTTACAAATGTGAAGCAGATTATAAATTTTCCTATGTCTTAAAGTCCATTCGTTTGTTTTAGGAAGTTAGTGTCAACTAGTGTTATTTTAAAAGCTTCTGATTGATGCTGTAGCAATATTTAGCACCCATCACCTTCGAAAAAAATTAGAAAATTGTTTTATTTCTGGAAACACCCATCTGTTTTATTTAACAAAGCAATGCTGTGGTATTTTTAAGTTAAAAGCAAAGTGGGTGTGTACAAGAACCGAGAATTATTTGAGTTTCTATTGGTTGAACCGTTGCATGATCTAGCAGAAAGTGCGTTGATTGGCTGGCTAGACATGCTTGAATATGTAATATTGTTAATAATCATTTGCTTTTTCTATTTCTATTATTGACATCCTAATATAAATTAGTTGCTTTCTTTGTCAAATGATATTACGCACGGACGAAACCATACTCACCTGAACAGAAAGTCTTTGATGTAACGACAGAGGCTGGAGCTCTTGCAAAACCAACAAATTTGCTCTAGTCAGGACACTTTTTGTAGGTATATACTTTTATACTTTTCATAAATTACAGTTTCCTTTTGTTTGTTTACGCTTTTCACTATTACTTCTACCTTTAAAACGCTAAAAGCTTTCAGCTCGAGGTTTTAATTGCTTGCGAATTTCAAATAATTTATAGAAAGTCTATTATGCAGCAATTACAAAAATAATTTCATTTCATAAAAGATATGCAAGAAATACAAAATAATTTCATTAAAACTCTATGAATACCAACATTTTAGGCGTCTCCATCAAAATGACTAGACTCGCTTTTATTCGAAACCGCAAATGGCTTTAAGTTATAAAATTATTCAAAGGGCGTAGTATGGAAGAAGCACTATTTCAACAGGGTTTCAGAATTAGAGCGACGATATAGATTCAGCAAATACTCACTTTTATTACATTGGGTCTATAGATGGATCGGATCTTTTCTGAAAGGAGTAAATTGAGAGAAGAGGTATAAGTTTGGAAGTTTTTTTTTTATTTTGTGAACTGAAGAACAGATTATCTGTCGCTTTACTTCAGCAGAATATGAATTTTAACAATAAAAGATCCTCTACTTTCAAATGTTTGATTAGATTTGCTGAAAATCAACCAAATGTTTAAGAAATAAAGTCAACTCATTCAGCTAAGACCCCATACAATATAAATTTTTAATTAAATTAGCTGAAAATTATCAAAATGTTTATCAGAAAGTTAGAAATTATTCATTCAGCTAAGACCCCATAAATTACTATTTTATTTTCAAGTCAACTCTTTATTCTATCTTTTTGGCTATAGAAAAATTTTTAAAATTTTTTCGCAGCTGGTGAAAAATCTATAAAAACTAAATGAAGTAGCATTATAAAAAAATTAAGATGCTCTACTTTCAAATGTTTGATTAAATTTGCTAAAAATTAACAAAATGTTTTAAAAATATAGTCAACTCATTCATCTAAGACCCCATAGATTATAATTTTTGATTAGATTTGCTGAAAATCAACAAAATGTTTAAAAGAATGTTAGAGCATATTCATTCAGCTAAGACCCCATGGATTATAATTTTATTTTCAAGTCAACTCTTTATTCTTTCTTTTTGAAAATAAAAAAATTATTAAAATTTTTCTAAAGTTGTTTAAAAAATCTAAAAAACTAAATGAAGTAGTTGTAGAATAAAAAAATTATAGGTTTTACTTTCAGATGTTTGATTAAATTTGCTAAAAATTAACAAAATGTTTTAAAAATATAGTCAACTCATTCAGCTAAGACCCCATAGATTATAATTTTTGATTAAATTTGCTGAAAATCAACAAAATGTTTCGAAGATTGTTAGAAAATATTCATTCAGCGAAGACCCTGTAGATTATAATTTAATTTTTTTGTTAACCCTTTATTACATCTTTTTGAAAATGAAAAATCTTTAAAAAAATTGAAAAATTGTAGAAAAAATTTAAAAAAATTTATAAAGTAGTACCAAAATAGAACAATTAATCTTATTTCAAAAGTTTGATTAAATTTGCTGAAAACCAACCAAATGTTATAAAAATTGTTAGAAAATATTCATTCAGCTAAGACCCCATAAATTATTATTTTATTTTTAAGTCAAGTCTTTATTTTATCTTTTTGACAAGGAAAAATTCCGAAAAAACTAAATGAAGTAGTCGCACAATTAAAAAAATTACATGCTCTACTTTCAAATGTTTGATTAATTTTGCTGAAAATCAACAAAATGTTTATAAGAATGTTAAAAAATATTTATTCAGCTAAGACCCCATAGATTATAATTTTTGATTTAATTTGCTGAAAATCAACAAAATGTTTCGAAGATTGTTAGAAAATATTCATTCAGCGAAGACCCTGTAGATTATAATTTTATTTTTATTTTTAAAAATGAAAAATCTTTAAAAAAATTTATAAATTGTAGAAAAAATTTAAAAAAATTTATAAAGTAGTACCAAAATAGAACAATTAATCTTATTTCAAAAGTTTGATTAAATTTGCTGAAAACCAACCAAATGTTATAAAAAATGTTAGAAAATATTCATTCAGCTAAGACCCCATATATTATAATTTTATTTTTAAGTTAAGTCTTTATTCTGTTTTTTTAGCAATAAAAAAATCTGAAAAACTAAATAAAGTAGTCGCACAATATAAAAAATTAGATGCTTTTCTTTCAAATGTTTGATTAATATTGATAAAAATCAACAAAATGTTTATAAGATTCTTGGAAAATATTTATTCAGCTAAGACCCCATAGATTATAATTTTGTTTTTAAGTCAACTTTTTATTCTTTCTTTTTAAAAATATAAAAATTATTCAAATTTTTTTAAAGTTGTCGAAAAAATCTAAAACACTAAATGAAGTAGTAGCACAATAAAAAAATTCAAATGCTCTAGTTTCAAATTTTTGATTAAATTTTCTAAAAATCAACAAAATGTTTAAAAGAATGTTAGAGAATATTCATTCAGCTAAGACCCCATAGATTTTAATTTTATTTTGAAGTCCACTCTTTATTCTTTCTTTTTGAAAATATAAAAATTATTAAAATTTCTTTAAAGTTGTTCAAAAATCTAAAAAACTAAATGAAGTAGCACATTAAAAAATTTTAAATGCTTTAGTTTTAAATGTTTGAGAAATTAACAAAATGTTTAAAAGAATGTTAGAGAATATTCATTTAGCTAAGACCCCATAGATTATTATTTTATTTTTAAGTCAAGTCTTGATTTTTTTTTTGAAAATATAAAAATTATTAAAATTTTTTTTAAGTTGTCGAAAAAATCTAGAAAACTAAATGAAGTAGTAGCACAATAAAAAAATTTAAATGCTCTAGTTTCAAATTTTTGATTAAATTTTCTAAAAATCAACAAAATGTTTAAAAGAATGTTAGAGAATATTCATTCAGCTAAGACCCCATAGATTTTAATTTTATTTTGAAGTCAACTCTTTATTCTTTCTTTTTGAAAATATAAAAATTATTAAAATTTCTTTAAAGTTGTCCAAAAATCTAAAAAACTAGATGAAGTAGCAGTAGAATAAAAAAATTAGATGCTCTACTTTCACGTGTTTGATTAATTTTGCTAAAAATTAACAAAATGTTTAAAAGAATGTTAGAAAATGTTCATTCAGCTAAGACCCCATAGATTTTAGTTTTATTTTAAAGTCAACTCTTTATTCTTTCTTTTTAAAAATATAAAAATTATCAATTTTTTTTTAAAGTTGTCGAAAAAATCTAAAAAAACTAAATGAAGTAGTGCTGAAAATCAACAAAATGTTTAAAAGAATGTTAGAGAATTTTTATTCAGCTAAGACCCCATAGATTATAATTGGGTTTTTTAGTCAATTCTTTATTCTTTTTTTTTGAAAATATAAAAATTTAAGTTGTCAAAAAAATCCCAAAAACTAAATGAAGTAGTACTAGAATAAAAAAATTAGATGCTTTACTTTCAAATGTTTGATTAATTTTGCTGAAAATTAACAAAATGTTTAAAAGAATGTTAGAGAATATTCATTCAGCTAAGACCCCATAGATTATTATTTGATTTTTAAGTCAACACTTCATTTTTTTTTGAAATCTTAAAATTTTGTCAAAGTTTTTAAAAAAATCTAAAAAAAATAATTGAAGTAGAAACACAATAAAAAAATCAAGATTCTTTACAAACAACTGCTAAATAATATCAATGTACGTCATTACAAATAGAAATTAAAAACCAGTAAAAAAACTAAAACTGCTTTTTAAAAAAGAACAAAAAAAGTTAACAAAAATTTAAGACAAATAATGGAAGAAGCGCCACAAACATTTCTACGTTAACTTTCACAACAAATTCAACCACTTGCCACTTAAAAAATATACATATTTATTTGTATCCCTATCGTCTGCAAGCAGTACATACATGAACTTCTTCCTGTTGTTAATCCTGTTTATGTCCAATGCTGTCTAATAAGCCGCATTATATAATCAATTTTTTTTAATAGAACATTGCACAGCTTTATGTCGATCAAATTAGGAACGGATACTTTCAGCAAAACGGTGACAGTCTACGTACAACATCTTGAATATGATACAAGAATTTTATGTTTGTTGTGTTATCAGCCAAAATACAGTCATAACTTACTCTTCAAGATCCTGCGACTTCAATTCATGTGACTTCTTTTTGTGGCTTTTTTTTAAAATTTTTTATTTCTTAGCACTTATTAAATGCAACAGTTTATTTTTATGTTAGTTATAGCACTACAAGTGCTTTCAAGTTCTCATTAACGTGTTGAACTATCGATTCATTAAATTAAAAGTGAGGTTAGATTAGGTTCAGATGTCAAATTAATAGCTGTCATTTCGATTTGATGATGATTCTCGCTAGATAATGAATAATTCATCTCTGCAAGTTAAGAATTCTGAACAAAATGTCTTTGTAAAATAAAAACTGTGATATTTTATTTGTATTTAAATTAGCATTTTGTAAAAGAGACAACATCCATTGGGAAGGAAACTAATTAAGATTTTGTACAAGCAGAATATAGTAGAAAAGACACGAGTATTTGGTAGGGCTAAGAATAAAGTAAATAATAAATTAGACGGAAGGGATTAATTTACATTTCAAGGAAATAAAAAAGTTACGGAGAATTTGCCTGTTTTGTTTTTTAAAGAGCCCGGGCACAAAGAAATTTGGTTATTTATAACGGGATGCCTTTTTCACACAGCATTTAAATAAATTCGTTCCTAAATTGTGAAAAGTTGACAGACGAATGGAAGTTAGCCATGTTAATTGAATAAAGTTTTTTCTAATTAAAACATTAGATATTTAAATTTTTGTAATTTAAAAGAAATTGTGCTAAATATAGTCAAAACCTCCGTGTTGCGACACCTACTTCGCGGACGCGTATTTTCTTTGTGGACCCGGAGGACGATCATACATTTCTTGCTGTCTATGAGCAAATTAACTTTAACGTCTTGTAATTTAAGTGATGAAGGAATTTGGAGAGAAGTGTTTTGGCAAACAGCAAAGCATCAAAGAAATGCAATACTGTTGTCACCGAGGGAAGCAGAAGCGGACATAAGAGTCTCACTAACTAACCTCCTTGTAGAAGAGGTTTGACGATCAAAGGGTTGATTTCAAATGTTTGTAATTAAAATACGCTAATAAGAGAACTAATTAACTACTTAAAGAAAACTATATTAAATAATAACTAAAGTTTATTCGTTCTTGTACAGTAGCTTTGCGTTTAATAATACATCGTATTATTAAACTAATTTTGGTAACATTTAGCATTGTTATATTGATGACAGTCATAAAATCAACGTAGAAATGCGTCCAGTCGTTGGAGACAAAAATACAACAAGATGTTAAGCACAGTGGCAACTTTAGCGCCACCCTGTCTTTTAATTATTTTTTTCTACCACTAGAATGAAGAAAAACCACGCTGATTTGCATTATCCAATGGCAGGCAGGCAACTGCTGCTATATTTTGGAACAAAAAACACTCTACGCCTACGATGTAACTACAATTTAATAATGTACATATTTAAATGTTTAAAAATAAGACGTAAACATACAAACAAAAATTATCATAAACACTACTGAAACTTATGCAGTCTTAAGTAAACAACAAACAAATTATGCTAACAATTTTATGCTATTAATTTTATCGTGATTATAATAGATGAAGTCCTCAAAGTAATTTGTCACCAAAACTTAAAGTTGCGCTACTAAAATGGCAATATGTGCTATATTTGTCTAAACTTATAGACTAGTTTGCGCGACCAGATGTATATGCGACATGCATTACCGTTTAGTGACAATCTTCTCTTTACTGTTGCTGAAATAATCTTGTTCTTCTTCTAATCATTATTTTCTAACTTTAAAGACAGTTTAATTAGTGCTCTGGTGAGTTTGGGTACGCATAATATAGCCGAAAAAAATCTAAAATGCGTTAAATATAAATGATAAACGATGAATAATAACAAATGAGCTAGGAATGGTTAAACCAAAACCTTCAAATTGTTAACAATAAAACTATAAACGGTAAAACCCTAAAATTTTGCTTTGCTTAACCTTAAAATTATTAAAAATTAAGCCTTTTTTCTAATTTTTTTTTTTTAATTAATTTATAATCTATCATAAAACAAAAAGTAGAATTGTTCTAATTTTTCTTTGTATAAGACCAGATTTAAAATTTGCTAAACAATCGAAAGCTATTGCTGTTAACTGATAATAAAGCGATTTTTTAGTTTTTTTATTTCAAAATGACAACCCAAAGCTTGCAGGATTGGAATAAAACCGTTTTTAAGCAGGCTACCATTTATTCAACCGCCTTTACATTTTTAAACTCTTACTAAACTTGTATAATAATATACTATTATTATTTTTTTGCTAGTACAAGCTTGACTTCTACACGCTGAAGTAGACTTAATTATAAATAGTTAAAACTTTTTTGACGTATATTTTATAACTTGGATCAAAAATGTTGCAATGTCGAGTTTTATTAAATTATATATAAATTAAAAAAATTAAAAACGCCAAATAATTTAATATTGTTTTTATAATATGATTGAATTAAAAGATTAACTAAAAAACAAAAAAAAATAAATAATCTTAACAAAAGTCAAAACAACTGAACATTATGCAAAACATGGCAAAACGTATCTAAAACTCAAGATTAATAGTAATTTTTTCAAAAAAAGGTTTTAAAGTGTTTTCAAAAATTACAGAAAAATAGTAGTCAAAAAATTAAAATTCCTAATTAACTTTAGTAAACGTCAAAAATAATAAAAATATTAATAGAATGAGTTTTAAATATTTTAAGTATTTAAAAAAAAACTTAAACAAAAAATAATTGTATTACGCTAATTAAATTAATATATTGTTGATACAGTAAAATTGAATTAAAAATCTGAGAAAAAAACATTTAAACATTTTCAAAAATTGAAAAAAAAGTCAAAATAACGGTATGGTAGTACAAGACTTAGCAAAACTTAAATTATTAATACAATTTTTAACAAAAAGTTTTTAAAAAGTTTTATAAAATTAAGGAAAAATAGTGATCAAATTTTTAAAAATTTGTGTATTTTAACAAACGTCAATTTCAATAATAAATATAAAAAAAAATATTAATTTATTTAATTATTTAAAAAATATATTAAACATTACATGATATAAGATTTTATGAAGAAGTATATAACGTATATAAAATTATTTTAACCTTAGGCAATTACAAACCTTGCCTACGGCTCGGTTTATAAACTTTGCTCGCAGTCTGCAAAAAGCAGTTTCTTACCTCGGTTGGGAATATACTATTTTTAATAATTTGAACTATTTAACATAAGGTTTAACTTTAAATTGTGAACATATAATCGTGGTCACGGTTATTAATTTGACATCTAAGCCTAATTTAACCTCATTTTTGATTTAATAAATCGATTTGAGAATTATTTTGAATTTTATCAATTTTGGCAATTATTCTTTGACGCAAATTATTGAGGTTATTTAAACGTTGCTATAAAATTGAGTTTATAAATAAGGCCACAAAAAGAAGTCACATAGAGGAAGGTCGCCCGATTCATAGAGTAAAGTCGCAAGAATTTTGAATCTTGCGACCTTATCACTCCATTTTCTGTAGCATTTGAATTTTAATTGTTTGAATCAAAAAGATGCAATTTATTTCAACGCCTTCTCTAATTTGAAAACAATTTGCTTATTTGTTATTTAAAATTAGAAATTTATCAACTTAAAATCTTTAAAACTTTCTAATATTTTTATAAAATTTATTTTAATAATTTTATTTTATATTACTATTGAATTTTACTAAGATGTTAGACATCTATTTTTGTAATTTTTTAAATTATTGCATTATTTTCAGATTAAACATTTTTGACAAGATAAACCGTTATTAACAAGACTGTTGAACCAAAAAAAAGCAAACTAATATTGCCTAAAAAAATTTTTTTTCTATAACTTTAAAATGATACAAAAAAAGCAAAACTTAAGTTATTAATACATTTTTTAACAAAAAGTTTTTAAAAATTTTTGAAAAATAGTGATTAAATTTAAAAAAATTCAAGTATTTCAACAAACGTTAATTTCAATAAAAAAAATATAAATATAATATTAAGTTATTTAAGTACTTAAAAAATATATTAAACATTACATGGTATAAGAATTTATAAAAAAGTATATAACGTATATAAAATTATTTTAAGCTTAGACAATTACAAACCTTGCTTACGGCTCGGTTTATAAACTTTGCTCGCAGTCTGCAAAAAGCACTTTCTTACCTCGGTTGGGAATATACTATTTTTAATGATTTGAACTAATTAACAAAATGTTCAACCTTAAATTGAGAACGTATAATCGTGGTCACAGTTATTAATTTGACATCTGAGCCTAATTTAACCTCTCTTTTAATTTAATGAATCGATTTGAGGATTATTATAAATTTTATCAATTTTTGCAATTATTTCCTGACGCAAATTATTGAGGTTATTTAAACGTCGCTAGAAACTTGAGTTTATAAATAAGACCACAAAAAGAAGTCGCAAGAATTTTGAATCTTGCGACCTTATCACTCTATTTTCTGTAGCATTTGAATTTTAATTGTTTGAATCGAAAAGATTTATTTCAACGCCTTCTCTAATCTGAAAAAAAATTGCTTATTTGTTATTCCAAATTAAAACTTTATAAACTTCAAATCTTAAAAACTTTTTAATATTTTTATTAATAATTTTATTTTTTTATTAATATTGAATTTTACTAAGATATTAGACAACTATTTTTGTAATATTTTAAATTATTGCATTATTTTTTGATTGAACATTGTTGACAAGATAAACCGTTATTATCAAGACTGTTAAACTATAAAAACAAACTATTGAAAAAGCAATTGTTTAATATTTGCCTAGAATTTTTTTTTGTATGAGTTAAAATGATACAAAAAAATACAATTTATATATAAAGCCCTGTTTTTTCAATTTATGTATAGTCGTCTCTAAGCTAGATTGTTTTTATGAGAGTGTCTAATGTGTTAAAGTGAACAGTATTTACAATAGGAACTTACCGCTAACCATCATCAAGTCATAAATAAAAGTATCACCAGAGGTTCGGTCTTATACAAAACCTATGGAGGGTAACAAAACCGTATTTTGATAGTCAAAGAAACAGTTGAAATGTGATTTATGACGGCTTTGTTCACAGCTTGCTACCTAAATTCAATTGTTATTGAATTGTTTTAAAAACAAATAGACTATAGTTATTTTTTTGAATATTTGATATTTTATAATTTTTAAATATTTAATCGCATTAAAAAGTTTTTATCTAAATATACCAACAAAAAGAAAAATTAATGTATATGGATTAAACAAACTGTCATAAACGTCATTAAGTATATATTATAATGACTATATTGGTAAAATTTTATAAAAAAATATAAAAATATATAAATATTTTTTAATTTTTAATATATAATCGCATCAAAAAGTTTTTATCTAAATATTACCAACAATACCAACATAGAAAAAAAATACTGTAGATGTATTCAACTGTCATAAACGTCATTAAGTAAATATTATAATAACTATATTGGTAAAATTTTATAAAAAAAAATGGTGTCAGTTCTGAACAAATGCCTAACTTTTATGTTCAAATCTTACTTTAGCAATCACAAAGATGAAAAAAAGGCGTCATATCACCAAATTAAATTAGTTTTAATATAAGAAAATTTACGGCCACATAACCTAACTTTATGGTGATTTAGTGGTTTACTGGTCTTATTGTTGTAATTTTTGATATATTTTGATTAAGATTTTTGCTATTGTGTTTTAAAAAATAATTGTCAAGTTTACTGTAATGGAATTTTTGAGGTTAGGAGTGAGCCGCTTACGTTGTGGCTTACGACGTTGATGGTAAGAGTCACCAGAAGACAAAGACAACAGCATAAAATGTGCTCATTTCCGTCAATTTTTTTTGAAAAATATAAATGTTAATATGCTTTTTGAAGACTAGTACACAACTAATTACTGGTCTTATTGTTGTAAATTTTGATATATTTTGATTAAGACTTTTGCTATTGTGTTTTAAAAAATAATTGTCAAGTTTACTGTAATAGAGTTTCTGAGGTTAGGAAAAAACCGCTTACGTTGTGGCTTACGACGTTCATGGTAAGTGTCACCAGAAAAAAAAATGTGAGTATGTTTTTTGTGTTTGTAGCAAAAAACTGATATTTTTTTACATTTCATATAATCATTTTTGTTTTGTAAAAAAAGAGTTTATACATTTTTTATCTTAATCTGGTTTAAGTGTGTTTTATTTTGTTATTTGTTTAATTTTTTATTAATTTAAGTGATTTTACTCACAATTTACTCGCAAAAAATCTAATTTTTAAGTTTTAAAAAAGCAAATTGAACAATTAGCTAATAGTTTCGATTAAAGTCGCTAATTGCGAGCTTCGTAGCAAATTCTCCTAGTTTAACCAAATTTAACTGACATAGATCTATCCAGATAATTTATTAAAATTATTCCTGTCAGAATCTGAAACTTCTTCAATTACAAGTTTATTTTCAACCAAATGATGATAATAGAATCAACGTTATTCAATTAACCACCAAAACAGTATTTTGTAAAGCAGACAAAATCTCATTAAAAAAAAAACTACTTAAAAATTCGAATTATAAAGGTTGTGGCGTACTTAAGGCGAAATAGCTTTAGATAGAAGTTTGGAAGTTAGCAATTGATAAAGTTTTAATACACTCTATACAAAAGCTGTTTAACGTAATCCATCATATTTTTAAACAGATGTGCTCTACGTGACATTCAAGATTATGGATCGAATTGAGACAGATTAAATATTTACAAATTATTTTTTCGAGAATCGATTATGAAAAATGCTTTTTTCTTCTTTTGTTTTATTTATTTTCCTAGTATTATGAATAATTGAGCTAGAGTCATTCTCCAAAGTCTAGTCAGCAAACTGCGTGAGAATCACGCGCAGCAGCTGTGATTGGTTGCTGCTTTGCACAACATTTCACCTTCTATAATGTCGCCTAAAAACATTTTTTTTACTGGTTTATTTTCTGTTTGCTCTAGCAACTTTAATAAAACTTTTGATACTTTATACTCCTTCTAATTTAGCTTTTTTTAGGTCTAATACTTTAGGTTAAGTCAGATTTATAAAAATATTAAGTTTTTCAAAAAAATTTTTGTCAAGCAGGCTATGAAACTTGAAAGATTTGTAAAAGTATGGTCTAATTTAAATATTAGGCATAAATTTCTTTTGAACAAACTGTCATAAAATGACAGCAGGGTATTTTTTTAGAACTCTACAAGAATTGAAAACATTTGACATTATCGGCTTTGTCTTCTGGTAACTCTTATCATTTACGTTGTAGGTAACAGTCTCTTTTCTAGTTTCAGTGCCTTTAAGACAGGCGACTAAACAATTTATTGTTTTAGCATGTCAACAAAAAATTACTCCTTATATGGAAAATTATTTATTCATAGGTTGTTATGAATTTTGTTAGGTTAGAAACTATAGCATTTCTAATAAAAAACAAAAAATGCCGTAATTATGTCAATAATTGAGGTTAGGTAGGATTATATGAAAACTATTATTATATTACTATCATAATTATTATTAAAAAAAAATAAGTAGATTTTAATTTTCAAATTTTTGTAAAAATTTACCATTCAGGAAATCTATTTTAAGGTTTGTTATTTTTATAAATTAGATTTTGGTTTTTGCTAAACTAGCTTTGTACCAGAACTAAACATAGTTTATAAACACGTAAAATTCAAAAGTATATTTGCGCTATAGGCCTTTGAAAAAGTAAAAAATGAAAAAAAAAATAAAGAAATAAAACCTATTGAAATAAAAAACTAATATAAAAATAAAAAAAAATAAATTTAAAAAGGGTGAGTTTTTAAGGGTAAAAACGGTTTTCTTAATTGTAAGCAAGAACTACAACGTCTATAAAAAAACATAATTGACAAAGTTGTAAGAAATAAAGAAATCTACAAAGTTTGTATTTACACTTTTCTTACATAACATCAAAATTCATGCTCTTTGTTTTGTCTTCATTTCTTCTTTCTTTTTTCCCAGATACATCAAGATTGTTTCGGTTTAGAAAAACGCTTTTTTAAACTTGCATTGTTTTAAATTCTCTTAGCGCTTTTGTAGTTTCTTTTTTAGCTAGTAGAATTTTCTATCCGATCATTAAATTCTAGTTTTTGTTATTTTTCTTCTTCTGCTTGTTTCTGTTTTTGTTGTTGCTTTTTTTAGTTTATCTATCTTTCACTTCTATTTTTTCTACATCTTGCTTCTTGAATCCAACCTTTTCTAGCTTTTGTTTACTTTTTACTTTTTTTTGGAGTTTTTTATCTACTATGCTTATCTCTATAGGAAGGTGGTTTGACTCTATTCTGTCCCCTATTCTAAAAACTCCACTCCCTTTCTTTATCCTCTTGTTTATTACCATTTAATACCTTTTATACCTTTTCTTGTATCTATTACATCATCTTTTTTTCTTCTACATTTTTTCTCTTAATTTTTGCTTTTCTATTCTCATTTCTTTTTTCTTTCTCTTAATTTTAAGTTCCTCTTTCACCTATTCCTCCGTTAAAATCTTTTCTCATAAGTATACATTCTTTTGTTTTTTCGTTAATTGCTTTTTCTATGCTTTTTATTGTTTTTTCCATCTCTTTGTATGTTGTCACTATTTGTCACTACCTCTTGTCTATGTTGATATTTCTCTCCATGAGTCCTTCTTACTCTCTCTCTCTCTATCAAGATTTTTTTCTTTTATTTTTTTTCTCATTCTCGTAACTATTCTTCCTGCTGCTCTTTTTTTGTTTTTTTCTTTTTTTTTCTTTTTTACATTTCTACTTGAATTCTGCTGGTAAGCTACTCTTTATTTTTTCTAGTTTTTATCTTTTATTCATGTTTCTACTATGTCGAAAAGTCTTACAGAATCTCAGACAATCTCTTTTTTTTTCTAACCCTGCTTCTTTCTAAAATAGTACCTTTCTTTTACTGTTGATTTTTTCTTTGCTTTTTTGTATTTTTTAGTTTGGTTTTTATTTTGTTAATTTTTTTTGTTTTTATTATACATTTGCCTGTGTCTTCTTCATTCTTTTGTTGTCCACACTTTTTTTTTTTTGAAAAAACTTGCATTTTAAGATTTTTTTATTATCTTTGTATGTTTTCCCGTCTATGAACATCTTTTCATATTCAAGATTTGCCTTGTTCCTTGTCCTCTCTTTTCTTTTGCAATTTTTTTAATGTTTTTTAAACTTTTTTTTTCTTCTTTGTTAAAGGTTTATCTATGTAGATGTTCATAGTTGTTTCTCGTTTTTCTCAGCTTTTTTTTATTTGTCATAATCTTTTTTTTTCGTGTTTACATCTTTTTTTTATCTCTTTCTACGTCAATTCCGGTTATTACTATATTGTTATTCTAATTTTTTTTTTGTTTCTTCAATTTCTTGTTCTAAGATCTCTACCCTCTCCAGCATTTTAGCCTTCTACCCATTTCTTCATTTTCTAATTGAACTTATTTTTTATATCTTTCATTTCTTTTTATAATTTTTTTGGTTTTTTGTCTTAATAGTTTGATTTTTTTAGTTAATTTATCTAGTTTCTTTACGACTAGCTCCAGCTCTGTCTTCATATTTGTTCCTTTCTTAAACAAGATTCTACAACTTTCTCAAAATATTAGTTGTCTTATTAAATATTGACTTATTTACTTGTTGATGATAGAAGTATATTTTGATTTGCCATTTTAGAATCTTATTTTTTTTTAGTAATTCCATAAAAATATTAAATAGCTCAAAAATGTACATAAAAATAAAAAAAAACTGTTTGATTTTTTTGCATTTTTTGAGAAAATTTACCATAGTAATGTATATTTTGTTTACATTGTCAGAAAATAAAAATTTCAACAAACAAAAAACTACCGACTTTTTTTTTTAAACCGCATTATTTTATCGAGAGAATTTTTGATCAAAAATTACGCTGTTTTTTCGATAATTACTCAAAAATGAAAAAATTTAATTTAAAAATTACAGTGTTTGGGACATAAAAAAAAATTAATTTTTTCAAAATTTAGACAAAAAAAAAATTTTTTTTAAGATTAGTTTTTTTGTTACAAATTGTAGTAAATATTTCTTTTTTTCATTATAGTTTGTTCAATTTTATTGTCAGAGTTGTGATAGTGTCCTAGAAAAATATATTTTTGTGTTACTTCTTTGAAGTGCAAATTAACAGCGAAACGGTACTTTTAAGGCTTTTTGATTAAGATTTCAGTTTTTTTGCGCATTTAAAAATAAATTATACAATTAATTAAGACAAACTATCTAAATTTAAAATGCAAAAATTCGAATAGCCCAACCGTTTTAATTTCACATAAAGTAGTGATAATACAAATTCGATTAAAAATTGCCATTTACAGAAATTTCAAGATTCATTAACCCACAAATTGTCATCTTGAGGTATTATAGTTAATAAAAATAGTTGACTCGGAGCTAATTAAGAAATGCTTGAAAGGCAGACTGTTCCAAAAAAAAGCACGAGTTCATAGCTCTCTTAATTAAAAGGCCACGAAATGACCTAATAAAGGCACTTAGGCTTATGAACTTAAAAGCTCTAAAATTGAAAAACCAAAACTGTTTTATTAAAATTATTTAATTAATTCAATAGGAAAATAGACAACACTAAAAACTGAAAAAAATAAACTAAAATACAACACAAAAACTACAAAATGGTAAAAGTAAACATGTAGCCAAAAAATAAAATAATAAGAAAAACTATAGAAAAATGTTGATCAAAGATGTAAGTTGAGAGCAAACAACTAAAATGAGTTATCTATCACTTGAGTTATTAGATGTTGATAACTTCAGATTAATAACAATCTTAATTCTCAAATTTTATCACATTGTAATCTGTAATTAATAAAAAAATTTTCTATAAACAACAAAATCTAAAAAAATTCAACCAAAACAATTAAATGATAAAAGTAGAAATAGAAATAAAATAAAGTATTAGAAAAAACTGAAAAAAAAGTTGACCAAAGTTGTTAGTTGAGATTAAAAATTACTATTATTATTAGATATTGATAACTTCAGATGAATTACAATTTTAATTCTCAGGCTGCTTTTGGTAACTAATAAATAAATGTTCTATAAAAAACCATAATTTAATAAAAAACAAAACAAGAAAAACAAAAATGCTTAAAGTAGAAATAGTAAAAAAATTAGGTATTAAAAGAAACTTAAGAAAAAGTTGATCAGAGATGTAAGTTGAGAGTTAAAAATTAGTATGATATAAATCTATTATCTACCAAGTGACTTATAAGATGTTGATAAGCTGAGACGAATTACAATCTTAATTCTCAGACTGCAATCACATTGCAAAACTAAAACTAAAAAAAAGCAACTCAAAAAAAACAAAATGATAAAAGTAAACATATAGTAAAAAAATAAAATATTACAAAAAGCTTAGAAAGAAGTCTATCACAGATGTAAGTTGAGAGGAAAAAACTAAAATTAGTTATCTATCACTTGAGTTATTAGATGTTGATAACCTCAGATTAATTACAATCTTAATTCTCATATTTTAATCACATTGTAATCTGTAATTATTAAATAAATTTTCTATATACAACAAAAACTAAAAAAATACAACAAAAACAAATAAATGCTAACTGTAGAAATAGAAATAAAATAAAGTATTAAAAAAAATTGAGAAAAAAGTTGATCAAAAACTGTATGTTGAGATTTAAAAATTACTATAAAGTGAAATTATCTATCAAGTGAGTTATTAGATGTTGATAACCTCAGACGAATTACAATTTTAATTCCCAGGCTGCTTTCGGTAACTAATAAATATATTTTCTATAAAAAACCATAATTTATAAAAAAACAAAACAAGAAAAACCAAAATAAACAAAAATGCTAAAAGTAGAAATAGTAAAAAAATAAAGAAGTGGAAGAAACTTAAGAAAAAGTTCACCAGAGATGTAAGTTGAAAGATAACAATTTATATGAAAAAAAATTTGTTATTTACCAAGTGACTTATTAGATGTTGATAAGCTGAGACGAATTACAATCTTAATTCTCAGATTGTAATCACATTGCAAAACTAAAACTTAAAAAAGACAACACAAAAAAACACAAAATGATAAAAGTAAACATATAGTAAAAAAATTAAATATTTCAAAAAACTTAGAAAGAAGTTCATCACAGATGTAAGTTGAGAGGAAAAAACTAAAATTAGTTATCTATCACTTGAGTTATTAGATGTTGATAACCTCAGATTAATTACAATCTTAATTCTCAAATTTGATCACATTGTGATCTGTAATTAATAAATAAATTATCTATATCCAACAAAAACTAAAAAAATACAACAAAAACAAATAAATGCTAAATGTAGAAAAAGAAATAAAATAAAGTATTAAGAAAAACTGAAAAAAAAGTTGATCAAAAACTGTATGTTGAGATTTAAAAATTACTATAAAGTGAAATTATCTATCAAGTGAGTTATTAGATGTTGATAACCTCAGACGAATTACAATTTTAATTCCCAGGCTGCTTTCGGTAACTAATAAATATATTTTCTATAAAAAACCATAATTTAGAAAAAAACAAAACAAGAAAAACAAAAAAAAACAAAAATGTTAAAAGTAGAAATAGTAAAAAAATAAAGTACTAAAAAAAACTTAAGAGAAAAAGTTGATCAGAGATGTAAGTAGAGAGTTAAAAATCAGTATGAAAATAAATCTGTTATCTATCAAGTGACTTATTAGATGCGGAGAAGCTGAGACGAATTACAATCTTACTTCTCAGATTGCAATCACATTGCAAAACTAGAACTAAAAAAAAACAAAATAAAAAAAAACAAAACGGGAGAAGTAAACATATATGTAGTAAAAAAATAAAATATTACGAAAAACTTGGAAAAAAGTTGATCAAAGATGTAAGTTGAGAGTAAAAAATTAAAATTAGGTAATTATCATTTGAGTTATTAGATGTTGATAACCTCAGATTAATTACAATCTTAATTCTCAAATTTTGATCACATTGTAATCGGTAATTAATAAATAAATTTCCTATAAATAACAAAACCTAAAAAAATACAACAAAAAAAGTTAAATGCAAAAAGTTGGAATAGAAATAAAATAAAGTATTGAAAAAAACTGAGAAAAAAGTTGATCAAAGTTGTAAGTTGAGAGTTAAAAATTACTATAAATTGAAATTATCTATCAAGTGAGTTATTAGATATTGATAATCTTAGACAAATTACAATCTTAATTTTCAGGGTGCTTTGGGTAACTAATAAATAGATTTTCTATAAAAAACCATAATTTAAAAAATAAAACAAAACAAAAAAAACCAAAATAAACAAAATGCTAAAAGTAGAAATAGTAAAAAAATAAAGTATTAAAAAAAACTTAAGAAAAAGTTGATCAGAGATGTAAGTTGAGAGTTGAGAATTAGTATGAAAAAAAAACGGTTAGCTACCAAGTGACTTATTAGATGTTGACAAGCTGAGACGAATTACAATCTTACTTCTTAGATTTCAATCACATTGCAAAACTAGAACTAAAAAAAAACAACACAAAAACAACAAAATGATAAAAGTAAACATATAATAAGTAAATAAAAAAATTATCAAAGATGTAAGTTGAGAGTAAAAAACTAAAATTAGTTATCTATCACTTGAGTTATTAGATGTTGATAACCTCACATTAATTACAATTTTAATCACATTGTGATCTGTAATTAATAAATAAATTTTCTATATACAACAAATACAATTAAATGCTAAAAGTAGAAATAGAATTAAAAATAAAGTATTAAAAAAAACTGAGAAAAAAAGTTGATCAAAGTTGTAAGTTGAGAGTTAAAAATTACTATAAAGTGAAATTATCTATCAAGTGAGTTATTAGATATTGATAATGTTTGACAAATTACAATCTTAATTTTTAGAGTGCTTTGGGTAACTAATAAATAGATTTTCTATAAAAAACCATAACTTAAAAAATAAAACAAAACAAGTAAAACAAAAAAAAAACAAAAATACTAAAAATAGAAATAGTAAAAAAAGAAAAATATTAAAAGAAACTTTGGAAAAAGTTGATCAGAGATGTAAGTTGAGAGTTAAAAATTAGTAAAAAAAAAAACGGTACTAAAATCTACCTTGACTTATTAGATGTTGATAACCTCAGATGAATTACAATTTTAATCCTAAGGCTGTTTGGTAACTAATAAATATATTTTCTATAAAAAACCATAATTTATAAAAAAAACAAAACAAGAAAAACCGAAAAAAAACAAAAACGCTAAAAGTAGAAATTTACTCTAAAGTGAAATTATCTTTTAAGAGAGTTATTAGATATTGATAACTTTAGACGAATTACAATCTTAATTCGGTAATTATTTAATAACCATAATTTCTTAATAATTTTTTTTACAATTTTATTTGGGCTTAGGGCGGGTTGACAAATCCACCAACAGAGTTAAAGGTTATGACTGGAATTCGTAATAAAAATTTCTAGCCCTATTTAGCCCTAATTTGTAATGAATGAAAAAAAAAGAATAAATTTGTATTGTGGCTGAACACAAGTAGCCCAAATCCCTTAAATTTCACATTTCTGTATGAGTGAGTGAATTTGTGTAGGTATTTTCATCAAATAACATCCCTAGGAGCGTTCTTTTTTCAATTAGCATGTAACAAATTGTTTTGACTGTAAATATGCAGAAGGGCTTCCTTTGAACGTCGCACAATTTGTACTCTAATCTATTACAAAATTATCACTCCGCCCAAATAATCCTCAAAGCCCTTGAATTTGAGTGGAGATCAACGTCGCCCTTTATGGAATAGTCCTGTCATGTTTTTTTTTCTATCGAAAGACGAGGGACTTTGCATTAAATGCTTATCTAGTTTGGCAAATTTCTTCTTTACAAAGAACTGTTATGAATGCCTAAACCTTTCTGCCATTCTGCGAATCTGACATTTAAACCGATAAAGCCGAGACAGAAGACGTTCGTGCATAATAAATGTTTTCCCGTCAACAGGACAATACATATTGTGATGTTGCTGCTCCTGTTCTTGCTGCAGGATGAAAGAATTGAGACACGTTTCTTGCCAACAGTTGTAAAACTCATCCGGGAATACAACAGACTAATTGTCTTTGGAAAAAGTGCATTAAAATTGTCCTTATTTTTACGTCTAAGCTGCATTACAATGTCTTTAATTAATTTCGTCTACTTTAATTATATCCAAAGTTTTTCAATCGTTTCATATTTTTTTTTTCTTTTTGCTGGTTTTTTTTTTATCATTCCTTGTCATTTTTAATCTTTCTCTCTTAAAATAATTGTATTCTTTTATTTTAATATTTGTTTTTTCTACAGCTGGTTTTTACACATCTTACTTTTCTTTTATTTTCCTTTATTTAAAATCTATTTTTTATTTCTTTATTTCTGTATCTGAGTCTTTCACTCTCTCATTTCTTTTTTTCAAGAATCTAAGGATGTGATTAGACTGGTGTACTTTTTATAACACCTGTTTTTTTTTCTTGCTTGTTTATGTCTTTATCTCTATCCTTTATTTCACCATGTACCTATTGTCTCGCTTTTCTTTTTCATCAAGATGTCTTCTACTCTAAATTATTTCTATTTATAGTACTTTTTTAAATTTTTTTATCTGTTTTACTATTTACTACCTTCCTGCTCTCTTTCAATATCTCTTATTTTAACCTCACACTTTAGTGCTGTTTTCCTTGCTTCGATTCTTATTTTTTTTCTTATTTTTGCTTCTATTATCTTAGAGTTTTATTGCTCAATCATAGCATTTATCTTATATTTTTTTCAAAAGCATTAATGTTGATCTTCTTTTTCCGTCTAAACTTCATTTTATGGTCTTTAATTAATTTCGTCTACTTTAATTATATACAAAGTTTCACATTCTTATTCTTTATTCTTTTTTTTTAATTCTTGTTTTTTTTATCTATTTCTTTTAATATTATTTTGTTCTTTCTTTTTGTTATTTGTTTCCTCTACAGCTAGCTACATCTTACATTTTCTTTTATTTTCTTTTATTTAAAATGTATTTTCTATTTCTTTATTTCTGCACCGAAATCTTTCACTCTCTCATTTCTTTTTTTTAAGGATTTAGGAATGTGATTAGATTGGTGGACCTTTTATTGCACCTGCTTTTATTTATTTTTCCTTTCTTTTCTTGCTTGTCTATGCCATTATCTCTATCCTTCATTTCATCATCTACCTATTGTCTCGCTTTTCTTTTTTATCTAGATGTCTTCTACTCTAAATTATTTCTATTCATAGTACTTTTTAAAAAAATTTTATTTGTTTTTTTTATCCACTTTTTAGTGCTGTTTTTCTTGTTTTTATTCTTATTTTTCTCTTATTTTTTCTTCTATTATCTTAGAGTTTTATTGCTCAATCCTAGCATTCCTCTTTATATTTTTTTCAAATGCATTAGTATTGACCTTATTTTTTCGTCTAAACTTTATTTCATTGTCTTTAATTAATTTCGCCTACTTTAATTATATACAAAGTTTTTCAGTCCTTTCTTAAATTTTTTTTCTTATTGCTGGTTTTTTTTCTTTTTATCATTTCTTGTCTTTTTTAATCTTTTTCTCTTAATATTATTTTTTTCTTTCTTTTAATTATTTGTTTTTTCTACAGCTGGCTTTCACACATCTTACGTTCTCTTGAATTTTCTTCCATTTAAAATCTATTTTCTATTTTTTTATTTCTGCAGCTAAATCTTTAAGAATCTAGGGATGTGATTAGACTAGTGTACTTTTTATAACACTTGCATTCATCTATTTTTCTTTTCTGTTTGTGCTTGTCTATGTCTTTATCTCTTTGCTTTATTTTACCATGTACTTATTGTGTCGCTTTTCTTTTTTATCTAGATGTCTTCTACTTTAAATTATTTCTATTCATAGTACTTTTTTGAATTTTTTTATCTGTTTTACTATTTACTACCTTCCAGCTCTCTTTCAATATCTTTTATTCTAGCCTCACACTTTAGTGCTGTTTTCCTTGCTTCTATTCATATTTTTTCCTTATTCTCTCTTCTATTATCTTAGAGTTTTATTGCTCAATCATAGCATTTATCTTATATTTTTTTCAAAAGCATTAATGTTGATCTTATTTTTCCGTCTAAACTTCATTTTATGGTCTTTAATTAATTTCGTCTACTTTAATTATATACAAAGTTTCACATTCTTATTCTTTATTCTTTTTTTTTTAATTTTTGTTTTTTTTATCTTTTTCTTTTAATATTATTTTGTTCTTTCTTTTTGTTATTTGTTTCCTCTACAGCTAGCTACATCTTACATTTTCTTTTATTTTCTTTTATTTAAAATGTATTTTCTATTTCTTTCTTTCTGCACCGAAATCTTTCACTCTCTCATTTCTTTTTTTTAAGAATTTAGGGATGTGATTAGATTGGTGGACCTTTTATTGCACCTGCTTTTATTTATTTTTCCTTTCTTTTCTTGCTTGTCTATGCCATTATCTCTATCCTTCATTTCATCATCTACCTATTGTCTCGCTTTTCTTTTTTATCTAGATGTCTTCTACTTTAAATTATTTCTATTCATAGTACTTTCTAAAAAAATTTTATTTGTTTTTTTTATCCACTTTTTAGTGCTGTTTTTCTTGCTTTTATTCTTATTTTTCTCTTATTTTTTCTTCTATTATCTTAGAGTTTTATTGCTCAATCCTAGCATTCCTCTTTATATTTTTTCAAATGCATCAGTATTGACCTTATTTTTTCGTCTAAACTTTATTTCATTGTTTTTAATTAATCTCGTCTACTTTAATTATATACAAAGGTTTTCAGTCCTTTCTTAATTTTTTTTTCTTATTGCTGGTTTTTTTTCTTTTTATCATTTCTTGTCTTTTTTAATCTTTTTCTCTTAATATTATTTTTTTCTTTCTTTTAATTATTTGTTTTTTCTACAGCTGGCTTTCACACATCTTACGTTCTCTTGAATTTTCTTCCATTTAAAATCTATTTTCTATTTTTTTATTTCTGCAGCTAAATCTTTAAGAATCTAGTGATGTGATTAGACTGGTGTACTTTTTATAACACTTGCATTAATTTATTTTTCCTTTTTTTTTGTGCTTGTCTATATCTTTATCTCTATCCTTTATTTTACCATGTTCTTATTGTCTCGCTTTTCTTTTTCATCTAGATGTAACTAGTAACCTAACTGTAACTTTTCTTCTACTTTAAATTATTTCTATTCATAGTACTTTTTTAATTTTTTTAACTGTATTTCTATTCACTACCTTCCTGCTCTCTTTCAATATCTCTTATTTTAGCCTCACACTTTAGTGCTGTTTTCCTTGCTTCAATTCTTATTTTTTTTCTTATTCTTGCTTCTATTATCTTAGAGTTTTATTGCTCAATCTTGGCATTTATCTTATATATTTTTTAATTATATACAAAGCTTTCCATTCATTTCTTAATTTTTTTTTTGTTTTTGCTGATATTTTTTTTTTCATTCCTTGTCTTTTTGAATCTCTTGTCCTCTTAATATTATTATTTTTTTTTTATTATTTGTTTTTTCTACAGCTGGCTTTCAAACATCTTACGTTTTCTTTTAAAATCTATTTTCTATTTGTTTATTTCTGCACCTAAATCTTTAACTCTCTCATTTTCTCTTTTTAAGAATCTAGGGATGTGATTAGACTGGTGCACTTTTTATAACACCTGTTTTTGTTTAGTTTTTCTTTGTCTTCTTTATTGTCTATGTCTTTACGTCTATCCTTCATTTCACTATGTATCTATTGTCTCGCTTTTTTTTTATCTATATATCTTCTACGCTAAATTATTTCTATTCCTAAATCTTTTTTCTAAATTTATTATATGCTTTTCGATTCATTACCTTTCAGATCTCTTTTAATATCTCACACCTTTTTTCTTCTCTTATTTTAGCCTCCGTTTTAAAGCTGTTTTTCTTGCTTCTATTCTTTTTTTTTCTATATAGAGTTTTTTTTCTCAACATACATAATTTATCTCACATATTTATTATGCTTCATCTTCAAATTTCTTCACCATACAACATTTTTTACTAGACTCGCAAACATTGTCATTTCTATTTCACTTTTTTCTATAAATTTTTTCTCTACCATTTCCTACACGCTTGGTTTCTCTTTTTTACAAGTTGTCTCACTTGCGCTTTACATCCGTTTCTTGCTTTAATATAACGTTATATATATATATATATATATATATATATATATAACGTTTTGTAGTTTTTGAAAAAAAAAAGAAAATGCAATTTTTAAAAATTACAAAATCTCACCATTAATTGTCCTGAAGATGGAAGCGATGAAGTTTCCGAAGGCTTGACAAAATTTAATAAAGAGTATTACAAGGCGTAAATATCTAGCCCAATTATAGACCGCATCCCCAATAAACAGTTTCCCAAATATATATATATATATATATATATATATACATATATCCTAAATAGTTTCACTTTTATTTTTTAGTCTGCCTTATTTCTTTATTTCCAGCCAACTTTTTTTTCCTAATTTTTTAGCTTTATTATTTTTGTTATACATTTATTTACTTCAAATCTCATCCTCAATTCACTCATCCTCTTTACCCCTGTTGCCATGCCACTATTCCTCTATTATAGCATAATATGATCAATGCAAATTCATTCAAACTAAAATCGTCTTGTTCTTATTGGAACTCTTTGTATTGCATTGCATATCACTGATATCCGTTTCAGACAAATTGCGCTAACGTGATAATTTGGTTGTCCAATCAGATATATACTTTTTAAATTAGAAAAATTAACATTATTAGACAGTTGCCGAACTGCATCAACATGACCCTACATAACATTACTTAAAATACTACAAATTTTGATGGGTAGTAGCTTCATTCTGTTAAAAAATTGTGGTATTTTTTTACTAAATATGCTTTTGTTGGTATAAAAATTAGTAACTTATATCAAATGTTTTTGAAATAGTAAGAACTTTAATGAGTTATTGCTCCATCTTGTTAAAATAATTTGTTTTGACAGAATATAATTTCTCATCAAAGCTTATCAACAATACAAAAAATTAAGAAGTTGTTAACAGTCGTTGTTAACTTACATCATCGAATATCATACATAACAGTAATTAGAAGAGATATAATTTTAATGAGTCGTAGCTCCATCTTGTTGAAATAATTTATTTTTCTTTCTGAATATGTTTTTGTTTATATGAAAGCGACTCAGTTAACTTCCATTTAAATAAAAGCTCATAAGGAACCGAACGCTTGTTTTGACCTCAACCCTCATATACCGTCAATTCTACATATATTTTTGACAGTATATAATTCTTCAATAAAGCTTACAAAAATTAGAAAAAATAAAGACATTCGCTGAAATACAACAACAAACATTGTTTAAAAAAGTGAAAATTTTGATGAGTCGTAGCTCCATCTTGTTCAAATAATTAGTTTTTTTTCTTTCGAATTCGCTCTTGCCTTAATAAAAAAGACTCAGCAACTCACAACACTCATATAAACGCTCACGATAAGCGCTGGCTCACCTCAACACAACATTGATCAAGCTAATAAAATTCTGATGAGCTGTAGCTCCATCTTGTTAAAATAATTTGTGTTTTTTTTTATAAATGTGTTTTTGTCTGGATAAAAGTGACTCAGTAAACCACCCCATTGGTATAAAAGCTTATGATAGACACATGGAACAAAAAGCTTGTTTTGTCCACAACCCTCACATACCGTTGTTTGAATTCGGTATATATATTTGACAGAATATAATTCTTCAGTGAGGTAATGAATAGCGATCGAAATAATAATCCCTTCTTTTTGCAGCCCCTAACCTTTACACGGGCGAGTGGCTAGTGACAGAAGTAGAAGATATCTTGCATTTTCCAAGTGAGGTGTTTTGTATCGGTGTGATCCGAATCACATTTTGTCGCCGGTTTGATCTCAATCATGTGGTGATCTAGTGAATATGAAGAGAATGCCTATCCAAGGCATGTTGATTCAGGTGTTCATGGGGTTGGGGTCCATCCGACCCTGCGTAGAGGTTTACCAAAGCTCAACCATCTGTGAGTAATGCACGTAGAGCGATCATGTTTACGCGAATACAAGCCGATGAAAATAAAAGGATAACGATATTATTTATGACAACATATTTATGGAAGACGTTTCAGTTTTACACGTAATAACGCATCAATTTTATTAAAAACTTATTCTTCTCTCTTATTTTATTATTAGGGATGTTTTTTTACATAAAAAATGTATTTTCTCATGAGAAATTTCTAAAGAATCATTAACTATTTATTATATTTGAAAATAAATGACAAACTTAAGGTGCAATTCTTGAGCATACGTAATGAGATAAGATAATGAAATAATTCCGTATTGGCAAGACGGTGTTAACATTAAGATTAAGAGGAATATTGCAATGCAACCTTTTTTGATCTATTGTACTTTTTACATCTACAAATACACCGATGAACAGACAAAAGCAATTTTTTTTGTAGAAAAAGACTTTCGCTTGAATGCTTTGAACGCACTATCTTTAGCCACCAGGGCACCGCGCAACCCTTGTTGAGCTAAAGCTCATCAATGTGCGTTACGTCTATTTATGTACATCCTTGAAATCAACTTCATGATGTGTATCACAACAAATGCAATAACAAGCTGAGAATTTTGACTCATTAAAAATCGTACAAACTTTACATTTTTATTGTAGTTTGCCGAAAACTTAGAATCAATCAAAATTTCAAAATTTGATCAGAATGCTTTTTTACATTTAAAATTTAGTAATTTTGGCGCACAAATCAAAATATTAGATGGTAGATGGCGCCAAATTTTGTATTTGGCGCCTCCAGCATTTCAAGCGTTTTTAAAAAATATTACAAAATGGTATAAATGTTAAACTTCTTATTAAGCAATTTATTAAAAAAATAATATTAATATTAGATCATAGATGGCGCCAAATTTTGTATTTGGCGCCTCCACCGTTTCAAGCGTTTTTAAAAAATATTACAAAATGGTATAAATGTTAAACTTCTTATTAAACAATTTATTAAAAAAATATTAATATTAGATTATAGATGGCGCCAAATTTTGTATTTGGCGCCTCCACCATTTCAAGCGTTTTTAAAAAATATGATAAAATGGTATAAATGTTAAACTTCTTATTAAACAATTTATTAAAAAAATATTAATATTAGATTATAGATGGCGCGAAATTTTGTATTTGGCGCCTCCACTATTTCAAGTGTTTCTAAAAAATATGATAAAATGGTATAAATGTTAAACTTCTTATTAAAATGTTCATAAATCAAACTTTCCACTAATTTTTCACTGTTTTCATAAATTTTAGTTCACTACAATAAAAATTTAATTAATTAAACAATTTATTAAAAAAAAATGAATATTAGATTATAGATGGCGCCAAATTTTGTATTTGGCGTCTCTACTATTTCAAGCGTTTTTAAAAAATATTACAAAATGGTATAAATGTTAAACTTCTTATTAAACAATTTCTAAAAAAAAATATTAATATTAATATTAGAAATGGTGGAGGCGCCAAATACAAAATTTGGCGCCTCCACCATTTCAAGCGTTTTTAAAAAATATGATGAAATGGTATAAATGTTAAACTTCTTATTGAAATGTTCATACATCAAACTCTCCACTCATTTTTCACTTTTTCTATGAATTTTAGTTCACTACAATAAAAATTTAATTAATTAAACAATTTTTTAAAAAAAAATTATTATTAGATTATAGATGGCGCCAAATTTTGTATTTGGCGCTTCCACCATATCAAGCCTTTTTAAAAAATATAATAAAATGGTATAAATGTTAATCTTCTTATTGAAATGTTCATAAATCAAACTCTCCACTAATTTTTCACTTTTTTTTATAAATTTTAGTCCACTACAATAAAAATTTATTTAATTAAACAATTTATTAAAAAAATAATAATATTAGATTATAGATAGCGCCAAATTTTGTATTTAACGCCTCCACCATTTCAAGCGTTTTTAAAAAATATGATAAAATGGTATAAATGTTAAACTTCTTATTGAAATGTTCATAAATCAAACTCTCCACTAATTTTTCACTTTTTTCATAAATTTTAGTTCACTACAATAAAAATTTAATTAATTAAACAATTTATTAAAAAAAAAATATTATTAGATTATAGATGGCGCCAAATTTTGTATTTGGCGTCTCTACTATTTCAAGCGTTTTTAAAAAATATTACAAAATGGTATAAATTTAAACTTCTTATTAAACAATTTATAAAAAAAAATATTAATATTAGATTATAGATGGCGCGAAATTTCGTATTTGGCGCCTCCACCATTTCAAGCGTTTTTGAAAAATATGATAAAATGGTATAAATGTTAAACTTTTTATTGAAATGTTCATACATCAAACTCTCTACTAATTTTTTACATTTTTTATAAATTTTAGTTTACTACAATAAAAATTTAATTAATTAAACAATTTATTAAAAAAAATTATTATTAGATTATAGATGGCGCCAAATTTTGTATTTAGCGCCTCCACCATTTCAAGCGTTTTTATAAAATATGATGAAATGGTATAAATGTTAAACTTCTTTTAAAAAAATTTATTAAAAAAATATTAATATTAGATTATAGATGGCGCCAAATTTTGTAATTGGCGCTTCCACCATTTCAACCGTTTTTAAAAAACATAATAAAATGGTATAAATGTTAAACTTCTTGTTGAAATGTTCATACATCAAACTCTCTACTAATTTTTTACATTTTTTATAAATTTTAGTTTACTACAATAAAAATTTAATTAATTAAACAATTTATTAAAAAAAATTATTATTAGATCATAGATGGCGCCAAATTTTGTATTTAGCGCCTCCACCATTTCAAGCGTTTTTATAAAATATGATGAAATGGTATAAATGGTAAACTTCTTATTAAAAAATTTATAAAAAAAATATTAATATTAGATTATAGATGGCGCCAAATTTTGTATTTGGCGCTTTCACCATTTCAACCGTTTTTAAAAAACATAATAAAATGGTATAAATGTTAAACTTCTTATTGAAATGTTCATACATCAAACTCTCTACTAATTTTTTACATTTTTTATAAATTTTAGTTTACTACAATAAAAATTTAATTAATTAAACAATTTATTAAAAAAAATTATTATTAGATTATAGATGGCGCCAAATTTTGTATTTAGCGCCTCCACCATTTCAAGCGTTTTTATAAAATATGATGAAATGGTATAAATGTTAAACTTCTTTTAAAAAAATTTATTAAAAAAATATTAATATTAGATTATAGATGGCGCCAAATTTTGTAATTGGCGCTTCCACCATTTCAACCGTTTTTAAAAAACATAATAAAATGGTATAAATGTTAAACTTCTTGTTGAAATGTTCATACATCAAACTCTCTACTAATTTTTTACATTTTTTATAAATTTTAGTTTACTACAATAAAAATTTAATTAATTAAACAATTTATTAAAAAAAATTATTATTAGATCATAGATGGCGCCAAATTTTGTATTTAGCGCCTCCACCATTTCAAGCGTTTTTATAAAATATGATGAAATGGTATAAATGGTAAACTTCTTATTAAAAAATTTATAAAAAAAATATTAATATTAGATTATAGATGGCGCCAAATTTTGTATTTGGCGCTTTCACCATTTCAACCGTTTTTAAAAAACATAATAAAATGGTATAAATGTTAAACTTCTTATTGAAATGTTCATACATCAAACTCTCTACTAATTTTTTACATTTTTTATAAATTTTAGTTTACTACAATAAAAATTTAATTAATTAAACAATTTATTAAAAAAAATTATTATTAGATCATAGATGGCGCCAAATTTTGTATTTAGCGCCTCCACCATTTCAAGCGTTTTTATAAAATATGATGAAATGGTATAAATGTTAAACTTCTTATTAAAAAATTTATTAAAAAAATATTAATATTAGATTATAGATGGCGCCAAATTTTGTATTTGGCGCTTCCACCATTTCAACCGTTTTTAAAAAACATGATAAAATGGTATAAATGTTAAACTTCTTATTGAAATGTTCATACATCAAACTCTCTACTAATTTTTTACATTTTTTATAAATTTTAGTTTACTACAATAAAAATTTAATTAATTAAACAATTTATTATAAAAAAAATTAATATTAGATTATAGATGGCGCCAAATTTTGTATTTGGCGCTTCCACCATATCAAGTTTTTTTAAAAAATATGATAAAATGGTATAAATGTTAATCTTCTTATTGAAATGTTCACAAATCAAACATAAATCAAAATTTAATTAATTAAATAATTTATTAAAAAGAAATATTTTGCGCGGTCACCATTTTTAAACATTTTTATAAAATATAATAAAATGGTATAAATGTTAAACTTTTTAATAAAAAACTCAAAAATCAAACTCTCTACTAATCTTTCACTTTTTTTATAATATTTTAAGTATCATTTTAGTTCAATACAAAAAAAAATTATTTAATTAAAATATTTATTTAATAAAATTGTATTTGGCGCCTATACCATTTTTAAACATTTTTATAAAATATGATGCAATAGTATGAATTTTGATTTAATGAAAGATTCAAAAATCTGACTAATTACTAAATATTCTACTTTTTTTTATTATAATTTACGTAGCATTTTTGTTCAATACAATAAAAGCTCGTTTAATTAAACAATTTATTAAAAAAATTGTATTTGGCGCTTTCATCCTTTTTTAACATTTTTATAAAATATGACAAAATGGTATAAATGTTGAACTTTTGTTGTTTAATCTAGCTTTTTGCACTCATCGCTCAAAGATCGGTTTTTTTGCGATCGTTCACAATGCATAGAAAAACGATTTTACCGCACCGCGGTGATTTTTCACTTTACTGCCAAAATTGAGCAAAAATTTTTGAAAAACGTTTTTTTCATTCCACAACCAAACAATGAAACAAATGGTACAAATTTGTTACAAAAAAAATGATACCTAACTTGTTCGAAAAGAAGTTTTCCCCATTTGCACCTGCAAACAAAGTGCTCATGTGGGAAATTTCACTTTCCGAACTCGTAAGGTAAATAACTATTTCCAGATACAAGAAAGAATAAGTGGGGCGTTCTCTGGTGGTTGCATAGTTTGTTTACAATCAAATTTAGTCGTTGTTTAAGCCATTTGACTTACAATTTTATGGGGTCTGAGCTGAGTGATTTAAGTTTATTGATTGAAAAGACATTTTGCTCTCTGTTGAGTGTTTTTAAGACTTTTTTGGCCTATACATCTTCAGAATTCGCTTTTCAGATTATAATTATTGTAAGTTCTGGTAAGCCGTAATGATTAAGTTTTTTAAAGCATTTTGGAAGGATTTACGGGATAATATAGAGCTCGTAATTGCGCGTAATATATCATGTGACTAAGTTCGCAAATACATAAAATTTGGGGTTATTGCCGCCTCCGGTTCTCTATGGGATTTATTAATTTAAAAAGGACCCTTCTTCTCGAAGGTCTCTTTGTAGTTGTGACGGATTTATTCGTTGGTATGGATGCAATGTGATCGTTTGCACTCAGCTTTATTGCAATTTTAATTAATTGGGATTTAAGCCAAATCGGCATTAATTTGATTTTTTTTTTGGAACGTTATCTACAGATTAATAAAAAATAATTAAAAAAAAAAAAAAAGTTCAACAAATTAATAATAAAAAAAAGATCTAACAACAGAACAGAATATTTTAAATCGTACATTAATATTTTTAATTAACTTTGCTTTTTTTATTGTTATAAGATCAATGCAAAATTTATTCAAATTAAATCCGTAAACTTGGACATGTTTTGTTCTTATTGGAACTCTTCAGTGAACAGATTTTAATTTGAATAAATTTGCTATAACTTTTCTTTCTCTTGCATTTGCTCGCTTGTTGCACAAAATTTTCAATTATTTACTTTACATAAATTTTTAAAATTGGGTTTCAGCTAGAACTGCAATAA
Source organism: Lagria hirta (assembly GCA_947359425.1). Classification (NCBI taxonomy): domain Eukaryota; kingdom Metazoa; phylum Arthropoda; class Insecta; order Coleoptera; family Tenebrionidae; genus Lagria; species Lagria hirta. Next base: position 51,238,861 of record OX375794.1, read on the forward strand.
TAACAATGAACCGGAATGGCAAGACTTTATTATTTTAAGTATTATAGCTCTGGAGCTTGGATGAAGCGACAGGACCACCAGGTGCAAAGCTCTTGAATGGGCCATTGAGAACCTGACTCTTTGTTGAAGAAAATTACGAATATTTCCGCTTCAAATGAGCTGGGAAAAGATCTATAAAGAAAAAATGGTATCGCCAATAGACCGTTCGACAATAGAACACAAAATATTATAAGTTTTGGGGAGTTGGCGACCATGAGCACACTTATTTGTCGTTTATGTCAAAATAAACTGTGAAATTGAGATTTATAGTAAATTAAATGTTTGCAGGCTGGAAACTCATTTAAAAAACAAACAAATAATAGTATATTCTTGTACGAGTTTAATAACACACGAGGGTATTTAAAACACGATAAGGCAACAACAAGTGCGAGTTAAACTAATCAAACAAGTGTAACATACTATTTTTTTACATTAATTTGCAAATTTTTACAATTTAGAGATTTTTTTGGGTAGGTTTGTAAGGACTTTGTTTTTCTATAATTGAATAATAAGCGAGAAACCGTTAAAAAATTCGAGAAATTTAAACGATGAATTTACTTCTACGCCGTCATATAAACGCACAACCGCTTAAGAAGCTATTGAAAAAGGTTTGTTACCATAGCACAGATAAATATTACCAAAATCAGTTTGATAATAAGATCTATTATTAAACCACTTTTGATATAATAATAGGTTTCTATAACTCACAGTCAAAAAACGTAATGTATAATAATTTATGTAAACTGGACCTTTTTGAGCGGTTAATATTAAATATTTTTAAGTTTATTTGTCAAAAACTTTACTTTTAGTTATTTTAAAAATTTTCAATTACATACTACATTTTTTGGTTTTTTATTTGATAAGATTTTTGATGTTGCATTTGTTAAATTTTTTAATCATTTTTTTAAATTTTATAATACTTGTTTTTAGTTGTTCAACAGCTTTAGTATTTTCAAATTTTTTTATTTGGTTTTATATTATTATTTTTATTTTTTAAAGTTGGTCCTGTTTTATCTTTTTCTACTTTTTTTATATATACTTTTTGGTGTTTTGGTTTTTTTAAATTCTTTTAATTACAATAAAGAATAGCAATATGTATAATAATAGTATATTATTATACAAGTTTAATAACACTTTGCATTGTCACACGAGTGTGTTTGAAACACGATGAGGCAACAAGAAGTGCAATTATACTATTTTTCCTACATTAATGTTCAAAATTTTACAATTTAGAAATTTTTCTGCGGGTAGGTGGGTGAAAACATTGTTCTTCTATTTTTGAATAATAAGCTAGCAACAGTTGAAAACATTTTAAAAATTAAAACGATGAATTTACTTCTACGCCGCCATATATACGCACAACCGCTTAAGAAACTATTGAAAAATTGTTTGCTTACAGGTTTGTTACGACTGAAGTCGACAGTCATCAACATAGCACAGATAAATGTTACCGAAATCAGTTTGATAATAAGATCTATTATTAAACCACTTTTGATATAATAATAGGTTTCTATAACTCACAGTCAAAAAACGTAATGTATAATAATTTATGTAAACTGGACCTTTTTGAGCGGTTAATATTAAATATTTTTAAGTTTATTTGTCAAAAACTTTACTTTTAGTTATTTTAAAAATTTTCAATTACATACTACATTTTTTGGTTTTTTATTTGATAAGATTTTTGATGTTGCATTTGTTAAATTTTTTAATCATTTTTTTAAATTTTATAATACTTGTTTTTAGTTGTTCAACAGCTTTAGTATTTTCAAATTTTTTTATTTGGTTTTATATTATTATTTTTATTTTTTAAAGTTGGTCCTGTTTTATCTTTTTCTACTTTTTTTATATATACTTTTTGGTGTTTTGGTTTTTTTAAATTCTTTTAATTACAATAAAGAATAGCAATATGTATAATAATATACTATTAGTATATTATTATACAAGTTTAATAACACTTTGCATTGTCACACGAGTGTGTTTGAAACACGATGAGGCAACAAGAAGTGCAATTATACTATTTTTCCTACATTAATGTTCAAAATTTTACAATTTAGAAATTTTTCTGCGGGTAGGTTGGTGAAAACATTGTTCTTCTATTTTTGCATAATAAGCTAGCAACAGTTGAAAACATTTTAAAAATTAAAACGATGAATTTACTTCTACGCCGCCATATATACGCACAACCGCTTAAGAAACTATTGAAAAATTGTTGGCTTACAGGTTTGTTACGACTGAAGTCGACAGTCATCAACATAGCACAGACAAATCTTACCGAAATCAGTTTGATAATAAGATCTATTATTAAACCACTTTTGATATAATAATAGGTTTCTATAACTCGCAGTCAAAAAACGTAATGTATAATAAAAATGTCTGTAATCTGGGCATATTTGAGCGGTTAAGTTTATTTGTCAAAAACTGTTCTTTTAGGTGTTTTAAAAATTTTCAATCACATTCTACATTTTTTTATAGTTCTTTATTTGATAAGATTTTTGATGTTGCATTTCGTTTTTTTGGATTTTGTTAAAGTTTTTAATCAATTTAAAATACTTGTTTTTAGTTGTTCAACAGGTTTAGTATTTTAAAATTTTTTTTTATTTGATTTTTTATTATTATTTTTAAAAGTTGGTACTGTATTATCTTTTTCTACTTTATTTTATATATACTTTTTGCTGTCTTCGTTTTTCTAAATTCTTTAAATTACAATAGAGAATAGCAATATGTATAATAATAGTATATTATTATACAAGTTTTATAACACTTTGCATTGTCACACGAGTGTGTTTGAAACACGATGAGGCAACAAGAAGTGTAATTATACTATTTTTCCTACATTAATGTTCAAAATTTTAAAATTTAGAGATTTTTCTGCGGGTAGGTTGGTGAAAACATTGTTCTTCTATTTTTGAATAATAAGCTAGCAACAGTTGAAAACATTTTAAAAATTAAAACGATGAATTTACTTCTACGCCCTTATATATGCGCACAACCGCTTAAGAAACTGTTGAAAAATTGCTGCTCACAGGTTTGTTACGACTGAAGTCGACAGTCATCAACATAGCACAGATAAATGCTACCAAAAACAGTTTGTTAATAAGATCTATTATTAAACCACTTTTGATATAATAATAGGTTTCTATAACTCACAGTCAAAAAACGTAATTTATAATAAAAATTTCTGTAAACTGGGCCTTTTTGCGCGAATAATATTGAATATTTTTAAGTTTATTTGTCAAAAACTTTACTTTTAGTTATTTTAAAAATTTTCAATCACATACTACATTTTATGGTTCTTTATTTGATAAGATTTTTGATGTTTTTTGAATTTTGTTTAATTTTTTTATTATTTTTTTAATTTTATAATACATGTTTTTAGTTGTTCAACAGCTTTAGTATTTTCACATTTTTTTTATCATTTGATTTTTTATTATTATTTTTAAAAGTTGGTACTGTATTATCTTTTTCTACTTTATTTTATATATACTTTTTGCTGTCTTCGTTTCTCTAAATTCTTTTAATTACAATAAAGAATAGCAATATGTATAATGATAGTATATTATACAAGTTTAATAACACTTTGCATTGTCACACGAGTGTGTTTGAAACACGATGAGGCAACAAGAAGTGTAATTATACTATTTTTCCTACATTAATGTTCAAAATTTTACAATTTAGAAATTTTTCTGCGGGTAGGTTGGTGAAAACATTGTTCTTCTATTTTTGCATAATAAGCTAGCAACAGTTGAAAACATTTTAAAAATTAAAAAAATGAATTTACTTCTACGCCGCCATATATACGCACAACCGCTTAAAAAACTATTGAAAAATTGTTTGCTTACAGGTTTGTTACAACTGAAGTCGACAGTCATCAACATAGCACAGACAAATCTTACCGAAATCAGTTTGATAATAAGATTTATTATTAAACCACTTTTGATATAATAATAGGCTTCTATAACTCACAGTCAAAAAACGTAATGTATAATATAAATTTATGTGAACTGGGTCTTTTTGAGCGGGTAATATTAAATATTTTTAAGTTTATTTGTCAAAAACTTTACTTTTAGTTTTTTAAAGTTGGTACTGTATTATCTTTTTCTACTTTTTTTTATATATTCTTTTTGCTGTCTTTGTTTTTATAAATTCTTTCAATTAGAATAAAGAATAGCAAAGCTGTCTTTCTATTCTTGGAGTTTTTTTTTAATTTGTCTAATTTTATTTTTATTTATTTTTAATATTTTTTATATTTGAATCTGATGAGTTTATTGATGTTTTTGATATAGAGGTTTTTAAAAGCACTTTTGTCAAAAAAATAATTACGTCAAATGTCAATGTCATATATATTTTTTCCAAAAACACGTATTTATTTTAAGCCGAAAATGTTTTGAAAAATGGTTTAATGGTTCAAATTAGAGACAAAGTGGCTTTAAAAACAGCTGCAAAAATTTGTTTGCCACAAAGACCTTGCTACATCCGGCATTGTCAGGCTATTTCGGATTTATCAAGAAATAAATTTTTAATTATTGTTGTCTCGGCTATCTTCCAAATTTTGGGCAAAGCACATAAATTTTGTTGATCTTGTAATATTAAGCAAAGCACATAAATTTTGTTGTTTTTGTAATATTATTATTTTTCCAAATATAAAACCAATTGGACCAAACAAAAATTTTTAAATATAATTTTAAATAAAATGACTTGTTGCTGTTACCAACCGTTAGCAACGTAATGTCTCAAACCCAAAAATATTTTTTTATATATAAAATTAAAGCAAAAAACCTCAAATTGGAAAAAATAGCTTAAAAAACACGTTTTCTAGGGGGCATTAATAAACTAGCGTTTTAATATACTATTGTTTTAAGTAGTTATAAAGCTTCTGTACTGTTGAAAAATTTTATTTAATTGTTTCAATTTTTTGATACGGTTTTGTGCTTAATAATTTGAAAAATTATTATCTCAATTATTTTAAATATTACAAAGATTTTATTATTTTTATTTTTGAATTGCAGATTTTTCAAAAAACGATATTATTGTTTATATTTTTTCACATAGATTAAGTGACAATTTAAGATAATTAATTTTATTTTGTTTTAACACATTACATTTTCTAATTTTAAGTAAATTGTTTCAAATCATAATTTTTAAAAATAAGGTCAAAGCAAATTTATTTAAACTAGTTCCGTATAGACTTGCTCACTGATAGACTACAAATATAGTTTGAATAATTTTGCTTTGACTTTATTTTTCTCTTAGTTGGTAGAAACCATTGTAGATAGCTAATATTGTACATCTCTAATGTGCATTTCAAATGGAAGGCGCTAATGTGATAACTTGGTTGTCCCATCCGCAATTTTCTTTTCTTAAAATTATTTTAAAATTAAGATCAGTCATTTAGAGTGGTCTATATAATAACATGTAAAAATCTGGTTTTTAAACTTTGATTTTAAGAGTTTCTCATTCTAATAGATGTCGCTATTTTTAGCATGATTATTAAGTTTTATATTAATGACAAAATAAATGTTTTTATTATGTTTTTTTTTAAAAGGGAACAGTAAAACATAATTATTATAGTTCAAACAAAATAAAAAAAAACTTTGCAAACATAAAATATACACCAAAAATTAACGTTTTTGGCAAGCCAATAAATTGAAAACAACTACTTTTCGGACCAGTACTTTGCCAGACATACATCGATTCTATTGGCATATACATTTGTTACAATTGTATTATAAACAATTGATATTGAATATTTCAAATTTTTCGATGCGAATTTTTTTTTATTAATTTTTTTATTATTTTTTAAATTTTATAATTTTTCTTAGTTGTTCAACAGCTTTAGTATTTTTATTTCTTTTTATTATTTGTTTTATTTTTTTTAATGTTTGTACTGTTTTATATTTATTTTTGTTTTTTTCTACTTTCTTTTTACATAGATAGCTTTTGCTATTTTTGGTTTTCTAAAAATGGTTTACAGTGGGTAACATATCACGTTATGCGACGGAAATAAATTGTAAAATGTTTGTTATCCAACACAACAACAAATCTAAATCTGTCTAAAAATTGTAAAATACAGTTTTTTAAACAAGAGTTATGCAGAAGTTTAACAATTCGCTACATAATTAAATTAAAATTAAATTTTGGTTAATAAATTAAAATTATAATCAGAATTCGGTCAAATTAGCATTATTTTGCTGTCAATTAATCCTCTTATCTTGATGCAATTACCTGGTAGCCAACAAGCTCCTGAAGATTTACGACCAAATTTTTTCTGCAATCGACCATTAGTTTTAATTTATTAACAATTTGTCAAATTTGTGAATCAACCGACTAATTTATTAAAGTAGAAACTAATTTTTTTTATTGTCAAATTAATTATATAATTATTAATTGAAAAACACTTTTCATACAGCTTTACTTCTAAATTTGATTTCATGTTTTTCGGAGATTGATAACTAACTCTGGCAACATGGCTTTTAATTGCAATTAAATGCAAAATTGTCTTTAAAAACTATTTTCTGTAAGCTTATCTCATACATTTTATGATTCAAACTTTGAGATTTTTAGGTTCCAAAAGTCATAAATAAAGAAATAACCAAAGATAATAGTTATTGTCGAATGGTTCAATAACACTGATAAAAGAACAGTAAACAAGCTGTTATATTTGTAGTACATTAGTTATCAATGTTTGATAGTAAACATCAAAAATTCTTCGATACAAGCTCTTTCAAATGTCTTTAAATATACAATTTTGTGTGAACGCACATAAATATATACGCATGAGTCAAACTAAGACAAACTTTTCAATAAAACAAAAGATGAAGTAGCGCTCTTGATTGGTTTTTTTTTAGCAGTCTGTAGAAATGTCGTGCTAAAAATGTCTTAAAAATGTTTAGTACTTTTTTGCTTCTTTTTTTTACTATAAAAGTTATATAATGCACGCCAAACTAACCTAAAATGCATGCAAGTGTGACGTCACACGGGTATAGCAGCTTATACAATGATTTAATTTTTTATCGCGTCATTATTTATTATGTCTCTATAATGGCAAACATTTCTGTACAATTATATAAGTCATAATAAGGGTGTATAATATTAACATTAATCAAGAGTGGCTTTAAACCAATAAAACGATTGTCTTGGCTTGGTTCGGCTATTATTTCAGGGTGTAGTGTACTAAAAATGCCTAAAACGGTTTGCTGTTGTTAACCTTAAAAACATCTTCCTAGTTTTCGGTAATTTTTCTAAACAATAAGTACAGATAAAGTTGTAAAATAAGTTTTAAGAAAAAGTATTTTTATTAGAATGTTACTTTTGCGAAGAATGCAGATAAATCGTACAATTTGTCACAATAATTTTCTTCAAACGCCAATTTTCAGTTATCAATTTCCTAATTACACCTGAATAAGCCGAATTCGATCAAATATCCAGAAATGGAGAAAATTTTCGCTTCCTCTCGGAGCTTCTTTTATTAAAAAGTTGAGAACAAGAGGATACGTTGACCGGGAGCTTGTTGCGGTTGTTGTAAGACAATAAGTTTCGGAAACCACATTTGTTGTTCATTTTGCGGTTAGCACTTCTTTTCAAAGTGACTTTATCACAATTTATGAGGTATTGCTGGACAACAGATAGGAACTTAACTTGTCAACAGTTGTATCTGTGAAGATTATTGAGTTACCTTTCTTTTGAGTTATAAATAACTTGTTATTCGATTGCTGCTGGGAATTCTTTTCTCACTTTTTATCATTATTAACATAATTGAATTTTGGAAAAAAAATTAAAAATCTTATAATAATCATTATTGATGATCTCTGCATCGATTATTACTTATTTGATGATAAAAATTATTCACACCAAGTGATAAAAAGTAAGATACAAAGTCAATCATATTTTAACCAGTAATGCACCACACCCAGAAATAATAGCCGAATCAAGCCAAGACAATCGTTTTATTGCTTTAGAGCAACTCTTGATTAATGTTAATATTATACACCCTTATTATGACTTATACAATTGTACACAAATGTTTGCAATTATAGAGACATAGTAAACAATGACACGATAAAAAATTAAATTATTGTATAAGCTGCTATACCCTTGTGACGTCACACTTGCATGCATTTTAGGTTAGTTTGGCGTGCATGATATAACTTTTATAGTACAAAAAAGTACTATATAGTTGTAAAAGATTGTTTACTATTTTTGTTTATAACTCAATTAGCCAGCAGCCGCATCTCCATGTTTACAACTTGCCGAAAATATCTGAAGACAAACCAATTATACAGAGCCGACAAATACAATTGGCAGAATTTATGACATGCAATCTTATGATCAGTTTTTCTTCGAACGAGTTATTTGGCGGTTGGAATACAATGATAGAAGATTGGCCATAAATACTACAAAATTTATTTATGACTCCGAGGTCCAGGTAGTTGTATTTTGTAGCAGCAAAAATGCCCATGGTGCCACCAGATCCATAACTAAAAAGCAAAGACATTTATTAAATATTTTGACGTAGAGGAATATGAATTATTGCCAAAAGTCTTATACAGTGTTCCACCTATAAGAACAGATTTATATACGATATAATGGTTGATTTACTTCATATTTAGTTACTTATTTTAACAAATAAAATGTCGGCCAGCACTTTAAATTACAACAAAACAAAGTGTAGATGTTTATTATCTATAAGTAAATAACAATAAAAGTAAAAAAATTGCTTTGACAAAGAACATTATTTGCGAAAATTTATAATAACTTAAAATTTTTTAAAAAGTTCTAAATCATGTGATCTCGCTGATAATTCAATAGCTCCTCTTCTACTAATCGATTGCAAAAAAAAAGATTAAAAAAAATTTTACTTACCAAAAAACTATTTTTTTTTTAGAGATGAAACAGGACATAAGTAAGTGTTGTTTACATTATGTAGTGTCACTAATAAAATTTATGGATTAGTGTTTTTTTATCTAGTTATTTTTTTTTTTAGTCAAGGTTGGTAATAATTGAAGTTACACTTGATATTGATACATTTTACAAACTTAAAAGGCCGGCGGGAACAAGATGCAATTGTTTCTTTTGTGTAAATAATTCATTCTTTCCACGCAAAAGATCAAAATAATGGGTTTTAATTTCACAAATTGTAATGAAATAACTTTAAGTTGGCAACAATACTAAAACTAGTTATTTTTTTTTGATAATTAGAGTTTAATTTTTTAATTCTTGATACAAATAATATCTAGTGGTTGGCAATAACTAAAGTGTGACACCTTTATAAATTGAAAAGTTCGGCGAAGGCAAGATGCAAATTGTCTCTTTCGTGTAAATAATCTACCCTTTTTACACAAAAACGCAAAATAACAAGTTTTAGTTTTACAAAATATTATATTGGCAACAATAATAAAACTAAATCTAGTTACTTTATTTTTATTAGAATTTAGTTTTTTTTTAAACAAATTATAACTAGTGGTTGGTAATAACTAAAGTGTGACTCATTTACAAATTAAAAACCCCTGTAGAGGCAAGATGCAAATGTCTCTTTTGTGTAAATAATCTACCCTTTTCACGCAAAAAGGGCTAAATACCAAGTTTTAGTTTTGCAAATTGTACATGACGTAATCTTATGTTGGTAGCAATAATAAAACTAAATCTAGTTTTTTTATGTTTAATTAGAGTTTAGTTTCTTTTCTCGAGACAAACAATAACTAGGAGTTGGTAATAGCCAAAGTAATAAAATTGAAAAGATCTATGTTCATTGTCTCTTTCGAGTAAATAATCCACTCTTTTCACGTAAAAAGAGCTAAATAAGTTTTAATTGAGAAAATAGTATATTACGTAACCTTATGTTGGTAACAATAATTAAACCAAATCTAGTTTTTTTTTAAATATAAATTTAGGTTTTTTCTAGATACATATAACAGCTAGTGGTTGGTAATAACTGAAGTGATAATTTACAAATTAAGAAGTCCGGCGGAGGTAAGAGGCAATTGTCTTTTTTGTGTAAATAAACCACTAAAGACTAAATACCAAATTTTAATTTTGCAAATTGTACATTACCTTATGCTGGTAACAATAAAAAACTAAATCGAGTTATTTTTTTTCTAATTATGGATTAGTTTTTTTTTAAACAAAACTTAACTAGTGGTTGGTAATAACTAAAGTGTGACACATTTACAAATTAAAAACCCCTGTGGGGGTAAGATGCAAATGTCTCTTCTGTGTAAATAATCTACCTTTTTCGCGTAAAAAAGGCTAAATAACAAGTTTTAGTTTTGCAAATTGTACATGACGTAACCTTATGTTGGTAGCAATAATTAAACTAAATCTAGTTTTCTTATGTTTAATTAGAGTTTCGTTTGTTTTCTTGAGACAAACAATAACTAGAGGTTGGTAATAAACAAATTAAAAAGTTCGGCGAGGGTAAGATGTAATTGTCTCTTTCGAGTAAATAATCCACCCTTTTCACGTAAAAAGGGCTAAGAAACAAGTTTTAATTGTGAAAATTGTATATTACGTAATATTATGTTGGTAACAATAATAAAACTAAATCTAGATATATATTTTTTTATATTAAAATTTATTTTTTTTAATACAAATAAAAATTTGGTTGGTATAACTGTAGTTATGATTGATTTTGATACATTTTACAAATTTTAAACCCGGCGGGAGCTTGTTGTTTCTTTCGTGTACATAATCCACTCTTTTCACGCAAAAGATCAAAATAACGTGTTTTAATATATAATAAAGGTTTCATAATATATAAATAACGTGTTTTAATGTTACATATTGTACATTAAACAACCTTATGTTGGCAACAATAATAAAACTAAATCTAGTTTTTTTTTCAATAATTGGAGTTTTTTTTTCTTGATACAAATAGCAACTAGTGGTTGGTAATAATTAATAACTAAAGTGTGATATATTTACAAATTAAAAATCCCTGTGGGGGCAAGATGCAATTGTTTCTTTTGTGTACATAACCCACCGTTTTCACACAAAAAGAACTAAATAACAAGTTTTGATTGTGAATGGACATTACATAACATTATGTTGGTAGCAATAATAAAACTAAATCTAGTTTTTTTTAAATATAAGTTTAGTTTTTTTCTTGATACATATAATAACTAGTGGTTGGTAATAACTGAATAAATATTTTTACAATTTAAGAAGTCCGGCGGGGTAAGAGGCAATTGTCTCTTTTGGGTAAATAAACCACTAAAGGCTAAATACCAACTTTTAATTTTGCAAATTGTTTATTATCTTATGTTGGTAACAGTAATAAACTAAATCTAGTTATTTTTTTATAATTAGGGTTTAGTTTTTTTCTTGAAACAAAACATAACTAGTGGTTGGTAATAACTAAAGTGTGACACATTTACAAATTAAAAACCCCTGTAGAGGCAAGATGCAAATGTCTCTTTTGTGTAAATAATCTACCTTTTTCACGTAAAAAAGGCTAAATAACAAGTTTTAATTGGGAAAATTGAATATTTCGTAACCTTATGTTGGTAACCGTAATAAAACTAAATCTAGATATGTATTTTTTGAAATTAGAATTTATTTTTTTTTAAATACAAATAAAAATTTGGTTGGTATAACTGTAGTTATGATTGATATTGATACATTTTACAAATTTTAAACCCGGCGGGAGCTTGTTGTTTCTTTCGTGTAAATAATCCACTCTTTTCACGCAAAAGATCAAAATAACGAGTTTTAATTTTACGAATTGTACACTAATCAACCTTATGTTGGTAACAATAATAAAACTTAATCTAGTTTTTTTTTTCAATAATTGGAGTTTTTTTTTCTTGATACAAATAGTGGTTGGTAATAATTAATAACTAAAGTGTGATTGAAAAGTCCGGCGGGGGCAAGATGCAAACTGTCTCTTTTGTCTAAATAGTCCACTCGTTTTACAAAAAAAAAGGGCAGAATAACAAGTTTTAATTTTACATAATCTTATGTTGGTAACAGTAATAAAACTATATCTAGATATTTTTTTTTAAATAGAGTTTAGTTTTTTTCTTGATACAAAACATAATCACTAGTGGTTGGTAAAAAGTGAAGTGTGACACATTTACAAATTAAAAATCCCTGTGGGGGCAAGATGCAATTGTTTATTTTGTGTACATAATCCACCATTTTCACACAAAAAGAGCTAAATAACAAGTTTTAATTGTGAAAATTGAACATTACATAACAGTATGTTGGTAGCAATAATAAAACTTGATCTAGTTTTTTCAAATATAAGTTTAGTTTTTTTCTAGATACATATAACAACTAGTGGTTGGTAATAACTGAAGTGATAATTTACAAATTAAGAAGTCCGGCGGGGGTAAGAGACAATTGTCTATTTTGTGTAAATAAACCACTGAAGGCTAAATACCAACTTTTAATTTTGCAAATTGTACATAACCTTATGTTGGTAACAATAATAAAACTAAATCTAGTTATTTTTTTTCTAATTATGGCTTAGTTTTTCTTTAAACAAAACACAACTAGTGGTTGGTAATAACTGAAGTTACAAATTAAAAACCCTTGTGGGGGCAAGATGCAATTGTTTCTTTTGTGTAAATATAATCAACCGTTTTCACACAAAAAGAGCTAAATAACAAGTTTTAATTGTGAAAATTGGACATTACATAACATTAGGTTGGTAGCAATAGTAAAACTAAATCTAGTTTTTTATTAAATATACACCGTTTTCGCACAAAAAGAGCTAAATAACAAGTTTTGATTGTGAAAATTGGACATTACATAACATTATGTTGGTAGCAGTAATAAAACTATATTTTGGGTTTTTTAAATATAAGTTTAGTTTTTTTCTTGATACATATAATAACTAGTGGTGGTAGTAACTGAATGAATATTTTTACAAATTAAGAAGTCCGGCGGGGTAAGAGACAATTGCCTCTTTTGTGTAAATAAACCGCTAAAGGCTGTATACCAACTTTTAATTTTGCAAATTTTACATTACCTTATGTTGGTAACAATGAAAAACTAAATCTAGTTATTTTTTTTCTAACTATGGTATAGTTTTTTTTTAAACAAAACATAACTAGTGGTTGGTAATAACTGAAGTGTGACACATTTACAAATTAAAAACCCCTGTGGGGGTAAGATGCAAATGTCTCTTTTGTGTGAATAATTCACCCTTTTCACGTAAAAAAAGTTAAATAACAAGTTTTAATTGTCATGTTGGTAGCAATAATAAAACCAAATCTAGTTTTTTTTAGATAAGGTTTAGTTTTTTTATTCAAATAATAACTAGGTGGTTAGCAAATTTATTTTATTTTATTCAAATAATAACTAAGAAGTCCGCCAGTTAGCAAATTGTACATTACATAATCTCATGTTGGTAACAATAATAAAGCTAAATCTAGTTATTTTTTTTAATTAAAGTTTGGTTTTTTTTTTCTTGATACAAAATATAATAACGAAAGGTTGGCAATAATTGACATTGATACATTTACAAATTGAAGCGGAAATATTGATATTCCTCGTCAACTTCTTGTCTCAATTCCATTGATGAGGGGCCTCAGGAGTGCTTTTGCACCTGGCGGTGGTCCTTTTTGTCACTTGATCGAAGCTTCTGAGCAATAATAATCAAAGTTGTGACATCCATTGACAGCAGTTTTGGTCGTTTCCGGTCTAGAACTATAATAATAATTGCGCCCCCTTTGATGTTAACCAATAGGAATCAAGTTTGGGCCTGTACAGGTAAAGGACATGCTGATCTGGAGGGGGAAAGCATCCGCTTCAGCAGAGCTAAACAGAGTTCATCGCTTTTCCAGCAGTCTAACCGTAGCCGCCGCAGCGCTACGACCGGGAGCGCATTCGGCAGTTTGACGGAGCTTTAAGCTCTCTCTGTTTCTTCATCATTTTCCAAAAATTTTCAGTTTTTCCATTAGTAAAAAATGATTTTCAGTGGTCTCAATAAAGACACGTGACGGATTAGAGCGGACTGTGTGCACAGTTTTTTTTAGGTTATTTTTTTGTTTTTTGAAAAATTGCGCCAGTTTTTGTGCAGTGACAATTTTGTGCTTTTGGGATTATTTTTTCGTCGATCTATCAGGTGAGTCTCGCCAAACGTGATTACTCAACCGCCCCGAGCGAGAATCCCCCATTAAAGCTGGCAGTTGTTGAGCAAAAAATCCCGAGGGAACACTGGGAAAACTTTTCAAGGAACATCGGGATTTATTCTAAATAAGTTTAGCGTCCAGGAACTTATGTTCCGAATTAGTTTTTGACTTCTCCAATTTGTTGATAAGCGTCTCGAAAACTTCGGAAAAATGAGACTTTTTGGCAATTTTTGGTCGAAGTCGGCCGATTTATTCCCACATTTTGGCCAAAATGTTCTTTCCCGAAAATCCTGGAAAACTTTAAGGATTTATTTTAATATGCTCACCGTTGTAAGCGTATTTCACCGAAGTTCCCGAAAATATTTTAAAAATGTTCTCACCGTTTACGAAATTATTTTCCAAAGTAGGTTTTGACTTTTCCAATTTTTTTAAGCGTCAAAATTTTTTGAAAATTTTTATCATATTTTTGTTGGGAAAAGATATTTTGTTTTTTTCTTTTATGAGATAGCTTGATTGAAAAGTCATGAAAAACCCAAATTTTGGGTTTTAAAAAATAGAAAACCTGGGATTTCTCAGTTTTTGGTTGAAGCTTTTCCCACATTTTTTCAAATGTAAGCGTATTTTCCCGAAAACTCCGAAAACTTTAAGCATTTATTTCAAATATTCCCACCGTTTACGAAATTATGTTCCAAATCTGTTTTGGAGTTTTTCTTTTTTTATTGAAAAGCGTCAAAATCCTTTGAGAAGTGTCATTTTCACCATATTTTTGCGTTCGCCAAGCGATTTTTTTTTATGGGAATAGGGTATTTTGTTTTTTCTTTCATTAGATAGCTCAATTTAAAAGCCATGAAAAATCCAAATTTTGAGTTTTAAAGATTCGAAAACTTGAGACTTTTGACAGTTTTTGGTTGATATAGGGCGGTTTATTCCCACATTTTGTCAAATGTAAGCGGATTTTAGCGAAAAATCCCAAAAAACTTTAAAGATTTGTTTCAAATATTCTCTAAAGTAGTTTTTGACTTTCTCAATTTTTTATTAATAAGTGTCAAAATCCATAAAAAAATGTCATTTTTCATCATATTTTTGCTTTCGCAGAGCAATTTTTTTATCGGAAAAAGATATTTTGTTTTTTCTTTCATTAGATAGCTTGATTTAAAAGTCATAGAAAACCCAAATTTTGGGTTTGAAAAAATAGAAAACCTGAGATTTTTCAGTTTTTGGCTAAAGTTTTTTCCACATTTTTTCAAATGTAAGCGTATTTTACCAAAAATTTCGAAAAACTAAGGATTTATTCTAAATATTCGCACCGTTTACGAAATTATTTTTCAAATTTGTTTTTGATTTTTTCAATTTTTTATTAATAATCGTCAAAATTCTTAAAAAAGTGTTATTTTTTATCATATTTTTGCTTTCGCAAAGCGATTTTTATTTAAAAAAGATTTTTTCTTTTATTAGATACTTAAAAAAGCTTAATTTAAAAGCTATGAGAAACATAGATTTTTTCTTTTAAAAATGGGAAAACATGAGTTTTTTCACAGTTGAGACCGGGAAATGTAAGCGTATTTCCCTGAAAATCCCGAAAAACTTTTAAGATTTGTTTTAAATATTCTCACCGCTTACGAAATTATTTTTCAAAAGAGTTTTTGACTTTCTTATTCTCTTATTAATAATTGTCAAAATCTATAGAAAAATGTCATTTTACAAAAAGGTCATTTTTCATCATATTTTTGCTTTCGCAGAGCAATTGTTTTTATTGGAAAAAGATATTTTGTTATTGCTTTCATTGGATAGCTCAATTTAAAAGCCATAAAAACCCAATTTGGGTTTTAAAGATTCGAAAACCTGAATTTTTCAATTTTTAGGTCGAGGTCGGACGACTTATTCTCACATTTTTCCAAATGTGCGTGTTTCACCGAAAATCCCGAAAACTTGAAGGATTTATTTGAAATATTCTCACCGTTTACGAGATTATTTTCTAAATTTGTTTTTGACTATTCCAATTTTTTATTAATACGCGTCAAATTTTTTTGAATAATGTCATTTTTAATCATATTTTTGCTTTTCCTAAACCATTTTTTATTATCGATTTTTTTTTATGTATTTGACTGAAAATTGTAAAAAACTTTTGAGATCTATTTTAAATATTCTCACGATTCACAAAATTATTTTCCAAAGGAAAATCCCTTGAAAAGTGTAATTTATGCTATAAGTTCTAAAATTTTTGTTTTTATCGGAAAAAGATGCTTAATTTTTTGTTTTTTTTTTGCATGAAAAGGACAGATTTTGGGTTTTAAAGGCTCGATTTCCACATTTTTCCTAATGTAAGGCGTATTTCACCGAAAATCCCGAAAACCTTGGATTTATTAATAAATTTTCTCACTGTTTACAAAACTATTTTTCAAAGTAGTTATTGACATTTTCGATTTTTTCTTAATGAGCGTCAAAATCCTTGGAAAAGTTTCGTTTTTCACCAAATTTATGCATTCAATAAACGATTTTTTTGTCGTCAAAAAGTTTTTTTTGTTTTTTTCTATATGAAAAACCCGAAAAAAGTTAATTTTAAATTTGAAAAATACGGATTTTGGGTCTTAGAGATTCGAGAACATGAGATTTTTCTCAATTTTTGGGTGAGGTGGGGCAGTTTATTCCCACTTTTTGTTAAATGATTGCGTATTTCACCGATAATCCCAAAAAATTTTAAGGATTTATTTTAAATATTTTCACTATTTACGGAACTATTTTCCAAATTTGTTTTTGACTTTTCTAATTTTATCTATTAATAAGCGTCAAAATTCTTACAAAAGTGTCATTTTTTATCATGTTTTTGCATCCGCTAAGCGATCTTTTTTTATCAGAAAAAAATATTTTGTTTTTTTTATTAGAAACGTACAAAAGCTTTATTTAAAAAGCACAAATAAACCTAGATTTTGAGTTTTAAAGATTCGGAAACACGAGATTTTTCACAATTTTTGGTTGAGGTTGAGCCATTTTTTCTCAAATTTTATGTATTTATCTGAAAATTCCAAAAAACTTTTAGGATTTATTTTAAAAATTCTCTCACTTTTTACGAAATTATTTCCAAAGCTGTTCTTGACTTATCCAATTTTTTATTAAGAATCAAAATTCTTAGAAAAGGATCATTTTTGAATTTTTTTTTTAATTCGAAAGCGATTTTTGCTATAGGCACAGAAATTTCTTTTTTCATGTCGGAAAAACAAGCTTATTAGGTGAATAAAAAAGCTTAATTTAAAAGACATAAAAAACACGGATTTTTGGTTTTGAAGACAATTAAATATTTTAATCCGGGAGCTTAAATTACCGGAAATTGGAAAATGCTTTCTTTGAATCCACAAAAGGGCATTTTCTCATCTCGAGCTCTGTTATTAATTTTGGCTAAAATTCTATTTTTAATTATATAACCACCCTTCTACTTGATTAACAAATTGTAAATTAATAAAGCTCGGAACTGTTCCAAGAAATAGATTCATTCTCTGAAACCATTTGATTTTTGGATTTTTTTTGAACATTTTGTTTCTGCTTAAAAGATTTATGTTCTTTAATTGTTGGGGTGCGCATACATTTTTTTTCTTTGTGGAGAAGAAAATTGCTCATTTTTTGTTTTTATCACATTTCTCCAAAAAGCTTAATTTAAAAGACGTGAAAAGCGTGGATTTTGGGTATTAAAAACAGTTGAATAGGAAATATTTTTAATCCGGGAATCCGGAAGCTTAGATTACTGGAAATTGGAAAATGTTTTCTTTAAACGCACAAAACAGTATCTCTCATCTCCAAGTTTCTTTCCCAGATAATTAGTTTTTGGCAAAATTGAAAGTTTTTTTTTCAAATGTGGGAAATATCTGGAAAATATGGGAAATCTTTGTTATTATCCTAAAATTCATATTAAAATCTGACAGATAATGCATTTTCTTTCTTTAATTGACACTAGAAAATTTTAAGTATACCCTAGCCAGCTTTGCTCTTTCAATTATATTTTGAAAATTGATTCATTTGTTATAACTGAAAAAGAAAGTTAAAAATTTTTGATTTATTCAAAATCTATGGAAATTGGAAAAAGCCTATCTGGGACTATTAGAAAAATTTGTTTTTTTTATACAGTATTAAGTTGTAATCTGATCTATGAAAGATGGTCACATCTATTTATCAATCAGAAAAGACTTACAAGACTGTCGATCAAGTCTTTTAACAAAAATCTAAGCCAAAGTTCCATCCGTTTAGACGCTACGAAGCTACAGACTGATATAGCAAAGCGAAGCAGAGGCTTTTAAACTTCTTTATTAATAAAATTAATAAAGATTATAGCTGCAGTTCTGCTACACATTGAAAAATAATTAAAAAACAAAAAAAATAGTTAAACCGTCACTTGAACGTTTTTTTCTTTGGTCTATCTTCGATAATATCAAAATTTAAAACAAAGCTTACAGCTGGTGTTCTTGTAAGGTCTAGTTATGCCAACTACTGAAAGCTTTTTGTTCTCGTCTCATATCTTCATTTGTTAAGCAAAATGTATCGCTTAGTTTTTGTTTCAAAACGTCCGCTGCTGGTCTATGTTTAACATTTTTTTTTTAAACAAATAAAATCGAGCGGATTAAGCTCTGGGGAGCGAGAAGGCCAACTGTTCCAAATTCAGTGATTTTGTCAAAAAGACATTTAAACACTATCTCAAATTTTCTCTATTTCTTTGGCCTGTCTTCGATATCAACTATCATGTGCCTATTGCGATTTTTTAAATTAGACAATTTGAAAATGCCTTAAAGTCGTTCAATTTAAAAGGGCATTTTGTGTTTATTGTTAATTTTTTTTGCCAAACTGTTGGTCAATATAAGGTTTGTATAGAAAAAGTAAAAGTAATTTTACTATGACAAAATTTTAAGTAACTTTTCCGTTTAAAAAACATCTAGTTTTGATTTACAAAAAACAAGGACTTTGGTTTTCTGTAAAAGCCATTTTACACTGTTTAAATGCCAAATACTGCTTATAGTCTTCGTCTATCATTAGCATGTCTTTGTTTGTTAAACAAAACGTATCGCTTAGTTTTTCTTTTAGTCGTCTAAGATTATACACTTTTTTTTCACAAGAAATAAATTCTAGCGGATTAAGCTCTGGGGAGCGAGAGGGCCAGCTGGTATAAATCCAACGATTTATCTAAAAATTGTTTAACTAGTAAAAGCGTTTAGAATACTCTGAACCTCAAGACATCTTTTCCAAAAATATTTTCTAATATTAGCTCAAATTCTTCTGTTTCTTACATGTTTTTTTTGACTAAATCAAATCGAGCGGATTAAGCTGTGGGGAAGAAGGCGTCCAACTGTTGTAAATTCAGCGATTTTGTCTAAAAATTGTCTAACTAGTAGAAGCGTTTGGAATACTCTGAACCTCAAAACATCTTCTCCAAAAAGATTTTCTAATATCATCTCAAATTCTTCCGTTTCTTACATGTTTTTTTTGACCAAATTAAATCAAGCGGATTAAGCTCTGGGGAAGAAGGCGTCCAACTGTTGTAAATTCAGCGATTTTGTCTAAAAATTGTCTAACTAGTAGAAGCGTTTGGAATACTCTGAACCTCAAGACATCGTCTTCAAAAAGATTTTCTTATATCATCTCAAATTCTTCCGTTTCTTACATGTTTTTTTTGACCAAATCAAATCGAGCGGATTAAGCTCTGGGGAAGAAGGCGTCCAACTGTTGTAAATTCAGCGATTTTGTCTAAAAAGTAGTAGTAGAAGCGTTTGGAATGCTCAGAACCTCAAGACAACTTCATTCCTTTGTAGTACTCACGTTTTTTTCTTTGTTCTATCTTCGATAATGTCAAAATTCAAAAGAAAGTCTATAGCTGGTGGGTGTGAAGATGACTTTTTGACAAATTTGACATGACATAAATGTTTTGTTCGTTTTTGTCTTCGAAATCATGCTTACCTGTGGTTGCGCATAAAGATAGAAATGCAAGAAAGCTGTTCTTGATCTATAGATAAATCCGAAATAGTTGTGTTTTTTACAATTTGATGTGTGGTAAAAACCTGCAAATGCGAATGGGAAATTTTGATATCGCGACTCAATTCTGTGGCAATTTTCTCACATTTTCCATCGTCAACAGCAAATTACAAATAATCCGCTTCATCTAGATGAAAGATTTAAACGAGCTTTTCTCTTTTGAAGTACCGACGAGTAGTAATAGATCGTGATCACGCCTGTGTTCGTTCGTGCCTATTATAATAACATCGCCACATATTCACTTGGTGTATAGATAGGCTCGCCTATAATATTCCTCCTCGTCAAATCGATTGACGAACGCATTTCCAAATGTCAGCTTAATGGGTTTTTACATTTTTTGCATTGCTGAACGCTTGGGCACAATGCGAAGATATTATTTAACCTTATTATACTGCTAATGCCTCTATTTATCTTATCTTATCCAGATGTTTCTGATTACAATTCGCAGAGCATTTCTCAAGAGATGTTCAAATGCCTTAATTAAGGGAAGTTTTTGATGAGGATTTATAGCAAATAAATCTGTTTCGCTGTGGAACTAAAAAATATTTGATACAAATCTGGATGTAAGCAAGAAGGAGTGCATGTAGATCTCGTGAGTAGAGATCTTTGGCGTTTCTATTGGCTGGACCATTACTTGACTTAGCAGAAAGTGCGTTGATTGGCTGGCTGGACATGCTCCACCTCGTTTTTATCTTGAAAATATTATAGCCTGTATCACCACACACACTGATTTCTCGTATGTAAGCAAGAAGGAGTGCATGTAGATCACGTGAGTAAGAGATCTTTGGCGTTTTAATTGGCTGGACCAACACTTGACTTAGCAGAAAGTGCGTTGATTGGCTGGCTGGACGTGCTCCACCTCGTTTTTATCTTGAAAATACTATAGCCAGTAGAGCCACACACACGGATCTCTTGTTTGCACAATTTTTTGGTTTAATACCCGTTTATCGTTAATAAACAACCTCCAATACACTTTGTCACCCTTTGTGACATTAACTTCTGTGGCAAGGGCGATAATTTCGCTATGGCATCATTTTCTATCGGCTTTGAGCAGATATCTAAACAAATGCGCTAAATTTTTACTTGGATTTGGATCAGTTTATCAGAAAAAAACTCGATTTTTTTCTTGTACAACTGTTGTTTATGTATTTCGTCTTTTTACGTAATAATTATTTGGATTTAAAAAGTTATTTTCGTCTCGGTTTCTTGACTTGTTTTGTCTCAGATCTCTTTGTTTAAATATCCGGCAGATCTTTAGATTAAAATTGGAAACAAGGAAAAAATGTCAAAATTCGCAACTGTTTAACCTAGGATTCAAATCACAACACTTTCTTCTTGGACAAATATAGACTTTTTCTTGATTTATTTTTATCTTGAACTTATGTCTTCTTTTTTATCTTTAAGGTTTTTTGCTTATCTATATCTTTATCCGTTTTTTTAAGTTCAGCAGACACGTTTTGTCATTCTTTATTTTTTTCTTAATTTTTACTATAATATTTGTTTCCAGTTTTCTTGCAATATCTTACACTCTTTTTTTTCTCTCATGCTGTCTTCATACTTCACTTTCTTGCTTCTACTTTTAACTTTCATCAGCAGCTAACATTTATATTTTTATTTTTTCCATAAATTTTTTACAACTTTTGTTTATTTATTGACAAAAACTAGAATAAACTGAATTAAGCTAAAATAAAATGAATTAAACTGAAATAATATGAAATAAATAATAATGAACTAAAATAAAATAAACCAAAATAAAAAATAATAAACTGAAATGAAATAAAATGATCTAAAATAAACTACAATAGACTAAAATAAAATAAAATAAACTTGAATAAACTGAAGTAATCTAAAATAAACTCTAATAAACTAAGATTAATTAAAATGCACTAGAATAAACTAAAATGAACTGAACTGAGCTGAAATAAGCTAAAATAAACTTATAGAAACTAAACTTGATTAAAATAAACTGTAATAAACTAAAATAAATTAAAATAAACTAGAATAAACCTAAATAAACTGAATTGAACTAAAATTAATTGAATTAAGCTTAAATAAACTGAATCATACTGAAATAATATGAAATAAATTATAATGAACTAAAATAAACCAAAATAGACTGAAATGAAATAACATGATCTCAAATAAACTGAAATACATTAAAATAAACTAAATTAAACTAAAATAAGTTAAAATGAACTAAAAAAAACTAAAATAAACTAAGATAAACTTAAACAATCTAAAATAAACATAAAAAAACTAAAATAAATCGAAATGAACTAGAATAAACTGAAATAAATCAAAATAAATCGAATTGAACTAAAATAGACTGAATTGAGCTTGAACAAACTAAAATGCACTAAAATAAATAAAAATGAACCAGTTTATTCATTCAAGTTGATTTTAGCTTATTTTAGTTTAATACAGTTCATTTTAGATCAATTTAGTTTATTTTAATTATCTAGTTTATTTTAATTTATTAAGTTTAATTGCAGTGTATTTTAGCTTGTTTCAGTTTATTCTGTTGTAGTTTAAACTAATATGAGCTAGAATAACTTGAAATAAACTAAATTGAACTAAAGTAAAGTCAACTATAGCTTTCCACAATAGCAAAAAAAAGATTGAAAAAAATGCTGTAAATACAAAATAATATAAACAGACATATTATAAGTAAACAGATAAAAAAAAGTTAATGTTTGTTTTTAATAAAAGTGAGAATTTTGAGAATAATTTTAAAAACATTTAATAGCATATTCTGTAACAAGGGCATAATGAAAATTTGACACGAGTGGAAAGATTCCGAACGCGAGCGTCAGCGAGTAACTACGAGTAGATCGAATTTCCATTCTAACCGAGTAACATACCGTATTTTCTCCACAACCAAAAAAAAATTTTGCTTCAATTTTTTTAATTTTTTTTTTTAATTTTCTATGTTTTTAATCTAGAAACAAAATAATAACAAAAAAAAATCTTAATTTTCCATTTCACGATAAGAAGAATTTTCTTCTTCCAAAACCAGCTTACGAAGCTACTGGTATTTCTTGTTCCTGTAAAAAATCCGAAAAAATCTCAATGATTTTCATTAACAAAAAAAAACAAATTTTGACAAAAGAAACTGATACAATTTTTGCTGGTGTCTAAGAAAAGTATTTTGGCCAACTGTTGCAAATTCTTTTTGTCTATTTGGAAATGCACAAAACTGTGAATCTTAAGAATATTTTGAGTTTAGTTTGACATTAGTCAGAGAACATAAAAACATTTATGACGTAAGAATAATAATCTTGATTTAAGCTAAACTCAGTTAAAAAAATCTGCTTTTGCAAATCTTCTTATTTGACGCCAAAAAACGCAAAAAAACAATTTAACCCACACAAAAAAATACGATATCGCTGAAAATTCTAAAAAAAAGCTCGGATTAAGTCAAACGGCTGTAAAATCTATCAATCAATAAAACGACGCATTGAAATCTCTCATAAAAACAGCCCATATCAGGCCTGTTTTTCATGTTCCAATTTGTTTTCACACGCACAAAAGAAATTTATTCACAACAAATCGATTACACAAAAAATTGAAAACAGCAAGCTTTCCCGCTTATTTCGTTTCATCTACCAGTCAATTGGTTCTGAAACAATGCTTTGATATTATTACTGCATAATACAGTATTATGGAGAATATCCAATAAAATTTACAAAAAATGTGAAAAAAAATTGATTATAAAGATTCTATAAGCTGAAAGAAGCAAATATAACCAAAAAAAAACAAAATTGACAAAAAAAACATGGTCCTTCGATCCGAATAATAATTGAAATGTTTGTGTCAGCCCATTTCAAAAAAAAATTTTTTTTTAAACTAATTGATGTCATTCTTTTTTTCCAAATCAAGAAAAATAATAATTATTTTTCTCATACCGGCTGATGTAAATAAAAGTGTAAAAATCATCACTTTATTCATTCTGCAGAAGCTTTCCCGTTTATTTATTTTCATTTACTAGTTAATTGGTAATGAAACAATGCTTTGATATTATTACTGCTGTTATGGAAAAAAATCTATACAATTTACAATAAATTTGAACAAAAATTGAAAGCAAGGATTCTATAAGCCGGAATCAAAAGAAAAAAATCATAACAAAAAAAAAACAATGAAACAAAATCGACGTAAAACATGGTCCTTCGATCCGGATAATAAATGAAATGTTTACGTCAACCCCTATTATTAAACAAATTATTTGGATATTTTTTTTCAATAAACTAATTGTTGCCATGCCAGTTCTCTTTTTTTTAATCATAGAAACGTAATTATTATTGTTCTCATACCGACTAATGTAAATAAAAGTGTAAAAATCACCACTTCAATAATTCTGCAATAGTTTTCCTGCTTTGATTTATGGAAAAAATTCAATAAAATTTGAAAACAAAAATTGTTAACAAAGATTCTATAAGCTGACAGCATCTAATATAGGCAAATGAAATAAATCATAACCAGAAAAAATATATAGCAAAGTCGACAAAAAAAAACATGATCCTTCGATCCGGATAATAATTGAAATGTTTACGTCAACCCCTCTCATCACATAATTACTTGTCTCATTCCTCTAAGTTTCTTTTTCAATAAACTAATTAAGTTAATGCCAGTTTTCCCTTTCTCAGTCAAGAAAAACAATTTCCATTTCTCTCAAACCGTTTGAAGTAAATAAACGTGTAAAAATCATCACTTCAATTAGGGAAATTACGTGTTTATTGCACGTTTCCTGCTATTCATTAAACGTCTTTCATTTTTGCACTTAAGTCATAATTTGATAAAATTGTAGTTAATTTCTGAGCAGCCGCCGCTCTTTAGGACAATTTACAACTCAAATTATTGAATGCTGATTTTGAAAAAATCGCATCGCCGGTTAAGCTCGCATCGCTTTTGAAAAAAAATAAACAAATTTATCCTAAGTGGTTTTTTTTCAAGTGGTTTATGCATTATTTTAAGCATTATGGATTTTCTAGTAATTCGATATCAATTTTATAATTGAATGGAGATATTATTAGAAAGCAGTTTTGAACTACTTGAGCTAACAATATGGGCTCTTATTTCAACTTAAAAAGCATCAAATATCCGGGAATTTTAAGCTATTTGGTTGGTAGAATGTTTTTTTCAATATCCATTAAAATAGAATCGCAATTTATTTATTACTTAACCGGAAAATGTTCTACATTTGCTGCAAAACGCTCTACAGCCAGGGTTTTTCAGCTTTGGAGTTAAGTAATTGGCTTTCTATATTGTTCAAATTTTTTTTGATGTCGCTTGCGACACCGAGTTTTTAGAGTTTGCGTCAAGCTTATAAACACTCTGTATATTGTGTGATCATTAAATTTATACAAATATTTCATCGTCTGAGTGTTGCATGACTAAGGGAAATGTACCAAGTGTTGTCGTGATTCACGATAGGTTATTTTGAAAAAAAACTCAAATCTATTTTCATTTTCCGTCTACAAAAAACATGTTGTGATCAAATTTAAGGTATCATGTTAGCCAATAAAAAAAGACTTAAGCTTGACAAAACCGATCAATTGCCAATACTTTTCCGCCAAAATGAAATAATATTCATTTCGGCAACATTCTTCCGAAAAAATTTCCAATATAAGATAAAGAAATTTTTTTCACCGTTCTTGCGCTGTTCCTGTTCACAGGACGAGAATTTTTAATATTTCCATAACTTTTCCAGCCACCTTCCCCGATTTTCCACAATCGACAAAATGCGCACATAAATCCCCTCGGCCCTAAATTCAAACTTTACTTCCGGAAAACACCTCACGCAAAAAGTCGCCAAACTAATTTCGCAAATAGTTTTCCGATAAAAATGCGCCAAGTGTCACAATTTTTTTCGCTCATCCCACTTCTGATTTTGTTTAAATAAAACATTAAACAAATAAATTTTTTTGGGCCAATTCAGCGAATGTTTGCATTGGAGCAAATGTAGAAATCAATATAATGCGCCATGACTTATTTATATTCATTCATTTTTTAGTAACTTATTTGTTTGTGTATGCTCATCTATTATTCATCAGCCGAGAAATAACCTATAATTTAAAAGTTTCGCTGTTTTTATTGTCAAACTCAAAAGTTTTAATAATTATTTTCATAAACTACTTTTTTTTTGTTATAAATTATTATTCGACGGTAATTTAGGAGAAATATCTGTCTATTTGTTGCTTTCTATCAATTATTTTTAGTGATGTTTCAATAAATGAATTGTTGGATTTTTAGATTTCTGATTCAATGACAATTGATTGACACTGAATCAAGTCTGTTTGATATCAATGAATGAATGCATCAATCAAATTGATTTACATTTTTAAAAACCATTGTAGTCAACTTATTTCATTGTGCATTATTGCATTTTAATTTAAAAGTTTCTATAAACAACTTTTTTTTAGAAATTTTTTGCTGTAATTAATGTAAACGATTATAATAACTCTTATAAAAACTCATTATTTATGCCGAAAGCTATTATTGACCTATTTGCAGGATTCAAAATAAGCCGGAAACAACGATTTTCCAAACGAGTACTTACAAAAGTGACGTTTTTTAAAAGATTATTAGGCAGGGGCAATATGGTAATAAATTATCGAGCAAAGCAATCTAGTATTAGCAGCTTTCTGACACAAACAGTCGTCTTGGCTTAACGCCGCGGCTTGGCAATGCCACTCGGACTTACAAAATTTCAATTTTTTGGTCTTGAGCTTCACTTTTAGCACAAGAGACGAATCACTAATATGTGCCTTATAGTTGCTCTTGTCAATAGCATCTCATATTTAACCGACCCTTATCAGTGCCACAATTCAATAGTACCACCACATAAAACAAAAAGAACTACCAAGTGTAGCTAACCCAACTTTTTATTTTAACCTCACAAACTTGACCAAGAAAGTGAAAAGTATTCACAAACTACAGCTAAATCCAATATCTTTTAATATAGAACCATCTAATTGAGAAAATAACAAAAAAAACTAAAGGTATACAATAATCAAATACTAACTCAAAAGTCAAATTTTTGACTGATCATTTTTTACCTCATACTTTATCAAAAGATAACACAAAATTATAAATCTTTTGAAAATATTGTTACAAATAAGCAGTACCATTTTAGGCTTAAATGATCTCAACAAAATTCGAACCATTGTCAGACTTTGATCTCAATGTCCCAAAATAATCTTAGTGTTTGCTGCCAAAACCTAAGATAAGCAAAAAATGTGATAAAACACAAGGAAGAGAAAAATAATCTAAATAAAATAAAACATAAAAAAGAGGAGACCAAGAAAACGTAAATTTTGACAATAAAACTAATAAAGTCTTTGCTGGTGTCTCAGAAAAGTAATTTAACCAATTGTTGCAAAATCTAAGAAATTGACTAGTTTGACAGTTCTGTCAAAGTTCGCCTCAAAAAATTTTGACATCAAGCGATAAAAAGCCAAAAAATCAAAACTGTTGCAAAAAGATTGTTATCAACTTTATCAGTACAACCAAGCAAGGTTTAGAAAATCAAAAAGCCCAACGAAAAACCCCTCTAAACAAGATAATATATGAAAAATTTAAAAAATTAAAAAAAAAAAATAAAGAATCGTCTGTTGAGCTGAAAGCAGATTTTGTTTTAGTTAATTTTAGTTTATTTTAATCAATTTTTAAGTTTATTTTAGCCTATTTCAGTTTATTTCAAATTATTTTAGTTTAATTCAGTTTATTTTAGTTCAATTTAGTTCATTTTAGTTTAATTGAGTTTATTCTAGTTTATTTTAATTAATTTTAATTTGGTTTATTTTATTTTGGTTTATATTCGTTTATTTTAGTTTATTCTACTTCAATTCAATTTATTTTAGTTCTTTTTAATTTATTTTAGTGCATTTTAGTTTAATTCAATTTATTTCAGTTTATTCTAGTTTATTTTATTTCATTTTAGTCTGTTATAGTTTATTTTAATTTATTTTAGTTTATTTTAGTACATTTTAGTTTAATTCAATTTATTTCAGTTTATTCTAGTTTATTTATTTTAACTTTAGTCTATTATAATTAATTTTAGTTTAATTCAGTTTATTTCATTTCATTTTACTCTATTATAGTTTACTTTAGATTTCTTAACTTATTTTAGTTTATTTCAAATTATTTTAGTTTAATTCAGTTTATTTTAGTTCAATTTATTTCAGTTTATTCTAGTTTATTTTATTTGATTTTAGTCTGTTATAGTTTATTTTAATTTATTTTAGTTTATTTTAGCAGGTACATTTCAATTTATTTCAGTTTATTTTAGTTTATTTTATTTAATTTTAGTCTATTATAATTAATTTTAGTTTAATTCAGTTTATTTCATTTCATTTTACTCTATTATAGTTTAGTTTAGATTTTTTAACTTATTTTAGTTTATTTCAAATTATTTTAGTTTAATTCAGTTTATTTTAGTTCAATTGAGTTCATTTTAGTTTAATTGAGTTTATTCTAGATTATTTCAATTAATTTTAGTTTAATTGGGTTTATTTTATTTTATTTTGGTTTAATTCAGTTTATTTTAGTTTATTCTACTTCAATTCAATTTATTTTAGTTCTTTTTAATTTATTTTAGTTTAATTCAATTTATTTCAGTTTATTCTAGTTTATTTTATTTGATTTTAGTCTGTTATAGTTTATTTTAATTTATTTTAGTTTATTTTAGCAGGTACATTTTAGTTTAATTTAATTTATTTCAGTTTATTTTAGTTTATTTTATTTAATTTTAGTCTATTATAATTAATTTTAGTTTAATTGAGTTTATTTCATTTCATTTTACTCTATTATAGTTTACTTTAAATTTTTTTAACTTATTTTAGTTTATTTCAAATTATTTTAGTTTAATTCAGTTTATTTTAGTTTAATTTAGTTCATTTTAGTTTAATTGAGTTTATTCTAGTTTATTTCTAGTTAATTTTAGTTTATTTGTGTTTAGTTTGGTTTATTTTGGTTTAATTCAGTTTATTTTAGTTTATTCTACTTCAATTCAATTTATTTTAGTTCTTTTTAATTTATTTTAGTGCATTTTAGTTTAATTTAATTTATTTCAGTTTATTCTAGTTTATTTTATTTGATTTTAGTCTGTTATAGTTTATTTCAATTTATTTTAGTACATTTTAGTTTAATTTATTTTAGTTTATTCTAGTTTATTTTATTTAATTTTAGTCTATTATAATTAATTTTAGTTTAATTTAGTTTATTTCATTTCATTTTACTCTATTATAGTTTACTTTAGATTTTTTTAACTTATTTTAGTTTAATTCAGTTCATTTAAGTTCAATTCAGTTAATTTTAGTTCAATACAGTTTATTATGATTTATTCTCGTTTAATTCGATTAATTTTAGTTTACTTTGGTTGATTTTAATTTGTTTTAGTACATTTTAGTTTAATTTAGGTAGTTTAAGCTCAATTCAGTTTATTTTACTTCAGTTCAGTTCATTTTAGTTTGTTTCACTTTATTCAATTTTATTTTTGTTTATATTGACTTAAAAAAATAAATACATTACAGTTATATACTCTTCCACACTGCATATTAAACAATTGTTTAGCTAATAATTTGTTTAAAAATCAATGTTTTGAAAAAGAAGAGTAAGAAATAAAAAATAAGGAAAACAAATTAAAAAAAATAAATACAAATAATACCCCTCGATAAATGAAGAGGTTACTAACCAATCTTTTGATTCTTTTATTAATCTTTGTTTTGGCATGTTTATTTAAATCTTTTTTATTTACCTGGTTGTGTGCTGTTGTTTTATGGTTTTGTTTTCCGAAATGACACAAAATTTAGTGCATTTTTTCCACCTAAGATGTAACAGTCTTACTACAGATTTCCTTTCACTGATAATAATCGTTGAAGTCTTGAAGCTGTAATTACTTTGCTTTGGGATAATACATTGAGACTAAAGGATTAAGGAGTATTTGGACTTTTCAGGAGACACTTGCTTTGTAGAGTCTTTATAAATAGAATACATTAGCTTGATTAGAAATTGAAAATGTATATTTTAATTTAGTGACATTATTCCTAAGTAAATAAGTAATAAAGCTTTTAAGTCAGGTGGCAAAGCTCCTCTATCTTTGAGCATGGCTTTAAAATTTTGATATTAAATTATTGAGTTAGATAGCTCATGAGGGACTAATTAATGCTAGTTACCTGCTTTGCAGGAATTTTAACTTTTCTCAAGTTAAGGGATGGGGCTTTTAAGCAAATTGTAGTTATTTCCCTAATTTGTGTACCTGTGTCATAGCTCAGACGTACTATTATGAGGTCGGAAAGCGTTTATGTGTTTATTTATTTTTTGTGTAGAGACTGTAATTTGGGGTTTGTCATAGATGATTGAGTCGAAAATTAATGGGGTGGATTAACAAGAATGGGTATTAATCAGAGCGATAGTCGAATCGCTTGCTCAGCCAACTCGTCGCCGAACTTTCATTAAAATTGGTTAAATGGTTCGGGAGATATCCAAAAAACCATTAGGTATAGCGGTATTATGTGAATTTGAGATTTCGTCTCCCTGCAAAAAAAAAGAATGTGACAAGTCGATAAACTTGTGTAATGGGGTTGTTATTTTGGGCAGAGCTTTATCGTGAGCGGACATAATCAGCTCCATCTTGCTGGAACCTTTTCGCATTCGATGAGTTTTTCTTGATTACATAAATTATGCTTGTTAGTCGTCGTCAAACAATCAAATTCTCTACTAATATTAAAAAGTAAATTTCAGTTGCGGAAGCTCGGTTCGCTTTGTAATCAAACTTTTCCCTTTCGCCAACGGCAATTTACCAATTACGCTTTTATATTCTATCGAAGGAATCGACCATTTTATTCGGCTCAAGCCATCGATTTGAGTAAAAATTCTTCAAATTAAACACAAAGCTGTATACCACAGAGTGGAAAGCCGTTTTGCGAGGGGTCTTGGCTCGAGGCAACGTTTCCGGCACGTCGCCATAAATATCCCAGACACACGGACTCCGTGGACCCTGCTTTCGCCGGAATACTGCCAACTGTAGTCTTTGTTTTAACCTGCTGCGGGAAATATGCAGACACTCCTCGAAACCAAAGCGAGAAGTAAATTGGAGTCTTGTTGTTTCAAGTGTTGTTGTAGCTCTTGGAAAATGGCGGCGGCATCGAAAAAGAACCGCGTAATTTGCGTAATTGATGGTCCTACTTCGGAGGTCAGACCGTGGTCAAAAAGCGGCCGGCGATTACCGTTCACATGAGCTGAACTTTCATTCTAACAGCTTATTAGATCGTTGGTGATCAAACTGTTTTTCAACTATAAATAACAACACCTATTTAGAGAACTAACACGATCTGCGTACAAAGATGAACTTTGAACGAACTCTAACCACAAATTGATTTGTTGTTCCAAACGTGTTGTTCCCTACTTCTGTCTAACTGGGACTTGGACAGTATCTTCCGGAGCCAAATTACTGCAAAGGTCTATATTAGATTCATTTGACACCCTTCTTGACCACTTATTTGACCGTTTTAATACCACGGCAGTCAGGATTCTCTAACACAAGAAAAATGGGAATTCTGTTGCTTTTTGTGCACTTTGAGTCTACTGGGAGACCAACATCGTGATCAACGAAAAGCAGGAATCGTAGGGTTTTTATCTCTTATCATGTGTCAGTTTGACAGTTTATGGAAAATTTTCTTTTCTTGCTGGACATGAAAACGCATTCGGCCTCCGAGTGGCCTATGCTTTTCAGTTTGTTTGTTTTCGTCCTCCTCGATAGTAAAGAGCACAAGAATAACTGTTAATATCCGGTTTGGGAAGGCTAAGCTGCAAGGAAGTTTGCTTGCGCCAGCATAAGAGGCTAGCTGTATCTGAAGAGACTGAAGGGAGAGATCTTCGATAGTTGAATTCGACCTCGGCAAGACACAATGCTTTTTGCTTCACACAATTCATTGTTCTTTGACAACAGATCTCTCTCTATGTCTTAGCAGTAGTGATTTCGATTTTTTCTGAATTTTTGGTTTCCCATGAGTTTTTGATTCGGAGGAGGTCTACGTGCTCTTTTGTCGTTAATTTTTTCTCTAATGTCTGTTACACCTCACATACCTGCGTTTAGCAGAAATGTGCCTAAATTTAGTGCGCTCCTCCACTATAGGATCGAGATATTGGTTCGTCTTACTGTTTTTTTTATTTTGGCAGCATTAAGCTTTTTTTGTCAGTTGGTTTCTAATTTTCTATTCTTCCATGTTGACGTCAGTTTTGCAACAGCTGCTTTGGTCATATATGTACGTCTCCGAATATCCTTTTCAGATTCACCATTCTTGGTAATAATTGATAATTGCACCAGCTTAGGTCTTCACACAAATCATTGTTCTTTGATAACAGATTGCTTTCTTCAGTCTGTTTCTCCTTAGAGGAATATATATAGTATATATATATATATTAATCTTCAGGTTTCCGCGGGTGCTTGATGAAAATTCTTTGGGTTTCCGGGTATTCATCCTCGTGGAATTCTTGGTTAGAATTTCTTGACGACGTTTCGGCAAAATCTCATTTGCCATCTTCAGGTCGGAGAGTTCTTGCTTGACTGCGAGTCACGCGTGACTTGACAAGCAAGAACTCTTCGACTTGCCTATAAAGGCTTAAAATATCTACATTATGACACCATTATACAAAATTTTTCTATCCTACATCTTTGTTCTTCTTTTGTGTTCTGTTTCCTTGTTTTTGTTTCCCTTTTCAACTATACCCCTCTCATCCGCTTTATCTCCTTTTCGTTTTCTTTCACTCTGCCTCTTTCTCATCTCACTGCATTCATTGGATATGTACTGTATAGTCTCTCTTTCCTCATAAAAGAACCTACACCATTTTCGTCTAATATCTATTGTCTCTCTCTTCTCATTTCCGCACCCGAACCTTGCCATTATCTTTCTTTCTTTTGCACTTTCTCTTTCCAGGTACACCGGAATTTCCTCTGTTATACATTTCTCATAATTTTTGTTGTACCTGGATTCTTTGACTTTTTCGTGCTTATCTACATCTTTGTCTCTTTTACACGTCTATCCGTCTATACATTTGCCTTCTGTTCTTAATCTTTCCACTTCTATACTCGCATATTCATTTCTTCTGTAAAATTTTTCTCTCTCATCCATCTCTGTATTCATTTTCTTTTAATTCCAACATTCATTCAATACTCTACATTTTTTCTTTCCTTCGATACTATTCTTAAACTTAGTGGTTCTTTTTCCCGCTTTCACTCTCAGCTTGTTTCTCTTACTAGATACCCAGGGGTTGGCTGTCCACCCCTAGCACCCATCTCAGATACTTTTCTTGTGCCTTCTTTATTTCCTCTTGTTATTTCTATTTGATACATCAATACGCACTCTACAAAGCTCTCAAACATTCCTTACAGGAATCTAGTGACCGTCATTTTTTTTGCGATTTGGCATAAGCATATGTGCTTGTCAATGTTCAGCTGTTCCAGGACAGAGATCTTAGTTTCTTTTGCTGTGATCTGGAAACTTCTTCATTTGGTATACATTGAGCTTTTTTGGGCAGCTGTTTTTTATGATCCAGGAGTACAGAAAGTATCTAAAAGTTTGAGTTTACTGGTTCTAGTTTCTTTGCGTTCTAATTGGCGTTAATTTTGCATCAGCTGCTTTTGCGATCTCTATACATCCAAAGAATAGGTTTTCATTTTGCTTTTTGTTGGAGTTTAGTGGTCCTAGTTAGATTCCTATCCTTCAAAACTGGCGATATTTTTGCATCATCTGGTTTTGTCATCTCTCTACGTCGAAAGTACAGGTTTTCATTGTGCTTTTTTTCGGAAGTATTGTTGTGGTATTTTGAAAATCTGTCAATTTGCTTGCACTGGGCTGTTTTTGGACAATTCCTTGTTTTGGTTGTGTTTCCCTGTTTTGAGATGATGCTAAACTTATTTAGGACGCACTTGCTTACAGATGAGCTTAACATCGATTCTGATGAGGTTAACTATGAAATAAGAGATTAATAATGTAAGATTATAAGAGATATTTTTTTGTTTTAGGGTATACCGGGAGGATAACTACCAACCATAAACATCAACTAAGTAAGTATCTTTGAGAGTTATAAAATATTGTCAAGTTTCCATCCAGCGAGCTGCTCTTCCCAGACAATTTCCTTTATTGAACCTCGTCAAGCTCTCTAACATTTATGTCTGCTTTTCTCCCGAATGAAATCTGAAAACTTTCCACTAAAATTCAAGGATAATGCATTTTATGAAGTGTATCACTTGTTATATGGTAGTGTTATAACTTAACTGGTATATGGGCCATTCAAAGCCAATGGTTTGAGACAAAGCGACACGCTCTATGCGGTCGTTACTTTAAAAGTACTGCAATTCCAATCCAATAACTTAAGCGAACGAAAATTAGTGATAGGATGGATACTTGAACAGAAAGTTAAATTGCTACTGGGATTGCTCCAAAACTGAAAGTCAGCGAAGAGATTCGCCGATATTTCAATAGAATCTCAACCATAACCAAACGAAAACATCGACCTGTTCCATAATTTAATGGTTTTTGTATATATTTGGAATACTGCTTCCGGATTTCGATTGGATCGCGGCGGCGTTTTAGAGCTTTTTCGCTTCTTTGTTTTTGGAACCTTCGCTTCGGATTCTATTAGGAAATTTCAACAACGGAATACTGATTTCCAAGTTTGCAGCGCTGCAGTACAATCGCTTAGAATAATTGCTAAGGAAATCAATGTCTTATGTCATTTGTTAAAGGTTGCAAGCCGCATTCCATTCGAAATTCGACAAATTTCCGAACGAATAGCGCACTTAATTGGACAATGCGAACTAAATATATTAACAGTTTTAACGCAGAAACATTTTTCTTCATTGGATATTGGCAAACTTGGAGTCTTGGCAACCATTTGTTAGATACTGTACGACCAGGACAACTCCTGGATGCCCAGCAAACCAAAATAATATTTTAGCTGTCAATTATTACTCCTAGATGACACTATTGTACCAAAAGACTGACAAGCTACCAAACTGAGGAATTTGCATTCTCAAGTGTCAATTTTGACGATCCCTCGCATGGTATTGCCATCTAGGAATATTTTATGAACTATTCATCAGCTATTGATTTTGGTTTGCAAAATCTGTATGGGGTTGAGTGGTCGTACTATGTGTATCCTGGTATGACATTTGGAAAACACAGCTAATACATTTTTCTTCTTCATTCTATGTTTGAACATTTCATTGTTGCACAGCTTTGACCTGTATATTACAACTCCCACAAGAAGTTTCGAATATTTTCTTTCAAAAATTTTTCAAACCATCTTCCAATGGAATGAGCAAATCTAATTCTTCTACTCAGAAGGAGTTTTGAGTATTTTGCTCCGAAAACACTTTTCCAAGAATATGTTTAAACGGTCTCAAAAAAAAAGAGCAACAAATCTAGATCTTCTCGGATCACTTATTTTTAGATGCATGTTTTTGTGTCGATCAGTATGACCTTATCACAACTATTCTAAGAAGTTTTGTGTATTTTCTTCCGAAGATTTTTTTTGTAAAATATTTTGCAGAAGGACAATTCAGATCTCCAACCAGTTGACCAAGAGTGACTGTCCCTGACTATTCAAATTCTCACAAGAAACAGGCTTTTTCACTCTTTGAAGACAATTTTCTAGGGTTTTGATTTCAGTTATACACTTTTCTAGTTATATATATTTTTGTGTCTGATTATCTTTATATCCAAAAAGAAAAATGGCGTTTCAAAAAGCTGATAAGGTACTGTTTTCTGTTGCTGCTGGGATCAGACACGAGTGTTCAACAATCAGTCTAGTTGTGATCAGATTTGAGTGCTTAAAAATTCTCTTTAGTGGTTATAGCCTAAAAAAATTTTTTGTCTCATTAGTACTTTATTTTGTTTTTTAATTTTACTTGAGTATTTTGTATTTTCAAAGCATTATGTGCTTTGTTTTGTATTTTTGAGCAAAAAAAAATACTAATGGACAACATCAAATCCAATAGATGGCTCTCCACAAACGTCAAAAATTTTAGGCAAAATAGATGTCAGTTGTTCCTGTCACTGCAGTCATTATGTTGTCTTGTTAATTGTTATTCTAAATCTGTCAATGGAGGAGACTTTTAGTTTTAATTTGGTCTACACTAATAATAATTTAATTCTTATCTTTGATTCTTTAATAATAAGATTATTGAAAATTTATTCAAAAACTTGGACATGTTTTGTTCGTATTAAAACTCTTCAGCAAGTCGCAGGAGATTTAGATTGTAGTAAAAATTCGGGCTGTTATTCACTCAAGTGCCTATTACTTTCGTCATGTGGTAAAACAAGCGACATCTCTCTGAAGCCACTTAACATCAAAAATTTGAGAAACAAGATTTCTACATGTTTTAATGCATATAGGTCTTTCTAAATGACAGATAACGGTTTTGATAAATACAAATTGAGATGAAACGTATACTGCTGATTGGACGACTGCAAATTCCTTTAAACTTGATCCGTATACTTGGTCATGTTTTGTTCTTATTGGAACTCTTCAGCAAGTCGCAACGGATTCAGATTTGAATAAATTTGCTGAATAAACTTGATCTACTTTTGAGTAGATCAAGTTTATCAATTTCTGTGAATTATTTCAATCTTCTTTTTATTCCTTTACTCATCAATCAAATGGTTTTTCTTCTTGAAGATTAATACAGCAGAAAGGACGCTATACTATTCACTCAGTTTTACCACTTGCCAAAAAGTTTGTTTATTAGATCTCGAGAGCTCTTTCTACCACAATGTGGTCATCATCAGGAGATGAATGAAACTAATTTTGCTTTGTTTATATCATGTACAACAACTATTTTCGGAATCAACATCCAGCACAGAACTTATATTTGGTGGTACCTTGAAGCCGTGTTTTCTGCCACTATTTTACAAAATTAAGGTCACTCAAAGTTTCTGAAGGTTTTGGTGTAATTTCACTTTTTCCTAGAAGAGTTATGTTTTTTTGACCAAAACGAGCACGATTGGTCTTTTTCAAAATCTTTTAAAACTATTTTCAAAATCTTTTTTTAACCGGTTTAGTTTCTTTAAAAAATCAGGAACCTAACCTGACCTGACCTGAGAGTTGTCAGTCGTTGAGACTCTTTGGTGCTATTTGGCATTTTATTACTCTACTTCTACTTTCTAAATCTATTTCTTAACTTAGGTAAGAGTATTTTCATCAATCTGAAAACCTGCTTTTCCGCTACTGGTAGAGGCGACCTAGAACATAGAGACTTTTGACAGAGTTGTCAGTCATTAGCACTTTTTGGTACTATTGGACGCTTGGCTAGCTGGTTTTTTTACGTTTCCACTGACTTGCAATATTTTTTCCATCTACACCACTTTCAGAAATTAACAAATCACTTAAATTTTCGGTAGTATCCAGGAAATTTTTTTATGAAAAATATTTTTTTGGAAAGAGTATTGGTTATTTTTTTGGAAAGAGTATTGGTTGTGGCATTGGTACTAGTTGACCAACCAAGAAAACTCATTTAAGTTTTGAATTATGACTGACAGATGGCGAAGATCAATAAGTGTCGCTTTGGATTTGCTTTAAGAAGGTTTGAATCTGACCTAAACAGGCGATACCTTGTCTGGGAGCATTTGATATTGAAAAAATGTGATATTTTGAGCGGCACAAGTGTTTATTTATCAACAAATATCTTCTGCAATGCAAAGATAGGCAGCAGAAACAATGATAAACAATGTTGTTTAGCTCAGATTCAAACCTTTTTGCAGCAGACCAAGAAGCGTCGCTTTTTGGTCTTCGCTATCTGTCAATCGTAGTTTAAAACTAAAATAGATTTTCTTGGTTGACTAACGCTTTTTGAAACTGTCTAACTGACTGACTGAGTTGTCAGTTGTTGAGACTCTTTGGTGCTTTTTGTCACATGGGGCAGTTGGTTTTTTAACCCCACTTTTGCTTTCTAAATCTATTTTTT
This sequence comes from Lagria hirta, assembly GCA_947359425.1. Taxonomy (NCBI): domain Eukaryota; kingdom Metazoa; phylum Arthropoda; class Insecta; order Coleoptera; family Tenebrionidae; genus Lagria; species Lagria hirta. Next base: position 51,276,946 of record OX375794.1, read on the forward strand.
AAAGGCAAGCTGAAAACTAAATCTATTTTTGCTACAGATAGAGGAGACTTTGAACGTAGAAACTCTTGAAAGAGTTGTCAGTCAATCATTGACACTTTTGGTACTATTTGACAGTTAGGTAGCTGATCTTCTAATATTTTTTTATACTACATCGCTTCTAGAAATTAACAAATCACTTAAACTTTTAGTAGTAATCGTGAAGCCAGGAAAAAATTTTGGCATTGTTGAAAAGGTTTGTGACAAAACTACATTTGTATGTAACTAATCTCTGCCTATTTTTTGTCATACTACGAGATTCTATGTTGATATTTGTGTAGTAAACAGATGTTTACTTCTAAGCGTTTTTGTTCAAGTTGTGTTATAAACTTTGCTGCTTTGATAACAGTTTTTTGAAACAAATATTAGTTGTGGCATTGTTTCTGTATTACTGGCTGGTCAATCACGAAAATCCATTTATGTTTTGACACAATAAGTGCCGCTTTGGATCTGCTCAAAAAAGGTTTGAATCTGACCTAAACCGGCGACACCTTGTCTGGGAGCCTTTGCATTCCGCAACGCAAAGATAGTCAGCAGAAACAATGTTGTTTAGCTCAGATTCAAACTTCTTTACAACAGATCCAAAACGACATTTCTTGGTCCTCACCATTTGTCAGCCATTTTCTTGGTTGACCAACTACTAATACATAAACAATAGTTACAATTAATTGAGTTATGCGAATTTTAAATGGCGATGAGTGCATTGTAGTGACTACATTGACTACACTAACGAAGTAAGTTAGTTGTTTTCAACGAATTTAATGTTTCAAGTGTTATATTTGACAGTCCCTCACCTGGTGTTGCCATCTAGAGGAATTTTATGAACTATTTATCAAGCACTGATATTGTCTCGCCAAATGGCGGTTAGTTGGCGCAAATCTTTCTTATGTTTATCCTGGTAGTACTATAGAAAACATAGGATTGGTTTAGACCGTTGGTGGCAAGTGACACTGATTACTTGTCCTAGATCCCGACAAATTGTTTTTATTTGTTTTAATTTAAGAGAAATTTACAAAAAAATATATAATTTGACGTCTCTATGTGAAATTGTTGTAGAAAAACATGTAGAACGTCATGAAATCGTTATAAGATCTAAATCCTTTAGCAATATGAACGAACAATGATCGAGCAAGTTTTTGCTTCTCACTACATCTTCTAAAAGCTTTTCATAATCACGTACTTTTCAATTGATTTGGCAGCTGTCAAAGATTTCACGTTTAAACGCCTAAAATCGGTACAAAAGATTGTGTACAAAAGCTTCAACTGGAAGTGTCTAGACATTAATTAAAGCTTGTTGAGGAGAGGTAATGGTAAGTTTAGGTATTTTGAAAATTCCATTATGGATGTTAATAAGTTTACGCAAGAAGATTAACGATTTTTCCCTCAAAGCAATTTAAACGGGTCCAAAAATCAATTATTTTTGTATAATGATATATGAAGGAAGAGTCGTCGGACTTAAAACTGGAGTTTTAAGCAAATTACATTAACTCTGTGTATGATTAATATCTCTTTCGATTTGCAAGGAGATAAGCTGATGGCTTTGGGAGAATTAATGAATACATTAGTGTGGTGGTGGTGGCGGCGGCTTCTAAGATGGAATTTGGTATTTTGTACCAGGTGGATCTTTGTGTTTGACACGGGTCGGTCTTTAAGTAATAGCCTTAATGCAAGCAATGACGAAGCCAACCTCTCAAGTATCATTTTGATCCGATGGCAATAGCTTGATGAAAGCAGCTGATGGTTCTTTAGAATCTCCTCACCAAAAAGAAAGTGTAGAAATCAATTGATACAAACCCGACCGACGTTAATGCTCGCAGCTGATGGATATTGACTCTGACGTTTCTCACGATTGATGATGATCAACGCCAGTTTTAATATATAAAATAGAAGGCTTTGCAATAAGTATTATAACCGAAGAAAGTTAATCGGCAATCAAAAAGCGCAATCTTCTTAGTTAGAACGCATTGTTAAACAAAACAGACGATCTTCTGATCTGACATCTGATCAATTGGATCAATTAAAGCTCCTCATCAACGCCAAAACCAATCAATATGAATCAAATCCCTCTCTACAGAGGTCAAGTCTCCAAACAGACGACGACTTCAAAAGCCAAGTGCTTGAGCCTTTCCTTGCAGAGCCACTATAAAAATCTAATAAAAGCTCTGCCACCTATTGAACCCATTCTTGTCCACTAACTTTATTAGATCAATAAAATTTCAGACCGAAAAATGAACAAAACTTTGCAACTTGTTTACAAGAAAAGCCACCCTTACAAATCATTTAATTCCCTCGTCAAAATTTTTATTCTTTCGCAGGAGACGCTGCAGTTTGCGTCGCAAACGTGCGTCGGTCGTAACTCGGAGTTTTTCAAACTCACAAAGGTTTATTACCTTTATGTTTCAAAAGCAACCAAAGAATAGATGTCTTTTTTTGTCTTAATCTTTTTTTTTGTTATCTATTAGTTTTTAGTCTTTTTCATTTTCATGTTTTTTTTTATTTTCTTTTTAGTATTTTTCTGATTGCTTTTTAGGTGGTTTTTATGTTTTTTTTTTGTACCCCAGATCATCTCACTCTTACGGTTTTTGGTTTATTATTGAACTTAATTTAATTTTATATTAAACTCACAAAGCTTTATAACCTTAATGTTTCAAAAAACCAAAAAATAGATGTCTTTTTTTTACCGGTTTTTTAAAATATTTTCTGCTTTTTCTGTTTTTAATGTTATTTTTTGTCACTTATGTGATTTTAGCTTTTCTAATTTTTTTCATTTTTTTAAACAATTATGGATGTTTTTTCGTGATTTTTTTTGATGACTTCATTTCTACGCTTTTTCTGGTTTACTATTATTTTTGCTGTATTTTTTTTTGTGGTGTAATTTTGCTTATCTTCTTACTATTATTATGTTAGTTTTACCTTTATGGTCTATTTTTCTTAATTATTATTTATTTATTACTTAGGGGGTTAAGTGGTAGAACAGCATCTCTTGTAAGTCATTATAAAAACTAAGCATGGCTTACTGATTAAATTCACAAAGCTTTATTACCTTAATGTTTTAAAATTAACCAAAAATAGATGTTTCTTTTTCATTTTTGTTATTTTTTTATCTTTTTTTTAATAATGATATATTTTGGATTCTTTTTGTTATTTATATGTTTTTATTTTTACGCTTTTTTGGATTTTTTAGATTTTCTTGATGGATTATTATTGTTTTTAAATTTTTGTTTATTTTTTGAACCTCAAAATTATTTCACTTCTACGTGTTTTCTGCTTTACGTTGCATAATTTATTCAATTTTTGTATTTGACAGTATGTTTTACTAATTTTTTTCATATTATTTTTAATAACATTTTTTCTTTTTATCGGCTTATCTTTGACTTTTTGCGTTTGGATATTTCTTTATTCTCGCATAAAATTTCACCACATTTTTTTTTTAGTTGTTTTTTTTTTGTATTAGTTACTTTGATTTTTTGACTTTTTTGAAGTTTTTTTAAATAATTTTTTTAATATTTAATTTAATTTCTTTTTGTTTTGTTATATATTGTGTTATTGTCTATTTGCTTTATTTATTTTTATTTAGCTACAACTTTGATATATTTTATATAAAATTAAAAAATATGTATATCAGAGTTATGGCTCTGGTGGGTCATTATAAAATCCACTGATTAAACTCACAAAGCTTTATTACCTTAATGTTTCAAAATTAACCAAAAATGAGATGTTTTTTATCATTCTTGTTTTTTTCTTAATAATATAATTTTTTTGTTTTTTTTTGTATATATGTGTTGTCATTTTTACGCTTTATTTTTATTTTTTACTTTGTTTTGATCGGTTAAGATGGTTTTTTTTTTATTTTTTTAGATAAGATTTCACCCTATTTTCTTTTCAAGTATTTTTCTTTTGTTATTTATTAGTTACTATGATTTTTTGAATTTTTTTGACATTTTTTAAAATATTTTTTTTAAATTTAATTAAATTTATCTTCGTTTTGTTATACCTGTATTGTGTTATTGACTAAAATATATTATACCAAATTATTCAATTTATTTTCAAATTGGTTTTTGTCTATTATTTTAGCTAATAATTGAAAAATTATTTTCGACAATTATTTTATGATTTTTTTATTTAATTTTTAAGCTTTAAACTTCTTTTGTATTGTTTCTCTTTGGAAAACACTTAGCTAAATCTAATTGCCACCTTTACAAATCATTTAATTCCTTTGCAAAATTGGTATTTTTTGGCCGGGTTGGGAGAGGCTGCAGTTTGCGTCGCAAAAGTGCGTCGTTTGTAACTCAGAGTTTAATGTATAGAGTTATTTAAACTCACAAAGCTTTATTACCTTAATGTAACCTTTTTTATCATTCTTGTGATTTTTTTTTCTTAAAATGATATTTTTCGTTATTTATGTGTTTATAGTTTTTTATTTTTTACATTTTTTTGATCGATTATAACTGTTTTTTTTTTTAACTTTTGTTATCTTTTTGAACTTAATTTTTTCTCTTCTACGCGTTTTCTGCTTTACGTTGCATAATTTATTTAATTTTTGTACGTTTTACTAATGTTTTTTATGTGTTTATAGTTTTTTATTTTTTACATTTTTTTGATCGATTATAATTGTTTTTTTTTAACTTTTGTTATCTTTTTGAACTTAATTTTTTCTCTTCTACGCGTTTTCTGCTTTACGTTGCATAATTTATTTAATTTTTGTACGTTTTACTAATGTTTTTTTAATAACATTCTCTTTTTTCATCTGTTTATATTTGACTGTTTTTGCGTTTGGATATTTTTTTACTCTAGCATAAAATTTTACCTTATTTTTCTTAATTATAATTTATTTATTGTTTAGGGGGTGAAGTGGTAGAACGGCTCTGTGACTGAACTTCGCCTCCTACTAACAATTATTTATTTTCTTTCTTGTTTGCTTTTTTTCATGTTATTAATTTATTTATATGGCTTTGTTTTTGTAAGGATCAAAATTTTAAAACTCAATTTGTTGTAACAAAATGTAGATTTCTGGCCAATAAAAGACGATTATTCTTCTTATTATTATTATTAGTATTATTCTTCTTATTATTATTATTATATCTTGTAAAAACTCAGCATGGCTTACTGATTCAATTCTCAAAGCTTTATTACCTTAATGCTTAAAAATTAATCAAAAATAGATGCTTTTTTTTATCATTTTTGTTATTTTTTTATCTTTTTTTTAATAATGATATTTTTTGGGTTTTTTTTGTTATTTATATGTTGTTATTTTTACGCTTTTTTTTTATTTTTTACATTTTCTTGATGGATTATTATTGTTTTTTTCTTGAACCTCAAAATTATTTCACTTCTACGCGTTCTCTGCTTTATGTTGCATAATTTATTCAATTTTCGTACTTGACAGTATGTCTTACTAATGTATTTTTTTATTATTTTTAATAACATTTGCTCTTTTCATCTGTTTATCTTTGACTTTTTTGCGTTTGGATATTTATGTATTCTAGCATAAAATTTCGTCTTATTTTTTTTTCAATTGTTTTCTTTTGCATTTATTAGTTACTATGATTTTTCAAGATTTTTTGTACTTTTTTCAAATAATTTTCTTAATATTTAATTAATTTATCTTTGTTTTGCTATACCTATATTGTGTTATTGTCTATAATATATTATATCAAAATATTGTCTATAATATATTATTTCAAATTTTTCAATTTATTTAAAAAAAATTTATTTGTCTATTATTTCAGTTAATAATTGAAAAAATATTTTCGATTATAATTTTATAATTTTTTGATTTAATTTTTAAACATTAAACTTCTTTTGTATTGTATCTCTTCGGAAAACACTTTGGAAACGAAATTTTTGTGAATTTGTTTTTTTTTTTATTGATGACATTTTTTGTTTTTTTTTGTTATTTATGTGTTTTACGCTTTTTTGCTTTTTTACATTTGTCGGCGCTTGAGTACTAAGAGCTAGTAATGTTCAAAGATTTCTTTTGTAGCAAGCGCACTTAATAATAATTTTCAATTAATAATGATATTCAATAATTTTTATTGACGAAAAGTTAAGTAATTTATTGCCACGTTTTTTGATAGATCAAGATAGATCAATAACTCTGTTGAGAGTGGCATTGATTTATTGAGAATTTAAATGTCGTACTCAAAATCTACAATGTCATGAAGGTGAGATAATGAAAAAAATCACTATTTAGTAAAAGGGAAGTTTTTCGATTATAAAATAAAAAAAATTAAGAAGTCTTTCTTCTTTGGATTGATTAAAAACTATTTCTTTAATTTTATTCAAATTCTGTCCGAATGTCAGCAATTTTTCTCGTATCTTTTTGAAAAAAAACTTTGCAGAAGTTGTTTCTAATAGAAAAATTCCACTATTATCATATTTTATAGCCTTTTCAAGCCGGAGTATTGTCGCTTGTTATGAATACTTCAAACTTTCCTCTTTTATATTCGGTGACATGCAGATTTTTCAGATGTCAGTCTTATGCCTACAGTGGCACAAAATCATCACTTATCGAAAAGCACTTCAATTTCAAGTGAAAATTTCATTCGAAAAGTTTGTGTACGACTCCTCAGATACACAATTGTCGATGCCATTATCAAATTAACACTCGAAGCAATCGGATTTAATTGAATACAATAACGACTCTCTAAGCTTTTAAATTTGCTCATTGTATAGATAACAATGATGTCCCGCTATGTCAAAGATTATTTTATAATTGGATATTGATCAATTTCGATTGCATTCCCCTCTGTAATCCTATAGGTAACACCCATTGCTCCCATTTTCAAAACCCAAAAACAAATTATCTTCGTCAAAAGCAGAAGAGAAATAATAATTATAATTTGGAAAACGCAATTCGGGAATTATAGAGTGATATCAGATGGGAATACCCTTGTAAAAACTTGAAACGCGTGTCGACTAATGTTGTTTTAATTTTTTTTCTTTTTTTCGTACAGGGGAAGCTGTCAAATTTGATTTGCGTTATGGCTGGGGAATGCCGCGGTGGAAAACTCTTTTTCTATATATATATATTTTTTATAGTGCAACAAACTAATCAAGACCTAGTAAAATTTTTACGAGGCTATAATACCCTATAGACAACTGTTAACTTTTTGAAGTAGATGATAATGGTTTATGACTGTATTGTTTCGTACCTCACCGAAGATTAAAGCGGTCCAAGCAAAGGTGATCACGGCCAAAATACACTACATGGAAAAGATAATAGGGTATCAAGCTTGTAGAAATTTGACTAGCTTTTGTTTGTTTTGTTGCACTATACATATTTATTTCACATACTTTCTTAATAAAAATAACATTAAAATTTGTTCTTGGTTTTTGCAACAAAAACAAAATTTTTAGTTAGAGATGTAAATTACAAGAAAGTTTCTGATTAAGACACCAAAAGAGCCATAAAATTTAACCGATTCTCGGTACTTAATCGCTTAATAAAAGTGAGTAAGAAAAAAAATAAGACAAGAAAAAACATAAACTTGAGCTAAAAATGAATAAAATAGTGCCGAAAAACAAGAAAGCTAACAGAACAAAAAAGCAGCAGTAGAATAACAAATTTGAATAATGAATAAACTAAGTTACACAAGTCGAAATTTGGCCTGTTTGAGTTTTTTTTTATTATACTAGGGACTTTTGCGTGAGTGAGCTGGGGTAGTACGACAAACCAAATAAGAGTTAGTAAAATTTTTACAAAGATCTATTAACTTTACAGCTGTCCGAGCAAGCTATGGTGCTCATTTGTCCTTGCGACTAATTGTCGCTTTGTTTGGACCGCTTTAATCTTCGGTGAAATACAGTCATAAACCATTATCAACTACTACAGTTAACAGTAATTTTCTATAGGGTATTAGGCTCGTAAAAATAAAGTTTACTAGCCCTTATTTAATGACATTGACGCCACATATAATTTCTATTATTTGTGTGCTTATGTCCAATATAAATGCTTTAGACGATGAATTTACCTCTACGCTGCCAGGCATACGCAGAGCCGCTTAAGAGCTTATTGAAAATTTGTTGTCTGAAATGTCAAAATCCGCGTTTTAAAAAAAACGAAGCTTTACCACCAATATAAGAAAACTAAATGTTATCAAAATCAGTTTAGTAATTTTATATTATTTCGTTTTCTTTTCAACATAATACATATTTTGAATTAATCATTGCAGAACGTGCAAACTATTCTCTTTTTCTTTTCGAAGATTTTCAAAAATAATTGGTAAAGTTAGTATTTTTAGGTTTATTTTACATTCAAAGAGGCGAATTATTTTAAAATATCCACATGCTGTTATTATTTACTTCATTATTTTATTCATATACTAGCTGACCCGGCGAACTTCGTACCGCCTAACAGTCAATGAATGTCGTGTTACTTTTTAGCTGAACTAATTTAGGCTTTGATGAACGTAAAACAATGATACAAAATAATATATTTATATAGATAGAAACAAAAAAGTATTTTATTATGATGAATGATGATGAAAACATACATACAGAATAAGAATAAAAATAAAAAAAAATAATAATTAAGTACTTCAAACTCATGTCAGAAAAAAATTATTGAAAACTATGTTGTGCAGATAGGGAAAAAGAAATAAAACTCGGATTAATTCATTAATAGGATTTTCATTCAAGCACTTAAAAAGTGCTTGTGGTTGTTTTTTGGTCAGGCGCAAGAACAAATAAAGCGTATGGTTTGCCGACACGTGAGCATGCCACGTACAATTGACCATGAGAAAAACATGCATTTTCTAGATTGAGGCCACAAATAGTCAAGGATTGGCCCTGTGATTTGTTGATGGCAAGACGAATCGGGAATTGAATTTGTTTAAACTCAAAGGGCATATCCGTTGGGATCATCGGAATCCTTGGAATAAGAACTTCCTCATCTTTAAATTTTCCTTTAAGTATCGACGCGTGCAATTTCTCGCAGATAATTGACTCGCGATATTCCGTTGCCTAATTGCATTACGGCTTTGCTGGGAAAGATTAGATCTTCTAGGACGCGGCATTGTTATTAAAATGTGCACTCGCATAAAACCCCCAAATATAATAACAGTGCCTGAATTTTCGAGACATAGACAATAGCTCAAAGAGTATATAACCACTACGTATGAATAACTTATCAAGAAAAATCATAGACAACCTATAAAAAGACATTTACACTTTTTTTAACCTGTAGATTTTTTTTCCTTAATCTTATAACCTTTACCAACTGATTTTTTATTTCCTAAATTCCGTTCCTTTCCGATGATTTTATGTTTTTACTGTAGAATAAATTTTAGGTATTATTTTCGGGAATTAAAAACAAATATAACAGTACCTGAACTTTGTAGACATTTTACAAAAAATAAATTTCTGAACGCACACATGATGTCTTCAGAAAAAAATAAAGTTGTGGCTTAAAGGTCTCAGCAACCAGGCCATAAACTCCAAAAAAAAAAATAGTTGTTACACTATTTGACAGGATTGGACAACAAATGTTTGACAAGTAATAAACAAATCAGCATCTATTGAAATGATTAAGTATTCATTACACATATCGAGTTTTCATTGTTTTTAGGATGTATTCTGCTATTCGGGACGGAAACAAATCCAACAAATCAATCGGTCCAGCCGTTCTCGAGTTATAAGTGTTGTAACAAACACGACTTTCTTTTATATATATAGATTACAATAGACAAAAAATTGGCTGATTTGGGTGTTTATTGATGGAAATGGCAATACCATGACAAACAGCAAATAAAATGACAAATCTAAGCAATATAATAGCAAAAAATGTTTTCAGATAAACTTCTAAATGGTTTGTTATTTTACATTTTCAATAGTAATACAATTTCAGTTCTGATGATGCCTGCCGCAACCTTGATGCATGTCAGAAAATGTAATGTAGTGACACTTAATTTGCGTATTTATTTGTTTTTAATTCAGTTTGACTTTGTTTTTGATTGGGGGAAGCGAATGGGGGCAGGTTTTTGTTTATTCAGACATTGTTGAGTCTTTGGTTTGCCCATGCAAATCTTGGTCTAGGGCTTGGTTGATTAATTGTTAGGGCTGTTACTTTTTCTTTGACTAGCAGTAGTACTGCATAGAAACAAAACAGTTTATGAAATTCAAGTTTTTTGTTTTTTTTTGTTTTGTCTGGGGGCAGTTGATTAAAACGTTTTTGGAGTGAACGAACGAAGAGAGACAGTCGCGCTTGATTTGTAATGACAATTGAAAGAAAAAGTAAATTCAACAACAAGTTTCTGTCAAAAGAAATCGAGTAATTAAAATGAAACTGTGACTGTGTTCTATCTCACTAACGATTCGTTTTTAAACATTTTAATTAAGTCATTAGATGAAACGGAACGGGGATTTCCAAATTTATTTCTTTAAATTCTTATAGAAGGAGAGAGGATTTAGGATTTGGAATTTCAAGCTTTTGCTAATAATAATTATTCGAAGGAAGGGAAGACAAAAGTTCAGAGAGCCTTGGAAGAGGAAAAATGTTGTCCATTCAATATGAATAACAGCCGTGAAATGAGTAGTTTTTTGTGTTAGTTTGGAGAACTATTGTATCCGATACTGTTCTGGGATGCGAACAATAATAGGTGGGATGCTTTTAATGTTAGACAGCACTTTGACTCGATAGATTAATTTTTTAATTCACTTGAAGAGCAGCCGCTTTATTGAGATCACAATACGATCTCGAAAAAAGGTTTTACGAAATTTGACACGACACAGCGAACGTGTAAGGTTCGACAATAGACTTGCCCAACTTGAAGATTTTGTCTAAATTGACTTTTGGAAAACAAATTAAAATTTTTAAATTGATCCACATTAGCCTTTTTAGACGCAGTTTGTTGACTCTCAACCGTTCCTTCTTAATCGTATTCTCATTCAAATCCTCTTCAAATAATGATCCACGATTCATATTTTCTGACGCCTTCAATCACCAGCAACAGCAGTATTTACAATTATTAGAACATAACAAATATTCTTCATTGTATTTAATGATCCTCGAAACCGTATTGGAATTACATGTGTGACAATAGAAAATCTGTAATCTGTCAAAACTCTGACAAGCAGACTTGTACATAAGCCACATCATTAATTTCATCTTTACAACGCCAGGATCAATACAGTTTGTTTCCGCATTGCCAATTCTGCAAATATTTTGGAAAATTTGGTCATTTGTGGTCACTCCTGGTTCTTATCTTAACCTAAGACTAAAAAAAACGCTTTGACATAATTAGCACAGCTAGTTTTTCTAGTAAGACAATCTAGAAATCTTGATATTTTGATCTTTCTGATAACAATATTTACATCCTATCTTACGAATGTAATTGGTTAATTGAACTTGTGTAGAGTACGATTTTTCTTAAATAGAGACAGCTTATTATTCACTTTTTAGATGCGCAGTGGTACCGCGGGAGAGAAAAGCCTCTGTGTTGCTTTAGCGACAGCATAGATGGGCAGAAAGATGGTTTTCCAACTATAGTCTGAATCATTACTGTGAGCTCATTTTTTAGTCGGATTTTATGAAAATGTTAGGTTTATGCTTTTAGAGAAACAATCAAAATATATTTGGAGTGAGGGTAATTAGATGGGCCTAGTAATCTCTACTTTACTTCAAATCAGTTGATTTGAAAAAATTGGGGTTTTTTGGTTTTTATTTTGCTATGGACAAACATTTGCAGAATTTTCTTGTACAGATTCTAGATAGGTAAGTATATGTATTAGGATATATATGTATGAACGTGGTACATAGATAAGATGGTACGTGGTATATAGGTAAGATGGTCTGAAGAAAATAGCAATTTTACAACAATAAAGTATTTAAACTTTATGTGTACCGATGCAAGATCTTAGAAACGTGTTTTTGTACAAGAAGAAACTTGCAAAGCCTAGTTTTTGCAGGTTTTCGTAAGGCAGTCGATTCCATCCTAAGCTGCGTTACAGGCAAAGGTAGAGCCAACAATGATGATGCTTTACAACTCTAATGTGCTAATTTTGTTGCAACAAAGGCTACAAAACAAAGAAAGTTTAAACAAACTGATCTACAATTTATTTACTCAAGCTTCAGAAAACATATTTCAAATTTTACTATAGGAAGAAGAAGGCATAAACATCTTAGGTGTCTGCGCTTTGCCTATGATTTGGTAGTGACTAAGACAAATATACGTAATAATAAGGAAGGGACATTGAACAAAAAAGTGAGACTTCTTAAAAGGTGTAAGGTCATATAACTAAAATTTGGGAAGAACTTCAAATAGAAGAAATTGAAGAAGAAGGCATAAAAATCTTAGGTGTCTGCGCTTTGCCCATGATTTGATAGTGACTAAGACAAATATACGTAAAAATAAGGAAGGGACATTGAACCAAAAAGTGAGACTTCCTAAAAGGTGTAAGCTCATATAACTAAAATTTGGAAAGAACTTCAAATAGAAGAAATTGAAGAAGAAGGCATAAACATCTTAGGTGTCTGCGCTTTACCTATGATTTGGTAGTGACTAAGACAAATATACGTAATAATAAGGAAGGGACATTGAACCAAAAAGTGAGACTTCCTAAAAGGTGTAAGCTCATATAACTAAAATTTGGAAAGAACTTCAAATAGAAGAAATTGAAGAAGAAGGCATAAACATCTTAGGTGTTTTGCGCTTTGCCCATGATTTGGTCGTGACTAAAACAAATATACGTAATAATGAGGAATGGAACATTGAACCAAAAGGTGAGACTTCTTAAAAGGTGTAAGGTCATATAACTAAAATTTGGGAAGAGCTTCAAATAGAAGAAATTGAAGAAGAAGGCATAAACATCTTAGGTGTCTGCGCTTTGCCTATGATTTGGTAGTGACTAAGACAAATATACGTAATAATAAGGAAGGGACATTGAACAAAAAAGTGAGACTTCCTAAAAGGTGTAAGGTCATATAGCTAAAATTTGGAAAGAACTTCAAATAGAAGAAATTGCACCTGGAAGGTGTTTGAGAAGACTGGCACAAATCACGAAAAATCAAGATCTTTTCATGAAATTTTAAAGATCTGCAGAAACATACACGCTGGAAACAATGGTGATGTGATGATAAGCAAGAGAAAGAACCAAAGTGGAGAGACTGGCAGACCTCAAATGGTATAGGACATTTTCCAAAAACCAGGGATGATAGGTGGCTAGAAACACATTTTTTTTTTGAGAGTTGGGCGACCAAGATCAACAAAAAGGAGTTTGGATTTGTATTTTCTTTTCACCTGGCGTGATCTGATGAACGCGCGTGGGGGGCGAGGATTAAAAACGCCAGAAAGGCGTTGGAATTATGTGGCACAAGGCAGGACGATATGACAAGAATAGTCAATGAAAGATTGGTAGAGAAGAACAAAAAAAAAAAATTGGTAGATACTGTCGTAGTTCTTAAAAATTGTAGAAAAATAAAGATCTAAAATTTTCGTTTGTAAAAAACAAAAAAAAGATGAGGAAGAAGGCAAAAAATAGAGCTACCTTTTATCAATTTTGTTTTGAGGGGTGTTTTTGATGTGGAATGTAGCTTTTTTTTTGAGTTACACTGCAACATTACTTGGGCGTCTTTTTTTTTGGAAAATTGTAAAAATTTTTATATAGTAAGAAGTAGCGCATTGAATTATATTTTATGAACTTATTGGGGCTAGCAGCGCGTCACGCTATAATTATTGTTATTGCCGTATTCCGTGTAAAATGTTTGTAGAAAATATAACACAATGTAAATCGAGAAAAGACAACATAAAGCATATTTGTATTTATTTCTCTATTTTCTTTAGTACATACAAAAAAAGTGGAAGAAAAACTCTATTTTCGCTTCTTCTCAAAATGTTTATACGGCTGCCGTTTATTATTTTCTCCGAGCATTTATTATTTATTCACTTTTTCCGCTTGTTTACCTTAGCTTAAAACGTTCCAAGTTATTTAATAAAGGCTTGTTTTACGCTTAAATTTTGAATTAATGCTCAAAAGCAATTCTAAAGCCGCATTTTTACGGCTTAGTTTATAACCCTTTGGAGAAATCTGCATATAAAGGTTTAACAAGCCATCCGAGTAATCGTAATGCCTCAAAATGACGTCTGTCAGTCGATGATATATCCAGCTCGTTTATGCTGACGTTTATGCATTATTGTTGTGTTTAGTGGATGCAGAAATTGCTGGTTTTCGTTTACATAATTTATGTCTTTGTTTGTTCATTAGGGGGAATATTGGTATTTCAACTACGGCTCAATAAAAAGAGATCTAAACGAAAAAAACTGTCAAATTAAGTATTTTTTATTAATTTTACTCAGGAATGTAATGTTTATTGCTTTACATTAATTAAGTTAAATATTTTGTTCAAGATTCTTTTCTCAAATAACATTTTATTTCTTCTTCTTTTCTCTTCTTTTTTCTTGTCTTGTTTCTATTTAGTTTTTTTTTATACACTTTACTTTATTACTAAAATGTATGCTGGATATGGTGCAAAATTTTCATTATGAAAGGTTAGACGACTTACCGACTCACCTGGCAATACGTCATTACCAACAAACGGTTGTCCGGCCCATTATGCTCGGATTGTTGTAGAATGATTAAATTAGCAATTTCGATAGAATTGAATTGGATAGGCCGAAATGGTTTCGTGTTATGACCACCAAGAAGCCCTGATTTTTATTTTTTGAACTATTTGTTAAATAATTTTCCTCCGAACGTAGAGAATTTAAAGGAGCGGACTTGAGACGCTGTGACGTCTTTAAAGAAATTCGAAGACTAGAATTGTGCGTTGAAATAGATTGAGTAGAATAGTTATTGGTTATTAGTAAACAATTAACATGAGAACGCAAATAAAAGAGTTGTCCGTTTCTGGACGGACGAAACCTTTTCTTAAGAACTAGCTGGCCTGGCGAACTTTGTTCCGCTTTAGTTTTGTTATTTTATTTTTTATTTTTCTTTTTTTTGTCACTTGTTTTGTTATTCTATGTCAGATGCGTTTACGTTTTATGTCACGTCACACGGAACGGGATAAAAAGTATTCTTTGTTAGGCTACTGGTTCTAAACAACCACTCCACCAATTTTCAGCCAAATCGGTCATAAATAGATATAGATTATTAAAATCAACGATCCCAAAAACTTTAAAAATGATACCCAAATTAATTATTCACATTTATTACCCTTATCACACTTATTTTGCAACCCTCTTTAACATAAATATCATTTTCAAAATCAACGACCTGAAATTTCTCGAAAATAATACCCATATTGTTTTTTTACATTTTTATCCCAAGAACACTCTCTTTTCATCCCCCTAAGGGTATTTATTTAGAAAGCAGGAAACATATACCTATTTGTTTTTTTTTTTTGAGAACTTAGGCAGTTTATGGGAAAAATTATGAAAACGACATCAATGTTGATCTTTAGACATTTCGACCTCTTTCCGCCTCATTAAGGAATGATAATAATTTGACTTCTAAAATTTTGGATTTAAACCAATATTATTTTTTAAATAAACAAACCAAAATCTTTGAAAATTATACTAATATTGATACTTGTTATTTTTATCCCTATCTCGCCCTTTTTCATCCCTTTGTTGATAAAAAGTATCCTATCCTTTTCATTCTTATCCAGTGATCAGTTTGTAATTTTCCATACATACTTTTACCCAAAGTTGGTATATGGGAAGTTGTCTCATGCAAGACAATTAACATGTAAACGCACGGTCCGACTTTGGTCCGTGGTGATCGATTTATTTTGCAAAATAATTTATTGCAAATAAACCAAGTTTGGGAAAATTTCAGCATCAGGTTGTATAAATGTACCTAGAATCTTCGCTGTTTAATTCGAAAAAATAGTCCTAGATGTCTAGCGCCTACGTCATAAACGGTATTTAGCCGAGCCTCACCGAACGTTTCCGAAATTGCATGAGACAACTTCTCATATACCAATTTTGACTTTCACCCCTTTTTTAAAGGGTGGTTTCCGGAATAAAAAGTATCCTGGCTCTAAGCTACCTCCTCACCAATTTTCAGCCATATCGGTAAAGCCGTTCTTGAGTTATAAAAAGTGTAACTAGCACTTTCTTTTATATATATAGATAATTTTTTTTTGTAAAATTTACTTTGTGTTCTTATTGCTTTTATTCTTTTCTGTTTTTTTTTTTGCTTTTTGTTCTGTGCATGTTTTTTTGTATTCTTTCTTATTGTTATGTAAGCTTTTTCTTTTTCGTTTAATTTTTTTATTCTGTCAATGATTTTTGTTTTGTTTTATGCATTTTCTATTCCTAATTTTATAGTAGCCTTTATAACCGCAGATAATTGTCTCTTTTGATGCGCGGTAAAGTCCCAAGCCCAAAATCATGTTCATGAAAATGTAGATTCAAGTGTTTAATCCCGAAAGGGTGGCGCAAGATCAGATAAATGGTTTACAATCATGTCAACTTCAATATTGCCTTTTATTGTTGGAATGATTTTCGTGCTGTTGTATAATCCTATATTTTCAGCGTTACTATAGTTCCATTTGTGAATTTTAAGGAAAATGTGAAGGATTAAAAGATGTTCAATTGTACACTTTTGCAACAATTTTTGGTATTTAGTACCTGGGCCTAGTTTATAGAGGCAGGTGACAAATTTATGCAACATTTCTCTACTCTTTATAGCAACTTTGTCAAAACTTGATTGCCCGATTCAGTCCGGGGCCGAAAAAAAAGCCACAGTTATCTATTTTTAATTGCTTGTGAACTGAAACATAATTAAGAAGAAAAAAAGTGGAGAAATTAATAATAAAACTGTCACATTTCAACCTACATAAAATATCGAGTCGAAAAAAAAATTATCACATCAAATTTTAATAGACGATTTGAATATTAATATCACTTCAGATAAAAGTCTATGAAAACATTAATTTATGTTCCATGTTAAATTAAATTGGGCGTGTTCGGAAAACTTTCTATTTTTAGGCATAATTAATCAAATCATAAAATACTATTATCATAAATTCCAATAGTTTGACAACGAATAAATTGTACAAAAGGAATAAATATGCTCAAATCTGGTCGTCATTGATATATTAAATGTTATGACAGATTTAATTAGCCGCATCCAATTTAGAAAAAGACAAGATGAGCAGGCTGTCATCTTCAAATTAACAGAGATATTTGACAATTTTGAAAAACCAGTCCTAATACATTGAGATTATGCTGGAAAGAGGCGCCATTATCACTGCCATAAATTAGAACCATAAATAAACGAATTTGCAAAAGTCGTAAAATTAATCGTATTTTAGTTGTCTTAAGCTTACAGAAAATTTTATTTCACTCTAAATCAACTTTATTTGATCATAAAATCTTTAATTTTGTTCGCTGACAGAACGTTTGATATTTTAGTATTGATACTCTCTGTCATTGTTAGCGTTAGGTTGGACCTTTTTGAAATTGCTTTATATCTTTTAACAAAGAAAGGTTTTTTTAGTCTTTACAGTTATTGTTCCAAATTGAATGGCTGTAGTAGGGAAAAGTACAAAACAATGGAAAAATATACAGGAGCTTGTCTTTCCACGGAGAAGAACATAAGCATATCGGTTGAAAGCTTTATCTCATCCATCTATTTTTTGACCATTCCTTCAGGATAATCTACATTCAGGATAGCAGTCTGGATAAGGTGTATAGATGTTAAAGAGTAATCCGCAAGTGCATACTATACTGTACTATACTGGGTAACACTATAGTTTCTGCAGTGGATTAAGCACTTGCACCTAAAAAATTTTTTCTTGACGCGGAAAATGGCCTTCTTGCCATTTTACTTGCATTAGGAATTTCTTTTTTTCAACAAATTTAGATGCAAACCTGCTGAATTTGTATAATATTTACAACCCTGGAAAAAACAGTAAAAAAGCAGACAAAGACAACAAAAGAGATGGTAAACTTGCAAGAAAGGTATTAGTAGATCAAGAAGTACAAAACAAAAACATCAAAACTAAGAAGATAAAACATCATTTCATAGATCTAACAAAAAAAAAATACGCTGAACAAAAAAAAGAAAAATCGCTATATGAGCAAAAGTCATAAAATTATTAAAAAGCATTTAGAATATAGTTAATTACCTACATAAAAGTCAGGAAAATTTTACATTACTGAAGAGGAGCTAAATTGAAATACGAGGCACCTTGTGCCGAGTATTTTAAAGCTCCGAGTCAAGTAAGAGATTTTACTGACGTGTTTTGTATTAAATTTTTCCGGAAATCGTAAAAAAAACGAAATTTACAAATTTAAAAATTTGTTTTTGACAAATTCCACAAAAATCAAGTTTGTCAATTTTGTTCGCAACTATAGTTACTAGAGTATCTTTTTTATTTTGCGTCTTGTAAAGTTTTTACAGTACTAGTCCGGAAAACTCAATTTTCCTGCGCGTAAATAAGCAGGAAAATGGTGTTTCCAAGACGATTTCCGGAAAAATAAATTACAAAATGAGGACAGATCAGAAATTGTGAAAAATCAAAAAATTTCAAACGAATAAAAAACTAAAAATTATAAATAAACTGCAAAAATCCAACGTTATTAAATGCGGCATCTGCAGAATGATTTAGCAGAAGAGAATACACTTTTTTGTAGATCTGCAAACGGTGCTTGATAGTTTGGATAAACCAAAAACAATTCAAAAGAAAATAGATAAACAATGCAACATTTTTCAGCACACGGTTACAAAAAAAAGTAACGGTGGCGTAATCGGACGACATGCAAGTGATAGCAAAGAATATAAGACTGATAAAAAGTAATAAGTGAAAAAAGCCGAAAAGAAACTGACCGAAAATATATAGAAGAAAAAAACAAAAATAGAAAGGAGAAAAATAAGAAATGGAAGAAAGAATAGTTATTTACATAAAAGTCAGGAAAATTTCACATTACTGAAGAGGAGCTATTTGAAGCTCCGAGTCAAGTAAGAGATTTTACTGACGTGTTTTGTATTAAATTTTTCCGGAAATCGTAAAAATAGACGAAATTCACAAATTTTAGAATTTTTTTTACAAATTCCACAAAAATCAAGTTTGTCAATTTTGTTCGCAACTATAGTTACTAGAGTATCTTTTTTATTTTGCGTATTGTAAAGTTTTTACAGTACTAGTCCGGAAAACTCAATTTTCCTGCGCGTAAATAAGCAGGAAAATGGTGTTTCCAAGACGATTTCCGGAAAAATAAATTACAAAATGAGGACAGATCAGATATTGTGAAAAATCAAACATTTTCACACGAATAAAAAACTAAAAATTATAAATAAACTGCAAAAATCCAACGTTATTAAATGCGGCATCTGCAGAATGATTTAGCAGAAAAGAATACATTTTTTTGTAGATCTGCAAACGGTGCTTGATAGTTTAGATAAATCAAAAACAATTTAAAAAAAAATAATAGATAAACAATGCAACATTTTTCAGCACACGGTTACAAAAAAAAGTAACGTTGGCGTAATTGGACGGCATGCAAGTGATAGCAAAGAATATAAGACTGATAAAAAGTAATAAGTGAAAAAAGCCGTAAAGAAACTGACCGAAAATATATAGAAGAAAAAAACAAAAATTGAAAGGAGAAAAATAAGAAATGGAAGAAAGAATAGTTATTTAGATAAAAGTCAGGAAAATTTCACATTACTGAAGAGGAGCTAAATTGAAATACGAGGCACTTTGTGCCGAGTATTGTAAAGCTCCGAGTCAAGTAAGAGATTTTACTGACGTGTTTTGTATTAAATTTTTCCGGAAATCGCAAAAATAGACGAAATTCACAAATTTTAGAATTTTTTTTACAAATTCCACAAAAATCAAGTTTGTCAATTTTGTTGGCAACTATAGTTGAGAAAAGAATACATTTTTTTTTAGATCTGCAAACGGTGCTTGATAGTTTAGATAAACCAAAAACAATAAAAAAGAAAATAGATAACAATGCAACATTTTTCAGCACACGGTTAGTTACAAAAAAAAGTAACGTTGGCGTAATCGGACGACATGCAAGTGATGGCAAAGAATATAAGACTAAAAAAAGTGATAAGTAAAAATAATCGAAAAGAAACTGACCGAAAATATATAGAAGAAAAAAAACAAAAATAGAAAGTAGAAAAATAAGAAATGGAAGAAAGAAACCTTATTACCAAACATTTTTTGACGTATTTGATGAAGTATTTTGGATGTTTAAAAAAATCTTTTATACCCTTGCTAAGTTAGACACATTCGGTAACATGTTACAGAAAGAACCACGTCAACAGTTTGATCGAACCAAGCCATCTATCTTTCTACAAAAAAAAATATATCAATGCGCATTGCTGAAAGAGAAGTACCAAACAACAGTACCAAAAAAAAAATTACTACAAACTGTCAGAGAATTGATAATTAAACCTCAGTAAAATGGTGTCTAAATTAATAATCCACTGATTAAACAGTGGCAGTTGGCTCAGGAATAAGAAATTGAGTGACAGAAAAAGTAAATCAAGAATAAGTGTCTGATTCTTAAATTATCAAATTTTGTAATATCCAATACTGTCATTCACAAGCTGCATTATCAGTACCAAAACTGTTTCAAAGATAATGCACAAGATCTGACCTGACCTGACCTGACCCAACTTTTTTGATCAGCGTCTGTAAAATTACTGTCACTTATTCCAGTCGTTTTGAATGAAATGAAGATTTTATTAACTTTAAACATTTGTGATCTTCATATTCTTCAGATCTTTTCTTGGAAGATTTACTGATGTACATACGTTTTTCTTCTAAGCTGTGCTCATGTTGTCAAGTCCTCTAAATCTCAAAAGCTAATAGTGTTTGAACAAATTTCCAAAATAAACTAACAATTTTCTTCCTATTGCACCATTTCGGTAAAAGTACCTAAACTATAATAGTTCATTCTTGGTTATTAAAAAGAAAAAGTTTCATTCAATATCTCTCTTTTTTCACTGAAAACAGACAAAGACCATAGATGTATTTATGCTTTTCGAACAGCGCTTGAACTGAGACTCTCGGATGCGCAATTGTGCAAATTCCTCCGAATGTGCACAATTTTTTTATATAATGTTGTTCAATTGAGGCCTTTTGCCGATTGGTTTCGATTGCTTTGACGTGTAAGGAAATAATCTTGAATAATTCAGAAAGCTTGTGAAAAATTTATTCAAGAGACTGAACAAGTGAAATAAAGTGGGATTAAAACGGGTATTGATGGAGTCAAGTCTGTAATTTAGATAATTTGACACTTTTGCTTGATTATTCAAAGTTAGTTCCTTATGTCAAGAAATTCCTGAAGCCGAGTATATAATCGAGCAAACTTTAACATAATAGGCTTACTTAATAATAAATTTAATTGGTGTTACACAAACGGTGCGTCGGCTGGTGTCGAGTGGATAAGGAGTGGAGAATATAACTGTGTCTAAACTCGAAATAATCCTCTTTCTCTAATGTCTATAAGACGTTACCAACTTCAAGAGACTATTGTTAGCAAAGCCTAGTGACAGCACCACTCCCTAAACCCTCACATATCTTCACAAACTATTCAAAAGTTGTACAATTATTTGTAAATTAGGAAGTCAAATGCAGTCAGTCTAGTCTCATCACTCCATACTTGAATTATTGCCACATAATATAATGGAAAAAAAATTTACGCTGGGAAGGGGCTTTTATTCACTGAAAATTGGCTTAAAATAATCATATTTCACAATCTAATTACATCAAGTATGTCTCCAGAGTTGAAAATCTATTTTACAATATGTAGGGTTTCTAAGCTTATTTCCGCCATTGCAAACTTCTCGCCTTCGCCAAATTGCTTGAATTTCTTGTAAGCCAAAAAAGCACTAATATTGTTTCTGGAGCTGCCATAATTGAATTTTGAAATGCAATACCGGAATTACTCCATTAATAGAAAAATTATCTTTTGAATAATGGCGTCACTCGTACAATACCCAAATTAACCCTATTTCCAAACCAAATAATAATGTAAAGTGGTTGAAGTTTAATGATTTTTGCATCGGCAGCACTTTATAGACAGACATTTGTCAATATTCCTCCTAGCGAACAATCGCATTCGAACTACTATCGATTTGGGGGAGGAAAACGTGATGCTGACAAGGAGAAACCTGGGAATCAGTGGGCTTTGCTTTGGAGGAATTCGGGTATTTATTTAAACCCGAAACGTTTTATTATTGATAGGTGTGAGAACAAATATGTGAATTATTCCCTATCGCCATCAATTTTCAAACTGATGGCTTTTATATCCGATAAGTGAAAATCTTGAGTTGCTACAAAATAAATCCCCAATTTCACAGAATGCAGCAGCACCGAGGCATACTTACTATTCCAGGATTTAGTGCAACACAAACAAAACAAAGTCTAGTGGAAAATAAGGGTTGTAAAAATTTTCATATTAGATAAAACAAAAGAAGCTATCTTACTACTTATTATCCTTGTAATCCAGAATTTTCTAGACTTTATTATCATATTTCATAATATAATAAATATTAAGATAAAGTGGAACAACATAAGCAGTTTGGGGAATTACAGTTATTTTATTGTGTTTTAAAAAGAACTTAACGGTAGATAGTCGTCTAATAAAGGACCAAAGTTCAGAGGTTGCAGAACAGACATTAAATAGACACACAAAAGCTGTCTCATTTGAAACTAAACAACTACTAAAAAAGTTATTTATAAGCTGACCCATTTGGTGGAGTCCGGTTTTTTTTTACTAGATGGCGCAATAAGTTTACAGTAAGACTTAAAAAAATATTAAGAAGGTCTTGATGCAATAAGCAAAAGTTCCGAAAAATTAACGCACTAAAATCGAGCAGTTCTTAAAAAATATTTGTTTGACCATCAATGGTTTGACAAAGAAGTGAAAACAACCAATATAAAACAAAAACGAAAAGTGGAAACAAGACACGAAGTAGAAGGAGGGAAAAAATGTATGAAAAAAGGACTAAAAGTTCAAAGAAGTTGAGAAATTTTAGTAAAAATGTTTTATTTTAAAGTTCACAACAAATCAAGAATGTAATACATATTGATAGAAACAAGAAAAAGGAAAGAAAAATAAAATAGTGCAAAAGATAATTTGACACCATTACATTGTTGAATGTTATATTATTTGCACTTATTTTGGTGGAAATTTGAAAGTAATGAAAACATATTAGTAATGAATAAAAGTAATGAAAACAATTAATATAAAATAGAAACGAAAAGTGCAAACAAGACACGAAGTAGGAGGAGGGAAAAAATGTATGAAAAAAAGACTAAAAGTTTAAAGAAGTTGAGAAATTTTATTAAAAAGATTTTATTTTAAACTTTATAAGAAATCAAGAATGTAATACATATTGATAGAAACAAAAAAAAGTAAAAAATAATAAAATAGTGCAAAAGATAATTTGACACCATTACATTGAATGTTATATTATTTTCACTTATTTTGGTGGAAATTTGAAAGTAATGGAAAAATATTTGGAATGAAAAAAAGTAATGAAAACAATCAATATAAAATAAAAACGAAAAGTGCAAACAAGACACGAAGTAGAAGGAGGGAAAAAATGTATGAAAAAAAGACTAAAAGTTCAAAAAAGTTGAGGAATTTTATTAAAAAGATTTTATTTTAAACTTTACAACAAATCAAGAATGTAATACATATTGATAGAAACAAGAAAAAGTAAAAAAAAATAAAAGAGTGCAAAAGATAATTTGACACCATTACATTGAATGTTATATTATTTTCACTTATTTTGGTGGAAATTTGAAAGTAATGGAAAAATATTTGGAATGAAAAAAAGTAATGAAAACAATCAATATAAAATTAAAACTAAAAGTGGAAACAAGACACAAAGTAGAAAGAGGAAAAAAATGTATGAAAAAAAGTTCAAAGAAGTTGAGAAATTTTATTAAAAAGATTTTATTTTAAACTTCACAAGAAATCAAGAATGTAATACATATTGATAGAAACAAGAAAAAGTAAAATAGTGCAAAAGATAATTTGACACTATTACATTGAATGTTATATTATTTTCACTTATTTTGGTGGAAATTTGAAAGTAATGGAAAAATATTTGTAATGAATAAAAGTAATGAAAACAATTAATATAAAATAAAAACGAAAAGTGCAAACAAGACACGAAGTAGAAGGAGGGAAAAAATGTATGAAAAAAAGACTAAAAGTTCAAAGAAGTTGAGGAATTTTATTAAAAAGATTTTATTTTAAACTTCACAAGAAATCAAGAATGTAATGTGATAGAAACAAAAAAAAGGAAAAAAAAAATAAAATAGTGCAAAAGATAATTTGACACCATTAAATTTAATTTTTATTTTTTTTTTACTTATTTTAGTGGAAATTTGACAGTAATGAAAAAATATTTGTTGGTTATAACGATAGAAACTCGATTTGACCAGAAGTAAGTAACAAAATGACATATGACACAAAAAATCAGAACAAATGTTTAAAATGTATTTATTTTCGTCGCTTCACTTTGTGACATAACCTAAATAAAAACAATTGACAACTGGCAAGTTGCAATGCCAACTTACTCAGTCTTGCTACTGTATTTTCGCTTTTATTTATTAATAGTCACTTGGTATAATATTTTTTCGGCTATTATTATTATTGAATATTGTGTTTAAAATAAAATAAATATAAACAGTTTGTCAAATACATTTAATAAATATTCATAATTCAACACTTAGCTTGTCATATTCAGTTTACCTTCATCAATATTTAGAGATAATTATTAAATAAATTTTGGTAGAATTCAGCAAAATTGTTTGTATTTATTTTATTTATAATACAATCTTTAAAAATAGGTTATAGATACAAATTGAAGTTGGAGTATTCTTTTAAAAGTTATATTTGAGCACTTAGAGAGTATAAGAGATTTTATTATTATGGTTATATAGAAAAATAAAATACAAGCTGTTTTACAATTTAAAATATATGTATTTTTTTTTAATTTTGTAACGTGTTTTAAATGCAAGTTGGTACAAGTTCTACATGAGCAAACCGGTACCAAGCCGGAGTACCACAGAAATCGGTTCTAGGTCTTATAATATTTTTGTTAATTGTAGCAGGTTTGTTTCTCTTATTCTATGACATAGCTTTTAAGTATTTCTTGAAGTTAGACTGTTTTTTTTAAGTTCAGTAAGTACTTGAAGAGATTTTAGTGTCAGAATTATATAGAAAAAAAAAACTGAAAATTTTGGTTATAGGTTTTCTGTGTGTAACTCTTCAATTTAAAAAACATTACAAAAAATTTGAATTTTTCGAAAAACTGTTAAAGGTTATCTGGAGTACTACAGAAATAGGTTCTAGGTCTTATAATAATTTCTTTAAATGTAGTTGATCTTTTTATCTTATTTTATTACATAACTTTTAGATATTTCTTGAAGATCGAGTGTCTTTCTAAAAGTTGAGTGTTCGAAAAGGTTTTAGTGCTAAAATCAAAAAGTCCTGCATGAGCAAATCTGGAGTACCACAGAAATCAGTTCTACGTCTTATATTTTTGGTAGTTGTAACAGATACAATAGTAGAACTGTTTTTGCTTCATTTTCTTTCTTATAGATACCAAATGAAGTTGAATGTGGAAAATACTAAGGAATTTTCTTGTTATAATGGATTAAGTTTTCTATTGATCTAAATAAGGTCTGCATGCATAAGCCGTTTATTTTATTTTATTTTTTTGATTTCTAGATTAAAATTGTATATAATTACTGTATGTAACCTGCCTAGACGAATAAATTTGAATTAGCTTTTGGTCAAGCCGTTCTCATTGAATATCTTTAAAATCGACATGCAATTAGAGGGAAATAAGAAGACTGCATGTACACGACGTGCCGTATAATTAACTGCAATATTGCGTGTTCTCCCACAAAGGCTGTACCATAAACACTCTTTTTGGTTAAACTATTTGCGTTTGAACTCTTGATTATTATTGTTTTGTTGTTTCTTTACATGGAAGATCACTATAAATTCGTGTTTTTCTATAATTAAATTCAAATGACTGCACAAGCGTAACCATTTATGCTTTTAATTATTAAATTTTGATTGACATGTCACTTTGCGTTTGACGCATCAACCCTATAGTGATCTGATTATCTACTATTTTAGTCATGATAGCAGCTGCTGTGAATGTGTGGTGTTATCGGGAAATTATCATAATGTATATCCGACAGCAGTGTGGTGGTAATTGATAATTAAAATAAACAGAAATTTATTCCACAACCCTTCGAATAATAGCCACCCTTATTCTATTTCAAGAGATTGTATTACAAGGATTTGTCATCTAAGTTTGATTAACATATTTATCAGGGATTTTTATTTCCAATAGTTGTGTTGAGACTATTATTATTACTTCGGTTGTTCTACTTGCCCTTAGGGATATCCGGTGTGTTGGCAACCACTGCTTCACAGGTTCTTTGTCCAAGGGTGGCTATTTCTGTTCTGACTATAGAGAATTTTCGATATTTTTTCTTTATAAATTGGCAGCAATGGAGAACAATGACAGTTGCTTTGTTTAACGGAAAACCGTTTCTAAAACAAAATTTTGAAAATTCTAAAGTCTTCTAAGGTAAATTGGACTCTTAGTCTTCTATTCTTACCAACCTACCAACTCTATAACCACTGCTTGGTGATTCGTTATGCTCAAAAGAAATAGGAATGGCTATTTTTGCTCTACCTATAGACAGTTTTCGATAATTTTGTTTTATAAATTGGTAGCAATGGAGAGCAATGACAGGTGCTTTGTTCAAAAGAAAACTCAAAATACTAACTAAATATTTTGAAAATTCTAAAGTCTTCTAAGAATAAATTTGACACTTGGTGTCTCAAGGTAATAAAAAACTTTTTTCTAATTCTTAGCAAGAGTTATTGCTGGTTTGGACTTTTATTCTTCTATTCTTTGGTTTCTGTTCTTTCAACGCCTAGCTACTCTGTAACCACTGCTTGGTGGTTCTATAGAGGGTTTTCGATATTTTTTCTTTATAAATTGGCAGCAATGGAGTACAATATCAGTTGCTTAGTTTAGCAGAGAACAGTTTCAAAAGCAAATCTTTGAAAAATCTAGTGTCTTTTAAGGATAAATTTGGCACTTGGTGTTTCATAACTTTCAGCTGATTCTTGGCAAGAGCTATTGCTAGTTTGGACTCCTATTTTTCTATTTCTTGGTTTCTGTTTTTTCAACGCCCAGCTACTCCATAACCACTGCTTGGTGGTTCTTTATGTCCAAAAGAAATAAAAGTGGCTAATTTCGTTCTAACTATAGAAAGTTTTTGATATTTTTTCTTTATAAATTGGCAGCAATGGAGAACTATAGCAGGGGCTTTGTTTAGCAAAAATCAGTCCACAAAACAAAATTTTGAAAATTCTAAAGTTTTCTAAGGATAAATTTGACACTTGGTGTCAAATCCTTGGCAAAAGCTATTGCTAGCTTGGACTCTTATTCTTCTATTTCTTCGTTTCTGTTCTTTCAACGCTTAGCTACTCTATAACCACTGCTTGGTGGTTCTTTATGCTCTAAAGAAATAAGCGTGGTTATCTTTGCTCTCACTATAGAGAGTTTTCGATATTTATTTTTTATAAATTGGCAGCAATGGAGAACAATAACTGTTGCTTTGTTTAACAGAAAACAGTTACTAAAGCAAAATTTTGAAAATTCTAGTGCTTTCTAAGGCATAAATTTGACACTTGGTGTTTCAAGATACTTAATAACCTTTTGTTAATCTTTAGCAAGAGCTTTTGCTAGTTTGACTCCTATTCTTCCATTTCTTGGTTTCTGTTGTTTCAACGCCTATCTACTCTATAACCTCTGCTTGGTGGTTTTTTATGCCCAAAAGAAATAAAAGTGGCTATTTTCGTTCTAACTATAGAAAGTTTTTGATATTTTTTCTTATAAATTGGCAGCAATGGAGAACAATGACAGTTGCATAGTTTA
Organism: Lagria hirta; assembly: GCA_947359425.1. Classification (NCBI taxonomy): domain Eukaryota; kingdom Metazoa; phylum Arthropoda; class Insecta; order Coleoptera; family Tenebrionidae; genus Lagria; species Lagria hirta. The sequence goes on from OX375794.1 coordinate 51,304,879, forward strand.
GCAAAAAACAGTTTCTATAGCAAAATTTTGAAAATTCTAGTGTGTTCTAAGGATAAATTTGACACTTGGTGTCTCAAGGTAATAAAAAACCTTTTCCTAGTCCTTAGCAAGAGCTATTAATTGCTAGTTTGGACTCTTATTCTCCTATTCCTCGGTTTTTGTTTTTTCAACGTCCAGCTAGTCTATAACCACTACCAGCAATTTTTTCTTTAAAAATTGGCAGCAATGGCAACTAATAACAGTTGCTTTGTTTAATAGAAAACAGTTTTTAAAGCAAAATTTTAAAAATTCTAGAGTCCTTTGATGTAAATATCGACTAAGTTACCACGTTTGCGTCTTTTGTCTGAACCGCATTTATAAGATCTGCAGTATTATTTATGTACCTACAAATGGTAAAATATAGTATTTACTATTTTGTTTTTTTTTTCTATTTTTTATTTTTTTAAATAATTTAAACATTTTTCAAAAAACTTTAATAAGAATTTCAGATTATTTTTGATAATTTTATAAATTTTTCAAAAAACAAGTAAAATACTTGTAAAAAAGGTTACAAATTTTTTTAAATATATCTAAAATCTAACGTTGTTTAAAAAAAAAATTAAAATTTTTACTATTAATTTTAAATTATTGAAATCTAAGTTAAACATTTGAAAATTACTTAAATTTGTTTTAAAACTGCTAAAAAATTTTTAAAAAATGTCATAATAATTTTATGAAAAAATTCAAAAGTTTTTTATAACATGTCTAACGATAATTTAAATTATTTTCAGATAATTTTTATAAGAATCAAAAATGTTTTATCAATGTTTTAATAAAACTTGAATCATTTTAAGAAAACCTTTCAAAATTTTTGAAAAAAATTTTATATGCTTAACTTTTTTTGAAATAATTATAAATAACTTTTAAATGTTTCAAAAATGTTTTAGATTATTTTTATTAATTTTATAATTAATTTGAAAAACTAGAACTAGAATTTGTTAGATTTTTTTTAAATTTTAACAAAAGTTTTTAAAATTACTAATTAGGCAATTAGACATTTTCAAATCGCTGATTTCTTGCTAACTAGTAGATGTTTTTGATTTTATATTCAATTCTGGCTTCTGGCGGCGTTTTTAAACTACTTTTGACAGATAATACGTCAACTGTCAACGTTAACCAACCTTAAGCATTCAAAACAGTTTTTGAAAATGCCTATTACAATCAACATTAAAAAGGTAGTTTTGTTTAAAGTCTGAATTTTAGGGAATAATCTATTGTGGACATGCATGTAGTTGCGACGATTAAGAACTGTTGAAAAATAGATTATGTGCTCTTGTGGAAAAGTTTACATTGAAGGAATAGGATAATTTCACTAAGTTTCTACTTCTACCGTCTGCTTCTCATTTTTGTGTGAGAATCATCACCAATTTTACGGTTTTTTCGAAAAATATCATTTTGACAATTCAAAAATGGTCTAAATTAAACCGAAATAAGCTACGTTCGAAAGAAAGCATTATATTAGACACAATTTGTTGCTAATTACAATCCAAGACGTATGCGTATCCACCCTAACAAGTTACTTACTAAATTCTGTGCTCTTGTGGAAAAGTTTACATCGGAAAAAATTGAAAAACTCCATCAAGCTTACACGTCGAATTACCGTGGGCTTATTCTTTCTCTCATTTTCCTGTTCTAATCAATTTGTAAATTCAAAAACCGCCTAGATTAAACGGAATTAAGCGACATCACAAAAAAGCCTCATAATAGACACAATTTTTCGCTAATTACTATGCGTCCTCATGTGAAAATCCGCTAGCAATGCCTGACACAAATTAGACGATCCAAGGCACTTTGTCAACAAAATTGCGCGAGGTCCCATAATTGTGACCTCAAGGTATAAACGAATACCTGCACCAAGGTGCTTATTAAACAATGACACAAATATGAGGACTATAATTGGATATTTAAATTTTGCTGTCATCTATTTATCTTTTTTTGTGTTGTTGGCATCTGTTATTGAATACATCATCTTGTGTAGATTAGAGGTTGGATCTTCTAGGATCAGAGGTTGTATGTAATTATTAGGAAATTACTTATTTTATGCTGTCTATAGGATAGTCTATGGTGAACTCGATATTAATAATTAGAAACAAACAATATGTCTACACAATAATAATTATGATTAGCTTGATTTATACTATAATATGATAAACTACTTGTTCATAGGATTCTTGTTTCGAAGTAACTTGAGTCGTTAGTTGTTATGAAATACCGTTAGCTACGACCTGAGAGAGAGTTATAGGCCCCGAAACAAAATGAATATCATTCCAGGCATAAATTCCATAAATGAAAATACTTGAGCGTAATAAATATATGCTGACAGCTACCTAATTTTGGGAAATTGTTGGCAAACTGTTTCAACAATAAAACCATTTAATAAGTTGCGTCCCGAGAGGAGGAAAGCTCGCAGCAAGGTAGCTTCTGCCGTTCCGCAAACTTTCCCATCTGTCATTATTTGGTCGGTCAACAAATAATAGTGTCAAAATCATACGACGATGATACCTTTGTAATTATTCTAAAAGGGCTAGAATATTATACCCCTATCCATTCCCGAAACGGTTCAAATATCTTGATAGAACGCTGTCAAACAAAAACCCATTCTTATACCTGCCAGCACTAATCTACAAAGGTTAAGGTGATGGCAAAAGAATTCCAACAACAAAACATCCGGCACTCTTCGATTTTTATTATCTCACGCATCTTTGCATTTCAAAACCTTGAAAGTTTTCGGAGAGAAATATGGAAAATGGCCGGCGGATACAAACGATTTTGTTATAGATTCTATAAGCAGGCCAGATCCGAACAAAAACTTTTTTGGGGATTGCGTAAAATAAATCGCAAGGGAAAGCACGGTTTAATCAAAGCTACCGTAAAACTACACACAAAGGTGAGCCAAGCTAGACAGGTTGGATCACTATTGTACAGAGTTTCTTATCCTTAGGCTAAGAATTTAATAAAACGTAAAGATTTTTGATTTCCGAAACAAATGTGCGAAAAACTGACCAAAAAAACTGACAGATTCGATCATTTTTGTACAGAGAGGAAAAACTGACCAAAAAAAACTAGATGATTGGAATAGTCTTCTACAAACTCACTTGTATCGGGATAAAGTTTAGTTTGTGAGAAGCAATTTACCCCTTTTATTGTGAAAATTGCTCAAAAACACTTAAAAACTCTTAATTAAAGATGAGCCGTGTCAGAACTGTCATTTGAAAAGCCTCTATTTGATCTACCACAGCTTCAAAGTATACCTACCTCTATTGCTCTGTAGCGTAGGCTCACTTACGTCTACATTTTACCTACTCATATTTTCTATTCACAATCGAGTAGTTCAAATGCAACTAAATTGAATTTATATAAATATATATGTATATATATTAATTTTGTGCAAAAAAAATAGCATACGTAGCTTGTGCTGCCGCACACTCAAATTGGCACTTATATGTAAAACATCTGTTACCGCGCTTGACACGTAAATAACTATTCCGTGATATCAGGTTGCAACGGGTCAGGTCAGGTCAGTCAGAGCGAGTGTGACTTAACACCACTCGGAGTCACTCGACAGTCGTGACTTCCAAATGATTTGTAGGTCACAAAGTACAAAAAGAAACTGTGCGCACATTTGTGTCATCAAGACACAATGAAAATTTTGTGTCGCGGCTTAAGAAATGCTCAAGTGAGTACATCTAAACTAATTGTTTGCCGCGTGCTCGCTTAGGCATTTTTGTGCGCGTGCAATGAGTTTGGAGAAAATTTTGGTACACAAGATCTTTGCTTTCGGCTATTGATGTATCTACAGGTCTATACTGTATTCATTTTCAAGAAGGAGTGGTAGTAAATAATGTGTAGAACGTGATCAGTGCGTGATCCATTCATAAAGACTAAGTGATACCGACTTCCTGAAATTTGAGCCGGGCTGGCAGCCGAAAGCACAGGGGTGCATTGTGCATTTGTTTTGTTAATCCCAGAACCCGAGTCCTCCCAGAAAAAGGGCTTAACGTAATCACTTAAATTCTACTGAAAATAATATAATTTTGAATATATTTAAGCCGAATTGAAAACAACTTGGTCTAAAATAGAATAAACGATTTTTTCTGCGGCCTGCCCTGTGTCGACCATCTCCCACTTCATAGATATGACCACGTGGAGCCTGCATGCATTTGTTTTGATGCACTCGTTCTTGAAAATGAATACAGTATAGACTTGAGATTTTTCTAGGTTTGTGGCTCTGTGAATACTAGTCTAGAACCTGTTGAACTTCATACTTGGAGAGGTTTGAAAATCTTATTTATTAACAGAATAATGCTAGGTCAAAGGGTTAGAACGATATTTCTAAATCATGCTAATATGACTGACTGTACTCCGTTGGCCTTCACTTTTTCCAGACTTATCACTCATTGAATCTGTATGGAATATGATTCTACACTACAAGCAGTTTACCTGACTTTTAAGACTTCACTTTTTCCAGACTTGTCACTTATTGAATATGTATGGAATACGATTCTACACTACAAGCAGTTTACCTGACTTTTCAAACACCTTAGAAGACTTCACTTTTTCTAGACTTGTCACTCATTGAACCTGTATGGAATACGATTCTACACTACAAGCAGTTTACCTGACTTTTCAAACACCTTAGAAGACTTGCGAATCTAGACCTGGAATGACATACCACAGGCGAATTTTGATCATTTACTTCAGACTTGTCTAATAGCGTGACCGAGTGAACTACTGATTCTTCTCATCTTGACAAGAATATTGATTTACAACCTCTTCATTTTTATGGCTCAACCTGTATTACCTATTATGTACAAAATATCTGTTTTTCTAATGACACTGCTGATTTGCGGATAACAAATTGTAGGGTATGGGGTAGCTTTAAAGGTACATTAGCGAGACACCACTACTATTCTCTGAGAAATGATGGCAAGAGTAAAGATGAGTCTTCAGAAATCGGCTCCAAAATTCCATTGACCTAAATTGTGAACACTTTCAATTATCTTAATACCACTTGATCCCAAAGGGTCCTTTTGTGAAGAGAGGTTGCATTGCACGCACTTTTCATTTTTTAACAGAATAACGAATGCCAGAGGCTTAACACGACACGGACACAACATAAATTTACACCCTTTGCCTCCACGTTGACTAGATTTGTCACCTATTGAACATGTGTGGAATATGATAGCTGCAAGGCTGAAGCAGCGAACAGTTGGTCTTATCTTAGTTCTTGAAATCCAATCATTTTTTTGAAAAGTTAAAATTTAATTTCTTTTTGGACTTTTTATTCAAATCAGTAACAGAAGAACGTCCAAAAAGGTTGCACTCTTCATTTATTAACAGAATAATGTCAGGCTAAATCCCGCACATTACAACATAAATGTACACATTTGGCCTTCGCGTTCACTGATTTGGCACCAATTGAGCATGTGTGGAATATGATAGCTGCAAGGCTGCAACGCCGAGCAGTTTGTCTTATCTCAGTTCTTATAATTTGGTCATTTGTTGGAAAGTCTAAGATCGAGATTCCTTCTGGGTGTAGGATTCTGGTATGTGAATGTCAACTGATCTGAAGTTGACAGACACATTCATTTTCTGTTTTATTGATCGACTATCTTTTGGGGTTTAGTTATGTTGGACCTATAGGTTATAAAAAAGCTTGTGGACTTGCGGAGACAGATTGAGAATGTAAAAAAGCCCTAAAAATTAGTAGTGCGTAGTCTTCGCCTATTTTACGATGGAATTTTTGTAAAACGGTCGTAAATAGAAAATGATTTCAGTTGGAAACGTCTTCAATTTGCATTTAAAGTATGTTTTTAAATGGCAGGTGGTAATAGTTTCATTGAAAGCAATTATTTTCGCTTTGCCAGAGCGAACGATTCTTGAGACGAAGCATGAAAGTAATCGTCGATGAGTATGCCATATAAGTGCATAAAGGAACAATGTGGGAATTCAATTGTTCGATGTAACAAAAGCGAAGAAAAGAGCATACGGTTTATTGCTATTATTATTATTATTGTTGACGAGGCTATTTAAACGGTTTTGCTCGGCTTGTAGAGACTGTGAAATAACACTTTTCAAAAGTTATCGATTATGTTGATAGAATTATTTACCGCTTTCAACGAATTAATAAGATCGAGCTTTTTTTGGAATCGATACCATCGATTAGTTCCGTATTATCGGTTGGTCACAACACAATGTAATTGAGTAGGCGGTAACCACTGAAGAAAAATCATTGTCATGCTGTATTCTACCATAAAAGACGATAATGGGTCTATTAAACTCTACCTTAATGAAAAATGTACGAGCTTCGACAAAATAATTACATTCGTACAAGAATTCCATAATATCGATCATTGTCTTAATCGGGAATCAATATATCGATCATTGTCGAATTGACACTTCTAATGAATACATTTTTGTTACAGACGATGGACACGTTCTACTAGTACCATGGAATCAAGATTAGTTCAAGTGTTAAGTGTTTTGTGTTTAGTGCAGTACGGTAAAGGAGCGCGATGGTCACATTCAGCTATGCTGAATCCTGATTATCGACTTCTATGGTCGCTAGGGCCGGGAAAGCAAGACATAACCTTCGAGTTACAAGTTAGAACATTAGGTTATGTCGGCTTTGGGTTCTCAAAAGATGGACGAATGACAGGAGCTGATATGGTCATTGGATGGGTTGATAAAGGACAAGTCTATTTCCAGGTAAGAATCAACTTTTTCGGTTAATAACCCAAAAATTGAACTATTTATTGTAACAAACTTATTTGTGTGTATTTTGAAATGCGCATGTGCAGCTGTTAGAATATTGGAAGGTTTTTCCAGTCAAAAGCAATTTTTTTTGTACGAGGTAAGCACCCGAAGAGTGCGCAACTCAACTATTGTTTTAAAAATATTTTTAGTTTTTTCTTCTGTAAGTAGTGATAAATTGAGAATAAATTACAAAAACGGATTTTTTACTTTGAAAACTCAATAAATTAATAGGTTATTTTAGCTCAACGTAATTATTTTTATTCTCAAAAAATCAAATTTATACTTGTAATTGTGGAATTTCAATTTTTTTCTAAAAAAACCAAATTTTAAATAATAAAATACGATTAAGGTCTATAAAGTAATATTACATTTTCAAAAATGCTAGAAAAAATGCAGAAAAAAGGGGCGAGATTATACTTGCAGTTTGTACGAAAGGAGAGTGAGCAACCAAAGGGTGCGCAACTTACTATTGTTTTAAAATTTTTTTTTTTTTTGTAAATAGTGATAAATTAAAAATATATGACGAAAACGCATCTTTTACTTCAAAAACAAAATAACAATTTTCAAATTGATACTTGTAATTGATAAATTTTTATTTTTTTTAAAAAAACTAAACTCTAAATACAATAAAATTACATTTTCAAAGAATAGCAGAAGAAAAGGTAGCAACCTAAAGTTTTTCCCGGATTCAGCTAAAATATTCAGTTAAAAAAAAATTCAAAAATTGTTTTTTGACTTTTTTAAGCGACTACCAATGAAAAAATATTTAAAATAGTGTAGAAATGTTCTTTTAATTGTAAAGTTTTTTTTTTGGTGAGCTTATACTTGCAGTGTTTTATTTTTCTTTTAAACGATTTTTTCCTTTAAAAATTAAAGAAAATGAAAAATTATAAGCCTAATTATTGTTTTAAAAATATTTTTTGTTTTTTCTTTTGTAAATAGTGATGAATTGAGAATAAATAACAAAAACGTACTTTTAACTTCAAAAACTAAATAACTTATTACTAAATAGATTATTAGCTCAATGTAAGCATTTTTTTTAACTAAATTTTAAATAAAAAAATACAATTAATGTCTATAAAGTAATATTAAATTTTTAAAAAATGCTAGAAGAAAATGCACAAAAAAGGGGTTAGATTATACTTGCAGTTTGTAAAAGAAGAGAGTGAGCACCCGAATGGTGCGCAACTCAACTATCGTTAAAAATATTTTTGTATTTTGTTTTGTAAATAGTGATAAATTAAGAATAGATCACAAAAACGTACTTTTTACAACAAAAACTAAAGAAATTAATAGGTTATTAGCTCATGGAAAGCCTTCTTATTTGAAAAAATCAAATATGTATAAACTGTACGATGTTACCTACAATTTTCAAATCGATACTTGTAATTGCTAAATTTTTATTTTTTTCAAAAAAAAACTAAATTTTAAATAGATTAAAATTACATTTTCAAAGAATAGCAGACAAAAATGTAGAAGAAAAGGTAGCAGCCTAATGTTTTTCCCGGATTCAGCTAAAAAAGATTAAAAAATTGTTTTTTGACTTTTTTTAAGCGACTTCCAATGAGAAAATATTTTAAATAATTTAGAAATGTTCCTTTAATTGGAAAGTTTTTTTTTGTGATATTATACTTGCAGTGTTTTATTTTTCTTTTAAACGATTTTTCCCTTTAAAAATTAAAGAAAATGGAAAATTATGAGTCTAATTGTGTTTTATTTAACAATTTTGAACGGAAAATAATTTATAAAACGTTTTTCTCTCAGTTTCAATGAAATATTGAATGGATATCAAGTAAAAATCTATAGATAAGTATACCTCGTAATTATTTTTCCGACAAATACGCTTACATTATAAATGAGACTATTAAATATTATATAGGTTCAATAAAAAGTATAGAATTATAATAGACTAAATTGATAGGTATGAGGAGAATCTCCTCCAGCTTGTGATTTAATATTACCATAAAAATAGATACTATCAAATCGAATAAACAACAATAAGCTTATCGAATAGAATAAATCGAATAATATAGGTCACTTCCGATGAATCGATAAATGATTTGTAGTAGAAAGCGGAAACAAATATTACTGGAAAGGTGGGAAAACCGAATTTCCATAAGAATGACGGACAGGACAGAACAACAAAATACAAAGATGTTGATCTTGCGGTCTTTCTTTTGTTTAGTTTATCTACGATCAGAGAACGAGGAGAAGAGAAGAATTAGATCAGTGGCGGACAATGGTTTATAACACACACGAGTTTAGTTTTTTTTTTTTTTGAGAGATCTTTGACGCCGTAATCTGTCATTGCTCACGAAACAAATAGCAAAGCGGCGTTGCTCCATAAAAAAACCTTTTCTTGTCAACAATTTTATAAAAAAAATGTGTTCAATATGGTGGAAATGCAACATAACCTAAAAATTGAAGAGTCAACTCTTCATCTTAAGGAGGCACCTCAATTTTGCTAGACATATTCAAAATACCTCTCCCTGGAAATTAAAGATCTTCATCATATTATCTGCTATAAAATTAAGAGAATTGGTTAACAAAACACTTTCCTCTTTGTTATCTAGGGAAATGAAAAATTTTCCAAATGATGATTTTGAATGGTGTTTATTAAAATATTTTGACATTCATATTACTCATATCGGTTGCAGTTTCTTTAAAAAAATAAATTAATAGAAAAAATGCATTAGAATGTGTTTTGCTTTTATCAAGTTTTCACTTTTGTTTATAAAATTGGTATATATACCGTGTGTTCCGAATAATTTTAGACTAAACAATCCGTGAAATGAATTGTCTAGGGGCTTGCCCTGTAGGTGCTGAAATAAGTAAAGAAGCGGTTGCCTAAGACAAAGGCGGCTAGGTCAAAAAAAATAGCCGCTCTTAAGCCATGTGAAAATTGTCATTTTATAATAGTTTGTTTAAAACAACTGAACTCTTTTTGTTTTCATAGCCTGCTTGACCGATAATTTTTGTTTCAGCAAACAATTTTATTTTGATAGTAATTTTTTATTTATGAGTTTATTGTTGAAGCCGAACAGTGGCTAATAATTTTGCCAGAATTGCTAAATACGTTAATTCATGAATACGTGTTGAGCTACAATTTAAATATCTCTAAATAAATATCAAGCTTTATACAAATTTAATGTGATCAATGCGCCAATATGATGCCCTATTTAATTAAAGCAAAATTGCTACAATTAACAAAATAATGGTAGCGATTATTTGCTGTATATTCAACTTTTGCTGTTTAACGCTAATAGATTTCTTGAAAAAGAATGTACTTAGACCTAGTCAGGCTCGTACTCTCAAGTGAAACACGGAATATATACCGTATGTTTCAAATAATTTCAAATTTTTTGATAGTAATCTTTCACATTATAGGTTTATTATTAAAGCAGGTACATCATGAATAGGTATTGAACTAGAATTTGAATATCCCTAAATAAATAACAAGCTTTATACAAATTTAATGTAATCAATGCACCAATATAGCCCTATTTAATTAAAGCAAAATTGCTACAATTAACAAAATAATTGTAGCGATTATTTGCTGTAAAGTCAACTTCAATGACCAAATGTGCATTAAGATTAAACATTGTATATATCCATATAATCTATTCAACGAAATGTTGACATTATTTACGATACAATTAAGTCTGAATGATAACAGTTCAATTACTCATCAATATATTATTTGATAGATACACACATACACATAGCCAAGCAGATAAAGCCATTGCTTCAATTTGGTGAAATCTATTGTGATAGGATTGCACAGATTCAATGGACTATAGATGTATTAAAATTAATGCAATAATGTGACGTTCTATTAGTCGACTTCTATAGGCAAGTTAATGTTATAGAGGTTATTAATAGTTAAACAGCTAACCAAAGTCTAAATAATAATTATTGAACAATACAAGAAATTTAAAATTTATCTTATTACACTAACTGTTCAAGTGACGATAAAAGTATAAGATTATACCGCCCCTTTTAATCTAATGGACCACAGATAAACGCCCCTTTTGTAGCATTAGCACTAGGATATTTTAAAGAATTATCCACTGTGAATACTGTGAAAAGGATACGGTGGCGCAGGGCCAAGTAAATGGTTTATAATCATGTTGACTCTAATATTGAGATAATCTTAGCACTGTCACAAAATGTTTTTTCTTCAGCGTCATTACCATTTACACTATTTTTTAGAATGATCTTGACTCTTTAACAATTTTTTGATTTTATTTATATAAAACTGTTAACTTTTTGGAGTAGTTGATAATGGTTTATGACTGTATTGGCCGGTACCTCATCGAAGATTAAAGCTGTTGGCGAGAATTGGTCGCACAAACGAAGTAGCACCATCTAGAACAGAATACATTTCGGATAGAAGCCATCTCAGCTGCTGGAGTTTATTACAGCTTTGGAGCTCGATTATAATTTTTTTAATATCTTCTATACTAATGAGGTCTTCAATGACGACAACAAATATGACAGAATTTATGCCAGCGCCACCCTGTCAATTTTTATCCTCTTTAGAGAATTGTTTTTAAATGAAAGAAAATTGAACTTATACCAAGAGACATAATTACACTATATCTATATATATAAAAGAAAGTCTGTTAGTTACTCCACTTATAACTCAAGAACGGCTTTACCGATATGGTTGAAAATTGGTGAGGTGGTAGCTTAGAGGCAGGAGACGGACATAGAATACTTTTTATTCCAGAAACCTCCCTCTAAAAGAGGGGTGAAAGTCAAATGTGAAATGCGATGTCGGAAACGTTCGGTGAGGCTCGACAAATTACCGAGAAATTTGACGCAACCACGAAGAAGCGTTTACATTAAAATTTATTTGACGTGGCTCAAGAAATTTTTCCAAACTTGGATTTTTATATCAATTATAGTTTAGAGCCAGGAGAAGGACATAGGATACTTTTCATCCCGTTCGACAGCATTCCCGTGTGACTTGACATGAAACGTCAGTCACTATTGACGTATAATGACAGATATGTAATGACGTATGGATGACAATTTGATATTTGTAAGAAATCAATAATAAAACTATTTCTATTAAATAAATAATTAACAATTATAATGTAATGATAGTGCCGTTGCCCATTCGTAAAAAGTGAAGTGAACTATAAAACTCGGTATGGTTGAAAATTTTAGTTTTTAGGTGAAGTGAAGTTTAATTAATAATGCCGCGACCAAGACGATAGAATCTTTCCCGACAAAGCCGTGATGCAAGAAGAATACGAAATACTGCAAATGAAAGGACTGAAGAAGAACAAGAAATTGCACGTGAACAGCGCCGCGACAGTATGGCTCGACTTCGTGCTTCTCAATCACGAGAGCAAAGTGAAGCAGCCCGTGAAACAGCTCGGTTGGCAATGCAGAATCGTCGAGCGAACAACAGAGGTCAACAAATAGATAATTTGCGACGCAGAACAAGATATTTATCAAGTGCTGATTTGAATCGAGCAGCGAGTTTATTAATATTAATAAATATTTAAAGATATTAATAAAGTTTATAATTAAATATTAATAATTATTTTAATATTTAATTATTAAATATTTAATAATATTTATTAATTTTTAATTATTAATTAGAAAAAATTAATAAAACTAAATAATTATAAGCAGATACTTTTTATTAACAAAGGGATGAAAAGGGGAGGGATAGAGACAAAAAATGACATGTATCAATATATAATTTTCAAAGATTTTGGTTTGCTTATTTTAAAAATAATATCTATGTTTAGGCGGAACAAAGTTCGCCGGGCCAGCTAGTTAATAATAAAGTAACTAAATTGCATAATTTTTGCAGCTTAAATTAAAAATATAACTTTTTATAACAAAATATAAGTTTTTTTGTTAACGGAATGTATGTTTTTTTTTGTTAAAAAATTGTATGTTTAGTTTTTTTTTTACAAGTCTAAAAACTTTCTAAAATTACAAGTCCAAAACGAAGAAAATCAATGTAATTTATTACTTTTTTTTATACGAAACTACTCCTTAACGTACTAACACCAAAAGACTTTTTTCCTCTTCAAAAAAACCCATTAAAAAAGTTAGCTATAGCTAACTTTTGTTATGAGCTTTAGCTTTATATGCTATAGCTTTTGTTATAAGCTGCAATTTAGGTTCTGAGTATGCGCCCTTATTATTTTTTTTACATTCCTTTCTCTGGTTTCGAATTGTGGTCTGCGGTTGTTGAACATTTTATTAGTTTAGGCGTTGTCTGTATCATTAACCGCGTTACTATAGTATTTTCAAGTTTAACATGAAGTAGAGGTAAACAATTTCACGTGCTCAAGCTTGTCAGCCGGCCAATCAAAGCACTTTCCGCAAGGTTATCTTATGGTTTAACCAATAGAAATGTCACTGATCTCTATACACGTGATCTACATCGCATAATTTTTGCAGCTTAAATTAAAAATATAACTTACAAGCTGCAATTTGGATCCAGAGTATGCGCCCTTATTTTTTTTTCATCATTTTTTTGTTTTCGAATTGTGGTTCGCGGTTGTTGAGCATTTTCTTAGTTTAGGGGTTGTCTGTATCATTCATTGCGCTTTTCAAGTTAAGCACGAAGTAGAGGTAAACAATTTTACGTGCTCAAGCTGGTCAGGCAGCCAATCAAAGCACTTTCCGCAAGGTTATGTTATGGTTTAACCAATAGAAACGTCACTGATCTCTAATCACGCGCGCCTATTCTTGTTTACATCCACTTCATCTTTAAATTGAAGATACTATAGGACTGTTGACTGTTGTGTGTGAAGTTGTTTTCTACAGTACATTTGATTCATTATCACTTATTTTTTTTAATTTACTATGATTAAATGTTATTAATGGGTAACCAGCATGGGACAATGTATCAGTTTTGAAATATTGTCTATTTTTTTGAAAAAACAGTTCAGATAAAAGGCTTTTTTCTTACATTTCTTCGCCTAACAGTGTTAATAAAAAGAAACCCATTCTTTACAAAACAGGCTCTCTGATGGAGTCATAAATTATCATAAAGATTTGAAAGGCCCCCATGCTTTATTCACCATTATGACAAAACCAGCGTCATTATAACTTTAATTTTGAATGCTTAATGGTCAAGAATCTAATAAACAGCCTCTAGCACTAAACATTTTTTTTTTGATTATTTTTTTACCTTTTCTAGTTTCAAAACAAATTTATTATTCTGGTGAGAGAGGCAGAAGAAGGTTCTTGTTCCATTCCATACCTGCATCCAGCGAGAAAATCCCTTTTTAATGAGCACCAAGCCTCAGATTCTCATTACAATGGCTTAGCTTACGCAGAGCAGACCCTGATCCACTTGAATTTATTGAGACTTATCCTAATATTTAATAATGGAAGTTGGCTAAAATGGAGTTGGGTTGTGTGGTCTGAATTTCAATATTAAGCGACCTTATCTGAAAAGAATATTAAACGTATTCAAGAATTAAGAATCTACGACTGACTCGAGTTTTAATATTGTTGTCTTTTTTTTTTCTTGTTTTCTCTCTTTTTTTGTCTTTTTGGATCTTTGCATATTTTCCCATGCTCTCTGGTTTACTATTCTATAATCTATTACAGTTTCGGTCTTTATTCCTCTATACGTACACCTTCGTTTCTCGTCTCTTTCTTTATTTCGTTTTAAAATCCGCCTCCAATTTTCTTCTACCATTTTATCAATTTTATGCCTTCTCTGTTGTTGTTCATTCTTATTTTTTCTTTCTTCTCCAGAATTTCTTTCTCCTTCTTGTTCTATTCTTGCATTAAAATCTCTTCATAATTCTCTTTTATCTGTTTAATCCCTCTGCTACATATCGTTCTTATTTCCTATTTCTTCCATCTTTTTTATCATCCCCTATTCATCGATTTGTTTTTTTATTCTTGTTATTATGGCTTTTTTTTGTCGCAGATTGTGTTTTTTTCCATCTGTATTTTCCAAACATTTTTTCATCAGCACTTCTATAATTTCGCAAATTTTGCGTCTTTGTTTTCCTGTCGCATTCCAAAATACGGCATCTTTTTTCGTTTTTCACTTTATTTTTCTGTTCTTTGTTCTAAGCTTTTTAATGAACTTTTAACTCTTCTAATTACTGATTTTTCTGACGTCGATGATTTTCGGACCTCATAAACTTTTCACTTATCGGAAAATAGCAATAAACTGGAAAATCGTGACCAGCTTAAGTCTCTAATTTTTGCTTTAATTTTTTCCTTTATTGTCGACGAAGCTTTTATTCATAAGCCAGCGTACAAACAAGTTCCACTATTTATAGCCTGCCCTTTTAGTAGGCGATTGATCATGCAAATGTAATGGTAATTTCCTCGAACGAAAACGAGAAAAATGTTTAAATCGACAAACAAAAACATCCACTGCGACATTCGATAATTGTTGTAGCGTGTGTGTCCTTTTCAGTCAAGGTAGGTGGATAGAGAGAGCTTTGATCCACCCCAATCATGTAAACCCCATCGAAATTTAATGATATGCAAATGGGAAAACAGTTTTCTTTGTACCAATTCTAAATATTTGAAAGCAGTGCGATCTATATAAAACGCCCATTTATTCTATGGTATTTTATTGATGGTATCTCTCTTCTGCCGCCCACGATTGTTATAA
Organism: Lagria hirta; assembly: GCA_947359425.1. NCBI lineage: Eukaryota > Metazoa > Arthropoda > Insecta > Coleoptera > Tenebrionidae > Lagria > Lagria hirta. The sequence continues at coordinate 51,320,297 of OX375794.1, forward strand.
AGCAGCTGGTTTAGAAGCGCTTGCGGCAACTAACATTAAAATATTATGTAAACCATCTTTGGGAAACGAGAGAAGATTTGAAAAAAAACGAAAAAAAAAGTAGTCGGATGGGTCGTGAACCACAACCACACCAGAAGCAAGATGAATGTAGCCGCCCGTGTTACGCAGCAAGTCGAGCAACAGGACGAGGCAGTTCTGCCCTATTATATTAATACCGTATGACCATTTATAACCGGTGATATGCTCACAGATAGTTTAAACAAAGGTGCATTTGCAATGGAATGGAAATATTAGCATACAGTTTTAGATGACAGTCCGATGATATAGCGAGTGAAACTCGTTATGTTAATATGCGGCTCTGTTGCTGCTTAAAACCAGCTATACGGTTATGACCGCCGGTCCTGGGAGGAGGAGGCACTGTTTACGGTTATTTATGCGATATTCGGGCTCAGATTATCTGCTATTACCATCTTACTGGACATATAGCGGATAAAAAAGACACACACCCACTGACCATTTGAGAACAAGAAACAAATCTTGTTACCAAAACCTAAACATGGTCGGAGGCTTAAAATAACTTTTCATAATAGACTTCACGAACAAAAGATTCATTCTACTTTCTTAAACACACTAGTACCAACCACTTCTCCAAAGATACAACCAACACAAAAACAGTCAATAATTGGCAAAACGTCCAATAAACACTCCTCAACCAGTTGAAATACAATGACATAATCGGGTATTCTCACAAAAGTTTCCTTGAAAACCAGCGAGCCCCAAAATTATATTAGTACCAACCACTTCCCCAAAGATACAACCAACACAAAGTGACAGTCGACAATTGTCAAAACGTTCAATAATCACTCCTCAACCTCAACCAGTTGAAATACAATGACATAATCGGGTATTCTCACAAAAGTTTCTTCAAAAACCAGCGAGCTCCAAAATTATAGTAGTACCAACCACTTCCCCAAAGATACAACCAACACAAAAATAGTCAATAATTGGTAAAATGTCCAATAATCACTCCTCAACCTCAACCAGTTGAAATACAATCGAGTATTCTCTCAAGAGGTTTCCCCTAAAAACCGACAAGCCCCGAAATTATATTAGTACCAACCACTTCCCCAAAGATGCAACCAACACAAAAATAGTCAATAATTGGCAAAACGTTCAATAAACACTCCTCAACCTCAACCAGTTGAAATACAATGACAAAATCGGGTATTCTCACAAAAGTTTTCTTAAAAACCAGCGAGCCCCAAAATAATATTAGTACCAACCACTTCCCCAAAGATACAACCACCACAAAGTGACAGTTAATAATTGGCAAAACGTCCAATAATCACTCCTCAACCTCAACCAGTTGAAATACAATCGAGTATTCTTGCAAGAGGTTTCCCCTAAAAACCGACAAACCCCTAAATTATATTAGTACCAACCACTTCCCCAAAGATAGAACAAGTACACCAAGTGACAATCAATAATCATAAAAACACCAATAAAGACTTTTCAATCAGTGAGCATACAATAACATATTAGTATAGTACCATACTAAAGCTTACCGAAAATAAAAATGAACCAAAAGATCAACACATGTATGGAAAAGTTAATATGATCCTTTAAGCCAGTAGATTCTCGATGATCGCCACAAACACCAAGTGACAAGCAAATAATCGGCAAAACGTCCAATAAACACTCCTGAACCTTACTAGTTGGAGTACAATGACATAATAGGATATTATCACAACAGAGTTTTCCCAAAAAACAAACGAAATAATAGATGACAGACGAAAACATAATAAAACTAACCTAATGATAACACACTAGAACCAATAATGCATCTTTAAGCCAGTACCATTTTCCAAACCTAAGAGGTCGCCATCTTGGAATAAACGGTTACCGTTCTGAGATGTGTTCTAGTTTTGCAAAAAAAATACCCAAATACAGGTTTATCTCATTGACTATGGTTGGTTAGGTAAAACGTTGAGGTCCAAGCCTCAAATAAAAAAACTGATAAATAAATTGGTTTTACTTACAATAAAGTTGCTTACAGTGTTAGGACTTCTGCGAACAAAAACTCTCTTCTAGCTGCCAACTAGCGGAATTTTGGTAAAATGTCAAAAAATAAAATGAAAAGTGCCTCGTAGCTTGAACCGGAGTTGTTGAAGTTAATAATCGAGAAAAACACTTTAGCGGGCTTATTTTATAATTCATGAACGATTCTAATATTTTCTGTACGAGATGAACCATTAAAGTGTTACAGTCATGTTTAGCAAAGCAATATTAATATTTATATAGAAAAGGAATCTTACATAAAGAGACATAAATAGTGGAAACTATTTAGAAATCAAAACTAAAGAAAAAAACAATGATAAAAGAAAAAAAAAGTGGTTGATGAGGAGAAACTTGTGGATAGAAAAAACCAGAATAAAAATTTTACAAAATTTTTTAAGTTAATCAGTCGCTTACAAAATTGAATAAGAAATAATAATGACAGAAATGAGCTGTCAACAACAGAAAATGCAAAATAAGATAAATAACACAAGAAAAAAAATTAAAACAAAAATAGAATACATAATAGAAGCAAAAAATATGTGACAAACGAGGAAACAAAACATATTTATATCTTACACATATAGAAAGATAGATAATAGAAACAATTAAAGTAAAAACTAAAGTAAAGAAAAAAGCATAATAAAAATGTTGTTGATGAGAGACAACTTGATGCCAGAAAAAAACAAAATTAATAAAGAGATTGGATGCATCAGAACCACAAACAAAATTTTTTAAGTGTATCAGTGGCTTAAACTTATTGGTATTCTGTAGAAATTAAGACCCACTTCTTGTGTTTTTTTTTAAATTTCTCACATAAAATAAGATGAATAACACAAAAAAAATCTTTTAAACATAAACAGAATACATAATAAGAAGCAAGAAATAGGTAGAAAAGGGGAAGGCAATCAGCAAAAAATAGATATCTTACATATAGAAAGATAAATAATAAAGACAATTTAAAGGAGGATAGAAAAAACCAAAATAAAGATATAGATCGGTTGCACTGACATCAAAAATAGAAGGTCACTAGATTTTTGAAATTTATCAGGTGCTTAAACGTTCTGTAGAGATTATGAGTCACTTCTTACAACTGTAATTCAAAAAGTGTTTTTTTAGAATTTTTTTACATTATTGTTTCAAAATTTTTATTTTTGACAAAAACATACATAAAGAATACTTTTTTTTGTTTTATACAAAAATTGTATAAGCAATAATGGCAGAGATGAGTTGCCACATGACAAAAAATACAAACTAAGATAAATAACAGAAGAAAAAAAATTAAAACAAAAAAAGAATACATACATAATCAGAAGCAAGAAATAAATAGAGAAAGATAAAACAAAACAGCAAAAAGTAGATGTTTTACATATAAAAAACAAAAAAAAATTTTTATTTAAAATGTGTTGAGAAAGAATTTGATACTAGAAAAAGACAAAATAAAGATAGAAATTGATTGACGAGAACCAATAACAAAATGTCACTAAACTTTTGAACAGTCATCAGAGCATTTACAAGACAATTAAAAAAAAAGAAAAATATAATCTTTCAAACATTTTTAGGTTATGTTAACTGTTTTCATAAAAGCCCCATAATCAAAAGCTACAATCATAAAAATATTTTGCAGAGAATAAATACAGAGAAAATCTCGCTTCTGGCAATTGTGAATCAAAAAAGTGTGTTGATATTTATTTTTTCGAATTTTATATTTTACCTTTTAAAAACTCAATTTTTTGGCTGAAAAATAGATAAAAAACAATTTTATTTATTTCATAAAAGACATATTGATGCGAAATATGTACCACCAGACGGCGAAGGAAGACAATAGATCATAGATGACGCAAAACAAAATTAAAAAAAAACATAAGAAAAAAAAAGTAGAAAAGTCAAAACAAAACAGCAAAAAAAAATTACAGAAAAAGAAGTATATAATTAAGACAATTTATAGACAGAGTATAATATATACAATTAAAGTAAAAACTGAAGATAGAAGAATAAACAAAAGTAATGTTGTTGATGAGTAAGAATTTGATGATAGGAAAAAGCAAAATCTAAAAACGCAGGCAGAAACAAACTAAATTAGATAAAATCATAATATAAAATAAAATGTAAGAAAAAGGTTAGGTTGAAGATTTAGATTGAAAAAACAAATATAACAAATGTTGAAAAAAATATATGAGAAATATTATTAAAGTATTAATTTTTTTGACATATTACTTTTTACCTAATCAAAAAAAAATTTATTTAAATTTCAATGTACAATTAATAAGTTCAAATCCACTGCATATTCTATTAAAATAAAATATATTAAATTAATGAGTAAACAATATACTGGCAGCTACACTTTTCAAAAAAATTACTGTTTTTTAATTTTATTATAAAAAATGGTTGAAATTACAGATAAGTATGTATTTTTCAAATTGTAAAACATTTGGTCAAATTATTTTGAAAAAGTTTTGTTATTTGTTCTGTATTGTCTTCTTCTTCTTTTTTCTGTGTTGCCTTTCTTGATCATTGTCTTTATTGCACAAAAATTAGCAAAAGCTTTTCACTAAAATTTGCATTGATGACACAGCTCGTATTTTCCTAAGAAGACAACAAAAATATAAATTTGAGGCTAAAACACAATTTATTTTAGGTTATGATTTTGACATAAGCTACAAAATTAATTTTATTCCAATTATTCTAAAAGAAGCTTATTCATAGTAAATTTTACGAGTTTCTACGAAATATTTTTCTGTATAATGTGAATTTCTTAACCAAAACAAACCTGTAAACAGATATTCTTTCATGTTTTTGTTTTTTTAAAAATGTTTCTATCAAGAACGTAATTTGTATGAGAGAAAATAAATGTATTCTGCAAAGTGTTTCTTTGAAGGCGCAATTTACTCCACAATAATTACACGTACATACAAATGCCTGGAAGACACGAGTAAAAGCCTTCATCTAAAAGACAAAAAACGGCAAAAATATTTGCCATGTAGAATGCAAATTTTTTAATGATCGAAGCAATTTGTCTTAATTTCTCTCAATTAATTCCGCACATAATTGATACGCTTTTTTTTTTCATGGTGTCAATTTGAATTTTTGTACTTGCATTTGTATTAATTTGAAGATTATAATCTTTATTTCTTTCTTCATTTTACGCTACTGTTTAATCTTTATCCAATTAGCTTTAGTTTTTGCACGCAGATTAATTAAGCGATGGAGATAAATCATGTTTTATAGTACATATAAACATTATAAATTATTCATTGGAGGAAACAAGTCTTCATTTGTTTTTTTTTTTTAGAATTTAGATCAAGAGAATTAGCCGACTGTTTTTTTTTGCATTGTCATAATCAAAAATATATAATTAATTACAAAACACAGGAAACATTATTGTTAATTATGTGCAAAAGTCTATTGACTGCCATACTATAGGTATAAAAACCAATTTAATGCAGTTTTGCTCAAGTAATTTGATTTATAATCAGCAAAATTCTCTACTTTTGCAATATTTCTGTTCTGGAAGCAGTAAACTCGTCTAAGCTCCCATTGGAGCTTCGACGAGTTAACTCAGCCAACCTGGCTGAGTTAACAATGTAATTATTTGAGATACAATTGTATGGACACTGGAGGAGCTAAATAAATAAAATATTGACCACATTATATCTAATAAAGTAGTAAACTCGTCTAAGCTCCCATTGGAGCTTCGACGAGTTAACTCAGCCAACCTGGCTGAGTTAACAATATAATTATTTGGGCTGACACTGGACAAGCTAAATAAATAAAGTATTGACCATATTATAACTAATAAAGTAGTAAACTCGCGGAGCTTCGACGAGTTAACTCAGCCAACCTGGCTGAGTTAACAATATAATTATTTGAGATGCAATTGTATGGACACTGGATAAGCAAATAAATAAAATATTGACCATATTATAACTAATAAAGTAGTAAACTCGTCTAAGCTCCCATTGGAGCTTTGACGAGTTAACTCAGCTAACCTGGCTGAGTTAACAATATAATTATTTGAGATACAACTGTATGGACACTGGACAAGCTAAATAAATAAAATATTGACCATATTATAACTGAAAAAGTAGTAAACTCGCGGAGTTTCGAAAAGTTAACTCAGCCAACCTGGCTGAGTTGACAATATAATTATCTGAGATACAATTGTATGGACACTGGACAAGCTAAATAAATAAAATATTGATCATATTATAACTAATAAAGTAGTAAACTCGTCTAAGCTCTCATTGGAGCTTCGACGAGTTAACTCAGCCAACCCGGTTGAGTTAACAATATAATTATTTGAGATACAATTGTATGGACACTGGACAAGCTAAATAAATAAAATGTCGACCATATTATAACTAATAAAGTAGGAAACTTGTCTAAGCTCCCATTGGAGCTTCGACGAGTTAACTCAGCTAACCTGGCTGAGTTAACAATATGATTATTTGAGATACAATTGTATGGACACTGGACAAGCTAAATAAATAAAATATTGACCATATTATAACTAATAAAGTAGTAAACTCGCGGAGCTTCGAAGAATTAACTCAGCCAACCTGGCTGAGTTGACAATATAATTATTTGGGCTACAATTGTATGGACACTGGACAAGCTAAATAAATAAAATATTGACCATATTATAACTAATAAAGTAGTAAACTCGTCTAAGCTCCCATTGGAACGTCGACGAGTTAACTCAGCCAACCTGGCTGTGTTAACAATATAATTAGTTGAGATACAACTGTATGGACACTGGACAAGCTAAATGAATAAATATTCCACTTCATAACTAATAAAGTGGAAACTTCCAATGGGTGGTCTAAAGTTAGTATTAGAAACTTAGGTGAATATAAGGCTATCAAATGCATCCAAAACATGGCTGATTAATTCAGCTGTGATCTAATTTGATAAGCCTTACTGATGAGTGCTAAACTTTTTCGTAGACAAATGAGAGCAAATTATAGAAATTAAAAGCTTTTTTTTCAATATTAAAATACTATTAGGTCTTAGGTCTTCCAATTCCCTTTTCAAACTTCAATCTTCCATGTGCAAATTCTAAAACACAATCTCTCTACATCTCAAAAGCTCATGACTGCTTATGTAAAAGATAGAACTTACCATAATGTTACCGCAGCTCAACCGCACCTACCTTTGTCATGAATTTTAGAGTTGAAGTATGTGTGCATGACATGTCATAATAATATCAATTTCTACAAAGCTTTGAGCAGCATTTTGGCTACAATTTGAGATTGATATTGATCGTTTTTACAAAACTAAATTAGAATTTAACTAGAAAATACCATTTTTACGCAAAAAAATTATTATCTAAAGACTTTGTCAAATGTAGGTACTTTGAGAGGCGTTCAGACTTAGTCAGGCTCGTACTTTTAACTGAAACACAATAAAATTTGTTTTAAAAGCACTTATGCAATCTGTCTGTCAATTATTTAAAATTGTGTAGGTGTTATAATTTCAATGACTATTGGTATAACCTCAAAGCAAAATTGTAAACTTATAGTGCGACAAACCACATAAGAGCTAGTAAATTTTTTACAAGCTCAATCACTATACAAAACTTTTAACTTTTTCAAGTAGTTTATGGCGGTTATTTTTGGTACCACGCAACATTACAGCTGTCCGAGCTAGTCATGAAGCTCATTCATCGGTGGGACCAACTGTCGCCTTGCTTAGACAGCTTTCATGTTCGGTGAGGTACCGTACTATTTGTCATAAACCACTATCTACAGTTTTATACAGGGTATTTGACTCTTAAGAATTTTACAAGCGCTTATTTGGTTTGTCGTACGATGACATAGAAGCATTACCAGAAATGGAACATATTGTGCAAAATTTATAATAAAAGTAAATAAATATAAGATTTGCAAATAATTATTGATAACACAAGATCTCAAAAAAAAAACATTTTCATTATAGGAATGAAGTTTGAGACATTCGAGTTTTCTACGCTTTTAAGGTCTTTTTTTTATCTTTTTGATTTATTTGTTTTTTTTTTGTTAATTTATGATTAAATAGTGTTTTGATATTTTAATTTGTACTCATTTGAGTTATGGAGAACATAAAGCTTTTGATAATTTCGAACTTTCATATTTGTTCATCTGTCAAACCAATCCAAAGTTACATAATGGCTTTAACTTTTTTTTTGTATAAAAATACACTAAAAAATTAAATTTATTTTTATAATTTTAAATTTTTAATTGAATACTAATTAACTTTATGCACTTATGTGTCATTAAAATAACCTGCTAAGTTTGGAGTTACCTGAAAACTTAAAACAGCTTTTATCTTTTGTTGGTTTTTTTAAGTTTATGTTTATAATTGGTTTCCTTTTTCAAAAAAGTACTTTAAATTTTTAGAACTTTCTATTTTTTTTCTTATTAAAATTGTCAACTTTTTTGAACATGAAGTGTAAAAAACTTCAGATTTTGAAGAAGGTTCAAAATTTGAGGTTTTGAGAAGTTAACAAAGTTTTTTTTGCTTTTCTTTTAATATCAAAAATTGTTAATTGTGAAACTCAAAGTGCAGCAGAAAGAAAACTTGTGTGCAACTGTGTTCAGTAAATAGAAACAATCTCGTCAAGTTTTGAGGTTAGAATCCGAGCATCTTGGGACAAAGCTTATCCTAGGTATTACACCATAGCGAACCTTACAAAGTGAGACAAAAAGAAGAAATGATTCAATTAAATATTTATACTAATAATTAATTTTTTACAATATTTACAGAAATGAACATAAAAAAGTACATTTTTCTCGTTTTATGGGGCACTCAGTCTATTTTTTTGTGGTATAGTGCGATAAACCAAATAAGAGCCTGTAAAAGCCTTTTACAAGCTTAAAAACTATCAACTTTTCTAGGTAGTTTATGGCGGTCATGTTGGCTGAGCAACTCTATGTTGGGTTCCAAAGTCGCCGCATTCTGTTACCAGGTGTTCCGGAGTTTCCTTCTCTTTCCTGCCAAATCTGCATTTGTCATTATCTTCTAGGCCAAGTCTCGCCAGGTGCTTTCCTAGACGGCAGTGACCGGTAAGAAAACCTGTGAGGATGCGAAGCCTACTCTTAGACTTAGGTTTAAGCAAACTTTGGAAAGTCTCCAAGAAATTTTTTAGAATGTTTCAAATCAGGAAGATTCAGCCAGCGTTTTGATCTGTCCGTCTCTTTCTTCATTTTGAACCTTTTCCTGTATGTGCGCTTTTTTAAACCACCGAATGATTCTGGCTTTACATAGGGGGTCAAGCCGCTTTTTTGGCGAGCTTCTTTGTTTCCTTCTATTCCTGAGTGTCCAGGTATCCAATCAAGAAAAACATTGTTATTTCTGCCCAGTTTATTTAACCTGTCCCGGCATTTTCGTACCAATTCTAGTGTAACTTTTTGGTTGTTTTGATGGTTCTGGATCTTCTCTGGGGCAGATCCAGTCTCTTCAACATTATTAATCGAATCTTTTATGAACCCACCATAGCGTTCTAAATTATCGCACGTCAAAACTTTTTTAGGGCTGTTGTTTGCTCCACTAATCCTAAAATGGAGGAGTGTTATCACCTTCTAACATCTACCACTTCGCTTGTCAAAAAATTGTCTTTTTTTTGTATCACCTTAACCTATCCTGTACTTTATCTTGAAGAAAACAAGAAAAAGCTTTGAATTGCTTCTATTATGACCATTTATGAGAATTCTTCACCAAATTCCTGAAGATCTTTACAAGTGAAAGGATCACCTCTTCTGAAACTCTGATCAGAGATCTTGCTTAACAAAATTCGACCTAGACCGCGATACGGGTAGCTTACGATAAAGACCGTGATTTATGTTCTTTAAGACATCTTCAAAAAACTATTTTCTCGCTGTTGTTCTAGCTGTTTCAAAAAAAAGTGTGGTAGACAAATCTTTCAAAGAAGCGTTCGTTAGTCTTCAAGAGGCAGCAATGAGGTTAGATTGTTCAATGTGTAAAAGTTTGCAAAAATTACTGATTAAAAGTGGTAGAGAAATTGGAGGCTGGTTTAGTTTAAGCGTGTGACAATGTGAGGTCTTTAGAGAGACTAATATAATCAAAAGCTTTGTAAAAATCTCTTCTTACAGGTTGAGTATTCCAATCTGATAAGCTGCATGTATCACATACTTTTTCTATTCATTACATGTTCAAATTAAAAGCTGCCTTATAAAATATTGATGAGACAAAGCATACATTATGTATCTTGCGATGCAATTAATTTGATCCAAGCTCCGATTGTGTTAACCGCCGAAGAATTGAAAAGTTGATATTTGCACGTAAGTGAATTGAATGTATTTACCTTCATTTGAGATTCAGCTGAGATAGCTACGCCAATAATTTTGCAGAGTCTGTCTTAGGTAGTGACTTGTTTTAAATTATAATTCAATTATTAACGTCAGGATAATTGATTGATATCGGAGGCACTCGCTCAACCGTACAAACACACAGAGAGCTGTATCTTTTTCTCACAGATCAAGATATAGTACCCTTTTAGTTGGCTGTCTATTCCTTTCGGAAGAAAAAAAACCTGTGAGCGAATAAAGAAAGTCTAAGCCGTGCAATTAGCCAAAGGAGGAAAAATGGCCGTCCCTTTAGGCTCCATTGTATAAGTATAGCTTAAACAGAGTCTGAATATTACAGCGGCTGTATGATAATGTGGAACATTTAGATCGGAATCTTGTCGCTGCCACTTTGTGTCCGAGAGTGGTCTACAAGTTCGTGTTCTGTCTCACCGAAATACACATTCCGGTGCCAACTCGGCCAAGCTTAACAAATTCTTACGATAAAACACAATTCCATTGGGAAGTAACCATCAATTATTGGTTTGGTAAAAAATGGACGACAGTCTTCGGTGGCCTAGCCTCTTATAAATTCAAATCAAAAGGCATATTATTAGCGGGCTTCTGTTACGAGAAGACTACACAATTAATTGCTCTAGTTCTACTTTACATTCTCGGATCTGGATTTTGTATCTAAAATGTGGAAATAGATAAATAAGAACAGAGAAAGAAAAGAAAATATCGGGGAAGCAATAGAAATTGAGAAATTGACAAAACCAAAAACTAAAAATATGGAAGATCACAATAGAAGAAGTAAGAAAAGAAATAAGGAGGAAGAGCACCTGGAGTAGATGGCATAAAAAATATGTATCTATCTGTGTGTGAGGTTGCCAAAAGTAGTAAATGTTGTATGGGAAAGGGGAGGACTGCCGGAAGAATGGAGAGGGATGGGTCTTACATGCCTTGTCTACAAAAAAGGGGAATAAACCTAGTAGAAAATTACAGAAGGATAACACTCATATAAGGTCTGCAGTTTGATACTGTATGAGAGGTTGAAACAGGAGTTTGAAGAGAAAAAGTGGCTACCGGACCTACAAGTAGGGTTCGGAGAAGATGGATAATGTGTACATTCTGTAGCATGCAGCAATGAAACAACTGGAGAGAAAAAGGGGGAACGAGGGAAGAAGCTGTACACGATATTTGTTCACCTCAGGGTGGTGTTTGATAGCGTGGATAGAGAGAAGTTGTGAGAGTGCATGAGAGCAAGAAAGGTAGATGAAGAATTCATAAGAAGTATAGAAGAAATGTATGGAGAAAGAAAGGAAGAATAAGGTTTAAGTAGGTGAGACAATGAGAAAATGTTTTTTTACAACAAAAGGGCTGAGACAAGGGTCACCAATGAGTCCTACGCTTTTTGCACTGTACATAGGAGAAATGGATGACGTGTTAGGAGAAAAATAAGCAGTGTTAGATGACATGTTAGCAGATAAGAGAAAAATTATGATATTCCAAACGTTCATTTATCATCTGACCAGTCGATGTTGTTTTTACATTTTTTGAGAAAAATCTGGCACGTATTTTGTTTTTCAAAAGAAATAAAAAAGCCAAACTATTGAAAATTGGTTTTACTTTTGTTTAAAAACAATTTTTTGATTAAAATGAGGGTGTTTAGGTATATTTTTTTAATTATGCAGTAATTTTGAACTGACTGCAGGTTTATCAGCCCATAAAGTCCATTTGTAGCCTGGAAAGTTATTACCGCTGCCATTCGCTTTCATTGCTTTCCATCACATATACCATACATATAAATGACTTTTTAATAAAAGAAATGTCTTCTGCAATGAAATATGAAGTATGAATCGATTCAATTTTATTGTTTGGAACGCTTACGGTCAACAACTTTGGATGGATAAAATTTTGGCGTGGTCGGCTGCGTTGACCTCTTTCACATCCACATCCTAAGCCGTTATCTGAAGCTAACAATTTACGCATGTGGGCTGCCAACTGCTTTTAAGCCTTTATTTTAATATCAAAATGGGTTTTTTTTTCTTTTTCTCCATTCTTATGAAGGATTATTATCAAAGCGCGCGTTCCAGAGAGATTAATGAGGACTGGTTTGAGAGTACCGTTTGTACCATATATGTTCATAATTAGGCTTCCGTTAATTAAAATGATGCGAGATTTGGAAAAGATTAACAATTCTTGGATTCAGCTGAAATTTAATGCTAGACATCTGTTATAATCAAGTGTATGTTATAATTAGAAGACGGTGAATGTAGCCGAAATCTTAGTATCAATTATGCGGTGAACGAGTACTTTTAGATGCAAATCAAATATCTCAATAGCGCAATAACGGTTTGGGTCTTAATACTTCTGCTAATTAATGAGACTAAACATTATTGACAAATTTCAGCTTGTGCGATTTGGACATTGTTACCTTAAATATTTTACAACGGGCCTATTTAACTTTTACAATTTGAATGTTTGTCATACCTGTACATTTGAGATTTTTTATTGGGACGACGGCAAGAATATTACTACAGGCCAGGCTAGCAGTAAACTCTGATAAAAATTAGTAAAAGTTAAATAACTCGCCATAAAGATTTTAAGAAAGAAATGTCATAATCGCACTAGAGCGATAGTGAGCAATAGAATCATTGGCAAATTACAGTCTAAATGACTGGTTATAGCCAGCGGTGGGGATGAGCTGCCGCAGATAATAGTACGACAGAATGTTAAGTGAAGTGTTGTTCAAATTTTACCTATTATTGTACACAGGAACTGTAAATGTTTTTCTATTAAATAGCAACTTTTCTGCAGATATAGTCAATGTCAAAAAAAAATAGTGGCCCGGGGAAATTGTTATTAATATAGCATTTTCCGCCTATAGAGAGAAATCTACAATTATTTATAATAGACAAGCTAGTTTTCTTTGAATAAACTGTACTTTGCATGCGAGCTAAAACACAACAAGCGTATCACATACTATTAAAAGATAATGACAGTTTAACTAGTTGCTCGTTAATTAAATGAATTTTTTAATTTTCAAACTGTTACTTAGAGCCGCAGTAATTGCATGAAGCAAGGTTTTTAATTAAAATGCCATGTCGTAGATGCGAAAAAGTGCATAAGGCATTACCGTACGTAGCAGAAAAAAAAACATTTTTTTTTTCAATAGCATTAATTATTATGAAAGTGTTTCGATTACAATGTTGGGAATTTTGAGAAAGATTAAAAACTATCTGAATTGTTTACAGACTCGCCAAAAAGTTTTTTTTTTAATTTTAAGGGCGTTTTTGACTACCTTGTAATCATCATCAATGAAAGTTATTATAAAAACTTAGTTATTATTATTAGTAAAAACTCGTACATTTACAAAATTTTACGTCAATTTTGAAGTGTTGAGAATTAGGTCTGAAAACAATGTAATAGATTTTTTTTGTTTTTGACTTTTAGATTTTTTTATTTTTATAACTAATTAATAGAGGCTGGAATGTAACTTTTTTATTTTGTTGCTACAATTTGTTTATTGCAGCACTGAAAGTAGTTGCTTAATTAAAGCTTTTGTGCAACTCTTTTTACTAATTAACGATTATAAAAAAAATAAATTTATACCAAGATTTAAGACAGCCAGGTTTGCTGCTTACGATGCCATAGCGGAGCTTAATTTATGTTATAAATTTTCTTAATAATTATTATTTTTTCGCTATTTTAAGAAATAATTTATAAGAGAATAAATAGTATATTTCTGCACTTGTTTAAAAAAGCAATTTAACGTCGTAGTATGCTTTTGGGAGAAAAAACAAAGAGTAGACAAAGAGAGAAAACCATATTATGCGTACATGAAGAAAAAGAGAAAGCATCAAGTGAAATTTATTCACGCATTAGTGTAGTACAATATTTTTTGGCCGACTGACTTTGCTTGCCTATTTTGCGATAAACTTAAATGTGAACATTTGATGGTTATTTTTTTTTCCTAAATCGGCAAAGGTAACTTATAACTCTGAACAACTGTCAACCGCTAATTGACGTTTTAGGTAAAGAACTAAAAAGATTGATGCAGATTTATTCAAACTATATCTTTAGATTTGGACCTGTTTTGTTCTTTTTGGAACTCTTCAGCAAGTTCAAAAAAAAGCGAAAGATGTTCAAGTTTATGGATATAGTTTGAATGGCTTTGATTATTTTTTTATTCAAAGAAGATAGATTACGCGGTACATCATAGATATACGTTTGCGGCAAAAGGCGCTAACGTGATAACTTGGTTGTTCAATCAGCGATATACCTTTTATTTCAATTTGCATCTATCAACACTGCCATTGACATTCTATCATTTAGAGCAAAAAGTTTTTTAGTAGCTTCTAATAGAAGTCGCTTGTTGCTAGTTTTAGGTTATGAGGTTAGATTATTGTTTGTTAATTTGGATCTGGTCGAGCTTAAATGACAGAGTTTAATATGTTTATTTTGACATTTATTCCTTTAATTAAAAGCAATTAATTTTGAGGAAAAATAAATATTTGCAGAAAGAATTTGACGAGAACAGCCAACTAAGCTGTGGATTGATAATTTTGACCTCTGGCTTACGAATATTAAGCGCTGAATATGTCGATGATATTAGATTTGATTGTTGGCTGAAAATATAAAGTAAGCAAATATTAATTTCTTGCAAATAATAAACAAAAATTCACAGTTTTGATGTCAGAAATAGTGTGTGGATGCGATTTTCCTTATTGTCTGATAATGTTTTTCATGTGTTTGATTTCTAAATTCTACTAATCAAGAAAATCAGTACAGGAAATAGAGGAGCGAGTTACTCTTGTTGCTTGGATGCATAATTCTAGGTAAGTTATTTTTTTTACAGATAAATGCAGAATACTTACAAATGGGCGGGTGCCGCCATTTTGTGAGAATTTGTTTGGGCTTGTATCTCCGTAGCCGTGCACTTGAGGCCTATAATTATTCAAACTTTTATTATAGATAATTAATTTTTAAATTTTTTTTGTATCACTTACCGTTTACGATTTATAAGATTATTTATTACTGTTTGTTTATTGTCTTTTTTTACCAATACCTCTACTTATAATTGTTTAAATAATATTTTGCCGATAATCAAACTTTCAAATTGATGAATTTTTTACAACTTTTAAAAAAATCCTTTTTTTTAAATTAATATTTTTGAAGTTATAACGTGTTCAATGTTGTACTACCGACTACAAGGTTAATAAGAATAAGAATGAAGAATGCATAGCGTATAATGATGAAAATTTAATAAACATTTAATTAATATAAATTATAGTATTTTGTTGATATAATAAATAATAAATAATTTATTTTTTTACCTTCAAAAAACAGCGATTACCAATTGAAATATTTTTTCATCTATTCCATTTTCTGAGCTTGCCCATCTGATAATGCTCCTTTTTAAACTAGTTTTTTTTTTTTTATTTTTTTGCATGTTGTGCTTACTAAGCTTTTTCTTCTATAGTTTTTATTTGATTTGTTTTTTCTTTTATTTGTTTTTTCTTTTTATTTAATAACAGACTTATCCTTTATTGATTTGGCATTCTTCTTTTCTGCCCTCACGTTCTTTATTGTTCAAGTCACTTTTTTGACTTTTGACATTTTCTTTGGCAGTTTATCTTCTGTTATTGTTTTAACAATTATTTTTTTAATTTTTTTGTATTTACGCGTTTAGGTCCAGCTGGCGTTAACCGCCCAGGCACAGAATTTTTGAAATTAGCGCGTCATAACCTCGAAAATATTAATTTGAGGAAAAAAGTTTATCGATTTCAAAGTTTGTTTATTAGCATTTTATTATTTAAACAATTATTAGTAGAGATATTAGTGGAAAACTTAATGAACAAACAAATAATAATAAAAAAATAGGAAATTTAATTATATATAATAAAGATTTGTGTAATTATAGGCCTTAAGTGCGCGGTTACGGAAAAAATGGCGGCACTTCCACCCGCCTTATTTGTAAGAATTTTGTGTTTTTAGTTCATTACGTCATACTGCACCTATCTGTAAATAAAAATTGTTTACCAAAAATTATCCAAGACAAAATCCTATATTTTCTGTACTAAATTGCAGAGGGAACCAATTACAGTGTAATTATAAAAGTGGATTATGCGAGTCAAATACTATACTTTATCTTCAACATATGTTACACCGATTTAATTAATTAATAGTACATGAAAGGTTTCGTCTCTGATTTCATTACTTGCATTGAATAATATCTAATAATAAAATAATTTATTTATCTAGGGATAATAGAAATAAATAAAGTTTTAACTTCTTCAGCCTAAGAAGCCAGCTAGTTGTCAACGAGATTAAATTTGTGTATCTGACATCTGTTTTTTTAAGCAAAGACATTACAATTAAAGAAATTAATTAACTTTAGTTAAAATTTGACGTAATTTATGAAAAACCGTGATTAAATTTACTTGAGTAAACATCCATCTGCATATGGGCTACCATACATTTATGTAAATACCTCTCGTCTAATCATCACTTATTATAAATGCAAATAAGGCTCCAACTAGCAACTAAAACTATTTATATAGTACATAATAATATGTGCATAGAAAGTTATTCAAAGCTGTTATAGTAGTACAAAAAGTTGGATGGATGCTGGGCAGGTGTACCCAATTTAAACTAGCCTAAATCATGCCACATAACAAGACAGAATTTAATTGTATCAAATTACCTGGCACCTGTGAATAGAAAAAAAATATATCAAAAATTCATATTAAACCATAGATATTTTATCGAAAGTCCCAACAAAAGCATGTTGTTTGGATTAGAGACGCACCTAATATGGTGATCAATTTTTTTTTGTCAAAATTTAAAATTTCAAACAAGGGGATTATGCCGAATAAAACAAACCGGTCAAGTGGCATTAATACTGGAAAATATTCCGGAGAAGAAGATTGTTGTAATACTTTTGAATTATTCATAATGCACTTTATTCCGAGATCAATTTTTAAGGCGCATCGCTAATGCTCTCCTATATATTTTAAATCGTCTTACTACTGAATGCTACTGGAAACTGGTATAAGCTCTGAAGATATTATCTTTGTTGAAAATGACATTAACTATAGGTAGGTTATGTGGATGGATTTATGGATTATAAAACATATCGAACGGAATTTTAAACGATATAATACAACATTACTCCACAACAAAACATTAATGTCTAAATTTGATAAATAGAAGCTATAAAAATAGCAGCAAGAACGATTTTTTTTTTTTGAATATTTATTAGTTGCTTAAAGTTTACGTAATAAAATAGTTGCCAAACTTTTAGTAGTAAAAAATATAATAGATTTTGACGAGAGCTGGGCTGCACCCGGAGGATGTGCAACCTAACTTGGTAGAAGGCTGGCTTCGGTACAAAGAACTTTTTGCATTATTTTTATCAATTGATTACATTTACCTTTTGATAGTCTTTCACACGGAATCAGTCTATCTTTTAACTTGTTTTTCTCTTTATTGTTTTGCATTTTTTGTTCTTCTGTTTTTTTGCTTATTTTTTTTTTTTTTTGTAATGGCAACTGGTTTGATTTTAATTTGGCGTTTGTTCTCAAATTGTTTGCATTCTTCTATTCTGTCTATATTTTGTAGTAATTTTCTGTATCTTGTATGTATATAATTTTTCTTGTTTTGTTCGCTGTATTTTTTTTTGTATATTGATTTTTTTATCTCTATTCATCTGTTTTTTTCCAATTTATTTGTCATTAATATTTTTTATAAAATCACGGTTTAAAATAAACATCGTTTTTTTGTGTTTTTTGTTTTGTTTTATGAGGAAGTCAAAATATAAATAAAGAGGGTGAAAGAGCTATCTTATTTTAATATATTTTTTTTTAGGATTTATTGACTAGTTTTGGTCAATAAACCTTTTAAATTAAATTAGAACAATTGTCATTATTGAAATAAATAACAAAATATCAAAAAACTGCTCTGTATTTTCAAGGTATAATTATACAGATTTATACTTTATTTTTATGTCTCTCAGAATCTAAATTTTTTAAAGAATTTAACAACATAACCTAAAAAAATTTGGAAACCCTTCTCTCTTGGTAGAAGGCTGTCTGCGATACAAAGGACTTTACGCATTAATAATATTTTTATTATTATCAATTGATTACATTTACCGCTTGATAGTCTTTCACACCTTTTTTATTTTTTTATTTGTTTGTTTTGGATTTTTTGTTTGAAAAGTTAACTTTTTTTGTTTTGTTTTTAATTAGTTTTAAAAATATTATTTAGTTATTTTATTCTACATTTTTTTTTTTATTTCATGTTTTTTTCTCTCATTTATTATTTTTGTAAAGGCATCTGGCTTGATCTTATTTTGTGTTTATCTCAAATTACAGCATTTTTCCTATGCTGTCTCATTTAAAATATCGTAAACCACTATTGATTCTATTTTTACTTTTTAATAAATCTATTTTCTTTTTTTTTATTTATTAGTTTTGTTTTTTTTTGTTATGGTTATTCTGGCTTTCTCATACCTAATTTAATTTTATTTTTTATCTTTGTATTACTCAGCTTTATTTAATTTTTTTTAATTTTGGGTTTTCTTATTATTAAATTGTTCAACAGTAAGATTTTTTCTCTCAGCGTTGACTGTTTTAATTTTGCTTTATTTTTAGTTTTTTTTATATATATTTATATTTTTTTTATTGATTTTTTCTAATCTGTCTATGTTTTGTAGTAATTTTTTGTATCTTGTTTATATAAATTTTGTTTTTTTCTGTTTACTGTTTAAAATAAAGACTGTCTTTTTGTGTTTTTTGTTTTTTTTTCACGGAGAAATCAAAATGTAATTAAAGAGGGTTAAAGGGCTATCTTATTTTATTTAATTTTTATTTTAAGATTTATTGACTAGCTTTGGCCGTTAGCAGTTTTTGGAACAAAATATTTAAATTAAATTAGAACAATCGTCATTATTAAAGTAAATAAATAAAATAACAAAAAACTGCCCTGTATCTTCAAGGTATAATTATACTGATTTACTTTATTTTTATAACTCTCAGAATCCAAATTCTTTAAAAAATTCAACAACATAACCTAAAAAAAATTGTAACATTTTTTATCTAAAAAATTGTTACATTTTTTATCTAAAAAATTTAACTGTTGTCAACAATTTTCAATTTTAAAACAAATTAAAAAGCTAAACATTCCAAAAAAAATGTAACATTTTTTATAAAAAAAATTGTAACATTTTTTATCTAAAAAATTCAACTGTTATCAATAATTTTCAATTTTAAAACAAATTAAAAAGCTAAATTTTTAAATACAATACATTATTATTTATATTACGATTTTGACAGTTTTAAGGGGTTTAGGGGGCCATAATAGTAAAAAAAAGATCTTAGCTTAAATGTTGCATATTGTTCACATCAACAATGTTGTAATGAAAACATTGACAAAGAAGAAGTATTTTGTAACAAAAAAAGTCACACAACTAGAATAAAAATGAAGAAAAAACCGGGAAAAGATTGAGTGAAAAAAAAAGTATCAAATTAGGAGAAGAGGAATAGTCACAATTTAAAGAAAAATTAGGCAGAAATGCATATTTTTTAGGTGAAAGATTATAACTCAATTTTGTCTGTTTTAAAAATTCTGAAATTTGAGTTGACTTGAAATTGACAGCTCAAGTGCAATTTGTCAGAGCTTAATCGATGTTAAGCTAGATTTTGCATCAAAAATATTACATTGTTTTTATTTTTGAAATCTGTAGGTCTTATTAAGTGCGATAAATTGTTCTGGTATAGGCGAACTATATTTATGACTAAACAGCATTTCTTTTGGAGGTCTCTGAGAGCAGATAATTTTTATTGTTTTTTACAACACGCCAGTGAGTTAAAATGACAGATGAAAGCCCTGCATGTAAAAAAGTCTAGATACCATAGCAGTTGACAAGACATAAATATGCGGTTTACAAGCGACGGGGCTAAAAATGCATATTCTCTAGGTGAAAGATTATTTTGCAAAAACAGACTAAAAAATAAAATAAAATTTGCTTTTAAGTATAGATTTTAAAACTGGGAGGAGTTGTAAAAATTTTTAAGGAAGAAAAGCATACATGAATATCGGAGGGGAACTGAAGAAGTAAATAAAGAAACAAGAAATAAAGTAAGAGAAGATAAAAAAAAAAGTAATGATTCTGGTGCTGATTCTTCCCACACAGGTATAATATATTTCTGAATATTTTTGAAGTTTTATATATTTGTCAAAATTATTATAAAATTGAACACTAATTTTTAAATTCTAACCTAAAAATGGCACATCAAAGCTACTACAAATGAATAAATAAAAACTTCTTAAAACATTTTGTGTTAATGATGGGATAATGCAATCCTATCTATTTTATTACATCCGTTACGGTTTTCCAAAAAAGTTCTTTATTTTAATTAAGAATTTGGCTATTTGCATAAAACAAAATATTAGATTAGATCGGTATTCGATTTAAAATGTGTTAATTAACCGAAAAATATCCGATCGATTAAGAAATATGAAAAACCGTAAAGAATTTGACCGCTTTTGCTTCCTAAAATTTATATTATTGTCTAAGGAATTCCAATAACAATTTCCTAATTTGTAAACTACAGAAAGTGGAACATTTTCTACATTATTCACAGCTGAAACCGATTTTATCTTTCATTGCTAATGAGCGCTGGACAAACTTGAAGCGCATTTAATCTGATGCTTCAACAATGGAACCCCCGCGTTTATTTTGACATTAACACCTCCAAACAAAGCTGTATTCTGTCAAAAAAAAAAAACATATTCTAAATGCAATTTAGCTCAGGTAAAAATATTTTCGTACCTTAACGTTTTTGTCAATGACGCGTCACGTTTCCTGCTGGGAGACCCCAATGGACGCGCTTTGTTAGCCGAGGAATTAAGAATTCATTTCGTGCCTCGAGGGACGAAGACAATTCTAAAGCCGGGTTTATAGTCAAAAAGTGACTTTTTGTATGGAAATGTTCGCATTTTTATTCAATAACAAAGTAATTTATTCGGTTATTGTGCGATGAGAGCTTGCACCATCTTGTTGAAAGCAAAACTAACAAGCTTTTGTTTTGCAACACCTTTAAACTTGTTTTGTTTATTGGAGCTTTTAACTGCGTTTTAAACTAATAAGGGCTCAAATTTTGAAGATTGGATAAAATGGTTATTAAACAAGTAGTCTATACCAATGAAAGTGGATTTTTATTGAACTGGCACATTGTATATCGTTTGATAGTTGTGTCACTCAGCTAAGACCTCATAAAATTAGATAACATATTTTTGTTTTATTAGGTTATGGTATAATAGCGTCAATTTCTGCTGCCAGACAATCTCCTATAAATTACCTTAGGTATTACTTTATAAGATAAAGGGTATATATTAAAAATACATGAAAGGTACAATGAGAATCCATATGGTTTATTTATAATTTATTTTGTTCGATGGTTAAACCATTTAACTTAAAGTTTAATAGAATTTTAAGGAATTTTAACTGAGTGAGTATTACTAGGACTATTTAAATCTACCGTATTTTTTATGTGCTTTAAGCTTTCTATGTCTGTCTTTTATAGATTTTCTGATCTGCCTATATAATAATGATTTATTTTCTTAAGCCCTTAACCCTAAACTAATTATTTTGGGGCTAAGGGATTTCATTTTTATTAGAAATTGTTGTTTACTACTGACTTTTCAGATTTTTCCATATTGCTTTTGATAAAACAAAAATATTATAACATCAAATTTTATAAGCTTATTTTCCAATTTTTTTTAATTTAGAATATTTTAAGAAATATTAACAAAAAAATTGTTGCTTGATTTATTCATCAATTTAAATAAAACAACTGCTAGAGGTGCGGTGATTATTATTAATAATATGATAATAATTTTTATTTAGCAAACTGACCTGACTTGATCTGACCTGACCTGACCTGGCCTATCGTGAACTGATTCTGTAAAGTCCTAGTCTTGAATTTTGAAAATTGGTCTTGAAAAATCGATTAATTAGCGTTTATTTCTGCTGTTCAAATTTGATTACATTGTTGTAATAAATAGATTTTTTTTGGGTGGTCTTAAAACTTGAAAGACTCTCAATACTACTAAAAAAAACTTATTTAATATAAAGGTTATCAATTTTTAATCTAGAAATTACAAATTCCGTCTGTATTGTTTCCTGTGCATTTTCATGGCTTCCATTTAATATCATATTCCGTTTTATTTAGCTTAACAAGTGAACAAGTTGAAGCAGTATTGTTAACAAGTTGGTTATACATTCAAATAGTCATTAAATAGAATTTGCTATGAATTAATTTCTTCGCTGAAAGGACAGTTGCATAATTCAAAAGCGGAATGGATTTGAGTGAAATGTGAGATTGGAAAGTTGTTGTAACTTTAAACAATTTGGCTAATTGTAGTAGATGAGTTAATAGCCAGGCAATAAACGTCAGCAGTAATGTGTAAACTAATTGTTTCTAGGGTAATAATATTTACAGCAACTGTTTTAAAGCTTAACAATCCGTATTTTAATTATAAATAATAAAAGCGTTTAGAACTCAAAACAGAGAGGTTAACATCTCTTAAACGGCTAGAGTTGAAAATAAACACATATAGTTGATCCGCTGAGCAGATATAGCAATAAATAAAAATGGACGAGCTTGACATGCGCTATAAGAGGGCAGGGTCGAATAAATACTAATAAATTGACAATGCAGTAAATATAATAATAAAATTCAAAACCAATAAACAACATAAATATTTTATTTTATTTTAGTAACCTTTTAAGCCTTGTTTGGCTTAAAAGGTTTTTTAAGGCCTTCCGAATTTTTTTTATATTTAAGTCTTCATCTTTTGTGTTTTTGGCCTTTAAAATAAAATGCTTTTCAGAATTGTTTAATACTTACAATTTATTTATAAAAATTGTCATAACGTTTAAAACAATGGAAAATAATTAGCTTTTTAATTATTTTTTCTCTATATGGAAATCAGCGAAGACAGTGACAAATTCTTCTATATTTAGTCAAAATAGTGATTTTTTTAAATATTTTGTACTGACATAGGTAAAAAATAAAATGGGTTTGAGAATTGTTTAATATTTACAATTTTATTTATAAAAATTGTAATAAAAATTAAAACAATGGAATATACTGTTTTTTTTATATAATTTTTAATATTTGGAAATCAGCTAATATAGTCTATATTTAGTCAACATAGTAAAAAAAATTTTTAAGCCTTGTTTGGCTTAACAAGGTTTTTTAAGGCCTTCTGAATTTTTTTTAAATTTAAGCCTTCATTTTTTGTGTTTTTGGTCTTTAAAATAAAATGGTTTTCAGAATATATTTACAATTTATTTATAAAAATTGTAATAAAGTTCAAAACAATGGAAAATAATTAGCTTTTTAATTATTTTTTCTCTATATGGAAATCAGCGACGACAGTGACAAATTCTTCTATATTTAGTCAAAATAGTGATTTTTTTAAATATTTTGTACTGACATAGGTAAAAAATAAAATGGGTTTGAGAATTGTTTAATATTTACAATTTTATTTATAAAAATTGTAATAAAAATTAAAACAATGGAATATACTGTTTTTTTTATATAATTTTTAATATTTGGAAATCAGCTAATATAGTCTATATTTAGTCAACATAGTAAAAAAAATTTTTAAGCCTTGTTTGGCTTAACAAGGTTTTTTAAGGCCTTCTGATTTTTTTTTAAATTTAAGCCTTCATTTTTTGTGTTTTTGGTCTTTAAAATAAAATGGTTTTCAGAATATATTTACAATTTATTTATAAAAATTGTAATAAAGTTCAAAACAATGGAAAATAATTAGCTTTTTAATTATTTTTTCTCTATATGGAAATCAGCGACGACAGTGACAAATTCTTCTATATTTAGTCAAAATAGTGATTTTTTTTAAATATTTTGTTGTGACATAGGTAAAAAATAAAATGGGTTTGATAAGTGTTTAATATTTACACTTTTATTTATAAAAATTGTAATAAGAATTAAAACAATAGAAAATATTGTTTTTTTTATATAATTTTCAATATATTAGGAAATCAGCTAATATAGTCTATATTTAGTCAATATAGTAAAAAAAAAATTTAAGCATTGTTTGGCGTAACAAGGTTTTTCAAGGCCTTTCGAATTTTTTTTAAATTTAAGTTTTCATCTTTTGTGTTTTTGGTCTTTAAAATAAAATGGTTTTCAGAATATATTTACAATTTATTTATAAAAATTGTAATAAAGTTCACAACAATGGAAAATAATTAGCTTTTTAATTATTTTTTCTCCACATGGAAATCAGCGAAGACAGTGACAAATTCTTCTATATTTAATCAAAATAGTGATTAATTAAAACAATGGAAAATTTTGTTTTTTTTATATAATTTTTAATATTTGGAAATCAGCTAATATAGTCTATATTTAGTCAAAATAGCAAAAAAATTTTTAAGCCTTGTTTGGCTTAACAAGGTTTTTCAAGGCCTTCCAAATTTTTTTTATATTTAAGTCTTCATCTTTTGTGTTTCTGGCCTTTTTTTTTGTTAATTTTATTTTCTAAAATGTTTTTAGAGATTTATTTTTATTTAGCCGTTGGAGTTGCTTGGAGCAAAATTTACTATATCACTTACATTTTTGTTAAAACTGACATAAGCACAAAATGTAGGCTCAAATGCAAAAATTAAAGTAAGAAGGACTTTCAAAAAAAAAAAGAATATATCTTTTTTTTTGTACTTTTTGGTACTTTTTATACTTTTTTTATAATCTGTTTTAGCGGCGATTTGATCGTTATTTGCAAAGGAAGACGTAGACCTACTGAAAACCTTAGAAAAAAAATTTTTTTTTTCTAAAACTTGAAATTAAGTTTTTTTTTTTAGAACACTAAAAATAGATTATTGCTTCTAAGCCTACTACAAGTCATAAAAGCTACGTCTAAGTAATATTTTTTCGTAATTGTTTGCGGTTTTCATGTCATATATAAATTGATATATTATAAATTATATCAAAACGGAAGCTTATTCTACCGGGGGACTTTTTTTGTGACATGACACAAAAATCTGTGACATAACCTATATAAAGACAATTGACAGCTGACAGATTGCACTACCAACTGACTCAGTTTTGCCACTGTATTTTTTGCTTCATTCATCTATAGTCACTCGGTCGGTATTTACAATGCAATGCAAGTGAAGCTGGCCCTAAATGAAAGTGGCAGTAAGTCTTCTAATGTTTTATGATATTACAATGAAAAAGCATGTTTTAATGCGATCGTCTAGAACGGATGTTTCTGGTGTCATCTTTTTCCCACTTGCGCAAAGGAAGATATGTACAAATTGTACGTACGTCGTAGCATTGTTAAGACGATACATCTAAGCGGGCTTTTCAATTTAAGCCGAATTTTTTCATCAGCATCAGATACTTGAAACAGCGATTTATACTTTTTTACTTCCATACTCAATATATCTATTTACACAGTTTTACCACTTGCCATAAAGTCTTCTATACAATCTGGGAAGCTTTTTCGACTACCATGTAATCACAATCGGTGGATATGATTACATTTCTCAACAATTTCATAGTCTTTTGACTATTGTGGTTGGAAAGTTGTGTGAAAATTTATTATTTATAGGTATATATCTCCAAAACGGTTAGAGCTAAAAAATTGAAAATTTTTCATTGAGATAAAATGGACTTGTTGTTTCTGATTTTTGAAAAAAGTGTCAATTGATGGACTGGCAGATATAATAGACTTGAATACGATCAATAGAACTTTGGTTTTCAGCAAGTAATAAATAGGTTTTATTAGGGCAGAATATATTATAGCTACAAGCGCGCACACACATTAAATCTGATTATTCTAAAGCGACGAACTGATAAGTAAATTCATGTAATGTATTATAATAAAACAAGAATTTACTGGGTTCTAGATGAATAATTCATGAATAGCTGAAAATTAATTTCTAATAATAAATCAGTCAAGAATGCAATGCAGTTTAAAGGAGAGAGAGTTAATTCCAGATAGGTATTCACGATAATTATAATTTTGTTTCCTAGATATGTCCAGATATTACGCTTATTTTGTATTTCAACAAATTAGGATCATAGATTACATTGCTACATCCAGTCTAAGTAGGTGTTAACTTGTCATTTTACACACTTTATCAATTATCATTAAAAGAAAATTAACTCAAAAATTCAATTAACTCTTCGCAGTAAATAATCCAGAAGACTATTGAAGATATGAATAAACATTCTATTTCGTTTAATTACCGTGTTACACACATCCCATCGAGCAATATTAAATGTAAATTAGAATTTAATAGAAAAATTTTTTTTTCTTCCTGTTGTTACTAATTGTCAAAAGGTGTTTTTCCTGTAATGACACAAAGTAAATAGCCTAAAGTGACATTTATCATTCATTTTATCACCAGACGTTTAAAGTGCGTTTTATTTAGAACATGTTAACACTTTTAATGATAGCTGTAAACGCCTATTGTTTAATGGAAGAAAGTATCTCTGAAACCACTAATGTCACCTAACTGTTTTCAAGTTAACAATCCAATAACATCATTTAATAAACTAATTTGAAATCTTTCCCGACAATTTACAGAGTTTGGCACTGTAACACGCAAGTTGATTAACTTTAACCAGTTATTCAATAAATAAGTGTGTTAATGAAGGCGATTAATAGTCGATACTGTTTAAAACTCAAACAACTGCAGGAAGTGAGCTTTAAATGTCGAGATCTATTAAAATATTCTTATTTTGTGACAGACTTATCATTTATGCCAATAAACATAGTCGCCATTGTTTAATTTTTACAATTTATTTATGTAAAGTTTAAAACAATAGAAAATAAGTTTGGTTTTTTCATATATTTTTTTTATGTGAAAATCCGCTAAGACAGTGAAAAAGTTTTCTATATTTAGTCAAAGACATTTGTTTTAATATTTCGTTATGACATAGATGAAAAATAAAATGGTTTCTAAAATTTTTTTTTTATAAAAATTTAAATAAAGTTTAAAACAATGGAAAAAAATTTTGTTTTTTAATTAATTTTTCTCAATATGGAAATCAGCTAAGACAGTGACAAATTCTTCTATATTTAGTCAAAAAAGTGACCATTACTTTAATATTTTGTTCTGACATAGGTAAAAAATAAAATGGTTTTCAGAATTTTTTAATATTTACAATTTATTTTTAAAAATTGTAATAAAATTTAAATCAATGGAAAATAGTCTTTTTTTTATATAATTTTCAAGATATTTGGAAATCAGCTTAGTTTATATTTAGTCAAAATAGTGATTTTTTTTATATTTTGTTGTGACAGGTAAAAAATAAAATTGTTTCCAGAATTGTTTAATATTTACAATTTATTTATAAAAATTGTAATAAAGTGACAAATAAACAACAATGGAAAATAATTTAGCTTTTTAATTAATTTTTTTCTATATGGAAATCAGCTAAGACAGTGACAAATTCTTCTATATTTAGTCGAAATAGTGACATTTATTTAAATATTTGGTTATGATATAGATAAAAATTAAAATGGTTTACAGAATTGTTTAATTTTCACAATTTATTTATAAAAAATTAAATAAATATTGAATTTTTTTTTTATTTAAATTTATTTAGTCAAAATAATAACATTTATTTAAATATTCCGTTATGACAAAGTAAAAGATAAAATGGTTTTTTGAATAGTTAACTTTTTTAATTTATTTATAAAAATTGAAATAAATAACTTTAAAACAATAGAAAATAATCATGTTTTTAATGCTCGACAGTGAAAAATTCTGCTATATTTAGTCGAAATAGTGACCATTACTTTAATATTTTGTTCTGACATAGGTAAAAAATAAAATGGTTTTCAGAATTGTTTAATGTTTACAAATTATTTATATAAATTGTAATAAAGTTTAAAACAATGGAACATAATTTAGCTTTTTAATTAAATTTTCTCTATATGGAAATCAGCTGAGACAGTGACAAATTATGTATTTAGTCAAAATAGTGATTTTTTTTATATTTTGTTGTGACAGGTAAAAAATAAAATTGTTTCCAGAATTGTTTAATATTTACAATTTATTTATAAAAATTGTAATAAAGTGACAAATAAACAACAATGGAAAATAATTTAGCTTTTTAATTAATTTTTTTCTATATGGAAATCAGCCAAGACAGTGACAAATTCTTCTATATTTAGTCAAAATATTGACATTTATTTAAATATTAGGTTATGCTATAGATAAAAATTAAAATGGTTTACAGAATGGTTTAATTTTCACAATTTATTTATAAAAAACTAAATAAATATTGAATTTTTTTTAATTTAAATTTATTTAGTCAAAATAGTAACATTTATTTAAATATTTGATTATGATATAGATAAAAATCAAAATGGTTTACAGAATTGTTTAATTTTCACAATTTATTTATAAAAAATTAAATAAATATTGAATTTTTTTTTATTTAAATTTATTTAGTCAAAATAGTAACATTTATTCAAATATTTTGTTGTGACATATAGGTAAAAAATAAAATGGTTTTTCGAATAGTTAAATTTTTTAATTTATTTATAAAAATTGAAATAAATAAGTTTAAAACAATGGAAAATAATCATGTTTTTAATGCTCGACGGTGAAAAATTCTGCTATATTTAGTCAAAATAGTGACATTTATTTTATTACTTGGTTATGACATAGATAAAAAATAAATTGGTTTTTAGAACTCTTGAGTATTTACAATTTATTTATAAAGATTGATAACAATAATCGAAAATATTGTTTTTTCTTATATAATTCTTCTCTATATGGAAATCAGCTAATACAGCCTATATTAAGTCAAAATGGTAATTTTTTTTTAATATTTTGTTATGACATAGGTAAAAAATAAAATAGTCTTCAGAATTGTTCAATATTTACAAATTATTTATAAAAATTCAAATAAAGTTTAAAACAATGGAAAATAATTCTCTTTTTTAATTTATTTTTCTCTAAATGGAAATCAGCTAAAACCGTCTATATTTAGTCAAAATAGTGAGTTTTTTAAATATTTTATTGTGACATAGGAAAAAAATTAAATGGTTTATAAAATGGTTTAATATTCACAAATTATTTATAAAAATTCAAATAAAGTTTAAAAAAATTGTAAAAAACTTTGTTTTTTTTATAATTTTTTTCTATGAGATTCAGCTAATACAGTCTATATTTAGTCACAAATGTGACTTTTTTTTAATATTTTGTTATGACATAGGAAAAATTAAAACAGTTTTGTAAAAATCAGATGTTCTTAACAGAAGTATACTAAGATTTGATGTTGTTTTTTCGTATCGAACTTTTCGACAATCTGCAAGTTGAAAATTGAGATTTACGAAAAATTGCGAAATTATTTGTAACTGATTTTGGACATTTGTTTATCTTTTTTGACCAGATACAGATTGAGCAAACAAGGGAATTTTAAGTCTATTTCAGTGAGCTTTAACTTTTAGGTTAGAATTTAGAACTTACAATGAGTTTAATAAGAGAAACGTTTATGTTAAAATAATTTTTTTTTCATAATTCTTCTGCAAAGCTTTTTTTGGAAAATAAAATATTGTTTTTAAGGAAATTTCATAAACCTGCTTACATTTATAAATTGTTTTAGTTGGGAAATTTATGGAACAATCTGTTTCTTTAACGTAAACTTTTTTAGAATAAAATGAAGTTTTTTAAGCATTTTTTTACAACAAATCAATAAAATTTCCACCCTTCATTACATATTTGGCAATTTATGTTTCTAAGAAATCTTAAAAATCAAATCTCAATATTATGAGCAGACGGTTCTTTGAAAATTTAAAAAGAAAAGCTTTCTTAACCTTTTATATCTTCTCATCAAATACGTCTTGATAATATTGTGACAAGTCAAGTGTGCTTTATTACTTTTTCCTTCGTTTCTGTCAAGTTTTTTAATTATAAACAAGATCTAAAATGTAGTTTTTAGAGTCGCTGCTTAACATAATGGCTTATGAATCTAAAGAGTTTGCTTTGTTATTGCACACTATTCAAGGTTTTAATTAAAAAGTTTATTAGATGATTTTAGAAAAGTTTTTTATTAAAAACTTGTCGAGAGTATCAGACTTTTTTACTTAATTATTTTTGGGGGTCAGGTTGGGTCAGGTCAGGTTAACCTGTCTGCCTGATATAACACTATTAGTGGGACAGAAAACCCTACCTCAAATAAGACAAATCCAATAAGAGCTAGTAAACTATTACTAGCCTAATGCCCTATATGAAACTGTTAACTTTTTGAAGTAATTGATAATGGTTTATGACTATATGGTTTGGCACCTCGACGAATATTTAAATTGTGCAGTAATGTGAAAATGACCCTCATAAACTACCTAGAAAAGTTAATATTGTGGCTTTTTCAACATAAATATTCTATCTTCAAGCGGAGATATGACGAGAAGCACAAAAGTAGAAATGCCGTTACTGAGCGAAGGCCAGAAGACATAATCTCTGTTTACACAGCATTCCCTTTAACAAAATATTTTTCAAACATTCAAAATATTTAATTCTAAATTAGATTTTTTTAAAAGCTACAAATTTCCGAAAAGAGAAATCTTGTTTTTGGGCTTATAATCAGATTTATGATGAATAAATCATTATTGCTCAAGGTTTCAAAAATTCAAGGTTTGAACAATTTCAGATGTTTTTGGCCAAATTACAAGATACAGGAATTTTAATAGTGCTTTGGTTCTGGAATTTTAAGGATTTGGAATTTCAAAATCTACTTTTTCGTACAGATGAGGAGCTTGACGTTTTTTTCTGATAATTTAAAATAGAAGCACGTAAAGTTTTTATAAGCTTTATACCTTATAAAAGACTATTAACTTTTCCAGGTAGTTTATGGCAGTTATGTTTAATATTACAGCTGTCCGAGCAAGCTATAATGCACGTTTGGACAGTTTAAATCTTAAGTGAGGTATCCAGTCATAAACCATTATTAACTACTTCGAAAAGGTAACAGTTTTATATATGGTATTAGGCTCACTAGCTCTTTTGTTTGGTTTGGCGCACTATATATTTAAGGCAGGTTTATAGTAGCCGAATTAAAGATTTAATGAGAATTAAAGTTAATTTGTTACGTGATTGGTTGAATTTGCGGGAACAACCAATCAAACGTCTTGATTTTGAATTTAATTTCAATTAAATTGTAAACGCAACTTTAGCAAATAACTTTTTAACAGCGAATAATTTTCACAATAAGAAATATTAAAAATTCCTCACTAATGTGTTGTTTTTTTTTTCAGGTATGTGTCATATAAGCCACTTAATGAACTTTGCCTAATTATTGGTAAGTTATATTGTTGCCAAATAAATTAATTAATTATTAACAAAATAATTAATAATTGTGTTCAAAAAATTAAACAAAAATTAATTTAGTGATTTTTCAATTATTTGTATCATCAAGTTTGACTTTTTGAAAACTAAAGTTGAGACAAATTTTATTTTAAAATTTAAATTATTACCCTTATCTAAAGGGGTGCTTTTACCCGAGCTTGAATTTTTTTTTTGACCAAGGTAACTTGATAATTAATTAAAACGATTTCAAAACCTTTTTTGTAGAGGGCTTGTTTTTTATCAAACAAAATTTTGATGATTTTCGATAGTAAATTGTACCTGAATTACAAAAGTTCAAATTCAAAAAACCAGCTTGTACAATTCGACAAAATGTGGTTTATTTGGTAAAAAATTTTATTTCGATTTTTTTGTAGAGAATTTAATTTTTTTAAGAATTGTATTTTAGTTAATTTTGTTGGTTTTGATGGTTTAGGAGTTATAAGACAAAAACGTCAACTTTAAGATGTTTCAATAATTGTTTTTGGTCATTTTAAATAATGTTTTTAAACAAAATGTTGTAATTTTTTTTTGGCTCAGCTTAATATATAGAGTATTTGTAAACAATACGTCTTAAAGATTTATAGATCAAAATATATTTTGCGCTTATTAACACTTATCAGTGAGATTTAACAATTAAGATTCAAATCAGTTGTGTACTAATAACACAGCAAAACAAATTAATTTTGCTTTGAATGAATATGCTATGACTCTGATTGGCTTATATTTACGCATGTATTAGATAGATCAGATAGCGTCATCTGTCAAAAACTTTTAATGAATCAAGACCAAGAAAGACCTTCTACATTCTAGTCTGCTGTGATTTAGTCATTGTAGTCAAAAAATTGTAGCAAACGTAATAAGATTGTTGCAAGTCGAGTAACCATGTTACTACATTAGCTGAGACACATATATAAAATGCGCAAAACTTTAATATCGTCGAAACATAATGAGAAAATGATGATTATTAACTTTTTTTGACGTTTTTTAGTCATAAAATCTAGCTACAACATAACCCAATTTTTGAGACTGACACTACAAAACTTTAATTGGCTCTGCATGCTCAATCGTTTTCTTGAGTGAGAATTTAATTGATTTTTTTTATCCATTTATCGATTATAAGATTTTTGATTTGTGGAGCTTTTTTACCTAAGTTCACTTGTAGATAATTCTGTCTGTTGGGGAAAACTCTAGAAAGAACAAAACAGCTTATTTCAGGATGTGCAGGATAAGATAAAAGATGAACAGGGGATATTACACTACGAGCTTTTAGATCTATTGCGCTCTCTACCTATAGACTTCTGTCCGGGTGGGACTCGAACTCACGTTATTTATTCGGCCAGGCTCTGAACGCACTATCCTCAGCTACCAGGATACATGAAACTTTTTATCAGATTAGTGGATCTTTAATGATCATAGAAATGAGGTTAATGAGTGTTGTGGATTGTGGAAACAGCTATACGGGGAGATTCATTGAAAGTTTAGGAGGATAAGAAATCAAGAAAAGCACTTTAAATTAATTGTACTAACTTCTTTCTTGCTTAAGAAACGTAAAAATGTTGTTTTGTAGAAACCAACCAGAGCAAAGCAAATGGCAGAGGGTCTGATAGATAAATAGATATCTGAATCAGCCTCGGCCATCGTGCACCGTCTTTGATATCTATCAAAGCAAACAAGAAGACTAATAAATCGAGAAGAAAAATTAAAAAAAAATGTGAAGTTTCTCGTAAATTAAAGAGAGTAACCGCAGTCGGAACCGAATGAAAAAAATCTGGCAAGAGTCTCGAGAAAATTTTTCTCGAGGCATTATATAATCTCGGTATTGGTGCGTGGAAGAGAAGGAAGTCCAGAGAGGCAACCCCAAGAGATAAACCCTATATGGCGGCGTGATGAATCACTCGTTAGGCACAAGTCGATGCTCAAAAGCTCAACGAGCAAATTTAGCTCCAGAGCTCGTTCGACGACCTACCCCTAAGCCTGGAAACGCCGTTTTTGTCCGCAAACAAAGTAGTCCTATTTATTTTATCAAAGTTATCAAAGCGTAAATGACTGACGCTAATGGCTATATCGACAACGAAAAGACGAATTAGAGAGGAAAGAAAGGCGAAAGGGTTAAGATTCTCATAGCTCAAATACTCCACAACTTCCTCTCTTTCTCAACGTCGAATATATTCAATATTGCACTATGAACGATCATTAGAAGAGAGCTTTCAAATACTTCAATGTATATTTACTGAAAGAAGAGAAATTATAGAGCAAACACAATTTGTTGGAGTTATAACACCCTTATAAATCCAGCGCGATCAAGGGAAGAATTTTCTACTTTTAAATTAGATGAATTGTACTGTTGACTTATAAATTGACTTTTTTTGGTATGACAGCTACTGATGAGTATGCGCTGATAACTACAAAGTTTCAATTTGTCTTTAAAATTTAGGAACTTTTAAGTTCAGCTGTGGAAATTCTGCATGAGATTTTTGTGACAAATGGTAAATAGACAACCGATTTGTCTATGCTCTCTATTAAAGGTCTTCAATAGAGAATAGATAGACAGACAATTGTCAAAATTATGTGAAAATACTCGGATCCGGGCAAAGCTCTTCTATCATATATGTATATTCAAAAAAATTAGACATTTGCTGATAGAATTGGCTACTTTTGATATAGAGAATAGTATAGATATAATATAATAAAAAATAGACAAGAGTTTTGTCTATTCTCTCTATTGATATTGATAACTACAAAGCTTCAATTTCTCTTGAACATAGAGTGTGGTTTGTTTTAGGAACTTTTAAATTTTGTCATAGAAATCTTGCATTGAAATTTTGTAACTGATAGATATACAGTGATAGACTGCAAAGCTTTAATTTCTTTTTATCAAAAAGTGTGGTTTGTTTTAGATTGTCATTGAAATCTTGCATTGATATTTTGTAATTGATAGAAAATACACAAAAGATTTGACTATTTTTGATATAGAGACTAGTATAGATATACAATAATAGAGAATAGGCAAGAGTTTTGCCTATTCTCTCTATTGATATTGATAACTGCAAAGCATCAATTTCTTTTTAACAAAAAGTGTGGTTTGTTTTAGAAACTTTGAAAGTTTGCTATTGAAATCTTGCATTGAAATTTTGTAATTGATAGAAAAAACACAAAAAAATTGGCTATTTTTGATGCAGAGAAAAGTATAGATATACAGTGATAGAGCATAGACAAGAATTTGGCTTTTTCTCTATTGATATTGATAACTACCAAGTTTAAATTTCTTTTTAACAAAGCGTGTGATTTGTTTTAAAAACTTTGAAGTTTTGCACCAAGTATCTTGCAGAGAAGTTTTGGAACTGATAGAAAAAACACAAAAGAGTTGGCTTTTTTTGATATAGAGAAAAGTATAGAGAGATATACAATGATAGAGAATAGACAAGAGTTTTGCCTATTCTCTCTACTGATATTGATAACTGCAAAACTTTAATTTCTTTTCATCAAAAAGTGTGGTTTGTTTTAGATTGTCATTGAAATCTTGCATTGATATTTTGTAATTGATAGAAAATACACAAAAGATTTGACTATTTTTGATATAGAGACTAGTATAGATATACAATAATAGAGAATAGGCAAGAGTTTTGCCTATTCTCTCTATTGATATTGATAACTGCAAAGCATCAATTTCTTTTTAACAAAAAGTGTGGTTTGTTTTAGAAACTTTGAAAGTTTGCTATTGAAATCTTGCATTGAAATTTTGTAATTGATAGAAAATATACAAAAGATTTGGCTATTTTTGATATAGAGAAAAGTATAGATAAACAATGATAGAGAATAGACCTTTTCTCTAGTTTCTCTATTGATATTGATAACAACAATGTTTTAATTTTTGATAACTAGAAAGTTTTAATTTTTTTTTAACAAAGCGTGTGGTTTGTTTTAAAAAACTTTGAAGTTTTGCACCAAGAATCTTGCAAAGAAATTTTGGAACTGATAGAAAAAACACAAAAGAGTTGGCTATTTTTGATATAGAGAAAAGTATAGATATACAATGATAGAAAATAGACAAAAGTTTGGCTTATTCTCTATTTTCTCTATTGATATTGATATCTACAAAGTTTCAATTTCTTTTTAACAAAGCGTGTGGTTTGTTTTAGGAACTCTGAAGTTTTGCCTCATGTATCTTGCATTGAACTTTGATTTCGTAACTGATTGAAAATACACAAAAGAGTTGGCTATTGTTGATATAGAGTTGATATAGAGGAAAGTATAGATATACAATGATAGAGAATAGACAAGAGTTTTGTCTATTCTCTCTATTGATATTGATAACTGCAAAGCTTTAATTTCTTTTCATCAAAAAGTGTGGTTTCTTTTAGATTGTCATTGAAATCTTGCATTTATATTTTGTAATTGATATTTTTGATATAGAGACTAATATAGATATACAATGATCTATTCTCTACAAGACAAGAGTTCTGCTTATTCTCTATTCTCTCTATTGAAGGTCGTTAGTAGAGAATAGAGACAATTCCTAAGACTATTTGAAATAACTCGGATCGACACAATGCTCTACTTTTATAAAAATGTTAGACAGCTTTTAGATAATCTTATTTTTGAAACTAGAAATTAACACTTGTAATGACAACTGACAGGTAATGACAAATTGTCAGTCGTGCTTGTGAATTATTTTTATTTATTTAAATTTAGCAACTTCTTTGGAGGCTTGAAGCGCCTTTATAGGCATTTTTCCTATGTTTAGCCATAAATAAATTATAATGAATAATTTTTATTACCGTTTCCAGCTTCTTGTCAGTTGATATGAAACAATGAAAAACTATGTTTAAGTTGCCAAAACCTTAACCGTTATAGTGTCATTGCCTGCTAGTTTGTCACAGCGACATTCACATTCTGCAAGAGTGAGCGCGGTACAGCTGGCTGTGCCGTGACTGACAAGGATAGATATTAAAACACGGTCAAGACACACTATTCAATCTGTTTCTGTTACTTGCTTCTTTCTGAAGACTGTCGTAAATGATTGATTTCTGGTTCATTTAAGTTGTAAAATCAGATATAGAAAATCGAGATCTCTATTATCTTTAGCTTAATACCAAATATAGTGACCGGTATATCAAGTATTTCGATTATATACACTGTAGTGTAGTGGCCAATTATAGAGTATTTAAGTTGCATGGATGGGATATATGGTCAAATTATGTAAATCTAACCTATAAAACATGTTGGATGTGTTCGCTTCTATATATCTAGTGCAGATCTATTTCGAACCTGGAAAAATTTCATCCAGATATCAAGGAATAAGGAACAGGAAGCGCTGGAGGATCGATAATTTATAAGGATCGGCTCAAAATAAATGATCCTAGTTAACGCCTCTCGCTTGATACCAGTAATGAAAAACTGTTGGATCAGCTAAGCGTTTTGCAGTTTGATGTTTTTTCCACCATATTGCTTGTTTTTATTTGATTGCATTGTAAAAAGCGGTAACATCTGCGGTTTGAACAATAATACAACTAACCGGATGATCGCGGACATAAATCGGTTCAAATTCCACGAATAGCATCGTTCCTAATTAAGGGTGTTCTACACAAAACATATCTTTTAAGTAGCCTATTATACAACATTTTTAAGAAATGACTATTGCCTAATTGGGACATAAACCCATTGTTTTAGTCTTTATAGGAAGACGAGTGCTTTGAAGTTTTCAAACCCGCTTTTGTACGGTGGGACCTCAAACGGACTCCGTTTTCTATAGCGTACGATAATGAACCAAGAACTTGATATAGATTTTTTTCTTGCTAAATTCTTTTCTCTATAGAATTAATTACGCATTGGACGGATGACGGAGGACATCAATTCTTTAAAATTCCAGAAATGTCATCAGAAATAATTGGGGTGTGTTCACAAGAAATACTTTCAGAACAGCTCATTATAGGACATTTTTGAAAAATGACTATGGCTATTAGGGAATTGGGTTATAAATCTATTGCTTCAGTTTTACTAGGAAGACAAGCGCTGGGTGATCTTTAAAATTTGGATAAGAGGCCAAACGGAATCAGTTTTGGTCACCAAATGGTAATTGACCAAATGATACAGACGCTTTTTAACTTGGAAGTTCAGTTCTAGCTGAACTTCTAG
The DNA here is from genome assembly GCA_947359425.1 of Lagria hirta. Lineage (NCBI taxonomy): Eukaryota > Metazoa > Arthropoda > Insecta > Coleoptera > Tenebrionidae > Lagria > Lagria hirta. The sequence continues at coordinate 51,358,175 of OX375794.1, forward strand.
TTTTGGAAGACAATCTTCATCATTGTCATTTGCAGGCTTGCTTAGCAGGGACATGTAATCTTCTTTGCTGCTTAAACTGAAATTTGAATTTTGGCTTTTTTTTGGAACCAGCAGTTTTCAGATTTTTTGGTTTCTTTAATATTTGAAGATCTTGGCTTTTTTGGGACTGGTGATACAGTATCGTCTTTTGGTGATAATTTTGCTCGATGAATTGCTCTTTGGGCAGTAACTGATAGTTTTCTTCCAGTAAATCTTTTTCTGGCTGGGATGTTTTGAAATTGAATGGATTTGTTACACCAATAGTGTAACAAATCCAAGCAGAAAGCTTATGTGTTTTTCCTTCCAGTTGTATCTTTTTTTCTAGCTGACATGTTGTCGAAATGAATAGATTTTCCAAAGCTAATGGTTGGTTTTTTGCAAAAGTTTAGCTAGAAATGCAGATTTTTTTGGGACTGGTTATGATTTTGGACTATCAATTGTTTGACGTTGATGGTATAAATTCTGATTCTAGATAGATGGTAACTGATTCTTCTATAGTTTCTGAAACTTGATCTTTCTTTTTGATGTAATTCATCTGGCTGAGATTTTGTGAAAATCAATAGTTTTCTCATACCAATGGTTGCTTTTTTGTGTTGTTTTTCTTTTTTTTGAGAAGTAGGTTTTTTTTGGCATTATACACAAAATATCAGTTTTTCTGAACTTGATCTTGATGGTATGGCAGAAGCTGTTTCTTCTAGAGCTTCACTTGCTGAAACATTTTTTTTTTTTTTTTTTTAATAAGCTTTTCTCTGGCTGGGATGTTGTAGAAATTAATAGATTTTTGTTACAACTAGTGATACAATGTCGTTTTTTGATGATTTAGTTTGATAAATTGCTCATTTAGCGCTTTTGATGTCAATATCTGTTTCTACCAAGAAATTGGCAAGTTCTCAATGGTTTTTTTTGAATAGGTTCTTGTGGGAAGAATAGATTTTCTGACGCCCTCAATGATTTTATCAGTTTCTTGCAACCTTTTTTGAGATTGATAATGTAATATTGTTTTTTGAATGCTTTGGTTCAAAATGGCGGTTTTTTTTAAACTTGATGTAGATGGTATGGCAGAAATGTGTTTCTTCTAGAACTTCAATTGCTGAAAGGTTTTGGTTTGTATCTTTTTGTAATAAACCATTTTCTGGCTGGAATGTTGTAGAAATGAATGGATTTTGGTCGTACCATAATTCCTGACTTGTGATAATCGGCTTTTGATATATATTTTTTTTTTTTTGATAAATGGCTTATTTGGAAGTTTTGACGTCAAAATCTGTTTCTTCCAAGAAGTTTGTAGTGAGTTGGAGATCATACTGGGATCGCTGGCGAAAGTTATGACGGAATAAATTTAGAAGCTTATTTTGACAATAACTTGGGAACCAAATGCGATATTCAAATATCAAAAACAGACTAACGATCCTCAGAAGGCGAGGTACCAGAGAATGTTCTGCTTGGAAAAATTTATTAAATATGTAAACCGATTAATGCAAAGTTATTTAAACTACGCTGTAAACTTGGACATGTCTTGTTCTTATTGGAACTCATCGGCAAGTGGCAACAGATTCAGATTTGAATGAATTTGCATATATCTACCCGAGTGCCTGGTACTTCCTCAATGTAGTAGTCAAATCATCCATTAATGAACCGAAGTTATTGATATTTTTCCAATTAAATTGAGTACATATTTTGTTCTCGCTACTGACTGTTTTCCTTTTCATCATTAAGTGGACAATTGACCGGATGCCAAAAGTCATAAATTCATCCAAATTCCAGAAATATCAACATAGATAATTAAGGGTGTTTACAAGAAAACATAATACTTTCTAAACAAGCCCATTATACAACATTTTTAACGAATGAGTATTGCTTAATTGGAACATAAAACGTTGAACACGATTATTTAAGTGTGTTTCAGCTGCTCTTTCGGCAAAGACGAATTTATTTCATTAGTAGTGTGGGTAAATGATTTTGGGTCTTTTAGGATTGTGACACGCTGGCATTTGCCATATTAGGTCAAGGGTGGCGCTGGCCAAGGGTTTTGCAGTATTTTCTCTGCTCCTTAAGTTTTTATTACTACGACCATATAATAAATTCGAAGTCTGGCAACGACAAACAAAAGGCTTTCTACTCTCAACATTCAATTTAGATGAATTATTTAAAATTTAACGATTCTTGTCCAAAGTTTTGCCATAATCATTATGGATTTTGGCTGAAAGCTTTGATGATCTATTAAAAAGCAATTTTTGTGATGATGCAATAGCTTTTTTTGTCAAGGAAATAGAAACGTTATAACTTTGGAAGTTGCAAATGGCTTAGAAGCGTTTACAAAGTTGAACAAGTATATTGGTAACTATACTGGTATATCAAATATTGTACCTACTGTAATAGATTATTTGGCTTTTAGATCTCCAGACGTAGTAAGTTCATTTTTTGTGTGATTTAAGCGAGAGACATGAGCGAGAATTTCCAATTTATTTTATCAACTTATTTGAAAAAGAACACACGACGCCCGAAGAACTGCCCTAACTCGAAAAACAATGTTGTCACTTACTTAGCAATTTTTATTGCTCCCACTGGTCATTCGCAGGGAGCCAACGTACCCTCCTAGACTGTAATTCCAATTTAACTTCTCTTAAGTTTTCTCCTCAGCGGGAATAATTCATTGTTTTCTTGTTGAAACAAGTTGGATCTAGCCTTCAGGATCAATGTTAGCTGTGAAGCTCATTTTTAAGTATTTACAGGAAAAGAGGAGAGTTTTGTTTATGGAAATGAGGATGGGAGATGGAGGAATTGCAAAGGTTCTGAAACAGCTTAGGTTTATTGCTTGTCAATTTTTATGGAGTCTTCTAGTTTCGAAAGAGTTGTCAACTTTCTCAGGTCTGAGTTTAAAGTTGTTTCTTCAATAATTGTATTTCTAACTTCTTTGATTACTCATTGTCACTGCTGCCATTAATCATTATTGAATGATCTAGACATAGAAGCTTTATTCAATTTTACAAATCTTCTAATTTTGGTTTTAAACACTGAACAGGATTAAAAAGAATAAAGAAGAAATTAAGCAGAAGAAAAACTAAACTTTAAAATTGGCAAAACACAATGAAACAACAACTATTTGACAAATAGAATTTGGATTAAAACTACTTAAAAATTTTGGATTTTATAGAGTTTGAAAAGAAAAACAAGCATTTGGTGATTTTTTAAGATTTTGCATTGCAAAAGAGGCTGATGATGGAACAATGACAAATTGGCAGTGGAGTTTGGCTCAAAATTTCTTGGAAGTTATTTTGGTTTTTGGGAGCTTATAGGATAAATGGCAAAACCGGCAAATGGAGGAACAACGTCTATATGGAAATAGAATCTGGAAGTTATTTTAAAATGAGTTTCAAAGTTTTTGGATTTTGCAGAATTTTTCATAAACTAGCAAGGTAGACAGGCATTTGGCGGTAGACTTTGGATTAAAATTGTTTAGAAGTAATTTTGAAATGACTTAGAATTTTTGGATTTTATCAACTTTTAATAAATTTGCAAAGAAAAATAGGCATTTAATAGAAAAGAAATTAATTGATAGATTTAGAAAGTCAGTTTAAACTGACTTTTTTGGTTCCAAACAATTTAAAATTTTTTGGATTCACACAATTTTCCAAGATTTTGCAACACAAACTAAACCGGTTTCAAGTTTGGTTCAATATCTGTTGAAAGTTATTTTGAATTTTGGAAGGTTACAGAATATTTGGAAGTCATTTTGAAATGACTTAAAATATTTTGATTTTATCAATTTCTAACAACTTTCGAAAGTAAATAGCATAGAGATTAATTAGACAAATTAAAATAACAGTAGACTTTTGAAGTCATTTCAAACCGATTTGGAAGATTTTGATTTCACAGAGTTTTTTAATATTTTGCAAAGAAAAATAGGCATTTATTGGAAAAGACAGTAGATTTGGAAAGTCATTTTAAAATGACTTTTTTGGTTCTAAACAATTTTTTGGTTTCACACATTTTTTTAAGATTTTGCAATACAAACCAATAAAACCTTCAAGTTTGGTTCAAAATCTCTTAAAAGTCATTTTGAATTTTGGGAGGTTACAAGATAATTGGTAAAACCGGCATATGAAGGAACAACGACAATTTGGAAATAGAATTGGAAAGTTGTTTTAAAATGACTTTTAAAGTTTTTGGATTTTGCAGAATCTGTCATAAATTTGCAAGCTAGACAGGCGTTCGATGGAAAGAGACCATTTGACAGTAGACTTTTGAAATCATTCTGAAATGACTTAACAATTTCTGGTTTTAGTCAATTTATTCAAAATCTTCAAAGCAAAACAAACATATTATGAAGCAATGACTAAATGGCAGTAGACTTTGTATTTGAAAAACCTTTTGAAGTGCCTTTCAAATTTTGGAATTTTACAGAATAATGAGCAAAAAACAGCCACTATTTGGCAAATAGATTTTGGATTAAAATTATTTAGAAGTCATTTTGAAATGACTTAAAATATTTGGTTTTTATTAACTTTTAACAAATTTACAAAGTAAAAGGCATCTGATGGAAAAGAGATAAGCTGACAGCAGTAGACTTTTGAAGTCATTTTAAACTGACTTAAAGGATTTTAATTTTGCAATGATTTTTAATAATTTGCAAAGGAAAATTGATATAAGATGGAACAAAGTTGGTTTGGCAAATGAAACATGGATGAAAATGTCTTGAAAGCTATTTTGAAATTACTTAACATTTTAGAATTTTATCAATTTTTGATAAATTTGCAATAAAAATTAATTGGCACTAGACTTTAGACGTCATTTTGAAATGACTTAGAATGTTTTGGGGTTATAAAATCAAATTTATAAAGCAAGACAGGTTTTTGAAGGAAATAATCATTAAAAGTTATTTTGAAATGACTTTTAAAATTTTTTTGATTTTGCAGAATCTTTTATAAATTTGCAAGACCAACGGGCATTTAATGCAAAAGAGACTATTTGGCAGTGGACTTTGGAAATTGTTTTAAAATGACTTAGAATTTTGGATTTTATCAACTTTTAGTGACTTTGCAATGAGAAACGGTGACAAAAACCTATATATAGAACAATGCCGATTTGGCAAATGTTTTGAAATTACTGGACATTGTTGGACAATTTTTAATACATTTTTAGAGCAAAACAAACAATTGATAAAAAAAGACTAATTGGCAGTAGACTTGAGACGTCATTTTGAAATGTCTTATAATATTGTGGCGTTCCAGCCTTTTTTAAAAATTTATAAAGCAAAACAGGCATTTGATGGAAAATTTGGGCAAACATTTTTTGGAAGACATTTTGGAATTGCTTAATATTTTTAGATTTTGTCAATTTTCGTTAAACTTGCAAAGCAAAACAGACATTTAATACAAAACAAGTTTAATTGGCAGTATTTTTGAGACGTTATTTTGAAATGACTTAAAATTTCTTGGTATTACAGAATCTTTTAAAAAATTATGATGCTATACAGGTATTTGATGAAACATTGCCTTTTTGGCCAATAGACTTTGGATTAAAAATTTTTGAAATGGCTTAAAATTTCTTAGACCTTGTTATAAATTTGCAAAGCGAGGTGGAAAAGAGATATATTTGGCATTAGACTTTAAAAACTATTTTGGAAAAATTTGAATGTTTTTGGTTTTATAGAATTCTTTAAAAATTGGACAGGCAAAAACAATGACTATTGGCCTAATAGAACTTTGAAAAAAGTTTTTTAGAAGTCAGTTCAAAAATAGTTTTTAAATTTTTTATAAATTTGCAAAGCCAAACCGACATTTGACAGTAGCTTTTAGAGGCAGTTTTGTGATGACTCATTTTTTTTATATTTGCATTTGAAAAAACAAAACATTCTACCAGGCGTATTCTGCTATATTGGCAGACTATTTGGCAGTAAATTTTTGATTAAAAATATTTAAACTTTTTGACTTTTTTGACCTGGTCTGATGTTTTTGCCATATTTGGGCATATTAAACACATTGTTCAATCCAAATGTCGTCACTTTTATATATTTTTCCTAATTCTTTACCAAACAGTTTTTTTGTTTTATTAGCTCTCATTAGTGGAACGTAATTGGTACTAATTATCTGAAAAAAATGATTAGAGGATCTGGTTTTCTTAATGGTATTTGCTTATATAGCTTAAAACGCATATTAACGGAATATAACGAGCTTTACTTCCCTAAATAATAAAACGCATCATTTATAATTCAAAATGTTAATTTAGTCAAAACATTCGCCGTCCCACTCTTCTTATCCTTTTATAAAATATGTAAATTGAAATTATCTGGAAATTCATTAGCTAAATGTCACATCCTATATGTCAGAGAAAATTTTAAGGTATTACGTTAATATTTAAATTGACCCTTTCAAGTAAAGAGCTAAAAATTATTTAATTAGTTTAACGGTGCTATATACCAGCAAAAGCTGTTTTTTTGTTAACAAATTTGGCAGAAAATTTTAATATTTATGCTAAAAGTCTCATAAATAAAGTGACATTTGAAATATTTAGACTAAATGCCTCTATTTGGAAAAGGTATATATTATTTTTTAGAAGTTTAAAAAATTTTCTAGCTTATAATTGTATTTTTTGAAATGCTAACAATCTAGATTTTTTTATGCCTCAAGACCATGTGTTTTTGGAAAATTTTTGGTTTTTTTAGTAAATAGCGTATGGACTATTTAAGATGGGCTAAGACCCCATAAAATTTTATTTTATATTTTGGCTGTATTAGGAAATTTTAGGGTATAATTACATTAATTTCTAATAATCTATAAGCTGTCTTGTTCTGTTATCACCATCTCTTATAATTACCAAGTTTGTTCTTTTTTTGGTGATACAAAAAGCTTTTCACTTTAAAATGAACCACAATTTTATGGGGTTTTAGCTGAGTGAGTTGACTGTACAATACCATTGAGGCTCCAGCTGTCTCAAACAAAATTCTCAAAAGAGCCAAGTGTCACAGTATTTATCAATTAAATTATTAATTACGATTTTTTTCAAATATTTTTTTTTTTTATGTTGATAACGGATAGTACAAAGACTCTTTTAATGAAAGTTTTAGTCAACTTACTCAGCTAAGACCTCATACAATTTATTGCATGTTTTGGTTCTAAAAATATTAATTCTTAATCCTCTATGAGCGGCCAGACGTCTTTTTCTGACATGACAATTTTTTATAACTACCTAGTTTAGCTTTTTGTGGTAAATTTTTATTTAATAATAAGAATAAAAGAAATAATTTACTGAAGTACGGCGTTACCTGATGCCTGCTCAAGTGAATCATGGTTAATTGACATTTTGGTGTGGTTGACGGTTAAGCAAGCCATTTGACTTAAAAATGCTATAGAATTTTATGGGGTCTTAGTTGAGTGAGTTGACTTTTATTATACATCGAAATTGATGCTTTTTATGGTGACAATAGTGTGAAACAAAGAAAATTATAAGAGATAGAAGGTTGCTTTTGATGGAGCAATTATTATAATCATCAATACAAATCTAACTCGTGATGACAGTTAGAATGAATATGTTTCATGTCAATTGTTTCTCATTTCAAGCAATCAATACCATTTAGGCTAATAATTTGTTCACATAAATTACTATTACCATGCGGCCTGGTCTATAACAGTGTTGTCTATTCAGTAAATTTTCTGTTTAGAAATTAGTTAAATCAGTTTTAAAGTTGGTATAATGGTAAAAGACACAAAACATTTTTTTTTTCTAAATAAGTTTACTAATATAATCAACGGCTAAAGAAAATGGTGTGGTACTGAACTGTTGCGGTATCTTTTACCCTCCAGTGTGGTTTACACGTCGAGTTACCGCGCTTATTTTGTAAAAATATAATTACTTAGCAATTCAGAATTACATTTAACGAGAAACCACAAATTTGTTTTAAGCTAAACAGAATAGAACAAGTGTGCTATTTGAAAAATTAAACCAGATGACTACCATTTGAACTCTCGGGCTTAACATTCAAGAACATTTGAACAATATGACGTAAGCTTAAAAATGCAGTTTTTTCTACTTTCGCAATCAAATGTAAATCTGAAGTACAATACTCATATTTGATTTGACAGTTCCTTTCTACAATGAAAATGTCACAAGCGTCTGATTTTTTTTTTTAATTTTGGTCTTCTAAGATTACGGGAAACTGCATTTTTGTTGGCTCATCTTTTGTTTTTGAAATAGAATAGGATCTCTCTTGATGTGTTCGAAAAGTAGTGGTTTTTAGTTGTTTACTATGTCAAAAAGGTTGATTCTTGGTACGCAGAACATTTTTTTTGTAAATAAGCTCACTAATATAATCAGCGGCTAAAGAAAATGGTGTGGAACTGAACTGTTGCGGTATCTTCTACTTTCTACTGTGGTTTACACGTTGAGTTACCGTGCTAATTTTATGAAAATATTATTACTTGGCAAAAAGATTAAATTCAGAATTAAATTTAACGAGAAACCACAAATTTGTTTTAAGCTAAACAGAAAAAACAAATTCACTATTTGAGAAATCAAACCAGATGACTATTCCAGTCATATCACTTGAAGTGTCGGGTTTAACATTCAAGAACATTTGAACAATATGACGTAGGCTTAAAAATGCTGTTTTTTCTACTTTTGCAATCAAATGTAAATCTGAATTAGAACACCCATATTTGATTTGACAGTTCCTTCATCTCATAATTTGTGGTTTAAGCTAAACAAAAAGAACAAATTTGCTATTTGAAAAATTAAACCAGATGACTATCATTTGAACTCTCGGGTTCAACATTCTCGAACATGAACAATATGACGTAAGCTTAAAAATGCAGTTTTCTCTACTTTCGCAATCAAATGTAAATCTGAAGTACAATACTCATATTTGATTTGACAGTTCCTTTCCACAATGAAAATGTCACAAACGTCTGGTTTTTTTTTTTGATTTTGGTCATCTAAGATTACGGGAAACTGCATTAATGTTGGCTCATCTTTTGTTTTTTGAAATAGAATAGGATCTCTCTTGATGTGTTCGAAAAGTAGTGGTTTTTAGTTGTTTACTATGTCAAAAAGGTTGATTCTTGGTACGCAGAACATTTTTTTTGTAAATAAGCTCACTAATAAAATCAGCGGCTAAAGAAAATGGTGTGGTACTGAACTGTTGCGGTATCTTTTACCTCCTAGTGTGGTTTACACGTTGAGTTACCGTGCTAATTTTATGAAAATATTATTACTTGGCAAAATGATTAAATTCAGAATTAAATTTAATGAGAAACCACAAATTTGTTTTAAGCTAAACAGAAAAAACAAATTTACTATTTGAGAAATCAAACCAGATGACTATTCCAGTCATATCACTTGAAGTGTCGGGTTTAACATTCAAGAACATTTGAACAATATGACGTAAGCTTAAAAATGCTGTTTTCTCTACTTTCGCAATCAAATGTAAATCTGAATTAGAACACCCATATTTGATTTGACAGTTCCTTCATCTCATAATGAAAATGTCACAAGCGTCTGATTTTTTTTTTGATTTTGGTCATCTAAGATCACGTGAAACTGCATTTTTGTTGGCTCATTTTTTGTTTTTGAAATAGAATAGGATCTCTCTTGATGTGTCCGAAAAGTAGTGGTTTTTTTTTAGTTGTTTACTTTGTCAAAAAGGTTGATTCTTGGTACGCAGAACGTTTTTTTTTGAAAATAAGTTTACTAATATAATCAGCGGCTAAAGAAAATGAGGTACTGAACTGTTGCGGTATCTTTTACCTTTTAGTGTGGTTTACACGTTGAGTTACCGTGCTAATTTTATGAAAATTATTATTACTTAGCAAAAAGATTAAATTCAGAATTAAATTTAATGAGAAACCACAAATTTGTTTTAAGCTAAACAGAAAAAACAAATTTATTATTTGAGAAATCAAACCAGATGACTATTCCAGTCATATCACGTGAAGTGTCGGGTTCAACATTCAAGAACATTTGAACAATATGACGTAAGCTTAAAAATGCTGTTTTCTCTACTTTCGCAATCAAATGTAAATCTGAATTGATTTGACAGTTCCTTCATCTCATAATGAAAATGTCACAAGCGTCTGATTTTTTTTTTTGATTTTGGACATCTAAGATCACGTGAAACTGCATTTTTGTTGGCTCATCTTTTGTTTTTTGAAATAGAATAGGATCTCTCTTGATGTGTCCGAAAAGTAGTGGTTTTTTTTTAGTTGTTTACTTTGTCAAAAAGGTTGATTCTTGGTACGCAGAACATTTTTTTTGTAAATAAGTTCACTAATATAATCAGCGGCTAAAGAAAATGGTGTGGTACTGAACTGTTGCGGTATCTTCTACCTTCTAGGGTGGTTTACACGTTGAGTTACCGTGCTAATTTTATGAAAATATTATTACTTAGCAAAAAGATTAAATTCAGAATTAAATTTAACGAGAAACCACAAATTTGTTTTAAGCTAAACAGAAAAAACAAATTTACTATTTGAGAAATCAAACCAGATGACTATTCCAGTCATATCACTTGAAGTGTCGGGTTTAACATTCAAGAACATTTGAACAATATGACGTAAGCTTAAAAATGCTGTTTTCTCTACTTTCGCAATCAAATGTAAATCTGAATTAGAACACCCATATTTGATTTGACAGTTCCTTCATCTCATAATGAAAATGTCACAAGCGTCTGATTTTTTTTTTGATTTTGGTCATCTAAGATCACGTGAAACTGCATTTTTGTTGGCTCATTTTTTGTTTTTGAAATAGAATAGGATCTCTCTTGATGTGTCCGAAAAGTAGTGGTTTTTTTTTAGTTGTTTACTTTGTCAAAAAGGTTGATTCTTGGTACGCAGAACGTTTTTTTTTGAAAATAAGTTTACTAATATAATCAGCGGCTAAAGAAAATGAGGTACTGAACTGTTGCGGTATCTTTTACCTTTTAGTGTGGTTTACACGTTGAGTTACCGTGCTAATTTTATGAAAATTATTATTACTTAGCAAAAAGATTAAATTCAGAATTAAATTTAATGAGAAACCACAAATTTGTTTTAAGCTAAACAGAAAAAACAAATTTATTATTTGAGAAATCAAACCAGATGACTATTCCAGTCATATCACGTGAAGTGTCGGGTTCAACATTCAAGAACATTTGAACAATATGACGTAAGCTTAAAAATGCTGTTTTCTCTACTTTCGCAATCAAATGTAAATCTGAATTGATTTGACAGTTCCTTCATCTCATAATGAAAATGTCACAAGCGTCTGATTTTTTTTTTTGATTTTGGACATCTAAGATCACGTGAAACTGCATTTTTGTTGGCTCATCTTTTGTTTTTTGAAATAGAATAGGATCTCTCTTGATGTGTCCGAAAAGTAGTGGTTTTTTTTTAGTTGTTTACTTTGTCAAAAAGGTTGATTCTTGGTACGCAGAACATTTTTTTTGTAAATAAGTTCACTAATATAATCAGCGGCTAAAGAAAATGGTGTGGTACTGAACTGTTGCGGTATCTTCTACCTTCTAGGGTGGTTTACACGTTGAGTTACCGTGCTAATTTTATGAAAATATTATTACTTAGCAAAAAGATTAAATTCAGAATTAAATTTAACGAGAAACCACAAATTTGTTTTAAGCTAAACAGAAAAAACAAATTTACTATTTGAGAAATCAAACCAGATGACTATTCCAGTCATATCACTTGAAGTGTCGGGTTTAACATTCAAGAACATTTGAACAATATGACGTAAGCTTAAAAATGCTGTTTTCTCTACTTTCGCAATCAAATGTAAATCTGAATTAGAACACCCATATTTGATTTGACAGTTCCTTCATCTCATAATGAAAATGTCACAAGCGTCTGATTTTTTTTTTGATTTTGGTCATCTAAGATCACGTGAAACTGCATTTTTGTTGGCTCATTTTTTGTTTTTGAAATAGAATAGGATCTCTCTTGATGTGTCCGAAAAGTAGTGGTTTTTTTTTAGTTGTTTACTTTGTCAAAAAGGTTGATTCTTGGTACGCAGAACGTTTTTTTTTGAAAATAAGTTTACTAATATAATCAGCGGCTAAAGAAAATGAGGTACTGAACTGTTGCGGTATCTTTTACCTTTTAGTGTGGTTTACACGTTGAGTTACCGTGCTAATTTTATGAAAATTATTATTACTTAGCAAAAAGATTAAATTCAGAATTAAATTTAATGAGAAACCACAAATTTGTTTTAAGCTAAACAGAAAAAACAAATTTACTATTTGAGAAATCAAACCAGATGACTATTCCAGTCATATCACTTGAAGTGTCGGGTTTAACATTCAAGAACATTTGAGCAATATGACGTAAGATTAAAAATGCTGTTTTCTCTGCTTTCGCAATCAAATGTTAATCTGAATTATAACACCCATATTTGATTGGACAGTTCCTTCATTTCATAATGAAAATGTCGCAAACGTCTGATTTTTTTTTTGATTTTGGTCATCTAAGATTACGGGAAACTGCATTTTTGTTGGCTCATCTTTTGTTTTTTTGAAATAGAATAGGATCTCTCTTGATGTGTCCGAAAAGTAGTGGTTTTTTTCATTTTTGTTGGCTCATCTTTTGTTTTTGAAATAGAATAGGATCTCTCTTGATGTGTTCCAAACAACGGCTAAAGGAAATGGTGTGGTACTAAACTGTTACGGCATCTTTTACCCTCTGGTGTGGTTTACACGTCGAGTTACTGCGCTTATTTTGTGAAAATATAATTACTTAGCAATTTAGAATGAAATTTAACGAGAAACCACAAACTTTTTTTTAAGCTAAACAGAAAGAACAAATTTGCTATTTGAAAAATCAAACCAGATGACTCTCTTCCAGTCATATCTTTTGAACTCTCGGGCTTAACATTCAAGAACATTTGAACAATATGACGTAAGCTTAAAAATGCGGTTTTCTCTACTTTCGCAATCAAATGTAAATCTAAATCAGAGATTTTGAAGTATAACACCCATATTTGATTTGACAGTTTCTTTATCTCATTATGAAGATGTCACAAATGTCTCATTTTTTTTTTGATTTTGGTCAGATAACATAGGATCTCTCTTGATGTGTCCGAAAAGTAGTGGTTTTTAGTTGATTACTTTGTCAAAAGGGTTGATTCTTGGTACGCAGACCGTGTCTGTTTCCACTTTTGGTCATATTTCATTGCATATTAGAAAAATTCTTATGGCTTTTTAAGTTGGCCATGATTTTTTCTGGCTTTTGTGTTGTTATTGTAGGTTTTGTCAATAAGACAGTTTATCAGTATTAATGGAAAATTTCAAAAATGTAAAATTATTGAAGGGAATCTAAGGAATAGAGCCAAAATTTTTAACATAATAATCCTATCAAGTGATGTGGAAAAAGCGAGATTTTCAAAAAATGGCTAATTGCTAATTATAGGAAAATTTCTTTAGAAGCAGCTATACATCACTATAAAAAACAATAATCATATTAGCTGTTTTTTTTTAAAGTAACAAATGACAAAATACATTGCAGAACTGCAAAAATAATGTCCAAAATCTCTTTCGCTTAAAGTATAGGAATCCACAAACTTCCTTAAGGTCTAAGCTATAAGACTTATTTTCCTTAGCATAGACGAATTGCTTAAAAAATAATTTGTTTTTTGAAAAATTAAGCCAGGTTAATTTTATTTGTATTGTCAGATTTAACATTCACGAACATTCGAACAATATGACATTACCATAATAATGCTCAATTTTTGCGACAACTTTTAAATTTAAATCTACAACTTGAGTACTTGATATGGGTACAATAATTATATTTGAAACAAGTTTATATATGGAGCGTTTACAAAAAATAAGTTTTTCATCTCAAAATAAAGATGCTACAAGCGTCTGATCTTGGTCATCCAAATCACAATAAACGGTCTCATTTCTTGTTTGTGGGTTAGAATTTCTCTTGCTGTGTCCGAAAAGTAGTGGTTTTTAGTTGATTGTTGTTGTGTCCGATAAGTAGTTGTTTTTAGTTGATTGGTTTGTCAAGATGGTTAATTTTTTGTGCCTGTTTTCACTATTGGTGATATCTCACTGAAACAATTTAACAGTATCATTAGAAAATTTGAGAAATTTGAAATTGGTGAAGAAAATCTAAGCAATAGAGCCAGAATCTTCAATATAATTGCTAAGTGATCAAGAGTGAAAGCGAGAGATTCTAAAAAATGGCTGATTATAGGAAACAGATTCTAGAAGCTATGATATGATATTAGCTTGTTTTTTTTAAACTATTTGTAATAAATGAGAAAAATACATTCTAGAATTGCAAAAATAAAGTCTAAATTCTCTCGCATAAAGTGTAGGAATCCATCAGATGTTGGAGGACCCTTAAAATCATTAGTGGCCGTCCGACCGTCTGCTAAAGCCACAAAATCCCCATAAGGCCTAAGCTATAAGAGCTGTCTTCCTTAGCCAGCTAAAGTTTTTCCACAATTAATTCCTATTTATCACGACAACATAACTCAAGCAACAATGTGTTGCTTCTAAACAATTCAAATCATTAATAAAACATAACAGAAGTGAGTCATAGCTAAAGATAATGAGATGGTCTTCCTTCTGTCTCATTATCTATTGTAATTATACTAGAATTGCGCTATTTTTGAATTATTTATATCTGTAATTATGCCATTTCCTATTGTTTGTCGTTTGCATTATATAACAACTGTAATACAAGTCTTGGGTGTGTTTCTTCTGCCATTTATACTAATATTCGCCTTATAAAGAGGACTTTACTATAGCATTATAAAAGCCTGAAGCGATACCGTTTTCTCATCAGCCAACTATCATTTCCTTTAAAAGCTAATAGATGGATCGCTGATTTTCTGTTTGTACAGAAGGTAATAAAGAATTTGCTATCAGAGAAACATCTGTTTAGAGAGGAATACAGATGCTGGGAACCAGCTACTATTCCTGACCAACCAGGAACTCCATATTATTAAATCTGGTTTGATTTTTTCTCCAGTCTCTGAAGCCATCACTTAAAAATTGATTGGAAATTATCAAAAGCGATGGTTATTTATTCAAATGATCATTTCAACACCAAATCCGTTTTGTCATTCTATTAAATTATAACAATTTATCAGTGGCAAGAATTTAAATAATTATAGAGTTTCTTGAACAAAATAACAATAATTTAGTGCCTTATCTGACGAGAACGATCTTTTGCCACCGTTCGAAGACAATTTTTATCAAATGTAGAAATGCGGTTAAGGCAGGTTGCAGCGGCCAGAAACAGGTTTATCTAATTGATTATTTTTATTGGAAAAAAACTTAATTAAATCCTGTAAAATACCTATTAGATGTTCACCAGTCGCAGAATAACAGGTAGCTTAAGAAATGATATAAATTATCCGCTTATCGAGGCCTCATATCTTTCCACTTACAATTTCACTTGCTAACTGCACAAGGTGCCAATGGCTTCTTTATTTAAATGGAAGAAGGAGGAACCACAGTTGTTCGCAGACCCTTACAATCATTAGTGTCTATCAAATGGGGGCGTTTTAACAGGATGTGCAAGGGATGAATTATTAATTATACGACGGAAATTTGTCAAAATTTTTTATTCAGAAATCCCACATTTATCACCTCTCAAATTGGAACAGACACCAGCAACAGACATAATCAGCATAAACTATCTTCAAAGATCCAATCATTTTTCTTTCTCTTTAGAAGAAAAACAAAGAAAAGAAGAAACCATTTTAGAAATAGAGACAACGAATTGCTTCTTCTTTTACAGAAAGGAAAACAGCAACATGCATTGCAACAGCAAAAAATAGAGGCAAGAGAAAAACCAGTAAAGGAAAAGATGGAAAAAAGAAGAAAGTGTAAGATATTCTAGGAATACTGTAAGAGAAAACCAATTAAAATTCAATGACGAGTAGGGAAAACAAACGAAAACAGGAACAAAACAAGAATAAATGTCAAAAATCAAAGAAGTTTTGCAAGACAAAATTCAAAGGAATGAAGACTATATAGACCATGAAAGAAGAAAAGATATAAAAAGGTAAAGATTAAGAGAAACGACATTTTACGTTGTAATTAAAGTAATGAAGACGGAGAAAAAACGGTAAATGACGATAAAGATGAGAAATTGGAAGAAAGGCATATTTATCACAATTTTTTTCCAAAAATTTTGCAGTAAATGAACTGATTTGACTTGGGCGCTTAAATTGGAATATCGGACAAGATGTGCAAGAGATGGATTATTCATTACCCGTCGGAAATTCGGCAAAATTTAGTTTTTAGTACACAAATAATGCATTTACATTAGCAAGAGAATAATAAATCAGCATGGACCATCTTCAAAGAGTCAATTAATTTCCTTTCTAAAGAAGAAAAACAAGTGAAAAAAAAATTCTTTACAAAAGAGAAGAAAAATTTTCAAAAAAAGTTTATGGAATGAGTTTAAAAAAAGTAACTAATTGTTTTTCTTCTATAGAAAAAGAAACATCAGCATGCAAAAAAAAAAATAGGATAAATAATAGTAAAATGGAAGAAAAAGATGGAAATATGAAAAAAGTGTAAGACATTCTAGAAATACTTGAAGAGAACATTTGAGAAATCAAGAATAATTATTACAAATTAAACAAATTTGGCAAGAAAAACAATAGGAGGAAAGAAGACCATAAATATACTTCAAAAAGGAGAAGAAAAATTTTCAAAAAAAGTTTATGGAATGAGTCAAAAAAAAAGTAACCAGTTGCTTTTCTTCTATAGAAAGAAAAACATCAGCATGCAAAAAAAAAGAATAGGATAAATAATAATAAAATGGAACACAAAGATGTAAATATCAAAAAAATTTATGATATTCTAGAAATACTTGCAGAGAACACCTGAGAAATCAAAAAAAAATATTTCAAATTAAACAAATTTGGCAAGAAAAACTATAGGAGGAAAGAAGACGATATAAGCCACGAAAGAATAGCAGATATAAGAAATTATAATTAAAAAAAAAACATTACAAATTGTAAGCAAAAAGAAAAGCAGAAAAAAAACGGTCTAATATTAGAAAAATGAAAAAATTAAAATGTGTTAAATTTAAGAAAATGTATAGCAAGAGTCTAAGAAAGGTACCTACCTATTGGTTTTCCTTCTATGTAACCAACATCATACGTTGCAACAAACAAAAGGATTAAAAAAAAGTAAATTATAAGAAAAGACTGGAGAAATGAAAAAAGTGTAAAAATACTGAACACAATTCAAATAGAAAAAACAAGCAGAAACATTGCAAATCGAAGAAATTTTACAAAAAAAACTTTGCAAGAAAAGAAAACCATGTATACATTTGAAAAATAAAACATAAAAAGGTAAAGATCAAGAAAACAGCAACATACGTTGTATGCAAAAATAGGAAAAAACTTTTTAAAATGAAATACATTTTTTTTTATAGAAAGAGAAACAACACTGCGTAAAGAAAGTAAAGAAAGAACACTTCTATTAGTTCAAGAAAAAAAAAGGATGCATACAAAGAGGAAAGAGTGAAATAAATGTAAAAAATAGGCACAAATTGATAGTGTGGGGTATATTGACATTTCTGAGAAAGAACAAGATAAATTTAAGAAGAAGAAGAAGGATCATAATAGACCATACAAAAGTAAAAGATATGAAATAATCAAGCATATGCACCAGAAACAACATCATGCGTTGCAACAAACAAAAGGATTAGAAACAAAAAAAAAGTAAATTATAAGAAAAGACTGGAGAAATGAAAAAAGTGTAAAAATACTGAAACAGAACTCAATTCAAATCTCAAAAATAGGTAGAAAATACAAGAAGAAACATATCAAATCGAAGAAATTTTACAAGAAAAACGTTACGAGGAAGGAAAACCATATAGACATTAGAAAAATAAAACATATAAAAAGCTAAAGATCAAGAAAACAGCAACATACGTTGTATGCAAAAATAGGAAAAAACTGTTTAATATGAAATACTTTTCTTTTATAGAAAGAGAAGCAACACTATGCGTAAAGAAAGTAAAGAAAGAACACTTCTATTAGTCTAAGAAAACAATGGTTGTAAACAAAGAGGAAAGAGTAAAATAAAAGTAAAAAGTTAAAAATAAAAAAAAACAAGACAAATTTAAGAAGCAGAAGGATCATAATAGATCATACAAAAGTAAAAGATATGGAATAATCAAGGATATCCCTGGATATGGACAAGAAAAAGAACACATTACATTAATATGAAATTAACCAAAAGGACAAGAAAAAGAACAATATACATAACATGCAGAGAAAAAATAGTGTTGTCTTCAGGTGTTTATTTAAGCGATTTTGGATAAAAAAAGCCGAGGAAAAACAGTAAAATAGGAGAGGCAGATAAAAAAACAAGAAGAATAGATTTTTCACAGCTGGGTTTTTTTGACAAATTTGATTTTTTGGCGCCGAAATCCTACATTTATCATCTTTCAAATTATGAGAAACGCGTCTTTCAAATGCTTTCTTTTCTATAAAAAACAAATGAGAAAAAAAAAAGATTGTGAAAAATGCTTCTGAAAATAATCATTTGTTTATCTTTTTGTAGAAAGTGGAATTCGTATACAAAAAAAAGAAGGGAAGCAAGGGAAAAACTGTAGTCTGTTAGTACAGGATGAAGAAAAAAAAATTGTGTAAAATATTTCAGCAATTCTAAAAGAAAACTAACCTCAAAACATTAAGACGTGTAGAGACAATAAGCAGTATACTACAAATTAGTATAATTTTGCAACAGAAACAAAGAGAGACTAAGAAAGAATAAAACATCTAGAAAGACAAAGAAAAAGAAAAAACAACATCTTTTGTTTGACTGCAAAAAGAGATAGAAAACAAGAAGAAATACTTAAAAAAAATTTATTAAGACATTCTTCAGAAAAAAAGAACATCTTATAGTATTATAGATCATAGAAGAATAAATGATGTAGAATTCAAATAATGAAAAAAATCTGTCGTAAATGAAAACAGAGAAAAAAAAGAAACAATACTACTAATCAAGGAAATTTAAGCAAAAGAAAAAAAGACCACAGAAGAATAGAAGATGCAGATAAACAATTAACAAGTGCTTGTTTTCTATTTTATAAAAAACAATTGAGAAAAACAAGAAAGATTGTAAAAAATGCTTCTGAAAATAATCATTTGTTTCTCTTTTTGTAGAAAGTGGAACACAATATACATTCGTATACAAAAAAATAGAAGGGAGGCAACGGAAAAAGAATAGTCTGTTACTACAGGATGAAAAAAAAAATTGTGTAAAATATTACAGCAATTCTAACAGAAAACTAACCTCAAAACATTAAGACGTGTAGAGGCAATAAGCAGTATACTACAAATTAGTATAATTTTGCAACAGAAACAGAGAGAAAGACTAGGAAAGACTAACGTATCTATAATAGAATGACAAAGAAAAAGAAAAACAACAACTTTGGTTTGACAGCAAAAAGAGATGGAAAACAAGAAGAAATCCTTCAAAAAATTTATTAAGACATTCTTCATACGAAAAGAACATTTATGTGATTTATCTATGATCTTATGGTATTATAGATCATAGAAGAATAAAAGATGTAGAGGGTCAAATAATGAAAAAAATCTGTCGTAAATGAAAACAGAGAAAAAAAAAAGAAACGATACTACTAATCAAGAAAATTGAGCAAAAGAAAGTTAAGAAAAAAAAACCACAGAAAAATAGAAGATGCAGAAAAACAAATAACAAGGAAATCAACATGTACATTAAAGGAAAAGAAAAAAATAAAGACAGAGAGAGACATTTTTTTCCAATTTTTTGATACTTTTTTTTCAGACAGATTTTTAATGACTTAAGGCCGTTATAGTTTTTCTTCTTGAATGGTTATTGTCTACAAAATAAATAATAAAAACAAATGATCAAAAAGTGTCAATACTTGCCAAAATCTATCTAAAGTAATCCATAGATGCGATAGTTAAAATTTAGATAAAATTTTATTGTATTTTTAATATTCAAACGTAGTTTTCGCAGCCATACGAGATAATAAATAACGTAAAAATTTCCGTAGCAAATCAACCCTCTATTTCGCAAAACAATAAATTTTATTATTTCAAATAGAATTTCTGCATTTTCCTACACAAACATCAACGTTTTCACAGAGAAACAATAAAACCTTTGGCAAGGACCGAAAGATAACTGAAAATATATTGATTTTCAATTCAACATAAACGTAAAAATTTTCTCATGTTTAAAATACAGTTTATTCCATAAAGCAGCAAAAAGTGTTTGGAAGGGTGGCATTTCCGCTGCAAGAAAAGAGTCTCGTAGTCTTCATAATTTACCAATTAAGGTGGGATTTTGAAGTTTATTCATTAATGTCTTGCTTTAATAAATATTGCCGAGCCGGTCTAGAACATTAATTTTGAAAAAAAAAGAAATAATTACTTTGCTTTTTACAACAAAACTAATATCAATTTATTAAATGTCTCTAATGAGAGCCAATAAGCGCGCCTATGGACAGTTTGTATCCATATCACAGCAATTACGTTAAAGATTTTAGCTCTACTGCTTAGTTTCCTTCACCAATTTCAAATTTTTCAAAATTTCTAATGATACTGTTAAATTGTCTTATTTGTAAATGATACAATAACAACACAAAAGCAAGAAAAGATCTTCGCAAAATTAAAAAGCCATAATACTCTTTCTAATATGCAATGAAGTATGGCCAAATGTGAAGCACACCAAGAATCAACTCTTTTGACAAACCAATCAACTGAAAACCACTACTTTTCGGACACAGCAAGAGAGCTAATCTATTTTAAAAACAAAAGGTGAAACAAAGAAATTGCTTACTGTTAAATGTTTAGCTTTTATATGTTTTTTTGAGAGTATTGTTTTTCAGAAGTACCTTTCATTCTCTGCTTTCCTCCAAGAGTACTGCTCTTCCACAACACTGTTTTTTTTTTGTTGTTTAGGTCTAGTTTTATCTGAGCGTCACTTCACTTTTTGTATTTGTCTACTTTATTTCTACAAGAATACCATTCAAATTGTTTCTTTAAGAATTCTGCTCTCTAGATGTATCTTTTTCCAAGAGTACTGTGCTTCTAAAAACATTGTCCTCTTTAGTTGTTTAGGTCTACTCTTGCCTTGACTTTAAAGTTTACTTTTTGTATATGTTTCCACTTTGTTCATTTTGTTTCTAGGAAAGTAGGCTTTATGAGAGAACCTCTACGTCTTGGTGGTACTTTTGTTTTTTGTTTGAGAGAAAACGAGATTTGAAGATGATTTCACTCTGGTACCACTCTGGTTTAAAAGGTTTTCGTTGAGACTAGAAAAAAATACTAGATTTTAAACTTGCAAACTTTTGAAACCTCTATACTGGAATGCCTATAACTGACTTTAATAAGTTGATAACTGTTCTGTGTTTCAGATATCCGCATTATTCTGCGCTTTACTATGATTTTAGCCAAATGAAACCACAGCGTCTAAATTTCTGATTTGTCTACGTGCTTGTACAAATTTCTCATCAAACTATGTATATGAATATTTAAAATTCCTGTTCTAATAATCAACTGAGGTCAGTTTGCATCCTAAGTAACTTCATTTGGTTTTCGAACAGCTAATTCAAGCCTCGTAATTAACTGCTGTGGAAGTTTCTGTTAGCTCAAACTCCAATTCAAATATTCTCCAAGCTAGTTTCTCTATTAATTCATAGCAAAATGTTTATTTTTTCCAACCAATATCGCTCCGACCAACAACAAAAAGGAAAGCTCCAATCTACTTGGAATAAATCATGCCTTATCGCGACTTGAAATCCTTCAATTTGTTTAAGCTTATAAAAATTCACTGTCTCATTTCTCCGCTCTAAGCATCTAATCTACCAATTCATCGATAACTAGATCACAAATAAAATCTTCCTAACCCAATTGATACCTCAAGAAGAACAAGTTCGTAGCGTAGAATAAGGAAAACTTCGTTACGAATTAAACTGATTCAATTCTGTACCGAGAAGGAATCGCCTGAAACCGCCTTACATCAGCCCCAATTTCGAGTCTCGTCAATAAAAAGGCCGTGCATTGGATAGGAAAAGAGAATTATTCGGCTCTGTCGTGGATGAAAAAGTGAAAGATGAGGGCCAGAAGGGTTTAATTACTACATCAGAAGCCCTTGCAATCGGAGCGAATCCAAAAAAACAAAAACACAAAAAGCAAAAGACGTAACATTTTTTATAGAAGAGATTTAGACGGATTTTCAACGCAATTCTGTAAGAAAATTGTTAAACCATAGTTGTTCCAGATAAAAAAGAAAGAGAAACTGATAAAGGAAATGTAAAGAAAATAAGAGATGTAAGAGAAGAAATAGGTCGACTTAACTAAAAAAAGATACTTTACTGTTGCATTCTTCTAACCTCATGTATCCCGGTTATCCTCCCTCCAAGCTAAGGAAAGATCTACTATATCGTTCCCACTTTTTTCATTTCCTTCTGTTCCTGCCATTCTCATATCTTTGCTCTACATTATCAGTATTATCACACTTTTTACAAAATTCTTAAACATCACCATCTTTCCTACAATATTTATCTTCTGACTTGACCTGACCATTGCAATTCCCTTTTTAGCCTAATCTTTTACGAGTGGATTTCCGATATTGAATTGGCAAGCCAGGTACTTGAACTTCTAAGATGTCTATTACATTCCCACTCTTTCTCTCTCTCTCTTTTATGTTTTGGTACAGAATTCAGTTTAGTGAACACCCAGCTTATCTTGTTTGTTCATCTTCCTCATAACCTTTTTCTGACAACCCCATCACACGCTGCTCGCCAGTTGCAAGCAACTTGCACTTTCTATCTCTATTTTTGCTTAAAATGATCTAAAAATTGCTTTTTTGTTTGATTTTTTCGTGTTTTCTTTTTTTCCATGTATTCTTTTCTCTATACTATCTCTTTTGTTGAATTTTCCATCTAGCATACATCATCCTTATTGCTTTCATTCTTGTTCCATATATTCTGTAAACTCTGCATTTGTTTTTTTCTCTTCTTTCCGTTTTACGTTTTTTTGTTTAGCTATGCATTCACATACTGTTTTCTTGGTCGTCCACGTTTATTTTGCTACTACTCTTTTTTCTCTGGTTTCTTCATCATAGAGTGTTGTACTTTAAAATCTTCTATCTATGGCTGAGTAATTTGGCGTTTGTTCTCCAACAAGTAAAGCATTTCTTTTTACTTTCAGACTAACAATTGTTGATGCTTTTATTTGAAAGAAAACCTTTTACTATCTTTTCTTAACATATCACTTCTGCGGAAGAAATAGACTAGTGCCTAAATTGGTCTAGTTGCCCAGTAAGAGAAACTGCCATTTGAAAGAAAAACTTTTCTCTACTATCTTTCTTTAATATGATTTTTTGTTTTTACTTCTGCTGAAGTAATAGACTGGGTGCCTAAAACGATCTAGGTGCCCAGTAAGTGGCACTGCTCATATGGCGTTTAGTATGCATTGATCTCATTTTTTCTATTTCGCTTTTCTCTCTGTAGCCTTTCACATCTTTTGTTTTGATTAATTATTTAAACCGTCATTTCTACCACCGTCAAATAAACCGCCAACAACAGGTTTCCAGGAATTTTTCAGCTTGTGCCCTTGCTGCCTCTTTGCCTAAATCAGAAAGTTAAAGTGTGTCATTTGCCTTAGCTCTTTCTTGGTGTTCTTTTGTTCTCGTACAGTTCTGAGCTTCTTGTCACCAAAAAAAAAAAAATACAATTTCTTTCTATTGACACTATCAAAAGCTGTTCTCAGGTTTACCAACAACATTGAACTTCCTTTCTTCTTTCATAGCTTACCTATTATATGGTTGAACTCAAATGTAAATATTCTTTACCATCAATGTACTTTCTATCTTATGACATTTTATATGCATTGTTGTTTGTAGCCTTTCTCATTTTTGATATTTGAACTATTCAAATTACCTACCTTCTAGTGCAGTAGCTCTTATTTTTTGTGAGTCAAGTGTCAACGTACATGAGACCTAAAATTTTGTTGGTCTTATGATAGGTTTTCTGGACAAGTTTTACAAATATAAAACCTAAAAAAACCTCAAAATGTCACAGGTTTCAGTGTTTTTTTTTTGTCTGTGTTCTGCTTTTCTCAATATATCTTTTTTTTGTCTAAATTTGTTCTTTCTCATACTTTACTACTTCCTATTTCTCTTGCTACCTTCTAATGATTAGCAAACGCTAGGCTTATAGCTATTTAACAGCTTGTGCCCTTGTTCATTCCCTGTCTAAATTAACATGCTATAGCATGACAGATAGTGCTAGGTTGATAAGCATTTCTGCCTCAGTTCTGTTCTGTTTCTAGTTTTCCAATTTTTCTTAATCTGCTAGTTCTTCTTACAATCTCCTAACCAATTTTTCTTCTATATTAAAAATTCTTAAAGTTTTTTTTTATTAACACTATTAATTGCTGTTTCAGGTTTTGGTCAAAGCTTTGGTCATCTTTGTCTTAGTTCTACCTTCTTGTTTTCTTAACCTTATACATTTCGTCCAGGTTTCTACCTAGGCTTTCTTTCATATCAAAAATGTTTTCCCAATGTTTGTAGACTAATATAGTGCAAGATGTATACGTTGTCCATGGTGCATCAAGTGCAAATGTGAACATACTTTATATTCTCCATCACCATCAATGTAGCTTTCTTATCTTTGTTATTTAAAGTATTTACATCACCTACTTTATCCGGTAGTAGCCCCCACTTTGAATGGATTTGGTGCCTAGAGACATTCAGCGGCAAACGTGAGACTTGAAATTTTGTGGATTTTATCTCAATGATAAGTTTCCCTAGGCACGTTTATCACCTGGACAGCGTCTGTAATTGATCTAAAAGCTGACAATGTCACAGATTTTGAATACTTTTCTCTGTTTTTCTTCTAAGTTTTTAAATACTATCATCCTTGTTTTGTCTAAATATGTTGTCAATGTGTTCTTTCTCATACTTTAATGCTTTCTATCTTTTTTGCTACTATTGTCATATAATGAGCAAAATGTCTATAGCTATTTCACAGCTTGTGCGCTGGTCAGTAAGCTATAAGGCGAATCGTGTCAGGTCAAGTCAGCATCTTTGTCTGGACGCGACTCCCGTTTTATCTCTTAACCTTATACGTTTCCTCCAGGTTTCTAATTAATTTTTTTACCATATTAAAGATTTTTTTTCATAGTTTGTAGACTGTGTGGTGCAAGATGTATACTTTGTCAAATGGGAATATTCTTTTTGTTTTCTACCATCAGTGTACGTTTCTGTAGCTTTTCATCTTTGTTATTTAAAGTGACATCACCTACTTTCTATGGTAGCAGCCCCCACTTTACCCGGATTTAGTGCCTAGAGACATTCAGCAAACTTGAATTTTTGTTGATTTTCTTTTTGTTTTTTACCATTAGTGTACGTTTCTGTAGCTTTTCATCTTTGTTGTTTAAAGTGCCATCACCTACTTTCTATGGTAGCAGCCCCCACTTTACTCGGATTTAGGGCCTAGGGACATTCAGCAAACTTGAATTTTTGTTGATATTCTTTTTGTTTTTTACCATTAGTGTACGTTTCTGCAGCTTTTCATCTTTGTTGTTTAAAGTGACATCACTTACTTTCTACGGTGGTAGCCCCCACTTCACCCGGATTTAGTGCCTAGGGACATTCAGCAAACTTGAATTTTTGTTGATATTCTTTTTGTTTTTTACCATTAGTGTACGTTTCTGTACCTTTTCATCTTTGTTGTTTAAAGTGACATCACCTACTTTCTATGGTAGCAGCCCCCACTTTACCCGGATTTAGTGCCTAGGGACAATCAGCAAACACGAGACCTGAAATTTGGTTGATTTTATCTCAATGATAAGTTTCCCTAGGCACGTTTATCACCTGGACAGCTTTCGCAATCGATCTAAAAACTGAAAAAAAAACTTGAAAAGACGAAACAAATTACAGATCTGATACAGCCAGCCAGCCCCACGGCTGCTGAAAGATTAAAACTCATTTCCAAACTTAATACACGAAACATCGTTCTTTCAAGAAAATTTAATTACTTTCGGCAGATTGGTCGATATGTTGCTGCAATTTTGCTTTTAGAAGAGGTCATCAATTACGCCTTGCTGACACTCAAAAAAACCGCCGCTGCATTTAAGACTGGCAATCACTTAAGATCCTCCCTTTGACCTGGTAAAGTATGATCGGGGAACAACACACAATGCTGTGATCTTGACTCTTGGTGAAAGCTTTTATACGGTATTAAGGTGATGATAATCTGGTGCACGATTTAGGATTTTCAGGAGAATTAAGATTTCAGGGAAATTTCCTAACTTTGGCTTATCTTGCCTGGAAGATTCTGGAGTTGGGAGAAAAGTGTTGGAATGTTTTATTCAATTTGTAAAATACCACAACGAAATCAATTCATTGATTCACTGAACTCCGATGCAAGTAGCCATGATTATCATTTCCAATTCAGGAGCGAGGCACGTCGAACTTTTACATTATTTTCCATTTTAACAATACCCAAAATAACTTGTACAGTTACGCATATATTTCGTAGTATCCGTAGCAGTACAATAGCTTTTGAATCACTTCTAACGGAATCGAGCATTAAGCTTTTATATTGCACCATATGGTATGGTCACAAACCTTTTTTGTTGAACGGTAAGCGCAATAGGGCTTTTTCTTAGAAAAATTTTTAATATGCGGTCGACTGGGTTTTTGTATATTCTGCCTGTCCAATAAGATCTACGTTGGCAACATATGTAAGCTTTGGGCTCTCGTTTGCAATAAAATATATGAGAAACGATCGGTTGTTGTTTGTTCTAATGCCATTTCACTTCAGCCAACAAATTTCCGTATAACGTCTTCTAAATTATTTTGTTAACTAGGTTCGTGCAATGTAATTAAAGATCTGTCTGTCTTGGGATCTCGTGTCTTCTAAAACCATCACCAATGTGAAATTGGAGGTTTCTACCGCTAAAGGAGCGGATCCGAAGCAGTTTGTTACGAAGAGAAGTTACGCAATAAATTGGAACCAAATTGTATTTTGCTGGTTGACATTGACGTTTTTCTCCCATTTTACAAATAATTCTCTCTACAAAATAAGCTAACTTCAGAAGAGTATCAACTCTCTTTATTAAGAAATTGAGTTGTTTAAATTTTGTAGCAAAAGAGACAATTTTTCTGTGCAGCCCTTATTGCCTGAACAATACTTTCTGTCAGAATAGACAGCTGGCGTCGGCAATCCCAAATGATCGGAATGTAGAGACTTTGTTTCTGTCGGCTGTTCAGAGGATGAAGATTGTAGGAAAGATAATGTTTAAAAATTTTGTAAAAAGTGTGATAATGTGTGGAGCGGAGATAGGGGAATGGCAGGAACAGAAGGAAATGAAAAAAGTAGGAACGATATAGTAGATCTTTCCTTAGCTTGGAGGGAGGACCACCAGGATACATGAGGTTAGGTGGGTGTCTTTATCCAAAAGAGTCAATCAGACGTCATAAATTGCATTGCAAACTATTCCTTATTTAAAGTCTGGAGCAAGCAGTATCTTACAAGCGGCGCTCAAGATGCAAAATAAATCAAGACTCCAGCTTGGAACAGATCCAAAGAATAGTTCAGAAAAAGCTAAAAACTAAAGAGTTGGAAAAAAAACTCCTTACTGTTTTGGACTCCCGAAAATACAAAGAGGCTGTCGATTGGAAACTAAAAGCAAAATATTTTGAAGTTAACACCAGTATTGCGCTACAGTGGTCGTGTGGATTATTTATCCTTTCAGTATTTTAATAAATAAACTATAGATAACAAGCATTTTTTCTAAACTAAGTGTAAAAAACAAGAAAAAAAATTGCAAAATATTATAAGAACAAAACATATTTCAAAAAAGTGAGATGCTAGAGGCAATAATGACATTTTAAAGCACTAAGTAGGCAAGATCAGTAAAAGTTGCCAAACCATATAAAAATAGACAGTTTTTTGGCAGAATAATGTGAGGAAATAAGACAATAAGATGTGTTCAAAGAAGGAAAATAATGAAATAAAAACACCACAAAACTGTAGTGTATAAAACAATTATTAGGAAAATAAGAGACAGATAAATAACATAAAAAAACAGATTTTCAGGGATTTTTGGTCTATTTACACAGGTTTCTAAGCTTTGTTGAAATATTTTGGTTTTCTAAGAGTTGTTTATTACCAGTTTTTCTTTATAAAATCAATGGTTCTAAAAATGTTACAGATGGCATAATTTTTTTTTTATTTAGGGTTATTGGGATTGTTTTCTCCTTTTTGCTTCAGTAAGATTGCCAGCAAAAGAAGCAGTGGGACAGCTGATTTATGTATTTTTGTGTTTTTTTTAAGGCTATTTTTCTTAGTTACTCTACTTTGCTTCAGAAAGATTTTAGTTTGTTTTGCAAGCAAAAGAAGGAATAGTACAGATATTTTTTTTTGGTTTTTAGGGCTATTGGTCTTGGTTTCTTCTGTTTGCTTTAGAAAGATTTTACTTTGTTTTGCAAGCAAAGGAACCAATGGTACAGCTGATATAATTTTTTTTTATATTTTTTTCTAAGGCTATTGGTCTTGGTTTCTTCTCTTTGCTCCAGTAAGATTTTAGTTTGTTTTGCAAGCAAATGAAGCAATGGTTCAGCTGATATAATTTTTTCTTTGTTTTTTTCTAAGACTATTGGTCTTGGTGTCTCTTCATTGCTTTAGTAAGATTTTAGTTTGTTTTGCAAGCAAAGGAACCAATGGTACAGCTGATATAACTTTTGCTTTGTTTTTTTTAAGGTTATTGGTCTTGGTTTCTTCTCTTTGCTTCAGTAAGATTTTAGTTTGTTTTGCAAGCAAAAGAAGGAATGGTACAGATATTTTTTTTTTGGTTTTTAGGGCTATTGGTCTAGGTTTTTTCTCTTTGTTTCAGTAAGATTTTACTTTGTTTTGCAAGCAGAGAAAGCAATGGTACAGCTGATACAATTTTTTTTATGTTGTTTTTTTCTAAGGTCATGGGTCTTGGTTTCTCTTCTTTACTTTTGTAAGATTGTAGTTTGTTTTGCAAGCAAAGGAAGCAATGGTACAGCTGATATAATTTTTGCTTAGTTTTTTTCCTAAGGCTATTGGTCTTGGTTTCTCCTCTTTGCTTTAGTAAGATTTTAGTCTGTTTTGCAAGCAGAAGAAGGAATGGTACAAATTTTGTTTTTGTTTTTTTAGGGTTATTGGCTTAGGTTTCTTCTTTTTGCTTAAGTAAGATTTTAGTTGGTTTTGCAAGCAAAAGAAGAAATGGTACAGATTTTTGTTTTTTGGTTTTTAGGGTTATTGGTCCTGGTTTCTTCTCTTTGCTCCAGTAAGATTTTAGTTGGTTTTGCAAGCAAATGAAGCAATGGTTCAGCTGATATAATTTTTTCTTTGTTTTTTTCTAAGACTATTGGTCTTGGTGTCTCTTCTTTGCTTTAGTAAGATTTTAGTTTGTTTTGCAAGCAAAGGGACCAATGGTACAGCTGATATAATTTTTGCTTTGTTTTTGTTAAGGTTATTGGTCTTGGTTTTTTCTCTTTGCTTCAGTAAGATTTTAGTTTGTTTTGCAAGCAAAAGAAGGAATGGTACAGATATTTTTTTTTTTTGGTTTTTAGGGCTACTGGTCTAGGTTTTTTCTCTTTGCTTCAATAAGATTTTACTTTGTTTTGCAAGCAGAGAAAGCAATGGTACAGCTGATACAATTTTTTGTTGTTGTTTTTTTCTAAGGCCATTGGTCTTCGTTTCTCTTCTTTACTTCCGTAAGATTGTAGTTTGTTTTGCAAGCAAAGGAAGCAATGGTACAGCTGATATAATTTTTGATTAGTTTTTTTCCTAAGGCTATTGGTCTTGGTTTCTCCTCTTTGCTTTAGTAAGATTTTAGTCTGTTTTGCAAGCAGAAGAAGGAATGGTACAAATTTTGTTTTGGTTTTTTTAGGGCTATTGGCTTAGGTTTCTTCTTTTTGCTTAAGTAAGATTTTAGTTGGTTTTGCAAGCAAAAGAAGAAATGGTACAGATTTTTGTTTTTTGGTTTTTAGGGTTATTGGTCTTGGTTTCTTCTCTTTGCTCCAGTAAGATTTTAGTTTGTTTTGCAAGCAAAAGAAAGAATGGTACAGATATTTTTTTTTGGTTTTTAGGGCTATTGGTCTAGGTTTTTTCTCTTTGCTTCAGTAAGATTTTACTTTGTTTTGCAAGCAGAGAGAGAGCAATGGTACAGCTGATACAATTTTTTGTTGTTGTTTTTTTCTAAGGCCATTGGTCTTGGTTTCTTTTCTTTACTTCCGTAAGATTGTAGTTTATTTTGCAAGCAAAGGAAGCAATGGTACAGCTGATATAATTTTTCCTTTGTTTTCTTCTAAAGCTATTGGTCTTGGTTTCTATTTTTTGCTTTAGTAAGATTTTAGTCTGTTTTGCAAGCAGAAGAAGGAATGGTACAAATTTTGTTTTTGTTTTTTTAGGGTTATTGACTTAGGTTTTTTCTTTTTGCTTAAGTAAGATTTTAGTTGGTTTTGCAAGCAAATGAAGAAATGGTACAGATTTTTGTTTTTTGGTTTTTAGGGTTATTGGTCTTGGTTTCTTCTCTTTGCTTCAGTAAGATTTTAGTTTGTTTTGCAAGCAAAAGGAGCAGTAGTATAGATAATACAATTTTTTATGTTTAATAAGGCTAGTTATTGGTCTCGGTTTCTCCTCGTTGCTTCAGTAGGATTTTAGTTGGTTTTGCAGGCAAAAGAAGCAGTGGTACAGTTGATATATAATTTGTTTTAGATTTTTTTAAGGCTACTGGTCTTTGTTTTTTCTCTTTTAGTTTTGTTTTGCAATCAAAAGGAACAATGGTATAGATAATTTTTTGTTTTTTTTTGTTTTTTTAAAGGTTTTTTATTGGTCTCGGTTTCTCTTCTTTACTTCAGTAAGATTTTAGTTTGTTTAGCAAGTAAAAGCAGCAATGGTACAGATGTCAAATTTTTTTTTTGGTTTTTTGTTTTTTTTTTGGTTTAGCGTTTTAGACCTTTTTTCGACTCTTGTCAACATTCTTATAAGCGTGTGAATTCGATATCGACAGAAGCTATTTTTATTCTATTTGGTAAAAGATCTGAAAAGGGAGATATAGATAAACATTAAATTGATCAGGCAATAGAAATAGATGGATAAGCAACAAAGAAGCGCACAGAGGGCAGATTTGAAATACTTCTTTAGAAGACACGTAATGACAATGAGAAGACATAAAAAAAACTTTTTTTTTGTGTCAAAAATGTAGAAAAACATAAGAAATCAAGAAGCAGCAAGGCAAAAAAGAGATCAAAACTGTTATTTTTCTTAGAAAGTTTATCAATTTGATGTATCTTTTAAAGATAGATTTTCCAACCTGTATATTAAATGCAGTATTTTTAGTCATGGTGTGGTAAAATTTGGTTTTTGCGACTTTAGTCTGTGATTGTTTTTCTTTAGGTTTTCTTAACGTTTTTGACAGTTTATTTAAAAGTGTGATGAGAGATACGAGATATGGGGATGGAAAGATACGGTAGCAATAGAAAAGATCTAAAGAAATATTCAAGTGGGTGGATATTGGGGTTGAATTACTTGGTAATATAGTAAGAAAAAAATAAGGGTATAAGCTGAAAATACAGCAGTGTAGAAGAATAAAGAAGTGTGAATTATTGTAATAGTGTTGCAAAAGGATGAGAGATACTATGAATAGTATCATGATGAAAAAAAGTTTTGCTGAGGAAAAGGCATGAAAAATACACCACATATTTGGAAAAGTAATCTAAATAGATAAAGACAGACAAGAAATCAATGTAGAATTAGTGGCGTAGAATCAAAAAATTATTAAAATAAACTAAAAACTGAAAAAATGTAGGCAAGATATAAGAGAAACTGATAAAATGTATAACAATAGAAACAGTTGAACAAATGGCATAAGAATGTAAATGACAGATTTGATGGGATTAGAAATATTGGAAAAGAGGAAGAACAGGGACAAGAGGAGGATAGGAAAAAAGTGAAAAGGAACTGATGAAAATCTATCTTTTTCCTAATTTTTTTACGGAATTTAGTGAAACACGTCTACCACAAGATGGAAAGCCATGAAGTTTTGGTGAGATATTGTAACCAGACTTTGTTGGCATAATAGCTGTAACTAAAGTTTGTTTATTGACGGTATATATAGGGGCACTTGAAAAGTTTCTAAATTAGTGTAACTGAGTATAGCAATAAGTTTATTGAGGAGTTGGGGCGAAGCCATCAGTAAGCCCTAATAAGTATAAGTATTGATAGTCTTATTGAATTGATTGGAGCAATTTGGTCTTGAGATTATAGAGACATTTCATATCTGGAAATGGATTTCCTTTCAATAAGTCGAAAGATGCTTCGAATTGAAATAGAATAATTCGCAGAGAAGTCCAATTATTTTACGGCCGAGAAGGCATTATCTCTGCAGGGATCACCTTTGCAGTTGTCTCAGAGTCTTCTTAATTTACAACCTCTTTGGCACCGGCTTTTGTTCATAGAAAGTTGCGGAGAAATAATTGACACTGGAGTTTACGACCACCTAGTTTGTTCGTCTCAAATGAGTTCATTAGGACCAGTTGTCTCGATTACCACCGGGCTAGAAAACTCTTGTACGAATTTCTAAACTTTTATCGACGATCTCTGTGTGGGAAAATTATGCAGCAGGTATATTATACCTACGACAACCATAAAAAGAGGATTCGACGTTAGTTTGGTTTTTTTTTCTATTTTCGAATCGAACGAGGTGAAATAATTAACACCTCGTCGGAAGGAGGAGCGTGTTCATTCGACACCAGATAAATTTTTGATCCTTTAGGCTTGACAGATACACGCCTAGGGTTTTTTTTTGTTTTTGGTTTAATTAAAAGTTAATTAATTCCTTCTAATTTCGGCGCATTATTATATTAACAAACTGTATTTGAAAAACTACCCAAAAATTAGGATCAGTTATCAACACCTGTACAATACTATTGAGTATAGAAGTTACAAAAATTGCCATGCTTTTTTTGGATTTGGGAGATAATTGTTTACTTTAGACTTTAAAATGTTTGCATTTTTCTATCATCTCGTTCATCTATTTATTCTCTTCCTTTTTCTTCATTTGATATCTTTTTTTAGTCTCTTGTTTCGTTGTTCACATTTTTATTCTTTTTGGTCATGGTTCTGTTGTCTCTGCTTGGTTTTCATACTTTCTTCTCTCTCTTTCCAGTACTCATTTTTCTTTTTTGTTTTTATTTACATCTGAATTTTGCTCTGACTCCTCGCTTTTTCTTTCCTTAAGTATGCTGGCATCTCTTCTATTACGATTTTTTCGTACTTGCTACTTATTCTTTTTATGTATTGTTTTCTTGTCTTTATCGGTCTTTACAGATCTCTTGCTATGATTTTTATTTTTATTTCTGTAGTTTTTCCTGAGTATATCTCCTCGACTTCTCTGAGTATATATTTCTTCTTTTTCTAATTTTTTCTGGAAAATTTTGTTAAGCAGCAATACGAAAAGAGCCAAATTTATGTTATACCAACCTTTCAAAATTTAATAAGATCGAAAAGAGCACGAGGACTTTCATAGATATTTATAAAAAAGACTCCAAAACATTATTAAAGATTAAAATTTTTAAGTCTCTTGTTTTGTTGTCCACTTCTCCATAGTTTTTGATCATAGCAATATTGTCTCGCCTTGATTTTTATACAATTTGTATAATTTTTTTTCTTTTTTTATCTTTATTTTTCTTTCTTGCTTTTTTCTTTGAATTTTGAATATTCTTTCTGATGCTTCCTTTGCTTTTTCTTTCCTTAAGTATGCTAGCATGTTTTCTATTATAATCTTTTTGTTTTTGCTACTTACTAAACTTTTATTTTAATTTTTTTGTCTCTTTGTTTGTCTCTACAGAGCTTATGTTACGTTTTTTTTATTATTTTTTATCTTACACTAACTCAAAATAAAACTTTCTCGTCTCTCGACAGCCGTGAAAGTACATCATTTTCAGGCTAGCCGAGAAAAGTTATACTTTCTCGGCTAGCCGAGAAAAAAAAATTTGATTTTCTCCGTCAGGAGTCGCTGTTATAAGAAAAATTACTCTAAACGTCTCACTATTTAAGAAGGGTGTTGAAATTTTAAATCACATTTACTGTTCATGAACATCGTTCTTATTTTAAAAAACTACTTTTGTGCAAGATAAATTGTGTAAATCACGACAGTAAAGTAATTTATAAATTTTTGACATCTGTCAAAGTTTGACATTTTGAATTGGCGATTGGCGGTAATAACCTCAATCAATTTGAAGATAATGCTCGATTATGAGGTAATTTGTGTAGGATAAAAAATAATGTGTAAACCACGGCCGCAAACTGATTTTCTAGGCCTTGAGAAGTGGCGAGGCTCGCTTTTGGCTCGCCTGTCCATATCTTCTCTCGGCCTGGAAAAATACCACTTTACCGCCTAGGTTTACAATATACTATTGTTTTGCATTTCTATTTTTTTTACTACATCTACTCTTTTTTTATTAGTATTTTATTTTCTATTATTTTAGTTTATCCTATTTTTAAACATTTTTATAGTGTCTTACATTCATGTCTTTCTTTTATTCTTTTTTCAAGTTTTACAGTTTTTTTCTGTTCTTAGTACTATCTTGTTTTTTTTTGCTAAAACTGAGCCTAATCTCAAGCTCTTTGCTTATAATTTTCTAGATTCTTTTGTTCTTTTCGCTTATTTTGAACAAAAGCAACAAGAGGATTTTTTTTTGGTAACATACACTCAGTGTTTCTAAAAAGGTAGTCTAATTTATAATGGAAGTAAAGTCAAAACAAATTTATTTAAACTAAGATTTGTAGAGTCGATATGATTATTTCTTATTGTAATAACTTGGTTGTCCAATCTGCGATATCTCTCACTTGTCTCGAAAATTAATTTCTGTCAAAATTGATATCTGCTATTAGAAGTGAATTTATCAAAATGTAGAAACGTAGTTTCACGATCTTGATGTAAGGAGCTTCTTAAAGATGTCGCTACAATTTATAATGTTTCTATTTTTAGTTTGGTTCTATGACAGATATTAGCAATTGAGTTTGTGTCTTTGTAAACTGCTGTAATTTTTTTAAGTATTTTTTTACAAAAAAAAATGATAGTGATATTATCGCGGCCGTCTAGATGAATAGAACCGCGTTGTTTTTTGTTGTCTGAAAAATGCAACAACCAGCTCATATCACTGTGGATTTGTCAAACGCAAATTTTCTGTTTAAAAAAGTACTAACATTAGATTGCCACTCACATAATTTCTCCAAAATAAGTATATCAACGCTATCATCTTCAAGTATAATAACGTTGCAACTGCTCGACGAAAGCAATGGCCAGTATAAGAAGCAACTTACTCTCAATTTAAAAATTTTGCGAAATAGCGTGTCAATAAAGTTATTCTATTAATTTGCCATATTTTAAAGAAATACTCTATCAGTGGCAATGGTTTTCGTCATTTAATTATTACAACCAGCTGCGAAACACTGTGGATTGGAAAGGTTTTGAACACTTCCAGTCTCATTTGTCGAAAGCAATTTTTTTGTTTAAGGAAGTACTAATATGACTTTTAGCTGTAGTAAATTACAAGCTTTTAGCCACTGTAGTGAATTACCACTCACGTAATAAGCATATTACCATAATCATCTTCAAATAACTTTGCAACTGTTCGACGAAAGCAATGGCCAGTACAATTTAAAAACTTTGCGAAATAGCGTGTCAATATAGTTATTCTGTTAATTTGCCATATCTAAATTAAAGAAATAATCTATCGCTGTCAATGGTTTTCGTAATTAAATTATTACAACTAGCTTCGTAACACTGTGGATTGTAAATGTTTCGAGCATCTGAAGTACTCATTTATCGATAGCAAATTTTCTGTTCAAGGAAGTACTACTAATATGACTTTTAGCCACTCAAGTAAACTGACACTCACATAATAAGTATATCACCGTTAAATCATCTTCAAGTAGTTTTGCAACTGTTCGACGAAAGCAATGGCCAGTATAAGAAGCAACTTTCTCTCAATTTAAAAACTTTGCGAAATAGCGTGACAATATAGTTGTTCTGTTGATTTGCCATATCTTAATAGAAGAAATAATCTATCACTGTCAACGTTTTTCGTAATTAAATTATTACAACCAGCTGCGTCACACTGTGGATTGTAAATGTTTTGAGCATTTGAAGTACTCATTTGTCGGAAGCAAATTTTCTGTTTTAAGGTATGACTTTTAGCCACTGTAGTGAATTACCATTCACGTTTTAAGTATATCACCATTCTCATCTTCAAGTAACGTTGCAACTGTTCGACGAAAGCAATGGCCCGTATAAAAAGCAGCGTTCTCTAAATTTAAAAACTTGTGACAATATGGTTGTTCTGTTAATTTGCCACATCTTAATTTAAGCAATAAGTTATCATTGTCTATGTTTTTTGTGAACTTAACAATTATTTTAGCTAAAAGTAGTACCACTACTATAAATCTTTGGCTACATTTGAAAAGCAAACGCAGCTTCGAACTTTTTGTTTTATGGATATGCCCTGTAAAAGAAGCCATTAGTGGTCATTAATTTCCCTTGAAATGTTCTTGACTTCTAGAATAATTCTTCTAGATTATAAATTATGCTTTATAATGTGCGTGATGCTATTACCTTTGTTAGCTATGGCTTAGCAACTAAGAAGTAGTATAAAATCAGATATTTCACTGTGATAAATAAGTTGTCATTAACCGAGAATATATATTACCCATTCAAAAGCAGTAATTAAGCGATTTTAGGCAGTTGGTTATCCACAAGATAAGACAAAGCCGCGAAGGTGCCGATAATACACCCTCCTCGGCTTGCTTTGCATTTGTAGGTAATGGCAAACGTCGCAACCAAAAAGATAAATATTCATTAAAAATGTTGGTCGATAAGCACACAGTCTTAGACCAAAGAAAATCATCTTTTTCCTCATTTTCTGAGGGTGGAAGCGGTTTGCTGCATTTTATCATCCCTTCTGCGTTTAATGCGCCCCACCCCGACTTTTTAAATTGAGAAATTAAATAAATTATTTTAATAGGGGCTCAACTTTGGAAATTTAGTTATCTGGGGGTGCTAACTTTATTTTCTTCATTTTAAGTCTCGATTGTTGTTTTGACACTTTTTGGGGTCTTTCCGGCTTTATGTTTTTCTTTTAATCTTTTATCGTTGTGTTTTTTCCTTCGACACAATTTTTGGTTTTATCTCTTTTTCGAATTGTCGGCCCTATTCGGCTCTGGCTCAAAAGCGTTGTCTTGTGTTTTTGAGTTTTTGGTAACCTTAATCTACTAGATGCATAAATCATTTTTAACAGCTCATTCTTATGACTCTATAGTAAATGAAAAAGATATAAGATTTGTCATTTTGGTTCAAAATCGCATATTTTTCGACTCTTTCTTCAACTGTGATTGAAGATTTTTTTTTGTGACAGGGATCTTTATCTATTATTTTCTCAGACAAGACAATAGAAATAGAACATATAAGATCAGAACGAGAACAGTGTGAAAAAAGATCAGAAAAGATAAAAAACTGTTGTTTGTTTTAAACTGAACTAGTTATGTTAGATCTTTTCTTCTATATCAGTTTGAAAGGAATAACTTAAAAACATTGAGATGACCGGTTACTACAGATAATAGTCTTCTAAATTATTAAGCCCATGATCCAGTAACCATGAAGTTCTATGGAAAAGTTGATTTTACTTTTTTTTTCCCGATACTCTCTCATTTTCTTGCATGATTCTACTAAGGCGAGGTCTATTGTCAACCACTATAAGCCATTTTGTTTATCAAAAGTTTTGTTTTTGCGAAAGTAGTACTTGTTCTTTAAAAATTTTTGGAATACAGGGAGGATACTGGTCAGCCTTATGTACTTTAGTATACTCTACACATGTTCTATGAGATTTAAATCTGGAAACTTGGAGAGCCAAGTCAAAAAATTGCTTCTAGTTTTTTAGGAAAGTTTATGGTTTTTTCAACTATAATGGCGTGCGTGATTTTGCTATAGCTCTGTTATATGGTTTTAAATGTATCTCAGAGGCAACCGGTTTCCACAGGTAATGGTTTCCTAAATTATCAGTTCTACTGTATGGTGTTTACAAAGTTCTATAGCAATATCAATTTTTTTCCGTTTTTTTTTTTCATCTTTTTGCAACTGCTTTGTATTTTCTAGCTATAGTGTGCCATTTCGTGACCTATAAATGTCAGAATTAGTGGACAGAAGCAATAGTTTTATACTCTATGTCTCACTTATTTACCGATAAGCCATGAATGCCGTCTTGCTTTGACAGATCCCAGTGAATCTAAACCTGTTCTAGGTCGGTTTCGCTGATGAAACAGATGTTAGTGTTCTATAAAGTTTTTTATAGACAGATTTCAGTGAATCGAAACCGACCTAGAACAGGTTTAGATTTACTGAATTCTGTCAAGGCAGGACGGCATTTATGGCTTATCGGTAAACAACTGGGACATGTGAGTATAATCACAACTATTATAATAATGCGTCTGCTCTAAATTTACTATTATTTGAAAAGTGCGGTTTTTCTTAGATGAGGACAGCTTATTAGTCACATTAGATGCGCGGAAGATAAAAGCATCTGTGTTGCTTAGCGACGACGGCACAAATGAGCTTCATCTATTGGCGTAAGATTATTGTTATCAGGAGTTAGCGCATCTAAGGATGACTCAGGTGTACGTTTGTAAAAGTATTTGAGCTCTATCTATCGGGTGACTTTTAATGATTGAAAATAATTTTCTTCTATTTGTAAAGTATTTGAATTCTTTAGTTGACAGCGTTGTTACCGTGACACATCCCATACAAATTCAAACCAAATGTCAAAAATGTCTTTACTTTTCGTTGCTTTACTTTGTGACATAACCTCAATAAAGTCGATATACAACTCACAGGTTGCATTACCAGCTTACTCAGTCTTGTCACTGTATTTTTTCTTTATTTATTGATACTCACTTGGTATTTCTGAGTTGGAATCGAATAATATTACTCACGAGTGAAAACAATTTATGCGGCAGTTGTCAAAAGGTTTTAGTTTCAAAAGCAACATCTGCTTTTTGAAAATTTTTGCAATGCATAATTTGGTAAGCCAGTCAGTTTTCTTAAATTTTCCCACACATTTTCTATGAGACTTAAATGTGGGAACCTGGAGACCTAATGCAAAATAATAGTTTACCTACTGACCTGACCTGACCTGGAGACCTGTTGCAAAATATTAGTTCAAGTTTCTTTAAAAATGTTTATACTGTATATCGGCGCGTTCAATGAGGTAATGCCGTCTTAAATTGTTACTTCCACGGCACGGTAAATGGATGTTCTATGTCAAAGTCAATTTGCTTCTCTTCTCGTTACCTTTCTGCAACCGTCGCTTATCTCTTTCTGTTTCTCAGTCTTGTTGTTCTCTCTTTTGTTTTTGGCGACGATGTTCAAAGATACCAAATTGAAATAGAATCCAAAAGACCTAATACGACAATATACTGAGCGTACGTACAGTAAAGAGTTTACGCCCTACACTACACCACCGATCACCAGTTTGTCAATTTCATTCTATAATGTTATTTTTAATAAATCCAAGTCCGAATTGTCAAACGTCAATACCAATCATTACCATTATCGATTTTGCATTGATTAGTAATTTTGGAATGGCACCTAAAATATTCAAAATCATATCATTTTTTACCGTTCATCAATAAAAAAGTTATGTATCTGGTGTTTTAAAGAAATTTTAGTTTATAAACGTACCTGAAAGGTAAACAATTTGGTCATTTTTTGTGGTAGAAATCGAAGCCGACTGTCATTTGAATATTAATTTGACTTTTACATGTCAAGAGGCTAAAAAAAAATGTGGGTTAACATTTTGTCGCTACAGTTAAAAAATGGATGAGTTTTCTGTATTTTTGAACAGATTAAAAAATCAATTCTAGCCTCTGTTACAGATATTTACAAAAAAAGTTGTTTCACTCTCGCTGTATAATCCACTTTTTGTCGTTAGACATCCCAGCGTCTTCCCATCAAGACATATTTAATTAACATTCTGGAAGAGGGATGAATAACGTGCTTCCACCTGATACTTTATACCTAAAGCAAATTCGGAAGTATACTAAAACATGTGTAAGCTTATTTAGGTTTATCAAAGTCGTAAAGCGGCAGCTCAAAATTCACTATCTCAAATGAATTTCAAAGGAAGAGGAATCCTGGAAGCTGTTTCAATTTATTTGGGAGATCATAAAAAGTCCCGGGAAAACGTTTGAGGGATTTTATAGGTGCGCATATTAATACAGTGTTCTGTAAGTTCTTCGTGTTTGAAAACAATAAATTTATCAAAAGGGAATACCTAATTGGGCAAAAGCTTCAGTTGAACACAAAAGTAAAATTTTACAAAAACAAGAACATAGGTGTGATTTAAACTCTAATTAAAACAGCTGTAACTTACCCTGCGATCTCACTTCATGTGACTTCTTTTTGTGGCCTTATTTGGAGAACTTGATTTTTAGCATTGCTTAATTATCTTCGATGAGCTGCGTCAGGCAATAGTTGCCAGAATTG
The DNA here is from genome assembly GCA_947359425.1 of Lagria hirta. Classification (NCBI taxonomy): domain Eukaryota; kingdom Metazoa; phylum Arthropoda; class Insecta; order Coleoptera; family Tenebrionidae; genus Lagria; species Lagria hirta. The sequence continues at coordinate 51,398,744 of OX375794.1, forward strand.
ATGGAATTAATAATAATCTTAAAATTGTTTAAAGAGTACGCAAGTGCTTTTAATTTAACCTAATTAACGTGTTGAACTATCGATTCATTAAATTGAAAGTGAGGTTTTGATAGTAAAGGTGCGATTCATGACAATCTTCGACGCCAAATTTAAAAAAAAAACAGCAGTTATATGGATGTGTGATGTACAAAAACCGACTGATTAGGAGTGATGGCGGACCCTCTGTACAGAGTAAAGTCTATTTTCTCATAAAGTGATAGATTCGTTTTGGAAAAATAATGGTCGCACTGGACAAGTTTTAAGGAAAAAAACACTGGCGGCACATTTGGGTAAGACTCAATTAAAAAGCGTGGAAAGTAATTACTGTAAGTAATACTTACAAGGAAAGTGAGCCATTTGTAAAACATAATGGAATCAAGATGTCTTTACAGAGAGAGATGTCAGAGGTCAGGAAAAAGAAACGTTTTTACTCATGAGAAAGTCTTGACAGGAGATAATGCGTTTTTAATCTGTGGTATTCGAAGACGTTTTTTTTGAGTGTAGTTCATCGTTTGGTCGGTGAGAATTAATTAGCACTCTGTAACGTCGTCCATATGGCGCAGAATGATTAGGGTTTTTTTTTGCACACCAAAACAGTTGGCACACTTGGCAGTAACACGTATTTAAGCTGTCGACCTTTATTACCCTAGACTACCATAAACTACGCCCTTTTCTCATTTCGACTTGAATCAACGAATCCGCTGTACCGAAGCGTAATTAGAAATTGCTTTAGCATATCAGAGCTAAGCAAATTGAAGGAAAATTGCCAACTATAAATTCTCAAACGGAAAGAATTTTGTTTTTTCTTTAAGTTTGTCTCTGGAAAGCGCTTTTCGAATAAAACGAACTTACCGCTTTTATAGACAGATTGAAGTGCGGAATGCTAAACATCCCTTGTCGGATTTCTCTACCGCAGAACTATTGGATACGCGTCATAAACCAACTTGTGTTAGGCAATTTTCAGTTTTGGTCGTTAAACACTAAAAAAATTAACCTATTTTGAGATGGTATTGTTCTTCAAAGGGTAGTTTTATTTCGTTTACGGGTCATTCCCTTTTAATGGCTCTTCCAGGTTGGAGAAATAAGGGATTTTTTGCACTTTTTAACAACTCTGATATGTAATGCTGGAAGAAACTACAGCTATAAAAGAAAGCAATTATCTTTCTTTTGTAGGCGCTTTTTCATTATATTACGAACGAGGCGGAAATAGCGTCGTTTCTGCTCAGGCAACTAACAGACGTCAATTTTTTAAGCATGTTTGTTCAAAAAGTTGAAGATTGTGTAGGCAATGTCCTACAATCAAAAAATAAATTACACCAGACGATTCCTATAGTGCAACACCGGTTTTAAGCTTAACTTCGACTAAACTCGTTTTTTTTTCCGACAGAAATAACTAAAAGTTCTTAATGTTAATAATTTGTAATCTGCTGTAAGACATTTTTAAAAGTAAAGCAGAAATACATCAAGAATCAACTCTTCTGGCAAACTAATAAACAGAAAACAACTACTCCCCGAGCAAATACGCCGCAAGATATCAAAATATATCAGTTCTATAGTAAAACAGTCTTTATGCTTACAGTTTACGTTGTTGGTTGGAAGAGTATAATTCAACAAAATCAGTAATTACAAGAAAAATTTATTAGGCTTCCTAAACGTACTATTCGACACTTAAAATTATAAACCATAAGTCTTTGTAACAAATTGACAAACATTATATAGTCTGTTCAAATTCAAGAAAGAGTAATAGTAAATAGTGTGCAGGACGTGATCAATGCGTGATCCATTCATAACGTCTACGTGTTACTCATTTCTTGGAATTCTGGCGAAGCTGGCATTTGAAAACAAAGGGGTTGCATTGTGCATTTGTTTTGTTGCTGTTCTTGTGTTGTCCTAAAATGTCGTCCTAACTAATGAAAAAGTGGCATGCATTTGTTTTCATGCACTCTTTCTTGAAAGTGAATAGAGTTGAGTGTAGATAGTAGACGTTTTCCTATACGCTCAGTGTGTATTGTCGCATTAGGTCTTTTGGATTCTTCTTTAATTCATACTTCTGTAGTTCTCTTTAATCAAAGTTTGTCCTATCAAACGGTTTTTTAAAAAAATTTTCTAGTTTTTTTATGTTTTTTTTTTACATTTTTTATGTGCACTTTATATCTTTCAGTTCATTTTTTTCAACAATATTTTTTAAATTCTTATTTTATTGAATTTGTCATGATTCTGTAACTTATTATGTTGGTTTTTTCGGACTCGGATGTGTTTTTTTAACGTTAATGTTTATGCAAAAACGGCAAATAAAATTTTTTTTCTCAGTTTATTTAGTAATTGTAATACATTATAACTACAGCTCGTAGTAACATCTATACTGGAAGGTTCTTACTACATTGAGGTTGGAAAACCATGTTTTGACATTTCAAGATGAGCGCTCTACTTAACAAGCCGTGAACATTAACTTGGCAACAGCGTTAGTGGGTCTATTGTGGCAGTGGGCTTAGCTAAGACCATAGTAAAAATAGTTAGGTATGACTTTCAGATCACGTTAACTTACATAAGTCACTGTACAAATTTTGTGATCCCGCTTACACTACAAAATTATCACAAATCAACACGACTAACCGTACCTAACCTCAAAAAATTCGCTTCTGCTCAATAGTGCAATTTGTCATTCACCCACTAATGAAGTAATAAATTAAACACTTTGAAATACACATAAACCACAAACAGTTTTACTTATTTGAAGTTTAAACGTACTTTAAACCTCAACTAGTGAATGCTAATAGACCCACTGGCAGCGTTGCCAGATTTTGCTCTTCACGGCTGGTTAAGGAGAGACGCTGATTGATAACTTGGTTGTCCGATCAGCTGTCAAAACTGTTGCCTGATAATGCTTTTTGTCAAATCGGCATATGTTTTGACTTTTTTTACATTGAAACGTAAAGCTTGGCTTTTCAATTTTGATGTAATAAGAAACTTGTTACATGTATTCTCACGTATATTTCAAGAATCTTCAATTAAAGATGAGCCGTGACAGAACTGTCATTTGAAAAAGCGCTTATTTGATCTACCACCGCTTTAGAATATACCTACTTCTATTGCTGTGTTGCGTAGGCGCACTTATACATACATTTTACCTATTGGAGTTTTCCATTCACTATCGAGTAGTTCAAATGTAACAAAATTGAATTTATATATACAGTTTAATTGGTGCAAAATCGGCACACATATGTAAAACATCTATTACCGCACTAAAGGTCTTCTGTTAGATATCTCGAAAATCTTTAATTAAAGATGAGCCGTGACAGAACTGTCATTTGAAAAAGCGCTTATTTGAACTACCACCGCTTCAAAATATACCTACTTCTATTGCTGTGTTGCGTAGGCGCACTTATACATACATTTTACCTATTGGAGTTTTCCATTCTCAATCGAGTAGTTCAAATGCAACTAAATTGAATTTATATATATAGTTTAATTGGTGCACATATGTAAAACATCTATTACCGCACTAAAGCTGACTTTAAATTTATTCAGAACAAAATTGATGTATTAGAGTGTTATTTGTGCACAGCTGATTTGAATCATAATTGTCAAAAACTTTCTCTGACGTGTGTTGATGGGAAAGAAACATGTTTGAGTCTACAGATCTTGGTTTCAAATGAATTTACTTTGCTTTTATTACATTTCTCTAGCCGTTTTCAAAATAAAGAAATATGTAATGGCTTCTATTGGCTGCTGCTAAGTGCCTGGAAAAAAATAACTTTTTTTTGTTTCCAACTGAAGTCTGAGACTGGCAGCCTAAAATCTAATGAACTCGTCTGCGTCACGCCAGAAATAAAAGGTTTTTTTGTCTTCGCTTTTGTTCTTTATTCTTACGTATTTCTGGCCAGCATCCGCTTATCAATTTTGTTCCTAATATAATATCTTGTTATCGTTACAGGACCGACATGTTAAGGATTCTGCCGGAAGCCTGCTGGATAGAGAACCGGAAGTGGATCCAAGCCAGGATTACCAACTTCTGCTAGGCTACGAGAATAGCACACATACTGTCTTGAGGTTCCGAAGGAAACTTGATACTTGCGACCATCACGACATCCCCATCACGGTGAGTTCGCTTCTACTTAATCCCATCGAAAATTTATTCTCGCACCAAATGGGGCATTCGAAGGAAATGGCTATCCGAAACGGAAAAAATATATTTATTTTGTCAGACCGCTGTAATCCCGGAAAATGTGCTGAAAAGCTGCAAAAGATATTATCTCGAGTTTTTACCTACGAATTTTGACTTTGTTTAATTACTTTAGATTTAGACAGCTTTTGAGTGGCAGGAGCTTCTAAGCCGTTTTCCAGCTTGTCTCGTACAAATCATAATCTCAAGCGTGTATTTGGTTGAGTTTCATTTGAATGACAAATGGGAATAGAATTTTGTGGAAGAAAAACTCTAATAATGAAATTTGTTCGATAAGAATGTACCAGAAACAGCAAATTCTTGCACATTTTTGGACAAATATAGCACGTACTTAACACCTCAAGCGGAATATAAGGAACACGAGCATAGGGTGTCACAAAACACCCCGAGTTTATCCTGTCTCACCTAACGAGCTTATCGAACGACGAAAGCTTGCAAAAGCTATTTTGCTGAAAACAAAAAACATCCTGCTTCAGCTAGACAAGATTTTGTTAATTTACAATAGCTTAGACACTATTCGCATCAGTTATTCAGTCCCATAATGCACTTTGTTTCGTGTAAGTGGTAAATTGAGCCATTTAATGAACACGATAGTTTTTTTTTTCTTTTTGGTCGCTTTGGAAAGTTATGGAGAGACTAATTGCACACGGAATTCACTTGTTCTAAGCGTTCGAGAATAGACAACAAAACATTGATTATTTTCTGACCCACTTATTTACGAATTATTTCGACTAACTAGTTGTTGAGGGTTGAAACATGCAATTAGACGCTTTGCTATTAATGAACAGTATACAATCAGATGGTCAAATGTAATCTACTTTTGTTACCGGAGGTGAAATCTTGACAGAGGGAATAGAGCTAAATACAATCAAAAACATCGTTTTTTATCCATTGTTGGAGTAAAGCAAGGTTGTTTTGCTTTTATGTCTCTGTACTACCATGGATCACAAATGACATGTTTTTGTGGATGAAATTTCCTCTTCTAGATAACTAAATCAATTTTTATATGAAGATAATGAAGATTTTTCCGATCTTTATAGACAATTTTTGGCTTGTGACACTTTTATAGACCAATTGCCTACGAATCTGTTTCTACACCAAAAGTTGCAGGTCTACGGTCCACCAATCGGAATGGTAGACCAGCTTAAACATATTTTGCAGCGTTTTGCCAGTGTGGACGTAAAACATCAAACAAAAAAATCAGATGATGAAGTTTTAGCTTGTGACACGTTTATAGATCAATTTGCTACCAATCTGTTTCTACACCAAACGTTGCAGGTCTACAGGTAAAGACATTTTGCAGCGTTTTGCAGGTGTGGACGTAAGGCATCAAACATAAAAAGCAGATAATGAAGATATTTCCTACCTTCCAAGAAGCAGCTCCGCATTTTTTTTTTTGCAATTTTTGGCTTGTGACACGTTTATAGGCCAATTGGCTACGAATCTGTTTCTACACCAAAAGTTGCAGGTCTACGGTTTTCTAATCGGAATGGTAGACCAGTTTAAACTTATTTTGCGGCGTTTTGCCAGTGTGGACGTAAAACATCAAACAAAAAAAGCAGATGATGAATTTTTGGCTTGTGACACGTTTATAGACCAATTTGCTACGAATCTGTTTCTACACCAAAAGTTGCAGGTCTACGGTCTACCAATCGAAATGGTAGACCGGTAAAGACATTTTGCAGCGTTTTGCCAGTGTGGACGTAAGGCATCACGCAAAAAAAGCAGATAATGACGATATTTCCTACCTTTCAAGACGCAGCTCCCCATTTTTTGCAATGTTTGGCTTGTGACTCGTTTATAGACCAATTGGCTACGAATCTGTTTCTTCACCAAAATTTGCAGGTCTACGGTCTACCAATCGGAATGGTAGACCGGTAAACATATTTTGCAGCGTTTTGCCAATGTGGACGTAAGACATCAAACAAAAAAAGTGGATAATGAAGATATTTCCTACCTTCCGAGACAATTTTTGGCTTATGGACCAATTGCCTACAAATCTGTTGTAGACCGGTAAACCTATTTTGCAACATTTTGCCAGTGTGGACGTAAGTTATCAAAAAGTTTACAGATAATTGTTTACTTGTTTATTGTGAAGAACAAGAGTCGGAAATCGATTTGATTAGTGTATTTGATGCAATCGTCGATTTACTAGATATTTGCAGTATACCAGAGACAGCGCATTAAACAGTTACTTTTAAATTTTAGGTGATCTACACGCAAGCTTGCGCACTAAAGACGGCACTAATTTTAGGATTAAATTTAGCATCGATTTAGTGCACTTTCTACCAAAACAATAGAGCGGATTCAAAAATTTAGTATGAGAAGTGACTAAATCGGCGCAGTATACACCTAAAGTGTATACTGCGCAAAGTGTATTGCGTCTAAAACGCAATGGTGGTAGAGGACAGAATTCAGTTACCAGTTGACAATCAAGACGCCACTGACAAGTTAGACAAGCACATTTAGTTGCGGGTACTTTAAAATTATAGGTTATCTACACCCAAGCTTGCGCACTAAATACGGCACTAATTTAGGACTAGATGGCTTGAACCGGTTTAGTGGATTTTGTAGCAAGAAAATAGAACAGAGTCTAAAATTTGGTATGAAAACTATACGTAATGGTAGTAGAAAACAAAATCTAGAATCTAGTTTAGACAGACAAGATCCTACTGACAAGTTTGGCAAGCATGTTTATTTTATTGCCTGTAATATTAGATTTTGGGTGATCTATACGCAAGCTCACGGCACTAAGTTTAGGACTAAATACAGCATAATGGTTGCGCCGATTTAGTGCGTTTCCTAGCAAAACAATATAACAGATTCTAAAATTTACTATGGGAACTGACTAAATCGGCGCAGTATACACTTTATACGCAATGGTGGTAAGGGACAGAATTCCTAGTTGACAGTCAAAACCCCACTGACAAGTTTGACAGGAACATTTAGCTGCGGGTAGTTTTAAATTTTAGGTTATCTACACGCAAGCACACGCACTAAATACGGCACTAATTTAGGACTAAATTGCGTAAGCCGGCTTAGTGAATTTAGCAAAAAAATTGGTTTCAAAAATTTGGTATGAAAACCATAAGCAAGTCACGCACCAATAAAGGCACTAACTTTAGAACTGGGTTTAGTACAATGTTACGTTGATTTAGTGCATTTTCTGGCGAGAAAATAAAACGGATTTTAAAATTTAGTATGGGAATTGACTGCAGCGCAATATACAACGTTGGTAAGGAACGGAATTTAGAATTTAGTCATTAGTTGTCAGACCACTGACAAGTTTGACAAGCACTTTTGGTAGCGCGTACTTATAAATTTTAGGTCATCAACTTAGGACTAAATTGCTTGAGCCGATTTTGTGGCTTTTCTAGCGAGAAAACAAAAGAGATTTAAAAATTTAGTACTAACACTGACTAAATTGGAGCAGTATACGCTTTATGCGCAAGACCGAATTCAGTTACCTGTTGGCGGTCAAAATCTTACTGACAAGTTTGACAAGCACATTTGGTTGCTTGTTCTTATAGATATTGGGCCATTTCGCAACTCACCCACTAAGCACGGCACTAATTTAGGACTAAATTTAGTACAAAGCTCACGCCGATTTAATAATAATTTTTTTAGCAAGAAAACGGATTGAACTTTAAAATTTAGTCAACTTGTTATTTAGTCACAGTTGACTGCGCGTACTTATAAATTTTAGGTGATCTATATGCAAGCTCACGCGCTTATTACGGTACTAATAATTCAAGACTAAATTTCTTGAGCCGATTTTGTGGTTTTTCAAGCGAGAAAAGAAAAGAGGTTTAAAAATTTAGTATTAAAACTGACTAAATTGGAGCAGTATTTGCTTTATGCGCAGAACTGAATTCAGTTACCAGCTGACGGTCAAGATCTCACTGACAAGTTTGACATTTGGTTGCTTGTTCTTATAGATATTGGGCGATTTCGCAAGCTCACGCACTAAGCACGGCACTAATTTTAGGACTAAATTTAGTACAAAGCTCACGCCGATTTAATAATTTTTTTAGCAAGAAAACGGATTGAACTTTAAAAATTAGTCAACTGGTTATTTAGTCATTACTAAATTTCTAATGCGCATAACTTTTTGAAGCTAGAAACGGCACTAAATTTAGTCCAAAAATTAGCAGCATACTGATCAACTTTATGTTCAAATCGTAGTGTGGACGCCAGATCATCTGTAGTGTACTAAAATTAGTTGATCTGGCGATTGCAATTTCTAGTTTATAAAATTTAGGATTGAAACTGACTAAAATTAGTCAGTTTTTGCTTATTACGGTAATCAGGGCAGGATTATACGCAATGGTAGGAAGGAACAGATTTCAGAATTTGGTTGGCTGTACTTTTACTAAACTTTGTGTTATAAATTTAGTCCTAAATTAGCGTCTAATTACCAGTGCGTACTGGTCTTTACAGACATTTGTTGTTTACAAAATCTTCCATACATAAATAATGAAAAATGGAACAAACAATAGGGGCTGTATCTAAGAAGATGACGTCAAGCGGTAGAGGCGTCATGTGAACAGGAAGATGAAAAACAAGGGTGGAATTTAAAATATAAACAATTTTTTTTCCAAAATAAGCCAATTATTTTTGGATTTTTTTTCTAAATGCCGTTTTATAAGTGTTTTTTGCAAATCTTACTACTTGATTAATGAGACTCAGGCGAGTACTTACTGGACCCTTCCAGTGAGTGAAGTTAAATACTTTATTGGGGTCATATAATTTATAGGTTTTGGAGGACTACATATTTGTAGGTTATGATTAATAGACTAAAATTATTCCTTGGGGTTTTAGAAGGCTTTTTTAGCTCAAAACGCTTAGATTTTTTGCCTAAATGCTTCTAAATAACTTGATTTGTTACGGTGTGAAATTGAAAATTGTATTTACACTATTAATATTTATTATTGTTGTGTCAATGAGAGCAGTCATGGACATGAACAAGCACCAATTGAAGTTAAATTAGGGTCAAATTCATCCATGATACGCCATAAAAGCGAAACGAAATGGGAACTAATCCGCAATTTAAAACTTTGATAGAAATTAATTTATGAAAATACACACAACACACAATCATCAGATTTTTGTAAAACAAATTAATTGATATTACGCCGTTAATTCAATGAAACGCTAAATTAATTACGTGACTAACAAAGCAGAAAATTGCGTAATTTAGTCAAATTGATTTGGTCAAATTAAAGAGAAGTGCTGGTACTTTAGAATAATGAAAACATTTATTAAATTGGTAAATCTACTTTCATCCCTTCGGCTCGAGAGATGGATTAGATGCGACATTGGCATCGGATTTGTTTTGCGTTCCTAATTTGCAAAATGCGTGTCTTGAGGGGAAAAACAATCAAAATTATAGCAAGAAACAAGTTGTCGCTCAAGATAGTGCTTTCAGAGCCTGGCCCAATGACTGGCGCGGGTTCGAGCTCCAACCAAGCCAAACCTCTTGTTCCTTCCATCTTTTTTTTTCCTTAAAACTTTTTGTTTAGTTTTTTATATTTTTTGCTTAGAAACATCATCTTTTGTTTTGCCAAATTGTATTCTCTTAATCGTTTTCTTATTCTGCTAATTTTTTTAGCGTTTTTTAAGCGTCAAGGTGGAGGGGGGAGTAGCAACTGCTATTCAGTGCAGTTGAGCATCGTCGAAAGCAAATTAGTTCAAATTACGTTTATAGAAGCAACTTTTTTTTGTGTTTCAGCAAACATCTAGATCTCTGTTGATTTGCAGCAGGTGCGCTAATGTAATATTTTCCACACAAAAAAGCCTTTACGTATGGATAGACATGTCATAGACAAAGTTGTCTCTCTATTGAAAAGCCACCTTCAAGGTGTCAAGCAAATCTGATGGATGATACAACGACATAAAGCTTATACGAGCGGAACAGCTTTGTCAAAGTTTGCTACACGATTCAGAGGCATATGCAAATTGGAAATTCATTCATTTTGTATTCAAAGTGCATCATGTTTCGGAAATTTTCATTTTATTGTTTTGTGGTAGAAGTGAAATTAGGACCGTGTAATTACTGTTGTTGTTGTTGATTCAATGCACTTACTCATAAATAGGCATAGGTCATTACACAATAAATCACATTATTTTCCGGAATATAACACCATTCGAATAAAATTTATTTAACTACTGGAAAGATCGATTTCTTGTTTAAATTTGTGTTTTAATTGGAACGAAGCATTAAATTTTAAATCTCCCGCTATTTTTAACTGACTGACACTTATTGTTCTACTAATTGACACGTTAACATTTACGGAAATGAGATTGGAAAAGTGTTTATTGAGAACAAACAACTGCCACTTACCGTTTAATCAGATCCATCATAACAGACGAGTACACAGGCCACTCTCTTCGAAGAAAGATATTTGAGCTGATGGCAGAGCCTTGAGGAGCAATTGGAAGGATTCTACAGTTGCAGATAGCTATGTATTTGCTACAAAATAATAACAATTTTATTTCTGTCAATAATATAACTTTCTTAACCGATAAATCAAAAACATCTACCCTCACTGGAAGATGGTTTTTTCTATACAAAACTCAGCATTATAACAAGTTTAAATTTTAAGCCGTAATTAGCATTTTCAATTCCAAATCGTCTTTTGCCTAAATTGGTATTTCTGTTTGTTAATGAGAACGAGAAATTAAATTTTAAATCGCCCGCTATTTTCAACTGACTGACACTTATTGTTTTACTAATTAATATTTACGAAAATGCTAAATTAAAAATTGAAAAAGTGTTTATCGGAAGTAAACAAATGCCACTTGACTCATCTGATCAAAGGTTGTTGAAGACATAAACCACATTTGATTTAAGAGATTGTGTCAATTTATTAATAGAGACGAGCACACAGGCCACTCGCTTTGAAGAACACTTGCTACAATTTGGCAGGTTTTCAGCAGAACTTTGACAGGGAATTGGAAGAGTTGCACAGTTGCAGAAGGCTATGTTGCAGATTTGCTACAAAATAATAATTTATAATTTTAAGTAGATTATAACTTTTAGTTGATTAAAAATTAAAATTTTTAGCCGTAATTAGCATTTTCCATTTCAAATCGCCTTTTCCTGTCGCTCATTACAAAACAGCGATTAAAGCACTAAGCCGCCGAAGTTACTAACGTATTAGCCGAAATTCATTTAAATTAATCGTTTACAGAGCCTAGGTACAAAAAAGCTTGTTAAAAATTCCAATATTCTTAATTAAGTTATTCCAGCTTCATTTAATTAGAATTACTTTTGCACGGGTGTTAACGTCTCGCTTCTCTTTTAATTTTGAAAAGCGGATTTTTCTCTTTTATTAAATTTAATTATAAAGTCTTTAAGCTAATGGAATTTGGAGCAGATGTGGAATGATTTTGCTGAGAAATTTAGGTTTATAAAGATTGTTGAAGTGAAATATAGGTAGTGTATGGGCTATTTATATATATATCTATGTATAAAAGCACTAGTGCTATTACATATATGTTTTTAAAGATTGGTATCCATAACTGTCAATAAAAATATTTTCGTCAAATGTCGATGTCATATGTCATCAGATTCTTACTGATAATGATATGTATAAAAGCATTAGTGGTACTACATACACGTTTTTAAGGGTTGGTATCCATAACTGTCAATAAAAATATTTTTGTCAAATGTCGATGTTATATGTCATCAGATTCTTACTGATAATGATATGTATAAAAGCACTAGTGGTACTACATATAGGATTTTAAAGGTTGGTATCTATAATTGCCAAAAAAAATATTTTCGTCAAATGTCGATGTTATATGTCATCAGATTCTTACTGATAATGATATGAATAAAAGCACTAGTGCTATTACATTTTTAAAGGTTGGTACACATAACTGTCAAAAAAAAAAATTTTTGTCAAATGTCGATGTCATCAGATTCTTACTGATAATGATATGTATAAAAGCACTAGTGGTACTACATTTTTTTAAGGGTTGGTATCCATAACTATCAATAAAAATATTTTTGTCAAATGTCAATGTCATATGTCATCAGATTATCACTGATAATGATGTGTATAAAAGCACTAGTAGTACTACATATATGTTTTTATAGGCTGGTATCTATAACTGGCAGAAAAACGTCAAATGTCGATGTCATATGGCATCAGATTCTTACTGATAATGATATGTATAAAAGCACTAGTGGTACTACATATATGTTTGTAAAGGTTGGTACACATAACTGTCAAAAAAATATTTTCGTTAAATGTCGATGTCATATGTCATCAGATTCTGACTGATAATGATATGCATAAATTATAAAAGCATTAGTGCTATTACATATATGTTTTTAAGGGTAGGGTACACATAACTGTCAAAAAAAAATTTTTGTCAAATGTCTATGTCATATGTCATCAGATTATTACTGATATATCTATGAAATCCAAAGAACTTATTCAGAAATGTTAGACAATTTCAGATTTATCAGGTAATTCGAATTTCGATTTTTTTTTGTCATGGGCCGTACTTTTAAGTCAGATACTCAAAAATGTTAACAAATAAAGTCCATATTTAGTTGTATTAAAATTAATAAATTGTTGTGTGTTTGTTTTGGGAACTATCCGTCCAAAAAAACAACTATTATTAATTAAGAACATAAAGAATATAAAATTTATTCTAAGAAAGTCTTATTCTATTTCTTTATTCTATTCTCTAATTTCGATATTTTGTTTTGTTTTTAGTATAGTATTTTTTTTTAATAATTAGGACCGTTTGGGATCTTATTTTAATAAAGCGTGAAATAAATCAATGCTAGAATTATCTTATAAATTGTAGGTTATGTTTAACTATCAAACCAAACTTGATTTTGATCCTGACCTGGAATCGAATTATTTAATCTAAAGTTGATAGCGATCCGCACCGTCCAAACGGTTGTTTAGTTTGTGCAAACTAATATAAAGGGGCACAATTCAACTGTTTGATCACTTTTGTGCGTTTTGGCTGTCTGTGTTTTAAGACTAAGTTTATTCAGAGTACAGAACTTGGGGCTCAAACATGTTTCTACCGTGTTCGCTCTCATCAGCGCGACTTAATAGGATATTAATAGGATGTCTCTATTCTGAATTAATTTGTTTGGCGACTCGACTATGCTTGACATTATTTATTCCACTGACAGATGACGCTAAAACTTCTATCATTTTACCTTAATTTATTAAAAAATGTTGATATTATAAATTTTAGATTAATTTCTTTTATCCCTTGAGTTGCTCTACCGAGTGATTTGCTAGTCAACCCTTGAAAGCTAACAAGCGATTAAGTTATTTCGGATTTGGGACTTATACCCACCGCCCGCTTAAATTAAAATGTTAAGGGTTAGTTTTGAGTATATGACATAGTTAAACGTACAACCCCTATCGATCTTAGGCTTAACCCTTAAGTTTACCCAATTACATTGTTTGCCCAATGTGAAACGATCGGTTTCAGGCGCGAATTATGCTGTGAGTCTCTAAATGCTATGTAAATATTTGAAGAATTTCTTCTGAACAGACAGAGAATGATATTTAAGGGATGAAAAAGTTCAATTTTACTAATTGAAATGTGTTTTGAACTATAATAAATTAATTGAACTACTTGACAGCTCAAGCTCTGATAGGCGATACAAATGACCGCTGGTGGCGCTGCAGCTTGTCGACATTTTGTTAAATATGGCTGCCGACTTACGTTCAGTTTGATGTATAGGTTATGTTTATTCTATACCAAAAGATTGCGTAAACAAAATGTCTTCAGAATCATTGACCCAGACATGTTTCAAGCGTGTTAGCTCTTATTCTATTTGCACAAGCGTTGTAAGATGTCGCTTTAGCAGCGGTTTAATCTAGTTTGGAGAATTTTTTTTTTGACAAAGAAGAAACCATTTGTTGGATAAGACCAACTACTTGACAGTAAGAGTCTTGATACTTTGGTAGGCAATACAAATGACCGCTGGTGGCGCTGTTTGGCAAATATGGCCGTCGAAATATAGACGTAATTAGAAAGCTTAGGAACAAAAGACCTATAGATTCAGACATGCTGTCTGTGGTTGTCAATAGGCTTTCATCCAAACGTAGTCTAGTATTACTTTTAGGCAATTTTAAGAGTTTTCAATCTAGAGCCGAAATATTTGAAGAATTCTTTCTGGACAAAGAGAGGAGTATGTTCGAGGGAAGCAATTGTTTAATTCGCAGAACCTTTAATTAATTGAAATGTGTCTTGAACTGTAATAAATTAGTCAAACTACTTGACAGCTGGAGCCTCGATACCCCAATAATAGAACGAAATTCAGGACTTTATCGGTCATCAGACACGCTCAGAATCGTCAAGCTCATTATTACTTCGAAGAATGTCCGTCCATTAAAGGGAACGTTTAATTGCTTTTATATTCCCAGCATCCAAATTGTGATGTCTGCGATCCTTTAGATTAATTATCAAAAAGGGAACAAATAAAGAAAAAAGCAGCAAAACAAACAGCCGTTACAAATTGTTCCAGATTGTGAGGGAGAACGGCTACAAAAATGAATCCAGGTCAAGAAAAAAAAACGTGCGAAATCTAGCCGCAAAGCTTGCCAAGTTTTTTTTTAAATTCCGAGCTTATCGTACAACACAAGAGATGAGAGCAACAATGACAATTTATCAACAAGAATTGTCCGGGGAGAGTGACCCAATCAGTAGCTACGCGACCGCCGACATAGCTTTTCAAATTATTTTGGCTTAACCACGTCAAAGTTCAAGACACTTATGAAAATTAACAAAATTGGAAAAGATTTTGATTTGTACATTGAGAATAGGCGTAAAGATTTTGATACAGTTGGGCAGGTTGAAAATAGGCTTATATTTTCTACTCCAGCTAGAGTGACTCAATAAGTAGCTACGCTACCGCCGACATAGCTTTTCAGATTACTTTGGCACGCAACCACTTTTACCACTTATAAAAATTATCAAAATTGAAAAAAAAAATGTTTCTACATTGAAAACAGGCTTATATTTTCTACTCCGGCTAGATGAACTGACTCAATCCAGAGCTACGCTACCGCCGACATAGCTTTTCAAATTATTTTGACACGCAAGCGCATTAACTACGTTAAACTGAAGAATTTTATAAAAAATACCAAAATTGAAAAAGATTTTGATACAGTTGAGGCCTGCACATTGAGAATAGGCTTATATTTTACACTCAGGCTACAGTGACCCAATAAATAGCTATGCTACCGCCGACGTAGCTTTTTAGGTTATTTTGGCACACAAGCTCCCTGACCACGTCAAAGTTAAGACATTTATAAAAATTACCAAAATTGAGAAAGATTTTGATTAACACATTGAAAACAGGCTTATATTTTCTACTCCGGCTAGATGGACTGAGTCAATCCAAAGCTACGCTACCGCCGACAAAGCTTTTTAAATTATTTTGGCAGGCAAGCTTATTACGCGCGTCAAAGTTTAAGACACTTATAAAAATTACCAAAATTAAAAAAATTTTTGATTTGCACATTGAGAATAGGCTTAAAGATTTTAATACAGTTGGGCACATTGAAAATAAGCTTATATTTTCCACTCCGGCTACAGTGACCCAATAAATAGCTACGCTACGGCCGTCATAGCTTTTTGGATTATTTTGGCACGCAAGCTCTTTACCACGTCATAGGTGAGCCTCTTATAAAAATTACCAAAATTGAAGAAGATTTTGATTAGCACATTAAAAACCGGCTTATATTTTCTACTCTGGCTAGATGGACTGAGTCAATCCAAAGCTACGCTACCGCCGACATAGCTTTTCAAATTAGTTTGGCACGCAAGCTTATTAAGTAAGTCAAAGTGGAGAATTTTATAAAAAATTCCGAAATTGAAAAAGATTTTGATACAGTTGGGACTTGCACATTGAGAATAGGCTTATATTTTTTCCTGCGGCTAGAGTGACGCAATAAATAGCTACGCTACCGCTGACGTAGCTTTTTAGATTATTGTGGCACGCAACCTCTTTTACCACTTACAAAAATCAACAAAATTGAAAAAAAATTTGGTTTGCACATTGAAAACAGGCTTATATTATCTACTGCGGCTAGAGTGACGCAATAAATAGCTACGTTTACGCCGACGTAGCTTTTTAGATAACCATGGCACGCAAGCTTTCTAACCACGTCAAAGTTAAGCCACTTTTAAAAATTACCAAAATTGAAAAAGATTTTGGTACAGTTGGGCCTTGCACACAGAAAATACGTCTTATAAGTTCTCTAGCCACTTTTTTTTTATTGATCGTACTACTCACATATTTATACGAAAAATCGGTCAGTGCTGCAACTTTTATTAGCTCTCATCATTACCAAAACGTTTTAAAAATTATTTATTGGGAATCCGACATTTTTTCCATAAATTATGTATCCCACTTCTGATGAATAATATAATAAATATGGATTTTTCCACAAAATTAATGAATTTTGAGAGAAGTTAGAGATGTAAAGGTTGAGTAAATCTTTAGATAGTAGCTGGGAAAGGCTAATTTAACTTTTGAAAAAGCAATAAATTATCGTATAATGTCATGATTTTTTAAGCTTTTTTTGCACTAGTCTTAAATAATTAGGCAATTAGGGAAGCATTTTTTTTATTAGCTACTAATTAAAAAACTGTTAAAAATGTATTTTTTTGTATTTTGAACAAAACTTTGTTCAAATTTCTGTGTATGTGTACTGTTCGTGCGCATAAATGCTCAAGTCAGTACATTATTTTTTTAAATTTTTAAATCAAATAATTACATAGGGTTTGTTCGAGAGATCTCATGTTCTTTGTTTATAAAGTGTTTTTTTGAGAAACAATAAACAAAATTGATTATATCCGGTTGTTGAGCTGTAATGGATTTATAATAAGATTGCAATAATAAAATGGGAAGATGGGTGGATCAATGTAATTGGCAGAATTAAATGAGACGTCTACA
Source organism: Lagria hirta (assembly GCA_947359425.1). Classification (NCBI taxonomy): domain Eukaryota; kingdom Metazoa; phylum Arthropoda; class Insecta; order Coleoptera; family Tenebrionidae; genus Lagria; species Lagria hirta. The sequence continues at coordinate 51,415,918 of OX375794.1, forward strand.
TATTTAAATTTGAGCTCTCATTAGTGGAAGCTTATAGTCAATTGATTGAATTAATTACAACTGACGTATTTTTTTTTGGAAAAATAAGCTGTTTTTGATTTGTTTTATTTTTTTGCAATTTATAGAATAGAAAATTTGTTGAACGTAATTTACATGGATGACGTCATATTTTCTGTCTGAAGAGTTATTAGATTTACTGTATGGTACAGCTTACAGATTATGAAAATAACATGTTATTGACATAAATTAAAGAAAACCGTCTTTTATTCAAGGTAGAACTCTGTTTCCTTGTTGGTCTTTAAAGATAACAAGGTCTGTCTTCATGTAAGGCAGCCAATCATGGGCTTTAGCACGGAACATGACAAGCAAACTTTTGATTTTCAATAAAGCAGGCTGGGCATGGAGTGTGGTACTTTACGAAAGGAGTGAAGAAGTCAGAATGTTATCAGAAACAAAACTACAATTCTACACAAACATGCCAAGTTAGAAGGCTTTTGAAAAATGGATGAAAAATGCACATGATAGGACTACATGACAAGCGGAGTAAAGTTGTGACTTGATAAATAAAAAAGAAAAGACATAGAGATAAAATGACATTAGACAAGTGGTAGAAGTGATGTAGAACAGAATGTTTCAGAAAGACATAAATAGAGAAGGTCTTATAAGCAAACTCTTAACCTAATATTACGCACGTTGTATATCGAGTGTACTACTTTGCGGAAGAGTCAAGCAAAGTGTGAAGGAGTCTGTCAGATGTCATCAGAAAGCAGAAAAATGTTTTTTGCAACATGTCCAATCAAAAGGTTAAAGAAGATGTGAACTGCACACATAACAAACGTGACTAAATGAAAGAAAACAAAGGACATAGACTAAGAAAGTATGATGATGACATAGGTACCAAATGAGTACCTCACGTGAAGTGTGAACAGTCTGACAGATTTAAAACTATGAAAGCAAACGGCTTACATGCAACATGCTAGATTAGGAGGGTTAAGAAGATGTGAAGCGCACATGATGCAAAAACTTGACAGAAAAAGTAAAGGACATAGACCACAGAAAAGGGGGAATTACGACATAAGGCAAGTTTCAAAAGATAATGAATGGATTTACAAAGTCATGAATGAGAGACCTTTATTGGAACATTTGGATACTACCAATCTTTATGTATGGATCTTGCCATCACACAGGATGGGCACGGAGTGTGGTACCCTACGCAAGATGTGAAGAATTCTGACCTATTCAATGTCATTAGAAACAAGATAAGTGTACTAACATACTAAATCAGGAGGTTTATGGAAATGGGAGACGCAAAAGGTGGACACTTACAATCAAAGTAAAATTGTAACTAGATGAAGGAAAAAAAGGGACGTAGGCTAAGAAAGTAGGATGATGGCATCAGAGGTACTGTAGAAAAGAGTGGCTTTAGAAAGATATGAAAGGTTTGTATCAAAACAGCGGCTTATTTTTATATTATGGAAGCCGACATAGAACATGTCAAACTTCTAACTTGCCAAATCATGCAAGATGCAGTACCTCACAGAAGACGCACCTGAAGTATTAGGAATTTGACAGATTTGAAACTATATCATTAGAAGGCATAACGAGATGTAAAGCGAGCATGATATTAGAACGTGGCAAACAGAGTAAAATTGTGATTCGATGAAGGTAGAATGAAAAGACACCAGGAAAGGTGAGATTACCGCTGGAGGAATGTGGAACAAAATGGCTTTAGAAGAACATGAATGGGTATGAAGTGTGGTACCCTACGTGAAGAGTACCAATTCTGACTCATTCAATGTCATCAGAAACCGGGTTAGCACTCTCAATCAGAAGATTTATGAAGCCAACAAGCAAGGTAAAGTTGTGATTTGATGCAGAGAAGAGGAAGAAGAAGCGTAGACCACGGAAAAAGTAAAATAATAACATTAGACACGTGGCAGGAGTGATGTAGAACAGAGTGGTTTTAAAAAGACATGATTGGACGAGGCTTCTTTTGAAACCATTGACCATATTTGTGTATTGCCACCAATCATGGGTTTTCGCGCAGAGAATTTTAAGCAAACTCCCAATTTGTCATCATGCAGGATGGGTACCTTACGGAAAGTGTGAAGAAGTCTGGCATAACCAAAATCTATGTCACTAGAAACAAGACAAGAATCTTAACTATAGCAGGCTAAATCAGAAGAGGCTTATGGGCATGGGAAGAGCACAAAACGCAGCAAAATGTCATGTAAAAGTTGTTACGGAAAAAAAAGGGAAAAGGTTGGATAAAGTGTGTGTGGTACCTCACGGAAAGTGGGAACAGGTTTGACATAACCAAAATCTATGTCACTAGAAACAAGACAAGAATCTTAACTATAGCACGCTAAGAGACTTATGGGCATGGGAAGAGCACAAAACGGAGCAAAATGTCATGTAAAAGATGTTCCAGAAAAAAAAAAATTTGGATAAGGTATGTGTGGTACCTTACCGAAATCTATGTCGCCAGAAACAAGACAAGGGTCCTAACTATAGCAAGCTAAATCAGAAAGCTTCTGTGCACAAAATAAGAAGACATGACAAAACGGAGCAAAATGTCATGTACAAGTTGTTGCAAAAAAATTTGGTGTACGGAGAAGATGGGAGTGATGGGATGACAACAAAGGGCGGGAGTGATCCAGAACAGAGTGGTTTCAGAAAAAACATGATGTGCAAAGGTTTTTAAAACTGTTGGGTCACTTTTTATTGATAGTTGTTTAGATTAATTGATATCAATCTCTAATAAAGGGTGTTGATTGTTCTTTTTTACGACCATCTAGTGCTCTTTGAGTTCGTTGAGGGTTTTCAGCCATCACATGGGAGATTAATTATATTTTTTCGAGTCGCATTTAGATAATGAATTGTATTTTTTAGAAGTTTATAGCTTGATTGTTAATTTGGTAATTAATATAAGCAAGGCATGGTTTTGCCCTAAAAAATTACAAAAGTTAATTACTGCGGCTTAAAATATTTAAAAAGGGCCTTCTTTGTGAAGGGCTTTTTTAATTTAATAACTTGTTTGATACTTTGTTTTATTCCGAGACGCTAATATAATCCTCCAAATGACTCTTCGTTTCTTTTTCCATAATGTAATGAAGTTGAAAAGATGTTAATGTAAGTTTACTTTTTCGTTTCAGAACGACACGATGAGGGTGGTCTGGGCCTACAATTCCGAAGAGCCTGCGGGGGGATCTGTGGGTCCTAAGTCTTTGCCTCAGCATGAGGCCGAGTTTAGGGGAAGCCGCTCTTTGTATTTGGTCCAAAGGGCTGATCAGGACGCTCCTGGGCCTGACGAAACGGCACGGATATGGGAATTGCGCAATCCAGCTGTTGAACCACCGGCACCCGGAGAGAATTTGTATTGGTGCAGGGTGTTTCGGATACCAGTTCTCACCAAGAAACATCATTTGATACGGGTATGTAAAGCTTTGATAGTCAGAAATTAAATTAATTTTCGCTTTGTTTCGAGAAACTTTCTCGTATATATTGAGTGACAGTTATTTATTTTTTGTTTTTTTCGTGAAAAGTTTGAATGAAGAGGGTATAAGTAGGGTGGAAAGCGAACTCTCGACTGGCGGCTGTGTTTCGGAAATGAGTTTCCTCTCGGCGGGTTACTTTTATTTTTGGGAAATGAACTAACCGACACTTTTCCTAAATATATTTAGTATAAAATATCAAACTTTTTATTTTTTATCTCACTTCTGATATAGATACACTCAGATCAACAAAATCGAAAAACATGCAAGGGTGGGAATAAAATTAAATACGGTTTCACATGTTAGGGGGAAGCAACAACATCCCTATTTTGCTACGGAATCTTAGTAATTTTATCTAAACTTAAATCTATTGTCGTTTGTTTGTTTATATAAGTCATTCGTATACGTCTTACAATTTAAAAGATTAAGTCAAGTAAAGTGAGAACCTAGCTGTTTTTTAGGAGTAAGCTGAAACTGCCTATTGACCAGACCATATTGGTCATGAGCAGTTTCTCTACTAAAGTAATTTATCACGAAAATTGATCATTTTTAGCAAATGAAGGTTAGGGGAAATTCGTATCTTTGTAGTTTGTACCTGTCAATAGCACTTATCAGGGAACTCACAAGGGGTCCATCTCCGTCGAACAATTTCAGCCTTCATGCTCTGCTACGGTTGGGCCCCACTATCTTATGATTGGTCTCGTTTATAGTCCGTCTATCCATATCTGGCGCTTATGGCTTTAGTCAGCAATGAGTGTTTTTTAATTTCTACAACACCCGAACACTTTACAGTAAAACACTTTATAGTGCAACAAACTAAATAGAAGGATGTAGTTAATAATGGTTTATGACTGTTTTATTCGGTACCTCACCGAAGATTACAACTGTCCAAACAAGGCGACAATAAGTTGCATAAATGAATGAGGCACATAGTTTGCTCGGATAGTTATATAGTACCCACAAATACAACCTTCTCTGGTGCCTGTGAAGGCGAGAGAAGACTTATGACTTGTTGTCTGTTCCTGACCACTTTCAAACTGCCGAGTGATTAGAGCTAAATGCGCTAAGTCATGAAATTGATAATTTTAGGCCAATGGGTGAAACCCATCTGTGCCGTCACTAATCAACACAGACGCTTTTCATTTTCATTGTTCAACTGCGCATCATAAGCTGTCCCCATCTAAGTGAAATCGTAACTTACCGCTTTGTTTCTCAATCTGGACATTGCGCAGGATCTATTTGTTACCTATTACCTCCTTGTAGTACACTACACTATTTCAAAACCGTCTTAACCTAGATAACAATTTTCTGATGTTACTTCATGATGGCTGTCTGTTTTTACTTACAATCTGTCAATGAGTACCGACGATTTTTTTGGGTTCATTTTGCAATTTGGGCATTGCGCAGTAAGATCAGTTAGATTTTGCTATTCTACAGTCGTTTTGACCTAGACAACGTAATTTTAGAATACATTTTCAGCGTTTTAATACGATGTGACCGAAGATTTGAAAAATTACAAAATGTTGACAATTTTTTTGTTTTTTTTTTGACATTGGCGCTACGCATTGTCTAAATTAAGCCTGAAAACTTGACACAAGTGACAAAGTCTTGCTTGTACTTTTCTCTAAGACTGCTTGAATCTTTGATAAAATGTACATAATCTGCGCGTTGGTCTGGTGCCCACATAATCTAAATTCTGCGGTTAAAATTGACAGGAAAACGACATTTGACACTAGATCTCTCTTTTGATCTGTCAGTAAGTCCTGCGACGACCTATCACGTTTTCGGTTTAGACGTTTTTTTTGTGTTCTATGGGGCATTTATTACGATATGGACAGAATATAGGCGTTGTTTTTCTGCCTGCTATTGGCATTTTTGCAGAAAAACCGTCATCTTTCACCCAGCTGATTTTCTGGTGTAAACTTGCAAACATTTTTAGCTTTTTTTTACGATTTAGCCTTGAATCCTAAAAATTACAAAATTGAGACAAACTTTGTCATTTTTTTTTTGGTATATAAATTTTTTGACAGCGGACCTTTTAAATAAAGCCTAAAAGGTTGGGATAAGTGACTAAGTTTTACATTTTTCTGATGGGATGGGTTGTCTTTGTGTCCAGAAATACCAGCTTTTCTGGTTAAAGCTTCCAGGAAAGAGTTACAGGATAGCGCTGTTCAGTCGGCCAGTAAATAGTGACAACTTATTATTTTATTTCTTTATCTGCGTATTGCGCAGATTCTATAGTGGGATTTGTAGATTTTTTTGTTAAAAGACAAGAACTCCAAGAATAGGATGAGCAGGGACTATATAATTTTGCATTACATTTTATTTAATATAGTTGATTTTTATTCTTCTTTTGTTTTCCAATTTTTTTCTTTCTTTTATTTGTATTTTTTTTCTTTGTTTTAGTTTTTTTTATTTTTATATTAATTTTATTACTTTAATAATAATAATTGTTAATAAAATTAGAAGAATAAAAACTATAATATATTATAATAGAATTTTTTTCTTATTCTCTTCTAAAGCAAGTCTTTTATTATTTTTTTTCAAAATTAAAATTGTTATTTTATATATTTATTTTGTTTCCATTATTATATTTTTTTATTTATTCTCCTTTTTGCTTACCTTACTCTCTTATATATATAAGGTTGCCTTCGGCAACCATAAAACAACCGTATTTTATTTTTATTAAAAAAAAAGTTTATATTACATTTTATTAATTATATACTTTATTCTTCCTTTCTTTTTTTTTTATTTATTTCATTTTTCTAATTTTCTTAATTTTTTTTATTTTCATATTCATTTTTTTCTATTTTCTATTTAATTTTTCCAAAATATTTAATCATTCAATTACAATCATACATAATCTAAAAAAAAATCAATAAAAACTATTTATATTTTAGTTATATATTATATATCAAATTTAAAAAAACAACCACTTTATAGAAATTTGTACATTAAAATTGACAGAAAAACGTTTCATATTTCATGCTAGTTATAAAATATAAATCATTAATATTAAGTGATCACATTGTATTTTTTAATTGATTATGTCAACAATAATAATTGACAATTGACATTGTATTTTTTTTTTAATATTTAATTGTTTATTTAAAAATATAAAAATAAGTACGTACAATTGAGAAAAAAATATATATTCTGTATAGATACTTTTCGAAAATAATTTTCCACTTCCATCTGATTTTAATTCATTTATAAAAATCTTCTTTCATCGATTGGTCTCAAACACAACTTAACCTCACTTTTCGTATACACAATTATAGATTTTTCTACAACCACAGTTCTATATCTTATATAATATAATCAAAAAGGCTCTTCTAGCCATTCGTATTATTTTCCCATATTATAATAAAGGAAAAAATGTAAAACAGGCCAAAAAATTAGATGTCTCCTCAAAAATTTTTATCAAACCTTATCTAAAAAAAAAATTATCGACAATGAGATTAAATAATTATTAAACCTACTTTATTTCAAGCTTTTCACTTATATTTTGCAAAAAAAACAACACTTTTACACTTTATTTTGTAAAATATGTAAATACTTTATGAAAATTCTAAAAATAAATTATTTTATTATTATATTTTTTTGTTGCTAACAACAACGATGTCAAAAATATTAGAGCGGTAAATTTAAAATTACCTTTTATTATTTCCTTTTCAAATACCACTTTCAGGCATGCTCTATCAATATAAGATTTTAGTATTTAATAAAAAAAGTCAAAAAACCCAGCCAGGGCTCTTCTTTCTATTATTTCTTCTATCTTTTTCAATATAAAAAAGCATTTCAATTTATTTGGGGCTCAATTTTAGAAGACCTATCAACCCAAAGCTTTTCTTTCAGCCATAATAACCTTTTCGACTTTTTAATCTTTTCTTCTAACTTTTGAGGTTATGTTTTCTTAAGAAAAATCTGTTAAAAACTAAGCAAAACCTATGCAAAACTTCATGGGCCGCCCCAAAATACTCTTTAAACGTCGTTTCATTTAAATATTTATTGTAATTTCTATTATATTCGCTTCACTCCTTTGACATTTCGGGGGGCATGCTCTATCAATATAAGATTTTAGTATTTAATAAAAAAAAGTCAAAAAACATACCCAAGGCTCTTCTTTCTATTATTTTTTCTCTCTTTTCCAATATAAAAAAGCATTTCAATTAATTTGGGGCTCAATGTTAGAAGACCTATTAACCCAAAACTTTTCTTTCAGCCATAATAACCTTCTCGACTTTTTAATCTTTACTTCTAACGTTTGAGGTTATGTTTTCTTAAGAAAAATCGGTTAAAAACTAAACAAAACCTATGCAAAACTTTATGGGTTGCCCCAAAATACTCTTTAAACGTCGTTTCATTTAAATATTCATTGTAATTTCTATTATATTAGCTTCACCCTTTTGACATTTTGGGGGGCATGCTCTATCAATATAAGATTTTAGTATTTAATAATAAAAAGTCAAAAAACATACCCAAGGCTCTTCTTTTTATTATTTTTTCGTTATGTCACATTAAAGCCTTTTTGACCTGGAAAACTTGATAAATGAAACTCTTACACAAGATTTCGGAAATGTTTATTCAAACAGTTTAAATTTTTGCCAAATTGTGGTAAATTTTTGGTTTTTTCTTTGGTGGTATTTAATCCATTGGGCGACGGACTTTCTAAATAAAACCGGAAAGCTGGACATAATCCGGTGATCGGTCCGAAATATAAAAGGATCCGTCGAATAATGTCCGATCTGAAACTGTTTACGATATACCTCCACAGTCATTATTTAAATCCTAGATCCAATTTAAAAGTTCCTTTAGGAAAGTTTTAACATGAGTTGCAATTCCTAGCTGGCTTTCTTTCGACTGTACAATTGACGTTGTTTGGCATAATTTTCCGATTTAAAGCCCAGAGATAAAAGTTTCCTCGAATGTAATTTTAAAAGTCGTCGGTATCGGTCCGATATTGAAACAATCCCATCCATATGAAGACACCTTTATCCTATTTGTAAATCCCCTTAGAGAAAAAAAAAAAAAAAGGAAGAAGCGGCAAGACATTTCCACGTGTCGTCGTCATTCTGAAATCTCCAGGAGATGACATGCAAATTGCTTAGTTTTGAACTCGCTTCACGGATTTCCAAATAATATTACGCCGCGGCGGCGACGGCGACGCTTGTTGGGTTAGGGGTGGCTTTGCCGCCTTGCCTGCCCACACCGACATACGAATTCATACGGGAGAATTTTGCACAGTTCTTTGTTATTTAAATTTCAGATTAGTTGGAATTATATTTTCTTTGATGTGCTTCAGTTAGCTGGCGTTTGTTCAATTATTAGAAATGGGGTGCAAGATCAAAAATTTGAAGGGTGCAAGTAATTGACAAATATTGATTCCACTTTGAGCTAACTTTAAAGGAACTAGCTTTAAGACGTTTAGCCAAATATTTGCTTTTGGTACCGACTCAAACTTCAAAGATACGATGTAACGTTAAGTTCATTTAACATCTTTTTTACAAAATAAACAGTTGTTAAGCATTTCTCTCAGCAAACAAAATGTTCTAATACATACTCTATTAGAATACTAAATATAAACTCAAATTTTGCCTTTTTGGAACCAGTTACCTCAACAACTGGTCTCATACCACCTATTTCTTCAGTTTTTTGAGATTACAAAGGAAAAGGATCTTTATTTTGCTTCAAATGATACATGGCTTGTTTTCAAAGCTAACAAGCCATATATGTTAATCAGAAACATAAACAATATTAATGCAGTTTTCTGTGTGTTTTCTCATCCTAATTGTACTACCAGACTTTAACAGGGGACAAAAACATCTAAAGCTGAGACAAACAATAAACATTATGTTATGACTTTATAGCTTTGTTGATTTTGCAAATATCAAGCTTGACAATGTGGCTGTTATTGTAAAGCTCCGACAAATGGTCAATGCCTGCACTGCAATTAACCCCCATCATTTGATAATAAAATTGTTTTTAACATTTCGTAGCTCTTGCTTTATCAGTTATCATGAGAACTTGATCGCAAACCGGAAAATTGGTTGCGTGTAAAGAGTTACTTCAAGTAGCCAGCTCGACAACCAAACTTGTCGACATTGACTGGTTGTTGGTTTAGCTTTGGCTTTTGTCAGTAGTTCTAGGCCATTGCTGGTTCTATAAGTACAGCAAGCTTACAGGAATACTTAGGAAATAAACTAAGAAAGTTAAAAAGCGGCAGGAAAGGACAGAAATAAGAATGAAGTATATGTGTATGGAACAGAAAGAAGCAGAAAAGGTCAGAGAAAGGTGTAAGTGAGGTGTTAATAGGAAAAGTGTTGTTTTGGAAGTGATGATGGATGTATGGGACAGAAAAGGTAACAGAAAGTTTTGAATGAGGTGTGAGTTACTTAAGCAGAGGAAATGATAGTACCGATTTCTCAAAAGAAAGAAATAAGACTTGAAAATAATAATATTAACACGTTGTATACGGTATATGCAGTGTATGTGCCCGAAAAATAAAAAAAAAGAAAAAAAAGAGTATAAATAAAAGAATAAAGGAAGGAATAAATAAAGAAAAAAGTTTGAAAGGAAAGAGAAAGCAGATGGTTGTGGTCTGAGAAAAATTTGACGCAAGAGTGTCTGAGTCTGCTACTTTTCACAATATGTATGACTGATTTAAAAGAAGTTTTAGCCAAAAATCATATAAAAAGAGTGGTCATGGGGAAAAAGTGAAGTTTGTGGGACATTGGAAGAGTGCTGGAAATTGGTAAAAAAAGAGAGACAGATAAGAAAATTAAATAAAGAGAGAAGGGAATTGAGAATATGAATAAAAAGGGTATTGTATTGAAGAACCTGAAAGAAAGAGAGAGGAAGAATGAAATGAATGCATGGAAAAATAAAAAGCAAGGCTTAACAAAAAAAGAGAAGAAAGAAGGAAATATATGAAGAAATGATTACAGACTATCTAAAAAACGAAAGCAAGAGGGGCAGAAAAATGATTGCAAGATTGAGATGTAGAAATAAAAAAAGAAAAAATAGAAATTGGATTAATGAAAGTGAGAATAAATGCAAATTGTGTAGAATTAAGGAAGAAACATAAAAATATGTACGAGAGTGATATTAGAAGAGCAGACATGATGAAAGGGAAAGAAATAGAGAGGAGAATGCATGACAACGATAAAAAAGAGAGAGAAAGTTTGAGCAAAATCAAGATAAACAAAAGGAAAAAGTGAAACAAGAATAAATAAAACATAAGGCAAAACTAAAACACACGAAAAAAAAAGGAATTTATTTGATGTAGTATTTACTGGTATTATAAATATTTTCAGTTTTGATTTTATGATTCTTAAATTTATACACACTAGCAAACAAATACAAAGAAAGATTGAAAAGAAAATGAGAAAACAAAAAAAAAACAAAAATGAACTACTAGTACTTAGCCGAGCTATAGTGGGTTTTACGTAAGCAGCATTATAGAAATAAATATTGATATAAGGCACTTCTTTGTTGGAAAAAGAAAAATACATTTGAGCAACTTTTAAAATTTTTTTTAATAAGATCTAGCGTAAAAAATTATTTCTCTCTCTTTAGGCTTTTCTTACTGTTAAATTAAAAAAAAATAAATTGAAAGCTTTAAAATCTATACGTTTTTACCTTCAAATTGAGAATATAAAGTTTAAATTGAGAATAAACAAATTGGTATTGAGAATAATCATTTTGAAATTGAGAATAAACAAACTTATATTAAGACTAAACAAATTAAAATTGAGAATAATCAATGTTAATTTGGGAATTAACGTACTTATGGTTTAAGTGCGACAATTGCTCAAAAATTTGTTGAAAAATTTCTTATATTAAGAAAGTTGAAATAATGAAAAAACAAATGTCTGGATTATATAATCATAGAGACAATTGGAGAACACACCGCCGATTTGAATCGAGAAAAACATTTTTGACAAAGGGCTTGAAAATTATTAGGTCATTAACATTAAAAATTTGAAAAGTTTATTCTCAATTGGAAATTGTTTATTCTCAATTATTTGAACCTATGTAATTACTTTCAGTAGCTATGTGTTCATTCTCATATTTGTCGATTCAATTAACCATTGTTTCTAAACAATAAATAAATAAAACAAATGATTGGGTAAAAGTAATGAAAAACATTGAAACAAAAAGTGAGAATGGAATATAGAAAAAAAAGGTCTGGAAAAATTACATTAAACATTACATTCAAATTTGAAATGTTTGTTTATTCTCAATTGAAAAGATTTTATTCTCAATATGAAATTATTTATTCTCAATGTAGTCATGGTTATTCTCAATATAAAAATGTTTATTCGCAATTTGAAATTATTCGTTGTCAATTCGATTAGATTGAATAAATAACTGGTGCTGGTTACGTTGATTTGATGTTGACCATTGTTTCTAAACAAACAATTGATTAATAAAAAATAAAGATTAGGTAAAAAAAAAAAAAAATCTTGGAACAGAAAGTGAGGATAAAAAATTAAATCTTAAAAATTACATTTAAATTTGAAATGCTTATTCTCAATTGAACACTTTTTATTCTCAATGCGAAATGGTTTATTCTCAATTTGAACATGATTATTCTCAATATGATAGTCTTCAATTTGAAATTATTTCTTTTCGATTTGATCAAACCAAAAAGCACTAAACTGCTTTGATTATAACCATTATTTATAAACAAACAGTAAATAGAAAAAACAATGATAGGGTAAAAATAATAAAAAAGATTGGAACAGAAAGTGAGGATGAAATAAAATAAAAATATTTTTAACAAATGGCCTAAAAAATTGCAATTCTTATTCTCAATTGGAATTTATTTATTCTCAATTTGAAATGCTTTATTCTCAATTAGAACATGATTATTCTCAATATGAATGTGTTCATTCTCAATTTGAAATTAGTTATTCGATCAGTTTAAAAAGCATCAATTTGAGGCGGGTTAATCTTCTGACAATTGTTTCCAAACAAACAATACATAAATAAAAACAATAAAAAAAACAATGATTGACTAAACAGAAAAAATGTCTTATATTAAGAAAATTGAAGCTAATACAAGAAAAAACAAATTTGTGCATTATTTAAACATAACCAAGATTGGAGAGCATACAGCTTAAAACGTTTTCAACAAAGGGCTTAAAAAATTACATTAAGCAATACATTCAAATTAGAAATGTTTGCTTATTCTCAATTGAAAATATTTTATTCTCATATTGAAATTGTTTATTCTCAATGTGATCATGATTATTCTCAATATAAAAAATGTTTATTCGCAATTTGAAATTATTCATTGTCGATTGGATTAGATTGATCAAAACTTTTTGGTGCTGTTACGTTGATTTGATGTTGACCATTGTTTCTAAACAAACAATTGATAGATAAAAAAAACAAGATTGGTTAAAAAGAGGGAAAAATATTGGAACCTAAACGTGGAAATTAAATCATAAAAAATACATTTAAATTTGAAATGTTTATTCTCAATTGAACACTTTTTATTCTCAATGCGAAATGGTTTATTCTCAATTTGAACATGATTATTCTCAATTTGAAAGTGTTCAATTTGAAATTATTTATTTTCGATTCGATCAAATTAAAAAGCAACAATTTGGTGTTGCTTAAACTAATTTGATTATAATCATTATTTCTAAACAAACAGTAAATAGAAAAAAACAATGATAGGGTAAAAATAATGAAAAAGATTGGAACAGAAAGTGAGGATGAAATAAAAAAAAACATTTTTAACAAATAGCCTAAAAAATTGCAAATCTTATTCTCAATTGGGATTTATTTATTTTCAATTTGAAATTCTTCATTCTCAATTTCAACATGATTATTCTCAATATGAATGTGTTGATTCTCAATTTGAAATTAGTTAAAATTAAAAAAAAAGAAGTAAAAAACAATGATCGTGTAAACAGAAAAAATGTCTTATATTAAAAAAACTGAAGCTAATACAATGATTATAACTAAATTAAATTGAACTAAACATTAATTAAATGTTTTAATTTTAATATCAAATTGTTTATTTTCTATTTGACTATGATGATTCTCAATATAAATGTGTTCTCAATTTGAAATTAATTATTGTTGATTCGAAGAACTAAAAGCAATGATTTGGAGCTGGTTAATCTATTAACTATTGTTTTTAAACAAAAAACAATTAAAATTAATGATTGGCTAAAAATAATGAAACAGAAAGTGAAAATAAAGGAAATTAAAGGAAACAAATAAAACCGGTAAGAAAACAGAGAATAATATTGTGGTTGATACTTGAAATAGTGAATAGTAAATAGATTATTTTTCTAAATGGGCAGCTACTTTTTTTCTTGCATTAAGTGTCAATTTGTTGTTTGGGGCTCTTTGCTAGCAGGAGCGTAATGATGTCGCACTCTAGTTTTTGTTGGAAAATAAAAAAAAACTGCAAATGCAAACGGGAAGCCGTAGTTTACATATCAAGGGCGCAAGGTAAGCGATTTCAACCTGCGGGTGATAATACAATTAACAATAAATATGTTCATAACGTCTTGCTAGAATTTACTTTTCTGGTCGTAGGAGAGAATGGTCTACTTTGCGCCCGCATGTCCCAGTGTATCTGGAATACACTTTGAGTAGAAGTAATGTTTTTGTGGAATAATTCTTTAGCCTTTTGCTGGGTTTTTATTGATTCATTTAGTTTGAATGACATTTCATTTGTTTCAGTATGAGCCATTGCAAGGAATTGGCGGCTCAACCGATCTCCAGCATGTCGTCCTTTATGAGTGTCAGGATAGTCCTGAAGTGTCGAAACTCGCCGACACCCCGGGGCGTCAATGTTACGATCCTAATACCCAACCCTTCTCTTGCAATACCGTAGTGGCAAGCTGGGCCAGGGGTTCTGAAGGATTCAGTTTCCCTCCCGAAGCTGGTTATCCATTGGAACCGAGTACATCACGTTACTATCTTCTCGAGACTCACTATATCAGTCCGACAGATGGTAGTTTAGGGTCTCTGGACGGTTCCGGTTTGAGGTTGTATTATACTCCCGAATTGCGACGTCACGACGCTGGGGTTATATCAATAGGAATGGATCCGAACTGGCGACATATAATACCTCCAGGACAACAAAGAGTTGTCTCATCAGGACACTGCGTGTCGGAGTGCACCCGACAAGCTTTTCCCCATAATGGCATAAACATGTTTGCCGTTGTTATGAAAACACATCGGATTGGGAGACAGGTCGCTTTGAAGCATATAAGAGGGAATACGGAACACGCTCCCATTGCGACCGACGATAATCTGGATTCGGATTATCAGGAGTATCGCAAGTTGGGGGTACCTGTTAAAATACTTCCTGGTGATCACTTGATTGCTGAGTGCACTTACAACAGCTCAGGAAGGAGTGCAATTACACTAGGTGGTCTCACAAGTCGAGAGGAAACGTGCTTAGTTATGGGACTGTATTATCCCAAACAGAAAGCTTTAGCTGCCTGCCATAGCTTACCAAGTTTACCTACTGTTCTGCATTCGTTAGGAATTCAGGAACTTAGTCCGTGAGTATTAATTATCTTCCATATGCATACTTCATGACGGATTAAAGCTTGCTTGTTTCAAATCCTATATCAACAAACAAACTTACATTGGAGTCGGATAATACGAGAGGAAAAAGCTTCCTGCATTCATTGTTTTGCAATTGATTGTCAATTTTGAAGCGATTCAAGCTTATTTCCATACAAAATTTGTAAATAAGATACTCCTTGAATCACTATAAATTAAGATCTTTCTCTCAAGATACCGCCTCGGCTTTGTCACGACTATAATACAGAGATTGTGATTTTATATAATGACAAGCAATATTTGGTTCATTGCACGTATTATAAGAAAATACAGAGTATAATCTTACGCATTTTAGATTGCTACTCATTGTTGTTGATTTTGAACACGCAGTTTTGTTCACAGGGGATCGAATCCGGTGAGAATAGCCGCTCCGCCGGAGCTCGCCGGAATGACTTTGGAATCAAGATTAGTGTCTTATGATTGGGACAATCAGTTTCACACTTTTCAAGAGGCAACAATGAAAGGTTCCTTTAAGCCCTTGTGCTGGACTTCACAATCGACAATACTGCCGGTAAGTTCCAATTGGCTTTTCTCTATCGGATAAGCGTAGGTGGTGGCTCCGGAAGCTGCAAAGTGGACCTATAGAACGCTTAGCACGTTCTCAAAGTTTACGGTCTGAAAATTTTTTATTGAGACAATTTGCTACCTGGAAAAGAGCAGGGACATTATAAGAAAAAACACTTTTTAGCCTTTTTTAGATTTGCGCCTTGTCAACTGCTGTGGTATCTAAATGTTTTCACATGCAAAGCTTCCATCTGTCACTTGACTCACTGGCGTGTTGTAAAATACTATGAAATGTATCTGCTTTTAAACATATAGACAATTTAATATTTTTGGTGCAACTTTTAAGGCGCCATCTTGTGCTGTGGTATTGAATTTTGAACTACAGACTAATTGCACTTGAGCTGTTAGCCTCAAGTCAATATAAATCGAAATTTATAAAACAGACAAAATTGAGTCATCGGCTTAAAAGGTGAATACATTATTTGTGCGTTAGTCATTTTACAGCCCGCAGTTTTATTAAAGCTCTCCGCAAAGCGTCGTGCTTCAAAATTAGAACCTTGCGCTGTAAAATGAAACTTACCACATTAATATTGTAAATACCTATTTTCTTGCCAAATTGGCGAATTTTAGAAATTACACATCTTTTTTTTGACACTTTGTAGGAAATTTGTGTTTTTTTTTCAGTGAAACAGTCTATGGTTTTTTACTATATACGGTATTAGACTTTTTTTGTTTCAACTATTTTTTTACATTCTTTCTTTTGTCTCTACTTTAGAATTTTGGGTCAACGTTCTTGTCTAGAAAGCTACAGTGCTTTTTATCTGCTTTTTAACATTAATTTTCCCTCAGTTTTTTTTTGTTTTGCTAGTCATTTTATCTATTCTCAACCCAGTCTACAAAGCCACTATTTTTTTTTTTTTTTTTTAAGTTTTTATATCTTGCTATCAATTTTTTCTTTTTCTTTTTTTTTGTATCTTTGTTTTATAGTAATTTTATATTCTTTCTCTTGTTTGAAATTTACCATTTTGGTCTACTTTCTCGACTACAAAACTACTCTTTTTTGCTGAAATTGACAAAAAAGTGTGTGAATGTCTCATATTTTTTCCTTCATTGCTTTTGCTTTTTATCTCCATTTTTGCTTCAGTTTTTCTCTTATTTTTTTTTAATAATTTTTATCTATTTTAAACCTAGTTTGCAAAGCCACTATTTATTTTTTCTTTAACTTCACATCTATATCTTGTTGTCAATTTTTTTTATTTCATACTTTTTTTTTATTTGTGTTTTGGTACTGTTTCGATATTCTTTTTATACTCTTTCTCTTGTCTAAAATTTACAATTTTTGGTCTACTTTCTAGTCTAGAAAACTACGCTTTTTGGCTAAACTGGCAAAAAAGTGTGTAAATGTCTCATAATTTATTTTAATCCTTATTTTTGCTTACATTTTTTTCTAATTTAGTGTTATTTATTTTCAATCTAGTCTACAAAGCTACTATTTATTTTTTATTTATTTAATTTTAAATCCTGCAATCAAATTTTTCTTGTTTTAATTTTTGTTTTTTGTTTTTGTGCATTCTAATAGTCTCTTCTGCCTCTCTTTTGTCTAAAAGTTACAATTTTTTTTTGTTAAATTTTTTTATACCAATTTTTAGAGGTTGGCCAATTGGCGCTTTTTTATAACTTAAAATGCAGCTTTTTTAAAGGGCCACTGTATCTATGTAATTTAATTGACTTTATGCAAGCTGTTTTTCTAATTATGCATACAAAAAAAAATTGAAAAAAGTGGATTATTCACTTATTTATTAGGTTTACTAGGCAATAAAGTAAATATTTATTTTTAATGAGACTTAGATTTTTTAAATATTTTCATCTGGAATTAAATTGTCACATTTTTTTTCTACATTTTTTGATTATTATTATTATTATTTGATCTGCAATAATTTAATTTTGATTTTGCCACGGCTGGCTGGCAGCTTCAGTACCAACAAAGTCTATTTTCAAAAAGTCCAAATGACAATTGTTTCAACAATCCGATATAATTTTTTCTTTATTTATTTTTTATCTTTCTATTTTAACGTGTTTTTTGTTAAAAAAAAAAACCAGTTCAATGACATCAACAGCCTAAAGAAGGTAAAATTTTTTACCGAAACGTAGCTCTCAGATGCAATAAAAAACTGTAAAAAACATCTACATTTTATACCCTAAATCCTGCATAAAAAAATTTCTTCTCATATATTATTAAAATTATTGTTTTTATTGTTATTATTATTATTATAATAATTATTATTTTTAGCTAAAACAGCAGCTTTTGACTCCGACTTTCAGTTTAGCTAAAAGTTTTCATAAACAATTTTTGTGAAAATTATTAGAATTTTGCTTACTAGCTTTAAAACAATGTTTTTTTTTTCAAAACGTTATAATTTTGTCAAAAACTGGCTAATCAGCAGTTTTTTTTTCAAAATTATAAAAAATATAAAAAAATTAGATAATAAAGTTTATAATATGTACTGATGTTTTTTTTTTTGAAAAAAGTCGTATGTTCTTTGACGTTTGACATTTTTTATTTTTTTTTTTTTAAATCGATTTGGCTGTTATTTTCGCTAGTTCCAAAATAAGCTGAAAATTTTTCATTATTTTTTTGTTTTTATAAAATTATTTTTTTTTTTAATCTTACATTTCTAACAGGAAAATAATTAAAAAAAAACCTTTGTTACAAGCGTTTTTAGTGATACACAAAATAGAGTGAATTATCAGAAGTTGTAGTTAGATGTGGTCAATTTGCCTTTTTTTTTCTACGTATTTAAAAAAAATTATAAACTTGTCAAAAAATATGTTTTGCTCTCAAAAATTGATCTAAATTTAGTAATTAATTGTTTTTTTACAAAATAAAAAAAAATAGAATATAAAAACTATAAAGTTTTGCTTTTTGTAAGGAAAATCGTCGATTTTTAAAGTGTGTTAGGCATTTTATGTTTATTTTTCTTTAATTTTTAACAATTTTTGTAGTCTTTGTTGAGTTTTGATTAAATTATTTTAGAGTAAACAAAATTATTTTATTCTGACAATTTTTTTTTTAATTTTCAAAAAACGCTGAAAACTGTTTCTTGTAGGAGAAGAAAAAGATTAAAATGTCTAAGCAAATCAAGGCGGATAACTGGACTTTTAATAATTTTTTTTTTAAATTTATAATCTACTATGATTTAAATTTTTTTAATCACATCAAGAGAAAACAAAAAAAAAAGATTTTTTGATGGAATGCTGTAACGTTCCAAAAAATCCAACCGATTAAAACGCTATTCTTTATAAATTTTGTAATTACAGAAAACCAAAAAACTAGCTTTTTAAAAAAACGATTATTATTTTTGTTATTGTTTTTTATTTTTTTATGTCAAAGTAATAATTATGGCTAGTTTTTCAATTTTATTCTCCATTTACTATTTTATGTTTTATTGACCAAATCCATTATATATTGTATTGGCCAAATAGACCATTAAGTTGTAAATTTTGTAAACAGATAATTGTTACAAATTTGTTAATAATTAATCAAATAGGGTATTTAAATTCATGACAGTTCCTCGCATCATCTCAGTTATTTTACGAAAAATAAGAGAATTAGGAAACAAACAAAACAAAGTACATACAGAACGCGTGGGAAGAAAAAACAGGAACAATGAAGAACATGAAAACAGATTCTTCTAAAAAAAGTTATAGTGACGTAAGAAAGCCAAAAATGATCAAAATGAATAGAAAAAAATCATTGAAATCTGGTCAGTCTTAAAAAAGCGGTTTACTCGCAGAAGTCTTACTAAGTTTTTGTACTGAAACTTAATCTGAATTATCTCACGGAAAAAGAGCAAGCGTCGAGCAGAAAAAAAACAAGGTTAGAAAAATGAAAAAAACAATAAAGACTATGAAAGAAGAAACTGCTTAAACAAGGTAGAGCGTCATGAAAAAGACAGAAATAATCAATCAAAAAGTTGCACATAGAAGAAGATGAAAAAAAAAAGATTTGTGGCGGTAAAGCCGTATTGCCACTGAAATTTTCATACTAAAGTCAAGATCTACAAGATATTAACATCTCATATTAATTTTTTTTCACGTCGAAAAAAGCAAACGTAGAGCAGAAAAAAAGCAGAATGTGTAGAAAAATGAAAGAAACAATAGAGAACACAAAAGAAGAATCGGTTGAAACAAGACAGAGTGACATAAGAAAGAATAAAAAGATGAATGAAAAAAAAATGAAGTTGTCGAAATTTTACCATTTCGAGTTAATTTCTTTTATTACACCAAATCTATGACAGTTTTTCGTATCATCTCAGTTATCCTACGGGAAAAGAGCAAGCGTTGAATAGAAAACAGCAGAATTTGTAGAAAAATTACAGAAACAATAGAGAACACAAAAAAAGAATCTGCTGAAACAAGTCAGAGCGACATGATATAGAAAGAAATAATAAATGGAAATTGAATAAAAAAAAAGAGATCTACAAAATATTACCATCTTGATTTAATTTTTTTGTTACACCAAATCTCTTGCCAGTTTCTTGTGTCATCAAAGTTATCCCACTCAGGATGTCAAAGATAATGCGTTCCCTTTGAGAAGAAAGTTTATTCCTCATCTTATAATATTCGATCCAGCAGGGAAAAAGGGCTTTCGCTGAATGTTTGAATGCTCATAAAGTTTAATGAATAAGTTGACAGAGAGAAGTATTTCAAATAAACATGAAATGGAACTGAGTTTACACAAATAGTTGATAAAGTAATACAATAAACACAAAAATAAAATTAACAAATAATTGTATTGTGGCACAAAGTTCGCCCCTTCTAATTTGCACAAAACAACAAACATTTAAGATTGAAGAAAGAGAATGAAAATTTCCACCAAAAATTATTCAACTTCTCTTTTCTCTCATCCTTAGGTGTATATAAAAGACATTTTTCGACGTCTCTCCCACAAAATTTACATTTTTTAGCGAGACTGACACGAAATTTTCTAAATTGTTTTCTGCGTAAAATCGATAGATTTCTGCCATTTCTGGCAGAAATTATTATTAGCGGTATTCTGTTAGCATTTTCCACTGATGTTTTCACAAGCTAATTGAGAAATTTTCCTCTTTGATGGCATAAGAAGTGGTTAGGTTTGGCGTTTATACATTTAATTAACGCGCAGAGCTCTTCAGATCTTTTTGATGTTGTCTAACTCAGAAAGAAAAAAAAATCTTTTCTACATTTGCCTTGACATTTATTTTATTCTTAATTAGAACCAATAAACATCTTATTTTGTACACAAATTAGCAAAAAGGCTCAACAGTTGCTCAAAAAGACATGAAAACAAGATATTTAAACAAAAAGGTTGACATTAGCAAACAGAAAAGACGTGAAAACAAGATAATTAAACGGAAAGGTTGACATTCGCAAAAAAATTTTTTTGCAAAACGTCTAATACTTTAACAATATTTTTCCAGCGGAACGTCAGAACTAATTACACGTTTTAGACAATCGCAATGGCAAATTTTCAGATGAAATCAACATACGAGTCGTATTTGGTAAGAAAATTGCTAATCATGATGAGTGAGTTGTATACCAGTCTCAGTGTAATAACGTTATATTACACTGTTTGTTATGTGGGTTTATAGTCTCTTATTACTAGAGAATACACCTAATCGCGTAACCTGTCCAGGGTGAAAGCTGGAGATTTATAGTATTTTGGGGTAATACCATATGATGTTATACCATTAGGGCTACTATTTAAAACCATTCAAAAACATTGTCTAGACTTCTTCATTAAAATGTCAATTAGGCATATATTTATTCCAATTACGTAGGCACTGAATTCAAAGGTCAATTAAAAATCAGACAATGTTTCAATCTATAGTGTTCATATTTAGCAAATAAAGGGTGGGTTTATATTAGGCAACTTAAATATTTAATTAAGAAATTAATTCGTTACGTGATTGGCTGAATTTGTGAGAACAGCCAATCAAATCTCTTGATTTGTTAAGGAAGTTTGATTAACCTATAAAAGTATATTTTTTGTTAAAATATTGTAAAAACCGCTAACAATAACATAATCTTTTCGTTACGTCATTGGCTGAATTTGCAAGAGCATCCAATCAAATCTCTTGATTTGTTAAAAATGCTTAATTGACCTATGAAAGTAAATTCTTTATCTAAATATTTTACGTGATTGTCTGAATTTGTGAGAACAGCCAATCAAATCTCTTGACTTGTTAAAGAAATTTGATTAACCTATAAAGGTATATATTTTGTCTAAATATTGTAAAAACCGCTAAAAATGGCATAATCTTTTCGTTACGTGATTGGCTGAATTTGCAAGAACAGCCAATCAAATCTCTTGATTTGTTAAAAATGCTTAATTGACCTATGAAAGTAAATTCTTTATCTAAATATTGTACGTGATTGGCTGAATTTGAGAACAGCCAATCAAATTTCTTGATTTGTCAAAGAAATTTGATTAACCTATAAAGGTATATATTTTGTCTAAATATTGTAAAAACCGCTAAAAATGGCATAATCTTTTCGTTACGTGATTGGCTGAATTTGCAAGAACAGCCAATCAAATCTCTTGATTTGTTAAAAATGCTTAATTGACCTATGAAAGTAAATTCTTTATCTAAATATTGTACGTGATTGGCTGAATTTGTGAGAACAGCCAATCAAATCTCTTGATTTGTTAAAGAAGTTTGATTAACCTATAAAGGTATATATTTTGTCTAAATATTGTAAAAACCGCTAAAAATGGCATAATCTTTTCGTTACGTGATTGGCTGAATTTGCAAGAACAGCCAATCAAATCTCTTGATTTGTCAAAAATGCTTAATTGACCTATGAAAGTAAATTCTTTATCTAAATATTGTACGTGATTGGCTGAATTTGTGAGAACCGTCAACCAAATCCCTTGATTTGTTAAGGAAGTTTGATTAACCTATAAAGGTTTATATTTTGCCTAAATATTGTAAAAACCGCTAAAAATGGCATAATCTTTTCGTTACGCGATTGGCTGAATTTGCGAGAACAGTCAATCAAATCTCTTGATTTGGTAAAAATGTTTAATTGACCTATGAATGTAAATTCTTTATCTAAATATTTTACGTGATTGGCTGAATTTGTGAGAACAGCCAATCAAATTTCTTGATTTGTCAAAGAAATTTGATTAACCTATAAAGGTATATATTTTGTCTAAATATTGTAAAAACCGCTTAAAATGGCATAATCTTTTCGTTACGTGATTGGCTGAATTTGCAAGAACAGCCAATCAAATCTCTTGATTTGTTAAAAATGCTTAATTGACCTATGAAAGTAAATTCTTTATCTAAATATTGTACGTGATTGGCTGAATTTGAGAACAGCCAATCAAATTTCTTGATTTGTCAAAGAAATTTGATTAACCTATAAAGGTATATATTTTGTCTAAATATTGTAAAAACCGCTAAAAATGGCATAATCTTTTCGTTACGTGATTGGCTGAATTTGCAAGAACAGCCAATCAAATCTCTTGATTTGTTAAAAATGGTTAATTGACCTATGAAAGTAAATTCTTTATCTAAATATTGTACGTGATTGGCTGAATTTGTGAGAACAGCCAATCAAATCTCTTGATTTGTTAAAGAAGTTTGATTAACCTATAAAGGTATATATTTTGTCTAAATATTGTAAAAACCGCTAAAAATGGCATAATCTTTTCGTTACGTGATTGGCTGAATTTGCAAGAACAGCCAATCAAATCTCTTGATTTGGTAAAAATGTTTAATTAACCTATGAAAGTAAATTCTTTGTATAAATATTGTACAACGACATAATCTTTTCGTTACGTGATT
The DNA here is from genome assembly GCA_947359425.1 of Lagria hirta. Classification (NCBI taxonomy): domain Eukaryota; kingdom Metazoa; phylum Arthropoda; class Insecta; order Coleoptera; family Tenebrionidae; genus Lagria; species Lagria hirta. The sequence continues at coordinate 51,439,352 of OX375794.1, forward strand.
GGCTGAATTTGCGAGAACAGCCAATCAAATCTCTTGATTTGTTAAAGAGGTTTGATTAACCTATAAGGCTAAATATTGTCAACAATTAGAAACCGCTAACAATGACATAATCTTTTTATAGTTTTTTTTCTATATTTAGTGAGTCCGTTAAGCAAAGCCAAAGCCGCGGTCACATCACAAAACAAATAGACCTTAAAAAAACCTACTCAAAATTTTATTGGTTTTTCTAAAAGTATAAAGTTGATAAAACGAGCCCATTTTCAAGTTTTAATGGTTAATTCTTTTGTTCGTCATGAAAAGGTAACGGTGCGGAATTGGAATTGGAGAAACTGCAAAATACACTTTTGACGTGAGTAATGAATAATGTAAGCAAACAATACAAAAGGACTCGGTAATAATAACGATTTCATTGCGCAAGCATTAAATATTTAAATTATCGTGGGAAGAGTAATGTGGGAAGTGTCACATTTTCGCACGCTGACCGCATTCCGGCCATGTATCGTTTGTAATCTTGTTGAGAAGATAGTTTGAGACACTCGTAAATCTTGTCCAAAAACATCCAATAAAATTCAATTTTTCTAATACAAAGCTCTGTCTGTATTAAAGCCAGTAAAAGTTTTACAACCTTAATAATATCCTATATAAAATTGTTAACTTTTCTAAGAAGTTTATGGCAGTCATGTTTGACATTACAACTGTCCGAGCAAATCATGGTGTGAGCAAAACAGTTTTAATGTTCGGTGAGGTACCCAGCAATACAGTCATAAACTATTACCAGTTTTACATGGGGTATTAGGTTCTTATTGGGGGTTTCTAAAATAATGCTAGCTTGTAGAAAGTGAAAAAACGTATTTTTTTATAGATTTTCAGCAGACACTGACATTGTAGACCTGACCTGACCTTATATACTCTGTTCTTTTTCTGTATCTCTTATTCTGACGTAGCTTCAGCAAAATGGTTCTTGTCCTGACCGGACCTGACCTGATATACTCTGTTCTTATTTTGTATCTTTCATTCTGGCCTAGCTTGATCAAAATGGTTCTTGTCTTGACCTGACCTGACCATTGAACCAAATAAAAAAAATTCAGAAAATGTCTTTTTCTGAGATGAAGAAAGATGACAGGCAGTATGAAAGGGGGGAGAATTGATGGTATTGACAATTGGTCAATTCAATGTGAAACAAACGTTATATTTATAGAGTTTTAAAGACTTTTTAGACCTGACTAGACTTGACTTAACCTGACCTTACCTGTTTTTCTTCTATTCTAACCTAGCTTCAGCAAGATGGTTTCAAACTCAACAATGTTGATTCTCTTCACAGCTTTTCTGACAGTATATTTTCCTTTTTTTTTTTAATTTGCTGAATACACAACTTATTTAACAAAATTCTACAAGAAAAAATAAACAGAATTTTAAAACTATCCATATCATTTTGTCTTCTTCTTTTTCGTGTTTCTTCTCTCTTCAATCTTCATTTCTGGTTGGCTCCATTCCTCCTTCTCATCGCACATTGTTGTGGGATGCTGATGGATGATTATTCAAAATGACTTCAATTTTCACACAGGATACAGAGAATTTTGTTCCTTGAAGAGTTCCAATTAGTACTAGTAAATTATACTTGAAGGCTCAAGGCTAAATTGAATGAATTACTGTAATTTTGAAGATGTTGGAGCGTTAATTATGACACTAAATACCGCTAACAAGGGTTAACAAGACTTTAGCGAATGGCTTTTTATATTTTTATTGGTAATTGTTTGGGAATTTGTATATAAATTGATGATTAGAAAAAAACGGAGGTGGCACCATCTTGTTGGATTAATATGTTTCTATTCGGCATGTGTAGCTATTTTACACTTTTTTAGCTTTTTGGATCTTTTTACATTTTCAAATATTTTATCAACATGGAAGCCGTTTTAATTAATGAAAATTGTTTGAAAATTTTTCTATAAACAGCTGATTGAGATAGCGAAGGTGTCTCCATCTTGTTGTATTAATATGTTTCTGTATATTTTTGACTTTTCAAATTTTTTTACACTTTCAAATATTTTATCAACATAGGAGCTTTTTTTCTTATTGGTATTTGTTTGAAAATTTATCTATCCTTTCCTGATTTAAAAAGCGAAGGTGTCTCGATCTTGTTGTATCAATATGTTCTATACGCCATGTACAATTATTTCACAATTTTGTGACTTTTCGGGTTTTTTTATACTCTCAAATATTTTATCGACATAAGAACTTTTTTAAATTATTAGTAATTGCTTGAAAGATCGTCTATAATCAGCTGATCAAAAAACAATGAGGGTGGTTCCATCTTGTTGTATTAATTTGTTTTTAGACAAGATGTGCACATATTTGCTGGTTTTGCAAATTTTTAGATTTTTCTACTGTTTCTGATGTTAAAATTTTTTTTAAATTGATTATTTAGTACTGAACTATGTAATAAATTTATCTAACAATGATAAATTAAGATAGGAATAGTTTTTAAATGATAGGTTGCAACATAGTCAACAAAAAATTATTCAAATAAATGTTTTAAGCGTTTATTTATTGATTTGGAGCTTAGTACCTTTCATCAGTCAAATTTAACAATCAAGGTTGGACTTGACTGTGTGCTATTAGGTGGGAAATACTGTTTCCCAACCTTGATTTATTTGTTAGAAAAGCTTATAATAGATAGATGTTTTAGTGTTTTTTCTACATTGATATTTCTTAAACGGTTAGAATTCAGAGATTTTTTAGAAGAAGAATCTTTATTGTAGTATCAGGTGAAATAATAAAGCAAAATTAAAACTTATAGAACAAGAATTATGTCAATTTGACTGTATAGAATAGAAATATGGGGATGGAAAGAAAGTGTAAGATAAATACATAATAATGGTATTGAATTTAAAAAGAAAAGCATTCTAAAGCAGAAGCGACATACAGGTAGAAGAAAAGTAAAATATGGTAATACGATAAGGAAAAGAAAGTTAATGAATGAAAAATAAAAGAGAATATAAAGAATAAATTTCTTTTTTTGTTAAATAATGAGCTGAAAACAACTACTTTTCGGGCAAATATTGAACTGTTTCAATTTTTTGGCTCTTACTGAATAGTAATGTTTGACAATTTAATGAAAAGTGTGATGATGAATAGATTCGAAATATGGAGATAGAAATGAAATACTGAATAAATTTATAAGAATCAGAATAGGGTTAAAAAGTTCATAATCAGAATCATCTTTTCATTATATAAAAAAAAAAACATAAAAATAGCTGATAAAAAGGTAGTAAAATATGAAGAAAAATATTAATAAAAAGGAATATAAGTTGAAATTGAAATATTGACATCTTTCGGAATATAAGTTGAAAAACTGAAAGAGAATATAACCCAGATCAGAAGGAAGATAGGGAAAAAGGAAAAATAACATTACACAAGAAGGAATTTAATTTAAGAGAAATCAAGAAAAACATATAAAACGAAAAAGAGGCAGAATAAAAAGTCGTGAACATCAACTTGGCAACAGCGTTAGTGGGTCTATTGTGGCAGTGGGCTTAGTAGAAGTAGATAGGTATGACTTCCAGATCATATTAACTAATTGTTAACTTACTTAAGTCACTGTACAAATTTTGTAATCCCGCTTACACCACTAACCTCACTAACCTCAATAATTTTGCCTCTGCTAAATAGTGCAATTTGTCATACACCCACTAATGAAGTAACAAATTAATCACTTGAAAATACAGATAAACCACAAACAGTTTCACATATTTGAAGTTTAAAACAAAAGAATTACTTAGGGAAAAAATGAATAAGCACACTTGAAACTTGAACTAGTGAATGCCAATAGACCCACTGGCAGCGTTGCCACATTTTGCTGTTTAAGGCTTGTTAAGTAGAGACGGCTGTGTCGTGTAATGACATATGGGGTAGAAATTTAGAGGCGAATAGAGAAAAGATGAAGATAGAAAGTGTGCAAAAAAAATATGTGAGATGGATTAACCAAATAGATCCCAGGATATACAGTGAAAGAAAAACAAAAAAAGCATAAAATTAGAATAGAAACAGTAAAGAGAGCGGTAAAGTTTAAAGATAAAATGAGAGAGAGAAAGATATTGAAAGAGTGTGGAAAAGTGGCAAGCAGAGAAGAAGAAAATGAGATAAAAAAATATTAGAAAAAAAGGGTTGTCCAGAAGAGGTAAAAATTCATGAATGGCAAAAGAGAGCAGATATAATAAAAAAAAGAAGTGATTTTGACTGAGCGGAGATACTGAAAAAAAAAGAAGAGTAAATTGTATAAAAGACAAAGAGAGAAAGATTAAACAAGAAAGAAAATGGAACCAAGGCAAAGGAGCAAAAAAAAATTAAGAAGAATCTAAATTAAACCAATGGAAGAAAGAAGAAGCAGCAGAAAAAAATCAACCTTTTAACGCATGATTGAATTTAAAGCATATTTATTATAAAAAAATAGATCTTTTGGTGGGAACTAAAGGGTACCATTGAAGATTGCTACTATTTCTTGAGGATAGACCTTGTTGATGGTCTATCTGGAATGAGATTCTTAAAAAGTAAAAAACTATAAAGACAAAATCTCTGAAAAAGATTAATGTTTTCGTATCTAGATCACCACAAATCTTGAACAAAATCGACTGAATCTAAAATGTATAAAAAAGAAAGAGAGAAAGATTGAACAAGACAGAAAATGAAAGCAAGGCAAAGGAGCAAAAAAAAAATTAAGAAGAATCTAAATTAAACCAATGGAAGAAAGAAGAAGCAGCAGAAAAAAAGCAACCTTTTAACGCAGGATTGGATTTAAAGCACATTTATTATAAAAAAATAGATCTTTTGGTGGGAACTAAAGGGTAACATTGAAGATTACTACTATTTCTTGAGAATAGACCTTGTTGGAATGAGATTCTTGAAAAATAAAAAACTATAAAGACAAAATTTCTGAAAAAGATGAATGTTTTCGTATCTAGACCACCACAAATCTTGACTGAATCTCTTACCAAAAGTAATCAAGATGGGATCTTTTTAATTTCTACACACGTTTTTCCGCAAAAGCAGCCTTATCTTCCTTGGAAATAAAAACAAGAAGGAAATTACGTAAACGTTTCGTATTTCAAAGCAGCAATATATTTGATAATTATGTCGATTCTTATCAATGTGTAAAACATAAGTGTAGGAGTTCCTTTTAAGTAGAAACACGCACTCAATTGTGAAATTTGATTTATATCAAATTTCTAATTCTCATAACGACACTGGACTGGAGGCTTTATAGAGACAAACCTATAATAATGTCCATTTTGCTCACGAATTTTTCAAAAGATAAGCTGCTTTCTGGAGGTGTTATCACGCGATCAGAATTAATTGCTTGTGCAACGCGAGTTGTCACATGAGAGGTAACCACCTTAGGCAAATATATAGGTTATGTAACATGTTATTGCAATAAAAATCATTATTATGTAATGCGGATCTCGCACTATTGTGTAAGAAGATGTTTGAAAGTAATTTTAGATTACTTAGTTTAACTTGAAAGATCTCTATTAACAATTATAGCATAATATAACATTATTTAACATTGAATATCATTTAATGCCTGCCCCAACGCCACTTTCTAAAATAAGATAAATAATATCAACATGCGCTATAAGTAAGGCAATCGCTCAATGAGAAAAACTCACTAAATAATAATAATGCACCATCATCCAAGGCAAACGCTCAATGAGAATAACTCACTCCAATATTCACAAAACGGGAAAACAAACGCATTTTCCTACACTGCGAAGCATTCAGAAACTCATCGAGATACGGTATGCAGACGGTATGTTTATGTTATAGGGATAAGATCATTCCATAAACTATTTTTAGAAACTAGAAACTAAGGGTGTAATATTACAATTGCAAGGTGGCTGATGAATACATGAGAAAACAAAAACAGCTGTTGGCATTAGAATGAGCCAAAATGGTTATAATGCTCTTTTTTTTTTGGAATGGCCAAAGTTACAAGTAATTGCTTTTTGAATTAGATTTATTCCGTAAGTTTCTGGCCCCAATACATTTTCGTTACACACACAAAAGGCCTCCAAGAGTCGCCAATCTCCCAAATGGAATTTTTACGACTGTTTGCCTATTTCGAAACTTCTCATCAGCTTTTTTTTTAAAAATGGCCTCTCAGCTTCATTATAAATTCCACACTTTCTGTCCTCATTTATCTCTTTTTGGAATATGTCAGTCGTCTGAACGAGCATGCATTGCCAAGTCATATGGAAATTATAAAATCTTGATGTATAAAAAACAAGTTTCTCTGACGTTCTTTAACTTTAATCTGACAGACACTGTCGACAGTGTGTCTGATCAACATACAGTGCTTTACTTTGAATACAGCAAAAACAACTCTAATTTGTGTTGTAGTGATACAGCTGTCCGAGACATTACACTTATTACAGAGCATGACGGGCCCAAAGATCTTTCTGCTTGAATAAAACCGTATAAGGTTTCAGTAGCAAAAGCCTTCGTCAGGATCGCGTCAATATATGTTGGATTTTCGCTTCACGATCATCAATCGTAGGTGTATTGATAGCAATCTTGGATTTTTTTGCTCTTTTGTAAATAGTCATTAATAAGCGTCGATTGATACAATCCGACTGTTTGTTATAAATGATGTTTCATTTATTATAAATTATAATTCGAACTTGTAGCGATAAGGTTTTTATTATTAGTGCTGCTTATCGGGACACTTTTGATATTTATTTTTAATTAGTTTCTTTCAAAAACAATCAAGTGGCTTTATGGCTTGTTTATCGCATCGAAAACATATGCCAGTGTTGGTTTTAATCGTCTAGGAAACTTGATACACTTGGGGGTTTAGTGTTTCATTAGTAAACATCTATCACGATGATGCGCTATCAATTATCAATAGTTCTACTGTATTTGCCGATACTTATCAATTTCTGGTATTTAACTTTTAAATTCAAGAACAAACTTTTAGGGAAATTACCTTTTTCATGTTGGATGCGAGTCGAATTTTAAGTAATTTTTAATGTCTAAGGTTGGTTATGCTTGATGTTGACAGTTGACGTATTATCTGTCAACTGATAGATTCATTCTCAAATCGACATCGTTAAAAGACGATGTCTAGTGTTATTACAATAAAAAAAATTATCAATAATGGTTAATACTTCATAATCTAAATTATTGTCATGGTTACCATATCTTTTGTTTTGTACTTTACATAGCCTATTATAATCTGTAGCAACTTAGCAACTAATATCCCTAAATCTAGGGATATTAGTTGTCTTTTGTTGACATAGATATGTAAGCAATTATTAATTTTATTATAGAAAAAAAATTATCAATAATACTTCATAATATAAATTATAGATATGGTTACCATATCTTTGGTTTTGTACTAGAAATTACATAGCTTCCAACCTAATTTAATCTGTGGCAACTTTGCAACTAATATTCCTAAATCTAGGGATATTAGTTGTCTTTTGTTGACATAGATATGTAAGCAATTATTATTTTATTATAGAAAAAAAATTATCAATAATAGTTAATACAAGCTAGCTTCATAATCTAAATTATTGATATGGTTACCATATCTTTTGTTTTGTTCTAGAAATTACATAGCTTCCAACCTAATTTAATCTGTGGGAACTTAGCAACTAATATTCCTAAATCTAGGGATATTAGTTGTCTTTTGTTGACATAGATATGTAAGCAATTATTATTTTATTATAGAAAAAAAATTATCAATAATAGTTAATACAAGCTAGCTTTATAATCTAAATTATTGATATGGTTACCATATCTTTTGTTTTGTACTAGAAATTACATAGCCTCTAACCTAATTTAATCTGTGGCAACTTAGCAACTAATATCCCTAAATCTAGGGATATTAGTTGTCTTTTGTTGACATAGATATGTAAGCAATTATTATTTTATTATAGAAAAAAAATTATCAATAATAGTTAATACAAGCTAGCTTCATAATCTAAATTATTGATATGGTTACCATATCTTTTGTTTTGCTCTAGAAATTACATAGCTTCCAACCTAATTTAATCTGTGGCAACTTAGCAACTAATATCCTTAAATCTAGGGATATTAGTTGTCTTTTGTTGACATAGATAGGTAAGCAATTATTATTTTATTATAGAAAAAAAAATTATCAATAATAGTTATTACAAGCTAGCTTTATATTCTAAATTATTGATATGGTTACCATATCTTTGGTTTTGTACTAGAAAGTACATAGCTTCCAACCTAATTTAATCTGTGGCAACTTAGCAACTAATATCTCTATATCTAGGGATATTAGTTGTCTTTTGTTGACATAGATATGTAAGTAATTATTGTTTTATTATAGAAAAAAAAATTATCAATAATAGTTAATACAAGCTAGCTTTATAATCTAAATTATTGATATGGTTACCATATCTTTTGTTTTGTTCTAGAAATTACATAGCCTCCAACCTAATTTAATCTGTGGCAACTTAGCAACTAATATTCCTAAATCTAGGGATATTAGTTGTCTTTTGTTGACATAGATATGTAAGCAATTATTATTTTATTATAGAAAAAAATTTTATCAATAAAAGTTAATACAAGCTAGCTTCATAATCTAAATTATTGATATGGTTACCATATCTTTTGTTTTGTACTAGAAATTACATAGCCTCTAACCTAATTTAATCTGTGGCAACTTAGCAACAAATATCCCTAAATCTAGGGATATTAGTTGTCTTTTGTTGACATAGATATGTAAGCAGTTATTATTTTATTATAGAAAAAAAATTATCAATAATAGTTAATACAAGCTAGCTTCATAATCTAAATTATTGATATGGTTACCATATCTTTTGTTTTGTACTAGAAATTACATAGCCTCTAACCTAATTTAATCTGTGGCAACTTAGCAACTAATATTCCTAAATCTAGGGATATTAGTTGTCTTTTGTTGACATAGATATGTAAGCAATTACTATTTTATTATAGAAAAAAAATTATCAATAATCGTTAATACTTCATAATCTAAATTATTGATATGGTTACCATATCTTTTGTTTTGTACTAAAAATGACATAGCCTCCAACCTAATTTAATCTGTGGCAACTTAGCTACTAATATCTCTAAATCTAGGGATATTAGTTGTCTCTTGTTGATTATAGCAATTTTTCCCGGTATAGCTGTGGCAAGACGTTGGGCGCCAATTTTCCCCAAAAAGATGTTTATCGGAGCGGTTTGTTATCAAAAAGTTTGACAATATTTGCTGTTTTTTTGACTTTTTTGTTGTTTAGGATCTTTGGAGTAGTAAATAATTAAGGAAAATTTTAGTTTTTTTTCAGAGGGTACTGTTACCAAATCGCTTTGAAGTATTCAGAAGATAAACTTGAATTCAATAATAATATGAATCAAAATATGTAAAGATAACAAAAATCAAAATTTAAAAATAAATAGATTATGAAGAAATCGGCACGACAAGGTACTACGCCAATTTACATTCAGAATAACAATAATATAATAAAATTTCTTTTCAAAAATCTAGGTAGGTTTGACAGCCAGTTTGTGACAGTTTTTGCATTTCTCCTTCACTCTTCTGCCGTTTGAAATTTTTGAAAAAATTTAAAGTGAAACCGAATTAATCTCAATTAAGTTTCAGAGAAATTTTAGATTTTTTTTGAGGGTACTGCTACCAAATCACTTTATAAAATATTCAGATAAAAAATTTAAATTCAGCAATAATATGAATCAAAATAATTAAAGCTAAAATCCTAAAATAAATTTCAAAAAAAAAACAGAAACAACTATGCAGGGTAAGGTACTACGACGTTTGTGCTCCACGTTGGGCGTCAAAATTTTGAGGAAAATTTTTGTTTTTTTTTGAGGGTACTGCTACCAAATCACTTTGAAGTACATATTCAGAATAAAAATTTGAGTTTAATAAAAATATAAATTAAAATAATGATATAAGAAATCAAAGCTTGAAAAAACAGATTATAAAGGAATCTGCACGATAAGGTACTACCCTATGTTGGGCGCCAGTTTACAACCAAGATAATAATGTATAAAAAAAAATTATTAAAAATGTTAGTAGGTTTGACAGCCAGTTTGTTCTTCTTCATTCTTCTGCCGTTTGAAATTTTTGAAAAAATTAAAAGTGACAGTATCAATTACAATGAAATTTTAGGTTTTTTTCAAGAGTACTATTGGTAGCAATGGTTTTAGAGTATTTGATAAAAATACATATGTGCATTTATGCAAAAATGAGAATTTTTTTGGAAAAAATATGCTTTATAAACAAAACGGCAGTTGTGAGGTCACTATAAAATTTTGACCACGATTATATATAGGAATTATAATTTTTTATCAGAAAGGTTGCTATATTGGACAGCTAATTTTTGACCATTTTTAAACTTTTTTGCTATTTTTAACCATTGATTAGTTGATTAAACGTCATTAATTTTTGATAAACGATTGGTTTGAATGCGGTTTTTAATCGCTTTTTGGAGTTATTTTGGAGAAAATACTTGTAGAGTTAGTTTATTTACCTCCAAAATCATACAAAACTCAAAGACATTTTTTCCAAATAAAATTAGTTTTTATAAACGAAACAGTAGTCGTGAGATACTGCACGTTAGGTACCAATATATCAAGATCAAAGTACACACCAGGATTATGTCGCTGATGGTAAATGTCCCGGTGTTAGCTCTGGTATGGCAGGTGGCTATGGAAAAAAAATTGAAAGACCACTGAGAACACGTTGCGCACAAATTAACCGAGCAGACCAAAGAACCTTTAACATGAAATTTTTTTGACTTAGACGTTCAAAAATTTGGAAAGAAGTTTCTAGGTTTGCAAAAAGTACCACTTACGTGGATTTGTATCCGGAGACATGTTTTTGTTCAGTCAACCAGAAAGACAATTGAAGAAATGTGTAGATTTATTTTTTTGAAAAAATTGACAATGATCATGAAGGCTCCGTGTGGTTCCGTCTTGGAGTTTTGAGTACGATTTTGAAGTACCGCGGCAACGTGAGATGCGACACACTAAACGATCTTCTAGATTGACGAAAGATCAAAGGAGTTGAGCAAAAAAAGTAAATCAACCTCTAAAGCCATTGTTTTTGCCAGCCGATTTACCGAATCTGATTCCTTGTGAAATCGTTTGTTCTTGAAATTGAAAAGGTTTTAATAGAACGTTATTTTAAAGCTAAAAACTGCATTGTGTCATTTTTTCGATCTACAAAGCTGGAATGAGCAAACCAAAGACTAAAAATGTGGCAGGCTTTCGACTAAGTGATTTGGAAAAACATTTTTTGAGGGTTTGGGAAAAGCTTGAATCTAGTGAGACCAAGCCCTGCAAGCAAGTGTATGCTGGTCTATAATATAGAGTGAAACAGCCGCTTGATTCACCTGATCTAAGTCCTTGTGAGTTTTTGTTGTAAAATTAAAAAATATGTTAAAAAGTCGTCATTTTGGATCCGTAAAAAAATTATAAATTATGTTACCGATCTCATAAAGACTGCGAACAATTTGTTTTTGATTAATTTAGCTTGGTCTGGCATTATGCCAACCATGTATGTTTTGTACATAAAATGAGAAACAATACAATATCTGGATTAGTCGGCACAATCTAGAACAATGTCGCTTTGGACAATGTTTGTCCGTTCTTGCCAGGATTTACTTCATCTTTTGTAGTTTTTTTGTTTGTTTTCTTCTTTTAATTTCTTTCACATTGTTTTTCTTTCTGCAAAAAGTCTTTCTTAGGTTTCCTACGTGGTTTAAGACGATTAAAACTGTAAAAAGAAGTTGATGGCCTGGTGGCGTTTACAGCATGTTTTATTTACAAGTAGAACAAAACTACTCCTCATTCCGGAACTTTGAAAATTAAGTTTAGGGTTTTATAGTTCGCGCTTGAATAAACTTAAATTTATTCTAAACGAGCTCACCAAAAGCAAAGAGTAGAAACCTTTAATGTAATGCCAGAGAGTCTTACAAAATGCCAATTTAGAATAGGTTTTTTTAGACAGAAAATGACGCTTTTTTTCTGGTATCAACTCAACGATTGGTAATTCCTGTGCTCTCAACTAATCCCAATTAATCCCGAAGGCGCCGATTCCTATAGCATGTACAATGGATCGATAGCTTTTTAAGTGTTTACTTTGTTCCGTTCATGTTACTTTATCCACAATCCAGAAGCGAACATGCTTCAAAACAATAATAATTTTAAGCGTGTTCTAAAGCACCGTCTATAAGTACATAGCCATTAAAAAGTTTTTGCGAGAACATTTGCAAGAGGATAAATTTCCACTGCGAGATTCCAACTCAATTCCCAACTTTACAAACTGCCAACTTTTTCCAAACATATTGGAACTTAATTGTCAAAATGGAGCCTGATTAACAAATTCAGATTTATTCAGATTGCTGTCATTTATTCAATTCAAAGATTTGTCTTAAATTAAAGCAAATAAAAAAGGTAATCTTGAAATAAAATATCAGTGGAGACAGCAACTTTCTTGAAAGGAATGGTACCATCTTAGGATAGCAGTGGCAAGACTGAGTAAGTTGGTAGTGCAATCTGTCAGTTGTCAATCGGCTTGATTTAGGTTATGTCACAAAGTAAAGGAACATTTTTGACATTTATTTTGAATTTTTGAGTCATTCACAAGATGGAGCCTGATTAACAAATTTAGATTTATGCAGATTGTCGTCATTTATTTAATTCAAAGATTTGTCTTAGATTAACACAAATGAAAAAAGTAATCTTGAACTAAAATATCAGTGGAGACCGCAACTTTCTTGAAAGGAATAGTACCAGCTTAGAATAGCAGTGGCAAGACTGAGTAAGTTGGTAGTGCAATCTGTCAGTTGTCAATCGGCTTGATTTAGGTTATGTCACAAAGTAAAGGAACATTTTTGACATTTATTTTGAATTTTTGAGTCATTCACAAGATGGAGCCTGATTAACAAATTTAGATTTATGCAGATTGTCGTCATTTATTTAATTCAAAGATTTGTCTTAGATTAACACAAATGAAAAAAGTAATCTTGAACTAAAATATCAGTGGAGACCGCAACTTTCTTGAAAGGAATAGTACCAGCTTAGAATAGCAGTGGCAAGACTGAGTAAGTTGGTAGTGCAATCTGTCAGTTGTCAATCGGCTTGATTTAGGTTATGTCACAAAGTAAAGGAACATTTTTGTTTATTTATTTTAAATTTTTGGGTCATTCACATAATTGTCAAGATGGAGCCTGATTACCAAATTTAGATTTATTCAGATTGGCGTCATTCATTTAATTCAAAGATTTGTCTTAGATTAACACAAATAAAAAAAGTAATCTTGAAATGAAATATCAGTGGAGGCAGCAACTTTTTTGAAAGCTGAGAATGGCAGTGGTACCATACCAGTAAGTTGGTAGTGCAATTTGACAGTTGTCAATCGGCTTTATTTAGGTTATGTCACAAGGTAAAGGGAAATTTTTGACATTTATTTTGAATTTTTGGGTCATTCACATAATTGTCAAGATGGAGCCTGATTAACAAATTTAGATTTATTCAGATTGTCGTTATTTATTTAATTCAAACATTTGTCTTAGATTAAGGCAAATAAGAAAGGTAATCTTGAAATAAAATATCAGTGGAGATTGCAACTTTCTTGAAAAGAATGGTACCAGCTTAGAATAACAGTGGCAAGACTGAGTAAGTTGGTACTGCAATCTGTCAGTTGTCAATCGGCTTGATTCAGGTTATGTCACAAAATAAAGGAATATTTTTGAATTTTTGGTTCATTTACATAATTGTCAAGATGCAGTCTGATTAACAAATTTAGATTTATTTAATTCAAAGATTTGTCTTAGATTAACACAAATAAAAAAAGTAATCTTGAAATAGAATATCAGTGGAGACCGCAACTTTCTTGAAAGGAATGGTACCAGCTGAGAATAGCAGTGGCAAGACTGAGTAAGTTGGTAGTGCAATCTGTCAGTTGTCAATCGGCTATATTGAGGTTATGTTAAAAAGTAAAGGAACATTTTTGACATTTGTTTTGAATTTTTGGGTTATATATCTATCACATTTGTAACGATGTTGCTATCTTGAGAATTCAAATATCTTACCAACGTAAGAAAATAATGGCTTAAGTGAGATGGTTACATTTTTGACATTTCTTTTGAATTTTTGTGTAATGTGTCACATTGCGTACAAGGCTGCCAACTAAATAATTCAAATATCTTATCAACGTATATGCTCAGCCTGCTAAGAGATATCTAGATTATTGGTAGATTTTGGTCCAAGGATGAATTATCGCCGGTGGTTTAACACTAATTTGGGGTACAATGATGGTCTTTTTGACCTCATTTTTTTCAAAGGTTTTATCTTTTTCATTTGTTTAAAGTTATGAAATATATGTTTAAAGTAATTCGCTATGAAGTGTTTTATTTATTTTATCAAATGTATAAACAACACGATGTTAACTGATAACTTCAAAACCTTTGCGTTCAGTGATAAATAATTCTCTGTTTTGTTCTAGGGAACCGACAAGGAGCTCCACTACCCCAACATAACCTCTTCATATACCAAATACAAGACGGACCAATGCAACTACAACTACAAAAGGTATAGTACCGAGAGTTGGCCCGGAGGAAGTCCGGTGATAGAAGTTGACGACAATCACATAGAGGGCGCCGCCCGGAGTAAGGTCTCTAGAAGTAGCATAAGCCCCGCTGCCGAAGAATCACTAGGTCTGAGTCGGGTGAATTCGGCCTGTTTGTGTGCAACCCTAAAAACTCTTGTAGTGATCAGTGTTTTCCTCGTTTGGTTCAATCGTTGACGTTTAGTGATCCTAATTTAGTGACCAAAATAAAAAAAAACTAATTTTTTTAATGTTTTGTGAAAACGTGATAGCAACGACTGCTTTTTTGTTGACTGATGACTATTATTAATATTATTATTATTATTGTAAATTTCTTGAGTCATATGTTTACTAGTCCGTTCGGCCAGGTTTTATAGATAAATAATATCGTGGTTTTGTGAGTGATTTCAATGTTTCTTTGTTATGACATAATCCAAGTGCAATAGTTTTTCCGGAAAATGGCGGAAAATCGTTTTGCTGGAATAATACAAATGTAGCGGCAACACTTGCCGAATGGGACAGAGATGAATATGCCGCGACAGGTCTGTGATGAAAGTAGTAATAAGCACTTTTGATGTTTTGTTTCTCTTTACTGTAATAACTAAGTACTATGTTTATTTTGCTATTGTTACTATTTTGATCCTCTTTCAACCCACTCAAAATGGGTTACGATTTGTATCTAGATTTGTACATTTTTAAATCTTGTCTATATTATTGTAGTTCTTGACTGGTGCTATATAGTTTTTATTCTTTTTGTAATATGTCATCTAATTTATTGTTTCTTTAATATTATGGAATACTCCTGTACAGTGTAGATAACTTGTGTAAAATATTTTATAAATAAATCTCGATGAATAAAACAACTAGTAATGACACAAGGTTTTTTATTCTATACCATTGTTTTGTGGCACCGTCTTGCTGAAAGTACTCGTCCACAATTTTATTGTTATGAAGCTGTGCGGCGAATGGCTGTAAAATCTCCTCTCTGTATCTTGCAGCAGTCAATGCTCCATTAAATAAATGGTCTAATAATTCACCATCAACTTGGTAGCCGTTACAAAAATAAGATTCCATCACAAAAAATATCTCTTCTTGTCAAAAAACTAAAAACAAAAATTTAGTAATTATTTTGACATTTGAAGTAATTGTTTTAAAAATTTTGGGTTATTTACACAAACTCACAGGCATGGACGAATATGACGCCACATTTTAAGAAACATTCTTTATTGACAATATGGCGTCAAATGTTGTGATCTCATATCGATTGCGATTGGCTCAAATCAAGCAGAAAGCAATCAAAATACAGATATTTTTGGTGGAAAACAAAAAAATTAAAGCTTTATTAAAAAAAATAGTATGCTTGGACGATAAGTCATAAAATGAGCTATTATATTATTTGATGACAGCATTTTTCATTTACTAACTAGATGTGAAAATTTACCAAAAAGGCACATAGCTAGCTAACTGTCTTTTTTGGGCAGTTTTTTTGCTGAAGTTATGGTTGAAAGGGGTAAGTTTTTAGGGTGATAGTTAATCAACAAGAAAGGTAACTTTTGGTTAAGACAGAGCAGCGCAAATTTGTTTGGTTAGAATAACAATGAACTTTGTGAAAAGGAAAGCTCAAATTGCCAGTGACAACAGGGGGTAGCTTCTAATTAGCTTAAAAACAGGGGTGGAAGAATAAGAGGGATTTGTTCTACTTTAAATGTCGTCGTTACAGCTATGGAAATTTTTGAGTTGTTTTTTTTTGACACGCCACTGGCTTAGTACTTTCATATAGTACTTATCTTAAAACTTAGTTGTCTGGGTCATTAAGGAGAGTAGTGATAAAAAGGGCTAATTGTTGAAAATTCAATAATAAAGAAGAAAAGAATAACAAGCTTTAAATAAAAAAAAAAATTAGTAAGCTTTACACATTGGCTGACTAATGTGAATTGAGAGCCTAATAAGAATTTTTCCCTTATACAAAACAGCTAGAATAAAGAAACACAAAAAAATTGAATAAAGATACACTTGAAAGAAAGGAAAAGCAAGAAAAACTGATAAAAACAGGAAATACAGTAAAAGAAGCGACAGTTATAAAAAAGAAGATATACTATAAACAAAAGTGCTAGAAAATCATGTAGTGAGATTAGGATTAAAGAAAAAGGAAGAAAAAGTTAAAGTGAAATGAGAAATTAATTACAAGAAAGAGTATAAAAAAAATGAATTTGAAGAAGCGAAGAAAAGGTGGAAAAAAGTCAAAGAATATACAGAAAACCTAAATCGTTAAAATAAAATGTGGAAATATGAAACTTTTTATTAAACAATACTTCTAATAATAATAAAATTATAAAAATATTGTCATTATTATTACTTGTGAAAGGCCGTAATGATTTTGAATCCAGCAAAACTGCTGTGCCTTCGGGGTTAGGAAGGTCGAACATAACCGTAAGAATTTCTAAAGCCAGCAAAATCGCTGTACCTCCGGAACAGAAAGAGTTGAAAATAATATTTCTTATTTATTCTCTTCTTGAAACTAATAAAAGAGATAGAGAAATGGTTATAACATTTTGAGAAGTTGGTATAGAAAAAGTAATTATAACAAAAACAAAAAAATGGAAGAAAAAAAGGAAATTACGTTAAACAAAATAAAAAAGCAAATAATTTAAAAGGAGAAAGCGTCTGTGGAGTAATAATAATAATAAAAATAATTTATCAACAATTTATAAACTATTAAAAAAGTTATTTTGTCATTGTTATACTTGTCAAAGACCGTAATTATTTTTAAATCCAGCAAAATTGCTGTGCCTTTGAGACTGGGACGGTTGAACGTTGACAAAATAATGTTGTCATTATCATTATTTGTCAAAAACTGTGATGGTTTTCAAATCCAGCAAAATTGCTGTACTTTTGAGACAAAGAAGGTTGAACATGATAAACATGATTACGTAAAAACAGTAGAATGAATAGTGGGTTTATGGCACGGATGAGGTATGTAAGAGGTTAAAAAAAGAAGTAAATGATGTATAGAAAGAAAAAAATTGTCGGATGAATGAAAAATCGGTCACAGGAGACAAAAAGGAGAATACAAAAACAAAAAAGAAGAAATAGGAAGAGAGTATAAAACAAAATCTAAAATGTGTAAAACAAATGTCAGAAATAAAAGAAGAAAAAGAAAATAACATTTGATATGGAAAATCAGTAGAGATAGGAAAATTATTACAAAACATTTTTAGGATGGAAAGTGCACAAAAGTAATTGGAATAAAAGCAACAGAAAGTTAGATAAATAAAAAAAAAGTTTTTATAAGAAATAAACAGCAAATAAATAAATTAAAAATAAAGAAAATACCTAGAGTTAATAAGATAAAAAATAAGAGATACAGACGGATGAAAAAAGATTTGAGATGAAGAAAAAAAAAGATAAAAAATATAAAAGAGCTTAAGTACTTAAACAACTTGCGAGAAGAAAATTGCCATAATAGAAGAAAGCTTGGAAGAAAGAATAGGAAAAGTTTAAGAAAAGCACTGCAACAGAAAAAACTATTTTGTGAGGAATAGATTAGTGGAGGTATATTCCACCTATAAAAATAGTATAGGTGGAAATAGGAGAAAGAGATAAAGATGTGTATAAGCAAAAAGAGCAGAAGAAGACTGAAGAAAAGAAACGTTATAATAAAAAAATTACCAGCTTTTAGAAAATAATACAAGAAGCACTGTAATTGGCTGCAGGCAGAGGAAAGAAATGCGGTAATAGAAGAGTGTAAAAGAGATAAAATAAGATTAGACGCGGTCAAACGATTAAATAAGTTTGATTAAGAAGAGAAAAATGTTTCAAAAATTAATAAGAAAAAAAAACAGCTTTAAGCGAAAAAAAGATAGAGGAATAGATTTAGTGGAAGGAAGTGAAGAATAAAAAATGTATAGGTGGAAGCAGAAGAAAGAGACTAACTTGTATGTAAGCATAGAAAGAGAAAAAGGAAGACTAAAAGAAACAAAATACAACGAAAAATACATAAAATGACAAAATTAATCAGTATCAAAAAAAAAAGATAATGATGAATAATCGCAAAGTTCTGATGTAAAAAAAATATTGGAAGAAAGAGAGGAAAGAACTATAAAGAACTATAAGGAGTTGAAAAAGACAGAAGTGGAGAATAGAAAATGTATAGGTGGAAACAGAAGAAAGAGATAAACATGCATGTGAGCCAAAAAGAAGAGAAGAACTAAAAGAAACAAAATACAATGAGAAAAACATACGATGGGAAATTAATCAGCATCAGAGAAAAAAAAGATGACAATGATGGCAAGGTTCTGATGTAAAAAAAATTTTTGAACGAGAAAAAGGAGAGAACATTTAAGAAATTATAAGGAATTGAAAGACAAGAAAGTGGAGAGTAGAAAATGTATAGGTGGAAGCAGAAGAAAGAGATGAAGATGTAAGCAAAAAAAAAAAGAGGAAGACTGAAAGAAACAAAATACAATCAGAAATACATAAGATAGTAACATTAATCAGTACCAGAAAAAAAAGATGATAATGATTGCAAGGCTCTGGTGTAAAAAAAAATTGTTGAAAGAAAAAGAGGAGAAAACCTTTAAAGAACTATAAAGAGAAAGAAGTGGAGAATAGAAAATGTATAGGTGGAAGCAGAAGAAAGAGATGAAGATGTATGTGTGCAAAAGAAAAGAGGAAGACTGAAAGAAACAAAATGAAAAAAAAGAGAAAAGAACATTTAAAGAACTATAAAAGGAGTTGAAAGAGACAGAATAAGAGTTGGAAGATCTAATAAACGGAGGCGGAAGAGTAATTGAATGGATGAGAAGGATTCTAAAGGAGAGATTAAGATGTAAATAGTAATGTACATATTGTAATCAAAATTCTAAGCGAGAAATAGCAAACAATGATGTTATTATTGGTACAATATGATTCACGGTTGTTTCCCCTAAAACACGACTTGTGTTCCTTTGGGTTTCTCCCCATTTTCTTTATTTTTTCTTCTATTCCTCGACAATTTTCTCATAATACAAGACTTGTGTTCCTTTGGGTTTCTCTTCATTTTCTTTATTTTTTCTTCTATTCTACGACAATTTTCTCATAAAACAAAACTTGTGTTCCTCAGGGCTTTTCTTCATTTTCTTCATTTTTTTTATTTTGTCTTCTATTCTACGACAATTAGCGACAATTAGCGAAGTATTCTTTCGTGGAAAATCTTCTGAAATGTGGCTTTTAAGTCCAATTTCTTGATATTGGCGTCTTTTGAGGCAAATTTGGAAGAAATTGAAAGCATCCATTCGATACCTCATTACAAGTGGTTTCGTAATCACCCGAGACCGAATTTGATATCTGCAAAACAAAATGTCAAGAAGCATTATCCGATTGACTCGGAAACGATAATTAAATTTGACATTGGTAAATTCATTGCCAGGATCTCATATTACTCATTAGCAAGAGCCAAGGACTTGGCTAAAGAAAAAGGAATGTATTTCGTCCTTTTTATCGATTTGGCTGAGGCCCGGGCGATTTGCACACTACTCCTGAGTCCTGAGTCCTGAGTCCTGAGTCCTGAGTCCTGAACCGCATTCGAATTATTGATATTACCTGAAAACTGCCAGTTTTATCGAGACTAACGGCCGGAACAATTTTGTTCGTTGGTCGAGCTGGCGGTTACGGCATCCAATTTTTGAATAAATATTTATGTCTCGATAGATTCTCAAACCCAGCCAGAAACCGATCCTAAACAAACTATTTTTCATTCGAATGCTAAATGTTTAGATGCTTCCATTTTTAATAAAAACGTCAACTGTTATGGTGGTTGATACTCTTTTTATAGAATTTTTTTGTCATATTAAAGATCTTATTGGAAAATATTGAAGTGAATCAGTCCTTGTTGAAACAACATCAAAACAAAGCTACCGCGGTCCTAAGCAGACCAGAGAAGGTATTACACTGTTTTCACCGTAGGTAACCATTCCAGGATAGCACATGTAAGATGATTAATTTTATCAAAACCGCTTTCCAATCTTGGAAAAAAAAATTAATTTAGTAAAAAACATATTATTACATCTTCCTATTTCAATTCTCAAGCAGCTGGTTTGACACCATATCTTAGAAGATCGGTTTTGGGGAAAGAACATCTTCAACTCTTAGGTATTTTCTGATATACACCATCTTTTCCAAAACTTTTGAACACACCATCAGCAGCGAAATAGCTGATGGTGTGTTCAAAGATCAAAATTGCAATTGTTTTGGATTTCTCAAGTTCTGGTAGTAACCCAGCTGTCAATTGACAAGATTTTAAACAAACCATCATCAACGAAATAGCCGAAATAGCTTTATTTGACTTTTTTCTCATCTAAAGAGCAATTGTTTTGAATTTTTTAAGTTCTGGTAGTAATCCAGCTGTCAATAGTAGAGATTTTGAACAGACCATCATCAGCGAAATAGCTGAAATAGCTTTATTTGACTTTTTTTGTCATCAAAATTGCAATTGTTTTAGATTTCTTAGGTTCTGATAGTAATCCAGCTGTCAATAAAAAAGATTTTGAACAGACCATCATCAGCAAAATAACTGGAGGAATAGCTTTATTTGACTTTTTTTCTCATCAAAATTGCATTGTTTTGGAATTCGTAAGTTCTGGAAGTAATCCAGCTGTCAATGGAAAAAATTTTGAACAGACCATTATCAGCGAAATAGCTGGAATTATTTGATTTTTTTTCTTATCAAAATTGCAATTTTTTTAGATTTTTTAGGTTCTGGTAGTAATCTAGCTGTCAATAGAAAAGATTTTGAACAGACCACCATCAGCGAAATCGCTAAAATGTCTTTATTTGACTTTTTTTCTCAATTGTTTTAGATTTCTTAGGTTCTGGTAGTAATCCAGCTGTCAATAGAAAAAATTTTGAACCGACCATCGTCAGCGAAATAGCTGGAATAGCTTTAATTGCCTTTTTTTCTCATCAAAATTGCAATTGTTTTAGATTTCTTAAGTTCTTGTAGTAATACAACTGTCAATTGAAAAGATTTTGAACAAACCATCATCAGCGAAATAGCGGAACTAGCTTTATTTGACTTTTTTCTCATCTAAAGTGCAATTGTTTTGAATTTTTTAAGTTCTGGTAGTAATCCAGCTGTCAATAGAAAAGATTTTGAACAGACCATAGCTGGAATAGCTTTATTTGACTTTTTTTTCCATCTAAACTGCAATTGTGTTAGATTTCTTAGGTTCTGGTAGTAATCCAGCTGTCAAGAGAAAAGATTTTGAACAAACCATCATCAGCGAAATAGCTGGAATAGCTTTATTTGGCTTTTTTTCTCATCAAAATTGCAATTGTTTTAGATTTTTTAGGTTCTGGTAGTAATCCAGCTGTCAATAGAAAAGATTTTAAACAGACCATCATCAGCAAAATAGCTGAAATAGCTTTATTTGACTTTTTCTTTCATCAAAATTGCAATTGTTTTAGATTTCTTAGGTTCTGGTAGTAATCCAGCTGTCAATAGAAAAGATTTTGATTTTTTTAGTTTTTAACAATTTTTTTTTTGTTTTTGCTTAATTTTTCCAAATTTGACACGCTAAAAAGAATACATGCAGCAACAGTTAGATTAATGTCTGCGCTTTTTCTAAAACTAGATTTATTAGATATATAGGTGTAGTACGAATAGTACTATATTATTATTTGCTATTTCCAAATAGTACCCCACTGCGTAAATAAAACTATTTTTCATTCAAATGCTGAATGTTTAAATCCTTCTATTTTAAATAAAAACGTCAGCTGTTGTGGTAGTAGATACTTAGAAGAAAAGTTCTTTTTATAGAGTTTTTTACAGTTTTTATCAGAATCTAATAGAATATAACTTGAAAAGTGGATTTTTTTTTTAAATAAGATCATAAAAATGATTAAACTGCTCTGACCTGGAAAGTGGTGCAAAGTAGGTAACCATTCTAAGACAGCAAGTCTAAACGGTTTCTTTCATTTTGAAAAAGGACTTTCCTACAGCCATGTGGCAAATTAATTCAGTAGCTTTGCGCGCTTGCTTAACTTTCTACAGTTTCTTCTTTTGACAAGCCTCTTATTACATCTTCTAGTACCAGTTCAAAAAATCTTTCTGGTTTTAGTTTTGGTACCGCTGACAAGACTTGTGTGCAAAAGGCTTGGTCTTGTCAAAACTACAGCTTGTTGGACAGACATTCATCAGCTGCTTTGCTTCATGTCTAATACATATATAGGTTTTTCTAAATGACAGATGTTAATTTTGACAGACTCAAATAAGATAAAAAATATAGTGCTAATTGGACAACCAAGTTATCACGTTAGCGCCTTTTGTCTCAAGCGCATATACATAATATGCAACGTGTTCTATTTTTTTTTTTGGTTTTCACCAACAATAGAACAATCCGATCAATGTAAATTCATTCAAAATAAATCTGTAGACTTGATCATGTCTCGTTCTTATTGGAACAAGATTTATAAACTCACTTCTAACTGCAACAATTTACAAAAAAAACAAATTTTTAGAAAAATTATAAAGAGCTGTAACATTATTGGCTGTTAACTCAAATTAACTATTTTAAGTATATTTTCTAGACTACTGTATACAAATTGTTTGTATTTGCTTTAAATAGACCAATAATGGCTAGAAAAAATTTTAAATTTAAATAGAGCAACACCTATTAGAAGCAAGTTTTTGCATCGAACTTTTTTTTAAGAAAAAAATTCTACAAATGTTTTTATGCGAATAGTTTAATTATGCTCTAAATGATGGAATTTCAGTGTTGATGGATATAGTTTGAAATAAAAAGTGTATCGCTGATTGGATAAGTGAGTTATCACATCAGCGCCTTTTGTCTAAAACGTATATCATGTAATCTAAATCTGAATCTGCTGCGACTTGGTAAAGAGTTCTAAAAAAAGCGAGACATGTCCAAATTTACATAGTTTGAATGAATTTGCAGTGACTTTCTTTAAGTTTATAGGTTAAATAAGTTTAATTTTAAATTTATATTGAAACAGTAATTTGTTAGTGAAAGTTAATATACAAAGTGTTCTTCTTATTAAAAAATTCAAGCCATTTATGTAAGAAGAAATAGTATAACCTCACAAATGCTTTTGTAAATTTTAGATATATTGTAAAAGTTTAAACTCTTTTAAGCAGCCCGATCTGAACAATTTTTTATAAAAGCGCTAAATATTAAAATTGCTTTGCGACGGTAGTATATTATCCTACTTTACGGCTACATTGGTTTCCTTTTTCATAAAAGACATTTAAAGTTACTGTACGTAACTCCAAAAAAATTTTTTTGTTACATTTTACTAATATCTACAAAAAAAACCATTCTAAGCGTTGATCGCCTTAAAAAGAAATTTTAGTGAAGAATTATAAAACTTTAAAAACCATTGTTTTACTAAAGATAAATTTATATTTTTAGAAAAAAACTTTCTAAATAATACAGTTAGTAGTGACACCTAGTAGAAGAGTTTTTAAGTAAAGTGGGAAAATCAAGCTTCTTCGTTTTGATGATTGAAGTCGCAAAAAAGAGAGATGCCGAGGATCAGTAATAGTGTGTGATAACAGATAAACGGGTCCACATTAAACTGTTTGAAGTCTCTTTTTTGAAATAGTGTCAATAAATAAAACAATTGTCTTTAGGCAAGATTATTTTCTACAAGATAACACAAAATTATTGAGAGAGTTTGAATCTTTTTAATTATAATGTTTTTTTTATATATTAAAAAAAAAAAGCAATTTAAAATGAATCAGTTGAACAACGTGCCCAAATCGTTGTTTTTCAAATTAACGGTTTTTTGTTTTGACTCAGCGTATACATCGTCGTTATTTTAGTGTGCAAGTTGGGCTCTCAAAATCACAGTTTATATGTCACTTAACCTAAAAAAGTAGGTATCTTACAATAATAATAATGAAAATCAAAATAATTTTTGCTATTTCACAGATTTCGAGGAGCCTACATGTAAATTTTTTTTTCATTTTTGTATTTTGAGACAGACAGGTTTTGGATTTTTGGATAAAATTAAAGAAAAGACAACTAGATAAGATTTTCACTTTTAAAATTAGGATATTGCCAACCCACTCTAAAAATCCCTAAATTTCGTGGCTTTGCCACTTGATTTTGAGACTTGAATGCATGCTTTAAGAGTTTAATTGTTTCTTAATATACTATTGTAAAACCCACAATTTGTAGCTGAGACAAACAAATAGTAGCAAACAACAGAAAAACAGCTAGATTTACTTTGCGACCGCACAAAAAATCGCTACAAAAACGCTACAATAGGGAGCCGCATTAAAGGCCATAAATTTCCATTTTTGAAAAATTCCTTTTCGGCGATTGCAATTTTTTATCGAAACCGAAGCAATTTGCTCTAGCTAAAGGGGGATTAGTGAATAAGAGTCTAGTGCTGTGTGCTGTCATAACATAGCCCTCCCATTTTGGTGTCGGGTTATTAAATTTGACGGCCGCACCGGATGCGGTTCTCCGTTCCGGAACTCATTCCAAGTTGGGCGTCGATGGGCGGGAACTCCTCTTCGATTGTTTGTTTACATTTATATTACGACACTATTCAGTCGCTAACAATGGCCGCAGAAACTGCACATTTCTAGATTGTAAGGCTAAATTTCAATAGAGCCCCGGAGTCAACCCTAAAATTACTCGGCTTAATTGTAATGTGCCACTCGGTTATTTGGAGACCTCACCCTAAAAAAGTCGCTCAATAACCACCTTTCATTCAACACCTGAAATAAATTAAACTCCCTTTATATCAAAAAACTCAAAAATATTCAAGGAATCTTTCTATATTTTACAGTTTATCCTAGTGCTGTTTGGTTAACAGATAGACGGGGTCAAAATATCTTCTTTTTAGACCTATTGTCATAGATTTTTCAGATCTAGTCTAAGTTTACACAAATCTAAGTACTTTTGCCAGGTTATGGTTTAGGTGCTGGTAGATTTATAGATAGATCTAAAGATAGAGGGTAGGGTGCTTTTGATAACTCCTCTAAAGAGGAGTTTGGTGCATTTGAAAACTCATCTTTTGGTGCATTTGATAACTCCTCTATAGAGGAGTTTTCAAATGCACTCACAACAGATAGAAGGTATCAAAATATCTTGTTTTTAGAAGATATGTCATAGATTTTTCAAATCTAGTCTAAGTTTACACAAATCTAAGTACTTTTGCCAGGTTATGGTTTAGGTGCTGGTATATTTATAGATAGATCTAAAGATAGAGAGTAGGGTGCATTTGATAACTCTTCTAAAAAGGAGTTTGGTGCATTTGATAACTCCTCTAAAGAGCAGTTTTCAAATGTACCCACAACAGATACAAGGGATCAAAATATCTTCTTCTTAGAAAATATGTCATAGACTTTTCAGATCTACTCTAAGTTTACACAAATCTAAGTACTTTTGCCAGGTTATGGTTTAGGTGCTGGTATATTTATAAATAGATCTAAAGGTAGAAGGTAGAGTGCATTTGATAATTCTTCTAAAGAGGAGTTTGGTGCATTTGATAACTCCTCTAAAGAGGAGTTTGGTGCATTTGATAACTCCTCTAAAGAAGAGTTTTCAAATGCACTCACAACAGATAGAAGGGATCAAAGTATCTTCTTTTTAGAAAATATGTCATAGATTTTTCAGATCTAGTCTAAGTTTACACAAATCTAAGTACTTTTGCCAGGTTATGGTTTAGGTGCTGGTATATTTATAGATAGATTTAAAGATACAGGGTAGGGTGCATTTGATAACTCTTCTAAAAAGAAGTTTGGTGCATTTGATAACTCCTCTAAAAAGGAGTTTTTAAATGCACTCATTTGATAACTCCTTTAAAGAGGAGTTTTCAAATGCACTGTGCGTGTTTTTCTGGCAGCAGAAAAACACGCTATTAAACCAGCTAGAAGAAGAAAGCTTTTTGCTGACCACGGATAAACGTTGTCTACAAACTGAAGTGTTGTCGCTTCTGTTGTGATCAATAGTGGTGGATGATCTACTCAGTGAGTTACCGCAAAAGAGGCACTGCGTACTAGGATACGCGGATAACGCAGAGGCAAGCATCAAGGGGTCATTTCTAGCCTAAAGAGGAACTTCGTATTAACCCTTAAAAGACCATCGTAGTCCTATTTACCAGACAACAAACTAGATCATAAAGCTCTACAACAGGAAGGAAATTAAGTGAAATATCTAGGGTTAGACATAGAACACCTACGTCGGTAAGACTCTTGTCGAAGCAACCGGTTGCTTTTAGACATGTCAGAAGCTTTTTGGCAAGACATGGAGCTCAAAGCTTGTTGTACATTTCGGTATTAAGACCATCGCGACGTACGCATCTCTTGTATGGTGCACCAAAACCAGAAAAACAGCAACAACCAAAACAAGCTGCAGAAATTAGTGCCTGGGCATCACAGAAGTCATGCGCACGGCTCCTACAAGTGCTGTTTTACATAACCCCTTCTCATCTACATGTGCAAAAGGAGAGTATACAAGCGTCTCTAAAGCTGACTCTAGCAAAAAAACTCAAATCACAAGACCAAACAGATTACCTCAAGAAACTGGTCTTTCTACAGCTAGGTTTTCTTGAACAACCAATAGACGTCATGCCAATATTGCCACTGACTGCAATGCAGCTTGAAGTCAAATTTTACAAACTGGCATGAACTCTTCCCTCTGGTACAGAAATTTAGTGTTAGGCAATTTGAAACAAGGTCTGGTACTGTCTAAACAAATGTTTTTGTTCTAGAATCAGCTTCTTGAAGTATCAACCATCGCCAAAAAATCTGGAATACTTGCAAAAATGAGATGTTTTTAAGTTGGTTTACGACTTAACGGTGTTGGCCAAACAGGATTACCAACCTGCGAGGAATTAATACGTCTGTAAACATATTCTATGTCTACAGGTTTTTATAGGCAGAAAATCTAGAATAGTTCTTCAAAAATATGTTATATTTAAAAACAATTGAATAAATTGTTACTTGTAAAACTTTTTTTTCTTTACTCTTGTTTAAACATCTTTTTTTTTTGAAACCAAGTTATCTTCAAAACTTCTTAATAAATAACTAAAACAACTTTTCTTTAAGAGAAGTAAATTTTAATTTCCAAATCCAAATTTTGCTATTAGTATTTTATTTTTTCTTTCTTATGTTTTTTTAGGTTTGTTAATATCTCTCTGGTTAGGATTTTTTCGTGTTTGTTATTATATCTTAATTCTTTTTTTTTTGCTACGTTTTTTTACTATTTTTTACTTTCTTATTTTTTTTCATGTCATTACTTTATTAACAGAGATTATTGTTCTTAAGCTTTTTCCTGTTTATTGTTTTGCTGTAAAGGTACTAAGTTATTCTGTGAGATTTAGATGAATTACTTTTTTAGAAAATATTAAAATAATCTATCTCGATTAGATTCGATGAGATCAATGGTAATCTTAAAATTCAAAGTAGATTTAGCAAAATTGATCAATTATTCGCCAAGACAATTGATATTTTGGTGGAAAAAAGCCTATCTGTTCTTTTTTTTGCCTTATTTAGAAATATTACATTTAACAATTTATATTCGTTTGAATCTTCAAATACGTTTTTTAAAAATTTGAAAAAATCTTATAAAAAAATTTAAAAAATCTTCAAAAACAAAAAAATTTTTACACAAAAATAAATATGACAGATAAATCCGAATTAGAAACTTTTTTTATTGTCTAAAAAAGCCTATACGTTTTTAAAAAATTTTATAAAAAAATTTAAATGATCTTCAAAACCAAAAAAATTTTGACACAAAAATAAATATGACAGATAAATCCGAATTGAAAACTTCTTTTATTGTCTTATATTAATTAATTTTTCTATTTAAATTTGATAACTTTTCTTTTAAAATTTAATGTTTAGTTTGATAATGTGTATTAATTTTGATTAATATCTAATGTTTTGAATGTCTTTTCATTATATTATTTTAGTTTCGATAATTTACAAAGAAGTGTATTTTAATGTTTAAATGTGTTACTTGCTAATTGTCAATATTTGTTTCCGTTTCTAATTTAATATTTTGATTTTTGTTCAATTATTTATTTAAACTATTTTTTTTTTCATAATAAAGAAATCAAATAGTAATTTTAATCTTTTTTGTTTTATTTTCTTAGTCTGACTTATACGTCTTTGTTTTTATCTATTTTTCTTAAGCTCTGAGTAATTTTCATTTAAAAATTTAATGAAAAAAAAATAAAATAGATTTTGTTTTACGTTTTCCTAATCATTTTTGGCATGACAGGCTATGAGTGAAAGTTTAATTTCTAAAAAATTGATTTTTTTAAAAAAAATCAAATTTTAATTAAACAATTTTCGAACATTTTTATTAAAAGAACCGCTCTATTGACCAAAAATCTTACAAATAAGATTGATTTTTTTTTAAACAATAATTGAAATAGCAAGAAAGAGAATAAAAAAAATGAGTAAAAAAATAAAAAACAGAAAAACAAAATATAAAAAACCCAAGACCAAATTTTATTATGCTGTTAACGTCTCTTGACTTAAAGATGGTTAAAATAAATAAAAAATTTAAATAGAGTGAAAGTGTGAAATTTTGATAGGTGAAGCATCTGACACCTTGAAAAAAATAATTTTTTCGCAGTCAGAACACTCTCTTAAAACTTTTCGACTAGTCAGGTTAAGTCAGGTCAGGTCAGGTTTGTTTTATAAAATATTCATCTAAACTTTAATTTGCATTATAAAAAACTATTAACAAAATTTGCATATAGAACATTAAACCCAATTTAATATAAAAATAAAGATATGCATAAATTGTTTTTAACATATTTGTTTAAAAAATTTTAGTACCGATGATCGAATTTGAGTCTTTTAGGTGAAAAGCCAGGTATCCTAATCTTTGAACCGTTGAAAATCATACAAAGTGGGAAAAAAGTCCGTTTATATTACAAATAGTCTAAATAATTTTGGATAAATTTGTGTTTTCAATAAGACAACTATTTTTTTCAATTTGAAGTCTTTTAGGGACTATGGCTGTCAAAAAAATTAATAACATTTTTAATTTTTGACCTACAGATTAGTAGACTGTTACATCTTTGAGAGAATACACATCATCCGTTTGAACCGCGAGTGTTTTGAAAAGTGGTTCAATGGCTTAAATTAGAAGACTAGGTATTTTTAAGGGTGCAAAACTTTTTGTTGATAAGGTTACATTTAGAATATGTTTCAAATGGCAATTGAAATATCCAAAAATGTTAGCAGTTTTTCTCAATTATCAGAAAGTATTTAGTGTAAAAAATCTTAAAATAAAACCGTTTCTTGAGATGTAAGTTAAAATAAAAGTAAATTTTAAATTTAGAAGCTATTTCTGATAGTCCATCCAACCTACATAATACTAACTATTGATATATTATAAAGCTCTAAGTTTCTTAGAAACTTCAAACAATATGTTTGAAGATGCTATAACTAGTTGGAAGTTTCTATTCAACTTCCACTAATAATAGATATATAATATTAACTTAATTATTTATATCCAAACGTTTAAATATAGATATGCTATAGAAGTTTTACTCTTACATCTGGCGAATTCGCAATAAAATAGACAAATTCGGTATTATTTTTTGTTTTTAAGTCTAGCACAAAGTGCACAAAAATGACAAATATTAGCTACATTATTGACAGTAATCTATTAATACTTTCATACGTTTTGTTGTAAAAACTTGACCGACGACATGACACGAAACATTATCAGACAATGAAGAAAAACGCTGGTCAGTAAACCAAATTATTACCATAACGTATCAGTCTAAGGGTGCTATTGTCAAGCCTACAAATTAAAACAAAATAGAAACATTATTCTATTTTTGATTTAAATTAAAATGTGTTTATCAACTTTTTGAAGCAAAAAAACGTAATACTAATGAGAATAATAAAACAGTACGTACGGTAGCGACAATGTATGGCGATTTGTAGGTTAGGTTAGATCTACAGATAACTTAGCAAATAAAAGTATGTATTTTTTAAAATATTGAAACAGTCGAAGTCAGCGCACAAAAATTTATCACAAATTGATGATAGTTTTCACAATATTAAAAAAAAAATAATTTTTATTCTTGCTCTAAATGTCATTTGAAATAAAATTTCACTAACATGCCACGCTCATTTAAAATAATTTTATAGTTTTATTCTATTTTATATGTTAGAGTATACCACCTTAAGACATTTTCACACTTTCACTCTATTTAGAGTTTTTTTTTTTTAACCATCTTTGAGCCAAGAGACGTTAACAACAGAAAAAAAAAATTGTTTGTTTTGTTTTTTTTCCTGTTTTTCATTTTTTTATTTATTTTTTTACTATTTCAATTATTGTTATTGTTTTAAAACCCAAATTATTCTTATTTGTAACATTTTTTGTCAACCCGCTTTTCTCTCTTTTTTTTCATTATTTGATTATTTGTTCTATTATCTTTTTTAGCTTCCGACATAAATCCTACACATTTTTTGATTTCATTTTAATCAGAATCTATTTTCTACCGTCTTCAAAAAAAGAAGAAGATTTCCTATTCGACTAAAAATTTTTTTTTAATGTGTTACTTTGTAAATTTTTTTTTGGGTAAACTAATTTTGATGTTTTTTTTTATTTGAAAGCTGGTCCTTTTTTGCTTAAATTTGATCAAGCTCTGACCAGTTGTTTTTGAGTTATTCTTATTATTGCATTTTTTTAACATATATTTTTGACACTTTAAAAATTTATTATAAAAATTTATAGAAAATTAAAAAAATTTTCAAAATTATTTATTTCATTAATTATTTAAGAGCCGGTTTTTTTAAACTTTTTCATTTGTATTATTTAATTTTTTATTAAAACGTTGCAATTTGTTTTCCTCTTTAGCAATTGTTTATTTTTAAGTATTTTTGCAGTATTTCTATTATATTTTTTCTATAATTTTTAATAAATCTGAACTTTGCAATTTTTGTTTTATTTTCTTTGTTATAAACTTTGATACTTATGCCTTTTTATTTATTTTTTATT
Source organism: Lagria hirta (assembly GCA_947359425.1). NCBI lineage: Eukaryota > Metazoa > Arthropoda > Insecta > Coleoptera > Tenebrionidae > Lagria > Lagria hirta. The sequence continues at coordinate 51,470,954 of OX375794.1, forward strand.
TTATGCTAAACTTTTTTCAGTTTTTTTTAGATTTTTGTCTTCAACCTATTTTTTTAGGCTTTTTTTTGGTTTTACTAATTTTTTTTTGCTTTATGTTTTTTATAGTTTCATAAATTTTTTTGTGCTTATTTTTTTTCTCTATATTTTCTGTTATTCTAATTTTTAATTATTCTGTTTCCTATTTCAAAAGTTTGAACTTTTTTTATTTTTTTTGGCTTAAAATTAATAGCCAAATACTAGTTTCATTTCAAACATTCATTGTGAAAATTTATGGAAAATTATAAGAAAATTTCAAAATGATTTATTTATTTAATTATTTAAGAGTCGGTTTTTTTCAAATTTTTTATTAAACTTTTGCAATTTGCTTTCCTCCTTAGCAATTTTTTATTTTTGCAGTATTTCTATTATAATTTTGAATAAATTTGAACTTTGCAATTTCTGTTTTAGTTTCTTGTAAAAAACTTTGATACACAGTCTCTTTTGTTTATTTTTCATCAGTTTTTTTTAGATTTTTGTCTTAAAACCTATTTTTTATGATTTTTTTTCTTTTAATAATTTTTTTATGTTATTTTTTGTTTTATGTTTTTTCTAGTTTTATAAATATTTTTTTGTGTTTATTTTTTTTCTCTATAATATAATTTTTCTCTATATAATAATTTTTAATTATTTTAATAATTATTCTGTTTTCTATTCTAAAAGTTTGAACTTTTTTTATGCTTTCTGGCTTAAAATTAATAGCCAAATACTAGTTTCTCTTTTAGCTCTACATGTTCTCTATTGTCTTCTCAGTTTCTAGTCAGTATCTCGTTTTTTTTTTCTTCTAAAAGTTTTATTATTTTCTCTTCTTTCCTTTTTGTCCTGTTTTAAAAAATTTATTTTTTTCTTTCTGTCTTAATATATTTTGTTTTATTAATATTCTTGAGTATGAAATTTCTTTTATTTTAAATTTTGTATTTCTGGTCTCACTTATTACTTCTTCGAGTGATGATATTGTATTTTCAATTTCTTTGTTCTATACTGTTAAAATTTTTACTTGGCTTTATTTTAAAGTCTTTCTTTACCACTCTTATTCCCTGCTTTTTTTTTTTAATTTTTGTTTTTTTTACTTCTCTTTTAGTACATGACTGTGTTGTTATCTAAATTATAATGTATTGTATTTTTGATTGTACAGGTTATAAACAATAAATAAGACTATTTATTTCTTGTCCTATGAAAAGTAAAAAATTTTATTTATTAAACGCAATCTGAGCAATTATGTAATGTTTTATTTAAATATATTTTTGTTCTAGTTTGATTTCTTTTTTCTTTATAAATTTTATTTTAGTTTTATTTTAGTTTATATTTATATGTTCTTTGCATTTTTTATTAAATTCTTTCTCTTTGCTTTTTTTACAAATGCGTTTTCACTAGTTAACTTTTTTTATTTTCTGCTTTTTTACGTATTGCTTTTTATCTAGCTGCTGTTTCTAAAAATCAGTCTAATTTTTGGTTATATGTCCTTAGTTTTTTCTTGGATTTTTATTGATTGTTGACGTGTTTTCATCATTTTCTTTGTTTTTGATTTTATTTTTTATTAATATTTTATAAACTTTCACTTTAAGTTTTTTGTTCTTACAAACTTAAATGTAATTTGTTTCAGAATTTTGATTAATTATTCCATAATTTGCTGTTGTTTGTTTATATCTATTAGCTTAGTACTTTTGAAACAATTTTTCTAATTATTTCAATTATTTTTTTTTTATTTGCGTTTTTATTGTTGCATACTATTTTTTTCTACTACTTAGTGAAGAGTCGTACTATACAATATATAGTTGTTAAGATTATAATACAAATGGTACATTTTTTAAATTATTTTTTTTATATAATAATTATTAATTACATTATAAAACAATTTGAATTAAGTTAATTGTAGAAACAGTGGCGTATCAGAATAATTCCACTCTAAATGTGATAACAGGCAAAAAGCAGTCAATTTGCGTAAAAGTGTGATTAGAATAAACCTTTTTTGGGTGACATCTAGTTCTCTACAGGTCATAGTAGGATCGCTCGGTGGCTGACGATAGTACGTTCAGAGCCGGAGCAAATGAACCTCTAATCTCACCTCGGCGCAAGTTTTTTTTTAAAGAAGAAATCTTCTGTCTGGCCATGGGTGCTTGTATCTTTACTCTTTATTATATATTTTCTAAATAAAACATCCTATAGGCTGATAATGAATAAAACTGACAAATTTACTAAAGCGCTTGTTAATCAAACATTTCCGCTCAACAAAATTCCAAATAAAAATGAAAAATCTACCGCATTTATTCGGAAAATCACTGAACGCTTTCCCTGTGAAATCGCTTATTGCCGAATATCAACCGAAATGGTCACAAACAGTGTTTAAAATTTCATAGATTAATTATTATATCATCAACAACACCATTTTTAATTCAATTTCACATAAAGCTCTGGAAACTGAAATTTTCCGCAAAATTCGAATTTGTGGATGATACTGTACAAAGTAAATTTGAATAAAAGTTTTCTATGAAAATAACGAACATATTATAGCTTAAAACTGGCAAACAAAACCAGTGTTGTGGTTCATTTTGATGGTCGTTATGAGCTTTATAATTGTCAGTTTTAGGCAAAATTTTCTCATTGTAAACATTACATTAATGCACTTTTGAAAATAAAATTAAAATTTGTCTTTGTATTTTATGCTAGAGAAATAAAGCTTTGATTTTCCACCAGTAGATCAAATAACAACATTATTGGTAAATTCTAAAAAACAGATAAAAAATAAAAGCAATAGAAACGCAAAGTAAAATACAGATATAAATAAATATAGACAAATAAAAAAAAAGAAATAACAATCAAGATAAAAATAAACAAACAGCTAAATAATTTTAAAAAACTATTAGGAAGAGAAAAATCAAACAAACCAAAAAAGTAGAAATAAACAAAAGAAGAGAGAAGGAATATAAAAAGAAGAAGTAGAAAGATACTAATAAAACTAAAAATTACCAGGAACGAATGAAATATCGAATAAAAAAGCTGAAAAAACTGTTAAATAAAGTGTGACAAAAAAAAATTTGCTTGGAAATAGACAGAAGGAATAATAATAACAATTCACAAAAAAAAGTGAAAAAATATATGTGAAAACAATTTTTCACAAGGTTAGAGACAAAAAAAATTAAAAAAGATGTACAGAAAGTGGGAAAATTACCAGAGTGGGGAGAGTGCAGAAAGCTAATTGACAATGTGTACAATTTGTTTTAAAATGAAGAATAGAGAGTGAATTAGAAAAAGAAGAAGGAAGAGTATGTGAGATGTTTGTGGATTTAAAAGCGGCTTTTGAGAGAGTACATAAAAATAAATTATAAAAAGAAAAAAATAGTAGAGAGAGCTAAAAAATTATATGAGAAAACAAAATAGAAGGTAAAAAAAAGAAAAGATGCAACAAAAGAGCTGTAAAGTTTGAGAACAAAATGAGTGAACGAAAAAGATGTAAGATAATTAGAAGAGAACTGGATAGAGGAATAAAAACAGAGAGAGAAGAGTACTATGAAAAGAAATTACAGCTATTCTTCGCACAGCTTTATAACGATAAAATTGTAAACGGGTACTTTCAGCAAAACGTGAAACGTGTTATTCTACATGGCACTTACAAAACCTTAAATATGAAAAATTTTGTGACAGAAATACAGTCATAACTTACTCACTCTATGTGACTTCTTTTTGTGGCTCTATTGTGTTGCGTCAGGCAATAGTTGCTAAAATTGATAAAAATAATGATAATTTGCAATTGTTGAAAAAATTCCCAAATGCCTTAAAATCGATGGACATCATCCTGATTATTTGTTGTAAACCTCATTTGTTTATTTTTTCGTTTGTTAACACTACAAGTGCTTTGAATTTAATCTCATTAACGTGTTGAACTATCGATTCATTAAATTAAAAGTGAGGTTAGATTAAGTTTAGATGTCAATTTAAAAAAAAAACACTTGTTTTAACATAATGATAGTCTTTATTTGATTGTCAGCATATTGGAAAAATGTGTTTTGATGTTTACGTGGAGGAAAATAGATACGAAGGGAAATTTATTCCTGTAATCACCCCCATTAAGACAAAACTTTCCAAAATGACTAATTTTCAAGTATAAAGTTCCCGAACAAGAGTGCCTTCAGGTACCAACTTTCATAAATGCACCATATTACGAATAACTTTGCTTTGAGGCAGATGTTCTAATTTGTTTACCAAAAACTTTCGATTGGTAATAATTTCGGTGGAGACCCTAAATCATTTAGATAAGCAATCCGGGATAGGTAATTAGTCGCGCATTTAACTGAATAAAATGCGAAAAAAATTCTACTTTTTTTCTTACACATTTATCTATTTTTTGAAGCTGCCGATGTAATCTAGTTTGAGCTTGCAAAGTCTGAACACGTTCAGCTAGTCAGAAACGACGTCGGCGACTCGACGGCGAATGCGTCAATATAATTACCATTACCGCCACAGAACGTTCTACTGTTGAAATTGATAAAGACCGTTTTTAGACGCTTTTTTCTGCTCGAAAACGTCGAATTTTACAAAAATTTTTACTTTTAAGGAAACTATAAAAAAGTGTCATATTGTTCGAATGTTTCCAAATGTTAAATCCAATAATTTAAATAATATGATCGCAGATGCGTGGGGTGACAGCAACATCGCTTAATTTTTCATAAAACTAACATAGTCTTTTTAGTTTAAAACACAATTTGTCGTCTTTGTAATTTAATTCTTAAATTGGTTTTTAAACTTATAATGATTAAAGATCGTTATAATTTTTGAATTCAGCAAAATTGCTGTGCCTTCTAAACAGAGACGGTTGATCATAATAATAATAACTTTTAAAAAATGAGTTTTAGCTTAGTGTTAATATTAAGAGGTCTACCTCTTAAAAACATCTTAACATTAAAAGCTCAAACTTTTACAATAATTTTTTCTAAATGTTTTTTTTGAACAAGTTTAAAAAAAAAATTTTTATTTAGTTTAATATATTTCCTTGGTAGTAGATTCTTCTGTTGAGTTTTTTCTAGCAATATGTTTATTATTCTTTTTTGTATTATTTTCTATTGTTACCTTTTCTTCATCTATTGTTTTCTTTGGTCATCTGTTTGAAGATTCTTACAGCAACAAACTTATTTTTGTGTTTGATTAGTACTGATTTCTTCTTTATCTGTTCCTTTTTGAACATTTATTGTTTCTGTTTGTAGAAAGTTCTTACAAATGGTGCCGATAGGGCCACCATTAATGGAGTGCAAAATACCAGTTGTACTGTCTTAAGATGTTTTAAAAGCTGTCAATTTTTTTTAACTTTTAATTCCAATTGTGTTTTTGCTTTTTATTTTTGCTGGTATTATTTTAGTACCATCATTTGTAAATATGTTTGTTTCTTTTCTAATTAGAATAATTCTAGAAAAAAAGATAAGATAAGTTTGTTTGACGTATGTCTTCTAGATGGTCGTTTTTTTTGTTTTTGGTACCTAAGAAAACCCCATTGGTATCATATAGGAAACCTTAATTATCACAGTAGATTGTGTTGCCGTCAGAATTTTGAATAATTTTTTTTGAAAATCCCGCCATTTGAAATAAGCTTTATGTCAATACTATAATTTTTTTAATTTTTCAAATTATAACTAAAAAAATACGTGACAGTTTATACGAAAATACGAAAATCAGATTAGAAAACACAAAACATTTTTTTTTTATTTTAAAAGTAAATAATTAGGTAAAAAAATAGTGTTTTAATTTATATTATAAAAAATAAATGTTAAAAAAATTAAATTTAATCTATCTGGTTCTTTCTTTTTTCTCTCCGATCTTTCTTCTCTGTTTTCTGCTTTTTTGATTTTACTTCATTCAGCCAGTTTAATCTTTTTTTTTACTTTTTTTATCATTTTAATTTATTTTATTTCATTTGGTATTCTATCTATTCATGAGCTGTTTTACTACCTCTGTTCCTGTTATTTCTTTTTCTATTGCGTTTTTTTTTTTTTTTTGGTTTATCTTGCCAGTCGTTTTTTTCTTCTCTTCCAGTAATTTTTTAAAATGTTCTACTCATTTGTTTATTTCAGTCTTATTCGATGTCTTATTTTTTTTTTTTTTCCAAGTATTTTCAAATTTCTTCAAATGTTTTCTTGTATTATTTTATATTTTTTATGTAGTTTTTAGATTGTTTTCAACTTTTTTTTAGCTTCTTGCATGCTCTATCCCAGCATTTTATTTTTTCTTTTAATTTTTTTTTCAGCGTTTTACCATGATTTTGTACCACTTTCTTACTTTTTTTTCTATAAATTCTGCCTTTTCTAACTTTTTCTTATATATTTTTTAGATTTTTCGTTGCACGTTAATGATTACTAAATTACCAAATTGATGGCTAATGGTGAAACCAATTATTTTCAATAAAACATTGACTGGTGCAAGATACCGACAGGAGATTTTAGAAAATTGTAGACGGGAACTTTCAGCAAAACACTCTTATTTTATAAATCAATTGCTTCGAATTTGAAAATTTCTTAATTTTTTTATTTTTGATTTTAAAATGTTTTTTTTTAAAGAACAGAAGATTTTTGTAGTGTAACCTTATTTTCGTAACGGCCACCAAATTGATGGTGAATGGTGAAACCAATTATTTTTAATAAAACATTGACTGGTGTAAGATACCTACCAAAAATTTTAGAAAATTGTAGACGGGAACTTTCAGCAAAATACTTTTCATACCACCCACAAAACCTTGTTTTATGGTGAGTTGCGTTAACCTAGCACTGCTAAAGTTTATAATAATTCTCAAATGCTAGCAAATGTTCTGTTTACTTATTCTGACAAAAACAGTGACAAAACACAAATAATAAATAACGCCTTAAGAAACACTACCGCTAGATCCCTAATTTAATGTAGTATGGGATATAATATTAGAAGCCTCGATGAAAGATTCAAACTATCATAAAGTATTACAAAAATTTTAATTATCAGAGAAATATAAATTTAGGAATCTAATACCTCAAAACAAAACAAAAACAAAAACAAAAACAAAAACTTTATAAAATAAGATAATAGAATATAAATTATTAATTATTGATATTTTACTAATTTCAACAAATCGATTTAGCGGATTAAGATTTAAGTCATTTGAAGTAAGTTTTTTAATTTGAATCTTTAGTTAGCATAGCCAACTGTCGTGTTTTAAATTTGTTAGATAAAAAAACTTTGTACAAAATTTTAGCACTGTATTGCTCTTAAAATAATGCTATTAATAAGTAGAAAAAGTCTCTTTTTTGGACAGCTGACGTTTGATATTTTAATGACTAAACAAAGTTCCACTGTAGTCAGTCTAGGGGTGTTAAGTCGGGAAAGCGTGCAGGCCATTCTATCGCTCCTCGCTGTAATATTTCTTATCGACTAATTTAGAATCATAAGACGATTATGACAAACCACAATATTGCTATTAATAAGTAGAAAAAGTCTCTTTTATGGACAGCTGACGTTTGGTATTATAATGACTAAACCAAGTTCCACTGAAGTCAGTCCAGAGGTGTTAAGTCGGGAAAGCGTGCAGGCCATTCTATCGCTCCTCGCTGTAATATTTCTTATCGACTAATTTAGAATCATAAGACGATTATGACAAACCACAATATTGCTATTAATAAGTAGAAATAGTCTCTTTTATGGACAGCTGACGATTGGTATTATAATGACTAAACCAAGTTCCACTGTAGTCAGTCTAGAGGTGTTAAGTCGGGGAAGGGCGCTGGCAATTCTATTGCTCCTCGCTGTAATATTTTTAATCGACTAATTTAGAATCATAAGACGATTATGAGAAACCACAATATTGCTATTAATAAGTAGAAAAAGTCTCTTTTTTGGACAGCTGACGTTTGATATTTTAGTGACTAAACCAAGTTCCACTGTAGTCAGTCTAGGGGTGTTAAGTCGGGAAAGCGTGCAGGTCATTCTATCGCTACTTGCTGTAATATTTTTAATCGACTAATTTAGAATCATAAGACGATTATGAGAAACCACAATATTGCTATTAATAAGTAGAAAAAGTCTCTTTTTTGGACAGCTGACGTTTGATATTTTAATGACTAAACCAAGTTCCACTGTAGTCAGTCTAGGGGTGTTAAGTCGGGAAAGCGTGCAGGTCATTCTATCGCTACTCGCTGTAATATTTTTAATCGACTAATTTAGAATCATAAGACGATTATGACAAACCACAATATTGCTATTAATAAGTAGAAAAAGTCTCTTTTTTGGACAGCTAACGTTTGATATTTTAATGACTAAACCAAGTTCCACTGTAGTCAGTCTAGGGGTGTTAAGTCGGGAAAGCGTGCAGACCATTCTATCGCTTTTCGCTGTAATGTTTCTAAACGCTTAGTTTAGAATCATAAGACGATTATGACAAACTACAGTATTCTTCTTAAAATAATGCTAAAAATAAGTAGAAAAAGTCTCTTTTATGGACAGCTGACGTTTGGTATTATAATGACTAAACCAAGTTCCACTGTAGTCAGTCCAGAGGTGTTAAGTCGGGAAAGCGTGCAGGCCATTCTATCGCTCCTCGCTGTAATATTTCTTATCGACTAATTTAGAATCATAAGACGATTATGACAAACCACAATATTGCTATTAATAAGTAGAAATAGTCTCTTTTATGGACAGCTGACGATTGGTATTATAATGACTAAACCAAGTTCCACTGTAGTCAGTCTAGAGGTGTTAAGTCGGGAAAGCGTGCAGGTCATTCTATCGCTACTCGCTGTAATATTTTTAATCGACTAATTTAGAATCATAAGACGATTATGAGAAACCACAATATTGCTATTAATAAGTAGAAAAAGTCTCTTTTTTGGACAGCTGACGTTTGATATTTTAATGACTAAACCAAGTTCCACTGTAGTCAGTCTAGGGGTGTTAAGTCGGGAAAGCGTGCAGACCATTCTATCGCTTTTCGCTGTAATGTTTCTAAACGCTTAGTTTAGAATCATAAGACGATTATGACAAACTACAGTATTGTTCTTAAAATATTGCTAAAAATAAGTAGAAAAAGTCTCTTTTATGGACAACTGACGATTGGTATTATAATGACTAAACCAAGTTCCACTGTAGTCAGTCTAGAGGTGGTAAGTCGGGGAAGCGTGCAGGCCATTCTATCGCTACTCGCTGTAATATTTTTAATCGACTAATTTAGAATCATAAGACGATTATGACAAACCACATAATATTTTGCACAATTTTGTTGATTATATTGTGCATTAAATCGAACGGAAATGAAGACACGTATATAAAATGTAATGATTTCATTCCATCAAGTCGTCTAGATAATTTGACAAGACTATAATTTAAAAAATGAGGTAACTAAGTGGACACGTCTTATCCTATAATTTAAGAAACGAAGATTTTGTAGTAGAATGTCCTGGAAGCGTAATATAAACAGAGCCTCTCCTCGCTCATCATAAAAAGTCGGAGAAGAAAGCGTCGGAAAGCGATTCGACATTGAATGATAGATTGAGGAGGTCAGACTCGAAAATAACTGCCGAAAAGAACACATTTGCGACGAATTGCTTTTTTACTTTTTCTTGGTCGAGTTCAAAAACCGAAAAAATGTGTCTTTGATGTTCCTCAAACATTCGCACATCTCGTTTGGCATGTCTTCCGACTTGCTTCAAAATGCCTTTCGACTCATCTCAAAAACAATGCAGGTATCCGACAGGCCCAGAATGCTTAAAAAGTTTGCGACAAAAACGAGAATTATTAGGCCATTATAGAAATTCGCTTCAAATTTAACAAACGCAGTCGGAGAAAAAATGACAGAGAAAAACGGTTTTTGATGGCTAACGAATGAGCAAACACGTGTTGTTGTTTATATTTATTTCGTTTATTTTTAGCAAAACCGCCAGATACAATGTTAAAGCTCTAAATGGGATTGTGTGGAAAATAAAACGATTAGAGCTGAATTTAAAACAATTCATTAACAAGAAAAAAAGTGTCAACAACTTTTCTATATACAAACTCCTTTCACAATTATTATCAACAATCACCGCTAATTAAGGTACACCACAGATAAAAAAATGTCAGATGTATATTTAACCCTTTGTATTATGGAAATTTGTGGCATTGTCAGTGTTGTAGATATATCTAATACCCCAAGCTAATTTTTTTTGATAATTGTAAGCTTTGGTTTTATAAAAAAAAGTAAATAACGAGCCCATAATTAAAATTAAAAGTAAACAAAATATTTTGCTTTAATAAAACATTATAAAAAGTGTAAAAAACAATTATTTATTGGTCTTATTATTGAATTATTCTTAAGAACTATCATTTATAGAGTAAAACGATAAAATAGTGTTATTGCTGTGAGATGTCTTAAAAAATGAAAAAAAAGTTTAACTTTTAATAATTATTTAGATCACTAGTCTAGAAAATGATATTTTGCAAGTGTAAGTGGCATTGCCTAGCTGCGGCGTTAAGCCAAGGCGTAGCAGCACGAGCACTTGCTAAACAATGGTTGGACGTAGTAATCCGCACAGTTTTTTATGCCGACAAAATTAAATTGTTATTAAAATTAAACATTTTTACTTGCAACACATAGCCTAAAAAACAATTGACATCTGAATGGAGATAAACTGAATAAATTGTTTACTCACAAGTCACAAGTTGTATTTGCTTATTATTGCAATGCTTAGTTTCGCAATTTGCATTTAGAAAATTAAAAATTAATGCTGCTAACCTATTTCACTTTTGTAAGAACCAAAGCGAGATATTGCTGTTTCCAGCCGATTTTGAATCATGCAAAACGGTCGATAATAACTGGCGGGATAAAAAAATTATATTAATTTTTTTTTATTGTAGATTAAGCTTTTTTACAGCTAAAAATTAAATATTTTGTGTAACTTTTAACTTAGGGATGCAACAAACAATCTGAAGGGCTGTCTTCCCTATTTAAATGCAAAAGGAGACAGAACTGTAACCGAAAATAATTTTTTCTATTAAAATGACTTAGATGAAATTAAAAAAAGTTTGAAAAATTTTAACAAAATTTGAAAAAAATTTTGAAAAATGTTTAGAAATGTTTGAAAGTCTTTAAAAAAACTATTAAAAATTTCAGACATCTTTTAGATTTTTCAAAAACTTTGAGTTTTTTAAAAATAATTTAAAATTTATAATTTTTTTCATAAATGTTTAAAAAATTTTCAACAAGTATTAGAAGATTTAGAAAATTTTTAAAACATTTTAAGTAGTGCTAGAAAAGCTTAAAACATGTTTTAAGTGCTAGGAACAGATGTTTGGATAATGTTTTAAAAATGTTTAGTGATTCAAAAAAATTTAAAAAAACTTATTCTCTAGAAAAAAGACTAAAAAAAAAATTTAAAATTTTGAAAATTCTTAGAAGAATTTAAAAATAGCTTTAAAAAATTTTTGAGATAATTTAAAAAAACCTTTTGAAAATAAATTTTAAGAATTATAAAAAAGTTTTAAAAGTTTTTAAAAATTTTAGATTATTTTTACATTTTTAAGAATTTATAAAAAAATAAAAACATACGATTATTAAAGATTTTTAAATAAAATAATTTTTTTTTTTAAAGATTGTTAAAAGATATTTTAACTTTTACAAAATTTTCAAAAGTTGGAAAATATTAATAAAAAATTAGAAAATTTTTATAAGACTTTCAGATAGTTTTTTGACAATTTTTTGTCTGACATTTCTAGTTTTTATCAATGTATAATGCCTAAATTTTATCTACATTATTTTTAAAAAATTTTAGAAAAACTGTCAGAACTTTTATAAGTTTTAAGATAAATTTCGATTATTATTTTCTAAAATACGTTTAAAATAGTCTTAAAAATTTTTTGAAAACTTTTAATAAATTTTTGAAATATTTTAGAAAAGTTTTTGAAAACTACTAAAAAATAAAAAAAAAATTTTTTAAGTTTAAAAAAATTTTCAAAAATAATTCGAAAAAAAAAATTATTTTTCAAAAAAATGCTTAAAAATCTTGGAATAAAATTATTCAATTTTTTTAAGATTATTGAAAAATATTAAATTTTTAAAAAAATTTTATAGGTTCTTAAAAGTTTTAATAAAAAACTAGAAAATGTTTTTACGACTTTCAGAAAGTTTTTTAACAATTTTTAGTCTAAAGTTTTTTTAATTAAAATTGTTAAATTTTTAAAAATTTTTAGCAGATTTTTGAAACCGTTTTAAAAAATTTTGAAATAATTTTAAGAAATTTTAAAAATTTTTACAGTCTGTAGCTAAGAAGTGTTTTATAAAATTGTTAGAAAACTTTTAGAACAGCCTTAACAGTTTCTAAAAAGTTATTAAAATTTTTTAAAAAAAATTTCAAAAATTTTCAAAACATTTTAAAATGAAGTAATAAACAATTTTAAAAAAAAACGTAAGAACGACTACTGGTGATCGTTCTTATTATTCAACAGTGTTTTTCTGTCAAATAAAATTAAAAAATTGTTGACAGATTTGGAACGAATGTTTAAAAGTTCTTAATATTTTATTAAGATTTTTAAAAAAGTTAGAAAATTTTTAGATTATTTTGAAAAACTTAAAATAAAAATCAAAAAATTGAACAAGAATTTAGAAATACTTTCAAAGAGTTTTAAAAAACTTTTGAAACAATTTTAACAGATTTTGAAAAATTTTTTGGAAACTTAAAAGCTTTTAAAAAATTCTTGAAAACTTTTAGAAAAATTTTTAAAAATTATTAAAATAACTCGAAAATGTTTTAAAAAAATTAAATTTTTAATAAAAATGCTAAAAGACTTCTTGAAATAAGATTATTTAATTTTTTTTAAAATTATTGAAAAAAATTAAATTTTAGAAAATTTTTATAGGTACTTAAAAGATTGCAATAAAAATTTAGAAAATGTTTATAAGGCTTACAGAAAAATTTTTGACAATTTTTGGTGTCTAGTTCTTTTAATTTAAATTGTTAAATTTTTAAAAATTTTTGGCAGATTCTTAAAAAAGTTTTAAAAATCATAAGATAATATTACAAAATTTTAAAAATGTTTACAGTTTATGGCTAAGAAATGTTTTAGAAAAATGCTAGAAAACTTTTAAAACAGTCTTAACAGTTTCTGAAAAATTATTAAAATTTATTTAAAAAAATTTAATAATATTTAAAAAAATTTGAAAATTTTTAAAACATTTAAAAAAATTAATAATTGAGTTTTAGAAAAAAACGTAAGATCGAATACTACTGATCGTTCTTATTATTCAACAGTGTTTTTCTGTCAAATAAATTTAAAAAACTTCTGACAGATTCGGAACAAACATTTAAAAGTTTTTAATTTTTTATTAAGGTTTTTAAAAATGTCAAAAAGTTCTTCGAGTCTCAAAAGATTGAAAAAGTGTTTGAAAGTTTTTATGGATTTTTAGAAAATTTAAAAAAAAATTAAAAACAACAATTACAACATAAGAGAGTATTTAGAGTACCATTTTGAAAAAGCTTTTAATTTAAAAAAAATCTTAAATGTTTTAGAATTTTTTTAAAAATTTTTTAGTGTATTTTAAATCTGAAAAAAAAATTAAAAAAAAAATTTAAAAACTTTTGTTAATTTTTTTTCTTTAATTTAACGCACAAACAAAACGCAAATTTTAAAATAATGTTCGAAGAGCTGTTGCATGAGAAACAAAAATTACAAAAACATTATCAAAATTATTAGATTTAAAGTCTTAAGGTTGGGTTTTTTGAAAATTGACAGTTGACAGGTTTTCAATATTTATACAAAAATCATTAGAAAAAAGTTTTGTATTTTTTTTTATAATTTATGTAGTGTCTAATTTTTTTTATATATAATGAGTGAAAGATTGAAGATATCTATTTCTATGTCTTCTTTTTAAAGATTTGGGCTAAGATAGCAGCATGTAGAAGCTAAACAAATGTCAAAAAAAAACAAAATTTTTAAATCTGTAATCCAGGTAATAAACTATAGTTTCTGCCGTTTGTCTCCTACTTATTTTCAGCCCACATTAACTGCTGCATGTTTTCCTTGAGTGATATTTTTTTGCTTCTTAAGAGCAAATACGAAATATCAAGTTCTAAATTTAGACCTATGTTTGCAAATGGGGTAGTTTCGGTAAGAGAAAATTAATTTTCTCTGTTTTTTCATAAGCCACCTCCGTGCCCTATATTTGCGAAGATCGATTTGGTTTGTGATTGTGTCACGGAACGGTTAATGATAGAGGTCACAAATCACTTTACAAAAGGAAATTATTATTTCAAACGTCATTTAATATTAATTTGTTTTTCCCCAAATACAACAAAAAGTAAAATTTATTACAAAATCGGAATTCTCGTATGCGTCAATCCGAAATAAGTAATCTATTTTCTAATAATCAAATGATAGCATGGAACTATAGTAATGGTTATTTACCATTCAACAACAAAAAGCTCATAGAAATGTTTCCGTGTCCGTTTCCTTTTATATCTTCATTAGCATTTAGACCGCCACGCAACTTGGATTGATTAAATTCAGATATTTATTGTGAAGAAAAACAAAATTAAACAATGATATTGACGTTTTACCAACTAATCAAACATAAATTAACTTTTCCAATACTGCAGCTAATCGATGTTTAGCTAAACCACAAATTAAACCTATAATATACACACGCATGTTCCGCCTTCTTCCTTGGCTTGTCAGTTACATAAAAATAAAAAATTTTTTTGTTACAGTAAAGTTAGCTTTAATCTGCTCAGTTTTACTGATGAGATCTAGATGATAAGTTCAAAATAGGTATAGATTTGTTGGTTCTTGGAATTAGAATTTTTCTTAGTGGTCAAGTTGCCATTTGATTATACTTAACCTGCTCAGGTTTACTGATAAGATCTATTAAGGTAGAACATGTATAATTTTTTAAATTTTTGTAAAATTGTGATTTGACCTGACCTGACTTGGGTCTGACCAGAATCGAAAATAGATTGACTTGAAATAATTAAAAATTGTCTGCAAATTATTTGATGATTTTTTTAAATAATTTTTTGATATTTTGAAATCATCGGTGTTTTTAAAAATTTTTAAAAACATTTTTAAAAAATTTTTAAGATTTTTCAAATGGTTTGATATTATTTTAAAAATTTTATAGAAATTTTTCAAAACTTTTTTAAAAATCATGAAGATTTATTGAAAGTAATTGAAATTTTTTTGAAAAATATTAACAGATTTACAAAAACGCTTTCAAAAACTACTCAAAAATTTTTAAAATAGGTTTTGAAATATCTTAAAAAAAACATTTTTAAAATTTTTGAAACTTTTTACAGCCGACTTGAATTTTTTTAAATTTATTTGTATTTTTTTAAATGTTTAAAAAACATTTTAAAAAGTTCTTAAACATATTGTTTTTTTTTGAAAAGTTTTTCAGAAATTATTTGAAAATATTTTTATTTTTTTTTAAATTGTTAAATTTTTTTGAAATCTTATGTAATCATTTCTTAAAACATTACGCGAATTTTAAAATATACATTAAATTTTTTTAAAAGTGGTTAAATAGCAAATTAGAAATTTTCCAAATTTATTTGAATTTATTTTTAATTGTCTAAATTTTTTTTAAAGTATTTAAAATTATTAAAACATATTTTAATAAATTTAAACATTTTTCAAAAATCATTAAGAGGTTTTTATCTACATTTTTTATCAAAATTTTTTTAAAAATTTTCTAAAAATTTTTGCTAATATTTTAAAAAAACTTTAAAATTTATTAAAATGTTTTAAAATTTTTTTTTAAAAATAAATAAAATTCTTTAATATAAACTAAAAATTTATTTAAAACTTTTTAAGCTCAGAAACACTTTATTAAACAAATTATTTTAAATTTTGTTTAATTTGATGAAATCTTTTAAAAATTTTTATATTTTTAAGGGTTTTTTAAAATACTTTTTGGAATATCTTAAAAAAAACATTTTTAAAACTTTTCACTAACACTTTTGAAACTTTTCACAACCGAGTTGAGATTTTATAATTTTATTTAAGAAACATTTTAAAAAATTTTTAAACATATTATTTTTGTTTAAAAAGATTTTTTTTTAATTTTTATTTTTTTTTAAATTGTTAATTTTTTTTTGAAATCCTATTTGATCGTTTCTTATAATACTACGCCAATTTTGAAAATTTTATTAAAATTTTTTAAAAATTGTCAAATAGCAGATTAGAAATCATTCGAATTTATTTGAATTTTTTTCAATTGTCTAAATTTTTTAATAAATATTTAAAATTATTAAAACATATTTTAATAAATTCAAACATTTTTTAAAAATCAAGTGGGTTTAAACTATCTAACTTTTTAATAGGCGATTTTAAAGCATTTTCAAATTTTCTAAAATTTGTTGCTACTATTTCAAAAAAACTTTAAAATGCATGTTTAAACATTTTTTTTTGAAAATAAATAAAATTCTTTAATAAAAACTACAAATTTATTTAAAATTCTTTGAACTATTTTTAAAACACTTTATTAAACAAATTATTTTAAATGTTGTTTAATTTGATAAAAACTTTTTATATTTTTAAAGATTTGTTAAAATATTTTTAGAAAAATTAGTTTTTTAACACAATTTTAAAATTTTAAATTATTGCTTAGAAATGTTTTTAAAAATTGGTAAAATTTATTAGAAGCCTTATTGAGAAATTTTGCTAAGCTTATAAAAAATAGTTACAAACTTTCTGACATTTTGAAAAATTCCAGAAAATATACTTAAAATTTTTTCAAAAAAAAACATGTTTAAAAATCAAAAGTACGC
Organism: Lagria hirta; assembly: GCA_947359425.1. Classification (NCBI taxonomy): domain Eukaryota; kingdom Metazoa; phylum Arthropoda; class Insecta; order Coleoptera; family Tenebrionidae; genus Lagria; species Lagria hirta. The sequence goes on from OX375794.1 coordinate 51,487,729, forward strand.
AAGTCAGTAAAATATTGCAAACACCAAACTATAGTGTTATTTTGAAAATAAATATAATAAAATTTTGAAAAAAATTAAACTTTTTTGATGTCAACATTTCAAATTGACACAACTGTTGTGGAACCTAAAAGTACTTTTTTGCAATATATCACTTTTAGTAGTTTTTTACAGGTTTTTCAATCATCAACTGTCGCATTTTCAAAGATTTTGTCAAAATCGTATAAATAAAATAATAATTCTTTTAAAATTTTAATAATTCCGGAGGAAGATTTTGAAGCAACAGGCCAATTCTAAAGACAGATATTTGATATAAAATAAGAATATCGCTAATCGAACAACCACGTTAGCACATCAGCGTCTCTTGCCTGAAACGCACGTCTAGGATATGCAACAAATTTTATTTATTTTAGTTGCTACAACAAATAAAGTCAAATCAAATTTATTTAGGCAAGATTTTTTTGGTTTTTTATAGCTACGACGTGAGAATTGTATTAAAAAATATTAAAAAGCACACTTGATTAAGTGAAGTCCTAATAAACACGTAACTTGCCTGGGTCTAAAAATGAAGACATTATTTTTTTACAAATTTACATTTTTTTTTTGGTTTTTAATAATAATAATTGATATTTATATTTATTTTCATGTGATATGATCAAAAACTAGCCTGCCATGGAGCTAAAATTAGACATTTTGGTAGATAAGCTCAAACCATTGCCGATAAATTACAAAATTGAATAAAATTTTCACTTTTTGCGTTGTACCATTATCGTAGAATAACTGTTCTCTTCCCTTAGCGGAAAATACATCCCCTTTGGTTCTTCTTATTTGTATCCAAACCATAAATTTTGATATAATAGCAAGGAATAGATAAGGAAGCACGTGCACGTCGAGTAAATTTTAGTTCAGGAAAATTGGAAATGTAAAATTTTCATAAATCTGTTATTTTTATGTTATTATTTAGAATTTTGCATTTTGTGAAGCTTATTTACATAACATTTCTTGCGTTTCGCTAAACTGAAACTGTAAACATTTAAAAGAGACTAATGAAATTGTATAAATGTATGATCTGCTTCATTTATTCGAAACGAGCAGAAGAAGCAGGAAAAGACCTAAACTAAAAAAATATCAACGAAATTTCACTAAAATATTTGCTATCACCTAAAAGCAAATATAATATAGTTCATTGCTTTTATGATCGCTGCAATAAATACGGATAACAAACCGCGAGATTGCGAATTGAATACGTCAACCTGTGACAAAACCTCGTGCTATGATTAATTTAGTATTTATTTAAACCATCTAAAACAAAACTATAATTTAATAAAATAAATTTAAAAATATTTCACATAAACTAGAACTTGCGAGCAATTACCACTTTCAAATACTGCGGGCTGAGCTGTCGTGCCGTGCTTACTTGTCGGTCAGCTGTAATACAGGCAATTGTTTCACTAATCCCTCATTTCTGCCGAGACTGAAAACACAGCGTTTAAAAAACAATGCCGACCCTTCAAAGGTTAAAATAAAAAACAAAATGAATCGCAATTTTTTTTGACATCCTTATCAATTTTGACAGTAAGCGCTAAGTTCTAATTGTCATGCGAGGTTGCTTCACCAAATTCCGTCCGTAGCAACGTTTTCTGTCCTTTGCAAACCATTATTGTTGGAAAACGGCTTACGCAAAAGCCATGAAACAAAATATGTCAAACTAACACGCTAAGAGTCTGATTTGGTTTTTCATAGCCTGTGAAAGATCACACGGTATAAGCAGTTGTCGACTGAGTCCCAAAAGATATTGAAGCCTCCGAAACTTGACATCCCAGCACGTACAGTTAACAAGTTTCTGACTAGCTTAAAGTCTAACAATAAGAGACCGCAATAGTGCGGCAAAAGTACTTAATTGAATGAACTTTCCGCCTTGCAAAACTGCGACCAATTTGATCTAGTTCTTGAACCCTACGCTCATTGTTTCCTGAGAAAATCTAGACTTTTGACATAAGTGGCTCGTTTTTGACTTGGGCACACGTTAGCTTAAAAGTGCCTAAGTAAGTTAGGTCAAGTCAGGTCAAGTCAGGTCAGAAACCTATTGGGAAACCTTCGGAATCTGCTCTTGCTAGTTCGTCGGCAATTTCATTTCCTTCTATTCTGAACCTTACGCTCATAGTAATCTAGGCTTTCAGCAACACTAAGTTCCTAAGTGAATTTATAATAAAGTTTCTTTATAATCTTGCACCCAGATGAGGTCAATTTTGTTGATCACTGCCAGGTTCTTGAAGGACTGTCTGCATTCCCAGACCATTTACGATTTAGTGTTATTTGCACTGATAGCTTTTATGGCTGCTTGGCTGTGAGGCAGAAGATCTTCTTGCGTTTAATACGCCTTAGCAGACATTTGCATAATGGGAAATGTGTTACTTAGGGTTATTGTTGCTGAGTATTTTGAACCATAGATCCTTATGCCTGTCTTTTGCGTTTGATATGAGAATGATAACTTCTACTCCACTTACTTTTTTGGCAGCAGATGCTAGGGCATCAAGCGGCAGTTAGACTCGAAAAACAAGAACACTAAAAGCATGCTGTTCTAGTACAAGAAATGTCAAAAGCATTTTTCATGGTTTCAACATTGCTACAAGACTACAATACCTGTATATGGGTTTTTGCTTATCGGACCATGGCCAAACCTGATTCCAATGGTTAACCTGAAAATTAACACATTCAGTGATGAGCAATGGTATGATTGCCTACCCTTTTGTTTTCCCAGTGATGACTTCTGAAAACGTTTCGGTAGTATGTGCTATTTTATCATCAGTCATTTTTGGATGACGCACAGCGGGGCATGCATCATCTGGCTGGGACCATCGTCGACCACCTGGCAAAATAATGGGTCTCTGAATAGGTTTTAATGGTAAAGATGGTCGCTGCTCCGACTGTTTTAGGTGACAGATTTCAGTATTTTCCTGATCTTAATAAATTTGTCTTAGATTATTTTCATACAGTTTTTCAGAATTTTGAAATACTAATCAAAAGTAAAAGTTTTTTATATATTACCTTTTGTTGTTTTTGTAAAATTTGTTCTTGAGCTCGTTTTGCTTCTTTTTCTTCTTCAGTCAAACCTTCATCTTCATCTATTGCTTCTGGATTAACTTTCACTTGCTCTTCTGTGCTTTTATTGACTTGCTCATCAAGTGTGTTCTAAGAGTACCTCGTCAAGCTCCGATTCATCCGATTGTTGTTTTTCTACAGTCAAACCTTATCTTTATCTATTGCTTCTTGATTAACCTTCACTTGTTTTTCTGTTCTTTTTATTGACTTGCTCATCAAGTGTGTCTTCTAAGAATACCTCGTCAAGCTCTGATTCTTTCCATTGTTGTTCTTCTACAGACAAACCTTCATCTTCATCTATTGCTTCTGGATTAACCTTCACTTGTTCTTCTGTGCTTTTATTGACTTGCTCATCCAGTGTGTCTTCTAAGAGTACCTCGTCAAGGTTCGAATCATCCAATTGTTGTTTTTCTACAGTCAAACCTTCTTTTTCATCTATTGCTTCTGGATTAACTTTCACTTGTTTTTCTGTCCTTTTATTGACTTTCTCATCAAGTGTGTCTTCTAAGAGTACCTCGTCAAGCTCCGATTCATCTAATTGTTGTTTTTCTACAGTCAAACCTTTATCTTCATCTATTGCTTCTGGATTAACTTTCACTTGTTCTTCTGTGAGATTATTGACTTGCTCATCAAGTGTGTCTTCTAAGAGTACCTCGTCAAGCTCCGATTCATCCGATTGTTGTTTTTCTACAGTCAAACCTTTATCTTCATCTATTGCTTCTGGATTAACTTTCACTTGTTTTTCTGTTCTTTTATTGACTTTCTCATCAAGTGTGTCTTCTAAGAGTACCTAGTCAAGCTCCGATTCATCCAATTGTTGTTTTTCTACAGTCAAACCTTCATCTTCATCTATTGCTTCTGGATTAACCTTCACTTGTTCTTCTGCGCTTTTATTGACTTGCTCATCAAGTGTGTCTTCTAAGAGTACCTCGTCAAGCTCCGATTCATCTAATTGTTGTTTTTCTACAGTCAAACCTTTATCTTCATCTATTGCTTCTGGATTAACTTTCACTTGTTCTTCTGTGAGATTATTGACTTGCTCATCAAGTGTGTCTTCTAAGAGTACCTCGTCAAGCTCCGATTCATCCGATTGTTGTTTTTCTACAGTCAAACCTTTATCTTCATCTATTGCTTCTGGATTAACTTTCACTTGTTTTTCTGTTCTTTTATTGACTTTCTCATCAAGTGTGTCTTCTAAGAGTACCTAGTCAAGCTCCGATTCATCCAATTGTTGTTTTTCTACAGTCAAACCTTCATCTTCATCTATTGCTTCTGGATTAACCTTCACTTGTTCTTCTGCGCTTTTATTGACTTGCTCATCAAGTGTGTCTTCTAAGAGTACCTCGTCAAGCTCCGATTCATCTAATTGTTGTTTTTCTACAGTCAAACCTTTATCTTCATCTATTGCTTCTGGATTAACTTTCACTTGTTCTTCTGTGAGATTATTGACTTGCTCATCAAGTGTGTCTTCTAAGAGTACCTCGTCAAGCTCCGATTCATCCGATTGTTGTTTTTCTACAGTCAAACCTTTATCTTCATCTATTGCTTCTGGATTAACTTTCACTTGTTTTTCTGTCCTTTTATTGACTTTCTCATCAAGTGTGTCTTCTAAGAGTACCTAGTCAAGGTCCGATTTATACAATTGTTGCTTTTCTACAGTCAAACCTTCATCTTCATCTATTGCTTCTGGATTAACCTTCACTTGTTCTTCTTTGCTTTTATTGACTTTCTCATCAAGTGTGTCTTCTAAGAGTACCTCGTCAAGGTTCGATTCATCCAATTGTTGTTTTTCTACAGTCAAACCTTTATCTTCATCTATTGCTTCTGGATTAACCTTCACTTGTTCTTCCGTCCTTTTATTGACTTTCTCATCAAGTGTGTCTTCTAAGAGTACCTAGTCAAGCTCCGATTCATCCAATTGTTGCTTTTCTACAGTCAAACCTTCATCTTCATCTATTGCTTCTGGATTAACCTTCACTTGTTCTTCTGATCTTTTATTGACTTGCGCATCAAGTGTGTCTTCTAAGAGTACCTCGTCAAGCTCCGATCCATCCAATTGTTGTTCTTTATTTTCAACATTTGCAGCATCTTCATCTATCAACTTGACACTGCCTACATATGTGTTATTATTTAAGAAAAAAATTAACACTTTTGTATACCTTGCTCTTCTAATTCTTCTTCATTTAAGCAATCTTCTTCTACATTATCTTTATTTTCTTCTTTTACTGTTAAAGTCTCTTTATACTCGGTGAGTGTACACAGTCTAAACACTCACAATACCACTTAGTTGTTTTGTAACAGATTCAATTGTTGACTGAATAGTAGCTGAAACTAGAAATCGTTAATTTCTGCTTGATATTTTGAGGTTAGTAGATATAAAATTTTTACAGATTTTTTTCTTAATCTCTATTGCAACATTATCTTTACAACTTTGTTCTTCTATTACTTCTTTTGTTACTTCTGCTCCAAAACTGTATTCAGCTTCAACGCACTTATAACATACAGCTGCTTCTGCTTAATGTTGTCCACTTGTTCAACAACAGCTTCTTCTATTACATGCGTATCCTTAAATTAAAACGGTTTTAAACAAAGGTTTTTGCCATTTCTAATGCAAATATGATGAACATTTTGTAATTTTTTGTACAACATCTCTATCTCTTATTAGTATTATAGAATATTCATAGACAAAAGGAAGGAAGAAAGGAAGAAAGAGGCTTTAGCAGCGTAAAAACGCATCCATTCCATGCAGAAATACCTCCAGCACAAGCATACATGATAGGAATTCAATAAAAGTTTTTGCGTCGGCTCGTAAAATTATAATTTATTTGTTAATAAATATAAACGTACGATCACAAAACATGCCTTAGCGGAATGAACGTCAAAGATGCTGGCTGGCTTCGGGAATGGGAATTCAGTAATAAATTTTGTAGTCTTTAAGTTTTATGGCATGTCACTTACATACCACTCATTTGTTATTTTCTCTTTTTCAAGCTGGTTTCTATTGATACTTCACTCGTGCTCAAAATTGCTGCCACCAAATATGATTTAAGACAATAATTACGTTTCTGTAAGCTACTTAGACTGGGGCTGGGCTCTAAAAGGGTTTTAAGTTGTTTCTGGAACCGCTTCTACATTTATACAAAATATGTTGAAAACATCGGTAAGCTTTAGGTGGAAATGATAATGTCTTTTAGAAAATACTACGACGTTATCATAATGGTATGCAAGCTGGCAAAGCCCCTATACTATTAAATCTTAGACAGGTTAGCCAGATACTTCAAGAATTCTATTACTATTGACACACTTTTTAGATATTTTTAAGAATGTTTCATCTAAAACAGTTTCGAAACCCTACCAATCACTTAAAACTACATTAATATTGCTCAAACGCAATATATAAATATTTCAAGAAGATTCATTAAGCTATTTTAGGGCATTGCTTGATAGTTGATAAATTATTAATTTCTTTTATTATTCACGTTATTCATATAAGCTGATTATATAATAATTTTTTAACAAATATTAAACAAAAAAGGAGATATTTTATAACAGGCTTCGAAAAGAAAAAAAAAAGATCCATGAGAGGGAAGAGTCTGGATGAATCAAAGTAAAAGTTGACATATAAAACGTAAAAGAGAAGAAAAATTAATTCTAAATTAAGACAAATTACTATAAAAAATAAGAAAAAGTAATCTTGCTAGAAACACGAAAAAAATAAAACTATTTCTAAAAAACATAAAAAACAGTTTCGTAACCCTACCAATTACTTAAAACTACATTAATATTACTCAAACGCAAAATATAAATATTTCAAGAAGATTCATTAAGCTAGTTTATGGGTTTGCTTGATTGTTGATTAATTATTAATTTTTTTTATAATTTATCTTAAGGTTATAAGCTGATTATATAATAATTTTTGAACAGATATTAAACAGAAAAATACAAAAAAAAAGATATTTTATAACCGGCTTAAAAAAGAAAATAGAAGATGCATGAGAGGGAAGAGTCTGAATGAATCAGAGTAAAAGTTAATATATAAAGCTTAAAAGAGAAGAAAAATTAATTCTAATTTAAGACAGAATACTATAAAAAATAAGAAAAAGTAATCTTGCTAGAGAAAAGAAAAAAATAATCAAAAAGTAAACCCACTATTTTAAAAAATTTCTAAGCGGTGACTTATATGTAAAAAAAAATAAATTAAAAAAATGTATTTAGTAACTTCAAGAGGTCAAAGTTACTATAAAAGTATAGATTTTGATGTTTTAAAAACTTTTATAGATTTTAATCAAGCTTATCCTAGTAACCCCACCAATTACTTAAAACTACATTAATATTACTCAAACGCAAAATATAAATATTTCAAGAAGATTCATTAAGCTAGTTTGTGGTTTTGCTTGATTGTTGATTAATTATTAATTTTTGTTATAATTTATTTTAAGATTATAAGCGTATTATATAATATTTTTTAAACAAATTTTAAACAAAAAAAACAAAAAAAAAAGATATTTTATAACCGACTTAGAAAAAAAAAAGATGCATAAGAGGGAAGAGTCTGGATGAATCAGAGTAAAAGGTTATATATAAAACGTAAAAGAGCAAAAAAATTAATTCTAAATTAAGACAAAATACTATAAAAAATAAGAAAAAGTAACCTTGCTAGAGACAAGAAAAAAATAATTAAAAGGTAAACCAACTATTTCTAAAAATTTCTAAGCGGTGACTTAAATGTAAAGAAAAAATAGATAAAAAAAAATGTATTTAGTAACTCTAAGAGGTCAAAGTTACTTTAAATGTATAGATTTTAATATTTTAAAAAAATTTTAGAGATTTTAATCAAGTTTATAATAGTGAAAATAATAAGTAAAAAGTCTTAGACAAACTATTTCTAAAACAGTTTCGTAACCCTACCAATTACTTAAAACTACATTAATATTACTCAAACACAAAATATAAATAATTCAAGAAGATTTTCAAGAAGATTCATTAAGCTAGTTTATGGTTTTGCTTGATTGTTGATTAATTATTAATTTTTTTTATAATTTATCTTAAGATTATAAGCTGATTATATAATAATTTTTAAACAGATATTAATCAAAAAAATACAAAAAAGAAAATATTTTATAACAGGCTTAGAAAAGATAATAAAAGATGCATGAGAGGGAAGAGTCTGGATGAATCAGAGTAAAATTAATATATAAAAGCGTAAAACAGAAGAAAAATTAATTCTAAATTAAGACAAATTACTATAAAATATAAGAAAAAGTAATCTTGCTAGAGACAAGAAAAAAATAATTAAAAAGTAGACCTACTATTTTAAAAAATTTCTAAGCGGTGACTTATATGTAAAAAAAATAAATAAAAAAAATGTATTTAGTAACTCTAACAGGTCAAAGCTACTATAAAAGTATAGATTTTGATGTTTTAAAAACTTTTATAGATTTGAATCAAGCTTATAGTAGTAACCCACCAATTACTTAAAACTACATTAATATTACTCAAAAGCAAAATATAAATATTTCAACAAGATTCATTAAGCTAGTTTATGGTTTTGCTTGATTGTTGATTAATTATTAATTTTTTTTACAATTTATTTTAAGGTTATAAGCTGATTATATAATAATTTTTAAACAAATATTAATAAAAAAAATACATAAAAGAAAATCTTTTATAACAGGCTTAGAAAAGAAAATAAAAGATGCATGAGAGGGAAGAGTCTGGATGAATCAGAGTAAAATTAATATATAAAAGCGTAAAACAGAAGAAAAATTAATTCTAAATCAAGACAAAATACTATAAAAAATAAGAAAAAGTAATCTTGCTAGAGACAAGAAAAAACAAATCAAAAAGTAAACCCACTATTTTAAAAAATTTCTAAGCGGTGGCTTATATGTAAAAAAAAAATAAATAAAAAAAATGTATTTAGTAACTCTAAGAGGTCAAAGTTACTATAAAAGTATAGATTTTGATGTTTTAAAAACTTTTATAGATTTTAATGAAGCTTATAGTAGTAACCCACCAATTACTTAAAACTACATTAATATTACTCAAAAGCAAAATATAAATATTTCAAGAAGATTCATTAAGCTAGTTTATGGTTTTGCTTGATTGTTGATTAATTATTAATTTTTTTTATAATTTATTTCAAGGATATAAGCTGATTATATAATAATTTTTAAACAGATATTAATCAAAAAAATGCGAAAAAAAATATTTTATAACAGGCTTAGAAAAGAAAAAAAAAGATGCATGAGAGGAAAGAATCTGGATCAATCAGAGTAAAATTAATATATAAAAGCGTAAAAAATACAAAAAAATAATTCTAAATTAAGACAAAATACTATAAAAAATTAAAAAAAGTAATCTTGCTAGAGACAAAAAAAATAATTAGAAAGTAAACCCACTATTTTAAAAAATTTCTAAGCGGTGACTTATATGTAAAAAAAAATAAATTAAAAAAATGTATTTAGTAACTCTAAGAGGTCAAAGTTACTATAAAAGTATAGGTTTTAATGTTTTAAAAACTTTTGTAGATTTTAATCAAGAAGATCATTACTCAAAAGCAAAATATAAATATTTCAAGAAGATTCATTAAGCTAGTTTATGGTTTTGCCTGATTGTTGATTAATAGTTAATTTTTTTTATAATTTATCTTAAGGTTATAAGCTGATTATATAATAATTTTTAAACAGATATCAATAAAAAAATACAAAAAAAAAATATTTTATAACAGGCTTAGAAAAGATAATAAAAGATGCATGAGAGGGAAAGGTCTGGATGAATCAGAGTAAAATTAATATATAAAAGCGTAAAAAATACAAAAAATTAACTCTAAATTAAGACAAAATACTATAAAAAATAAGAAAAAATAATCTTGCTGGAGAAAAGAAAAAAATAATCAAAAAGTAAACCCACTATTTTAAAAAATTTCTAAGCGGTGACTTATATGTAAAAAAAATAAATTATAAAAATGTATTTAGTAACTTCAAGAGGTCAAAGTTACTATAAAAGTATAGATTTGGATGTTTTAAAAACTTTTATAGATTTTAATCAAGTTTATAGTAGAGAAGTTAATAAGTAGAAAATCTTAGACAAACTCTTTCTAATATTTCTAAAAACAGTTTTGTATCTCTACCAATTACTTAAAACTACATTAATATTACTCAAACGCAAAATATAAATATTTCAAGAAGATTCATTAAGCTAGTTTATGGTTTTGCTTGATTGTTGATTAATTATTAATTTTTTTTACAATTTATTTTAAGGTTATAAGCTGATTATACAATAATTTTTAAACAAATATTAATCAAAAAAATACAAAAAAAATAGAATTTTATAACAGGCTTAGAAAAGAAAAAAAAAGATACATGAGAGGAAAGAATCTAGATGAATCAGAGTAAAATTAATATATAAAAGCGTAAAACAGAAGAAAAATTAATTCTAAATTAAGACAAAATACTATAAAAAATAAGAAAAAGTAATCTTGCTAGAGACAAGAAAAAACAAATCAAAAAGTAAACCCACTATTTAAAAAAATTTCTAAGCGGTGGCTTATATGTAAAAAAAAATAAATAAAAAAAATGTATTTAGTAACTCTAAGAGGTCAAAGTTACTATAAAAGTATAGATTTTGATGTTTGAAAAACTTTTATAGATTTTAATCAAGCTTATCGTAGTAACCCCACCAATTACTTAAAACTACATTGATATTACTCAAACGTAAAATATAAATATTTCAAGAAGACTCATTAAGCTAGTTTATGGTTTTGCTTGATTGTTGAATAATTATTAATTTTTTTTATAATTTATCTTAAGGTTATAAACTGATTATATAATAATTTTTAAACAGATATTAATCAAAAAAGTACAATAAAGAAAATATTTTACAACCGGCTTAGAAAAGAAAATAAAAGATGCATGAGAGGGAAGAGTCTGGATGAATCAGAGTAAAATTAATATATAAAAGCGTAAAAAAGACTATTAATTCTAAATTAAGACAAAATACTATAAAAAATAAGAGAAAGTAATCTTGCTAGAGACAAGAAAAAAATAATTAAGAGGTAAACCAACTATTTCTAAAAATTTCTAAGCGGTGACTTATATGTAAAAAAAATAAATTAAAAAAATGTATTTAGTAACTTTAAGACGTCAAAGTTACTACAAAAGTATAGATTTTGATGTTTTTAAAACTTATATAGATTTTAATCAAGCTTATAGTAGTGAAGTTAATAAGTAGAAAATCTTAGACAAACTATTTCTAATATTTCTATATAAACTCTTTTTTAGTTATTTTTATCTAATTTTTGCTATTATTTGTAATCTTTTTTTTTCCTAAATTTGCTGGTACATTGTTTGTTATAGTATTTTCGTATTTATTATTAAATCTTCGCTGAATTTTTATCTTTTTCGTAGTTACGAGTACGTTTTTTTCTATTGTTTCTTTGCTTTTGCTGAGTATCCACACTTCTCGTAGGGTTTTAGCGGTTTATCATAGTATTTTTTTTTGTTAGTTTTTTTACAGCATTTTTGTTGTTTTCTACAATTATGAGATGGTAAACAAGAAAATACAAGCGTTTGTAAAAAAAATCAGAAAAAAAAAGATCCTTTTTAAACAAGCATGAAAAGAAAAAAAAAGATGCATGAGAAGGAAGAGACTAATAAATAAGAATAAAAGTAAAAAATATATAGATAAAAATGTAGAAGAGAAGGAAACTTAATTCTAACATAAAACAACATATAAGAAATAAGAAAAAAAAATCTTGCTGAAATCTAAAAAAAAAATTAACCAATCATTTTTAAAAATTGCAAGCAGTGACTTGATGTAAATAGATGTTTACAAAACTATTATAAATTTTAATGATGTTTATAGTAGTGAAGTTAGCAAGTAGAAAATTTTAGACAAACTATTTCTAATATTTCTATATAAACTCTTTTTTAGTTATTTTTATCTAATTTTTGCTATCATTTTTGATCTTTTTTTTTTATTAAATTTGATACATTTTTACAATGTAGCAACATTTTAGTTAATTTTTAAAAGTCTTTTCATATTTATTATTAAATTTTCATTAAATTTTTATCTTTTTTGTAGTTACAAGTACGTTTTTTTCTGTTTTTTTTTGCTTTTGCTAAGTATCCACACTTCTCGTAGTGTTTTAGCTGTTTAACATTTTTTTTTGTTAGTTTTTTTTACAGCATTGTTGTATGTTTCTACAATTATAAGATGGTAAACAAGAAAATACAAACGTTTAAAAAAAAATCAAAAAAAGAAGATATTTTAAAACAAGCATGAAAATAAAAAAAAAGATGCGTGAGAAAGAAGAGATTAATAAATAAGAAAAAAAGTAAAAAATATATATAAAAATGTAGAAGAAAACGAAACTTAATTCTAACATAAAACAACATATAGGAGATAAGAAAAAGAAATCTTGCTAAAAACTAAAAAAAAAATAATTAAATATTTTAGAAATTGCAAGCAGTGACTTGATGTAAATAGAAGTTTTTAAAACTATGATAGCTTTAATCAAGCTTGTAGTAGTGAAGCTAATGACTAGCAAATCTGAAACAAACTGTTTCTAATATACTGAAGACGTTGATATAATTGCTAGAAACATTCAGGTTATCTAGTTGGGCTAGACATTTTGTGCAAATCTGGTATTATTGCTACTTAACTGTCACTAATCTTTATGAGGGTTCACCGCAGTGTTTCTTATTCCGTGCAGAATCTTAAAGATACAACGCCAGGGCTGTATTCAGGCTGCTTTTACTTTTTTCGCCTGCATAATTACAATTAATTATCTAGACACAGATTTATTGTTTATTCAATAATATAAAAAAATATGTAGATGGGTTAGTTCTGGTACCATTTTCAAAAGGTGCTTATTTTTTCGTGCGACAAATTGTCTTCTGATTTGAGCAGCTTGAATCTTCGATGAGGTACCAAACCATATAGTCATAAACCATTATCAACTACTTTAAAAAAATAACAGTTTTTTACGCTGGCCGATGCGGGCAAAAATATACCACTTTGGGCCCGGTTGAGAATTAAATAATGCACTGTAGTAAATTACATTTTTTTAAATTTTTTAGCTATAATTTTGTATATTAAAGATGAAGTAGTTTAGGTTTACAAAAAATATAAAAAATAAAAAGTTATACAATATTGCATTCTATTATTATTTTTTTATTTTGTTGTCAGTGCACGCAATTTAATTAGTATGACAGCTGGAAAATTACGCTTTAAATGAAGTAAAAGCCAAGGTTTTGTATATTTAAATAAATTGCTGCAGTTTGTAATTAATTTTGTTTTTATGTTAAAGTGAAAATGTGGCTGGGATCTTGCAGATTGAAATGGGAAAAATGAAAAACAAAACATTGGCACAGCAACCGCTATTAAGACGTGTTTTGACGTTGCAACGTAGATTAAGTTTGTTAATTACAGCTAATTATATAAAATTTCTTTACTTTTATACGCTTTTGTATAAATAATACAAGATTTTATTATTCAATTATAAAAGTATATTAAAAAACTAGTTTCATAAGGGATGATTTGGCGCACAAGTCTTAGGGTAAAACACGAGACGCAGGCAAGCTTTATATTGCGCGGTTTTAAACTATTTTTTAAGTTCTAAGAAATTTTGTTTCAAACGGTTGCTTTGATTTAAAATTCAATTTAAAAGCTTTTGTTTGATTTTAATTTTGTTTCACTTTCTAACATAAAATTATTAATACAAGAAAAACCAAATTTTTGTGCTTTTTCTGAAACACGAAAACTGAAAATTTATAACCTAACAATTCTGAATGTAGCAAGGTTTTTGTAGCAAACCAATTTTTGCAGCTCGGCTTGAAGTTGAAGCCACTTCGTTTCCAATTTGAACCACTAACCACTTTGCAAAACAATTGTGGTTTAAAAAATTATGACATTGTCGTAATTATTTTTAGACAGTTATGTATACCAACATCAAGCTCTAAAAATTAGGAGCATCTATAAGAGCACTAGTGATTTAATCTGTGAATGAAGTTATTAGAGACTCAAATTTGCGAAAACTATTTTTTTTTAAATTTTTGTCATTTCTATTCGGTTTGTTTTAAAGTTTAAACAAAAACCGCAATCCTCGAAAACTGTAACTAACTTCTTCCGCTATTTTACCCCAATTACTGAGGTATGGTGATTAAGCGGTTTGCTTTTACAACTTCCACATAACGACTATTTGTTCTTTCACGATTCGGGGGAATAAATGTGGGATTTATAAAGGTCTAACTACCCAATCAAGCGTCCCTAAACTAATCAAATACTTTAAATGATCTCCATTAAAGCACAAAAAAATATACAAAAACAGAGTGGCAAAATTGAAAGTTTCGAAAGTGACCGAAATTGGGGAAGGAATTCCAGCAGCGGCCACGAGTGGTTTTAATTAACAACAGTTGTTCGGTTTATTGGAACAGTGGTTTGTGTGTTATACAAAACATTACAAAGTCATGAAAATTGTATAAACTCTTAACAGTTGAAAAAAAATATACAAAATCTACATCAATTATTTAATCCTCAACCGAAAATTGGAAATTTCTAACCTAAAAGTACATTTCATCCAGTAAAAAGTAGCGATTTTGTCGCTTTCTGAGAAGTCTAATGTCACTAAAAAGCTAAATTTAGCAGCATTATACATTTTTTTTTTAAATTATTATATCACTTTTAGTTTAAAAATGTACTATACTTATCTAGGCGTAAGATAGGTTAAACCCATTTTACGTAAAGTGTAGTTAAGTTAAGTCTAAGAGTCTTCTTGCTCAAATAATTCCCGGTTTGAGCCTCAGCCTAGCACTACAACCCAGGCAAAACAGGAGAACACTCAAATTTTCTAATAGGAGGCGATTTTAATGCAAGAATAGGAGAGGAGGAAGAAAGAAGTTGGGGGGAAAAAAAAAGAAGATATAAGAAGGCCAACGGAAGACAAAAAGAAAAATAGGGAGGGAATAGCATTGATGAAAATGGTAGAAAAAAGTGGATGGAAAATACTAAAAGAAGGAGATGTGAGAGGGAGGGGGACTTACGGGGGGACACAGTCGGAAACGGTTAAAGATTATGGAATAATAAACCAAAGAGCATGGGACAAGGTACAAAGGTTTGAGATAGGAGAGAGGATTGAGTCGGATCATATGCCACCAGAGATAATGATAACAGACACAAGGAAACAAAAAGAGCGAGAAAAAAAAAGAGAGAACAAGAAAGAGAAAGAAACAAGATTACAAGGATAAAATGGAACAATCAATCCATAGAAAAATACAAAAGCAAGCTGGAAACAGAAAAATTTGTTGAAAAAATGGTAAAAGAAATAGAGATAAAAGCCATGGTAAAAAATAACATAAATGGAAAAGTAGAAAAAAAACGATAACAAATGGTGGAATAAAAAAAAGAAAAGTCATAAAAAGATTGAAAGAATGGAGAAATAAGAAAGGGAAAAAGGAAAAATACATAAGAAAGAAAAAGAATACAGAGAAACATGCAAAAGAAATAAGCAAAAGAAAAAGAAGAAGAGCAGAAAAGAATAAAAGAAATAAGAACGCAAAACGAAATCTGGGAATATGTAAAGGAGACCAAAGATGAGACAGAAAAGATAACAAACCAAATTGAAATGATAAGGTGGTGGAAACATTTTAAGGATATTCTAGGAGGAGAAGAAAAAAGAGAGAAAAAAAAAATTTAGAAAAAGAAAGAATTGAGGAAGAAAGACAAGAGACAATAAAGGGAACAATAACAACAAAAGAAATAAAAAGCATTTGAAAAAAACTTAAAAAAAAAATCTCTAGGAACGGATGGGATACCGAATGAAGCATGGATATATGCGAACGAAAGGTTAAAAAGCAGATTGATTAAAGTGTTGAATGAAGTGTGGAAGGGAGAAGAGATACCTCGGGAGTAGACAAAGGGGATAATAATACCTATCCACAAAGGAAGGGATAAAGACAAGGAAAAAAACTACCGAGGAATAACTCTTCTAAATACGATGTACAAAGTGTATGCAATGTGTGTGGCTGAGAAATTGAAAAGAGAGTTAGAGAGAGTGGGAGGATTACCAGACTGGCAAGCGGGTTTTAGAGAGGGAAGAGGACCGATAGACAATGTATATATTTTGAATGTGGTAGTAGAAAGCGAGATAGAAAAGAAAGAATGGAGAGTATGCGGAATATTTGTAGATCTGAAAACAGCGTTTGACAAAGTGGATAGGGATAAGCTGTGGAAATTTATGGAAAAGAAGGGAATAGAGAGAGAGGTGTAAAGAAATTTATCGAGAAACAAAGTGCAAGGTGAGAGTGAATGAAAGAGAGAGCGAATGGTTGTGGACAAAGGGGGGTCTGAGACAAAGATGCCCACTGAGACCACTACTGTTCACAATATATATGAGCGATATGGAGGAAGAATTGGCAAAAAGGCAAGAAGAGGGAGAAAGAAAATTTGGTTGTTGGCGTATGCGGATGATATTGTGATGGTAGCGAGAGAGGAACGGGGACTGAGAGAAATGATAAAAAATGCGGAAAAATACATGAGAAAAAAGGGACTTGAGGTGAATGAAAGTAAAACAAAAATATTAGTGTTCAGTAAGGGAGCAAGGAAAAAGGTAGAATGAAAATGGGGTGAGAAAAATATAGAACAGGTGAAAGAATGGAAGTATCTGGGATTTATGTTTGAGGAAAGAAATAGATGTAAGGCGCAGGTAAGAGAATTAGTGAAAAAGGGAAACCAGATGAGTGCGAGAGTATAAAGTATGGCAGAGAGAAAGTTTGGGGGAGAATATGGAATAGGAATGACATTATTTGACAGTCTGGTAAAAAGTGTGATGATGTATGGAGCTGAAATTTGAAGGTGGAAAGAATGGGTGGAAATAGAAAAAGTGCAAGAAAGGTATGCAAGATGGATGTTAGGGATAAGCAGAGAGACTCCAGGATATATAGTGAGAGAGGAAGGAAAGAGAGAAAAATTATGAACAGAGGTAGGAAAAAGAGCCGTGAAGTTCGAAGATAGGATGAAAAATAGGGAAAGGTGCGAGATATTGAAAGAGAGTTGGAAAGTGATGAGTAGAAAAGCAGAAAGAGGAATGGAAAAAGAAAGAAAAAAATATTACGGAAGGAATGGATTCAGCGTAGAGGAGATCGAGAAAAAAAGAGAAGCGAGACAATGGGTGCACGGAGAATTAAAAGACAGAGACATAGACAAGCAAGAGAGGAGGGGAGAAATTAGAGAAACAAGATACAATAAAGAAAACATGAAGTTGATAACAGAAGAGGGACCGGAATATGTAAAAAGAGAAAGTAAGAGAGAGCGAAAGATGATTGCAAGATTTAGATGTGGGAATGAAGAAAGAGACAACAGATATTGGATGGAAGAAAACGAAAGAAAATGCAGAATGTGTGGAAGAGAGAAAGAAACATTGGAGCATATGATGAAAGAGTGCACAGAAATAAAAGAAAATATGCTAAAAAGTAATCTACAATCTACATCTACATGCTAGAGAGCGAGGATGTAATGAAAAGAAATAAAGAAGGAATAGAATGGATGAAAATGATAATAAGGGAGACAGAAAGATTAAATCAGAAATTGAATAAAGAATGAATAAAAAAAAAGAAAGAGATGATATAAGGGAAAGAGCGGGAGACAGAAGTATGCAAAAAGAGTAAATGAAGACAGGGGAAGAAAACACATAGAAAGAAAAGGAAAGATAGGATAGAAAAAATTTGTGTAAAAATGAATAATTGAGTATTAATGTATATATTTAAGCCTGTATAGGTAATAATAAACATGTTTTACTATGTAAAACCCAAATAGCACTACAACCCAAGCTGGGTTTTGGTTGCCTCCACTATTTGCCCCCATCTTGTCTGGTTTTTGGCTATCTCTTGCCACTTGTTAAGGTTGGCTCCCAAAATTGAGAGATCGTTTCGGATGTTATCTCTCAATCTTAGTTATGGTCTGTCTAGTGGCCTTTTTGTACAGATTACTTTTGGGAAATGTACTGTACATTTATACAGTCATACACACCCATGAGCCAGACAAGAGCAATTCTCCTTCTAGAATACTGCTCTTGTCTGGGTCAGAATCGAACTTACACCTCGTAGACCAGTCTCTGACGTACTATCGCTTGGCCAACTCGTCTACCAAGAGCTCCCTAGTGGCCTTCTTCCTCGAAAAGCTCTTGTTCCTACCGATTTTATCAGCCTTGTATTCCGGCTTTTTTGTACGTGACCTGCTCATTGAAGTCTACTCGCCTTGATCTCTTGGATCATGTCCGGGCTTTAGGATGGAATAGTTGCGTCTTATTCTGAGCTTCCTCTGTAAAGATCACGATGATAAGCATATATCTTTTGCAAACACTACCTCTTAAATGTTGGAAGTACTTGCGTGGCTTGTACTGTTAGTGACCAGGCTTAGAATCTTAGTATGCCTTGATAGCAAATTAGACATCATTATCGATTGTTGCGCATATAAACTTCTATTGCTCTAAGTGTTGGCATTTTTTGTAACATGCACTTACTTTTGTTTTGTTTTATTTTCATTTATACGCGGGCGCATTTTGTTAGCCCTTTTTTATAGTTGGACAAAGTGTTCTTTCACGTTTAGCGTGCTTCCACCTATCATGTCTATGTGATCTGCATATGCCAAAAGTAGGTTAGGTCCACCTACTTTTTAGGTCTTAGTAGCTTTCTCCAGCGCGATGTTAAGCAGGAGCAGAGACAAAACGTCTTTGTTTTAGACTTTTGTGAATTGGAAAACTTTACTATAGTCATGTCTATTTGGACCCTTCCAGACCGACTCTGACTAGCCATACTAGCTTCTTGGGTATTCCTAGTTCTTCCATAGCATCCCAGAAGCGTACTCTGATTATACTATCGTAGGCCTGTTGGAAATCTATAAACAAGTTGTACAAACCCTTGTTAAATTGCCAAAATTTTTCTTGTATTTTCCTAGCACTGAATAACTGATCCCTTGTCAACTTCCCACTACGGAACCCACATTGAAATCTCCAACAACTTCTTCAGCGTAGGAAGTATTACGATATACCAGAATGTTTAACAGTATTTTATAGACATTGTTAAGAAGAGCAATGCCACTATAGTTTTTGCATGTAGTTTTGTCAATTTTCTTGTGTATTGGAACCATCACGCCTTCTTTTCACTCTTCTGGGTTAAATCCATTAGTTCATAACAGCTAGGTTTTGCCTTTTTTGAAACATTTTGCTGGTATGTATATAATTCTCTCGCTTTTCATTGTTTGCTTGGTCGATCAAGAGTTTCGCAAAGTAGCTCCTCTTCCATGTATCAAAAAAGTACACTTTGCCGTCTTTCCTATTCAACATCCTTGTAAATCGTTTCCTGGTATTCTTTCTTCTGTAATGCAATTTTCCTATAGAATGTTCTCATGTTTTCCTGTTGAAGATGCGTTTGTAGTTCTAAGATTTTTTCCCTTTGTTGTCGTTTCTTTTTCTTTTTATTGTTTTTTGAAGACGGTCCTTCTTAGTGCTTTGTTTCTGAAAATTACCTGTTCTGTGGTGTTTTGGAGCATTCCTAGTCTCGTTGCATCTTTGAGGCGTTGCAAACTCTGACATTTGTCATCAATCCAGAGCTTGTGGGTTTGTTTAAGTTTAGGTTCAAGTATTTTTTTATTAGTTTCTACAATGTTTCCCTTAAGTCGTATCCACAACGTTTCCACATTTTCTGTATCAGCTTCAAATGTTAGGTTACTTGCAATCTTTTCTTTGATCCTCTCCTCATATCTCTTTTCCACATCTAAACGTTTTAGTGTATTGATGTTTACATGACGTTCTTGGATTCTTTTGTATTAACAATGATGTTTGAAATATAGTATATGATCCGAGTCCGCCTCTGCTCTTCTCTTGCTTCTGACGTCTATCTCAAGAATCTACTAGAATGTGATCTATTTGATTCTAGTACGGCCATCATTAGTTGAAATATAGTATATGATGATCCGCGTCAGCATCTGCTTCTCTCTTGCTTCTGACGCTTATCTCAAAAATCTACTAGAATGTGATCTATTTGATTCTAGTACGGCCATCATAGTATCTGATGATTCGCGTCAGCATCTGCTCCTCTCTTGCTTCTGACGTCTATTCCAAGAATCTACTAAAATGTGATCTATTTGATTCTAGTACGTCCATCATTAGTTGAAATATAGTATATAATGATCCGCGTCAGCATCTGCTTCTCTCTTGCTTTTGACGTCTATCCCAAGAATCTACTAGAATGTGATCTATCTGATTCTAGTACGGTCAACATTGGTTGAAATATAGTATATGATAATCCAAGTCAGTATCTGCCTCTCCCTTGCTTCTGACGTCTATCTCAAAAATCTACTAGAATGTGATCTATTTGGTTCTAGTACGGTCATCATTAGATATCTGCGTTTTTTATTATTTTCTTGGTGTGGAAACATAGTAGATTTATGTAGACCATTTGCCGTAGTCATGTGTATTACTCTGTTTCCGTTGCTGTTAGAGGTCATGTAGGCTGTGTTGTCTTCTGACAGGCTGCGTTTTGGGCTCTTTCTCTGTTTTGGCGGCGTTGTAATTCCCAAAGACCAAGAGCATATCTTGCCCTGGCGTTTGGCTTATTACCTGCTCTAAGGAGTCATAAAAAGCATCTTTTGTGTCTTCTTAAGCTTCTTCTGGTGGTACGTGTATGGATACCAGCGTATATAATAGGCATTTATCTTTTGTTTATAGGTCTAAAATTAAGAACTTTGTTTATGAGACTCTCTCTGATAAGAAAAGTCGTGCCTGGTCACATGCCCATTGTAGAACATGAGGTTTTTATCTATTTTTATATTTTCTGTGCCCAGCCAACTGATCTCCTGTGCTGCTGTTTTGTTCATCTTGGATTTTTCTAGAAATTGGACCGCCAGGGTGGCTGCGCCTAGCCTGTACCAACTTATGCCGTATATCCGTTTGGTTCCAAGGCATATATAGCGGTTTCACATCATATGGCTTTTTACAAGGTTAGGTTGTCAACTTTACGCCTAAACCTGGGCGTATGTCCGGCAGTGGCACCCGATGAGGTACTTATTCCACCTATCAAGATACCCTAGGCGGAGTTTTACGAGCACACATCTCGCCAGAGTTTAAATTATTGCAATTCTAATGTCTTTTACTACACGGCGCAAAGTCACACAAAACTGCCGGACAAAGTGAGCGGGTGCATTATCCAAAAAGATTATATACCGGTTTTGAGCTTGTTTTTGCTTGTCAGTTGCACGTCATAAAAAGTTTAACTAAATAATCTTTTGTTTATTTTGACATTTGTTGTCTTGTTACAGTTTGCTTTTAATTAGAGATAAATCTATCAAAATATTGATCAAAACAAGAGAGAAATCGGAAAATAAATCCGATCTTTGGGATTGAAAAGTGAGCAAATATAAAGATACCAAAACCGTTATTGACAAATTATAAGGATTCGTTTCCTGTGAAGCATAAAGGTGTCAGGATGCCGAGATTGATAGCCAGTTTATCTATTAAATATAGACTGAAACACGTTCCGTCTTCTTTGTAATTTTACCCCAATGCCGAACTGACAGCTCGCATTATGACATAGCAATGAAAATATACACACTACATACCAGATTCCTGTGCGACAAAATGTCAAAATAAATAAAAAATACCGCTGCAAAGCCAGAATGTTTTTTTTTAAAGAAGTTTCCTTCTCATTGCTTTCTTTTGCTAGAAAAGCTTCAGATCCAGCAGTTGGGGTAGTTTTGTAATATTGAATACATAAATACAAAGCCCTTAAAGGGTTCTACGCTCGATAGCTACAAAAATTTAATTGGAAATAAGGAATAGCGTAGCGATGTAGACGAAAAGCACAAATAATAACTATTGTAGAGTAGACATATTCAAGAGATTATTTTAAAGATTCTGTTTAAGCCACACTAATTAATTATTAAGGGAAAAACAAATTCAATCAAACTAGATGTGTAGGCTTTGACATGTTTGGTTTTTATTGGAGCTCTTTCGCAAGTCTGAAACAGGATCAGATCTACAGCGACAATTTGGGTCACTGTAGATGTCTATTACTTCCGCAATATAGTAAAATAGCGACATCTAATAGAATTAGAAAGTTTCTACAAAGTCGAGAAACCAGGTATCTCACATGTCGATGCTATAGGTCAGTCTAAATGACAGATACGATTCTAGTAGAAGTAACTTTGAGAAAGAGATATATTGCTGATCGGACAACCAAGTTATCACACTAGCGCTGCTTGTCTCACTCGTATACCTATAATGCAATATTTTTTATTAATTTTAGTGTCTACTAAAGGATAGAAAAATAAGGTCAAAGCAAATTCATTCAAGCTAGAACTGTAGACTTGGAAAGTCTCTAAGACGCTTATAGCTTAATTAGAAGCCAACACAAGATCTTTCAAGTCCTTTAGACAATTTCCTGTGCTCAATACGATTTTGTTGTTCAAATAATACTATTTCTTGTTTGCAGACTACATTTCAGGTAACAAAACGTATTTTTCAAACTTGTTTAGCTAAACTAGTTTGTGAATCACGTTTTCCACTAACAAATGAACTGCAGAACTAGTTACACAGTGTTATTATTGCATTAGAACTTTATTTGGGAGAAGAGAGTGCAGTTTTGGTTCTGCTGCTAGCTGAAAACTTTCTATTGTCAGAATAATTAACCATCATTTGTTTCCAGGAAAACGTTCTATAATATTTAATAATTGAAGTTTTGATTTGAATTTCACTCGCACATAGTGCACTTACACCAGGATTATGTTATTAATTATTCAATAATGAAGCCTGAAGGCCTTAAGACGAGCTTACTAGTCATAGAGTTGCGATGGTTTTTCCAGATGTGATTAACAGCGATTAGTTACTTTTTTGTAAAGACATCAAGGTTGGAAACATGTGGTTTCATTAGGACGGAGCCACATGTAACACAGATTATTAATGTGCATCTGTGGTTCTACGAAAAAAATATCGTCGATTGTTAATCCTATTATTTTGATTTTAGTAGCTAAAGCCTAACGATTCTGATTAGAATTCGTTTTGAAATTAAGTTAAATGTTAAAGAAATAAATAAACAAATATACTAAGTTAGATAAAAAAAAAATAATTTATAAAACGAAATAAAAGATAGCTGTTGACAATATGTGTTGCAAAATTTTTGAAAAATAAAATATCAACAAAAAATAGGCAAAATAAACAAATAAACTTAGAACAAAATAAATATAAAAATTAGAACCAATTTGAGATAGAAAGAAATAAAAAGAATGTTTATGAACAATTGATATATAATTAAAATTAAGAAATCTGACAGACAAAATATGCAGAATATTTGAAAAAAAAAGGAAAAAAAGTATTCTCTACAGGGAAATAAACAAATAGACTAAGCTAGATAGAAAAAAAAATTATAAAGTTTAAGACAAAAATTGGATAAAAAAAGTATCTAAACAAAAAGATCATTGATATACAATTGAAAATAAAACAACTATCTAAGTGTTGCAAAATATTAAAAAAAATTTATAGACAAAAAAGGTTATAATTAATAGAGACATAGACAATTAGACTAAGATAGATAGAAAAACATATAAACAAAAAATCTTGTAAACAATTTTGATAGAATCAAAGAAAACAATTTATGTAAAAAAAAATGCTTGATAGAGAAATAAACAAATAAGCTAAAATACATACAAAAATATCACAAAATTTAAAAAAAGTAACAAAAATAAATGAAACAATATCATGTAAGCAAAAAAAAATTAAAAAAAGATAATTCATATATAATAAAAAATAAGAAAGCTTATGTTATTAAAAAAAAAAATTAAATCAAAAAATTACGTGTAAAAGAAATAGATAAACAAACAGACAAAGTTAGATAAAAAAATAAGAAAATTAATATATAAAACGAAATAAAAGATAGCTGACAGAATGTGTTGCAAGATTTTTAAAAAATATATTAAAAACAAAAAATAGACAAAATAAACTATCTAGATAAACTTAGCTAGATTGAAAAAAGATAATTATAAAAATTAGAACAAATTTCAAAGAAATAAAAACCATGTATGTAAGCAAAAAGAAAAAAAGTAGAATAACTGATATATAATTAAAAATAAGAAAACTGACAGACAAAAAATGCAGAATATTTGAAAAAAAAGGAAAAATGTATATTCTACAAAGAAATAAACAAATAGACTAAGCTAAATAAAAAAAAAATTTTGAAAAAATTTAAGACAAAATTTGGATATAAAGAATTAAAAAAGCAGAAAAATAATTGATATACAATTGAAAATAGAGCAGCTGTCAAAGTGTTGCACAATTATTAAAAAAAAACTATAGACAAAAGAGGTTATGTTTAATAGAGACATAGACAAATAGACTAAGATAGAAAGAAAAACATATAAACAAAAAATCTTGTAAACAATTTTGATGGAATCAATTAAAACCATTTATGTAAAAAAAATGCTTGACAGAGAAATAAACAAATAAGCTAAAATACATAGAAAAAATAAATAACACAAAATCTAAATAAAAAGTAACAAAAATAAATACAAAAATATTATGTAAGCAAAAAGAAAAATTTAAAAAAACAAGATAATTTATCTATAATAGAAAATAAAAAGGCTGACGTTATTCAAAACAAAATAATACGTGTCAAAGAAATAGATAAACAAATAGACAAAATTAGATAAAAAAATAAGAAAATTAATAAAAATATAAAACGAAATAAAAAATACCTGACAGAATGTGTCGCAAAATTTTTGAAAAATAAAATATCAACAAAAAATAGGCAAAATACACAAATTAACTTAGAACAAAATAAATATAAAAATTAGAACACATTTTGGATAGATATAAATAAAAAAAATGTATGTAAGCAAAAAGAAAAAAGTAAAACAATTAATATATAATTGAAAATAAGAAAACTGACAAACAAAAAATGCAGTATATTTAAAAAAAAAGAAAAAAGTATACTCTACAGAGAAATAAACAAATAGACTTAGCTAAATAAAAAAAAAAATTAACAAAAAATTTAAGACAAAATTTAGATAAAAAGAATTAAAAAAAAGTATCTAAGCAAAAAAATAATTGATATACAATTGGAAATAAAACAGCTGTCAAAGTGTTGCAAAATATTAAAAAAAAATTATAGACAAAAAATGTTATAATTAATAGAGACATAGACAAATATACTAAGATAGATAGAAAAACATATAAACAAAAAATCTTGTAAACAATTTTGATAGAATCAAATAAAACAATTTATGTAAAAAAAATGCTTGATAGAGAAATAAACAAATAAGTTAAAATACATAGAAAATATAAATAACACAAAATCTTGAAAAAAGTAACAAAAATAAATGAAAAAATATTATGTAAGCAAAAAAAACCAAGATAATTTATATATAATAGAAAATAAAAGAGCTTACGTTATTCAAAACAAAAAACTTTAAACAAAAAGATACGTGTCAAAGAAATAGATAAACAAATAGACAAAATTAGATAAAAAAATAAGAAAATTAATAAAAATATAAAACGAAATAAAAAATACCTGACAGAATGTGTCGCAAAATTTTTGAAAAATAAAATATCAACAAAAAATAGCCAAAATACACAAATAAACTTAGAACAAAATAAATATAAAAATTAGAACACATTTTGGATAGAAATAAATAAAAAAAATGTATGTAAGCAAAAAGAAAAAAGTAAAACAATTGATGTATAATTAAAAACAAGAAAACTGACAGACAAAAAATGCAGAATATTTAAAAAAAAAAGAAAAAAGTATACTCTACAGAGAAATAAACAAATAGACTAAGCTAAATAAAGACAAAAATTAACAAAAAATGTAAGACAAAATTTAGATAAAAAGAATTAAAAAAATGTATCTAAGCAAAAAGATAATTGATATACAATTGAAAATAAAACAGCTGTCTAAGTGATGCACAATATTAAAAAAAACTATAGACAAAAAAGGTCATAATTAATAGAGACATAGACAAATAGACTAAGATAGATAGAAAAACATATAAACAAAAAATCTTGTAAACAATTTTAATAGAATCAAATAAAACAATTTATTAAAAAAAAATGCTTGATAGAGAAATAAACAAATAAGCTAAAATACATAGAAAAAAGAACAACACAAGATTTAAAAAAAAAGTAACAAAAGTAAATGAAAAAATATTATGTAAGCAAAAAGAATTTAAAAAATCAATATAATTTATATACAATAGAAAATAAGAGAGCTTACGTTATTCAAAACAAAAAACTTGAAACAAAAAAATACGTGTCAAAGATATAGATAAACAAACAGACAAAGTTAGATAAAAAAATAAGAAAATTAATATATAAAACGAAATAAAAGATAGCTGACAGAATGTGTTGCAAGATTTTTAAAAAATATATTAAAAACAAAAAATAGACAAAATATACTATCTAGATAAACTTAGCTAGATTTAAAAAAAGATAATTATAAAAATTGGAACAAATTTCAAAGAAATAAAAACCATGTATGTAAGCAAAAAGAAAAAAAGTAGAATAACTGATATATAATTAAAAATAAGAAAACTGAAGACAAAAAATGCAGAATATTTGAAAAAAAAGGAAAAATGTATATTCTACAAGAAAATAAACAAATAGACTAAGCTAAATGAAAAAAAAATTTTGGAAAAATTTAAGACAAAATTTGGATATAAAGAATTAAAAAAGCAGAAAGATAATTGATATACAATTGAAAATAGAGCAGCTGTCAAAGTGTTGCACAATTATTAAAAAAAAACTATAGACAAAAGAAGTTATGTTTAATAGAGACATAGACAAATAGACTAAGATAGATAGAAAAACATATAAAGAAAAAATCTTGTAAACAATTTTGATGGAATCAATTAAAACCATTTATGTAAAAAAAATGCTTGACAGAGAAATAAACAAATAAGCTAAAATACATAGAAAAAATAAATAACACAAAATCTAAATAAAAAGTAACAAAAATAAATACAAAAATATTATTTAAGCAAAAAGAAAAATTTAAAAAAACAAGATAATTTATATATAATAGAAAATAGGAAAGCTGACGTTATTCAAAACAAAAAAATACGTGTTAAAGAAATAGATAAACAAAAAGACAAAGTTAGATAAGAAAAATTAAGAAATTAATATATAAAACGAAATAAAAGATAGCTGACAGAATGTGTTGCAAAATTTTTGAAAAATAAAATATCAACAAAAAATTGACAAAATAAACACATAAACTTAGCTAGATTGAGAAAAAATTAATTATAAAAATTAGAACAAATTTTAAAGAAATAAAAACTATGTATGTAAGCGAAAAGAAAAAAATGTAAAACAATTGATTTATAATTAAAAATAAGAAAACTGACCGACAAAAAATGCAGAATATTTGAAAAAAAAAGGAAAAAAGTATACTCTACAGGGAAATAAACAAATAGACTAAGCTAGATAGAGAAAAAAAAATAACAAAAAATTTAAGACAAAATTTGGATAAAAAGAATTAAAAAAAAAGTATCTAAGCAAAAACATAATTGATATACAATTGTAAATAAAACAGCTGTCTAAGTGTTGCAAAATATTAAAAAAAAATTATAGACAAAAAAGGTTATAATTAATAGAGACATAGACAAATAGACTAAGATAGATAGAAAAACATATAAACAAAAAAATTTGTAAACAATTTTGATAGAATCAAATAAAACAATTTATGTAAAAAAAAGCTTGATAGAGAAATAAACAAATAACTTAAAATACATAAAAAAAATAAATAACACAAAATCTAATAAAAAAGTAACAAAACAAATAAAAAAGTATTATGTAAGCAAAAAGAAATTTAAAAAAACAAAATAATTTATATATAATAGAAAATAAGAGAACTTACGTTATTCAAAACAAAAAACTTTAAACAAAAAATACGTGTCAAAGAAATAAATAAACATATTAGATAAAAAAAATTAGGAAATTGATATATAAAACGAAATAAAAGATAGCTGACAGAATTTGTTGCAAAATTTTTGAAAAATTGAATAACAACAAAAAATTGACAAAATAAACAGATAAACTTAGCTAGATTAAAAAACAAATAATTATAAAAATTAGAACAAATTTTAAGGAAATGAAAACCATGTATGTAAGCAAAAAGAAGAAAAAGTAGAATAATTGATACAAAATTAAAAATAAGAAAACTAACAGACACAAAATGCCGAATATTTGAAAAAATTATACTCCATAGGGAAATAAACAAATAAACTAGGCTAGACAGAGATAAAAATAAACAAAACATTTAAAACAAAAATTGAATAAAAAAAAATGTTTTTAAGCAAACAGATACAATTGAAAATACGTCAGCTGTCAAAATGTAGCGAAATATTTGAAAAAAAAACTATAAACAAAAAAGATCATGATTGATAGAGAAATAGACAAATAGACTAAGATAGATAGAAAAACATATAAACAAAAAAACTAAAAAACAATTTTGATAGAACAAAATCAAACAATTTATGTAAACAAAACAAAGCTTGACAGAGAAATAAACAAATAAACTAAACTACATTGAAAAAAAAATACAAAATCTAACAAAATTTAACAAAAATAAAAAAAAATTGAAAAAACAAGATCAGAACAGGAAAAGGTTTTAAAATATTTAATAATTAAAATTTTGATTTGAATTTTACTCGCAAATTGATACTTTAAACAGAAAGGTGCGTGTGAAATGTTTTTAAGCAAACAGATAATTGATATACAATTGAAAGTACGTCAGCTGTCAAAATGTAGCGAAATATTTGAAAAAAAAAGTATAAACAAAAAAGGTCATGATTGATAGAGAAATAGACAAATAGACTAAGATAGATAGAGAAACATATAAACAAAAAATCTAAAAAACAATTTTGATAGAATAAAATCAAACAATTTATGTAAACAAAAAAAAAACTTGACAGAGAAATAAACAAATAAACTAAACTACATAGAAAAAAAAATACAAAATAAAAAAAAATTGAAAAAACAAGATCAGAACAGGAAAACGTCTTATAATATTTAATAATTAAAATTTTGATATGAATTTCACTCGCAAATTGATACTTTAAACAGAAAGGTGCGTGTGAAATAGTAAGTACACTTACACCAAAATTATGCGATGAAATAGTAAGTACACTTACACCAATATTATGCGATTATTTATTCAATAATAAAGCCTTAAGGCTTTAAAACGAGCTTACTAGTCATAGAGTTGCGATGGTTTTTCCTCATGTGAGTAACAGCGACTTTTTTGTAAAAAGATTAAGGTTGGAAACATGTGGTTTCATTAGGACGGAGCCACATGTAACACAGATTATTAATGTGCATCTGTGGTTCTATGAAAAAAATATTATCGACTGTTAATCCTATCATTTTCGTTTAGTAGCTAGAATTTGTTTTCAAATTACACTAAGAACGTGACAACTAATTTGATAGCCATGTATCTAA
Organism: Lagria hirta; assembly: GCA_947359425.1. Taxonomy (NCBI): domain Eukaryota; kingdom Metazoa; phylum Arthropoda; class Insecta; order Coleoptera; family Tenebrionidae; genus Lagria; species Lagria hirta. Next base: position 51,517,310 of record OX375794.1, read on the forward strand.
GACTTCTCATGCATCTGATTGTCTCTAGAAGTTACATTATTTCTTGAACAAAATTTTTTTTTGATTTTAAATTTTTACAGCTGTAAATAACTGTTTTCAACTTCAACAATGGATTATGTACATTGTTTACATCTCTCACACACAGTTGACGTGTAATTAAAATCAAATTTTTTTGTGTAGTGTAAAAAAGATTAAGAAGAGTTTACAAAGGGAAAATTCTCTATTCTACGACAAACCAATTTGAAATTGATCAGAAATATTAATAGACTTTTCACGGTCGTGGAATTAATATCCAGAGCATATTTATTTAGGTTGTACAGACAGGCTACTGAAGTAATTGAATATTATACAACCATTTATTCATTTTTCTGATAAAAGCTTTGATGAAAAAAGCAGCAATGAATATGTATTTTTTAATTTAGTTGTTTAATTGACTGTTTGTAGATTGGAAAAACGTTTTAGCCGTCAGCAAATAGCTTAATAAGAGTGTATTTTGTTTATAAAAACATTCTAAAGCTCAACATTAATAATCAACTATTTAATAAAAATAAAAAATCTTTTTTATCTTTTTTATCTTAATTACAACAAGTCTTCTATTTTCTACATATTCTTCTGTTTTTTTTTTAATAAATTTACTTTTCCTTAACTTTATTGCCGCATTCAACGTCTTTTCTCTCCATTCAGTTTTATTTTAAATCTTGCAACATATTCTGTCTGTTATTTTCTTTCATATATTAATCACATTTTTATTTTCTGTTTGTTTACGTACATTTTTTTATATAATTCTATACAAAGTTTTTTTTGCAGTCTTTGTTTATTATTCGTTTTTTTTATTTATCTTAGTCTATTTGTGTATTCCTCTATCAATCATAACCTTTTTTTGCTTTTAGTGTTTAGCTTTTTTTTTTTAAATATCTGCAACACGTTCTGTCTGTCAGCTCTCTTGTTTTTAATTAGGTATTAAATATCTTTTTCTTTCTTTTTGCTTTTTTTCTAAATTCAGTTTTAAATCTTTTGTTTATTTTTTTTCTATCTAGCTTAGTCTATTTGTTTATTTCTTTTTCAAGTACACTTTTTTTGTTTTTAAGATTTTGCAAGACTTTTTGTCCGTCAGTTGTCTTATTTTCTATTATATATCAATTATCTTATTTTTTTTCTTTTTTTGCTCACAGATTTTGTTTTGATTTTCTTTTGTTTAAATTTTGTTTTAAATTATTTGTTTTCTCTTTCTTTGTTTAGTTAAATCTATTTATTTATTTTGTCTATTTTTTCGTATTTTTTTTCTCACATATTTTGCAACACTTTTTAACTGTCAGCTTTTTCTTGTTTTGTTTTACGTATTAATTATCTTTCTTTCTGTCCAACTCTGTCTATTTGAATATTTCTGTATTTTTTGTGATTTTTGTTCCAACTTGTTTTTTTTTTTCTCTTTTTTTTTTTTAATATTCTACTACTCTTTTAATGTGTCGGCTCTCTTATTGTCTATTATATATCAATTATGTTTTTTTCTTCATTTTGTTTCAATTTTTTTTTTTTTTTTTACCAATTTTTTTTAATTGTTTTTATTCAATGGTTTTTTTTTAATTTATTTTGTAATGCATTTTTATTTAATTTTATTCAAATTTTCTTGAGATTTTTTGTTTATTATTTGTTTTTTTACTTATCTTAGTCTATTTGTCTATTTCTCTATCAATCATAATCTTGTTTTGCTTTTAGTTTTTAATCTTTTTTTTTCAAATAATCTGCAACACTTTCTGTCTGTCAGCTCTCTTGTTTTTAATTAGATATTAAATATCTTTTTTTTTTCTTTTTGTTTAAATACATTTTTTTTTTTTAATTTTGTTTCAAATTTTTTTTTATTTTGTTTCTATCTAGCTTAGTTTATTTCTGTTTCAAGTATTTCAAGTACACTTTTTTTGTTTTTAATATTTTGCAACACTTTTGGTCTGTCAGTTGTCTTATTTTCTACTAAATATCAACTATCTTATTTTTTTTTTATTTTTGCCCACATATTTTGTTTTTATTTTTTTTTGTTTAAATTTTGTTTTAATTTTTTTTTTTTTGTTTAGCTAAATTTATTTATTTATTTAGTCTATTTTTTTGTATTTTTTTTCTCACATGTTTTGCAACACTTTCTGACTGTCGGCTTTTTCTTATTACGTTTTACGTATTAATTATCTTTTTTCTATCCAACTCTGTCTATTTGAATATTTCTGTATTTTTTGTGTTTTTTGTTTTGAATATCTTGCAACGTACGATTTTTTATTATATATATTATCTTATTTTTCTTAATTTTTATTATAATAATTCTTTGTTTTGCTTATATATTTTTTTTGTTTTTGTTCATATTTTTTTCTAGAATTTTTGTTATGTTTTTTTCTATCTATCTTAGTCTATTTGTATATTTTTCTATAAAGTCTTTTTTTGTTTTTAGAATTTTGTGTTTTTAAATATTTTGCAAAACTTTCTGCCGGTCAGCTCTCTTATTTGCTTTTATTCATTAAATAACATGTATATTTATTAAACAATATTAATCAAATAATATTGTTTATTTCTACATCAAACATGATTTTTTTGTTTTAAAATTTTTTTTTTAAATATACATGCTGCACTTTTTCTCAGTCAGCTCTCTGTTTTTCTATCATATATAATATATTTTTGGTTATTTTCTTCTATCCGGCATAATTTTTTTTTTTGTTTAAATATTTTTTTAATTATTTTGCAACATTTCTTGTTTGTCTGCCCTCTTATTTTCTATTATATAATTAGTTATCTTATTTATTCGTTCAAACTTTTTTTTATTTTTATTTGTTTTCATAAAACTTTTTTTTAGATTTTGTTTCTATCTAGTTTTTTTGTCTATAAAATTTGATTAGTGAATTTAGCTATTTTTCTATCGAGCATGGTTTTTTTTGGGTTTTAGATTTATTTTTTGAATATTTGGCAACACTTTCTGTCTGTGGGCTCTCTTATTTTCTATTACATATTAATTACCTTATTTTTTCTTTTTTTTGTATCTAATTTTTTTTTATTAGTTCTTGTCTAAATTTTTTTAAACTTTTTTTTTTATACTTTGCTTAGTCTATGTCTCTATCCAGCTTATTTTTTATTAAATATTTTACCATTCTTTTAATGTGACGGCTTTATTATTGTCTATTATATATCAATTATGTTTTTTTCTTCTTTTTGTTACAATTTTTAGTTCTCTTTTTTTTTAAATTTTTGTTTAATTGTTTTTATTTAATTTTTTTTTCAATTTATTTTGTAATGCATATTTATTTAATTCTATTTAAATTTTCTATAAATTTTTTGTTTATTAATTGTTTTTTTATTTATCTTAGTCTATTTGTCTATTCCTCTATCAATCATAATCTTTTTTTTGCGTTTAAATTTTAGTTTTTTTTTTTTAAATAATTTGCAACACTTTCTGTCTGTCAGCTCTCTTGTTTTTAATTAGGTATTAAATATCTTTTTTTTTTCTTTTTGTTTAAATACATTTTTTTTTCTAAATTTTGTTTTAAATTTTTGTTTATTTTGTTTCTATCTAGCTTAGTTTATTTCTCTTTCAAGTACATTTTTTTTGTTTTTAAGATTTTGCAACACTTTTTGTATGTCAGTTGTCTTATTTTCTATTATATATCAATTACCTCATTTTGCTTCTTTTCTAGCACACATAATTTGTTTTTATTTTTTTTTGTTTAAATTTTGTTTTTCCTTTGTTTAGCTAAATCTATTTATTTATTTTGTCTATTTTTTGTATTTTTTTTTCTCACATATTTTGCAACCGTTTCTGACTGTCAGCTTTTTCTTATTTTGTTTTACGTATTAATTATTTTTCTTTCTATCCAACTCTGTCTACTTGGATATTTCTGTATTTTTTGTGTTTTTTGTTTTTAATATCTCGCAACATACGTCTTTTTAATTTCTATTATAGACATTACCTTATTTTTCTTAATTTCTTTTTGCTTACATAATTATTTTGTTTTTGTTTATATTTTTTTCTAGAATTTTTGCTATTTTGTTTTCTATCTATCTTAGTCTATTTGTATATTTTTCTATAAGGTCTTTCTTTGTTTTTAAAATTTTGTGTTTTCAAATATTTTGCAAAACTTTCTGCCGGTCAGCTCTCTTGTTTTCTTTTATACATCAAATAACATGTATATTTGTTAAACAATATTAAACAAATAATATTGTTTATTTCCACATCAAACATGTTTTTTTTTAAATATAGATGTTGCACTTTTCCTCATTCAGCTCTCTTTTTTTCTATCATATATAATATATTTTTGGTTCAATTTTTTTTTAAATTTTGGTTATTTTTTCTTTATCTAGCTTAGTCTATGTGTTTATTCTTCTATCCGGCATAATTTTTTTAATGTTTAAATTTTTTTTTATTATTTTGCAACATTTTCTGTTTGTCTGCTCTCTTATTTTCTATTATATAATTAGTCATCTTATTTATTTATTCAAACTTTTCTTCATTTTTACTTGTTTTTAATAATTTTTTTTGTTTGTTTTTGTTTCCATCTAATTTTTTAGGCTATAAATTTGTCTAGTAAATTTGGCTATTTTTTTATCAAGCATGGTTTTTTTTTTATTTTAGTAATTTTTTTTTCTATCTAGCTTAGTCTATGTGTTTATTCTTCTATCCGGCATGATTTTTTTAATGTTTAAATTTTTTTTTTAATTATTTTGCAACATTTTTTGTTTGTTTGCTCTCTTATTTTTTATTATATAATTAGTTACCTTATTTATTTATTCAAACTTTTCCTTATTTTTACATGTTCTTGTTGAATTTTTTGTTTTTGTTTCTATTTAGTTTTTATGGCTATAAAATTTGTCTAGTAAATTTAGCTTTTCTATCGAGCATGGTTTTAGTTTTATTTTTTGAATATTCTGTAACACTTTCTGTCTGTGGGCTCTCTTATTTTCTATTATAAATTAATTACCTTATATTTTTTTTGTATCTAAATTTTTTTTAAGGGTTTTTGTCTAAATTTTTTTAGACTTTTTGTTTATTTTTTATATTTTGCTAAGTCTATTTCTCTATCCAGCTTGTTTTTTTTCTCTTTATTTTTTATTAAAAATTTCACCACTCTTTTAATGTGTTGGATTTATTATTGTCTATTATCTATCAATTATGTTTTTTTCCTCTTTTTTTACAATTTTTTGTTTTCTTTTTCCTTACAATTTTTTTTAAATTGTTTTTATTTAATTTTTTTTTTAATTTTATTTTGTAATGCATAAACGTTGTGAGCTTGATTTACATTGTAACGCTAACCCTGACACAACCATTCGCCTATCAGTGCAGAAACTGCCTCAGCTACCAATTCTTAGAGGTTTGTGTTTACATATTATGTTTACTAAAATAATTTTAAATGTATCTGTTGTTTTTATATTATTGATTATTATTTCTGTATTTTGTCTATTCTTGGAAAGCTTGGCTTTTTTTATATTAAAAGTAAATCAAATTTTGGGGCAGAAACTTTTTTTGAAGAAAAATGTTTTTCTTTCAAATAGTTTTTACTGTTGGCAGAAACGCTGCCAAAAAAGCGTAATACCGTCAAAGTTTGAAAATAATTCGTAAGAATATACAATGTTTTGACAGCTTATACCGATTTGTAGGTATAAGCCTACCCATAAACAGCTCAAGCAAATAAAAAAATATATTTCTTTAAAATAGTGAAACAGTTGAGGTAAGTGGACAAAAATGTATCACAAGTTGGTGTTTTAGCAATGTTTAAAAAAAAACAGAATTTTATTTGTTTTCTAAATACCATTCCAAATAAAATTTCTCTGACAAGTCACGCCTATACGGAATAATTTTATCATCTCATTCCATTACGTATAGTCGAGAATAGCACTCTTAATCTGTTTTAGTTTAAATAAACGAGGAGCTTTGCCAGTTGAATCATTAGCGCCTCAAAGTGTTACATAGTAAAAAAAATGTATTGAATTGTTTAATTCACTTAGTTGCCGTCTACTTTTTATAAATTATACACGGTTTGCCTCTAGAGGATTTTTTCCATTTTGTGTATGCATTTGTTTACTACTTTTCCCTTTGAAAGTCGAGTATGTAATTAAAAAAAAGATAGTGAGTTTGCAAGCGTATTAAAAAAATGAAAAGCTTGTGTGAAGTTTCAAGATAGCTTTTTCCTCTCGTAAAGTCTGATATAAAATGCAAATGATGATTCTTTATGGATTTAAATACCATCTTTTACCACAATCCGGCGCTTTACTTTATTTATCTGGAGATATGGCTCGACATAAACACATGACATTGTTCCAGGTCAACTTTGTTTTATAGAGCTTTTAACTTTCTGCTCGTTATGGTTTCGGTTAAAAATTGAAGCTTTTTCTGGAATGGGAGATGTTGACCGAGGGCTTCTATTTACCAATGACTGTAAGTAGTTTTTAAACGAACTTTTTGCTAAAACCTGCAGAAATGTTGACTTTTGTTGAATCAAACTCTACAATGTCTTGACGGTGAGTTTGAATAAAAAACACTATTAAAGTCAATTTAATAAATTAAAACCAATAGAAATGTCACTTTGAGTAAGTTGGACTGTAAAGACGCCATTCCAAAATTTTGTGTTTTTGATGTTTTTTTTAATTATAAAAATAAAAGTTATTGCTGTTAATATGCTTAAGTGAATTTTTTTTGTCATAAATATGTCTTGTTTACAAAATTGTTTGTTTTTTTTTCTCATAAACTTTTTATTGGTTCGTAAGAGATTTGTATAGTTTTAAATGATACAGTTTTGACATGATAATCTAACAAAATTAGTGACATTAATGTTTTTTTTATTATTTTGATTTATTTATTTTTTGTTATGAATTTTATAATACCTATCTTACTAATTATTAATTAATTTTGTATATTATAGTATAATATACATATATATAATATTATTTTTTAATAAATAAAAATTGCTATTTATATTTTCAACTATTATTTGTTTTTTTAATTTGGTTTATATAAATGATTTTTTGTAAAAATTAATTTTGTTGAATAAATAAATAATGGTATGTTATTACTCATTTAGTTTAATTTTTTAATCCAGCCTGCTAAGATTTTGATTCTTCTCTATTTTTTTCCAATGCTCTAAATTTAAACTTTTTGATAATTCATTTTAAGAGCTGGCTAAATATAAATAGTACAATATTGGCTTAGCTAATGTTCATCCAAGCAAACATAAGCATTAACCGCATTTCATCTTTTTTGAGCTTCTAATTGGTTAATTTGAAATTACTCTTGAATTTGCTAATTCAGTTCGCATATTTTTTAGAACTCATGTTTGCTTGGGCGCGTTGTAGTTATATCAAGCAATATTGTGCTAAAATAATTCAAATAAAATAATATTACAGTATACAGCAGCTTTCTCCAACCGATTAAACTGAAATTTTGCATACCTGGTGACTTATCTGACATATAAATTCAACATGGCAGTGTCTTCAAGCTAGCGAATCAAATAATTTGTTCTGCCACCTTCAAAATGTGGATGTCAAATAAAAAGATATTCTGAGAAGAATCTAAAATTTAGAGAAATAACAAAAATATTATATCAAAACTTAAATTTTTTTAACTTAAATTTTTAAACTCGATTTAGCTTTGCGTAATCTCGCTTGCAACACCGAGCTGAAATACTCCTAATACTAACTAATACATTAAACAAAAGATTGGCGACAAGTATATTTGCTGCACATATAATCAAGATGTAAAAAGCATTTATTGTAAACTAGCTGGCCCAGCGAATTTTGTTTCGCTTTAGTTTTGTTATTTTATTCTTTATTTTTCTTTCTTTTGTCATTTGTTTTGTTATTATATGTCAGATGCGTTTACGTTTTATATTGTATGTCACGTCACACGGAATGGGATAAAAAATATTCTTTGTTAGGCTACTGGTTCTAAACAACCCCTCCACCAATTTTCAGCCAAATCGGTCATAAATAGATATAGATTTTGAAAATAAACAACCCCAAAAACTTTAAAAATAATACCTAAATTAATTATTCACATTTATTACCCTTATCATATTCATTTTGCAACCCTCTTTAACATAAATATCATTTTCAAAATCAACGACCTGAAATTCCTCTAAAATAATACCCATATCGTTTTTTTACATTTTTATCCCTAGAACACTCTCTTTTCATCCTCCTAAGAGTAATTTTTTAGAAAGCAGGAAACATACCTATTTATTTTTTTTTGAGAACTTAGGCAATTTATGGGAAAAATTATGAAAACGACCTCAATCTTTAGACATTTTGCCCTCTTTCCGCCCCAATAAGGAATGATAATATTTTACTTCTAAAATTTCGGATTTAAACATAGATATTATTTTTAAAATAAACAATCCAAAATTTTTGAAAATCATACTAATATTGGTACTTGTCATTTTTTGTTCCTATCCCACCTCTTTTTATCTCTTTGTTAATAAAAAGTATTCTATTCTTTTCATTCAAATCCAGTCATCATAATTTTCCATACAAACTTTCACCCAAAGTTGTTATATGGGAAGTTGTCTCATGGAAGACGATTAAAGACGGCCACTGACGATCCAAGATCCAACGCCTCAGTACGACTGCGGTCAGTGGCCGGCTTTACATGTAAACGCACGGTCCGACTTTGGTTGGTGGTGGGGGAGTGGATCGATTTATTTGGAACGGTAATTTGACGAGCCTCACCGAACGTTTCCGACATCGCAATTTTAATTTTGATTTAACCCTTCTTTTAGAGGGTGGTTTCTGGAATAAAAAGTATCCTATAGCCATTCTCCTGGCTCTAAACTACCACCTCACCAATTTTCAACCATATCGGTAAAGCCGTTCTTGAGTGATAAATAGTGTAACTAACACGATTTTTTTATATATATAGATTAGTGTAACTTTAATAATTCACAAAAAAAAATTATAGAAAAACATAACCTCATTTTTATATGACAGATTGTTGGGTTATTAATCACATTTTAGCCCACAAGCCAGTAATTATAAGCTCTAAATTGAAAAAACGGTGTCTAATGTCTAACCAAAAACTTTACTGTTTTGATCAAATTCTGGAGGCTTAGTCTAAAACATGATGACTTCTAAATCCCGCTTAGAGTGACGTTACGATTGGAAACAATTGTTGTTTTAAAACCTAGTGTTCTAGGTGGCAATGGTAATACCGTCAGAAGCAGCATTGAATTGCTGAGTTACTGATTGGTACAATTGAAAATTTTATTTGTTTTTTTTTTTAATTTATATTCAGTTTGTTTTGTAATCTTTTCTTTTATGCTTATTACTTGTACACAATAGTTTTGATGTTTTACATCTGCCAGGCGTCTCGTGACGGCTCACATTTTATTTTCTATACACCGTTTTAGATTGTTGTAAGACAAATTTTTTTATTTTTTAGCTATACTATACAGCATTGAATAAATTCAAAATTTGTGGATTATTTTTTGTTTTTGTTTTTCTCGTCAATTGCCTGTCACAAGCGCGTGTTTATGGCCTTTAGAAACATGCAAACATTAACAACAACAATTCCGTTATAAAATATATTTGTTTTCTTACTTAATGTGCAAGCATAAACTACCGATCATAAACAGATAAACACCAATAGAGAGCTGGAATAAAACTTTTTTAGCGTTTGTGGCCTATTTAAAAAAGCGTGGAGTTGGACCGCCCTTTTTGCTTGTGTAAATAAAATAAAAATTTATTTTTGTTGATATTAATAACAGGATACTTTATAATATTAATATTACTGGATTGTTATATGAAAATGGACTGTATAATGTATACTATAACCAAACGGCGTCAAATGTTCAATTTTTTTTTAAATTAATAATATGAATCATTCGAAATTTGGTACGATGCTTTCCCAAAGCGGTTTTAGTGAGTACACACATAATTATCGTTGATAATTTCAACCCCTATTTCATTTACTCGATTAGCATCGTTTGACAAAGTGATTTGGCATGACTAGCTTTGCGCAAATACAAATAAATGCAATATCATGGATGTTTATGTGAAATGGTAAAGAATATGTTTCCATCCCCCTGATTTAATGTCAGAAATTTTTTCTATTACAATCGCTTCTGAAATGAGTAATGATTTTTCAAGTCTAAGTAGACTTTCATTAGAGAAAAATGCATTATTGAATGTTTTAGGTAGAATCAGCTGCAACAACAACAAAAAATATTGAAAAGTTAACAATAATCAAGTTTGTTTTGATTGACTCTATTAGTATCAGTCAGATATACTGATGATTGCTTACAAGCATGAAACAATGTTGAATTACACCACCAAATTGCTTAAATGTAGTAAAAAGTAGTTTCAAAAGTCAATTACATAGAGGTTTAGGATGGTATTTATAGTCTCTAGTTTTAATTTTAGAATTTAAAAATTAATCTTAAAAGCTACATTAGGGCGGCGGTTCAAAAACTACGAATCTCTTTATAAGTTTTGTAATAAAATATGTAAGTTTACAATGTTTTAAAAATTCTCTCCACCCAAGTGGAAAAATTTTTTTTTAAAGTCATTTAAAGGTTTTAAACATTTTTAGAATAAATTTTTTTTATATTAAGTTTTTTTATTATTTTGTTTTTTTTTTTTTGATAAAGATCTAGAAAATCTTTCAAACGACTTTTACATATCAAAATTTTGACTTGAGAGTTTTTATTTTTCTTGTAGAAATAAATTAAATAATACAGAAACAAACAGTTGAAAAACCAAAAAAACTCATTTTCGACGATTTTCAAAGTTTAAAAAAATTGATTTTTAAAAATGCTTTTTGATCTGCTGCTTGGAAGAGTTTTTCAAAACAGTGTAAACTTATATACATATTTTCAAACAAAACTCAAAAAAAATTTTGTTACTTTTTGGACTACCCTAACATAGGTATTAAAGTCAATTAATAAATTTTTACGATTATTTATCTTATCATCTAAGTTTTTTTTGATAAATTCTTAATAAAAAACAAATCAAAAAAAAATAACAAGTTTAGATTAATTACTTTTAAAGGAGAAATTTTGTTACAATACTAAATTTAAATAAAAAAAAATATTTTTCTTGTACAAAAAAATTAAATAATAAGAAACACCAGTTGAAAAACAAAAAAAATATTTTTGACAATTTTAGAAATTTTAAAGTACCTTTTAAACGTTTTTTTTTAATCTGCCGCTTGGAGGGGTTTTTTAAAACATTGTAAACTTATATAATTTCGTACAAAACTTAGAAAAAATTTTGTTAATTTTTTGGGCAACCCCAACCTAGTCAGTTAATAAATTTTTAAATTCTGACTTAAGATAAACAAGTATGTACATGATAAACAAAGTACAAAATTTAGCATTTATTTTTTAATTATTTTTTATTTTTTGTTTTGTTCCAAATCTTATCATCTTTCTATTAACATCTATTGTTTAATTAAAATTAAAATTCAATTTTAATTAAATGTTTTGGACTTTAATTAAAACTCTAATCGTTAAATTATTTCTTTAGCAATCAATACTTTTTGACAAAAAATATATTTTTTTTTAACATTTTGTTTATTATTAATTGCTTAATAGTCGTTTTTTTGATAATTTATTTTAATCTATTTTAATTAAATTAATTTGTTCATCAAATGAAAGTGCTATACTACGCTTTTTGATTATTTTTTTAACATAGAGTATCACAATCATTTATTTTATGATCTAAGATTTTTTGTTAAATTCCTAGTGAAAAACAAGTCAAAAAAAATAGCAAGCTTAGATTAATTACTTTTAAAGGAAAAATTTAATAACATTACCAAATTTAAATAAAAAAAAATATTTTTTTTGTACAAAAAAATTAAATAATAAAAAAAACAGTTAAAAAACAAAAAAAAAAATTTTTTAATTTCAAACTGACTTTCAAACGTTTTTTTTTATCTGCCGCTTAAATTGGTTTTTTAGAACATTGTAAACTTACATATTTTCGTACAAAGCTCAAAAAATTTTTTTGTTATTTTTTAGGCTATCCAAACCTAGACATTAATGTCAATTAATAAATTTTTAAATTATAACTTGAGACGAAACAGTACATGATAAACAAAGTACAATATATAGCATTTATTTTTTAATAATTTGTTATTTTTCATTTGTTTTGAATCTTCTCTCCATCATCTATTTTTTAATTTATTATTAAAATTAAAACTTAATTCTAATTAAATTTTTTTGACTTTAATTAAAACTCTCAACGTTTAATTTTTTTCTCCAGTAATTAATACTTTTTGACAAAAAATATATTTTTTTAAAATATTTTATTTATTATTAATCACTTAATAGTCGCTTTTTTGAAAATTTATTTTATTCAATTTTAATTAAATTAATTTGTTCATTAAATCAAATTGCTATACTACGCTTTTTGATTATTTCTTCAATCTAGAGTATCACGATCATTTATCTCATGATCTAAGTGTTTTTTTTAAATTCTTAATAATAAACAGATAATAAAAAAATAGCATGTTTAGATTAATTACTTTTAAAGGAGAAATTTAGTTACATTACTAAATTTAAATAAAAAAAATAATATTTGACAATTTTAGAAAATTTAAAGTCACTTTTAAACGTTTTTTTTTTGATCGGCCGCTTGGAGAGGTTTTTTAGAACATTGTGAACTTATATATTTTTACACATTTATTAAAAAAAATGCTGGCAATTTTTTGTGCCATTTTAACGTAGATATTAAAGTCAATTAATAAATTTTTGAACTGTAACTTGAGATAAACAAAGTACAATATATAGCATTTATTTTTTAATGATTTGTTATTTTTTGTTTTGATTTGAATCTTATCATCTCTCCATTAACATCAATTTTTTAATTTATAATTAAAATTAAAATTCAATTTTAATTAAATTTTTTAAACTTTAATTAAAACTCTAAACGTTTAATTTTTTTTCTAGTGATTAATTTTTGTTTAAATATTTTTTGAAAAAAATTATAAGTTTTAAATATTTTGTTTATTATAATAATTAGTTGCTTTTTTTGCTAATTTATTTTAATTAAATTAATTGGTTGATTTAATCAAATTGTTATACATATTACGCTTTTAGATTATTTTTTCAATCTAGCTTAAAACAATCATTTATCTCATGATCTAAGTTTTTTCATTAAAAAACAAAACTGAAAAAATAACAGGTTTGTATTACTGACTTTTAATTAAAAAATTTAGTTATATTATAAAGTTTGAGTTTAAAAAAATAATGTGAGCCGTCACGAAACCCCTGGCAGATGTGAAACATCGAAATTATTTTGTATAAGCAACAAGCGTTTTTTAAAATTTAGCGTCATAGTTGGCCATGCTTATAAATTTGTGTAAACGGACAATTGCTTCATATGTCAATAATTACTAAATTTCTCAAGTTATATATTTCTAAATTTAAAACGTTTTTCTAACAAGAACACAAAAATCTTGTGGTGAAATTTTTCCCTTTTGTGAGACTGACTGTATGATCGAAAGAAAGACAGAAAAAGTTATCGAAAATGTAAGTCAAATAATGGAAGAAACGCCACAAACGTCACAACAAGTTTAATTATCAACCACTACTTGCCGCAAAGTTTAGAAAAATATATTCATTTGTCTGCAAGCAGACATTATCCTGTACGTGTCCACCACCGTAACACTTTTGAGAGAAATTATGTTAAACTTAAGTTTTTCTTTTAGACAGTTATGTAAACTTAAAAAATATAAAAGTGTAGAGCTCAAAACAACCTATTTTTTCAAAAAAAAGTTTAACTGCATTCTGAAAAAATGAAAAAATAGCAGTTTAAACTTAACAGAAGAAGTTATCAAAAATATGAGGCGAATAATGGAAGAAGCGCCACAAACATCTCTACGTCGACTTTCACAACAAGTTTAATTATCAACCACAACTTGGTACAAAATATAAATAAAAGACATTTATTAGTATCTCTATCGTCTGCAAGCAGTACTCCAGCTCCTTCCTGTTGCTTATCTTGTACATGTTCAATACTGTCATTGGTTTATTAACACTTTTAATAAGCCGCTATTTTAATAAACAGAATTTTTAAGTCAATTTTTTTCAATGGAACTGCTAGAAGAGAAATATTTACAGAAATTAATTGCACAGCTTCATGACGATGAAATCGTAGACAGGTACTTTCAGCAAGACAGCATTTAAAATTTGTATGATCGTCGAGTTATCAGACAAATACAGTCATAGCTTATGCTTCAAGATCCTAAATATAATTTTTTTGTGGCTTTATTTAATAAACTTTATTTTCAAGCAACGTTTCTAAATAATTTCAATGAGTTGCGTCATGTAATAGTTCTTAAAATTGATACAAAATAAAAATGGTTTTATATGAAGATTTAAAGGTGATTAGTAAGATTTTAAGAGCTTTTAGTCATTTTTTTCACAAATATGATAGATTTGCCATTAAAATAAAAACAATTTGCTACGTACAAACATGTAGTTTCTTTAATAATTGAATAGATTACAGTTTTGGGATCGAATTTGACCAGTTAGAGGCACAAATTTGATGGTGGACCACTGCGCATCTATTGTCTTTGCTACATTATAATGCACACTGGTGTGTAATATTTTTTTACAATAAATTGTTGAAGTTGTTTATTTATTGGTCATTAATCTTTTTAGCTGACAATAAAATATTAGTCGTTGACAGAAATAAAGTACATTAAATATTAAAATCTGAGCTCTAAAACAACTTTATAAGTTTAATAGTTTACCTACTTTGATAATATAACGACATATGCATTACGGTGGAAACTCCTAAAAGTTTGCTTTAGCACTTAAGCCTATTAGCATTTATTTTCAACTTAATAATCCCCGTTGCAAGTTTTCCAATAATCGTTTCGAAACTTCAACCGACCGACCCTTGTGCAACCAATTTTGAATTATAACGCTACGTTAAATTAATTAAATTTGGCATTGTGCGACTATTGCAAAAAAAATCTATTACACTAGTGAACTCTCGAAGTTTTGTTGCTTTCAACAAATATGAAATTGAAATGGAAATTAATCCATTAGCTTGTAATGGTTCAAGAGTTGATTGGATGGGATGCTTGTTATGCCATGTTCAGCATTCTAAATACTACAATAATCTGTGCACAAAATAGGCTTAGCTTTCGAAATGAGAAATAAAATTTAATTAATTTGATTTTGTGCTCATGTTTACACGTACTTTTTAAACACATTTGCTGCATTAATTAACTTTGTTTTTGTTAGATTAACAAATATAAGCTGTTGTGACTTGTTCCTATTCGAATTATCTACCCAATCTATAGACTCTCAAGCCAAAAACCATCTTAGCAAGAGATTTGACTTAAGCGGTTAGCCTATATAAACTTTGTCGCAGTTACTTCTACTAATTCATATCAGTTTTAACTGTAGACTATAAGAAAAAGTCAAAACCAATGACCACAGCAACGAAATAGAAAGCAGGACAGAAAAAGTTGACGTAAGAAAATACAGAGAGATTTGACTTAAGCGTTTAGCCTATATAAAGTTTGTCGCAGTTCTAAAACAATCTGTAATGTTCAAATCTACCAATCTACAATGAGAATAATTAGCCAATTAAAGTGCTTTCCAAAACGTGTCGGAACCAGCCAATGACTGTGCCCTATTTAGATATTTATTTGTTTTTGTCTTACTTTGCTCTGTTTAGCTCTTTTTGCATTCTTAAATTTTGTTGTGACTATCTAAGGAAAAAACAAGTTATTAGTTTTTTAATTAGAAATGACATTGTTTTGCTGTTGTGCTCTCTCTCTCTATTTAGGGCTGCGTTTTTACACACTTTATAAATTATTTTGAGAAATTTGTCTCAAAATTTAGACAATCCGGAAATACGACGACATTGGCAAAGAAAACGGTCAATGAGATTAAGTACGTTTCGAGTACGCTCCCAGACGCAAATGAGATTAAGTACTTAATCAGAGAAGCAGAACCAAACAAGTAGAAATATACAAAAAACACGAAAAAATAAAAAAATAAAATATTTAAAATATTAGATTTGAAATTTAAAAATTTCAAAAAGCTTTTCTGTTGCAAAATAAAGTAAAGATTTAAACAAATTGACAAAACCTGTTAACATTCTTGAAATTAGAAAAGGAATAATTGATAAACTTGAGCAAATCTTTAAACCTTCAAAACTAAAAAAAATTTTAAAATTTAAAGTTGAAGAAAACTTTTCAAAGTTAGAGAAACATTGTAAACAGTTTGGGTTAAATTTTAGATAAATTAAAACGTTTTTAAAAAAGCAAAAATGTTTTTTTTCTAATTTTATGCAAAAAAGTCCAAAAAAAATTCTTAAAATTTTGAAAAATTGTCGCAATTATTTAAAAAAATGTAGACATAATACTAATTTTCTCTAGAGAATAAGCGAATTCTTATTTGTAAACTTAAATTTTTGTAAATATTAACTCTGATTTTATCATCAATTTTGGAATAAATCAAAAAATTACTAGCAAAAAAGTTCAAGATTAAATTGAAAAAATTAAGAATTTTTCTTGTAAATTAGACTTAAAGTTAAAAAAAATATTTAAAACATTAGATTTGAAGTTTAAAAATTTCAAAAAGCTTTTCTGCTGCAAAATAAAGTGAAGATTTAAACAAATAGACACAAAACCTGTTAACATTCTTGAAATTATAAAATGAATAATTGATAAACTTGAGCAAATCTTAAAACCTTCAAAACTAAAAAAAATCCAAAAATTTAAAGTAAAGAAAACTTTCCAGAGTTAGAGAAACATTGTAAACAGTTTGAGTTAAATTTTAACTAAATTAAAACGTTTTTAAAAAAGCAAAAAATGCCTTGTTTTAAATTTTTTGCAAAAAAATCCAAAAAAAATTTTTAGAATTTTGAAAAATTGCCGCAATTATTTAAAAGAATGAACACATAATACTAATTTTCTTTAGAGAATAGGCGAATCATTATTTAAAAACTTAAATTTTTGTAAATATTGACTCTGATTTTCTTATCAATTTATCAATTTTGATATAAATCAAAAAATTACTAGCAAAACGTTTCAAAATTAAATTAAAAAAATTAAGAATTTTTTTGTAAATTAGACTTAAAGTTGAAAAAAATATTTGAAATATCAGATTAAAAATTTAAAATTTTCAAAAAGCTTTTCTGTTGCAAAATAAAGTGAAAATTTAAACAAATGAACACAAAACCTGTTAACAGTCTTAAAGTTATAAAAAAAATAATTGATAAATTTAAGCAAATCTTAAAACCTTCAAAACTAAAAAAAATTCAAAAATTTGAAGTTAAAGAAAACTTTCCTAAGTTAGAGAAACATTGTAAACAGTTTGAGTTAAATTTTAACTTAATTAAAACGTTTTTAAAAAAGCAAAAAATGTTTTTTTTCAAATTTTTTGCATAAAACTTCAAAAAAAATTTTTAAAATTTTGAAAAATTTTCGCAATTATTTAAAAAAATGTACACATAATACTAATTTTTTTTAGAGAATAAGCGAATTCTTATTTGTAAACTTAAATTTTTGTAAATATTGACTCTGATTTTATCATCAATTTTGAAATAAATCAAAAAATTACTAGCAAAAAAGTTCAAGATTAAATTGAAAAAATTAAGAATTTTTTTTGTAAATTAGACTTAAAGTTGAAAAAAATATTTAAAATATTAGATTTGAAGTTAAAAAATTTCAAAAAATTTTTCCGATGCAAAATAAAGTGAAGATTTAAACAAATAGACACAAAACCTGTCAACATTCTTGAAATTATAAAATGAATAATTGATAAACTTGAGCAAATCTTAAAACTTTAAAAACTAAAAAAAATCCTAAAATTTAAAGTAAAGAAAACTTTCCAGAGTTAGAGAGACATTGTAAACAGTTTGAGTTAAATTTTAACTAAATTAAAACGTTTTTAAAAAAGCAAAAAATGCCTTGTTTTAAATGTTTTGCAAAAAAATCCAAAAAAAATTTTTAAAATTTTGAAAAATTGCCGCAATTATTTAAAAGAATGAACACATAATACTAATTTTCTTTAGAGAATAGGCGAATCATTATTTAAAAACTTAAATTTTTGTAAATATTGACTCTGATTTTATTATCAATTTATCAATTTTGATATAAATCAAAAAATTACTAGCAAAAAGTTTCAAAATTAAATTAAAAAAATTAAGAATTTTTTTTGTAAATTAGACTTAAAGTTGAAAAAAATATTTGAAATATCAGATTAAAAATTTAAAATTTTCAAAAAGCTTTTCTGTTGCAAAATAAAGTGAAAATTTAAACAAATAGACACAAAACCTGTTAACAGTCTTGAAGTTATAAAAAAAATAATTGATAAATTTAAGCAAATCTTAAAACCTTCAAAACTAAAAAAAATTCAAAAATTTGAAGTTGAAGAAAACTTTCCTAAGTTAAAGAAACATTGTAAACAGTTTGAGTTAAATTTTAACTTAATTAAAACGTTTTTAAAAAAGCAAAAAATGTTTTTTTTTCAAATTTTTTGCATAAAACTTCAAAAAAAATTCTTAAAATTTTGAAAAATTGTCGCAATTATTTAAAAAAATGTACACATAATACTAATTTTCTTTAGAGAATAAGCGAATTCTTATTTGTAAACTTAAATTTTTGTAAATATTGACTCTGATTTTATTATCAATTTTGATATAAATAAAAAAATTACTAGCAAAAGTTTCAAGATTAGATTAAAAAAAATAAGAATTTTTTTGTAAATTAGACTTAAAGTTGAAAAAAATATTTAAAATATTAAATTTGAAGTTTAAAAATTTCAAAAAGCTTTTCTGTTGCAAAATAAAATGAAGATTTAAACAAATAGACACAAAACCTGTTAACATTCTTGAAATTAGAAAAGGAATAATTGATAAACTTGAGCAAATCTTTAAACCTTCAAAACTAAAAAAAATTTTAAAATTTAAAGTTGAAGAAAACTTTTCAAAGTTAGAGAAACATTGTAAACAGTTTGAGTTAAATTTTAAATAAATTAAAACGTTTTTAAAAAAGCAAAAAATGTTTTTTTTCTAATTTTTTGCAAAAAAGTCCAAAAAAAATTCTTAAAATTTTGAAAAAATTGTTGCAATTATTAAAGAAAATGTACACATAATACTAATTTTCTTTAAAGAATAGGCGAATTTTTAATTGTAAACTTAAATTTTTGTAAATATTGACTCTGATTTTATCATCAATTTTGAAATATGTAAATCAAAAAATTACTAGCAAAAAAGTTCAAGATTAAATTGAAAAAATTAAGAATTTTTTTTGTAAATTAGACATAAAGTTGAAAAAAATATTTAAAATATTGGATTTGAAGTTAAAAAATTTCAAAAAACTTTTCTGTTGCAAAATAAAGTGAAGATTTAAACAAATTGACACAAAACCTGTTAACATTCTTAAAATTAGATAAAGAATAAATGATAAACTTGAGCAAATCTTAAAACCTTCAAAACTAAACAAAATTTAAAAATTTAAGGTTGAAGAAAACTTTTCAAAGTTAGAGAAACATTGTAAACAGTTTGAGTTAAATTTTAACTAAATTAAAACGTTTTTAGAAAAGCAAAAAATGCTTTTTTTTCCAATTTTTTGCCAAAAAATCCAAAAAAAAATTTTAAAATTTGGAAAAATTGTCGCAGTTATTTAAAAAAATGTACACATAATACTAATTTTCTTTAGAGAGTAAGCAAATTCTTATTTGTAAACTTAAATTTTTGTAAATATTGACTCAAAAGTTCAAGATTAAATTGAAAAAATTAAGAATTTTTTTTGTAAATTAGACTTAAAGTTGAAAAAAATATTTAAAATATTAGATTTGAAGTTAAAAAATTTTAAAAAACTTTTCTGTTGCAAAATAAAGTGAAGATTTAAACAAATAGACACAAAGCCTGTTACCATTCTTAAAATTATAAAAAGAATAATTGATAAACTTGAGCAAATCTTAAAACATTCAAAACTAAAAAAAATCCAAAAGTTAAAGAAAACTTTCCAAAGTTAGAAAAACATTGTAAACAGTTTGAGTTAAATTTTAACTAAATTAACCCGTTTTTAAAAAAGCAAAAAATGCTTTTTTTCAATTTTTTGCAAAAAATCCAAAAAAAAATTCTTAAAATTTTGAAAAATTGCCGCAATTATTAAAAAAAATGTACACATAATACTATTTTTCTTTAGAGAATAGGCGAATTATTATTTGTAAACTTAAATTTTTGTAAATATTGACTCTGATTTTATTATCAACTAGAGTCAACAAAAATTTAAA
Source organism: Lagria hirta (assembly GCA_947359425.1). Taxonomy (NCBI): domain Eukaryota; kingdom Metazoa; phylum Arthropoda; class Insecta; order Coleoptera; family Tenebrionidae; genus Lagria; species Lagria hirta. The sequence continues at coordinate 51,537,535 of OX375794.1, forward strand.
ATTAAAGAGCATTTTTGATAATTAGAAAACTATTTTAAAAATGTCGATATAAATCAAATAATTACCAGCAATTAAAAAAAAATTGAAATTAAATTCAAAAAACTAAGAATTTTTTTGTAAATTAGACTTGAAATTGAAAAAAATATTTAAAATATTAGATTTGGGGTATAAAATGAACAAATGGACCCAAAACTTGTTAACATTCTTGAAATTATAAAAAAAATAATTAATAAATTTTTAGCAAATCTAAAACCTCCGAAGTTAAAAAAAGTTCAAAAATTTAAAGTTAAAGAAAACTTTCGAAAGTTAGAGAAACATTGTAAACAGTTTGAGTTAAATTTTAACTAACGTAAAACATTTTTAAAAAAGCAAAAAAAGCTTGTTTTTAATTTTTTTCAGGAAAAAATTTTTAAAATTTTTTATAAATTGTCGCAATTATTAAAAAAAAATTAAACATACTAATTTTCTTTAGAGAATAGACGAATTATTATTTGTAAACTTAAATTTTTGTAAATGTTGCCTCTGATTTTATTATCAACTAGAGTTAGGTTGCGCACCTTCTGGGTGCTTACACTTTTATCGTCAGTAAGGAGTCGCCTGTAGCAACATGTATTAACGCTTGTTTTCGCAACTTGCACGAAACGCCTTGACGTAGTAAACGTCTTAAAACTGTAAAATTTGAAAAAAGAGTAAATGGTAGATAAGAATAACAATAGAACAAAAATACAACAAAAGAACAAAAAACTGAATAAAAAAACTAATTAAAAAATAATTAATAAACAAGTAAACAAAAATTAAAGACTTAAAAAGTAAAGTGTAATTATTCAGTCTTCATGAAAATGTATTTTAACTCATCTAAAACCGTTTTTTTGCAGATTATTAAATCATTTAAGATTTAATAAATTTGTTATTTGCGTTTGTGAACGCAAAGCTCAGAAAGGGTTAAACTGGTAAAATGTCTCGTTTAAACCAGTTTACAAACAAATGCCTTAAAAGATTTTTTTGTCATTATTAACCAAATCACGCAGCTAAGTCATGTCATGCCAGGTCAAATATTTTGACAACTTACCCGAAACTTTCAAACACAATTATTTTATTACTTACTGTGACGTTTCAGCAGAGTAAACTCCTCAACTAAACACAAAACAAAAAAGTGTAAAATTTAAAAAAAAAATATAGTATCGTGTGCCATAAGAAAAAAATAGAAACAAAAAACAAGAAGAAGGAAAAAAAATGCAAAATGTGTGGGATTAAAACTAAAACAATAGAACAAATAATAAAAGAATGTAAAGAACTGAAACAAGAAGCAAGAGACTGAACAGAAAAATTAAATAAAAGAAATTAAACTAATTACAACTTTAAAGGAAGAAACAAACAGAATCAACTCTGGTTTTTAATTTTTTTCAATTTTTTTCTCTATCCCGTTCTTAAATTTGAACATTTTGTTTCTTTATATTTTTTCTTTTCCTTACTTTTTGTTTTATTTAATCTTATTTATTATTTGTTGATTGGATTTTGAACTTAATGTTGCTCTTTTCTATCATCAATTTCTCTTCTATCAACAACATTTTTTGTAGATTTTTTGTCTTGATTTAGTGTTTAGAATTTTCAAAAAAATTTTTGTATTATAAAATTCTTTAAAGTTAGACTTAAAATTGAAAAAAAATTTAAGTTCTTGTGAATGTCTAAATATGTATAGTAGATAATGTCTAATTGTTACCAAGGATATAGCTTACTTATAGACTGTTGTTAGCTTAAATTAATAAATAGATTTAAGATTAGATTTCAGAGAATAGAAGAATTATTCCTAAATGATTTGTTTGCTCTGCTTTGGTTGATTTTTTGCATATTTTATCATATACATTAAGATCTCGTTTCGGATCATGCCAGATAAATCTACTTTTCTTCAAAAAAACTGCTGTCATTGTCTGCCAACATCGATTGTAACTATTTTTTTCTGTTTAAAAAGTTATTAAAGTATTGATCTGTCTCAGTAAATAATTAAAGCAATGTTTTTTTTCCAAAGGTGTTTACATCCACACACATGTGTCTATCATCAAGCTAGAAAATTCACAAAGGAGACGAAAATAATCCAGTTCAATATAATGATAAAAGTTTGCCATTAAATATTAACAAATCTCTAAAGGCTTATAAATGAACTAGTAATGTTTCTTTTGAATTTCACGAAGTTGTCTCTGAATTATTTATCGAATGTTTTTCTACCGTTTACAAAGCATAAATCCTGTAGCGAATTTAATTAAATATTTAAAGATTGAAATTCAACGATTCTTTCATAAGGGGGTGGCTACGGTAGTGTTGATATTAATTCCAATTCATCACAGCTATAAAAACTTAATGCGGCACAAAAACGATTCATTCAGATTTTTGGGCTTCTACAAAAGCAGGATTTGGGAATCAATAGTGTGAATCGAATACGGAAAAAGAATGCATTAAATATAAATTGACAAATTATTGATGAATTTCAAAAAAAACCTTTCCAATCAGTCTTCTACGTAAGAGAAGAATTAATTTATGAATGATAAGAATCGTGAATGAGGAACATTTTTTTTTGTCTAATTATAGAGTTTAAACAAGTTTTGAAGATAGAATTTCCTTTATTTTTAAATATATTTTTTAATGAAAAGTTGTTTAAAAATAAAAAAGATATATTTTTTTTAAATGGTTTACATATTTACTAAACACAAACAATAAAGCCGATCAACAGATGTAGCAATTGAAACGCCCACTGAAACTTTGGCAATTTAAAAATAATTAAAAATATTTGTCTAATTAAAATAATTTACAACTCGCAGTGTACGCTGACCGCGACATATCTATCACCATTTTGCTAACTGAAAACAGTTTAAAATCGCATTTTTACAGATTTATGCATGTTGAAGATTAATAAATTAATTTCAAATGTTTTATAATAATCTCATTAAAAGTCCAAAGCTACAGACAGCGTTACAACGACAAATTTGGCCAGCCAAGCCGACGGCGTCATGGATTATCACTAAATCTAGTGATCAGTGAAATACATTTATTTCACTTACAATGGGAATTTTTGCATTTTGATAGAACGTAGATAGATGTTTCTACAAAAAGTTTTTTTTTTGACACCAATAAGTATTTATCAGCTTGTCTAAGATTTTGAATTTTATCTTATGCTTTTTTGTTTACTTTTCTGTAATCTATAAGTTGATTTTATTTATTGTTTCTGTAGGCACCACTTATTATTATTTTTTTAAGATTTATCATATGTTTAATTTAATAAGCTTTTTTAATTTTTTGTTTTCTATAATTTGATTTGTATTTTTTCAATTGTTTTGTTTATTTCTTTGTTCTTCTTATTCAACTCATTAGATCTTTGTTTTCAATAATTTTTTTTTATAATTTTTTAATATGTTTTCTATTGGTGTTTCATATTCTGGTATTATTCTCGTCTTTTCAGTTGTCTAAAAAATCTAAGCTTGTCTCAGAAAAAGATTTGTCTGCTACAGCACTTTTTAAATAATTATTGTTGTAGAATGCCGTAGAAACAAGTAAATAATGTTTTAAGTCTGAAATTTCTGAAAAGAAGTTACAGTTTTAAATAAAACAAAAAAAAGTAAAATGATAACGGCGACAGTCAAATTAAACATAAAAATTAAATGATAAATTAATAATTAAACAAATTAGTAATTTGAAACGAAGCAAATTTCTCTGTAAGAGTTCTTAAAAAATTATCAAAACCCAAAAATTTTATATCTACAAAGATTAGTGATCTATGATTTGGTTCCGTGTTGTTGTTGACAACAAATTTCTTATTTGAGAAAAGTTTTGCAAACAAACTGTTTCTGCGCTTGTAACGTTGTTGAAAATAAAAAAAATAGTTTCTTTTCTAAAAAAATTGCGAAAGATGTTGAACAAGTCACATTGAGTTTGCTAACCAAAAAATACAGGGTGAGTTCAATAATTAAAAACCGAAAAACAATGTTTGTGGGGTAAGTAAAGAGCTGCTGGTTTACTTCTTCATCGTCAAAAAAAGATTTGCGGTTTCTTCAATGTGGATGAAATGCAGCTGGTTAAGATCGACACAAAAATACAGATGTTTTACAATATAGCAAGTTGTATAAGCGTTTTTTTGAAGAACGAATAAAATAACACACACATAAAAAGTTAAAACAGAAATAAAAAATATTTGATGTTAAAGGTAGGCCGATTTTGTTGTATTTTTATTTACCTTTCAATATCAATGTTAACGTAAATCTCAACAACTGATTTCATCTAAGATTCTTGTTCCTTTTAATTAATAAATTTTTCTATTTTTTGTAAACTGTTGAATTATATAAAAAAAAGTTGTATTATTGATTCATAAAACCACTCGTGTTTAATAGACCCCATAATTTAATCAAAAACATTGTTTTTATAACGTCATAATAAAGAAATTTGGATACAATCAATAAACAAACTAATATTACATTATAATACGATCATTTATTTTTTATTTTTTTACATCACGTCTTACATTCTTTTTATTGTCAAAAACGTCGTGAGCTGTATTCACTATGTAACGCTGACCCTGACATATCTATTGGCATTCAATAAGCTAAAAACAATCTAGATAAGCATTTTTCCAGATTTGTGTTTGTTTATGTTTATATAAATAATTTCAAATGTTTTTTAATAAGCACAACAACTACATTAATTAATTAAAACATCGTGAGGTCCTTTCACATTGTAACGCTGACCCTGACATATCTGTCGCCATTCGTCTGCTAATACAAAAAAGCTGAACAAAGTTTAAATTGGCATTTTCACAGATTTATGTTTGTTTATGTTTATCGAATATGCTTCAAAACAAGCAAGTAGCAAACAAAACGCCTAATAGAATCTGAAAAGTTGTTTTTTATGAGTTTAACTAAAACAATTCGAAAAGACTCTATTCACTTTGTAACGCTGACGTGACCTGACCTGACATATCTGTTAGTATTCTGTTAACACCAATAATCTGAAAACAGTTTAATTACGAATTTTCACAGATTTGTGTTTGTTGATGTTTATTAGATTAGTTTAAAATGTTTGTTGATAATATATTTGGCACACATTTCTGTTCAACGGCTATATTCTACGTAAAATATTAGTTTATAGGTAAAACTCTTAGATAAAATCTTTTATAATATTATTATAATATTGCTTAAACTTCAACTTGCCGCTCAACAGTTCTGGCAAGTCAAAGTAATTTTTTTATTGGTCTAATTGAAATAATTCGGTGAAATACAAACGAAAACTGTAATAGACTTTAGACTAATAATTCAAAAAGCATGAGAAAATTGCAAAAGTTTGAGAAAAGGCAAATAATCTGATTCTCAAATAAAGAAAAACAATAATTTTAAAATAAAGAAAAAAAAATGGTAAAAACAGCTATAAAAATAGAACAAAAAATTATAAAATGCTTGGAAAGAACAGTTTAAAAAAAAAGAATTGGTGAAAAAATAAAGAATTGGAAGTGTGTAGAAAAAAAAACATGTAGATGCTGGCATATGCAAAATACATAGTCATGGTGGCGAGAAAATAAAAGAAGAAGAGAACAATGATAAAAAAAGCAGAAAGGTACACAAATAAGAAGGTCTTTGAAAACAATGAATGTAAAACAAAAATAATAGTCTTTAGTGAGGAAGTAAAAAAAAAGGCTGGAAAGAAGAAAAAGAAACAGAGCAGGTTAAAAAATAAAAATATTTAGGTTAGAAGAAAAGAACGCAGGTGAGAAAACTATTGAAAAAAAAAACCATTGTGTAGAAAAAATAAAGAGAAAATTTGGACCAAAGTATAAATAATTGTAATTACAGTATTTAAAAGTCTAGTTAAAAGTTTATTTTCGTACAGTGCGAAAATTTAGAAATAGATTGAAAAATTATAGAGATAACAAAATTGCGAAAAAAAAATGTGAGATAGATGTTAGGTTTGAGCAGAAAGATTTTTGAATAAATAAAAAAAAAAAAGAAAAATATAGAATTGAAAGACCGAAAAATTTTAGAACAAATAAGAAAATGAGGAGAATATCAGTTATTAAAAGAAAACTGGAAAGTAATGAGTAGAAAAACAAATAAAAGAATAAAAAACGAAAAAAATGAGTAACATAAAAAAAAAGTTTATCTTAGAAAAAATTGAGAAAAAAAAACGAGACAATGTGTAGATTGTGAAATGAAAGATAGAGATAGAGATATAGTAAAGTAAGAAAAGATAGGAAAATGATGTAAAAGTAGGTATATTATTCCTATCACAAAAAAAATATCTAGATTTTCAAAGAGAAAAAATGAGCAAGAGAGAAAGAGAGGGAGAGAAAATGATTATTTACCTAAAGGTTCGAAAAGCCAGATTTCCTACATGAGCACTAGTGCTAATGGGAAAAATTTCTTTCCGAAAAAGTTAGATACAATTATTTTTTCAACAAATAATTCTAATTTTTTAATAATAAATAATTTAGTTTTTTTTTATATTTCGGTTGGTAGCATTGCCTCTACCGATTATCTTATGTTTTGAATTCAAAATTATCTTATTGTTTAGCTGCTATGGTTTTTCTATGTAAAAATTTTCTCTTAGTTTTAGCAGTAAAGTTAAAAACATCGCGGTGTGGGAAAATTGTTTTTCCATGCATTGAGAACGACCAGAAACTGCCAATCTTTGAGCAATTAGTGCAAAAATAATATTAAAGTTTTGGAGTAAAATAAAAAAAAAGATAAAAAAAAGAAAAAATAGATTTTAGATAGAGGAAGAATAGAGAAAATGTAAAATATGTGAAAAAGAAACATTAGAGCACGTGATGAATAAATGCGCAGAGGTAAACAAAACAAGCTAGAGAAAGGAAACGTGAGAAAGAAAGAAAACAGCAATAAAATAGATAAAAATGATACTAAAAGGAAGAGAAAAGAAAAAAAAACAATTATAAAGAAAAAAATTAAAAATTAAATTTTAGAATGGAATACTGAACAAATTAACTTATAATAATAAAAATACCTAATTATGTAGATAAAACAAAAAATAAAATATTCAAATGATTCTAAAACGCTGTGAGCTTTATTCACATTGCAACGCTGACCTTTGACACGTCCATTGCCATTCTGCTAATGCCAAACAGCTACAAGTACTTCAAATCCGCATTTTTATGAATTTTTGTATATTATTTTTATCAAGTTTATTTCAAATTCTTGTGGTAGGAGTTATTAATTAAATTTTTTTTAATTTTGTCGATTTATTAGTGGTCTTATTCTCTTATTTGCGATGTAAATCAAACTTGAACGCAGAATAGTTTTAAACTAAAATTACACTTTAGTGCCTCTACCTATAACTTTTTTTTTTTAAAACAATGGCCTAATGTTGTTAAAAAACTGATTTTTTTAATATTAAAATTTTTTACTTTTTGACTTGATTTATGATGATTTTGCAAATGCTTTTACTCAAATTGATATTTAATATCACTACAAAGTTGTGCGAAAATACACTGCATCTTATAATTTGAGACATATTTACTCGACTATGCATACTATTTATAAAACTGTCAGCAAAATATAATTTACTGACTTCAAGCATGAAACTTTCTGCGTTATTAGAAAAGTTTAATTTTAAGCATGTCACTTACTACAAATTAGCAAAAGTTTAGCTAAATTATGGCTAACGCTTACGTTTAATACTAATACAGTTAATAAGTTCTTAGATTTGCGTCTCAGACAAAAGGCGCTACTCTATTCCCTATTGTCTAATAATATTTTCTGTCATATCAGTTGTCAGTGAGTTTTGACGTTGAAACGTAGAAACTTGGTTTTCAATATCCACAAATTTTGAATAAAAGCTACAGCATGTTTTTGAGTTCGGTGCCATCAAAATATGATAGAACGACTTTTTATTTTAAAATCACAAATAATTCAATACGCCACAGCGTTAATGTGCACTGCATAATCTTAAGTGAGATTTTTTGTGTACACTTTTTCAAAATATTGTTGTAAATAATTAAAAGTCCATTATTTTACATAATGCACCATTAACCCATTTACGAGTAGAGATTTGATCAACCCTAGGCGAGCTATTTCGATGACGTGCTACATGCTATATGTAATCTATGATAACATTTAAAAGCAAGTTTAAAGTGTAAAGTTTATTATAGAGGTATTTTTTAATGACTTTATTGTAATTTTCTTAGAGTTTTAGTAAAAAATAACTAAAAATTTATGAATTTAGACCTAAAAATAGTGCGTTTATTACTCTTTCATTGGCAATCTAAGAAATAATTTAACAATATTTAGGGTTAGGTTAGTAAACAAGTTTTTAAACAAAACATAAAATGTTTATATTGTGTTTACTCAGCATAACACAATTTTTTTTAAAACTTAGGTGTAATTCATTTTTCAATCTTACGTTGTTATTGAAATAAGAATTGCATATTGTTATAACTTTATAACAAAATCTTACAATTTATTATAAAGAGTGACTATAAAAAATTGAAGTAAGAAATGCAGTGGCAAAGCTGAGTAAGTTGGTAAGTGACAGGTTGCACTACCTGTCACTTGTCAATCGTCTTTATTTAGGTTATGTCTCAAAGAACATTAACGGAAAGTACAAACATTTTTGACATTTTTCTGTCACACACATTGCGTGTATGATAGTAGCAATGTTGCCAACTGAAAAAATCAAATATTTTACAAACCAAAGAAAATTATTATTAAATGTCAACCGGTTTAACCTACATGTAAAAAATATTTTAGTTTTTTTTTTAAGTTTACAATTATATGTCAACGCAAAATACAATTATTTTAATATTGTTGCATAGCAAAAAATAAAAATTTAGAAGAAATTATTTTAATATTGAAGGTTATAAAATAATTATAATAAAAATAATAATATTTTTGGGTTTAATGTAAAAATTCAGAACATTTTTATCAAAAAAAGTTATTAATGTTTATATATTTTAATAAATTTTCAATTTTAAGCAAATTTATTTGAAAAAATGATAAAGTTATAGAAGATACAGCAAATAAAAAAAATCAAATTATCTCAAAAATATAATAAATAACGTTCAAAAATTATTTTTTTTTTATATTTTTTAAATCTGTTCTTATAAATAGTAATTATTTACATTGTATTAATTTAATTACCACATAGTGAGAAACTCATATAATCTCTAAATTTTATGTCTGCTTGTTCATATTTTAGTTATTAATTTCAAATTTTTTATAAAACAATTAATTTAATTTATTCATTAACTTCTAATATAGTTTTATATATTTATAAACTGAAGAACCACAATTAAACAAAAATAATTCAAAAAATTAGAAAAAAACACATTTTTTTATAAAATTTCAAAAATGTTTTTAAAAATTTTAAGCATATAAAAAAAAATTCAATTCTTAACATCTTCAAGACTTTTTAAATTAATTTAAAATAAAATTTGATCAAGTATTTGAAGATTTTTAAATGTTAATAATTTTAAACATTATGTATTTAAAAAAATGATTTTCAAAATATTTTAATTAGTTTAATTTTTTTTTATTTTATATATTCAGAATTATAAGAAAGTTTAAATAATTTTCAAAAAAAATTTAAACATTTTTGCATACACTTTCAAATGTTTGCAAAAGATTGCAAAAATGTTTAAACATTTTTAAAAATATTTTTCAAAAAATTAAAAATGAAACTTAAAAATACTAAAACTAAAAAATAAAAAATACTATAACTATGCGCAATTTTTCAAGTTTTGCTTTTAATTGTTTCTCCTACCGTACAAACAAATAGGAAAAACAAATATGTGAGAAATAAACACAAGAAAGACAAATTAAAAGTTTAAATACAACACATAGTAAAACATGAGACCAAACAAAATAAAGAAAGAAAAAAGAAAATAGATAAACGAGATAAAAAACACAAAATTAATAGTAGATGCTACGGAATAGAAACATTATGCTTGATAGGTCATTCTATAGAATTTTTGAAAAAAACGATGATTTTAATTTTTTTATACAATTCAGATTTTGCACTGAATAAAGTACTACAACATTGTTTTATATTTTTTTTCAAATGCTTGCTTCAACGGTAAAAACTAAAAAAATACTTTTTTAGCAAAGCTTTGGATTTAAAATGTGACAGAAAACACGTTTTTGGTATCAAAAAAATTATGAAAATCACAGATTTTAAAAAAATTGTTAATAAATAATTTTTTTCGTCAAAAATTAGAGTAATCTATTAATTTTACTTGACAATGATACCTACCGATTTATTCAGTTTTTATTTAAATTTAAAAGCCAATTTTTGTACAATTAAAATCAAAAATGTCATAAAGATAAAAATGTGCGGAAAAATTTAGAAATTTTTATTATTATTTAATAATAAAACGCTGCAAAAGTGAACTTTTACAAAAACTTTATTTTATGAAAAGTAATTTGGTAATTTTTTAGAAAAAAAAATAAATATTTTGTTACCAATTTTTTAATTTTTTCTGTTAATATGCAAAAAACTAAGTTTAAAACCTTTCCAGATATAAATTTCAAAATAATTTTTTTATATTATTCTAAAACACAACCTTAACTACAGTAGAACACAGCGGTCCTGGTAGTTAACCAGTTAAGATTAATTCCATTGCATATCATTGATATTCGTTTGCGACAAAAGGTGCTAACGTGATAACTTGGAAGGTGATAACGTGTTATCTCAATTTGTTTCTATCAAAATTGAAAGTAATCTATATGCATTGAGACATGTCAAAATTTTGTTACGCAATATTTTTGATGCACTAATAGATGTCGCTTGTTTTAGTATTTTACGGAAGTTCAAATTTGTCACTGCAAATATATTTGAACCTGAAGAGTTCCAATAAAGGCAAAACATGCCCAAGCTTAGAGATACAGTTTAAATAAATATATTATTAAAAAACATATATTTGCAAGATTTTCCTCATTTTTTCACTGATAATAATGCGATAAATTTTGAATAATCCTTAAATTCCTCAACAAACTTTAATTATTTTTAAAAAAATTCAATAAAATTTAGAATATTTTCAAATTATTTCAAAAATTGTTTGACAAAACTTTGAACAATGTTTAAAAAAACTTTAAAATCTTTTGGAAAAATTTAAAAATTTTCAAAATTGGTTTGTAGTACGTACTCAACGACTATTAATACATTAATAAATGTTTTAATAATTAAAAAAAAAATTCCAAAAGACTTTAAATATGTTTTATGCTCATAGACTCAAATTTGTCACTGCAAATTTATTCAGATATGGATCTGTTGCAACCTGCTCAAGAGCTCCAATAAAAACACAACATGTCCAAGTCCACGAATCTACTTTGAATAAATTTGCATTGATCTTATTATCTTGTGCAAAAAAATCAAAAATAAGGTGACATAGTCTTAATTTTTTTTTCTACAAAATGAATTATTTTTTATAAAATACAAGTTATGTAAAAGTTGACAGATGGCGTTTTTTTTATCAAATTAATAAATAAATCTAATTTTTTTGTTTAAAAATGTTATCTTTATGACATTGTAGACTCTGACTAGACAAAAGTTGTCAATTTAATTCAAATAATATACTAATAAATTCGTATTATTATTATTATTATTATTAAACAAATTTATAATCTATATAGTCTATCAAGCATTACTTTAATTTTTGTTAAAAAATAATGAATTGAGATCAGTGAATTTGAAATATGTTCTCTGTGACATTTTATGTCTAAGAACTTAAGAAAACATATATTTTTTATTTTGAAGTTAAAGCGCTTTTAAGCGACGCTTATGTTCTAAAATTTTTAAAGATTGGTATACATGGCTGTCAAAAAATAACTACGTGAAATGATAATGTCATTATTTTTAATTTTTTACATAGGAATTACTACTATTATGTCTTTGAAAAAAAATACTTATTAAGTATTTTGAAAAGTGGTTCAGTGGCTCAAATAAGTGGCTTTAAGCAGGGTTGCAAAAATTTGTTTGCTAAAAAGACCTTGCTACATTTGAGAATTATTAAGTAATACATTTTTAGTTGTTGTCTCAGCTAATTCTTAAGTTTCAAGTGAAGTACAAAAATTCTGTTATTATTTAACTTAAAAAAAAAGAGAGTTTTTCAATTCGACAGTTTATTTTTTTAATGTGTGCGCGCTGATAAGTTTGTTATTAATAAACCGACTTAAATAATTTTTTTTTCTTTATAAAGAAGATATCTTGAGGCTAGTACCATAATAAGAAAATCAAAATGTAATAATGGCATCTTAGATAAATCAAAAAAATCTTTCAAAAATTTTAGTGGCGTCTAGTGCGTTTGTTAGTTTTTTTTTGGTTTAAAATTATGTAATATTAATATTTGTTAAAATTTTTCCATGGTTTAAAAATTTATTACTTTTATATAGAGTTATCAAAAAGCAGCGTAAAGAACACGTTTTTTAAGAGACATTAGCGCACGAGAAAACGAGCCGCAGGCAAGTTTTCTACAAGACACGTGCGTACGTACGCACTTTTTGACTTGTGCGCCTAATCAACCCTTACAAAACTAGTTTTATAATCTACTGTTATTAGTAATAGATAATTTTTTAAGCGACTTGACGCCGTTTAAGTCGTAAATTTAAAAAAAATAAAAATTTTGTACAATATAACTTCTTTATAAGCCGATATATATATATATATATATATGTTTTTATCAAAGTTCTGCTTATTAAGCGTAGGTTTTTTATAATAAACATTATTAACTAATTAAAAATTAATAAAAAAAGTTACTAAAATAAAATATATGGAGATAAGCATAATGTAATTAATTATTCAAAAACATAATGAGAAACAAACTTATATTTAGGTTTGCCTTTATATTAGAAATATGAATTGGAGTAAAAGCTTTTGACTGAAAGCTCATATTTTCTATTCAGAAATTTTCAGTTTGGTGAAATTTTAATTACATCTTGAGACAAGATATGTTTTTTAGATTTGAATTAATCTACGTTTTTGTCTTTTATTTGACGTTTTGGCTATTTTGAGAGATTTAGCTTTAGTTTAAACGGTTATTTTGGTGAAAAAGTGCTACCACGACCGACCATGATGGTGGTTTCCATGCTCGTAAGAGATTAATTAAATATTCACACTGTTGGCGGTGGTGCATAATTTCTCAAGCCTAATTCCTCCAAATTACACTTGTAAAACTCTATTTTAACCCTCCAACATGTTTCACTAATGTAACAAAAATGATATGTCGACTAAATGCTTAAAACTCACGCTATTCGTTGATAATTCCGCTAAATCACAAATTATATAGTGGAAAGGCAAAAATCGGTTGCGAACCAAATTTGACAAATCGCGTGCAATCCTAGCAAAATAGGATTATAATTTCCTCTAAGACCTTTGAGAAATAATCTCATTTAAAGTGAAATATGCTCGGTGATCAGTCTGCATTGAGCCCCATCAGGTCTAGCATGACTATCGGCAGTTAAAACCGGCAACGAATGAAAGAAATTATTAATTTTGACTCGAAACCTTCCCATTCAGCCTTTATTTGCGTGAATAACCAACCAGCCTCGATTTTAATTTGGGTTTTGTGGTTAGAAAAACGCGATTTATAAAATTATCACGTCACTTTTTTAATAAATAGAGATTTTTGATACGATCTGTCAACTTGAAAAGCAACAATTATTTACGTCTATTAAAGCTTCATTTACAACATTCATGCGTCAAAAGCACTTAGTTTAGACTTTATAACACAGAAAATAAATCTTTTTAACGCATAGAAATACAAATTAAAATATTTTTAAGCTTTTAAACAGATAAAGATGACGAAACAGCTGCATAGAGTCAATCTAATGTCACTAAAAAAAATTTGAGAATTATATATAAAAAGCTACTAAAAATACGCTGAAAATTGCTCAACTTTTTTAATCTTTTTTTTAATGTGACAGTTGTTTTTTTTTTTTTTTTTATATTAGTTGTTTTTCAGTGTTTACATATTGTTTGTTCAACATTAATTTTTTTACATATATTGCTTTTTTATATTAGCTTTATTTATTTTTTTCTAATTATAGTTTATTGGTAATCATTTATTTCAATTGTTTTTATGTTTATTGATTTACTGTTTTACACTCTATCATTTTCATCAACTGTTTGTTTACTCTTTTAAGGGGTCACATTTTTATGTAATATGTAATTTGATTAACCATTAAATTTGACTATTTTATGTTCTATTTACAAAAATATTAAAATAATTTTTTGATCTCTAATAATTTTCTACTGTAATTTTATTTTTGCTTTATTTATTTTTCAGAAATTTTTTTTTCTGTTTTTTTTTTATTTGTTTTGGTATCTCTATTGTGTCAGTTATTTGTATTTATAGTATTTTTTTGCGTCTTCTTTTTTCGTCAATTTGTTTCGTAATCACACCCTCACACTCCGAGGGAGTAAAGAAAAAAGAAAATTTGAAATAAAAAAAAAGAAATAGAGTCGGTTAAAAATTAGAGATATTTTCAATATATGTTTAAAGAAAAAAACAGATGTAACAAAAGAATAGAGATAAATGTTAAAATTTAGCAAAAAAGCTCCAGGATATATGATATGAAAAGAAAAAGAAAAAATAGAAAAATAGAAACTAGAAAAAAGCAGTAAAGTTAGAAATACTCAATAAGAGAACGAGAAAGATGCAAGATATTGAAAGAAAGCTGGAAGATAGTGAGATGAAAAACAAATGAAGAAATAAAAAAAGAAAAAAAGGAACTCTGAAAAGATGGAGTTTATCGTTGAAGAGAACATGAAGAAAAAAATTACCCATTTTTATGGTGAAATAAAGGATAGAGATAGAAACATAGACAAGCAAGTAAAAAAGACAGAAATAAGGGAAGGCAGGTACAATAAATAAATATTCGATCATTCACAAAGAATTTTTTTGTATTTTTAAAAAGTGAAAATGAGAGAGTGAATTGATAGCAAGATTTAGGTACAAAAGTAAAGAATAAGAAAATAGATTTTGAATGATAAAAAATGGAAGGAAATAGAAGAATGTATGAAAGAGAGGAAAACATAAATAGAGAATAAATGCTTTTATGTTTTATTTCATTATTTTTTTTCCTACCCTCTTTTTTTCTTTTCTATTTTTATTGTGTCAGTTATTTGTATTTATAGTGTTTTATGTATATATTTTTTTTCAATTTGTTTTGTTTTCACTCCCTCACATTCCGAGGAAGTGAAGAAAAAAAAAAGTTATAATAAAAAAAAATAGAGTCGGTTAAAGATTAGAGATATTTTCCATATATGTTTGAAGCAAAAAAACAGATATAAAGAAAGAATAGAGATGAATGTTAAAATTTAGCAGAAAAGCTCTAGGATATATAATGAGAGAGGATAGGAAAAAAAATAAGAAAAGAAGGAAGAAAAAAGCAGAAAAGTTTGAAAACTCAACAGGAGAAAGAGAAAGGTGTGAGATATTGAAAGAGAGCTGCAAGGTAGTGAGATGAA
This sequence comes from Lagria hirta, assembly GCA_947359425.1. Classification (NCBI taxonomy): domain Eukaryota; kingdom Metazoa; phylum Arthropoda; class Insecta; order Coleoptera; family Tenebrionidae; genus Lagria; species Lagria hirta. The sequence continues at coordinate 51,552,988 of OX375794.1, forward strand.
AAACAAATGAAAAAATAAAAAAAGAAAGAAAGGAACTCTGAAAAGATTATTGTTGAAAAGATCAAAAAAAAATAGCCATTTTGAAGGTCAAATAAAAGATAGAGATAGAAACATAGACAGCAAGAAAAGAAGACAGAATAAAGGAAAAGCAGGTACAATAAACATTAGTTCAATCACAAAGAAATTTTTGTATTTTTAAAAAATGAATATGAGAGAGTGAGATGATGGCAAGATTTAGGTACGAAAGTAAAGAAACCGAAAATAGATTTTGAATGATGAAAAATGGAAGAAAATAGAGGATGTATGAAAGAGAGGGTAACATAAATAGAGAATAAATCTAAAGAAATAAAAAGAAGCAACCTGGAGAAAAAACAGAACGAATGGGAAGAAATTAGTAAATTAGTTTGTGACAGTCGCTACTATTTTTAATCTTTAAAATAAAGAAGAAATATCAAAAAAAAAACGTATTCTTTTAGTTTTGGTTCAAATAAGTCATTATTTTCTAATATATCATAGATTTTGATAAAAATGTTAAAAAATGATGGATAAAAATTTTAGTAAATTGTTTAATGAGAGTCGCCACTATTCTTAGTCTTCAAAATTACGAAAAATCAACAAAAGAAAACGTTTTTTTTTAAATTTTAGTTCAAATAAGCTATTATTTTGTAATATTTTATAGATTTTGATAAAAATGTTAAAAAATAATAAATAAAAATTTTAGTAAATTGTTTAATGAGAGTCGCTACTATTCTTAATCTTTAAAATTAAAAAAAAAAAAACAAAAAAAAACGTTTTTTTTCAATTTTGGTTTAAATGACTTTTTATTTTGTAATATATCATAGATTTTAATAAAAATGTTAAAAAAATGATAAATAAAAATTTTAGTAAATTGTTTAATGAGAGTCGCTACTATTCATAACCTTTAAAATAAAAAAAAAAAACAAAAAAAAACGTTTATTTTCAATTTTGGTTCAAATGACTTTTTATTTTGTAATATATCATAGATTTTGATAAAAATGTTAAAAAATAATAGATAAAAATTTTAGTAAATTGTTTTATGAGAGTCGCTACTATTCTTAATCTTTAAAATTAAAGAAAAAATAAAAAGAAAAACGTTTTTCTTTAATTTTAATTCAAATAAGCTATTATTTTGTAATATTTTATAGATTTTAATAATAATTTTGAAAAATGGTGAATGCGCCATTAACAAAAAATTAGTAAATGGCTCTATGGCAGTCGCTACTATTCTTACTCTTTAAAATTAAAAAGAAATAACAAAAAACAGACGTTTTTTGTTTGAATTTTGGTTCAAATGACTTTTTATTTTTTATTATATCATAGATTTTGATAAAAAATGTTAAAAAATGATTAATAAAAATTTTAGTAAATTGTTTAATAAAAGTCGCTACTATTCTTAGTCTTTCAAATTAAAAAAAAAAACGTTTTTATTTAATTTTAGTTCAGATAAGCTATTATTTTGTAATATTTTATAGATTTTAATAAAAATGTTAAAAAATGGTGGATGCGACAAAAACAAAAAATTAGTAAATGGCTATATGACAGTCGCTACTACTCTTAAATAATCTGAGTAAGCTGCACGTAGTTGTACAAAAAGTCCGCCTTGACGTCAACATTTTGATTATTTGTTATAAACTCTATTTTCTCATTAAAGTTTATTTTTTTGTTTGTGATAGCACTACAAGTACATTCAAATGCTTTTAACTTAATCTCGTTAACGTGTTGATTTATTAAAAGTGAGGTTAGGTTTAAATGTCAAATTTACGGCTGTCACTTAAATTTCATGATAAAAGTACGTAGACAGTTCAAAGTTAAACAACATTCATAGCAAGCTTCGACGCCAAATTTAAAAAATTATCCATTATGTCGAATTGAAAACAGCTATAATTTCAAAGTTTCTTTTTGTTCACATAATACTCTAACCACCTGCTTTTCTCGGAAAATTTATGCTTTATTTAACGCTTTTCTCAGTTTTTCTTTCTCATCTATTCTTAATACCATTGGTTTATTCTTTTTATTTTCTAGTTATTTTTTTTACTTTTTGTGACTTTTTTCTAATGCTTTTTGAGTTTTTTTTTCTTCTTTTGTGAAAGCAGGTACAATAAATGTACATTAGTCTACTTACAGAAGAGTTGCTTAGATTTTTAAAAAGTAAAAATTAGAGAGCGAGAAAGATGATATCAAGATTTAGGTACGGAAGTAAAGAAAAAGAAAATAGATTTTGAATGATGAAAAATGGAAGAAAATGGAGGATGTATGAAAGAGAGGGTAACATAAATAGAGAAGAAATCTAAAGAAATAAAAAGAAGCAACCTGGAGAAAAAACAGAAAGAAAGGGAAGAAATTAGTAAATTAGTTTGTGACAGTCGCTACTATTTTTAATCTTTAAAATAAAGAAGAAATATCAAAAAAAAAACGTATTCTTTTAGTTTTGGTTCAAATAAGTCATTATTTTCTAATATATCATAGATTTTGATAAAAATGTTAAAATATGATGGATAAAAATTTTAGTAAATTGTTTAATGAGAGTCGCTACTAATCTTAGTCTTTAAAATTATAAAAAATCAACAAAAAAAAAACGTTTTTTTTTTAAATTTTAGTTCAAATAAGCTATTTTTTTGTAATATTTTATAGATTTTGATAATTATGTTGAAAAATGGTAGACGCGCCAATAACAAAAAATTAGTAAATGGCTTTATGGCAGTCGCTACTAGTCTAAATCTTCAAAATTTAAAAAAAAATAACAAAAAAAAAGACGTTTTTTTTCAATTTTGGTTCAAATGACTTTTTATTTTGTAATATATCATAGATTTTGATAAAAATGTTAAATAATGATGGATAAAAATTTTAGTAAATTGCTTAATGAGAGTCGCTACTATTCTTAGTCTTTGAAATTACGAAAAATCAACAAAAAAAACGTTTTTACTTAATTTTAGTTCAAATAAGCTATTATTTTGTAATATTTTATAGATTTTGATAAAAATGTTAAAAAATAATAAATAAAAATTTTAGTAAATTGTTTAATGAGAGTCGCTACTATTCTTAATCTTTAAAATTAAAAAAAAAAAAACAAAAAAAAACGTTTTTTTTCAATTTGGGTTTAAATGACTTTTTATTTTGTAATATATCATAGATTTTAATAAAAATGTTGAAAAAATGATAAATAAAAATTTTAGTAAATTGTCTTATAAGAGTCGCTACTATTCTTAATCTTTAAAATTAAAAAAAAAAAAAACAAAAAAAGACGTTTATTTTCAATTTTGGTTCAAATGATTTTTTATTTTGTAATATATCATAGATTTTGATAAAAATGTTAAAAAATAATAGATAAAAATTTTAGTAAATTGTTTTATGAGAGTCGCTACTATTCTTAATCTTTAAAATTAAAGAAAAAATAAAAAGAAAAACGTTTTTCTTTAATTTTAATTCAAATAAGCTATTATTTTGTAATATTTTATAGATTTTAATAATAAGTTTGAAAAATGGTGAATGCGCCATTAACAAAAAATTAGTAAATGGCTCTATGGCAGTCGCTACTATTCTTAATGTTTAAAATTTAAAAGAAATAACAAAAAAAAAACGTTTTTTTTCAATTTTGGTTCAAATGACTTTTTATTTTGTAATATATCATAGATTTTGATAAAAATATTTTAAAATAATAGATAAAAATTTTAGTAAATTGTTTTATGAGAGTCGCTACTATTCTTAATCTTTAAAATTAAAGAAAAAATAAAAAGAAACCGTTTTTCTTCAATTTTAATTCAAATAAGCTATTATTTTGTAATATTTTATAGATTTTAATAATAATTTTAAAAAATGGTAAATGCGCCAATAACAAAAAATTAGTAAATGGCTCTATGGTAGTCGCTACTACTCTTAATCTTTAAAATTAAAAAGAAATAACAAAAAAAAGACGTTTTTTTTCAATTTTGGATCACATGGCTTTTTATTTTGTAATATATCATAGATTTTGATAAAAATGTTAAAAAATGATAAATAAAAATTTTAGTAAATTGTTTAATGAGAGTCGCTACTATTCTTATTAGTCTTTAAAATAAAGAAAAAACAGCAAAAAAAACGTTTTTATTCAATTTTAGTTCAAATAAGCTATTATTTTGTAATATTTTATCGACTTTAATAATAATGTAAAAAAATGGTGGATGCGCCAATATCAAAAAATTAGTAAATAACTCTATAGCAGTCGCTACTACTCTTAATCTTTAAAATTAAAAAACAATAACAAAAAAAAAAGTTTTTTTTCAATTTTGGTTTAAATGACTTTTTATTTTGTATTATATCATAGATTCTGGTGAAAATGTTAAAAAATGATAAATAAAAATTTTAGTACATTGTTTAATGAGAGTCGCTACTATTCTTAGTCTTTAAAATAAAAAAAAACAACAAAAAAAACGTTTTTATTTAATTTATAGTTCAAATAAGCTATTGTTTTGTAATATTTTATAGATTTTGATATCAATGTTAAAAAATGGTAGATGCGCCAATAGCAAAAAATTAGTAAATGGCTCTATGTCAGTCGCTACTACTCTTATGCTTTACAATTAAAAAGAAATAACTAAAAAAGATGTTTTTTATCCATTTTGATTCAAACAAGTCATTTTTTTTTGTAATATTCTATAGATTTTGACAAAAATGTTGAAAAATGGAAGATGCGCTAAATACAAAATTTTAGTAATTTGCTCTATGGTAGTTGCTTTTATTCTTAATCTTTAAAATCAAAAAGTAATAACAAAAAAAAAACGTTTTTCTTTAATTTTGGTTCAAATGAGTCATTATTTTGTAATATTTTATTGATTCAAGAAAAAACAATGAAAAATGGTAGATGCGCCAAATCAAAAAAATTTAGTAAATTTTTCTATGACAGCCGCTACTATTTTGAATCTTCAAAAGTGAAAAAAAATAAGATACTTTTCTTTAATTTTGATTCAAATGCGTCATTATTTTGTAATATTTCATAGTCTTAATAAAAATGTTGAAAACTGATTTTTTCTTAAATTTATATTGAAAATGACGTGAGAAAAGGCTTTTGTATCATTTATCGGCTTTACAAAACTCTAAAAACTATTTCAAATTAAATTAACCAATAGTAATCAAGAGGGTTTAGTTCAGGCTATAACGCTGTCAAGCTACTCAATAAAGTAACTAACACATTTTCCACTTTGAAAACTGGAATAATACTTTTTGTAGATTTCACTCTTCTTTTGTTTAGAATGATGTCAGTGTCACCAACCATTTCTAATAAATTTCCAAAATCTAAATTTTCATAGTTTTTTATTAACTAAACCGCAACTAATCGTAAAATATGTTAACGCTTCACTTAAATAATTGCGTCAGGTAAAAAGGTAGGTGCCTCGCTAAATATTGAGGCTTCATTATTTTATATCAACAGATGTTTCTATTATGAAAAAGTTAATGAAAAATTTTCACGGCTAAGCCCAACCTTTTAAATCTCTTAAAAAGGGTATCACCGGAAAATTTCGAATAATAAAGACATGTGTAGTCTTCTGTTATCTCACGGCCAGAATACATATTTTTCCAACCCTTGGCGAAGGGCTTTTAAAAAGGTGTTGGGCTAAATTTAAAAAAAAAATAATGGATAAAAGCCGCAGAATATGCTCGCAGGGTAGACCTCAAATTGAAATAATTGAAAAATCGAATAAAAAATTAACACCTATACCAGGTATGATTGCAGAATTTTAATAATAATTAAACAGTTTTTCAACTTTTGACAAATAAATAGAATAGTTATTTACCTAACTTTTTCGGAAAGTGAAATTTCTCCATTCGCAATAGATGCAGCACTCCCTTCGGTTGTGCTGCATCTATTGCGAATGGGGGAAATTTCTTTCCGAAAAAGTTAGGTACAATTTTTTTTGCAACGAATAACTAATTTTTTAATAATAAATATCTAATTTTTTGATAATAAATGATTTAGTTTTTTACTTGTTTTTTGGTTGGTAGCGTTGCCCACGCCGATTATCTAATTTTTTAAATTTGAAAAAGTTTTATTGTTTTGTTGCTATGGTTTTATTGAAATAAAAGAGCATCGTTTTAAAAATTTTTTCCGCCATTTTCTTCTGCGAATTTTGGTTTCAAATTTGTAAATATGAGCGACTCCGATAGAGAAATTTCAACTCCACCTGAAATTAGAGAATCTGCAAATAGAGCAGTATCAAATGTGCTTCCTGAGAAAAGCCGCTCAGGGTACGAGCGGCTTTTAACCATACAACAAATTTTTAGATTGGTGCAAAAAAGGAAAAATCAAAAATTTCACCGAGAATTGCTTATTGGCATATTTTCAACAACATCAAAGCAAGAAATCCCTTTGGTCTGTATACTCTATGCTTAAACTTTGCTTAATGGTAAAGAATAACGTAGATATTTCGAAATTTTATAAACTTTTTGGAACGTTGTGTTATTAATCAATTACTTACTATTTTCAATCGTTTTCTTACTTATTTGGCAATAAATCTTTTGTGTTGATTATTTACGTATGTCACCAGAAACAGCCATTTTGTAGAATGGTTGTGTGACAATTGACAGTTTGACGTGACGTCTCTGGATTTCAATACAAACCTGACTAAGTCATTTTTCCTAGTTTCGCTTGCAAAGGAAAAAACACCGCGGTGTGGAAAAATTGTCTTTACATGCATTGGGAACGAACGGAAACTACTGATGTTTGAGCGATGAGGGCAAAATAGTTATTTACCTAACGAGTTCGGAAAGTGAAATTTCCCACATCAGCACGACTGAAAGGAGCATTGCAGTAATACATTTTTCTTCTAGCTTCGGCAGAAAAGTTAAAAACACCGCGGTGCAGGAAAATTGTTGTTGGTATTATCTTTTGCAATTATTATAATTTTGACTTACTTGAATGTAATTATTTTTTTTTATTTTAGCATGGCTCTACTGATTTTCTAAAACAAAATGTCACTTTCCCTACTAGAATTAACTGATTCAATGGTTTTAAATAATAAAAATAGCGTTAAATAAACTCTTTTCTGTCAATTTTTGTTTAGTTGGCTATGATCTATAACTAAGACCGATTAACTTGAAATAATCTATCTAAAACTTTAGAAAATTCTTCTTTGAATTGTTTTTCTAAATTTAAAAAATTGTAAAATCTCTCAATTGTTGAAAATTTATCCGTTTCTGAAACTATAGCAATTATGGCTGCTACAAATTTTTTATTATTATGTTTAACCCTTTTTGTCTTAGAGGCACAGCAATTTTGCTGGTAACGTAATTCTATGGATCTTATCTTTATTATTTTCTTCTGCGTTTCGTAGTTTATCACTTTATAGTCGATCACTGTCTCCTTGCTTTTCTCATCTGTTTTCTTGCTATTTTATTTTTGCTTATTGTTTCTACTGTTTTTTTGTTTATTTTTACTTGATAATAAATTCTTAAATTGATAAAAAATAAGACAAAAATAAAAAATTGATAATAAGCCAGGAGCTCGGTAAATAAGAAGACATTGCATTGTTACAAGATAATCATGATGGGTGATAAATAAAACATTATTTTTACACTTATTATAGTTTTTGCATCAATAAATTTCTCTAAATTTTATAAAAGGTGAAAAAGTATTTGAACAGGACAAGCGGTTTTTGGCAAACGTCAACATTGATAAAAGGCTGCGAGAATTAAATTACTACTAAAAATAAACAACTTTTTTCTGGTAATTAAACCAAGGGTTTGACATAAGCATAAGTCACGTGAGATGACGTCATATTAGTAGGCCGCCTTTTGACCGATGATGTCGGTTTTTGAAAAATAGACAATTATTGTCGGATTTGAGCGTGGTGTTCGTTATAGATTTTTGTGTATAATTATAAAGTACGTGTACTGAAAGTGTTATTACAATTATTTATTCACTCTACATTAAAACTAACCTAAAAAGTGCTATAGCGTGCTAAGAAGCTATTATCAAATGACTATTTTGTTGTGATCGACAATTTCTGCCAATTATGGAGAAAAACTAGTTTGAGATAATGAAAAAGGTAATGATAGAAGGGTTTTAATCGAGTAATTCAGGTCAACAAAGTATATGTCAAATTTTTTTTTTAAGACGACATTAACTTCCGTGAGACTTTTTTATTAATATCCATCCTTAACTTCTTCATCTCTACCTGAATTCGTGGCTGGTGATGATATCTTTAAAATGTGGTCCTAAATCGAGCCTGAGATGTGCCTCCAGATAGATATGTTAATGTTATTTAAAAATGCATCATGCATACACGACGACGACGACGACGACGTCGAAAAATTATTGCGTGCTCACGAAATCTCCTCTGACGCCTTTTGAAAAGTAAAATACGTATTTCAGAATTATATATTGCATTGTCGAGTGGGAGTGTTGTTGAAATTTTTCTCTATTATTGGAGCGTATGCAATGCAACTCTACGAGGTTTAATATTTAATTTACATTGTTCTCGAATCGGACAATGAATAATGTGTGCTTGTCATTCCTCTCCGACTCAATCATAAATTTTTGGTAATGTTTATTATAGTGTAGGTGGAAAAATAATAGAACACAAAAAAATTGAATCTCTCTCATTGAAAAACCAAACATATTTCAAATTAAACCATTTTTGACATAAATCATAGCTTTTTGAACAAATTTATTCATTTTTGCGCTGAATACAAAACATCTGTAGCCTTTTTTGTCTAGCCTTCTCTTCCAGAAACTACTTAATTTTTTTTAAAACAGCTCCTAAATAGACAACCTAAAAAGTTTCCATAATCTATCAAAAAATATTACAGATTCTAGATTTTAACCTCAAAATCTCTTCTAAGAGCAAATTTCAAAAGAACTAAGAAGTATTACAACCAAAGATAGGCTTTTTCTAAAACCGCTCCTAAATAGAAAAGCTAAAAAATTTCTATAATCTACCAAAAAATATTATAGATTCTAGATTTTAACCTTAAATTTTCTTCTAAGAGCAAATTTTATAAATAAATTTCTTAAGAACTAAGAAGGATAGAATAGAACAAACTTTTGTATTTTATATTTTCTCTCGCACGATTAAAAGAGAATAAGCAAAAACTATCAAAAATCCCAGGTAAAAATGGAGTATAAGCTACTTCCCTGTCATCTAATTATCCTAATAATATCTGCTTTCAATATAGCTGAATTAGGTCTGCTCAACAAAAGACTAAAATTTGCACAAAAACTCAATAAATAAAAAAGTAAAGGATGTTATGATAAACTTAGAATTTTTAATCAAATTATTTGTTCCAAACTGTATAAAAACATCTGTACGCAAAGAAATAACAAAAAGAAGACGTTTGTCTGTATTCTAGGTTGAAATAAGTTATTATTTTGTAATATTTTATAGATTTTGATAAAAATGTTAAAAAATGGTAAATGCCCTAATTACAAAACTTTTACTAAATTGATCTATGACATTCGCTACTAATCTTAATCTTTAAAATATAACAAAAAGAAGACAATTTTTGATTAGATAGGTCATTATTTTGTAATAATTTGTAGATTTTGATAGAATTGTTTAAAAATGGTGGATGCGCTAAATACAAAATCTCTAGTAAATTTTTCTATATCAGTCGCTCTCTCTTAATCTCTAAAAGTAAGAAAAATTAACAAAAAGAAGATATTTTCTTCAATTTTGGTTGAAAAAAGGCATTTTTTTGTCATTTGTCAATTTATCATAGATTAATTTGTAGATTTTGATACAAATGTTAAAAAATGATAAATTCGCTAATTACAAAAATTTTAGTAAATTGTTCTGTAACAGTCGATACTATTCCTAATCTGTAAATTAAAAAAAACTAACAAAAAAAAAATTTTTCTTTAATCTATGTCTAAATAAGTCTATATTTTGTAATATTCTGTAGATTTTACCAATAATGTTGAAAAATGGTGGATGCGCCAAATACAAAAATTTTGGTTAATTGTTCTATGACAGTCGCTACTATTCTAAATCTTTAAAATTAAGAAAAAATAGCAAAAAAAAACATTTTTTTTTAAATTTTTGTTTAGATGAGTAATTATGTTGTAATAATTTATAGATTTTGATAAAAAAAATTTAAAAATAGTGAATGCGCAAATTGCCAAATTTTTAGTAAATGGTTCTATAACATCGCTCTTCTCTCAATCTTTAAAAAAAATTAGCAGAAAAAAAATATTTTTTTCAATTCTGGTTCAAATAAGAAATTTTTTTGTAATATACTCGTATTTTGGATTTTGATAAAAATTATAAAAAAATGGTAGTTGCGCCAAATGCAAAATTTTTAGAAAATTGTTCTATGACATTCGCTACTGTTCTAAATCTTTAAATTTAGGGAAAAATAACGAAAATAGACATTTTTTTTAAACTTTTGTTCAGATGAGTCATTATGTTGTAATAATTTATAGATTTTGCTAGAAAAAGTTCAAAAATAGTAAATGCGCTAAATGCATAATTTTTGGTAAATTGTTCTATGACATTGCTCTTCTCTTAATCTCTAAAAGTAATAAAAGTTTTAAATAAAAAATTTTTTTTCAATTTTGGTTCAAATAAGACATTTTTTTGTAAGATATAGATTATTTTGTAATATTTTACAAAGTTTGATAAAAATGTTAAAAAATGATGAATGCGCTAATTACAAAAATTTTAGTAAATTGTTCTGTAACAGCCGATACTATTCTTAATCTTTAAATTAAGAAGAAATAACAAAAAAAAAGAAGTTTATCTTTAATCTATGTTTAAATAAGTCATTATTTTGTAATATTTTGTAGATTTTAACAATAATGCTAAAAAATGGTGGATGCGTCTAATACAAAAATTCTAGTTAATTGTTCTATGACAGTCGCTACTTTTCTGAATCTTTAAAATTAAGAAAAAATGACAATTTTCTAAATTTTTTGTTATTATGTTGCAATAATTTGTAGATTTTGATGAAAAAGTTTAAAAATGGTAAATGCGCAAAATGCAAAATTTAGCAATATCAAGTTGTTTTATGACATCGCTCTTCTCTTAATCTCTAAAAGTAATAAAAATTCAAAAAAAAAACAAATTTTCTTCAATTTTGGTTCAAATAAGGCATATTTTTGTAATAGATCATAAATAAAAATTTAAAAAAATGGTAGATGTACCAAATACAAAATTTTTAGTAAATTCTTCTATGACATTCTTAATTCTAGTTATGCTACTATTCTTAATTTTTGAAATTTAGAAAAAAAAAACAATTTTTTAAAATTTTTGTTCAGATGAGTCATTATGTTGTGATAATTGATAGATTTTGACAGAAAAATTCAAAAATAAAAAATGCGCAAAACTCAAAAATATAGATTATTATATATCATAGATTATTATGTAATATTTTATAGATTTTGATAAAAAAGCTAAAAAATGATGAATGCGCTAATTACAAAAATTTTAATAAATTGTTTTGTAACAACCGATACTATTCTTGATCTCTAAATTAAGAAGAAATAACAAAAAAAAACGTTTATCTTTAATCTATGTTTAAATAAGTCATTATTTTGTAATATTTTGTAGATTTTAACAATAATGCTAAAAAATGGTAGATGCGCCTAATACAAAAAAATTAGTTAATTGTTCTATGACCGTCGCTACTATTCTTAATCCTTAAAATTAAGAAAAAATAGCAATTTTTTAATATTTTTGTTAAAATGTTGCAAAAATTTATAGATTTTGATAGAAAAAGTTTAAAAATGGTAAATGCGCCAAAAGCAAAATTTTTAGCAAATTGTTCTATGACATCGCTCTTCTTTTAATCTGTAAAACAAAGAAAAATTATTAAAAAGAAGATATTTTTTTCAATTTTGGTTCAAATAAGACATTTTTTGTAATATATCATAAATTTTGATAAAAAAATTTAATAAATTCTTCTATAACATTCGCTAATTTTCTTAATTTTCAAAATTGAGAAAAAAAAACTATTTTTTTAAATTTCGGATTAGATGAGTTATTATGTTGTGATAATTGATAGATTTTGATAAAAACAGTTCAAAAATGTTAAATTCGCCAAATGCAAAATTTTTAGTAGTTTGTTCTATGACATCGCTCGTCTCTTAATCTTTAAAAGTAAGAAAAATTTAGAAAAAAAAGATATTTTTTTCAATTTTGGTTCAACAAAGGCATTTTTTTGTAATTTATCATAGATTATATTGTGTATTTTGATAAAAATGTTAAAAAATGATGAATTCGCTAATTACAAAAATTTCAGTAAATTACTTTTTAACAGTCGATACTGCTCTTAATCTCTAAATTAAGAAAAAATAACAAAAAAAAGACGTTTGTCTTTAATCTAATAACGTCTAAATAAGTCAATATTTTGTAATATTTTGTAGATTTTAACAATAATGTTAAAAAATGGGGATGCGCCTAATACAAAAATTTTAGTTAATTGTTCCATGACAGTTGCTACTATTCTTGATCTTTAAAATTAAGAAAAAATTACAACTTTTTAAAATTTTTGTTATTATGTTGCAATAATTTATAGATTTTGACAGAAAAAGTTCAAAAATGGTAGATGCGCAAAATGCAAAATTTAGCAATTTAGCAATAGCAAGTTCATCTATGACATCGCTCTTCTTTTAATCTCTAAAAGTAAGAAAAATTATCAAAAAGAAGATATTTTCTTCAATTTTGGTTCAAATAAGGCATAAGATCATTAATAAAAATTTAAAATAATGGTAGATGCGCCAAATACAAAATTTTCAGTATAAATTCTTCTATGACATTCTTAATTCTAGTTATGCTACTATTCTTAATCTTTAAAATTAAAAAAAAAACAATTTTTTTAAATCTAAATTTTTGTTCAGATGAGTCATTATGTTGTGATAATTGATAGATTTTGATAGAAAAGTTCAAAAATAGTGATTGCGCATAATTCAAAAATTTTAGTAGATTGAGATTGTTCCATGATATTGCTCTTCACTTAATCTTTAAAAGTAATAAAAAATAACAAAAAAAAAGATATTTTCTTTAATTTTGGTTAAAATAAAAATTTTTTTGTAATTTAACATAGATTATTTTGTAGATTTTGATAGAAATGTTAAAAAATGATAAATGCGCTAATTACAAAAATTTTAGTAAATTGTTCGGTAACACTCGATACTATTCTTAATCTCTAAATTAAGAAGAAATAACAAAAGAAAAAACGTTTGTCTTCAATCTATGTCTAAATAAGTCTATATTTTGTAAATTTTTGTAGATTTAAAAAAAAATGTTAAAAAATAGTGGATGCGCCAAATACAAAAATTTTGGTTAATTGTTCTATGGCACTCGGTACTATTCTTAATCCTGAAAATTAAGAACAAATTGCATAAAAAAAACTTTTTTTCAAAATTTTGTTCTAAATGAGCTATTATATTGTTATATTTTATAAACCTTGATAAGAATGTTGAAAAATAACAGGTGCGCCATATACTAAATTTTTAGTTAATTGTTCCATGACAGTCGCTATTTTCTTAATCTTTAAAAAAATAACAAAAAGACTTCAATTTTGGTTCAAATAAGACATTTTTTGTAATATATCATAGATTATTTTGTAACATTTTATAGACTTTAATAGAAATGTTTAAAAATTATGAATGCGCTAATTATGCGCGAATAAACAAAAAAAAACAGAATTTTTTTAAATTTTTGTTCAGATGGGTCATTAGGACGTAATAGTTTATAAATTTTGAAAAAAAGAAGATATTTTCTTTAATTTTGGTTTAAATAGGCATTTTTTCGTAATATATCATAGATTATTTTGTAATATTTTATGGATCTTGATAAAAATGTTAAAAAATGATAAATGCGCTGATTACAAAAATTTTAGTAAATTGATCTGTAACAGTCGATACTACTTTTAATCTCTAAATTAAGAAGAAATAACTAAAATAAGACGTTTGTTTTTAATCTATGTTCAAATAAGTCATTATTTTGTAATATTTTGTAGATTTTAACAAAAATGTTAAAAAATGGTGGATGCGCCAAATACGAAAATTTTAGTTAATTGTTCTATGAGAGTCGGTACTATAATTAATCTTTAAAATTGAAAAAAAACAACAATAAAATTTAACAATTAAAAAAATAACAATAAAAATTTTTTACATTTTTGTTCAAATGATTCATTATAATGTAATAGTTTATAGATTTTAGCAAAACATTTTAAAAATAATGGATGCGCAAAATTCTAGAATTTCTAGTAAATTGTTCTATAACAGTCGCTTTTTCCTTATTCTTTAAAAGTAAAAAAATCAACGGAATGAAGATATTTTCTTTAATTTTGGTTCAAATGAGTAATTATTTTGTAAATTTTCATAGATTTTGATAAAAGATTTGAAAAATGGTAGTAGATGTGCCAAATATAATATTTTTGGTTAATTTTTCTATTCTATGACATTTGCTACTGTTCTAAATTTTTAAAATTAAGAAAAAATAACCAGACAAAAACAATTTTCTTAAATTTTTTTTTTAGATGAGTTATTACGTTGTAATAATTTTAAGATTTTGATAGAAAAAGTTCAAAAATGGTAAATGCGAGAAATGCAAAATTTTTAGTAAATTGTTCTATGACGTCTTAATCTTTAAAAGTAAAAAAAAACAAAAAAAAGATATTTTCTTTGATTTTGGTTCAAATAAAGCATTTTTTTGTAATTTATCATAGATTATTTTGGAGATTTTAACAAAAATGTTAAAAAATGGTGGATGCGCCAAATACAAAAATGTTAGTTGATTGTTCTATAACAGTCGCTATTATTCCTTATCTTTAACATTAAAAAAAATACCAAAGAAAAAAACACAATTTTCTTAAATTGTGTTCATTATGTTGTAATAATTTATAGATTTTGATACAAAAAGTTCAAAAATGGTAAATGCGCCAAATGCATAATTCTTAGTAAATGGTTCTATGACAATCGCTACTATTCTTAATCCTGGAAACTATAAAAAAATTGCAAAAAAAGAACGTTTTTTTATGAATTCTAGGTTTTAACCTCAAATTTTCTTCTAAGAGTGAATTTGAAAAACCATTTCTTAAGAACTAAGAAGTATTACAGCCAACAATATCACAATAAGATAGAAAAAAGTGTTTTTTTTAACGCAGTAAAACAAACTTTTTTATTTTATATTTTCGCATCATCAAAAAAGAAGCAAAACTATCAAAAAGCTACACCAGTAGAAAACCTCAGATAAAAATTGAACATAAGCCACTTTCTTGTCACTCAATTATTGTAACAATATCTGCTTTTAATAAAGAAAAATCAGATTTACTCAACAAAGGACTAAAATTTGCACTAAAAAACTGATTAAATAAAAAAGTAGAATTTGTTATAATAGAATCTTCAATTAAATTTGTGCCAAACATCTGTATGCAAAGCGGTCAAAAGTAATATTTCTAAAAATTTAGCAGGAAACGACACAAAAAATAAGTCAAAATATACAAAAATTAATAAAAGTTTACAAAAAAAATTGTTTTCATATAAAATCAGACAAAGGAAATCATGAAATATTTAAATAATAATTTAAAATTTTTCTAAAAACCCATTTTCAGAAATGATCCGCAAAATTAAAACCAATACAAGCAAATGCACAAATAGATTTCTAATCCTAATGTACCTAAATTACATTGTTTACAAATTAGGTAAAAAACTCAATTGTTTCAATGATAAACAGTATAACATTTCTAAATAGTGAAAGAATTCAAAAATTTAAATATCTTGTTAGAAATTTTTTCAGTAAAAAACACACATCAGATTATCAATAAAGTAAAAACAATAAAATTCGACACTATAAAAAATTTGATAACACTTAATTATATCCTAGCGTTCCAATAGAAACAACAATGATTTACTTTAAAAACTTGCATTGAGCCAAATTTATTTAGAACAACGGAGCAATGCGTAAAACAATCAATTTTCCAATGTAACAATAAATTTTACAAACAAAATAAAGGCACAAATAATTCAAAAAACTGTTTTTAATATTTTTCTAGAATGTGGATAAGATACGTAGACGACGTCTTTGCAGTTTTTAGTAATTCTGAAAATTTGAAAAATAATGTGTCAAAGTTAAATAATTGTTTTCCGTCAATTAGAGGAAATTAACAATAAATAATCTTTTTTAGATGTAAACCTAATTAACAAGTTTACAGGCGATTTAGAATTTAATATACCTAGAAAAGAATTCTATCTGTCTGCTTGTAATTGGGCCCTGCCTGTTAGCAGACTAACTAATAATAATAATAATAACAATAATAATAAAAAAAAGAAACAAGCACTTTATGATTCATACCTAATAATAATTATCTTGAACATAAAACACCAAGTTTAATTTTTTTATTAAATAGATTATTTAACTTTTCTTTGACTTAAAAA
Source organism: Lagria hirta (assembly GCA_947359425.1). Taxonomy (NCBI): domain Eukaryota; kingdom Metazoa; phylum Arthropoda; class Insecta; order Coleoptera; family Tenebrionidae; genus Lagria; species Lagria hirta. The sequence continues at coordinate 51,569,360 of OX375794.1, forward strand.
AACTTTAATAGAGAAAAAGCGTTTATTAAAAAAGTTGCTAATACGAATTATTATAATAGAAAATATTATAAATAAAATTTTAAATAAACAAATATCTAAAACTGCACGATTTTTTAATCAAAAAAAAATTAAAATTTAGTTAATTTTCTTTTGAACCTAAGATAACTCACGGATTTGACATTGTATTTAAACAATTAGTATTTAGAGCGGTTTATCAGTTGTCTCAATTTGTTAAAAGGTCTAAAAGACCTCTTAACAAGAAGTCTTAAAAATTTTGGAAAAAATCTGGAATTTATTGCATCTAGAGTGTAATAACTGTGACAAATGTTATATAGGGCACACGCGTAGATCAGTTTAAACTAGATACAAAAAGCATTTAGCTCATTTAAAATACGGCAGATTAGACAAATCAAGTATGGCACGCCTTTAATAGCAATCATCAAATTAGTATTGAATGAAAATTTAGATAAGCAAATAAATAACTAGACGCCGCTGATCTTATTGAAATTCATAAAAATAAGACAAATATTTTTAACAGAGATAACAATCTTCTTTTCAGCTTCTTAATCGGGTTATTAAAAAATATCTTACAAATTTAAGCAAATAATAGTTTAGTTTTATTTATCTTGGTAGTCGAAAAAGCTCTCGAAATCGATTAAACCAACTTTTTGGCGAGTGGTAAAATTGTGTGAATAATGAATAATCATAGTAATAGATTGACGCTATTATCTCAAACAATTAGTTCTGAAATTTTTTAATAATTTTTGTCGAAATTTAAAGGACACTAGGTATATATCTCAAGTATCTAAAAAAAGTTTATGAATTAAAAAATATATTTTAGTAATAAATTAACCTCTAACTGGGGTTTCTCCCATAAAATTTTATAGGCGCCAGTCCGCAAAAGGAATAATGATAATAATAAAGCACAGAAGGGCGCTCGATGGAGTATTTTAATCAAACTAACTGAATTCGAGGGGTGCATTATTTTATTGTGGTTATAATTTTCTAAAAGCAGGCGTTATTAAATTATTAATATTAGTTTTATTCGAGTCATGGTCACTGAAAATGAGTCACGGTGGACGTGGACGTGTATATTGCTGTATATTAAGTATATGTGGGTCCTAACACTGCCCGGATGCCATAAACTAGATAAATATACAGAATTTGAATAACAATGCTGCGCAACATCCTCGCAGAAATAATATCTTGAATTTATCTTTTTTTCTTTTATTGTATTCCGTCGTCTAAGTGTTTCTGCTTGGAAAACAAAGCCGATTTATATGCGAAAGATTTCGGTAAAATTAAATAAGATATATAAATTGAGTAGATAAAAAAATTATCAAGATTCTATTCTTATTCTATAAATAAAATAATTTAATTTTTATTTTAATCTTTTTTTTTATAACTATTAATTATACAGAATAAACACGAAAACCGCAACTTTGTCTAGCTATGATCCGACTTTCGTGTATCATCTATTTGGTTATAGAATTGAGCGATGCTTAGCTAAGCCAAACGTTATCATACTTAACATATTTTTTCTTTTATGGTATTGCGTTTTCTAAGTGTTTTTGTTTTGAAACATTGTCAGAGTTAACTCAAGAACCTTAAAAAAATATGATTACTAATTATTTCAATGCTGATTAATTAATTAAACTGCTTTTTTTTAATTAATTAAACTTTTAAATAACTAATTAAAATTAGTTATTTAAAATTATTATTTATGAATTTGACAACTTATTGTCAACTTAATAAGTTGTAACTTAATTCAAAAAATTTAAAAATGTATATAAATGCTACTTATCAGTTAATTTAGTAAGTCGTCTAAGATAATTGTTTGTAACTGACTAAATCAGCATTGTTGTCAGCAGTTATCTTAAAAAGTTCATGTTGAACAAATCAATAGTGTTAAGGTTAAGAGTTAACTCAGCATGGTTATAGAGAGCCAATCAGCATTGTTATTAAGAGTTAACTTATAAAATTTATGCTGAGCGATTCAGCAATGTTGTTGAGAGTTAACTGAATAAAGTTTATACTGAAATAATAAGCTTTGTTGCTAAGAGTTACCAAAAATTTTCCTATGTAAATCAACAATGTTGTTAAGAGTTAACGAAAGAAGTTTTGCTGAGCAAATTACCATTATTATCAATAGTTAACTAAAAAAATTCGCAAGTTAGCATTATTCTTAAGAGTTAACTGAAAAAAGTAATTAGTGAGTTTAAGGTGATCAGATTGTTATTGAAAGTTAATTAAAAAAACTTACAAAATTATATAATTTTTTGATTATTAATTATTTTAATTAATTATGTATTAATAATTATTATAGTTGACTATTTGCTAATAAATAAATAAAAATAAAAATTAGTGACGTTTTGTCATTGTGGAGATGAATAAGCATTGTTGTTAAGAGTTAAGACAAAAAGTTTAAATTTTTTCACTAATCTTAATTAAAATTTATTTTAATTATTAATTAAATTAAATTAATTATTGTGCACTAATTTGACGACAAATTGCATATTTGAGTTAAGAAACATTTACAACAAATTTTACAAAATTTACAAAAAAAAACGTTATTGAAATTTAGTGACGCTTTATCTGTGTAGATCCAAGTCAGCATTATTGTTAAAAATTAACTCAAAAAGGTTTAATGCTGATTACTAATTATTATAATTTTTAATTAATTTAAATTATTGTTTACTAATTCAACAACAAATTCCAAAATAAAAAATATAGATTGTACAGAGTTAACTCAAAAACCTTAAAAGAAATATGATTATTAATTATTTCAATGCTGATTAATTAATAACTAATTAAAATTAGTTATTAATTCATACAGAATAAACACGAAAACCGCAACTTTGTCTAGCTATGATCCGACTTTTGTGTATCATCTATTTGGTTATAGAATTGAGCGATGCTTAGCTAAGCCAAACGTTATCATACTTAACATATTTTTTCTTTTATGGTATTGCGTTTTCTTGTGTTTTTGTTTTGAAACCAAAAATCAAATCATTGCGAAAAATTTTTGTAAAATCAAATTAGATATTTGAATTGGTAGATGAAAAAATTATTAAGATACAATCTTTATTCTATAAATGAAATGATAAAATTGGTATAATTTATATTTTAAACTGTTTTGCTACAAAAACATAGATAGAATTAAAACAATACTGATTATAATCCGCTTTTTGTGTATATTATTATTTTTATTATTATTATCTTAGTTTCATAATTTTTGTCTAATTTGATATAGAATAGTGCGATTCTCAGCTCAACCAAACGTCATAATGCTTGAGAATTTTTTTTTTGAAAAATGTTAATAGAAACTTTTAATTGATTCTCCTTTAATTGAAAACAAAATCATTTTAAATTAATCACAAATAAAATCTTAAATAAGTTGCACAATAATTAAAAATAATTGTACTGTTACTAAAAGTGTTAAGTAATAAACCATATTACCTGGAAATTTAAAAAAATAAATTTTAATTTTAAATGTAAGTTTTGAATTAAAAACGTTTAGAAACAATTTATAAAAAAAATGAACATGTTTAGTAATTTTTGACAAAATCTCATGTGCAGTTTTTTTTGTAGAAATTTATTAATTCAACGATATTTAAGATTTTTTTGCAATTATTTTTACAATTTATTAATTCAATTTATATTATTCGATTATTAGTTTATTAAACAACAAACTTACAATTATTTTTTTTTTTGAAAAATTATTTATTATTTAGAATACAAGACAATAACCGTATCTTTGTCAATCATAACAAAATTATGATGCGATTTTTGTGTATAATCTATTTGGTTATGGAATAGTGCGATGCTTAGCTCAATCAAGCGTTATTATGCTTAATAATTAAGAAAAAAGTATACCTGAGTCTTGTAATTGGATCTCTTTCAATCGAATACAAAATTATATTAAACAAATTACAAAAAAAGTCATAAATAGATTGCACTAAGATTAAAATTACAATGCCAAAACATTGTAATCGTACTATTATTAAAAGTGTTAAGTAATAAACTTCTGCTTTTGAATTTAATAAAGCTAAAATTAATAAAAATTACAAAAACAAGAAGCTTTAAAAAAAACGTAAAAATTGTAAAAAATTCTGTGTTTACTTTTACATAACCTCTAATATTCTTATGGCTGGCTTGTAAAACAAGGCAAGTTTTTAATTTTTGTAGAAAATTTAAGACTGATGAAAGTAATTAAGTCAACTTTAAAAACTGTTTTATTTGTAAAATGTTGTTTTTTGTTTACCAATATTGTTAGCCTAATAGCTAGAAACAAGCTAAAGATACACACATTTAATTAATAAACGCGAATAAAGTATAGTGTGTTATAATTTTTCCAGATTTTTTATATCATAAATATTTTATTAATAACAGAGATAAACTGAAAAAATACAGAAGAATGTAAATGGCAAATACAGAAAAAATAAAACAAGAATAACAAAAGTCCAAACTACGAAAACAACAAAAAAAGTATTAAAAACAACAATTTTTTCTTGAATAAGTTAATACTATATAAAAAATAAATAATATTAACAATATATAGTAATACAATAAACCGAAAACAAAGTAAAATGTAAAAATCCCAAGAAAATTATAAAGATATGAAGAGATAATAACTGAGCTATAGTAGGTAAAGATAAAAATTCAAAATAAACGTAATAAATAGAACAATTAGGGTTATATCAAAAACGTGTAAATAACACTTTTGTAAAAATGTCAAAAAAATATTAAAAACATAAAAAAGTTTTTTTTTAAGTAAGTTAATGTTATATAAAGAGAAATAAATAGTAATAAATATTAATAATTTTAGTGGAAAACCTAATGTTGCTGCTGACAGAAAATTTGCTAACAAAAAAAAATTCAAATATTGTAACAAATAATTTAAATGAGGACACAATTAGGCAAAAAATTTAGATTAAAAGCCCAGATTGAAGAAACGTAAATAATTTACGTAACAAGCCAAAAAACTTTTAATAAATACAGAACAATGTATATGGCAAATACAGAAAAATCAAAACAAGAATAACAAATGCCAAAACTACGAAAACGACAAAAAAAGTATAAAAACAAAACAATTTTTTTGTTAAAATGCTATAAAGAAAAATAAATTAAAATACCAATATATAGTAATACAAGTAGTAATAAACCGAGAAAAAAGTTAAATCTAAAAAATCTAAGAGAATTATAAAAATATGAAGAGGTAATAATTGAGCTATAGTGGATAAAGATAAAAAATCAAAATTAACGTAATAAATAGAACAAATTAGGGTTATATCAAAAACGTGTAAATAACAATATTGTAAAAACGACAAAAAAATATTAAAAACATAAAAAGGTTTTTTTTTAAGCAAGTTTAACTTATATAAAAAGATATAAATAGTAATAATTTTAGTAGAAAACCTCATGTTGCTGCTGACAGAAAAATTGCTAACAGAAAAAAAATTAAAAAATGGTAACAAAAAAATTAAATTTGACAAATGAGGACACAATGAGGCAAAAAATTTAAATTAAAAGCCAAGATCAAAAAAACGTAAATAATTTACGTAACAAGCCAAAAAACTTTTAAAATTAATAAAAAATTTGATAATACAAGTGAAAGAAAGTATTAATGAAACAAAAAAACAGAGAGCACAGAAGAGTATAGATAGCAAATACAATATGTAACAAAATACATATAAAAAAAGTAAAAGTAACAACTGTCAGTGTCAAAAATTTTGAAATTATGTTGGTATCTTGCTTTATAAAAAATAACTGTTTATAAAAAAAATAGACTTTACCTATAATTTCTCATTTTTGTGATTGCATATTTCAATAAAAAAACCGTTAAAGCAAAAGTGAAAATCTTAATAAGGTCTATTTAAATTTTTTTTTAAAATGTCAAATCATGTCAAAATTCTTAATTATCGTAAAGAAAATTATTGTAAAGTCTAAAAAAATTGAAATTGGGTTTTTTTAAATAGCTCTACAAATTTTCGAAAATTGAGTAGATGTTTTTTCTGTCAGCTGAATTTTCATAAATGTAAATAAAGCAAAGACATAGACTAATCTTATACTAATAGATTCAACATGTATATCACTGCTTGCTTCACTTGAAATAATTTAAAAAAACTACTATATAGAAGCTTAGTGAATCACCTTGAAATATTCTACAATATTTTTTAAAACAATGTAATTAGTTCTTTGCTTAAAGCGATTAAAACGTATTTAAATAATCTGATTACATATTTACACAGAACTGCCAAAGTATAATAATTAATTTAGAATAACGACCAAAATAAAAAACTAACCTTTATCTATCAAATTTAAATTTAGTTAACTATAGAACTTTCAAGTAAACTTGACAAAATTGATATTTATAGAAATTGCAAAACTTTTCTTTATTTTTATAGAATTTATTATCAAAGCAAAGCACTTTACTGTAGCATTTACATATTTTCCTCAAAGGAAAATAACGTATTTATGTAAAAATTCTTTCACGTTAATATCTATTTATTTTGTTGATTTATATTACGTTGTTTGTCTATTTACTGAATAATGCATTGAAAAATCTTGTTTTTTTTTTCTAAATTTGCACAGTTTTGGTACAATTAAGGTAGGAACTATTAAAATTATTATTGCTGTTTTCAGCGCTGAATATTTGGATTATGAATGTGTACCTCTGTGCTGTCGCATATAATTTACTATTCTCGTAAAGTTTGAATGACCCTCGAATACTAAAATTACAATGTTGCTCATTTATAGTTCAAAGGACATAATCAGTCAGGAAACTGTAGAATCATGTCGAAACTTCATTGATGTGACAGCAAACACGGGTCGGTAATTTTTGAAAATAATCCCTGAGATGTGTGTATAAATAAGTTTTATTCTATTTCAGTCAATAATCGTCTTTATACGCTTCAAAACAAACTGGCTTTAATAGCACAGATCTGTCAAAAATTCATTGCAAATATTGCCCACACTTTTAGTGCGCCGCTACTCGCAAAACTAAATTATTCGACTTATAAGAAATCAATTTTGTTAAGCAGCTTTAATTTCCTGCAAAACTTTGTCCAAGTTACAAAAAATTAATGGTTATTTAAACAATCGCAGTAACCTTAACAACATCACAATAACTAATTTTTTACACAGTACAAAAGTTTGCATGAACACAACTTTTAGTTGATTTTTTTATAAGAAATACTAAATATTTGTTTGAATTTTTTAGAATTATTAAATAGAATAAAACGTTATATTATACCACGGGAATAATTGTCGATTATTACTCTCGGAAATTTAACATTCCCTCTTACAATAATCTTCTTATTATTGTGCTTTTAATACATAAATAACTATTTTATTATTTATCATGGAATGAACTGTTGGATCTTCTGTTTAAATTGTTTTCTATTTAACAATTTATATAGTTATAGGAATAAGATTATTTGCAAGTATTAAGCTCATTTAACTGATGGGTGGCACTTAAAACAAAACAGCGCTCTACTAGGTTCTGCTAAAAAATTTGCAAAATTCTATTCAAAATAATATTTTTTGCAAATAATCTTTGGTATTTGTATCGGATTGATTTTGCATGAAAATGCAGTTTTTACTATATTTTTTAACATTATATTCTAAACAAACTTTTTTTTAATACGATTTAATAGTACCAGTATGTTCTTGGAAGGAAATACCGCTTTTAAAATAATTTTTAGCATAATATTTTTTACATTATTTTTTTGACATTATATTCTTTTCCTCATTTATTAAAACAAAACAAAAAAAAATTGAAAAAAAGTATAAGCGATTTGGTAGCACCGGATTGTTTATACATAAAAATCTAGTTTTTTCTACACTTTTTGACATTATATTCTTTATCTATTACACTCTTTTGACATTCTATTCTTCTTCCCATCCATTAGAACAAAACATAATTTTAAGAAAAATTGTATGCGTTTTGGTAGTACCGGATTGATTTAAATGCAATTTTTACTATACTTTTTAACATTTTTATCTTTAACTTATTTTTTGAAACAGACAGATTTTTTGATTGTTTCTCTAATACAAAGTAGAAGCAGTTTGGTAGTACCGTATTGTGTATACATTAAAATATGGTTTTTACTACTATTTGACATTATATTCTACTCCTTTGACATTATATTCTTCTCTTCATTTATTGAAACAAAAAAAATACAAAATATAAGTGATATAGTAGTACCGACTTATTTTTGCATGAAAATGTCGTTTTGGACTATATTTTTTAACATTATATTTTAAACAAAAAGTTTTTTTATTATGATTTTGTAGTATCGATGTGTTCTTGGAAAAAAATGCAGTTTTTACAATAATTTTTGACATTATTTTTTTGACGTTATATTCTTTTCCTCATTTATTAAAACAATTACAAATTAAAAATTAATTAATTATTTAATACAAAATATAAGCGGTTTGGTAGTACCAGATTGTTTTTGTATGAAAATGCAGCTCTTACTCTATTTTTTGACATTCTATTTTAATACGATTTGGTAGTACCAGTATGTTCTTGGAAAAAAATACAGATTTTAAAATAATTTTTAACATTATATTTTTACATTTTTTTTTTGACATTATATTCTTTTCTTCATTTATAAAACAAAACAAAAAAAAGATTTAAAACAAAATATAAATGGTTTAGTAGTACCGGATTGTTTATACATAAAAATTTAGTTTCTACTACACTTTTTGACTTTATATTTATTTTATATCTTAGAACGTTATATTCTTTGACATTATGTATATTCTTCTCCTCAATCATTGAAACAAAAAAATTTTTTTACATAAAAAATATAAGCGGTTTGGTAGTATTTGATTGATTTTGTATGAAAATGCAATGTTTACTATAATTTTATATTCAATATTATATATTAATTAAATTATAAAAATAATTTTTCAACATTATATTCTTTTGACATTACATTATATTTAATTGACATTTGTATTTTTTTGACATTACAATTATTTTCTATCTTATTAATTGAAGCAAATTTTTTTTTTCTATTACATAATTTTTTAAATCGCTTACATTTTGCTGTTTAACATTATATTTTTTTGACATTACTGTTATTACTATATTCTCTTTAACATTATAATTTTTGACATTATATTTTTTTGACATTACATTATATTCCATTGATATTTGTATTCTTTTGACCTTATATTTAATTCCTATCTTATTAATTAAAGTACATTTTTGTATTTCTAATACAAAATTTCTTAAATCGCTTATATTTTGCTGTTTAACATTATATTTCTTTGACATCATATTCTTTTAATATTACATTATATTCCATTAATATTTGTATTTCTTTGACATTATATTTATTTCCTATCTTATTAATTAAAGCGAAATTTATTTTTTCTAGTAGAAAATTGTTTAAATCGCTTATATTTTATTTTTTAACATTATATAAATTTAACATTATATTTTTTTGACATTACATTTATTACTATATTTTCTTTGACGTTATAATTTTTGACATTACATTATATTTCATTGACATTTGTATTCCTTTGACATTATATTTATTTCCAATCTTATTAATTGAAGCAAAAATTTTGTTTTCTAATTCAAAATTTTTTGAATCGCTTATATCTTGCTTTTTAACATTATATTATTTTAACATTATATTTCTTAGAGATTACTTTTATTACTATATTCTCTTTGACATTATAATTTTTGACATTATATTTTTGTGACATTATATTCCTTTTACATTATATTATATTTTATTGACATTTGTATTTCTTTGACATTGTATTTATTTCTTATCTTATTAATTAAAGCAATTTTTTTTTCTAATACTAATTTTTTAAAATCGCTTACATTTTGCTCTTTAACATAATATTTCTTTAACATTATTTCCTATCTTATTAATTAAAGCAAAAATTTTGTTTTCCAATACAAAGATTTTTAAATCGCTTATATTTTGCTGTTTGACATTATATTATTTTAACATTATATTTCTTTGAGATTACATTTATTACTATATTTTCTTTGACATTATAATTTTTGACATTATATTCCATTGATATTACATTAAATTATATTATTTTAACATTACATTATATGCCATTGATGTTTGTATTCCTTTAACATTATGTTTATTTCTTATCTTATTAATTGAAGCAAATTTTTTTTTCCTAATACAAAATTTTTTAAATCGCTTATATTTTGCTTTTTGACATTATAGTATTTTAACATTATATTTCTTTGTGTATAAATAAGTTTTATATTATTTATTTTTGCATAAAATATTGAAATTTCTATTTCTATAGTTTATAACAATTTATACAGTTAAGTAAGATTATTTGCAAGTATTAAGCTCATTCAGTTGATGAGTGACAATTGAAACAAAACAGCGCTCTACTGGATTCTGGTAAAAAATTTGAAAATCTGACCTGACCTGACTTGATAAAAATATAAATATATTTGTGGATGCTTTTAAATGCTTTTACTATTTTTGTAGATATAATCATAGATCATGTTAGTTGAAGATTATTCTGACATCTAAACCAAACAGTAGTCACACTCTTGCCACTGATTTGTTTGTGAAGAAACTCGTAAATAAGTTTATAAGTTTTTTTGTAAATATGATATAGAATTCAATCATTATAATCATAAATTTACCAAGAAAAAACAAAATTTATAATTTCTCGATTAAAAAATTTTCTATTTTTTGCAAATATTTTTTAAGTCATTATAACACTGATTTCTAAAAAAATATACAAAATTTTTTGCCAAAGGTATAACCTATTTAAAGCCTAAAAAAAGAAATTACTCCTACAATCCGTTAAATTGCAGGCCTATAACTTGTTTACCGACCGTTATAAACTATTTACGTCATACGTCAAAAATTTTATTTATGATTATTGCAAAATAATAATATTATAAATAATGAACAAAATAGCTCAGCCGCCTTTGAACCCTGTTAATATTATACAAATTAGGTAGATAACAAAAAGATAATCAAATCTAAAGATACTTATAATAAATATGATAGTTATAAGAAGGTTATAAGATATTGATGGTTTTAAAACACTCGCACACTGCTTTGACTTAATTTTATTCAACAGTAGTGCTGGCTTTGCACGGGAGCCACACATACCCTTCATGTGTTTTTTATGTCAAATTTTGTTTTTCTTAATATTTTTTAGACGGAATGTCTGATTTTAATAATTCAAAAAGTAATCAACAGGTATTGAAGCAGTCTTAGATTCAAAATAATTAATTTGTTAATACAAAATTATAATAAGCAACATTATGTTATTTTGAATCAACATTTCTTTCAATTCTTAAAATGCAAAAAATTATTTATGGTGACATAACTACAATATGGCTGTTTTTTGGTTTTGGTAGAGATTTCTCATATTTTCTTGTTATAAACCAGCTTATACTACTGAGTGATTGATAATATAGCTTTCTAATGACAAAAGAGTTTTTAAAATCGGTCAAGTAGTTCTTGAGTTTATTCGTTACATACACAAATTCAAATCTTTTGTTTTTATAGGTATAATTATAGTTTACTTTTTTAGATAATTTTATAAATATATACAGGGTGTATAATATTAACATTAATTAAAAGTGGCTTAGAAAATAATAAATTGTCTTGCCTTGATTCAGCTTTTTTATTAGATTTCAAGTCAGGTGTCTATTCACGACTGACATTAATATTTTATAGCACAGTGCCGTGCAAAATGTTAATAATATGTACCTAATAAATTTTGAATTTTATAAAAATATTTTAATAGATGTAGTTTGAATATTGAATATTAAATTAATTAAGCAGAATGAATAAAACTCAACAATATAAATTGGTGTATATGAATAAAACAATTTTAATTTATTTTAATGACTAGAAATTATTAAACGTGAAAACATAAATAAAGCGAAAATTTATATTCAGAGTTTAGTCAATATAAAGCTGTCCAATTCCCAGCAATATCTTCAGGTTCGCTTGCTCTTGACACAAACAAATTTCTCAATTTAGAAGACATCTATTATGCAAACAATGGAGGCAAACACATTGTATGCTTAGTTCCTTTAAACAAGCACAAAATAGGTTTTTCTCCGGCTCCGAACCGAAGTTATTACACCAATAATTGCATCAACTTTTCAACAATAGGCGCTGTTCGGTGAAGAAACGAGTTTTTCAAAATTCGTTTCTAATAGTTGCATGAGAGTGCAAAAAAAATACAATACTTGGCAGGGCACTTTCATTTCAAATCTTAATTTAAAATTTATCATGCTGTTTTCCGACAACTGCTCGAAGAAATGCGGCTGAAGAATTTTTCTTGCTCTTTTATATAAAAAGAGTACGGAAATCTAAAGTCAACTGGTTTATTCCTCCTGCAAACAATAATTAAGAAAATAAAACATTATAAAAAGAAAAAAATTACGTAAGACAACGCAAAAAACAAAAAAAAATTAAACAAAATTGAGAAAATAAAGAAGAAGAAAAACAACGTTAAAAAGAAAAAAGAATATTAAACCAAAAACACAAAATAGCATTTGAACACACTTGTATCAGAAACTATCTGATAAAATTATTAAAATAATAATAATATAATTAAAAACTACAAGAGAAATATAAGAAAAAAAACTGAAAAAAAAACAAAAATTGCAGAGTTATTTTTTGTTAACGCACGCTAGCTCTTAGAAAAATAAAACCAGTACATAAAGTGAATTTGAAAAGCAATTTGCATTTTTGTGTTTTAAGCTATTTTTTGCATCTCTTTCTGACACCAAAGAGTGCATATTAGTTAAATTTTATAAAATACTTGACTGCTTAAACAAAAATTTAGACTTTACAATAGCTGAGCTTTAAATTTGTATTTTAACAAAATCGTCAAAAAAAAATCTTAAAAAGCACCAAAAAAAGTCACAAAAAGTATAAAAACATAACTAGAAAAAAAAAAAAAATATGAATAAACCAATGGTATTAAGAATAGATAATAAAAAAAAACTGAGAAAAGCGCTAAATAAATAAGCAGGTGGTTGGAGTATTATGTAAACAAAAAAAAAAACTTTCAAATTATAACTGTTTTCAATTCGACATAATGGATGATTTTCTAAATTTGGCGTCGAAGTTTGCTATGAATGTTGTTTAACTTTAAACTGTCTGCGTACTTTTATCATAAAATTTAAGTGACAGTTATAAATTTGACATTTAAACCTAACCTCATTTTTAATAAATCGTTAGTTCAACACTTTAACGAGATTAAGCTAAAAGCATTTGAATGCACTTGTAGTGCTACCACAAACAAAAAAATAAACTTTAATGAGAAAATAAAGTTTATAACAAATAATCAAAATGTTGACTTCAAGGCATTTGCGAACTTTTTGAACAACTGCGTGCAACCTATCCAGATTATTTAAACGCCAAAAAACAAGTAAAAAGTTAAACAAAATTGAGAAAATAAAGAAAAAAAAACAACGTAGAAAAGAAAGAAAAATGATAAATCAAAAACACAAAATACCATTCAAACACACTTGTATCAAAAAAGAAAGAGAAACTATCTGATAAAATTGAAATAATAATAATATAATTAAGAACTACAAAAAAAATATAAGAATAAAAAACCAAAAAAAAAAGTAAAAAAATCAAAAATTGTACAGCTATTTTTTGTTAACGCACTACAGCTCTTAAAAAAATAAAACCAGTACATAAAGCAATTTTCATTTTTGGGTTTTAAGCTATTTCTTGCATTTTTTTCTGACACCAACGAGTGCCTATTAGTTAAATTTTATAAAATATTTGACTGGTTAAACAAAAATTTAGGCTTTACAATAGCTGAGCTTTAAATTTGTGTTTTAACATAATCGTCAAAAGAAGAAAAAACTCAAAAAGCACTAAAAAAAAGTTACAAAAAGTAATAAAAATAACTAGAAAAAAGATAAAAAAAGAATAATCCAATGGTATTAAGAATAGATAAGATAGAAAAATTAAAAAAAGCGTTAAATAAAGCACGAATTTTCTGGGAATAGCAGGTGATTAGAGTATTATGTAAACAAAAAAAAACTTTCAGATTATAACTGTTTTCAATTCGACATAATTAATGGGGTTTTTTAAATTTAGCGCCAAAGTTTGCTATGAATGTTGTTTAACTTTAAACTGCCTACATACTTTTATCATGAAATTTAAGTGACAGTTATAAATTTGACATCTAAACCTAACCTAACTTTCACTAAATCGTTAGTTTAACACTTTAACGAGATTACGTTAAAACCTTTTGAATGCACTTGTAGTGCTATTACAAACTAAAAAATAAACTTTAATGAGAAAATAAAGTTTATAACAAATAATCAAAATGTTGACTTCAAGACATTTGCGGATTTTTTGAACAACTGCGTGCAAGTTATCCAGACTATTTAAACGTTGCTAGAAAATCGCGTTCATTAAATGACTGATACAAAAAAAAATCACATGAAGAGAGGTTGCAGGATCTTCAAGGGTAAGTTATGGCTGTATTTTGGCTGATTACTTGGTATCGTAAGTGGTATGAGGATTGTCTTGCTGAAAGTATTTATCCACAATTTTATAGTCATAAAGCTGTGCACATAATTGCTGTAAAATCTTCTCTCAGTATCTTGCAGTAGTCCATGAATTGGCTTAATAATTTACCATTCATCATCAACTCGGCGGCCGTTACGAAAATAAGAAACCATCATAAAATTGATAAATTAAGTAATTGATTTGACATTTGAAGCAATTGTTTTAAATATTAATATTAAAATATTAAAAAACGTCCGTTATATGGTACGTACATATTTGCAATGTCTATGGCTATAATAATACAGAAAAAAATAAAAAAAAATAATAAGTTTTTTCTTATACAAGGTATGCAATGAAAATGCAGGCTAAAGAGCAAGAAATGTAAAAAAACTTTAGATGTTTATATAATAAGACATTATAATATAATAAAAGTTGCAAAAGAAGAAAGAGAAATAAGAAATATAAAACTCAGAAAAGCATATAAACAAGATAGGATGTGAGGTAAATAAAACAAAACCAAGATAGTATTTAATACAAAATATGTAAATAATAAAAAAAACTAGAATAAAAATAAGACAAAAAATGCAAAAAACAAAATAGAACTAAGACTCAAAGTAAATGTTTGAAAAAAAAAGCAAACAAAAACCAGTACAACCATCTTAGCTTCTTATCATTTTTTCTTCAATATAAAAACTAAAAAAAGCTGGTCTAGTGTTTCCAATCAAAAAATTTATAATTAATTGAACTTTTCCTTAATTAACTGAGCATTGCACCGCTCCATAACCCAATAGATAATACGCAAAAAATTATTTTGTAGTTTTGCTAGAATAAGATGTGGTCAATATTATTGTTATTGTTTTTTTTATTATTCAGTAGAATAGAAATAGGTTGTCATATACCTACACTGCGACCTATTGGTCTATTGTGCTCCTACTATTCAGTTCTATATTACAAAGTGCAATAGACACAAAACAGTATGGTAATCAAATAAATGCTGAATTCAGTTATAATATTAAAAAATCAAATAAATGAACTTTTTCTTTTCAAAGTCAAATAATAATTAAAAACCGTCAACGTTTAAAAAAACGAACTTAGAATTCGCACAATGCAGCAATCAACCGCATTTCCGAAGCTTTTAACTTTGACGAACAATTTGACTTTAATAAAGAAAATTATATTATGAATGGCTATGAAAGTAGGTAAAAGTCTTCCTTCGACTTGCTGAGAGGCTGCCATCAATAATTCGAAGCAGATAATTGAATTGAACCTTTAAATTCATGAATAATCAAGTCTTCCTTGGTCTGACCCCGACTTGAATTAGTGGCAGTCTGATTTGCATAGAGAATAATACACCGTGAATCTATTTGCATCATAAATTCTATTGAAATCAATCACAGAAATTATATAAAAAAAAAATTATGGTTTCTATATGATTACATGATTTTGTACATATACTATGAATAAAGCAAAAAATGTAGTGGCGAGACTGAGTAAGTTGGTACTGCAACCTGTCAGTTGTCAATAGTCTTTACTTAGGTTATGTCACAAAGTAAAGTTTGACATTTGTTTTGAATTTTTGTTTCATATGTGTAACGATGTTGCCAACTAAAGAATACAAATATCTTACCAACGTAAGAAAATAATTTTTAATCATTATTAGGTACATAATATTATGCAGGATCTGTACGTCACGCTTTCACATGTTAACTACTTTTTGGCATATCTAACACTAAATTCGCTTGCATGCACCATCACTTTGGTGTTGGGAATTATTCATATGACCTATATAAACCTTCCCGTAAGTGGAAAATAATTGTTTTTTGTAAATTACCATTTAATGCGAGTTTTAGGCTAATCCAATCAAACGCTTTTTTGAATCACTTTTTACGGTCTGAATAATATATATTTGTTATTTTATCGATAAAACCAGAGATTAGATGGTTTATCTTCAAATTTTGTTTCAAAAATTATTTTAAAATAAATTTTTTGCTTAAAAATCATAATAATCAATTATTTTACTTTTTTTGCTGAAGCAAAATTGCGGTTTTTGACAAATTGTTAATAATCTTCAGCTTTTACCTTGCAAAGTATGTCAGAAAATGTGAGATTTCTGACATCTTCTAGCAAAATAATAGTATATTATCTAGCAAGCGTGAAGTTTACAGCCACGAGCCGCAGGCGAGTGGATTAAAAATCACTCTATATCTATTTTTACTTTGTTTTTTTAACACAATTTACCACAAAATTATCAAAACACAAACAAATATACGCACAAATACTATAATGTTGACCGATTTGAGTCAAATTTGTTTGGTTTCAATAGCTTCTTTGATTTTCTAAATTTTTTAAAAAACATAGTATGTTAAAAAGCAGATATATGCTAAAGCTGTAAACTCGTTTTCTCTTTAAAATTTTTCTTTATCGTTTGTTAAAACTCTACAAGTGCTTTTAATTTAATTTTATTAACGTGTTGAACAATCGATTCATTAAATTAAAAGTGAGGTTAGATTAGGTTCAGATGTCAAATTAAAAACTGTCACTTCAATTCGATGGTAAGGGTACCTTTTTCAAGTTAAACATTCATGACAATCTTTGTTTTAAGAATATTTTTTTTGCTGTAAGGCCCTAATGCCTAATAATATTATATTAGTTTTCTTTACTTAATAAACACGTAAAGATGCTTCAGCTTTCTAGAATAAATATTATAAAAAGTTCAATATTTGTTTCTTAAAATGAAATCTGGCTTAAATAAATAAACAATAATTTATTCATCGCTTCTACTCTTCTACACACCGTATATAAGATTGAAGGATTACTCAGGAATTCTGAACAAAATTAAGTTACAGACAAATTAAGCAAATATGCACTGCATTACTAAAATATTTATAAGCTCAAAAAGGTTGGGTATTAACTCACTTAAAGCTCTTACAAGTTTAAAGTGACCATTTAGAACTATTTCTAAATTCAGGATTAGTTCATGTGCAGCAGTCTAATCCGCTAATCAAGCGAGACATCAATAATAAAACTCTAGTTTCTAGTGACAAAGCTTTTTTTTTATTTCAAAATCACAAAAATAGCCAATGCTATAGATTTTCTTGATCTAATTAATTGTTCCCTTCCAATAAGAGTGACACAACTAAAAAATAAACATAAAATCTTTTTACAAAAATAATAATTTTTTTTAAGATCAATTAGTGCCAAATCTTTTTTCAGAATTTTTTACCAAAAGTGACACAACTTAAAAAAATAGGTTTTTAAGAAATCGTAAACAAACTGGTTTGATACGCAATGCATACAATTTTTTTTAACTTAAAAGTTTTGAACTCTGCTTTTTTTGTTGACCTATGTAAAAAATTACAATAATGTTTATAATAATTTTACAATGAAAATTTTGTGTAGATTTAATTTAGTTGTTGATTAATAAATTGATTTTTATAGCGAAGAGCAGCTTGATCCGATAATCAAACAATATCAATTATAAAATTCTAGATTTTAATGTCAAAATTTTTTTTGAATATCAAAACTTTTACATTTTATGAAAATAGCCAATACTATAAATTTTTTTGTTGCAATTAAACTGGCACAACTTGAAGATATAAATTAAATTTTGTTTTTAAAAACAATTTTTTTTTTAAGATTAATCGTTGATATGGATTTGTTTTTTAACTTGGTTTTAAATTTTTATCAAAAGTGACCCAACTTATAAGAACAAGTTAATGAAAAATTTCAAAAAATTAGTAAGAGTTTAAATTGATTTTTGATTTAAATTAACCAAATAATTGTTGTCCAAGATACAGTCATTTGATCAAAATTTGATCAAGTATCAAAATTTGATCAAATTTTGATCAAGTGACTTGATCAAATTTTAATCAAGTGACTGATTTGACATATACTTCATTTGATTTGTGCCGTTTTATTTAGTTTGTATCTTCTACGTTGTGTCGGTTTTGAAAATTTTTTTATTGTGTCGTTTTTTCATTATATAGATGGAACGTTTTCTATCGTTATGACGCAATAAAGCTGACGCAACTAAAAAATTTAATTTTAATTTTAATAATTTTTAAGTTTAATCTTTTATATGAATTTAAATTCTTATTACAAAAACAATTATATATTTTTAATTTTTTGAATTAATTTTTGACAAGTGGTACAATTATATAACAGGAATTATTAAAATACTGTCAAATTTTAGTTAATGTTTGAGCCGAATCTAGTTTGTTTGACAACTGTAAATTTAAAGTTATTGTTAATTGATTTATTTAATAATAAGTTTTTAAAATTTTTAAATAATAATTTATTTGATATAATAGCTGAATTTTTAATTTATAAGATTTATAATATAAATTGTCAAATTAAGCTCTAATCTTAATAGTATCCGCATTGTTTGACAATTGCAACAATATATTTTTTGCTAATTTTTAGTAATCATTTTTTTAATAATTATTTGTTTTAATTTTAATTGCTAAAAGCTTCTCAAATCTAATATTTATCAAAACTTTGGTTAGTGGTACATGATTTATAATATAAATTGTCAAATTAAGTCCTAATCTTAATAGTAACCACATTGTTTGACAATTGCAACGTTATATTGTTTGCTAATTTTTAGTAATTAATTTATTTAAAAATTATTTGCTTTAATTTTAATTGCAAAAAGTTACTCGAATCTAATATTTTTCAAAATTTTGGTCAGTGGTACATGATTTATAATAAAAATTGTCAAATTAAGCTCTGATCTCATTAGTATCTACATTGTTTAACAATTGCAATGTTATATTGTTTGTTAATTTTTAGTAATTAATTTAATTAAAATTTATTTGTTTAAATTTTAATTGCTAAAAGCTACTCAAATCTAATATTTATCAAAATTTTGATTAGTGGTGCCTAATTTATAATATAAATTGTCAAATTAAGCTTTAATCTTAATAGTATCGACATTGTTTGACAAGTGCATTGTTATAATGTTTGCTAAATTTTAGTAATTAATTTAATTAATAATAATTGGTTTTGATTTTTATAGCTATAAGCTACTCAAATCTAATATTTATCAAAATATTGGTTAGTGGTACATGATTTATAATATAAATTGTCAAATTACGCTCTAATCTTAATAGTATCTACATGGTTTGACAATTGCAACATTATATTGTTTACTAAATTTTAGTAATTAATTAATTTAGTAACTATTTGTTTTATTTTTAATGGCTAAAACTACTCAAATCTAATCATTATCAAAATTTTGGTTAGTGGTACATGATTTATAATATAAATTGTCAAATTAAGCTCTAATCTTAATAGTATCCACAGGGTTTGACAATTGCAACGTTATATTGTTTGCTAAATTTTAGTAATTAATTAATTTAATAATTATTTGTTTTGATTTTAATTGCTAAAAGCTACTCGAATCTAATATTTTTCAAAATTTTGTTTAGTGGTACATAATTTTTAATATAAATTGTCAAATTATATTCTAATCTTAATAGTATCCACATTGTTTAACAATTGCAACGTTATATTGTTTGCTAATTTTTAGTAATTTATTAATTTATTAATTGTTTGTTTTAATTTTAATTGCAAAAAGCTACTCGAATCTAATATTTATCAAAATTTTGGTTAGTGGTACATGGTTTATAAAGTAAATTGTCAAATTAAGTCCTAATCTTGATAATATTCATATTTTTTGACAATTGCAACGTTATAATTTTTGCTAATTTTTAGTAATTAATTTATTTAATAACTATTTGTTTTAATTTTAATTGCTAAAAGCTACTCAAATCTAATATTTATTAAAATTTTGGTTAGTGGTGCATGATTTATAATATAAATTGTCAAATTAAGCTCTAATCTTAATAGTATCCACATTGTTTGACAATTGCAACATTATATTGTTTACTAAATTTTAGTAATTAATTAATTTAGTAACTATTTGTTTTATTTTTAATGGCTAAAACTACTCAAATCTAATCATTATCAAAATTTTGGTTAGTGGTACATGATTTATAATATAAATTGTCAAATTAAGTCCTAATCTTGATAGTATTCACATTTTTTGACGATTGCAACGTTGTATTGTTTGCTAATTTTTAGTAATTAATTAATTTATTAATTATTTGTTTTAATTTTAAAATCTAAAAGCTACTCGAATCTAATATTTATCAAAATTTTGGTTAGTGGTACATGATTTATAATATAAATTGTCAAATTAAGCTTTAATCTTAATAGGATCCGCATTGTTTGACAATTGCAACAATATGTTTTTTGCTAATTTTTAGTAATTATTTTTTTAATAATTATTTGTTTTAATTTTAATTGCTAAAAGCTACTCAAATCTAATATTTATTAAAATTTTGGTTAGTGGTACATGATTTATAAAATAAATTGTCAAATTAAGTCTTAATCTTGATAATATTCACATTTTTTGACAATTGCAACGTTATAATTTTTGCTAATTTTTAGTAATTAATTTATTTAATAATTATTTGTTTTAATTTTAATTGCTAAAAGCTACTCAAATCTTATATTTATTAAAATTTTGGTTAGTTGTGCATAATTTATAATATAAATTGTCAAATTATGCTCTAATCTTAATAGTATCCACATTGTTTGACAATTGCATTATATTGTTTGTTAATTTTTAGTAATTAATTTAATTAAAAATTATTTGTTTTAATTTTAATTGCTAAAAGCTACTCAAATCTAATATTTATCAAAATTTTGATTAGTGGTACATGGTTTATAATATAAAGTGTCAAATTAAGCTCTAATTTTAATAGTATACACATTGTATGACATTTGCAACGTTATATTGTTTGCTAATTTATAGTAATTAATTAATATAATAATTATTTGTTTTGATTTTAATTGCTAAAAGCTACTAGAATCAAACATTTTTCAAAATTTTGGTTAGTGGTACATGATTTATAATAAAAATTGTCAAATTAAGCTCTAATGTTAATTGTATCCACAGGGTTTGACAATTGCAACGTTATATTGTTTGCTAAATTTTAGTAATTCGTTAATTTAATAATTATTTGTTTTGATTTTAATTGCTAAAAGCTACTCAAATCTAATATTTATCAAAATTTTGGTTGCAACGTTATATTGTTTGCTAATTTTTAGTAATTAATTAATTTAATAATTATTTGTTTTGATTTTAATTGCTAAAAGCTACTCGAATCAAATATTTTTCAAAATTTTGGTTAGTGGTACATGATTTATAAAATAAATTGTCAAATTAAACTCTAATCTTAGTAGTATCCACATTGTTTAACAATTGCAATGTTATATTGTTTGCTAATTTTTAGTAATTAATTAATTTAATAATTATTTGTTTTAATTTTAATTGCTAAAAGCTACTCAAATCTAATATTTATCAAAATTTTGGTTAGTGGTACATTTATTTATAATATAAATTGTCAAATTAAGCTCTAATCTCAATAGTATCTACATTGTTTGACAATTG
Organism: Lagria hirta; assembly: GCA_947359425.1. NCBI lineage: Eukaryota > Metazoa > Arthropoda > Insecta > Coleoptera > Tenebrionidae > Lagria > Lagria hirta. The sequence continues at coordinate 51,591,341 of OX375794.1, forward strand.
CAACGTTATATTGTTTGCTAATTTTTAGTAATTAATTAATTTAATAATTATTTGTTTTATTTTTAATTCCTAAAAGCTATTTAAATCTAATATTTATCAAAATTTTGGTTAGTGGTACATGATTTATAACATAAATTGTCAAATTAAACTCTAATCTTAATAGTATCTAGTATCTACATTTTTTGACAATTGCAACGTTATATTGTTTGCTAATTTTTAATAATTAATTAAATTAATAATTATTTGTTTTAATTTTAACTGCTAAAAGCTACTCAAATCTAATATTTATCAAAATTTTGGTTAGTGGTACATGATTTTTAATATGAATTGTCAAATTAAGCTCTAATCTCAATAGTATCTACATTGTTTGACAATTGCAACGTTATATTGTTTGCTAATTTTTAGTAATTAATTAATTTAATAATTATTTGTTTTATTTTTAATTCCTAAAAGCTATTTAAATCTAATATTTATCAAAATTTTGGTTAGTGGTACATGATTTATAACATAAATTGTCAAATTAAACTCTAATCTTAATAGTATCTAGTATCTACATTTTTTGACAATTGCAACGTTATATTGTTTGCTAATTTTTAATAATTAATTAAATTAATAATTATTTGTTTTAATTTTAACTGCTAAAAGCTACTCAAATCTAATATTTATCAAAATTTTGGTTAGTGGTGCATGATTTAAAATATAAATTGTCAAATTAAGCTCTAATCTTAGTATTTAAACCTAATTTACATTGTTTAACATTTGTAAATTAAAGTCTTGCTAAACATTTTGTGTAAATATAGTTTGATTGCTACTTAACTTTTATTAATCTTTATGAGAGTTCACCGCAGGGTTTTTCGCCAGAACAGAGTCTTAAAGATAGTGCGTCAGGACCGTATTCAGGATGCTTCTATTTTCTTCGTCTGTATGTTAGTAAAGATAACAATTAAATTACAATTTATATCTGAACATTTTTTACAAAGTTTAGCTCAGCTCAACTTTAACAGTGTTTGCAAATTTAAAACAATTTAATATATTTTCTTTTAATTTTAGTATTTGAAAGCGACTCAAATTTGGTTACTAATTTTTGTTACAATTCTAAGCAGCAATGACAGAAGCGGTCTTTCTTTAATCACATCGAATTGTAATCCCTCCAAAATTACCCTAAGATTTATGTTCGCCTCTAACCTAATTACTCGACACAAACGGCTCTCTGTAGCCCGAATGTAATATTTTCCGTCCTGATCAGTGATGGATGGACTATATTAGATTATTTTTTATATGATTAGCAATGCGGTTGGATTCGGGATTCTGGAGATCCCACGGGATACGTTGCTGGCAGGGGTGCAAACCGCGTACGCTTTTATTCAATTTTGTACAAACTGAAATGATTCCAATGAGCGCTTTTGTTGTTTTTTAAAACAACGAAAAAACAATAGGTTGAACAACATTTTTTTTTCAATTTTCCTGCTATTATTTATTTTCAGGCAAAATTACAAAAAAATCGGTTTTTTAGTGTTAAGGTTGTATTTTAAAACGTTGTCGTGAGTAGAGCATTAACAACCCATGCAAAAAATAAATGTTCATTATACAGTATATTATGCAAGAAAAAATAAATAAAAATTTAAAAAAAACGCAATTTTAAAAGCATCAAGATCGGTCGTGACGCAGGTGTGGTATTCTCGAGCATACGAAATGGAATGAAATGATGAAATTGTTTCAAATAGAGGTGGTTTGTCAGTGAAATTTCAAATAACAATTAAAAACAAAAATAAAAAAATAAAATAAAATTTTTTATTTAAATCTTGCTAAAAACATGAATTTTTGTGTGCTTTGCTTTTTTTATTTGCTTGGGTCGTTTATAAATTTAGCATAACCTACAAACCCCTATAAACTGTCGCTACCTTACGTACAAGAAAGTTTTTAAGAGCTTTTATTAATTTTGATATAGTATGTAAAGAGTCATCAAAACTGATTGCCAAATTATCAGAAAAAACTGATACTTTTTCTTGTCACAAATGTATTAAACATTCAAAATGGCTGCCATTAACAGATACAGTGTCGTTCATTGTCTATAATTACTATTTTTTCTTTTTTAATAAATTTAATATTATTAATTTTGTTTAATAAATAAAACAGTATTATTGTTTACATTGATTTTCCCAATCTATCACATTTGAGATAGATTATACCAAATCAGAGCTACCAATCTGAAATTTGCTTAGCATCTTAGTGAAGTTTAGAAAAAAAAACAAAACAGTGCAGTTTTAGATTCTAATTACAATTTTTTTTGCAGTATTAATAGTCTGCTTCATAAACTCCCTCTCAAACCTTTAATAATAAATTAAAATATTGATATAATTATAAATGCAAAATAGTGAAACTATTAACTTGTCTAAGCGCTTTTAAGGGCAAGAAAAATCTCCAAAAATGAATTTTAAAAAAATGTTGATTTTTTCAGTACTGTATAATCAAGATCACCAGAAGTCAATAGTATTTTATAAAAAAAAATTATTTAGTAATATTATTGCAAACTTTTTTTTAGGTTGAAAAAATTTTTTGTGGGCGCTTAAGCGATGCTCATTTATTAGTACATTAAGCTAATTGCGGCTATAAAATGGTATCTAAGTAATACATATTAAAAAGACATTATACAGTGTGTGCAATGGTTATCTTCATAAATAATGCAACAACTTGTCATAAATTGATAGAAAAGTATATTCTTTTATTTTGAATTTCTAGTGGGTACTTTGTTTATGATGAATGCATATCGCATGCCATTAGATTCAAGACAACATACACATTATTTTTGTTGGCTGTCAGCATATTATTTTCATATTGATTTGCTGTAATAACTGTAAAAGCCTTGGGTAAATTCGTACTTTCATTGTATTGTAAAGTTTTTCCGGAAAATTATATATAATGAAGAGCAGCGCCGTGTCGAATGCAGTGGAAAAATCATTTTCCCATTAGCCTTACTACCGCGGTCTGGAATCTAATAAGTTCATCAAGATACCACTCCGCTAATTTTCATTTGATTACCCATAACTTTACATAAAAAATTTAAAAAAAAAGTTTTTAAAATTTCTGTTTTTTGAACAAACGGTTGTTTTTTTTAAATTTTGTGTCGAAGATTGTCATAAATGCTTAACTTTAATTTGTCAACGTACCTATATTATTAAATCAAAGTGACAGTTATTCATTTGACATCTGAACCTAACCTCACTTTTAATTTAATAAATCGATAGTTCAACACGTTAATGAAATAAAATTAAAAACAATTGTAGCGTTCTAACAAACAAAAAAATTTGTCAACCTTTGAGATTTTTCATAAACTTTATCTTTAACTTAAAATAAAGTTTAAAATTGAAAATAAAGCTTTAAATAAAAACAAAAATTGACAAAACTATATTGAGGACATTTTAAAGGTGTTTTTGTCAAGTATAAGAAAAAAAACTTAAGGGATTAAGCGAATAGACCTCCGAGGAGTTGACTCGGGTAGATTTGCTTGACTTTGATCTGTGAGGCACAAAACAAGGCAAAAAACACAAAATCTAAAGAAAAAAGCGGAAGTGCAAAGGTAGAAAAATGAAAAAACAAAGAAAAAAAGAAGAAGACATAAAGCTAGAAAAAACCAAAACGTTTGCAAGTAGTAAAAAAATATAAAAATCACAGAAAAAAAAGTTATGACATTTGAAAAAAAGCTGAAAAAAACCAAACAACTAAGAACATTTATTAAAATAGAAATTTAACAAAAAGGAAAAAAAATTTTCCTAAAAGAAATCGTGAAACAAAAGAGAGGGCAAGGAACAAAAGCAAAAGATAGATTTGAAAAATATTCATGAAAGGTAAAACATACAAATGAAATGAGAAAGTCTAAAAACTGCAAATTTTTTTTATAAAAAAAAAAGACAAAAAAATAAACAATGAAGGAAGCACCGGCATATGTAAAAAAAACCAAAAAAAATAACGAAACAAAAACATGCAAGAAAACATAAAAAATTCCAGAAAAATAGGAAACGGTGAAAAAAGTGTACTATTTTGGAATGTAACGAGATTAGAGTAAAACAAAAGAGGATTTTTGGAATTAAATAAAACTATTAATTTGACTAATTAAAACTAATTAAAACTATTAATAAATAGCAAAAAAAAAGCCGGAAAAAACATAAAAAATCGGTTACCAGCAGAATTCAAGTGAGAATAGCAAAGAGCAAAGAGAGAAAAGAAAAAAAGAAGGATACAAAGATCATAAAAAAAGTAAAATAAAAAAATTATAAGAAAAGACAGCAAGAAGCGAAGAGGATCAGCAAAGAGAAAAGTTAAGTTACAGAGAAAAGAAAAGAAATAAAACAAAAAATATATAAGAGGAGAGAACAAGAAGGACTCATAGAAGAAATATTGAAATAAACAAAAAGGAATAAATTAATAAACAAAACAGCTAAGAGCTAGAAAGACAAAAAGAAGCATTAAAGAAACAGTAAAAAAATACAGATAAAAGTATACATATGAGAAGGAATTTAACTGAGAGAATAGGTGAAAAAAGAGCTAGAAATTGGGAAGAAAAAAGAGAGGATAAGAAAAGAAAAACTAAAGATACGAGAGGAAATTAGGGAGAGAAAAAGATGATAGAATGCATAGAGAAAAAGGAAGAGAGATATAAACCAAGTCAACGTGTATTAATCGAGTTAATTAATTTATTAAGGCAAGAGAACAGAAAGTTAAAAGAAATAAGAAAATAATAATAATTAATAATTATAAGGTAAAGGTAGAAGAAAAAGGTAAACTGCTGAAAAAGATAGAGATCTCTTAGAAGAAAAAAAACAGATGTAACAGAAAGGAAAATCATGAAAAATAATAACAATAACTGAAATTGGCGGAAGAAGACAGAGAAAACAAAAAATTAAAAAAAATATATGAGAAATGGAAAAACAGAAATTAAAGATTATCTCAAAATAGGTAAAGATAAAGTTCTAGTGGAACTCCACGACTAGAAAGCAGAAGAAAAAGTTATGACATTTGGAAAAGAGCTGAAAAAATCAAAACAACTGAGAACATTTATTAGGATAAAAATAAAACAAAAACAAACTTTTTTTTTAAATTTAAAGACATTGTGAAACAAAAGAGAGAACAAGGAACAAAAGCACAAGAAGGATTTAGAAAAATATTTATGTAAAAAGAAACATACAAATGAAATAAGAAAAATCAAAAATTGCAGATTTTTTTTATGACAGGAAAAAGAAACAATGAAGAAAACACAGGCATATGTAAAAAAACTGTAAAAATTAGCGAAACAAAAACATAAAAGAAGATATAAAAAATACAAGAAAAAAAAAACAACGGTAAAAAGAGTGTACTATTTTGAAATGTAGCAAAATTAGAAAAAAAAGAAAAGGATTTCTGGAATTATGTAAAACTATTATTTCGACATAGTGGGTTTAATAGAAATATAAATAGAAAAAAAAAGCTAGAATAACATAAACAATCGGTTACCAGCAGAATTCAAGTGAGAATGACAAAGAGCGAAGAGAAAAAAAAAGAAAAGAAAAGCAGCAGGAAGGAAAGTTACGGGGATAAGAAAAGAAATAAAACAAAAAAACTATAAGAAGTAAGAACAAGAGGATCTCATGGAGAAAAATATTAAAATAAACAAAAGGTAGTAGAGAATCATGACGACATACAGCTAAGAGCTAAAAAGACAATAAGAAGCATAAAAAAAACAACAAAAAAATACAGAAGAAAGTATACTTATGGGAAGAAATATAACCGGGAGAATAAGAGAAAGAAGAGCTACAAATTGGGAGGAAAAAAGAGAGAATGAGAAAAAAAAAAACTAAAGATAAGAGAAAAAATGTGGAAAGGAAAAAGATGATAAAATAGATAGAGAAAAAGGAAAAAAGGCATTTAATGGTAATAAGCAAGGGAATGGAGAAAAGAGTCAGTAATAGACTATGAAATTACAAATGTGGAGGTGTGGAGTTCTTAGAGTAAGGGAACATAAGACCACCTGTTTATAGAAATATAAGAAAATAAAAACACAAAACAAAAGAAGAAATGGAAACGGATGGAGAGCAATAGAAAGTAATAATTAAAGAATGAGACGAGAAAACTATGAAAAAATACATAAGTACGCTTGAAAACGATAGAATAGAAGAGCAAAAGGTTTGAGAAGATAGAAGTAGAACTAAAAAAAACAATAGAAAAAAAAATTATTAATTTTATTTAATTGTAATTTAAAACGGCGTTTTTTTTCCAAATTTATCAGCTAGCTATGTTACAAATTTGTACCATGTCTACTTTTTTTGCAATTTTTGTTGTTTTAAATTTTTTTTCAGTTATTTATTATCTGTTGTTTATACTTATTTTTTTTTATTATGTTTTTTAACTTTTATTGTTTTTTTTTTCTTCAAATCTGTTTTACTTGATTCTTTCATAATACTTGCTCAGTCTCAGACCGCCAAACTAAACTTTTTCTATTCTTTCTCATTTTTTCTCTGTTTTATTGTTTTTTTTTCGCAATAGGTATCTTTATTATTCTTTGTCTTTATCTTGCTTTAATACACTACTGTTCCTTGACTTGCCTCTATCCTTCATTTTTCTCTGACTTTAAAAATTCTGGTGTTTTTCTTTTCTTGTATTTGTTTACTTTTTTATTTATTTTGCTTACATTGACTTTGCGTATGTGTGTTCAATTTTTTTAAAAACAATAACAATTTTTTTATTTATGGCTCCACCTACTTTGCGTATTCAATTTTTTTAAAAAGAGTAACAATTTTTGTTGTTTTTGGCTCCACCTTAAACAAAAAAAAAATGGTTTTCAGATTTGATAAATTAACTTTTTTAATACACGTCTCACAACATTAATTTCAGTTATTGGTTATAGAGAGTGTATAATACTAACATAAATCAAGAGCGGCGGTGCTTTTCTGGCAGCAGATCTCAGATCGGTTCGTACTAAAGCCGGCAAACAAAAAGTCGCTTAGAGATTTTTGAAAATTTAAAAATTTCAATTTAACTAGTTTAAGATATTGTTTTGAGCGCTGTAAAATGAGAAATACATATTTATGTTTAAAAATGTTTTGTTTTTTTTTTTAAATAAATAAAATTTTATTTCACATATGATAATGACGCAGAGGCTTACGATCCGGCATTTATGTACAACACTGTGCTCAAATGTCAATGTTATTTGTCAATAAACACTTGCAATACTGGCATAGCTTACTGGCTCTAATAATTAATAATAATTAATCAATGTTATTTTTGAAATGGCAAAAAATATTCGATTAACCTGTGTCTTCAGAAAATATTACTAAAAAATTTTTAGTGTTTTTAAGCTATTTTACCGAATTTTAGTACAAACCAATCTAAGACCTGCTGCCAAAAAAGCACAGCTATTCTATATTAAATTTATTAACCAAAATGTCACAATTTCTTAACGATTTGCTAACTTTTTGCAACCAGGAATGTTAAAAGCTTAAACTTTATAAGTTTAATCAACTCCTGACATTTCCGGTTAAAGAAAAGTAAAGAAAAGTTAATCAAAATTGTGAACATGGTCTCCATTTTACACTATCTGAACTATGTGCGGTTTGAGCTAGGGCAACGATCAGAATGCAATACCAATGAATATTACCAAAGATACCTGAACAAATGCCACATTTTGGAATTAATTAATACACCTACATCTGCTTTCAAATGAATCGAATGCACGAGTTTTGCAACGACCTCTCAAGCCGCTTAAAATCCTTCCTTTCATTCCAGACTGCCACACGCAACACCTTTCTGTACTTACCTACTAATCTCTTTTCTTTGGCGAAAGCGGATTGAAGCTTTCAATTGATGTACCTGCTTGATAGACTTTCCAATAAAACTACATTTGGAAAAGTGTTACATTGTAGAAGCTTTTAGTTAATGGAAGTTATTGAAAATATTATATAGACGTAACACATTTTAATTTCATATCGTTCAGCTATATCCGAAATGAAGAGATAATAAAAGCAATTAGCAATTTCCTTTTATAATCCCACATCTGATGTCAATTGTATTGTAAGATTATACATTATCATTATTACAATTTTTATAAATTTTTTTTTTATAATATTTTATTGACAAATTAAAATGAATTGACAGTCATTTTGTTGCAAATCTGTGAATAAATTTGGTTATTTTCTAAAAATGTTGCATATTATTGAAAAAAATATTTGGCTGAGCTGGTCAAGTTGACAAGTCTATCAAGAGTTTATATTTTTTCAACAAAATAGTAAATAGACAATTATTATTACTATTATCACTTTGTTTTTTTTACTTATTTATTCTCATTATAGGCACCTAAAAATGCTGCTTACTTTTACATCAAGTATATGACAAAAAAATATATTTTTTTTAATTTTAATGTTTTTAACTAATTTAATGGTTTATAATTCATTCTTTAAATTTTAATTTTTTATAATTTTTTTGAAATGTTAACATTTTTTTTAATATTTAAATCTATTATTTTATTTTTATTTATTATTATCTTATTATTAGAAAAAAATTATTTATATTCTTTAAAATTTATGCTAAATAGGAAACTGTATCTTATCTAACATTGAAATAAGTATTTTTTTATATATACAGATTGTGTATTCTTCGGCTATTGAACCAGCCAATTCGTTTTTTTTATATTGACCACATTTCTTATTACAAATTTTTGGCTAATTAACGCGTGATTCACAGAGTTAGATGTAAAAATTTTCTGTTTGTCGGTTCTTCTTCAAATCAAAAAAAAGTAATTTTTAATTTTTACTTGTTTATTATTAAATTAGATTGAAACTATGTATACGTCTACTCCTTATTTCAAAAATTAAGAAAAATATCAAATAATTATGTATTAAAAAGTGTAAAACTGGTCTAAAATAAATATTTTATTTGTTAATAAATAAAATAAACAATACTTTAGTACTAATTTGCTAAAATATAAGAAAAAACTCAAAATAAAAAAATATTAAATGATGCACTTGTATATTAAGAGGTAAATGTCTAAAGTCGTGGCTATTGTGACACCGTACCGAGCACGATATTAATCAAGTGAACATGTGCAACGACACGCAGTCGAACACTGTTACATTGCCTGTTTATAATTAAGCAGTGGTAAAAAAACTGTCGTAAGAAAACAACCATACCGATTGAGCCCACTATAAATAAAACAAAGCACCTACAAGACTCTTGTATGATTTAAACTTTTTTATTATATCTATTAGGTTTTATTAGATTTATATATATATATATATATATATATATATATTATATAAAAGCACTTGTCCTCTTATAGATGTTTTTTATTTTTAAAGATTGGTATACATAGCTGTCAAAAAATAGTTACGTCGATTTTTTTTTACTTACAGATAAATGATAGTATAGTTTAAAAAAAAACGTATTTATTTTAAATCAAGAGTGTTTTAAAAAGTGGTACTTTGAAACATAGCTGCAAAAATGTTTTTGCTAAAGACATTTTGCTACATTCTGGTTTCTTAGGTTACTTCAGATTTATTATTTCTTGTAATATTTTTTTTTGTTAAAATGAAACAAATTTTGCTAAACAAAAGCCTTTAAATTAAATTTTAAGTTAAAAAGCTTGCTGCTGTTACCAACCGTTAGCAACAAAATTTCTCAAAACTTTAGTCTTTTTTAAACAAAATTAATCGAAAGAAGACGTTTTAAAAAGGGTGTTAGGGCACGTGTCTCATAGAAACTTGTGCGCCAAATTAACTCTTATAAAACTAGTGTTTTAATATACTATTTTAAGTGTTAGTTTAGCCGGGTGCAATTTGTATCATATTTTATCGTTTGTATTGGATTAACTAACGTATTTTATGTAGCGCTAATAAACTATCTTGTTCAGAATTATAACCTACACTTCTTTGCTGAGATACTATAGTATTTTCAAGTTAAAGACGAAGTGGATGTAAACAGGAAAGAGCACGTGCTTGGAGATTATTGGCGTTTCTATTGGTTGAACCATCACATAACCTAGCAAAAAGCGCGTTGATTGGCTATCTACACAAGCTTGAGTACTTAATATTGTTCACCTCCACTTTGTGTTCAACTTAACAATACTATGATCAGTCACACATTATTGAGAGGTAAAGCATCTAAAACTAAGCTCATTAGCGCTTATAGTAAATACTTATTTAATATTTATTATAAAATTTTTTTTCAAAAATCTTTCTAAGCCTTTATATGACAGAAAATTAGTGACAATGAGTGGAAAATTAATTATTTTGTGTCATTATACTTATTGTGTTGGCTTTTTTTTCAAGTTTTAATGTTTTCAAGTTGAAAATCTATCTTATCTTTTTCTATAGACGTTACCACAATGTATTCCAAGTGCTTACTAAAATGGGTTACATAGAGACAAGCCAAGCAACTCGAAATGTCTGCATTTAGTTAATATTTAGCTCACGTTGTTCTATTATAAATGGATATAGCTATTAGGGATGAGGTTTTATTAGATAACACTCACAAGCACGACACTGTAAGTATACAGCTTTGCTAAAACAGTTCAACTCAGCAGCTAATTTACAATTTAATCCATTATCACAACTGCAAGATTAAGGCACTTGCTTTATGAAAAAAAAATGTAGAGAAAGTTTTACGAACTTTTAACGTTTTTTTGAGAAAAATAATTAGCAATGTTAGGCGAACACAGAAATGGGAGGAAAAAAATCGGTAACAAGCTTATTTATTAAAAGTTGCTTTTTAAGCTCCTTTTTGAAATAAAGTTCTTTTTTGCCGGATGGCGCTGGTACAGAACAAGCTTTTGCCAGGTTTGCTAAAACTTTTCTTCAGTCGAAAAGATTTTTAAAATAAATTAATATATTTAAAATGTGGAAATTTTCGAAAATTTCAGAAAATTCTTTTATGAAAATGTTCAAAGCAGTGTGGAATTGGAATTATTAATGATGTAGAACTGTCTTTCAAGCAGAAATTTTAATTGCTTTGTACTGACATGAGCAATGTTGCGCGCAGTTGTAATTTTTTGTCATTATAATTTCTCTTTTTAGCTGTAAAATGACTACAATGGGTGCTTTTTAATGACTCAGCAATGATATACGTGTGTATTTTTCACCTTTGAAGTTTTGAGAATATTATAGAGCAACCTTTATAGAAGCTGATTTGGTGTTAAAAAACGAGTCGTAGGCGAGTTTCCTATGCCAATGCGCTTATATATCAAGCATTTTACGTTATTTGTGTTTCAAAATGCGTTCTTTTTTTAATTTTAATAAAAAAAACTTGATGCTCTAGGTCATGCTGTAATTTCGTTGCGACGCAGATTAACTCTGGTATGAAAACAAGCGCCACCCTGTCAATTTCTTACTCCAAATTCAGAAAAAACTCTGTAAGAATCCAAGTTTTTTAAAAAATCTACAAAAATAGCGTTTTTTCAATTGCATTTTTAAAAAATTCTACAGCTAATATCAAAAAGCGTTTTTTTTTTTGTTTTTGATAACTAAAAACCAACACGTGATCAAAATATGATACTAATAAAAATAGCGGAGTCACATTTCTCCAATTTTTTCCCAACTTGATTTAGCAATTTGAGAACAGCCGCAATGCAAATAAAACCTTAAACCCTGAAATGAAATCACAATGGTCTCTGTTAACCTCATATTCAGAACGCATAAAACTATAGCGTTTTCACAGATGTTCACTTTATCAGTGCATCGGTGGACAAAAGCAGTCCACAGAGAGGGATTCGAAACCTTTGTAAAAAAGTCACTCGCTCATGTCATTTGTTCAGTCTTTCTAAATCGCACAAAGGCTTTGTTTCGAATAGTTGGTAGTACTGACAAAAAATAAATTTTATAGACTGCAGTCATCGCCACATTAAATCATCACAAGCGGACGTGTTACATTATTTAAAAAAAATGTGGTAGAACACAGTAAGGTGAGAAATTTGTAAAAAAAGCTTACTTTATTAAACAAAAATTTTAAAAAAATTGCATTTAGCGCTGCCACCATTTTTTAACTTTTTATAAAAGATGATAAAATGTTATAAATAGCCAGCTTTTTCTTAGTGTACTAATGATTTTTTATTATGATTTTAGCATCTTGTGAGCTTAATACAATATAAGCTCATCTAGTTGTACATTTTACAAAAAAAAATGCATTTGACGCTTCCACCATTTTTTAACTTTTTATAAAAGATGATAAAATGTTATAAATATCCAACTTTTTCTTAGTGTACTAAAGATTTTTTATGATAATTTTAGTATTTTGTGAGCTTAATAGAATATAAGCTCATCTAGTTGTACATTTTACCAAAAAAAAGGCATTTGGCGCCTCCACCATTTTTTAACTTTTTATGGAAGATTTTAAAATCTTATAATTATGTATATTTTTCTTAGTTTACTCATGATTGTTAATGGTAATTTTATTATTTTGTATGTCTAATACAGGATAAGCTCATCTAGTTGTACAATTTACAAAAATTTTTGAATTTGGCGCCTCTACCATGTTTCAAAATTTTATGAAAGATTTTAAAATGTTATAAATATCCAAGTTTTTCTTAGTGTACTAATGATTTTTTTTGATGATTCTAGTATTTTGTAAGTTTAATACAATATAAGCTCATCTAGTTGTACATTTTACAAAAAAAAATGGATTTGGCGCCTCCACCATTTTTAAACTTTTTATGAAAGATGATAAAATGTTATAAATATCCAACTTTTTCTAAGTGTACTAATGATTTTTTATTATGATTTTAGCATTTTGTGAGCTTAACATATAATAAGCTCATCTAGTTGTACATTTTACAAACAAAAATGCATTTGACGCTTCCACCATTTTTTAACTTTTTATAAAAGATGATGAAATGTTATAAATATCCAGCTTTTTCTTAGTGTATTAATGATTTTTTATTGTGATTTTAGTATTTTGTAAGCTTAATATATAATAAGGTCATCTAGTTGTACATTTTACAAAAAAATTTGCATTTGGCGCCTCCACCATTTTTTAACATTTTATGAAAGATTTTAAAGTGTTATAAATATCTATCTTTTTCTTACTTTACTCATGATTGTTAATGATAATTTTATCATTTTGTGAGTCTAATACAAGATAAGCTTATCTAATTGTACAATTTACAAAAAATTTTCGATTTGGCGCCTCTACCATGTTTCAAGTTTTTGTGAAAGATTTTAAAATGTTATAAATATCGGTTTTTTTCTTAGTTTACTAATACTTTTTTTAATAATTTTAGTTATTAAAAAAATTTTTTACTAATACTTTTTGTGAGTAAGCTTATCTAGTTGTACATTTAACAAAAAAAAATGAATTTGGCGCCTCCACCATTTCTTAACTTTTTATGAAAGATGAGTAAATGTTATAAATATCCAACTTTTTCTTAGTGTACTAATGATTTTTTATGATGATTTTAGTATTTTGTGAGCTTAATAGAATATAAACTCATCTAGTTGTACATTTTACAAAAAAAATTCTATTAGGCGCATTCACCATTTTTTAACTTTTTATGAAAGATGATAAAATGTAATAAATATCCAACTTTTTCTTAGTGTACTAATGATTTTTTATTATGATTTTAGCATTTTGTGAGCTTAATAGAATATAGCTTAATAGAATATAAGCTCATCTAGTTGTACATTTTACAAAAAAAAATGGATTTGGCGCTTCCACCATTTTTAAACTTTTTATGAAAGATGATAAAATGCTATAAATATCCAACTTTTTCTTAGTGTACTAATGATTTTTTATTATGATTTTAGCATTTTGTGAGCTTAATATATAATAAGCTCATCTAGTTGTACATTTTACAAAAAAAAAATGCATTTGACGCTTCCACCATTTTTTAACTTTTTATAAAAGATGATGAAATGTTCTAAATATCCAGCTTTTTCTTAGTGTACTAATGATTTTTTATTATGATTTTAGTATTTTGTGAGCTTAATAGAATATAAGCTCATCTAGTTGTACATTTTACAAAAAAAAATGCTATTAGGCGCATTCACCATTTTTAAACTTTTTATAAAAGATGATGAAATGTTCTAAATATCCAGCTTTTTCTTAGTGTACTGATGATTTTTTATTATGATTTTAGTATTTTGTGAGCTTAATAGAATATAAGCTCATCTAGTTGTACATTTTACAAAAAAAAATGCTATTAGGCGCATTTACCATTTTTCAACTTTTTATAAAAGATGATGAAATGTTATAAATATCCAGCTTTTTCTTAGTGTACTAATGATTTTTTATTATGATTTTAGTATTTTGTGAGCTTAATATAATTATAATAAGCTCATCTAGTTGTACATTTTACAAAAAAAAATCCATTTGGCGTTTCCACCTTTTTTTAACTTTTTATAAACGATCTTAAAATGTTATAAATACTATAATATTAACTATAAACTATAAAAAAATATAGACTATTAATAATACAATTAAAGCTCACTTGATTCTTCCAAATAAATTTAAATTATTTATATATATATATATAAATCAACAAAATAAAATAATGTATAAACAACAATTATAAAAAACATATAGAGAAGAATATCAAATTTTTTAATAGAAAAAAATAAAAGTAAAAAAACTCATCAACTGAAAATTTTAAACAACTACTTCTAGTATCTGTTTGAAACAAAACTTTTACAACAATATTTTATTTAGTAAAAACGACATAAAACAGAACAATCATTAACTAAACAGAATGAAAAATAATCATAAAAATTAAGAATATAAGAAAAACAACATTAAAGTTGTATTATTTTCTTATTTGTTTTATTTGAGAATTTGATCTACTATTGTTGGCTATATTCCAGTCAGATTTGAAAAGAAAACTCTTAAAATATTTTTTTTTAAATAAGTGAAGATTATTTATCATAAACAATAAAAAAATTAAATAGTTAAACAATAATAGAAAAGAAACTATAAAGAAAAACATTATATGCAAATAATGATCAAAAAAACAAACACCTACTATAAAAAAAGGCAAAATACAAAAATAATATAAATTAATGTTAATCAAAAAATTAGAATAAAAATAATAAAAACAAAAACAGAAGTTAGCATAGCTGTAAAAATTTAGCAAAAGATGCAAAAGATGATTATTTACTAAAAAAACAAAAAAAATTGTATAATAGTGTCAACAAAATATTTTTAAAAATGTAGATAATATATTGTCGCTACGAATTCTATACACATTTAGAACTTGTTAGCTCTTGTCAGTTGCAACTAGTAGCAACTT
Organism: Lagria hirta; assembly: GCA_947359425.1. Lineage (NCBI taxonomy): Eukaryota > Metazoa > Arthropoda > Insecta > Coleoptera > Tenebrionidae > Lagria > Lagria hirta. The sequence continues at coordinate 51,606,576 of OX375794.1, forward strand.
TTGTGATAAATGATAAAAATAGTTTTTAAATCAGTATTAAAGATTAAAATATTTATAGGTTTCTAACATAGTTTTGTTATCTACAGAATTATTATTTTAGGAATTAGAAAATAACAATTTAGTGAAAAATATAAATAGCTGCATAAGGAAAACTATTTAACAAGTTTAATTTACAAATTGCAAACTCTAATATTGCCTTTTTATAATCAAGTTTATGACGAGTGTTTTTTAAAATTTGGCGTTAGCAATGAAATTGTAAACGGGTACTTTCAGCAAGCTTAATTTTTCGTTTGTTATACCTTTACAAGTGCTTTTAAGTTCTTTCAATTTAATCTTATTACCATGTTAAACGATTCATTAAATCAAAAGTGAGGTTAGGTTCAGATGTCAAATTATTAACTGTCACTTTCATTCGATGGTAAAGGTACGTTTACAGATTGGCAAGCTTTTACGCCAATTTGAAAAAAAAAGAAGTTGTAGCTAATTGTTTGTATTAGTTGACATTTATTAATTCTAATTCCTTAAAGCTTTAAAATCCATATATTGATATTTTTCAATTAGAAGTGATATTATTATCAAACATATTTTTTTTAACTTTAATCTTGTTGACACAATAATTATAAAAATTATAAGATTGATATTGTACTTTAGAGATTAATACAGAGAATTTTGGATGTTTAACATTAATTAACCCATTTTATTTTGTGGCGACGCATTTCTTGGTTGGTTCAGCTTGGCTTTGCGTCATCTCGCTCGCGACACCGAGCGACCGAGTTTAAACACTTCAGCCAATAGAGCCAACATGGCACAAAATTTGATCAAGAACTGTTTTATAAATAATTACAACAATTTTTTGAAATAAAATGTCCACAGTTTATGATATGAAAAAAGTGACTTTTTTGTGTGTTATAGTGTTTGAGAGCGGGCACAGTTGTTTTTTTTTGTTTTCACAGCCTCTCTTGATGGTAAATTATTTGTACAGCATTTCTTATAAAATATAGTACAGTTGTAAAAAATCTTATCGTATCTAAATGTCAGTCATTTGGGTATAAAAAGCAGCACAAGAGGTTCCATTAACATAAAGACATGGCTATCTGGTAACATGTGATAGATCTTCTGCTGATAAGAAGATCTCTATAATAACAGTTATTAAGAGGCATTAAGGCCTTGCATGAACTGTATACATAATTTTTTAATTGATCCAAGGCTTTTAAACTGGAAAACAGTAGCACTCCCTAATTAAACCCTGGACGTCGATTTGATGAACACACATGTCGTCTGGAGAGAGCTTTCACAGAGATTATTTTGAAATTACTGTCTGACGTGCCACCAATATTTGTTTTGAATTTTGTTTGAACGCGCTGGAAATAGTAAAGTCTTTACTTTTCAAACAAACAATTCTCCTCTTTTATAAAGTTCCTATTTAACAAGTTATTGAATTTTTGTTTATTTAGTTTAGTGTCAGCGGAAAGCTCTTATCGCTGCTGCTGTGTACAGTTCCATAAATTCATCAAACGACTTCAAATATCGAAAATCAAAAAAACTTACGATGATTGGCGGAAATGCTTTTACAGCTCAATTCTATTTACTTGATAGATTTCAAAATACTGCGATAGCTTTATCGCAAATAATTAAATCTGCTTGGTAAATTGATAGCAAAATTGAACCAGAAGGCTGAAAGATGAAAACGCATTGAAAACAAAGAAATAAAAGCTTTTTTCGTATAATTTTTAGTCGATTAAAATTCTATATAAAATTGTTAACTTTTCCAAGCAGTTTATGGCGGTCATAATCACCTACACATTTTTTCGTGTTATTTGATAGATAAACAGTTTTATTTTTAGCTGAACTTAGAATAAATTGAAACTTTTTAGGATAGTACATTAGTAGTTTTATAATATATACTTTAAGATGTTCTACTTTTTTCTTTTTTTAGCTTTTGTGTTTTTTATAATTCCTAATCATTTTTTTTGTTATGTTTTAATTTATTGTATAATATTGTTGACTATTGTTTATTATACTATTGCTTTGTTTACAGATTTTGTAAATTTTCAAACTTAAAATTAAACAGTTTTAATGTTCGGTGAGATACCGAACAGTACAGTCATAAACCTTTATGTACTACTTCAAAAGTTAACAGTTTTATATAGTGTATTACGCACGTAAATATTTTACTAGCTCTTATTTGGTTTGTCGCACTCTAAACTTGTTCCTACGCCTGCGTAACAGTAATCTTCCAGAAAATTTTTAGTAAACATAATTTCTTCCAGACGTACGCCACTAAAATTATTACTTTACTAAAACACTTTATAATCAGGTTGTCCAGAACAGTGTGAATCGTACCAGAACATAAAAAATTGATTATCAAAATAAAAATAGACAAAAAACAAATATTAATATTAATCAACAAACAGTAATAATAGTACAGTGTACAGATCTTATGAATCATGTGATCTGACTTCAAAAGCACTATCTTTGGCTACCGGACTATTGATTGACGCTATCAATAACAGGTTATCATTTGAGCCTCAACATTTTTCAAACTGACAAAAAAAATTACAAATTTAGTAACTTTCTTTTAAAAAAAATTAAAAATTTTTTTTTTACTCAAAAAGGTGAGTTGTAGTGCTGCAGGTTGCAAGATGTACGGTTTTGAGGTTAACAGTTTACATTGTGTTGTTTATTCATTTGATAAAATAAATAAAGCAATCAATAGCCAATGTTTGAATAAATAATTATAAATTATAGCTTGCTTAGAATAAGCGCTGTTTGAAAATCAGCACTACATGCAGGTATGAAATATGTCTATATAAAAGTAAAAAAAACAAAGCTAAAACAAAAGAACAACATAAAACAAGGAGCACAAACAAAACAAAGAAAAACAAAAAACATCTTAATACTTCAAACTTTTGTTTTTTTATAGTATTAGCATAGACTGATCTGAAATCTATAAAACTGTTGATTGCAATATTATAATAATCTAAGCCAACTATTTTTTTTTAATTAAAAAAAAACAGACAAAGCAAGGAGTTGGAAACCCTATGTAAAAATGTTAACTTTTCTAAGCAGTTTATGGCGGTCATGATCACCTTTACATCTTTTCGTCTTGTTTGATAGATAAACCGTTTTATTCTTTAGCTGAATTTAGTCAATAAATTTAAACCTTTTTGGGTATTACATTTACTAGTCCATTAGTACTTTTATATTATATACTTTTAGATGTTTTACTTTTTTCTTTTTTACGTTTATGTGTCTTTTATAATTCTTAGTCATTTTTTTGTTATGTTTTAATTTGGTGTATAATATTTTTGACTAATGTTTATTATACTATTATTTTGTAAATTTTCAAACTTAAAATTAAACAGATTTAATGTTCGGTGAGGTACCGAACAATACTGTCATAAACCCTTATGTACTACTTCAAAAGTTAACAGTTTTATATAGTGTATTACGCGCGTAAAAATTTTACTAGCTCTTATTTGGTTTGTCGCACTCTAAACTTGTTCCTACGCCTGCGTAACAGTAATCTTCCAGAGAATTTTCAGTAAAAATGATTTCTTCCAGACCTACGTCACACTTTATAACCAGGTTGTTCAAAACACTGAGAATCGTACCACAATATAAAAAATTAATTATCAAAATAACAATAGACATAAAACAAATATCAATATTAAGCAACAAACAGTAACAATAGTACAGTGTACAGATCTCATCAATCATGTGATCTGACTTTAAAAGCACTATCTTTGGCTACTGGACTGGATTGACCCTATCAATAACATGATTTGAGCCTCAACATTTTTCAAACTGATGTGACAACAAAAAATTACAAATTCAGTAATTTTGTTTTAAAAAAATTTAAAATATTAAATTTTTTTTTTATTTAAAAAGACGAATTGCAGTGGTGCTGGTTGCAAAAATGTACGGTTTTGAGGTTAACAGTTAACATCGTGTTGTTTATTTATTTGATAAAATAAATTAAACAATCAATATTGTAGGCTTTTGTTTGCAATAAATAATTACACTTTTGGATGGTTTTGAATAAATAATCATGAATTATAGCTTGCTTAGAATAAAATCAGCACTACATGGTATGCAGTATGTCTATATAACAGTAAAAAAAACAAAGTTAAAACAAAAGTACAACATAAAACACGAAAAACAAACAAAACAAAGAAAAACAAAAAACATCTTCATACTTAAAACTTTTGTTTTTTTATAGTATTAGCATAGACTGATCTGAAGTCTATAAAACAGTTGATTGCAATATTATAATAATCTAAGCCAACTAATTTATTTTTTTTTAAATGAAAAAAAAAACAGACATAGCAAAGAGTTGGAAACCTGCTTTTTTCTCTGAAAATCGATGCAGTCATTATTTTCGGATAAGGAACATCTTGTAAAATGCTTTCTAAGTCAATCGTTACATTTTATTTTTGTTTGAGATTGCTGCTCGAAATCGCTATCAATTTATTTCATTTCCGCTTTAGCCGAAGCCGATATTAATGTTTTTTAGCATAATCTAGCTACATCGACTAAAATATAATTCCCTTTTAGGATAAAAATGACGTTTTTGTTTATATCTTCTTTTGTTTTTTATTAATTGTTATTTACTTTATCAAAACTAATTCACAATACGTGAGGTATTGCAAGCACGACTTCTAGTGTTTCTGGGTAAAAACATATTTTGCCGCAAATTGTGGCTTACAATGTGTGAAATAAATTACAAAGATTTAAGTGAGTTCAATAACTGAAAACAGAAAAACAGAATGTTTGTAGGTGAACAGCTGTTACTTCTTCAACGCCAAAAAAAGATTTGCAGTTTCTTCAATGTGGACAAAATACAGCATGTTAAGGTAGACGTTAAAATACAGATCTTTTACAATACTTCATTAGAAGATAAAGGATTCTATATGTTGGTATCAATATAGAAATTTTTACAGCTGAACAAAGTTGATTTAATTTACATTTTAAACACCCTCTATGTTGTACAAGAAGTGACCTATAACCTAAGAAGACATTTACCAGAAGGGGTCGCTGATGGTGATGGAGAGCTGGATGGCATATGTCCTAGGAGCCCGCTTGCTATACTACTGACGTTAAAAAAGCTTAGACGTTTTGGTCTATTTTCGAGCAAAAGATTCTGACGGCCCATAACCTCTTCGAAGTAATTAAAACTAAAAATATTTATGAAGCTGAAATAAATTCTGGCTCGATACCGCAAACTAGACTAAAACGATTGTTGTAAAAGTTAAAAAAGTTAGATACTTGAAGATAATCTAAAAAGTTCGTCTGGCAGTAATAAAGTTGGAAGAGAGCGCTGTTAGTTAGTTATTCCAAACTTCTGGCACATATTTCAATATGTTTTGCCTTGGCAAGTTTAGCCAAAACAGTTAGTTTGGTATTTAGCATGATTGATTGTACTGCAACTCCGCTTCCAAATTCGTTTAGTTTCTGGTTTAAGCGTACATCAGTTGCTTTTTATGACGCTTTGCTCTTATGAATCTCCTCTTTCGTGAGCGATTATCTGGTAGATTGTTGCAGGGAAGGATTCCATAAAATTTAACAATCTCTGGTATACATGCCGCTTTATGAGGACGTAAATTAAAATGAGCAAAGATAAAATTTACTTTCCGGCACTTTAAAAAAGTTTTAACGCGGGAAATGTCTAAGCTAAACAGAAGATTCTGTTATTCTCAGCACTTTTATTAAATTTTTACAAATGCTGTGTTTGAAAGTGGGGTAAGCCAAGACGTGCTGTGACGTCAAAAAAAGATTCGCGGTCTCTTCAATGTGGACGAAATACTCTAAGTTAAAAGCGTCATTCAAGCTTCACAAATATACAGATGTATTACAATATAGCAAGTTAATCGCTTTTTAAAAAAACGAATCAAAAAATCGAATAACAAATATTTGATGTCAAAGGTAGACCGATTTTGTTATTATTTTTATTTATCTTTTAATATAAATGTTAACGTAACTCTTAACAAATGTTTTTATCTGATATTCCTCTTTCTTATAATTGTAATTTTATGTATTGTATCTTTTGAAATTAAGTAAAGTGTTTTATTTTTTGTAAACTGTTGAATTATATAAAAACAGTTGTATTTTTGACTCATAAAACCACTTGTGTTTTATAGACCCCACAATTCAATCAAAAACATCATTTTTATAACGTCATAATGAAGAAATGTGGAACAAAAATTTTAATTACAATTTTTTAATTTTAATCCTCCAATCTCAAATCTGAAAAAAAAAATTTGCTTGTCTAGATGTTTTCGTTGACTTGATATATGGGCATGACAGATGAAAATTTTGCCTGTTATTGAAAATTGCTTGTATTGACTGGAAACTCGGCCCTTTCATGACGTTTGCCAAATCTAACTAATCTTTTTTGTGAAATTAATAACGTCAGCAAAAAGCACAATTCTGACGATGTTCGTTGTAACGACAAAACGTACAAGAATATACAACATTTTTTAGCATAAATCAGAAAATCGATCGTTAATGTACCTCATTAATACACGATTACAAAAACAATTTTGAACAAAATTTGTTTGTAAGTAAAAAAATTTAAAGTTGTGTCTGCTTATTTGAAATTCGAAATTTGAAATTTGAAAAACGTACAAGAATATACAACATTTTTTAGTATATATCAAAAAATCGATCGTTACTGTACCTCATTAATACACGATTACAAAGACCATTTTGAACAAAATTTGCTTGTAAGTAAAAGAATTTAAACTTGTGTCTGCTTATTTAAAATTCGAAATTTGAAATTTGAAAAACGTACAAGAATATACAACATTTTTTAGTATAAATCAAAAAATCGATTGTTAATGTACCTCATTAATACACGATTTTAAAGACAATTTTGAACAAAATATGTTTGTAAGTAAAAGAATTTAAACTTGTGTCTGCTTATTTGAAATTCGAAATTAGAAATTTGAAAAACGTACAAGAATATACAACATTTTTTCGTATAAATCAGAAAATGATCGTTAATGTACCTCATTAATACACGATTTCAAAGACAAATTTGACCCAAATTTGTTTGTAAGTAAAAGAATTTAAACTTGTGTCTGCTTATTTGAAATTCGAAATTTGAAATTTGAAAAACGTACAAGAATATACAACATTTTTTAGTATAATTTAGAAAATCGATCGTTAATGTACTTCATTAATACACGATTTCAAAGACAATTTTGTACAAAATTTGTTTGTAAGTAAAAGAATTTAAACTTGTGTCTGCTTATTTGAAATTTGAAAAACGTACAAGAATATACAACATTTTTTAGTATAAATCAGAAAATCGATCGTTAATGTACCTCATTGATACACGATTTCAAAGACAATTTTGTACAAAATTTGTTTGTAAGTAAAAGAATTTAAACTTGTGTCTGCTTATTTGAAATTTGAAAAACGTACAAGAATATACAACATTTTTTAGTATAAATGAGAAAATCGATCGTTAATGTACCTCATTAATACACGATTTCAAAGACAATATCGAACAAAATTTGTTTGTAAGTAAAAGAATTTAAACTTGTGTCTGCTTATTTGAAACTCAAAATTTGAAATTTGAAAAACGGACAAGAATATACAACATTTTTTAGTATAATTCAGAAAATCGATCGTTAATGTACCACATTAATACACGATTTTAAAGACAATTTTGAACAAAATTTGTTTGTAAGTAAAAGAATTTAAACTTGTGTCTGCTTATTTGAAATTCGAAATATGAAATTTGAAAAACGTACAAGAATATACAACATTTTTTAGTATAAATCAGAAAATCGATTGTTAATGTACCACATTAATACACGATTTCAAAGGCAATTTTGAACAAAATTTGTTTGTAAGTAAAAGAATTTAAACTTGTGTCTGCTTATTTGAAATTCGAAATTTGAAATTTGAAAAACGTACAAGAATATACAACATTTTTTAGTATAATTTAGAAAATCGATCGATAATGTACCTCATTAATACACGATTTCAAAGACAACTTTGAACAAAATTTGTTTGTAAGTAAAAGAATTCAAACTTGTGTCTGCTAATTTGAAATTCGAAATTTGAAATTTGAAAAACGTACAAGAATATACAACATTTTTTAGTATAATTCAGAAAATCGATCGTTAATGTACCTCATTAATACACTATTTCAAAGACAATTTTGAACAAAATTTGTTTGTAAGTAAAAGAATATAAACTTGTGTCTGCTTATTTGAAATTCAAAATTTGAAATTTGAAAAACGTACATGAATATACAACATTTTTTAGTATAATTCAGAAAATCGATTGTTAATGTACCTCATTAATACACGATTTCAAAGACAATTTTGAACAAAATTTGTTTGTAAGTAAAAAAATTTAAACTTGTGTCTGCTTATTTGAAATTCGAAATTTGAAATTTGAAAAACGTACAGGAGTATACAACATTTTTTAGAATAATTCAGAAAATCGATCGTTAATGTACCTTATTAATACACGATTTCAAAGACAATTTTGAACAAAATTTGTTTGTAAGTAAAAGAATTTAAACTTGTGTCTGCTTATTTGAAATTTGCGCCGTAGATCAACTGACCACAATAGACGTTATACGTTTTTCTGTAATTTACTACAAATTATTTGACATAATGAACAGATTTTTAAACTATATTACCACCAAACGGTTGAAATTGAAAGAATTTTGAACGCTAGAACGGTGCAACAAATTGCAATTCAGTTGTTGGTCAAATTGTCAAACTTAAATGTCAACCAGCTGAAGAATAATTAAAGTTATTATTTTTTTATAGTTTTTTAAAAGTTTTAATTTTAAAAAAAATGTTTACTCAAATATAAATTATATTAAATTGCAACGTAATTAATTAAAACAAAAATATATATAATTTGCAAAATGGTTTGTTAATGTACCTCATTAATACACGATTTCAACGACCATTTAGAACAAAATTTGCTTGCAAGTAAAACTTGTGTCTGCTCATTTGAAATTCGCGCTGTAAATCAACTGACAATTATAGACGTTATACGTTTCTCGGCATTTCGCTACAAATGATTTAACATAATGAACAGATTATTAAACGATATTACCATCAAATGGTTGAAATTGAAAGAATTTTGAACGCTTGATCGGTGCAAGAAATTGCAATTCTGTTGTTGGTCAAATTGTCAAACTTAATCGTCAACCAGCTGAAGAATAATTAAAGTTATTATTTTTTTATAGATTTTTAAAAGTTTTAATTTAAAAAAAAATGTGTACTCAAATATAAATTATATTAAATTGCAACGTAATTAATTAAAACAAAAATATATATAATTTGCTAAATGGTTTGTTAATGTACCTCATTAATGCACGATTTTTAATTTATGATAACAATTTTCCAATAGTTAATCTGTGTAAGAGAATTTAAACTTGTGTCCGTCTATTTCGGAAATCGGTGCCAGAAATCAAATGACCATTGAGATATTATAAGTTTAGCTTCAATACCTGTTCTATTTGCTACAAATGATTTGACATAATGTATACATCTGACAAAAATTTGCAAAATTTGTCAGTTGTCTGTCAAACTTAAACGTCAAACAGCTGAAGAGTTATTAGATGTTTGAAAAAAAAGGCTTTCACGGCTCGAAGTCATTGAAATATTGACGTCTTTCAAATAAGTTTCGTCTCTAGCGTGGTTCACACGTCGAGTTACCGTGCTTGTTATCACTTTTATTTCCCTGTCCTGATGACGCCTCTACTTATGGAGTGCGAAACGTCGACAATTTTATTAAACTTTTCAACACGGTCTTTTCCGAAAGATGTCAATATTTCAATTATTAGATGTTTTTTTTAGCTTTTTAAATTTTTTTCATGGTATTAAATTGAATTAATATAAAGATCTGAAAATGCAGCTTATTTTGCTACAAATTCCGTTTTGTCTTACGTTTATCCCAAATCTGGTTAATTTTATAGCTTCAGCAGAACGTTAAACTGTATGTCTGCTGTGACGACCAAGCGTACTAAGCGATGAATGCTGACGTTTCTAAAGTGAGGTTATGTTCCCGTATTTGAAGAATGTTTGTCAAATTATGCTGTAATATCGGAGCTATTCATCGCAGGAATATAAAAAGATTTTGAATACTCAATATTTTTTAGTCTTATAAGGGTAGATCTGAAAGTGCGGCTTATTTTACGCTTTCCACCATTTGAAGTCCGTGACGGATTCCAATTTCTTTGCTTGAAATTGGAAGCATTCAATATATCTGATTGCTTTAAAAGCACATGGGCATTTCAGACGTCTTCCCTACAAACGCTCCGGAACATCGATCATGCATAGAAATAGTAGAGAGGGTTCTTTATTTTATTAACCGCAAAATTGACTTATTCTAAGACCCCAACGGCGTGACGCGACCAAATTACTAAACATACAAAGGAACCCGACGCCACTCTCCTCTCGATTCGGATAAACTTGTAATTTTATTATATGTGCCAACACCCGAATTAATTATTGTTGTGGTTGTACTGGTAACTGACTATCTGATAGCCTTAGAACTTGCTGGACGCAAGCACTAAAGGACAACTACAAAGTGGTCGTGCCATTAAATTTACATCAAAGTGGAAGACTTTATTGTACAATTATTAATTATTATCGCAAGAGTAGTGGCTTCACAGCTTTTCCGCTTGATACTTACCATGCTATTCTCACGTTAAAGATGAAGTAGACATAAACAAGGCATAAAGAGCATGCATTTTTTGAATACAACCCTGTAAGAACAGACACGCCTATTTTGTTGAGAGATCACGTAAACCGCGCGTAATAGTGTTTACTAACACGCTTGATAGAGTCTCTCCGAAAGACGTGGTTTGCTTGACGAGACAGGGCTTCAGTAAGTACGTTTCCGTTATAGTTCGGTTTTGCTGTGAGAAGCGTTATCACATGAAGCATAAGACGAAGAGCATGCATTTCTTGAATACAACCCTGTACGAACAGACACCCCTATTTTGTTGAAAGATCACGTAAACCGCACGGGATAGTGTTTACTTCCACTTCATAGCCAAAAACTGATAGCAAAATAGCATTTTGATATACTTCGTGCTTCCTCTAAAATATCGAGTCTTTTTTATTAATTATCAGTATGGGGGTGGAGAATCTTTTAAAGACACCGTCGTGTCTAAAGACGTGTTGAATTTACACCAACTAAAAACAGCCCCCCAAGCCAAGAGGACCGGATGGAATCCACTTAGTGGCATGTCTTCATTCGTACCCTTCTAAATTCACTTCCCAATCACTTATTCCACCCACTCTCTCCTTTTCTATCTATACTCTTCTTGCTCTCTTTCCTTCCTTTCATCCTCTTCATTCTCTCTCACTACTTCTTCAATCGCCTCAAAATTTGCCTTGTTTTCTATCATTAGCTCAATCATTTCCTCTTTTCTTACTTCTACTCCTACCCTTTCTTTCGCTCTTCTTCTTACCTCATCCCTCTACCTGTCACGGGCAAACATCGTATGTTTAACATTTTCTTTTACATGCAACTTGCATCCGTCGCTCGTTTAAACTGTTCCAGGTGTTTTCCAAATCATCCATGCCTCGTGAGCACTTGGGTGAGGAAATAATCTACCTCTCCGAGCTCACGGCAAACACACTTCTTGGCATCTTTTATTAATTCTCTCGTCTACGCTCTTTTCTCTATTCTTTCCCATATCATCTGCCATAGAGTCACCAAAAGCGGTAGATTTTCTTTCTTTTTTTTCCAAGCCTTCATTTTGTCTTCTGTCAGTAATTTAATAGGTATAATTCTTGCAAATACCGGCATCGCTCTTTTTGAAACTGTGCGCGTACGCGTTGTTTTCTACCTTTTACGTTGCTTGCAGTAGCCGCTCAAGCGTACTCCGTACTCCAAAGCGTACTTCTCTAAACTGTACTTTGAGGTATGTCAGGCTGTTGAAGGTTTGCAGAGTTAATTTCCCAACCTGGATTGTCAATTTCCGCCATTTTCACTTTTCTGCAAGCAGCACGCTGTTGTTTTTCTCCAGGCGCTAAGGAAATACCGTTCTCAACCATTCAATTCCTCACTCTCCTTACCACAACTAACACTGCAAAATCACCCGAATACCCTATAAATTTTACCCCCTTGAGCATGCAAACTCTCAACAGTCAACATTCCCACCCCTGTGAAACCTCCGCACTTATTTTAATCTCACTCCCATCTTCTAAAACCACACTTTTTTCACTCAGGTAGCTTCCTACCATACGCACCAAATACGGTGGCACCTCTTTGCTCACCAGTTCCTTCATAATGCCCTTCTACGGAACCAAGTTAAACACATTTTTAACGTCTAGGGTTACCAGTATGCAGTAGCTGCGGATGCGCTACGTACTTTTATTTGCTCTTCTAGAGACATCTCTCACGGCACACATCAGATCCACTGTAAGCCTTTCTTTTCTTCAACTGTCTATCTTTTTGCTCTATTTCTTCCATTATTCTTTCACTTATCAATCTCTCTAGCAATTTTGCCTATACGCTCAACAAGCATACTGGCTATCATCTATTTCTGCATTCTTACCCATTCTTATCTTTTAAAGCAGTTTAGGTAATTCTCCTTTTCAAAAGCTTTTTTTTTTCATTGGCCACATTTCCTCTCTCGTTACACCACTGTTTCCATTTCATTTCTTCATGCTAAGAAAACAGTTTTTCTACCTCCTCTTTCAACTCTCTTCACCGCAACTTATGCTTTTTGTCCTTTCCAATCTTCTGCATTACAATCTGGTAGTTTCTACCCTACACATTTTTGTTCACATCTATACACAATTTATCATAGGCACTTTTCTTGCTTTTTGTTATCGCTTCTCTCATCACCCTTTTTGTCTCATTGTATTTTCGCTTTCTTTTTTTTTTCTCTTTTAAACGCCTCCTCACATACTTCTGTAACCGCTTGGCACATTCATCAATCGTCATTTTCTCTCTCACTGTTTTCTTTATTGTGCGTTTTGCTTTTTCTAACCCTTTTTCATTTACCTTTTATCTTTTTTGTTTTTTTCTTTTTTTTTTCTTTGCCTCTCCAATACCCTTTATCCATTCACATACACGATACAATTTGTTGAGTCTTGTCTGCCTTCTACGATTCTTTACGTTTATAACAGACATATCTCTTTTACAAGCCTATTCTTTCACCATCTATCCTGTTCTATTATTTTCTTGCTTCTCCAGTCGAACGTACGTGGTTTCGTTTGCGATTCCACGGCAGAAAGTGTATCTTTCATGCACTGCTAGAGCTGCACTTTCTGCCGTGGAATCGCAGCCGTAACCACGTACGTTCGACTGGAGTAGCAAGAAAACTAGTATGCACTACACGCGCAGAAATTTGAGAGTCCTGAACTGCGCGCCATGATTATGGCGCGCAGTGCAGAAATCTCAACTTTCTGCCCTTGTAGTGTAATATACTATTACAGTTGTGGATCCCCAGCAAGGTGAATTTGCATTTGAATCTGTTCCTACTATTACCTTTTGTCTTTTTTGGCATTATGGTATCTTCCACGCTCTCCAGCAACAAGTCCCGGAACTTCTCTAGAAGCGCGTTTAGAAAAGCGTAGCATGAATAGAATGCCTAACCATTAAATCCCTTCTTTACAAAGCCTTTTCCACTATCCAGACCCTTCCCTCTTCACACACTCTTTTAACATTCGGATCCAAACTTACAATCACGTTCACTCCTCCATCTACAGCAATCTTCCATACCGCATCCATCCATGGTAAACTCCTATTATTGTTAACTATTACCATATTCCTTTCGCTCGCTTTCTTTCTTACCATTTCTTATCAGATTGGGCAAGCCCTAGCGTCCGCTCTGTGATCGTCTACTCTGCACACATAAGAACCCACTTTCTCCTCCTTACATTCCTTGGCTAGATGCCTTTTTTTTCACATCTTAGACACTTATCTCTTTGGCTTCTTCTTTACATTCTCCAGCTGTGTGCCCAAAATCCAGACACTTGAAGCACCTTTTGAGTTTTGAGTTTATTTCTAGTTGACAGCTTACCCATCATTCTTTCACCCTGCACTCTTTTACTAAGCTTCTTGCACCCTTAGCCGGCAGAGCGACAATCTCAATTTTGTCTCCACTTTCTTCTCATCGTCTCTTCATACTGTAAAGCGTCTTGACTTCACATTCACTTTCTTTGTACCTTCTTTCTTTGCATATTACTTTTTTTACTTTTTCTTTTCACATTACTTTTTACTTCTTATTTTTTACTCATTTCTTTCAGACTTTCTACTTTACATCTTTCTATTTTTTTTATTGCTTCCAGTCGCTCTATAATTATTCTTCTATCGTCTTCACTTTTCACTCTTACAGTCATGTCATCTCGCCTAAAGGTGAGAGCGAGGTGACATGACTGTAAGAGTTGACTCATCCAAGAAGTTATCTTCTTCTTATACAGTTTTTTACGTGATTAGACATATTTTCATCTTAAAACTGGTTTTTATTTTAAGAATTCTAAGTTTTCAACTTGTGTTGCCATGTTTTTATTAGGTAGATTAAGGAATTTGCATCCATTTACATGAAACAAAACGTTGCAAGTTGCAGCAAAAGCGTGCCATGTTTAAAGCTGTACCAGCTTACATTGTTTTTATAAAATATGTATTTTATAGAGCTGACGTGATCCTCGCTTGTGTGAATAAGTGTAGCAATTTCTCCTCGCCGAAACTTTGTTTGCAGTTGGTTCTTTTAAAACTAAACAACTGCAGTACTTGGGATTTATGTCGGAAACGACAGCGTAACGCACGAACAACAACCAATAGAAAGAGCTATCAAACTTACACAGTGCTTAGAAACCTCACCGGAACACACTTCCGGGTGGAAAAAGTCTTTGTTTTTATTTTTGATCATATATCAAAATGTCTGCGCAGATATTAGAAAAAAAACTCATTTATTGTTGTTTTGGACGAATGTAGTACAACTGAGCGTAGTATTTATTGCTGAGCCGGAGATTGCTCATTTAATGAAAATTGAAAATGTTGTTATTGCTTTATTTTGTTTTATATTGACGCCAAAGTTTATTATCACACAAAACTGCAATTGACCTAACCTAACTGGAAACTTGCATTGAAATCACCCCAATCAGTAAATTTATTCAGTTTTATTTTGTTTTATTTTTCTTCTCTTTTTTTTATCATGCTGATGCCTTTAATATAGTTTTTATTTTCTATTGTTTTCCAGCCATTTTTTTTTCTTTTTATTTCTCTGTTATCGTCTTTGCTCTTTTCTTGTTTTTCTATCCTCTTTTTCTTTTTTAACTGTCATTCATCTATCTTTTGCTTTTTTGCTTTTGCAATTTTTCTTCTATTTTTTTACCAATCTTTTTCATTTACCTATATTTTTATTATTTCAATCTTTGCTATGTATTCTAAAATTTCTTTATCTTTTATTCATATTTTTGCTACGTTTTAAAATACTGCTATTATCACTTTTTTTTTTCTTACAGTTTTTTTTTCTGCTTTATTCTTATTTTTTCTTTGTATTTTTCTTCTTTTTTTAATTTCTTATGTTACTTTCGCTTTTTGTCTATTTCAAAGCCTGGTCATCATCTTTACTTTGAATAGTTTTTTTTTTTTCGGTGTATTTTCGTAATTTTTTTCAGCTGTTGTTTATGATTGAGGCAAACAGGCAAAAATGGCAATTGACTAAAAGATAGTGAACTAGAAAGCATGGAAAAAAAAATTAAAATTTGACATAGGCGAAAGGATTAAAACAGACTTTTTTCCGCGAGAGATGCAAATAGAAATTTATTGAATAAAAGAAAAAAAAAATTAAGATATAGAAAGAAAAGAAACATTAATAATCAAGTGAAACAAAAAATTAAAAAAAGATATACAGAAAAAAAATGTAAAAGACAGAATTTAAAGAAACAGGAGTAAGAAAGATGGTACAAAACAAAGAGTTAGAAGCAAAGTTAAATGAAAAAAAATGCTAAAAAAAAAAAATTAAATGGTGAGATAGATAATGCAAAGAGCAAAAAAGAAAAGTTAAAAACAAACTGAAAAAATAAGAAAGAAAGAAAACCTGCAGAACGAATACATAAAAACATGCAAAAAAAACCAAACAGGGAGAACACAAAAAAATAAAAGAAATAAAAGAGCAAAATATTATTTTGAAATACTTGTAAAAGAAAAAAATAAGAGAGAGGAAAAACAACAAATAAGATATAAATAAGAAAATGAGTAAAACATTTTTGAAAACTACTGGAAGGAGAAGAAGAAAACAACTTGCAAAAAAAACTGAATGAGGAAAACGCAAAAGAAGAAGAAAAAGAAAAAATAACAAGAAAAGAGGTAGAGGTAGTTTTGCAGCGTCTATTTTAATAAAACTCTCTCAGCGTTGATCTTTGAACTGCTATATACAATTTTTTAAACTTAATTTTAAATAATAGTTTTCAACACCAAACTAAGAATATACTTTTTTCTAATTTGAGTTTTTAGTAAACATAATAATGTTTCTAATTTAGAGTTGGGTTTTTTATAGCGTTTTTTCAAACGTTGGTGTACATGACTGTCAAAAATAATTAAATTAAATGAGCATCAGTTAACAGCTCAAGCATGCTATACATATAAAATAGTTAACTGATAAATAAATTAAATATTGTTATAAAACTAACAATTCAACTGTTAATTGACTAAAACTTTTCCATTAACAGTTAAATAAAAATATTATTTAAGTTAATTGCTGTTATTTTTAGCTAAACATTGTTATAATATGTTAATAAATTAAAAGCCTTGAATTAACGGTTGAACAGATATTAATAATCAAGTTGAGTGTTGCTATTTTATTTATAAACATTGTTTTAACACAAACATAACTAACTGTTAAAAAACAATATTTCTTGTTATTAGACTAATTTTTTTAATTAACTGTCAAATAATAATTAATTTTTATATTAAGTGTTGTTATTTAATTAGTAAACATTGTTTTGCACTAACATTTAACAATTTAAAATCTTTATTTTACTGTTGAATAAAAATAAATATTTAAGCTAAGTGTTGCTTATCATTGTTAATCATAGCTGCTGTAGACTAAATTTTTTTAATTAACTGTCAAATAATAATTAGTTTTTAAATTAAGTGTTGTTATTTTATTACTAAACATTGTTTTGCACTAACAATAAACAATTTATAATCTTCATTTAACTGTTAAATAAAAATAAATATTTAAGCTAAGTGTTGCTTATCATTGTTAATCATAGCTGCTGTAGACTAAATTTTTTTAATTAACTGTCAAATAATAATTAATTTTTAAATTAAGTGTTGTTATTTTATTACTAAACATTGTTTTGCACTAACAATAAACAATTTAGCATCTTCATTTAACTGTTGAATGAAAATAAATATTTAAGCTAAGTGTTGCTTATCATTGTTAATCATAGTTGCTGTAGACTAAATTTTTTTAATTAACGGTTAAATAATAATTAATTTTTAGATTAAGTGTTGTTATTTAATTACTAAACATTGTTTTGCACTAACAATAAACAATTTAGAATCTTCATTTAACGGTTGAATAAAAATAAATAATTAACTTTTATCATTGTTAATCATAACTGCTGTAGACTAATTTTTTTAATTAACGGTCAAATAATAATTAATTTTTAAATTAAGTGTTGTTATTTTATTACTAAATATGGTTTTGCACTAACAATAAACAATTTAGCATCTTCATTTAACTGTTGAATAAAAATAAATATTTAAGCTAAGTGTTGCTTATCATTGTTAATCATAGTTGCTGTAGACTAAATTTTTTTAATTAACGGTTAAATAATAATTAATTTTTAGATTAAGTGTTGTTATTTAATTACTAAACATTGTTTTGCACTAACAATAAACAATTTAGAATCTTCATTTAACGGTTGAATAAAAATAAATAATTAACTTTTATCATTGTTAATCATAACTGCTGTAGACTAATTTTTTTAATTAACGGTCAAATAATAATTAATTTTTAAATTAAGTGTTGTTATTTTATTACTAAATATGGTTTTGCACTAACAATAAACAATTTAGCATCTTCATTTAACTGTTGAATAAAAATAAATATTTAAGCTAAGTGTTGCTTATCATTGTTAATCATAGCTGCTGTAGACTAATTTTTTTTAATTAACGGTTAAATAATAATTAATTTTTAGATTAAGTGTTGTTATTTAATTACTAAACATTGTTTTGCACTAACAATAAACAATTTAGAATCTTCATTTAACGGTTGAATAAAAATAAATAATTAACTTTTATCATTGTTAATCATAACTGCTGTAGACTAATTTTTTTAATTAACGGTCAAATAATAATTAATTTTTAAATTAAGTGTTGTTATTTTATTACTAAATATGGTTTTGCACTAACAATAAACAATTTAGCATCTTCATTTAACTGTTGAATAAAAATAAATATTTAAGCTAAGTGTTGCTTATCATTGTTAATCATAGTTGCTGTAGACTAAATTTTTTTAATTAACGGTTAAATAATAATTAATTTTTAGATTAAGTGTTGTTATTTAATTACTAAACATTGTTTTGCACTAACAATAAACAATTTAGAATCTTCATTTAACGGTTGAATAAAAATAAATAATTAACTTTTATCATTGTTAATCATAACTGCTGTAGACTAATTTTTTTAATTAACGGTCAAATAATAATTAATTTTTAAATTAAGTGTTGTTATTTTATTACTAAATATGGTTTTGCACTAACAATAAACAATTTAGCATCTTCATTTAACTGTTGAATAAAAATAAATATTTAAGCTAAGTGTTGCTTATCATTGTTAATCATAGTTGCTGTAGACTAAATTTTTTTAATTAACGGTTAAATAATAATTAATTTTTAGATTAAGTGTTGTTATTTAATTACTAAACATTGTTTTGCACTAACAATAAACAATTTAGAATCTTCATTTAACGGTTGAATAAAAATAAATAATTAACTTTTATCATTGTTAATCATAACTGCTGTAGACTAATTTTTTTAATTAACGGTCAAATAATAATTAATTTTTAAATTAAGTGTTGTTATTTTATTACTAAATATGGTTTTGCACTAACAATAAACAATTTAGAATCTTCATTTAACTGTTGAATAAAAATAAATCTTTAAGCTAAGTGTTGCTTATCATTGTTAATCATAGCTGCTGTAGACTAAATTTTTCTAACTAACTGTCAAATAATAATTAATTTTTAAATTAAGTGTTGTTATTTTATTACTGAACATTGTTTTGCACTAACAATCAACAATGTTAAATCTTCATTTAGCTGTTGAATAAAAATAAATATTTAAGCTGAGTGTTGCTTATCATTGTTAATCATAGCTGCTGTAGACTAAATTTTTTTAATTAACTGTCAAATAATAATTAATTTTTAAATTAAGTGTTGTTATTTTATTACTAAACATTGTTTTGCACTAACAATAAACAATTTAAAATCTTTATTTAACTGTTGAATAAAAATAAATATTTAAGCTAAGTGTTGCTTATCATTGTTAATCATAGCTGCTGTAGACTAATTTTTTTTAATTAACGGTTAAATAATAATTAATTTTTAGATTAAGTGTTGTTATTTAATTACTAAACATTGTTTTGCACTAACAATAAACAATTTAGAATCTTCATTTAACGGTTGAATAAAAATAAATAATTAACTTTTATCATTGTTAATCATAACTGCTGTAGACTAATTTTTTTAATTAACGGTCAAATAATAATTAATTTTTAAATTAAGTGTTGTTATTTTATTACTAAATATGGTTTTGCACTAACAATAAACAATTTAGAATCTTCATTTAACTGTTGAATAAAAATAAATTTTTAAGCTAAGTGTTGCTTATCATTGTTAATCATAGCTGCTGTAGACTAAATTTTTTTAATCAACTGTCAAATAATAATTAATTTTTAAATCAAGTGTTGTTATTTTATTACTAAACATTGTTTTGCACCAACAATAAACCATTTAGAATCTTAATTTAACTGTTGAATGAAAGTAAATATCTAAGCTAAGTGTTGCTTATCATTGTTGATCATAGCGGCTGTAACAGTAACACTTTAACTATCAATAAGCAAAGAATTATCAATTCTAAGATAAGTATTTTTGTAATAATGGTTCAATGATTTATTATTTTGTGATATAAATTAAAAACTTTTGAATGACAGTTTTATATACACTTTTGTTAAATAAGCATCTGTCAAACTTTAATTAACATCATCTCTAATTAATTGGTAAATAAATTAAATGTTGTTATAGCACTAACAATGTTGCTGTTAATAGAATAAAATTCTCCAATTAACGGTTAAATAACAAAATAATACTTAAACCAAATGTAGTTATTTTAACTGAACATTGCTATAACACAAACACTTTAACTGCTAATAAATTGCAATCCTTAAGTTAAGTTAAGTTAATTGTTGATAGTTTATTCCTAAACATTTGTTTTATCACTAAAATTCAACCGTTAATAATTTGAGAGATTTTAAAAAAGCTTACAGAACACGTTTTAGAAAGAGCGTTGGTACACGTGTTTAGTTAAAAAATTTGCTTGTGGCTCGTTTGCTACACTGGAACTGGTGCGCCAAATTATCTCTTAGAGAACTAGTGCTTTAATATACTACAATTTATAGGTTATAGTTCTGAAAAAACCAATTATGCTTCTGATAAACTTCTATAACCAAGAAAATTTAATAAATCTTCCACAACGATTGTGATAAAAATTCTAATTTACGATTGCAACCACAAAACCAATTCTAAAATATGAACTAGCTTGTTTTCTGATAAAAAAAAATAGTAATAGTCCCGATTATTTATCGCCCGATAAATCCCCTATCGTAAGAGGGAATAAAAACATTTTTGTTCCACACTTTCTAATAAAATCGGAGGGGAATGTAACACTGAAAACTACTTTATCAGTACACCCGAAACCAATTTCACGATACAACTTTTCATATAAATTACAATATTCTTGTTTACTTATTGTCTTATATATAGAATACCGTCGCCACACAAATCTATAGCATTAAGAAAAAAGTTTTGATTTCGGGAATGGATACAGAAATATGCAAATCTTCCAGCAATATATGCATAATTTATATTGCACGAAATAACATCCCGTCACTTCGGTGGTTGCTGTAATTTGTTTTACACCGGATGACTGAGATTCTAAATATAATTATTCTAATATAGAACGATCATAATTAAAATTTAATTGCTCTAGATGCCTGGCTTTTTATAACCGCCATTAGGGTGCCATAAATATTAAGCATTTTGATATATTAAGCAGAAAAAAATTATTTAAAAAGCTTAAAATAACAGTTTTTTTTTTAAAAAACAGGGCATTTGCACAAGGAACAATGTTTTTCTACTTCTGTGATAAATTTGTCGTTTATCGATAAAAAACGTTGGCTTATTTTAATATTTGTGATTAATATAAATAAAAGTTAGAAGTATATTATTATATGAGTTCTATTGTCACACGAGTGTGTTTAACAGAACCAGTGGGACAATACATATTGTAATATATTATTTTATCTATTTTGCTTCACTAAAGTTTTTTAAATTCTGACTGCTTGACTCTTTTTACTAGACTAGTCACTTTTGCGTAGTTAGGTTGGTAATGACATTAACATCTTGATACAGAATGAAATTAAAAATATTGAGCGGCTTACATAATAAAATTATAAAAAATGATTGTATATAGCAAAACAATATAATATAATAGCTGAATCAAGGAAGCATCTGACAGCAGTAAATAATGAGTATTATTAAGATCGAGCAAACAGACGTATAATAAGTATTTTTATCTATTGACTGTAGATAAATATTTCTATTTATTAAGTTATTTTTTTTTATTTTGTACCTGTACGCCAAATTATTTGAGATCATCAATGTTAATAAATAATCCTTAGTCTGTTCAATAATCCTTTTTAAAACACAATAATCGTTTTTTCTTCTCACCTACGTCACTTTTTCAGCAGCAATGGCCAGTGTAGTTGCCAGTGTTTAAAAGTTTACTCTTTTAGAACTATATTATACTAAATTTGCAATGTAATAATAAATACTAGCAATAAATAATAAATGATTGAATGGAGAGAAAATAGTATAGAAACATTAACAGAAGTTTGTATAATACTTTACTGACCTGACCTGATCTGACCTGACCTAACTTAGCCTAATATAACAATTCAAGCTATATCATAAGTGTAAATATAAATTTGAATTTACTTTCTAGTTTGTTGTTTTATGCACAAATTTTATTATATTTTATATCTGCTAGAACTAAATAAAACTCTGGCAGTTTTATCTAGTATGCTGATCAAACAGTTTTAATTAGTTTACAGTGGTATGTATAATATAATAATAGTATATCGAGACATATTCTAGTATAATAGTATATTATATACACAAATGCTGTTATACGCTATCTATAGTTGTAGCAGATTTAAAAGCTGCATTTAAAATACTAGTATACTATTTTATTATACTTTAATTATACAGTATGTTTACACAACTATTATAATATATTAATATTATATAAACCTAGTAGTACTGGTATAATAGTATATTGTATACACAAATGCGCTATCTATAGTTGTAGCAGATTGATTAATTTTTAAGAGCTTTTAAAAACTGAATCTTTATATATATACATTGATTTAAAAGCGGTATTTAAAATATTAGTATATTATTCTATTATACTTTGACTATGCAGTATGTTTACACAACTATTATAATATAATAATTTCATATAAACCTAGTAGTACTAGTATAATAGTATATTGAATCCACAAATGCTGCTATACGTTATCTATAGTTGTAGCAGATTGATTAATTTTTAAGAGCTTTTAAAAAGTGTATATTTTTATATATACATTAATTTAAAAGCTGTATTTATAGAACTAGTACACTGTTTTAATATACCTCTAACTATACAGTATGTTTACACAACTATTATAATATATTAATCTTATATAAACCTAGTAGTACTAGTATAATAGTATATTATATCTACACGCTATCTATAGCCTATAGCAGATTGATTAATTTTTATGAGCTTTTAAAAACTGTATATTTTTATAAATATATTGGCATAAAAGCTGTATTTAAAATACTAGTATACTATTCTATTATACTTTAACTATGCAGTATGTTTACACAACTATTATAATATATTAATCTTATATAAACTTAGTAGCACTAGTATAATAATATATTGTATACACAAACGCTGATATACGCTATCTATAGTTGTAGCAGATTGATTAATTTTTAAGAGCTTTTAAAAAGTGTATATTTTTATATATACATTAATTTGAAAGCTGATTTGAAATACTAGTATAGTATTCTATTATACTTTAACTATGCAGTATGTTTCCACAGCTATTATAATATAATAATCTCATATAAACTTAGTAGTACTAGTATAATAGTATATTGAATCCACAAATGCTGCTATACGCTATCTATAGTTGTAGCAGATTGATTAATTTTTAAGAGCTTTTAAAAAGTGTATATTTTTATATATACATTAATTTAAAAGCTGTATTTATAAAACTAGTATACTATTTTAATATACTTTAACTATACAGTATGTTTACATAACTATTATAATATATTAATTTTATATAAACCTAGTAGTACTAGTATAATAGTATATTGTATCTACACGCTATCTATAGCCTATAGCAGATTGATTAATTTTCATGAGCTTTTAAAAACTGTATATTTTTATAAATTTATTGGCTTAAAAGCTGTATTTAAAATACTAGTATACTATTCTATTATACTTTAACTATGCAGTATGTTCACACAACTATTATAATATATTAATCTTATATAAACCTAGTAGTACTAGTATAATAGTATATTGTATCCACAAATGCTGCTATACGCTATCTATAGCCTGGAGCAGATTGATTAATTTTTATGAGCTTTTAAAAACTGTATATTTTCATAAATACATTGGCTTAACAGCTGTATTTAAAATACTAGTATACTATTCTATTATACTTTAACTATGCAGTATGTTTACACAACTATTATAATAATAATCTTATATAAGCCTAGTAGCACTAGTATAATAGTATATTGTACACACAAACGCTGCTATACCCTATCTATAGTTGTAGCAAATTGATTAATTTTTAAGAGCTTTTATAAACTAAAAATTTTTATATATACATCGATTTAAAAGCTGTATTTAAAATATTATTATACTATTCTATTACACTTTAACTATGCAGTATGTTTACACAACTATTATAATATATAAATCTTATATAAACCTAGTAGTACTGGTAAAATAGTATATTGTATACACAAATGCTGTTATATGCTATCTATAATTGTTGCAGATTGATTAATTTTTGAGAGCTTTTATAAACTAAAAATTTTTATATATATATTGATTTAAAAGCTGTATTTAAAATATTATTATACTATTCTATTACACTTTAACTATGCAGTATGTTTACACAACTATTATAATATATAAATCTTATATAAACCTAATAGTACTGGTAAAATAGTATATTGTATACACAAATGCTGTTATATGCTATCTATAGTTGTTGCAGATTGATTAATTTTTGAGAGCTTTTAAAAACTATATATTTTTATATATACATTGATTTGAACGCTGTATATAAAATACTAGTATACTATTCTGTTATACTTTAACTATGCAGTATGTTTACACAACTGTTATAATATATTAATCTTATATAAACCTAGTATAATAGTATATTGTATACACAAATGCTGTTATACGCTATCTATAGTTGCAACAGATTGATTAATTTTTAAGAGCTTTTAAATACTGTATATTTTTGTATATACATTGATTTGAAAGCTGTATTTAAATTACTAGTATACTATTCTATTATGCTTTAACTATACAGTATGTTTACACAACTATTATAATATATTAATCTTATATAAACCTAGTAGTAGTAGGATAATAGTATATTGTATACACAAAGGCTGTTATACGCTGTCTATAGATGTAGCAGATTGATTATTTTTTAAAAGTTTTTATAAACTGTATATTGTTGTATATACATTAATTTAAAAGCTGTATTTAAAATACTAGTATACTATTCAATTATACTTTAAATATGCAGTATGTTTACACAACTATTATAATATATTAATCTAATATAAACCTAGTAGTACTAGTATGATTATACACAACTAATACTATGTTATAAAAAATGTTTTTGAAACTCTGTGTATTTGTACAACGCGCAGTTTAACGATGATGTGCATGTTACATTTTACAGTAATTTTTAAGGCTAAGGTCAAAAAATTTTTTTAACTCTTGAGTAGGTTGATTTTACTACAGATTTTCTCAATGATCAAATTTTACACAAAACTAAAAACCAAAATTTATTTATGCAACTATATACAGAATAATTGGAAAAAAAGATTAGATACAGTATGTATTAGAAATAATACTAGTACAGTTATTATCCGAATACATTTAATATATTTAAATAAAAAAGCACGTCACAGTACGAAGATAGTCACAATACGTAATAAACTTATATAATGTACTATATATGCTAGTGTAATATACTAGTATAATAGTGTGTTTCATGCACAACTATTATTATACACTATTTAATAAAGTTCTAGCAGTTTTGAGATGCATTTATATATAATAAATGCATAGTTTCTGTTTCTCAATAGGTAATTATCGTTTTTGGTTTTTATAGTCTTTTTATCTTTAATAATCTCTCTCATTTATTGACTTAAATTTTTTCAAATAAAATTAATTATTCTCTTTAAATGTGATTTAACAAAATCCAGTAATTTATATCTAATGAGATAAGTTTTTGGGATATTTAGATGTAGAATCACGTCACAGTACAAAGATTAGTAGTATATTGAACTATGTTAAACTTATGTAATATACTAGTGTATCACACTAGTATAATAGTTGTACATTTAATATATTGAACGCCAATATATTAAACCTATGTAATATACTAGTATAATAGTTGCACATTATGCACTATATTATACAATTTTGGCAGCTCTGATTATTTTGCAGTAAAATGGTATATTTTGGAGATAATACTATATAGTATATTTTATACTATGTTATCAACATATTTGTTTCTAAATAATTATACATTAAAGCAACATTTTTTCAATTATTCCACGGCTACTGTTTCATCGATATCCTTGTTTCTTTTTGCTTTTGTGGTCTTTCTCTTACTGTACTCATTAATTTGACTTGAATTTTTTGGAATAAAACTAATTATTCTCATTAAATGTGATCCAATAAAATCAAATTACTTTACAAATTGAAGAGGAAAAAGTGCATTTATTTATTATTATAATTGGTTTTCATTGTTTTTCTTCGTTAATAAAAACAAAAACCTTTTAACGAGAAAGTATTATATTTGATGGAAACTACAAACAAAACTAATTAATTTTCTTTAAACTAGAGTCGTTATGGTCTAAGTATATATAGTTTGGTAATCAATATTCAATCAAGTAAACGCAAACAATATTTATTTGTGAATCATCGAAATGGTGTATAAAGATATCGAGCGAGGAACGACAAACAGGATTGGGAATCCCTCATAACTGATTATCCTCCAGAGGGAATCCACCACCCTTTTATCCTCCGCCATGCCATTATTGTTAGAACCTATTAGTTTTTGTCACACCGTGTCTTTGGCAAATTGATCGATATTTGCCGAAATGGAGCAGCCGTGAAAGGGCCCCCATTGTTTAAATGTCAACAAAGAACAATATGAGGGCAGAAAGGGTGATAAGAATTCAAGAGGGGTATGCAAATGAACAAAGGTGGATTGTCTAGTCAATTTTTTATTCATTATAACACAAAGAATTTCTTTTCATGCCAGGATATAGTCTTTATCAAGGTGCATTGTCTACAACTCTAGTCAATTATCATTACCGACAATTGTCTAATTTAACAAAAAATTATCCTATTCAAAATTCTAAATATTATAGATTTGACAAAAACAGTAGATTGCTTTTCATTTTATGGCTTTACACCGTTTTTTCTGTAACGGCTTTTGAAAGAACAAATGAGACAAAATTGAGTAGATAAAAGAAATAAAAGAAAAAACAAGAATAGATTATAAAAAACTGTTATAAAATGTAAAAATTTTAAAGTTATATATTTTAGCAACATCTAAACAAATAAAACTTGTCACTTACATATTTATTTTTTACATTTTTTGTTTCATATTTAACTTAATCAAAAAATTTCTAGTGTGACGCGTGACGCGTAACGCGTAAACATGTAACGCTTAACAATGTATTTTAGTCAACTTTTTAGAAGCATAGCACACTATATTTCTACTTTTAAAATGTACTACATCTCTAATTTTAGCATTACTACCACAGACGTAAAGTGTATAAAAAAAATATAAAAGAAAGATGATAGTAGCAGGGTTCAGATGCGGAATGGCAAAAAACAAAGCCGAAAAAAATGAAACTAAAGATCATGTAAACTGAAAAAGAAATAAAAAAAGCGGAGAAAAACGTGAGCAAAAAAAAGAGTGTGACAGAATTGCGTGAATCAAAAGAATTAAAATAAAAAAAAATCGGTAAAAACTGAAATAGATTTGAATAAATTGTCAAAAGCTGTATTAATTTCAAAGGTATAAATGTATTTGAGCTGCGTCTAAACAAATAGAACATGTTGTTACTTATTCACTAATTACACTTTTAGTTTTATATTCAACTTTATATTTAACCAAAAATGTGTAGTGTGACGCGTAACGCGTAACAGGTGTGGCGCGTAACAATCTGCTTAGAATTATTGTTAAAAAATTAAAATGCTTTTTGAAAGATTTCTACTCAAAAATAATTTAAACAGAAAAAATAGAAAAAAAAATGATTATTGTAGCTGTTACAGGTGAATTAGTTATTATTTGTCTGTTAAGTTTTATTGTTGAGAGCAAATGAACCTTAAACGTGTGTAAGCTTAAAGAATTTTTATTCTATAGGATATACACGTTGAAGATGAAGCTGAAATAAACAATCAACACTGCATGATCACCTTGTGTTTGGTATCTCATGGTGGGGTGGTATAGAAATGATTGGATAGAAAGACCTGCTAAAAGCGTAGCTTGAGTGACAAGACAGAGTCTGAGTAAGTACTTTTATGTTATAGTTCGGTTTTGTTGTGAGAAACGTTATCAGATGACGCATAACATGAAAAGCAATCACTCCTTGAAGACAGCCCTGTAAGAGCAGACACGCCTATTGTGGTAGAAGATCACGTAAACCGCGCGTGTTTATTCTAGCTTCATCTTTAACTTGAATCTAGTATAGATACATTTGCTTTAGTTTATAAGCTTTTGTTTTAAAAAAATAACAAATGCTTGAAAATATGCGATTTTAATTTTGCAGAGGTTTCTATGTATAGTATACCTTTATTATGTATAGTATACCTTTTGAGATAATCTGACGTAAAACTGCACCACAGATGCCGATAGAAGACTGGTTCAGTAGGAATAACCCGCAGTAAATTTTATTGCACTCTTATATATAAGAGAGACAGACAACAAAAATAAAAAAGATTTACAATCTAAAGTGCGTCGTGCTTTGAGTTTATAAATAAAGTCAACAAGTATAGGTTTCAACAGTTTTGATTAATTTGAATTAAAATAGTGTAAACATGTCTGTTTGTGCTTGTAGGACTAGTATATTATATTATACTAGAATATTTTATACACAACTATTATGATTTATTATGTAATACAGACCTATAATGTTGCAAAAGCTTTTAACTACATATTATGATACATTATCTAGTTCGGACCTATAATTTTGCAAAAGTTTCTAAATAAATATATTTTGTAAAATATGTCAATATGAGGTAGGGTTGTCTGGAAAAAATTTTTTTTTGTATGTAAAACTAGTATGTTATTCTATTATACTAGTATATTTTAAACACATTTATTATGATACATTATCTAGTACAGACCTATAATTTTGCAAAAGTTTTTAAATAAATATATTTTGTAAGATATAAGGATATGAGGTAGTGTTGCCTGGAAAAGGTTTTTTTTTTGTATGTAAAACTAGTATATTATTCTAATATACTAGTATATTTTATATACAACTATTATGATAGATTATCTAGTACAGACCTATAATTTTGCAAAATTTTCTAAATAAATATATTTAGTAAAATCTACCGATTTGAGATAGTGTTGTCTAGAAAAGGGTTTTTTTGTGTATGTAAAACTAGTATATTATTTTTTTATACTAGTATATTTTATACACAACTATTATGATACATTATCTAGTACAAACCTTTATTTTGCAAAATTTTTTAAATAAATATATTTAGTAAGATCTACCGATATGAGGTAGGGTCGTCTGGAATAGGTTTTTTTTGTGTATGCAAAACTAGTATATTATTTTTTTATACTACTATATTTTATACACAACTATTATGATACATTATCTAGTACAGACCTATAATTTTGCAAAAGTTTCTAAATAAGCATATTTTGTAAGATATACCGATATGAGGTAGTGTCGTCTGGAAAAAAGTTTTTTGTGTATGTAGAACTAGTATATTATTCTATTATACTAGTATATTTTATACACAACTATTATGATACCTTATCTAGTACAGACCTATAATTTTGCAAAAGTTTCTAAACAGATATATTTTGTAAGATATACCGATATGAGGTAGTGTCGCCTGGAAAAGTGTTTTTTGGTGTATGGAAAACTAGTATATTATTCTATTATACTAGTATATTTTAAACGCAACTATTATAATACATTATCTAGTACAGACCTATGATTTTGCAAAAGTTTCTAAATAAATATATTTTGTAAGATATACCGATATCAGGTCGTGTTGTCTGGAAAAAGTTTTTTTTGTGTATGTAAAACTAGTATATTATTCTATTATACTAGTATATTTTATACACAACTATTATGATACATTATCTAGTACAGACCTATAATTTTGCAAAAGTTTCTAGATAAATATATTTTGTAAGATATACCAATATGAGGTAGTGTCCTCTGTAGAAAGGTTTATTTGTGTATGTAAAACTAGTATATCATTCTATTATACTAGTATATTATATACACAACTGTTATGATACATATCTAGTACAAATCTTTCAAACAAAAGCTTTTAAATACATATATTTTGTGAGGTATACTGTTGGATCACCAAGGCACTAGTCAATAAAATGTCAAATTTTATTTTATTCTTCTAGATTAATTCGAGTTTTTTAACGTTTAAACATTTTTTTAAATAGTAGAAGTCATAATACGTGCTCAGGCTGTATCCACTGTAAAAATCCGGTAGAGAAACATTATTGTTGCTGCTTGGTATTATTACCTTTTACAGCTTTTTACCATAAAAATGTGGCTTTTTGTTTCTGCTTAAAATGATAAGAAATTTTTTGGCAACGGTGATCCGTATACTCATTAAAAATTGCAGCTTAAAAAAAACGCACTCTTTAATTTGCATTTTTTTTCATTTTAATTTATAAAATAAAGTTTTAGAAAATAGCAAAACTGCATTTTAAGATACAATTTTTTTCGTTTAGAACAGCAACTACATACAGTGCATTTCTAGCTTGGCTAAACATTTGTGCGAATATAGTTATATTGCTTTACTTAACCTTCACTAATCTTTATGAGGGCTCACCGCAGGCTTTTTTGTGCAGAATCTTGAAGGTACTACGCCAGGGCTGTATTCAGGTTATATAAAAATTATGTATAAAAATATGGAATCATTAGTCATTTTATCTAATCATTTGAATAGATAACAACTATCATTATTAATTTGAATGATTATTTCAGGTACCAGTAGCAAGCGGTATAAATGTTCCTCTTTATCTACGTAACAAACACAGTGTTTTCAACTTGACGGTAAAATTTAGTACGACTCAAATTTTCAATACGGTCCATGCTGACTAGAACCACAGACGCATCTGTTGGCTACCAGTTCTATGTAAAGTATTTAAAAAGGCCAACTATATCTACAGTTCTCAACTTAATTTTTCAATTTGCAAGTCTTATTACTAACAAGAACTCCATTTTTCTAGTTTTTAAAAAAGTTTTTTGCTAAAAAGTACTATTTCTCGAGAAGTGGGTGACAAAACGGTACATTTCAGTAAAGTACTATTTCTGTATCTCAAGAACCAAAGAAATAGAGTACTTTATGTCTGAGGTATATGCTATTATTTGAGTATGTATTATTTTAATAATATGTATAAATTCTAATAACTAGTACTACTATTAGAAATACAATTCCTTCGGTAACAATGTCCAGTATAGTTGCAACTGTTGAACAATTGCAATTTGAGATAGAACCTTTCTTCAATTTGTGCCAAAATGATACATTTTGGAAAAAGTACTATTTATTCAAGAGAAATAGAGTACTTTCTGCCTTGTACTATTTTTGATAATTGTGGGAGGTTATAGAGAACTTATTAGAGCTGCACTTTCTTTTTGTACTAATATAAATTACTGACTGCTTACGTTTCATTACTGACAAAAAGTACTATTTGTGACAAAATGATACATTTCAGCAAAGTACTATTTCTGTATCTCAAGAACCAAAGAAATAGAGTACTTTATGTCTGAGGTATATACTATTATTTGAGTATGTATTATTTTAATAATATGTATAAATTCTAATAACTTGTACTACTATTAGAAATACAATTTCTTCGGTAACAATGACCAGTATAGTTGCAACTGTTGAACAATTGCAATTTGAGATAGAACCTTTCTTCAATTTGTGCCAAAATGATACATTTTGGAAAAAGTACTATTTATTCAAGAGAAATAGAGTACTTTCTGCCTTGTACTATTTTTGATAATTGTGGGAGGATATAGAGAACTTATTAGAGCTGCACTTTCTTTTGGTACTAATATAAATTACTGACTGCTTACGTTTCATTACTGACAAAAAGTACTATTTGTGACAAAATGGTACATTTCAGCAAAGTACTATTTCTGTATCTCAAGAACCAAAGAAATAGAGTACTTTATGTCTGAGGTATATACTATTACTTGAGTATGTATTATTTTAATAATATGTATAAATTCTAATAACTAGTACTACTATTAGAAATACAATTCCTTCGGTAACAATGTCCAGTATAGTTGCAACTGTTGAACAATTGCGATTTGAGATAGAACCTTTCTTCAATTTGTGCCAAAATGATACATTTCGGAAAAAGTACTATTTATTCAAGAGAAATAGAGTACTTTCTGCCCTGTACTATTTTTGATAATTGAGGGAGGATATAGAGAACTTATTAGAGCTGCAATTTCTTTTGGTACTAATATAAATTACTGACGGCTTACGTTTCATTACTGACAAAAAGTACTATTTGTGACAAAATGGTACATTTCAGCAAAGTACTATATCTGTATCTCAAGAACCAAAGAAATAGAGTACTTTATGTCTGAGGTATATACTATTATTTGAGTATGTATTATTTTAATAGTATGTATAAATTCTAATAACTAGTACTACTATTAGAAATACAATTTCTTCGGTAACAATGTCCAGTATAGTTGCAACTGTTGAACTATTGCAATTTGAGATAGATTTTTTCTTAAATTTGTGTCAAAATGATACATTTCAGAAAAAGTACTATTTCTTCAAAAGAAATAGAGTACTTTCTGCCCTGTATTATTTTTGATAATTGTGGGAGGATATAGAGATCTAATTAGAGCTGCACTTGGTTTTGGTACTAAAAACGTCCTAAAATTTAAAATCTATGATAAATATTTGAGGTTGAATTTAATTTTATTACATCATCTACATAGATAGCTCGCTTTTAATTTTAGTATTACCCCAAACCGATTTTAATGAGTTGGAAGCATAATATTGTCAGTTCTAATTCATTCCGAGAAATTCTACATGGCCAGAGCAAAGCTGAACAGACAGCTGCTTTAATTGTATCAAAGAGATAAATATTTATGAGTCTACTTTAACTGTCATTATTCATTAATTAATTTTGAATGTTATAAACCTAATAAGAAGCACAGTAAAACAATTACAAGACGAAATGCGGCTAATGAATGCTTAGAAATGTTGTGGGATGGGTGACGAACATGTTAAGGTCGGTTTCGAAAACACTTTAGCGAGGCTTGATCTCTATGCTTTTAATGACTTTTTGGATGACAACACACACATGGCTTTTAAGGTCCACATTTCTTAGATAACACACATCGATCACTAATTTCAAACAGAAGCCCGATTGATTTCGTCATCGAATTTTCAGTCGAAATTAAGTGATTAATTTTTTTTTTACTTCAAATTATGGAGATAACAATTTAATTAAAATTTTGAGCTGATTAATGTAAGGAAATTAAAAAACATAAACGAAAAACGTTCTTATCTAAAATGGTAATATCCGTGGCATTCCTACAAGTTTAATGGACCTTTTAGTGAGATAATCACAAGTCCAACATTTGACTGTTCTAAAAATAATTATTTTTTGTTATTGTACTAATACTGATCATTATACGAATTAATATCTGTTTTTCTAATTTATTTTTCAATCAAGTTCAAGATGTTGTCACTTTTACGGATTTACAAAAATATATCAAGTCTTATTGACTACGTTGTTTCCAATTTTTTGCCCCCAGCCGTAGGTACAAACTATTTTGACGCACTCAAATATTTCAAATTCAAGAATAAAATAATCAAAACTGCTACAACTGTATAATATAGTGCATAATGAGAGTTGTGCATGAAACGCACTATTATAATGGTATAATATACTAGTATATCTTTATATCACTAGTATATTATAATAGTATAATATAAAAGTACATTATATAGGTTTAATGCATGAGTCTGCAAGATAGATTACAATGGACCATCTTTGTACTGTATATATACTATATAATGTAAAAGTATATCATTATATTACTATTATTATACTAGTATAATTAATACATATAATTATTTTTTTTATGCATCAGTTTTCAACATAGATTACAATTGACTATCTTTGTACTGTATAGTATGCACTGTATAATATCCTAGTATATCATAAATAAAAAAGATATAAAATATAATATAAAAGATATAATAGTATAATATAAAACTAGATTATTTAGGTTTAATGTATGAGTCTGCAAGATAGATTACAATGGACCATCTTTGTATAGTATATGTACTGTATTATAATGTACTAGTATATCATTATAAAAAGGATAAAAGTTGACAATTAACTAGTGATATAATATATTATATGTATAATATACTAGTATATCATGATATAACTATTATTATACTAGTATGATTAATAGATATAATTAATAATTATTGCATTATATTAATATATAAAATTAATGCATTAGTTTTCAACATAGATTACAATTGACCATCTTTGTACTGTAAAATATACTAGTATATCATGAATAAAAAAGATATAAAATATAATATATAAGTTTATTATATAGGTTTAATGCATGAGTCTGCAAGGTTTATTATAATGGACCATCTTTGTACTGTATAATGTACTAGTATATCATTATAAAAAGGATAAAAGCTGACAAATGCAAAGTCATATGAATGTGAAGTGATAATGAACTAGCGAAATAATATATTATATGTATAATATACTAGTATATGATTATATCACTATTATTATACTAGTATAATTAATACATATAATTATTGATTAATGCATTAGTCTTCAAAATAGATTACAATTGACTATCTTTGTACTGTATAATATACTAGTATATCATGAATAAAAATGATATATAATATAATATAAAAGATATAATAGTATAATATAAAACTAAATTATAAAGGTTTAATGCATGAGTCTGCAAGATAGATTACAATGGACCATCTTTGTATAGTATATGTACTGTATTATAATGTACTAGTATATCATTATAAAAAGGATAAAAGTTGACAATTAACTAGTGATATAATATATTATATGTATAATAAACTAGTATATCATGATATAACTATTATTATACTAGTATGATTAATAGATATAATTAATAATTATTGCATTATATTAATATATAAAATTAATGCATTAGTTTTCAACATAGATTACAATTGACCATCTTTGTACTGTAAAATATACTAGTATATCATGAATAAAAAAGATATAAAATATAATATAAAAGTTTATTATATAGGTTTAATGCATGAGTCTGCAAAGCTAATTATAATGGACCATCTTTGTACTGTATAATGTACTAGAATATCATTTTAAAAAGGATAAAAGCTGACAAATGCAAAGTCGCATGAATGTTAAGTGATAATGAACTAGCGAAATAATATATTATATGTATAATATACTAGTATATGATTATATCACTATTGTTATACTAGTATAATTAATACATACAATTATTGATTAATGCATTTGTCTTCAAAATAGATTACAATTGACTATCTTTGTACTGTATAATATACTAGTATATCATGAATAAAAATGATATATAATATAATATAAAAGATATAATAGTATAACATAATAGTATAATATAAAACTATATTATAAAGGTTTGATGCATGAGCCTCCAAGATATATTATAATAGACCATCTTTGGACTGTATATGTTCTATATAATGTACTAGTATATCATTATAAAAAGGGTAAAAGTTGACAAATGCAAAGTCATATGAATGATAAGTGATAATTAACTAGTGATATAGTATATAGACATACTAGTATATCATTATATCACTATTATTATACTAGTATAATTAATACATATAATTATTATTTAATGCATTATTTTAATATATAAAACTAATGCATTAGTCTTCAATATAGATTACAATTGACTGTCTTTGTACTGTATAATATACTAGTATATCATAAATAAAAAGATATAATAGTATATAATAAAAGTATATTATGAAGGTTTAATGCATGAGTCTGCAAGATAAATTACAATGGACCATCTTTGTACTGTATATGTACTGTATAATGTACTAGTATATTATTATAAAAAGGATAAAAGTTGACAAATCCAAAGTCATATGAATGATAAGTGATAATTAACTAGTGATATAGTATATTATATGTATAATATACTAGTAAATCATTATGTCACTATTATTATACTAGTATAATTAATACATATAATTATTAATTAATGCATTGTATTAATATATAAAATTATTGCATTAGTCTTCAACAGATATTACAATTGACCATCTTTCTGCTGTATAATAATCTATTATATCATGAATAAAAAGAAATAAAATATAATATAAAAGATATAATAGTATAATATTAAACTATATTATAAAGGTTTAATGCATGAGTCTGCAAGATATATTATAATAGACCATCTTTGTACTGTATATGTTCTATATAATGTATTAGTATATCATTATAAAAAGGGTAAAAGTTGACAAATGCAAAGTCATATGAATGATAAGTGATAATTAACTAGTGATATAATATATAGACATACTAGTATATCATTATATCACTATTATTATACTAGTATAATTAATACATATAATTATTATTTAATGCATTATATTAATATATAAAACTAATGCATTAGTCTTCAATATAGATTACAATTGACTATCTTTGTACTGTATAATATACTAGTATATCATGAATAAAAAGATATAATAGTATAATATAAAAGTATATTATGAAGGTTTAATGCATGAGTTTGCAAGATAAATTACAATGGACGATCTTTGTACTGTATATGTACTGTATAATGTACTAGTATATCATTATAAAAAGGATAAAAGCTGACAAATGCAAAGTCATATGAATGATAAGTGATAATTAACTAGTGATATAGTATAGTATATGTATAATATACTGGTAAATCATTATATCACTATTATTATACTAGTATAATTAATACATATAGTTATTAATTAATGCATTGTATTAATATATAAAATTATTGCATTAGCCTTCAACAGATATTACAATTGACCATCTTTCTACTGTATAATATACTAGTATATCATGATTAAAAAAGATATAAAATATAATATAAAAGTTATAATAGTATAATATAAAACTATATTATAAAGGTTTAATGCATGAGTCTGCAAGATATATTATAATAGACCCTCTTTGTACTGTATAATAGACTAGTATATCATGATTAAAAAAGATATAAAATATAATATAAAAGTTATAAAAGTATAATATAAAAATATATTATATAGGTTTAATGCATGAGTCTGCAAGATATATTATAATAGACCATCTTTGTACTGTATATGTACTATATAATGTACTAGTATATCATTATAAAAAGGGTAAAAGTTGACAAATGCAAAGTCATATAAACGATAAGTGATAATTAACTAGTGATATAGTATATAGACATACTAGTATATTATTATATCACTATTATTATACTAGTATAATTAATACATATAATTATTATTTAATGCATTATATTAATATATAAAACTAATGCATTAGTCTTCAATATAGATTACAATTGACTATCTTTGTACTGTATAATATACTAGTATATCATGAATAAAAAGATATAATAGTATAATATAAAAGTATATTATGAAGGTTTAATGCATGAGTCTGCAAGATAAATTACAATGGACGATCTTTGTACTGTATATGTACTGTATAATGTACTAGTATATCATTATAAAAAAGATAAAAGCTGACAAATGCAAAGTCATATGCATGATAAGTGATAATTAACTAGTGATATAGTTTCATATGTATAATATACTAGTATATCATTATATCACTATTTTTATACTAGTATAATTAATACATAAAATTATTATTTAATGCATTATATTAATATATAAAATTAATATTAGTCTTCAACAGATATTACAATTGACCATCTTTGCACTGTAAAATATACTAGTATATCATGATTAAAAAAGATATAAAATATAATATAAAAGATATAATAGTATAATATAAAACTATATTATAAAGGTTTAATGCATGAGTCTGCAAGATATATTATAATAGACTATCTTTGTACTGTATATCTACTATATAATGTACTAGTATATTATTATAAAAAGGGTAAAAGTTGACAAAGGCAAAGTCATATGAATGAAAAGTGATAATTAACTAGTGATATAGTTTCATATGTATAATATACTAGTATATCATTATATCACTATTTTTATACTAGTATAATTAATACATAAAATTATTATTTAATGCATTATATTAATATATAAAATTAATATTAGTCTTCAACAGATATTACAATTGACCATCTTTGCACTGTAAAATATACTAGTATATCATGATTAAAAAAGATATAAAATATAATATAAAAGATATAATAGTATAATATAAAACTATATTATAAAGGTTTAATGCATGAGTCTGCAAGATATATTATAATAGACTATCTTTGTACTGTATATCTACTATATAATGTACTAGTATATTATTATAAAAAGGGTAAAAGTTGACAAAGGCAAAGTCATATGAATGAAAAGTGATAATTCACTAGTGATATAGTTTCATATGTATAATATACTAGTATATCATTATATCACTATTTTTATACTAGTATAATTAATACATAAAATTATTAATTAATGCATTATATTAATATATAAAATTAATGCAGTAATCTTCAACAGATATTACAATTGACGACCATCTTTGTACTGTATAATATACTAGTATATCATGATTAAAAAGGATATAAAAAAAATAATATAAAACTTACAATAGTATAATATAAAAGTATATTATATAGGTTTAATGCATGAGTCTGCAAGATAGATTACAATGGACCATCTTTGTACTGTATAATGTACTAGTATATCATTATAAAAAGGATAAAAGTTGAAAAATCCAAAGTCATATGAATGATAAGTGATAATTAACTAGTAATATAGTATATTATATGTATAATATACTAGTATATCATTATATCACTATTATTATACTAGTATAATTATTAATTAATGCATTGCATTAGTCGTCAACAGATATTACAATTGACCATCTTTGTACTGTATAACATACTAGTAAATCATGAGAAAAAAGATATAAAATATAATATAAAAGATATAAAAGTATATTATATAGGTTTAATGCATGAGTCTGCAATATAGATTAGAATGGACTATTTTTGTACTGTATATCATTATAAAAAAGATAAAAAGTTGTAAAATGCAAAGTCATATGAGTGATAAATGATAATTAACTATTGATAGAGTATATTAAATGTATAATATACTAGTATATCATTATATCATTATTATTATACTAGTATAATTAATACATATGATTATTAATTAATGCATTATATTAATATATAAAATTAATGCATTAGTCTTTAACATAGATTACAATTGACCACCTCAGTACTGTATATCACGTACTGTATAAAACACTAGTATATAATAAATAATAAATATAAAAGTTAACAATTGTAAAAGTCAATTGAAATATAAATTAATATTAAATCACTAGTGACTAGTATATTATATGTATAATATACATATGTATAATTGACTAGTATATTATATGTATAATATACTAGTATAACGTACCAGTTTGATAAATGCATATAACTAATCTTTGTACTGTATAATATACTAGTATATCATAAGTTATAATTATATCATTAGTATATTATATGTGTAATATACTAATATATTATTAGATCACTAGTATATTATACTAGGATAATATTAAAGTCTATTATTTAGGTTTAATGCATTAGTTTTCACTCATAGATTACAGTTGACCATTTTTGTAGTGTATATCTAAATATCTCAAAAAACTTTTTGCACTCCTCGCTCAAAGATCGGCAGTTTCCGGTCGTTTCCAATGCATCAAAAAACGTTTTTCTCGCATCGCGGTGTTTTTTACTTTGCGGTCGAATGTAGAAGACAATAGTAAAAAAAACTTTTTGTTTCAACAAAATAGCAACCAAACAATAAAACTATTTTAAATTAAAAAAATCAGATAATCGGCGAACGCTACACTACCATCCGAAAAATAATCAAAAAACTGAATCATTTATTAATAAAAATTTAGATTTATTATTATTATAAAATAAGAGTTATTTGTTGCAAAAAAAATTGAACGTAACTTCTTCGAAATGTGAAATTTTCTGTAATCGCACTAGTGCAGCACTCCTTTCGGTCATGCTGCAAACAAAGTGCTCATGTAGGCTGTTTCACTTTCCGCACACGTTAGGTAAATAGCTATAACGCACTACATAAAAATTACTGCATTTATTAGATCACACTTAATAAGAATAATTAATAAATGTTTTATTAAAACATGTTTTATTAAATGTTTTACTTAAAAATTTTAAGTCAAATTAGTGAGAACGATTATTAATGATAGGAAAGCTATAAAAACAAAAAAAAAACGTTAATTACAGAAATACAAAAATATGGATGAATTAGTGAAGAACAGTAGATGCGAAATCATTGAAAAAGTTTTACTTTGACGTCCAGCACTGCTAAATTCGCTATAAAATTTTAACTTGCGACAACGAAAGATGCTCAGACATTCTTAAAAAAAATAAAAAACTTACCGTTAAGTTGATTATCTAAGAGAGTGGCAGCTCTTGCTGAAGATTTATCAACATTTTTATAGAAAGTTTCTCTTAAAGTCACTTACAATATATGCATTTTAATAATAAATTCTCAGCAGAGATTCAAACTTTTAGAGAAATTATAATTTTAACTGCTTAAGGTTGGTTAAGCTTAATGTTGACAGTTCAGTCAAAAATTAACTTAAAAAGTTTTGGCAAAAGTTTAATTAGTTATGCCGCCAGAAACTAAAATTAATCGTGAAATCGAAAACCAAAAACCAGCTAAAAGAACTAAATGAAAAATTAGGTCCTTTTAAAAAAAGCGATTTTTAGTGAGGCTACAAGACTAACTTATCAAAAGTCTGAGAATAATTTATAAATATCTAATCTTAATACAGATTTTTTTAATAATAAAATTTTATAGAAAAATCAAAAAAATTTTTTTATTCATTCAGCCGTATATTTTTTGTGACACAACAACTTCATTCCAGAATGACAACCTTTTTATGACCGTACGGCAATTATAAATAGGACTTAATAATAATAATAAAAGTTTTAATTGGAGAAGAAAGACTTTCACGAAATTGTGATTTTTCAGAAAAAAACGTGCTAAAATGTTGGAAAAAATTTTCAACGTTTTGCGCTGTAGAAACGTCATCAGCACATAAAAGTAAGCACGTTAACTCGCCTACAAACCACGTTAGAGACAAGTTTTATTCTAATTGCATTTCGTTGCTGCTTAAGCTTATATTGGTCATCAAAGAAAAAAAAAGCAGAAAAAGATACAAAAAAGAAAGCGATAAAGAGAGCAAAACAGCTCTGTGTTATTGACAAAAAGCGTTTGTAAACCAGGCTTTCTAATCGTAAACAAAGGTCAAAAACAATTTTTAAACCATTTAGATCTTGGGAATTTTCCCATCTTTAAAAAACGATTTAACTCGCTGTTGTCTTAAAATTCTGTGCTCTTATGGCAAAATTTACATTGGAAAAACCGAAAAATCAAGACAATTTCAGGTTTCTGAACATAAAACTTGGGTTTATGGGCACAATCTTCACCCGCTGAACATATGTTGAAGACCGGTCACCAAATTTGTCTTAATGAATCTTCTTTGATTTGTAAATCGACATTCATTTATGAGAAAAATAAAAAAAACAATCAAAATTGTTAAACGAAACTTTAACAGAGATTCTGGTTATTATCTTTTAAACGTTTGAAAGGCTTTGTTTACCAACACTTTTTTTTCATCAACACAAAGCGTTTTTGCTTTCTTTACCGCTTTTTTTCTAACGTTTTATCTTCTTTATTGTTCAATATAAGATAAAGCCACAACAAGGTCTAGTTAGGATAAGTTTCGCTTCTAACCGAGCTCACACGTCGAGTTACCGTGCTTGTTGTTACCCATTTTTTTATAACGTTTCTACCAATAGAGTAGAAAACATTTCGAGCTAGTTTTTTCAATAAAAAAAGCCAATTTTTTAATAATAGTTTCAATATAAGACGACCTAACCTAAATGATTGACATGGTAGTAATATTTTATATTTTATACTAGAGATTTTACAGCTTTCAATGTGACCAAATTTATGACAACCGATCAGCGAATATTTCTAAATCTAAGAAAGAATTTATTGTTCATTCGTATATTGTACATACTTCCTTCTCATTAATTTGCAGTAAGTGTGTTCATAATTTATTTACATCAACTTTTGCTATGGAATTTTAAGCATATGTTTGTTTTTCGATTAGCTCATACTCAGAAACATTATTGCACAGCAAGGGTTGATCTAAATAATTTATGAACCCACGTTATACAAAATTAATATGCTTTTATAATACATTTTTCGTAAAATTGCAATATTTAAAAAAGCATCAGGTTTAAAAGTCGTTGTGAGAGTCTATGAAACTTCATTTGTTTTTTATTTGATCAGTTGTAAGTAAATAAGCATTCTTAAAACTTTTGACGTATTAGTAAATAAAGTGACAGGTTGTTTGATGGCTCAGCGGCTAAAGATAGTTCTTTTAGAGCCAGACGGAAGAAGCAACGTAGGTTTGAGTCTTATCAAAACAAGTTGTTTTTCTCAAAAAAAAAAAAATTGTTTTTGTCTAATCGTGAATGTACAACAGACTAGTTTTTTTAGAGCCAGACCGATTAAGCAGCTTGGGTCTTACTGACACGTAAGCAGGCCAGGCTTTGGTCTGGTCGTGGGTGTTTGTGAATGTAGAGAGCACATCAGAATTGACAATTGAATTGAGGATTATTTCTTGTCACTCTTT
Organism: Lagria hirta; assembly: GCA_947359425.1. Lineage (NCBI taxonomy): Eukaryota > Metazoa > Arthropoda > Insecta > Coleoptera > Tenebrionidae > Lagria > Lagria hirta. The sequence goes on from OX375794.1 coordinate 51,649,377, forward strand.
TCTCTTTCACAACAGAGTATCTAAGTATTCTAAGTTTACAAAGGGACAGGCAAGAGTTTTGTTCTAAAACAAGAAAAGATGGCTTTTGTCTGGCCGTGAAAAATTTGTAACAGAGTTAAAAGAACTATGTGTAACCGCAACGTGACAAAAAAACATGTCGAAGCTACTCGTATACCATTAAAATAAAGAAAAAAAAATCTAAAAAATGATACAATATGTAACAATATCTCGTGTTCATTAACGTGAATAACTCCTATAGAAGTTAAATATAGCTTTTAGCAAAAGTGGGCTGCAGCCAAAGCTTTATCTTGTTTAAGCAATTAAACCAATGTGTTTCTATTATCGCTGTCAAAAGCATAGCTTTCTTAGCACCTTTTTTGGATGTTTCTTAAGAACTCTTCCAGCGCGAAACTTAATATCACTCCATTTTGCTGCTGTTCGGTAGCACTTTAAAAGTGTAATGGCGGCATTTGTCTTGAAGATAAGTAGAAATGGCCGGATGAGTCGTTGATATAATGTCGGCACCACAGGATGATCCTGCTGGCCTTTGTGGTTACTGGAGCATCATTGTACTTGATCTATTGTCCACATAAGCTGCATAATATACGTATTCTGTTACACGCCTTCCAAGACTTTGTTGCACATCAGGGTTATAGCGGAATAATTTATTGTTACCACTATCTTATAAAACAAACATTTTTTTTTCAATTTTTCTTATCTCTAAAATAAACAATAAACAGCTAAATAAGACAAGAATAACATTTGTACCATGAAATACATCAAAAGTCAGTCACATTAAAAGGAGATAAAGAGAAAGAAAAAAACTACAAAAACTACAGAAAAATAACTTTTCTTAATACGATGTACAAGGTGTATGCAATGTGTGTGTCTAAGCCATTAAAAAAAAAGTTAGAGAAAGTGGGAGGATTACCAGACCGACAAGAGGGATTTAGAGAGGAAAAGGGTTTTATAGGCAATGTCTATTATTTGAAGGCAGTAGTAGAAAGTAAAATAGAAGAGAAAGAAAGAAAAGTATGTAAAGTATTTGTAGATTCAAAAACAGCGTTTAACCGAGTGGATAGGAATTAATTGTAAAAATGTATGGAAAAGAAGGAAATAGAAAGAGAGAGGTAGTAGAAAAATTTAAGGAGATTTAAAGAGAAACAAAGTGGTGAGAGATGATGAAAGAGAATGCAAAAAAAATTTAGATGTTGGCGTGTGATGGTAGCAAGAGAAGAACGGGGACTGAGAGAAATGATAAAAATTGCAAAAAGATACGTGAGAAAAAAGGGGCTTGAGGTTCATAAAAGTAAAACAAAAATCAGAATAGTGTTTAGTAAAAGAGCAAGGAAAAAAAAATGTAAATGGAGTGAAAAGGATATAGAACAGGTGAAAGAATGGAAGGAAACTTGTGAAAAAAAGGAACCAGATGAGTGCGAGATTATGGAGCATGGCAGAGAGAAATTTTGGAGAAGAGTATAGAATGTGGAAATAAAAAAAAAAGAAAAAAATAGAAACAGTGCACAAAAAGTATGTAAAAAAAATGTTAGGTCTAAGTAGAGAGACTCCAGGTCTCCTGGATATATTGTGAGAGAGGGAAGAAAAAAAGAAAAATTAAGAATAGAGGCAAGAAAACAAGCTGCCAAATTTAAAGATAAAATAAAATATAGAAAAAGATGTGAGATATTGAAAAAAAGTTAGAAAGTGTTGAGCAGAAAATCAGATAGAGAAATGGAAAAAAAAAATTACGAAAGGAATAAGTTCAGCGTAGAGGAGATTGAGAAAAAAAGCGAATTAATAGGATGGAGAATTAAAAGACAAAGACAAAGACATAGACAAACAAGAAAACAAGAAAACAAGAAACAAATTAGAGAGAGCAGGTATAATGGATACATAATCTGATTACAGAAGAGTTGTCGGGATATATAAAGCAAGAAGACAAGAAAGAGCAAAAGATGAGCAAAAGATTTAGATGTAAGAACGAAAAAGAGACAACAGATTTAGAATAAAAGAACATGAAAGAAAATGATGAAAGAATGCGTAGAAGTAAAAGAAAGTATGTTAGCGAGAGAGAATGTAATGAAAGGAAAAAAGGAGAGAATAGAATGAATGAAAATGATAGTGAGGGAAAGAGAAAGATTAAATCAGAGGGTAAACGAAGAATAAATGAAAAGGACAGATGATGGAAAAGAAAAAAATGAAAATAAGACGGCAAAAAAAATAAAAAACAAATATATTTATGTTATAATTTATTTACTTATATAATGCAACACTGTATAGTAAGCAAATAAACATTTATATAATATAAGAAAAGTGTCTAGTTTGCAATCCAAAATCTAGAATATTATTCTATAAATCGGGAATTTTTTTAGAAGCGCTGAAATATGTAGAAATTGTTTTTAATTTATTTTGGAAAAAACTGTGTTTTTGAGAGAAAGACAGCAACGGAGTTTTACAGAGGTGGAAGAGAGATGAGATGACCCAGAAACTGCGAGAAACTGCAACATTTACTAGATTTGCTGAGAAAACTTATCTAGCAAAAGAGCAAACGAGGGGTTTTCAAATTGGGAATATTTTGTATAACTTAGATTACGTTGAGAACATTGAAGCGATTGAAGTCCGACTGTCCTAAAGTTTGTACTTGTAAAAATTGAAATACAAATTTTGAAGCATTTTAATTTTGATTGTTTCAATATTTCAATCAAAGACATACAAAATATCTATAACATTCTCTCATTTTCTACTTAGCTGTTGGATTGTTTGCTATTGTTTCAATATAATGTTTACTTTTAATTTAAACAATAAACTGAGAAAAAATAACTTTTAAAATACATTAAAAATATAATTTAAAACGTCAAAAGAAAATGTATAAAATTGAACTTTTAACATTAATATTAAAAAATCTATAAAAAATTTTAAATTTTTTTGCTGAGAATAACCTCTAAACTATCAAAATATACTCAAAAACATTAAAAAAAAATAGTTCTACAAAAATGTAAAAAAAGGTCTTTCAATAAAAAAATTTTTTGATATTTTTTTTTCAATCTTTCTTATTTACTCATGTTTCTAACATTTCTCTTATCTCAAACTCTGCTATGTATTTCCAAAATTCTTTTTCATTTTTTTCCTATTCGTGCTACATTTCAAAATACTATCTTTTGTCTTCTTCTTTTCCCACTGTTTCATTTTCTGTTTTTTTCTGTTTTCCCTCATTATATTTTTGTTTGATACTTTGCTCTTCTAATCTCTTTTCTATTTTACTCTTCAGCTTTATTTCTTCTGTTTACCTTTCTCTTTCCTTTTTATTTTCATTTCATTTTTTTATTTTTTTGGTTACTTTTGCTCTTTGTCTATTTTCTTAAAAAAAGGAAATTAATGAGAAAAAAAATCTTTCAATAAAAGAATTTTTTGATATTTTTCTTCCAATCTTTCCTATTTACTCATTTTTCTAACATTTCCATTATCTCAAACTCTGCTATGAATTTCCAAAATTGTTTATCTTATTTTTACTATTCTTGCTACATTTCAAAATACTATCTTTTCTCTTCTTCTTTTCCCACTGTTTCATTTTCTGTTTTTTTTCTGTTTTTCCTCATTATATTTTTGTTTGATACTTTGCTCTTCTAATCTCTTTTCTATTTCACTCTTCAGCTTTATTTCTTCTGTTTACCTTTCTGTTTCTTTTTCATTTTCATTTAATTTTTTGATTTTTTTGTTACTTTTGCTCTTTGTCTATTTTCTTAAAAAAAGTAAATTAATGAGGAAAAAAAGGTCTTTCAATAAAAGAATTTTTTGATATTTTTTTTCAATCTTACCTATTTACTCATTTTTCTAATATTTCTATTATCTCAAACTCTGCTCTAAATTTCCAAAATTGTTTATCTTATTTTTACTATTCTTGCTACATTTCAAAATACTATCTTTTCTCTTCTTCTTTTCCCACTGTTTCATTTTCTGTTTTTTTCTGTTTTCCCTCATTATATTTTTGCGTGATACTTTGCTCTTCTAATCTCTTTTCTATTTCACTCTTCAGCTTTATTTCTTCTGTTTACCTTTCTCTTTCCTTTTCATTTTTATTTTATTTTTTTATTTTTTTTGCTACTTTTGCTCTTTGTCTATTTTCTTAAAAAAAGTAAATTAATGAGAAAAAAAAGGTCTTTCAATAAAAGAATTTTTTGATATTTTTTTTTCAATATTTCCTATTTACTCATTTTTCTCATATTTCTTTTATCTCAAACTCTGCTATGAATTTCCAAAATTGTTTATTTTATTTTTACTATTCTTGCGACATTTCAAAATACTATCTTTTCTCTTCTTCTTTTCCCACTGTTTCATTTTCTGTTTTTTTCTGTTTTCCCTCATTATATTTTTGTTTGATACTTTGCTCTTCTAATCTCTGTTCTATTTCACTCTTCAGCTTTATTTCTTCTGTTTACCTTTCTGTTTCCTTTTCATTTCATTTTTTTATTTTTTTGTTACTTTTGCTCTTTGTCTATTTTCTTGAAAAAAGTAAGTTAGTGAGGAAAAAAAAGTCTTTCAATAAAAGAATTTTTTGATATTTTTTTTTCAATCTCTTCTATTTACGCATTTTTCTAACATTTCTATTATCTCAAACTCTGCTATGTATTTCCAAAATTCTTTATCTTATTTTTACTATTCTAGCTACATTTCAAAATACTATCTTTTTTCTTCTTCTTTTCCCACTGATTCATTTTCTGTTTTTTTCTGGTTTTCCTCATTATATTTTTGTTTAATACTTTGCTCTTCTAATCTCTTTTCTATTTTACTCTTCAGCTTTATTTCTTCTGTTTACCTTTCTCTTTCCTTTTTATTTTCATTTCATTTTTTTATTTTTTTTTTGTTACTTTTGCTCTTTGTCTATTTTCTTGAAAAAAGTAAGTTAGTGAGGAAAAAAAAGTCTTTCAATAAAAGAATTTTTTGATATTTTTTTTTCAATCTTTCCTATTTACTCATTTTTCTAACATTTCTATTATCTCAAACTCTGCTATGTATTTCCAAAATTCTTTATCTTATTTTTACTATTCTTGCTACATTTCAAAATACTATCTTTTCCCTTCTTCTTTTCCCACATTTTCTGTTTTTTTCTGTTTTCCCTCATTATATTTTTGTTTGATACTTTGCTCTTCTAATCTCTTTTCTATTTCATTCTTCAGCTTTATTTCTTCTGTTTACCTTTCTGTTTCCTTTTCATTTTCATTTAATTTTTTTATTTTTTTTGTTACTTTTGCTTTTTGTCTATTTTCTTACCAGGTCATCAACTTTACTTTAAATATTTATTATAATAATTATGCTTTAATTGCTTAATCTAAAAAAAAATTTTTTTTGGGTGTGAGTTTTTTTTAAGAAATTCATTTTGTTTTACTTTGTTTATTTAGATAGTTTGAAAGTTATGAGACAAAAAAATATAATAAATATATTTTTTCGTTCTAATAAAGTAGTTTTATTAAACTATTTAGCAATTTGGAACGTCAAACGTTGAATGTTTATTATAATAATTTGGTTTTAATTGCTTATAATATTTTAGATATTTTATAACCAATTTGGCGGTAAATAAAAAATTATAATAAAACTGTATTTTTATTGATCGTTATCAAAAAAAAAATATGCAAATTTTCTGAGAGTACCTTATTAAAATTTAATAACAGCATGATCCAATAATAATATAATGTCGATTGACAAGAAATCGCTTAAAGCATGGCCAGCATATGCCAAATAATAAATTCAAATTTTTGATGTGGTGTCCTGATTCGACTTAAATAACGTTCCATAATTACATAATGACACGGCCAAGACGAAAATCAAGTACTACCTCCGGCACCATCAGCATATGGCCGGTCGGCTGACTAAGGAGCCAAGTCGTGGTGCTACCTTAGGCATTTCTTGGAGGAAATGTGGGAACATGGCATTTTTTGATTACAAAAAGTCGCTTTAAATTGCAAAACGGACGAGCCTTTTGGGAAATTACTAATCATTTGCAAATTAGGGTGAACAGACTGAGGAATAGTCATTTGGCCAATTTGGTACTGCCTTTCAACATTTTGGTACCACCATTGTGAGGAAGGCAGTAATTGAAACAATTTTGTAAAATAAGGCCAACAATGAAAAGAAATTAAAAAAATGTTGAATATCCGTTTTGTAACGTAGGATCTGCGCCTATTAAACTCATACAATAAATTTAATTTTATATTTTTTCCAATTTTTGAACATTATTGTCAGGTTTTCTAGTTAATCATTTGTGACAATTTATATTGTATTTTTTTTTTGACAGTTTTATTATAAATGTCGAATATTGTGACATATAGAGCGGAAGTCAGAAAACAAAACCATCATTTATTTTAAATTAAATGAAAATTTACAAAAAACCAACAGCATTATAACTACTTAATTATTATTTTATTTATTTGATTGACTAAAATTGCTTATAAACTACTATTTAATTACATTGAAAACAATTTTTTTAATTTTTAATTTTTTACTTGTTTTTCTAATAAATTAATTGTAAGTGTCAAAAAATAATGAGATTAACTTAAAAACTAATGTCACTCAATTAACACCATACGTGTGGAGGTAGCGCCATTAGAAAATGACACATTCATGCTGGAATTTGTCGTTAACAAAGGATAGAAAATGCAAATGTCGTAAGTGAGACAAAAAGGTCACTAGCTTTAGAGATTTTTGTTTGCTAAAATGGCAGCAGTGTTTCAATGTCAAAAAAAATAAGGTTATGCATATATGTCACTTTGAGAGCAGATATTTTCACAAGTTAACAATAATTTTTTACATAAACTAGAAATTCAACCATAAAATTATTTTTGAAATCAAAGAAAATACAAAATCAACAAAGATTTAGCGAGACATTTAATAAAATAAAGTTTTGCAAACATAATGGAAAATTTATTACTGTCATTTAATGACACTTCAAACGTCAACTTTGTTTATTACCAGATTATTTTCTGTGCGACAAAGATAGATATAAAAAATTACTAATGGCGCCACCTAAGCACGTTTAAAACTATTGATTAGATCTTGATTAAATTTAAATAAGACTAAATAAAAAGCACCAGCTTTCAAATAAAAAAAATCACTAAAATTTGTTTATTCAGAAAAAAACTATAAAGTACCACGCATAAAAAAAATACAGTCGAATTGAGAATCTCTTTCTCTTTTTTGAAGTCTGTTAAAAAATGGAGAATTTTGTGATTGTGGTATTTGTATTTAAGTTTGTCGTCAATTGTGTTTTTATTTTTTGTTTGTATTTTTTTTTGAATTGTGTTCGTTTTTCTTATTTTTCTTTATTTTTTTATATATATTAAAAATATTGAAATGAGCTATTATATTGAAAATGCTCATTTAAGCCATTTTGAACCAAATTGTCAAATCTTATAAGCTGTGCAATATTTATTACTAAAAAATATTATTATTGACTTTGACAATTTTCTTAAATATTTTTCGTTTTGACACTTTTTTATAAAATTAATGTTAAATGTTGTAAAATATAGAGCGCAAGTCTCAATGATATACCTAATGCTTTGTAGCCATCGTATAATTTTTTTTTAAACTTAGGCCTTCTTTGATAATCAAAAAAAAAATTAGAATTTTAAAATTCTAACCTTAATTTTCATCTCTTCAATTAAACGTACAATTTTTAATAAAGTGAAATTTATGCCATAATTGATGATTTAAGAAATAAAGCATGCCGAAGTTTTCTTTACAATCATATCTTCATGACATTGTAGATTTTGATTACACAAAAAATGACATTTAAAATTGCTCATAAACTATTATTTAATTATATTAAAAACGATATTTAATTTTTTTAATATTTTACTTGTTTTTGTAATGAATTAATTGTAAGTGTCAAAAGATATGTCAAAAAATAATAAGATTAACTTAAAAACTAAGGTCACTCGACTAACACCATACGGGTTGAGAAAGCGCCATTAGAAAATGACACATTCATGCTGGAATTTGTCGTTAACAAAGGATAGAAAATGTAAATGTCGTAAGTAAGACAAAGAGGTCACTAGCTTTAGAGATTTTTGTTTGCTAAAATGGCAGCAGTGTTTATGTCAAAAAAATTAACGTTATGCATATTATGTCACTTTGAGGGCAGATATTTTCACAAGTTAACAATAATTTTTTCAAGAAATTCAAGAAAAAAATTATTTTTGAAATCAAAGAAAATACAAAATCAACAAAGATTTAGCGAGACATCTAGTAAAATAAAGTTTTGCAAACATAATGGAAAATTTATTACTGTCATTTAATGACACTTCAAACGTCAACTTTGTTTATTACCAGATTATTTTCTGTGCGACAAAAATAGATATAAAAAATTACTAATGGCGCCTCCCAAGCACGTTGAAAACTATTGATTAGATCTTGATTAAATTTAAATAGGACTAAATTAAAAGCACCAGCTTTCAAATAAAAAAAAAATATTAAAATTAGTTTATTCAAAAAAAAATCTTAGATCTTGATTAAATTTAAATAGAACCAAATGGAAAGCACCAGCTTTCAAATAAATAAAAATCATTAAAACTAGTTTATTCAGAAAAAAACTATGAGGTACCACACATAAAAAAAATACAGTCGAATTAAGAATCTCCTTCTCTTTTTTGAAGTCGGTTAAAAAATGGAGACTTTTGTAATAGTGGTATTTGTATTTAAATTTGTTGTCAGTTGTGTTTTTATTTTTTGTTTGTATATTTTTTCGAATAAAAGTCTGAGTCTGCTTTTCTTATTTTTTCCTTATTTATATATATATATATATATATATATATATATATATATATATATACATATATATAATATATATATTAAAAAATATTGAAATAAGCTATTATGAGAAAATGCTCATTTAAGCCATTTTGAACCAAATTGTCAAATCTTATAAGCTGTGCAATATTTATTACTAAAAAATATTAAATTATTTTATTGACTTTGACTGTTTTTTTAAAAATTTTTAGTTTTGACACTTTTTTATAAAATTAACGTTAAGTGTTGTAAAATATAGGGCGCAAGTCTCAATGATATACCTAATGCTTTGTAGCCATCGTAAAGAATTTTTTTAAACTTAACCCTTCTTTAATAATAAAAAAAAAATTATAACTTAAAAATTCTAACCTTAATTTTCATCTCTTTAATTAAACGTACAGTTTTTTATAAAATAAAATTCATCTCATAATTGATCATTTAAAAAATAAAGCAAGCTAATGTTTTCTTTACAACCATATCTTCATGACATTGTAGATTCTGATTACACAAAAATTATTAAAAAAATTAATTATTAATAAAATTTTTAATGCTAAAATTATTAAAAGCCATAATCAATGACTTTTCCAGTAAAAATTATTAAAAAATATTTGAATTTTTTTAAACTTTTATTTTGTGGTCAAGATACATTATTGATAGAGAAAGCTTGCCGCAGACTTAGTTTTTTTCTTCAATTTTGACAGTAAAATCAAGTAAACTTTCACCTGTCAACAAAATTAAATGTGGTTTTGACAGTTTTAGCGCAGAATAAAAATGTCAATTATTGTAAGATGTACAAATAATCTGTATATGTATTGTGTGAATAAAAAATATATAATAGCTAAAAATTATAAACATTTGTAATCGAAATATTTATAATTAAGTTTGTTGTCAAATACTTGTTGTTGATTTTACGTCTACCGCAGACATGATGAAAAAAAAATGGTCTAAATATTGTCTTTTAATACTTTTATCCAACACTTTTCTATTATGACGCTATAAAATGAAATTTTTTTAATTGAATTATGGGGTCTATAAAACACTAGTGGTCTTATGAATCATTAATACACCTGTTTTTTTTATATAATGCAACAATTTAAAGAAAATAGAACAATTTATTGAACATCAAAAAATTACAATTACAATTACAATTAACAGGAATCTCAGATGGAAATCATTTGTTGACATTCACGTTAACATTTATATTAAAAGATAAGCAAAAATATATAACAAAATCGGTCTTCTTTCAACAGCAAATATTTTTTATTGGATGCTTCTGCTAGGAACTGTTAAATATGCTCACTTTCAAAAACTTTTAATTTCTTGCACCCGTTTTTCAAAAAAGCAATTAACTTGACATGTCGATCTTAACATGGAGTGTTTCGCCTACATTGAAGAAACCGCGAATCTTTTTTGGCGTTGAAGAAGTAACCCAGCGTCTTTTCACGTCTTGTCTTACCCCACAAAATCGTTTTCTTGTTTCTAGTTATTAAACTCTTCTTGGGTAGCAAACTCGATGTGACTTTTTCAACATTTTTTACAATTTTTTCTGGAAGAGATTTATTTTTTTTTCATTTTTAACAATGTTACAAACGCCAAAACAGTTTGTTTGCCAAATTTTTCTCAAATAATAAATTTGCTGTCATTATTGAAAAGTGTTCTATGCGACATTTTAAATCTAAAGACTTGTAAAATAATTTTTTTTTCTTTAGCTACTTTACTGATTAAAAGGCGATTTGTTAATTGACTTTTTCATCTGTCAAAAAAATCTTAGGGGCTTTGTTAGGCTTGGTATAGAAGAAAACTGTCAATTATTGCATAATGTGGATAAAAATGCAAAAAAGCTATTAATTTGATGCAAAAAGTGAAAAAGTTTTGCAATAGCGGCCGTATTAATGTCTGCGGCAAACCAACTCAGTGCTTACATTACCGGACAGTAATTGCCGACATAGAATTGCGTGTAACTAATTACAACAACATGTTCAGCAATGTCCTTTAATCTATTATGCACAGCCACTTTAAATCTCTTATGCCGCCATAAATCAGCAAAAATGATGAACATTTCCATTGTTTTGCGAATCAATGCGCTAATGTACCGTAAAACATTATTTTGCAGCGGCAATTAATTTGCCATTAACATTTGAAAACGTTGACGACGAGCGAATTTAAATACTATTCCGGTAATGCATAGCTTGTGAGCTTATTGCCACGGCAAATTGGAAGTGTTTTGAGTTCGAAACAAGGCTCCTAAAACTTTCATAATGCTTTAAAATAGACCAAAATAGATAAAGCTATAAATTTTAATCAGGATTAAGCCTGTTGAGCTTAAATTACAGCGTTCTTCTTTAAACTTATGTGCAAAATACAGGTTTTTTGCCCAGCTAGGTGACATGTAATTCCGGCAATGTTATCAATTATTCCTTGAATTTTCGCGATTTTTCGAATTGATAATAAGTGGGTTTTATTATGGTTTTTTGCTGCGCCAGAATAGGTTTTTTTTAAATTTATTATCTATTTTTTATAAATATTTAAAAAAATAAACTAAAAACTGTAATGAAAAAGAGACACAATTGAGAACTGATACAAAATTAATGTAATTAAAAAACAAGCCAAGAAAGACATAATTGTAGTAAGATTTAAGATTAGTAAGAAATACAAACACCCATAGCCAGCCAAAACCATCTTTTCTATAGGAAAAGACTCCCACCTGCGTGAGACATAACCGACGTCACTCAGTCGAACAGGTTCTAAACGCACTACCGTTGGCCTCCCGAGCAATCTTGTTTGTAGTAACATATACATAACTATTTGAGAATATTTTCTTTTTTTGCTACTTTTCGAACAAGCACAATCTATCCTTTTTCTATTTTAAATAATATTTTTATACCTATTATTACTTTATTAGATTAGTTTTTTAAAAATTTATAAACCAAATACTTTGCGTTTTTGGTAGAAAAATTGTTTTTCATTTTTTCATACAATTTTCTTGTTTATTATAACACTTTTCTTTATTTATTAAAAAAAATATTTAAAGTTATTTCTTCTGTTTTTTTTTATTAAAGATCTTTTTCTAAAGTTTTTTAACTATAGTACCTACTTGTAAAGTTTATAACAAAATAGTTTTTCTTGAATTTTCTGTTTCTATTGCTTTTTAGAGATGTTTTGGTGTAACTTTATACATTTCATTTTCCAAGTCTTTTATTTGAGAGATTTTAATTTCATAAATAACTTATATGAAATCGACTTTTTAATAGAAAAAGACTTCGCCTGCGTGAGACTAAAACCCACGCCACTTATTCGGCTAGGTTTTAAACGCACCATCGTTAGCCACCCGAGCAACTTGTCTGTGGTTTTCTTTTTGGTACTTTTCAAACAAGCACTTTTTATTTTTATTTATTTCAAATAATATTCTTAATATTATATAAATTTATTATCACTTGATTAGATTAATTGTTTGAAATTTAAAAAAAAAATAAAAATTATAATTATTTTAATATTTCATAACTATATAAGTTGTGTTTTTTATTATTTTTTTTTGTTTATTATAACACTAATTTTGTTTTCTTAAAAACTTATTTAAACTTAGAGAGATGACAAAAAGACAAATAAGAATGAATAGAAGAAAAAATGTAGAATATACTAAATGTTGAAAAAAAAAGACAATGAATGAATACACTTTCTATTCTTTTTCTATTTTAAATCATATTTTTATAACTATTATCACTTTATTAGACTAGTTTTTTAAAAATTTATTAACTATATAGTTTGTGTTTTTAAAAATTTTTTGGTAGAAAAATTGTTTTCAATTTTTTCATAGATTTTTCTTGTTTATTATAACACTTTTCTTTTTTTCTTAAAAATTTATTTAAAGTTATTTCTTCTGTTTCCTTTTTTTAAATAAAGATTTTATTCTAAAGTTTGTTTCAGTATAGTATCTACTTGTAAAGTTTATAACGAAATAGTTTTTATTAAATTTTCTGTTTTTATTGCTTTGAGATATATTCTTGTGTAACTTATACATTTCTCCAAATCTTTTATTTGAGAGATTTAAATTTCATAAATAACTTATATGAAATCGACTTTTTAATAGAAAAAGACTTCGCCTGCGTGAGGCTAGAACCCACGCCACTTATTCGGCTAGGTTTTAAACGCACTATCGTTAGCTACCCGAGCAACTTGTCTGTGGTTTTCTTTTTAGTACTTTTCAAACAAGCACTTTTTATTTTTATTTATTTCAAATAATATTCTTAATATTTATATATAACACTAATTTTGTTTTTTTAAAAACTTATTTAAACTTAAGTGATGACAAAAAGACAAATAAAAATGAATAGAAGAAAAAATGTAGAATATACTAAATGTTGAAAAAAAAAGACAATGAATGAATACACTTTCTATTCTTTTTCTATTTTAAATCATATTTTTATAACTATTATCACTTTATTAGACTAGTTTTTTAAAAATTTATTAACTATATAGTTTGTGTTTTTAAAAATTTTTTGGTAGAAAAATTGTTTTTAATTTTTTCATAGATTTTTCTTGTTTATTATAACACTTTTCTTTTTTTCTAAAAAATTTATTTAAAGTTATTTCTTCTGTTTCCTTTTTTTAAATAAAGATTTTATTCTAAAGTTTGTTTCAGTATAGTATCTACTTGTAAAGTTTATAACGAAATGGTTTTTATTAAATTTTCTGTTTTTATTGCTTTTAGAGATATTTTTAGGCTAGGTTCTAAACGCACTATCGTTAGCCACCCGAGCAATCTTGTCTGTAGTTTTCTTTTCGGTACTTTTCAAACAAACACTTTTTATTTTTATTTATTTCAAATAATATTCTTAACATTATTTAAATTTATTATCACTTAATTAGATTAGTTGTTAAAAATAAAAAAAAATTATTTTTAATTATTTTAATATTTCATAACTATATAATTTGTGTTTTTATTATTTTTCTTGTTTATTATAACACTAATTTTGTTCTCTTAAAAACTTATTTAAATTTAGAAAGATGACAAAAAAGACAAATAAGAATGAATAGAAAGAAAAATTGTAGAATATAGTGAACTTTGAAAGAAAAAAGACAATGAATACACAGATGATGAGAAAGAGAAATATTATATTAAAAATGAGTATGCAAGTAAAGGATTAAAAAGATTAGGAACAGAAAGAAGTCAATTGAATAAACGGAGAAACGTGTGAAACAGACAAGGATGTAGATAAACAAAAAAAAAGAGAAAGATTTAAAGAATCTAGGTACAACAGAAATTATAAGAAATTTATGAAACAGGATATGTACCTGGAAAGAGAAAGTGCAAAAGAAGGAAAGATAATGTCGTGGTTAGGGTGCGAAATAAAGAGAGAGACAGAGAGAGAATACACATCATACAGAAAAAAAAAAGAAAAAATAAAGTCAGAAGAAGAGAACGCAAAGGAAGAACAAGAAAGATCTAAACTATGAACTGTCAATAAATGTATTATATCTTAAGCCTGTATAGTCAAAAATAAACCTATTAGTAGTAGATTAATAGACTGTCAAATGCTACAACACAACAAAAACAATAACAAGACTATTTAGAATAAGCATAATATTAAAAATGCGTATTGCGTCGTGTCGTAAAACTGTGTGTGCGACACATAGCGTAGCCAAGTAAAAAAAATTTAATATAGACTTTAGTCGGCAAGTCAGGTCAGGTCAAGTCAGGTCAGGTCAGGTCAGGTCAGGTCAGGTCAGGTCAGGTCAGATCAGGTCATAAATGATTCAACAGATTATTTATTAATTCAGACGTGCTATCTTCAGCAGTCTTATGCTACAAGCGAATAAAGGCGTAAATGTGGATGCTCAATGTAAGCTCAAAATTAAAGCAATTTTGCGTCGCAAAATTGTGTCTGCGTCTTACTCCAAAAAAAAATTTTTTTGTGCGTTTTGCTTGAAATGTCAAAACTAGAAATGGTTTTGAATAAAAATTGCATCTATAATAATTGAATAGTTTTACTTTTCATATTTAATTACGTTTCGATGAGATTTTTTGACATACAAAAATGTATACATATATTTGTTCCTTTCCAATGAACTGTTGATAATGAAAAAAATATATTTACGGTTTAATAATGGCAACACATTTTCCTAGAAAAGCAATCAATTGTAATGCATTTACTTGTCAGTGGTAATGGAACAATTTTGTCAATTGCACTTTACGACAATAAAATAAAAGCACATTATTAGCTACAAGTTTTCCATACACGTCTATCTATATCGATATTTCGAATAACAACGAATAGCTTTTCTATTATTTCTCGTATTTTACCTATTGTTTTACTTTTTCTCGTATTGGTATTCGTGTATCCGAGGGAATTTTCCATATGTTATAGCTTTTCACTGCTTGAATAGATATGAGCTTTACTTTCTATTGTAATTCGTTTTTCTTTTTTTGTTTTGCTTATTTCTATTCTTTGTTAAGCGGGCTTGATACATTTAAAAGTTATACGGACATGGACGCATACTTTTGTATTTTATTTTAACAATGGCAGTGTCTAAATGTTATTTGCAATGCCCTCGATGCACAAATGTAACCAAAATTGCATTCTAAAATAGAATAATAGAAAAAGAAAGCTTTACAAGCTGCCTAGTAAAAAAAAATTTCTCTTTTGGTCATTTCTTTCTATTGTTGAAGGAATATTTTGATAAAAATGTTGAAAAATGGTGGAGGCGCCAAATGTCAAGTTTTTCTCTAACAAGAGAAGTTTTTATTTGACTAAAGTTACTCAAGTTATTACAAAAAAACATTAGTAAACTAATAAAAAATTGAATAATTATAATATTTTGAAGTTTTTGATAGAAAAGTAAAAAAATAATAGAGATGCCAAATGCTTTTTTTTGTAAATTGTTTAGCATTTGTAGCATTAGACTCACAAGCTACTCAAGCTGTCATAAAAAAACATTATTAAAATAATAAAAAGTTGAATATTTACATATTTTCATAATTTTTTATGAATAGAATTTCAACAATGACAAAAAAGACGCCAAAGAAATTTTTTTGTAAACGGTCTAACCAAAGAAGCTTTAATTTTATAAAGCATATAATTTATTCAAGTTATCAAGTAAACAAAAAAAATATTTATAGTATTTTATAATTTTTTAAAAATGGTAGAAAAGTGGTGGAAACGTCAAATGCAAAATTTTTTTGTAAGTTGATTAACTAGAGAAGCTTTTGTTTGACTGAAGATACGCAAGTTAGTGCAAAAAAACATTAGTAAACTAATAAAAAATTAAATATTTATAATATTTTAAAATTTTTGGTAAAAAGGTAAAAAAATAATAAAGATGATAAATGCTTTTTTTTGTAAATTGTTCAGCTTTCGTTGCATTAGACTCTCAAGCTACTCAAGCTGCCATAAAAAAACATTATTAAAATAATAAAAAGTTAAATATTTATATATTTTCATAATTTTTTATAAATAGAATTTTAAAAATGACAAAAAAGACGCAAAAGAAATTTTTTTGTAAACGGTTTAACCAAAAAAGCTTTAATTTTATAAAGCTTATAATTTATTCAAGTTATCAAGTAAACAAAAAAAATATTTATAGTATTTTATAATTTTTTAAAAATGGTAGAAAAGTGGTGGAGGCGCCAAATGCTAAATTTTTTTGTAAGTTGTCTTACTAGAGAAGCTTTAATTCGACTGAAGTTACACACGTTATTACAAAAAAACATTAGTGAAGTAATAAAAAATTGAATATTTATTCCTTTTTATAATCTTTTATTAATAAAATCTCAAAAATGATGAAAAATACGCCAAATATTTTTTTTGGAAACGGTTTAATTGAAGAAATGTTTATTTTATCAGACTTTTAATATATTCAAGTTATCAAATAGACATAAAAAAATATTTATGGTATTTTACAATTTTTTAAAAGTGGTTGAAAAATGGAGGAGACGCCAAATGCTAAATTTTTTTGTAGTTGTTTAACTAGAGAAGGTCTTGTTTGACTGAAGATACGCAAGTTATTTAAAAAAAACATTAGTAAACTAATAAAAAAATTAATATTTATAATATTTTGAAGTTTTTGATAAAAATGTAAAAAATATTGAAGATGCTAAATGCTTTTTTTGTAAATTGTTGAGCTTTTGTTGCATTGAACTCACAAGCTACTCAAACTGTCATATAAAAACATTATTAAACTAATAAATAATTAAATATTAATTTTTTTTTATAATTTTTATTAATAAAATCTCAAAAATGATGAAAAAGACGCTAAATAATTTTTTTTGTAAACTGTTTAATTAAAGAAGCTTTAACTTATTCAAGTTATCAAGTAAACAAAAAAAATATTTATAGTATTTTATAATTTTTTAAAAATGGTAGAAAAATGGTGGAGGCGCCAAACGCAAATTTTTTTTGTAAGTTGTTTATCTAGAGAAGCTTTTGTTTGACTGAAGATACGCAAGTTATTGCAAAAAAACATTAGTAAACTAATAAAAAATTAAATATTTATAATATTTTGAAATTTTTGATAAAAAGGTAAAAACATAATAAAGATGCCAAATGCTTTTTTTGTAAATTGTTGAGCTTTTGTTGCATTGGACTCAGAAACTAATCAAATTGTCATACAAAAACATTATTAAAATAATAAAAAGTTAAATATTTATATATTTTCATAATTTTTTATGAATAGAATTTCAAAAATGACAAAAAAGACGCCAAAGAAATTTTTTTGTAAACGGTCTAACCAAAGAAGCTTTAACTTATTCAAGTTATCAAGTAAACAAAAAAAATATTTATAGTATTTTATAATTTTTTAAAAATGGTAGAAAAATGGTGGAGGCGCCAAACGCAAATTTTTTTTGTAAGTTGTTTATCTAGAGAAGCTTTTGTTTGACTGAAGATACGCAAGTTATTGCAAAAAAATATTAGTAAACTAATAAAAAATTAAATATTTATTTTTTTTTATAATTTTTATTAATAAAATCTCAAAAATGATGAAAAAGACGTTAAATAATTTTTTTTGTAAACTGTTTAATTATAGAAGCGTTTGTTTTATTAGACTTATAATATATTCAAGTTATCAAATAGACAAAAAAAAATATTTATAGTATTTTACAATTTTATTAAAAATGGTTGAAAAATGGTGGAGACGCCAAATGCTAAGTTTTTTTGTAAGTTGTTTAACTAGCGAAGCTTTTGTTTGACTGAAGATACGCAAGTTATTACAAAAAAACATCAGTAAACTAAAAAAATTTAAATATTTATAATATTTTGAAGTTTTTGATAAAAAGGTAAAAAAATAAAAAAGATGCCTAATGCTTTTTTTTGTAAATTGTTTAGCATTTGTAGCATTAGACTCACAAGCTACTCAAACTGTCATATAAAAACATTATTAAACTAATAAAACATTAAATATTTATACCTTTTTGTAGTTTTTCATTAATAAAATCTCAAAAATGTTGAAAAAGAAGCCAAATAATTTTTTTTGTAAACTTTTTAATTGAAGAAGCGTCTATTTTATCAGACTTTTAATTTATTCAAGTTATCAAGTAAACAAAATGAAATATTTATGGTATTATATAATTTTTTAAAAATAGTTAAAAAATGGTGGATGCGCAAAATGCCAGATTTTTTTGTAAGCTGCTTAACTAAAGACGCTTTTATTTGATTGAAGTTACTCAAGTTATTAGAAAAAAACATTAATAAACTAATAAAAAATTAAAAAATTATAATATTTTGATGAAAAGGTTAAGAAATAGTAAAGATTTAAATGCTTTTTTTTTTCATTGTTGAGCTTTTGTTGGATTAGACTCACAAATTACTCAAACTGTCATAAAGAAAAAAATCATTAAACTAATCAAAAGGTAAATATTTATATCTTTTTATAATCTTTCATAAATAAAATTCCAAAATGATAAAAAAGACGCCAAATAATTTTTTTTTGTTGACGGTTTAACTAAAAAAGCTTCTTTTGTGTCTGATTTTTAATATTTTTAAGTAAATAAAATATTTACAGTATTTTATAATTTTTCAAAAATGTTTGAAAAATGGTGGAGGCGTTAAATGCCAAATTTTTCGTAAGTTGTTTAACTAGAAAAGCTTTTATTTGAAAAAGCTAATAAAAAAATTAAATATTTATAATTTTTTAAATTTTTTGTTAAAAGTATAAATTTGTGAAGTAAGCTAAGACTTGCTGTTGAGTCACTTCTTCAAAAAGGGTAAGACAAGACCTGTTTCTTTCTTGATCTTACTTTTTTGTTCTTATATCTCTTCTATCTTTTTCACCAGCCTTTTGCCATTTCTCATACTCTCACACATTTTCTTTCTATCTACCTTATCAAACACTTTTCTAAAATCTATAAATAGTGCCGGTTTTTCTATATCTACTTCTTTTATTTCCTTTTACAATTTTTTGAAAAGTTTTCTCTATTCGTTAATTGTAATCTATTCACTTGCTTCTTTTTTTTTGTTCTGTTCCTGCTTATGTACTTCTACAACTCTCTCTCTGTTTTAATAGCATTTATTTTTTTGCATCTGTTTTTTTCTCCGTACATCTCTTCCTATATTTTAAGTATACATTCTTTTGAATGCTCTTTTACTGTTTCTTTTATGCTTCTAATTGTTTTTTTTATCTCTTTGCTGTATATTGTCACTATTTTTCATCACTTTTTGCCTGTTTTAGTATTTTTCTCTTTCTTGTTCTCTCTTCTTTTTCTAATTTATTCCTTTTCTCATCTATGTAACTATTTTCTCTGTTGTCTTTCTTTTCTCTTTTTTTGTCTTTGCTCCGTGATATTCTCACTTGCATTTAGCTGATTATTCTTTATTATTTTTCAGCGTTATTTTTCTCTCCACTATGTCAAATATTTATACGTAATCTTAAAAATCTCGCTACATTTCAAAATAGTATCTTTCTATTACCGTTGCATTTTATATATATGTTTGTTTTTATTTCTTTAGTATTTTTTGTTTTTATTGTACATTTGACTGTGATTTCTTTATTGCTTAGCTGTTCTCTTTAGTTTTTTAAAAAACCTGCAGTTTTAGGTCTTTCTCATTCCATTTGTATCGTTTTTCGTATCAATATCTTTCCATATCCAACTTTTCCTTTTGTTCCTTGCCTTCTCTTTATTTTTTCTAAACATCTCTTTCATTATTTGTCAATTTTTTTGTTATGTAGATGTTTCATCTTTTCTCAGCTTTTTTTACTTGCCATATTTTGTTTTTCTTATTTTTCTTGCTGTTTTTGTTTCTTTTTCAAAGATTTTTGTCTTTTTCAGCATTTGCTCTTCTTTCTCGATTTTTTTTTAACTTGTGTGTTATTTTTTTAATTTTTTTTTGAACTTTTTTGTTCTCTTGTCTTAGAGTAATCCGCTCAAATGATAAAATTATATTTGAAGTGATAGGGGACATTGTAACAATTTTTTTTTCACCTAGAAAACATATAAAACAACTTAATTATAAACTTGTATTCTGACCTGAGCAAACATGCGTCGCAAATTTTGTGCAATTAAAAAATCTGTTAAAATAAAAAAAATACAGATGTTTTTGGTTATAAGATCACTTTTAATTAGAATTATTGTAATACTAAAATTTTCAAAATTGATGATTAATTTGCCCACTTTAATTTCAAAAAGAAACTGATAATATCAAGCCGTGCTTAATAGATCTTTTTTATGTTTCTTTTAGAATATTTTATGCCGTTTTACCAATTTTTCATTAGCTCTTATATTTATAAGTGCAAAATTTCCAAAAAACGGTTTCTGGCGCGAAAAATGGTGGGCCGGCGCTCATTAAGTATGGCGAAATTACGCTTTGAAAGTTTAAATTGGCTTTATGGCACTTTTTATATCTATCGGCTCTATATTTTATGAATGAGTCAGCTGAAATAATAATGAACTTTAAACTCTAAATTGAAATTGATACAATTTCGGTTTAAACTCAAACATTTAGTGCCGAAACGGTCGGTTTGATGCTCTTATTAACGGGAGCGAGCTAAAGTTTTATGAAATAGGGCACTCTTTTATTTAAGCTATTCTCAGAAGTTGCAAAGTGAATAATTGACTGTTTACTTTGCGAGCTCATCTTTTTATGCTCGGCGTATTGCAATTTGAAAGTTTTTGTTAATTACTTGACCGATTACAAAAGCTCATTAATTTATTGCATTTGCATATTATTTATTTTGCAAGTTTTGGCAGACCAGCTGGCCAAGCGAAAGTACGTTGGAGACTGGTCTGACAAGGTGAGGTTCAATTCTCTCACAGGCTTATGTATAAAAGGGTTTCATTACATATACCTCAGTAATCAGCCAATAGGTTAGAGTAAAATAATTCAAAAAAAAATTTATTGAAGACAGAGAGAGCGCTGAATTTTATTACAGCAATAAACACATGTTAATAGATAACCTGCAAAAAATAGCATCAAAACACTTGGAAATCTAAGATTTAGGAAAAAAAAGAAGTTTTGGTAGACCAGCTGGCCAAACGAAAGTACGTTGGAGACTGGCCTGACAGGGTGAGGTTCGATTCTCACCCAGGCTTATGTATGAAAGGCGCGCAGTACATATCCCTAAGTAATCTGCCAATAGGTTAGAGTAAAATTATTCGAAAAAAAGTGTTTTGGAGACAGAGAGAGCGCTGAATTTTATTACAGGAATAAACACATATTTATGAAGTGAAGCCAAAACTTTGGGGAAAAGTAGCTGATAGTTCAATGCAGTCCAATTCATCTCTAGCAATAAAAACTTTATAGTTTGGACGTGGTACTTTTATAACTCGGGAATATTAAACGATTAACCTGGACTTCGTTTTATGTCTCCCCCATGCTTCATTCATTATTTATAGAAGGGACTTTTACTGCCACACTTCTTTTTTTCGAACAACGAAATATCCACCGGAACTGTTTCCTCTCTATTTCCATAATTTCAAGAATTGGAATTGGAGAATTATCATAATAATTGAGGTTTGGGAAGATTTCTGGTTTATTTGCAAACTGAAAGCAAGCAGTCAATGTAAATAATTACAATTTATCTTAAATTCTGATTAAACGTATGCGGACGGCACCGTTCCAAAGATAAATTTCAATTAATTGAAAGAAATACTTTAATTAAGAGAATAATTATCAGGTTTTATTTAACCTTCATCACTTAAATAGTTTTTTAACAAAAACATGTGTTTGTAACAAAAGAATCTCATGACGTTTAGATCAACCAATCAGATGCTGAGATTTCAAGACTTTTCCATGATAATCACAAAATTTTTTTTGGTAATTTTCCTTCTTCACCTCATATGATTGAAAATAATAAGTAATATTTTTTCCAACAATTAAAACCTACACTTGAAAGAAAATTTGAGAACATTTTTCTACATTCAATTAATAAAAAAAATATTTTGTTTTGTTTTGACGTTTAATTTGTGGTTGCTTTGGTATCACAGAATAAAGTTATTTGATTTTGATAATGTTCCGAGCTTTAAATGTTTTATTTTTTCTTAAACTCTCTAAAGCGTCCTGGGATTTTCTGTCCGAATCCCATTCGTGCATATTTCGCGTAACTTTTCTCGTAAATTTTAAAAACAGGTAATATATTTAAAAAAATTAGTAGAGTAGTAGAAAAACACCTGAAAACAAAAATAACCGGCAACAATATCTGTAGAGATAACAATTAAAACATGTAAAAATTCTAAATAATGAAATATCAGAACACAGCTAAATAAACAAAAAATTTAATAGAACTAAAACAAAACTTATATTTACAGACAAATTTATAATACAAAAATACAAACAAAAGAAGAAATAAAAATAAATAATAACAATAAATGATAGAAATGTGACTATTTTTACTGTTTGTAATCAGCAATCTTATAAAAACTAATTGTGCAAACTGATGTCAAAATAAAAGCTCAATTATGAGATCAGATCAAATCAGGACAAGTCAGGTTTAGTCAACAATTTTATGTTCATGAAAACAACAGCTTTTGCATAGTTTTTGTTTTTTGACAGACATTTTATCTAATAAAATTTAAATGAGACCACATGAAAAAAAAACAGTTTTTAAATAATAAAATTAATAAATTAGGTTATTTGAAAAAAAAATCTTTACAAATTATAATAAAAAACAGGATCAATTTAAAAACCTTTTTTTATCGGTTATAAAACAGTTGTAAAACAATAAAAATAAATAAATAAATAACAATCACAAAAAGTCTAAAAATTTATATAAAAATAAAGAAAGAACCTAAAAACTTGATAAAAAAATATAAAATAAAAAAGTTAAATTCAAGAGATTTTGTTAAAAAAAACTAAAAATTAAAATAGTTTATAAAAGACACTTGAAATTTGGATTGAAAAATATTTAGAGAATACATATTATAATAAGCTAAAAAACCATAAAGAAATTGAAATAATAATAAAATGTTTTTATTTTTAATAAGGAATATTTGAGCTGTTTAATAGAAAGTGTATTAAATTATTTGACAAATAATTATAGAAGATATACTAAACCAGACAAAAACAAATAAAAAGAGCTAAAATAGATTAAAAAAAATAGTCGACAATGTTAAAAAAAATAGTAAAAAAATGTATATATCTAAAAAATTGAAAACACAGAAATTAAATAAAACAATAAAATGACAAGTAACACTTTCAGAACTTTGAACAACAAATAAATTATAATTATTTATTAATTTATTGACATACAAACCTAGAAAAAAGTTTAAATTAAAAAAAAAAGGAAAAAACATAAAGACAAGACGATGAGAAAGAATAAGAACATTTTAATATAATAACAAATATTTAAATAAATAACAGTCCATTTATTTAATTATAAAAGCAATTAATTAATAAACAAATAGAATACTAATTAATCATATTGAAGGTCGGATTAAAAACCTTTTTTTGTCGGTTATAAAACATTTGTAAAACAATAAAATAAATAAATAAAAAACAATCACAAAAAGTCAAGAAATTAATATAAAAATAAAGAAAAAACCTAAAAACTTGATAAAAAAATATAAAATTAAAATCTTTAAAAAAGTTAAAGTCAAGAGTTTTTGTTAAAAAATTGAAAACACAGAAATCAAATAAAACAATAAAATGACAAGTAACACTTTCAGAACTTTAAACAACAAATAAATTATAATTTACTTATTTACAAACCCAAAAAAAAGTTTAAATTAAAAAAAAAAAGAAACAAACAAAAAGGCAAGACGATGAGAAAGAATAAGAACATTTTGATATAATAACAAATATTTAAATAAATAACAGTCTATTTATTTAATTATTTAAGCAAATGATTTTATTAATAAACAAATAAAATAATAATTAGTCATATTGAAGTCGGATTAAAAACCTTTTCTAGTCGGTTATAAAACAGATGTAGAACAATAAAAACAAATAAATAAAAAACAATTACAAAAAGTCAAAAAATTAATATAAAAATAAAGAAAAAACCTAGAAACTCGATAAAGAAATATAAAATTAAAAATTTAAAAAAGTTAAAGTCAGAAGTTTTTGTTAAAAAAAACCAAAAATTAAAATAGTTTATAGAAGACACTTGATATTTTGATTGAAAACGTGACAATGGTAAATAAAAAATATTTAGAGAAATATTATAATAAGCTAGAAAAAAATAAAAAAAATTTAAATAATAATAAAATGTTTTTATTTTTAATAAGGAATATTTGAGCTGTTTAATAGAAAGTGTACTAAAATATTTGACTAATAATTATAGAAGATATACTAAACCAGACAGACCAAAGCAAATAAAAAGAGCTAAAATAGATTAAAAAAAATAGCCGGCAATGTTTAAAAAAATGTATATATTTAAAAAATTGAAAACACAGAAATCAAATAAAACTAAAAATAGTTATTTACAAACCCAGAAAAAACTTTAAATCAAAAAAGAAAAAGAAGAACCAAAATCGTAAGAAGATGACAAAAATAAGAACGTTTTGAAATAATAAAAAATATTAACTAAATAACAGTCTATTTATTTAATTATTTAAGCAATTAATTAATAAGCAAACAAAATAATAATTAATCATATTGAAGTCAATTTTTTCCAAATTTTTAATTTGTATTATGATTTATTGATTATATTTTTCTAAGTATAAGACTTGATATAAATACATTCAACTAATATAATACAATATCAAAACAATATTTCTGCTTTCTGAATTTTCGCAATAAGTTTTTAGAAAAATTTGAAATCTTAAGATTATTCCATATTAATATGTATATGTCAACAGGTACAAGTCTTCTACTTCTGGCGCAGCGATTCCAATTTCTGCTCCCGGCGGCGCCACCAGTTCCATGCCAAGTAGAGGTAGAAATCTGTAATGTCGGTACATCTCATACAACCTACATAATCATCGTCCGCTCATCTGACCAGTCTAATAAATTACAATTAAAATTAAAAAAAATCTAATTTTTTTCCGATTATAAACGTTAAAATCCTCTCTAAATTTTGTGCCTCACTAGATTTATTGAAAAAACAAGTATAAAAAAGCAATTATGGTAATGTTCTTGTAGATAAATAATAGAAGCGCAGTAGCGCTTTCAGTAATTATTTTTAAACTTTGTAGAGTACACTGTAATTTGGGCGGACATTAACTCTAATCTCTTTCAATTTATGTTTATTATAATTAACACCAAAAATAGTCAACTAAGTACCAACCAAACAAACAAAAATTACAAAGAATTCAGACGGATTATAAATCCAAATAAATTGTTGTTTATTTAGGAATTTGTTGTATTGGGTTGTTAATACACAGTTATGTTGTGTCATAATCATTCATAAACATCTTGTGAGACGATAATAAATTGTTGACCAACGTCAAATATTGATAGAGATTTGCTGGATAGATAGTTAACAATTTGCATAAGGATTTCGCCAGTCATGAATCAATGATTCTATTCCAGAATTGACAGGAGTGGCTTACCAAACTGGGATATCTGGACTCGTAAATTATCCATCCCATCTTTAACTCTTTCACAGAATTAAATCCTTGAAAATTAG
This sequence comes from Lagria hirta, assembly GCA_947359425.1. Classification (NCBI taxonomy): domain Eukaryota; kingdom Metazoa; phylum Arthropoda; class Insecta; order Coleoptera; family Tenebrionidae; genus Lagria; species Lagria hirta. Next base: position 51,675,150 of record OX375794.1, read on the forward strand.
AGCTAAATTTGTAATAATAAATTAAAAACTTTTTTTGATAAATTTAACCACTGTTGTCACTTGCATATTAATTTCCTATTTTTCTCAGCTGGAAAAACTCTTTTTAATCAAAATGTAACAAATAAACAATTGTTACACCAATAATAATAATACAATTTTGCATTTTATAGTAAAAAATTAGCAGCAGTCATCGGAGACTTTTCATTCCGAAACGTCAAAGCTTGGCAATTCGGCAAAAAAGCAAAAAAATACAACAAAAATAAAATGAAAAAAAAAACAAACATACGTTTAAAAAAATGCAAAGTAAGATTAAAAAGCTGGTAAAAAAAAATAGCATTCCATGCAGAATAGTGTAAGAAATAAGCATTTAAAAACTTATTAAAATTTTTTAAAACAATGACTTTAAATTTTTATTTTGTTTTAATTTTTTTTTTATTAGTATCATCTTTATTTTTATTTTTGAGTTTTACATTATTCTTTTATTCCTATTCGATATTTTCATTTGTTTTTTTACCGCATTATTTTTATTTTGTTTATTTGTGTCTTTATTGTGAATTTTTATTCTTCGTTTACATACTTTTATTTTGTTTTAATTATTTTTTTATTAGTATTATTTTTATTTTCGTGTTTTACATTATTTTTTTATTCCGATTTAATATTTTTGTTTTTTTACCGTATTATTTTTATTTTATTTATTTGTATCTTTATTGTAAATTTTTATTCTTCGTTTACATACTGCTAGATTTCTTAATCTGACTCTAACATTTTCAATAAATTTTTTCCACTTTTTGACTTTTCCTTCCTTTAAAATTAATAAACTTTTTCAATTATTTAACAATTTTTGTATATTTAATAACTTTTTTTAGTCTCTTTTATTCTTGTCTCTGTGTATAAAATTTTTATTTTTTGGAACGATTTTTAAATATCGTGTTTATTATAAGACTTTTTTAGCTAAATTTTTATTTAAATTAAAAGCGATAAACAAGTACAACTTGTAAAAATGTCTAAAATTGCAGTTTTTGTCAAAAATAAACAAAAATTATTGCAAATACTATTTCCAAAAAATTATTGCAAATACTATTTCCAAAAAATTATTACACAAGTTTTATAAATTATTTTTACTACAATAATTGAGAACCGCTATGGTGTAGAAGACATAATACTTGATCTAATAATAATAATAATAATAATAACCAAAAATAAAAACAACTCTAATCTCTTCTGTCTTGTTTTTTTTCAAATTTTTTTTACTCTCTGCTTTTTTCTTTTCTTTTTCTCTCATTCTATCTTATTCAACCAGTTTGATCTTTTTCTTTCTTTTGCTGTCATTTTTAATCTTTGTTTTTCTTTTATTGTGTTATTCTTTGCTACATACTTTTTTTTTATCTCCAAGCATTCCTTCATCATGTCCTCTAGTGTTTCTGTCTCTCTGCCACACATTCTACATTTTCTTTTATTTTCCTCTATCTAAAATCTGTTTTCTCTCTCTTCATTCTCACATCTGAATCTTGCAATAATATTTTTTTCTTTTATTTTCTCTTTTTAGATATCTAGGTAATTTTTCTATTACCAGTCTCTCATATTTTCTGTTATAACTGCTTTCTCTAATTTCTTTCTTCTTTTCGTGTTTCTCATAATTCTCTATCTCCGTTTCTCATTTCTCCATTCACCCTTTGCCTCGTTTCTTTTTTTCTCTCAATCGGCTCAACACTGAATCTTTTTCTTTCCAGATATATTTTTTTTATTTTTTTGTTTGCTTTTCTGTTTATCACTTTCTAGAACTTTTTTAGTATCTCTCATCTTTTTCTATCTCTCTTTTTTTTTCTTATGCAATCCCGTTACTTTTTCTATCTAAAATCTGTTTTCTCTCTCCTTATTCTTACCTCTGAATCTTGCAATCATCTTCTTTTCTCTTTCTTTTTCTCTTTTCAGAGATCTAGGTAATTTTTCTATTACCAGTTTCTCATATTTTCTGTTATATCGGCTTTCTCTAATTTCTTCCTTCATTTCTTGTTTCTCTATGTCTCTATCTCTGTTTCTCATTTCTCGATTCACCCATTGCCTCGCTTCTCTTTTTCTCTCAATCTACTCTACACTGAATCTTTTCATTTCCTAATATATTTTTTTTATTCTTTTGTTTGCTTTTTTGTTTATCACTTTCTAGAACTTTTTTAGTATCTCACATCTTTCTCTATCTCTCTTTTTTTTTCTTATGCAATCCCGTTACTTCCTCCATCTGAAATCTGTTTTCTCTCTCCTTATTCTTACATCTGAATCTTGCAATCATCTTCTTTTCTCTTTCTTTTTTTCTTTTCAGAGATCTAGGTAATTTTTCTATTACCAGTTTCTCATATTTTCTGTTATATTTGTTTTCTCTAATTTCTTCCTTCTTTTCTTGTTTCTCTATGTCTCTATCTCTGTTTCTCATTTCTCTATTCACCCATTGCCTCGCTTCTCTTTTTCTCTCAATCTGCTCAACACTAAATCTTTCTCTTTCCTAATATATTTTTTTATTCATCTGTTTGCTTTTCTGTTTATCACTTTCTAGAAGTTTTTTAGTATCTCTCATCATTTTCTATCTCTCTTTTTTTTTCTTATGCAATCCCGTTACTTTCTCCATCTAAAATCTGTTTTCTCTCTCCTTATTCTTACATCTGAATCTTCTTTTCTCTTTCTCTTTTCAGAGATCTAAGTAATTTTTCTATTACCAGTTTCTCATATTTTCTGTTATATTTGTTTTCTCTAATTTCTTCCTTCTTTTCTTGTTTCTCTATGTCTCTATCTCTGTTTCTCATTTCTCTATTCACCCATTGCCTCGCTTCTCTTTTTCTCTCAATCTGCTCAACACTAAATCTTTCTCTTTCCTAATATATTTTTTTTATTCATCTGTTTGCTTTTCTGTTTATCACTTTCTAGAAGTTTTTTAGTATCTCTCATCATTTTCTATCTCTCTTTTTTTTTCTTATGCAATCCCGTTACTTTCTCCATCTAAAATCTGTTTTCTCTCTCCTTATTCTTACATCTGAATCTTCTTTTCTCTTTCTCTTTTCAGAGATCTAAGTAATTTTTCTATTACCAGTTTCTCATATTTTCTGTTATATCTGTTTTCTCTAATTTCTTCCTTCTTTTCTTGTTTCTCTATGTCTCTATCTCTGTTTCTCATTTCTCTATTCACCCATTGCCTCGCTTCTCTTTTTCTCTCAATCTGCTCAACACTAAATCTTTCTCTTTCCTAATATATTTTTTTTATTCTTTTGTTTGCTTTTCTGTTTATCACTTTCTAGAAGTTTTTTAGTATCTCTCATCATTTTCTATCTCTCTTTTTTTTTCTTATGCAATCCCGTTACTTTCTCCATCTAAAATCTGTTTTCTCTCTCCTTATTCTTACATCTGAATCTTCTTTTCTTTTTCTCTTTTCAGAGATCTAAGTAATTTTTTTATTACCAGTTTCTCATATTTTCTGTTATATCTGTTTTCTCTAATTTCTTCCTTCTTTTCTTGTTTCTCTATGTCTCTATCTCTGTTTCTCATTTCTCTATTCACCCATTGCCTCGCTTCTCTTTTTCTCTCAATCTGCTCAACACTGAATCTTTTTTTTCCTGATATATTTCTTTTATTCTTTTGTTTGCTTTTCTGTTTATGACTTTCTAGAACTTTTTAGTATCTCACATTATTCTCTATCTCTCTTTTTCTTTCTTATGCTATCCCGTTACTTCCTCCATCTAAAATCTGTTTTCTCTCTCTTTATTCTTACATCTGAATCTTGCAATCACCTTCTTTTCTCTTTCTTTTTTTCTTTTCAGAGATCTAGGTAATTCATCTTTTACCAGTTTCTCATATTTTCTGTTATATCTGTTTTCTCTAATTTCTTTCTTCTTTTCTTGTTTCTCTATGTCTCTCTCTCCGTTTCTCATTTCTCCATTCACCCATTGCCTCGCTTCTCTTTTTCTCTCAATTTGCTCAACACTGAATCTCATTTTTCCTGATATATTTTTTTTATTCTTTTGTTTGCTTTTCTGTTTATTACTTTCTAGAACTTTTTTAGTATCTCACATCTTTCTCTATCTCTCTTTTTTTTTCTTATGCAATCCCGTTACTTCCTCCATCTAAAATCTGTTTTCTCTCTCCTTATTCTTACATCTGAATCTTGCAATCATCTTCTTTTTTCTTTCTTTTTCTCTTTTCAGAGATCTAGGTAATTTTTCTATTACCAGTTTCTCATATTTTTTGTTATATCTGTTTTCTCTAATTTCTTCCTATTTTTCTTGTTTCTCTATGTCTCTATCTCCGTTTCTCTATTCACCCATTGCCTCGCTTTTCTTTTTCTCTCAATATACTCTACACTGAATCTTTTTCTTTCCTAATATATTTTTTTATTCTTTTGTTTGCTTTTTTGTTTATCACTTTCTAGAACTTTTTTAGTATCTCACATCTTTCCGTATCTCTTTTTTTTTCTCACGCAATCTCGTTACTTCCTTCATCTAAAATCTGATTTCTCTTTCTTTATTCTTACATCTGAATCTTGCAATCATCTTCTTTCCTCTTTTTTTTTTCTTTTCAGAGATCTAGGTAATTTTTCTATTACCAGTTTCTCATATTTTCTGTTATATCGGCTTTCTGTAATTTCTTCTTTCTTTTCTTGTTTCTCTATGTCTCTATCTCCGTTTCTCATTTCTCTATTCACCTATTGCCTCGCTTCTCTTTTTCTCTCAATCTGCTCAACACTGAATCTTTTTTTCCAGATATATTTTTTTTATTCTTTTGTTTGTTTTTCTGTTTATGACTTTCTAGAACTTTTTTAGTATCTCACATCTTTCTCTATCTTTCTTTTTTTTTCTTATGCAATCCCGTTACTTCCTTCATCTAAAATCTGTTTTCTCTCTCCTTATTCTTACATCTGAATCTTGCAATCATCTTCTTTTTTCTTTCTTTTTCTCTTTTCAGAGATCTAGGTAATTTTTCTATTACCAGTTTCTCATATTTTCTGTTATATCTGTTTTCTCGAATTTCTTCCTTCTTTTCTTGTTTCTCTATGTCTCTATCTCTGTTTCTCATTTCTCCATTCACCCATTGCCTCGCTTCTCTTTTTCTCTCAATCTGCTCTACACTGAATCTTTTTCTTTCCTAATATATTTTTTTTATTCTTTTGTTTGCTTTTCTGTTTATGACTTTCTAAAACTTTTTTGGTATCTCACATCTTTCTCTATCTCTCTTTTTTTTTCTTATGCTATCCCGTTACTTCTTCTATCTAAAATCTGTTTTTTCTCTCTTTATTCTTACATCTGAATCTTGCAATCATCTTCTTTTCTCTTTCATTTTCTCTTTTCAGAGATCTAGGTAATTTTTTTATTACCAGTTTCTCATATTTTCTGTTATATCTGTTTTCTCTAATTTCTTCCTTCTTTTCTTGTTTCTCTATGTCTCTATCTCTGTTTCTCATTTCTCTATTCACCCATTGCCTCGCTTCTCTTTTTCTCTCAATCTGCTCAACACTGAATCTTTTTTTTCCTGATATATTTCTTTTATTCTTTTGTTTGCTTTTCTGTTTATGACTTTCTAGAACTTTTTTAGTATCTCACATTATTCTCTATCTCTCTTTTTCTTTCTTATGCTATCCCGTTACTTCCTCTATCTAAAATCTGTTTTCTCTTTCCTTATTCTTACATCTGAATCTTGCAATCATCTTCTTTTTTCTTTCTTTTTCTTTTTTCAGAGATCTAGGTAATTTTTCTATTACCAGTTTCTCATATTTTCTGTTATATCTGTTTTCTCGAATTTCTTCCTTCTTTTCTTGTTTCTCTATGTCTCTATCTCCGTTTCTCATTTCTCCATTCACCCATTGCCTCGCTTCTCTTTTTCTCTCAATCTGCTCAACACTGAATCTTATTTTTTCTGATATATTTTTTTTATTCTTTTGTTTGCTTTTCTGTTAGAACTTTTTTAGTATCTCTCATCTTTTTCTATCTCTCTTTTTTTTCATCTGCAATCCCGTTACTTATTTCTTTCTACTTTATCAAACGCCTCACATACTTTTCCACCTTCTGTTTCTAATTCATTATTAATTAGCTCCTTTAAAATATATACATTATCTTATGTCTCTCTCTCTCTCTACCGTCTCAAATTGCGCCGGCCAGTCAGGTAATCCTCCTACTCTCTAAACCACTTTTTTCATTTTTTTGCCACACACCCTGCATACACCGTGTACATTGTATTTAGGAGAGTTATTTTTTTGTAATTTTTGCCATTATTTTTTTCTTTCTTTTTATGTATTGATACCATTATTCTTTTAGTCAATTCCCAAGATTTTTCTCTCTAAATTTTATTCATTACTCTTGTCAGTTTTTTTTTACCTTTTCCATTCCCATCCACCTATGTCTTATTCGGTTTCGCATCTGTTTCGTCTTTTTTTTTAGCTTTATGAGCTGTTTTTCTACGTTTGATCTTGTCATCTCTTTTTATTTCTTCTTTCATTGCGTTTTCTTTTTTTTTTGTTTTTATAGCCAGTCGTTCTTTTTTCTTGTCGGTAGTTTTCTAGTTTTTTTTCCAGTTTGAAATGTTTTATCTACTTGCTCAATTCTATCTTATTTGTTGCCGTTTCTCTTCCTCTACTTTTTTCCTCCAAATATTTTCAAATTTTATTTTGTGTTCTTATAGATTTTATTTTCCCGTATTCTTCTTTTGATTGTTTCTCTGCTCACTTGTTTTCTACTGTCTCTAGTTTTGTTTTGTCTGATTCTTTATATGTTTTTTTTTTTCAATTTTTTTTTATAATTTTTGCTGTTTTTTTTATCTTGTTTTCTTTTTTCACTCTTAATATTTCTAGATACTTGATTGATTTTTTTTGATTTCCACCCAATAAGCTCAAGTTCAAACTTCGTACAATTTTTTTTTTATAATTTTTAATTGCTAAGCAAAATGGCATTAAAGCTTTTATTGTGAAACGACTTTTAGTTTTACCCTAAGCAATTTGTGACATCAAAGTAGAAAAATTAACGCTAACTGCTCCATTTTACTATAATAATAATTATATTCAGGCTGTTTTCCTATTGTTACAACATTGTTTAAACAAACATTTCCTGGAAAACCTCGGCAGCCAGAAGTTATTTACACACGTATGCTTGTATTCCCTTTGAGAAAATTTGGTGAATTATGTGTTGGATTCGCACATAAAAAAACCTGTATAAATAAAGCAGAATATAAATGTGAAATGTGTTTCTGTTGTTTGTGTTTTCCTCCTCAAAGTAAAAAAATTCTAGTGCTACATAAAAATGTGTTTGCTTTGTGTAATGAATCTGGAGTGTTAAAGGCGAATTCATTCAAAATGAGTGTGATTATAGGCTTCACCTTACTGTTTTTAATGTTTTCAGATTTGTTTACTCATCTGTTTTGATAAATAAGCTTAAATTGTAGCAATATAACAAAATTATTATAAGTAAATTAATGCAATTATCAATTATAATTAGAAGAAAAAGACTTTTTTGTAAAGCGTTAAATTCAATAAAAAAAAGTGTTTGTAAAAATTTAAAAACGCAAATATAAACGTAGATATAGTGAAAACAACCACGTGTAAATAGTTACACGTTTATTAACAAAAATTATAACAAAAAAACGGTTGAAATAAAGATGAAGTGATGAAGAAAATAAAAATTGGGAGATTAATAGATGCAGTGACCAAGAGAGGAAAAAAAATACTAGACAAAGACAAAAAGATAGAAAGTGCAGGATATGCTATGAAAAACGGCATAACATATAAAAAAAACTTTAAACAATAGAAAAGATAAACAAAACCAAGGAAGTCGGACTTGTTGAGCAACGAGACAGACAAAACTGAGTAAATAAAAACATAAAAAAATAATAAAAGTTTTAAATTAAACAAAAACAAATAGAAAAACTCTTATTAGACAGTGTACAAAAAACGTATCCAGCAGTAAAAAACGTAAAATTACAAAAAAAAAAAAATAAAAACAAAAAAAAGATTCTACAAAGTTGTTTTCTGATTGAACTTAGTGACAAGCTGTTATTTAATTTCAATTATTTAAAAAATTTATCAATTATACTCTATAAGCTGTAGATTTTACTTTTTTTTAAATAATTTGGCACACATGACAACTCTCCGCCATAATTAAGTAGTACCTTTAAAACTCGACAAGAATTTTTTAGTCAATAATCTAAATAAAAATTTTGTTAAAAAATTGTTATATATATTATTGTAATTTTTCAGATACGTCAACAAAACAGTTTTTTTAAATAATTATTTTTTAAGAAATTGTATGCAATGCGTATTAGTGCTTAGGTTTCTGTCTTGTCGTGGACTGTTATTCTGAGATAGCTGCGGCGTTTTGATACAAGAACTGCAAGCTTCTAAAAATTATATTTAACAAAATATTAAGCATTCGATTGTAGTTTGCGATAATTGCAATAAAAATTATTGCATTGATAATTATTTACTGAATGCAATATGAATTATATATGAATATATAATTCAAATAGATTATAATAATTTATATGAATTTTTTCTTATTCTCTTTTAAAGAAAGTCTTTTATTATTTTTTTTCAAAATTAAAATTGTTATTTTAAATATTTATTTTGTTTCTATTATTATATTTTTTTATTTATTGTCCCTTTTGCTTGCCTTACTCTCTTATATATATAAGGTTGCCTTCGGCAACCATAAAACAACCATATTTTATTTTTATTAAAAAAAAGTTTATATTACATTTTATTAATTATATACTTTATTCTTCCTTTCTTTTTTTTTTTCTATTTATTTCATGTTTCTAATTTTCTCAATTTTTTTTATTTTCATATTAATTTTTTTCTATTTTCTATTTAATTTTTCCAAAATATGTAACCAATCAATTACAATTATACATAATCTAAAAAAAAATCTATAAAAATTATTTATATTTTAGTTATATATTATATATCAAATTCAAAAAAACAACCACTCTATATAAAATTATACATTAAAATTGACAGAAAACGTTTCATATTTCATGTTAGTTATAAAACATAAATCATTAATATTAAGTAATCACTCTGTATTTTTTAATTATGTCAACAATAATAATTGACAATGACATCGTATTTTTTTTTTAAATATTTAATTAAAAATTTATTTAAAAATATAAAAATAAGTACGTACGATTGAGAAAAAAATATATATTCTTTATAGATACTTTTCGAATATAATTCTCCACTTCCATCTTATTTTAATTCATTTATATCAATATTCTTTCATCGAATGGTCTCAAACACAACTTAACCTTACTTTTCGTATACACAATTATAAGTTTTCCTACAACCACAGTTCTATATCTTATATAATATAATCAAAAAGGCTCTTCTAGCCATGCGTATTATATTCCCATATTATAATAAATAAAAAAATGTAAAACAGGCAAAAAAAATTAGGTGTCTCCTCAAAAATTTTCATTAAGCCTTATCTAAAAAAAATTATAGACAATAAGATTAAATAATTATTAAACATACTTTATTTTAATCTTTTCATTTATATTTTACAAAAAAAAACAACACTTTTACACTTAATTTTGTAAAATATGTAATTACTTTATGAAAATTCTGAAAATATTTATTTTATTATTATATTTTTTTTGTTGCTAACAACAACGATGTCAGAAATATTAGAGCGGTAAATTTAAAATTGTCTTTCATTATTTCCTTTTCAAATACCACTTTCAGGCATGCTCTATCAATAAAAGATTTTAGTATTTGATAAAAAAACATACCCAGGACTATTCTTTCTATTATTTCTTCTCTTTTTTCCAATATATAAAAGCATTTTAATTAATTTGGGACTCAATTTTAAAGACCTATTAACCCAAAGCTTTTCTTTCAGCCATAATAACCTTCTCGACTTTTTAATCTTTTCTTCTAACTTTTGAGGTTATGTTTTCTTAAGAAAAATCTGTTAAAAACTAAACAAAACCTATGCAAAACTTCATAAGTCGTTCCAAAATAGTTTTTAAACGTCGTTTTTTATTTAAATATTTATTGTAATTTATATTATATTCGCTTCACTCCTTTGACATTTCGGGGGGCATGCTCTATCAATATAAGATTTTAGTATTTAATAAAAAAAAGTCAAAAAACCTTCCCAGGGCTTTTCTTTCTATTATTTCTTCTATCTTTTCCAACATGAAAAAGCATTTGAATTAATTTGGGGCTCAATTTTAGAAGAACTATTAACCCAAAATCTCTTTTTTCAACCATAACCAATTTATAATAACTTAAAACTGTCCTTAAACCAAAAAAAGACCCCTTTCGACTTTTCGATCTTTGCTTCTAACTTTTTGGTGAGTGCCACTTGTTTATTTAACCAATATTTCAATTGTTTTGAGCTGTAGATTTTCCATTACTCTTCCAAACTTCACTCTGTTGACAGTTTGGGGCATTTATTTTTCTCTACAAAATGCCTTAAAATCTTTTAAAAACTAAACAAACCTTCATTGGTCACTTCAAAAATAATCTTTCATCGTCGTTTTTTATTTAATTATTCATTGAAATTCTCCCATTATATTCTCACTTCACTCCGTTGACAGTTTGGGGCTATAATCTTCTCGTGAAATAAGACTTTTTGCTGAATGTAGGGCTTAAAAGCCTTCTCGAATGAGTACCCCTCGTTTAATTAAACAACATTTCAGCTCCATTGAAAGCTTTATTTTCATTATTTTTCACAAAACAATTTAGTTACATAACCTATCAATGTAAAACTGTCACGGTTGGGTGGCAGATGACACTAAATTGACGAAGTGTCAGAATGTCAAAAATCCATGTAATATAGATTTTAGTAAGTGTTTATGTTTTGCCTCTATTTTCATCTCACTTTAATAAATTTGCTGGCGGTACCTCCTGTAATTCAAAAAGCCCCAAAAAAAAATTATATATAAAGTTATGGTTGTTTAGAAGTTATCATAAATTTATACAAAAGTACGTTTTCGCAAACCAACTATAAACAAAAAAAAAACTAAAACTAAATGCTCCAGAAAATACTGCGCAAATAGCAAACAATTTAAAGTCTTTAAATTAGTAACAAAATACTGCGCAAATAGCAAAAATTTAAAGTCTTTAAATTAGTAACATGAGCTTATGGTATTACTATAGTAATAATACTATAGTAATTATTTAGTAATTACATAATATTACTATAGTAATGCCATTTCCGTCTAGAAGCCCAGGTCTGCTGTTACAGAACTGCGACCAATATAATCTATTATTTCTAAGCCTTACGCTCATTGTTTTCTTAGAAATTCTAGGCTTCTGCACAACCAAGTTTCTTCCAAAGTGGCAATTGGTCGGTAATAACTGAAGACTGAAGTATCCAAGCTCCGTGTTGCAAGCAAAGCTGAACCGAGTGAGCCCAGGAATGCGTCTCCACGGAACGCGTGTTTATAGATGTTTCACCTCAATAATTGAAAGTTATGGTTGTTTAGAAGTTATCATAAACTCATACAAAAATAAGTTTTTGACCGATGTCAACTTGTAAGTCTTAACAAGGCCAAGATAATCTTCGCAAAGCAGAAGTCTGGCGTCATTCAGACGATTCTCTTCTTTACAATATTAATTTCTTCGCTTTTGCTGGGATTGAAATTGTCGCTGAAGGATGAAATAGTGAAGAAATTTTTTTTAATTTCATGGGATAATTTATGGAGAAGTTGTAAATTAGGAAAAGCTTAGTTTAATTATTATTAGACTATGTTTTTCTGACGATGCGTTAAATGATCATAAATGAGTGTGTGGGAGAGGCTGACATGTATGAATTATACAATCGCACTATAAATCATCTGTCATACTAAATATTAGCCGCTACATTGAAAGGAATAATTATGGCCTTTTGGTAGATGTAATGACAGGAATTACACGAATTTTGAAGTTTAATATTGTCTTTACAAGACATGCAAATTAAAGAATGCGATGTGTTTGTTCGTTTGTTGATAATAATAATAATCTTTAATTTGCTGAGTCATTTTCGAAATTGAACGTTCCATGTTTCCTGTCTGAATTTTTTTTTCTACATGTTCATGTCTTGACGGTTTCGAAATCTGGCCCACATTCCAGCAAACTATTCGTCACTTTTGGCTGTTTTTGAAGGTATTCGGGGAGATAATTTCCATCAGCAAACGCCAAAAATTGCAAACATATCAAACCCAAAAACTAAAGCTTTTTTTTTCAATTTTGTATATAAGTTCACAATATTTTAAGATTTTCCTCCAAACAGCAGGTTAAAGAATTTTTTTGACATGGTTGGTCTAACCCTTTAGCTATTTTATTATTATACTTTAGTGTCTTTTACTTATTTATGTTGGGACTTTACATCCTATAAACAGTTTTTTTTTAAACAGATAATAAAATCTAATAGTTTGTTTATAATGTTCAATTATGTGTAGTAGACAAGGTAATTCTTGGAGTTATAGATAAACGTACAACGTCTATAACGACCATTTGACGTATTATTCCAAAATTGCAGTTCAGTGCCGAATTAGCCCTCGGTCCATTAAATAATGTACTTCTAAAATCTAAATTTATAAGTACACAACTTGATAAACAATAAAACATTTATTATAGTAGAACAACGATTGAGATAAATGATAAAATAGCAGAAAGGTACATGAAAAAAAAGAATTTAAAGTGAATGAAAGTTAAACAAACATAATAGTGTTTAGCAGAAGAGCAAGGAAGAAGGTAAATAGAAATAAGATGAAAAGGATATAGAACAGGTAAAAAAATAAAAATATGTTTGAAGAAAGAAATAGAAGACAATAGAGCACGGTAGAGAGAAATTTTGGAAAAAAGTATGCAATAGGAATGACAATGTTTGACGATCTGGTAAAAAGTGTAATAATGTATGAAGCCAAAATTTGTAGGTGGAAAAAATAAGAGGAAATAAAAAAAGTGCAAAAAAAAAAATATAAGATTGAGGTTAGGTCTAAGTATAGAGACAGGAAAAAAAGCCGCAAACTTTGAAGATAGAGAAAGGTGCAAGATATTGAAAGAAAGTTGGAAAGTCTTAAGTAGAATATTAAAAAGAGGAATAGAAAAAGAAAGAAAGAGATATTACGAAAGAAATGTGTTCAGCGTAGAGGAGATTAAGAAAAAAAAGAGAAGCAAGTCAAGTAGTGCATGGAAAATTGGAAGACAGAGACCAAGACATAAACAAGCAAGGAAGAAGAAGAGAAATTAAAGAAAGCAGGTATAATAATAGGTACATAAATCTGATTACAGAAGAGTTGCCAAAATATGTAAAGAATGATAAGAAGAAATGGCAAAAGTGATAACAAGATATAGATGAGGAAATGAAGAAAAAGACAGTCGATTTTAGATGGAAGAAAATTAAAGAAAATGCAGAATGCGTGAAAAAGAGAGAGAAACATTGGAGCACATAATGTAAGAATTCGTAGAAGTAAAATAAAGTGTGCTAGCGAGAAAGAAGGTAATGAAAGGAAAGAAAAAAAGAATAGAATGGATGAAAATGATAAAGAAAAAGAGAGAAGGATTAAATCCGAGACTAAACGAGGAATGAATAAAAAGAAGAGATGATGGAAAGGGAGAATATAGTGAAAAAATATATAAAATATTAAAAAAAAACTAATCAAAAAAGTAAACAAAAATACAAAAAAAAAATGAAAAAACGAGAAGAACAAAAAATAAGAAACAGAAAGAAAAAAATATTTATTTCATACTTTATTTACTTATCTGCAACACTGTATATAGTGCGCAAATAAACATTTTAAACATTTATTTTAGTACGGCCCATTTATTTAGTCAATTTATTGCTGCTGATAATTTTTTTTTGTTAAATTTGTGTTTATTTTAACTGTCAGATATGTCAGTTTGAATTTTAGTAAAAAAATTGTAGATTTTTCTAAGACTGACAATTTTTTCTTGATTTAGCCCTAAGTAAATAAGCTACTAAAAAAAAAAATTTTTTTTTTGATTTTTTTTGACATTTATATACTTTATTTACTTTTTTGGATCACTGTATAGTGCGCAAATAAACATTTTGAACATTTATTTTAGTGCAGCCTATTTATTTAGTCAATTTATTGCTGCTGATAATTTTTTTTTTGTCAAATTTGTGTTTATTTCAACTGTCAGATTTGTCAGTTTGACTTTTATTAAAAAAAAGTAGATCTTTTTGAAACTGACAATGTTTTCTTGATTTAGCCATAAGTAAATAAACTACCAGAAATAAAATTTTTTTTTAGGACATTATTTGACATTTGTATACTTTATTTACTTTTCTGCATCACTGTATAGTGAGCAAATAAACATTTTGAACATTTATTCTAGTGCAGCCTATTTATTTAGTCAATTTATTGCTGCTGATAGTTTTTTTTGTCAAATTTGTGTTTATTTTAACTGTCAGATTTGTCAGTTTGACTTTTATTAAAAAAAAAGTTGATTTTTCTTAAACTGACAATTTTTTCTTGATTTAGCCTTAAGTAAATAAGCTACCAGAAAAACAAGATTTTTTAGACTTTTTTTGACATTTATATATTTTATTCACTTTTCTGCATCACTGTATAGTGCGCAAATAAGCATTTTAATCATTTATTTTAGTACAGCCTATTTAATTAGTCAATTTATTGCTGCTGATAATTTTTTTTGTCAAATTTGTGTTTATTTCAACTGTCAGATTTGTCAGTTTAACTTTTATTAAAAAAAAAGTAAATTTTTCTAAAACTGACAATTTTTTCTTGATTTATCCATAAGTAAATAAACTACCAGGAAAAAAAAATAATTTTTTAGACATTTTTTGACATTTATAAATTTTATTTACTTTTCTGCATCACTGTATAGTGAGCAAATAAACATTTTGAACATTTATTTTAGTGCAGCCCATTTATTTAGTCAATTTATTGCTGCCGATAATTTTTTTTGTCAAATTTGTGTTTATTTTAACTGTCAAATTTGTCAGTTTAACTTGTAATAAAAAAAAAGTAGATTTTTCTAAAACTGACAATTTTTTCTTGATTTAACCATAGTAAATAAACTACCAAAAAAAAATTTTTTTTTTGACATTTTTTGAAATTTATATACTTTATTTACTTTTCTGCATCACTGTATAGTGCGCAAATAAACATTTTGAACATTTATTTTAGTACAGCCCATTTATTTAGTCAATTAATTTCTGCTGATAATTTTTTTTGTCAAATTTGTGTTTATTTCAACTGTCAGATTTGTCAGTTTATCTTTTATTAAAAAAAAAGTAGATTTTTTTAAAACTGACAATTTTTCTTGATTTAGCCCTAAATAAATAAACTACCAGAAAAAAATTTTTTTTTTAGACATTTTTTGACATTTACATACTTTATTCTTTTCTGCATCACTTATAGTACGCAAATAAACATTTTGAACATTTATTTTAGTACAGCCCATTTATTTAGTCAATTTATTGCTGCTGATAATTTTTTTTGTCAAATTTGTGTTTATTTCAACTGTCAGATTTGTCAGTTTGTCTTTTAGTAAAAAAATAGTAGATTCTTCTAAAACTGATCATTTTTTTTTGATTTAGTCCTAAGTAAATAAGCTACCAAAAAAAATTTTTTGTGGAAGACATTTTTTGACGTTTATATATTATGTTAAAAACTTTTATATATAACTTGACTTAACCTGACCTGACTTGACAATTCAATTTTTATAGAGTGAGCAAATAAACATTTTGAACATTTATTTTAGTACAGCCCATTTATTTAGTCAATTTATTGCTGCTGATAATTTTTTTTGTCAAATTTGTGTTTATTTCAACTGTCAGATTTGTCAGTTTAACTTTTAGTAAAAAAATAGTAGATTCTTCTGGAACTGACCATTTTTTTTTTGATTTCCTAAGTAAATAAGCTACCAAAAAAAATTTTTTGTGGAAGACATTTTTTGACGTTTATATATTATGTTAAAAACTTTTATATATAACTTGACCTAACCTGACCTGACTTGACAATTTAATTTTTATTTATTAACGATGGAATATTAATTTTTTTTCTATTTTTTTTCATAATTTTGGTTGCGATTATTATTTACTCTTGATCTTATTTTTTTTTGGATTTTTTAATGTCAAATGTTTCACTGTTTTTTTTGTTTGTTAAACAAATTTTGTAACAAAACTATTTTTTTTTTGGTAAAGAATAGTCTATAACGTTGACTGATTTACTTCTAATAATAAATTATAATTAATTTGGTAATTATTAATTAAATTAATAATAATTTAATTAATAATAAATTAAATTAATATATAAATATTAATTTAGTTAAGAATTTGAAGCCATTAAACATTTGTAAATGTTGAATATTTTTTCTTAAGATTAAGAATTAAGATTAACACGGATTAACATAGATTTTTTTCAAAAAAAAAATTAAGTACCACCGTTTGGGCGGTACTTAAAGCTACGCACCTTAATGCTCTTTTAGAAGTCAGGCTCTAGAAGTACTATTTTCAGCCACCGAGCAACCTAATATGTATATATATTCCATCAAAATTATTAGATTCAATTAAAAATTGTATTTTCTTATATAATATTTTAGCACTATTGTAAATCATGCTACACGCAAACAATTTTTTCTACAAATTTTTTATTATTTGATCAATTTTTAGCATTCTTCACCAATTTTGTTAAATGTTTTTAATTTCTAATTCTAATAGAAAGACCACTTGATGTAGAGTAGTTTTTAATTTATATGAGAAAATTTTTTGACAAAAAAAGTCTTTTGCAATAAAGCGTAAAATACCGGGTGACTTTTAATGATTAAAGTTATTTTCTTACGTTGGTAACTTATTTTAATTCTTTAGTTGGTAACATTAACATTTAAATGAACACAATTTTAGCCCACTTTTCAAAATTTAAACCAATGTCAACAAAAATTGTCAAAAAAGTTTTTGTGACCTAACCTAAATAAAGACGGTTGACAACTGACAGGTTACACTACCAACTTAATCAGTCTTGCTACTACGATTGTTGCTTCATTTATTGTGCTACTTACATTTACGAACACTCATGGCCAAACAAAAATCTTTTTTTTTCTAGGAAAAAACTTTCGTTTGGGTATTACTTAAGCCCACGCTAATTTCTGCTCTTTGATCAGGTTCTAAAAGCACTATTTCCAGCCACCTAGCTACCGAGCGACTTAATATACATATATATTCCTTGTACTCCTTAAACATAGATTTTTTAAATAATATTTTGACACTACTCTAAATTATGCTACACGCAAAACTTTTTTTTCAAATTTTTTACTATTTTTTAATTTTTAGCATTTTTTTATCAATTTTTAAAGTGTTTTTGATCTATAATTCTATGAGAAAGGCCACTTGAGGTAAAATAGTTTTTAATTTATATGACAAAATGTGTTTTATGGCATCTCGCAAGCCATTTTAGCTATTGACATTTATTAACTTTTTTAATAAAAAATTTTATAATGATTAAAATTATTTTTCTACGTTGGTAACTTATTTGAATTCTTTAGTTGGCAACATCAATTTTTATAATAACTCAGTTTTCAAAATTTAAAACCAACGTCAACAAAAATTGTTCAAAAAGTTTATACTTGCGGTTGCTTTACTGTGTGACCTAACCTAAATAAAGACGGTTGACAGCTGACAGGTTGCACTACCAACTTAATCAGTCTTGCCACTGACATAGTTGCTTTATTTATTGTGTTTATTATGGCCAGACAAAAACCATTTTTTTTTTATTATTTTTGGTCTATGTGAGTCTTGAACCTCCGCCACTTAATGCTTTTTGGTCCGGCTCAAAAAGCACTACTGTCAGCCACCTAGCCCTCGAGCGACCTAATATATATATTTTATAAAATTTGTTAGATTCTACTAAAAAAATTTATTTTTTATATAATATTATGGCACTGCTTTGAATCATGCTACACGCAAGGATTGATTTGTACAAACTTACTATTGTTTTTTTGAATTTTAGCTTTTTTTTTAACAATTTTTAAAATGTTTTTAATTTATAATTCTATGAGAAAAGCCACTTGATGTAGAGCAGTATTTTATCGCAGTCCGCAAGCCATTTTAGCTTTTGACATAATATTTTTTAATAATTAAAATTATTTTCTCACGTTGGTAACTTATTTTATTTCTTTAGTTGGCAACATCAACACAATTCAAGCTCACTTTTCAATATTAAAAACCCTAGTCAAAAAAAAAATGTCAAAAATGTCTTTACTTTTCGTTGTTATTACTTTGTGACATAACCTACAAAAAGCGATTGACAAGTGACAGGTTGTACTACCAACTTACTCAGTCCTGCTACTGTATTTGTTGCTTTATTAATGTATAGTGATTTATTAAAAAAAGTTATTTTAGAACATTTTCTTCAAAAAAAATTGTTTTTTTTAGATCTACAGAATAGGAATAGAAACCAAACTTTGTGCCACAAAAATTCTTTTGTATAAACAATAAAATTTCCTAGAAAAACTGCAAACTATGAACAATAACTAACTGTATGTTTTCAATTTTCGCTAAATTTTCAATATTGCAACGTGAATTTGAAAACATTGCCATTGATATAAACTGACAGTTTGAATTTGGAAAACAGTTTCCAGGAAATTGTGTTTTGACATCCCAAATCCTACAAAAAAATGCACTAGTTTTTAAAAATTTTCACCATTATCTATTGATTATATATCGAATTATTCATAAATTAGGCCAATAGATAACCAAATATTTTAACCATAACGTAGTAGTTTATAACTTTCAGCCAAAAAAATTAAAAAGTAATAAATATAATAATAACCAACGTGTATTGTTATTCATTTTTTTATGATTTTAAAACTAAATAAATTTGTACTAAAAAATTCATATATGGATTACTACTCGTAAACAATGACAAATGAAAATTTCATTTTCTCGTTATTACACAAAGATTGCATGTCATAATTGGAAAAGCGTTTGCGGTTTGCCAGATGAGCTATTACAGTAAATCAGCAATTTGGAAATCTAATGTCGTCATAGTCATTGCAGACTGAACTAATAAGGATTAATGTGGATATAGTAGTGCAGTTTGGTTTATAGATGTTGGCCATAATGGTAATAGGGCAAGTGTTTAGCAGTTGTACAATATAAGCGTTTAACTTCTTAAATCAAACCTCAGGTTTATTTAAAATTAATATATTTTTTATCATTTTTCGGTAGCCAAGTGGCTAAGGATAGTGCTTTTAGAGCCTAGCCGAATGAGTGGAGTGGGTTCGAATCCCATCCAGGCAAAAATCTTTTTCTAAAAAAAAAATAGTTTTAGCCTAGCCAAAGACAAAATTTTGATTTAATCTCAATTTTAATTTTAATCTCGATCTCATAGCCTCAATTCTTACTTAAAATAAAGTACATATTTTAAATTATTTTATTTGGTTAATTTGTATAATTTGGCTCAAAAAAAGTTTTCTTATTTTTTATCCTAGTGGCTGAAGATAGTGCTTCCAGAGCCAGACTCTAAGTAAGGTAAGCTCAAGCCCCATGTCTTTTTTGAAAAAAAATAGTTTTTGTCTGACAACATGTGCTACATGGCCAGACAAAATCTTGACTTAATCTTAATTTAAATTTTAATCTTAATCTCATAGCCTCAATTCTTACTTAAAATTAAAGTACATATTTTAAATTATTTGGATTTGGTTAATTCGTATAATCTGGCCCAAAAATTTTTTTTATTTTTTATCGTCTTTCATCTTATAGCCTTAATCTTTATTTAAAATGGATTATTTTGATTACTTGATTAGTATAATCTAGCTCAAAGTATGAAAAAAAATAATAAAAAGATGTTATGTAGCAGACTAAGAAAAATCAAACCAAACGATTAACATTACCAGAAAATTGACATATTTTTGAAAAAAACGTGTAAGAAAAAGCATCATCAGCACATAAAAATAAAAGTGAGAATAGTCACGGTAACTTGACGTGTGAACTACGCTAACACAAAACTACTCTCAATCCAAAACTCTTTTTTAATGAAAAAGCAACCTACTATACAAATTTTTTTTTAGAAGTGATTGTTTTATAATTAATTAAGCAATTTTAAGTAAAAAATAATTAGAATTATTTTTAATAGTCCAGACAAATTTTAGAAAAACTCTTGAGATTGTTGAAACCCATATTTAAAGTGTACAAAACAAGTTTTAAAAAAAATTAAATTATAAAACAAGGGAATGACACAATATAATCTTTTTTTTTCTAAACAATATCTATCAAAAAGCAAATTTCTATTTTGTAGAAATTTTACTTAAAATTATGTAATATTACATAAAATAACACTTTTTTGAGTGTTTTTTATGTCTACAAATATTACAAAAATTAAAAAAAGCCTGATTTTAATCGATTGAACTTTTTAACTTAATTTCAAATTATTTATTGCTAACTCTAACCAATTATTGTTGTTATTATTTTCAGATAAAATTTATTCAAATTGTTTCTACAAGATGAGATTTAAAAATATTATTTTTTTGTAATTTTACACTGAATATATCTTCTTATTACATAATGTTGATTTTTTTTTGTTTTTTTTTAGTTTATAGTTATTCTATTCAAGTACTTATTTATTATTATTATTATTTTGTATTATTATTTTTGGTTTACTTCTTATTGTGATTTGTGTTTTCGCACTTTTTGCTGTCTTGCTATTCTCGAGCATATGCAATAGAATGAGATAATAAATATATTTCGTATAGTGGCTTTTCAGTGAAATTTTATTTCAAATGACATTTGAGACAGATAAAAAAAATAAAATCTCATTTGTTTTTTTTTTAAATCAAGTTATGATGAATTTTTGTTTGCTTACATCAAATGTTTCAATATTTAAAAGATATATACTTTTTTGCTCGGGCGGCAGATTGTTATAAATTGTCGCTACCGTACGTACAAGGTAAAAATTGTTTTCTAAAACTTACTAACTATTTTCTGCAACTGCTAACGTTATTTTTACGATTTTAATAATTACATCACCGTGTACTGTTTTACAAAAAAAAACAAAAAATAAATAAGCTTGTTATGGTTTTAAACGAAGAAGAAGCTGCTGGAAGATTTTAAAAGACGAGTTTTCTCTTACTTGTTGATGCCGCTATAAATATCAACAAATTGTTTGCTTACCTCGACTGTTTCAATATTTTTTGAAAAAATATATTTTTTGATTCGCTTGGTCTGCAGACTGTTATAAATTGTCGTTACCGTACGTACAAGGTAAAAAACGCGTTTTAAAACCTACAAATTATTTTCTGCAACTGCCAACGTGATCTTCACGATTTTAATAATTACATCACTGTGTACAGTTTTACAAAAAAGAAGTACAATGCAAAACAATGTGTGGTCTCTCAAAAGGTTATTTGGTGACCCATCTTTATTGTTCGCTGGAACATTGCTATAAATAACAATATTTATTTGACAACTCTCTGGAGCAAAAATCGTAATGCCGTCAAAACCTAAAAATAATACGTAAAAATACTAAAACATTTTAAAGCAGCTCGTTACATACAACAATTTTCCGATTTTACAAACAGTACCAAAAATGTTTGACAATTTGTAGGTTAAATTAAGTCGAAAGATAACCCAAAAAATTTAAAAAAAATATTGTTTTAAAATATTAAAACACTTAAGATAAGCACACAAAAATGTATCATAAGTTGTTGTGTTTAGCAACAAATATTTTTGTTTATTTGTGTTCCAAATGTCATTTAAAATTTAATGTCACTGACAAGCCGCCTGAATAAATTTTTATATTTTATTCTATCACGTGTGCTTGAGAATAGTACCCCTGATCTCTTTCATTCAATTATCTAAATATTTGTCATTTGTTTATTATCAAACTTTACTAAACGACCTTTTCTCCTCTCATAATAAACTTTTTTTTTCTTAAATTTATAGTACTAATTTGTTGATTTAAGAAATTCCCAAACTTATTGTGTGCCATTTAATGCCATATTTTTTAATTTTCAAGTAGATGTCAAAAACTATGTTTGCTTTCAAGCAAACATAACCTCTAGAGAGGCGTGGCCTAAAGACGGTCCAATCGATCAATCGGCTTGGCTTTGCGTCATTGCGCTCAAAACGCCGAGCTTAAAAATTGTCTTGGATACTTCAGTCTTTTTATTTGTATTATTTTTTGTTTAAATTCTATAAATGTTATAAAAGCCGTTGTGTTTTGCTCACCAACTTTATGTTGTGACCGGAAAAAGGCAAATTGAACGTTGTCAATTTTTTTGTCTTATTTTTTCCTGAAAGCAGCAAAAAACGTCACGCTTTGTTTTTTTTAGTTTTTATATTTTAATTCCTGCTATCAGGCATTTAGATTAGATATCCCCAGTTGTAAGAGTACATGCAAAATGCAAATCAGCAGAATTAAATAAAAGTGGACGTGTGGACTGGCGGGCTTTAAGGGAGCTTTTTTGGAAGCTGCAGGGTCAGTGTCTTACGTCCCCGAGGACGCTTATGTCTTTTGAATGTTAATCAGCAGGCTGTAAATGATTTGAGACCGTAGGCGTGCTGGATAAAATTGTAATTTTGAAGGGCCCTTATTAAAAAATGCTAAAATCGTGTGTGAAAAAATAATTTAAGGGGTTTTTTTCCGTGATTTGAGGGAAAAAGTGATATTAATTGTAGGGGTGAAATGTTTCTTTCTAAGGGATCTTTATAAAATTACCGGTAATGGCCTATAAAATTTTATCGAAAATGGCAACGGCAATTGCTATTCACGTGCTTCCTTATGGAAATTAAGGAGAGAATTTTGCATATTTTTTTAAGCGGGAATTTTTTTAATTATTAGAGTCCGACAGTATTTTAATTCATGATGTTTTTTATTTATTTAGAAACGTATCAAAAATTCTTTCTGCGCTTTTCACTTTTTTTATATTATCAAATTTATTAATCCAAATGATAAAAAAATTTTTGCCAACTTTGTATCAAAGCCTTTACTTTATAAATTGTTTTGAAAAAACTTTTTATCGGTCGGTTTGCGATCTTAAATAAGCAAATAAAGTAAATAATAAAAAGCAGGAGTTTGTAGAGTCAGACATGTTTCGTGATTATTTGCACTCTTCAGTGAAACTCGACCATTAAGATTCAAATCAACCCCGTTAAACAACTTAGTAAAAAAAATTTTATTTGGCGCTTCCATAATTTTCAAAAAATTTTACAAAAGTCTATAAAATATTATAAATGTTTTACTGATCTATATTTTATTAGAATCCTTCATTGGAGTTTGATACAAATTTTTAAAAAGTTATAATTTTAACTAGAAGCGCGTTTATCACTCATTTAAACCAAAATTTTAACAAAACATCTTTTTTTTGATATTTTTTGTTATTTTTGGATAATTTATGTTATTTTTTCTTATTTTTTTTTATTTTTTTTTATTTTTTCTTATTTTTTCTTATTTTTTCTTATTTTTTTTAATTTTTTCTTATTTTTTCTTATATTTTTTTAAATTAATTAAACATACAAAGTGTCATAGAGTTTAAAGATTGATATGTAAATTATAATTCTTCATTTTGAGCATTATTTTGCAAGAACTATATTTTTAAATTTTTTTACCAAAGTTTATAAATATTTATCTTTTACTAATCTGACTTTTGTTTAGAATAATATTTTGTTTAGAATTAGACTTGATTATCTTGAAACTTTAATACAAATTTTAAAAAGTAGCAGTACAGTTGAGTTAATTGAAACTATAGTATATTCACGTTAAAGGTAAAGCTGAAATAAACAAACAACACTGCATGATCACCTCGTGTTTGGTATCTCATGGTGGGATGATATAGAAATTATTGGATAGAAGAATCAGCTAAAGGCGTATCTTGAGTGACAAGACAGGGCCTGAGTAAGTACTTTTAAGTTATAGTTCGGTTTTGTTGTGAGAAACGTTATCAGATGACGCATAACATAAAGAGCATGCACTCTTTGAAGACAGCCCTGTAAGAACAGACACGCCTGTTGTGGTGGGAGATCACGTAAACCGCACGTGATAGTGTTTATTCCAGCTTCATCTTTAACTTGAATATAGTATAGAGCATATTACATCACAAATTAATGACTCAGTTAAAACCAAAACTCAAAAAATTTACATTTTTGCAAATTAATCAGTTTGTATTTAATTTTTTCAATCACTTGTTTAAGTTATTTTAATTGAATTCATTTGTTGAATAAGTCTAATTGTTAAATTATTCTTCTTGTTTAGTCTAACTTACTAAAAAAAAATTAATTTTATTTATCTAGAGTTTTTTGATTTTTTACAACTTTTAATAATTTATTAAATAATTTAAAAAAAAATAAAAACATCGTACAGATAGATTTTTTTGGTAAGGGTTAACAAACAAAAATGAACAGAAAAATTATTGGTTATGATCTTGTCAGGTCAGGTCAGGTCAGGTCAGGTCAGGTCAGGTCAGGTCAGGTCAGGTCAGGTCAGGTCAGGTCAGGTCAGGTCAGGTCATGTGAATGAAGCCAAAGTTTTATAATATAAAAATATTTAATTTTCAATATCTTTTAAACCTAATAATAAATTTTAAAAATAAAAATTCCAATTATATTTTTATAAAATTTTTCAAAAATTATTAAAAAATTTATAAAAACTTTTAAATTTTTTTTTAATTATTTGAAAAATTACATTAAATTTTAAAGTATATTTATAAAAATTTTGAACAATTTTTAAAAACGTTTAAAAATATTCAAATTAAAAATTACCAAAAATAGTTTAAATTTCTTTTTTAAAATTTTTTAAACTATGTTAAAGCATTTACATATTATTTTTAAGCAGTTTTTAATAATTTATTTTTACTTTTAGTAATTTTTAAACGTGTTAATAAAATATAAAAATTAAATATAAAAATTTCAGTTTTATTTTCATATATGTATTAAAAAATTTAAATAAATTTTAAAAAAATATTAAAAAGTTTTAAAAAAATTAAAAAATAATATAAGAATTCAAAATATATTAATGAAATATAGTTCAAATTTTGTATGCAACTTACGATTAATATAAAAACATTTATTATTTAAGAATTATTTTTTATTTTCTACAATGTATCAAAAAAATAAAACAAAATTGATGTAAACATTAAACCGAAGTCAAATTGATTAAACATTATAAAATTTATTTAATTTTTGAGTTTTTTAAATTTAATTTTTTATTTATTTTTTCTAATTTTTCTATTTTAATTCACGTATTGCTTGTTTTAACGTGTGTTGTGTTATATGCGTAGACGTAAAATAAAAGCAGCAAGAAAAAACATAATAAAAAAAAAACAAAAAAAAATAGAATAAATAAAAATGATATAAGAAGAAAGAGAAAAAAAAACTTTGTGATAGAGGTAGAATGAGAGAAGAATGAAAGAGAAAAAGCAGAAAACAGAGAAGAAAAATCAGAAAAAAAAAAACAAAATATAAATTACAGTTTTTTAGGTAGGGTAACAATTAGTTAATATGATCTGCAAGTCATACCTATCCACTTCTACTAACTATGGTCTAGGCTGAGCCTACTGCTACAATAGACCCACTAACGCTGTTGCCAAGTTGATGTTCACGGCTTAAAAATAGTCTAAATTTTCTTTTAAAAAATTTTTAAATCACTTTAAAGCATTTACATATTCTTTTTAAGCAGTTTTTAATAATTTATTTTTACTTTTAGTAATTTTTGAACGTGTTAATAAAAGATAAAAATTAAATATAAAAATTTCAATTTTATTTTCATATATGTATTGAAAAATGTAATTAAATTTTAAAAAAATTTTAAAAAATTCAAAAATAATATAAGAATTTAAAATATATTTATGAAATATTGTTCAAATTTTGTATGCAACTTACGATTAATATAAAAACATTTATTATTTAAGAAATATTTTTTATTTTCTACAATGTATCAAAAAAATAAAACAAAATTGATGTAAACATTAAACCGAAGTCAAATTGATTACACATTATAAAATTTATTTAATTTTTGAGTTTTTTAAATTTAATTTTTAATTTATTTTTTCTAATTTTTCTATTTTAATTCACGTATTGCTTGTTTTGACGTGTGTTGTGTTATATGCGTAGACGTAAAATAAACGCAGCAAAAAAAAACATAATAAAAAAAAAACAAAAAAGAAATAGAATAAATAAAAATGATATAAGAAGAAAGAGTAGAATGAGAGAAGAATGAAAGAGAAGAAACAGAAAACAAAGAAGAAAAATAAAACAAAACCTAAATTAGAGTTTTTTTATATTATGTATTAAAACACTGTATAGAGAAGAAATAAAAATTATTATATAAATAGAAACAATATAAACATTGATGCAATATTTTTCAGATATAACGACTTATAAAAGTAAGAAAAATTACAGTGTAACAAAAAAGTTACAGTTTTCCAAATATTTTTTTGCACTGATCGCTCAAAAATCGGCAGTTTCCTGTATAAGAAAACGTTTTTCCCGCGCCGCGGTGTTTAATACTTTGCAGCCGAAACTAGAAAAAAAGTATCAAAACAATGTTTTTTTATTACATTAAAACCATAGCAACCAAACAATGAGACCATTTTAAATTTAAAACATCAGGTAATCGGCTGGGGCAACGCTACCAACCGAAAAATAAGTAAAAAACTAGTTCATTTATTTTTATTAAAAAATTAAAGTTATTTTTTGCAATAAAAATTGTATCTATCTTTTTCCGAAATACAACACGACAAAATGTCTATGTAGGAAATTTCACTTTCCCAATTCGTTGGGTAAATAACTATTAATCAACTTTTCTTTTTTGTAGCTTATATTATAAGATGAATTAACAATTGACATAACCTCAAAATAACAAAATTGACTGAAACATCATACTAATGAATGTATGGTAAGAGACAATATATTTGAACCTTCACAAAACAAGGCTTATTGCCACCAATAATGTCAACAATAGACTCTAATTTCAACCAATAAACATTAAGTAAATTGGTCAAGTCAAGTCAGGTCAGGTCTGGTTTTTTCAGCTATTCAAAGAATATTTGAACCTTACTATCAAATTGACAAAGAGTCTGAACAATTGAGCAAATATTATGTTGTTTTTGTAATTCAGCTGTCAGGTCTATTGAAAAATGAATGAGACAATCTATTTGTCATATTTTTCTAGTCAAAAATAAAATGTTCGTGCTTAAAAGCAATTACCTAATTAAGGCCCATTTTTTATCCAAATTTGGAAATGCGCCACATTATTCCATCTTACTGCATTGTCCTCGTTGTTATAGAGCTTAAAATGATATTTTAATTTGACTGCATTAGTTGGCATACAATCACGTTGGTTATTTATAATGGGCTCGGATTGCATGCGGACGACCATACGGCTGGTCCTAATTTAGTTAACAATATTCAGGTGCCATAATAGCATAGAATGGTTAATGACACCAGAAAATAAATCATTATTCTAAAAATGGAAAACATAGTGCAACACGATTGGAAAAACACTAAAAATAATGAGCTCGCTTGTATACCTAAATTGAGTCTTGTTTCTTTACTCTATAATTAATTATATTATCGCAACCGCAAGCATATCTTGGAAAGCGTTGCAATTATTGCTGTAAACCCAATTTTCAATTAATTAGCGTAAAAAAGTAGTGCGATAACAAAGAAGCGGAAAAATAATTATGTTGGAAAAATTCAATCACCGATTGAACTCAAATTTTCCTTATTTTAAGCGCACAATTAAAAATGTTAATTTTATATTAATTAAAACATTTTTTTATTACATTGTAAATAATTTTTTAACAAATGAACGTCAAATCAACGATTAAATCGAAAATATTATATTTACAGTCGGCCTTACTGTCTACCACGTCCGTGCGTAAAAACTGGCCAAATACCTCTCTATATACCTATTGAAACACCAAATACATAACTATTTTTATTCTCATTCTGTATGTATGTTTCCATCATCATTCATCATAATAAAATACTTTTTTGTTTCTATCTATATAAATATATTATTTTGTATCATTGTTTTACGTTCATCAAAGCCTAAATTAGTTCAGCTAAAAAGTAACACGACATTCATTGACTGTAAGGCGGTACGAAGTTCGCCGGGTCAGCTAGTTAATTTATAAATAAAAAATTTCTAAAAAGATTTATTTCAGAAATACGAACTCGTTTTGATTTTACGGTAATTATTCTTCTTCTTTTTAAAGTGCCATACAGATTCCAGATACATTTACAATACTTTTAGCTACAGCCGTCTCTACTTGATAAGCCGTAAACAGCGAAATGTGGCAACGCTGCCAGTGGGTCTATTGTCATTCAATTGTGTTTATTTAATTTTTCCGGTAGCAATACTTCAAATAAGTGAAACTGTTTGTGGTTTAAGTGTATTTTTAAGTGTTTAATTTGTTACTTTATTAGTGGGTGTATGACAAATTGCACTATTTAACAGAAGAAAAGTTTTTGAGGTTAGGTGCAGCTAGTCGCATTGTTTTGTAGTAACTTTGTGGTATAAACGGGTTTTCAAAATTTGTACAGTGACTTAGGTAGGTTGACAATTAGTTAATGTGATCTGAAAGTCATACCTATCTACTTCTACTATGGTCTAGGCTGAGCCTACTGCCACAATAGACCCGCTAACGCTATTGCCAAGTTAATGTTCAAGGCTTGTTAAGTAGAGACGTTTGTGTCTCAGCATAAAATATGTCGCAGGGTTTACATCTCAAAAACCTTAAGCTGGTTGATCATTGCTGTTTCCATGCCTAAGAGAACTGACCAGACGTAGCACTTTACCATCCTATATCTGAGACTGAAATTTAAGTTTTTATCTGTCAAGTATTAAAAATGTTGTTTGTGCTTGATCCATTTTGCATTTTATTTCCTCATCTGAGTCTCATTTTTGATTGCTCATGCATTCGAAATATTTAAATTGAGTGATTTGTTTATTGCTTTCTTTATTTATAGGTATTGTGGTATTTGGAGTATTGTTTCTATACTTTATGTCTACCGATGAGCTATAAATGCGGTCTTGTCTTGACACATTCCAGTGATTCTAAACCTGTTTTAGGTCGGTTTTGCTGATGGAACAGATGTTAGTTTCTATAGAACACTTGGCAGATTTCAGTGAATCTAAACCTGTTCTATAAAGAACTCGATAGAACACTAACATCTGTTCCATCAGCGAAACCGAACTAAAACAGGTTTAGATTTACTAGAATCTGTCAAGGCAAGACGGCATTAAAGTCAGTTTTGCTGATCGAACAGATGTTAGTGTTCTATAGAACACTGTCTTGACAGATTTCAGTGAATCTAAACCTGTTCTATAAAAACTCTATAGAACACTAACATCTGTTCCGTCAGCGAAACCGACCTAGAACAAGTTTAGATTTACTGGAATCTGTCCACTTATTTACCGATGAGCTATAAATGCGGTCTTGTCTTGACATATTCCAGTGATTCTAAACCTGTTTTAAGTCGGTTTTGCTGATGGAACAGATGTTAGTTTCTATAGAACACTTGGCAGATTTCAGTGAATCTAAACCTGTTCTATAAAAAACTCGATAGAACACTAACATCTGTTCCATCAGCGAAACCGACTTAGAAAAGGTTTAGATTTACAAAAATCTGTCAAGGCAGAACGGCATTGAGGTCGGTTTCGTTGATCAAACAGATGTTAGTGTTCTATAGAACACTGCTTTGACAGATTTTAGTGAATCTAAACCTATTCTATAAAAAACTCTATAGAACACTAACATTTGTTCCGTCAGCGAAACCGACCTAGAACAGGTTTAGATTTACTGGAATCTGTCAACTTATTTACCGATGAGCTATAAATGCGGTCTTGTCTTGACACATTCCAGTGATTCTAAACCTGTTTTAGGTTGGTTTCGCTGATGGAACAGATGTTAGTGTTTATAGAACACTTGGCAGATTTCAGTGAATCTAAACCTGTTCTATAAAGAACTCGATAGAACACTAACATCGGTTCCATCAGCAAAACCGACCTAGAACAGGTTTAAATTTACAAAAATCTGTCAAGGCAGAACAGCATTAAAGTCGGTTTCGCTGATCGAACAGATGTTAGTGTTCTATAGAACACTGCTTTGACAGTTTTCGGTGACTCTAAACCTGTTCTATAAAAAACTCTATGGAACACTAACATCTGTTCCGTCAGTGAAACCGACCTAGATCAGGTTTAGATTTACTGGAATCTGTCAACTTATTTACCAATGAGCTAAAAATACGGTCTTGTTTTGACACATTCCAGTGATTCTAAACCTGTTTTAGGTCGGTTTTGCTGATGGAACAGATGATGGTTAGTGTTTATAGAACACTTGGCAGATTTCAGTGAATCTAAACCTGTTCTATAAAGAACTCGATAGAACACTAACATCGGTTCCATCAGCAAAACCGACCTAGAACAGGTTTAAATTTACAAAAATCTGTCAAGGCAGAACAGCATTAAAGTCGGTTTTGCTGATCGAACAGATGCTAGTGTTCTATAGAACACTGCTTTGACAGTTTTTGGTGACTCTAAACCTGTTCTATAAAAAACTCTATGAAACACTAACATCTGTTCCGTCAGTGAAACCGACCTAGATCAGGTTTAGATTTACTGGAATCTGTCAACTTATTTACCAATGAGCTATAAATACGGTCTTGTTTTGACACATTCCAGTGATTCTAAACCTGTTTTAAGTCGGTTTTGCTGAAGGAACAGATGTTAGTTTCTATAGAACACTTGGCAAATTTCAGTGAATCTAAACCTGTTCTATAAAGAACTAGATAGAACACTAACATCTGCTCCATCAGCAAAACCGACCTAGAACAGGTTTAGATTTACTGGAATCTGTCAAGGCAGAACAGCATTGAAATCAGTTTCGCTGATCGAACAGATGTTAGTGTTCTATAGAACACTGCCTTGATAGATTTTAGTGAATCTAAACCTGTTCTATAAAGAACTCGATAGAACACTAACATCTGTTCCATCAGCGAAACCGACTTAGAACAGGTTTAGATTTACTAAAATCTGTTAAGGCAGGACGGCATTTATGGCTTATCGGTAAACAAGTAGAACATAAAGATCCTAATGATCATACATTTGGTCTTACGGATGTTAATTTTAAGACCCAATTTTTGACTTTCTTCATCTAGTAGAGTTGGTAAATCATTTTCACTATCGGCCAATATCACGGTATCATCCGAATATCAAATATTCTTGATGGAAATTTCGTTTACTTTAATGTCTATAGGACTGTCAAGGATTGACTTGGTAACTGCTTTTCCTACATACAAGTTAAGCAACATCGGAGACAAGATGCACTTTTTTTTATTTCAAAATTCTATAATGTTCTAGTAAAAAATTACCCATAAGTCTGATATCCGTTCCATCCAGTCCCACGTTTCCAAGATTTAGTATGAGGAGATCGTGTTTAACGTTGTCAAATGCTTTTTTGTAGACGACAAAACCTAAAAAGAAGTCTTCTCTGATCTTGGCAATTCTGCAATGATTTTTGAAAACTGAATATGGCTTCTTTTGTTCCATAACCGCTCTTAAGTCTAAATTGACTGGTACCACTTACTTCCTCACACCTCTTATATAGTCTCGTCTGTAGAACTTAAAAAAAAACAGTTTGAGGAAATGGCCTATTTGGCTAATAAGCCGCGTTTACATACGGTTGCCAGTCTTCGGAAATATGGCCAGTGCCACAAATATTTTTGAGTTCTGGAATTAGCCTCAGTTTCTGTCTCCGTAGCAGCACACAGAAACAGCAACGAAACAAATGCACAATGCAGTCCTGTGCTTTCGGCGGCCAGCCCGGCTCAAATTTTAGGAAATCGGTATCACTTAGTCTTTATGAATGGATCACGCACTGATCACGTCCTACACATTGTTTACTACCACTCTTTCTTAAAAATGAATACAGTATAGAATACCATGAGTCATCCATTTGTTCCTCGTAGGCTTTTTGTTGGTTGTAAAGAAAGTTTTATTTGTTTTTTTTTAAAGTTCTCTTAGTTTACGCCAGTGTTTGTTCATTATTTGTATTGCTAATACTTTTTAATTCTTCATTAAGATGATCTTGATAAATGGATATTATTAATTACCTGGCCTGACCTGACCTGACCTAACCTATATTATTGACATGGTTACGATGTTTTTTGCTTTGCTTTTAAATCCTATAGTCGCCAACCTAACCAAATTTATGGCAACCTATCAATGAATATGTCTAAATCTAGGCAGTTATTTGTTGTTGCCATGATTTTAGCCAGTGTCATAAATATTGTTGAAGAGGAGGACAATGATATTATCAAAGTTTTTTTTTGCTAACTAAAGGAAACGTTTCTGATTACATAGCATCAGTGCCTGAAGCTTAGTTATCTTTCATTAGGCATGTTTAATTTCTCTCTTTAATACACTTGGTCTTAATAGCGTCATTATTTCATTATCAAGGTTTCTCGGTCTGCCATCTTGGAAAAGACTAATGGTGTATTTTCTTTATGTTAGTAGGGGTTTTTTGGTGTCCAGCATTATTAGACTGTTTTCATCTTATATATTCCAGCAATTTTTTTGACTTTTTCATGAAGATGGAAACTGTCTTCAAGTTTTCTTAGACTTTCTGCATCCAAACTTCTCTCATTTCATTTCAAAAATTTTTATTATTTTTGTTGATTTTTTACGGTCTTCGTTTTTTTATTGAATATAGAATATCATCAGTCATCCATTTGTTCCTCGTATGGCCTTTGCTGGTTGTGAAGAAAGTTTCATTTGTTTTTTTTAAACAGGTTTCAGTTCAAGCCAATTTTTGGTCATCATTTGTATTGCTAATTCTTTCCAATTCTGTATTAAGATGGATTTAGACCCGACCTGACCTGACCTAACCTATATTATTAACATGGTTACAAAACTTTTTGTTTTGCTTTCGAATCCCATAGTCGCCAACCTAACCAAATTTATGGCAACCTATCAACGAATATGTCTAAGTCTAGGGAATTATTTGTTGTTGCCATGATTTTATTAAATTGTAGATTGTTAGTAATTGCAAATTACTTGATGAATGTCAGAATGAGCCGAAAATACAGTTGTGTATGTTTCAACTTATTTAACTTTTGAGGGTTCAGCAGCAAGCCAATTTCTGTCGCAGAGTTTTCGAACACTGACACAGGAGTATAAAATTCATAACCCTCAGAGACTTTCCTCTGAGTTTTCCTTTTCCGGCAAAAAAACGCAAAAATGCCATATCTCATTAGAGAAATATGAAAAAAGGTCGAATGTGTGTATGTACAACATAATGTGCCATAAAATGGAATGTTCGTACAGAGAGTTTTATAAGCCATTCGTTGTTGGACATATCCTCTAGGAATTGATGGTTCTTTGAGGTGGAATTTTAATATTCATAAATATAAACAGTCAATAGTTTATACCCCTATAAATATGTGATGGTATCCAGATTGTTTATGAAGCGTTTCTTTTTTTTTGTAAATAAGATATGAAGAGAATAAAAAAACCGAAACACAGCACAAAGCACCTGATGTCCGTTCGAGCGCGGGGCGAGGCGTGAGAACCCTGGGTGTGCGGGTGGAAGCACTCCATGACCTCTGCCCCAAGCGATTTTGCTCGCCTCTCTTTCTTTCAACTTTTATAAATATCCTCGTCTTTATCATAAACGACGATCGTCCTTGCTGACCCAGGTCTGGCACGTTACTCTACCCTCCGGTGATGGTAATTTAGTTGGGTGCGTGCAGGGATGGCTCTCTAACGCAGCTGCCTATTTTTTATTTTATCTCTGCTTCGATGCGTCTATTGCCACGGAAAATCGCCGCCCAAGGCTTATTTATAAATATTAGTTCGGTATAATTTTTATGTGAAGTGAGAATTCTTCCAAACATAGGCAGCCTGTGCTGTAACAACACTTTTCGATCACTTGGAGCAATAATTATTCATTCTCTCTGCCTGTAGAGAATATTTTGTTTTTGACAGCTTTCCCTGTACAGGTGAATCAAAAACGCCTACGTCTTTCAAACCTCTTCTTAATTGGCTCATTACAGAAATAATTTTTGTCAATTATAACGTCACAAATACTCCAATAGCATAACAACCATAACGTAACAATCATAACATTAATAGTAATGTCAATGTTATTACAGCCACTAATCATACCAACTCACGGCAAAAATTAGCTAAAAACGAAGAAAATTCTTAATTATCATTAGAAATACCTAATGAAACCGACCCAAAGTGTAAAAAAAATAACATAAAATGTCTTTCCACTTTTGTTTTTTATTTTAATTTGTAATTCTTTGTAAGTATTTTACATGTACAATAGTCTATATATATAAAAGAAAGTCTGTTAGTTACTCCACTTATAACTCAAGAACGGCTTTACCGATATGGTTGAAAATTGGTGAGGTGGTAGCTTAGAGCCAGGAGACGGACATAGGATACTTTTTATTCCAGAAACCACCCTCTAAAAGAGGAGTGAAAGTCAAATGTGAAATGCGATGTCGGAAACGTTCGGTGAGGCTCGACAAATTACCGAGAAATTTGACGCAACCACGAAGAAGCGTTTACATTAAAATTTATTTGACGTGGCTCAAGAAATTTTCCCAAACTTGGATTTTCATATCAATATTATCAATTATAGTTTAGAGCCAGGAGAAGGACATAGGATACTTTTCATCCCGTTCGACAGCATTCCCGTGTGACTTGACATGAAACGTCAGTCACTATAAAACGTGGAATAACAAAACGCAAATAACAGCTATGTAATTGACGTATAATGACAGATTTGAAATGACGTATGGATGACAATTTGATATTTGTAAGAAATCAATAATAAAACTATTTCTATTAAATAAATAATTAACAATTATAATGTAATGATAGTGCCGTTGCCCATTCGTAAAAAGTGAAGTGAACTATAAAACTCGGTATGGTTGAAAATTTTAGTTTTTAGGTGAAGTGAAGTTTAATTAATAATGCCGCGACCAAGACGATCGAATCTTTCCCGACAAAGCCGTGATGCAAGAAGAATACGAAATACTGCAAATGAAAGGACTGAAGAAGAACAAGAAATTGCACGTGAACAGCGCCGCGATAGTATGGCTCGACTTCGTGCTTCTCAATCACGAGAGCAAAGTGAAGCAGCCCGTGAAACAGCTCGGTTGGCAATGCAGAATCGTCGAGCGAACAACAGAGGTCAACAAATAGATAATTTGCGACGCAGAACAAGATATTTATCAAGTGCTGATTTGAATCGAGCAGCGAGTTTATTAATATTAATAAATATTTAAAGATATTAATAAAATTTTTAATTAAATATTAATAATTATTTTAATATTTAATTATTAAATATTTAATAATATTTAATAATTTTTAATTATTAATTAGAAAAAATTAATAAAACTAAATAATTATAAACAGCTACTTTTTATTAACAAAGGGATGAAAAGGGGAGGGATAGAGACAAAAAATGACATGTATCAATATATAATTTTCAAAGATTTTGGTTTGCTTATTTTAAAAATAATATCTATGTTTAGGCGGAACAAAGCTCGCCGGGCCAGCTAGTTATTTACATAAAAGTCAGGAAAATTTCACATTACTGAAGAGGAGCTAAATTGAAATACGAGGCACTTTGTGCCGAGTATTTTAAAGCTCCGAGTCAAGTAAGAGATTTTACTGACATGTTTTGTATTAAATTTTTCGGGAAATCGTAAAAAACGGCGAACTTTACAAATTTTTGATTTTTTTTGACAAATTTCACAAAAATCAAGTTTGTCTATTTTGTTGGCAACTATAGTTACTAGAGTATCATTTTTATTTTGCGTTTTGTAAAGTTTTTACAGTACTAGTCCGGAAAACTCAATTTTCCTGTGCGTAAATAAGCAGGAAAATGTTGTTTCCAAGACGATTTCCGGAAAAGATTATTATTATGTAAATAACCCAAATACTCAAATTTATATCTGTTTTACTTTTTATTTCATTTACACATGATTTTTAAATTTTTTAGTTTTGTTTATTTATCACTTATTTTGCGTTTCGTTTTTCTATTCTTAATATTTTTTTAGTCAATTTATTGTTGCTTTATCCAGCAGTTTATTAACATTATTTTGTTTTCTCCTTTAAATAATTTTTTTCATAATTATGCGGTGTTGTACACTGCTTTTAAGCCTACAAACAGCTTTTTCTTTATTTTTCTGTGACCTAACTGGGCGAAAGGACAATAAAAAGTATAAAAAAATAATAATATGACCATTTGCAAATACTTAAAAAAAAGATAAATGAAAAAAATGGTAGTAAAGTTCAGATGCGCCGAAAAATAAAAGAAAAAATATTCTTATTCTAGCAAAACTATAAAAAATATTGGATAAGTGAAAAAAAGTGAGAAACAAAAGGGTAAATAATAATAAACATAGAGTAAAAAAATAAGAGAGACAATAAAGAATGAAAATAGTTTAGGTTAAAAAAATAAAAATGACGGAGAAAGCAAGAAAAATCTCCACTAGTCAAAGAATTATTTTCTTCTAGATGATATACAGACCTCTACTAAACTTGTGTGTCAAATTTGTGTCAAAGATTAAAAAAACAATACAGATTTATTGCATCTTTCAAAAATATTTCAAAATTTTGAAGAAAAAGATTGAGGTTTTATAAATTTGGCTAGAGGCGAATGGTAAACTATAAAGTAATGATTTTGTGTCATTGTATTTGTTGTGTGTCTGTGTCAATGTTTAAAAAAAATAATAAATTAATTACCTATAAATGCAGTTTAGGCTCTTTGACTATTAATTTTATGATTACTTGAAATAAATATAGTTTTTCTTAAAAAATAGATCTTACTTTTTGATATAAAATTATTACATTTTTACTCTGCTTAAATCGTATATTTAAGAAGGTAATTATTTACCTACCAAAATTATTTAATGTTTTAATTTAATAATTAAAATTCTTAATTCTATTTATTTTACATGTACAAAGTCCTATACCTAAACTTGCCAGTTATCAAAAAAATTGCATTTTTTTCAAAATATTAATAAACAACCAAAAATTTAGGTGTTTGTTTGTTTGGTCCTATTTATTTACGTCCGGTATTTTAGCTGCTGGCGGTTTTATGAATGACAACCGTAATGCTGGTGCTTTTAACGCTTGTTTATAATACGATAATTTTACTTCAAATAAATAATTGTCAAGTGCAGTTGCAAAGTTTCCAAGTATGGCGCGCTTAACCGAAAAGTGACAATTGATAAGGATAGGACACGTTGGACACGTAAGAGAGAATTACAAAATCAAATATCTTTGACCCGAATAGTGAGAATTCTAATATTCTGGCAGATTCGGATATGGTTTCAACAGGATGGAGCGCCGTCGCACTTTTAGCGAGCAGTGCGAGATTATATTGACAATATTTTCTCATTTAGATAGATCGGAAGGAGAGGTAATCAGACCGATTCTGTAAGCGAGTGCTTAGCTTTTTCTCCTCAGCTAAGTAATTAGAACTACTTAAGTGGTTAATGCCGGTATTCATAGTCGTAGCTCAAGATCAAGCTTAAGCTTAGACTCAAGCAAGGACTCCGGCAATGCTCGGGAAAGCGTTTGCATGCGTTTTGAAATCGATTTATCGCTGATTCCGTCTCAAGCAAGGACTTCGGCAATGCTCGTGAAATCTGATATTCATATCTTGAGCCTGAGGTCGAGCTCAAGACCGGACGGTATTCATAGACAAATCTCAAGATTTAAATATCAAATTACGGTGTGAATAAGGGCGATTTTTGCTTAATGAGCAAGCGCACTGGGTCCGTCTCAAGTCAGACTTGAGCAAGGCCTCGACTCGTCTTGAGTCCGACTCAAGACGCCATTTGCCGGTTATGGCATCAAAAAATGAAAGCATTCAATAATAATAAAAGTCACAGATATTTATTAATTGGGTAGTATTTTTATTTTGGAACACCGTTTACTGGTAAACATAAGAACAAAAAAGGTCTGGTTAGATTTATATTAAGGTTGCGCTTACATTGTCCTTCTCAAAAGCGCGTAGTGTGAGCTAGCTTCTATTTGGGTCTCACTTTTGCAGCTTTCGTGTTTTGAGGAGAATGTAATAATGGTCCAGATTGGTCACTATGGCGGCATCCGTCGTATTACTTTCCACATTATTAGAGTTGTCTATGCGAGACTACAGCAAGGGTTTTGCTTTTTGTGTATATGCAGCTTTTTCGTCTATAATGCACATTTTATGAAGTTACCATACACGTATTCTGTCAGTAGACATGTACTCACTCGTCGTCATTCTTTTTTTTTGCAAAAACAACACAAAACACTTTCGGTATAATCCCTGCGGCAGCGAGTTATTCCTTGACCTGTCACTTTATATAAACACGGAGAATGACTGTCAAAATGTTAAATTTTAAACCTAACAACACAAAAATGACTACTTTAGTGACTTCCGCAAGACGCTCGTTTTCCCGAGCATTGTCGAAGTCCTTCCTTGCTTGATTTCTCGAGCATTGCCGGAGTCCTTGCTTGAGACGGCGTCTCAAGCTTGAATTCAAGGTTGATCTTGAGCTACGACTATGAATACCGGCCTTAATGTAACCCCGGCGCAGGATTTGCGATTCTGTAAGCGCTGCAGTGGTTATTTCTTAACCACTCTTACTAGAAAAAGACATTATTTTTAACCACTTGTTTTGCGTGGTGGTTAAAACCGTAATCACAATAGTTAAGAAGAAAAATAAAGTTTGGATTTAGTTTTTGGCGGTTAGTTGAGTTTGTTAGTGCAAATCCGTGGAAAAATGTCAAATTGTTACATACCAATTTGGTTAATTATGGATAATTTGCTAAAATCGCAATTTAAACTGAAGATTGGCGCTGAATATTGAAAGGAGAACTTTAAGACACGCATCAGATTCTTTTTAATGCCCAAAAATGCTTTTCGTAACGTATGCAGGGTTGCCAGAGAAAGCAAAAGTGCGATTAGATCCGAGAGGAAGAAAAGGGTAAAGAAGAAGGTACTGAGAGTTTCCAAAGGCGGCAGGCACAACAAATGTGCCCCACATGTTGGAAAAACTCTTTTATTTTCCGAAGTCCAAGAAACGATTATTGAGAGACAGCTAAATGTAATGTTATGATACAACAGTTTTGACGTATATTGGACAGGCGACACTTACATTTGAACTACTTGCTTTGCTAGCCACTGTGGCAAGCGATTGCGTTTTAGTCAACACTTTCTAACTTTCTTTCAATATCTCGCGCCTTTCTCTATCTTTTATTCTATCTTCAAACTTTAGGGCTTTTTTTACTGTCTTTATTTCTAATTTTTCTTCCTTATCTTCCTCTCTCACTATATATCCTGAAATTTTTCTACTTAAAGCTAACTAACATTCATTTTACATATTTTTCTTGCTACTCCAGTCGAAAGTACGTGGTTCCGGCTGCGATTCCACGGCAGAAAGTGTATTTTTCATGCACTGGTAGAGCTATGCGCGCGCGTCCTTTTTGTGGGAGTAAATAGCCGAAGGCATCATGACGCGCAGTTTAGGTCCTGCACTTGCTGCCGTGGAATCGCAGCCGACACTACGTACTGTCGACTGGAGTAACAAAAAAACTAGTATACACTACACGGGCAGAAAGTTGAGAGCCCTGAACTGCGCGCCATGATGCCTTCGGCTCCGCCTCGGGCATTATGACGCGCAGTGCAGGAATGTGTATTGGCATGTATAAACCTAACCTCTATTCGCTTTCAAGAAAGAGTGCAAGAAAACAAATGCATGCAGGCTCCACGTGATCCCACATCTATAAAGTGGGAGGTCGCACAAAAAATTGTTGATTTCATTTTATACCAATTTGTTTCTAATTCGTGGGTACGTTTAGCCCTTTTTTTGAAAAGATTGAAAGTTTTTGGATAAATTGACCTCAGTTTCTGTAACAGAGCAGCAGCACACAGAAACAGCAACGAAACAAATGCACCCCTGTGTTTACAAATGCCAGCTCCGCCAGGATTCCAAGAACCGGGTAACACGTGGTCATTATGAATAGATCACGTTTTACACACTGTTTCCTATTACTCTTTCTTGAATTTGAAGAGACTATAATTTCTCAAGATGTTGTTGTTTTGACCATATGTCATTTGACCATATAAGTGTTCTAATAAAAACAAAAAAATGTTCAAATTTAGTTTGAATGAATAAGCTTTGACCTCAACTTTCACAGTAGATTATATAGCAGAGAGGTGTAAACAAATTACACATTCAACAAATTTTGAAGCAATATAATGTGGTCACTTTACCAACCTGTTTTACGTTGTACACCAGTTTTATGTAAATTAAATGGTTCAATGAGCCACATTTCATACACTTAATTTTACCATTTTGGAATTTATTAGATTTTTGACAGAAGAAACTTTCAAATAGGTTTGTACTCGTTGACATTGCGCTGAGTATCTGAGTAATAAATTAATGATAAAGTTCTTAAGACGTTAACAGATGGCTGTGTTTCTAAATGAAGTATCAATCTTACATTGTTTGGCTAAGCTCAAATGACTTATTGACATGGTTTCAACAACGCAGAACCCTTTCGTAAATAAATGACATCGATATAAATGTTTATTCAAAGCAGTTCGATATATAATGAAGTAAAACCTCTATAATTCAGATTTACACAAATAATGTCTTTTTCTGATCAAAGTCGGTACACCAGCTGAAAAGGAAAACCCGCCTACCTCCGACATGTTGAATGATACACCTTCACCCGTTGTTTAAAATATAGACCGTCCATAAACATTACACGATCGGTTGTATACAAAGCCACATATAAAGATCCCAGATAAGATTGGTGATATTTATTCACTGAACTCATCAATTGTGTCTTAAATAGGTCCGTTTAGCATTCAGCCTCTGGTGTTCGTTCGGTGTAATGTTTCGTTTCTTGAAATCTTCTTTGTGCCCATTCCGCGCATACATTGTGCATTGAAATTGAGCTGGCCATAAATATTTTCTTCTATAAGACACACTACAATACAAAGATGTATAATTAAAATTGGCCTTATTTTCATTTCGGAGTCGAGACACGAACGAGCTTGATTTGCATCAAGCAAAAGCTGTTAAAAGTTATTGCTTCTTCTATTGTCAATGAGGTTTTATTAACCATTGTTGGAATTTTCAAGAAAAATCAGAGACTATAGCTTTTTTCCATTCTAACTAACAGCTGAAACGCAGTTTTTATGGCTTCCACTGAGCCAAGATACGTTTACCTTGTAACACCTTGTTACAACTTCTAAAAGAACAAATTTTTTTTTTTCTAAATGTAGCTACTGCTGGAGAGTAAGCTGGGCTACACAAAAATGTCAAATACACCGTGATCAAATAGGACGGTTTGAGTTGGCAATCCTACATTTCATTTTAAAATGATGGTACAACTGCAACCACAATATCTTTATTAAAAATTGCTTCTACATCATTTTTATCAAAATGGCGTACTTTTGAAGCAGGATTTATATTCCAATGGTTGGCAGCACTACCTACCATTAGTTTCTGGAAATGTTTCCCAACTGGTAGACCTTTGACTTTAACTGAAGAAGTTGTCGAAGACATTAGAGCTCGAATGCAAAAAAGTCCTTGTAAACCCATAAGAAAGCTTTCTCTTCAAACAGGTTTGATCCTTGTGCTTTTTGGTAAACTATATACCCATACAACTCCTGATTTTCCATGTTCCAATTCACTTTTTATAGGTTGATCATAAGAAAGTTGCTCCACTGTTTTTAAAGATACCATGACTACAAAATTTCAGTTGTCCAAACATTAGTCTTTTTTGACCACCTACAGACAATGTAATTCTGCAATTGGTTCTAGAAAAATCAGAAACTATAGCTTTTTCTCTATTCTAACGAAGACTATCTATAGTTCCGTGGCTGAAACGCAGCTTTTATGGCTTCCATTGAACCAAGATAGATTTACCTTGTAACAGCTTGTTGCAACTTCTAAAAAAAAAAATTAATATATTTTTTTTCTAAATGTATGTACTGCTGCATTTAGAGTAAGCTGGGCTACACGAAAATGTCAAATACAGCGTGATCAAATAGGACGGTTTGAGTTGGCAATCCTACATTTCATTTTAAAATGGTACAACTGCAAGCACTTTCTGTGCCACCTTTGACACTGACAACATCATTGACAGATGCCAATTGACTTTTCAAATTCAGATACAAACTTTTTTCTTCTTTTACATATCTCTTCTATCAATTTTACTAAGATGGCGTACTTTTGAAGCAAGATTTATATTCCAATGGTTGGCAGTACTACCTACCATTAGTTTCTGGAAATGTTTCCCAACTGGTAGACCTTGAACTCTAACTGAAGATGTTAAAGACATTAGAACTCGAATGCAAAAAGTTCCCGTAAATCCATTAGAAAGCTTTCCCTTCAAACAGGTTCGATCCTTGTGCTTTTTGGTAAACCATAACCCAGATAACTCCTGATTTTCCATGTTCCAATTTACTTTTTTATAAGTTGATCAAAAGAAAGTGGCTCCACTATTCTTAAAGATACCATCCTTACAAAATTTTTGTAGTCTTAACATTAACCCCTTCTGACCACCCACAGAGAGTGCTATTCTGCAATTGGTTTAATAAAATATTAAATCATAATAGAATCCTTAACAAAATCTTTTTCTCTGATGAAGCTTGGTTTCGCCTTAATATGGCTATCTTAGTAAACAAAATACAGAATCTGGATAGGTGAAAACCATCAGAGAGGCAGATTTGCACCTAGTTAGAGGAGGTGTTTGGCTAGCGGTTTCAAGGCAGAAGGTTTATGAAGCAATATTTTTCAATATCACTGGTAACTCGAATATTTAGCATTTATTTGGAGCCTTTCCTAAATCAGCTTACAGACCAAAAGCGGCAAATTGGATACTTTCAACCAGAATGTGCAAAAGCCCATACAGGCCGTGCTACTCCTAAGAGATAACTTTGGCGACAAAGTAACTAGCAAGAGTATTTGGCCAAGCAGGTCACCAGATCTCACCCCGCTAGACTTTTCGGTGTTTGGGCTTTTGAAAGACAGTGTCTTTAATACCGCGGAAAAACTGCAAGAGGCAATAGTGCGAAAAGTTACAAACATTACTCCCAACATGCCGGTCAATATCTTTGAAACCCTAAAAAGAAGTGTTAATTTGTGTCTGGGGCACAATAGAGACCGCTTTAAGCTTTACTTTTAATTAAATTACGGTTTGCATTTCGAGTTTATTTTTTTAAAAAATTAGTCGCTGTAACATAACCTACAATGTTTTTTATAAGTGTTATGTCAAATATTTGTCAAACAAGGGTATGCGGTTACAGTGCCGCAACTAGACAAATAAAAAAAGTCTCTAATAAGTGTTACCAACTGAAACAGTCATTGTTGATCACGCATTCATAAAAAACTGGAGCAAGCTGGGCTACACGGTAATGGCAAAGATAAACGTCTCTCATTGTGACTATTTGCCTATAGAAAATGTGTCAATCACCACACACCAAGTTAGGACGTCTTGGACATTAGTAGCCCTTTAAGCAATAGAAAATTTTTGAAAAGTTATCAAAATTATGACGTTTTACAGTACTAGTTTTTTTTATAATTGCGATATTACGTAATAATTAAAAAAAGTAATTTTTTAAACTTTGATTTTTTATTTTTAAAAACGTTTTTTCTTATTAAATACTTTTTTGTTGGTAAATATTTGAATTAAATTATAAATCTGGTGAGCAAGCTGAAAAAATAAAACACCAAATTTCTTAATACCAGGCACGCTACACTTTATGCTGTTAATCTTTATTACCATCGTATCTCTATTTCTTACATTATTAACAATAAAATTTACTGCTGGGTATATGTCAACTTGCCATTTTAGACATTAGTAGCCCGCTAAACACTACAAAATTGTTGAAAAATTGAGGTAACTGTGACGTTTTACTCTGCTAGTTTTTTATAATTGCAATAATAGTTGTTAAAAAAAATTATTTTTAAACATTTATCTTTTATTTGCGCAATTTTTATTAAAAAAAGTCAAATTTATGTGTAGATATTTGAATTAAAAAATTGTATTAAATATGGTTTATATTGGTACCTATTGGTAGTGG
Organism: Lagria hirta; assembly: GCA_947359425.1. Taxonomy (NCBI): domain Eukaryota; kingdom Metazoa; phylum Arthropoda; class Insecta; order Coleoptera; family Tenebrionidae; genus Lagria; species Lagria hirta. The sequence continues at coordinate 51,719,194 of OX375794.1, forward strand.
TTACAAGTAAAAATTTCATAATTTTTTTTAGTTTTATTTTATTTGTTTTTTAATATGTCACACACGATGGAATTTTTTAATTTTTTATTTAAAAAAGCATATGAACACATTCTTTATTTTACTAAAAATATATCTCACATAAAAATTAATAAACAAAATCAACACTTTATATTATTTTTAATTAATAACATTTAAAATAATGAAACACTCTTCTGGTAACCGAATTAAAAAACTTAAACACCAAATTATTAAACTCCAAGCACGCGACATTTTGTGTTGCAAATCTTTTTCACCATTAGATCTCTGTTTTTTATCAGTCATTACATCTACTGCTAGGTATAGTTCAAACGTTTCTACAAAATTTGATATCTTGGACTTTATTCACACATTAAAATTTTTGAAAAGTTGACGTAACCATGACGTTTTACTGTGCTAGTTATTTGTAAATTCAAAAAAAATCTTTTTGCTCAATTTGTCTTGAAGGCTTGGCTCTAATATGTATCAAATTATTGCTATACCACTCTCTATTTCTCTCATAATAAATCAAAATTTCAAATCTATCTCTTATTTCACGGCAATAAAAATAATTTTTTTTAATTTTTAGGCTTTTTTTTGCTATTTTTTCTCGGTTTTGTGTTATGTTTTAATGCTTTTGACAAGTTTTTGAAATGTTTTTATATTTTTGAGTACCGTATTTATTAAATTTTATATTTTCTTTTTTTTTTAGATTTTGGTAGGTAAAGCATATTCTCTATTTATCCAATAACTTTTCTTTTTTTCATTCATTATTTATTACTTTTTCACATACTTTAGTCGTGTTACAGATTAATTATATCTGAGAAATCTTTGTTAGTATGCTATCTCTAGCTGTGCAAAAATCTTTCCTGTTATGTCACCCTCACCTGTGGAAAATTTTTTTTTTCTAATTTTTACGTTTTTATGACGTAAACTTAACTATTTATTCTCTATCTCTCTCGCATAAAAATAAATAATTAATATTGACTCTCTAACTCTCTCTTACTTTACAACAATACAAATGATTTAGCACTCTTTTTGTAACCAAATTAAAAAAATTAAATTTTAAATTATTTAATTGAGTACTTATCTAGCTTGTTTTTTGGTAAACCGTCCGGTAACTCATTGGATGACACGAATAAAACAGGATGTAAATTTGCTAAAAAGAAACGCAGCTGCTATTTTTTATTATTTATATAATGTTTTTAAGTATAATTTCCTATAGATTGTAGTAGATGAAAAATCTTCATTATTCACAAAAATGATAGAAGTTTTTTATTAAATTTGGCCGTAGGAAAAAGCCAATGAATGATTTATGACGTAGGTGGCCTAATTTATGTACGAATAGTCCTAAATCGAGCAACTTTTAAAATGGCACTTTTGATAAATGGGCGCATGAAACGAACCACCACGACAGGATAAATACACTTGTCAAAATTTCAATTTCCCTCGAATCGGTATATAGGACTCTCAAATAAATGAAGGGACTATCGCATCGTGGAAATCTAGGCAGGCGATGGAATGATTTTTCCCTTCATGATTTATTTTCAATTTGCTAATTTTGGATTTGGACCGAAACTGGAGATAATAATTAGCTGATGCGTTTTATTCGCATGTTGAATCTAATTATTAGTGGATACACAAATGAGTGTACGTGCAAACAATTGTTTAATTGTATGAATAACACCATACATGTATCTCCTAACCGGCGAACCAACAAACAAAAAAGTAATAAATGTGAAAAAGTCAAAACATAAAGAAAATATTTTTAAAAAAACAATATGTGAAAAAAAGTGTAGAAGAGAAAGGAAAAAAAACAGCGTAAAAAAATAATTAAAACATAAATAAAAAAATAAAAATCTGTAAATGTAACAAATATACTTAGATAAAAAAAATTTAACAAAAAAATAATACAAAAAAAACTAACATAAAAAGATCTTGGCTTAAGACGTGGGTAGAAGAAACATCAAAAATATAGTATTTTGAAAATGTCGTAATGAGGATAGAGAAAGAATGTATCAAATAGAAAAAGTTAATAAGCAAAGGATTAATTATTCATAGAACCAAGAGGGAAACAACAAAAAATATAATAGAAAAAAAGTAAAGATTTTAATGCAAAATCATAAAAATAAATATATATAAAATCACAAAAAAAAAATTTTTTAAAAATTTAAAAACAAAAAATAAAACAAAATTAGGTAAAAAAAGCAAATAAAAATTTAAAAAAAAGTAAGACTAAGATTGCACATACGTAAAAAAATTATATACTACATCGTACAATAAAGCATTCAAATATATCAAATAAATAATGGTAAGCTGAAAGGTAGAATCAGATTAGCCTGACCTGGCTTCTTCCATATAATAGTGACAAAAAAAGAATCAGAAAGTTTACAAATGTAAAAAAAACGGCTGAAAACAAAAAATTACAAAAAAAATTTTATAAAAACAAACTCAATGCAAAAAAAACAGTGAAGAGATAGTGAAAAATCAACGGTAAAAATATAAACAATAAACTAGAATAGCAAACAAATGAATACTGGTTTAAAAATTGTAGAGAAAAAAAGATTTGAAAAACTAAAAAAAATAATTTAAAAAAAGTGCGAATAAAAAAAAACTAGCTGATGATTTGTATCTCCCATATAGTTAGTTTTAAGTATTTCTCAGATTAAAGACGACATTAGAAATATTTTGCATGTTTTTGACTGAAGTATTAAAGCAATCAAAATTTAAATGTAACAAAATCCGTACCTGTCAAAACCAAAATTGAAATTTTAATTTACTCTCAACAAAAATAAAAATAAATTTGCTTTTGATTTTGACAGGTGCACATTTTGTGATATTTAAGTTTCGACTGTTTTAAAGGCTAAATCAAAGACAGCAAAATATTTCCAACGCCTCCTTTAATCTAAAAACTATTTGCTTACTTATTATAGAGAAAATGTTTCTTAAACCGCTTATAGCGCATCCAGTCATGTAATTTTTAGAAAAAGGTTTTTAAAATTATATTCTATCAAATCATCAAAATATAAATTTTTGTTTTGATTTTATCAAAAAACATTTTGAAAACTTCTGTATGCTGAATGTACTTTTGATTTATATAATTCTAATGATGTCGTGCCAAGATAGCTGAAATGCACTATTTGCATAAGCTACGTCTAGATTGACCTACAAATTAATTATTACAATATTTATAATTTATCAAATACATTTTGAATTTCTTGAAAAATAAAAATAAATTTCAACTACTTTTTTATGAAAACCTACCAGAGGCTTTGCTTATACTTCTACCACCAATCAGTGCTGTAATTGAATAATAACAAACCTGAAAAAAGTAGGTAATGGGCATCTTTCTTCTCTTGGGCGGGAAAACCTAGCCTACTTGGACGACGTCGTTATGCAGCTAGCCGCAAGCAACGAGCTTATGGTTCTATGATTAATCTTCAATTGTGTGACTTCAATTTAATGAAATGACATTTATTTTTAAATTCAGTGTGCATTTGAGCATTGAATACACAGCCGAGCAAGTGCTGGATTTTTTTGATTTAAGAAGACTATGAAAATAGTCTATGTCAGTCTTATAAGTCTTTTCATTGACGTTATTTAGGTATTATATTGTTTGTAGCTCTTGCCGCAGCTTGCAATAACTCCGAGAGAGTTAATTGTGTGTTACTTAACCTTTGAAACGAGGCGAGATTGAGTAGAAAAAACAAGAAAGCAGAAAGGGTGAAAATGGAATAAAAAAGAACTGTAACATTTGTATCAAGTTTACATGTAAATATTTTAAGCAAACATAGACAAAACAAACATTTTAGCTATTGCTGCAGGCTTATTTTTGAGTTTTTGAACGTTAATCATTTTGATTGTTTAGACGCCGACTGAGAGATTCAGGGCGCTACCAGGATTCTGCTAAACTCATCATTGCTTGTCTTGACAGTGACTTGACCTTAAGTTGATGATATAAAATGACAACAAAAATGAGTTGGTTTTAGAGAAAATTATTATCTAAAAGCGAAAATTAATAGAGGAAAAAAAAGCTTAGTTTTTGATAAAACAAAAATTATTAAATTGTCAGGTCAGGTCTGGTCAGGTCAGGTTAGGTCAGGTCAGGTCAGATCGAGATCTGACTTGTTAGATTTTTTTTTCTTAGCCAGCCTAACGCCGGATTACCAATTTCAATAGATGATAAAATTGAATTTAGAACGGCCAAGCCCAACTATCAAATCTTAATCATGTGCAAGTTGAGGTTTGTTATGTCATAAAAAACTGACAGATTTTTCTCAGTGACTAAAAATGCTCTAATCTGTCATAACAGTAGTGGAATGTTACCTTTTTTATCATTTTTTTTTCCTTAAAAAAAACGTTACCCTTTAACTCTTTTTTTTCTTTAAAAAAATGGTAAAAAAGTTAACATTTTATTACTGTTATGACAGATGTGTATTACTTCAATTTATTATATAATTTTTATTATATATTCCACTTATGTTTTTTTGTTTTTTTAATACTGAGCAATTGTATCTCTTAATATGAAATTATAAAAAAATATTTTTGCAAAAAGCCTCACAATTGAGTTTTCTAAATATTTTTTCTTGAATTCATTGTTATTTTGTTTTTTATTTGTTTATTTGTATTTAATTTTATTAGGCTTTCAAATGCAATTTATAAAAAGTTATTCATCATTTCTTCTCATTGTGAAAAGAAATTGTAACAAATTTGTAAAAAAATTTTTTTTAGTATTAAAATTTGTGTTTCTAAAATTTTGCGTTTCTAAAAATTGGAGTCTACATTTAGACTCCCAAAATAGTCCACCACTGACCCTGACATAAATGAAGCAAAACTATTTTCCCGGCGCCTCCACCAATTGTAAAGTTGTTCCAATGGATTTAAAAAAGTGGTCAAATACTTTACGATTCCGTAATATAACGTACGCTTGACCTGACTTGACCTGACCTAATTGCTTCTAGCGCTTGCTTGCAAAAGAAAAAAGTTTTTGCTTTCCGAAACTACTAAGTATTCGCCACTGACATGGCGCGGTATTCAACTCATTTACGAAGACAGCTTAAAGCATGTAATATAAAGCATTTATAAAAAATCCATTAAAAAAAAAGAATTTGATTGTTTGGTTCTATTTAAGAGAAATGGTTAATCATTTGAAAAAAAAGTGTAAAGAAACAAAAAAAAGGAAAAAACAAGCATAAAAGACTGTAAAACTTAAATTGTATATAAATATTTTGAGCAAATTTAGGCAGAATAAACATTTTAGTTACAGCTACAGGTTCAATCTTGAGCCTTCTAGCTTGAAAGATTTTGATTTAATTACCAGGATTCTGTTAAATTTTTTACAAACAATGTTGCAAAACTCTTTCCCGGCGCATCCACCAATTGTAAAGTTGTTCCAATCGCAGAACGTCTTTACAAAAAAGTGGTCAAATACTTTATGTTTCCGGATTATAACGTATGCTTGACCTGACTTAGCTTGACCTACTTAGTTCTAGCGTTCGCTTCCAAAAAAAAACTTTGCTTTCTGGAACTACTGAGCCTACGGATCTGACATGACGCCACGCGGTGTTCCACTCAGACTACAGCTTAAAGCATGCAAAATAAAGCATTTATAAACAATTTTTAAAAAAAAAAGTGTGTAAAATATAAGAGAAATAGTTGATCATTCTAGAAAAATGTATAAACAAACAGAAAAAGAGGAAAACAAGCAGAATGAACTTAAAGGATTTTGATTTGATTACCAGGATTTTGGTAGATTCAATGCTTCTTGACATCAAAAGCTAAAGTAACAAACAACATGAAAATAGGCCTGAGTCAATGATGCAAAACAATTTTTTCCCGGCGCCTCCACCAATTGTGAAGTTGTTTCACTCGCAGAACGCATTTACAAAAGGTAAAAATAGCGATTTAAGAAAGTGGACAAATTCTTTATGATTCCGTATTATAACGTATGCATGACTTAACTTGACCTGACCTAATTGCTTCTAGCGGTTGCTTGCAAAAAAAAAACAGCATGCAACCAGTCAATGTTGCAAAAACCAATTTTGTTCCCGGCGCCTCCACCAATTGTAAAGTTGTTCCAATCGCAGAACGTCTTTACAAAAAAGTGGCCAAATACATTATGTTTCCGCATTATAACGTATGCTTGACCTAACTTGACCTGACCTGATTGCTTCTAGCGATTGCTTGCTAAAAAAAAAGATTTTGTTTTTTAAAACTACTACAGCATGTAAAATGAAGCAATTCTTATACTCTTCTTATATCAAATATAAACATTTCTTTAAAAAAAAGAGTTTTTCGTATTTAAGAGAAACGGTTAATCATTTGCCAAAGTAACAAACAGCATGCAACCAGTCAATGTTGCAAAACCAATTTTGTTCCCGGCGCCTCCACCAATTGTGAAATTATTAAATGGCAGAGTGTATTTACAAAAGGCAAAATTAACAATTTAAAAAAATGGAGATCTATCTATCCGTTTGTAGCAAAAATGATTGAAGGATCAAACCGCTTTAATGAATTCATTGGCAGCAACAGGACGGCTAATGCAGTGGCAGCCAAATACGTTATAATTCCGTATTATTGACTCGTTTGGCATTCTGTTAGCCATGCTAAATAGGCCATCGAGAATACAACACCGAGTGTAGCCACTTTGGAAAGCCGAATATGCAAATTTATTTGGAGGAATGAATCAATCAATCACGAGAAGTGTCTGTGTTGTCGGTGATAGATGGTGTTACGATCCAACGCAGAGATGCCTATGCCTAACCACGGGAAAATAATGACAATTCCTAGCTCTCCTGGCTCTTGTTCTGCCTCAAACATGACAAGGAAGAGTGTGTAGGATGTCTGACAGCCCGCTGGTGCCTTGCTTGCTTGTTGTTAAAGACCTTTAAAGACCTTCGGGTTAAAATTGCAACGACAACAATCATTCGCAATGTAACAATATTGTTGGGTTGGCAGTATTTTTTTCTCTTCTTTGAATGAAGACAAGTCAAGGCATGATTAATGGACCTATCATAAAATGCTCATTGTGCTTTATTGAAGGATCACACAATTTATCCCACGCGTCTTTCTTCAATGCAGAACTAATAAAAATTCTAAAAAGTTTCAAAGAAGTGTTAAATAAAGTTAACATTCTAATTAAAGAACGTCATTTATCATAAATATCTTAATCAAGAGCTTCATTCCTTTTTGGCCGCTGACCAAGCTTTCACAAATTGAGGGCCGCCTGGGGCTCAAAATGTTAAAAACGCTCTCCCTTCTAAGAAGTAAACGCTTATTACGACTAGGGACATTTAATTTTTTATAAATTTAAACATTACCTGAGTAAGACTCATTCAATGCCATGTCTACCACAGGACATAGGAATCATACCTAATTGAACAGTTCACTAATAATTGGACCCTCTATGGTAAACATTTTCATCAGGACCATCACATATTAAAAATGTCTAACGTGTTGGACATTTGTTAATTTACAGAACAGTTTGGGGTCTATTGAGGGGGCTGTGGAACCTGCTGTCACTAGCAAATTCTTTTTTTGCTATTCTTTCATGACCTGGAATCCAAATGAAGGAAATCTAGGTTCTAGAGGAGCTGTCTGGATTCTCAAACCAGTTGAGATTTAATGTTACACAGCTTTTAGGGCCGCTCAGTTGTCAGACAAAATATAGATCTTCCTGCTTTCAATACGCCTTCGCAGCTATTTTGGGCAGTTGGATCTATAGCAAGTGTCTCAGCTTGCACGATTATCTGTGTGCTATCTAGGGCTATTGTTGACCAATATTGTGGTCTATAGATTCCTATGCCTGTGTTTTTTTGCGTACCAGATGTAAGAGTTTCAGCCAATTTGACATTGCGTCGCATTACAGTCAGTAATGACAGCTGTAGAAAGTCCAATATTTTGTGATGATCTGTTTGGTCTTCTAATTTTTTTTGTTTAAGCTAGCCTCAGAGTTTGGCTGTACACTGGGGTGCTTCATTTTTAAGCGATATTTTTTTTTCTTTGTGCCACCCGAAAATCCGATACTTTATAAAAAATAAAAAATTATGCCGCCGGGTAAAAGGCTTTAAGTGCAATAGCGGCTTAGCTCATTTAAAAATTCAATTTCCTTTTTAAATAACATAGAAAAATTTTTTTTTGGTTTCAACTTGATTTTTAGACGTGAAAAAATTTTTTTTGGGAAAAAAGCGTCTAAAGCTTTTGTAGAGCATAAAATTTGACACAAAAAGTTTCTTAGCGTAAATCCTCTCCGACCAACAGCTTTTGAGTTATACAGCTGCGAAGATAAATGTTTATTACATATCACATCAAATCATTTTTAAATCAAGATTTATTATTTTCACATTAAAAAATTATTTATTATGGACAAAAGCACGCTTTAGTTGAGTCATTATATGATTCAGGTTTCTAATTTCAAAAATGATTTAAAACTATAAAAAAAATAAAACAATTTAAGTAGTATAGAAAAACAAAATTATAGTATTTTTGTAGAAAAATAAACGTTTGATAAAATTAAGTAAAGCATAAAGAAAATCGAAAAACAATTTATAAAAAAGGAAATGTTTAAATTGGAAAGCTATATTATAAATACGAAAAAAAAAGATGTAAAAATATCAGGAGTTTAGAAATGGATAATAAAATATTAAAACAAGGAATTATAATTATAATTAATTAGGAGAGAATAAATAAATAAAAAATAAAAATGATGTAAGAACATCATAAAAATTGGAACAAATAGAATCCAAAAGAAGAAAGTGAAATAAAATAAAAAAACGAGTTCAAAAAAAGAAAATGAAAAGAAAAAGAAAATAAAAAAAAGTATAATAAATAAAATCTAATAAAAAAATTCCATCAAAAAAATTTAAAAAAAATTGATTTTTGATTGAATTTTCGATTCAATAATAAATTTTATAAACAAGTCACAGGAACTCTAATAGGTTCTCCTCTATCTCCTGTCATTGCTAACATCTTCATGGAATCCTTTGAAACCAAGGCACTTAAAACATCGGTTTTAAAGTCAAACCCTTTAAACTTTTATCTGACTGTATCCACATTTCTTCTATAACTTAAGTCTTCTTAAAAAAAAAAAGCAATAACTTTCATTTTTTTTGCGAAAAATTAGCTTCTGTCTTTTAGAATCAATCACATAATTTTTCTCAAAGAAAAAAAAGTACAAAATTTTCTTTTTTTAAAATTATTCTTGCTTACAATTTTGCTAAAATTTAGCTTTTGTCTTTTTGAAGTCAAGAAAAGTCAAGTTTAGCGTAAACTGAAATTATTAGATAACATACATTTTTCAGCACCTTTTGTGTTATATAAAAACAGAAAAATACAATCGAATCAAATTTATTCAAACTGAATCCGTAGACCTAAACATGTTTTATTTTTATTTATTAGAACTTTTTAACAAATCGCATCCGATTTTTACTTGGATAAATCTGCAGTAACGAATTTGAGCTTATATTTAACAAAGAGCCTATTACTTCTGTAATATGATAAACGTAATAGTTTTGCTGTTAGAGTGACTTACGCATTAACATGTAGAAACCTGTTTTTTCGACGTTTATGCAAAGTTAGCTTTTGATAGATGTCGCTATTTTTACTAAATTACAAATCCGGTAAATATAACTCTAAGTTTGTCACTGCAAACTTGTTCAAATGCGATTTGCTGAAGAGATTCAATAAGAACAATTTATATTCAAGCCTACTGATCTAGTCTGAATGAATTTGTTTCAACTTTATTTTTCTATTTGTTGGTAGAAACTAAAATAAAAAGATAATATTAATCTTGCATATCATTAGTATGCGTTTGAGACGAAAGGCGTTAGCGTGATAACTTGGTTGATATACCTTTTGTTTCAAAATTCTGTGTCTATATGCATTAAACATGTAGAAACCTGTTTTCTCGACTTTGATGTACGGTTAGCTTCTAGTAAATGCTGCTATTTTTGGTTTAACCTTGTTCATTAGCTACATTTTGACAAAATGACGTTTCAAAATCTATTTTTATCGTTTTTTCTAAATTTAAATCCAGAAATTCACTTAAGTATGTCTTATTACCAAATTTCTCAAACCATAATCAATCTATCTTCTTAAAATGCTAAAAATTTTCCTTCTGTTACAGATACAATTCTGAAAAAGAAAGACTTTTACAGCCTAAAGTCATTAAAAAACTGACAATTTTTGAAAAAAACTGTTTTTAAAAATTGTCAACGTTTTGCTCTCGCTAAAAACAAAACTCATTCTGCAAAAAATCTAAAAGAAGATAAGTTTTGCTTCTAGTGTGATACACACGTCCAGTTATCGTGCTTATTTTTAGTTTTGATAATGCCTCTACCAATAAAGTCGATAATTTTCAACAAACATTTTACAAGGGCTTTTCTAAATAATGAAAATCTTTCGGATACAATTCTGTTTTTTCCTCTAGAATCCAACTTTTCAAATAAGAGAAATGCTTTAAAAAGCTTAAAATTCAATTCCAATTTTTTTAAGCAATTTCTTTAAAAGAAATTTTGGAAAGCTGTGGACTGCGAATGAAAGTTTTGGAAACATTCTACAAATTTCAAAAAATGCAATTTATTGCTGGTTTAATGCTTTGCTAGTCCTAATTTAAGATAAAGAGATGGCGAAGACATGCTATCTTTACATACAAAAAAAAACTAAAAAAACTGTGTTTTTTAAAAAATAGTATATTTCTTAAAAGCCACTATTCTCTTAAATGCCAAAAACATAAAAAGCAGGAATATGTTGTACAACTTCTTAATATATGTGGATGACACGTTTATTATTTGGACTTACGGTATAGACAGTTTGCCAGGCTTTTTAAATCATCTAAATGGTCTGAATAAAAATATTCAATTTACAATGGAAATTGAGAATCAAAATTCTCTTCCATTTTTGGATGTCTTGGTAACACGTCTTCCTAACGGGTCTTTGGGTCATACAATCCATCGAAAGCCTCCTCATACAGATCTTCATGCGACATCTCATCATCATCTTGCCCAAAAATTTTCTGTCATTAGATCTTTGATACATCGCGCTTTTTCGGTTTGTCACACATCAAGTCTTCAAACAGAATTAGACCGGTTAATAACTAGCCTAATAAATAATGAATGTAAGAAACAGGATATTCAACTACCATCGACATCCTCGCAGGAAAACGAGAGAGTCAAAAAATAATACTGGAACTGATTTTCTTCTATTTGTTCATGGGGTTACAGACAGAATCGGGAAAATTCTGGATTCAGAACGGTTTTCAAATCATCTACAAAAATCTTAGAAATTTTACCATCTGCAGAAGACAGATTTGACTCACTTTTGTCAAACGATGTTTATAAAATTTCTTGCTCTTGTGGCAAAGTTTACATTGGGGAAACAGGACGATCGAGTTTCTGAACATAGAAGGTGCGTAAATTCGGGTTTATGGTCACAGTCGGCACTAGCTGAACATTATCTAGACACCGGTCACAAAATTTGTCTAGATGAATCTTCCTTGTTTTGTAAATCAAAATTTTTCTATGACAGAAAAATTAGAGAAGCAATCAAAATTGTAAAACACTCAAACAACTTTAATAAAGATTCAGGTTATTATATCTCAAACGCTTGGAAGTCCTTGTTCGTAAACACTCCTTCGCCATCAACACAAAGCGCTTCCGCTTTCTCTGCAGTTCTCTCTTCCGAGCCCTCCTTCAGTTTCTTTTTTGTCCCTCCTACGGCTTTCTCTTCCTAGCTTACCATATAAGCCCAAGCAGCAACGAGGTCTAGCCAGAATAAGTTTCGCCTCTAACGTCGAGTTACCGTGCTTGTTCTTATCTTTATTTCCCTGTCCTGATGACGCCTCCACCGATGGAGTGCGAAACGTACGACAATATAGATGTCAATATTTCAATTATTTTTATATTTTTTAAGAAATCTATATATATATATATATATATATATATATATATATAAATGAATCCCTATTTCCCTTCACGGCATCACGCCTGAACGGCTGGACCGATTTGTCTGATTTTTTTTTGTTGTGTTTGTTATTATCGGGAGAAGGTTCTTATAAAAGAAAAAAATGAGAAAATATTTCAGAAAGATTTATTTATAAGATTAGTATTATAAGATTTATATTAAATATACATTTAATTTTGCATATTTTAAAAAAAGCGCGTTACGAATGTCAACGTCATTCAATTTAAAACAAAAAACTCTGTGGTGATCTATGACAACACAGACATAACCGCGCTAACAAATGTCAACGTCATTCAATTTAATTTCCCTTTCAAACATTTTGAAACGAAGGCGAAGATGTTTTAATCCCACGCATCCCTATGATACCGAACGATATGCCATTCAGTTTTAAACGTTTACAGTTTCCAGTGCGGCTTGCATTTGCAATGTCAATAAATAAATCGCAAGAGCAGTCGCTAAGTGTATGTGGCATCAACCTAGAAAATCCATGTTTTTCACATGGCCAATTATATGTCGCCTGTTCCCGTGTCGGAAAACCATCAACATTATTTATTCACGCGCCAGAACATAAAACTAAAAATATATTTTATCAAAAAGCATTAGAATAGAGAGAAGCAGTGAAGGGTATAGAGGCTATTAGTTGCTTTCTAGAGCGCGCGTGATATTGAGCTCAGTGTTTACTTCAAAATGCCCAGTTGTTCAATAGCGATTTGTAAAAATATAAGTGAAATTATTGAACCCTACGGAATAAACACTATTATGAAAATATATATTTTGTTTTTTATTTTATAAAATTAGTAAAGTCCTTTTCAGGTATGACGAGACCAGGGAAATGGGTATTTATTTTTAAATGGAGGATATTATAGATTCCAGTTCAAATTGAATAGGTACGCATACATAAGATAGGTCAGCTATACAAAATAAAGTAGTGCATCAAATTTACGCTAAGGCTGTACGAAGTTCGCCGGGTCAGCTAGTTTTAGATATTATTAGATAAATGAGGCTCTTGATTTACTTGTAGATTGGCAGAGCAGCTAGGGATATTGCACTGCGATCTTTTTGATCTACTGTGTTTTCTACATTTATATATACAAAGACCCAAGAGTACTTCTCTTTGTAGAAAAGTACTCTTGCCTGGGTGGGAACCAAACTCACAACTTTGTCAGACCAGCTTTCAACGTACTATCGTTGGCCATCTGATCCACCGAGGTCCTCTGTTAGTACTAGATTCACACATTCTAGAAAAATTTACTATTGGTGCTAGTTTAATGATATATTTCTGATATCTGATCTGATATTAACAGTATTGCAAATTTCTAAAAAAAGCTGTAAATTGCAAAATAAAAATTAAAAAAAAAAGAGGTTTTTGGAATAAATCAACTCTTAATCATTGATGTCAATTTGGCATCTTCTGTCAAAATGAATTACAATCTTTTGAATACAACAAATCAAAAAATGTCCATCTCCTGCGTCCGTCCCGGGCCTGGAACATTGAGCCGTATGGGCCGCCTGCGGTCTTCGGGTCCATGCGGCCCCCGTGGTGAGATTAATTACCGTTGAGGTTTAATTGTGCGGCGCGCTCGCTAATGGATTCCCGTCTTGTCTTATGAAGCCGCCGCTCAGGTATCTGTACTTCTTACCTGAGAACGCGACAACGCGTAGTGTGTTTCTCTCTGCAATGTTTAAGATTATTTATGAGGAAAAATGATAAACAACTTGGAAATATTATGAAGGCAGGCGCCGAGAAAGGAGCTCTTTAATATTTTTCACCGTACATTGTAATTTGGGATTTTAATTGTTCTTGAAACGATGCACGATGTACCTCATGATTGATGTCTTTATTTTCATTTGCAGCAGCCGTCACCGCTTAAAAATATGCATAAATGTTATAGCGGTTTTAATAACGTTTTCGGGAGATTTATGTGTTACAGAAAAAGTGGATTTCAGTAAGTAAGAGGCGAATGCCAAGCCTATAATAGCTAAAAAGCTTAAATCCTATAAAAAATCACCTATAGTCTGTTCCGATTCAAGAAAGAGTAATAGTATATAGTGTGTAGGACGTGATTCATTCATAAAGTCTACGTGGTACCCAGCTCTTGGAATCCTGGCGGAGCTGGCATTCGGGTGCATTGTGCATTTGTTTCGTTGCTGTTTCTGTGTCCCAAAATTTTGTCTACAGAGACAGACAGGGACTGGCGTTAATCCCAGGACTCTCAGAAACGACTAGAATCTTCTTTTCCAGTTCTTACAGAAACAGCAAAATATCGCAATAAACAGATTTATTGCTAACAATAGTGAGATTACCACAAGAAGCAAAAGTCGAGAAGGAGAAACTGAAGCTGCTCACCTTTTAGCTATATATATATATATATACACATATATATATCTTTTAGATTTTAGAAAGGTATATATATAAATATCTCCTTTATTTTTTTCTATTATTTTGCTACATCTGTGGTTATATTATTTAAGCAAAACAATCAGAACGACAAATTGCCGGATTTCACCTCTAAAAACATGCGAACAATATGACATAAACATGATAATGCTGCTTTCTGTATTTTCAAAGAAATTTTTAAATTCAAATTTTAAATTTTGAAATTTTTCTTTGAAGTTTTTTATTTTATAGGAATGAATTTTATGTAAATAAAATTGAATTTACGGGCAAAATTTGAATGAGCTATTTTTGCAGCTGCAGTTATATATTTTTTTAAATTCCTATTAACAAGATCAAAAAGATTTTTTTAAATTTTTTATTATTATTATTATTATTATTATTATTATTATTATTATCATTATTTGATTTTAACACTTAAAATAATTTTTTTTATCAAAATAAGATTGGTCAAGCTTTCAATTTTCAATTAGACTAAAATCCAATACAAAAACAAAATTAAAAACAAAAACCACAAATTGCGTTTTTTTTCTGTATAAGTTGGTTTTCTGGAAAATCAAGCTAAATCACTATTTTAAACATAATAATGCTGCTTTCTGTACTTCCATGTCTTTTTAATATTTCATAAAATGACATTCTGCAAATGTCATTAGGTAATTGTTCTTTGATTATTTTTAGTGTTAATTACTCTATCCCAAATAGCAAAAACAAAACTTTCAGTCTCTGAAAAAGTAGACTTTTCTTGATCTATAAACAACAAAACAACATACAAATTTATATTGTTTAATTGCGTTTTCAAAAACAATAATATTAGTTAAAAAAAATTCATAACATTATTGTTATTTTGTTATGAAAAATTTTTAAATTTTGATCAAAAATTATTTTACATTTTTTATTATTATTATTATTACTATGATTCTAATTCATCCTGTAACAATTATTTTTATATCAAAATAAAAATGGTTGGAAATCAAGCTTTCAATTTTCAATTAGACTAAAATCTAATTTAAAAATTGAATTAAAAACAAAAACCACAAATTGTGTTTTAAGCCAAATATAAGTTGGTTTTTTGATTATCAAGCGAAGTCACTATTTTTCCAGGCATCTGCAATCATATTATTTGAATTGTCGAGTTCAACATTTAAAAACATTTGAACAATATGACATAAACATAATAATGCTGCTTTCTGTACTTCCGCAAGTCAAATTAATATTAAAAGCATTATTAATAAAAACGGCTTATCTAAACAAAAATTTCGATCAAATCTGTTCTAAAAAGCAATTAATTTAAAAAAAAAATTTTAAACAATTTGGTTTGTTTTTATAATTTGAGAGTTATGAGTCAAAAACTAGTGCAGAAAAAAAATATAAAATTGCGATTATAGGTCTTTTAATATTATTATTAAGCTCTTTAATTTTTATTATAATTTTTTTCAATTATATCTTGTAAACAAAAATCTGTCATTTTTTTGGCCAAGCCTACTAAACAGTGTACAAAGTGAACCAACTCTCTAGTAAATTCTTTTTCATTTTAAGTATCATTACATTACAGTTCACTTCACTCTACTTTAACGTATTTTTTAATAAAAGCATAAAAACGCATTTTGCATTGTGTCATCTAGCTTGCGACACCGAGCTTGAATACTTTAGTCGCTACGTTATCATCGACCAATTCTCACAGTAATACCGTCAGATGCAACAATAAATATAACTGCTACTGAATAGCACAATATAACAATTAAACTGTTAACATCCGCCAGGCGTTCTGTAGCGGCTTACATTATTTGAATTGTCAAGTTCAACATTTAAAAACATTCGAACAATATGACATAAACATAATAATGCTGCTTTCTGTACTTCCGCAAGTCAAATTAATATTAAAAACATTATTAATAAAAACGGCTTATCTAAACAAAAATTTCGATCAAATCTGTTCTAAAAAGCATTTAATTTAAAAAAAAAAATTTTAAACAATTTGGTTTGTTTTTATAATTTGAGAGTTATGAGTCAAAAACTAATGCAGAAAAAAAAATAAAATTACGATTATAGGTCTTTTAGTATTATAATTAAACTCTCTAATTTTTGTTATAATTTTTTTGAAATTATATCTTGAAAACAAAAAACTGTAATTTTTTTGGCCAAGCCTACTAAACAGTGGAGAAAGTGAACCAACTCTCTAGACAATTATTTTTCATATTAAGTATCAACACATTACAGTTCACTTTACTCTACTTTAACGTATTTTTTAATAAAAGCATAAAAACGCATTTTGCATTGTGTTATCTTGCTTGCGACACCGAGCTTGAATACTTCAGTCGTTCAGTTATCATCGACCGATTCTCAGAGTAATACCGTCAGATGCAACAATAAATATAACTGTTACTAAATAGCACAATATAGCAGTTAAGATGTTAAGTTGTACATCTGCCAGGCGTCCTGTAGCGGCTCACATTTTGGATTCAACTAAAGACTAAAAAATAATAAAAAAATCGTGACTTTAGTCTCGGAACAAAATAGTTATAGTAATCTCCTAGTTTCGTTATAAATCAAATTTTAGCTATACTTTCATTGCTCGAATGGCAATTAAACTTAGAACGTTTTGACAAATTGTTAAAATAAATCGTCTTCGGAAGATGGATGTGGGGGCCACCTGGCAAACGCACGATCCTTCGATCACTCTACATAATGTATAATAAAATGACACGTTTCCTTTTCGAATCGGTTAATCAGAGCTGCCTTATAAATCCTTTAACGAATCCAATAAATCATAGTTGGCCGTGGGTGTGTATGTATATGCATGGCCAGCTAGATTGGAACATGGCTTAGGCGGACCTCACATGCAAATGATGAAGACGAGATTTGACGAAACTGGTGCAAAGTTTATTAAGTTTATTTCTATTTTTGAAAATTTTTATTTCAACTTTTAACAGTTTTTATACAGAAAATGGTTTTAAATAACAAACTTTCTATAGTACCTTTCTGCGTAAGCACTAATCAAAAAATGTACATATGTTCAAAATTCCATAGCAAGAGTAGATCTAAATAATTTATGAACGCACAGCACTTTCTTAGAGCAACTAAAAAAATGTCAATTCTGTTGAAATAATCTATTTTGAACCATTAAATATATGTATTCATAGAAAACGCCGTTTATCCAAAAATAGCCACAAGTGCTCAAAGCAGATGTCATTTAGCACTTTATACCACTGACAGACTAACCAACTGCAAATCTCCAAAATCCCAAGGATTACATTTGCAAAATTATAAAAATTTTGTTGCTTTTGAGAAAAATATTATTCCAAAAACACCTCAGTAGCACCAGACGTTCTTTCTGTGGTAGTACTGTCTTTCAACTAGCTCATAAACGTATATTTCAAGGGTGGCACCAACAGCAATCGGTTCGGTTTTGCCCTATCTCGCCCGCGACACCGAGCGAAATCTCTACATGGCCTGGATACTTCAGTTATCATTAACCAACTGACAGTTGATATCAGAAAATGTTAAAAAAATTTTAAAGTCAGCCGTACAAATTTATGTGCAGTGTGATTTCAACAGGATGGAGCTGCAGCGCATACTGCAGGAGACACAAAAACTTTTTAGTGGTGAACGAGTTATTGCGCGTACAAGAGTTTTTAATTGCCTCTGCGTTTACCTGATCTAACCTCTTTAGACTCTTTCCTTTGAGATTATTTGAAAACTGAAGAGTTTATTAATTGCTATAAAAAATAGCCATAAAAATTTCTTTCAAATAGCAGAAATATGCGAAGCAGAAAATGTCCGCCACTTGCAAAATACAATTTTTCAAAAATATTCTGTCTTCTTATACTGTAACTGAAAAAAAAATCAAAAATTAGTGACTATGTCTTAAATAAAAAGATATAATAGACTCAAACTTTTTTGGTGATTTTGACTTACCCTATGTTAAGCCAGCAACGTTTTTGTTCTTGGAAAGTATAATTTTTGATTATTTTTAGATTTCAGTAAATAAATGAATCTGTTTGAACATCACATTCTAGAGCTGTTTCAGATGAGCAAACATCACTTTGTATGGGTACTAGTCTAGTACCTTTTTTCCTACTCTAGTACCCAAAGCTTCTTCACTCTAGTACTGGCAGGGTAGTATCTACTATTCTGCCAGAGTGTAGAAGCTTTGATAAAAACAACGTAAATAACCAAAAAAATTGACAACCTTGAAATAGCAGATGGTAATAGAAAAACGTGAACGGAAAAAAATAAGAGCAAACGTTTGAAGAGAAACCATTAAAAAAAATATGAGAAAAAAAATAAAAGTGAAAATCATGTGAAAAAGAAATTAAAAAGAGAAACAGATAGCATAAAAGTAAAGAGTAATAGATGTAGAGGTAAAGAGTATAGATGGAAACCAGAAAAAGAAATAAGAATGTATATTAGAATTAATGTGATCAATGTGATCAATTTGACTAACATGGAACATGTTTAATTTTGAAATATTGTAAAGCATGAAAGGTTATTACTTAGCATTTTGTGAAAGTGTAATGTCTTATGCAAACCTGACTACAGCGCTGTTTCGTTTTATTGAAACTCATCAGGCCAGGGTATTGCAGAAAACCAGTACACTTCCACATGCTTCCACATGCTTCCACATGCTTCCACATGATGTCAAATCCGTACATATAGAAGATATCAACCTGGCAATAGTAGGGAGTTGACTTATTATTTTATACATTTTTTGCTTCTATTCCTATAATAATTTCTTTTTTTTTTTTGTTATCAAAATTTCTTTTCAATAAGTCGGTTTTTTGGTAATAGAAGAGTGTAAAGTAAACACTTGCAAAAAAAGATGTAAGTTTAAAAAAAGACACATAAAAAATATGAGTAAAAAAAACGAAAGAGTATGAATGGAAGCTAAAGAAAAAGATAAGGGTGTATGTAAGCAAGAAAAGAAAAGAAGGCCAAAAGAGACAAAAATCAATAAAAAAAACTTAAGATGATAAACCGAAAAACACCAAAATAGTTAAACAAAATAAAACGATATATTATAGCAATGTTCTGGGGTGGAAGTGGATCCAATAAAAACAAATAATTGTTTAAAATAAAAAAGAGACTGTGTAGGATGTGCAAGAACATTTAAAGAAATGTAAGAGGCTGAAACAAACTGATCTAATGATTGAAGACAAAAAAAAAGTAATAGATGAAGAGATTGACTAGCTTTCTTTAAACTTTTTTCAGCGTTTTAAGCTATAGAGTATAGATTCCAGACAAACTGGATTAAAAAAGTACAGATTCCTAGCTTCAAGCTATAAGGTTGTTTTAAGCCATAGCTGATAATACGTTTTATGTGTTATCACTGGAAACACAGGTTATAGAAATCCAAAATAGTTTGTTTTGCTATTTTGATTGCCTCAGTGTAAGCCAATCATACCTTGATATTCTTCCCAGCCGGCAGGATCTCAAGCTGTCAGATGAAGTCAGACAGGACTTTATGTTTTATAAGAGAAGAGGCTTTGTTTGTGTTTGGCTTATGATAAAAGAGTTTTATGTGACTGACGGGTCTAGAATGAAGGCAAAACATGGATTCGTTGTTTTTTTTCCATTGGTCAAAAAACCGCTAGATTTTTTATAGACATTATTTGATAGTAGAGCTTATTCGTTTTCTGTTGGCGGGTCACGTGTTCATGCGCAGAAGCTGTAATTGGTAGTTCTTTGCTATTACTAACTAAACTAAAAACGTCAGCTAAATCTTAATTTTTTTACTTTGCTTGTTTACTTTAATATAAATAGAACAACCCCAATACTTACAGCATATTAGCACAGAAATTTAATTTAGACTACATAAATTACATTAATTTAATTTTGAGCGGTTCAAAAGATGGTCGAATGTTTTCAGCGCTCACTTATTCCATCAGCTGTCAATGTTCGCGCAGATTAGTGACGTCACAGCCGCCAAGAGAAAACAAATAAGTCTTTGACGCAGACGTAGCAAATTTTTAATAAAGTATGGAACTCATCTTATCTTAAAATACATGACAGTTTAAAGAAGGCAACTTTTTTGCTCAATAAAACACTTTATTGCTTAACTTTTAAAATCTAGCGCTAAGCCCGGTTATTTAAATCTTCGGATTAAAATTCATAATCCTGTCTTTAAGTTTTGTAGAATTTGACAAGATCGGTATCATTGCCTCCAACCAGGCCAATGTTTCTTCAATATTTCACTTAGAGAACGTCTTTCAAATCGATTATTCCGTTGGCATATTTAAAATATCTGTCCTTTCCCCAAGAAAGAAGGGTGTCAAAAATTTATGCAAAAATAAAAGGTTATGGGCTTTGAACGCGCGTTATGCAAAACCACGACAGGGTCTTTCAATGCGGCGAAGACGCTGCCACAGGCAAACAATGATTAATTCTCTCAACAGACGTAAGTGACGTGGACTTATTAACAACATTTGGTGTACGGTGCAACAACAGACGCCAATTTAATCCTACAAGCTCAAAACGCTGCTGATCAACATTTTACGCTTGAGGCTGAAGAGTTTTGAAAGCTTTAGCGATCAGCTGAAACTTTTTTTAACTGTTAGCGTCGCTTATTTTTGTCAGCGGTTTTAATTAAACTTAAAACAATTGACAGCTTTTAAGTCTACTGAGTATGGAGGATTTATTACCACAAGTCTGCCACAATTTGTCTCAAGAAATATACAAAATATTTCAAAATCACAAAAATTACAAATTTAATCTAAGTCGGCCAATGTACACATTCTGATGACAGTAGGCAAGTATTTGTCACAATCGAAATTTAAATGCCACAAAACTCGTACCTGTCAAAGTCAAAAACAAATCTATTTTGAATTTTTGGTTAAGTCACACGAGATCTTAGAAAACGCATCATTTTACCGCCATAATTCAAAAGTACTGTCAACAGCTACAGATTACTAATAATCAACGTCGGAAGAATGGATGACTTCTTCGTGTCTCTAAATATTTCTTGAAATAAAATCAGTACCGTCGAACCATAAGGTATCGTCGTTAATAAGGAACAATTGAAGCAAATGTTAAAAGTAAACGCTCCTGTCTTTAAAACACGCCTAAGGCCCTTTCTAAACTTTAGTTCTTTGGATTAAAGATTTAGGTGGCTACCTAGTCGCACCTCTTCTGTAAATGTTAACAATTTTAATTCTACAGCTAAATACATAATCAAAGAACCAAATTTTACAATCAATTTAAATTCTGTAGGTTAGGAGATAAGATGGGTAATGTTTAATACAAGACGGTTCAACATTACCGACAGAGTTTGAACCTCTTATAACTTTTAATTATATATTTACTGTTATCATTGTTTAGTATTAAAAAAAAGATCTAGAGATTTTAAAAAAGTTCAGATGCTTTGTACAAAAAAATTAAAATTTTGGAGGCAACAGCAGACAACTGCATTAACATTTTTGTGGTTAATGCAAGCTTGAAAATTCTTTACAGCTCTATAGCAAATAATATAAAACAAAATAAAATAAAAAAACATAAACAAAATTTTTTTACCTAATTGAAAACATTTTTTGAAAGTAAAACTGTTTCATTCTTGTTTAAGACCAACTTAAAAAAAATGTTTTTTTATGTATGTTAACTCATAACTTTTTTTTGAACAGAATTTAATGATACTTTTGTTATTTTGAAGCTGGTGCTTTCCATTTGGTCTCATTTGAATTAGATCAAGACCTGACCACTTGTTTTCGAGTTATTAATGCTTTTTTGCATTAAACCTATTTTGATTTATTAGAAAAATAAGTAATATATTAAGAAATTGAAAAATTGCTTTTAATATAATGAAATATTAAGTTGAATCAATTAAATAAATAAAATAATAATTAAGTAATCATATTTAAGTTGTCTTGTTCTAAGTTTTTAATTTGTTTACTTATTTTTTTTTTTATTTATTTGTTATCTTAGATTTTTTGTTTTAAATTATTTTAAATCTGATTTTTTTTTAGTTTTTTGTTGTTAATTCTTTTTTTAGCTCTTGTATCATGTAATTAATTTTTTTAATTTTAATAACTTGCTTTTTTTACTAATAGTTGATATAATTTCTTATTGGTGTTAATTTATAATCTTGACGGTTGATTTTTTCTATATTTGTTTGTTGTACGGTTTTACTACCTTATTTTTTTCTGTTTTTATTTTTCAGTTTTTTGTTTCTATCAACATATCATTTTTCTATTCTTAATAATTCATTTTTTTGTCCTATTTGTTTGTTTAATTAACTCTTCTGCTGCAATTTAGGTAACAAACTAATAAACAAAGTTTTAGCTAATATTATTTGTGTATGTTGGGATTTAAAGTATTTTTAAAATTTGGAAAATTGCTTGTTGTTGAAATACAGTGTGTAAGGTCTAGGCTTTGTCAGGTATTGTCAACATTTGTTGACAATACTATTAAAAAGTTTTAATAGAATAGTACTATTAATGATCATTTTAATTAATTATATTTTTATTAATACATATATATTCTATAAAATTAGTCAAGATTAATTTTTCAAGTTTTTGGCATTGCGTTCAAATTTGTAAATGTAGATCTGATCTGACCTAATGAAATCAGTTAAAATTTTTTTTTTAGAGTTTTTTAGAAGTGTTTTAAAATGATATAATCTTAAAAGGTTTAAAGTAAGACTGTTTTTGAGCAAAAGCTTTCCATACCATATAATGAAAAAATAGAGAAAACTCAAGATATTATAGAGTTTCATTATTTTATGCTAAAACTAATAATAATTTGAACTTTTTATGGTATTTTTGCGAATAAAAATTAATTATAAAGCACATTTATTACGTGCAAAAGTTGGTTGGTGTGTTGAAAAATAATTTATGGGAAATTAAGCGCGGCTCTCCTAGAAAAACAAAATTTATTATCTTTAGCACTATATAAGTTTTTTCTCGCTATTTCCCATATTTCACGAAATTTCGCCAAAACTAAAAATAAAACTACTCAGATAACCTAAGGTTTATTAGCAGAAATAAATCAAAGCACGTGCGTCACATGCGAACACACGAAAAGCTCCCCAATCAAACGTTTTGCAAAATATATTGCCCAATTTGATGCTAAATGCGAGGGTTTTTTATTTGTACAAGATTCATATTAGCGCGCCATGACAAATATTGAGCGTGTTTTACTCAAATTTGACACATGCGATCTGGTTTTAACGGTCTGAATTTACAGAAAAGCCAATTTAATGCTAAAGTCCAATTTTTATTCGATTAAATAAACATAATAAATAACGCATAAAACTTATCAATAATAGCTTTACAAAAAATGAAGACCAATGAGAGTTATCGTACACACGGCAAAGAAAAAGAACAAACATAAGGAAAAATATAATGACAATGAAAGTAAATAATATAAATAAAATATGTGAAAAAGCAAATAAGAGTATAATAAAACAAAAATATTTTTTTTGCAAAAGCAAAAAAGCACCAGTCTTTGACAATGCAAAAGCCAAAAAAGTATCAAAAAAATATTGTTGTCTAGCAGGAAGAAAAGTTACAGTCAACTTAAGAAAAAACAATACGCTTTTAAAAAAGTGGAATAAATTGAGGTACAGATCAGAATAAAATCAGAGCAGTGTAAAGTCAGAAAAAAACATTTAAAAGATTGAGCAGGCTAGAAAAAAAAGCTGAAAGAAAAAACTCTCAAAAAGACTAAGCTTTCGTTTAAACAGAGAAAAATAAAAAAAAATCCACAAATACATAAGGAACAAGACAACAAAAAAATTAATTATTTGATAAAAAGCTATCAAATTTAGAAAAAAATTGTTTTTATTCAGCAAAATTAACTGCTACAGTAAAATAAACAAATAAGCTTTAGAAAAAAAATTGTAAAAAAATAGAGAATTATATAATAAGCAACTTGAACAAAAAATACACAAGAAAAAAAACATAAACATGGTAGTTTTTTGTTTAACAGATTATTAAACTAGAAAATTAAAAAAAATGCAATACAC
The DNA here is from genome assembly GCA_947359425.1 of Lagria hirta. NCBI lineage: Eukaryota > Metazoa > Arthropoda > Insecta > Coleoptera > Tenebrionidae > Lagria > Lagria hirta. Next base: position 51,743,517 of record OX375794.1, read on the forward strand.
AAAAATAAAAAAAAAATACTCAAATTTAAATATAATATAATATAAAAAGACAAAAAAAATTATTATGATTTAGCGACAAAATCAGCTGCAATAATTTACAACGTAGCAACAGTCAGTTGAACTTAAAAAAAGAAAACAAAACGGAAGTGCAGACAAACAAAAGCAAATAGAAATAGCTAGATTAAAAAATTAAAAACAGTTTAAAAAAAAACTTAAAATATCAAGGCTTTTATTTAATAGATTATTTAGGCGCAATAGATTAAAAGAATACAGTTCAATATCAATATCAATATCAATATCACTTAATCTTAACAGATTATTAAACACATTTATTGAAGATACAACGTTTCGTATATAATCTAGGCTTCATCAGGTATTTGCAACATTTATCAAATACAATAAAATGTTTAAATTGAACCAAATTTTTGATAAAAAAAAATATTAATAAACTTATTATTTATATAATATAAATGTACATATGATTTTTTAGTTTTTTAGCAAAATTTAAATTTTAAACTGATTTTTTTTTGTGTACTATGTTTATTTATTCTATTATTTTTTCATTTTTATTAATTTATGCGTTTTATTTATAATCTTCTGCTTTATTTTCATATATTTTTAAAACACTTTATTTTTTCACTTTCTTGTATTTAATTTTTTTTTGTTTTAACACTAAAATCTTTTTTTATTTTCTTCGTTTTTTTAGTATTTAGCATTGTTTATAACATATGTTTGTCTACAGCCTTGTTTGCTACGTTTTATCACTAGTTTTTTGTAAGTTTTTACATCTCTGATAGTGTTTTCATTTTCTTTTTCTTTTTTGACATTGATTTTTACAAACCGCTCTTAAGCTTTCTTGTAGATTTTACATTCTAATCTTTCTTTCATTATGCTCTTAAATTTACTGCTTTCTATTCTAGTTCTGTCTCTTTTTGTTTAATTCATCGATTGTTTTTTTTTATTATTTTGCTTATAATTTATTAAGTTTTTTTTTCTTTTGTTTATTTTTATATAAATAGGTCGTTGTCTGTCCGGGATAGACAACGGCCTCTAGAAGCAAATGGCATTTTTTTTTGTTGCTAAATTTAGTATATTAACACAAAATATCTGTAATCTGAAGTAAAATGTTACCAAATTTAAAAAAAATCTAAAGTTAACTTTTTTGATGATCCAAAAACAATTACTTTTTAGGCAAATTTTTTGTTAAACGTTATGTAAGTTTTATTGGCTTTCAGACTCTGCAAATAAAAGAGTGCAAGAGTATGAATCACCCAGATAGACGCAATAGTGCAATACCGGCTTCGGACTTGTTAGCTCTAATTTGTTGCACATTAATATTGATAAACATATTTAAAACTTAGAAAAAAATAAATTTAAAAAAAAACAAGAAAGAGATATAAACATAAACAAACAAAGTTTAAGTTTAACAGATTATGAAACAAAAAATTATACACAAAGACAAAAAAGTAAACAAACATGAAAAAGTTATTTGTAACAAAATATAATAAACACAACAATAATAATAAACACCGTTAAAACATACAGTAAAATTAAAATAAAATTAGATGCAATACAACAGTGCAGACAAACAAAAGCAAATAGAAAAAAGTAGATTAAAAAATTTGAAAAAAAAGAGAAAAAAAACAGTTTAAAGAAAAACTGAAAATATCTAGGCTTTTATTTAATAGATTATTGAGGCGCAATAGACTAAAATGTTCAATATCAGTTTTAACAGATTATAAACACATTTATTGCAGATACAACGTTTCGTCTATAATTTAGGCTTCATCAGGTATTTACAACATTTATCAAATACAATAAAATGTTTAAATTGAACCAAATTTTTAATAAAAAAAAATATTAATAAACTTATTATTTATATAATATAAATGTACATATGATTTTTTAGTTTTTTAGCAAAATTTAAATTTTAAACTGATTTTTTTCTGTGTACTATGTTTATTTATTCTATTATTTTTTTATTTTTATTAATTATTGCGTTTTATTTATAATCTTCTGCTTTATTTTCAAATATTTTTAAAACACTTTATTTTTTCACTTTCTTGTATTTAATTTTTTTTTGTTTTAACACTAAAATCTTTTTTTATTTTCTTCGTTTTTTTAGTATTTAGCATTTTTTCGGTTCTTATCTGCAAGCATTTGCTGTTATATCTTCATTTTTGTTTTGTTTATGACATATGTTTGTCTACAGCCTTGTTTGCTACGTTTTATCACTAGTTTTTTGTAAGTTTTTACATCTCTCATAGTGTTTTCATTTTCTTTTTCTTTTTTGGCATTGATTTTTACAAACTGCTCTTAAGCTTTCTTGTGGATTTTACATTCTAATCTTTCTTTCATAATGCTCTTAAATTTACTGCTTTCTATTCTTGATTTGTCTCTTTTTTTTTAATTTATTGATTGTTTTTTATTATTATTTTGCTTTTAATTCATTTAGTTTTTTTTCTTTTTTCTGTCCGGGATAGACAACGGCCTCTAGAAGCAAATGGCATTTTTTTTTGTTGCTAAACCTAGTATATTAACACAAAATATCTGTCATCTGAAGTAAAATGATACCAAATTTAAAGAAAATCTAAAGTCAACTGTTTTGATGATCTAAAAACAACTACTTTTTAGGCAAATTTTTTGTCAAACATTATGTAGGTTTTATTGGCTTTCAGACTCTGCAAATAAAAGAGTGCAAGAGTATGAATCACCCAGATAGACGCAATAGTGCAATACCGGCTTCGGACTTGTTAGCTCTAATTTGTTGCACATTAATATTGATAAACATATTTAAAACTTGGAAAAAAATAAATTTAAAGAAAAACAAGAAAGAGATATAAACATAAACAAACAAAGTTTAAGCTTAACAAATTATCAAACAAAAAATTATGCACAAAGACAAAAAAGTAAACAAACATGAAAAAATTATTTGTAACAAAATATATGAAACAATAATAATAAACACCGTTAAAACATACAGTAAAATTAAAATAAAATTAAATGCAATACATCAGTGCAGACAAACAAAAGCAAATAGAAAAAAGTAGATTAAAAAATTTGAAAAAAAAGAGAAAAAAAAACAGTTTAAAGACAAACTGAAAATATCTAGGCTTTTATTTAATAGATTATTGAGGCGCAATAGACTAAAATGTTTAATATCAATTTTAACAGATTATAAACACATTTATTGCAGATACAACGTTTCGTCTATAATTTAGGCTTCATCAGGTATTTACAACATTTATCAAATACAATAAAATGTTTAAATTGAACCAAATTTTTAATAAAAAAAAATATTAATAAACTTATTATTTATATAATATAAATGTACATATGATTTTTTAGTTTTTTAGCAAAATTTAAATTTTAAACTGATTTTTTTCTGTGTACTATGTTTATTTATTCTATTATTTTTTTATTTTTATTAATTATTGCGTTTTATTTATAATCTTCTGCTTTATTTTCAAATATTTTTAAAACACTTTATTTTTTCACTTTCTTGTATTTAATTTTTTTTTGTTTTAACACTAAAATCTTTTTTTATTTTCTTCGTTTTTTTAGTATTTAGCATTTTTTCGGTTCTTATCTGCAAGCATTTGCTGTTATATCTTCATTTTTGTTTTGTTTATGACATATGTTTGTCTACAGCCTTGTTTGCTACGTTTTATCACTAGTTTTTTGTAAGTTTTTACATCTCTCATAGTGTTTTCATTTTCTTTTTCTTTTTTGGCATTGATTTTTACAAACTGCTCTTAAGCTTTCTTGTGGATTTTACATTCTAATCTTTCTTTCATAATGCTCTTAAATTTACTGCTTTCTATTCTTGATTTGTCTCTTTTTTTTTAATTTATTGATTGTTTTTTATTATTATTTTGCTTTTAATTCATTTAGTTTTTTTTCTTTTTTCTGTCCGGGATAGACAACGGCCTCTAGAAGCAAATGGCATTTTTTTTTGTTGCTAAACCTAGTATATTAACACAAAATATCTGTCATCTGAAGTAAAATGATACCAAATTTAAAGAAAATCTAAAGTCAACTGTTTTGATGATCTAAAAACAACTACTTTTTAGGCAAATTTTTTGTCAAACATTATGTAGGTTTTATTGGCTTTCAGACTCTGCAAATAAAAGAGTGCAAGAGTATGAATCACCCAGATAGACGCAATAGTGCAATACCGGCTTCGGACTTGTTAGCTCTAATTTGTTGCACATTAATATTGATAAACATATTTAAAACTTGGAAAAAAATAAATTTAAAGAAAAACAAGAAAGAGATATAAACATAAACAAACAAAGTTTAAGCTTAACAAATTATCAAACAAAAAATTATGCACAAAGACAAAAAAGTAAACAAACATGAAAAAATTATTTGTAACAAAATATATGAAACAATAATAATAAACACCGTTAAAACATACAGTAAAATTAAAATAAAATTAAATGCAATACATCAGTGCAGACAAACAAAAGCAAATAGAAAAAAGTAGATTAAAAAATTTGAAAAAAAAGAGAAAAAAAAACAGTTTAAAGACAAACTGAAAATATCTAGGCTTTTATTTAATAGATTATTGAGGCGCAATAGACTAAAATGTTTAATATCAATTTTAACAGATTATAAACACATTTATTGCAGATACAACGTTTCGTCTATAATTTAGGCTTCATCAGGTATTTACAACATTTATCAAATACAATAAAATGTTTAAATTGAACCAAATTTTTAATAAAAAAAAATATTAATAAACTTATTATTTATATAATATAAATGTACATATGATTTTTTAGTTTTTTAGCAAAATTTAAATTTTAAACTGATTTTTTTCTGTGTACTATGTTTATTTATTCTATTATTTTTTTATTTTTATTAATTATTGCGTTTTATTTATAATCTTCTGCTTTATTTTCAAATATTTTTAAAACACTTTATTTTTTCACTTTCTTTTATTTAATTTTTTTTTGTTTTAACACTAAAATCTTTTTTTATTTTCTTCGTTTTTTTAGTATTTAGCATTTTTTCGGTTCTTATCTGCAAGCATTTGCTGTTATATCTTCATTTTTGTTTTGTTTATGACATATGTTTGTCTACAGTCTTGTTTGCTACGTTTTATCACTAGTTTTTTGTAAGTTTTTACATCTCTCATAGTGTTTTTATTTTCTTTTTTGTCATTGATTATTACAAACTGCTCTTAAGCTTTCTTGTGGATTTTACATTCTAATCTTTCTTTCATTATGCTCATAAATTTACTGCTTTTTTTTGTTTCTATTCTTGCTTTGTCCCTTTTTTTAGTTGATCGTTTTTTTTTTCTTCACTTTACTTGTAATTAACTAAATTTTTTCGGTTTTGTTTATTTTTATGTAAATAGGTCGTTGTTTGTCCAGGAACATTAGTGCAGTCTGAAACTAAAAGTTAATGTAATGTGAATCAAAGTAGACAAAGAAAGAGTGAGACTGCAAAGTATCTAAACAATTGCCAAAACGGCATACCGGTCTTAAGCATGTTAGCCCTTGCCAGTTGCACAAAATGTCAACTAGAAGCAAATGGCCTCTTTTTTTTTGTTGTTAAAACTTGTATACATATATATTAACACAAAATATCTGTAATCTGGAGTAAAATGTTACCAAATTTAGAGTCAACTTTTTTGATGATCCAAAAACAACTACTTTTTAGGCAAATTTTTTGTTAAACGTTATGTAAGTTTCATTGGCTTTAAAACTTGAACAAAAAAACATGTTAAAAAAAACAACACAGAGATATAAACATAAACAAACAAAGTTTGAGTTTAACAGATTATCAAACAAAAAATTAAAAAATCTTAATTTAACAGATTTTTGAACACATTTATTGCAGATACAACGTTTCGTCTATAAACTAGACTTCATCAGGTATTGGCAACATTTATCAAATACAATAAAATGTTTAAATTAAACCGCATTTTAATTAAAAAGAATTATTAATAAACTTATTATTCATTTAATAAAAATGTACATATCATTTTTTAGTTTTTTAACAAAATTTAAATTTTTTACTGTTTTTTTGTGTGTACTATGTTTATTTATCTTATTATTTTTATTAATTGTTGCGTTTCATTTGTGATCTTCTGCTTTATTTTCACATATTTTGAAAACATTTTATTTTTTCACTTTCTTGTATTTACTTTTTCTTCCTTTTAACACTAAAATCTTGTTTGCTTATATTCTGCAATAAAAGAGAGCAAGAGTATGAATCACCCAGATGGACGCAATAGTGCAATACCAGTTTCGGACTTGTTAGCTCTGATCTGTTGCACATTAATTAATAACTGCTTAGCTTATAGGCACAAATGTCTTACTGAATTTGTTGTAATTGCTCATAAACAATGCATTAATTAAGGTAAAATTGTCAACCCATTTAGGCATTTGGCAATAATGTATGTATTTATATTTCCAAGCGAACAATGTGACTTTGTGTACTAATTGGCCACACACTGCGAGCATGGCACAATTTTCTCTCAGCAAATACTTTAATAACTATTATTAGTAAAAGAAAACAACAACATAATAGAAATAAATTGTCAAGAATCGAGACAATTTCCTTCCAACTCTGTCAACAGCAAATGACGGTTGTTATATTACTAAAATGAGGCTTGACATGTGCGTTTCTATATTAGGTTAATAGAAAATCAATCATCGCAATAGTAATTGTTGATGTTTATTAATGTGCAGTGTAACTATAAATATCAACCAACAGGATTTTTGCTTTAAAACACTTTTTAGGTCCCATGCTAATAAAATAGCAGAATTTCAAGTTGTCTGAATGCTTGCATGCACTTTGTGGTCATAAATTTTATTTTACTGGCTTCAACGAATAATGCCAAACATTAAAAAATAAATTGTGTTTTTACTTGCTTTTTATCTTTTTCTACATCAATTTAGATTAAATCGTCGTTAAGGTGCTTGTTCAAATGCCAATTTTTTATTAGGAATTATGCAGAGAGGTTTATACTGCAAGGACTTATTATAAATTACACTAAAAAACTTAATTTCAAGTTTTAGTCTCTAATAATAAGCTCCTCAATGTAAATAAGCTAGAAAATGAACAAAAGGGTAGAACATTTGGAAAGACAACTGGAAAGAGAAGAAAAAAACAACTTGCGAAACTAAAAAAGAGAAACACAGAGGAAGAAGAAAACGAACAAGACAAGAGGTAGAGCAACAGTTTATAAAACTATGAAACATGAATGAGGCATAGATGTATAAGAATAAAAAAAATTGAAGAAATACTGAGGGAAGTACTGAATAAAGTTTGAACTGAATGTGTGTGGCAAAAAAGTTGAAAAATGAGATAGAGAGAGTGGGAGGATTACCAGACTGGCAGGCAGAATTTAGAAAAAAAGCAGAGCTATTAGATAATGTAAAATGCGCTGATCGAGAATGAGTTAAAAAAGAAAAGAAAGAAAGAATGGGAGGTGTTTGTGGATTCAAAAGCAGCATTTGCAAGAAAACGAAAAGAATAGCTAAAGCAGTAAAAGGAAACAAAGAGCAAGGTGAGAGAGAATAATAGAGAAAGAAAATGGCTGTAGACAAAGAGGAGCCTAAGACAAGGGTCCTCTTTGAGCTCGCTACTGTTTACAATTTTTATGAGTAATATAGCAGAGGTGTTAGCAAAAAGACATAAAAGAGAAGTAGTAATAAAAAACAAATTGAATGTTAGTAATGGTGGCAAGAGAAGAAAGAAAGATAATAAAGTTTAGTAAAGAAGCAAGAAAAATAGTAATGTGAAAATAAGGTGGAAAAAAATAGAGCAGGTGAGAGAATAAAAGTACTTAGATAACAAGTTTGAAGAAATCTAAAGAGAGCGCTAGCGCAGGAGCTCGGTGGATCAGATGGTGAACGACAGTACGTTGGCAAATCGTGGGTTCGATGCTCACCCAGGCAAGAATCGTGTTCTACAAGATAGTATGGTTTTTACCTGACTTATAGGTGTGTGTGTGTGTGAATGTATATATGTTTGTAAATGTAGGGAGTACAATAGAACCATAAAAGTTGCAATGCAAATTTTCAGTTAATCTGAAATCCGGAAGAAACAGGGGAGAGAATTAGTAAAAAAAGAAAACCAAACGTGTGCGATAGTGTGAGGGATGGCAGAAAAAAGTTTAGAAGAGAGTATGAAACAGGGCTGACGATAGAGATAGAGAAACATAGAGAAACAAGAAAGGAAGAAAAGAAATTAGACAGAGCAGATATAACTGGTAATAGAAAAACTACCCAGAAAAGAAATATGATTGCAAGTTTAGATTCAGATGTAGCACTGAAGAGAGGGAAAACAAATTTTAGATGGAGGAAAGTGAAAAAAAATGCAGGATGTGTGAAAAATAGAGGAAAAAACTGGAGCACATGATAAAGGAATGCGTGGAAGTAAAAAATGTATGGTAGCAAGAAAAGACATAATGTAAAAAGAGAAAAAAGGAATAGAAAGGATGAAAATGAGAGAAACAGAAAAAGAAAGAAAAAATTAAACTGGGTGAATGAGATAGAATGAAAGAAGAAAAGAGAAAAAGCAGAGCATACAAAAGAAAAATTAGAGAAAAAAAAACCAGACAGATTAAATTAGAGTTTTTTTTATCTTAATTCTTATTTTTAAGTTTTTATTTTTTATATTATGTATTAAAACACTGTACTGGGTGTTGCGATACGAAAGGCCACTGGCTATATCTCAGAAGCCGCTTGTCATAGAACTTTGAAATAAAAAGTACTATAACAAAAGTGGCAAATAGAAATTGCTGAAAATTATTTTCAAGTTTCTAGATCAGCCGCCAGAGGAAGAACTAAAAAACCATTTTTTTTTGTTATAAGCGTGAGAAATGTTAATCAAAAATATGTTTATTGCAAAGACGAGACAATTTTGCACAAATTTGATCTGACACTTGTTACTCAAATTTGTCAAATGTGGGGAAGAAAGAGTTGGAGGTTTTGCAATTCAAAAAACGTCTATGACTTTGGCTGTAGTCAACCAAGTTTGACAAAATTGGTCTCAATGGAAAGGTATTTTTTTGTTTTATTTGATGTTTAATATTTTGAACAATTCAACTTTATTCTTTAATTGCAAAATAGCACTGTTTAAAAGAATTTCTAACATTTACAATTTTTTTTCTCAATTTAAATGAAACGGTTTATTAGCCTTGAGAAAATTAAACAACAAGTGCAAATTCTAAAACTGCACGTCGATATCTTTTTTGCAACAGAAGTTATAGGTGGAAAAGTAAAAAGAGTACTATTTTTCAGTAAATGTTAGACATCATTTAGATGAGCTGTGTTCTAGAAAATGGATTGGAAGAGAAAGTGTAACTCTATGGCCACCAAGATCGCCAAACTTGCTTTGATCTTTATTTGTGGTTAAAAGCGACAGGATCAGTGACCTTACTAGACTGACCACAAAAGAAAACATAGTGCAAAAAACAAAAAATGCACTCGAAGTACTTCACTAGCTGAAATTGAAGCAGCTGTAAACTCCACACACCAAAAATTGGTACAAAAAAAATCAATTTGATCATTTGACAGACCACTAGATTTTGTTATTTTTTTTATTTTTTGTTTTTATTTCTGTTTATGTGTATTTAAACAAAATTTATAAACATTATTCGGATAGCATACCCCCCTTAGAGTCAAATTAGAAGAATCAAATTGGTGCCAAATTGTCTCGTCTTTGCAATAAACTATTTTTGAATAACTTTTTTAGCCTTATAACAAAAAAAAAAACGGTTTTTCTGGTTGGCTGTGACAATTTCTCCCTCTGGCGGCAAATCTAGAAACTTGAAAATATTTTCCAGCAATTTCTTTTTGCCACTTTGGTTATAATTTTTTTTAATTAAAAATTTTATAACAAGACAACTGGTACAGTAGAGAATTTTTTTTTAATCATTATACAAAAAAAAATAAGTTTTCCAATGTTTTAAATTTGGAATCTATTAAAGCACTAGTGCTTTTATAGATATTTTTCCCCCTTGGTACGGTGGGGAAATAAAGATTATTATACAAAAAAAAAGCTTTCTAAAGTTTTTAATTATTTAGAGTCTTTTGATAGATATCTATTAAAGCACTAGTGCTGTTATAGATATGATTTCCCCCTCGGTACAGTGGGGAAATAAAGATTATTATACAAAAAAAAGCTTTCCAATGTTTCTAATTTGGAGTCTTCTGATAGATTTCTATTGAAGCACTAGTGCTGTTATAGATATGATTTCCCTTTCGGTACAGTAGAGAAATAAAGATTATTATACAAAAAAAATAAACTTTACAATGTTTTCAATTTGGAGTCTTTTGATTTTATCAATTAAAGCACTAGTGCTGTTATAGAATATGATTTTAGTTTCTAACTTGCAAGGTTATCATTTCCCACTTATTGAGAAAAACTATAGTTGTTTTTCATTGCTGTTAAGGTCACTTGTGTTTGGTCTGTCTAGAAAAAAACCCTTTGAAAGACCCAAGTTGCGTGTGATGATGTTTTTATTTCCTTTCGGCGGTAGGGCAAGAAAATAATGTAACTAGGGGGTGTTTTGAAAATTTATTATAATAGTTCGAGCAGATGTTTGTGATTACATTTCAAGATATCTAGATTAGAGTATTATAAAAACAAATCTGCTTCTCTCTGTTATTACAAAAAGTTTGTTGCTTTCGGACTGTCAGATAGAAAAAACAATTTTTGTTGTGAAACTAAATCACCGAAATTGCGTTCTTCTACCTCAACAATGAAATAAAATCTTTTGTATTGTCTTTAAAAAGAGATAAAATTTCACAGTTGTTGTTGTTGTCTTGAAAACAAAAAAATTAAATAAAAAAAAAGCTCCATTTGAGAGTAATTGATCTTTAACTCATCAGTTTGTTTTTTTCTGTTGTCGCGACAGTAGACACGACATTCTCAGCTCATATTTCCGCTTTAAATAGCTGCTTATAAATAGGCCCTGGAATTAAAGTGGAAGAAAAAGAAGGAAGACTTAGATTTAAGCCAAAGTGGAGCGCTTTTTTCTTTTCATTTGCCACATGTGCCTCTTTATGATAAACGTGCGAACAAACTATTTTGGCTTTTTTCAGATGGCTTTTTGTTGAGAGCGACTTTTCAACGGATCTCTTTCATGAAATATTTCTCTATTTAGAACGATGTTAACGGCTTCATTTAGGCCGTTTTGGGTTTTTTTAGGGTAAACAACAACAACTACAACGTGATGGATTGACAGCACATATATATGAATAATCAAAAAATACAATAATTAAAATAAGCGACGTTTGAAAAAAATTTGATCAAGTCTCTAACTGTTTTTCTAAAAATTCTCTAATAATCTCTTCAAAATCTTTGAAATATTTTTGAAAAATTGCCTAAAACATCAAACGGCAGGAAAACCATCTCTAAAGCATTCCTAAGATTCTTCTAAAATACTTTTCTAAAAATCTTTTTAAACGCCTAAATGAATTCTAATAGAGTTTAATGGATTCTGCTTACTGAAGCAAAAATCAAAAAAAGGTTTTTTTATGTTTTAAATTTTACTTATAAAAATATTCAGTTTTTTAAAATTTTACTAAAAAACTTATTAGATTTATCCAAACATTTTGAAATACGTGTTTCGAATTTTTTTTAAATTATCTAAGAATTTGTTTATAAATGTACTAAAAAGTTTCTTGAAACATATTCAATTTTTTTTTGAAAATTACTAAAAAAAAGTTGAAATGCGTTAATGCTTTTATTTAATTTTAAAAATTTTAATTTTTTTCATTTATTTGAGTATGATTATTTCAAATTATTTAAACGTTTTCAAAAACTGTAAAAATTTTCAATAGTTTTTTAAAAAATTTATAAAATTGGTAATAATTATTCAAAGTTTTACCATTTTTAAAGCATATTTGAAGGTAATTTAAACATTTGTTCTTTTTTTTTAAATGAAATATTTTTTATATATAGAATAATAAAAAATCCAATAATTAAAATAAGCGACATTTGAAAAAAATTTAATCAAGTCTAACTATTTTTCTAAAAATTGGAAAATTCTTTAATAATGTTTAAAAACTTTGAAATATTTTCAAAAAATTGTCCAAAACATTAAATGTTAGAAAACCATCTTTAAAACATTCCTAAGATTCTTCTAAAATACTTTTCTAAAAATCTTCTAAAACGCCTAAATGAGTTTTAATAGAGATTAATAGATTTTTTATCCTACACCAACTCAAAATAAAATTTTCTCGTCTCTCGACAGCCGTGAAAAAAGATGTACTTTCTCGGCTAGCCGAGAAAAAAAAATCTGATTTTCTTCGTCAGGAGTCGCTGTTATAAGAAAAATTACTCTAAACTCTAAACGTCTCACTATTTATGAAGGGTGCTGAAATTTTAAATCACATTTACTGTTTATGAACATCAATCTTATTTTAAAAAACTATTTTTGTGCAAGATAAATTGTGTAAATCACGACAGTAAAGTAATCCATAAATTTTTGACATCTGTCAAAGTTTGACATTTTGAATTGACAATCGGCGGTAATAATCTCAAATTAATTTTAAGATAATGCTCGATTATAAGGTAATTTGTGTAGGATAAAAAATAATGTGTAAACCACGGCCGCAAAGTGATTTTCCAAGCCTTGAGAAGTGGCCAGACTCGCCTTTGGCTCGCCTGTCCATATCTTCTCTCGGCCTGGAAAAATACCACTTTGCCGCCTAGGTTTACAATATACTATTGCTTACTAAAGCACAATTAAAAAAAGGTTTTTTTAACGTTGATAAATCAATTTTTTTTAAAGTTTTGAAAATGTTTCAAATTTTACTTAAAAAAATATTTAATTTTTCAAATGTTACTAAAATACCTACTTATTTAATTTCTTCAAACATTTTTGAAATTTTTTTAAAATTATGTAAGACTTTTTTTATAAAGGTACTAAAACGTTTTTTGAAACACATTCAACATTTTTTCAAAATTATTGAAAAAAGTTGAAATGTGTCAAAGCTTTTATTTTATTTTTTATAAAATTTTTTTAAAACTCATCAGAAAGTTTTTATTTTTTTAATTTAGTGAGTGTTATGAGTATTATTATTTAAAATAAATTAAACGTTTTTAAAATCGGTATAAGAATTTTCAATTCTTTTTTCAAAAATTTATAAAACTGTCAATAATTATTTAAAGTTTTTATACAAGTTTCACCATTTTTAAAGCATATTTGAATGTAATTTAAACTTTTGTTTTTTTTTTTTAAATAAATTTATATAAAATTTGTTAAATTTTTTTAAAGCTTTTATTAAACGTTAACACAAATATGTAAAAAATGTTTTAAAACATCGTTTAAAAAAATTACGAGATTATTTAAAACTATTGAAAAACTTTCCAAAAGGTTTTACATTGTTTTGAAACACTTTTAAATATTTTTTATAATTTTCAAAATTTAATATACATTTTTTCTAAAAAATTACTAAAATTTAGTTGTGAAAATTAAAATTATATTTAATATTTTTCAAGTTTTTTGCCAGTTTAACCAAATAAATTTTTAATTAAAATTAAACATTTTAAAAATTTTTTTAAATTTTATTTTGCTTTAAATTTTTTCTAAAGGCTTTTCTATATTTCTATAAACAAAATTAAAAATATATTTTAATACACAATACACTGTTTTCTACACAAAATATTTTACCTTTTTTAATGTTTGCTTATTATATGAGAAATTGATTACAAAAAAACAATCAAGTTATCTAAGAAGAAAAAAAGAGAGAGGGAGAGGAAAATGATTCAGATGTGAAAATAAAGAGAGAAAAAATTGATTTTAAATAGAGGAAAAAGAAAGCAATTGCAGGATGTTTGAAAGACAAAGATAAACTCTAGAGCACATGATGAAGGAATGGATATAAGAAAAAGTGCGGTAGTGAAAAAAAACATAATAAAAAAAAAAATAGAATGGATAGAAATAATAAAAAAAAAATTAATTTGTTGAATGAAGTAGAATGAGAGAAGAAGAAAAAAACAGAAAAAAAAATCTGAAAAAACAATAGAGTTAAAATTGATTTTTTTTTAATTTTTTATTTTTATATTATATATTATAGTATAACACTGCATAGTGAGGGCAATTACAATGTTTTATTATCATCTAATCTGCTGCTATTTCTCTTTTTTCTATTAAAAATGTTTAATTTTTTGTTGTTTTTATTATCATCATCAGAAAATTCCAAGAAATATCACACATACAAATTTTTTTTTACAAATGTTTGAATTTTTTTTTAAATTTCTCTAAAACTTCTAAAACGTTTTAAAAACTCTTTTGCCACTCTTCTAAATTGTCTAAATAGATCAACTTCTGATAGTAGTTTTGGTCAAATTGCCAAAAGTTTTTCTAAGAATCTTCTGAAAATCTTATAATATTTTTAAAAACTTTTTAAAAAATTTTTAAACCATATCTAAAACTCGCCTAAAACATCTCAACAAGATTTTTAAAAACTATGATGATCTTTTAAGCATTATTGACAATGACAAGATTGCTCAGATTAACATCAATTTTTTGGAATTTGAGTCTTTAATAGGCTTATAATGTTTTCAATATGATGTATTTGAAAGAACTAGTGCTCTTATACATATGTTTTTAAAGGTTGGTATCCATAACTGCCAAAAAAACAATTACGTTAAATGTCAATGTCATTATGACTAATTTTTAATTTTTTACTAACATAGTTTACTGACTTTACAGATTATTACTGTTATATCTTTGAAATATATATATATATATATACCAGAAAGAAACTATAGGAAACATACCTTAAGCAGTTCCAAAAAAAAAAGAAACTCAAGTAGCAGAACCCAAAAACTTTATTACATCACATCTTATATATATATATATATATATATCTTTATATATATAAGATATATATATATATATCTTTTAATATTAATTAAAGGCTTATATTGATTATAAAAAATGTTTTCTTATTTTCTTTTTTAGGATATCAGTATTTATTACCAATCTAAACCCCCTAAAAGAAAATCAGAGTAAAAAACTTTTCCGATATGGAAAATGGTGTACGTTATTTGTTTCGATTCCTCAATAAATATGCAAAAAAGCGTTTCAAGTATTTTTTTTATCAATGATAAAGGGTATAGAAACAAATTCAATTTTCTAAAAAAAGCTGTCTATGGGGCGCTTTTATACCATTCAGATTTAATCCCCGATAAAGAAAAAGATGCGGAGGAAAAACTGATAACGGCGCTCACTCCAATCAGTATGGATTTTTCAATCATAAATATAGTCCGATCCGATACTAACAAATTTAGGAGATATTTTAGATAAAGTACATAAATTTTGAATGTTTGCTTTTTATTTATTGGGTTCGGGCAGATATAGATCGAGTGCTGTTGTTGGTGATTTGACGCAGTTTGACATATCTGTCACATTATAGATAATTATCTGTTATAACAAATAACAAATATAACACAAGAAAATGTCATTTCAAAAAGGTTTTTTTATTTAAAACCTATCAAAAAAATGCTTAGCAAAATTAAATCGCACGATTTTGGTGGCTAATATGCGCCACCTCTAAAAGAAATTTTTTATTTTACAAATTGACGGCTAGCCGAAGAAGATAGATTACATTGTATATCATTGATAGACGTTTGAGACAAAAGGCGCTAACGTGATAACTTGATTAGCCAACCAGCAAATTTTATTTTTTTTTGAACTGTATCTATCAACACTGACGTCATTTAGAGTATAAACTATTTGCATTTTTAAACATGTAGAACAGATCTTTTTCTGAAAAAATGTTTGATGCAAGGTGGTTTCTAATAGATGTCGCTATAACAAATAAAAAAATTAAAAAAGATTTGTTTTTTTAGAAAAAAAATTATGAGAAACAAAGCTTGTAAGGTTTTATTTTAATTAAAATAATGTCAAATCACAAAGGTTACAACGAATTGCCACCTGCCTTGGTCTTTACATTGTCCAGATTTATCACCTATTGAATATGCGTGGGGTTAGACTGAGCAGTTTATCACAGGCTCTAGGCACTTTGTGAATCTAGCTCGACTTTTAAATTTTCTTAAATCAGTGATATCTAAAGCCAATTTAGCAATAATTAAGAAAACAAAAATGTTTATGGTTTGTTTTTGTTGTTGTTGTTGCTTTTTGTAGCATTGAAATAGAGTAATTTTGAAAAATGTTTAATTTGCTTTTTAATTTAACCGACTAATAGTCAATAGTAACCGTTGACAGTTGATTGAACTTTAATTACAGCTGTAGGACTAAACATGTGTAAGCCATTCTACTCGTAAATGCAATGGTCTATAATAGTTTAATCTCCTATAGACCCCTTTATTTAGATAATGGTTGCAAAGGGCTAAATTTGTATATCTGTTTATCACGTCTGTGAACACGCCGGACAGGAAGGACCCTCGTCAAGCCAAAGATAATCCTAGATAGGTGGCTAAAAATGTCAATTTTTTTTATATAAAATTAGACTTTCTTTACTTAATAATCAAGAAATTGCTTAAAATTGTGAGTTTTTAGATAATATATGTTTTTTTTACAAGCCACTGACGTTTTACTAAGTAAAGAATTAAGTCTGTGACCGAGCATTAGATGTTTTTGTAATCAAACGTTTTATTCCAATAATAAAAAATAAGTTATCCGCCAAATACTAATTATTATATTAACTTCTTGCTGAATATTGTTTTTTTCTTTCTTGATTTTTTTTATTTTGTTTTATTCAATGATTTATTCTTTTATTTTTAATTATATAGATATTCTACCAATTTCAATTTTTTTACAATAAAATATGACTATGTATTTTATAATTTTATGTTTATATTTCACTGTTTTTCAGGTTGTTGTAATTTGTCTTTCACTTTTTTTTTCTTTTTATATACATTGTTTATTTTTTTTATATCACAATATTTTTTATGTTTTTTTTTTAATTTGTTTAAACCTTTAATAATATAATAAATCGTTATTAGAATATGACGTAAAATGCACTTACAGCATCAGTTCATCCCGGGTAAAAACATAATATCTCTAAAGCTAACTCAACTACTAAAACTTACTACAGCGCTGAAACTAAATTGAGAGCTATTCTCAGACAGTTTAAGACAGAGGAGCACAATAGACCAATAAGTTGCAGTGCATATGACACACTTTGCCTAATTTTATTATAATTTTTATAATATGTTTTTGTGGTTGCTCTCACTTTTTATATTAAGTGTCTTCTTTGCATTTGTTACATGTTTTTTTTATAAAAATTATTCTTAGATTTTAATGATTTCTGATCTAATTTGTCTTTACTTCAATTTCTTTTCTTGTTGTATACTTTAGCTTTTTTCATCTCATTTATTAAGTTGAAATTGTTTTTTTTTGTTTTTGTATTGTTCCGTTATGTTTATGTTTTAATTTCAAACACATTATTAACTTATATAATTTTATTTTTGCAATTGCTTTAAAATTGTGTAATTTTATTTCTTTATGTACATTCTGCTTACTCTTTCCTTTTTATCAATTTATTTTTGAGCTGCGCTTTTAATGTTTTTATTTTTCTTTTTGTTTCAGGCGTTTTTTTGATGAAGATTTGTAATCTATTTTTTTGGTTTTTAGTTAAACTATTTTACTGCCTTTTTACTCAAACGGTTTTCATTCTATTTTCTTTCACATTTTTTTCTCTCTTCTCTTAATATTTTTTTTATTTGACTTGCATTTTTCAATTTCTTATTTTTTCGTTTTATTTTTTTGAATTTTTATCTTGCTTTGCTTTTTTGATTGATTATTCTTACTTGACTCTTTTGTGCTTTTTCCGAAAATTATTATTTATTATTTTTTTAACAAGATTTTATGCTTTTCATCTTTTTTGCTACTTTTTTTGCTTTTAATTATATATTGTCAGCACTTTGAGCATTTCAATATTTTTTTGTATTTAGGTTTTTTTAATTAGATCTTTGACTTAATGTTTTTGATTTAAAAAAAGAATTAATTTATTTAAAATACTTTAGAAAACTTCTAACCTTAGCTGAGACTATTTTTAAAATATTTCAAACTTTTTCCAAATTGTTTTTAAAGCTTTGCATATCTTTTCTTAAAAAACTATTGAAATTTGATAAAAAAATAGAATTTTAATCAATTTTTTTTACTTATTTTGTTTTTCAAAGTTCTTAATTGCTCTACATTTTTATATCTATTTAATTTTTTCCAATTTTCTACTAAATGTATTTTTTTTGAAAGTTTTTTGTTTTGTTTATAATGTTTTCTACTAAACGTTTTATTTAGTTTATTCGTTTTTTTTTGTTTTGTTACGTCTTAGATTTAAGTCTTTTGCTCTTTTTTCTAAAAGTCGTAAAATGTATATATTATTTATGTCTGCATAGCAGGTTTATCTAAAACGTTTTTTCCGTTTTTAACTACATATTTCTATACCGTTTCATCTATAATTTTTGCTTTTTAGCATTAGAGATCTTCATGTTTGAGCATTTTATTTTGTTTTTTAATATTTCTTTCTATTTTTTGTTATTTATAACTTGCTCTGCTCTTTTGTTGTATTATTTACCTTTTTTTATAAATTTTTATTTTATACAAAATTTTTATCTTAAATTTAATTCTTTTTTTTTAATCTTTGGTTCTACTCTTCTTTCTGTTCTTTTTTGCTTTCAGTATATATTTTATATTGTAAACACTCTTAGTGTTTATATTTTTTTTTTGTATTTTGCTGTTTTAGAAGTTTAAGACTCCTAATTTTTAGAATTCGTTCCAAAATTTTAAAATAAACTGGAATTATTTTAGAAATTTTTTAAGGTTTTTCAATTTTTTTTATAAACTTTTCATATTTTTTCTAAAAAACTATTAAAATTTTTCAAAACTGGTTTTTATTAAATACGATTATTTCGATTACTTATTTTGTTTTAATTCCTTTGCTTTATATTTGATAATTTTTTTTTATTTAATTTTGTTTAATCTTTTTTACTCTTAATAAACTTTTTTTTTTGGTTTTTATTTTTGGAATTTTGTGTTTCGTCTCTAATGTTGCATTTTTAATTTTATAAAATTTAATTGCGTTTATAGTATATACATAACTATTAATTCTTAATTGTTATTTATTTGTGAGCTAATTGTTTTTAGTTCAATTTCTAAATATATGTGTTTTAATTTTTTTAATCTTGAACATTACCGATTCGTTGGTTTGCCAAAGTTAACTTACCTTTTATTTTAGATTTCCTTTTATTTTAGTATATAGTTTTGTTTTAAAATTTTATTATATTTAAGACATTTTACTCACCGTCCTTATTTACTAAGTTTTTCTGTTTTATAATCAATTTTTTAGATTTAAAATTGTTTTTTGTGTCTCTACTGTTTGTTTTTGAGACTACACTAAACATTTTATAAGGTATAATCATTTTTTGTCTAGTTCATTGCTATAATATATATCACGTTTAAGATATTTAGCTTTTTGATAAATTTCTGGTATTTCTTAAGGATTTGTTTTAGGACTCTTTTAATTTTTTGTTTTATAAAGTATGAAAAAATTTGCACCTATCATGTACTTTTGCTTACTTCAAATTCTGGTGTTATCAAAATACGGATGTTTTGTAGATGGTGTTTAAACTTAAAAATAATAGTTTTTCTTGATATAGTTAGTTCTTAAGATAGTTTATTTATTCATAAAACATTGTTTTTTAATTTTTTTCTGTTTTATCGTTTTATGATTTTTTTTGTAATCTATTTTTTTTAAATGTGCTTAAGTTTTCTTGTCTGTCATCCCCTTTTAACTTGCGTTTTTTAATTTTTTGTTTGTTTTTATTTTCTATCTCTCCTCTTGAGTACAACTATTGTAAGAATCTTATCAGTTAGTATGGTTCTTTCTCTCTAATCATCACCAAGTTTTTTTTCTATTTACAATACCACTATCCATAATTGAATTTTTTCATTAATATTTTGTTCAATTTGGCGTATTTTTTTCTCGTTAAGCGTTTTTGTCATTGGTTAAACCTTTTGCTTTTTTTCTCTTTAGTTTTTTAATTGTTTTTAAGTTTTTTGTCTATTTTTCTTAGCTACAGCATATTCTTCGCATATTAGAGTTTACATCTTTTCTGTTTTTGTATTATTGCGATTCTTTAAGAACGTCTATGATTTAAGGTTTTTGCTTTATTGGTTTTTTCGCTAACATTGCTTAAAAGTATATTTTTTATATTTTTGTATAGCAATCATAGTCTGAAATATATATCTTTTCCGTTTTTAATTATTAAATTTTATTTGTTTCTATCTATAGTTTTTGCATTTCGTTTTATTTTTATTAGGTTTCTACTTTTCATTTTTTTATTATTTTTTTTTTTTTGATGTTTTGGGTCTAGTGGTAAGTTTTTTTTAATGGTTTATTTGTTTTCAGATATTAGTTTCTAGTTTCTTTGTTAATGTGTTAGGCTACAGTTTTCAATTTTATATTTTTTTCTATAAAGAGCTTGCTGATTGGCTATAGTTTAGACTACTGGGCCACCACTAGTATGAATAATTAATTTAATTAACAAATTTTGTACTAAAAATAAATAATTTTACATTTTAGCGAGATCAACAGAGCTGACACCTCGGTTTGAAATAATAATTTTAATTATAATAAATTGGTTTTATGATAAATGAAATTTTTTTGATGAATTAATTTACTGGCGAGTCATTGCGAGTTCGACTGCCCCAAGCCGAACATCATCAGCCAGTCGACTTGTCAGCGTGATGGGTTTCTTGTTCAACACGAACATAATATATTTAGCGATCATTTGAATTTACTCGAATTAATTCCATCCTCCATGTCGTAAAATATTTTACAACTTTAATAAAATCATTTCTTTCTGGTCATAATTATTCGGCATTAAGGAACTGCGAGCTGGAAGTTATGCTGGAAAGAGAGGCAAAAAGGCTCATGGATGTAGCAATAAACTTTAAACATTTAGTACCTGCTCGAGATTATTTACGATCCATTTTAATTTTAATAAGCGTTTTGCTAACACGATTTGCTTAAAGCTTTAAAACGTGATGCGGCAACTTTTTTTGGAACTAGAAAACGGCGAAACTTTTGTAATACGCATACAAAGTGTTCTAAACATCTCCAACTAAACCACTTTGCCGAAAGCGCAAATTGGGATATTCAGAGATTGTTTATACCATTTTTCCTGATAGAAGGGTTGTTTTGAGCTACCGGCATCGCAAACTTTAAAAGTTTTTCAAAAAAACGCACAAGTGGCACATTAATCAGTTCCCAATAACATATATTTCTAGATAATTTTGAGAAAACAAAATTTAAAACATAATATTTTGGGATATATAATCTGTAACGTCTTTAGTTAATAATCTATTCTGTTTTTATATTGCTAACGGTCATTAAACACTTTTAGAATTGAAAAATAATTCTTAATTGTTTCTATATATTAAGTTATTATCCGAATTTTACACTTAAATTTAAAAACTTTAGCGAAAATACAGTTTGTAGCATTATATTGTTTACGTCATATTGTTCAAATGTTTGTTATAAAGAATTTAAAAAATTCAAATAATATGACCGCACATGCGTAACGTCTTTATTTAATCTTTTTACGTTTTATATTTTTAATACAAAAATAGCTTAATAATCGTAAATTTTGGTAGTCATTTGTTTCAAATACAGTTTGGTCAAACTCAAAATGTTGGTCTTAAATTTAAAAAAAATCTTAAAAATACAGTTTGCAGCATTATATTGTTTACGTCATATTGTTCAAATGTTTGTTATAATGAATCTGACAAATTCAAATAATATGACCGCACATGCGCAACTTCGTTAGTTAATTTTTTTACTTTTATATTTTTAATACAAAAATAGCTTAATAATCGTAAATTTTGGTAGTCATTTGATTCAAATACAGTTAGGTCAAACTCAAAATGTTGGACTTAAACTTTAAAATTATCTCAGAAATACAGTTTGGAGCATTATATTGTTTACGTCATATTGTTCAAATGTTTGTTATAATGAATCCGACAAATTCAAATACTATGACCGCACATGGGTAACGTCTTTAGTTAATATTTTTACTTTTATATTTTCAATACAAAAACAGCTTAATAATCGTTAATTTTGGTAGTCATTTGTTTCAAATACAGTTTGGTCAAACTCAAAATGTTGGACTTAAATTTAAAAATTATCTCAGAAATACAGTTTGCAGCATTATATTGTTTACGTCATATTGTTCAAATGTTTTCTTATAGTAAATCCGACAAATTTAAATAAAATAACCGCACATGCGTAACGTTTTTATTTAATCTTTTTACGTTTTATATTTTTAATACAAAAATAGCTAAATAATCGTAAATTTTGGTAGTCATTTGTTTCAAATACAGTTTGGTCAAACTCAAAACGTCAGACTTAAATTTAAAAATTATCTCAAAAATACAGTTTGCAGCATTATATTGTTTACGTCATATTGTTCAAATGTTTGTTATAATGAATCCGACAAATTTAAATAAAATAACCGCACATGCGTAACGTCTTTACTTAATATTTTTACTTTTATATTTTTAATACAAAAATAGCTCAATAATCGTAAATTTTGGTAGTCATTTGTTTCAAATACAGTTTGGTCAATCTCAAAATGTCAGACTTAAATTTAAAAATTATCTCAGAAACACAGTTTGCAGCATTATATTGTTTACGTCATATTGTTCAAATGTTTGTTATAATGAATCCGACAAATTTAAATAAAATAACCGCACATGCGTAACGTCTTTATTTAATCTTTTTACGTTTAATATTTTTAATACAAAAATAGCTAAATAATCGTAAATTTTGGTAGTCATTTGTTTCAAATACAGTTTGGTCAAACTCAAAATGTCAGAATTAAATTTAAAAATTATCTCAGAAATACAGTTTGCAGCATTATATTGTTTACGTCATATTGTTCAAATGTTTGTTATAATGAATCCGACAGATTCAAATACTATGACCGCACATGGGTAACGTCTTTAGTTAATATTTTTACTTTTACATTTTTAATACAAAAATAGCTTAATAATCGTAAATTTTGGTAGTCATTTGTTTCAAATACAGTTTGGTCAAACTCAAAATGTCAGAATTAAATTTAAAAATTATCTCAGAAATACAGTTTGCAGCATTATATTGTTTACGTCATATTGTTCAAATGTTTGTTGTAAAGAATCCGACAATTTAAATAATATGATCACGTCTTTAACTAATTTATATTTTTAATAAGAAAATAGCTAAATTATTGATTTTTTCGGTAGCCATTAGAACCTTTCAGAATTTGAAAATAATTCTTATTTTTTTCAAAAACAATTGTTCTTATTTATGTGAAAAGTAATTATCTCACTTATACACTTAAGTAGAAAAACTTTTTCAGAATTAAAAATTGCTGCATTATTTTGTTTATGTTTTATTGTTTGAATGTTTGTTATAATGAATCCGACAATTCAACTAATTTAATAGTAGATGCATACGTCTTTAGTTAATCTATTGAGATTTTATAGTTTGAATACATAAATAGCTAAATAATTGTTAATTTCAGTGGTCATTAGAGACTTTTAGAATAAGAAAACAAGCTTTAATTGTTTCAAATACAGTTATTTCTATAGATTAAATAATTGTCCCGAAATTTTACTTTTAAATTTAAAAATATTCTTGAAAATACAGTTCACAGCATTATATTGTTTATGTCATATTGTTCGAATGTTTGTTATAACGAATCTGACAATTTAAATAATATACTCACGTTTTTAGATAATCTATTCAGTCTTTATTTTTTTATTAAAAGAATAGCTATCCGGTAGTCATTAAAGACTAAGAAATTGACAATAACTGTTTCTATATTTAATAATTATCTCAAAATTTTACATTTAAATTTAAAAATCTTTTTGGAAAAACTGTTTGCAGCGATATATTGTTTATGTCATATTGTTAATGTTTGCTCTATAGAATCCGACAATTCAAATAATTCGATCTTTAGTTAATCTATTTAGTTTTTATATTTTTGATACAAAAAGAGCTAAATAATCGTAGATTTTAGTAGTCATTGGAGACTTTTAAAAATTGAAAATAATTTTTAATTTTTTAAATTATACTAACACTTTTTACTTAAATGAGAAAAACTTCTCGGAAATACAGTTTGCAGCATTTTATATTGTTCGAATGATCAGCTTTTCAGTTAATCTATTTCGTCTTCATTTTTTTATTAAAAAAATAGGTAAATAATAAATCCTTCCGGTAGTCATTAGAGACTTTTCAAAATTGCTCATAATTATAAATTGTTTTAAATACAACTGTTAAATTATTACTATAAATTAAATAATTATCTCAAAAACTTACACTTAAATTTAAAAATTTTTTCAGAAAAACACTTTGCAGCCATATATTGTTTATGTCATATTGTTCTAATGTTTGTTATAAAGAATCCCAAAATTTAAATTATGTAATCGCCAATGCGTGGAGAGATAGTAATTTAGCTTGATTTGTCAAAAAACAAACTCATATATTTAATTTAAAACACAATCTTTGCTTTCAATTTAATTCTTAAATTGATTTTTCAACGACTTAATTGAACACTGAAAGCTTGTTTGTCAACAATTTTTATATTATTGACAAAATAATATGGTTATTATCATTACCTGTCAAGGGCCATGATAATTTTTTAATCCACCAAAATCTGGGGAAGAGCTAACCCCAATAATAATGTTTTTTGGAAAAAACTCAAATTTTAAAGAATTGAATCGTATTAAAACACCCTGTATAACATTTAAAAAATCTTTTTATGTAAAAAATGCAAAACTCCACCTTCTATAAATTTTATAGTACCCAGATCCTAATAATTCGTCAAGAAGCGCAATTAAACATATGGTGTTAATTAATAGCGAGAGAACATGCAAAGCAGGTGCTCACCAATGGCATTCTGGGCAAATCCAGGTGACAATACAGTGTTGTAATTGCACTAGCTGGTATGTTAATGACCATCCGTAGGGTATAAAGCTTTGGTTATTATTTAAAGCAATTTCCCTCTATAATTTACAAAAAATTAAATTTCTAATTTCTACTAAAAGTTCTAAACAGTTTTGGGCTTTTCCTCTCAAAATTAAAATATCATTATATCAAAAAACTATTTATTTGAGGTTACAAAATATTTGGAAAGCCGAGAATCCCAAATATTAGCTCATATATATCAATGTTATATTTCAACCAATCCCACTTCTGATTTCAAAATTTAATAAACTAAATAATTGGCAAAATATTGAATGTAAATGTTGGAATTGTTGGAGTAATGTTATTGCAATTTGATCCTGGCTGTGTTAATATTGCTTGAATAATAATAAACGAATAATATAAAATCTCTTCTAAAACAAATCTTTTACATCCCGCGAGCAATTTATAAACTTTCGAACATGTGCAGACGATTTGTGGCAATAAATAGGCGGAATCCTTTCAATCCTGACTGAAAAATGGGCCATAAATTCGTTTAGGAATGAATTAGTGCTCTTCTAAATTGATAGTCGATATCATTTATCTGATAAATTTGTTAGGAATTATTTGTCAGAGAATTTATTTGATTATTTCTGTTGTGTAATAGCTCATAACAAAACAATGTTTTGTAAAACATGGATATAATATTATGCTAACAGTTATTAGAATCAAGATAATAAATACAAAGTGATTGTGTTTATTATTTTGTATTTTCTAATTTACAGAAGTATCAGACAAAAACAAAATTATTTTTGAAAATTGATAACTAATGTTTGGTTATTTTAGTTTAGTTCGGATCTGGTTAAAATTTTAATGTAAGAACTTTGATACTTGAGATAGTTTTTGTACTTTGGTAACATTTTTATTTTGTTTTATTTTGTTTCTATTTTTATTTTATTTTTCTTTTGCCTTTTTTTTGTTTTTACTTATTTCACATTCTTCTATCTGTTCTTTCTTCCATTCTGTTCTTTCATTTTTATTTTTATTTCTCGTCAATGTGTTATTACTTCTTCAGTTTCACACAGCTTGCATTTTTTTTACTATCTATTTTTTCTGTTTTCTTTCCCGTGGGTAAGTTTTACAATTATATAAAAATCTTTTTTTTGGCTTTTACTTGCAGTAAATTTTAATTCTTCAGTCTCTTTTACTTAAATTTTGTATATCTATTTTTTTATTTTTTGATAGTTTTTCCAATTTTTCATTTCCTTTTTTAAAACTTTTTTTCTCAGTTCCACACAGTTTACTTTTTTTTGTATTTTGTTTTCAGAATTTTTGTTATTGTAGGGGTTTATTTATGCTCAATTAAAACACATTTTTTGTTTTTTTATTATTTTTGCTTTTCTACATTACTTTCTTGTACCTCTCAATTTGTTTCTAATCTTTTTTATTCTGGCAACTTCTATGTAATTATTTTTTATAGTTTTTATTTTTTATATTCTCTTAGAATTTAGAATTCAGTGGTAGACTAGATCATAATTTCAATTTGAATATTAAAAATTTTAGGTATGGTATACAGTCTTACCAGCAAACCCCATACATGTCCAATAGGTGACAAGTCTGGAGAACGTAACGTTTATGTTACGTAACGGCTATATAAGTTTATTAATCGGCACTTACTGTGTTTACAATATTAAAAAAAAATGTTTTTGTTTTGCAACTTTAAGTTTTCTTTTAGTTCTTAATTAATTTTTGTTATTTTTATTTTTTTTAGTTTATGATTCATCTATTCTTGCTAATTTTATGCGTCAATTTTTTGTCTTTTTTAGTTTTTTTTAAATTTTTTTTTAATTTTTTAATAACTAATAATAATTTTTTTATTTAATATAATTTTGCTCATTTACTCTACTATGAAAAATTTGCAAAAATATTTTTTTTCTGGTATTCTTTTTATACTTGTTTTACTTTTTTTGTTTTAATTCTTCTATCTTTTTCTTCTTTAATTATTCTTATCTATTTTTTAATTTTGTTTTATTATTTAGGTCGTGTTATTACGTGCGTAGTTTTCAAGTAACTCAGATTTATACAATTTCTTTTTTATCTGATTTTTATTTTCTTTTTTGTCTTTTCCGAATATAATTTATGCTATTATTTGTTTTTTCTCACTTTTTTACTTGTTTTTATAAAAAAGACAAACCTAAATAAGTGCCCTCTGACCGTTTTTACAATATTTTAAAAGAATATATATATTTGGTTTTGCGTTGCGATTTATCTTGATTTTGATTTGATTATTTTTTTCACATTTTTAATTTATAATTTTTATCAATTTTTTTTTGTTTCTTAACTTTTCTGTTACTCTTTAAATTTTTTTAGTTACTGCTTTTTATAGTTTTTTTTTTGACCGACTAGATCTTTATTTTGTTCAGGATTTTCTAAAATGCTTAAAATTTTAGGTAGACTGCTTAGTTTTGTGCGAAAATTCTCCACATAGGTTCAATAGGTGACAAGTCTAGAAAACGTGAAGGTCATATCATTTAACTGCTGAATAAGTCTATTGACTTGCTGTGACGTGTTTGCCGTATAATATATTATACGGTAAAATAATATTTTTTTCTTTGTCTTGCAAGATTTTTCTATTTTTTTTTTGTTTTTTACTTTTTTCTTATTTTTTCTTTCTTTACGTTATTCTCTCTTTCACAATGTTGTTCATCTATTCTCTACCATGCTAGACGATAAATTATCTTAGAAAACGTTATACGTAGGACCAGTTTTGATTAGCTTAGCTCTTTAACTTTTGCTAGTTGACATAGTGACAATTTAGACTAAAACATCTATGTTTTTTTTTGTTACAGCCTGTATATAACTTTTAAGCTTTTTTACATTATTTTCTCTTGCTTTCTTACATTGTTTTATTATATTTTCTAAAACTTTGTTTTTACACATTCTAATCCTTTCCTCTTCTTTTTCTATCTAATATCTATTTTTTGTCAAAATTTTGCAATAATATTTTTTTTCTTTTTACCTATTTTGACAGTTTTTCTGTAATTATTATTTCAAATTTTCTACTATAGTTACTGTTTCTTTTTTTTTCTCTTCTTAGGTTGTCTGTCTAAATTTATATTTCTTTCATTTCTTTATGGAACTATTGTTTTGCTTTTTTATTGTTATCTAACAACTTCTCTGTTTAACGTTATAGCTGAGGCACTATTAAATATGCTTTCAATCAGATAATCAATTTTAATTTTTTTTATAATTTTAATATGCAAATCATCTGAGGTGCTTGGGGTATAAGGTAAACTACTCAGTCTTATATCATATACCACGCGTGTTCAATAGGTGTCAGATTTGGAGAACATAGAGGCCATATAATTTATTTATGTCATCTCTTTGCCGTTTCAGTAACGTTTTTGAAAAATTTATTAAAATCAAGAGTTATTTTCACGTGATCAAATAGCACTAATTTTGGATAAAATTTACAATGATTGTCTTAATCAGACGGTGGCTTTCATATTGTATCTCTAAATAACATAAATAACAATAGTTAGTTTTAAAAATATTTACTTTGCCAGTTATGTCATGAAATTAGCAATTTTGTATAGAAAAAAAATTGCAATTTTTAAACATTTAAAAGTGGCTTTGTTGACTATAAAAAATAAAGTAAAATAAAATAATGGAATTAATTTGTATGAGCGTGGCTTGTCAGTGAAATTTGATTCTGAATGACATTTAAGACACTAAATCATTGCGCTGAAATCTCTTTCATTTAATTTTTTTTTTTTTTTGATTATATATATATTTTTGTGTGTTTGTCATGTTTTGCTGTATTTTTAGTTTATTATACTGCTAATATGTTTAGTTTAGTTGTTTGATTTTTGAGTTTTTTTCCAAATTTTAGTTTTTTGCATTTTTGGATCTATTTTTTTTGCACTTTGCTAATTGAACTTTTTTATTAACAAAAATATCAACAAATAGTTTTGAAAATCCACTTTACCGGTTATGTCATAAAATTAGCCATCTTGAATAGGACAAAGTTTGCAATTTTTAAACTTTTGAAAGTGGTGTTCTCAATCATAAAAAATTAAATAGAATAATAGAATTATTTGTATAAGCGTGGCTTGTCAGTGAAATTTTTTTCTGAAAAACATTCAAAGCACAAATGAAGAATAAAACTTATTTTTTTTATATATTGTTGAAACACCAACTTATGTTGAATGGTTGATTCTCGACAACTGCTTCAATATTTAAGAAATATATTTTTTTTCGCTCCAGTTATTTATAGGTCTAGCATTGTTTATATTTACAGCGGCATAAGCAAAAAATAAAACCTCGTACTTTGACTTTTTTCAGCAGCTTCTTCTTTGTCTAAAAAATTCACGGTAAAGCTGTTTCACTTTATTCTTTTTTTTGATGATACACAATTAAACTGTGGAAATGTTGTCAGCCGCAGCAGAAAATAATACTTAGTTTTTAGAAAACAAATTTTATCTTGTACGTACTGTAGGGACAATTTATGATCATTTGTAGGTTATGTTAGATCAAAAGATTGAAAAACAGTTGAGGTAAACATACAGCAATTCAGCAAAAATTAATAGCAATATTTTGACAAAAATACAGTTTTACTTTTTTACTTAAGCCTCAAATGTCATAATTTTACAGAATTATTTTATGATATTATTCTATTCGGTATGCTCAAGAATAGCATTCAGCAAAAATTGTGTTTGCTGAGTTGACCACAAAGGTGCAGCATGAATCTCATACTTAAGACGGAAAATAATCGCTATCATTCCGTTTAGTAATTAACTAAGAATTAACGTCAACTATCATTTGTTTTTAATTTACAACAAAAACAGTTTCTAGATTAAAAGCAGTTATTTTCATGAGATTGTCTCAAAAGACATTTTTGTTGTTAAAATTCGAAATATGTTTAAATAATAGCCATTAACGGCATATAACAGCAGAATAAATTGCTGTGAACTAAACAACAAAAGCAACTACACAGGATTAAAATACAATTTAAATACCAGCAAAGGCCATAACACCCATGGGCCCGTCCTATCATTAGGCAAACCGATGACAAATAATATGTTTAATTTACGACAACGATTGTAGCCTTTAAAGCGAACATGACTCGTTTATGTAAAGGCCGATTTGTATTCAAAGTGGAAAATAAAACAGAATGTAAATGCTATAAAAGATGAACTCCTGTCGAGAGGCATCGCAGGCATTTTGAAAAATGAAGAATGTGAAGCGATTACAATAAAAAATAATATTATTATACAAGGTAAAATATTATACTTATTTAAACACAGAAGATATTAAGTTTATTGTGCACTAATCACAGTCATTAAAGATTACACAATTATTAAAAGCGCCTAGTTATTTTTCCGTCTAAAAATCCTGTTTATTTAGAAAAAAAATCTTTCAAAATAATAATAATACATTGCGCTCACTATCCCATCAAATCGCATTGATTGATGTATGTTTTTAATGTAAACACAGCAAATAAATAAATAAATATGAAATAAAAGTCATTCTGCATTTCAATATTGCTTACTTTTGTACAAAATGCTAATTTCCAAATTAAAATTCAGCATTGTATTTTATTTTAAAACACATTTTAAATACTGCGGCTGAATAAATAACATTAGCCAAGTTGAATATTTATCATTAAACTCGCTGTTTGCATTTTAAGCTACACTGCCACTGAGATTGAACAACAGAAAGTTGAAAAATTATTCAACGGTTAAAGTAGACCTGTACAGAGCTTTTATAGGAGGCTAGGTGCAGCCTATGTGATAGAAACGGTTGTTGGGATGAATTTGTAAAAAAAGCAAAATTGGCTTAGAAGCTTTATGGCTTTATTTTACAAAATTACCAAAATAACTAAATTGAGTGTTTTTATAATTTTATTTGATTGATTTATTGACAGTAAAAGCTCAAAACTACATAATAACAGTGCTTTTGCAAAATTTTATTTCAACTTCTTCTAACAAAAACGCAAAATTTTTAATAAAAAAAGAAAATTTTTTTTCAAAACTATACAGTGTATAGCCTCTAGTACCAGTCACTGTCCGAGATATAACAAAAAATATCCATATTGTGTTACACCGAGCTACTACCGCGTGACTTTCAATGATGGAAAATTATTTTCTCATGTTGGTAATATATTTTTTCTCTTCACAACGCAGTTTTGCTTTAATTTAAAACTATTGTCAAAAAATAAGCTATACTTTGTGGCATAACCTAAAACAATTGTCAGCTGTGACAACAGACAGATTGCACTACCAACCCACTCAGTGTTGCCAATGTATTTTTGCATAATTTATTTGTAGTCACAACTAATTTATACCGAGTATCTTTTGATGATTGAAAGTTATTTTTTCACGTTGGTAAGCTATTTGTTTTCTTATAGTTGGCAACATCGTTACCATAATAATAATGTTTATTGTTTCACAATACAGTGTTACAAACATAATATTTTGCGCTTCTATGTTTTTTAATTTTTTTTTATAAAAAAAGTATAATGTATATTTTAAAAATTAACCAAAAAAATGACAGCCATAAGACCGTTATAGGGCAAAAAGTAAAATATAAGAGTTTAGTACTATCGTATAAGTAAACAAAACTATAAAAAGTAAAGTCCATTGAAACCGTTTTAAGTAGAGTGAACACAGAAACCGACTGTTTTCTTTTTTGATATTGAAATGAAAAAAACTTTAATAAAATCCATTAAAAAAACTAAAAAAACAAAAATGTAAAAAGTAAATATTGAAAGTAAACAAAAATATAGTAAAAAACTAAAACTACTTATTTGAAAAAATGCAGAAAAACAATAACATACTGAAAATAATAAAATAATAAAAATGATTGAAAGAAACTGAAATATAAGTTAAAAAAAGTATATTTTAAATTAATAAAATGTAAATACAAGAAAAACATAGAAAGAAATAAAAAAATTCAATTTTTCAAAGGTTTTTTAAAAATTAGTGAAGAATTTGAATAAAAACTGGCAGTTTAAAACAAATTTTAACAACAAATGTCAATACAACAGTATGATGTCTATCAATAACAGCAAATATGCTACAAAAAGTAATAATATTTGAGAAATAATACAAAACTCAAATATGAAAACCATACAAAATTAAAAAAATGCAACAAAATAAACTTGACGTTCTATGTAAAAAAAACACGTTTGAGAAGTATAGTGACTTTTGAGAAGAAATAGTTTTAAATTTAAGTGACAGTTAACACAGTACGACATATTTTTAAAAAAAACTGTCAAAGCAAGGTAGTTGTTTATTTTAGCAGCTTCGAGACAGGTCATTTAGAGCCAATAGAAAAAAATGTTGTTTTTTGACCAATTAAAAAGAACTGAATTTAGTGACTATTTCGTACCAACCTAAATCAGATTTTTGGTATACTTTTTGTTTCTTTTGTCTTCAACTGCAACTGAAAAGAATGTTGCTTTTTGACCAATTAAAAAGAACTAAATTTAGTGACTATTTTGTACCAACCTAAATCAGATTTCTGGTATATTGTTTGTTTTTTTTGTTTTCAACTGCAAGTATTAACAGTTTGGAAACCTTTTGACAGCCGAAAATAACTAAATTGAGTGTTTTTATAATTTTTTTTGATTGATTTATTGACAGTAAAAGCTCAAAACTACATAATAACAGTGCTTTTGCAAAATTTAATTTCAACTTCCTCTAACAAAAACGCAAAATTTCTAATAAAAAAAATTAATTTTTTTCAAAACTATACAGTGTTTAGCCTCTAGTACTAGTCTGTCCGAGATACAACAAAAAATATCCATATTTGTGTTACACCGAGCCACTTAGTGGTACTACCGTGTGACTTTAAATGATTGAAAATTATTTTCTCACGTTGGTAATCTATTTTGTCTCTTCACAACGCAGTTTTCCAAATTTAAAACAATTGTCAAAAAATAAGCTTTACTTTGTGACATAACCTAAATAAAAACAATTGACAGCTGTGACAACAGACAGATTGCACTACCAACCCACTCAGTGTTGCCAATGTATTTTTGCATAATTTATTTGTAGTCACAACTAATTTATACCGAGTATCTTTTGATGATTGAAAGTTATTTATTCACGTTGATAAGCTATTTGTTTTCTTATAGTTGGCAACATCGTTACCATAATAATAATGTTTATTGTTTCACAATACAGTGTTACAAACATAATATTTTGCGCTTTTATGTTTGTTAATTTTTTTTATAAAAAAAGTATAATGTATATTTTAAAAACTAACCAAAAAAATGACAGCCATAAGATCGTTATAAGGCAAAAAGTAAAATGTAAGAGTTTAGTATTATTAAAACAAAAAAAGATAAAGCCTATTAAAACCGATTTTCTGGTATACTGTTTGTTTTTTTTGTTTTCAACTGCAAGTAATAACAGTTTGGAAACCTTTTGACAGCCGAAAATTTGGTATACTTTTTGTTTCTTTTCCTTTCAACTGCAACTGAAAAGACTGTTGTTTTTTGATCAAGTAAAAAAACTAAATTTAGTCACTTTATTTCATACCAACCTAAATCAGATTTCTGGTATACTTTTTCTTTCTTTTGTTTTCAACTGCAAGTATTAATAGCATGAAAAGCTTTTAACTGCTGCAAATTTGGTATAGTTTTTGTTTCTTTTGTTTTCAACTGCAACTGAAAAAAATGTGGTTTTTTGACCAATTAAAAAGAACTGAATTTAGTGACTTTATTTCGTACCAACCTAAATCAGATTTCTAGTATACTTTTTGGTTCTTTTGTTTTCAACTGCAACTAAGAAGAATGTTGTTTTTTGACCAATTAAAAAAAACTAAATTTAGTGACTATTTCGTACCAACTTAAATCAAATAGAAATATACCTTTTTTCAGTTTTAACCTAAATTATGTAAGTTTACAATTTTATAAGAAAATCTCCTTTCAAAAACAAGTCAAAGAAAAATTATCCATCACTTTTTTATTATGACGTTATAAAAATAATATTTTTGATTAAATTATGGGGTCTATAAGACACAAGCGGTTTTATGTATCAATAATACAAGTGCTTTTATATAATTCAACAGTTTACAGAAAATAGAACAATTTATTAATCATCAAAAGATATACAAAAAATTATAATAAACAGGAATCTCAGATGTCATTATTTGTTGAGATTTACGTTAACATTTCTATTAGAAGATAAATAAAAATAATAACAAAATCGGTCTACTATCGACATCAAATATGTTTTATTGGGTGCTTCTGCTTTTAGTTTTCTTGCTTTTGGAGAATATCTGTATTTTTGTATTAAGTTTTAATGTCAATCTTAAAATGCAGTATTTTGTTCACATTGAAAAAACCGCAAATCTTTCTTTGACGTTAAAGAAGTAACCGAACAGCACGTCCTGGCTTACCCCACTAACATTTTCTTGTTTCCAATTACTAAACTCACTCAATTCTTTGTAATAAGCGTTCTTGGATTTTTTGGAAACAAACTGGATGAGACTTCTTCAACATTTGTCGTATTTTTCTAGGAAAAAATCTATTTTTTTTTTATTTTCAACAAAGTTACAGGCGCCGATACAGTTTGTTTACAAAAATTTTTATTAAAATATAAATTTTTTTTTAATAACAACATGACAACAAATTATAGACTACTACTAATCTTTGCAAATATAAAATTTTTGAGTTTTGAGGATTTTTTAGTATTGTACTCGTGTTTGCCCAAAAAAAATTTAAGTTTAAAATTTAAAAATGTATAAAACTGTTATAAAAAAATTATAAAATTAAATTTTTTTTAAAACTACACTGTGTATAACTCAGAAATATAATTTTTTTTAAGTTTTATTCTAAATCATGTAAGTTTACAATGTTATAAGAAAATCTCCTATAAAAAACAATTTAAAAAAAAATTATCCATCATCTTTTTATTATGGCGTTATAAAAATGATGTTTTTGATTAAATTATGGGGTCTATAAGACACAAACAACTGTTTTTATATAATTCAACAGTTTTCAGAAAATAGAACAATTTATTAATCTTTAATAGATATAAAAAAATTACAATTAACAGGAATCTCAGATGAAATCAGTTGTTGAGATTTACGGTGACATTTCTATTAGAAGATAAATAAAAATAATAACAAAATCGGTCTACTTTTAACATCAAATATGTTTCATTGGATGCTTCTGCTAAAAACTGTTGAATACGCTCTCTTTTAAGAGTTTTGGATTTGTTGCATTTGTAATTTTTTGATTCGTTTTGCAAAAAGCCACTAACTTGCCATATTGTAAAATATCTGTACTTTTGTGAAGTTTTAATGTCAATCTTAATGACATTTTGTCATTAAGATTGATAATTAATTGTGTAATTTAATGTCAGTATTTTGCCCACATTGAAGAAACCGCGAATCTTTTTTTGCCGTTGAAGAAGTAACTCAGCAGCACGTTTTGGCATACCCCACCAACATTGTTTTCTTGTTTCCATTTATTGAACTCACTCAATTCTTTGTAATAAGCATTCTTGGATTTCTTGAAAACCAACTCGATAAGACTTCTTCAATCGTATTTTTCCAAGAAAAAAACTATTTTTTTTATAAATTCAACAACGTTACAGGCGCCGTTGCAAAATTTTTTGTCAATAATAACATGGCAACCAAATCATAGAGTACTACTAATCTTTGCAGATATAAAATCCCTGAGTTTTGATAATTTTTTTAGAAAAAAATTAGACTAATCATTTCTTTTGTGACTCATTTGCTTTAAAAAACACTTGTATAATAAATAGCTATTAAACGTCACTAAATTTTTAAAAAACTTCAAAACAGTCAAAATAAGATTTTTTTAATTGGTTTTTCTTATTACATTTTCTATTATTTTTAAGTAAAGTACTTTATTTAAAAGTACTTTACTGTTGAGTACTTTACTTAACAGGCGCGCTGTAAATTGAACCAAAAATAATTTGAATATAACTAAGATTAAGCTATTTGTTGTGTTAAAAATGTATAAAACTGTTACAAAAAATTATAAAAATTTTATCAAATTTTTTGAAATATAATTAAATGTAGAAAATTTTTGATTTTTTGGCAATAATAAAAAATGCTTGTTTAATTTTTGTCTTGTTTTCTCTGCTTTAATTCAATCTATTCTTTAGTATGCCAAATTTAGGAAAACAAATTCAGTTGGTGGCTATTCATGTTCAGAAGTAGCTCAAAAATTTAATTATTTTTCAAGAAAATGGTAAAAAATCATGATTATTTGATGGAAAGAATATAGTGATTATCTTATTATATTATATTCAAATATCTAATCTTGTTCATTGAAGAGCTAAGTACATACATACTAGCAATCTGCTTAACTTTATAGCTATCTGAATAACTTTTATTTTTTGATAGTTATTTATGTTAATAGTGCGCTGAGCTTCATTTTACAGCGCAAAGTTTTAATTTTAAAGCACGACGCTCTGCAGAGTGCTTTAATAAAACCAAGAAACGCACAAATAATGTATCAATTTTTTTAGCCGAAGACTTAATTTTGCCTGTTTTAAAAATTCCTAAATTTAAATTGACGGAATTTGCACGGCTGTGGCTCAGAACTAGATGGATGAATAGCTACGCACCGCACAAGATGGCGCTTTAAAAGTTGCACTAAAAATATTTAATTGTTCACATTTTTGAAATTTGTAGATCTTATTGAAGATCCGTTTTTTTGTAAAAGGTTCTAAAAGCAGATAACTTTCATGGTATTTCACAACACCATGCATCGGCAGCTGCATGTGAAAAAATCTAGATGCCATAGCAGTTGACAATCGACGAGGCCAAAAGTACTGTTATTGTGCTGGATAAAAATAGCCTGGGTTGTTGATCTCATTATTAAAATTAATTAATGCTAATAGGCCTACTTAAGAGAATAATAAATCATAAAAGTTTATAAAAGTCCAACAAAGCTTCAAAGTATGTTGTTTATCATTGTCCGAAGATAATAAATGGCTATGAATTATTAAAATTTATTATAATTTTGTTAAAAAAAGTTCGTGGAATTTTTGTGAAATCTCCTGCGAGATAATCATCGAAATAATAATCAATTTTGGTTTGTAGACCATTAAACGATGCTGGTGGATAATTTGTCATAGCGCTCACACATTGTCTAAATAACATTTAGAAAAAAGCGTTAATTCTCGATATAAATCAAATCGGAGAAAATAATTTTGAAAATAAATCAATTATGAGTGAAAATAAAAATTAAAAGTGAAGAGAGACGGCCTCGAACAGCGATCGGCTCTCTGCTGCTATTAATTATATTAGACGACGAGATGAAACCCCTGTGGAGGTTGCAACACCAGGAGGTCGATGTGGGTTCGTACGGACATCGTCAACGTCATGTCTAAACTTTGATACATGATAGAGACAATACAGAGAATTCGATGTTTTTCTCTTGATTAAATGGTGTTCGAAACAGAACTTGAGTTTATTTGTTCCTTTTCCTCGTGAATTGGATGGCGGATGCTGAATGGGGTGGATGCTGAATGGGATGGATGTGTCGACGACGACCAGAAAGAGTAATTAATGAGATATCAACCATTTCTGCTTTGCCTCTGGAAGACGGTCCAATTAAAATTTGTATTCATTACTGTCAAATGCTTTATTTTTGCATTGCAAAAAGCAAATGCTGCAGAAAAGCGGTCTACTGCCACTTATTTTCACTTTTAATTTACTGACAATAATGCTGCAATTGATGTTAACAAACAAATAACAAATTCAAAATTTTTAAAACCGATTCAATATAACTAATTATTAATTAATTTATTGAACTAATTTACATAAATTGCTGTTTGCTTCATTTCTCACTAGTCGCCACTGCATTTTCAAAAGTTTCTCTAAATTTCTCCAAAATGCCGTTATCAAATTACAATTTCTTTATTTTGGAATCTCCTTTCTCACAAACAAAAAGTTATCTAAACAATGAACACTAGGGTGGCGCAAAAAAAACGACTATTTTTTTTGAGTCTTGAATAAAAAAAATTTTGTTTTGATGTTTTAAAAGCCTTTTCTAAAAAACAGCTCAAAAAAAATTTTTTAAGAGGTCGCTTTAAATTTTTTCAAATTTCAAAAATCGTCGAAAAACGAATTTTTTTTTTTATTTTTTTTTCGTTACGGTATAATTTTATAGACAAAAAAAAATAAGTTTCTGAAAGTTTCAGTTAACAATTTCAATTTTGAAAAATCGCTTATAATTTTTTATAATTTATTAGTAAGTGACAGGATTTTTTCAATATTAAAATTTAAATTCCAGCAATTTTTGTTTTATTTAGTACAATAATCTATAAAAATACACCACGAGATAAACTAAAAATCAAGGATAACAAAAAAACACAATTTTTTCTAATTTTATAACTTTACAAGTAAAACGTATCATTACATTTAATTGTTTTTTCTTATTATTTTGTTTAATTATAATTAGTTTTGTAGTAAATAATTTAAAATTACCGCTGTTTCGTTTCAT
Source organism: Lagria hirta (assembly GCA_947359425.1). Taxonomy (NCBI): domain Eukaryota; kingdom Metazoa; phylum Arthropoda; class Insecta; order Coleoptera; family Tenebrionidae; genus Lagria; species Lagria hirta. The sequence goes on from OX375794.1 coordinate 51,781,902, forward strand.
TGAGACCGAAATTTTAATTATCGACGCAGCGAAATGATTAAATAAAATTATAAAATTAAAAATAAAAATAAGGTTTTTTTTGTTCATCTTGTGGTGTATTTTTATAGATTATTGTACTAAATAAAGAAAAAAAAGTGACTAAAATTTTAATTTTAGTATTAAAAGATCGCTCGAAAAAATCTAAAGTCATTTACTAATAAATTAATAAAAAATTATAAGCAACCTCACAAAATTAAAATTTTTTACTGAAACTTTCAGAAACTTTTTGGTCTATAAAATTATACCGTAACAAAAAAAAAATTTGATTTTCGACTAGTTTTAAAATTAAAAAAAATTTGGAGCAATTTTTAAAAAAAAATTTTTTGAACTGTCCTTTAGAGGGTTTCTAAAACATCAAAAACTAACATTGTTTCATTCAAAACTTCAAAAAAAAATTGTCAGTTTTTTTGCGTCACTCTAATGAACACATATTGGCCAAAGTACTATATAGTCGCTACTACAATTGATTTCTCAAAAATGCCACTTTCTTATCATGGTACCACCCTTAGAAAATCTCCCCAACAAAAAAAAAATATCCGAATAGGTTTATAAACAATAGGGTTATCCGGGAACACACATAAAAAACATATATACAGTCGAATTGAAAAATCTCCTTTTTTTGAAATCGGTTAAAAAGTTGTCTCGATTAATTAGAAGCACAATGGTTGTTGGTGTAACTGCAAAATCTTTTAAGTTGTGCCAACAGCCATATTATGATTTTGAGAAGCATAAATACAAGTTCTTTTAAGACGTAGGAGACGTAGCAAGAGCCAATGACAGCAAAAATTTTTGCAGAAAAAACTGGCTTATTACTAAGAAATATTTACTAAACAACGGTAATCAGTGAAAGTTTTGTACTGGGGGTACTATTTCTAAATTAATAAAAATATAGTAATCTAATGGTTTTATTGTTGATATAAAATAATATAATTTTTGTTAAATTTTCTACCAAAAGAAATTTTTTACTTTTTCTATAACAAAGTGCTTATTTCAATAATTTTTCAAATTTTTCTCTTAAATCCGGCAACTTTTGAACTTTGCATTAGCATTTTTTTTGACAAAAAGCACAAGACACACAAAAAAGTATGTTGAAAAAAAAATCTATTAACTTTTGCAAGAATTTTTCAATTTTTTTCTTAAAATTTGCAAATTTTTAATGTGAAGTTCGGTTTGCATCAGGCTTTTTTTGGCAAGTTTTTAAAAAAGCTAAAACGTCTAAAATTAAGAGACAAAAAAAACAAAACTAGAAAGTAAAAAAAATCAAAAAAAAAATAATAACTTCAATTTTTTTGCTTAAAATTCAACAATTTTATATCAAATTAAATATTGCACTAGCATTTTTTTTGTCAAATTTTTAGGAAAAAAATATAAAATAAAATAAATTAAGAGTCAGAAAAGCACAACAAAACATGTAAGAAAACAAAAAAAATTGTGTTTCACATAATTTTTCAATTTTTTTTCTAAATTTGAAAACGTATATTGTTAGGTTAGGTTTGCATTAGGATTTTTTAAGACAAAAAAGTAAAAAAGTTTAAATTTAAGAGAGAACACAAGACAAAACTATATTGCAAAAAAAACAACGAAAATAATATTATTTATTTAAATAATTTTTCTTCAAATTTATCAATTTTTAAGGTCAAATTGAATTTTGCTTTAGCATTTTTTTGTCAAATTTTTGACATTTACAATGCGCAAACAAAAAGGTATCGTAGACACAGGATACACATAAGAAATGGTATGCCAACCAACTCCCGGATGTTTTCGTATAAATTAACGAGCCAAAACAATGTTCAAGCTGCATAGTAAGTGTCAATTATTACTACTAGATGACGCCACTGTGTGAAGGACTGTCACTGAACTGATGTAGACCTAACTGAGATTAACAAACCCCGCCCTAAAGCATTTTGCAAAAAACACATTAACTCTGATTGGTCAGCAATTAGCATTTTTCAATTTTTACAACACCTAATCGCAGTTTTTGGCACGTGTACCACATTAATCTAATCGCTAACAGTCGTTGTTTTTACAGATTTTCTTAAAAAAAATTATTACGGTCCATTTTCATAAGACTATCTCGAGAGGGACCCAAGCATCTGGTAGACATTAGTACTTGAGTGAAACCGCCGTAAACAATAGATAAAGCCAGTCAAATAACGTTATATTAGACAAACTTTCCAAATGAAAAAAGCGACAAAAGCATCCTCATTTGCTGCATTTCCTAAATTATTAGCTAAGGCCATTATATCAGAGTATCTAATGATACTCTGGTTACAGCATACAGGACGTATAATAATAACGTTAATCAAAGATGGCTTTGCTTTTCTGGCAGCAGGTCTTAGATTGGTACGTACTAAAGCTGGTAACAATCTGTGTAAAAGTAAAGTCGCTTACGCAATAGCGCAGAGATTTTTGTGAATTTGAATATATCAATTTAATTAGTTTGTAAAATAAGAATATCTTTTCCCGGTTTATTTTTTTAAATAATAATCGTTTAAATAATTAAAAATTCATTTTCCGTTCCGGCAATTGCGCCTACAGCAATGTGCTCTACAAAAAACCAAAAAAAAACTGAAAGCAGGAGGCAAAAAGACACAAAACAAGTATGTAAAAAACAAACAAAATTCTTAGTTTTAATAAATTCACAATTTTTCTTAAATTTGACCAATTTTAAATTTTAATTTAAGTATTAAGATTTTTTTGTTACATTTCTAAAGCAAAACACAGTAAAAACAAAAATCAAAAATAATAATAATAATAAACGCCTCAATCTTGTAATAAAACAAATTTATTTTTTATTTCAATAATTTTTAAATTTTTTTAATTAGTTTAGAAATTTGTATTGTCAAAGTTTGAATTAAGATGTTTTGTAAAATTTGTGAGACAAGAAAGCCTAAAATTCAGACACAAAACAACACAAAACTAGAAAATAAAAAAACAACAATAATTTTTCAATTTTTTTTGAAATAAAAAAAAAACTGAAAACAAGAGGCAAAAAGACACATAACAAGTATGTAAAATACAAACAAAATTCTTAATTTTAATAAATTCACAATTTTTCTTACAATTTGACAAATTTTAAATTTCAATTGTAGTATTAAAATTTTTTTGTTACATTTCTAAAGCAAAACACAGTAAAACAAAAATCAAAAATAATAATAATAATAAACGCCTTCATTTTGTAAGAGAACAAAACAAATTAGTATTTTATTTCAATAATTTTTAAATTTTTCATAGTAGTTCAGAAATTTATAATGTTCAAGTTTGAATTAAGATGTTTCGTCAGTTTTTGGGACAAGAAAGCTTAAAACTAAGACACAAAACTAGAAAATAAAAAAACAACAATAATTTTTAAGGAAGAGGCAAAAAGACACAAAACAAGAATGTAGAAAACAAACAAAACTCTTAATTTTAATAAATTTACAATTTTTCTTAAAATTTAACAAACTTTAAATTTTAATTTAAGTATTAAAATTTTTTTGTTACATTTCTAAAGCAAAACACAGTAAAAACAAAAATCAAAAATAACAATAATAATAAAGGCCTTCATTTTGTAAGAGAACAAAACAAATTTATTTTTTTATTTCAATAATTTTTAAAATTTTTATATTAGTTCAGTAATTTTTAATGTTGAAGTTTGAATTAAGATGTTTTGTTAAATTTGTGAGACAAGAAAGCCTAAAATTAAGACGCAAAACAACACAAAACTACAAAGTAAAAAAACAACAACAATTTTTCAATTTTTTTCCTAAAATTTCACAATTTTTAAGGTTAAATTAGATTTTGCATTAAAAATTTTTTTGTTAAAAAATCATGAAGCAAGAGAAAAATCACAAAACTAGAATATAAAAAAAAACAACAAACATGTAAATAATAATATTATTTATTTTAAAAAAATTTTTTTTAATTTTACTTAACAGTAAAGAATTTGTTATCAGTAATGACAAATAAATTATATTTCGATAATGTCTCTGAATTATGATAAAAAATAAGGATAAAGCGATGTTGCTACCAAACCAGCCAATAGGAAGCTTTCTACCAAAGAAGTTTTTAAATTCAATGACCAAATCAGCCAATAGGATATTCTTAAATACGATCACAACTAACGCTCTCTAAAAAAGGTAAAAAAAAAGCCTATAAATGTAAGAATTAGTAAAAAAAATTATTTAAATTTAATAGTGTTGCTAGCGACATCTATTAACTGTTTATATAGAAACAATTTTTTTCTACATGTTTAAAAATGCAACTAAATAATGTCACTGTTAGATACAATTTGAAATTTTGCTGATCACGTTAGCGTCTTTTGTCTCAAACGGATATAGGGTTGTAACTTGCCGATGAGTTCCAATGAGAACGAAACATATCCAAGTTTACAGAGTTTGCTATGGTCTTTTATATTTCAATTGTTTTGTTTATTACCATCATTTAATTAAATAATAATAATAATAATAATTTATTGATAATGGTTACATCATTATGTTTACCACATAACTGCCTTTTCTAAAATCTTAAATCTTGAAGAAATAATTGAAGCAAGCAGTTCTAAACTTCATAAACGCCTTTTGTCTCCTTCAAAAGATCACATTATGCAACAAATCAACAATTTTGCAACAAAACCTGTCCTCGATTGTTCCAAAAATCAACAAATCCTAATTATCAATCTGCTCCAGATGACAACTTTAGAGATAATTTGTTTTTATCTAATTCAATGCGAAAAAAACATCGAAAAAGCAAAAAACGAAGCATTTACATAATAAATTAAACGTTTTGTTGCTTGTTAGAAATTCATTTAATCTTTTTCTTAATCTGATTAGCTTCGAAACGCCGATTAAGGTTAGTTTTGACAAATAATGCTTAATTTTTGGATTGGAATTGGTTTATTTTGAAAAAATTGGGTTCAAAAGTGGCACCCAATAGGAGATTAATTGCAGATGCAATAACAGAAAGTTTAATTAGACAGATTAATCCAACAAAATGTTTGAAGATTATAGTACTTTTTTATAGATTAATCTTCAAGCGCCACTAATGCCGGTTTTAAATCCACTTGAAAAAGCGTAGAGGATGAAGATAAACAACTAAAGCTCTTTGAACGCCACTAATGCCGGTTTTAAATTCACTTGAAAAAGCGTAGAGCATGAAGATAAACAACTAGAGCTTGCTTGTCAGATCACGTTTCAAACCCAAAATGTTTCAAAGTCAAATCTAAACTGTGTTTTAGCAGTGACATAACACTCAAAATCGCCTAAAACGCTTTTTTATCAGGCAATTGCTGATGAAGTGACAACATTGTAATTGAGAGATTTGAACAAACCATGCTGTATATTAAAATTACTATAAAAATTACAGTTGCTTGTTTGTAAATAAATATCAATATGTGTTGATAAAACAACATTATTTTCAATAAATAATGTTTTATTCAAATATATAAATAAATATTTAGACAACAATCAGCATATGTTGTCAAAGACTTTTAACATCATATGAGTAAAACCAAATTTTCAGTATCAATTTTCAGTGTCAGTATCAAAAGCCTTTGAGAAGGATTCCTCTCTCAGAAGACATTTTACGTGAGTAAAAGACACTTGGGTAGATTATAAGCCCATCACAGCCCATCGCAAATTTATTCAAACGAGATTCTTTTATTTAACTGTGTCAATTGTGAACAAATGGTTTGAGTTTTGATTGTTTTTCAGCTTTTCAGCAATACCAAGCTCAATGAACAACAATATAATTACTTTATTTTATAAAATATGTATAGAGCGATCATTAAGCTGTAAAGAAACTGTTCTCAATCATGACAATATCGCATCATTTCCAACTAAATCAATGCAAACTTGCATGTTGTCCTTAATAATACAAAGTTTGTGTAAGACCCGGAAACGCCATGGACAGCTCTATATAATTTATCATGTCGGTAACAATACTCTCCGGTGGCTAAACATGATTTAGGCAACTTACCGTATAAAATATTTGTGATCAAACATATCCCTTCAGACAGCTTTTGCTGACGGAGTTGACATGACAAGCAAAAAAATTCTTTTTTTTTCAAATTTAACGTAAACAACGCTATATATCAGGACGCTTCAACCCTTAAAAATCGCTTACGCATGGCCAGTTTAAAAAAAGTCAGACATTTTGAGCTCAATGTAACAAAAAATCTATTTTAATGCCAAATTCAACAAACTATAGTTGTTAGGTTACCAACAAAATTTGAAGCACTTATCTGAGTAAAAGTCTGACATTGTTGATCGCCATTACTGTGAGTTTGTTGCAAAATTTGCAAAAATCTATAAAATTTGAATATAAATTTAAAGAAATTCATTTTGATTTGACAGAATATATATTTTTTGATCTTCAACTTGAGAATAAGCAACCTTGAAATTGAGAATAAACAAGTTGATATTGAGAGTAATTATAGAAAAATGAAATGTATATTAGAGATAAATAAAATCAAATTAAGAATACACAATTTAAAATTGAGAATAGAAGAAACATAGTGAGAACATTTTTATTTTTAAATTGAGAATAAACAGAATAAACATTATCAACTTTAATTTAATCTATAATAAAATAATTTTTTAAGCCTGTCTTTGTTGAAAAAGCTTTACAAATTTGTTTTTATTTTGATCGCATGGTATTCAACTTTCTCATTATAACTTTTTTTTTGATATTTTTTTCAGAAACTGACACAATTTAAAACACAAAATTTGTTTATTTGTAATTTAAATTGATTATTCTCATATTGAAAACAATTGTTCTCAATATAAATTGGTTTATTCATAATTTAAATTTATTTTTTTCAATATAGAAATAATTTATTTCAATAAAAATTTGTTTATTTTCAATATAAATTTATTATTCTCAATTTAGAACTAATAAATCTTAATTTCAATTTGTTTATATCGAATTTATTACAAAATTTGTCTGGCAATGGACTGAACCAGCAATAATTTAATCAAAACATAATATAGATTTAAACAGATACTTTTAATTTGTTAGAATATAATTTTTGAACTTCAACTTTGAGAACAAGCAACTACTTTGAATTTGAGAATAAACAAGTTGATATTGAAAATAGTCATAAAAAAATAAAATGTATATTAGGGATAAATAAAATTAAATTAAGAATACACAATTTAAAATTGAGAATAGAAGATACATATTGAGGACATTTTCATTTCTAAATTGAGAATAAACATTCTCATCTTTAGTTTAATCTATAATAAAATAATTTTTTAAGCCTATATTTGTTATAAAAGCTTCTTTTCACGCTCTTTATGTAATTATATAAATAAAACAAAAAATTTTTTCTTATTGCAATGCGCTTCAGCTTTCTCAATATAATTTTTTTTTTGATATTTTTTTGAGAAACTGACACAATTTAAAGCACATGATCTGTTTATTTGTAATTATAATTAATTATTCTCAATTTGAAAACAACGGTTCTCAATATAAATTAGTTTATTCATAATTTAAATTTATTTTTCTCAATTTAGAAATAATTAATTTCAATAAAAATTTGTTTATTTCTAGAATAAATTCATTATTCTCAATTTAGAACTAATTAATCTCAATTTGAATTTGTTTATTTTAAATTTCTTACAAAATTTGTCTGACAATTGACTGAACCAGCAATAATAATTTAATCAAAACATATAGATTCAAACAAAAAATTTTAATTTGTTAGAATATGATTTTAGAACTGCAACTTAAGAATATACAACTTTTAAATTGAGAATAAACAAGTTGATATTGAGAATAGTCATAGAAAAATAAAATGTATATTAGAGATAAATAAAATCAAGTTAAGAATACACAATTTAAAATTGTGAATAGAAGATACATATTGAGAACATTTTTATTTCTAAATTGAGAATAAGCAAAATAAACATTCTCAACTTTAATTTAATGTATAATAAAGTAATTTTTCAAGCCTATATTTGTTGAGAAAGCTTCTTTCTTTTCACGTTCTTTATCAAATTATATAAATAAAACACAAATTTGCTTTTTTTAATTGCATGCGCTTCAACTTTTTCAATATAATTTTTTTAAATATTTTTTTAAGAAACCGACACAATTTTAAACACAAAATCTGTTTATTTGTAATTTAAATTGATTATTCTCAATTTGAAAACAATTTTTCTTAATATAAATTGGTCTATTCATAATTTAAATTTATTTTTCTTAATTTAGAAATAATTAATTTTTAAAAACATATAGATTTAAACAGATACTTTTAATTTGTTAAAATATAATTGTTAAACTTCAACTTGAGAATAAGCAACGTTGAAATTGAGAATAAACAAGTTGATATTGAGAATAGTCATAGAAAAATGAAATGTATATTAGGTATAAATAAAATTAAATCAAGAATACACTATTTAAAATTGAGAATAGTAAAAACATAGTGAGAACATTTTCATTTCTAAATTGAGAATAAACAGAAAAAACATTCTTAACTTCAATTTAATCTTTAAAAAACAAATTTTTTAAGCATATATTTGTTGAAAAAGCTTTTTTATGCTTTTTATTTAATTATATAAATAAAACACAAGTTTGATTTTTTTTTATTGCATGCGCTTCAACTTTCTCAATTTATTTTTTTTTATATTTTTTTGAGAAACCGACACAATTTTAAACACAAAATCTGTTTATTTGTAATTTAAACTGATTATTCTCAATTTGGAAACAATTCTTCTCAATTTAAATTGGTTTATGCATAATTTAAATTTATTTTTCTCAATTTAGAAATAATTAATATTAATAAAACATTGTTTATTTTTAATATAAATTTATTATTCTTAATTTAGAACTAATAAATCTCAATTTGAATTTGTTTATTTTAAATTTCTTACAAAATTTGTCTGACAATCAACTGCACCAGCAATAATTTAATCAAAACATATGAATTTAAACAGATACTTTTAATTTGTTAGAATATAATTTTTGAACTTCAACTTGAGAATAAGCAACTTTAAAATTGAGAATAAACAAGTTGATACTAGTTAATAGTCAACAAGTTAATAGTCGTTTTCAAATTGAGAAAAAACAAATTTATATAATTCTAAATTGAGAATAAACAATTTCAATTTTTAACACATGACACAATTTATAACACATGACATCTGTGATCTGTAAGTTAATTTGATTATTTGTAATTTAAATTTATTATTTGCAATTTGGAGATGATTATTCTCACTATAAATATGTTTATTCTCATATTAAGTTGATTATTCTCAATTTATAAATGATATATTAAAATGTTTTTTTTTAAATAAATTTAGTTTTATTTTAATTTAAATTTATCATTCTCAACTTGGAAATGTAACGTTTCAATATGAATGGGTTTATTCTCAATTTAAAGTTAAAAAAATACGTATAGTTGGTGAAGTTATGTTTTTGTTAATATCTTGGAGCTTATTAAAATACAACCGTTTATCCATTATTAAATATATTTTTCTAATAAGATTTAAAAATCAAAAATTGTAAAATATTCAAGCTTTTTTTAAATTTTTTAGTTGCATTTTTATATAATTCAATCAGAGGAACAGCAGTGACATTATAGAAATGTCAGTGTAGTAAAAATAACATTTCTTCTAAATAAAAAAGAATTATTGACATTTTTGCTTAATAAATAGGCACTGACGTTTTGTTTCTGAAGAAAAATGCTAAACCAACAATAATTTAATCAAAATTAATTTTCAAGATTAATAAATTGAAAGCAAACAACTTTAAATTCAAAAATAAACAAGTTTATTGATAATAGTGATTTTTAAATTAAGAACAAAGAAAATTAAAATAAAAATTAAAAAATTTTAAATTATAAATTAACATATTTCTAGTTTGAATAATATATAGCAAACTATTCTCACATTGAGAATAAACAAATTCGAACTACAAATGACCACCTTCAAATTGAGAACAAACATATTTAAGTTAGAAATAACCACATTTATATTAAAACTATATAAAATGTTCACATTGAGAACCAACAAATTCAATTTAAGAATAAATAATTTTAAACTAGACATAAACAAATTTATATTAAAATAAATAATTTTCAAGTTTATATTGAGAATAGCCATTTTTAGATTGAGAATATATGAAAAAAGATATTATCAAATTGAGAATAAAAATTTTAATTTAAAAATAAACAAATTTTAAATAAACATTTATATATTTATAATATTTATTTAAATACATTTTAAATTTTGACTAATTATGTACAAACAAATTCAATTTATTTAAGTATAAATAGTAAACAATTTCATACTCAAATTAATCATTTTTAAACCAAGAATAAACAAAATCAAATTAGAAAATATATTTTCAAGTTTAGAATAAACTTTCTTTAATCGTAAAAATTCAAAATGTCAAATTTTTAGCGCAGCGGCTTTATTAATTAAATGTTTTTTAAGATTATTTTATTCATCACTTTCTTTCAAATGTTATTCTACAAACAGAAAAACAAATAAATAGATATACATAGGTAAAGCCTAAAAACTGTTTTAATATTTTACAATATTTACAAATTTTAGAGCTTAATTGATGAAAAGGCAATAATCAGACACTCAACAAGTACAATAGCACAAAATAATTAACTTAAAATTAGTTTCTTTAATTACAGGTTCCAGTAGTACAAAAAGTTGATAATTTTTACACATTTTGAAACCAATGTTTGGTTTATATACAAAGTGCTCACATTTTATTAAGCAAATATTTAGTAAAACATTATTTTTCAATCATTTGCCTGAATTTTCGCAATTACCTAAATTAACTACAAAAAAATCTACTATTTATTCTCCAAACAATCATAAATTCAGTAATTTTACAAACAAATAAATAAGTATTTATAGTAAAAACATAAAGAAAATATAATATTTTTTTAAAACTACAAATTTTAGAAAATGCACAATATACCAATAGACACAAAAAGTAAAATGACACAAAATAATTAAGGCCTTTTGTCTCAAACGTATATCAATAATATTCAAAGTAATCTTCTTTGGCTTATCTACCAACTGGCAAAATAATAAAATTAATGCAAATTTATTCAAGCTAGATTTGTAGACTTGGACATGTTTAGCTCTTATTGGAACTCATCAGCAAGTTGTAACAGATTCAGATTTGAATAAATTTGCGGTGACAGATTTATTTTGATACTACCTAAACAAATGTGTAAATAATAAATGCTTGCAATAATGTTCAAAAGTAAATACAGAGTGTTTACATTTTATTAGTCAGTCAGTACATTTTGTGGAATAATAAATTAAAAACATAACGGCTTTATATTTTGTAATTAGCAAAGTAAACGTTAATGTAGATAATTATATTTGTTTACAGGGATGCAATGTTTGCATTCGACCTAATCCTTTTACATCCCGTGGGAACATTCTGAAAGTTAAAGTATCCCGCAATTCAGCGTCGCTATTCTACTTTTTTCCATCATAGCGTCTTTTCTAAATAGAGTTCCATTAAAGGATTATGGAAATGATTGCAGGGGGTAAGTACATGGACACACCCCAGCTTAGCCAAACTAACGGAAGCCTTTAACACTAATGTTGTAATCCTCTTTTATTTCTAATTTTACTCTCTTTACAAGCTTGTTTGGCGTTTACTAATGGATTTAAATGTGTTTTTTGTGTTTAGGGTGAAGAAAGTTTTGTTGTCGATGGATTACCAGACGCGGATTATAAATCAATCCGCAACAAGAATATAAAAAAAGTGTTAAAGCGTTTATTCCTAGAATAAACAGCGTTTTATTGTGCAATTAAAGGCTTTTACTAATGCTTCATAAATTTATATTTTCATTTAATCGTATGGACTTTTTATTCTCAATTAAATTTGAAATTAAGGTACTAATTTGTCTTTACCGCACTAGTGTAATAAAAAATTTAATTGACTAGAATATATATTGTTTTAGGGTTTTTTATTGTCTTTTATTGTATGAAAGCCAATTTTAATTGCAGCATTTATTGCTGAAATTAACATTTAACTTGTGATTCTAATATAAGGTGGTTTTAATCTGCCAAAAACCCATTCTTTCAAAAACGTCAAAATTATCATTTTAAATAATTTTTCTTTAATTTTATCTGTTTCTTGTTATTGGTTTTTTACAGTGATATTAAGTTAGGTCAGGTCAAGTAAGGTCAGGTCAGGTAAAGAAAGCGAAACGATAAGTACATGGTAAAATGAAAGAGAAAGATAGAGACTTAGACAAGCAAGAAAGAAAAATAAAAATAAAAGAGAGAGTAATGCAAGGTTTAGATGCAAAAATAAAGAAAAAAAATAGCTTTTAGATAGAAAATAATGTAGAATGTGTAGAAGAAACATTGGAGCACCTAATGAATGAAAGCGAAAAGGTAAAAGAAAGCAAGCTGGAAAAAAGAACATAATAAAAAAAAAGCAAAAAGAGATACAGTGAGTGAAAATAAAAGAGAGAAAAAGATTAAACAAGACTAGTCAGTAAAGATAAAAAAAAAAAAACAAAAAAAAAATTAATTTTAGAAAAGCATATTGAAGAAAATAAGGTAATTAATTTTAATTACAGCATTTCATGCTGAAAACCATTTAACCTGCAATTCTAATATAAGATGGTTTTAACCTGCTAAAAACCCATTCTTTCAAAAGCGTCAAAATTAATATTTTGAATAATTTTTTTCACTTTTTATCTGTATTAGTTTTTTACAGTTATATTAAGTTAAACCAGGTCAGGTGAGGTCAGGTTAGGTAAAAAAAGCGAGACAATGAGTACATGGTGAAATAAAAGAGGAAAATAAAGAGTTAGACAAGAAAGAAAAAAACAAGAAAAATAAGTAAATTTTCAAATTTTTTAAAAGAGAAACTAAAAGACAGAGAAATGCAAGGTTTAGATGCCAAAATAATAAAAAAATAACTTTTGAATAAAAAAAAAAGAAAAAATAATGTAGGATGTGTAGAAGAAACATTGAATGCAAAGAGGTAAAAGAAAGCAAGCTGGAGAAAAAAAGCATAATAAAAAGAAAGCAAAAAGAGATACAGCGAGTGAAAATGATAATAAAAGAGAGAAAAAGATTAAACAAGACTAGTCAGTGAAGATAAAAAAGAAAAAAAGAAAACAAAATTTAATTTTGGAAAAGCAAATTGAAGCAAATAAGGTAATGAATTTTAATTACAGCATTTAATGCTGAAATTAACATTTAACCTGTGATTCTAATACAAGGTGGTTTTAACCTGCCAAAAACCCATTGTTTCGAAAGCGTCAAAATTAACATTTTAAATATTTTTTTTTTAAATTGTATCTGTATTGGTTTTTTACAGTGATGTTAAGTTAGACCAGGTCAGGTAAGGTCAGGTCAAGCCAGGTACAAAAAAGCGATACTGTACTCATTACATGGTAAAATGAAAGGGAAAGATAGAGACTTGAGACAAGCAAGAAAAAAAGAGAGAAATAAGTAAATTTTCAAAATTTTTTAAAAGAGAAAATAAGAGAGAGAAAAACGCAAGGTTTAGATGCCAAAATAAAGACAAAAAATAGATTTCGGATAAAAAAAAATTTAAAAATAATGTAGGATGTGTAGAAGAAACATTGAATGTGAAGAGGTAAAAGAAAGCAAGCTGGAGAAAAAAAGCATAACAAAAAAAAAAGCAAAAAGAGACACAGTAAGTGAAAATGATAATAAAAGAGAAAAAAAGATTAAACAAGACTAGTCAGTAAAGATAAAAAAAAAAAGAAAAAAAAAATTAATTTTAGAAAAGCATATTGAAGAAAATAGGGTAATTAATTTTAATTACAGCAATTAATGCTGAAAACCATTTAACCTGTAATTCTAATATAAGGTGGTTTTAACCTGCTAAAAGCCCATTATTTCAAAAGCGTCAAAATTAATATTTTGAATAATTTTTTTCACTTTTATCTGTATTAGTTTTTTACAGTGATATTAAGTTAAAACAGGTCAGGTAAGGTCAGATTAGGTAAAAAAAGCGAGACAATAAGTACATGTTGAAATGAAAGAGAAAGATAGAGAGTTAGACAAGAAAGAAAAAAACAAAGAAAATAAGTAAATTTTCTAAATTTTTTGAAAGAGAAAATAAAAGAGACAGAAATGCAAGGTTTAGATGCCAAAATAAAGAAAAAAAATAGCTTTTGAATAGAAAAAAATGAAAAAATAATGTAGAATGTGTAGAAGAAACATTGAATGCGTAGAGTTAAAAGAAAGCTAGCTGGAGAAAAAAAGCATAATAAAAAAAAAACAAAAAAAAGATACAGTGAGTGAAAATGATAATAAAAGAAAGAAAAAGATTAAACAAGACTAGTCAGTGAAGATAAAAAAGAAAAAAAGAAAAAAAAATTTAATTTCAGAAAAGCATATTGAAGAAAATAAGGTAATTAATTTTACTTACAACATTTCATGCTGAAAACCATTTAACCTGCAATTCTAATATAAGGTGGTTTTAACCTGCTAAAAACCCATTGTTTCAAAAGCATCAAAATTAACATTTTAAATATATTTTTTTTAATTTTATCTGTATTGGTTTTTTACCGTGATATTAAGCTAGACCAGGTTAGGTAAAGTCAGGTCAAGCCAGGTAAAAAAAGCGAAACGATGAGTACATGGTGAAATGAAAGAGAAAGATAGAGACTTAGACAAGCAAGAAAAAAAGAGATAAATAAGAAAATATCCTAAATTTTTTAAAAAAGAAAATAATAGAGAGGGAAATGTAGAAATTAGATGCAAAAATTAAGAAAAAAAATAGCTTTTGAATAGAAAAAAACGAAAAAATTAATGTAGGATGTGTAGAAGAAACATTGAATGCAAACAGGTAAAAGAAAGCAAGCTGGGGAAAAAAGCATAATAAAAAGAAAGCAAAAAGAGATACAGCGAGTGAAAATGATAATAAAAGAGAGAAAAAGATTAAACAAGACTAGTCAGTGAAGATAAAAAAGAAAAAAGGAAAACAAAATTTAATTTTGTAAAAGCAAATTGAAGCAAATAAGGTAATGAATTTTAATTACAGCATTTAATGCTGAAATTAACATTTAACCTGTGATTCTAATACAAGGTGGTTTTAACCTGCCAAAAACCCATTGTTTTGAAAACGTCAAAATTAACATTTTAAATAATTTTTTTTTAAATTGTATCTGTATTGGTTTTTTACAGTGATGTTAAGTTAGGCCAGGTCAGGTAAGGTCAGGTCAGGTAAGGTCAGGTCAAGCCAGGTACAAAAAAGCGAGACTGTACTCATTACATGGTAAAATAAAAGGGAAAGATAGAGACTTGAGACAAGCCAGAAAAAAAGAGAGAAATAAGTAAATTTTCAAAATTTTTTTAAAGAGAAAATAAGAGAGAGAAAAATGCAAGGTTTAGATGCCAAACTAAAGACAAAAAATAGATTTCGTATAGAAAAAAATTAAAAAATAATGTAGGATGTGTAGAAGAAACATTGAATGTGAAGAGGTAAAAAAAACATGCTGGAGAAAAAAAGCATAATAAGAAGAAAGCAAAAAGAAGGACAATGAGTGAAAATGATAATAAAAGAAAGAAAACGATTAAACAAGACTAGTCAGTGAAGATAAAAATAGAAAATAAAATTTAATTTTAGAAAAGAAAAATGGAGAAAATAAGGTTTGTTGACAGTGTAGGTGAAACAATAAACATTATTACTATTTTATATTAAAATTTCCACATTTAGATACAGTTTTTATAATTTTTCACAATTTTTTTTATACAAAAAAGATTAGAAGCGTACATTTAACACTCTTCATATCTGTTAAATTTCCATTTATGTAAACAAGGATTTCCAAGTACATATTTAAAAAATGCTCTTCAATATATTTTCTAATAAAATTGATCTTTGTCTAAAATTGCAGGAAAATGAGAGAAATTTTAAATTAAACTTTTAATTTAAACAAATGCAAACATAAACTACGACAATAAACTAGTAATAAATTGTGAAAATGTTTCGTTAAACAACAACAATACACTTCTAAACAGCATCGGTGCTTCTAGCAGTTAGAAAGAGATAAAGCTGTCATTATTCATTATTCAGCAAAATTAAGTTTCGAGACAAAGGAGCTTTCGGATGAATCTGCATGCCAAATTATAGTTTGTGAGATGAATTTCTAATGAATTTAAATTGACGACAGGTGCTGGCTCACCTATTTGATAAAGTTAATCTCAAAAAGATAAGTGGTATCTACTTAGGGGTAGTAGAAAGGTAGTATCAGATTTGCGAAATTGTATAATTAGTTTTAACAGGTGGAGGAGACAAACGTCTCACACAGGATCGTGCTTTAACTACCCACATCTCTTGACATTTTAAAGCTCAGTAAACATAAATTTAGCATAACTGAGATTAAGAAATTTGCTAGGAAAAGGTCCACAAGCTGATATCTGGCTTTTAGGGGTTGAGATAGTAAAACTTACAACTATATTGAAGCTACTGCCGTAATTTTATTTTTAAACTTATTATTCTTCTTTTTAACGTTATAATTAGTAAGATTAACATTCCAATAGAGAAAAATCACAATCACTTAGACAATTGAAACCATCTACTTCTCGGTTGTTGTCCAACTCGATATATTCTTAAACTAGCTCTATTTGTGGCATCTTTTCACTTAACTGTGTTTAACACCTAATTTACTTTTTTTTAATATCATTCAGCAATCTTATACGGCTTTTAAGGGTTGAAATACTTAAAGTTACAAGTATTTTAATGCTGCTGCAGATAAAATGTTATAATTTTGTTTTTAAGTTTATTATTTTACGGTTTAACCATTATACCTAATTTATAAAATTAATATTCAATAGAGGAAATCACTAAAAATGTAAATTAAATTACAATCACTTAGACGACTAAAATCTTCTACTTCTCGGTTGTTGCCCAACTCTATACATTCTTAAACTAGCCCTGTTTATGGCGTCTTCTCACTTAACTGATTTTAACACCTGATTTACTTTTTTTTATTAATATTCAGCAATCTAATACGGCTTTTAAGGGTTGAATAATTAAAGTTACAAGTATATTGATGCTGCTGCAGATATAATGTAATAATTTTGTTTTTAAGTTTATTATTTTACTGTTTATTCAATAGAGAAAATCTCTAGAAATATGAAGATCTGAAAAATGCAAAATTGCTTATACGCCTCTAATACAATTGAAACCTTCTACTTCTCGGTTGAGGGTCAACACTATAATTTCCTAAACTTGCCCTATCTATAGAATCACCCTACTTAACTGTCCAAACACGTGTCTGTTCTTACAGGGTTGTCTTCAAGGGATGCTCTTTACTGCTATAACGAAAACGTATACTATACCACTTATTATCTATACCACCCTACCATGAGATCCGAACCATGGTGGTGATCATGCGTTGTGTTTTGTCTAGTTCTACTTCATCTTTAACGTAAAACTATAGTATATAAATCCTTTGCATTCTAAAAAACTCTAAAGAAGACTATAATGTAGTACAAATCGTATTATGTTTAAATATTGCACCCCCTCAGATAAAGGGTGTTATCCAATATCTTATTTAAAAAAAAATACAATTTTAACTTTGTTGGTAGAAATTTCAGAAGAAGGCAGAAATTTCCCTAATGCATCAAGTCAGAACCTACCCCTCGACGCAGCATTGATTCACCCATGCTGGCCTATACTTGTCTTCATTAGATATTCCCCTCACTGACTTAATGCAAAAAGGACAAATTACGTCTAACGACAAATTGTTGTAGCAAAAGACAGCATTAAACCGGAAACAGTCTTAGATTGAAGATATGAGGCAGCACAGATCGCATTTAAGGGCGTGATAGTGCGCCCCTCGAGAGACTGAAATGGCTTCGATAATTGTATGCAATCAGAGGAGATACCATTTCGCATAATTAATAGGGAATTTGTAATTTTTCGCAGCGGCCGTCAGCCGGTAAATGTCTCATTTGTTTTGATTATCTACGGATTTTCATTATAGCAGCCTGTCTTCGGTAGGAGGAAATGAAACTAGCTTTAAAGTTTCCCAGGCGAGAATAATGGCTGAAAACCTAAAAAAGAGTAAATGAAAACAAGGTGTTTTACAACATAAGATTATTTTGTTGATTTAGACCAGACAAAACAAGAAGTTTAGTTCAAGAACAAGTCCTATTAGTTTATATAAATTCATAAATTTGTCAAAAATCCACTATTTTTTGAACAGATTATACAATAAAATCTTGTAATAACATTTTAATAAGTGAGCAAATTATTTTCAGATTAGAGAAAACCTTGGAAATTTGTTATGTCTTTCATTGAAACATTAAAACAATTGAGCTTGAAATGTTACAGAATGTGTATCTGTCAAGCATCAAAATAAAACTATTAACTGATGGGCTTACAATTTTTGGAACCAAAAACTATTCACATAGTTTCACCACTTGCCAAAAAATTTGTTTATTAGATCTGAAGGGCTCTTTCATGTCTTAATGATTGACGCATGGTAGTTGCAAGACCTCTCAAAATCTAATAAACAAACTTTTTGGAAAGTGGTAAAACTGTGTGAACAATCAAAATATAAACATTAAAATAAGCATAATTACACCAAGTGGTTCCGCCTGATGAAAACCACTTTAGCGTAAGATTAGTTAATTTTTATTTTTTTTGAAAAGTAAAAGTTGTTATGTCTTTGATTGAAACATTGAGACAATTTAAATTCAATAGTACAAAATTTGTATCTATCAAACATTAAAATAAAACAATTAACTGACTGGTTTAGTTTTAGTTTTAACTGACTGGTTTAGTTTAGAATTTTTGTTGTTTGTTTATTAGATCTCAAGAGCTTTGTCAACTCATGATTGTCACATGGTGGTCAAAAGATCTCTCAAAATCTAATAAACAAACTTTTTGGAAAGTGGTAAAACTGTGTGAATAATCAAAAAATAAACATTAAAATAAGCATAATTACACCAAGTGGTTTCGCCCGATGAAAACCATTTTGACGTAATGTCAGTTAAATTCTATTTTCTTTAAAAAGATTGTAATTTCTTGTACATCATTTGTAAATTCGGCCAATTTAAAGTAAAAAAAAAATAAGAAGAAGTCACTATATAGAAGTCTCAACTGATAAAACAGACTCAATACTGTTTTTCAGTAAGCGAAACTGTACGAACTGTAAACTAATAGAACTGATATAATTTAACATCAGACAGAGTATTTGCTCGACAAGTAGTTGTTTGCAGTACCTTGCTGTGCCAAAAGATTGATATTGCAGTTTTAACCAACATTAATCTTTAATACTGTAGAATCTTCAATGCTTGTAGTTCTCTATTTTTGTTCAACCCCCCTCTCTTTTTGTTTATTTTTAAGCCACCTTTTTTGTGTTTCTGTTATATTTCTTACTTTTCCACTAACCATTTTGTTCATAAATCTTGCTTTTTCTTGCATGGATCTAACTTCTTCATTATTCTTTTCTTCTAATTAGTTTTTGGTCAATTATAATGGTTTTGTTTGTTTGTGATCTCACAATATATTCCGGAGTTTGTTTGCTTATTCTTTAAATATTTTTTGTTGTTTTCTTATACTCTTCTCATTCTCACAGTGTTGACGTGTGAGACTTTGATACACTTTTAATTAGACTGCCAACTTGATCTGTGTGGAAAAATTACTAGAATGAGAAACCGAAACAACTGGCAAAATAAAATAAAAAAAAACCGCAACAAAAAAAGAAATGACTAAAGAAGAGATAGAGAAAAAGCTCAAAAAACTAATAAAAAAAACAGATGGGATACCGATTGAAGCATGGATGTATGGGAATAAAAGAAAGACTGAAAGAAATACTGAATGAAATGTGGAAGAAAGAAAAGTTTTTTCAAAAATAAACGAAAGAAAAAAAATACCAATATATAAAAAAAGCAATAAAATTTCCAAGGTATAACTCTTCTAAACACTATGTACAAAGTGTATTCAATGTGTGTAGCAAAAAAATTTAAAAAGAAAGTAGAGAGAGTGGGAGGATTACCAGAATGGCAGACGGGATTTGAAGAAAAACGAAAGCAATTATATAATGTATATATTTTAATTGCACTAATTGAGAGTTACTTAAAAAAAAAAAAAGTATGTGGAGTGTTTGTGGATCTAAAAGCAGCGTTTGATAAGTACATGGAAAAGAAGGAAATAGCAAATGTAGTAATAGAAAAAGTGAAAGAGATGCACCAGAAAACAAAGAGCAAGATGAAAGTGAATTAAAGAGAAAGCAAATGGCTGTGGACAAAGAGAAAACTGAGAAAAGAATGCCCTCTGAGGTCGTACTGATTACACTTTATGTGAGTGACATGGGAGAAGTGCTAGCCAAAAGGCAAGAAAGAAAAGTAATAGTAGAAAAAAAGAAAATTTGGATGTTAGCGTTTGCGGATGATATAGTGATAGTGGCGAGAGAAGAAAGAGAAATAATAAGAAATTTGAGGTTATTAAAACTAAAAAAAATATGATAGTAAAAGAGAAAAAAAAAGTATAAAAATTTAATAGAAAAAAATATGGCAGGTGAAAGAATGGAAGTACTTAAGATACATGTTTAAAGAAAGAAATGCGCAAGTGAAAAAAATTGTGAAAAAAGGTAACCAAATGAGTGCAATAGTGTAGTAAGTTTAGAGAAGAGTTTAACAGTTTCGAAAAAAGTGTTGTAACGACAGGATAAAGATAAAAAAGGTGCAAAAAAAAATGTTTGAGATAGATTCAAGTAGAGAGACTCCAGGCTATAGTGAGAAAGAAATAAGAGAAAAAGTAAGAATATAGGCAAGAAAGACAGCGATAAACTTTGAAGATAAAATGAAAGCTAGAGAAGGATGTGAGATACTAAAAAAGTGGTGGACATTAATGAACTAAAAAACAGACCAAAAAATAACAAAAAAAAAAGAAAACTATGATAGAGTTCAGTAACTTGAACCCTTCTACAGAAGAAAATGGGAGAAAAAGAAAAGCATAGCAAAAAGGGTCATTGGAGAAATCAGAGGCAGAGGTAAAGGCATAGAGAAACAAAAACTCCTCTATTCTTGTTTCTCTATGCTTTTCTAGAAGTTTGAAAAAGTAGAGAAACTAAATAATAATATGAGAAATTGGTAATAGAAGAACTACCTAGAGAAAAAAAAAATGAGAGAGAGAGGAAAACGATTGCAAGGTTCAGATGTGACAAGAAAGAGCAAGAAAACAAATTTTAGATGGAAAAAAATGAAAGAAAATGCAGAATGTGTGAAAAAGAAAAACTTCAAAGTACACGATGAAGGAATGCGTGGAGGCAAAAAAGCAATGAAAGAAAAGAAAAACATAATTTAATAGATGAAAATGATAGAAAGAGAATGAAAAAGATTTAACTTAGTGAATGAGGTGAAATAAGAAAAGAGAAAAAACAGAAAGGAGAGATAAAAAATCGGATAAAAATAAAGACAGTTTAGACTAGAATTATTATTTTTTATATTATATATATATATATCTACTTTTTTAACGTTGAGGCACCAATATACTGAAGTGTAGTTGTGACACCAGGGATATAATCAATGTCTATGTAGCACCATGCAATTGACCTTTTCAATGACACTGTATATAATATTTTAAATGGTGCTAAGGCACCATACATCGTTGCCACCTATTTAATGTTGCATGTCTTTGTATTTGAGACATAAATCTCATATTTACAAAAACAAAGATGTTGCAGCAGTATTCTCACTTTATCGCGCCAGTTCTTTCGATTTAAATAGCTTAATTAAATAAATTATTTGAATCCAAAAAAACTGCATAAATTATTGCATAAAAAATATGCTATAAGTTTTATACCATATTTTGTATGCAAAATTTTTAATTGGCTCAAATATACCTAATGTTGTACATAATTGCTTCTAACAATTATTGATTCTACTATACTATTTTTGTACATATTTTATTAAGTATAAATAACTTTTTTTGATATATAATTTTTAATTATTTAATAAACTATGACAAAATAGCTGGCAACATAAAACAGTAATTCAGAATATTTAAAAAAACACAATATCAATAGCCAAGCTATACTTACAAAACCACATAACCTACATCTGCTTTTATTATATTTATTGTATCATTGTTTATTATTTCTCTATCGTCTATTATTGCGAATATTTCTGTTATATGAGTAATAATATCATAGAAATCTCACAAAACGGTAGTTACACATAATACCTACGTTAGACCAGACAAAACAAGAAGTTTAGTTCAAGAACAAGTCCTATTAGTCTAGGAAGTATTTGTTTATATAAATTCATAAATTTGTCAAAAATCCACTATTTTTTGAACAGATTATACAATAAAATCTTGTAATAACATTTTAATAAGTGAGCAAATTATTTTCAGATTAGAGAAAACCTTGGAAATTTGTTATGTCTTTTATTGAAACATTAAAACAATTGAGCTTGAAATGTCACAGAATTTGTATCTGTAAAGCATCAAAATAAAACTATTAACTGATGGGCTTACAATTTTTGGCACCAAAAACTATTCACATAGTTTCACCACTTGCCAAAAAATTTGTTTATTAGATCTGAAGGGCTCTTTCATGTCTTAATGATTGACGCATGGTAGTTGCAAGACCTCTCAAAATCTAATAAACAAACTTTTTAGAAAGTGGTAAAACTGTGTGAACAATCAAAATATAGACATTAAAATAAGCATAATCACACCAAGCGGTTCCGCTCGATGAAAACCATTTTAACGTAAGCTTAGTAAAATTTTATTTTTTTTGAAAAGTAAAAGTTGTTATGTCTTTGATTGAAACATTGTGACAATTTAAATTCAATAGTCACAAAATTTGTATCTATCAACCATCAAAATAAAACTATTAACTGACTGGTTTAGAATTTTTGTTGATTGTTTATTAGATCTCAAAAGCTTTGTCAACTCCTGATTGTCACATAGTGGTCAAAAGATCTGACATAATAAACAAAGTTTCTGAAAAATGGTAAAACTGTGAATAATCAAAATATAAACATTAAAATAATAACCATAATTGCATAATTACAACAAGTGGTTCCGTCCGATAAAAACCACTTTGGCGTAAAATTAGTTAAATTTTATTTTTTTTGTAAAGTAAAAGTTGTTTTGTCTTTGATTGAAACAATTGAAATTCAATAGTCACAAAATTTGTATCTATCAAACATTAAAATAAAACTATTAACTGACTGGTTTAGTTTAGAATTTTTGTTGTTTGTTTATTAGATCTCAAGAGCTTTGTCAACTCATGATTGTCACATGGTGGTCAAAAGATCTCTCAAAATCTAATAAACAAACTTTTTGGAAAGTGGTAAAACTGTGTGAATAATCAAAAAATAAACATTAAAATAAGCATAATTACACCAAGTGGTTTCGCCCGATGAAAACCATTTTGACGTAATGTCAGTTAAATTCTATTTTCTTTAAAAAGATTGTAATTTCCCGTACATCATTTGTAAATTCGGCCAATTTAAAGTAAAAAAAAATAAGAAGAAGTCACTATATAGAAGTCTCAACTGATAAAACAGACTCAATACTGTTTTTCAGTAAGCGAAACTGTACGAACTGTAAACTAATAGAACTGATATAATTTAACATCAGGCAGAGTATTTGCTCGACAAGTAGTTGTTTGCAGTACCTTGGTGTGCCAAAAGATTGATTTTGCAGTTTTAACCAACATTAATCTTTAATACTGTAGAATCTTCAATGCTTGTAGTTCTCTATTATTGTTCAACCCCCCTCTCTTTTTGTTTATTTTTAAGCCACCTTTTTTGTGTTTCTGTTATATTTCTTACTTTTCCACTAACCATTTTGTTCATAAATCTTGCTTTTTCTTGCATGGATCTAACTTCTTCATTATTCTTTTCTTCTAATTAGTTTTTGGTCAATTATAATGGTTTTGTTTGTTTATGATCTCACAATATATTCCGGAGTTTGTTTGCTTATTCTTTAAATATTTTTTGTTGTTTTCTTATACTCTTCTCATTCTCACAGTGTTGACGTGTGAGACTTTGATACACTTTTAATTAGACTGCCAACTTGATCTGTGTGAAAAAATTACTAGAATGAGAAACAGAAACAACTGACAAAAAAAAATAAAAAAAAAACCGCAACAAAAAAAGAAATGACTAAAGAAGAGATAGAGAAAAAGCTCAAAAAACTAATAAAAAAAACAGATGGGATACCGATTGAAGCATGGATGTATGGGAATAAAAGAAAGACTGAAAGAAATACTGAATGAAATGTGGAAGAAAGAAAAGTTTTTTCAAAAATAAACTAAGAAAATATAAGTGCCAATATATAAAAAAAATAATAAAAAAAAATACCGAAGAATTACTCTTCTAAACACTATGTACAAGGTGTATGCAATGTGTGTGGCAATAAAGTTAAAAAGAAAAGTAGAAGTAGTGGGAGGATTACCAGAATAGCAGACGAGGTTTAGAGAAAACCGAGGGCAATTATATAATGTATATACTTTAAATGCACTAATTGAGAGCGACTTTGAAAAGAAAGCAAGAGGAGTATGAGAGATGTTTGTGGATTTAAAAGCAGCGTTCGATAAGGTAGATATAAGAGTATATGAAAAAGAAGGAAATAGCAATTGCAGTAATAGAAAAAGTGAAAAAGGAACAAAGGAATGTACAAAGAAACAAAGAACAAGATGATAGTGAATTAAAAAGAAAGCAAATGGCGGTGGACAAAAAAAAACTGAGAAAAAAGTGCTTTCTGAGGTCGTACTGATTACAATTTATGTGAGTGACATGGGAGAAGAGTTGGCCACAAGACAAAAAAAAGAAATTTGAAAAAAGAGGAAAAAAGACGAATAAGTGGAATAATAAGAAGTGCAGAAAGATAAATATATAAAGTAGTGGGGAAGAAAAAAAATTAGTATAAAAAATTGATAGAAAAAAGATATTGCAAGTGAAAAAATTTGTCAAAAAGAGTAACCAAATGAGTGCGATAGTGCAGTAAGTTTAGAGAAGAGTTTAACAGTTTGGAAAAAAGTGTAACCAGAGGCTAAAAATAGAAAAAGTGCAAAAAAAAAGTGTATGAGATGGATTCTAGGTTCAAGTAGAGAGACTCCAGGCTACAGTGAGAAAGAAATAAGAGAAAAAGTAAGAGTAGAGACAAGAAAGATAGCGGTAAACTTTGAAGATAAAAAGAAAGATAGAGAAGGATGTGAGATACTGAAAGAGTGGTGGTCAATAATGAACTAAAAAGCAAACCTCGAAATAAGAAAAAAAAGGAATACTATGAAAGAGTTCAGTACACTGAACCCTTCTACAGAAGAAAATGGGAGAAAAAGAAAAGCATAGCAAAAAGGGTCATTGGAGAAATCAGAGGCAGAGGTAAAGGCATAGAGAAACAAAAACTCCTCTGATCTTGTTTCTCTATGCTTTTCTAGAAGTTAGAAAAAGTAGAGAAACAAAATAATAATATGAGAAATTGGTAATAGAAGAACTACCTAGAGAAAAAAAAAATGAGAGAGAGAGGAAAACGATTGCAAGGTTCAGATGTGACAAGAAAGAGCAAGAAAACAAATTTTAGATGGAAAAAAATGAAAGAAAATGCAGAATGTGTGAAAAAGAAAAACTTCAAAGTACACGATGAAGGAATGCGTGGAGGCAAAAAAGCAATGAAAGAAAAGAAAAACATAATTTAATAGATGAAAATGATAGAAAGAGAATGAAAAAGATTTAACTTAGTGAATGAGGTGAAATAAGAAAAGAGAAAAAACAGAAAGGAGAGATAAAAAATCGGATAAAAATAAAGACAGTTTAGACTAGAATTATTATTTTTTATATTATATATATATGTATTATTTAAAAAAACTGTGTATTTGAAAAATAAAAATTATCTTTATGTTCGACTGCATCATATTGATAAGGTTTTTGACATTGTTTAGTGTCCAAAATCTACCACTTTTTTGGACTAGTACCTTTTGTTTATTTTTTTGGACTCATCTGTCATTGTCAAGTATAAATGTCGAACTAAATAAATAATTTATTTTTGTCAAAAAATTACAAATATTAACAAGAAAACACAAACTCGTCTTTATTATGGCCGCGCTTCGCTTGGCCATAAACTCGACTCGTCCAAAAAAGTCATAGATTATGTACTTGTGACAAAAATAGCTATTACTGCAAATTTATTTAAATGTGAATCTGTTGCGGCTTGCTGAATAGTTCCAGTAAGAACAAAACCTGTCTGAGTCTTAAAATCTAGTTTGAATAATTTTGCTCAGATCTCATTTTATTATTTTTTGATAGAAACACCATACTTGGTGTATGTAATATAGACAAAATTGCATATTTTTCATGTGCGTTTCAAGCAAGAGACGCTAATGTGATAACTTGGTTGTCCAATCAGCGAGACACATTTTGTCTCAATTTATTTCTATCAAAATCGTTTATTGGAGTGAACTATGCATCGATATGTAGAAAGCTGGTTTAAATAATCAGATTAATTAAGTTAATTTTAGTGAGAAACTAAGCAGTAATGTAACTAAATTGGAGTGTTTATTTTATATTTATGTACTATAATAACATCAATTTTTATTAGTTTTTTGGCAACAAATGAATTGTAAAAAACCCATTAAACATCACTGAATATTTTCTTAGATTTATAAAAATGTAATCTCAATTTGATGGCATAATAAAAAGCATCGTTAGGAGTGAGTAATAGACAACAATATTTAATCCTCCTGATAAAAATGACTTCTCCAGCAATAAAATGACCGTTTCAAAATATACATAATAATAAAAATTTGAATATGAAAGTTTATTGAAACATTAATCAGGAGAGCTGGGTGGCCGCTTCTTAGATTGTCATCTGCGTCCCTTGAATAACAAATGAACTCAAATAGCATTTGGTAAGTCTCTATTTAGTCCCGTGATCTAAATAACAAAAGATATTGTGATCGAAGACATTCACCTGTTTGGGCAGCGATTAGCCTATTTGACCCTACTCAGTGTTGAATTTTAATTTTTGATTTTGGGATAAAGGATATTATGCAAAACTCTAGTTAAGCTTCTATAATAATCAAACACTTTCTCACGCAAAAGTATTTATTAAATTAGCAAGTTTCCTCACAAACACGCAACCTCTTCCTCTCCAAACACATCGCTCCCGAATTCACTTAGGTTTTTGGATTAATCCTTCAGGAACGCAACCACGTGCGAACGGAACAACCTTGGGAAATGTTACAGTTGTGATCGGGAAACGCTGGAAATACATTAGGAAATTAGAAGAGAGCGTAAAATAAGTGGCATGTTAAATTTACTAATTGAAGAATATTAAATTTATATCTTGTATCAAAGTTTAGGAAAATTAACATCATCCTTTACAAGGATAATTACAGAAAACAACCGTCCTTTTATCTAAAATTACGACTAAATCAAACACTTTTGACACTCGAGAGATTATAAGTGTCATCATTTTCACTTAAGAAAGACACTTAAATAATATTATCTTTTGATCAAACAAATATGGAAATCTAAGGTGTGCTTTGTTCGAAAAAACAAACGAACAAGATAAGACATGTAAGTGGATTGGTAAAAAAGACGCTTTTTGATGGCCACCAAGATCACTTGAGCAAAACCGTCTTAAAATCGATATCTGGTGACAATGGGCTTTTCTGGTTGGTAAGTGGATTGGTAAAAAGTCGCTTTTTGTTGGCCACCAAGATCACTTACGCAAAACCGTCCTAAAAACAATATCTGTTAGCTATTTTGATAACAGCACCTCTATACAGACAATAGTCTGTATAAATAAAGCATAAAATAGCATAAATAAAGCTTAAATAGAGAATGAAGCAAGATAACTGTTAAAAGAATTGTAACAAACAAATAAAGTTTACAAGCCTCAAAAAAAAACGGCGAAATAAAGTAGGCGTAGAGCATTTTATTATTAATATTGTACAAAAAACAACAGCATTAAAAAAATCTTATGTAAGAGTACTAAAATTTTGATAAAAATAGAATCTAGAATAACAATAAAAAAATCAAATAAAACAATAATAAAGTACGTAAAACTGAAACACTTTGAACAAAAAAAATTATTTTAAGTTTGTAATTAAAAAGTTGATTTTTGAAAAAAATGGATAATGTTATGATGCTTAGTATACAAAAAGAAAGAAAGAGAAAATAATAACAGTTACCAAAACATTGCTTTTTTAACACAGGATGCAAGGTGTATGCTGAACAAAAAAGATCAGAATGCTCTTTGTAATTGCTAACAGTATAAAAGGTTTTTATGCACACTAAAAACAAAATTATCTGCCAAACTAAAAACAACTACTTTTCGAACAAATACTTCGTCTAATTTTGAATTATGTCAGTTCAATTAAGGTTCAATGTTTCAAAAATTATTAAACAACTGCTGTCTTACAATAGTTATTTGAATAACAGGACCTGAAACTTGGGTTTTGCAAGCCAAAGGCGTTTCCAGACGTGTGATTTACAAGATTTTTAAAACCGTTCTACTTTGTTTATGTTAGCAACGCTAGTAACACTAAATAATTTTTAATTTAAAAAATTTTTGTTTATTAAAAAAAAAAATTTTATTTTGACATTTTAAAAATTATTTAAATATCCGGGCTGCTTCGTAAAGCACATCAATGAAGTGTCACGTTGCTGTGAAGCGTGGGGCTTACGACTTAGAGGCTTGAAGGGCTATATATTATACAATACAAACTGTTAATTGTCAATGAGAAATGTCAATTGCCACTGACAGCAAATGATGCTAATGCAAAAATTTAATTGACATAATATTCCTAGTAGTCATTTTCTAACCTAGGCTAGCAAAATCCCGTTGCCGGCCGATTAGGACACGCTGAAAGTTGCGCATGACACAAAAACTAGTTTTAAAACTGAAACTTTTACAATTTTTAACTTATTTTCGTATATTTTTCTATATAAACAAAAAGAAGCTTAACGTTTTTTATTATCTTGAACAGGCACGTGCTGCACAGCAAAAAGAAATCTTAGCTTTAGCAAGCCCAAGACCGGTATTGCGCTGTTTTGTCTTTGTCGGATTGGTTTATCCTTCCAAGATTTGCTGAGACAGTTGAAAAATATAAAAAAATTAAGCTTAACAAAAATTAAAAAAGAAAACAAGCGAGGAAAGAAATTAATTATAATTTAAATTGAGAAAAAAATCTTGAACAAATTATCTAACTTAATTAATTACGTTTGTGATGCAAAAACGTGAAATTTTTTCCAAAATTTTATCAAATGATACATAAAAGTGTCTAGTTTGAAAGACACGGAAGGAAAAAATATAAAGAAACTAAAAAAAACAAAAAAGAGAGATAGAAAACTACAAAATGTGAGTACTTAAAGGAAGAAGTAAGAGGATATTAATATAATAAAATAAAGCAAGACTATAGAAACAAAAAAAAACGTACAATAACAGAAAATAAAAACAAAAATAAAAGAATAAACTATTAATAGCAAATACATGAAGATCACAACAACAAAAACGTCATTTTACTTAAAATAATAAGAAAAAAAAAAGAAAATAATAGCAAAATATAAATGTATAAAAAACTGAAAAAAAAAGAATAGAAAAAATGTTTAAAAATAAAGCTGAAACAATGGAACATTATAGAAAAATAGTGCGAACTACTAACGGAAAAAACAAGAGACTGAAAAGAGATTTCAACTTAAGAATGGGTAAAGAAGATAAAAAGAAAGATGATTGGCCGATAAAAAATCTACCACTGTCGCAGAAAGTTACGTTGATTTATTTATTATTTTTGCTATTTTTTTGAAAACTGTCTAACACTTTAATCTTCATGTTATTGACATCATATAATAACTGAAATAAACTATATAGTCTGATTGAAATAACTGCTTATAATTAATAAAATATAATTAAAAATTACTATAAAGCGTAAAATTTTGTTCAAAATGTTATCAAATAACACCTAAAAGTGTCTAGTTTGAAAGTCACGGAAGGATAAAATATAAAAAAAAGATTGCAATGTAAAACACTAGAAAGAAAACAATAAAAAAATAAAAAAGAAAGATAGAAATACTACAAAATGTGAGTACTTAATGGAAGAAGTAAGAAGATATGAAAATAATAAAATAAAGCAAGACAAAAACGTACAATAATGACAAATACAGAAAACCACAACAACAAAAATGTTACTATACTTAGAATAATAGGGAAAAAAAAGAAAATAATAGCAAAATATAAATGTAAAAAAAACTGAAAAAAAAGAATAGGAAAAATGTTTAAAAACAAGGCAGAAACAATGGAACATTATGGAAAAATAGTGCGAACTACTAACGGAAGAAACAAGAGACTGAAAAGAGATTTCAACTTAAGAATGGGTAAAGAAGATGAAAAGAAAGATGATTGGCAGATAAAAAATCTACCACTGTCGCAGAAAGTTACGTTGATTTATTTACTATTTCTGCTATTTATTAGAAAACTGTCTAACACTTTAATTTTCATGTTATTGACATCATATAATAACTGAAATAAACTATATAGTCTGATTGAAATAACTGCTTATAATTAATAAAATATAATTAAAAATTACTATAAAGCGTAAAATTCTGTTGAAAATGTTATCAAATAATACTTAAAAGTGTCTAGTTTGAAAGTCACGGAAGGATAAAATATAAAGAAAAGATTAAAATGTAAAACACGAGAAAGAAAATAATAAAAAAATAAAAAAGAATGATAGAAATACTATAAAATGTGAGTACTTAATAGAAGAAATAAGAAGATATAAAAATAATAAAATAAAACAAGACACAAACGTACAATAATAATAAAAATAAAAGAATTAACATATAATAACAGAAAATCACAACAACTAAAATGTCAGTATACTTAGAATAATAAAAAAAAAGAAAATAGTACAAAATATAAATATAAAAAAAAACTGAAAAAAAAAAATAAGAAAATTGTTTAAAAATAAGGCAGAAACATTATAAAAAAATAGTGCGAACTACTAACGGAAGAAACCAGAGACTGAAAAGAGATTTCAACTTAAGAATGGGTAAAGAAGATAAAACATCTACCACTGTCGCAGAAAGTTACGTTGATATATTTATTATTTTTATCATTTATTTGAAAACGGTCTGACACTTTAATTTTTATATTATTGGCATAAATTAATAACTGAAACAAACTATAGATAATCTGATTGAAACAAGTGCTTATAATTAATAAAATATAATAGAAAATGGCTATAAAGCGTCAAATTTTGTTCAAAATGTTATCAAAGGAAACTTGAAAGTGTCTCGTCTGATAGTCACGGAATGATAAAACATGATTAAATGATTAGAGGCGTAATTTTAAAACGAAATTAGTTCTTATCTCTTAACGACCCTTCCAAAAACGATGAATTATGGAAGAACACGTTTCATTTGGGGGTTGTTGCCGCTAACTTGTTAATTTCACACTTTCTCGGTTATTTGATTACAACTAGCGGTCGCAACTAAAATATTATTTATTACCAAATACACAATGATGATGCAATCATGTTCAGCTCTATTGTCTGTAGGATTTGTTAATATTTATGGTTAATTAATTTTGTGGATGTACAGAATATTATGATTATCATAACAAACAGATACTAACAAAATATTTACTAATCAAATTATTTTACATTAATTATTCAAATTCCACTTGCTAAAGAGTTCCAATAGGAACAAAACATGTCCAAGTTTATCAATGTAGTTTGAATAAATTGGCATCAATCGAACTATTTAATAAAACGTTTTTTGTTTGCATAGCTTTCTCAAATCGAGAACAAATATTTGTAGGTTGAAAGATATTCGATGCTAATTGGGCCTCATCAGTTAATTTTTTTTTTGATTTTTTTGTAACATCACTACAAAAGACATCCTAGATGAAGGCGCTAATAATGTAAGACATATAACGATATTGGCTATTGTCTAATAATATTTTCTGTCAAATTAACATCTGTCAGAAGCTTTGTCAATCAAAACATAGAAGCTTAACGTTCTAACTTTAGTTAAAAAAATTCGATAGATGTCGCTTAATATTATCCGGTTGCTTGCAAAACATCCTGTCATTTATTTCTGACAGAAACTATTCAATGTCTGGCACTGGTACCAAACTAAAACCGTCAGCGTTGAATTCAAAGATATAGATTTTTCCAACTGTTAAAACAAATAACATTTTTACAAAAAAAATATTGTTTTGTTGCAAATAGCTTATGCTCTTAATGATACAACTTGCCGATGAATTCCAATAAGAACAAGACATGTCCAAATTTACAGATCTAGTTTAAATAAATTTGCATTGATTTCCTTCAAATAACTGTTGATGATTTTCAAGTAAAAACTACAAAAACCTTGTATAACCTTCTTAGATAATATAAAATGCTTTACAATGTTTATTTACACTCATATATTGAAGTAGGTACTTAAGGTACTCATCTATTGGAAAATTTTTGTATTGTTTGCAAATTTTGAAAAAAAATCGTATAATTGGCCTCAAAATTCTTTACATTTTTTTCCAAAATGCTCTCATGTGATATTCTATTTTAATTGATTTTGTCATCTTTACCTTAAAGATTGGGTCAAAAAAGCCAAGTCACCTGAGAAAGTACTGCAAAACATCTAAATAGGTACTGTAGTACTGTCGAATTTAGATCAGATAATTAATAAATCGTTACAAGATCCAATATTTGAAAATGATTAGGTAAAACAAAAGCGGAAACCTGATAATATCTCTGATGATGTTTCTGGTACTTCAAAAAAATGTACTATAAAAACTAATGGCGTTTTGGAAAATGACCTTTAAACAGCATCTTATTCTTTTACAAAGGCTATTGACACAAGATTAGATTTAAAGTATCAAATAACTCAAACTGATAATCCCTGAAAAATCATTACACTGTATAATAATAGTAAATAAATATTTATAATAATAATAAATAAACAAAACGGCTTTTTTCAAAAAAGTCAAATATAAAATAAATAAAATATTAACTAAAAAAATTTTTTTCGACACATTTATATCCAATTTTTAAGATATAACATTTTACATAGAAGGGAAAGTTATTTATAACTTTAAGAATGTAACTTTTTCTCAAATTTAAAAAAACCATTTTCAAGTTTTTTACCAAAAAAGAGATAAAATTAAAAACCTTAAATCTCCTGACTCATCTTTATACACAGGCCACTGCTTTGGACGCTCTTGAACAAATTATCAGACCTTATTAGCGTTATAAAACGTCATAGCAAGTAAAAATCCGCAAATTTAGCAGAAATTGTATTGATTATTGAGAGAGAAAGATGTGGGTACTTAATGAAAGAAATAAAAAGATATAACAATAATTTAAAAAACGCAACAAGCAAGACTCTAAAGACAAACAAAATACAATTACAAAATATATATATATATATATATATATATATATATATATATTAAGAATTAACATATAATAGCAAATACAAAAAGATCATAACATAAAAAATGTCAATTTATATGTACTTACACAAATAAAAAAAAAGATAAGCCAGAGAAGCAAAATATAAATGTAAAAAAAACCATACTGAAAAAAGGGAGCAGAAATACAAAGCAGAAAATACAAAAAAACTAAGAAATTAATAACAAAATTATTAGATAGTAGAAAAAAAAGTAGAAACTTGTGATAAATCTCTAAATTTGTAAAAATTAAAAATTTGAAGTAAAAGTAAAAATTTTTTTTTGTAAAATATTTTTTTTTGTTTTATACAAATAGGGCTATTTTTAAAGATAAAACATTAAATTTATTAGAAGAGTATTGCAGTATTTTTAAAAAAAAAATTGTTTAAAATTAGCAATAGTTTACAAATATTAATCGCTTTTTTTGTTTATACGCTCTATTTACAAAAAAAATCATTTAAAAACAGTTTCTAACTTTTTAAATTATATTATAAGAGTTATTCGTTTTTAAAAAAAACAATCCTAGGGAAAATTAAAGTAAAAAAAAACAAAAAAATGTAAATAAAAAATAAAAAATTAAACACATAATGTAAAAGTTGATAAGTAGGTAAAAATTTATAAACAACAGCAAACCAAAATAATATTTTTAAAAGATGCGTTTTGAAAAAACAAGAAAATACAGAAAAAAACAATTATATAAAAAAACGGAAAAAAAAACAACAGTAATAAAAAGTAATAGAGTAATAAAACTAAACAAAATTGAAAATTACCGAGAAACAAATCATAGAACAATATTAAAATACAAAAAATAATAAACACTACAAGAAAAATCTCATGCTACAAAAATTAAAAAAAATAGGAAAAAACGGTAATAAGGTATAAGAAAAATACAAAAAAAAAATGTTAATCTGCCTATAAAATAATACCAAATTTTTTTTTTAAAAAAACCGGATTTTGGAAAAGTGAAAACAGGATTTTATGTCTAATTTACACTGACAATTTAAAAAAAACACTTTTTTTTAACTAAACTTTTTTAAAGTCTATTAGGATGAAGAGTATTCCAAAATTAGCAATAGTTTACAAATTTTGATCGCTTTTTTTTGTTTATACGCTCTATTTACAAGAAAAATTATTCAAAAACAGTTTCTAAATTTTTAAATTATATTATAGAAGTTCTTCGTTTTTTAAAGAAACAATCAAAAAAAATAAAAGTAAAAAAAAACAAAAAAATGTAAATAAAAAATTAAAAATTAAACACATAATGTAAAATTTGATAAGTGGATAAAAATTTATAAGCCACAGCAAACAAAAACAAAACTTTTAAAAGTTGCGTTTTGGAAAAACAAGAAAATACAAAAAAAAACAATTATATAAAAAAACGGAAAAAAAGAACAACAGTAATGAAGTAATAAAATTAAACAAGATTAAGAATTACCGAAAAACAAATCATAGAACAATATTAAAATACAATAAATTATAAACACTACAAGAAAAAAACCAGGCTACAAAAATAAAAAAAAATTGAAAAAGACGGAAATAAGGTATAAGAAAAAGACAAAAAAAAATGTTAATCTGTCTAAAAAAATGATACAAAATTTTGTAAAAAAAAAAACTGGATTTTGGAAAAGTGAAAACAGGATTTTATGTCTAATTTACACTGATATTAATAAAAAAAACATTTTTTTTAACTAAACCTTTTTAAAGGATACTAGGATAAAAAGTTTTGCAGTATTTTTCTTAAACAAATTTGTTTAAATTAAGCAATAGTTTACAAATATTGATCGCTTTTTTTTGTTTATACGCTCTATTTACAAGAAAAATTATTCAAAAACAGTTTCTAAATTTTTAAATTATATTATAAGAGTTCTTCTTTTTTTAAAAAAACAATCCTAGGAAAAATAAAAGTAAAAAAAAAACAAAAAAATGTATATAAAAAATAAAAATTGAACACATAATGTAAAATTTGATAAGTAGATAAAAATTTATAAATCACAGCAGAAATGTTACGTTTAAATGTTACGTTTTAGAAAGACAAGAAAATACATAAAAAAACAATTATATAAAAAAACAGAAAAAAGGATCAACAGTAATAAAAAGTAATAAAGTAATGAAAATAAAGAAGATTAAAAAATATTGAAAAACGAATCATAGAACAATATTAAAATACACTAAATAATAAACACTAAAAAAAAGAAACAAGTTACAGAGATAATAAAAAATAGAGAAGAACGGAAATAAGGTATAAGAAAAAAACAAAAAAAAGGTTAATCTGCCTAAAAAAATAGTACAAAATTTTTTTTTAAAAAAACAGGTTTTTGAAAAAAAGTAAACAAGATTTTATGTCTAATCTAACCGGACAATTTAAAAAGAAAACAGTTTTTTTAACTAAATTTTTTTAAAGTCTACTAGGATAAAGAGTATTGCAGTATTTTTCTTAAAAAATTTTGTTCACAATTAGCAATAGTTTACAAATTTTGATCGCTTTTTTACTTTCTACGCTTTATTTACAAGAAAACTCATTTAAAAACAGTTTCTAAATTTTCCAATTACTCGTATATTATAAGAGTTCTTCGTTTTTTCAAAAACAATCTTAGGAAAAATTAAAGTAAAAAAAAACAAAAAAATGTAAATAAAAAATTAAAAATTAACCCCATATTGTAAAATTTAATAAGTAGAAAAAAAAATTATAAATTACACCAGAAAGCACGAGAAAGCGTAAAGACAAACAAGAATAAAATTTTTAAAAGCTGCGTTTTGCAAAAACAAGACAATACAAAAAAAAACAATTATATAAAAAAACGGATAAAAAGAACAACAGTAATAAAAAGTAATAAAGTAATAAAAATAAACAAGATTCAGAATTACCGAAAAACAAATCATAGAACAATATTAAAATACAATAAATAATAAACACTACCAGAAAAAAACTAGGTTACAAAAATAACAAAATAATTAGGTGTAAGAAAAAGACAAAAAAATCTGTCTAAAAAATAATAAAATTTTTTTTTTAAAAACGGGTTTCCAGAAAAGTGAAAACAGGATTTTATGTCTAATTTAAACTGATAATTAAAACAAAAACACTTTTTTTTAACCTAAACTGTATTAAAGTCCACTAGGATGAAGTAAACAAATATAGTATTAATTGATTGTTGTGTTTTTGCTTATTCAAAGTATCAATATCAATTTTTTAATATTTTAAACCTTTTATCAAATTTTCTTCTACTCTATTCGCATTCAGAAAAAAAATTTTCAAACTTTAAAAATAACTCAAAAAACCTCAAAGTACCAAACTTATTGTTTATAGAAAAACCATACTTTTCAGCACGTTAACCTTTTGTTGAGCAACATAAGGAATTTCCATTCATTGTAAATCATTTTATTACCAATTTTATTGTACCTCAAAATTAAGTCCATTGCAAATACACTTCAAAAATTATCTTTTTCAAAAAGTATATAAAGAAAATTCTAAAAAAAATTGATAATTGTTTAGAAAAAATGAAAATTGTAGCGTTATTATTCTTTCTAGGAGCAGCAATTGCTGCTCCCCAAGTAAGATTTTCTATCAATTTTTAAATAGTTTTAAGACATTTTTTTTCCAGACTGGCAAACTATATTATAGAAATCTTTACAAAAAACCCCTTACCGAAGCCAGCCCCCACAATGGCAGGATTATCAATGGCAATGTTGCAAAACCGCATTCTATTCCG
This sequence comes from Lagria hirta, assembly GCA_947359425.1. NCBI lineage: Eukaryota > Metazoa > Arthropoda > Insecta > Coleoptera > Tenebrionidae > Lagria > Lagria hirta. Next base: position 51,819,023 of record OX375794.1, read on the forward strand.
TATCAAGCTTTTCTGGAAATTTACGATAAGAATGGAGGGTGGTACTGCGGGGGGTCTTTAATTTCTCCAAGTGTGGTTCTGACAGCTGGACATTGTGCTTATGAGTAAATAAGCCTACTTGTCTAAATTTTATTTAATAATACGTTTTTCAGAGCTGTTGAGGGTACCATCACTCTTGGAGCTCAAAGACCATTAGAAGCCGAAAGTACCCAATTGGTTGTAACCTCAAAAAAATTCATTGTACATGAACGCTTCAACTATAACATGATTTTAAATGACATTGCTTTAATCATTCTCTCTCAATCTATACAAACCAACCAGTATGTTAGCGTGGTACCACTCCCAAGCCCATCAAATATTGGAGATTCGTACGAAGGAAAAACTGCAATTGTCAGCGGATGGGGGCTTACAAAATCTGGCGTACACATCCTTTCCGATGAGCTAAGATATACCCAAAACTCAATTATCAGCAATAATGACTGTGGGCGAGTCTATGGTGATATTCCAGATTATCAAGTTTGCCTATCTGGCGATGGGCACCATGGTGTTTGTAGTGGTGACTCTGGTGGACCTCTTACGGTTGATGGTGTCCAAATTGGGGTTGTTTCCTACAGTGCTAAAGATTGTGATGGAGGTTTTCCTTCTGGGTTTACTAGAACTACCAGTTTTTTGGACTGGATTCAGCAACATTTGTAAAATATATACAAAATTAATAAAGCTATTAAACAAACTAGTTGTTTTGGAATCCATCAGCTCAACATCTTAAAATCATTATCATATTTGTTTGATATTGATATTGATATAAGCATCCACATTTATAGAAGATCAACGTACTACAAAGTGATTATCAGGAAGATAATCACTCCAGCTGATCTCAAGTTTGTAAAAAATGTCAGTTTTTCTTGCATATCCCACACACGTACAATGAGGTTTAAATCCAGAGACCTAGAAGGCAATTTTATATCATTCTTCTCACCAGTTTTGACGCCTTTAACACTGACAATGGCGTTTGGGTACTAACATAAGTACCTAATTCAATGAGGTTTAAGTCCAAAGACCTAGCAGGTCATTTTATGCCATTCTGCTCACCAGTTTTGACGTCTTTAACACTGACAATGGCGTTTGGGTACTAAGATAAGTACCTAATTCAATGAGGTTTAAGTCCAGAGACCTAGCAGGTCATTTTATGCCATTCTGCTCACCAGTTTTGACGTCTTTAACACAAATTCAATCTTTGACGATGGCGTTTGGGTACTAAGATAAGTACCTAATTCAATGAGGTTCAAGTCCAGAGACCAAGCAGGTCATTTTGTGGTCATTCTGCTAACCAGTTTTGATCTCTTCAACATCAATTTTTGACAATGATGTATAGTTGCTAATAAGTACCAATTAAAAAAAGCTCTGAAAAGATTAATGCAGTTCATATTTTTTTTTCACACCGTCTGCTCATTTCTTAGGATTAAAATTGCTTCAATGCTTATGTCCATCTAGCCGGTACTACTTTTATTTATTTTTTTTGGTGAGCAATGCGTGACTTTTGTGGTTTAGTCAATTTTTTTACGCCATTTTTACGGTCGGTACGGCTATATCTCTTAACCTTAATTTTTTACTTCTAATCGTGTTTCTAATTTGATTTTTCTCTGTATTTTTTTTATATTTTCTGTATCTTTTCCGTATACAAGCAATTTTTTAAATTTTATCTTTTGTTATGTTTTGGAATATGATTTAGATTTGTATCTTATTTTTTTAAATCTATTTATAATACTTTTCCTAATTCTATTTTCATTAATTATATTAATTTTTTTCCGTATTTTTTCTGTAGCTTCTTCGTATAGAAAAAACTTTTCAATTTTTTTTCTCCCTTCTTTTCTGTACTTTATTTCTAATTTATTAAATCTATTTGTATTACTTTCTTTACTAATACCTATTGTTTTCTGTTTTAATTTGATTAAATTTTTTGGCTTTTTTGGATTTTTTTAAACATTGAACGGTTTACGCAAACTCATTCAAATCACGTCTGTAAACTTAAACACGTTTCGTTCTTATTGGAACCCATCGGCAAGTTGCAACTGATATTTGAATAAATTTGCCGTAACACGTTTGGGCTTATATCTACCCAAGTTCCTATCACAATAAGTGAAGCTAGCGCCATCTATTAAAAGCTACCTTGCTTCAACATTTTTTTGAAAAAATTTTGATTTTCGATTTTTTCTACATGTTTACAAATGCAAATAGTTTATACTCTACATGATGTCGGTGTTGATAGGTACAAATTAAAACAAATTTTACTTGTTTTTGCCTAATTTTATTTTTATTTTCCTTAACATAAATATATTTTTTCAACATTTAAATTGTTTCTTTTTATTACTTTTAGCTTTTTTTCCAATTGGCAACCTTTTGTTTCTAAAAATTTTGTTTTTGCTTTTTTAAATTTATACTATACAATCAAGATTAGATTTTGTAATGTTTCCTATGTTAAGTAATTTATTTACATTACTACTTGTAATTATGTATTGCGAATCATTATGATTATAATGATTATTATTATTATTAAACGTATTAGATTATTATTGTTTAAAACAGTATCTTATACATTCGCATACACAATAACAATAGCAAAGTATTTATTAATGCAGCATTACAAAAAAAACTGAAAAAAGCTTAATGAAGCGTCTTGAAACATTGTGATTTTTATATGTTATTTAATATTATATACTGTGTGTTGCAATAAACATTTAGCACAACTGTGTAAATTAACATAAATAAACACATGCAAAATCCATTAAACAAAATAATAAAAAATAAACTCCACAAAAATTTAAAAAAATGTTTTTTCAAAAAATACAAAATTATTTTAGCGTTGTTATACCCAACACAGTCTATAATTGTTAAAATCTTATGATGATTTATTAATATAAATTTGTTTTTATTGAAATAAACAAAATTTTTGCTAAACATTAAAAAAAAACTTCTACGCCTAGAATTTGGGTCAAATTATTTATTATTTCTCTTTTTTGCTGCATTTTAAAAAATATTTTAATAAATATTTTTTGTTTCTATACATTTGTTTGTCTATTATCATGCCCTAATTTGGTTTATCTCTTATTTTTACTGCAAATGAACGTCTTTATTAGAACTACCAAAATTAAAAACATTTGAAAAAAAAAAATTTACATAATAAGTACTTAATGAGTACTAATAAGTAATAATTTAGTAATAATTAAATAATAAAACTAAACAGAATAGTTAAAAACTTTAAATTTCTTGACTCCTCTTCATACACAGGCCACTGCTTTCGGCGTTCTTCAACAAATTTGCAGACCATATTAGCGTTATAAAACGTCATAGCAAGTAAAAATCTGCAAATTTAGCAAAAATTGTATTTATCATCGAGAGAGAAAGATGTGGGTACTTAAAGGAAGAAGTAAGAAGATATAACAATAATATAAAAAACGCAACAAGCAAGACTCTAAAGACAGACAAAAACGTACAATTACAAAATATATATATATATATATATATATATATAATAATATATATTGATTAAATGTTAATTAAGGGTTTTGAGCTTAGTTAGGTGGTAAAATAATTTTTACAGAGTGGTCTTCTTAAATAAATAAATACAAAAAATATATATATACAACAAACTCTATAATTGTTAAAACCTCATCATCAGATGTTAATATAAATTTATTTCTATTAAAATGAACCAAAATTTTTGTTGAACATTAAAAAAACACTTCTACGCCTAGAATTTGGGTCAAAATATTTATAATTTCTCTCTTTTGCTGCATTTTAAAAAATATTTCAATTAATATTTGTTGTTTTAATACATTTTTTTGCCTATTACTCTGTTTTTTTTTGTCTATCTATTATTTTAACTTTTTTTGTCTTTATTTTGTTGCATTTGCTGTTTTTCCTGCTATTTTTTTGATCATTTAAGTAAAAAAGCTTTTAAAGACCTTTTCTTAAAATCTTTTTTACGTTTTACTAGTTAATTTTATTTGAATTGGCTTGTTACTTATTTTGATCCCTCATTGTTATCCCCTAACATATTTCAATTTTTTGACTAATTTTAAATATTCTTAAAACTTTATACATTTTTTTTATCTTCTTTTTTTGATGAACAGAGTTTTGTGCGCCAAAATTTGCGACGCAAAATGGTTACGTACTTTTAGATAAAAAAAAGTTGATCAACCAAGAGCTGAACACTTGAAGAAACTGCACGTGTTGTAAATCTTTACATCTATTAGTATGCATAGGTCTAGACAGTAGTTGATCATTCTTGAATGAAATGATGATCTGATAAAAACCAAGTATCTGATGTTATCTTTATACTTGCAAATTGTAAAATCAATGATTTCAACAAGTACTAAATCTTTTTGCTAATTAACATTGAAATAGTTCTAATTTAAAAAAAAAATAGTGTTTTATTTTTATCTTTAACTCAACCTATGATTGGTAACACTTGAAATTTATCACTAGTTTTAGACATATAAAAAGAGGAACCAACCGAGCAAAATTCAGAAAACAGAAGATGAAGATCATTGTAGTATTAGCTCTCTTAGGAGTAGCAATTGCTGCCCCAAAGGTAAATCTTCTCCCAAAATTAGTAATATTTGGTAAACAATTTGTTGGTTCTAGAACACCCAACTGGGCTTCAGAAGCTTGTACAAGAAACCAATTGCTGAAGTATCTGCTCCCCATGGTCGAATTATCAATGGACAAGTTGCTCAAGCTCATTCCATTCCATACCAAGCTTTTCTGGAAATCTACGACAGAACTGGTGGATGGTATTGTGGTGGGTCTCTAATTTCTTCAACTGTGATTCTTACAGCTGGGCATTGTGCCTATGAGTAAGTAATTGTCAAAAAATTGTCAGAATTTACTGATAAGAAGCTTGCATTAGGGCTGTTGATGGATATATCACTCTTGGTGCCCAAAATCCACAGAAAAGTGAGGCCTCCCAAATTGTTGTTAATGCCCAAAAATTCATTGTTCATGAACGCTTTGATATGGATGAGATCTTGTACGATATTGCTCTGATCATCATCAACTCTGTTTCAACCAGCCAAAACATTCAAATCATTTCCCTCCCAACAAGCGCTGGTAGTGACTACGCTGGTCAAACTGCCAAAGTCAGTGGTTGGGGTCTTACAGATGGTAAATCTGATCAAATTTCTGACGATCTACGATGGATCGAAAATGAGGTTATGAGTAACCAAGCATGCAGCCGAATTTTTGGCAGCATTCCAGATTACGAATTGTGCTTGTCTGGTGATGGTGGTAGATCTGTGTGCTCAGGTGATTCTGGTGGCCCACTTACTGTAAATGGTGTTCAAGTTGGAGTCGTTTCTTACGGTGTTGAAGATTGCACTCCAGGATATCCATCAGGATTTACAAGGACTACCAGCTTTTTAGACTGGATTTCAAGCAATTCTCGATAATTATAATTATTATACTCGTATTAATATTTATTGAATTATTAAATAGAGTTAATTAATTTATTCACATTTGTTTAACTGATAAATGTGGTTGAACTTCAAATAGTAAAAATTTTTTAAACCTGCTTATAGTGCTAATAGTAAAAAAACACAAAAAAATTAAAAAAATAAGAAAAATAATAAGCTGCATTCCAAACTGAATGTAAGACACATTTCAAAATAAAATAGAAAAAAAAACATTATAACTATAACTATGTTTGAAAAAAAAAACAAAAACAAAATAGAAGAAAGAAGAAAAACGGCAAGTTGCATCAAAAATTGAATAAAAGAAAGATTTTTAAATAAAATAGAAAAAAACTTTATTACTATATTTGGAAAAAATTAAGACAAAAAAAAAGAAAAACGGTTAAGAAAAATTTTAAAATAAAATAGAAACCAACATAATAACCCTATTTGAAAAAAAAAACAAGACAAAATATAACAAAAAAGATAAACGGTAGACTAAATTAAACAGTTAAAATAAAAATAATTAAAAAATCAAATCAAAATATGAAAATATTTAAAATATAAATGTGGTTGACTTCAAACAGTAAACATTTTTTAAACCTCCATTTAGTGTTAATAGTAAAAAAAACACAAAAAAATTAAAAAATAAGAAAAATAATAAGCTGCATTCTAAACTGAATGTAAGACAGATTTCAAAATAAAATAGAAAAAAACATTATAACTATAACTATGTTTGAAAAAAAAAACAAAAACAAAATAGAAGAAAGAAGAAAAACGGCAAGTTGCATCAAAAATTGAATAAAAGAAAGATTTTTAAATAAAATAGAAAAAAACTTTATTACTATATTTGGAAAAAATTAAGACAAAAAAAAAGAAAAACGGTTAAGAAAAATTTTAAAATAAAATAGAAACCAACATAATAACCCTATTTGAAAAAAAAAACAAGACAAAATATAACAAAAAAGATAAACGGTAGACTAAATTAAACAGTTAAAATAAAATAATTAAGAAATCAAATCAAAATATTAAAATTTTCAAAATATTGGTTGAACTGCAAATAGTAAACATTTTTTAAACCTCCGTTTAGTGCTAATAGTACAAAAAGCACAAAAATTAAAAAAAGAAGAAAAATAGTAAGCTGCATCCAAAACTGAATTTAAGACAAATTTCAAAATAAAATAGAAAAAAAACACTATAGCTATAACTATGTTTGAAAAAAAAAACAAAAACAAAATAGAAGAAAGAAGAAAAACGGCAAGTTGCATCAAAAATTGATTAAAAAAAAGATTTTTAAATAAAATAGAAATAAACTTTATTACTAGATTTGGAAAAATTAAGACAAAAGAAACAAAGAAAAAAAACGGTAAATTGCATCAAAAATTGAATAAAAAAAAGATTTTTAAATAAAATAGAAAAAAACTTTATTACTATATTTGGAAAAAATTAAGACAAAAAAAAAGAAAAACGGTTGAGAAAAATTTTAAAATAAAATAAAAACAAACATAATAACTTTATTAGAAAAAAAAAACAAGACAAAATATAACAAAAAAGATAAACGGTAGACTAAATTAAACAGTTAAAATAAAAATAATTAAAAAATCAAATCAAAATATGAAAATATTTAAAATATAAATGTGGTTGACTTCAAACAGTAAACATTTTTTAAACCTCTATTCAGTGCTAATAGTAAAAAAAAGCACAAAAAATTGAAAAAAGAAGAAAAATAATAAGCTGCATCCAAAACTGGATATAAGACAAATTTCAAAATAAATTAAAAAAAAAACATTATATCTGCTTGAAAAAAAAAACAAAATAGAACAAAGAAGAAAAACGGCAAGCTGCATCAAAAATTCAATGAAAGAAAAATTTTAAAATAAAATAGAAAAAAACTTTATTACTATATTTGGAAAAAATTAGGACAAAAAAAAGAAAAACGGTTAAGAAAAATTTTAAAATAAAATAGAAACAAACATAATAACTTTATTTGAAAAAAAAAACAAAACATAATATAACAAAAAAGATAAACGGTAGACTAAATTAAACAGTTAAAATAAAAATAATTAAAAAATCAAATCAAAATATGAAAATATTTAAAATATAAATGTGGTTGACTTCAAATAGTAAACATTTTTTAAACCTCCATTTAGTGTTAATAGTAAAAAAAACACAAAAAAATTAAAAAATAAGAAAAATAATAAGCTGCATTCTAAACTGAATGTAAGACAGATTTCAAAATAAAATAGAAAAAAACATTATAACTATAACTATGTTTGAAAAAAAAACCAAAACAAAATAGAAGAAAGAAGAAAAACGGCAAGTTGCATCAAAAATTGAATAAAAGAAAGATTTTTAAATAAAATAAAAATAAACTTTATTACTAGATTTGGAAAAATTAAGACAAAAGACAAAGAAGAAAAACAGTAGACTGCATCAAAAATTGAATAAAAGAAATATTTTTAAATAAAATAGAAAAAACTTTATTAGTATATTTGGAAAAAATTAAGACAAAAAAATGAAAAACGGTATACTGCATTAAAAATTTCATATAATAAAAATTTTAAAATAAAATAGAAGCAAACATAATAACTTTATTTGAAAAAAAAACAAGAGAAAATATAACAAAAAAGATAAACGGAAGACTAAATTAAACAGTTAAAATAAAATAATTAAAAAATCAAATCAAAATATGAAAATTTTCAAAATATTGGTTGAACTGCAAATAATAAACATTTTTTAAACCTCCGTTTAGTGCTAATAGTACAAAAAGCACAAAAATTAAAAAAAGAAGAAAAATAGTAAGCTGCATCCAAAACTGAATTTAAGACAAATTTCAAAATAAAATAGAAAAAAAAAACACTATAACTATAACTATGTTTGAAAAAAAAAACAAAAACAAAATAGAAGAAAGAAGAAAAACGGCAAGTTGCATCAAAAATTGAATAAAAAAAAGATTTTTAAATAAAATAGAAATAAACTTTATTACTAGATTTGGAAAAATTAAGACAAAAGAAACAAAGAAGAAAAACAGTAAACTGCATCAAAAATTGAATAAAAGAAAGATTTTTAAATAAAATAGAAATAAACATTATTACTAGATTTGGAAAAAATTAAGACAAAAAAATGAAAAACGGTTTAAAAAAATTTTAAAATAAAATAGAAACAAACATAATTACTTTATTTGAAAAAAAAAACAAGACAAAATATAGCAAAAAAGATAAACGGTAGACTAAAAATAATTAAAAAATCAAATCAAAATATGAAAATATTTAAAATATAAATGTGGTTGACTTCAAACAGTAAACATTTTTTGAACCTCCATTTAGTGCTAATAGTAAAAAAAAACACAAAAAAATTAAAAAAGACGAAAAATAATAAGCTGCATTCTAAACTGAATGTAAGACAAATTTTAAAATAAAATAGAAAAAAAAAAACATTATAACTATAACTATGTTTGAAAAAAAAACCAAAACAAAATAGAAGAAAGAAGAAAAACGGCAAGTTGCATCAAAAATTGAATAAAAGAAAGATTTTTAAATAAAATAAAAATAAACTTTATTACTAGATTTGGAAAAATTAAGACAAAAGAAACAAAGAAGAAAAACGGTAAACTGCATCAAAAATTGAATAAAAGAAAATTTTTAAATAAAATAGAAAAAAACTTTATCAGTATATTTGGAAAAAATTGAGACAAAAAAAAAAAACGGTTAAGAAAAATTTTAAAATAAAATAGAAACAAACATAATAACTTTATTAGAAAAAAAAACAAGACAAAATATAACAAAAAAGACAAACGGTAAACTAAATTAAACAGTTAAAATAAAATAATTACAAAAACAAATCAAAATATAAAAATATTTAAAATATAAATGTGGTTGACTTCAAACAGTAAACATTTTTTAAACCTCTATTTAGTGCTAATAGTAAAAAAAGCACAAAAAATTGAAAAAAGAAGAAAAATAATAAGCTGCATCCAAAACTGGATATAAGACAAATTTCAAAATAAATTAAAAAAAAAACATTATATCTGTTTGAAAAAAAAAACAAAATAGAACAAAGAAGAAAAACGGCAAGCTGCATCAAAAATTCAATGAAAGAAAAATTTTAAAATAAAATAGAAAAAAACTTTATTAGTATATTTGGAAAAAATTAAGACAAAAAAAAGAAAAACGGTATACTGCATTAAAAATTTCATATAATAAAAATTTTAAAATAAAATAGAAGCAAACATAATAACTTTATTTGAAAAAAAAAAACAAGAGAAAATATAACAAAGAAGATAAACGGTAGACTAAATTAAACAGTTAAAATAAAATAATTAAAAAATCAAATCAAAATACTAAAATTTTCAAAATATTGGTTGAACTGCAAATAGTAAACATTTTTTAAACCTCCGTTTAGTGCTAATAGTACAAAAAGCACAAAAATTAAAAAAAGAAGAAAAATAGTAAGCTGCATCCAAAACTGAATTTAAGACAAATTTCAAAATAAAATAGAAAAAAAAACACTATAGCTATAACTATGTTTGAAAAAAAAACAAAAACAAAATAGAAGAAAGAAGAAAAACGGCAAGTTGCATCAAAAATTGAATAAAAAAAAGATTTTTAAATAAAATAGAAATAAACTTTATTACTAGATTTGGAAAAATTAAGACAAAAGAAACAAAGAAGAAAAACGGTAAACTGCATCAAAAATTGAACAAAAGAAAGATTTTTAAATAAAATAGAAATAAACATTATTACTAGATTTGGAAAAAATTAAGACAAAAAAATGGAAAACGGCTTAGAAAAATTTTAAAATAAAATAGAAAGAAACATAATAACTTTATTTGAAAAAAAAAAGCAAGACAAAATATAACAAAAAAGATAAACGGTAGACTAAATTAAACAATTAAAATAAAAATAATTAAAAAATCAAATCAAAATATGAAAATATTTAAAATATAAATGTGGTTGACTTCAAACAGTAAACATTTTTTAAACCTCTATTTAGTGCTAATAGTAAAAAAAACACAAAAAAATTAAGAAAGAAGAAAAATAATAAACTGCATTCTAAACTGAATGTAAGACAAATTTCAAAATAAAATAGAAAAAAAACACTATAACTATAACTATGTTTGAAAAAAAAAACAAAAACAAAATAGAAGAAAGAAGAAAAACGGCAAGTTGCATCAAAAATTGAATAAAAAAAAGATTTTTAAATAAAATAGAAATAAACTTTATTACTAGATTTAGAAAAATTAAGATAAAAGAAACAAAGAAAAAAAACGGTAAATTGCATCAAAAATTGAATAAAAAAAAGATTTTTAAATAAAATAGAAAAAAACTTTATTACTATATTTGGAAAAAATTAAGACAAAAAAAAAAACGGTTAAGAAAAATTTTAAAATAAAATAGAAACAAACATAATAACTTTATTTGAAAATAAAAACAAGACAAAATATAACAAAAAAAGATAAACGGTAGACTAAATTAAACAGTTAAAATAAAAATAATTAAAAAATCAAATCAAAATATGAGAATATTTAAAATATAAATGTGGTTGACTTCAAACAGTAAACATTTTTTAAACCTCCATTTAGTGCTAATAGTAAAAAAAGCACAAAAAAATTAAAAATGAAGAAAAATAATAAGCTGCATTCTAAACTGAATGTAAGACAAATTTCAAAATAAAATAGAAAAAAAAACATTATAACTATAACTATGTTTGAAAAAAAAACCAAAACAAAATAGAAGAAAGAAGAAAAACGGCAAGTTGCATCAAAAATTGAATAAAAGAAAGATTTTTAAATAAAATAGAAAAAACTTTATTAGTATATTTGGAAAAAATTAAGACAAAAAAAAGAAAAACGGTATACTGCATTAAAAATTTCATATAATAAAAATTTTAAAATAAAATAGAAGCAAACATAATAACTTTATTTGAAAAAAAAAAACAAGAGAAAATATAACAAAGAAGATAAACGGTAGACTAAATTAAACAGTTAAAATAAAATAATTAAAAAATCAAATCAAAATACTAAAATTTTCAAAATATTGGTTGAACTGCAAATAGTAAACATTTTTTAAACCTCCGTTTAGTGCTAATAGTACAAAAAGCACAAAAATTAAAAAAAGAAGAAAAATAGTAAGCTGCATCCAAAACTGAATTTAAGACAAATTTCAAAATAAAATAGAAAAAAAAACACTATAGCTATAACTATGTTTGAAAAAAAAAACAAAAACAAAATAGAAGAAAGAAGAAAAACGGCAAGTTGCATCAAAAATTGAATAAAAAAAAGATTTTTAAATAAAATAGAAATAAACTTTATTACTAGATTTGGAAAAATTAAGACAAAAGAAACAAAGAAGAAAAACGGTAAACTGCATCAAAAATTGAACAAAAGAAAGATTTTTAAATAAAATAGAAATAAACATTATTACTAGATTTGGAAAAAATTAAGACAAAAAAATGAAAAACGGTTTAGAAAAATTTTAAAATAAAATAGAAAGAAACATAATAACTTTATTTGAAAAAAAAAAGCAAGACAAAATATAACAAAAAAGATAAACGGTAGACTAAATTAAACAATTAAAATAAAAATAATTAAAAAATCAAATCAAAATATGAAAATATTTAAAATATAAATGTGGTTGACTTCAAACAGTAAACATTTTTTAAACCTCTATTTAGTGCTAATAGTAAAAAAAACACAAAAAAATTAAGAAAGAAGAAAAATAATAAACTGCATTCTAAACTGAATGTAAGACAAATTTCAAAATAAAATAGAAAAAAAACACTATAACTATAACTATGTTTGAAAAAAAAAACAAAAACAAAATAGAAGAAAGAAGAAAAACGGCAAGTTGCATCAAAAATTGAATAAAAAAAAGATTTTTAAATAAAATAGAAATAAACTTTATTACTAGATTTGGAAAAATTAAGACAAAAGAAACAAAGAAAAAAAACGGTAAATTGCATCAAAAATTGAATAAAAAAAAGATTTTTAAATAAAATAGAAAAATACTTTATTACTATATTTGGAAAAAATTAAGACAAAAAAAAAAAACGGCTAAGAAAAATTTTAAAATAAAATAGAAACAAACATAATAACTTTATTTGAAAATAAAAACAAGACAAAATATAACAAAAAAGATAAACGGAAGACTAAATTAAACAGTTAAAATTATATAATTAAAAAATCAAATCAAAACATAAATATAATTAAAATATAAATGTGGTTGAACTCCAAATAGTAAACATTTCCATTTAGTGCTAATAGTAAAAAAAAACACAAAAAAATTAAAAAAGAAGAAAAATAATAAGCTGCATCCAAAACTGGATATAAGACAAATTTCAAATTAAATTAAAAAAAAAACATTATATCTGTTTGAAAAAAAAAAACAAAATAGAACAAAAAAGAAAAACGGCAAGCTGCATCCAAAATTCAATGAAAGAAAAATTTTTAAATAAAATAGAAAACAACTTTATTACTAGATTTGGAAAAAACTAAGACAAAGAGAAAAAAAACGGTATACTGCATTAAAAATCTCATATAAGAAAAATTTTAAAATAAAATAGAAACAAACATAATAACTATATTTAAAAAAAACAAGACAAATAATAACAAAGAACATAAACGGTAAACTAAATTAAACAGTTAAAATAAAATAATTACAAAAACAAATCAAAATATGAAATTATTTAAAATATAAATGTGGTTGAAGTTCAAACAGTAAACAATTTTTAATCCTCCGTTTAGTGCTAATAGTACAAAAAGCACAAAAAATTAAAAAAAGAAGAAAAATAGTAAGCTGCATCCAAAACTGAATTTAAGACAAACTTCAAAATAAATTAGAAACAAAAATTATAACTATGTTTGAAAAAAAACAAAGACAAAATAGAACAAAGAAGAAAAAGCTGCGCCAGAAATTGAATAAAAAAAAGATTTTAAAATAAAATAGAAGAAACATTATGACTATATTTGGAAAAAAACTAAGACTAAAAAAACCTAGAAAAATAAGCTGCCTCAAATTAATTATTAGAGAAATTTTAAAATGAAATAGAAACAAACATTATAACTTTATTTGGAAAGAAAACAAAGAAAAAATAGAACAAATAAGATAAACGGTAGACTAAATTAAAATGTTAAAAAAAAGATTGAAAAATTAAAATAAAATATTAGAAAATATGGTAGGATAAACTACTATATTTTTAAAAAACAAAAGCAAAAAAAAATTAATGAAAAAATATCAAATCTAATGAAATAGATAATGAAGTTATAAAAAAATTATGAAAGATCGAAATACACAAAGTTGCAAAAATAAACAAATTTTTAAAATTAAAATAGAATAAACATAAAAAAAAGCAATGAAAACAAAAAAAATTTAATAAATTAAAAGTTAGTTATGTTTTAATGAATATAGGTCTCTCTAATTATAAATGACAGATATTAGTTTAAATAAATACGAATTGGGATAAAACCTTAATTAGACAACCAAGCTATCACGTTATCGCATTTTGTCTCAAACGTATATCCATGATATACAATGTGTTCTATCTTCTTTGGTTACTACCAACAAGTACAATAATCAGATCAATGCAAATTCATTAAAACTAAATCTGTAAAGTTGAACATGTTTTGTTCTTATTGGAACTCGTTACAACATAGCAACAAGTTTTAAATGAATTTATCATTTAAATTTATCAGATATATATTAAATATTTATCAGAATTTGACAACATTTTGACAATTTACCTATACTTTAATAAATTACTTATTTTCTTTCCAATTCCTTCTTTATTAACAATTTGCGGTTATTCATTTCCGGTAGCAACATAATAATTATTGCTTTTTTTAATAACACGAGTGATTTATTTGACAGTTTATGGCACAAAGAGAGAAGCTCCTTTATCAGAATATATATTCTTATTTATTTCGTATTTTTTCGAATTTAGACACGCCATAGGGGGTTGATGCTGAGAGAGAAGCGCGTTGAATTACTTTACGATTTATGTCTTTATTTCGACTAAAAGTCTTCGGGCTCCATTCAGCTTTCTCCAACAATCTTATTGATAGGATGTTTAGCTCTGGAATTAATCGCCAACAGATCTATACACGTAATTACTTCAAAGAAACATGTTTAGTGGGATTGAAACTTCTTGTTCGAAAAAGGTAGATAAGCGCGTTAATGAATCTAATTTTGTCAGGATAGAATATTATCTGTTTGAGAAAAATGCCAGAAAGGCTAATACTAAACATTAATTCTTATTTAAATTTTAAATGCAAAAGACAACGAAAGAAGTGTTAAAAATGTTTGTGTTTATCTGCGTGTCTGTTTGTCTCACTATAGCTACTAAACGGTTACATTACATTCTTTTTTTTATCTTCTTTTTCTGCTGTTCTGTTTCTCTTTATTATATTTTTGTTTAAATTTTAGCTAATTCTCTTTTTCACTATTTAACTGTATTTCTTCTGTTCTCTTTACGGTTTTTTTCACCTATCATTTTTATTTTTTTCCATTTTTATTAATTAGCACGTTTTTTTTGTGTTTATTGTTTCAATTTTTATTTTCTAATTTTTCATTCTTTTAGCCTTCGTTTTGTTCTGTCGTCTAAATTTGCTTTTATTTTTTCTATATATTTTTTTCTATATCATATAATTTTAAATGCAAAAGACAACGAAAAAAGTGTTATAAATGTTTGTGTTTATCTGCATGTGTGTTTGTCTCACTATAGCTACTAAACGGTTACGTCACATTCTCTTTTTTTCTTCTTTTTTTGCTTTTTGGTTCTTCTTTATTATATTGTTGTTTAAATCTTAGCTAATTTGTTTTTCACTGTATTTTTTTTGTTTTCTTCACTGTTTTTCCCCTACCATTTCTTTTTTTTTCCATTTTTTAAATTTTTTACCACGTTTTTTTTGTGTTTATTATTTCAATTTTTATTTTCTAGTTTTTATTCTTTTAGCCTTCGTTTTGTTCAGCTGTCTAAATTTGCTTTTATTTTTCTTATATATTTTTTTCCGTATCATATAATTTTAAATGCAAGAGACAACGAAAGAGGTGTTAAAAATGTTTGTTTTTATCTGCGTGTATGTTTGTCTCACTATAGCTGCTAAACGGTTACGTTATATTCTCTTTTTTCTCTTCTTTTTCTGCATTTCTGCTCCTCTTTATTAAATTGTTGTTTAAGTCTTAGCTAATTTTCCTTTTCACTGGATTTCTTTTGTTTTCTTTACTGTTTTTTCCCCTACCATTTCTATTTTTTTTATTTCTATTTTTTAGCACGTTTTTTTTGTGTTCATTGTTTTAATTTTTATTCTCTAATTTTAATTCTTTTAGCCTTCGTTTTGTTCTGCTGTCTAAATTTGCTTTTATTTTTCCTATCTATTTTTTCTATATCATATAATTTTAAATGCAAAAGACAACAAAAGAAGTGTTAAAAATGTTTGTGTTTATCTGCGTGTCTGCTTGTCTCACTATAGCTACTAAACGGTTACATTACATTTTTTTTTCTTCTTTTTCTGCTTTTCTGTTCTTCTTTATTATATTGTTGTTTAAGTCTTAGCTAATTTTCCTTTTCACTGTATTTCTTCTGTTTTCTTTACTGTTTTTCCCCTACCATTTCTTTTTTTTCTTTTTTTTATTTTTTACCACGTTTTTTCTGTGTTCATTGTTTCAATTTTTATTTTCTATATTTAATTCTTTTAGCCTTCGTTTTGTTCTGTCGTCTAAATTTGCTTTTATTTTCTCTATATATTTTTTTCTATATCATATAATTTTAAATGCAAAAGACAACGAAAAAGGTGTTATAAATGTTTGTGTTTATCTGCATGTGTGTTTGTCTCACTATAGCTACTAAACGGTTACGTCACATTCTCTTTTTTTCTTCTTTTTCTGCTTTTTGGTTCTTCTTTATTATATTTTTGTTTAAATCTTAGCTAGTTTTCTATTTCACTGTTTAACTGTATTTCTTCTGTTCTCTTTACTTCTTTTTTCCCTTTCATTTTTATTTTTTTCCATTTTTATTATTTAGCACGTTTTTTATGTGTTTATTGTTTTAATTTTTATTTTCTAATTTTTCATTCTTATAGCCTGCGTTTTGTTCTGTCGTTTAAATTTGCTTTTATTTTTTTTACATATTTTTTTCTATATCATATAATTTTAAATGCAAAAGACAACGAAAAACGTGTTATAAATGTTTGTGTTTATCTGCATGTGTGTTTGTCTCACTATAGCTACTAAACGGTTACGTCACATTCTCTTTTTTCTTCTTTTTTTGCTTTTTGGTTCTTCTTTATTATATTGTCGTTTAAATCTTAGCTAATTTGTTTTTCACTGTATTTTTTTTGTTTTCTTCACTGTTTTTCCCCTACCATTTCTTTTTTTTTCCATTTTTTTAATTTTTTACCACGTTTTTTTTGTGTTTATTATTTCAATTTTTATTTTTTAGTTTTTATTCTTTTAGCCTTCGTTTTGTTCTGCTGTCTAAATTTGCTTTTATTTTTCTTATATATTTTTATCCGTATCATATAATTTTAAATGCAAGAGACAACGAAAGAGGTGTTAAAAATGTTTGTTTTTATCTGCGTGTATGTTTGTCTCACTATAGCTGCTAAACGGTTACGTTACATTCTCTTTTTTCTCTTCTTTTTCTGCATTTCTGCTCCTCTTTATTAAATTGTTGTTTAAGTCTTAGCTAATTTTCCTTTTCACTGGATTTCTTTTGTTTTCTTTACTGTTTTTTTCCCTACCATTTCTATTTTTTTTATTTCTATTTTTTAGCACGTTTTTTTTGTGTTTATTGTTTCAATTTTTATTTTTTAATTTTTTATTCTTTTAGCCTTCGTTTTGTTCTGTCGTCTAAATTTGCTTTTATTTTTTCTATATATTTTTTTCTATATCATATAATTTTAAATGCGAAAGACAACGAAAAAGGTGTTATAAATGTTTGTGTTTATCTGCATGTGTGTTTGTCTCACTATAGCTACTAAACGGTTACGTCACATTCTCTTTTTTTCTTCTTTTTCTGCTTTTCTGTTCTTTTTTATTATATTTTTGTTTAAATCTCAGCTAATTTTCTTTTTCACTGTTTAACTGTATATCTTCTGTTGTCTTTACTGTTTTTTTCCCCTATCATTTTTATTTTTTCTATTTTTATTAATTAGCACGTTTTTTTTGTGTTTATTGTTTCAATTTTTATTTTCTAATTTTTTATTCTTTTAGCCTTCGTTTTGTTCTGTCGTCTAAATTTGCTTTTATTTTTTCTATATATTTTTTTCTATATCATATAATTTTAAATGCGAAAGACAACGAAAAAGGTGTTATAAATGTTTGTGTTTATCTGCATGTGTGTTTGTCTCACTATAGCTACTAAACGGTTACGTCACATTCTCTTTTTTTCTTCTTTTTCTGCTTTTCTGTTCTTCTTTATTATATTTTTGTTTAAATCTTAGCTAATTTTCTATTTCACTGTTTAACTGTATTTCTTCTGTTCTCTTTACTTCTTTTTTCCCTATCATTTTTATTTTTTCCCATTTTTATTATTTAGCACGTTTTTTATGTGTTTGTTGTTTTAATTTTTATTTTCTAATTTTTCATTCTTTTAGCCTGCGTTTTGTTCTGTCGTTTAAATTTGCTTTTATTTTTTTTACTTACTTTTTTCTATATCATATAAGTTTAAATGCAAAAGACAACGAAAAAAGTGTTATAAATGTTTGTGTTTATCTACATGTGTGTTTGTCTCACTATAGCTACTAAACGGTTACGTCACATTCTCTTTTTTTCTTCTTTTTTTGCTTTTTGGTTCTTCTTTATTATATTGTTGTTTAAATCTTAGCTAATTTGTTTTTCACTGTATTTTTTTTGTTTTCTTCACTGTTTTTCCCCTACCATTTCTTTTTTTTTCCATTTTTTTAATTTTTTACCACGTTTTTTTTGTGTTTATTATTTCAATTTTTATTTTCTAGTTTTTATTCTTTTAGCCTTCGTTTTGTTCAGCTGTCTAAATTTGCTTTTATTTTTCTTATATATTTTTTTCCGTATCATATAATTTTAAATGCAAGAGACAACAAAAGAGGTGTTAAAAATGTTTGTTTTTATCTGCGTGTATGTTTGTCTCACTATAGCTGCTAAACGGTTACGTTACATTCTCTTTTTTCTCTTCTTTTTCTGCATTTCTGCTCCTCTTTATTAAATTGTTGTTTAAGTCTTAGCTAATTTTCCTTTTCACTGGATTTTTATTGTTTTCTTTACTGTTTTTTCCCCTACCATTTCTATTTTTTTTATTTCTATTTTTTAGCACGTTTTTTTTGTGTTCATTGTTTCAATTTTTATTTCCTAATTTTAATTCTTTTAGCCTTCGTTTTGTTCTGTTGTCTAAATTTGCCTTTATTTTTCCTATATATTTTTTCTATATCATATAATTTTAAATGCAAAAGACAACGAAAGAAGTATTAAAAATGTTTGTGTTTATCTGCGTGTCTGTTTGTCTCACTATAGCTACTAAACGGTTACATTACATTCTTTTTCTTCTTTTTTTGCTTTTCTGTTCTTTTTTATTATATTTTTGTTTAAATCTTAGCTAATTCTCTTTTTCACTGTTTAACTGTATTTCTTCTGTTCTCTTTACGGTTTTTTTCCCCTATCATTTTTATTTTTTTCCATTTTTATTAATTAGCACGTTTTTTTTGTGTTTATTGTTTCAATTTTTATTTTCTAATTTTTCATTCTTTTAGCCTTCGTTTTGTTCTGTCGTCTAAATTTGCTTTTATTTTTTCTATATATTTTTTTCTGTCATATAATTTTAAATGCGAAAGACAACGAAAAAGGTGTTATAAATGTTTGTGTTTATCTGCATGTGTGTTTGTCTCACTATAGCTACTAAACGGTTACGTCACATTCTCTTTTTTTCTTCTTTTTCTGCTTTTCTGTTCTTCTTTATTATATTTTTGTTTAAATCTTAGCTAATTTTCTATTTCACTGTTTAACTGTATTTCTTCTGTTCTCTTTACTTCTTTTTTCCCTTTCATTTTTATTTTTTTCTATTTTTATTATTTAGCACGTTTTTTATGTGTTTATTGTTTTAATTTTTATTTTCTAATGTTTCATTCTTATAGCCTGCGTTTTGTTCTGTCGTTTAAATTTGCTTTTATTTTTTTTACATATTTTTTTCTATATCATATAATTTTAAATGCAAAAGACAACGAAAAACGTGTTATAAATGTTTGTGTTTATCTGCATGTGTGTTTGTCTCACTATAGCTACTAAACGGTTACGTCACATTCTCTTTTTTCTTCTTTTTTTGCTTTTTGGTTCTTCTTTATTATATTGTTGTTTAAATCTTAGCTAATTTGTTTTTCACTGTATTTTTTTTGTTTTCTTCACTCTTTTTCCCCTACCATTTCTTTTTTTTTTTCATTTTTTTAATTTTTTACCACGTTTTTTTTGTGTTTATTATTTCAAATTTTATTTTCTAGTTTTTATTCTTTTAGCCTTCGTTTTGTTCTGCTGTCTAAATTTGCTTTTATTTTTCTTATATATTTTTTTCCGTATCATATAATTTTAAATGCAAGAGACAACAAAAGAGGTGTTGAAAATGTTTGTTTTTATCTGCGTGTATGTTTGTCTCACTATAGCTACTAAACGGTTACGTTACATTCTCTTTTTTTCATCTTTTTCTGCTTTTTTGTTCTTCTTGATTATATTGTTGTTTAAATCTTAGCTAATTTTCCTTTTTACTGTATTTCTTCTGTTTTCTTTACTGTTTTTTCTCCTACCATTTGTTTTTTTTTTCTTTTTTCTTTTTTTTTTACCACGTTTTTTTTGTGTTCATTGTTTCAATTTTTATTTTCTAGTTTTTATTCTTTTAGCCTTTGTTTTGTTCTGCTGTCTAAATTTGCTTTTATTTTTTTTATATATTTTTTTCTATATCATATAATTTTAAATGCAAAAGACAACGAAAAAAGTGTTACAAATGTTTGTGTTTATCTGCATGTGTGTTTGTCTCACCATAGCTACTAAACGGTTACGTTACATTCTCTTTTTTCTCTTCTTTTTCTGCATTTCTGCGCCTCTTTATTAAATTGTTGCTTAAGTCTTAGCTAATTTTCCTTTTCACTGTATTTCTTTTGTTTTCTTTACTGTTTTTCCCCTACCATTTCTTTTTTTTTTCTTTTTCTTTTTTTTACCACGTTTTTTTTGTGTTCATTGTTTCAATTTTTATTTTCTAGTTTTTATTCTTTTAGCCTTCGTTTTGTTCAGCTGTCTAAATTTGCTTTTATTTTTCCTATATATTTTTTTCCATATCATATAATTTTAAATGCAAGAGACAACGAAAGAGGTGTTGAAAATGTTTGTTTTTATCTGCGTGTCTGTTTGTCTCACTATAGCTACTAAACGGTTACATTACATTATCTTTTTTTCTTCTTTTTCTGCCTTTTTGTTCTTCTTTATTATTTTGTTGTTTAAGTCTTAGCTAATTTTCCTCTTCACTGTACGTCTTCTGTTTTCTTTACTGTTTTGTTCCCTACCACTTCTTTTTTTTTGATTTTTTTATTTTTTACGTTTTTTTTGTGTTCATTGTTTTAATTTTTATTTTCTAATTTTTATTCTTTTAGCCTTCGTTTTGTTCTATTATCTAAATTTGCTTTTATTTTTCCTATATTTTATTTTAATATCATATTTTATTTTATGCTTTTTTCGTGTTTTCTATTACTTGTACTTTGTCTTTTTATTTTTTAATGGTTTTTTGTTTTCTTCTGTTTTTAATCTACTGTTTCTAGATTAGTTTTTTGTCTTTTCTGTGCTTTTTTTGTCTATTTATTGCACCAATTAGCAAAAAATTTTTTTTGTTTTTTTTTCTTATGCTTTAATTCTGGTTCTAGAACATTGAAAAACAGTTTATATTATATTTCTAGTTTTCAAAGTTTGCTTTTGCTTGATTCAGTAAAATGTCTCATAAACTTCCTATGCTACATTATTATCTAGACGAACTTCAAAACAGCATGAGTGCCTACTCCGAAGAACAAGGAGAACGTTTTCACCGATGGGATAGACTTTGGACAACAATATCAAAGCCCGTATAACAAGAATATGATTTGTGGTTTGATAGGCAAGACCTCAAATGAATATAAAAAAAATACAAAAAAATACTCACTTTTAGACATTAATTTCTTATTATTTAACATCTATATGTAATTGTTTATTGCAAACTTTGAATGAAAAAGATTATTATATTCAGCAAAAAGTTCTAATTTAAAGTCAAATTAAATAAAAATATAAAAAATAGTGGTTTTAGTCAAAAAATTTAAAAATTGTTTGGAAAACAAACTTAACAAAAAAGCAATTTTTTTTAATTTTTTATATCTAAAAGTCAGACCCAAAAATCGTATTGATTAGTGTTATTATTCTATACAACATAGGCTTATAGTATTTGTATTATTTCTGGTAAATAACGTACTATTGTGTATAAGATAATATTACATTATTTATCTAGGGCAATAATGAGACTTACATTACTGACCAAGAGCAATAATAAAACGTTATAAATGTTAACAAATATGTTGTAAAATAATCTTCAAATGTTTCCAGCCCCCAATCAAAAGTATCTACAAATTGTGAGTTAAAAATAATAGTAATTATTGTAAATGTAAATTTTTTTTTTTAGTTAAAGCTACACATTTGGCCAAAAAAACAGTACCACCACCGTCTGCTGATACTGGCGGTGTTACTACCTGTTATTTTTTTTATGCTCTACAACTTATTGTGATCATATACGTTGTTGTGATTGATCTCTGTGCATTTAGCATCATCCACGGCAAAACAAAAGTCTTCTTCTTTATAAAAAAAATCCACTTCAATTGAATGATGTGATGATCATGCGTTGTGTTTTGTTTATTTCCACTTCATCTTTAACGTAAAAATACTATAGCTTTTTATTTTTTAACTATTCTTTCTGTAATTTTTGACTATTTTCTAACCGAGTTCTTGTGCTCTTTTTTGAGTATTTATTATGTATAAATATTAGAGTAAGTGTCAAATCAAACATGTTAAATAGCGACAAGCTGTCATACGTTCTAAAAAATGTTAGCTGGTATAATGTGAACATTTTAAGGCCAAACAAAGCTTTATTTTCACCGATTGTCTGTAAAAGTCGCAGATTGTTTGTGGGATAAAAAAAATGTAGCAGCCACCCTTAAAATTATATCTATTGAAAACATCTTTTGTAATGCTCCCCTTAGTTTCCCGGAGCGTGTCTGGCCATCATGATAGTCTTCGTACGCACACGTGCATGCACATTATACATTCATGCTTAATCAAAAACATTTTAAGGTTATTGATAATTTCAATTCATTAGACGCAGTTCGCTTATTTTTTCATTCGTTTCATTGTGGCATCTCAGTGAACGTACTAATCAGGAACTTGAAGAAATTGATGATTTTATGACAATAGCCCTTTTTGCATCTGCCAAATAATGACAAAGATACAAAAGAAGCCTCTGGGAATTGCATTGCTCAATCCGAAGCTTAGGAACAATTGAAAACAAATAGTATTTGCCAATACAAAGCAGTAATCGCTTTCAAAAACAAAAACAAATAACTCACCGATAACCTGGAGTCATTTGTCGGATCACCAATCACTTACTGTTACAAGCGAAGCTAAGAAATCGCCTTTATACCAACAATAGAAATCTCACTTTTAATGATGGTCGCTGAAACTGAAAGAAACAAACAACTGATTATCTGTTTCCACCAACCCGCCAATAGTCGTTAATAAATTATTACCTTTGAACGTTGTCTGAATTCAATAAAAGCTTATAGCATCTCAGTAAACGTACTAATTAGGAACTTTAAGAAATTGATGAATTTATGACAATAGTTTTTTACATCTGCCAAATAATGTCAATGATACAAAAGAATGAGATTTTTTCTGTTATTGTCTATAAATACTTTTTCTTCTTCTTTTTTCCATTGCCGCCTGTTTTTGTTCCGACTTTTTTTGTTGCTGTTTTATTCCATCTTTCAGTTATTTTGTTTTTTTTTCATCCTTTACTTCTTCCATTTCCAGACCCTATAATTACTATGCTGTTTTTTTTTCTCTCTCCATTTTCTATTTTTTATTTTAATTATTTAGGGTTTTCCCTTATCTTTGTTTTTTTTTTTTTATTTTTCTTCGATCTTCAGTATTTTTTCCCGTATTATTTCCAGTAACATCCAGCTTTTTGTTATCTTTATTGTTTTCTTTTTTCTTTTTTAAAATGTTTGTGAGATCTTCTTGCTTCATTTTGTCTTCGTCCAGATTTTTCTGCAACTTATTTTTGCATTCTCTGCCTTAATTCTTTCTTCCGCTGCTATCTTCCTAATTTTTTCTACACCTGTCTTTTTTTTGCCATATTGTTTATAAATACTTTTTTCTTCTCTTTTCCTTTACTGCTTTTCTTTTCCCATGTGTCTAATTCAGCTATTTTTTCTTCCTTATTTATTTCGTATTATCTTTCTAACGTTTACTGTCAGTTCTATTTACTCTTACAGCCATTTTTCTACTATTTTGTTTATTGTTCTTCATTTTTGGACTTTGTTGGTTTTGTTGTTGTTTCTCTACTTTTTCTTCTAGCTGTTTGATCTTTTTCTCTAGCTCTTTGTTCTCCTTCTTTCCATTCTTACTTCTTTCTTAGCATTTATCTTTATTTTTTTTCTAGAAACATTATCTTTATTTTTTCTGCTTTTTGCTGCTCCATGTTCATGCGTTTTTTACCTTCTCCCCATATCTCTAATTCCTCTAGTTTATTTTTCAGCCATTCTTTCTGGTAACTATTTTTTCTGTTATTGTCTATAAATACTTTTTCTTCTTTTTTTTTCCATTGCCGCCTGTTTTTGTTCCGACTTTTTCTGTTGCTGTTTTATTCCATCTTTTAGTTATTTTGTTTTTTTTTTTCATCCTTTACTTCTTCCATTTCCAGACCCTATAATTACTATGCTGTTTTTTTTTCTCTCTCCATTTTCTATTTTTTATTCTAATTATTTAGGGTTTTTCCTTATCTTCGTTTCTTTTTCCTCTATTTTTCTTCGATCTTTAGTATTTTTTCTTGTATTATTTCCAGTAATCCAGCTTTTTGTTATCTTCATTGCTTTCTTTTTTTTTAAATGTTTGTGAGATCTTTTTGCTTCTTTTTGTCTTCATCCAGATTTTTCTGCAACTTATTTTTGCATTCTCTGCCTTAATTCTTTCTTCCGCTGCTATCTTCTTAATTTTTTCTAAACCGGTCTATTTTTTTGCCATATTGTTTATAAATACTTTTTTTTTCTCTTTTCCCTTACTGCTTTTTTTCCCATTTGTCTAATTTAACCATTCTACTATTTTGTTTATTAATTACAATCTTTATTTTTGAGCCTTTAATTACTTTGTTGTTTTTTTTGTTGTCTTTCTACTTTTTCTTTTAGCTGTTTAATCTTTTCCTATGGTTCTTTGTTTTCTTTCTTTTCATTCTTTCTTCTTTCTCAGCATTTTTCTTTGAACTCTTTTCAGTTACATTATCTTTATTTCTTTTGTTTTTTTTCTTCTGCTTTTTGCTTCTCCATGTTCATGCTTCTTTTTGTCTTCTATCTATGTCTCCGATTTCCCTAGTCTCTTTTTTATCACATTATCACGTTTGTTTTTCTTAGTTAGCTGTGTCTTTCACACGTTTTTCTTCTCTTAACTTGTGCAATTTATTTACATCCCATCTTATATTTTCCTATCTCTCATGTCTTTTTTTGTTGTCTTTGTAGCTTTCTTTATTCACCGTCCTGTTTTTCGAGATTGAGATTTTTTCATATATACTTTTTCTCCAGCCATTCTTTTTGTTAACTATTTTTTCTGTTATTGTCTATAAATACTTTTTCTCTTTTTCTTTTCTATTACCGCTTGTTCTTGTTCCGACTTTTTTTGTTGCTGTTTTATTTCATCTTTCAGTCATTTTGTTGGTTTTTTTCCATCCTCTACTTCTTTCATTTTCAGACCCTATAATTACTATGCTGTTTTTTTTTCTTTCTCTATTTTCTATTTTTTATTCTAATTATTTAGGGTTTTTCCTTATCTTTGTTTTTTTTTCCTCTATTTTTCTTCGATCTTTAGTATTTTTTCCCATATTATTTCCAGTAACATCTAGCTTTATGTTATCTTCATTGCTTTCTTTTTTCTTTTTTAACATGTTTGTGAGATCTTCTTGCTTCTTTTTGTCTTCGTCCAGATTTTTCTGCAACTTATTTTTGCATTCTCTGCCTTAGTTCTTTCTTCCGCTGCTATCTTCCTTATTTTTTCTACACCTGTCTTTTTTTTTGTCATATTGTTTATAAATACTTTTTTCTTCTCTTTTCCCTTACTGTTTTTCTTTTCCCATGTGTCTAATTCAGCTATTTTTTCTTCCTTATTTATTTCGTATATCTTTCTGACGTTTACTGTCAGTTCTATTTATTCTTACAGCCATTTTTCTACTGTTTTGTTTATTGTTCTTCATTTTTGGACTTTGTTGGTTTTGTTGTTGTTTCTCTACTTTTTCTTCTAGCTGTTTGATCTTTTTCTCTAGCTCTTTGTTCTCCTTCTTTCCATTCTTACTTCTTCCTTAGCATATATCTTTATTTTTTTTCTAGAAACATTATCTTTATTTTTTCTGCTTTTTGCTGCTCCATGTTCATGCGTTTTTTACCTTCTCCCCATATCTCTAATTCCTCTAGTTTATTTTTCATCCTTTACTTCTTCCATTTCCAGACCCTATAATTACTATGCTGTTTTTTTTTCTCTCTCTATTTTCTATTTTTTATTCTAATTATTTAGGGTTTTTCCTTATCTTCGTTTCTTTTTCCTCTATTTTTCTTCGATCTTTAGTATTTTTTCTTGTATTATTTCCAGTAATCCAGCTTTTTGTTATCTTCATTGCTTTCTTTTTTTTTTTAAATGTTTGTGAGATCTTTTTGCTTCTTTTTGTCTTCATCCAGATTTTTCTGCAACTTATTTTTGCATTCTCTGCCTTAATTCTTTCTTCCGCTGCTATCTTCCTAATTTTTTCTAAACCGGTTTTTTTTTTGCCATATTGTTTATAAATACTTTTTTTTTCTCTTTTCCCTTACTGCTTTTTTTCCCATTTGTCTAATTTAACCATTCTACTATTTTGTTTATTAATTACAATCTTTATTTTTGAGCCTTTAATTACTTTGTTGTTTTTTTTGTCGTCTTTCTACTTTTTCTTTTAGCTGTTTGATCCTTTTCTATAGTTCTTTGTTTTCTTTCTTTCCCTTCTTTCTTCTTTTTCAGCATTTTTCTTTGAACTCTTTTCAGTTATATTATCTTTCTTTCTTTTGTTTTTTTCTTTTGCTTTTTGCTTCTCCATGTTCATGCTTCTTTTTGTCTTCTATCTATGTCTCCGATTTCTCTAGTCTCTTTTTTATCACATTATCACGTTTTTTTTTCTTAGTAAGCTGTGTCTTCCACACGTTTTTCTTCTCTCAACTTGTTCATTTTTTTTACATCCCATCTTATATTTTCTTCTCTCTCATGTCTTTTTTTGTTGTCTTTGTAGCTTTCTTTATTCACCGTCCTGTTTTTCGAGATTGAGATTTTTTCATATATACTTTTTCTCCAGCCATTCTTTCTGTTAACTATTTTTTCTGTTATTGTCTATAAATACTTTTTCTCTTTTTCTTTTCTATTACCGTTTGTTCTTGTTCCGACTTTTTTTGTTGCTGTTTTATTTCATCTTTCAGTCATTTTGTTGTTTTTTTTCCTTCCTCTACTTCTTTCAGTTTCAGACCCTATAATTACTATGCTGTTTTTTTTTCTTTCTCTATTTTCTATTTTTTATTCTAATTATTTAGGGTTTTTCCTTATCTTTGTTTTTTTTTCCTCTATTTTTCTTCGATCTTTAGTATTTTTTCCCATATTATTTCCAGTAACATCTAGCTTTTTGTTATCTTCATTGCTTTCTTTTTTCTTTTTTAACATGTTTGTGAGATCTTCTTGCTTCTTTTTGTCTTCGTCCAGATTTTTCTGCAACTTATTTTTGCATTCTCTGCCTTAGTTCTTTCTTCCGCTGCTATCTTCCTTATTTTTTCTACACCTGTCTTTTTTTTTGTCATATTGTTTATAAATACTTTTTTCTTCTCTTTTCCCTTACTGCTTTTCTTTTCCCATGTGTCTAATTCAGCTATTTTTTCTTCCTTATTTATTTCGTATATCTTTCTAACGTTTACTGTCAGTTCTATTTACTCTTACAGCCATTTTTCTACTATTTTGTTTATTGTTCTTCATTTTTGGACATTGTTGGTTTTGTTGTTGTTTCTCTACTTTTTCTTCTAGCTGTTTGATCTTTTTCTCTAGCTCTTTGTTTTCCTTCTTTCCATTCTTACTTCTTTCTTAGCATTTATCTTTATTTTTTTTCTAGAAACATTATCTTTATTTTTTCTGCTTTTTGCTGCTCCATGTTCATGCGTTTTTTACCTTCTCCCCATATCTCTAATTCCTCTAGTTTATTTTTCAGCCATTTTTTCTGGTAACTATTTTTTCTGTTATTGTCTATAAATACTTTTTCTTCTTTTTTTTTCCATTGCCGCCTGTTTTTGTTCCGACTTTTTCTGTTGCTGTTTTATTCCATCTTTTAGTTATTTTGTTTTTTTTTTCATTCTTTACTTCTTCCATTTCCAGACCCTATAATTACTATGCTGTTTTTTTTTCTCTCTCCATTTTCTATTTTTTATTCTAATTATTTAGGGTTTTTCCTTATCTTCGTTTCTTTTTCCTCTATTTTTCTTCGATCTTTAGTATTTTTTCTTGTATTATTTCCAGTAATCCAGCTTTTTGTTATCTTCATTGCTTTCTTTTTTTTTTTAAATGTTTGTGAGATCTTTTTGCTTCTTTTTGTCTTCATCCAGATTTTTCTGCAACTTATTTTTGCATTCTCTGCCTTAATTCTTTCTTCCGCTGCTATCTTCCTAATTTTTTCTAAACCGGTCTTTTTTTTTGCCATATTGTTTATAAATACTTGTTTTTTCTCTTTTCCCTTACTGCTTTTTTTCCCATTTGTCTAATTTAACCATTCTACTATTTTGTTTATTAATTACAATCTTTATTTTTGAGCCTCTAATTACTTTGTTGTTTTTTTTGTTGTCTTTCTACTTTTTCTTTAAGCTGTTTGATCCTTTCCTATAGATCTTTGTTTTCTTTCTTTCCTTTCTTCCTTCTTTCTCAGCATTTTTTTTTTAACTCTTTTCAGTTACATTATCTTTATTTCTTTTGTTTTTTTTCTTCTGCTTTTTGCTTCTCCATGTTCATGCTTCTTTTTGTCTTCTCTCTATGTCTCCGATTTCCCTAGTCTCTTTTTTATCACATTATCACGTTTGTTTTTCTTAGTTAGCTGTGTCTTTCACACGTTTTTCTTCTCTTAACTTGTGCAATTTATTTACATCCCATCTTATATTTTCCTATCTCTCATGTCTTTTTTTGTTGTCTTTGTAGCTTTCTTTATTCACCGTCCTGTTTTTCGAGATTGAGATTTTTTCATATATACTTTTTCTCCAGCCATTCTTTCTGTTAACTATTTTTTCTGTTATTGTCTATAAATACTTTTTCTCTTTTTCTTTTCTATTACCGCTTGTTCTTGTTCCGACTTTTTTTGTTGCTGTTTTATTTCATCTTTCAGTCATTTTGTTGTTTTTTTTCCATCCTCTACTTCTTTCATTTTTAGACCCTAT
Source organism: Lagria hirta (assembly GCA_947359425.1). Taxonomy (NCBI): domain Eukaryota; kingdom Metazoa; phylum Arthropoda; class Insecta; order Coleoptera; family Tenebrionidae; genus Lagria; species Lagria hirta. The sequence goes on from OX375794.1 coordinate 51,848,171, forward strand.
AATTACTATGCTGTTTTTTTTTCTTTCTCTATTATCTATTTTTTATTCTAATTATTTAGGGTTTTTCCTTATCTTTGTTTTTTTTTCCTCTATTTTTCTTCGATCTTTAGTATTTTTTCCCATATTATTTCCAGTAACATCTAGCTTTTTGTTATCTTCATTGCTTTCTTTTTTCTTTTTTAACATGTTTGTGAGATCTTCTTGCTTCTTTTTGTCTTCGTCCAGATTTTTCTGCAACTTATTTTTGCATTCTCTGCCTTAGTTCTTTCTTCCGCTGCTATCTTCCTTATTTTTTCTACACCTGTCTTTTTTTTGTCATATTGTTTATAAATACTTTTTTCTTCTCTTTTCCCTTACTGCTTTTCTTTTCCCATGTGTCTAATTCAGCTATTTTTTCTTCCTTATTTATTTCGTATATCTTTCTAACGTTTACTGTCAGTTCTATTTACTCTTACAGCCATTTTTCTACTATTTTGTTTATTGTTCTTCATTTTTGGACATTGTTGGTTTTGTTGTTGTTTCTCTACTTTTTCTTCTAGCTGTTTGATCTTTTTCTCTAGCTCTTTGTTCTCCTTCTTTCCATTCTTACTTCTTTCTTAGCATTTATCTTTATTTTTTTTCTAGAAACATTATCTTTATTTTTTCTGCTTTTTGCTGCTCCATGTTCATGCGTTTTTTACCTTCTCCCCATATCTCTAATTCCTCTAGTTTCTTTTTTATCACATTATCACTGTTTTTTTCTTCTCTTTTTGTTTCTTGGTTAGCTGTGTCTTTCACACGTTTTTCTCCGCTGATACCTCTCTTATTTTTTCTGCTTCTCTGTTTCTTTTTTTAGTCATAGTGTTATAAATACTTTTTTTTTCTCTTTTTTTACTGCTTTTTTTCCCATTTGTCTAATTCAACCATTCTACAATCTTTATTTTTGGACCTTTAATTACTTTGTTGTTTTTTTTTGTCGTCTTTCTACTTTTTTTTAGCTGTTCAATCTTTTCCTATAGTTCTTTGTTATCTTTCTTTCCATTCTTCCTTCTTTCTCAGCATTTTTCTTTGAACTCTTTTCAGTTACATTATCTTTATTTCTTTTGTTTTTTTTCTTCTGCTTTTTGCTTCTCCATGTTCATGCTTCTTTTTGTCTTCTATCAATGTCTCTGATTTCCCTAGTCTCTTTTTTATCACATTATCACGTTTTTTTTTTCTTAGTTAGCTGTGTCTTTCACACGTTTTTCTTCTATCAACTTGTGCAATTTCTTTACATCCCGTCTTATATTTTCCTATCTCTCATGTCTTTTTTTGTTGTCTTTGTAGCTTTCTTTATTCACCGTCCTGTTTTTTAAGATTGAGATTTTTTTCATCTATACTTTTCTTTCAGCCATTCTTTCTGTTAACTATTTTTTCTGTTATTGTCTATAAATACTTTTTCTCCTTTTCTTTTCTATTACCGCTTGCTCTTGTCCCGACTTTTTTTGTTGTAGTTTTATTTCATCTTTCAGTCATTTTCTAATTTTTTTTTCATTGTTTACCTTTTTTATTTCCAGACCCTATACTTACTACATCTGCCAAATAATGTCAAAGATACAAAAGAAGCCTCTGGGAACTGCATTGCTCAATCCGAAGCTTAGGAACAACTGAAAACAAATAGTATTTGCTAATACAGAGCAGTAATCGCTTTTAAAAACAAAAACAAATTAGGTCACACTATAACAGCTCACCGATGACCTGAAGTCATTTGTCGGGTCACTTTTTGAGAATTTGAATCATTTATTGCTACAAACGAAACTAAGAAGTAGCTTTTATACCAACAATAGAAATCTCACTTTTAATGATGGTTGCTGAAACTGAAAGAAACAAACGTTAAAACGTTATCTGAATTTAATAAAAGATTATATATTTGTTTAGCTGCAAGTCAAATGCTCATTGTACTAAACCCTAAATGAAATCTTAGTCGGTTTTTCTATTAATTTTCTAACAATTAACGTTTAAATTTTTCTTGAAGATTATTGCCAAATACCTCAAACGCGGTTTATTAAATATTTTTTTGCCTTTACAGTTACCGACTTTGAATAAGTTTGCTTCTTTTAAATATGGGTTAACCCACGGCGACTCTTATTGAACACTTTCAGCAAATAGCCTACAGCGGGGTGGCTAAACTGGTTGATTTATTTATTGCTCATATATTATTACTTTTTTGAAATAAACCAACGTACTACAGAATTTCTAAAATTTATTTTTTTTTTTAAATTATATTTATTATCAATTTAAATCGAAATTTTCATTGCGTTACGTGTGACACAACAACTTAATTTCAGAATGGCAATTTTACAAGAATTATGACTAAAATTTAATTGAAATAGTTTTTATATAACCATACCTAACCTAAATTATTGATATAGTTACGTCTATTATTGACCTAACTTAATTTTTGAAAACTTATCAACAAAAATATTCCTAAATCTATGTTGATATGCAATGCATATATCTGAGTATTAAATTTCATTCCAAATTTACATCAGTGGTAAGTAACCTAACGAGTTAGTTATCTTTTGGAAAACACAACAAAGTTAATGCAAGGGGTTGCAAATCTAGTCAGCAAGATAATAACAGCAGGTAACTGCAGTCAGTGAAAACAATACTAAACCATAATAATAAGTTTGCATATTTGTTACCTGGGGCTATTTATACAGTCGTGTTTTGCTTCTTTGTACCATTATTTCTTAATAAGCTCTACATCTCTTAACAGATTTATCAATAGGGGTCGCGTATATTGTTTAGAATTGGTGTAATTTCCATGTAATTAAAAGGGGGTGCGGAACAAGGGATGTTTATTTTGTTAAGGAGATGAACGATTTCACGTAATGGACTAATTAAAGCAAACGTCAGCTTCGTTAACTCTGTTGCCGAAGGGCTAATATGTTGACCAGTTGCTGTGGGTATCGAGTAAAAGCTTAAGTCACATTCAATTTTCAGTCTTCTAAAAAACTCTTTATTATAAATTATTTTATACATTTAAACCAAATTGTATATAATACAGATAGTTTACGAGCTTGATACCATATAGAAACTGCTAATTTTTTCAAGTATTTGATAATGGTTTATGACTATGCTGTTTGATACCTCACCAAAGATAAAAGCTGTTCAAACAAAACCACAATGCGTCGCACTACCATACCCTGTTTAATCTGTAATGCTGTAATGTTGAACGTGACCGCCATAAACTACTTGGAAAAAATAAAAGTTTTATATAGAGCATTAAACACCTGGTAGCAGAATGCGTCGCCATTAGAGCATAATTTTTGCTATTTAAGGCAGAAATACATATTGAATAAGCCCTGTCATTCCTGAAGCCATTCAAACTGCTGGAATTTATTACAGCTTTAGAGTTGGATGGAGAGCTATAAGCTCAAGCTTGAGAAAGGGGAGCACGATAGACCAATAATTTGCAGTGCATATAAAACCATATTTCTAATATAAACCTAAATCTAATGAGCAGAGCTTATTATTAGAAAAAGTCCATAAACATCAGCTTAGATAGTTTAGACAGAATGGCCAGTAAAGTAGGTTTAGCACGCCAAAAAAAACGTAAGGAAAAAAAACGGCTAAAAAAAATTTGAAAAATGCAATCTTGAAAGACTAGAAGCGAAAAAAATTATATGAAAAGAAACGACCAACACATCAAAAAATAAGAAAGAATAAAGAAAATTTGTTTACGAAGAATAAACAATAATGTATACACTCAACACCTACTAGGGTAAAAACAAGTTTTTGATTATTTAAATCATAAATTATTTAAATCTACTCTTGCTATGGAATTTTGAACTTTATTTTATTTTTTGAATAGTTTATACGATGAAACGTACAATATGATAGACGAGGCGTTTGATTGACATTTGTCGGCAATCATACTATCAAAGACAATAAAAATCTGTGAAACTAAATTACACAGCAAGAGTCAGAAATGTCAGAAATTCATGACCGCATGTTATATATAAATTTGAATACAATTACATATTGCGACATGACTAAACTAAGCTTGTCAAAAACCAAATTTTGGCATGGATATATTATGTGGATATGTCCAATTACATCGGCCATGGGCCAAATCTACCATCTACCTTCAACATAATTTACCCATGATTCAATCAAGTTAGTACGAGAACTTATCTAAACCTATAGCTGTTTTATTCTGAATAAATATAATAAAAAAAGCTTAAATTTTAAATAAAAATAGGTATAGAAAAAAAATTATACAATGTGTGTGGTGGTAAAAAGTGAAACACTCTGTATAATTCTAAAATTATTATAACACAAACGCTTCCCTATAATTAAATCTGAGCACTTTAAAAAATTAACTAAAAGCGGTCTTTAGAGACAATTATTAATTTAATTATATACAGAGTGTCTGTAATTATACACCCACCTTAAATATATTATTATTGTAATTACAAATCCCGTGTTACGTAAAGCATTCATAAAACTTTAAGCTATTGTACTGTCTTCAAGATGATAAATATGAAATAATTAAGTTAGCTGCATATTAATACCTCTTTTCAATTGAATTTCGAGAAATACTTTTTCTATTTAATATTTTCGACAACAGTGTTTTGTAAACATTTTGTTTATTATTATAAATAGACCCGAAATAAACACCTGCAAACTTGAAAAGGCCCAGGTATGGACCACCTCAAAAGGCCACACACGTTTTTAAAATGAAATCTTCTATTTACGAGAAATTATTGTTGTGTCACTTTTACAGTCAACATGATACGTCTTTATTTACGCTACACTGCTGGACTTGAATAGGCTTTAGTAGAAAAAATTATAATAGTAGAAATCTAATTTAATTTAAAAATTCAATTATTATTTCAGCATTTATGAAACTGTAGAAAGCTGAACTTTCCAAAAAGTCACTGATATAGCTGAAAACAAATGAAATTTGATCTCAATTGTTAAGTTTCAATGATGAAAACTAATAAGCCCAAAACCTGTCTAAGTCTACAAACTCCATCTTAAATTTATTATTTCTATTAAGTATTATTACTTCAATTTTATGTGTTCAAATAATAATTAAAATAATTAATTATATTAGAAAATGACAATAATATTGCTAGATTTTCTATTCATTAACAAAATTAACAAAAAAATTAGTAAATTTAACAAAAAACTGTTCTTCAAGTCAAAGCAGACAACATAAAATTTTTAGTTTTTGGTCTAATTTTGACAAAGAAAAGCGGAGATTAGTTTTTATCAATTAAGTCATATCTTGTTTTATCTTTATTAATATGTTTGTTACTATACTATTGTATATAGATACTAGCTGACCCGGCGAACTTCGTACCGCCTAACAGTCAATGAATGTCGTGTTACTTTTTAGCTGAACTAATTTAGGCTTTGATAAACGTAAAACAATGATACAAAATAATATATTTATATAGATAGAAACAAAAAAATATTTTATTATGATGAATGATGATGAAAACATACATACAGAATGAGAATAAAAATAAAAAAAAATTAAAAATAATAATTAAGTACTTCAAACTCATGTCAGAAAAAAATGATTGAAAACTATATTGTGCAGATTGAGAAAAAACAATAAAACTCGGATTAATTCATTAATAGAATTTTCATTCAAGCACTTTGTGATAAACGACATTCTTTGTTTTTTGGTCAGGCGCAAGAACAAATAAAGCGGATGGTTTGCCGACACGTGAGCATGCCACGTACAATTGACCATGAGAAAAACATGTATTTTCTAGATTGAGGCCACAAATAGTCAAGGATTGGCCCTGTGATTTGTTGATCGTCATGGCGAAGGCAAGACGAATCGGGAATTGAATTCGTTTAAACTCAAAGGGCATATCCGTTGGGATCATCGGAATCCTTGGAATAAGAACTTCCTCATCTTTAAAGTATCGACGCGTGCAATTTCTCGCAGATAATTGACTCGCGATATTCCGTTGCCTAATTGCATTACGGCTTCGCTGGGAAAGATTAGATCTTCTAGGACGCGGCATTGTTATTAAAATGTGCACTCGCATAAAACCACCAAATATAATAACAGTGCCTGAACTTTTGAGACATAGACAATAGCTCAAAGAGGATATAACCACTACGTATGAATTTTTTGTTTCCTAAATTCCGTTCCTTTCCGATGATTTTATGTTTTTACTGTAGAATAAATCTTAGGTATTATTTTCGAAAATTAAAAACAATTATAACAGTACCTGATCTTTGTAGACATTTTACAAAAAATAAATTTCTGAACGCACACATGATGTCTTCAGAAAAAAATAAAGTTGTGGCTTAAAGGTCTCAGCAACCAGGCCATAAGCTCTAAAAAAAAAATAGTTGTTACACTATTTGACAGGATTGGACAACAAATGTTTGACATGTAATAAACAAATCAGCATCTATTGAAATGATTAAGTATTCATTACACATATCGAGTTTTCATTGTTTTTAAGATGTATTCTGCTATTCGGGACGGAAACAAATCCAACAAATCAAAAACCATGGCAATCGGTCCAGCCGTTCTCGAGTTATAAGTGTTGTAACAAACACGACTTTTTTTTATATATATATAGATTATCAATATCTTTTATATTTTGTAAAAATATTATTGAAGTTTTTCTATATTTTCCATAATAGTATTATTATTTTCAGAGTGATAGTTCCAAAAAGCCATAATAGCGTGATGAGTCAAAAAGACCCGATAGTCGATGATGCATAAAATTATTTTATTGTCTACACAAATGTTTTTAAAAATTATAATAAACACGTTAATATAATAAAGTTGTAAAAAATCTGACAATAAAAATTTAAAAAAAATATATTAGAGTAGTATAAACAAATATTATAGCAAAAATCTATTAAAACCAAACAAATAGCACTGATGAAAAATTTAAAAGCATGATAACATAAACAAATAAATATTGAAAAAATAACTAAATAACTGATAATAGAAAAAATATATACATAAAAATGTAAATATTTAAAAACTAAAAACCGTTTTAATAAAAAAAGTTAAAATGTTATAATATCAAAAATGAAAAAAACTTGTTTAGTAATTCATCTAAAAATAATGTTTATTGTTTTACAATACAATGCTACAAACATATAAATAATTAAGCTGTTTGGTTCAAAATGCCATTCTCACATTAACTTTCTTTTCTTTTTCTTCTTGCTTGTTTTTCTTTATTTTTCTTTTTTCTTCACTTGTTCTACTTCATACACTATCTTGTTTTAAACTTTATAGCCGAGAACTCAATTTTGTCTGTTTTAAAAATTCTAAAATTTGAATTGACGAAATTGACAGCTGAAGGCGTACCACATTACAAGATAGCGCTAAAAAACTTTTATTTTAACTGTTTTTATTTTTAAAATATGTAGGTTTTATTGAGTTTGGTAATTTGTCCTGGTATAAACAAACTATATTTATGACTCAGCAACACTTTTTTTTTAAACATTTTTGAAAGCAGATAATTATCATGGTATTTCACAACACGCCAGTGAGTTAAAGTGACAGATCGGTTGCAGCATGAGGAAAAATCTAGATATCATAGCAGTTGACAAGGCGTAAAGATGCACTTTACAATCTACGAGGCTAAAATGTATATTACACACTCGCTCCAAAAGCACTCGGCGCTAGACTCTTTACTTTTCAAACACACTTGTGTGACAATGAAATGAGAACTATTGCAAGCCTGTTTACTGGACACTGCTTAGTGAGGTATCACTTTGAAAACTGGGTCTGGCCGACCCAGTGAGAACTGCAGGCAGTAGAACTGCTGAGCACATAATCTGTAATTGCGATGCATTAGCGTCCCAAACGTTAGCCTACTTAGGCAGTGCTAGGCTAACGTCTGCCGAAAACAAAAACAAGTCACTTAGGAACATACGCGGTTTTGCTAAGGAGACAATTGCCAAGCGACCCCTTCTCAATCAATCAAGATACCATAGATTGTACAGACAACTTTGGATTTTCGTCTTAAATCTTTAACTTCAGGTTGTACTTAATATCTTCCAGTTGACTTTTCTTCGAGTACACTACCGGTCTGTAAAAACCTGCCAACTACGTTCCTGGGATAAGCTGTCAGTGAAACATTCATTTTGATAATATCTATATACATAAAAGAAAGTCGTGTTTTATACAACACTTATAACTCAAGAACGGCTGGACCGATTGCCATGGTTTTTGATTTGTTGAATTTGTTTCCGTCCCGAATAGCAGAATACATCTTAAAAACAATGAAAACTCAATATGTGTAATGAATACTTAATCATTTCAATAGATGCTGATTTGTTTATTACATGTCAAACATTTGTTGTCCAATCCTGTCAAATAGTGTAACAACTATTTTTTTTTTTGGAGTTTATGGCCTGGTTGCTGAGACCTTTAAGCCATAACTTAATTTTTTTCTGAAGACATCATGTGTGCGCTCAGAAATTTATTTTTTGTAAAATGTCTACAAAGTTCAAGTACTGTTATATTTGTTTTTAATTCCCGAAAATAATACCTAAGATTTATTCTACAGTAAAAACATAAAATCATCGGAAAGGAACGGAATTTAGGGAATAAAAAATCAGTTGGTAAAGGTTATAAGATTAAGAAAAAAAAATCTACAGGTTAAAAAAAGTGTAAATGTCTTTTTATAGGTTGTCTATGATTTTTTTTGATAAGCTATTCATACGTAGTGGTTATATACTCTTTTAGCTATTGTCTATGTCTCGAAAGTTCAGGCACTGTTATTATATTTGGTGGTTATATGCGAGTGCACATTTTAATAACAATGCCGCGTCCTAGAAGATCTAATCTTTCCCAGCGAAGCCGTAATGCAATTAGGCAACGGAATATCGCGAGTCAATTATCTGCAAGAAATCGCACGCGTCGATACTTAAAAGAAAATTTAAAGATGCGGAAGTTCTTATTTTAAGGATTCCGATGATCCCAACGGATATGCCCTTTGAGTTTAAACGAATTCAATTCCCGATTCGTCTTGCCTTCGCCATGACAATCAACACATCACAGGGCCAATCCTTGACTATTTGTGGCCTCAATCTAGAAAATGCATGTTTTTCTCATGGTCAATTGTACGTGGCATGCTCACGTGTCGGCAAACCATCCGCTTTATTTGTTCTTGCGCCTGACCAAAAAACAAAAGATGTCGTTTACCACAAAGTGCTTGAATGAAAATCCTATTAATGAATTAATCCGAGTTTTATTTTTTTTTTCCCAATCTGCACAACATAGTTTTCAATCATTTTTTTCTGACATGAGTTTGAAGTACTTAATTATTATTTTTTATTTTTATTCTCATTCTGTATGTATGTTTTCATCATCATTCATCATAATAAAATACTTTTTTGTTTCTATCTATATAAATATATTATTTTGTATCATTGTTTGTTCATCAAAGCCTAAATTAGTTCAGCTAAAAAGTAACACGACATTCATTGACTGTCAGGCGGTACGAAGTTCTCCGGGTCAGCTAGTGATACAATAAGAAAAATTTGTTTGGCGTGACAGAATACTGAAAAACTGTTCTACGAGTGTCGAATAAACGACAAATTAGAAAAGCCACAATTGTATTTAAAACTTAAAAACCGGAATACATAACCTCTATTTTAAAAAATGACAGATTTCTCTAACCATGAAACAGCAAATTTCTTACACTTGGCAATGCCTTCTGCATGTCATTATTAATATCATCCCTGTACAATCGTACTTGTAAAAACTGCTGTATACGTTTTGTTAAAAATAAACGTTTTTTATTGAGTTATTTGTAACCAAATGTGTGAAACCAGCTATAGAAAGCCGTGTTTAATGAATAAAAACAATATAAAATGTAGAAAACAAAGCCTTGGCGAGCGAATTCATCAAATACCTGTCTTTTGTTAGGAATTAATAATGGCACCAATTTATTTGAAAATAAAAATAGTTGGGTTTTGTATGATGCGCGTTTGTTCTTGATTGATGATTCTTTTCCTGGACCCTGTAATTAATTTTGCTGGGTTGTTTTATCGCGGTAATGATTAATAATGTGTCTGATAAAGAGTTGAAATGGTGCCATTTCCGACAGTCGTGGAATATATAAACGTGCACTATTAGTTGGCTGGTGTGTGGGTAATGGATTTGATGCCGATAAAATCACGAGATCTACGCTGGTCAAACCGCAAACCACAATCCACCCCACATATCCGATCATTGACCATCGGTATGTACTGGATGGACACAATCCGTATTGGATTGACAATGTCACGTTGTAGTTTGGATTGTTACTCTGCACATATCAATATTAAATTCAGTTTACAGCAGTTTAACGCAAATACCTAAATTACTCGAATTGGTTTCGTAGTTGTAATACACTAAGCCACATTCAACTCGCATTCTAGAATCATTCTAATAAACTCAAACTTACCAAACTTCATTATTACACATGTATCTCCAAAGAGTTAATAAAAAAACATCACCAGCAAAATACAACTCTTCTGGTCAAGACAAGACAAGCGAGGTTAAGTAGAAAAAACTTCTAATAAAAAAGAAAATTCCTTGGCTTTAGAAGCTCCTTCTGAACTCTTTCTGAATTTCCAAAAAGTTGTGTCAAAAGTAGAAAAAATAAGTAGCGCCAAAAGGTCTAAGCAAGCAAATGGAAGAAAAAAACCAGCCAGAAAATGAGAAACAGCTTAAACATATCTCACTTAATGTATTGCTTTTCCTCGAGTGAAGTGAATGTGAATACAAATATGTTTTTATTTGTCTCGTTTATTTGCTTCTGATTGCTACATGTTTATTGAACTTTTTTGCTCATTGGAAATTATAATAAAAAACATATTTGATTACCTTTTTTATTTTATTCTTTTGCAGTTGAGTTCTCTGTCTCTCTTCATTGAAGTTCCAAGAATGACATTTTTGATGGTTTTGATTTGCTAATTTTCTAACCATTTTGAAGTGGTTAAAATCATACTAAGGAACATTTTTTTTCTATTTTATTTCTCTATAGTTGAGTTCTCTCTTCTAGAAGTCTTCTCTTCATTGAGGTTCCAAGAATGACATTTTTGATAGTTTTGTTTTGCTAATTCTCTAACCATTTTGATGTGGTTTTGCAATTTTCGTTCTACACTTGGTCCTTTTGGAGCTGGCGGTGTCATCAGAATACATTTCTAGTGTTGTTTCTCTTGATTTTGGAATATAGTGAGTGTAGATGAATAGATTTCTAGCTTCTATGTTCTTGGCACCCCAGCCTCTATGCTCTCTTCTAGGGACATTTCTTCATTAAAACAAATTTAGAATTTTTTTTTGTCAAATATGAGTCTTATCACTCTATCGCGAAAAATTTTTCCTCTCATTGTATATTCTCGGTCAAAAATTTTGGAAACGTCTAAAAAACTCCTCTTGAGCGATAGTTTTTATCTGTATTTTTCAATATTGTCTATATTTTCTGAAACCATATTGTTCAGCGGGAAAAACTTTTTTCTTATCAATCTCTCTTTTGAGATGCTTATCATATTTAGTTAATGTTGGGTAGAAAACTTATTAGTTTATAGTTTACTGGAACACTTCTAAATTTTGGTAATATTATGGCTATTGCTTTTAATACAAATTACTTCAGATTCTCGTGGCCTCATAATTTTTTGGCAACTGTTGTTACTTTTTCTTCAGAAGCTTCTTTTAGTTTTTTACAACTTTGTCATTTAGTTTACAAGCCCTATTTGTTCTGTTGGTATTCAGTTTTTGGCTAGATTTGACCTAAATTCTTATTTCTAAGACAAAAATCTTTGCTTTTTCTTTGTCGTCAGTGACAATTTTGTTGTCAACTTTTAGATTCTTATTGTTTCCGTTTTTGTCGGTTTTGAAGGCTTTTTGCTAAAGAGGTCTTTTGCTATCATTACGTTTTTTTATAAAATGTTTTATCTATTATTTTTATAGTCTTTCAATGTGTTTATTACGTGGATAAAAAATCCTCTGATAAGTTTTTTTTGTCATTTCTACATCAAAGATCACAACGAGAGAATAAAAAAAAAATGAAGACAGAAATTAGTCTGGTGAAAAATAAAAAACAGCTTATAACACCAAAAAAAATATATGGAAAAAAACTCTATGACAGTTTAAAACCTTGTCAATTTGAAAATCAGCATTGAAAAATCAAAAACAATAATTTGCAAAAGATTCAAATCTTATTATATTTTTGAGTATTAAACATTCTCAGACGCTTTTTTCTAAAAACACAAGAGTAAAGTTTCCAAAAAAACCAATTACAACAAGAAACTGACAACTTGAAGAAAATCAATCAGAATAATATTGATTCTTATGAGAATAAACTAAATAAAAATAAGGCAAAAATTAAGCTCCTGGAAGATAATTTTAAAAAGGTTAATCTTCTTGCCGAAACGCAAATAAAAAAAAAGTTGACAAAGTAGAAAAAGAAGTGGAGTGGAGTAGTGGATTATGCACTAATATTTTTATCTACTTTTTCCTCATATTAACCACAGATAAAATATGTATTATATCTATCTATACGTCTTTAGCGACATTTTATATCATTATTGACAGTTGGTAATGCAATTGTTGTCAACTTTAACACACTTAAAGCACTATAATGCTGTTATATTTATTACACTATTTATCTTTTCAGCATTTAGTTTTTGTTAGTGATATTGTTTAAAATAGTTTTTTTTATTTGTGGTTTTTAGAGTTTTTGCTTTTTACAGTTTTTGTTTTATTTTATTGAATTGTTGTAATTTCTTATTTTATCGTTTTTTTCATTTATTTTGTTTATTATAATTTTCTATTTTTTTGATCTAGTTTTTTATGCCCGAATTTGTTCTTATTCTTTCTTTATTTTGACAGCAGATACAATATTATATCTATCTAAATGTCTTTAGCCATATCTTTTAACATTATTGACAGTTTGTGATGCAATTATTGCCAACTTTAACACACCCAATGCACTACAATACTTTTATATTTATAATATTATTTTGCTCTTTTAAAATGATTTTTTGTCTTAAGTTTTTTCAACTATTTATTTTATACTCTTTTCTATTTATTTTGTTTATAATAGTTTTCTATTTTCTTATCTAGCTTTTTATGCTCTGATTTTTTTAATCTTTACTTACTTTATATTAACAAAGTTAAAACAGTATATCTATGTACATCTTCAGTGACATTTTATAACATTATTGACAGTTGGTAATGCAATTGTTGCCAACTTTAACACACTTAAATCACTATAATTCTGTTATATTTATTACATTATTTATCTTTTCAGCATTTAGTTTTTGTTAGCGGTATTGTTTAAAATTAGTTTTTTTAATTTGTGGTTTTTAGAGTTTCTGTTTTTTACAGTTTTTATTTTATGTTATTAAATTGATGTAATTTTTTATTTTATCGTTTTTTTCATTTATTTTGTTTATCATAATTTTCTTTTTTTATGCCCGAATTTTTTCTTATTCTTTCTTTATTTTAACAGCAGATACAATATTATATCTATCTAAATGTCTTTAGCCATATCTTTCAACATTGTTGACAGTTCGTAATGCCAAAAACGTAAATTATTGCCAACTTTAACACACCCAATGCACTACAATACTTTTATATTTATAATATTATTTTGCTCTTTTAAAATAATTTTTTGTCTTAAAATAGCTTTAAGTTTTTTTAACTATTTATTTTATACTCTTTTCTATTTATTTTGTTTATAATAGTTTTCTATTTTCTTATCTAGCTTTTTATGCTCTGATTCTTTTAATCTCTTCTCACTTCATGTTAACAAAAGTTAAAACATTATATCTATACGTCTTTAAAGACATTTTTATAACATTATTGACAGTTGCTAATGCAATTGTTGCCAACTTTAACACACTTAAATCACTATAATGCTGTTATATTTATTACATTATTTATCTTTTCAGCATTTAGTTTTTCTTAGCGGTATTGTTTAAAATTAGTTTTTTTTTGTGGTTTTTATTAGATTCTGTTTTTTACAGTATCTATTTTATTTTATTAAATTGTTGTAATTTCTTATTTTATCGTTTTTTTCATTTATTTTGTTTATCATAATTTTCCATTTTTGTGATCTAGTTTTTTATGCCCGAATTTTTTCTGATTCTTTCTTTATTTTAACAGCAGATACAATATTATATCTATCTAAATGTCTTTAGCCATATCTTTTAACATTATTGACAGTTTGTGATGCAATTATTGCCAACTTTAACACACCTAATGCACTACAATACTTTTATGTTTATAATATTATTTTGCTTTTTTAAAATGGTTTTTTGTGTTTTTTATTTTTTTTTAAATAGCTTTAAGTTTTTTAAACTATTTATTTTATACTCTTTTCTATTTATTTTGTTCATAATAGTTTTCTATTTTCTTATCTAGCTTTTGATCCTCTGATTCTTTAAATCTCTTCTTCCTTCATGTTAACAAAAGTTAAAACATTATATCTATACGTCTTTAGTGACATTTTATAACATTATTGACAGTTGGTAATGCAATTGTTGCCAACTTTAACACACTTAAATCACTATAATTCTGTTATATTTATTACATTATTTATCTTTTCAGCATTTAGTTTTTCTTAGCGGTATTGTTTATAGTTTTTTTTTGTGGTTTTTATTGGTTTTTGTTTTTTACATTTCTTTCTTATTTTATCGTTTTTTTCATTTATTTTGTTTATCATCATTTTCTATTTTTGTAATCTAGTTTTTTATGCCCGAATTTTTTCTGATTCTTTCTTTATTTTAACAGCAGATACAATATTATATCTATGTAAATGTCTTTAGCCATATCTTTTACCATTATTGACAGTTCGCAATGCAATTATTGCCAACTTTAACACACCCAATGCATTACAATACTTGTATATTTATAATATTATTTTGCTTTTTTAAAATGGTTTTTTGTTTTTTTTATTTTTTTTTAAATAGCTTTAAGTTTTTTTTACTATTTATTTTATACTCTTTTTTATTTATTTTGTTTATAATAGTTTTCTATTTTCGCATCTAGCTTTTCATGCTCTGATTTTTTTAATCTCTCCTTACTTCGTGTTAACAAAAGTTAAAACATTATCTCTATACGTCTTTAGTGACATTTTTTGAAATTCATGACAGTTGGTAGTGCAGTCATTGCCAACTTTAACATATACAATGCACTGTAATATCTTTAACATCATTGACAGATTAAAAAATTAGTCGCTGTATCATAACCTACAATTTTTTATAAGTGTAATGTTAAATGTTTGTTAAACAAGCATATTCGGCTACAGTGCTGCAACTAGGCAAATAAAAAAAGTTTTTAAACTTTCCAACTTGAAGAGTTGGTTAAACACGCTGTATTTATAATATTTTGCTTTTAGAATTTAGTTTTTTTGTCTGTTTTTGTTAGTATTACTGTTTAGAATTATTATTTTCAGTCGTGTTCTCTTAAAGTAGTTTTGTTTACAATTTTTTATAACTACTTGAGCTGTATTTTTTTTAAATTATTTTGTTTATAAAAATTGTCTATCTTTCTTATGTAGGTTTTTATAATTTGATTCTTTCTAAATATGCTTTCTTTATCTTAACAACGTATAGAATGTTATATCTCAGTATATAGTCGTCTTTAGCTACATCTTTTGACGTTAATGACAGTTGGTAGTCCAATTATTGCCAACTTCAACATACATAATGCACTGTAACACTTAAATATTTTTTTTTTCAGAAAGGAATACGTTGTCAAGAAGAATACAGTTAGCAGCAAACCCGAAGCATTTCCAAAATTCTACTACAACGTCACCTGAAATGCTATTGTCCAATCAAAAATCCCAAAATTGCCATTAAAAGATATTTTGATTTTTGGAACAGGTTTCCGTTTTACTTTTTTTGAAAGTTTGTATCTTGGATCAGATTGCTGGGCTCTTAAAAAACGAATGCCGTAAAATACCCATTTGTTTACTGCCAATACAGCCAAAAATTCATATTGTAATTTTTCCAAAATTTTAAAATATTTTGACTAATGGGAAAATACTAACCAGCAGTCACCAATTAAACCAAAAATTCTGTCAAAAATTTTTGTTGTTTTTACAAAATGTTGAAATATATTATGAAGCAAAATAAAATACTAGCAGCTAACAGTCACTAACAGACCTATAATTTTACTGTTAATCTTGTCAAAAAATTTTGTTATTTTGCAAAATTTTCAAATATATTGACGAAAATGAAATACTACCAACAGTCACCAATTAACCCATATCTCTACTGCAAATCCTGTCAAAAATTGTTGTTTTTTTTGCAAAATGTTCAAAAATATGAAATAAAATAAAATACTATATATTTATTGCCAAATACTGTCAAAAAGTTTGGTTGTTTCTGCGACATTTTGAAATATATCAACCAAAACAAAAAACTATCCAGCAGTCACCAACAAGCCCAAAAAGCTCTACTGTCAATACTATCAAAAACTCTAGTTGTATTTGCAAAATTTTAAAATATATGCATCAAAATAGTTTATACTAGCCAGCAGTCGCCAACATTTCTTCACTGCCTATTCTGTCAAAATGTTTTGTTGCTTTTACAAAATTTTGAAATTTATAGACCAAATCAAAATACAAACCAGCAGTCGATTCTGATTCAAAAAACAGCAGTCGACTTTCCAGGCGGATTTAGCGAATAAAAAAATGTATTTACCGATTTTTTTGGATCTGAGCAAAGCTTTTGACACTGTTTTGCATGAAACTTTAGCTCTTAAATTGCATCAAACTTTGCACTTCTAAAATTTTATCTGCAAAAAAGAACTCAGAAAGAAAGTCTTAATTGTCAAAAATCTTAGCAATCTTTCTGTATATTTTTAAAAAGCACATAAAGTCATTGCATTTTATTATCACGTATAATAATAATAAATAGTTGTTTATCCACTGCAATTACAACAATAAACACCAATTTGAAAAACCATACAACATTAAAGCCCAATAAGGCTTATTGAGCTTTAATAATAACAAAATTTCCAAATAAACAGGCGTAATTAGTCAAACAAACACACGTGTTTATTTTATTGTCATACCAATTGGATGCGAAATAGATAGACAAAACGTTTTCTGCTAAATAATTGTATAATAATTATTATTCATAGTAGAGCAAGCCTATCAAGCTACAAAGCAGCTATTAATGTTTCAAACCGGCTTACAGTCTCATTTGCGGTTATTCTATTGCTTATATTGAAAACAATGCCCAGTAGTGTATTTTTTAACGCAAAATTGCGACAAATGTCAAGAAAAAAAATTCTGATGTTAAACATAACATTTAGGCACTAAAAATGCAAATTTTCAGTGCTTATTAAGCAGTATTTCAGTCTACAGCTGGCTTGAGTACTAAAACCAAGCTATTATTCAAAAAACTGCAAAAGCAAATAAATAAAATTGCATAATTAATTATGTATAATTTTCTAATCTTATAGAAAGAGAATTAAAGATAGAATTTTTGGAGTATCTCGTGCGCGTCAGTTTCTTAGATCTTTTTCAGTACTTTTACTAAATGTTATTCTTGCACTAGTAGATCCAGACGCAGGCGCAAAACAGATGTAGTCAAATATATGAAATAAAATTGATTGATAAATTATTGAAAAATCGACAGATTTAGATATAATATAGTTGGTTAATTAAAGCATGCTCAAAATTTTAATTTAAATAATCTGACGATTTAAACGTAACATAAAAAAATTAGAGAAGCAAAAAGGATGGCTGTAGTAACTCAAGCCGTCAAGTTTTTTTTTATCTTAAAAGAAAAAAATTACACATGGAGTAAAATATATAATGTGACCAATCAGCAGCTTTACTAATTGCAAAAAAGTGTGTTATTAGCTTGCGTCACCTTAAAAACGTTAAATAATCTTTTCTACAAAAAGGGCCTACTTAACCTTTTTTACTTCAAACATTTGACGAAAAAAGTAACTCAACTTTTTTATCATTATTTTTGACTCTCATTGCGCAAGCCGTCTAATTATTACATTTGTTACCAGAAAAACAATTTTTTAAGATCTGGCGCGTTCGAGTTATTCCATGAGTCTGTTTCATAATTCAGTTTTTTTTATAAGTTTATAAAACAATGTCTTCTTATTATATACATAAATTTCATTGAAACATGTGTATAATATTAATTCTGAGTTTTTTTTATGCACATTAATCTAAATCTAAATTTTTGCAAAATTTTACTTGAAACATTTTTAATTTGTAAATAATTTTAATTCTGAATTTTTCTTATATACATATTCTTTTCTGGATTTCTGTTATGTATTCTAAATTTTTAATATATACATAATATTAATTAAAAAATTTTTATATATTATGTATAAAAAATTTTAATTTGGAGTTTCTATTAGGGCACATAATTTTAATTTGTTTTATGTACAGAAATTAAATTGTAAATTTCTACTATAAACATAGTTTTAATTTAGAATTATTATTCTGTACATAATTTAATTCGGAATTTTTATTAAGTACATACTCTTATTTCGGACCTTCTGTTATGTACATAATTTTAATTCTAAAGGCTCATTATGTACGTAGTATTAAAAAAAACAGTTTTATTATGTTTATAATTTGAATTCTGAAATTCTATTTAGTTTTCAAAATTTGTTTCATATACATACATAATTTTAATTAAAACATTATTTTAAATTATGTATAAAGATTTTTAATTTAGAATTTCTATTATAATTCACATAATTTTGATTTAAAATTTCTATTGTACACATAAATTTAATTTAGAATTTTTTATGTGTACATAATTTTAATTTTTAATTTCTACTATAAACATAATTTTAACTTGGCATTTTTTTAATGTACATAATATTATATAATTTTTTTTTTAAATACATAATTTCAATTCAGAATTTCTATGACATAAATAATTTTAAATCGGGTTTTCTGTTGTGTAGAGAATTTGAATTCTAAATTCTCTTGTGTACATAATTTTAATAAGAAATTTTATTATTTATATAATTTTTATTAAAACATTTCTATCATATTATTCACAATTTCAATTTTAAACTTTTGTTATGTATATAATTCTAGTTTGGAATCTCTGTTATGTACATAATTCTAATTCTGAATTTTTGTGAGAAGCGCAATTTTATTTAAAAATTTTAACTCTGTATATGATTTTTATTGAAACATTTTTATTATATACCAAATTTTGATTTGGAATTTTTGTTATTTACATCATTTTAATTCTGACTCAATTGATGTTTTAAATTCAAATTTTGCCAACATTTATGTGGAAAATAAAAATAGATGTCTTCCAATCTTATGTCGCGGCATGATTAAAATTATGTAAAATTATAAATAAAGTAACATTATAATAACTCTAATATTTTTTATTATCACAAATCATAATAATAATTAAATTTCAAGCTTTTGCCAAACTTATAATTCACTGTCAAATTCATAATAATAATTAATTTGACATAAAATTATTTCTCTTCATTTCAATTATGTTGCCACATAAAAAAACAATTAATTTTTGTTTCTGTAATGTTATGATGATTTTTTTTTTGATTTAATAGTAAAACGGCGTGCTATATGATTGGTTGAATTTAAAAATCAACCAATTACACATCTTAACTTTAATTTTAATTGCAATTAATTTTATTTACTTCCAGTAAACCCACTCGAAGTATTGTAAAATGATACTTTTGATAATATCAATAATTTGTGTACTATGATGTGTTACAAAACTCTACTTCAAGTGTTTTGTGGTCGTTACTTTAATTATTTTTTATTGATTGATAAATTTAAGGGTTGATTATTTATGGCTGTCATAAATTATATAAAAAAAACATTTTGTTACTAATTAGTAGCGATGGCTGTGATTTAAAATAAATTATCTTGTTAATTAGATTAGTAATTACTTTAGAATGTGTAATAAACACCCGCATCTAATATAGTTTAATGGCCCTCATCACAATCGTAAACGGCTACCATTTTAACACATCCCAAGGGACACATTACAGTTTGTCACCATATAACTTTTCAAGTTGACAGTTCTGATATGAGTAATAGATGATTCCTTATCAAGAAGAAGCATCTAGTTTAGCAAGATCACGATTTGTTCCTCGTGACAGACTCAATTTTCTTGCTCGATTTAATTAATTGGACCGCCCTCTGGAAAGAGTTGGGGTTAGTTTATGGTATGGACGGAGAACAATGGAACAATATGCAAAAGACTAAATAAATAAAGTGTAAGTTTAATATCATTGCTTATTAATCTAGCCAACACAAAGAACGGTATCGATAATGGAATCAGTGGACCATTCCAGCATTTCAAATGGGGTAGTTTTATGACGCAATCGAGCGGACGATTATTGTCTTTTTTTATTGATACTAACCCTTTAGTTTGTTGGTTTGCATTTTATCTAACTTAAACATCTATCAAGGCGGAATTATTAGATTCTGCCTTGAATATAGAATCATCCCTTAAATATCATGTATAATTTATAATTATGTTCAAATTTTTATTTTCACAGATTAATTAGAAAAGCACGTATAACTCTCAATTATTTTCAATTTTTCATTTTTTGAAACTAATAATTAGAAAATCATCAAAACACAACACACACACAACAAGAGTATAAAGACATGAAATAATTAACATAAAATGCCCTTCTCTAGCTGATTAGACATTTAACATTGTTTTAGTGATATTTAAACATTCATCGTTTTCTAAGCAAATTTGTAGACAAAAAATGTAAAAAGATGTTTACATTTAGTATATTTCATTGAATAATAATTTAGAAATAAAATTGTAAACTATAGTAATAAACAATAGTAATTGAGTCTATTCCTAACCTTTAAAAGCATCAAGAAATATTTATGGAAACGTTTTCTTTTGCTTTATTATTATATTTAATTAATTAATAATATCTTTGTTTTAATTTCATTAAAATAAATAATTAATTATTTTCTTAATTTAATCTTATCTATTTGCCTAATAATCAACCTAATATAATGTAGACAAAGTATCTTCACTCCTTGGCATAATCTATTTTTGTTTTTACATTTTTATTTTACACTTTTTGCTAAATTTCTTCTAAAAGCTGCTTTTCATATAATTTTTTTTTAATTGTTTTTATTTTTTATTTTTTTTTTTTGACATTGCAAATACTTTTATTTTCTTCAGTTTATTATTACTTGTTATGTATTGAGCATTTATAGTATTTTGTTTACATCACTTATATTATATTACTTTCATATTATACGTAATGTAGTTTTTTCTCATTTTTCAATAAAAGCATATGGCTTTTTTTTATTTGCATCTTTTGTGTTTATTATTATGTTATTTAAACTAGTTAAAAAATTAACTAGTTTTTTTTCTTTTTTTTTGACAAATTTGGCAAAACTCATCAATTAAAGCACATATTTTCTTTGTATTTTTTTAACTTTTTCTGCTGTTTTCTTGTTCTGTTATTTTTTTTAAACCAAAGTTTTTTATTTGTTTGTTTTTTTTTTAAAATAAGTTTTTTTACATTTATTCGAAAGTCGATTTTGTGGATTTTGGAGTTTTTGTGCTTTTAAATTATTTTTTTTTAAATGTACTTTAATTTAAATGTTTTTTTATTGTTTTTTTTCATCAATTTTTTTGGTTGAACACACTGGTTTTGCATCTGGTTCTTTTTTTATTCGCATCTTTTTTATGTTTAAAAAAAATAGATTTTTTTTTTTTTTGACAAATTCTGCAAATAAAATTCATCAAATAAAACACATATTTTTTTTGTATTTTTTTAACTTTCTCTGTTGTTTTCTTGTTCTGTTATTACTTATTTCTTTTTTTCAACCAGTGTTTTTTATTTGTTTGTTTTTCTTTCAAAAGAAGTTTTTGAAGTTTTTGTGCCTTTAAAATAATTTTTTTTTAAATGTATTTTAACTTGAATGATATATTTTTTTTTTTTAATATCAATTTTTTTGTTTAAACACGCTTGTTTGGCATCTGGCTCTTTTTTTATTCGCATCTTTTTTATGTTTAAAACCAAAAAAATTGTTCTTTTATCAAATAAAATAAAATTTATCAAATAAAACACATATTTTTTATATTTTTTTAACTTTTTTTGCTGCTTTCTTGTTCTGTTATTTCTCTTTTTTAACCAGTGTTTTTTATGTATCTGTTTTTCTTTCAAAAGAAGTTTTTTTACATTTATTCGAAAATCGATTTTGTGGATTTTGAAGTTTTTGTGCTTTTAAACTATTATTTTTTTAAACGTACTTTAACTTAAATGTTTCTATTTTGTTTTTTTTTTTGAAATAACAATTTTTTTGTTTAAACACCCTTATTTTGCACCTGGCTCTTTTTTTATTCGCATTTTTTTTACGTTTAAAAAAAAAGTAATTAGTTTTTTTTGACAAATCCTGCAAATAAAATTCATCAAATAAAACACATATTTTTTTTGTATTTTTTTTTCTTTGTTGTTTTCTTGCTCTGTTATTTCTCTTTTTCAATCAATGTTTTTTATTTGTTTGTTTTTCTTTCAAAAGAAGTACATTTATTCTAAAACAAACTTTGGGGATTTTAAAATTTTTGTGCTTTTAATTTATTTTTTCTTAAATGTACTTTAACTTAAATGTTTTTTTTTTGTTTTTTTTTAAAACATCAATTTTTTTGTTTAAACACACTTGTGTTGCATTGGGTTTTTTAATTAATTTTTTTACTATTTTAAAGAAATATTGTTTTGGCAAATTCCGCTAAAGAGTTTTCAAATTAAATACATAGTTTTTATTCCAGTTTTATTACTTTTTTAGTTGATTTCTTGTTTTGTTATAATTTTTTAAACCATTTTTTAGTATAGGTTTGCTTTTCTTTTCTTTATTGTACTTGTAGGTTTTACTTTTTTTCTAAAATTATTTAATTTATTTTTTGATGTTTGGGCGTTTAAATTTTGATTCAACTTTTTTTGTAATTTGCTTTAATTTTAAATGTTGTATTGCACTATATCACATTTCTGTTTTTTCTGGGTTTTTTTCTAAAAGTTTTTATTGCTGCTTTTATATGGACACTTGTTTTGCATCTTGTTTTTTAATATATTATAATTTTATGTTTAAATTAATTTAAAAAAAATTTTTATTCTAATTTTATATTTTTTCAGTTGTTTTCTAGTTGTCTAGTTATTTTTTTTAGCCAGTCTGCTGTATTTGTTTGTTTTTCTTTTCGAAATAGTTTTAATATTTTTTTTATATTGTTTTAATTTATTTTTGAATTTTCATGCTTTTACATAAATTTGAAATGTAGTTTTACACTAATTTTTTTTTGTTTTGCATGTTGTCTTTTAATATGTTTTTGTTAATATTATTGCTTTATTTATTATTGCTTTGGTTTATTTATAGAATTTCGTGCTTTCAAATGAAAATTTATTTCAGTATGCTATAATTTAAAATGTTATATTGCACTATAAAATCCTTCTGTTTTATTTTCTAAACGCATGTATTTATTTTATTAACACTCGTCCTGCTTTTTGTTATTTTTTTTTTTTTCTTTAAACACATTAATTTTTTTTTAATTTAATTTATATTTTTTTTGGCAAACCTAACAAATTCATAGCAGGTTCTCTAATAGAACAAACACATAATTTTTTTGCATGTTTTTATTTTTTTATGTATATACTGGCTGAGCTATTCTATTGTTTTGTTATGTCTCCTTTTCAACCACTTCTCTGTTCTTATTGTTTTTCTAGTTTAATTCTTTGAATTTTTTTGTTTATTTTTAGATTTTTATAATTTTTTTTATTTGTTTGAATTTGAAATGTTGTATTGCACTATAACACAATTCTGTTTTATTGTTGTTTTGTATAAAAAAATCAATTTTTTTATTATTTATTCACAGTTGTTTTGCATCTTGTTTTTTAATGTTTCCTTAATTTTTTTCAAAAAAAATTTTTTATTAATTTTTTCAATTTTTAATCACGCTTTCAATAGTACAAGTTTGTCAGAAATAAACAAATCTACGTTTATTTTTTATATTTTTTTCAAATTCCCTTACTATGTGAACAATTTTTTTTTGCATTTTTATTTGCAGATTTTTCTTTCTTTAATTATACATTTTCTGTCTTTTAATGTTTGTTAACTGTTTTATATTAATTTTAATAACCAAATATATCAAAAATATATTAGTTTGAAAAAATCAAAAAAATAAATTGAAAGCAAAAAGTAAAAAATTTCGAAATCAAACAATTTTAATTTTATATTAATTGGTATTTTAAGTTATAATTTTCTACTAAATAGATTTGAATAACAACTTTTTTTTTTGTTTTCTCTCTTGTTTTAATTTTTTTATAGCCTTTAGGCATGTTTTGTGTGTATTTTAATAATTACAAGACTATTTTGAGTATAGCATTTGCGTTGGTAAAATTAATTTTGAGAAGATGGTTTATGATTTATGATCATCTCCGATTTAGGTTGATTGGAACCATGAGCTGACAAAACTGTAGAATATTCTAATTAATGAATCTGCTAATTACAACCCAACTTCTAATTATGTTTAATAAACCATTAAGTAACTTATAATAAGATTTATCGTGACAAGAGATTTTTGGCTAATCCACAAACAAGCGGTGTTCCCATTCTCATTAAATTAATAATTAAAAAATCAAACTATCAAAACTCGCTCCGGTTTTAATTTAATCAGGCTTTGTACGAATATTACTTGCAGGTTTTTAAGTTTAAAAAAAAACCTAGACTTTGGCAGCAAATGAAAGTGCATATTGTTCGCACTCTAGTTCTTCTAATCCCGCAGGTGCTATATCCCGGAACGCAATCTTGCAAGACGAAAATGGGAGCGAAATGTACCGAGGAAAGAAATTGCATTTAGCATTATGACGAGAAACTGCAATGTCTTTACTTTTTCTTTGTTATTTATAATAATGTTTACTGATCTCTTGCAACATTTATATAGTTTTAAACAAAAATAAAACCTAGCTTTCACTTTTTTTAAATCTTTGATGGCTGTAATTAGTGCTAATAGTTAACATTATTAATGGTAATAAACTTAAATAAATGTAAAATTATCTTGTTTTTTAATATACTTTCATTACAACACATTCTTGAATGTATTTTGGTATAGGCCGTTATTTAAAAATGTGCGCCAAGTCACTGTCACAGAACCACAAAAAGCTAAAAAGTTCGAAACCGGTATTGCGCTATGGCTTTTGACGGTATGATTTTAAATTCAGTTTTGTGCTTAGTGTCACATGTCAGTAAGACTAATCGATTAAGTGTGTATCCTTAATACGGCAGAATAAATCAATCTTATTTTGAATAAATTTGCTATAACTCTGATAAGCTTATATTTGGACTAAAGTGTGTATTATTATTGTAAAATGCAATTAATAGGGTCACATATCAATAGCTGCTCTAAAAAACTAGCTTAACTTTATAAAAGTATTAAAAAAACAAAAATAATGTGCGTCTCGGGTAAACAACGTTACGTGTTATTGCTTTTCCTAAATAACACATAATTGAGTAACATAGTATATTAAAATACTAGTTTTATAAAGGTTAGGTTTCTATGGGACACGTGCGCCAATAGCCCCCATAAAACGTGTTCTTCAAGCTATTTTTTCAAATTTGCGTCGATTTTGTTCAATTTTATATAATTTTATAAAAAAAAGTAGATAGAGGTGAGACAAAAAATGTGTGGTTAAAAACGCAATAATCTGCAAAAAAAACGGACAAAAATTGTTTACAAAAGTCTTAGTGATAAAACTATTTAGCAAAAACATAAAAGTAAGCAAAAAACAAGAGAAGTAAGTAAAAAATAAAAATAATAATTATAAGCTGTTTTATTCAAATCTGTTTAGACAAACTAATAGAATATTATAAGTTGAATTATAAAATTAAATACTTTTAAACAGTCAATTAGCTTTCAATTAATTTTTTTTTATTAATATTTTTCTTCAATTTATTTTTTTTTTAACTTATAATTTTTTCTTTTTAGTTATTTATATTATCATCAAACTAATATAGAAGTATAAGTAAAAAATACATTTAAAATGTATATAGTAAGACCGAAGATGTAAAATTGAAGAAAAGCGTGGTAAAACATCTACTTTTCGCCCGCTAGTGGCATAAAATGTAGTGAGATTAATTTTAGTGAAACATAAAAATCCCTTGCAAGTACAAAAAAGCTTTAACATCAAAGAAGGAGCTAATCCAACTAAACCTATCTAAAATAAAACGGCCACAATGTTGCAATACACCAATTAACAAATTGAGTTTCCTACTTTGTAGCAGTAATTGCAGTCTCATTGATTGCACAAAATTGAGCAGGAAAATCCATGTCTTTTCGAGTTTCCAGCGATTTTCCGAGCAATAAATAAAAAAGTAGAGCTGTTTTTAATACCCTTTGAATCATTTATTCTCGTTATGGCAAAAGTCCATTAGGTTGTATTGCGAATGTACACGTCTGTCATTCATGTTGAACAACCAAATACAAAAATTTGAAGTAGGTTTGTACACACTAAAAGCCGAATTTGACTTATTTAACGAGAAATTATAGAAATAATTGCAAATTGGAAATTAATTTAGTGTCATGTAAATAGGTCACATGTTCCAATTTACATTAAAACATACTCAGTTATGGTTTAAGGTAAAAGTCAATTTTTAACTTAATATCTCTCGGAGATATTTGAGAGGGTGAGAACCTGCTATATATATATTAGCTCCACTAAAACATATCCAAGATATGAGATTATAATTTTTTTTTGTCAATATTTTACATTTTTTACCACTTATTTTGTTTTTATAACTTGCTACCTTTTTGTAGATTTTTTTTTCTTTTTTATAGTGTTTCTTCATTTATTTGTTTCCAATTTCTTCTTTTGCTTTACTCTATACTGTCATTGATACTGTCTAGTTTCTTAACATGTGTTTAACACTTTTTTTATTTTTGACACATTATTATTTTTATTTTGCTTAGGTTTTTTTTGCCTAAAATCTTTTTTTAACTAGACTATTTTTTCGGTTATTTGTTTAATAATTTCTATGCATAATTATATGAGCATTGGATTTATATTTCCGAATCTATCATTCAATTGCACAATTCAAAATCGTTTTTTTCATCATTTTAAAAAATTTTTTTTTATTATTTTTAAGGTTTTGCTATTTATCTCTCATTCAAAGCTTTTTACTCTTTATTTTGTTATTCTTTTTTTGCTTTTTCAAGTTTTCAATTTTTTAATTTTGTTTTATTTTTTCTTTTTTTTTGTTTTAAGTCTCTGCTGACTGTTAATTTCTTTCATAGCATACTTTTTTCTATCACATATTAAAATAAAAAACGTATAGTCGCATAGATGTTTCAAAGTTTTTTTCTTACACAATTATTAGAACAATTGCATACAGAAAAAGAGCATTAAAATAGAAAAAAAATAGTGGGGTCATATATAATTCTATATGTAAAAAAAATTTATTTTTTTTTATTGGTTTTTATGTTATTATTTTCTTATTCTTTGTCTTATTGTTTCTTGTCTTCTAACATTTTTGCAATATTTTTTTTATTCTTGTTTGTTTTCATAGTAGATCAGTCTTTTATTTACATTTTTTTTGTATATAACTTTCGGATGTAATTTGTATGTTTTTCTTGTAGCATGAATTTAGTTTGTTAGATTTTTCCACTTTTATATCAGCATAATTTATACTCTCACGCTTTTTACTACACACGCAAACATTAATAATATTTGCCTATTTTTCTCTATTTTTTCTCTATTATTTTTAATTTTTCTCTTTTGTGTGTTTCAAATTTTTGCTAATTGTTTTTATTTATCACAATATGTCTTTCTCTCTCTCTCCCTGTCATGGTCTTATCACTTTTTTTTGGCTGTGAACAAGTTTATTTATAAATAATAATATTAATTAGAAAAAATTAAACCGAATTTTCCACTGACTTTAAATGTTATTTTTTCAATTAGCTTTTAGTTATTTATCTAAAAAAAAAGTATTAAAAAGAAAATTTTTTTTAGCTATTAATTTTCATTTTTGTTAAAAAGTTGATGATATAGACATGAAAAAAATCTACAGTATCTATATATATAAAAGAAAGTCTGTTAGTTACTTCACTTATAACTCAAGAACGGCTTTACCGATATGGTTGAAAATTGGTGAGGTGGTAGCTTAGAGCCAGGAGACGGACATAGGATACTTTTTATTCCAGAAACCACCCTCTAAAAGAAGGGTGAAAGTCAAATGTGAAATGCGATGTCGGAAACGTTCGGTAAGGCTCGACAAATTACCGAGAAATTTGACGCAACCACGAAGAAGCGTTTACATTAAAATTTATTTGACGTGGCTCAAGAAATTTTCCCAAACTTGGATTTTTATATCAATTATAGTTTAGAGCCAGGAGAAGGACATAGGATACTTTTCATCCCGTTCGACAGTATTCCCGTGTGACTTGACATGAAACGTCAGTCACTATAAAACGTGGAATAACAAAACGCAAATGACAGCTATGTAATTGACGTATAATGACAGATATGTAATGACGTATGGATGACAATTTGATATTGGTAAGATATCAATAATAAAACTATTTCTATTAAATAAATAATTAACAATTATAATGTAATGATAGTGCCGTTGCCCATTCGTAAAAAGTGAAGTGAACTATATAACTCGGTATGGTTGAAAATTTTAGTTTTTAGGTGAAGTGAAGTTTAATTAATAATGCCGCGACCAAGACGATCGAATCTTTCCCGACAAAACCGTGATGCAAGAAGAATACGAAATACTGCAAATGAAAGGACTGAAGAAGAACAAGAAATTGCACGTGAACAGCGCCGCGATAGTATGGCTCGACTTCGTGCTTCTCAATCACGAGAGCAAAGTGAAGCAGCCCGTGAAACAGCTCGGTTGGCAATGCAGAATCGTCGAGCGAACAACAGAGGTCAACAAATAGATAATTTGCGACGCAGAACAAGATATTTATCAAGTGCTGATTTGAATCGAGCAGCGAGTTTATTAATATTAATAAATATTTAAAGATATTAATAAAATTTTTAATTAAATATTAATAATTATTTTAATATTTAATTATTAAATATTTAATAATATTTAATAATTTTTAATTATTAATTAGAAAAAATTAATAAAACCAAATAATTATAAACAGCTACTTTTTATTAACAAAGGGATGAAAAGGGGAGGGATAGAGACAAAAAATGACATGTATCAATATATAATTTTTAAAGATTTTGGTTTGCTTATTTTAAAAATAAAATCTATGTTTAGGCGGAACAAAGTTCGCCGGGCCAGCTAGTTTATCATAAAAAAAAAATTGTAGCGACATCTATTAACAGTTTTTTAGTCAAGTTTCAAAATCTAAGCTCGCACGTTTCGATTGTCAAAAAATACGTCATTATCAAATAGTTATTTGCTGTAACGGTTATGTCAAATTTTATTGGTAAAAAATTACCTAAAAACTAAAAAGACGAATTTGTAGAACCAGATCTGCTTTCTGTTAATGAGCGCTCATCAGAGAAACTTAATAATTGATATTTAATCAGCTGTGCAGAATTAGCGCAGTTGAATAAATCTTGTTTTAAACAATTTTGCTCTGACTGGGATGAGCTTTTATATATCTTAATGTGCAAAATGTAATACGTAATAACATTCTTTCAGTTTTCTGTTTCTCACTTTTTAATTCTTCTTTTTATGTTCTCTTTATCTTTTTATTTATTTATTTTTATTTTTTATATTTTTACAGCACATACTCTTACGCATTTTACAACATAAACAAACAATAACAGTATTTGTTTATTTCAGTCTATTTTTTCTATAAACTCTCTGCTAATTGCTTTTATTTTTCAGAATATATCTCTATTTCTTCATCACCATGCTGTGAACAAATTATTATATCAACAACATTGAATAAAAAAAAAATATTTGGCTTTCTACTAAAAAAAATTTACAGTGACATCTGTCAACAGTTTTTGTAATCGTGTTTGAAAACCTAAGATTACACGTTTTGATTGTCAAAAACAGAAAACATCAAATAATAAAAAATACCGTTGGTTGTGTTTTTTTCTCAAAAAGCACATGCCAAATTTTATGTTTTTTAAAACTGTTGACAAAAAAATTAAAAACATTTGAAGACATGAAAGCAAACTGGACAAAAAATATAATAAAAAGAGAGAAAAAAGAAATAGAAAGCATAAAAATAATATTAAGGGGGAAAGGAACATTAAACAAAATAGTGAATAAAGTAGTAAAAGTGGAGACAAAGAGAAATAAAAAGAAAACAAGCGAAACGAAATTTAATTTTAGAAAGGAATTCTGTTTAACACTGGATTGTGAATCAATAAACATTATTATTATTATTACATTTATCAAAATTGTTTCGAATCGAAGATAGAAAGGCAAGTTTCTACCTGACGTTGTTATCGTTAAGTCCTACTGATGAGTGCTAATGGCCACAAAAGTTGTCCGAATCTGCAAATTTCTGTTTTGAATAAATTTGCTTTAATTTTGATAGCACATAAAAAAATTGAAACAGTTTTTGTTCCTAAAACGTGGAAAACAAATTGAATTATCGAGAAATCTCATCTAATCTCTATTGATTAAATAAAGGTTTCCATTGGTTTGCAATCTGATTTACTGCCTAGTTGAACAGCTTTATTTGATAGCTTCGGTTACCTTATTTACTGTTTGCATGTACATTAGTGCTGTATACTTTTATTTGAGTTACAGACACAACTTCAGCCAACTTGGCGTAGATTCACTCATGGGGAACAAATTACAAATTACACACTATAATTATGATCTGTTTGATTTATTCTATTATACCGTGTGTTTCTTGCGTTTATCTTGTTCGTTTGTTTAAGTGTAAACATTATAATTGGAAAAATTGGCTCAAATAGTTTTACAAATCCAAGAAGCGGAGTTGGAGAATCTCTGTAATCTTTAATGGGTGTGATTAGTGCTCGTTGTTGGCAATAGCGGTGGCAATAAGCTTAGTTTTATGACTGTCAAATATCTTGTCTCCTACAGGACGACCTATTTTCAATCAGATTAATAATAATAAGTATTATTAATAATAATCCTACTGTCTCTTTAGCTGCTTTTTCCTCCTCATTTTAATTTTGTTTTATTCTTAGCTCTTCAACTTTTTTTTCTATTTAGTCAATAAAAACGTAAAAAAAAGTTTGAATTAAAGATCTAGATTAAAAAAACATAAGAAAAACGGTAATATAAAGTAAAATATATTATTTTAAAACAAAATTTAAGCATAAAATCTGATACATTTGTTTTGACATAGATAGTGAAAACATTTTGCAATAAAAATAAATAAAAAAAAATAGATGAAATTAAAACAGCAAGATATATATAAATATAACTATATTAAATCTACAAGAAATTCAAACCGTGTTGAATTAAAAAAATGTAAATTAAAAAATATATAGATAAAGCAAATGTGTTGGTTTGATAAAAAAAGATTATTATTAATAATAATAATAATCCTACTGTCTCTTTGGCTACTTTTTCCTCCTCATTTTCATAAGGAGAACATTTTTTATATTTGTTTAATGTTTATATATTGTGTTCAGAGCTTTTTCATTGATTCGGCTGCTTAGATTATGAAAAAAAATTATCTATTTGTAGTGGAATTTTATTATAAACTTTTTTGAAAGTTCCGTTATTTTAATTTTTTTAACAATTGCGTCACTGATATTGGCCTACATTTAAGGATTATTATTAATTTTATCATTTTTGGTACTGTATTGCCTTACGCGGCTAATAGAGGTTTTTAAGCGTTGCGGGAAAATTGAGTTTTTCAAAAAGAGCCACAAAAAGAAGTCACATGAAGTCACCATAAAATTCCTGTAGCACCACCGTCTTGCTGAAAGTACCCGTTCACAATTTTATCGTCATAAAGCTGTACAATGATTGGTTGATAAAAGTGGTCTCGGTAAAAAAATGTAAATTAAAAAATATATATATATAGAGCAAATGTGTTTGTTTGAGAACAAATGCAACGTAAAATTAGGTATATTATATTAATAAAAATAAAAACGCAATAAAAGTTACAAAAAAACATGAAAAAAAATCGCAGAACATAAAAAAATTATCCTTAAAAACCTTTCGAAAAAAAAATTTAAAAAAAACAGAAAAACTGCTGGAAAATGACATAAACAAAATAAAATAAGCTACAAAACAAAAAAAAATAATTGAACAAGAAAAAGTATACATAAATAAAAGAAAATAGTTAAACATGATCGCGGCCAACTAGACAAAACTCCAAGTGAGACGTAGATAAGTAACAAAATAAAAAAAAACAACAAAAATAGGCAAAACAAAATATAAAATATCTAAAAAAAGTGATAATAGATAAAAACAGATAATAGTTATTAAAAGATATTTATATGCAATCGTAAAAAACAAAATAGAAAATGTCTTGTAGAAAAGAGAGAATATGACGATAGAAAAATAAATCGAATAAGAAAACATAAACTAAAAAATGTAAATTAGAGCTTTATAAAGAAAGACAAAATCAAAAAATCAAATAAAAAGTAAAAAAAAAGTTTGAATTGAAGATTTAGATTTAGAAACACATTAATAAACGGTAATTAAAAGCAAAACATTATTTTAAAACAAAATTAAGCAATCAAACTGAACATTTTTTTTTGAAAGTATAATGACAAACTTAATAAGGTAATAGAAATTATTAATGTAGGGTATAGAATAAACTGTCAAAAAATAGAAAAGTTTAGATAGAACATAGTACAAAAAAAAAATAAAAAAAGATTATTATTAATAATAATAATAATCCTACTGTCTCTTTGGCTACTTTTTCCTCCTCATTTTCATAAGGAGGAAATTTTTTATATTTGTTTAATGTTTATAATTGTTTAATGTTTAATAAATTTTTAACATTTTCATGTTGTTTAATTCATAGCTCTTCAACTTTTTTCTATTTAGTTGTTTAGCTGTATTTCTTCTGTGCTCTTATTTGTTTTCTTTTTCTACAATACCATTTTTTTTCTTTTTTTATTCTTAAGCACGTTTTTGGTGTTTAATGTTTCTAATTTTAACTCTTCTAGTATTCGTTTTGTTCTAAATGTTCTTCTGTTTTTTCTATTTCTTATTATTTTTTGTCTTTTTCTTGTTTTTTATTACATGTACGTTGTCATTCTCTAAACTTGCGAATAGTTTCGTTTATAAGCCGTATATTCTTTTCTGATATTTATGTAGATCCTTCGGTAAAGTAACTTAGTGACAATAAAATTGTTTTTTATTTGGTTCGTTTTTGATCTATTGGAAAAATTGTTCAAATAGTTTTACAAATCCAAGAAGCCGATTTGGAGAATCTCTATAATCTTTAATGGGTGTGATTAGTGCTCGTTGTTGGCAATAAGCTTAGTTTTATGAGTGTCAAATATCTTGTCTCTTATAGGACGACCTATTTTCAATCAGATTAATAATAATAAGTATTATTAATAATAATCCTACTGTTTCTTTGGCTGCTTTTTCCTCCTCATTTTCATTTTGTTTAATTCCTAGCTCTTCAACTTTTTCTTCTATTTAGTCAAATAGAACATAAAAAAAAGCATAAATTAAAGATCTAGATTAAAAAAAACAAAAGAAAAACAGTAATAGAAAGTAAAATATATTATTTTAAAACAATATTAAGCATAAAATCTCAGACATTTGTTTTGACATAGATAGTGAAAACATTTTGCAAAAAATAAATCAAAAAAACAGAGGTAAAACAAATTAAAACAGCAAGATATATATATATATATATGAGAATTTACAGAGGTCAGCCGTGTAATATATTTTGAAGGATAAGTTAAGGGTTTAATCTACGGCAATTTATGGGGCTAAAATATACTTTTTTTTACAATGTCGACATATATATATATATATATATATATATATATATATATATATATAAATATACAAGAAATTCAAACCGTGTTGAATTAAAAAAATGTAAATTAAAATAAATATATATAAAAAAAATGTGTTGGTTTGAGAACAAATGCAACGTAGAATTATATTATATTAATTAAAATAAAAGCGCAATAAAGGTTACACAAAAACATAAAAAAAATCGCAGTACATGTATAAAAAAGACTAAAAAAAATTATCGTTAAAAACCAATTGAAATAAAATTAAAAAAAACAGAAAAAATGCTGGAGAATAAAATAAACAAAATAAAATAAGCTACAAAACTAAAAAAAAATAATTAAACAAGATAAAGTATACATAAATAATAAAAAATAGTTAAACATGATCGCGGTCAACTAGACAAAACTCCAAGTGAGACGTAGATAAGTAACAAAATAAAAAAAAGCAACAAAAATAGGCAAAACAAAATATAAAATATCTAAAAAAAGTGATAATAGATAAAAACAGATAATAGTTATTAAAAGATATTTATATGCAATCGTAAAAAACAAAATAGAAAATGTCTTGTAGAAAAGAGAGAATATGACGATAGAAAAATAAATCGAATAAGAAAACATAAACTAAAAAATGTAAATTAGAGCTTTATAAAGAAAGACAAAAGCAAAAAATCTCATAAAAAGTAAAAAAAAAGTTTGAATTGAAGATTTAGATTTAGAAACACATAAAAAAACGGTAATTAAAAGCAAAACATTATTTTAAAACAAAATTAAGCAATCAAACTGAACATTTTTTTTTTAAGTATAATGACAAACTTAATAAGGTAATAGAATTTATTAATGTAGGGTATAGAATAAACTGTCAAAAAATGGAAAAGTTTAGATAGAACGTAGTACAAAAAAAAAATAAAAAAAGATTATTATTAATAATAATAATAATAATAATAATCCTACTGTCTCTTTGGCTACTTTTTCCTCCTCATTTTCATAAGGAGGAATTTTTTTATATTTGTTTAATGTTTATAATTGTTTAATGTTTAATAAATTTCTAACATTTTCATGTTGTTTAATTCATAGCTCTTCAACTTTTTTCTATTTAGTTGTTTAGCTGTATTTCTTCTGTGCTCTTATTTGTTTTCTTTTTCTACAATACCATTTTTTTTCTTTTTTTATTCTTAAGCACGCTTTTGGTGTTTAATGTTTCTAATTTTAACTCTTCTAGTATTCGTTTTGTTCTAAATGTTCTTCTGTTTTTTCTATTTCTTATTATTTTCTGTCTTTTTCTTGTTTTTTATTACATGTACTTTGTCCTTCTCTAAACTTGCAAATAGTTTCGTTTATAAGCCGTATATTCTTTTCTGATATTTATGTAGATTCTTCGGTAAAGTAAGTCAGTGACAATAAAATTGTTTTTTTATTTGGTTCGTTTTTGATCTATTGGAAAAATTGTTCAAATAGTTTTACAAATCCAAGAAGCCGATTTGGAGAATCTCTATAATCTTTAATGGGTGTGATTAGTGCTCGTTGTTGGCAATAAGCTTAGTTTTATGAGTGTCAAATATCCTGTCTCCTACAGGACGACCTATTTTCAATCAGATTAATAATAATAAGTATTATTAATAATAATCCTACTGTTTCTTTGGCTGCTTTTTCCTCCTCATTTTCATTTTGTTCAATTCCTAGCTCTTCAACTTTTTCTTCTATTTAGTCAAATAGAACATAAAAAAAAGCATAAATTAAAGATCTAGATTAAAAAAAACATAAGAAAAACAGTAATAGAAAGTAAAATATATTATTTTAAAACAATATTAAGCATAAAATCTCAGACATTTGTTTTGACATAAATAGTGAAAACATTTTGCAAAAAATAAATAAAAAAAACAGAGGTAAAACAAATTAAAACAGCAAGATATATATATATATATATATACAGTGAGATTTTTGTTTTACTGAACATAACGTTATAAATCGTATGTTCAGTTTTAAAAAAACCATGTCAATACATTGTCGCTAGGTAGGCAACCAAATTAACAAATGTTTTATTTTGACACTTGACAGAACAGCTCTGAAATTTGATTTTATTCATAGATAAGAAAGGTTATGTTACCTCTTAATAACAAGTTTAAAAAGAAACTTTTAATCAAATTAGTTTAATAAATGTTCAAAGTGACCACTTTCTTGATCCAAGCAATAAAATGCTTGTACAGTACTTTGTAAAAAAACTGGATTTATTTCGTTGCAGGCGGTGATTATTCTATTCTTTAGTTCTTCTGTACTCTCTATTACGGTATTGTTGTAGACTTTAGATTGGAGATAACTCCAAAGAAAGAAATCGTTTGGTGATAAATCTGGTGACCGAGGTGGCCAAGCTATTGGTCCAAACCGTCCAATCCAGCGATCCTGGAAGTTTTCCGTCAGGAAACGTGTAATATGGCTCGTGGAATCTGGTGGAGCGCCGTCCATTTTAAACCATGCGTTCTCAAGATTTAAGTCGTGGCATTATGTGTCTTTGCAATAGTTCTAAAAACTTGGCGGCATTTAGGTTGCCGTTTAGGTTCTCAAAGTGGACCAATAATAATATTGGTCCATTTTAATTGTTTATTGTTTTTATTGATGGCAACCTAAATGCCGCCAAGGTTTTAGAACTATTGCAAAGACACATAATGCGAAGACTAAAGAAATCTTAGAGAAAAAGAAAAATAAATTTCAGAGTTCTGTTCTGTCAAGTGTCAAAATAAAACCTTTGTTAATTTGGTTGCCTACCTAGCGACAATGTATTGACTTGGTTTTTTTAAAACTGAACATGCGTTTTATAACGTTATGTTCAGTAAAACAATAATCTCACTGTATATATATATGAGAATTTACAGAGGTCAGCCGTGTAATATATTTTGAAGGATAAGTTATGGATTTAATCTACGGCAATTTATGGGGCTAAAGTATACTCTTTTTTACAATGTCGACATATATATATATATACGACATATATATATATATATATATATATATATATATAAATATAAATATACAAGAAATTCAAACCGTGTTGAATTAAAAAAATGTAAATTAAAAAATATATATATAAAAAAAATGTGTTGGTTTGAGAACAAATGCAACGTAGAATTATATTATATTAATTAAAATGAAAGCGCAATAAAGGTTACACAAAAACATAAAAAAAATCGCAGTACATGTATATAAAAAAGACTAAAAAAAATTATGCTTAAAAACCAATTGAATAATAAAAAATAGTTAAACATGATCGCGGCTAACTAGACAAAACTTCAAGTGAGACATAGATAAGTAACAAAATAAAAAAAAAACACAAAATAGGCAAAACAAAATAGAAAATATCTAAAAAAAGTGATAATAGATAAAGACAGATAATAGTTATTAAAAACAATTTATATGCAATAGATGCAAAAAACAAAATAGAAAGTGTCTAGAGAGAATATAACGATAGAAAAAAATCGAATAAGAAAACA
Organism: Lagria hirta; assembly: GCA_947359425.1. Classification (NCBI taxonomy): domain Eukaryota; kingdom Metazoa; phylum Arthropoda; class Insecta; order Coleoptera; family Tenebrionidae; genus Lagria; species Lagria hirta. The sequence continues at coordinate 51,885,509 of OX375794.1, forward strand.
TAAACAAAAAAATGTAAATTAAAGCTTTATAAAAAAAGACAAAAGCAAAAAATCAAATAAAAAGTAAAAAAAAAGATTGAATTGAAGATTTAGATTTAGAAACACATTAAAAAAACGGTAATTAAAAGTAAAACATTTTATTTGAAAACTAAATTAAGCATACAATCTAAACAATTTTTTTGAAAGTAAAATGGCAAACTTAATAATATAATAGAAATTATTAATGTATAGAATAAACTGTCAAAAAACGGAAAAGTATAGATAGAACATAGTACAGAAAAAAATCAAATACTGTCTCTTTGGCTGCTTTTTCGTTCTCATTTTCATTTTGTTTAATTCTTAGCTCTTTTACTTTTTTTTCTATCTAGTTGTTTATCTGTATTTCTTCTGTTTTCTTTTTCTACAATACCATTTTTTTTCTCTTTCTTTATTCTTTAGCACGTTTATTTTGTGTTTAATGTTTCTAATTTTAACTCTTCTAGTATTCGTTTTGTTCTAAATGTTCTTCTGTTTTTTCTATTTCTTATTTTTTTCTGTCTTTTTCTTGTTTTTTATTACATGTACTTTGTCCTTCTCTAAACTTGTAAATAGTTTCGTTTATAAGCCGTCTATTCTTTTCTGATATTTATGTAGATCTTTCGGTAAAGTAAGTCAGTGACAATAAAATTGTCTTTTTATTTCGTTCGTTCTTGATCTGTTGGCAAAATTGTTGTTGGATAGTAGATTTGCTTTGAAATGGGACAGTTTCGACGTGAATAATGGGCTCGCTAACGGCTTGAATCCGGTGTTCGTGCCCCGGAGCTCCGAATCCTGGCCAATCTCCTTTGAATGCCCAGGGGTCACACTGGATCGGATTTTTTATCCTGGGAGAGTACGCGTCTTGCGAGAATGGAGCTGAATAAATAAGCATTCTATTCTTTTATCTACTTCGCTCTTAAGAGCTTGCAAAATTGAATATTTGAGACTTTGCCATTATTTCCATAAATACATAAAACTTAGCCGAAATTTGTTACTTTTCGGAAAGAAAAAATGAAAATGGTTGTGGCGAAGTTTCCAAAGAATCGACTTTGCTTAGGAAACCGGAAAATAATGGCTTTGATTTCGGGGCCGGAATGAAAAAAGATTGATACAATTATTATGCGAAAAATTCTATTCCATCGTCGTACACATTTCAAGTGCCCTTTCAGCGAAACTTCCAATTGGTGCTTACTTCAAAAATAATTTAATTCCATCGGTAGAAAGTTTTCGAAATGAGTATTGTCTTGAAAGCAAAGCCTCGCTTTATTTTACGCTGGAAAAGATCAAGTGAAACTCAATTCAAATCTGGAAAATAGGAGATTAAGTATTCATTGTGTTCAGAGCTTTTTCATTGATTCGGCTGCTTAGATTATGAAAAAAAATTATCTATTTGTAGTGGAATTTTATCATAAACTTTTTATAAAGTTCCATTTTATTAATTTTTATTCAAAAATAAACAAAACATTAAAACTTATTCAGTATCAAGTCAAAAAATTAATCAAACACAAATGATGTGTTTAATAGTCTAGTACAATGAATAAAGTCCCCAAAGCAATCTGTCACAGCTCAAACTGACAAAATATTTAATTTGATCTGTTGATTTTTGACTCAATTAAACAATAGTTTAATGGTGCTTTGGTGCGTTTACTTACGCATGATGAGCTTGACGTGTCTTTATGGAATTATCTTGCACGGCTGACGTCTGCTAGGTGATGGATTGTTCTAACTAATATGGCCGAAATATTCTTAAAAGACGTTGAAACCAACAGATGAGCAATAAACTAAGTACGTTAAATCATAACTTTCAAAACTATCAACAATAAAGCTATAAATGGAAAAAAATGATATTTAAAGTCTACACTTTTTTCCATCTCTTTCTTCTAGCCGAAAAATGTTGTTCAAACAGATTGATCTGCATAGAGCGGAATTCATTAAACGATCGATAGCTATTTCTTTTGATTAATCATATAAAAAAAAATTTTTTTCTACATTTTAAAATGTCAATTTTAGTAGATTTGCATAAAATATTTTATTAGCAAATAACCATTTATCAACGGCTTTTACATATTTAAACCGTAACATCCTTTATTATTTTGCTTTTTTTGATCTCAAAATGCGCTATTTTTTAGCAAACGGCATAGAATGAAATAATAAAACTATTTCGTATAGGCGTGGCTTATCAGTGAAATTTTATTTTGAATGACATTTAGATCTCAGATAAAAAAATTATATTTAATATTTTATAAATATTGCTAATAACCTTAACTTGTGATAATTGTTTCTGGGCTCACCTAAATTGTTTCAATATTTTAAATATATATGTTTTTTTGTTTGGTTAGACTATCTGTACACAAAGTGTTTTAAACGATATCTAAAACCAGCTAAGTTTTATTTTTTTATGTGTGTTCTAAAAGTTATTTGGAATAAAATTTCACTGACACGCCACGCACATACGGAATAATTCGATCAGTTTATTCTATGCTGTGTGCTCAAGAATATCACTAGTCTTTCTCCTGCCTCTTGATAGATTTAAAAAATAAAATCTTTTTATTTTTTCTAAACTTTAAAAAAAGTTTTTGGCCTAAATTTGGTTTATTTAGGATTACAGCAGGCTGAGTTAAAGTAGTTAAGTACCTAAGTAATAATATTTTATAATTTGACGTAGAATTTTTATAAAGTCTAATTATATAATTTAATGACGTAGAATTATATAATATAATTTATAAAGTTATTTTTATAAATTATATTTTTTTTGACATTTACTTTTCAATGGCGTCAACATTAAAACTGTTTGACAATTGTCTATAAAAAAAATAGACTATACTTGAAGATATTCTATTTTTGAGCATACAGAATACAATGATATAAAAAAATTATTTTGTATAGGCGTAGCTCATCAGTAAAATTTTATTTCAAATGACAGTTCGAAGACAAATAATAAAATAAAATTCAATTTTTTATAAAGATTGCTATTAACACCAACTTGTGCTAAATTTTTGTGTGTTTACCTAAATTGTCAATATCTTTAAAAAATATGACTCTTAAGAATAATTTCATCAATTTATTCTTCAAAGTCGTGCGCTCAAGAATAACATTTTAATCTTTCTTTTTCAAACAAATTTATGAAAATTTTTTTATTTCTCTCAAATTCTTTTATAGTTTCTATTATAGCGTTTTTTATAATAATTTGACGTAGAATATTTTGAAATCTTATATTTTCAAGCATACAAAATGAAGTAAAATGAAAATAATATTTTGTATTGGCGTAGCTTGTCGGTCAATTTTTATTTAAAATGACATTATTGGAACCCAAATAATACATTTTTTTTAAATATTATTAAAAACACTAACTTGTGATAAATTTTTGTGTGTTTACCTACAATATTTTAATAAAATATAATTTGCTTTTTTATTTGCTCAGACTATCTGTAGATAAAAATTAAAGTATTTTTAGTGTTTGGGTTCTGGAATGAAATTCTACTGACACGCTACGCACATGCGGAATTATTTTATCAATTTATTTATTGTCGTGTGCTCGAGAATAGCATTTTCAATCTTTATTTATCCTATTGGTAAAACAAATTTTTGAAATTCTTTTTATTTCTCTCAAATTCTTAAAGATAGTTTCTATCATAGCGTTATTTATAACTATTTTACGTAAAATATTTAAAAAATCTTATTTTCAAGCATACAGAATAAAATAAAATAATAAAAGTATTTTGTATTGGCGTGACTTGTCAGTAAAATTTTATTTCAAATGACATTATTGGAATCCAAATAATAAAATATATTTTTTTAAATATTGTTAAAAACACTAACTTGTGACAAATTGTTGTATGTTTACCTAAATTGTTACAATATTTTAATAAAACATTTTTTCATTTGCTCAGACTATCTGTAGATAAAAATTAAAGTACTTTTTTTTATTTGCGTTCTGGAATGAAATTCTTCTGACGCACATACAGAATAATTTTATCAGCTTATTTATTGTCGTGTGCTCAAGAATAGCATTTTTAATCTTTCTTCTTCCTATTGGTGAAACAAATTTATAAAAATCTTTTAATTTCTCTTAAATTTTTAAAACAGTTTCTATGAATTTTTGACTTTTTAATTATCTTTTTATGATTTCTAATTAAAATTTGTTGCTATTTGGGTTATTTGGAATTTCACCAGGCTAAATCAAAGTAGTTTTAACCTAAGTAATAATATGTAATTAATTATCAAATTTATCAAATAAATATCAAATTATAAAATTTTATATTTTCAAGCACACAAAATGAAATAACATAATAAAAGTATTTTGTATTGGCGTGACTTGTCAGTCAATATTTATTTCTAATGACATTATTGATACACAAATAATAAAATTTAATTTTTCTTCAAATTTGCTGCTAGCACCAACTTGTGCTAAATTTCTGTGTGTTTACCTGAATTGTGTTAATATGCTAAAGAAATATGTTTTCTTACTTGCTCAGACTATTTGTAGATAAAAATAAAATTTAATTATTTTATTTGTGTTTTAAATGTCATTGGGAATGAAATTTCACTGACACGCCACCCACATACGGAATAATTTTATCAGTTTATTTTATGTCGTGTGCTCAAGAATAGCACTTTCAATCTTTCTTTTTCTCCTTTTTGGCGAAACATTTATAAAACCTCTTTATTTTTTCAAAATTCTTAATACAATGTCTGTCAATTTTTGGCGTTTTAAGAGTTTCTTGTGTTTTCTAATTAAGATTCGTTTCTATTTGGTTTATTTAAGATTTCACCAAAGAGTTAAAATAGTATATTACACTACAAGGGACAAAAGTTGAATTTTCGGCCCTGCGCGCCATAATGCCCGAGGTGAAGCCGAGGGCATCATGGCGCGCAGGACCGAGATTTCAACTTCTGTCCCGCGTCGTGTATACGATTTTTCTTCATACCTCGGTCGAAAGTACGTACTTTTATTTTTAATTTTATTTTTTTAACTTTAAATGCTGATAGTTTTTGATGCCTGCCGCGACATTTGCGGCACGAGCGAAGCGAGTGTTGCTGGTCATATAACATAGTTACGAGTATAAATAAACACGATGAATTCTTTCTTCCCGCTATTATAGGGAAGAAAGAATTTCATCTTACAGGGACTAAAAGTTAAACTTTCGTCTTTGTTATTAGGGACGAAAGTACGTACTTTCGACCGAGGTATGAAGAAAAAGTTTTAACCTAATTAATAGTATGTTATAGTGTTTTTATGACAATTTAACGTAAAATATATAAAGATTTTCTACTTTCGAACGTACAGATTAGAATGAAATAATAAAACAATTTTTTATAGGCGTAGCTTGTCAGTGAAAATTTTATTTCAAATTACATTTACAACTCAAATAAAAAAATACAAAATTTTATTTATTTAAATATCGCTAAAAACATCAACCTGTGATAAATTTGTGCGTGCTTAACTTGATTGTTTCAATATTTTAAAACCATTTAACTGGTCTCTTATTTTCTCAGACTATCTGTAAAAGCTTCAAATATTATTTGGAAAAAAATTTCACTGCCAAGCCACGCGCATACAGAATAATTTTAGAAGTAATCTGCTCGATAATAGCACTCTTAATCTTTCTTCTTTTTCTTGGTAAAACAAATTTATAAAATCTCTTAATTTTTTCGTAGACTTTTAAGACCGTGTCTGTCAATTTTTGGCTTTTTATAGTCTGTTTGTGTTTCCTAATTAGAATTTGTTTCCATTTGGTGTATTTAAGACTTCATCAGGCTAAATTAAAGTAGTTTTAACCTAAGTAACAATAAGTTATAGTGTTTTTTATGACAATTTGACAAAAAAAATTTTTAAGAATTGCTGATTAAAATTCTAGGCGTACGTCTCCATTTGAAATGTTTTATTCGTTTGGAAAGTTTATGGAAAATTACATTAGAATACTGCGGCAACACAGTTTATGTAAAGCTGATTACCTTATTTAATCTTTCCATCATTCAACAGTTTCTCCAACAGTCTAACTCCGATTTAAGATCGTTTTTTAGAAAAAGCGCTAACTTTTAAACTTCATACATACGGAACATAACTTTGCTTTTACTTCGTGAGTTTCATTATTTTTGTAAGTCCATGTCAGTTACAAACTTGTTCGAAAATGTTGAATTTTCTCAGACTTTATTTCGCAGACATATGGATTGCGTCAACTTGATGAATTATGACCAACTTTAGAGTCTTTCAAATAATGCGAACATTATTCATATTGTTGCAAATATCTCACAGAAGTTTTTTCACTAAAGTTTCAATATTTTCTAAATAGAAAAATAGAAAATTGATTCAATTAACAGTGTCAGAAAATAAATATCACCGCTATCTTAAATATACGTTTTCTATTCTAAAACCACGTAGACAAAACTAGAACTCATAATAAAAAATATAGCAAAAAGTTGTCAATAGGTTGTAAATCTGTAATATTTTTGTACTTTTCTGTACGACAAAAAAACTCCAACCTTTATGATCTATTGTGCTTTGGCTAGGAATCGAATCTACTTCAATCGTATAATCTCGGCTCTAAAGTACTGTCTGTAACCACCGGAAAATCAACTTATTCATATTGTGAGTATTTAATTTAGTATCTGACTAATTGATTTCCACGCAACAAATCACTTAGAATAAAGTGACAAAAGATGATGTTTATGGTTACCAATCTGACGTTATAATCGGGTTTAAAGTACTATCTTTAACTATCAGAAAATCAACCTACGTATATTGTTTAATTTTACATAATAAAAAAAACAGCACTTTTGTTTTTCTAGTCAGGTGTATTTAATTTAGTATCTTACCAAGTTGTGATTTCCACACACCTAATCACTAAAATTAAGTGACAGAAGATGATGTTTATGGTTACCAATTTAAGGCTATTGTCTGGTTTAAAGTACTATCATTAACCACCGAAAAATCAACTTATCCATATTGTTTTATTATTCAATAGTTGGAAAACAGCACGATTTTCGTTGAGTATTAGATTTAGTATCTTACTAAGTTTAAGTTGTGTACTAATTTCACACAAAAATAAAATAACAGAAGATGATGTTTATGGCTACTAATTTAAGTCTATGGTTGTTCTTTAAATGTATGCTAATGCATTTTATTTGCATACGAAGACGGATATTGCATGAGGTGTTGCTGGGATTGCAGAAGACACCCGGCGTGCTTGTCATATTTGCATTATGTATTTTAATATGCACAACGTGTTTTGGTTGTTGTACGTTACTGTCTGAAATTCCAAGCTGCAGTGGCGTATACAGCCTTAAAGGTAATGCGATGTAAGATTGTACAAGATTGACAGTTGCTAAGAAGAACTTTCAATTTGCCGATTGAGAGCTGTATGCGTTTTGGGTCAAGCAAATTTTTAATGTGTCTAATAGTAGAGTCACTTATTCAGAGATTTTTTTTCTAAACAAACAATGGAACATTAGATAACTGTGAACAGTATTCGGCTGTGTGCTGTTGCACCGGTCCACTGAGTTGGTATCCCATGTACAGTTACGGCTTCAGTAACTTACTTCTCAAACACATTTTTCGATTTTGTGTGTTTTTATATATTTTTGGGATAAGATTAGAGTTTTGTTTATTTATTTTATTAGCAGATAAAATATGTATTTTGGAGCTGTTTTACCCTTTTTAATACATTTTTTTTTTAATTTTTAGAATAAAGTTTATTCATGCATAACTTGAAAACTTTTTTTTGAGCGAAAAATTTCTTTTTGTTTTTCAATATTTCTTGCCAACTTTTTTTTTGGTTAACAATTCAACAGTTTTGACGCTAAAAAATAAAATCAAAACTAAAAAATAAACTTATATTAGAAAAAAATATATTATTATATTAAAGTAATTATAATATAATATTTTTTTATTAAAATAACGTACCATCATATTAAAAAAATAGTTATTTACATAAAAGTCTAAAAAATTTCACTAAAGAGGAGCTAAATTGAAATACGAGGCACTTTGTGCCGAGTATTTTAAAGCTCCGAGTCAAGTAAAAGATTTTACTGGCGTGTTTTGTATTAAATTTTTCCGGAAATCGTAAAAAAAGCAAAATTTACAAATTTTAGAGATTTTTTTACAAATTCCACCAAAATCAAGTTTGTTAATTTTGTTGGCAACTATATTTACTAGAGTATCTTTTTTATTTTGCGTCTTGTAAAGTTTTTACAGTACTAGTTCGGAAAACTCAATTTTCCTGCGCCTAAATAAGCAGGAAAAGTTGTTTTCAAGACGATTTCCGAAAAAATTATTTGTTATGGCTTAGTCTAAGGGTACAATTAATTTTTTTTTATACTAAAAGTAAAATTTTTTTTTTAAAAAAATGCTAAGTGTTTTTCATAATCACTGAAAGCAGCGAATATTTAGCTATTCTTATGAATAATGTTACAATAATAAATTAAAAACAACAATATTTATAAATTACAAAAATTATTTTTTTTTAACTACTGTTGTAGTATCTGATTTATTAGCTTCAATTATGAAGCGAAGATTTATAGTCAGCACAGCTCTGTGATTATTGTTTTGTCAAAAAATATGAGGAAAAAAATCAATTATAATTGGTTAAACAATTTTCACAAAATAACATTTAAAATCTAAATTTGAATAAATTATTTTTGCAACGACTTCATGATTTTTTTTAAATCTATATCAACTAACACTGAGCAGGTAAACAATCTGTGACGAGAGAGGCGAATGCACAAAGCAAGGCAGAGGTCGCTCAGTTGGGGAGAAGGAGCGCAAGGGCAAAGGAAAGAGGAAGAGGAAAAAAAGAAAAGGAAAAGGAAAGAAGAAGAAGAGAAGCTAGAAGAAACAGAAGTCTTCGCAATTAGTAAAAAAGTAATAAGGTCCCCAAAAGAAAGGAAAAACATAGAAGAGGCAGAAATGAAAGACTTGGACCTAGTGGTAAGGAAATTAGACCAATTAATAGAAGAGGTCAAAAGGTTAAGGCAAGAGAACAGAGAAGTTAGAAAGGAAATAGAAGAAATAAAAGATGAGTTTAAAAAGAAAGAGAAGAAATGGGAGGAAGAAAAGGGTACAATGCTAGAGAGGATAGAAACTTTAGAAAAACAAACAGAGCTAACAGATAAGAAAAATAGGAAAAACAACATAATAATAAGTGGAATTGACGGAGGAAGAGAAGGAAAAGAAGACATTGAAAAAGAAATGAAAAAAGTGGTAAAAACGGGAATAAAAGAGTGGCACAAAATTGGGAAGGGAAAAGTACTAGTAGAACTCCAAGACTGGGAAGCGAAGAAAAGAATTATGGAAAATAAAAAAGAGTTAAGAAAAGAAGAAACAACTAAGAATATTTACATAGATGATGATTTAACAAAGAGGGAGAGAGAGGTCCAGAAAAAATTAAGAGAAATCGCAAAAGAAAAGAGAGGACAGGGAATAAAAGCAACGGTGGGATATGGAAAAATATTTATGGAGGGAAAAACATTCAAATGGAATGAGAAAGACCTGAAACTGCAGGTTTTTTAGGGAGAAAAGGGAGAGTTAAAAGAAACAAGGAAGAAGACACGGGCAAATGTACAATGGAAACTGAGAAGACTAATGAAACAAATAAAGATATAAGCAACGGGAAGAAAAAGATACTATTTTGGAATGTAGCGGGATTAGCAAAAAAAGAAGACAATTTCTGGGATTATGTGAAACTTTTTGACGTAGTAGGTTTAGTAGAAACATGGATAGAAGAAAAAAGCTGGGAAAAAATAAAGGGAAGGCTACCACCAGAATTTAATTGGGAGTGTCAAGGGGCAAAGAGAGAAAAAAAGAAAGGAAGGGCAGCAGGAGGGATAGTCACGGGAGTAAGAAAGGGAATAAGAGAAAAAAACCAGAAAAAACAAGAAATAGAGGGACTCATGGAGAGAAATATCGAAATAGACAAACGATGGTGGAAAATAATGACGATATACAGCAGAGAGATGAAAAAGACAATAAAAAACATAGATGAAACAGTGAAAGAAAACACAGAAGAATGCATACTTATGGGAGGAGATTTTAACGGAAGAATTGGGGAAAGAGGAGCGAGAAATTGGGAGGAAGAAAAAGGAGATGGGAAAAGGAAAACCAAAGACACAAAAGAAAATATGGAGGGGAAAAAGTTGATGGAATGGCTAGAAGAAAAGGGATGGGAGATACTGAATGGTAATAAACAAGGGGATGAAGAAGGGGAGTGGACGTATGTAGATAGTAGGGGGGAGTCGGTGATAGACTACGGAATAACAAATGAGGAGGCGTGGGGAAAAGTAGAGAACTTTAAAATAGGGGACAGAATAGAGTCAGACCACCTTCCAATAGAAATAAGCCTAGAAGGAAGAAATAGCCAAACAGAGGAAAAAAAGAAGACAAAAGTAGAGCAGAAGAAGGTAATAATTAAAGTGTGGAACGAGCAAGGCGTGAAAGAATACAGGAAAAAGCTGAAAAACGTCAAATTCGAAGGGCAAGAGACAGAGAAGATGGAAGTGGAATTAAAAGAAATACTAGAAAAGGCAACGACTACAACAGAAGTAAGCAGAAAAAAGAAAAAAGAAAAAAGCAGAAAAGAGAAATGAATGGTGGGATAAAGAATGCTACCAGCTAAAGAAAAAAGCTACAAAAGCGCTAAGGGAATTCAAAAGAAAGCAAGTAAATAGAAGAGTCTTCTTAGAAGCAAAAAGAAAATATAGAAAAAGATGTATAGAAAAAAAAAGAGAGAAAAGAGAAGAAGAAGATAAAGAAATAAAAGCTATTAAAACAGAAAGAGAGGTGTGGAAGTACATAAACAGAGAAAGATTAAGAAAAGAAGCGGCGAGTGAAGAGATAACAATAAAGGAATGGGAAGAGTTTTTCAAAGATCTTCTAGAAGGAGAAAGAGAAGTAGATATAGAAGACCCAGCGATGCAAACGAACCAGGCAGCACCATTAGGAACAGAAATTACAAGGGAGGAGGTAGAGAGACAGATAAAGAAGCTGAAGAAGAAGAAGGCACCGGGGAGGGATGGAATACAGAATGAACACTGGATGTATGGGACGAAAGGTGTGATAGACAGATTGGTAGAGGTTATGAATGGAGTGTGGAGAGGAGAGGGATTCCCGACAGGTTGGAGAGAAGGCATAATCTGCCCTATCCACAAAAAAGGAGACAAAAATAGAGTAGAAAACTACAGAGGAATAACTCTTCTTAACACAGGGTATAAATTGTATGCGTCAGTACTGAATGAAAGGCTGAGAAAAGAGATAGAGGAAAAGAAGGCAATACCAGACAACCAAGCGGGATTTAGAGAAGGAAGGGGAACTATGGATAATGTATACATCCTGGACCACATAGCGAATAACGAGATGAAAAAAAAGGGAGGAAGGCTGTATACACTTTTCATAGATTTTAGAGCAGCGTTTGATAAGGTCGATAGAAAGAAAATGTGTGAGAATATGAGAAAAAGAGGAGTAAACGAGTGGCTGGTGAGAAAGGTAGAAGAGATCTATGTAAAAACATAAAGCAAAGTTAGAGCAGGGGAGAAAGAGAGTGAGTGGTTTGAAACGTCAAAAGGGGTGAGACAAGGGTGTCCTCTCAGCCCCTTGTTGTTTACAACCTACATGGCGGATATGGAAGAAATGTTTAGAAAGGCGCAAGCTGGTGGATGTGTGATTGGAAGAGAAAAAGTGTGGAGTCTAGCGTTTGCAGATGATGTGGTATTAATAGCAAAAAGCGAAAGGGAGATGGGAGAAATGATGACAAACCTAAAAAAGTATGTGAGGAAAAAAAAAGCTAGAAGTGAATGTAAATAAAACAAAGATGCTGGTGTTCAACAAAAAAAAGAGGAAAGAAGAAAAGAATGATTGGGAATGGGAGGGAGAGAAAATAGAGAGAGTAAAAGAGTTCAAGTATTTAGGGTATACGTTTAATGAAAGTGCTACGAACAAAGCGCATGTCAGAGAGTTGGCAAGGAAAGCAAACAAGATAGTGGGATGTGTATGGGGAATAGGAGAGAGGAAGTGGGGAGGGGATTTTAAAAGGAGAATAATGATGTTTGAGAGCTTGGTGGAGAGCGTATTGATGTATGGGGCAGAAATTTGGGGGTGGAAAGAACAAGAGGAAATAGAGAGAGTACAAGTGAAGTATTTGAGGTGGGTCCTTGGGGTGGACAGAGAAACCCCTGGGTATATAGTAAGAGAAGAATGTAAGAGAAACAAGCTGAGAGTGAAAGCGGGGAAAAGAGCGACTAAGTTTGAGGATAGGATGAATGGAAGGCAAGAATGTAGAATATTGAACGAATGTTGGAGAGAAAAGAAAAAAAATTTGACGATAAACGAAAGAGAAAAATATTACAGAAGAAATGGGTATGCAAGTAAAGAAGTGGAAAGATTAAGAACAGAAGGCAAGTGGATGAACGCAGAAACGAGCGAAAGAGACAGGGATGTAGATAAGCAAGAAAGAAGAGAAAAAATCAAAGAGTCCAGGTACAACAGGAATTATGAGAAATGTATGACAGAGGAGATTCCGGTGTACCTGGGAAGAGAAAGTGCGAAAGAGAGGAAAATAATGGCGAGGTTCAGGTGCGGAAATGAGGAGAGAGAGAATAGGTATTGGATGGAAAAGGAAGAGAGACTGTGCAGAATCTGCTATGAGGAAAGAGAGACAATAGAGCACATGTGGAATGAATGCAGTGATATGAGGGAGAGAGAAAGAGCAGAAAGAAGAGAAATATTGAAAGAAAATGGAGCGGAGATAAAGTGGATGAAAGAAGTATGGGAGAGAAGGAAAAGGAGGACAAAGGAAGAACAGGGGGGTAGAATAGAAAATTAAATAAAGTGTAGATAGAGTATGTAAGCCGGTATAGGCAACAATAAAGCTTATTATTAACTAAAAAACTAACACTGAGCAAAGAGGTAGAATGTGTTCAAAAATATTTTTCCTAATGAATTAAAATAAAACTCTTTCTACAAATGTTATCACTTATAAACAATTTCTAATGCTAATGATCTTTAACCTATAAGAAATGTTTGTAGTCTATAAAAATGACAGCTTTTTTTATATCAATTTTATTTAATTTTCTAAAAATTTATCGTGTAATGTTTTTTGTTTAATAATAAAAAATGTCAATTGTGTTAATCGAATTTATTTATAACAATTTTTTGCTTTAAAGCATGAAATTTGTTTTAACAATAAAATTCACTTTAACATGTGCTTTTTTGAGGCATCTAAGATTGCCATAAACGTTGTAACTTTGAATTGTGAACGTATCTTTACCATCATATTGAAGTGACAGTTATTAATTTGACATCTGAACCTAATCTAACCTTACTTTTAATCTAATGAAGTGATTGTTTAACACGTTTATGAAATTTAATTAAACGCATTTGTAATATTTTGTACAAACGAAAGAACTAACTCTAATGAGAAAATAAGGTTTCTAACCTAAAATTAAAATGTCGTTCATCGACTTCAGTTCATAAGCGGACTATTTAAACAATTGCGTTAGTGACTTTTGCTACCATTTAAGAATTGTTATTAGTTTTATCAATTTTGGCCACTATTGTCTGACGCAGCTCATTGCGCGCTGCTGAAAAATCAAGTTCTTCAAATAAAGCCACAAAAAGAAGTCGCAGAGTAAGTTATGACTGTATACGGCTAATAAGTCGCCGATCAGAAATTTTTTGTACGATATAAATGGCCTTGTGGAGTGGCACCGTCTTGCTGAAACTAACCGTCTGCAATATTTTGTGAGTTCACAAGACCGTCTAACATATTCCCATTAAAAGTGTTAATAAACAGGAAGGAGTTTACGTTCTGTTTGCAGACAATACAGATAATTTTTTTTTTTAATTTTGAGGCCAGTGGTGGTTGATAATAATTGAACTTGTAGCGGAAGTCGACGTAGAGATGATCGTGGCGTCTCTTCCATTATTTGCCTTACATTTTTAATGACTGTTTCTGTTTTTTTTTTCAAAGGAATAGCTATTTTTTCTACAATCACACGAGCCAGTTTCACGAAAAAGTTTACTAATCTTCACAAGGTTTTCTCTGGTTTTCTTTATTTTTAAGCCAATAAGATCGTACTTTTCTATTAGTATTTCCGCTACAAGTATCATTTGTATTTCCAAAACGTATTATAAATTACACCTAAATTGCTTTATTAATCAAAAAGTATAATGGCCATCTTACAAGAACAATGCCGATCACGTAAATCACTTTTATTTATCTATAATCTTCATTTAGCATTACAAGCATGTACTTAATTGAACTTCGTCGAAATCAATATAGCTTCGACCTGCCTTGAAGCCATAAATTTAATTTATCAAGTGTTGATTATTTATTTTATTAAAAATTAATCAAATAATTTAGGTCAAATAAACAATAAAAAAATAGAGTGAAAAAATGATTTATTGCGTGATTCGTATAAAAATGTTGTCGTAGCAAACACAATTTTCTAAATTAAAATTCGAATATTGTTCACAAATTCCTATCTGGTGGCGATTAATAATCCAACAACACGATAATTTGGCAACAACAGCTTAATTTGTTTGATATAGGCAAATAGTTTGTCGATAGGATAGTGCAAGTTTGATTGGATTAATTTTCAGCTAATAGAATTAACTAATCCATTCTCTTAGAGATGGTTTAGGCTACACCTTAATGACAGGGGTTAGTCCGATTTTCAGTTAATACCGAGCTCAAAAGCCAAAATTGTGGGATTTTGAGCCAGCCAACTTTGATATTGTTTTCAAAGTTTAATGGGTATTGGTCCTTTAATTAACTGAAAATTATCAAAAGTTAAATAATCAAAACAAAAAATTATAATGCAGTTCTTTTAGTTTTTTATAAGTTTAATTATTTAAAACAAAATAGTATAGAAAAAACTAATTTTAAAGACAAAATGTTGATTTAAAAGCCGTCTATCAACTGTAACTTAGTGATATTATAAAAGCTTTCAAAACTAAATCTAATAGAGTCTAATCGCACGATCTTGATGGCGAATCTAAGTCACCTCTAGGAGAGATCTACCCTAAAATATTTTATGCGTACTCTAGTGTGTGTCGCACGTAGCTCCGCTCTGCTAAAACCTCATGTCGCTTTAGTGTATATCTATTGTTACATTCAAGTTTTCTTAGACAGCTAAGTGTAAAAATCCACTTTAATTATCAAAAATTTTATAATTTTTTAAATTTAAGACGATTTTAATGTTTTTAAATTATTTTGCTACATTGTCACTTTTATCTAAAATTTTATTTCATTTTTTTCAAGAAATTAAATCATTTCTCACATAAATATATAATCTAGTTCTTTTTTTAATTAAAAATAATAGATATTTGTCTTGATGAAAAAACTCATTTTAGGTAAAAAGCTTTTTATCATTCACACAGATTTACTACCTGCCAAAAAGTTTGTTTAATGGATTTATGCTTGTTTATTTCTGTGTTATGTTTCCACATTAAACCATTTGTTTTTTATTTATGTGCGTGAAGAAGAATATTAAAATTATTGCAATATTTTTAATAATGAAGACTTGGCTCTTTAACTATAATTTTCTTTAGTTGCAGATAATATTAGAATTTGTTTTAAAACAGTTATAAAATGAGCTATATTATAGATAGAGAGTAACCATTGCACAATTCTATAAAATATTTCTACATTTTTGTGTAATTTTGTGCCAGCCAACTTTAATATTGTTTTCAAAGTTTAATAGGTATTGGTCCTTTAATTAACTGAGAATTACCAAAAGTTAAATAATCAAAACAAGACATTATAATCTACTTTTTTAAATTTTTTATAAGTATTATTATTTAAAACAAAATAGTATAGAAGAAACTAATTTTAAAGACAAAATGTTGATTTGAAAACCGTCTGTCAATTGTAACTTAGTGACATTATAAAAGCTTTCAAAACAAAATCTGATCGCACGATCTTGATGGCGAATCTAAGTCACCTCTAGGAGAGATCTACCCTAAAATATTTTATGCGTACTCTAGTGTGTGTCGCACGTAGCTCCGCTTTGCTAAAAATTCATGTCGCCTTAGTGTATATCTATTGTTACATTCAAGTTTTCTTAGACAGCTAAGTGTAAAAACCCACATTTATTTTCAAAAAATTCATAACTTTTCTTTTGAAAATTTGAGACGACTTCAATGTTTTATTAGCTTTTTTTACATTGTTTTCTTAACATGTTTTGTTCTTATACATCTTGTGCTTTTTCTAAGCAGTTGTATCCTGTTTGTTTTCTAGAATCTAAAATTTTTTAAATTTATAAAATCCTCATTTTTTTGGAAAAAGAAAAGCTACAAAATTAAGAACTCAAACATTACGTTGTTGCAGAAATAATTCAATGAAATTTAGCTATTAAATGTAATTTAGCAAAAAATACTTAACAAACGAGAGTATGGTTTCGCACCCTCTGGGTGCTTACCTACTCTCTTGAGTAGAGGGTTGCCTACGGCAACGTGTATGAACCTAGAGGGGTTGCCTTCGGGATTTTGGGACAGCTAACTTTAATATAGTCTAATAGAAATTAATCTTTCAACCGACAATTATCAAAAAACACATATTCAAACCGAAAATTTTTTATTTATTTTTGTTTATTCTTCTTAAATTTTTATACATTTTATTACTTAAAATAAAAATAACAATAAAAAACTTATTTTAAAAACAAAATTTTGACTGTAAGGTTAATAGGACTCTAATTTTTTTTTAAGTTTCGTCTTTTATTTTACTATGCTTCTATCTATTGACTCGTTTCTCTTTTTTCTCAATTTTTTCTAAGCTAAAATTTTTTCTATTATACTACATTTTTCTAACTTTTTTTTTGTTCTCACTACATTTCGCTCTCTTTCAATCCCTTCTCGGTCCATTATTATGTTCTCAAACTTTACTGTTTTGCCCCAAACTTCTATTCTTATTTTTGTTTTTTTTTCTTTCTCTATCACTATATATCCCAGAGTCTCTTTGCTCAATTCTAAAAATCTATCTCAAACTTTTTCTATCTGTAATCTACTTTTTTATTCTCAAATTGCCGCTTCATACAATTTCACACTTTTTACACAATTTTGTTTTTAATTGTTATTAAGTTTTAAGATAGGATTTTTAAAATGTTGTCCTTAAAACCATTTGCGGATCGCAGCTTATTGAGATAGAAACATTATAAAAACTGACGAAACAAAGTCTAACAAGATCTAATCGCATGATCTTGATGGAGAATATAAGTCACCTCTACGAGAGATAACCATACCTTAAAATTTTATGTATGCGGAACGTTTATTGTGGCGTTTGCTGGGTTACACGTAGCTCCGTTCTGTTGAAACCTTATGCTATATTTATCTCTTGCTATATTTGAAAATATTTTACAGCTTGGGCAATTGTACATAAAATAAAAGTGCTTCTCAAATATTGTTGAAATAGATTCTACTTGTAATATTTAATAGTTGTGATTTGTGCATGTTATTAACATTATTACCGGTATTGAGCTATGTTTCATGGTTGTGCAAACATCTTGTCTCTTGCTATATTTGAAAATACCTTTAATGACGTGTACTTCCACGTGTCTACAACAAAGAAAATGTGAAAGTATCAAGAAAACTTCCATTATCAGGCGATTATTATCGACCAACTTTAGCCTTATAACTTCTCCAACGCCACGTTATTTTTCGCATATACATTATTCAAAAAGCCATAAAGCTGTTTTTAGATGATTTACGATTTTGTTCTGCACTTTTATCCTGCAAATATCCAATCAAGAAGTACACTGCATAATTTGCTCTCTATTAAAGTTATATTGCGGTTCATTGGGTAGCAATTTGCCGCGAAATTCACACTGTTCTAATTGGCCAAAAGTCACGCAAAAAGTGTTTTTCTGTTTTTTTTTTTTTTGAGACATAAACACTGCGGATTTTATTGCTGTTATTATGTAATAACAACGTTCAGATCCAGGGTAAACATATGTAGATTTTTAAGATTATGCTTACTTGAGCATAATATTAATTTGATCACTTTTCATATTTTCCATATACTGAAAAATCGATTTAAAAAAAAAAAATTAAAAGCCCGTTGATTTGCAATAAGAGTTATCTACAACTTTCTAAAAAAAAGATTAGAGTTATTTATTAAACAAATTAATTAAAATAACAATATTTGATAAATTAAAAAAAATAAATAAATTACAGATGAATTCACGCAGAATAGCGAAAGTACAAACAAGTTGCCAAAAAATTTTACAAATTCTTAAAACTTTAATTTACGGCTAATTAAAATAATTAATTAATAGAGTAAAAGTTTGCTGTTTGATTTCTTGAATTTCTTGAGATTCTGATAAGTTGCTCTTGCGTTATTGAAAATTTTTGCCAAAACTTTTAAATGTCAAAGGGCACTTTTCTTGTTTTCAGAAAATGGAAATTAGAATTAATCTGTAGCTTTGATGAACTTTAATTCAATCACTAATTGCTTTCTTGAGACTAAGTAAACTATTTTAAAAATAATAGAACTTTTTTTTGAGTAAACTCCTAGAAACCTTATTTTAGAAGCCCTATTTACACATGGAACTAAAACAATACTTTCACACCCTAGGCTTCACTTCTATTTTAATCAACAGTTTTTGATCAATTTTGACTAGGTTGACTTATTAATGACATAACTGATTATTATCGTTTAGGCGCTGCTAATCAAAGCTTATTATTTTATTTCTTTGTTTTTTTGTACCTGTTGGCTTAGTCGATAAGTCTAGAACATTCTGATCAAAACCATTATTATTCACACTCTTTTTTGAGTAAACTCCTACAAACTTTATTCTAGAAACCCTATTTACAC
Source organism: Lagria hirta (assembly GCA_947359425.1). Taxonomy (NCBI): domain Eukaryota; kingdom Metazoa; phylum Arthropoda; class Insecta; order Coleoptera; family Tenebrionidae; genus Lagria; species Lagria hirta. The sequence goes on from OX375794.1 coordinate 51,904,327, forward strand.
ATGGAACTAAAACAATACTTTCGCACCCTAGGCTTCACTTCGCTCACTTTTATTTTAATCAACCGTTTTTGATCAATTTTGACTAAGTTGACTTATTAATGACTCATCTGACTATTATCGTTTAGGCGCTGCTAATCAAAGGTTATTATTTTATTTATTTGTTTTTTTGCATTTGTTGGCTTAATCAATAAGTCTAGAGCATTTTAATCAAAACCATTATTATTCACTCTCTTTTTTGAGTAAACTCCTACAAACTGGATTCTAAAAACCCTATTTACACATGGAACTAAAACAATACTTTCACACCCTAGGCTTCACTTCGCTCACTTTTATTTTAATCAACAGTTTTTAATCAATTTTAACTAGGTTGACTTATAAATGACTTAACTGAATATTATCTTTTAGGTGCTGCTAATCTAAGCTTATTTTCTTTGTTTTTTTGTATTTGATGGCTTAGCTAATAAGTTTAGAACATTCTGATGTAAACCATTTTGCATTTTCTGGTATCTCTCAGCTCTTTTCCACCTCTGCAAAACTCGTTGTTTTGCAAGTCAACATTTTCACTAAAAATTTTGACACGGTTCTTCTCCACAAAACGTTAATTTTTTAATGACTTTTAGCCTAGAAACGCTTTATTCTTCAACAGTTTAAAACACTGCTGACAACTGTTTTTGTAAAAAATGTTACAAAAAATAAAAATATATTATAAGAGACATTTGAGGCACGAAATACAGTACAGAAAGTCAGCAGTTCTCACAGCAGTCGACTGATAAAAAAACAAACAAAAACGTTTAGAAACAAAAAATACTAGAAAACTTAAAGAAACCACTTTGCTAATATGTGGGATTCTCTACTTATTCTCACTTTTATTGTTTTGCCTTAATGACGTCTTCACTAATAAAGTGAGTAGCGTCAACATTTTTTAAAAAAAACGTCAATTTTTTAATGACTTTTAGCCGTAAACCGTTTTATTCTTGAACAGTTTGATACACAGCTAGAAACTGTTTCTATAGAAATGCATTTGTGGCACAAAATTCACTACAAAAAATCTGCAGTTTTCAACCATTATCAACAGTCTGTCTTGATGACGCCTCTGCCAAAGTAATGAGAAACGTCAACATTTTTACTAAATTTTTTGACTCGGTTTTTCTCTAGAAGACATCAATTTTTCAATGATTTTTGTCCGCAAAACGCTTAGTTTTTCAGCAATTTAATAAGCACCTGACAACTGTTTTTATAAAAAAAATGTTGATTAAAAATAAAAAAAGTAATAAAAATAAAACCGTATGATGCGATTAAAACATTTGGGGCTCCAAATAAACCACAAAAAATCAGCAGTTTTTAAAACAATATACTGCTTAAAAACAAATATAAAACGCCTAGCAAGTATAATGGAAAACTTAAAAAATCACTTTGCTTATCTGGAAAGTTTTTTGGTTATTCTCACCTTTATTGTCCTGTCCTGATGACGCCTCCACTGTTGTAGTGAGAAACGTCAACCTTTTAAACCAAATTTTTTGCTTTTTTTCTAAAAGACGTCAATTTGTCAGTGGCTTTTGCCAGTAACCTGTATTTTTTTCAACAGCTAGAACTGAGGAAGAATAACAATATTTTTCTTGTTTGGACATTTGGGAATAGAAAGGAATAAGAAAACTGATAAGCTTGCAAGAGAAGGCGCACTTTGTAGAGCCAGAACTATTCTGTGGTTTAAAGAAGCACACTTACGGAAAAAAGTTTAAAGGAAGTTTGAAGGAAGAGACAGACAGATCAAAATTTTGGCTGAATTTTTCTAATTTAGAACATTTTACGAAATTTCTTGGAGAATTTGACTCTGCAAATTACAAAAGTCCTTTTTGACTTTAAATCTCACTAAAAATAGGCTTTGCATCTTCACAGGTAACATCTGGTAACAGAATGCGTTGTCATTGCAACCCAACGTTAAAAACACTATTATATCAAAATAATAACACGTCATTTTTGAAGACATGTCAGCTACTAAAATCCTTTACAGCTTTGAAGTTAGATGGAAAGCTATAAACAGAAGATACATTTAAGACAGCTCAAGAAAGAAGAGCACAATAGACCAATAAGTTGCAGTGCGTATTGCACTATATTACCAATATAGTCTATTAGACAGCTAACAACTGTTTCTATAAAAATGTAGATTACATAGAGAAAAAAAAATAGAAAAAGAAAATTAGGAATGACAAATGAATTATTTCTGACATGTATCAATATTCTACAGAAAATCAGCTGTTGTTACAACCATATATTGCTGAAAAAAAATGAAAAATCTAGAAAAAAATAATGGAAAACTCAGAAAAAAAAATTTGCTAATCCGGACAATTGAGACACTCTGGACCACAGAAGTTGTACAGTATCATATTAATTATTATTGATAATAAACAAATAATAGAGTTAATATATTGGAAAATTAAATTAAGGTTATTTACCATAAGCCAAGGAAAAAAATATTATCTAAAAGATTTTTGTTTATTATAATCTAAGTTGTTATTTAAGTTAGCTGAAAGTAGTTGCCCTAGTTCTTACTTTGTTCGAACTTCCTATTAGTAACCGGTGAAAATCCTCTCAAATATTTGTATTTTGCGGACCTACTTCTGCCACAGTTCCAATTTGAAATGAAATAAAGACGTTTCTTGCTGCTCATCTCATCTGATGCGAGAAGTAAGCCCTGCGGCCTCTCAATTTTTCAAATACGAAGCCCCCTTGACGAAACGGAGCGTCAAAATTCACTTTACTGACTCTCTTTCCGATGGAATAAAAGCGAAAAAGGGTTACTTACCCACCCATCACCCATCATGCAATGATAGCTTATGGATGGCTCTAGAAACAATGGCAAAAGAATCCAGACTGCGTGCTTTCTCACGCCTACAAAACTAAGATGTTTTAAAGGGTCGTTAGACCCAACCCTTGTACAGAGTGCTGTTTAACTGCCTACGTTCTTCGTATTTTGTTCAATTAGAGGCAGTTGGCCGAATAATTGCTTAATTATAATTTGAAAACGACAATTAAAGTCGACAGGTTCTGTAATTACAATTGTTCCAGAGATGAGCTCGGTGAGACATTTTATATAGGTGATTATCCTGAATTAAACTGGTCGGTCACTCTGTAACAAGCTTTAAACGTTCTTTATCATTATCTAACCATTGTTCTATAATTTTAAATAAAGACCTTAAAAATGTTAAGAATTTATCTATTACAAGAAAAGTTTAGCTATTTTTTTTAGTATACGGCTAAATGAAAAACTAAGATAATCAAAATGATCTTTAATTGATCATATTATAGTTCAAATATTATTTCAATTACTAATTTCTTTCTAATTATTTACTTTATTTTTACAATTTTTGTCTATTTTTATTTAATTTTCTAATAACTAAGATAATCAAAATGATCTTTAATTGATCATATAGTTCAAATATTATCTCAGTTACTAATTTTTTTCTAATTATTTACTTTATTTTTACAATTTTTGTCTATTTTTATTTAATTTTCTTATAACTAAGATAATCAAAATGATCTTTAATTTATCATATAGTTCAAATGTTATTTCAATTACTAATTTTTTTCTAATTAGTTACTTTATTTTTACAATTTTTGTCTATTTTTATTTAATTTTCTAATAACTAAGATAATCAAAATGATCTTTAATTGATCATATAGTTCAAATATTATCTCAATTACTGATTTTTTTCTAATTATTTACTTTATTTTTACAATTTTTGTCTATTTTTATTTAATTTTCTAATAGCTAAAATAATCAAAATAATCTTTAATTGATCATATAGTTCAAATATTATCTCAATTACTAATTTTTTTCTAATTATTTACTTTATTTTTAAAATTTTCGTCTATTTTTATTTAATTTTCTAATAACTAAGATAATCAAAATGATCTTTAATTGATCATATACTTCAAATATTATTTCAATTACTAATTTTTTTCTGATTATTTACTTTATTTTTACAATTTTTGTCTATTTTTATTTAAATTTCTAATAACTAAGATTATCAAAATGATCTTTAATTGATCATATAGTTTAAATATTATCTCAATTATTAATTTTTTTCTAATTATTTACTTTATTTTTACAATTTTTGTCTATTTTTATTTAATTTTCTAATAACTAAAATAATCAAAATGATCTTTAATTGATCATATAGTTCAAATATTATTTCAATTACTAATTTTTTTCTGATTATTTACTTTATTTTTACAATTTTTGTCTATTTTTATTTAATTTTCTAATAACTAAGATAATCAAAATGATCTTTAATTGATCATATAGTTTAAATATTATCTCAGCTAGTAATTGTTTTCTAATTATTTACTTTATTTTTACAATTTTTGTCTATTTTTATTTAATTTTCTAATAACTGTACCAATTTTTTATCTATATCTTACATTTAGCATTTTTTTATGTTTTTTTTCTAGCGTTTTTATTTTTCCAATATGTTTAGTCGTTTTAGATTTTTTTAGCAAATTTATTGCTTTGATTTCTTGCTGGTTTATGCTAATATGTTTATTCTATAGCAATGCTATTTTGTTTATTTTTTTCTTGTAAATTATTTTTTTTTCAATTTTGTTTCACTCTGTTTCAAGCTTTTTAAATATTGTTCTCTAATTGAAGATAACAATAGTAAATCATGACAGCAGCAGTACCTTTTAGTTTTTAATTGTCTAGAAAAGCTTAAAATTGATCATTATTTTTTTCTTTCTTTTTTTTTATGAATTTATTTTTTTTTTCAGCTTTGTATTATTTTGTAACAAGCTTTAAGCGTTTTTTTACATAACTCCACTATTGTTTCTTAATTTTAGATAATTATATCAAATCATCACAGCGGTAGTACTTGTAATCTTTAATTTGTTGAGCAAGCTTAGAGTTGGCTGTTACTTAGTCTCTTTTTTTGTTTTTTATCATTATTTAATTTTTGTATCTTTTACTTTATAAATTTTGTCAGTTTTTTTGCTTTTTTATCTGATTGTGATTGCTGACCGGTATTTGGTTTTGACTTTATTTTTTGGCAAATTTGCTATTTGCTTTGTTTTTCAATCACCATTGCACTTTTTATTTTTTTATGATTTTATTAATTTTTATCAATTTAGTTCTACTTTCTAACAAGCCTTTTATCATAATCTATCTATTGTTTTTTAATTTCGGATACTTATATAAATTCATTATATATCACAATTCGATCATCATTTTTGATTATTCAGCGCAATTTTCTTGCTATGTCTGTTTTTATATTTTCTTGTATTTTTACAACTTTTTTTGTGTGTGTTTCAGTTTGTTGTTTATTGTAGGTATCATGTTTTTATAGATGTTGCTGTGTTTTTTTGTAGATTATGCATTAGCTTATTTTACACCAGAATTCTTTTTTATTTACGTGTAATATTTTTTTTTACTTATTTAAATTTTAATCTGTTTGTTATTAAAACAATATTTTAATTTTTTGTAGCACAACTTGTTTTTGCAAACACGATTTATCTTCTAGATTATATTTGCTCCTGCTAGCGCCATTACCAAATTTACATTAATACCTTTTTCGAATTTTTTCTAGCTTTTTTTATTCTTTTTATCTATACTTCCTCTAAAAACAAAAACACCACAATTTTATTTACAGTATCATCTAAAATTGCAACAATTTTTTCAACTTGGTGGTCTTGATCAACTTTTCTTTGAATTAATTAATTAATTTTAATTAATTTAAAATTTAAACTTATAAAAATTGATAAAACTGCTTAAATAAAAAACAAAACGTTGAAATATTGTCTTTTAAATAATCCTTCAAATTGTTTCTATAAGCAAATAAAAATTTACAAAATTTCAGAACACTTGTTCTCTATGACTTTTTTGTATTTTAGTTTGTTATGCCGTTGCTTTTAAATTGATTTATTTTGTGTTTTCTAAATTTGTCTCTTTTAGCATATGTTTTAAATTTTTTGATATAGAAAATACTTTCTCTTATGCTTTTTCATTTTTTTTTTCATTTTTTAATAGTTTGTAGTTTTTTCGTTATCTTTTTTGGTCTACTATAATTTTTAATTTTTAGCCTCTTTTATATACTGTCATAATACCCTTCTTTTTTTTATGCAAAAATATTTGTTTATTGTAATAAAATACATTTTTTAAATTTTTTGTTCAAGTACATCAATAAATCTTTATTTTATTAGATTTTTTTTACTTTTAAGAATATCCTTTTTGCTCTAATGTATAGTACTTTTTTTTCGTACTGATTTTTCTTGTAATCGTTTAAGAAAAAATTTTTTAATGATTTTTGGTCACATTTAACAATTTTTTTGTTGATGAGTGTTCTTCTTTTTTCTGTTCTTCTTTAAAGTTTTTTCTTTAAACTATTTTTCTTACTTTTTTTTAACAAACATAAATTATTTATATAAGAAAAAATTTTTTTTCGTCTTGTTTAAAAATTTTTTTTTATTATTTTTGGTTACATTTTGGGCAACTTTTTGTTGTTGAGTGTTTTTCTCCTTTCTGTTCCTCGTTGAGGTTGTTTTTTTTAAACCAATTGTGTTACTTTTTTTTACAAACATATATTGCATATATTTTTTAATTGTTATCTATGTTCTTCGAAATTTATTAATGTTTTTTTAACATTTTAAAATAATAATTTTTTTAAAGTATTTGGAAAAATATTTTGCTTTTTGTAAACAGAAGTTTAATGACTAAAAAATTAAGCGTCACTTTAAAAATTTTATTCGTAATAAGCATAGTGTATTCAAAACATTGTCAGAGTGACGTCACATCACATGTTACGTTATGTGACGTGTGACGTCACATTACCAGACAATTTTTGACATTTGTAATCGTTTGTAAAAATACGCTCATCTACAGTTTTTGTTAATTTTGTGAATTTTACGATTTCAGCAGTAATTAATATTTCATGCTTTAAAATAAAAATAATATTGTCGCTTGTGTGAGGTTATGTTTAAGTGTTGAGTATTATGTCAAAATAAATCTTTTATAAAATTCAGCACACTTTATAATACTTAAGAAAACGCCAACGAAACGGTTTTTATCTTTATTTTGTGAAAAAGTAAAGACAAGTAAGCGACACAGAGGCGTTTAGAGAAAATTGTAATCTGGTCCCTGTTGGGTGTGGTGATAACGTTATGTCATGGTCTGTAAGACGGTGTCTAGTAGCAAGTGTACTTACTATACTCCAGAGTACAGTCGCATTGTCTTTATTGTAGAGAACAAGAAAAGCCACGGATCGCTGACTTTAAAAGAAGTCGCGTGCTCCCAGCAGAATGCTTTGATATAAACGAGACATTTTCATGTCAACGCAAAACAAAATAAATAGAAATTAGCTAAACAAACAAAAGACTGTAATTTCTCAAATGTCAAAAAGTTTTCTGGAAAATAGATACAATATACGAAACTAGCTCTACAATGTGTATCGCACTGTATTGATATTACAGCAAGTTTTTCTTTTTAATTATAATAATTGTTTAATTGATATGTCAAACTTAATTATGTTACAAAATAATACCCAACTCCTACTTTTAAAAATGTATCAAAAAAGCTGGTTTAGAATTATTTTGGAAAGTGTAACAAAATCTAAGATTTGAGAAGAATCAAAGTTTTAAGACGATTGTCCAGTCGGTTCTAGACTCTCAATGCCAAACGGATAAAAGAAAGCAGCAAGCAGGAGTGGTAGTCAGTTTTGTTCGAATTGAGATCGAGTGAACGTCACGTGCCTGAAGCAATATAAATATGACGTAATATTAGTATATAAATAAATAAATTATATAAATAAACTGTACAGCTTTCACGTTACAGTTGAGTGGCGTTTCGTTATTTTTTTTTCTTTCTCTTCCTTTTTTCAATTTTTTTTTTATTAGCATTTTCATAAGCATATAGTCCGACTCGTTGAAATCGCTTCCTATCAGTAGATTTATGTGTTCTTCAGTTGTGTCTCTTTTTTCCTCTATTTTCTATATCTATTTGATACTTCTGATGTTTATCCTTCTTACCTCCCATTGCTCTTCCCTAATTTTTACCACTGTTTTTATCTTTTCTCCCATTGTTCTTTCCTAATTATTACCATTGTTTTTATCTTCGTTTCCTTTTTTTTTTCTCTGACTTTTATATATCTAATTTTATATAAAAAATTTGTAAAACTTTTTTTTAAGCTTTTTATTCTGTATTTTCTTACGTCAACATCTACTGTCTTGCCTTCTATCTCGTTGTTGTGGTCAAGAATCTCAACTTTTTTTTTATTTTACCAGTTTTTTAGCTAAGAATAAATGACAATCTGATCCGCTTTCTGCTACTCGATCTACCCTCACGTTATTAATTTTTAATATTCCGGTTATTCCGGAATATTAATTAATTCCGGCTAAATAATTACAAAGTAAAATTTTAGAAAATTTCTGATAACTTTAAATCTTGAGAAAATGTTGTGCCCAATAAGAAGAGTTTAGAAAAATAATTTAATTTTTCAAAATACTGCAAAATGCTCGACTTAAAATAAAAAACTATAATAGAACAAAACGTTTATAAAACGTTTTTTTTTGAAAAAAAATTTTGATTTTTTTGTTTGTAAAACCTTAACAAAAAAAACAATGATGTATTTATTTTATTTACCCTTAAAAACTCTCCTCTGTCCACTTATCGTCCTTAGATCGCCCGTAAAATATTTTTTCTTTTATTTTGGTTATATTTCCTTCTTTTTTCATTAAGTTATTTTTTTTAATTCCAAAAATTAAAATGGTCTAACGTGTTTTTAATCGTCATGAAAATGATATTTTTGTTGATTTAGTGTTTGATAATTTGCGATCATTATTGATGATTATATGGATTTGTATTTTTTTTACTTTTTCTGTGTCATTTACAGTAAAACCTACAATTAATGCAAATTTTCTGAATATTTTAAAATTGTTTTTTGTAATTTTTGCCAGAATGAATGCTATTAATATTCAAAAAATAATCGTAAAAAAAGTTTTAAAATTAAGACTATAATTAGACGACAAATACAACCCTCTATATGGTTAAAGTCGCATTAGGATAAAATCCACTATAGATTCTGTATATTTAAGTATAATAAAAACAAAAACAAAAAATATTTGTGTAATATTATAAACCCTTGAGCCTTCCCAAACGTTCTTTGAAAATTATTTAAATTGCTACCATTATCTATTCAAATTTCGCATTTTAATGCGGTTCCGAGCGCACATTTTTGGTACAAAAGCATCTATTTTACTATTATAATAATAATCCAAATTGCTAGTTTTACTCTGATTAACCTTTAAAAGAAAATCGATTCGGTTTAAATGGTGGGCAATTACCATGAGTGTCCCGGGTATCAATTTTCGATAATTTAAAGCAATTTTGGGACTTAACTTAAACCTATCTATTTTTACGGCGAAGGCAATAGTTATTTACGTTATTAGTGCGGTAAGTTTTATTTTACAGCACTCCGCAGAGCGTCGTGCTTTAATAAAACCGCGCGCTGTAAAATGACTAACGCACAAATAGTGTATTTAACGTTTCAGCCTAACACTTAATTTTGTCTATTCTAAAAATTTTGAAATTTGCATTGACTTGAAATTGACAGCTTAAGTGCAATTAGTCTGTGATTCAGAGCTCAAACGATAGCTAGCTACGTACCACACCACAAGATGGCACCTAAAAAGTTGCACCAAAAATGTTAAATTGTCAATATTTTTAAAATCTATAGGATTTATTAATGGCGGTAAGTTGTCCCGGTATAAACGCACTATATTTATGACAAAAGAACACTTTTTTTAAGGTCTCTAAAAGCAGATAATTTTTATGATATTTTACAACACGCCAGTGAGACAAATTGACAGATAGTAGAAAAGTCTAGATACCATAGCAGTTGACAAGACGTAAGTTAATATGCGGTTTACAAGCGACGAAGCTAAAAAGGTATTCAGCACAATTTGTGCTATTATTGGATTAAAGTGAAGGAAAGGCATACAATTTCAAATTGAACAAGGAATTCCCTAAATGCCATAGTGGCTCTAGTTGTCATTCAAATAAATAGCAAAATTGACTCAGTGTTGCTTAGTACAATTCAAATGCTTGACAAGAATTTAATTTTAAACAAGCTGTACAATATGTACATGCTGAAACTAGTTGTATTTAGTCTCAGATTCAGATAGGATGCATATTAGATTAGATTTCAGCAAATATCTGCAACTGTTGACCACAACAAACATTGAAAGCCACTTGATTGCGAAGTGAATGGTTTAACAACAAATGTTTGAATAATTTATGTTTTGGGTTTATTTGGCTCAACAAGAGTTTTAATTGTTCTGACAGTGAAGCAGTCGATTCACGTCATCAACTAAATAGACTGTGACGTACATTTAGAAACAATTTGCCGGTAGACAGTCTATACGTGTAATTACAGTTTTGTAATTTTATAAAAATAAAATACAATTTAGGCAAGCCATGAAATTTATTTGTTTTCATAACGGTACTTTAGCCACCTAAAGCGTTAAATTGAAAAACGTCAGCAAGCTTTTTACTTAAAATGTTTTTTCGACAAGACAAATAATTATTATTATCAATAAAAGAAGAATAATATTTTATATTTATGTTAGGAATTATGCATTTAATTTTTTTTTATAATTGTTAGTTAACCCTTATTATCATTATTTCAAAATTGTTTTACATATAAAAACAAGTTGTTTGTTGCTTTTTTTAATGCTTTGTTTGAAAAAATGCTTTTTTTCATAGCTTTGCAGAAGCGTCGTGTTATTGATGTTAAGAACAAAATACAAAAGTAATTTACATGAATCAGTATTTGAAAGTCTGGTAAAAACTGTGATCTTGTATGAAGCGGGAATTTGAGACTAGGAAAATAGAAGAGAGATAGAAAAAGTGCAAAAGAAATATAAATACGAACAAAAGCAGAGAAAAAAGCAGAAAAGTTTGAGAACAAAATAAAATAACAAGCAGGTTGCAAGATATTAAAAGAAAGAGGAAAGGTATTGAGAAGAAAATCAAATAGAAAAAGAAAAAAAAAAGAAAAAAAAAAGTACTATGAAACAAAAGGGTTTAGCGTAGAAGGCATTGAGAGAAAAAAAAAAGCGAGACAATGAGCGAATGGTAAAATGAAGGGTAGAGATAGAAACATATACAAGCAAAAAAAAGAGGAGAAATAAGTGAAAACAATTACAACAAAATTTTTATTGATCTAAACACAAAAAATTAACAAGATTTAACAAAAAAAATGAGAGGAAAAAAGATGAAAGCAAGATTTAGATACGTAAAAAAAGAGAGAAAAAATAGATTTTGGATAGAAGAAAATAAAAAAAAATGCAAGACGTGTAAAAGAAAAAGAAAAACATTAGAGCATATGATGAATAAATATGTAGAGGTAAAAAAAACAAATTTAAAAACTTAAAATAAAAGCAGGAAAAAAGCAAGAAAGTTTGAAGATGAAATAAAATAACAAGAAGGTTGCAAGATATTAAAAGAGAGAGAAAGGTAGTGAGTAGAAAATCCAATAAAGAAATAAAAAAAGAGAAAACGAAGTACTATGAAAGAAGAGAGTTTAACGCAAAAGAGATTTAAAAAAAAAAGAAAAACAAGACAATGGGTACATGGTGAAATAAAGGGTAGATATAGAAACATATACAAGCAAAAAAAAAGGAGAAATAAGTGAAAACAATTACGACAAAATTTACATTGGCCTAAACACAAAAAAATGCCTAGATTTTACAAAAAAAATGAGAGGGAAAAAGATGACAGCAAAATTTAGATACGTAAAAGAAGAAAGAAAAATAAATTTTGATTAGAGAAAAATAAAATAAAAAGCAAGACGTGTGAAAGAAAAAAAAACTTAGAGCATATAATGAATAAATGTGTAGAGGTAAAAAAAAACAAACTTAAAATAGAAGCAGAAAAAAAGCAAATAACTTTGAAGACCAAATAAAATAACAAGAAGGTTGCAGGATATTAAAAGAGAGAGGAAAGGTAGTTAGTAGAAAATCAAATAAAAAAATAAAAAAAGAAAAAAAAAGTACTATGAAAGAAGAGAGTTTTTAGCGCAAAAGAGATTGAAAACAAAACAAAAACGAGACAATGAATACATGGTGAAATAAAGGGTAGAAATAGAAACATATACAAGCAAAAAAAACAAGAGAAATAAGTGAAAACAATTACAACAAAATTTGCATTGACCTAAACACAAAAAATGACCAAGATTTGACAAAAAAAATGAGAAGGAGAAAGATGATAGCCAGATTTAGATACGTAACAGAAGAAAGAAAAAACATGGTTTATATAGAGAAAATAAAAGAAAATGCAAGACGTGTGAAAGAAAAAGAAAAACATTGGAGCATATGATGAATGAATGCGGAGAGGTAAAAGAAAACAAAATGTTAATATTTGACACAAATCACTAATATTAAATAATAAGTAGTCTTTTTTAAAAATATTTGCGCAGCATTTTTAGTGGCTATTTTATTTACAACTACCTAACCGATAATATTGTAGGCTGTAGGTACTGGCAATCGGCTTAATTTTATATCTTATTCTCAACTTTACAATTGTAGTCATTGCCAACATATGAAGACAAAAATAGTGGCAATCTCCTCGTCTCAAAGCTTGAAAATTCCACTTTAGAAGCTCCAACTTGTACAATATGACACTTTTGTATTGCTTTGAATAATACTTCACTGCCGCTTTGTGTCGCAAATGCTACATTACGTTTTATGCTACTTTTAACTGTATTTTTCCACATAAACATAAAATTAGTCACATATTATGGGAACAAATCTTTGTTGCTGCATAATTCGCATATTTTTAGGTTGGAAAGTGCTTTGTTTTCCAACGGAGATAAAATATATTCATGTTTTACAACAATGTTTTTGCTTTTTTAAATTATGCTTTTGTAAGCTGTTTTTGCATTTCTCAAGTGGCTTGCTTTATTCGTGCTTTTTACAACTCAACATTTTTTAAATTGTAAAGAATACATCATTTGAACATACTGAATGGCTGTTGAGGATTTTATTACGTTGGTAAGGTATTTGATTTCTTTAGTTGGCAACATTGACACATGCCACAAAAATATAAAACAAATGTCAAAAATGTCTTAACTTTTTGTGACATAACCTAACCAAAGACGATTGACAACTGACAGGTTGTACTACCAACTTATTCAGTCTCTCCACTGTATTTTTTTGCTATATTTTATATAGAAAAAACGTTTAAACATACTTTATAAACCTTGACTGAAAATAAAGAAGCGCTTTTTTTATAATTTTATAAAAGATTACATTTTACAAAAAATTTTATTTTAAGCCTAATTGTTGTTTTTTTATTTTTTCAACTGTCACATTTGTGTCACATTTTACTACAGTTTTATCAAATGTCAAAATTTTCAGTTTTATGAAAAATATCTATTAATAAATTGAAAAAATTGGCAAATAATGTCAAATTATCAAAATAACACAGAAAATATTGAAGAAGAAGCTTTAGACTCATTTACCGTATTTATAGTTTTGGTAGTAATTTTAACAGTTCTGACTTTTCTTTTTTCCCTTTTGAATCCAAAAATACAGTTTGAGTGTCTTTTAGCCTTTATTCTGGCAGCCATTGCAAGTCTTTATCCTCCGGCCATGCCAGATATTGAACAAATTAAATATTTTCTTTGTGTATCTGCCCATAAAACTCTCATATAATAAATAATAAAATACATCAAAAATGTTTTTTAGTTTATTTGAAACAAATAACTTTGATAATGGCAATAGTCAGAAAAAAGCTACAATCTTTCAGAAATAAAAATTTTTTTTTTAATTTTCCACGCTAAAAAATGTTATTTAATAAATTGAGCGCTGCACAATGCTTTGCACACAAGGTTTGTATTAAGTTTTTAGCCAATAAAATATTAATATTTTTATAAAACAAATTTTGTCTGTATTTTATGAATTTTCACTGAGTTTTAATAATAAAATTAGTTTTAATAATAATTTTATAAAAAAACATTTTTATTAATTTCAATAAAGACTTTCATTTTTATCTTTTTCAAATTAGAAAAGCGTTGTTTACTGATGCATTCTTTTAAACAGCAGTTTTTTCAATTGTTTTTTTTTGTAATTTTTTTTTATATATTTAGCGATTTCAACAGAAAAATTCAAGAATTTTATTAATTATTATTGCTATATATTATATGTATACAGTTAGAATTTCATCTCGTCTACATAAATTTTCGAGTGAGTTGAAGTCTGGAGACTCACGTGGCTGCCAGATTAACCTAAACCTTTTAACTTTTAAACCGCGTTTTAGTCCGAAAAGGCATATCTTAATAAATAAGTCTGCTTATATATAATGTAATCTTATAAAACTTGGTCTTTTCTTTCTTTTCTGTGTTTAATTACAGATGTAACGCACTGAAATGGAGCTTTGTGTTAATTAATGTTTTTACGTGTTTTATTCCGTTAAAGTTGTTTAGGTTATAGTACATTTTTTTTTGAAAAACAACTTAGCTAATCTTTTTTTTCTTAACATATACAGATATATTATTTCTCTCAGTTGGGGAAATTATAAAGCGCAAGACAGAAAAAAATATATTGAAATTGAAGGAGACCTGGTGGCAGCACGCGATCTAGCAGCAGCAAGATGGTATCCGTCCCGGTTTAGCTAGTGGATAGCCTAGAGGTGGAAAGCCTCTCTCTAGCAATAAATTATCAGAAAAACATTTTTATCAAATTCAATAAAGATTTTAATTATTATCTTTTTAAAATTGAGGAAGCGATGTTTACGGACTTGCTAACTTTTTTATCAGCATTTTATTTTTGGTTTTTTTTTGGCGTTTTTTTTTCTATATATTGATTTGTCTATAATAATACAAATTTTTAATTTTTTTTTATTATTAGTGTTTTATATTATATGTAGGTATCTGGTTGGATTTTCATTTTGTCTATATAAATTTTCGAGTGGGTTGAGGTCTGGAGTTTAAGGTGGCTACTACACTAACTTTAACTATTTATTTTTTGGTTTTAGTCCGGGCAAGCATATTGGAATAAATAAGTCAGTTTATAGTGTAACCTTATCAAACTAAGTCTATTTTCTTCTTTTCTGTGTTTAATTACAGATGTAACGCACTGAAATAGAGCTTGGCGCTAATTGATGCCTTTACGTGTTTTATTCTATTAAAATTTTTTAGATTGTAATACATTTTCTTGTAAAATAGCTCAGCTAACTTTTTTCTTCTTAAAACATAAAGATCTATTATTTCTGTCAGCTGGAGAAGCTATGAAGCGCAAAGCAGAAGAAATTACATTGGTTATAGGTGGCCTGGTGGCCGCACTCGGTCTGGCAGCAAGATGGTTTCCGTACCCGCTTAGCGTAGAAGTAAAAAGCCTCTCTTTTGATTATTTTTTTTTTAAATTGTTTTTTATCAGCACTTTTTTTTATGTTTTTTTGTCAACTTTTTCATCTATTTAGCGATTTGAACATAAAAATTCGAATCCTTGATACTATTTTCTATTATTATTGCTATATACATTTAATAATAATTTTTATTACTAGTGGAAATTGATTCAATTCTTACTTCTTATGCAGGTAACAATGGGTTTTTATTTATTATATTTTATTTGTTTTAAAAAATTGGATTATTTATAAAAATATTTGAAAATTATAATTATAAACAGTAAAATAATACATTAAACCTAGGTTAAGGGGATTTGTGGTCGTTCAACTGCTGAATGCAGCTCGTTATGTATTTCACGTGTACCAGCCAACAAGAGAAGAAATTAAATCATCGGATGAGGGTGGCCATTCACACCTGGAAGCGCCCACGCACGCTTGACACTTCGTGCACTGTTTTCTTGATAGCAGGGATCATTAGGGGAAACCGACCGTCATATAGCCAACCACACAAAACAAGATAAATATGTGAGAATAAATAGTAGATTTCATTGTTCAAAGTAAAAAGAATAGATCATCTTGTAAAGATTTAGAAAAAACTTATAGATTTTTGAATACTGCTTGTCTACATGAGTTTTCGAGTGGGTTTGAATCTGGAGACTGGACTGGCTGGCACGCATATTAAGAATAAATAGTAATTTTATTGTTCAAAGTAAAGAAAGTAGATCATCTTTAGAAGTTTCAAACAAACTTGCAGTTTTTTAAATACTATTAGGCTGGGATTTTACTTAATATTTGTCTACATGAGTTTTCGAGTAGGTTTGAATCTGGAGACTGGACTGGCTGGCACGCATATTAGGAATAAATAGTAGATTTTATTGTTCAAAGTAAAGAAAATAGATCATCTTTAAAAACTTCAAAAAAACTTGCAGTTTCTTAAATACTATTAGGGTGGGATTTTACCTATTATTTGTCTACATGAGTTTTCGAGTGGGTTTGAATCTGGAGACTAGACTGGCTGGCACGCATATTAAGAATAAATAGTAGACTTTATTGTTTAAAGTAAAGAAAGTAGATCATCGTAAAAAGTTTTAACAAACTTGCAGTTTTTTAAATACTATTAGACTAGAATTTTACCTATTATTATGTCTACATGAGTTTTCGAGTGGGTTTGAATCTAGAGACTGGACTGGCTGGCACGCATATTAGGAATAAATAGTAGGTTTTATTGTTCAAAGTAAAGAAAATAGATCATCTTTAAAAACTTCAAAAAAACTTGCAGTTTCTTAAATACTATTAGGGTGGAATTTTGCCTATTATATGTCTACATGAATTTTTGAGTGGGTTTAAATCTGGAGACTGGACTGGCTGGCACGCATATTAAGAATAAATTGTAGACTTTACTGTTTAAAGTAAAGAAAGTAGATCATCTTAAAAGTTTCAAAAAAACTTGCAGTTTTTTAAATACTATTAGGCTGGGATTTTACCTATTATATGTCTACATGAGTTTTCGAGTGGGTTTGAATCTGGAGACTGGACTGGCTGGCACGCATATTAGGAATAAATAGTAGATTTTATTGTTCAAAGTAAAGAAAATAGATCATCTTTATAAACTTCAAAAAAACTTGCAGTTTCTTAAATACTATTAGAGTGGGATTTTACCTATTATTTGTCTACATGAGTTTTCGAGTGGGTTTGAATCTAGAGACTAGACTGGCTGGCACGCCTATTAGGAATAATTATTCGATTTTATTGTTTAAAGTAAAGAAAGTAGATCATTTTTAAAAGTTTCAAACAAACTTGCAGTTTTTTAAATACTATTAGGCTGGGATTTTTCCTATTATTTGTCTACATGAGTTTTCGAGTGGGTTTGAGTCTGAAGACTGGACTGGCTGGCACGCATATTAGGAATAAATAGTAGACTTTACTGTTTAAAGTAAAGAAAGTAGATCATCTTTAAAAGTTTCAAAAAAACTTGCAGTTTTTTAAATACTATTAGGCTGGGATTTCACCTATTATATGTCTACATGAGTTTTCGAGTGGGTTTGAATCTGGAGACTGGACTGGCTGGCACGCATATTAGGAATAAATAGTAGATTTTATTGTTCAAAGTAAAGAAAATAGATCATCTTTATAAACTTCAAAAAAACTTGCAGTTTCTTAAATACTATTAGAGTGGGATTTTACCTATTATTTGTCTACATGAGTTTTCGAGTGGGTTTGAATCTGGAGACTAGACTGGCTGGCACGCCTATTAGGAATAATTATTCGATTTTATTGTTTAAAGTAAAGAAAGTAGATCATTTTTAAAAGTTTCAAACAAACTTGCAGTTTTTTAAATACTATTAGGCTGGGATTTTTCCTATTATTTGTCTACATGAGTTTTCGAGTGGGTTTGAGTCTGGAGACTGGACTGGCTGGCACGCATATTAGGAATAAATAGTAGATTTTTTTGTTCAAAGTAAAGAAAGTAGATCATCTTTAAAAGTTTCAAAAAAACTTGCAGTTTTTTAAATACTATTAAGCTGAGATTTTACCTATTATTTGTCTACATAAGTTTTCGAGTGGGTTTGAATCTGGAGACTAAACTGGCTGGCACGCATATTAGGAATAAATAGTAGATTTTATTATTCAAAGTAAAGAAAGTAGATCATTTTTAAAAGTTTCAAAAAAACTTGCAGTTTTTTAAATACTATTAGGGTGGAATTTTGCCTATTATTTGTCTACATGAGTTTTCGAGTGGGTTCGAATCTGGCGACTGGACTGGCTGGCACGCATATTAAAAATAAATAATAGACTTTATTGTTTAAAGTAAAGAAAGTAGATCATCTTTAAAAGTTTCAAAAGAATTTGCAGTTTTTTAAATACTGTTAGGCTGGGGTTTTACTTAATATTTGTCTACATGAGTTTTCGAGTAGGTTTGAATCTGGAGACTAGACTGGCTGGCACGCATATTAGGAATAAATAGTAGATTTTATTGTTCAAAGTAAAGAGAAGTAGATCATTTTTAAAAGTTTCAAATAAACTTAAAATTTATTAAATACTATTAAATTTATTAAATAGTAGATTTTATTGTTCAAAGTGAAGAAAGTAGATTATTTTTAAAAACTTCGAAAAAACTTGCAGTTTTTTAAATATAAATACTATTAGACTGGAATTTTACATATTATATATCTACATGAGTTTTCGAGTGGGTTTGAATCTGGAGACTGAACTGGCTGGCACGCATATTAAAAATAATTATTCGATTTTATTGTTTAAAGTAAAGAAATTAGATCATCTTAAAAAGTTTCGAAAAGCTTATAACTTTTTAAATGTTATTAGGCTTAGTTTTTACTTATTTCTTGTCTACATGAGTTTTCAAGTGAATTTAAATCTGGAGACTGGACTGGCTGGCACGCATATTAGGCATAAATAGTAGATTTTATTGTTTAAAGTAAAGAGAAATAGATCATCTTTAAAAGTTTCAAATAAACTCAAAGTTTATTAAATATTATTAGGCTGGAATTTTACCTCATACTTGTCTACATGAGTCTTTGAGTGGGTTTGAATCTGGAGACTGGACTGGCTCGTTCGCATTCTAGGAATAAATAGTAGATTTCATTATTCAAAATAAAGAGAATAGATCATCTTCAAAATTATCAAATTTTGATATCTATCAACAAATTTAATGACATATTTTTGAACTTTTTATAGGACGAACAACCTGTAGAATAATTATTTTTGTTTTAATTTAAATTTGAATGTGTTTTCCGTTAGGAAAAAGAAATTGAAGCTGTTTTTAAACTTCATTTCGAAGAAAATTATTAACTAATTATTACATTAACTCTTTTTTGACTAAGCATTACATCTTTCCATAACTAAATGGATAATACGCAAAAAATTACGGTTTATTCTATATAAACATTAACCCTGAATTATAATAATTACCGTATTGTTGATAATTATTGTAAAAAACAAATAATATTAAGATTCTTTTTACCAACTTTTCTTCCAGTTTAGAAGAAAAAACCGTTATTCCTCATTTTCCAATCAGTTTAATTGAGCAGACTTTTATTATTGCTCGCCACATGGTTCTTTTGTGTGAAAATTTCAAATTTAATGGCCATTTTCTAGTATTTAAAGAAATGAAACAGCTATTTGCGCCTATATTCAACAAAATCACTAAAAATCGCCATGGGTGTCAGTCTAACAATTGCTTCTTGACATGTTTATAGCGAAGACCCATTATTCTGAGTGAGTAGGGTAGTGGAGCAAGGTTAGGGTAGAAATAATAAAATTTTAAATAAGAAGTCTTGAGGGACTTGTTATCTGCTAAGGTGGTGGTGATAAATCATTGGAAAGGCTTTGAAATTCGATTAATTTTCATTTATTTATTGTTTGTTTTAATAGAGAACCAGATATCTGGACAACTCTTACCTTAAGCCGATTGCCGATACATACTTAATTTTATATGATACTTGAAAAAAAATTCACTTTGTGGTAGTAAGCTGTAAACAAATCGGTCATAAATAAAAGTTCAGCCAAGTTGACTCTAAAACAAATTTGCCCAAAATTATTTTTCTCTTGAAACAGGTATAATTTACTTTATTTTATTTAAGTTGACATATTTAAGACTATTGAAGGTTATAATATAGTTATCCAAATGCTGGTTTGCGTTGACTATACATACTTTAATAAAAGTTAAATTTGTTGTAAAGAGCTGTAGCCCAATTGGTCATAAATAAAATTTTAACCAGATAATTCTTAGATATACTTAATACAGAGCCGTATTGAACTGGAATTGCTCTTCGCTTGAACCAGATAATAAATACAAATATTATAAATGTCCGTATTTGAAGCAATTTACATTTAATAATAATTTAATTTTTACAATTGGATTATTATTCTGATATTTGAAATTATCAGAAAAAAATTGTAGAAAAAAGAATTTTGATAATAATTCTGCAATAAGTAAGATGGACGCCCCAAAAAGTAATAAAAACCTATAAAAATTTTTGGTAATTTCTAACTCAATAATTTTTGAAAAATTACATTTATGAAATAATTATGAAAGATTTTTTTTACAAAAAAGTTTAATTTTTCACAATAATTTTGGTTTTTTTTTTTAAATTGATTATTTTTTAAAAGTTTCAAAATTTTTAATTAAAAAAAAATGTTAAAATTTTTATAAGCGTTAATTTCTAATTCTAATATCTTTTGAAAAATTGCATTTATTCAAAAATTATGAAAGTCTTTTTTTATACAGCTTTGCTACAAATATATGTTTTTACCTAAACAATTTGATTATTCTTTAAAAAGCTATGAGATTCTCAAGTAAAAAAGCCTTAAAGTTTTAATTAGTGTTAATTTCTAATTTGAATAGCCTTTAAAAAATTGCATTTATAAAAAAATTATAAAATTTTTTTTTAAAGAACGTTTAATTTTCTACAATAATGTTTTTTTTTTTAAATTTATTATTTTTAAAAAAGCTACACAATTCCTTATTAAAAAAACTTTAAAATAGTTGTTATTGTTAATATCCAATTCAAATAATGTTTTAAAGATTGCATTTATGAAAAAATTATAAAAAACTTGTTTTAAAAAGCGTTTTCTTTGCTACAAAAATATGTTTCTACTTTAACAATTTGATTATTTTTTAAATAGCCTTCGAAAAATTGCATTTATAAACAAATTATAAAAGATTTTTTCAAAAAACGTTTAATTTTCTAAAATAATATGTTTTTTCTTAAAAAAATTGATTATTTTTTACAAAGCTACAAATTTTTTAATTAAATTTTTTAATTAAAAAACGTTAACGTTCAGTTATTGTTAATATCCAACTCAAATAATTTTTAAAAAATTGCATTTATGAAAAAATATAAAAGACCTTTTTTCAAGAACGTTCCACAATAACATGATTATTTTTTTTTAAATTGATTATTTTTCAAAAAGCTACAGCATTCTTAATTAATCTTAATTAATCTTAATTAAAAAAACCTTAAAACTTTGTTATTGTTAAAATCCAATTCGAATAATTTTGAAAAGATTGCAGTTATAAAAAAACTATAAAAAACTTTTTTTAAAAAGCGTTTTCTTTTGCTACAAAAATTTGATTTTACTTAAACCTTTTAATTATTTTTCAAAAAGCTATGAGATTCCCAAGTAAAAAAGCCTTAAAGTTTTAATTAGTGTTGATTTCTAATTCGAATAGCCTTTAAAAAATTGCATTTATAAAAAAATTAGAAAAGACCTTCATTAAAAAACGTTCAATTTCCCACAATAATATCTTTTCTTAAAAAAATTGATTATGTTGTAAAAAGCTACAAAATTCTTAATTAAAAAAATCTAAAATTTGGTTATTGTTAATATCCAATTCGAATAATTTCTTAAAGATTGCATTTATGAAAAAAATATAAAAGACCTTTTTTAAAAAGCGTTTACTTTGCTACAAAAATATGTTTCTATTTAAACAATTTGATTATTTTTTAAATAGCCTTCGAAAAATTGCATTTATGAACAAATTATAAAAGATTTTTTTAAGAACGTTTAATTTTCCAAAATAATATGTTTTTTCTTAAAAAAATTGATTATTTATTTTTTACAAAGCTACAAATTTTTTAATTAAAAAATCTTAGCGTTTAGTTATTTAGTTTAGTTATCCAACTCAAATAATTTTTAAAAAATTGCATTTATGAAAAAATTATAAAAGACCTTTTTTAAAGAGCGTTCACTTTGCTACAAAAGTTGTTTTTACTTGAACATTTTGATTATTTTTTAAAAGCTATGAAATTCTTCAGTAAAGAAGCCTTAAAGTTTTTTTTAGTGTTAATTTCTAATTCGAGTAACCTTTAAAAAATTGCATTTATAAAAAAATAATGGAAAACCTTTTTTAAAAAACGTTTACTTTGCTACAAAAATATGTTTTTACTTGAACAGTTTGATTATTTTTCATAAAGCTATGAGATTCTTAAGTAAAAAAGCCTTACAGGCTTAATTAGTGTTGATTTCTAATTCAAATAGCCTTTAAAAATTGCATTGCAAAAAGAGCGTTTTCTTTTGCTACAAAAATTTGATTTTACTTAAACCTTTTGATTATTTTTCAAAAAGCTATGAGATTCTCAAGTAAAAAAGCCTAGTGTTAATTTCTAATTCAAATAGCTTTTAAAAAATTGCATTTATAAAAAAATTATAAAAGACCTTTTTTAAAAAACGTTCAATTTTTCACAATAATATCTTTTCTTATAAAAGCTGATTATTTTGTAAAAAGCTACAAAATTCTTAATTAAAAAATTTTAAAATTTTGCTATTGTTAATTAATCCAATTCAAATAATTTTTTAAAAATTGCATTTATGAAAAAATTATAAAAGACCTTTTTTAAAAAACGTCTACTTTTGCTACAAAAATTGGTTTTTACTTGAACATTTTGATTATTTTTCAAAAAGCTATGAGATTTTTAAGTAAAAAAGCCTTACAGGCTTAATTAGTGTTGATTTCTAATTCAAATAGCTTTTAAAAAATTGCATTTATAAAAAAATTATAAAAGACCTTTTTTAAAAAACGTTCAATTTTCCACAATAATATCTTTTCTTATAAAAATTGATTATTTTGTAAAAAGCTACAAAATTCTTAATTAAAAAACTTTAAAATTTTGCTATTGTTAATTAATCCAATTCAAATAATTTTTTAAAAATTGCATTTATGAAAAAATTATAAAAAACCTTTTTTAAAAAACGTCTACTTTTGCTACAAAAATTGGTTTTTACTTAAACATTTTGATAATTTTTTAAAAAGCTATGAGATTCTTAAGTAAAACAGCCTTGCAGGTTTAATTATTGTTGATTTCTAATTCTAATTCTAATTTCTAATTCAAATAGCCTTTAAATAATTGCATTTATGAAAAAATTATAAAAGACTTTTCTAAATAACGTTTAATTGTTCACAATAATATCTTTTCTTATAAAAATTGATTAGTTTGTAAAAAGCTGCAAAATTCTTAAGTAAAAAACTCTAAAATTTTGTTATTGTTAATATCTAATTCAAATATTTTTTTAAAAATTGCATTTATGAAAAAATTATAAAAGACTTTTCTTAAAAAACGTCTACTTTTGCTACAAAAATATCTTTTTACTTAAACAATTTGATTATTTCTTAAAAAGCTATGAGATTCTTAAGTAAAATAGTCTTACAGGTTTAATTAGTGTTGATTTCTAATTCGAATAGCCTTTAAAAAATTGCATTTATAAAAAAAATTTAAAAGACCTTTTTTAAAGAGCTTTTGTTAACTTTGCTACAAAAATTTGTTTTTACTTAAACATTTTGATAATTTTTCAAAAAGCTATGAGATTCTAAAGTAAAACAGCCTTGCAGGTTTAATTATTGTTGATTTCCAATTCTAATTCTAATTTCTAATTCAAATAGCCTTTAAATAATTGCATTTATGAAAAAATTATAAAAGACTTTTCTAAATAACGTTTAATTGTTCACAATAATATCTTTTCTTATAAAAATTGATTAGTTTGTAAAAAGCTGCAAAATTCTTAAGTAAAAAACTCTAAAATTTTGTTATTGTTAATATCTAATTCAAATATTTTTTTAAAAATTGCATTTATGAAAAAATTATAAAAGACTTTTCTTAAAAAACGTCTACTTTTGCTACAAAAATATGTTTTTACTTAAACAATTTGATTATTTCTTAAAAAGCTATGAGATTCTTAAGTAAAATAGTCTTACAGGTTTAATTAGTGTTGATTTCTAATTCGAATAACCTTTAAAAAATTGCATTTATAAAAAAAATTTAAAAGACCTTTTTTAAAGAGCTTTTGTTAACTTTGCTACAAAAATTTGTTTTTACTTAAACATTTTGATAATTTTTCAAAAAGCTATGAGATTCTAAAGTAAAACAGCCTTGCAGGTTTAATTATTGTTGATTTCCAATTCTAATTCTAATTTCTAATTCAAATAGCCTTTAAATAATTGCATTTATGAAAAAATTATAAAAGACTTTTCTAAATAACGTTTAATTGTTCACAATAATATCTTTTCTTATAAAAATTGATTAGTTTGTAAAAAGCTGCAAAATTCTTAAGTAAAAAACTCTAAAATTTTGTTATTGTTAATATCTAATTCAAATATTTTTTTAAAAATTGCATTTATGAAAAAATTATAAAAGACTTTTCTTAAAAAACGTCTACTTTTGCTACAAAAATATGTTTTTACTTAAACAATTTGATTATTTCTTAAAAAGCTATGAGATTCTTAAGTAAAATAGTCTTACAGGTTTAATTAGTGTTGATTTCTAATTCGAATAGCCTTTAAAAAATTGCATTTATAAAAAAAATTTAAAAGACCTTTTTTAAAGAGGTTTTGTTAACTTTGCTACAAAAATTTGTTTTTACTTAAACATTTTGATAATTTTTCAAAAAGCTATGAGATTCTAAAGTAAAACAGCCTTGCAGGTTTAATTATTGTTGATTTCCAATTCTAATTCTAATTTCTAATTCAAATAGCCTTTAAATAATTGCATTTATGAAAAAATTATGAAAGACTTTTCTAAATAACGTTTAATTGTTCACAATAATATTTTTTCTTATAAAAATTGATTAGTTTGTAAAAAGCTGCAAAATTCTTAATAAAAAAACTTTAAAATTTTGTTATTGTTAATATCCAACTCGAATAATTTTTTAAAAATTGCATTTTAAGACCTTTTATAAAAAACGTCTACTTTTGCTACAAAAATTTGTTTTTATTTGAACATTTTGATTATTTTTTAAAAAGCTATGAGATTCTTAAGTAAAAAAGCCTTACAGGCTTAATTAGTGTTGATTTCTAATTCAAATAGCTTTTAAAAAATTGCATTTATAAAAAAATCATAAAAGACCTTTTTTAAAAAACGTTCAATTTTTCACAATAATATCTTTTCTTATAAAAATTGATTATTTTGTAAAAAGCTACAAAATTCTTAATTAAAAAACTTTAAAATTTTGCTATTGTTAATTAATCCAATTCAAATAATTTTTTAAAAATTGCATTTATGAAAAAATTATAAAAGACCTTTTTTAAAAAACGACTACTTTTGCTACAAAAATTGGTTTTTACTTGAACATTTTGATTATTTTTCAAAAAGGTATGAGATTCTTAAGTAAAACAGCCTTGCAGGTTTAATTATTGTTGATTTCTAATTCTAATTCTAATTTCTAATTCAAATAGCCTTTAAATAATTGCATTTATGAAAAAATTATAACAGACTTTTCTAAATAACGTTTAATTGTTCACAATAATACCTTTTCTTATAAAAATTGATTAGTTTGTAAAAAGCTGCAAAATAAGTTGCAAAGTAAAAAACTCTAAAATTTTGTTATTGTTAACATCTAATTCAAATATTTTTTTAAAAATTGCATTTATGAAAAAATTATAAAAGACCTTTCTTAAAAAACGTCTACTTTTGCTACAAAACTATGTTTTTACTTAAACAATTTGATTATTTCTTAAAAAGCTATGAGATTCTTAAGTAAAATAGCCTTACAGGTTTAATTAGTGTTGATTTCTAATTCGAATAGCCTTTAAAAAATTGCATTTATGAAAAAATTATAAAAGAAATTTTTCAAGAAACGTTTTATTTTCTACAATAATATGTTTTTTCTTAAAAAAATTGATTATTATTTTAAATAACTACGAAATCCTTAATAAAAAAAATTTTAAAACGTTGTTATTGTTAATATCCAATTCGAATATTTTTTTTTAAAGATTAGATTTATAAAAAAATTATAAAAGATCTTTTTTAAAGAGCGTATGCTTTTACTACAAACATTTGTTTTTACTTAAGCAATTTGCCTATTTTGTTAAAAAGCTATAAAATTCTTAAATAAAAAAACCTTAAAGCTTGAATTAGTGTTGATTTCTAATTCGAACAGCCTTTCAAAAACTGCATTTTTCAAAAAATTATGAAACATCTTTTTTTAAAAACGCTCCTCAATAATATGTCTTTTTTTTTTAAAATTGATTATTTTTTGAAAAGCTACAAAATTCTTAATTAATCTTAATTAAAAAAACCTTAAATTTTTATTATTGTTAATATCTGTTAATATCCAATTCAAATATTTTTTTAAAGATTGCATTTATAAAAAAATTATTAAATACTTTTTTTAAAGAACGTTTAATTTTACGCAATAATAAGTTTTTTCGTAAAAAAAATTGATTATTTTTTTAAAGCTACAAAATTCTTAATAAAAAAACCTTAAAACTTTGTTATTGCTAATATCCAATTCAAATATTTTTTTAAAGATTACATTTATAAAAAAATTATAAAAGACCTTTTTTAAAGAGCGTTTACTTTTGCTACAAAAATTTGTTTTTACTTGAACAACTTGATTATTTTTCAAAAAGCTATGAGATTTTCAAGTAAAAAAGCCTTAAAGTTTTAATTAGTGTTGATTCCTTATTCGAATAGCCTTTGAAAAATTGCATTTATAAAAAAATTATAAAAGATTTTTTTTTAAGAACGTTGCACAATAATGGCTTTTTTTAAAATTATTGATTATTTTTTAAAAAGCTTAATTAGTCTTAATTAAAAAAACCTTAAATTTTTGTTATTGTTAATATCCAATTCGAATATTTTTTTAAAGATTGCATTTATAAAAAAATTATAAAAGACCTTTTTTAAAACGCGTTTACTTCGCTACAAAAATTTGTTTTTACTTAAACAATTTGATTATTTTTTAAAAAGCTACAAAATTCTTAATAAAAAAATTCTTAAAACTTTGTTATTGTTAATTTCCAATTCGAATATTTTTTTAAAAATTGCATTTATAAAAAAAATATAAAAAATCTTTTTTAAAGAGCGTATACTTTTGCTAGAAAAATTTGTTTTTACTTAAACGATTTGATTTTTTTTTTAAAAAGCTATAAAATTTTTAATTAATCTTAATTAAAAAACCTTAAATTTTTGTTGTTGTTAATATCTTATACAAATATTTTTTTAAAGATTGCATTTATTAAAAAATTATGAAAGACCTTTTTTAAAAAACGTCTACTTTTGCTACAAAAATATGTTTTTACTTAAACAATTTGATTATTGTTTAAAAAGCTATGAGATTCTTAAGTAAAATAGCCTTAGAGGTTTAATTAGTGTTGATTTCTAATTCGAATAGCCTTTTTGAAAAATTGCATCTA
Organism: Lagria hirta; assembly: GCA_947359425.1. Taxonomy (NCBI): domain Eukaryota; kingdom Metazoa; phylum Arthropoda; class Insecta; order Coleoptera; family Tenebrionidae; genus Lagria; species Lagria hirta. The sequence goes on from OX375794.1 coordinate 51,931,863, forward strand.
TAAAAAAATTATAAAAGACCTTTTTTAAAAAACGTTTAATTTTCCACAAAAATATGTTTTTTCTTATAAAAATTGATCAATTTATAAATAAGCTACAAAATTCTTAATTTAAAAAGCCTTATATTTTTAATTAATGTTAATTACCACTACGAATATATTTTTAAGGATTGCATTGATCAAAAAATTATAAAAGACCTTTTTTAAAGAGCGTTTACAAAAATATTTTTTAATATAATTAAAAAAAAATAGTTTATCTTTTTGATACGATCCAATACTTATATTATATACGGCTTTTTAGAACAACACTAATGCAAAATTATTGAAATTACATCTGTAAACTTGGACATGTTTCACTTTTATTGGAGCTCATCGGCAAGTTGCAATGAATGAATTTGCAGTGGTACGGTTGGGCTTATATCTACACTCAAGCTCCTATCATTTCCTGCAATAAAGTAGAACTAGCGCCATCTATTAGAATGTAATACTTTTTTAGCCTGGTCAGACTTTTATTTATGACCTGTTAACTTTTATACTTAGTTGTAAAAAAATTGATAAAAATAAAATGTGTTTATTACTGTTAGTTATCAAGGGGGTTAGTTTTATGGGTCTTGAAAGATATTGTTTCTTACAATTACAAGACTCGTATATCAAACATTTCTCCAACGACACTAAACAGGGTCATGAATCTATTTAAGTTGGAAAGATAGTGATCTCAAGTCGCTTCGGCCGTATATTCGGCGAAAAGGGACAATTGCAAATGTGTCCATTTAGGGCTATTAAGGGATTTCAACTCAATCGAAGTGAGCTGTACCCTAGTGACTGTTGTGATTTATGATCGCGCCTTACCTGAAATCCTGAAAACGACGTATGAGTATGAACATACTACAGTCTACAGCCGGCCTACGCTTACAGGTATCTACTTCATCAACTTGTCTCTGTATTTTGCTTATGATTTACCGAACGTATTTAGGCTTAATGGCTTCGGAGGCTGTGGGCCGTACTAAATGAAAGCTGATTACGATACGAGATTGCTTTGCTCTCAGCTGAAATTCTTCGAATTTAAAAATATTACAGAAACTTAGCATCTGTTTCGAAACTTTTCTAATGAAATATCTCGCCGACTTAAAATTTATAAGACTTTTACAAGATATACTTTTTTTTCTTTGCATTATTAGACGTTTCTGATATTAAAATCTCAAACGAAAGCTTTTTTTCTCTATTGCAGCACTTAGGTGTCTTTCCAGCATAATTTATACTTATCAAAACACTGGTTTGCTTTCACAATAGTGCAATAACACTATAGAAATGTAGAAAAAAGCTGCAAGCAAATCAGTCATAAATAAAATTTTAACCAGTCGACTTTAAGACTGTGCAGAGTCGTCTGTTCAAATTCAAAAAAGAGTGATAGTAAATAGCGAGTAGGACGTGATCAATGTGTGATCCATTCATAACGCCACATGTAACCCATTTCTTGGAATCCTGGCAGAGCTGGCAATCATAAGCACATATTATTTTGACCTAATAGTTGAAGAGTAGAATGTTGTTTAAAATACAAATAAGCAAATGACTAAAAAAAGGTAAGAAGTAACAGTAAATTTCACAAAGGTATAAAATATGAATAAAAAAACATCAAGATTTTTATATAAATTAAAAAATTTAAGCGGCTAATATCTAAATTGTAGAAAGATTTTAGAAAAAGAAAAAGACGATGACTGTATAATAATAATGAAAAAAAATGTTTAAAAGCTTAATCCCCTATATAAAACTGCTGTCTTTTTCAAGTAGTTTATGGCGGCTTTATTTGGCATTGCAGCTGTCCAAGCAAGCCATGGCAATTATTCATTCGTGCGACCAATTGTCGTCTTGTTTGGTACCTAACATTACAGTTATAAACCACCATCAACTACTTCAAAAAATTAACAGTTTCATATAGGGTATTATGGTTTAAGTTTGTAAAAATGTTACTAGTTTTTAAGATTAATAAGACGATGGCTGTATAATAATAATAAAAAAAAATGTTTAAAAGCTTATACGCTATATAAAACTGCTGTCTTTTTCAAGTAGCTTATGGCGGCTATATTTGGCATTGCAGCTGTCCAAGCAAGCCATGGTTCAGCAAACTACTTCAAAAAGTTAACAGTTTCATATAGGGTATTAAGTTTGTAAAAACGTTACTAGTTTTCAATTGGTTTTTTACATTATATCTGATGAGAGCAAGTGCAGGTACTAGCTTTATCACCTTAAACTATAATTTAGTTTTGATGACGTCACACTGACAGGCCGGTGCTTACACTGCTTATAATAGAGAGTGGAAGCAGTATGACTAACCTAAAAAACCCTTTTTTTTTGTATCAGCTTTAAAGAACATTAAACATAATATTGTCTTTACCAAAATTATTCAAAACTATCTAAAATGATCGAAAATTTATAAAAACAAGATTTTTATTTATTTTAATTTTGACAAATATTATTTCAATAAAATAAGGAAAACAGTTTTCTCGACTTAAATGTTTTTATCCAGTTAATACATAAATATTAAATATACATTTTAATGAACATTCTCTACAATCTATCGTGCTGAATATGAAATTATGTAAATATTAATGCAATAATAATTTTACATAAAATTTGCAAGAAATTAAATTATTCTACTAATTTATGCTAATTATTTTTATCTAAGCTTAAACGTCTTCCGAGCTTGAGGATCCTCAAGCAAAGTAAATAAAGATGATTATTTAAATGGCAAACAAGACGACTAGATTCATTCTGGATGGCAATTGTTTGTTATTTAGGCAGTTTTCGGCCGTTTTACGGCTGTATTGATGCGGATATAGAGGAAATATTGTTTCAGTTAAGCTGCTTCATCTGCTATTTCAGGCTTTGCTTATTGAGATTGGCAAATCGGCGAACGGACGATTAAAATACATACAAAGTTTCACTTGAGTTGAGAGCAACTACCGTGTGATTTCGAGGCTTACGATAAAGTACACTAAAAAAAAGTAAACAATATAACTTCCAAAAACAACTTAGAGCATCTATTGACTTTTAAGTGTTTGTTTTTCTGGCAATAATTTAAACTTTTAAAATATATTAACAAAAAAAGTGGAAATAACAGCTAAGTTGGTCGCTCGGTGGGCAGGTAAGTGGCTAAAGACAGTGCTTTTAGAACCTGGCTGAACAAGTGGCGTGGATAAGTTTCACCCTAAGCAAAAAATTTTTTCTAAAAAAAAAGCAGCTTTCGTCTGGCTATGGGTGTTTTTATGTTTGTAAATGTAAAAAGTACAAAAGATCCAAAAGATTGCAGTACAATATCCTTCTTGATCCCTGTTAATCTTAAGAGCCAAGTTTAATATTAGAAAAATTATATATAAATAAGTGCCAAGTTGTAAAAATGATTTTGAAAATCATTTCAAAGATCATAACCAAAATCAAAGTTTTTGTTAATAAACAAATTGGCAACGCTTTGTTTTGTTTTTCAGTCGACTTTAGAAAAAGAAAGAAATTTTTTAGTTTAACTGTTTTTTTAGCATTTTTAATCTTTTTTTAAAAAAAAATTGATTCAAAGCTTTGTGTTTGGGGGTGCTACAGATAATTCTGCTCGGTTGGCAGGTAGGTGGCTAAAGACAGTGCTTTCAAAGCCTGACTGAACAAGTGTTTAATTTTTTATTGAAAGCTTTATGTTTGGAGGTCCTACCGATAATTCTGCTCAGTTGGCAGTTAGGTGGCTAAAGACAGTTCTTTCAGAGCCTGGCTGAACAAGTGGCGTGGGTAGAAGCTTTACCCAAGCCGACGTTTTTTCTCTAAAAAGAAGACAGTTTTCGTCTGGCTATGGGTGTTTTATGTTTGTAAATGTAAAGAGTACATAAGATCAAAAAGATTAAAGTCCTATATCCCTCTTAATCCGAACCTGTTAATTTTAGAAGCCATCTTAAATATTAAAAAAAATATTTTTAATAAGTGCCCACTTAAATGAAAGGCATTAAAAAGATTATACTTTATTGCAAATTTCAAAATTATTATCAAAATTAAAGTTTTTGTTAATAAACAAATTGGCAACGTTTTTGTTTTGTTTTTTAGTCCACTTTAAAAAAAGAAAGAGATTTTTCAGTTCAAGTGTTTTTTTCTTAAAGCATTTTTAATCTTTTTTTATAAAAATTTTTATTCAAAGCTTTGTGTTTGGGAATGCTACAGATAATTCTGCTCGGTGGGCAGGTAGGTGGCTAAAGACAGTACCTTCAGAGCCTGGCTGAACAAGTGGCGAAGGTAGAAGTTTCACCCAAGCAGACGTTTTTTTTCCAAAAAAAAGACAGCTTTCGTCTGGCTATGGGTGTTTTTATGTTTGTATTTTTGTAAAGGGTACAATAGATCATAAAAACTTTAGAGCAAATCTCTTTTAATCCCAACCTGTTAATCTTAGGAGCCATGTTGAATATTAGAAAAATTATATTTAAATAAGTGCCCTGTTCTGAAAATAATTCTAAAATTCATTTAAAAGATCATAATCAAAACTAAAGTTTTTGTTAATTGGCAACGCTTTGTTTTGTTTTTTAATCGACTTTAAAAAATGAAAGGGGTTTTTTAGTTCAACTGTTTTTTTTTTGTTTCTGTTAATATTTTATAGCATTTTTAATCTTTTTTTTATGAAAATTTCGATTCAAAGTTTTGTGTTTGGGGGTGCTACCGATAATTCTGCTCGGTGGGCAGGTAGGTGGCTAAAGACAGTACCTTCAGAGCCTGGCTGAACAAGTGGCGAAGGTAGAAGTTTCACCCAAGCAGACGTTTTTTTTCCAAAAAAAAGACAGCTTTCGTCTGGCTATGGGTGTTTTTATGTTTGTATTTTTGTAAAGGGTACAATAGATCATAAAAACTTTAGAGCAAATCTCTTTTAATCCCAACCTGTTAATCTTAGGAGCCATGTTGAATATTAGAAAAATTATATTTAAATAAGTGCCCAGTTCTGAAAATAATTCCAAAATTCATTTAAAAGATCATAATCAAAACTAAAGTTTTTGTTAATTGGCAACGCTTTGTTTTGTTTTTTAATCGACTTTAAAAAATGAAAGGGGTTTTTTAGTTCAACTGTTTTTTTTTTGTTTCTGTTAATATTTTATAGCATTTTTAATCTTTTTTTCATGAAAATTTCGATTCAAAGTTTTGTGTTTGGGGGTGCTACCGATAATTCTGCTCGGTGGGCAGGTAGGTGGCTAAAGACAGTGCTTTCAGAGCCTGGCTGAACAAGTGGCAAAGGTAGAAGTTTCACCCAAGCAGACGTTTTTTTCTAAAAAAAAGACAGCTTTCGTCTGGCTATGGGTGATTTTATGTTTGTATTTTTGTAAAGAGTACAATAGATCATAAAAACTTCAGAGCAAATCTCTCTTAATCCCAACCTGTTAATCTTAGGAGCCATGTTGAATATTAGAAAAATTATATTTAAATAAGTGCCCAGCTCTGAAAATAATTCCAAAATTCATTTAAAAGATCATAATCAAAACTAAAGTTTTTGTTAATTGGCAACGCTTTGTTTTGTTTTTTAATCGACTTTAAAAAAAAAAAAGGGTTTTTTAGTTCAACTGTTTTTTTTGTTTCTGTTAATATTTTATAGCATTTTTAATTTTTGTTTATAAAAATTTCGATTCAAAGCTTTGTGTTTGAGGGTGCTACCGATAATTCTGCTCGGTGCAAGGTAGGTGGCCAAAGACAGTGCTTTCAGGGCCTGGCTGAACAAGACGGTAGTTTTATTCTAAAAAAAAGACAGCTTTCGTCTGGCGATGGGAGTTTTTATGCTTGTATGCTTGTAAATGTAAAGAGGACAATAGATAAAAAAAATGCACTGCAATATACCTCTTAATCCCTGTTAATCTTAGGAGCCAAGTTTAATATTAGAAAAATTATATTTAAAATAATTCTGAAATTCATTTAAAAGATCATAATCAAAATTAAAGTTTTCGTTAATCGGCAGCGCTTTGTTTTGTTTTTTAATCGACTTTAAAAAACGAAAGAGGTTTTTCAGTTTCTTTTGTTTTTTTGTTTCTGTTAATATTTTATAGCATTTTTAATGTTTTTTTTATGAAAATCTCGATTTAAAGCTTTGTATTTGGGGATGCTACAGATAATTTTGAAAGCTGTTAGGGATGATGCTGATGATAATGTCAATATTCCATTCTCTCGGAACATTACCTTTAAAAAACTCTGATAAATGACGACATTTATTTTGCATTAAATATTCGGATTGTTGAGAATAGAAGGACAACAAAAAGTCGTTTCGGTCGGTAGCGACATTATAGTCGTAACATTATCATTACGTGGAGCGGAACCCATCCGCCGCATCCCTCATCCCTCCATTCAGCGAGGGGTGGCTCCATAGTCCAGGTGACCCGGGTAAAGTTGACAGCGTTTAACCATAGTCTAACTGATTTAATTGTCGCCATGATTTATGGAACAGCCTGCAACACACACCATTGTACCTATATCGTTCTGTATAATAAGATCTTAAATTGAGGCAGAAGCGTAGCATTCCAGTAGCAATTTCACAAAGCTGTCAGAGATTAACGGTGATATACAAAAATCCGGACTAAATGCCCGACAAACTTACAAATTTATTGTGATGCTATTTGTACAGATATGATTTTTTAGCAAAAAAACGAAAAAATGTCTAAATTCATTGTTTATTAATTGATTACCACCCCCTATCAGTAACTACAAAATTATCAGGCAGTATACCCAAGAAACGACATAACAACTACTTTTAAATAAAGTATAGTTGTGTCTTAAAGTAGAGAAGAACGTTATTTGACACCATAATGACACATTTGTTCCAAAATTAAAGATAAACGTCTTCTTTTGTTATTTCTTCTTAGTTTTAAAGATTAAGGTGGTACTGATTAATTTTAAAGATTAAGGTGGGAACTGATTTTGTGTTAGGCGCATTTTCCATTTTCAACCTTTTTAATAAAGGTTGATAATCTTTAAAGCAACCTAATTATCTTCTAAATTTGACGTAATTCTAACAAAAAAGTTATATCAATATAAAAAAAAACTGATTAATTTAAAGAAAATTAGGTAAATCATAATTCTGTGAAAATTTGGCATTTTATTGTAGCTGAAGATGGTCTATTTGTTGGAGATATTTGTACGTAAAGCACGTTATATCACCAAATAATGATTGTTTCAACAAAAATCAAAGATAAACGACTTCTTTTGTTATTTCTTCTTAATTGTAAAGATTAACCTAGGGACTGATAGAACCTCACATAGAACAATTTACTAACAATTTTGTATTAGGCGCATTCACCATTTTTCAACTTTTTTACTAAAATTAATAAATTGTTAATCTTAAAGCAATCTAATTATCTTCTAAATTTGACGCAATACTAACAAAAAAGTTATATCAGTATAATAAAAAAATTGATTAATTTAAAGAAAATCAGTTAAATCATAATTCTGTGGAATTTTGGCATTTTATTATAGCTGAACATGGTCTATCTGTTGGAGATATTTGTATGAGAAGCACGTTATATCACCAAATAATTATTGTTTTAACAAAAATTAAAGATAAACCGCTTTTTTTGTTATTTCTTCTTAATTTTTAAGTTTAAGAATAGTAGCCACTTTTATAGAACATCACATAAAACCTCAATTTATTTTTATGAGTATGGCGCATCCACCATTTTTTAACAATTTTATCAAAGTTTTTAAAATATTATAAATAATTTTATTTTTAGTAATTCTTTCTTTTGACCTCTTTATAAAGTAACGTAATGAACTTAAAAATTATATTTGCCGCATGTTATATCACAACATAATGACACATTTGCTTCAAAATTAAAGATAAACGTCTTTTTTTGTTATTTCTTCTTAATTTTAAAAATTAACTTAGCGACTGATAGAACATCACATAGAACAATTTACTGACAATTTTGTGTTAAGCGCATCCACCATTTTTCAACCTTTTTATTAAAGTTTATAAAATGATAATCTTTAAAGCAACCTAATTTTCTTCTAAATTTGACGCAATACTAACAAAAAAGTTATATCAATATAATAAAAAAATTATTAATTTAAAGAAAATCAGTTAAATCATAATTCTGTGGAAATTTGGCATTTTATTATAGCTGAACGAGAGTATGGTTTCGCACCCTCCGGGTGCTTACCCTACTCTCTTGAGTAGAGGGTTGCCTACGGCAACGTGTATGAACCTAGAGGAGTTGCCTTCGGCAACCGTAGAACAAACACCTTAAAGTTGAAGCAAGCATTTATTTGTTATTAATAAGCGTATTATTATTTTTTTCATTTAATTTTTTTTAATTATTTATAGTTTTCATTTATTTATTTATAGAATTTTTTGTTTTTAATTTCCAAATTTTTTTTTTGTCATTTTTTTATTAGATTTTATTTTATTTATTATACTTTTTTTTATTTTCTCTTTCTTTCTTACCCTACTCTCTTGAGTAGAGGGTTCAACGTGTATAAACCTAGAGGAGTTTAAGGTTGCCTTCGGCAACCTTAAAAATAAACGCCTTAAATTTTAAGCAAGCAAATTATTGTTTATTAATAAGCGTATTAATATTTTTTTATTTAATTTTTTTTAATTATTTATAGTTTTTATTTATATATTTATAGAATTTTTTTTTTTATTTTCAAATTTTTTTTTTTTGTAATTTTTTTATTAGATTTTATTTATTTATTATCCTTTTTTTTATTTTCTCTTTCTTTTTATTCTTTTTTTTTATCTCTTCAAACTTTTTTTTTCGAACTCGTTTTTTTATTTCTCTTCACTTTCTTCTTTTTGATTCTATTTGTTCCTATTTTTATAATGTATTTACTTAATTTTAGTTTTTTTTTTTAATTTTTTTTATTTTCTTTTTATTTCTCTCTTACATTTTCTTTTTTTGTGAATTTTATTTTTTTTATACTGTTCTTTTTTTAATATTGTATTATTCATCTATAAACTCCTGATATTTTAACATTTTTTTTCCATATTTATAATATAGTTTTCCAATCTAAATATCTTCTTTTCTATAAATTTTTTTTTCGATTTTTTTTATTCTTTACTTAATTTTATCAATTTTTATTTTTCTACAAATACCATAATTTTGTTTTTCTATACTACTTAAATTATCTTTTCTTTTTTATTATCAACAAATTTATAATTTCTTTTAGTTTTTCTTGATGCTTTTTTTACTTAAATTATCGCATATCTTTTAAATTAACATTTTTTTATTTTTAATTTTTTGCAAATTATTTTTTCGCACATTTGATTGTCGGAAATTAAATAACAAAAATTTCAAACTTTTTTTGTATAATTATTAATTAAAAACATTTGTTTATAATTAATACAATCAAAAAAAAATTTTTTTTTAATAAATATTTAATTTGGCAACACTTTTAAAAAAATATATTTAAGTGCCTAGTTGCAACAATGTAACCGAAAACGTTTGTTTCTTGACAAATATTTGACGTAACTTTCATAAAAAAAAGTTAGGTTATATCGTAGCGAACACATTGACATCTGTCAATAATGTTGTCAGTGTTAAAGATACGTCACACATAATCAATATTAAAGTGTTGCCATTGTGCACTTTTATTATGAAATTTAAGATTGCCAACCCAAACACTACTAAACGTGCTTAATAATGGTTTTTTAATTGTCAATACTTTTTAGAGACTTTTTTATTGCACCTATCTGCAACACTGTAACCGAAAACGCCGTTCCTATTGCCTCATGTCAACAATTTAGATAAACACAAATTCGCAATTTTTTTATTATAGTTATTAATTATAAACATTTTTTTGAACAACATAATCAAAAAAAAATAATTTAAATATAACAATACTTTTTAATTTTTTTTTATTTGCCTAGTGGCAACGCTGTAAACGAAAACACTTTTTTTTTAAATATTTTACGTAACTTTTATAAAAAAATGTATGTTATGTCATAGCTCAAGCACAATAACATCTGTCAATGATGTTGTCGGTGTCAAAGATGTGTCACCCATCAACAATATGAAGTTGTTGTTGTGGTACAATTTTAATATTAAATTTAAAATTACCATTAAATTAAAACACTCCTGAGCGTGATTAACAACGACTTTTTTATTTGATAACAATTTTTAAAAACTTTTTTATTTGCGCCTAGCTGCAACACTGTAACCGGAAACGTCATTCCTATTGCCTCTTGTCAACAATTTATAGATAAACACAAATTTGAAACTTTTTTTGAAAAAATTTTTTTTATTAATTGCTTTTTTAGTTAGCATCACTTTTTATTTTTTTTATGGTTTTCCTAGTGTTAACAGTATAATCGGAAACACTTGTATCACAAATATTTGACGTAACTTTTATAAAAAAAGAAGTAGGTTATATCATAGCAAACATAATGACATCTGTCAATGATGTTGTCGGTGTCATGATGTGTCACTCATTATCAATAAAAAATTATTACCTTGATACAATTTTAATATAAAATATTTAAGTTTTTCAACTCAAATACTCTTAAAGCTTAATTAATAATGATTTTTTCATTTGGCAACACTTTAAGAGACTTTTTTATTTGCGCCTAGCTGCAACACTTTAACCATAAACGCCGTTTCTATTTCCTCTTGTTACCAATTTAGATAAACACAAATTCAAAACTTTTCTTTTATAACTGTTAATTATGAAAATTTGCTTGTACAGCATAAAAAGAACCAAAATTTTTTATCAAGATTTTGTTTCAGTTGGCAACACTTTTTATAAATTTTTTTATTGACCTAGTATCAACACTGTAACCAAAAACGTTTATTTGACAAATATTTGCCGTATCTTTTATAAAAAAAAAAATGTAGGTTATGTCATAGCAAAGACAATGACATCTGTCAATGATGTTGTCAGTGTCAAAGATGTGTCACCCATAATTAATAGAAAGTTATTGCTGTGGAACAATTTTAATATAAAATATAAGATGGCCAACTCAAACTTTCTTAAGCTTGTAATTAATAATGACTTTTTAATTTAGCAACATTTTAAAAAACTTTTTTATTTACGCCTAGCAGCAACATTGTAACCGAAAACGCCGTTCCTATTTTCTCTTGTTAACAATTCAGATAAAGACAAATTCAAAACTTTTCTTTTATAATTATTAATTATAAACATTAGCTTGTACAGCATAAATAAAACCAAAAATTTTTATCAATATTTTTTTAGTTGGCAACACTTCTTAGACGTAACTTTTATAAAAAAAGAAGTAGGTTATATCATAGCAAACATAATGACATCTGTCAATGATGTTGTCGGTGTCATAGATGTGTCACTCATTATCAATATTTCACAAATATTTGTTGCAAAAATCCTTTCAATCTTCTACATCAAATATACATAACCTAACAATGTAAAACTGTCACCGTTGGATGGCAGTTGACACTAAAACCCCGAAGTGTCAGAATGTCAAAAATCCATTGTGATATAGATTTTAGTAAAGTTTTTTTACTAAAGTTAATAAAATGTTAATCTAAAGCAACCTAATTATCTTCTAAATTTGACGCAATACTAACAAAAAAGTTATATCAAAATAAAAAAAAAAAAGATGAATTTAAAGAAAATCAGTTAAATCATAATTCTGTGGAAATTTGGCATTTTATAATAGCTGAACATGGTCTATCTGTTGAAGATATTTGTATGAGAAGCACGTTATATCACCAAATAATGATTGTTTTAACAAAAATGAAAGATAAACCGCTTTTTTTGTTATTTCTTCTCAATTTTTAAGTTTAAAAATGGTAGCCACTTTCATAGAACATCACATAAAAGCCTAATTTATTTTTATAAGTATGGCGCATCCACCATTTTTTAACAATTTTATCAAAGTTTTTAAAACATTATAAATAATTTTATTTTAAGTAATTTTTTCCTTTGACCTCTTTATAAAGTAACGTAATGAACTTAAAAATTATATTTGTTGCACGTTATATCACAACATAATGACACATTTGCTTCAGAATTAAAGATAAACGTCTTCTTTTGTTATTTCTTTTTAATTTTAAAGATTAACCTAGGGACTGATAGAACATCACATCTAACAATTTTGTGTTAGGCGCATCCACTATTTTTCAACTTTTTTACTAAAGTTAATAAAATGTTAATTTTTAAAGCAACCTAATTATCTTCTAAATTTGACGCAATACTAACAAAAAAGTTATATCAGTATAATAAAAAATTGATTAATTTAAAGAAAATCAGTTAAATCATAATTCTGTGGAAATTTGGCATTTTATTATAGCTGAACATGTCTATTGGAGATATTTGTATGAGAAGCACGTTATATTACCAAATAATTATTGTTTTAACAAAAATTAAAGATAAACCGCTATTTTTGATATTTTTTCTTAATTTTTAAGTTTAAGAATGGTAGCCACTTTCATAAAACATCACATAAAACCCCAATTTATTTTTATGAGTATGGCGCATCCACCATTTTTCAACAATTTTATCAAAGTTTTTAAACTGTTATAAATAATTTTCTTTTTAGAAATTCTTTCCTTTGACCTTCTTATAAAGTAACGTAATGAACTTAAAAATTATATTTGCTGCACGTTATATCACAACATAATGACCACATTTGCTTCAAAATTAAAGATAAACGTCTTCTTTTGTTATTTCTTCTTAATTTTAAAAATTAACCTAGGAACTGATAGAACATCACATAGAACAATTTACTAACAAATTTGTATTGAGCGCATCCACCATTTTTCAACCTTTTTATTAAAGTTTATAAAATGATAATCTTTAAAGCAACCTAATTTTCTTCTAAATTTGACGCAATACTAACAAAAAAGTTATATCAATAAAATAAAAAAAAAATGATTAATTTAAAGAAAATCAGTTAAATCATAATTCTGTGGAAGTTTGGCATTTTATTATAGCTGAACATGGTCTATCTGTTGGAGATATTTGTATGAGAAGCACGTTATATCACCAAATAATTATTGTTTTAACAAAAATTAAAGATAAACCGCTTTTTTTGTTATTTCTTCTTAATTTTTAAGTTTAAGAATGGTAGCCACTTTTATAGAATATCACATAAAACCCCAATTTATTTTTATGAGTATGGCGCATCCACCATTTTTCAACAATTTTATCAAAGTTTTAAAACTATTATAAATAATTTTATTTTTAGTAATTCTTTCTTTTGACTTTTTTATAAAGCAACGTAATGAACTTAAAAATTATATTTGCTGCACGTTATATTACCACATAATGACACATTTGCTTCAAAATTAAAGATAACCGTTTTTTTTTGTTATTTCTTCTTTATTTTAAAAATTAACCTAGGGACTGATAGAACATCACATAGAACAATTTACTAACATATTTGTGTTAAGCGCATCCACCATTTTTCAACTTTTTTACTAAAATTAATAAAGTGTTAATCTTCAAAGCAACCTAATTATCTTCTAAATTTGACGCAATACTAACAAAAAAGATATATTAATATCAAAAAAAAATTGATTAATTTAAAGAATATCAGTTAAATCATAATTCTGTAGAAATTTGGCATTTTATTATAGCTGAAGATGGTCTATCTATTGGAGATATTTGTATGAGAAGCACGTTATATCACCAAATAATTATTGTTTTACCAAAAATTAAAGATAAACCGCTTTTTTTGTTATTTCTTCTTAATTTTTAAGTTTAAGAATGGTAGCCACTTTCATAGAGCATCACATAAAACCTCAATTTATTTTCATAAGTATGGCGCATCCACCATTTTTTAACAATTTGATCAAAGTTTTTAAAATATTAAAAATAATTTTCTTTTTAGTAATTCTTTCTTTTTCTTCTTTATAAAGTAACGTAATGAACTAATTATATTTGCTGCACGTTATATCACAACATAATGACACATTTGCTTCAAAATTAAAGATAAACGTCTTTTTTTTGTTATTTCTTTTTAATTTTAAAAATTAACCTAGGGACTGATAGAACATCACATAGGACAATTTACTAACAATTTTGTGTTAGGCGCATCCACCATTTTTCAACTTTTTTACTAAAGTTATTAAAATGTTAATTTTCAAAACAACCTAATTATCTTCTAAATTTGACGCAATACTAACAAAAAAGATATATCAATAAAAAAAAAATTGATGATTTTAAAGAAAATCAGTTAAATCATAATTCTGTAGAAATTTGGCATTTTATTATAGTTGATCATGGTCTATCTGTTGGAGATATTTGTATGAGAAGCACGTTATATCACCAAATAATCATTGTTTTAACAAAAATTAAAGATAAACCGCTTTTTTTGTTATTTCTTCTTAATTTTTAAGTTTAAGAATGGTAGCCACTTTCATAGAACATCACATAAAACCCCAATTTATTTTTATGAGTATGGCGCATCCACCATTTTTCAAGAATTTTATCAAAGTTTTTAAAATATTATAAATAATTTTATTTTTAGTAATTCTTTTTTTTGACTTCTTTATAAAGCAACGTAATGAACTTAAAAATTATATTTGCTGCACGTTATATTACCACATAATGACACATTTGCTTCAAAATTAAAGATAACCGTTTTTTTTTGTTATTTCTTCTTTATTTTAAAAATTAACCTAGGGACTGATAGAACATCACATAGAACAATTTACTAACAAACTTGTGCTGGGCGCATCCACCATTTTTCAACCTTTTTACTAAAGTTTACAAAATGTTAATCTTTACAGCAACCTAATTATCTTCTAAATTTGACGCAATACTAAAAAAAATGTTATATCAAAATAAAAAAAAAATGATTAATTTAAAGAAAATCAGTTAAATCATAATTCTGTGGAAATTTGGCATTTTATTAAAGCTGAAGATAATCTATCTATTGGAGATATTTGTATGAGAAGCACGTTATATCACCAAATAATTATTGTTTTAACAAAAATTAAAGATAAACCGCTTTTTTTGTTATCTCTTCTTAATTTTTAAGTTTAAGAATAGTAGCCACTTTTATAGAACATCACATAAAACCCCAATTTATTTTTATGAGTATGGCGCATCCACCATTTTTTAACAATTTTATCAAAGTTTTTAAAATATTATAAATAATTTTATTTTTAGTAATTCTTTCTTTTGACCTCTTTATAAAGTAACGTAATGAACTTAAAAATTATATTTGCTGCACGTTATATCACAACATAATGACACATTTGCTTCAAAATTAAAGATAAACGTCTTTTTTTTGTTATTTCTTTTTAATTTTAAAAATTAACCTAGGGACTGATAGAACCTCACATAGAACAATTTACTAACAATTTTGTGTTAGGCGCATCCATTATTTTTAACCTTTTTACTAAAGTTTACAAAATGTTAATCTTTACAGCAACCTAATTATCTTCTAAATTTGACGCAATACTAACAAAAAAGTTATATCAGTATAATAAAAAATTGATTAATTTAAAGAAAATCAGTTAAATCATAATTCTGTGGAAATTTGGCATTTTATTATAGCTGAACATGGTCTATCTATTGGAGATATTTGTATGAAAAGCACGTTATATCACCAAATAATGATTGTTTTAACAAAAATTAAAGATAAACGGCTATCTTTGTTATTTCTTCTTAATTTTTAAGTTTAAGAATGGTAGCCACTTTTATAGATCACATAAAACCTCAATTTATTTTTATAAGTATGCTGCATTCACCATTTTTCTAAAATCTGCAATATATTATAAGTGTACATATATCTTTTTACTAATCGTCTCACTTTAGCTTATAGTACCTTAATTAGCTTAGAGTCTGGTTTAAAAGAACATTACCCAATAAAACCTTTAGTTAAAAAAAATTAAGAAAAAAAAACAACTTTAAAAATTTAAAAAACGTATTAAAAAGTTTAGACTTGTATGTTTAAAAAACAATAATATTATTTGGATAATATAATGTACAGTTATTTTTGGAGTCGGTGTCAGTCAAGGTATATGCAATAAATCTAGCCTCTTCCATGGTGTGTCAATTCTGACCCTTGCTTAGAAGATCAATTCCTTGACCCTTGATCTTGCAATAAAGGTGAACAACACATTGTGTATAATAATGATTTATAGTATGGAAAATGTATATAATTAAACAAATGTAAAGCAACTTTCCGGGCAGCTGAACTCTATATAGGGTAAGTGTAGCTTCCCACCGTGCGTTTGAGTGACATTTACCGCACGGGTGGTCTCACAATCCGCATCATATCAACCGAATTCGTCCTATGACAGACTGTGTTCTCTCCAGAATTTATCATATAGCACACTAACTAAAACTAGCAGAAACACTAGACCAGATAGAAGTCTGTTTTCACCCCAAATTATTCCCAAATCGGAAATATGTCAAGTTCATACGGGCAAGAGGGCGGCTTATCGGGGGCCCTGCTGCTTGCTGCAGGGCCTGCAGAGACATTGAGACAATGAAAAATATTTTGGTTACTCTTGACCGTTTTTAGGAGGCATAGGCATTTGTAAAGTTAGCTTAACAAACGAATTTTGGGCGAAAAGGAGGGTCAAGGGTTGCTTGCTTTAAAGACAAATATTGGAATAACCTAGTTTTATATAAATACACATAATTTTCTAAAAATTTCAGCTTTTTGTGAGTATTAGAAGCAATTGGAAGTTATCTCGCATCAATTTCAATGTATTGATATACAATGTTGGGATTGATAGGTACAATTTTAAATAAAAAGTATATCGCTGATTGGACAACCAAGTTATCACGTTAACGCCTTTTGTCTCAAACGACATCACTGATTTATAATGTAAATTTTCAAACTATATCTGTAAATTTGAATATGTTTTGCTTTTTTCGGATTGTTTTATTTAATTTAAATACTTTATGTTAGGATCGTTTTTTAAATGTTATCGGTCTGCTCAGTATTTTTCCTACTTTGTGTTTTTTTTATAGTTGCGCTTTTTTTTCTAATATGTTTTAAATTATTTGTTTGGTATAGATATTTTTTTCAATTATGTGTTTTTTTTGTTTCACCAATGTTTTATTTTTTTTCTGGGGTTTTTATTTACTTTTTTCTTTGACGCATTACAAGTTCCTCTTTTTTTATCATTTATTTTCAAATGTTTTTTTCTATTTTTTTTTTATTTTTGTTTTTTTATTCTTATTTCTAACAGAATACCATCGGTTTGTTTAGTAATCTTTCTACTTTGTTTGTCTTTTTTTAACTTCACGTCTTCTTTACATCTACGTCTTATTCAGAATATTGTTGCGCTTTTTTTCCTATTATGTTTTAAATTATTTGTTTGGTATAGATATTTTTGTGTAAATTTTTTATAATTATGTTTTTTTTTTATCAGCTATTTTTTATTTTTTTTTGTGTTTTTATTTACTTTTTTCTCTGACGCATTACAAGTTTCTTTTTTTTTTTCATTTATTTTTAAATGTGTTTTTGGTTCAATACTTTTTTTACAGTGTTTCAACTATTTTTTGTTTTTTTTTTCTTATTTCTAATAGAATATTATCGGTTTGTTCAGTAGTCTTTCTACATTGTCTATTTTTTTTATAGTCACAGACATTTCATACACCTTATGCACTTTATTTTGTCTTTTTTTAACATCACATCCTCTATACGTCTACGTCTCATTTAGAATATTGTTGCATTTTTTTCCCAATATATTTTAAATTATTTGTTTGGTATAGATATTTTGGTGTTTATTTTTTTCAATTATCTGCTTTTTTGTTTCACCAATTTTCTATATATTTTTTTTTTTTGGTGTTTTTATTTACTTTTTTCTCTGGGGTATTACAAGCTCCTTTTTTTTTTAAATTTTATTTTTAAATGTTTTTTTTTGGTTCAATACTTTTTTTACATTGTTTTTTCTATTTTTGGCTTTTTTATTCTTATTTCTAATAGAATATCATCGGTTTGTTCAGTAGTCTTTCTACTTTGTCTATATTTTTTTTATAGTCACACACATTTCATACATTTTATGCACTTTATTTTGTCTTTTTTAAACTTTACGTCTTCTTTACATCCACGTCTTATTCAGAATTCTGTTGCGGTTTTTCTCCTAATATGTTTTAAATTATTTGTTTGGTATAGAAATTTTTGTGTTTATTTTTTTTTCAATTATGTGCTTTTTTTGTTTCACCAATTTTTTACTATTTTTTTTTTTGGTGTTTTTATTTACTTTTTTTTCAGACGCATTGCAAAACCTTCTTTTTTATCATTTATATTTAAATGTTTTTTTGTTTAATACATTTTTACATTGTTTTTCCTATTTTTGGCTTTTTTATTCATATTTCTAATAGAATATCATCGGTTTGTTCAGTAGTCTTTCTACTTTGTCTATATTTTTTTTATAGTCACACACATTTCATACACCTTATGCACTTTATTTTGTCTTTTTTAAACTTCACGTCTTCTTTACATCTACATCTTATTCAGAATATTGTTGAGGTTTTTTCCTAATATGTTTTAAATTCATTGTTTGAGATAGATATTATTGTGTTTATTTTTTTCAATTATGTGCTTTTTTTGTTTCACTAATTTTAATTATTTTTTGGTGTTTTTATTTACTTTTTTCTCTGACGCATTACAAATTCCTCTTTTTTTATCATTTATATTTGAATGTTTTTTATTTAATACGTTTTTACAGTGTTTTTTTTATTTTTTGTTTTTTTATTCTTATTTCTAATAGAATATCATCGGTTTGTTCAGCAGTATTTATACTTTGTCTATTTTTTTTATAGTCTACACCTTATGCACTTTATTTTGTCTTTTTTTAGCTTCACGTCTTTTATACATCTACGTCTTATTCAGAATATTGTTGCGCTTTTTTTCCTATTATGTTTTAAATTATTTGTTTGGTATAGATATTTTTGTGTAAATTTTTTATAATTATGTTTTTTTTTATCAGCTATTTTATATTTTTTTTTGTGTTTTTATTTACTTTTTTCTCTGACGCATTACAAGTTTCTTTTTTTTTTTCATTTATTTTTAAATGTGTTTTTGGTTCAATACTTTTTTTACAGTGTTTTAACTATTTTTTGTTTTTTTTTTCTTATTTCTAATAGAATATTATCGGTTTGTTCAGTAGTCTTTCTACATTGTCTATTTTTTTTATAGTCACAGACATTTCATACACCTTATGCACTTTATTTTGTCTTTTTTTAACATCACATCCTCTATACGTCTACGTCTCATTTAGAATATTGTTGCATTTTTTTCCCAATATATTTTAAATTATTTGTTTGGTATAGATATTTTGGTGTTTATTTTTTTCAATTATCTGCTTTTTTGTTTCACCAATTTTCTATATATTTTTTTTTTTTGGTGTTTTTATTTACTTTTTTCTCTGGGGTATTACAAGCTCCTTTTTTTTTTAAATTTTATTTTTAAATGTTTTTTTTTGGTTCAATACTTTTTTTACATTGTTTTTTCTATTTTTGGCTTTTTTATTCTTATTTCTAATAGAATATCATCGGTTTGTTCAGTAGTCTTTCTACTTTGTCTATATTTTTTTTATAGTCACACACATTTCATACATTTTATGCACTTTATTTTGTCTTTTTTAAACTTTACGTCTTCTTTACATCCACGTCTTATTCAGAATTCTGTTGCGGTTTTTCTCCTAATATGTTTTAAATTATTTGTTTGGTATAGAAATTTTTGTGTTTATTTTTTTTTCAATTATGTGCTTTTTTTGTTTCACCAATTTTTTACTATTTTTTTTTTTGGTGTTTTTATTTACTTTTTTTTCAGACGCATTGCAAAACCTTCTTTTTTATCATTTATATTTAAATGTTTTTTTGTTTAATACATTTTTACATTGTTTTTCCTATTTTTGGCTTTTTTATTCATATTTCTAATAGAATATCATCGGTTTGTTCAGTAGTCTTTCTACTTTGTCTATATTTTTTTTATAGTCACACACATTTCATACACCTTATGCACTTTATTTTGTCTTTTTTAAACTTCACGTCTTCTTTACATCTACATCTTATTCAGAATATTGTTGAGGTTTTTTCCTAATATGTTTTAAATTCATTGTTTGAGATAGATATTATTGTGTTTATTTTTTTCAATTATGTGCTTTTTTTGTTTCACTAATTTTAATTATTTTTTGGTGTTTTTATTTACTTTTTTCTCTGACGCATTACAAATTCCTCTTTTTTTATCATTTATATTTGAATGTTTTTTATTTAATACGTTTTTACAGTGTTTTTTTTATTTTTTGTTTTTTTATTCTTATTTCTAATAGAATATCATCGGTTTGTTCAGCAGTATTTATACTTTGTCTATTTTTTTTATAGTCTACACCTTATGCACTTTATTTTGTCTTTTTTTAGCTTCACGTCTTTTATACATCTACGTCTTATTCAGAATATTGTTGCGCTTTTTTTCCTATTATGTTTTAAATTATTTGTTTGGTATAGATATTTTTGTGTAAATTTTTTATAATTATGTTTTTTTTTATCAGCTATTTTATATTTTTTTTTGTGTTTTTATTTACTTTTTTCTCTGACGCATTACAAGTTTCTTTTTTTTTTTCATTTATTTTTAAATGTGTTTTTGGTTCAATACTTTTTTTACAGTGTTTCAACTATTTTTTGTTTTTTTTTTCTTATTTCTAATAGAATATTATCGGTTTGTTCAGTAGTCTTTCTACATTGTCTATTTTTTTTATAGTCACAGACATTTCATACACCTTATGCACTTTATTTTGTCTTTTTTTAACATCACATCCTCTATACGTCTACGTCTCATTTAGAATATTGTTGCATTTTTTTCCCAATATATTTTAAATTATTTGTTTGGTATAGATATTTTGGTGTTTATTTTTTTCAATTATCTGCTTTTTTGTTTCACCAATTTTCTATATATTTTTTTTTTTTGGTGTTTTTATTTACTTTTTTCTCTGGGGTATTACAAGCTCCTTTTTTTTTTAAATTTTATTTTTAAATGTTTTTTTTTGGTTCAATACTTTTTTTACATTGTTTTTTCTATTTTTGGCTTTTTTATTCTTATTTCTAATAGAATATCATCGGTTTGTTCAGTAGTCTTTCTACTTTGTCTATATTTTTTTTATAGTCACACACATTTCATACATTTTATGCACTTTATTTTGTCTTTTTTAAACTTTACGTCTTCTTTACATCCACGTCTTATTCAGAATTCTGTTGCGGTTTTTCTCCTAATATGTTTTAAATTATTTGTTTGGTATAGAAATTTTTGTGTTTATTTTTTTTTCAATTATGTGCTTTTTTTGTTTCACCAATTTTTTACTATTTTTTTTTTTGGTGTTTTTATTTACTTTTTTTTCAGACGCATTGCAAAACCTTCTTTTTTATCATTTATATTTAAATGTTTTTTTGTTTAATACATTTTTACATTGTTTTTCCTATTTTTGGCTTTTTTATTCATATTTCTAATAGAATATCATCGGTTTGTTCAGTAGTCTTTCTACTTTGTCTATATTTTTTTTATAGTCACACACATTTCATACATTTTATGCACTTTATTTTGTCTTTTTTAAACTTTACGTCTTCTTTACATCCACGTCTTATTCAGAATTCTGTTGCGGTTTTTCTCCTAATATGTTTTAAATTATTTGTTTGGTATAGAAATTTTTGTGTTTATTTTTTTTTCAATTATGTGCTTTTTTTGTTTCACCAATTTTTTACTATTTTTTTTTTTGGTGTTTTTATTTACTTTTTTTTCAGACGCATTGCAAAACCTTCTTTTTTATCATTTATATTTAAATGTTTTTTTGTTTAATACATTTTTACATTGTTTTTCCTATTTTTGGCTTTTTTATTCATATTTCTAATAGAATATCATCGGTTTGTTCAGTAGTCTTTCTACTTTGTCTATATTTTTTTTATAGTCACACACATTTCATACACCTTATGCACTTTATTTTGTCTTTTTTAAACTTCACGTCTTCTTTACATCTACATCTTATTCAGAATATTGTTGAGGTTTTTTCCTAATATGTTTTAAATTCATTGTTTGAGATAGATATTATTGTGTTTATTTTTTTCAATTATGTGCTTTTTTTGTTTCACTAATTTTAATTATTTTTTGGTGTTTTTATTTACTTTTTTCTCTGACGCATTACAAATTCCTCTTTTTTTATCATTTATATTTGAATGTTTTTTATTTAATACGTTTTTACAGTGTTTTTTTTATTTTTTGTTTTTTTATTCTTATTTCTAATAGAATATCATCGGTTTGTTCAGCAGTATTTATACTTTGTCTATTTTTTTTATAGTCTACACCTTATGCACTTTATTTTGTCTTTTTTTAGCTTCACGTCTTTTATACATCTACGTCTTATTCAGAATATTGTTGCGCTTTTTTTCCTATTATGTTTTAAATTATTTGTTTGGTATAGATATTTTTGTGTAAATTTTTTATAATTATGTTTTTTTTTTATCAGCTATTTTTTATTTTTTTTTGTGTTTTTATTTACTTTTTTCTCTGACGCATTACAAGTTTCTTTTTTTTTCATTTATTTTTAAATGTTTTTTTGGCTCAATACTTTTTTTACAGTGTTTTAACTATTTTTTGTTTTTTTTTTCTCATTTCTAATAGAATATTATCGGTTTGTTCAGTAGTCTTTCTACATTGTCTATTTTTTTAATAGTCACAGACATTTCATACACCTTATGCACTTTATTTTGTCTTTTTTTAACATCACGTCCTCTATACGTCTACGTCTCATTTAAAATATTGTTGCATTTTTTTTCCCAATATATTTTAAATTATTTGTTTGGTATAGATATTTTGGTGTTTATTTTTTTCAATTATCTGCTTTTTTTGTTTCACCAATTTTCTATATTTTTTTTTTTTGGTGTTTTTATTTACTTTTTTCTCTGGGGTATTACAAGCTCCTCTTTTTTTTTAAATTTTATTTTTAAATGTTTTTTTTTGGTTCAATACTTTATTTACAGTGTTTTTACTATTTTTTGTTTTTTATTTTTATTTCTAATAGAATATCATCGGTTTGTTCAGTAGTCTTTCTACTTTGTTTTTTTTTTTAATAGTCACATACATTTCATACATCTTATGCACTTTATTTTGTCTTTTTTAAACTTCACGTCTTCTTTACATCTACGTCTTATTCAGAATATTGTTGCGGTTTTTTTTCTAATATGTTTTAAATTATTTGTTTGAGATAGATATTTTGGTGTTTTTTTTTTTTTAATTATGTGTTTTTTTTGTTGTACCAATTTTTAATTTTTTTTTGGTGTTTTAATTTACTTTTTTCTTTGACGCATTACAAGTTCCTCTTTTTTTATCATTTATTTTTGAATGTTTTTTTGTTTAATACGTTTTTACAGTGTTTTTTCTATTTTTTGTTTTTTTATTCTTATTTCTAATAGAATATCATCGGTTTGTTCAGCAGTATTTATACTTTGTCTATTTTTTTTATAGTCTACACCTTATGCACTTTATTTTGTCTTTTTTTAACATCACGTCTTCTATACATCTACGTCTCATTTAGAATATTATTGCATTTTTTTTCCCAATAAATTTTAAATTATTTGTTTGGTATAGATATTTTGGTGTTTATTTTTTTCAATTATCTGCTTTTTTTGTTTCACCAATTTTCTATATATTTTTTTTTTGGTGTTTTTATTTATTTTTTTTTCTGGGGTATTACAAGCTCCTCTTTTTTTTTAAATTTATTTTTAAATGTTTTTTTTGGTTCAATACTTTATTTACAGTGTTTTTTCTATTTTTTGTTTTTTATTTTTATTTCTAATAGAATATCATCGGTTTGTTCAGTAGTCTTTCTACTTTGTTTTTTTTTTAATAGTCACACACATTTCATACATCTTATGCACTTTATTTTGTCTTTTTTAAACTTCACGTCTTCTTTACATCTACGTCTTATT
Organism: Lagria hirta; assembly: GCA_947359425.1. NCBI lineage: Eukaryota > Metazoa > Arthropoda > Insecta > Coleoptera > Tenebrionidae > Lagria > Lagria hirta. The sequence goes on from OX375794.1 coordinate 51,955,713, forward strand.
CAGAATACTGTTGCGGTTTTTTTCCTAATATGTTTAAAATTATTTGTATGGGATAGATATTTTGGTGTTTATTTTTTTTAATTATGTGCTTTTTTGTTGTACCAATTTTTAATTTTTTTTTGATGTTTTAATTTACTTTTTTCTTTGACGCATTAAAAGTTCCTCTTTTTTTATCATTTATTTTTGAATGTTTTTTTGTTTAATACTTTTTTTGCAGTGTTTTTTTCTATTTTTGGCTTTTTTATTCTTATTTCTAATAGAATATCATCGGTTTGTTCAGCAGTATTTATACTTTGTCTATTTTTTTTATAGTCTACACCTTATGCACTTTATTTTGTCTTTTTTTAGCTTCACGTCTTTTATACATCTACGTCTTATTCAGAATATTGTTGCGCTCTTTTTCCTATTATGTTTTAAATTATTTGTTTGGTATAGATATTTTTGTGTAAATTTTTTATAATTATGTTTTTTTTTATCAGCTATTTTTTATTTTTTTTTGTGTTTTTATTTACTTTTTTCTCTGACGCATTACAAGTTTCTTTTTTTTCATTTATTTTTAAATGTTTTTTTGGTTCAATACTTTTTTTACAGTGTTTTAACTATTTTTACTTTTTTTTTTTTCTTATTTCTAATAGAATATTATCGGTTTGTTCAGTAGTTTTTCTACATTGTCTATTTTTTTTATAGTCACAGACATTTCATACACCTTATGCACTTTATTTTGTCTTTTTTTAACATCACGTCCTCTATACGTCTACGTCTCATTTAGAATATTGTTGCATTTTTTTTCCCAATATATTTTAAATTATTTGTTTGGTATCGATATTTTGGTGTTTATTTTTCTCAATTATCTGCTTTTTTTGTTTCACCAATTTTCTATATATATTTTTTTTTTGTGTTTTTATTTACTTTTTTTTCTGGGGTATTACAAGCTCCTCTTTTTTTTTTAAATTTATTTTTAAATATTTTTTTTGGTTCAATACTTTATTTACAGTGTTTTTTCTATTTTTTGTTTTTTATTTTTATTTCTAATAGAATATCATCTGTTTGTTTAGTAGTCTTTCTACTTTGTTTTTTTTTTTAATAGTCACACACATTTCATACATCTTATGCACTTTATTTTGTCTTTTTTACACTTCACGTCTTCTTTACATCTACGTCTTGTTCAGAATATTGTTGCGGTTTTTTTCCTAATATGTTTTAAATTATTTGTTTGGGATATATATTTTGGTGTTTATTTTTTTTATTTATGTGCTTTTTTTGTTGTACCAATTTTTAATTTTTTTTTTGGTGTTTTAATTTACTTTTTTCTTTGACGCATTACAAGTTCCTCTTTTTTTATCATTTATTTTTGAATGTTTTTTTGTTTAATACGTTTTTACAGTGTTTTTTCTATTTTTTGTTTTTTTATTCTTATTTCTAATAGAATATCATCGGTTTGTTCAGCAGTATTTATACTTTGTCTATTTTTTTTATAGTCTACACCTTATGCACTTTATTTTGTCTTTTTTTAGCTTCACGTCTTTTATACATCTACGTCTTATTCAGAATATTGTTGCGCTTTTTTTCCTATTATGTTTAAAATTATTTGTTTGGTATAGATATTTTTGTGTAAATTTTTTATAATTATGGTTTTTTTTTATCAGCAATTTTTTATTTTTTTTTGTGTTTTTATTTACTTTTTTCTCTGACGCATTACAAGTTTCTTTTTTTTCATTTATTTTTAAATGTTTTTTTGGTTCAATACTTTTTTTACAGTGTTTTAACTATTTTTACTTTTTTTTTTTTCTTATTTCTAATAGAATATTATCGGTTTGTTCAGTAGTTTTTCTACATTGTCTATTTTTTTTATAGTCACAGACATTTCATACACCTTATGCACTTTATTTTGTCTTTTTTTAACATCACATCCTCTATACGTCTACGTCTCATTTAGAATATTGTTGCATTTTTTTTCCCAATATATTTTAAATTATTTGTTTGGTATAGATATTTTGGTGTTTATTTTTTTCAATTATCTGCTTTTTTTGTTTCGCCAATTTTCTATATTTTTTTTTTTTTGGTGTTTTTATTTATTCTTTTCTCTGGGGTATTACAAGTTCTTCTTTTTTTTTTAAATGTTTTTTTTTGGTTCAATACTTTATTTACAGTGTTTTTTCTATTTTTTGTTTTTTATTTCTATTTCTAATAGAATATCATCGGTTTGTTCAGTAGTCTTTCTACTTTGTTTTTTTTTTTAATAGTCACACACATTTCATACATTTTATGCACTTTATTTTGTCTTTTTTTAACTTCACGTCTTCTTTACATCCACGGCTTATTCAGAATATTGTTGCGGTTTTTTTCCTAATATGTTTTAAATTATTTGTTTGGGATAGATATTTTTGTGTTTATTTTTTTTAATTATGTGCTTTTTTTGTTGTACCAATTTTTAATTTTTTTTTGGTGTTTTAATTTACTTTTTTCTTTGACGCATTACTATTTCCTCTTTTTTTATCATTTATTTTTGAATGGTTTTTTGTTTAATACTTTTTTTACATTGTTTTTTCTATTTTTGGCTTTTTTATTCTTATTTCTAATAGAATATCATCGGTTTGTTCAGTAATCTTTCTACTTTGTCAATATTTTTTTTATAGTCACACACATTTCATACACCTTATGCACTTTATTTTGTCTTTTTTTAACTTCACGTCTTTTCTACATCTACGTTTTATTCAGAATATTGTTGCGTAAGATAAAGTAAAGTAATAATTATTAGAGAAAACCATTTTTTTTACTTTTAACTAATAAATTGGTTTGCTTAATTTTTAGATAATAAGATTCATGCAAATTTACTCAAACTAGATCCGTAGACTTGTATCGTTCTTATTGGAACTCATCAACAAGTCACATTTGATCATTTGAATAAACTTGCAGTGACCAATTTAGACTTATGTTTACTCAAGTGGCTATTACTTCCGTAATGTAGTAAAACTAGCGACATCTATTAGAAGGTAGCCTTACATCAAAGCTTGAGAAACCAGGTTTCCACAAATAGGTCATCTTGATATAATGTCAAGTGTTAAACTTGTCTCCAGAAATTTATTCAAAGCTGGATCTCTTTCCACTTGCTGAAGAGTTTAAAACATGTCTAATGTACAGATCTAGTTGGAATAAATTTGCATTAATTTTATTATTCTATTTGTTGGTAGTAGCTGAAGAAGATGGAACAGATTGCAAATCATGGATATGCGCTTGAGACAAGAGGCGTTCAGCGATATACTTTTTGTCTCAAATTGTGACCATCAAATTTTCACTAATAAAATACATGAAATATCATTCACTTGCACTGATTTTTATTCGAATTTTAATGTTAATTTATAGCAAAAAGAAAAGATTTCGGTATTTATAGAAAGACAGTTTTTAACTCCAGAAAATTACATTTCTTATAGAGCTTTTTATTCAATTAATTTCCTTTCATTGCTGAAGAAAATAAACGGAAATAGGAAACTCCGTTCAGTCCTACTTTCCCGTTAATCTGGCTTTCCTTAACTTTATCCCCAAATTTATTGGAACACCCTTAACCGAAATATACATAATATATAGGTAATTCTCCCTGCGCCATTCGGAATAACCGCCTCCTAGTGCACCACCGTAAACAAAACAGCTCTCTTCAGCGGGCAATTATGAATTTTTCAAGTCAAAAGTGAAAATTTGTTTAAAAGTCGAAATGCACAATTAGCTGAACAATTTTAATTAGACAAGTTGTTCGGCGTTATTTGCAAACAAAGTTCGGTTTAAAATGGGATTTTGTCTTTCTAATTGGTTGGCAACCGTAGTTGATCTTTTTAATTAAAACTATTATCGCACTATTTTAATTAAAACGTTAAAATAGAATTGCAATTAGTTTTTCGAGTTTTATTTGGAACAATTAATTCTGAAGCTTAGGGCTGAAAAATAACTGAAGTAGAAATTGAGACAAAGAAAGGCGGCGAAAGTTAAATCAGAGCATAAATTATTTGAGGGAATTTTGTTTTTTCTTTACAGCATTCATAAATGTTTTTTTTAATTTATATAATTATTACGTTTTTCTTGGGAAAACAACTTTTAAATTTTTTATAATATGATGCTCTGTCTTTTGTTTTAATTAATATAATACTTTAAATTCCATATTTTCTATCTTTTTAAAAGTTGCTCAATAGTCTGGTGACTGAAATAGTACTTTCAGAGCCAGACCAATCTAAAAGTACTATTTTTAACTTAAACGGTAATCTTTTTCAAAAATCAAAGGACTTTTGTCCAGCTAGTATTATAGGACACTCTACAGATTATATGGATCTGCAATTTGTGAGTGACCTCTATGAGAAGATACCTTGCATCAAAAATTTGAAAAACAAGGGCTCTACATGTAATGTTACTCTAAATAACTATAAAAAATACTCTCAAATCCATCTTCAAATCTTACACATTTTTTCTTATTTTGTCTTTTTCTGATTCACTTAGAATTTTGTTTTAATATTTTTTTAATTTTATTTTTAAACTTTATATCTCTCTTTTATAGTTTTATTATTATTTTGTTTTTTTGTGTAGTTATGTCTGACAGTATTTTGCTTTGAGTTTAGTACATTTCCAACACTTTGATGACATTGTTCGAGTTTTTTTGTATTATTGCCTATTTTACATTTTCTTTTCTATTCTTATTTTTGGTTTAATGGCATCTTTTTTGTTTAAATCTTTTAGCATCTTCTGTTGCAATTTAATTTTTTTCACGTTTTAATATTTGTCTTCATTAAATTTTATATTTTTTTCTCTTTTTACTTTTAATTTTTCTGTTTTGTTTTTTTAAATATATTTTTTTAATTTTAGTGCTTATCTCTATGATTTTGTTTGAAATACTTTAAAATGTTTCAAAAAAACATTTTTTTTAAGAAAAAAGTTTGTACAGTAGATCTTTTTCTAGTACAATATTAAGCTTTGAATGCAAAAAGTTTTTCCAAATTATGTAGTTACAATATACAAGTTCTTATAAAAAAATTAATATTGTTAGGAAACGTCCGTATATATAGTATTTTTCTTTTGTTACAAGGTTCAGTTTTAAACAAAAAACTTCTTTTCTAAAGCCAAAACTACATTGTTTTAACAATATCTAAATATAAACAATAAAAATAGTAAGCAAGCTATAAATAATTTTTTTTAAATTATAGTATTTTTTTAATCAATTTTACGTTTTAAACAAAAAGCTTATAAACAATTTTTCTTAAAGTCAAGAACAACAATGTGAACATATTAACAATAAAAATAGTAGACAGGCTATAAAAAAAACAACATTTATTATAATTTTTTTAAGCATTTTCAAATTTTAAGCAAAAATGCCTTGAAAAAGTTTTTAAAGTCAAAAACAAAACACAAAAATATTAACAATTAAAATAGTAAAAAAAATTAACAAAAAAAATTATAACACTTTTTTTCCTGTCACAATTTTGACATTTGAATTAAAAAACCAATTAAAATTGTCTTCTAAAAATTAATATAAACTCATATATACCAAAATAAACTAGAAAAAATTTAAATTAACTAAAATAAACTAAAGTAAAGTCAAATAAACTATAATAAACTATAAAATAAACGAGAATAAACTAAAATACACTGAAATAAACTAGAATAAACTAGAATAAACTAGAATAAATTAGAATAAACTAGAATAAACTAGAATAAACTAGAATAAACTAGAATAAACTAGAATAAACTAGAATAAACTAGAATAAACTAGAATAAACTAGAATAAACTAGAATAAACTAGAATAAACTAGAATAAACTAGAATAAACTAGAATAAACTAGAATAAACTAGAATAAACTAGAATAAACTAGAATAAACTAGAATAAACTAGAATAAACTAGAATAAACTAGAATAAACTAGAATAAACTAGAATAATCTAAAATAAACTAGAATAAACTAGAATAAACAGTTCTCAAAATTTTCATTTTAAGAAATTTTTTGATAATTTGAAAAACATTTTATAAATTTTAAATTAAACAGAAATAATTTTCAAAAATTTAAAAAAAAAATCATATTTTCAGAGAAAGATTCAGATATTTAATTGCAAAAAATAGTCAAAAATTCAAGTTTGAAATTGAAAAAAAATTATTAGAAAGCAAGTTTTTGAGTCTTTGAAGAAATTTTTTATGAGATTTCGAGAGTCAAAATTGAAAAGTTTAGACTAAAAACTTGTTTACAGTTTTTTAATTTTGATCAATAAATACGAGCCAAGGGTTGTAAGCAAAAAATAAAAAAATTATATCAAAAAAGTTGAAAAAATTCAAGTTAAACAAAAAAATCCTTAAAATCAAAAAATAGTCAAAAACTTGAAAAAAATGCCTTCAATTTTAACTTGGAATTAGAAAAAAACTCAGTAGGTACATAAAAAAAAATTTAAATTATCAAATAAATTTTTAGTAAAAAACAACCAAAATCAAAAAGTTTTAACCAAAAGTCTTTTAACACTTTATTATTCTTTTATACCATGTTTTCATTTTTGTTTGGTGTTGTGTTTTTTCCAACTTTATTATTCACTTAAATACGAATTGAGTATAATAAATAGAAAACTATAAAACAGTTTTCAAAATTTAGGTACATTTTAAGAAATTTTTTGATAATTTGAAAAACATTTATTAAATTTTAAATTAAATGGAAATCATTTTCAAAAATTAATAAAAAATATTTAAATTTTGACATAAAATTAGAAAAAATAATAAGATTTTAGAAGAATAGTGTTCACAGCTAATTTTTTTTTCTGCGTTTTTTTTATTATCATTACATTATCTCGCATCAAAAATTCTTTATATTATGCTTATGTTCTTCATTTGGTTCATAATTTAATTATTGCATCTCTCTTTATTTAGCAATAGTATATTTTTATTTCTTTTTTTAAGATTCTGTTATTTGTTCTTTTCTTTTTTCGTTTTTTCTCTTTTTGTTTGTTCCACTTTTCTTTTTATATTATATCTTTTCATTTTATTTCTTTAATTTCAACTTTTTTTTTCTTTTTTGTTCTATTTTATCTTTAGTTTTGTTATTTGGTTTATTAAGCCTAGATGGCTCTTGATATGAAATTGTCAAAAGAATTTGTATTTTTTAAATCTTGTAACACTGGAAAATTGCGGAAAATCGAGCAACCACAGTATATATAAAACAAAGAATGGCTTTTTGATAGCATAAGTCAAGCGGAACTGTTGGAGACAAATAGGGAAATGTATTTCCTATCCGTCCGGATTTTCCGGTGAAATATATCCGAATACTCGAGCTGGAACCACAAAATGGCAAACTCCAAACTGACCTCGTGGCTAAAATTCATGTTTACTCTCGTTCATGTTTTGATGACTGCTGCTTTATTTATGACATAGAGTTTGTTAAATTGCAATTGTTTTGACGAAAACAATTGCAGCAGCCCTGTGTTGTATTTAGCAAGAAAATAAGACGAGCCCGGAGCCGGGCGGCCGGATTTTTGCTGATTTTGTCTTTATTTTGATTCTGCCCTTTGGTGAAATTTGCTTTTATCATTATCTCTCAGTAGTGGCCAGGAACATTTAATTTAAAATGTTGAAAGTGCCCTTGTATATCAAATGATGTAATTAAAGGGTAACCGCCCATGATGCGTCATGTGGAACTGATTACTGAGATAGCCTGCGGATATTTTACCGTCAATCAATAGAACCAAATTACTTTTTGCAAATGTATCTCTGTATTTAAAAAAAAAAAAGTAAAGATGGCAGCAAAAAATTTAAAAAGTTTTGGTCATTTCATTGTTTTCAACCAATAGAATAGTTTCTTTTTATCGACCAAGGAAAAAATGTTCCCAAACCTACTAGGCTTAGACGCCATTTTGTTTTTACTGCATTAATGGCTGCATCCTACTAATTATTGTGTTATTGCTTTTTAGTGGTTTTTACTAATGTAATATTATTAATTGTGTTCATTAGTGGTTGCTAATTGTTGTGTAATTTCCATTTTGCTTTTATTTGTGCAATTGTGTTGTGTTTTGTGCTTTTTTGGTCCAATGGCGTCACATTACAACCGCTGTCCTACCATCTTCCTCAACCGGAGACGCTTATACATTACCTGGACCAAAAGTGACACGTACAGGTTGCAAAGCAAATTATAAGTTATTATAAAATGCTCTTAATCTCTTGTGACTTTAATTTTTTGGTACGACAAAATGTCAACCTTTCTTCGAAAACCATTCTTGGAGATTTTCCTTGCCCTGAAAAGTTTTTAGACAAGTTAATAGTCTCACTATTTTGACATAAAATACGCTTTTTATACGCATATTTTATATAATTATATATACATACAAAATTACCAAAGTTTTTACTGTAATCAAAAATGACAACATTGCCCTTTAAAAATTATATTATTAGTCTTTTGGAATCCTTTTACTTTGTTGAAGATCGCTCTGTATACTTCTATGCCGCTACTATCATAAGGATTTTAAATAATCTCAGTGCATTTTAAAAAATATTCGAGTTTGTACTAAACCACATTAAAAAAATTGATCAAATTTTTTTTTTTCAAATTTATTGTGACTTCTTAAAAGATTGAATTTTTAATTTGTATAGATTATTGCATTAATTTGAACTGGGTAGGGTTTTTTTTACTTTTAAAAAAAAGTGATTACTAAAAAAACAAGCAACTCGAGCAAAAATAAAAACAAAGGAAGGAGATGCGACAAAATAGAAAACAATATGTTAAAAATAGAGACAAGACAATCTGGAAAATAGAATTAAGATAAGCAGAAAGCTAAAAGCAGAGATGATAGAAATAGTAGCTAGGTGAAAAAAAAAATGCTGACAGAAAAGAAAGGTCAAAAAAATAAAATTAAAATTATAATGAGCTGAAAAAAAAAGAACAAGAAGATGAAAGAAAATTAGCGTAGTGATAAATTATTCAATAGAATAAAAAAATGTCTAGAAGAAAAAATAGGAGTGGTAGTGAAGACCACAAAGATAAACGAGTAGAATAAAAAAGAAAGAATGATAGTTAAAAGAAACAAATGTAAAGATAAAACAAAAACATTTAAGAAAAATGAAAATATCTGTTTTTTTTTCCTCCAACACCTATCCTCTCTCTTCTCATTTCCGCACCTGAACCTCGGCATTATCTTTCTTTCTTTTGCACTTTTTCTTCTCAGGTACATTTCCTCTGTCATACATTTCTCATAATTCTTGTTGTACCTAGATTCTTGTATTGTTTTCCTTCTTTCTTGTTTATCTACATTTTGGTCTTTTTCACACGCCTTTCTGCTTATCCACTTGCCTCCTGTTCTTGATTTTTCTAAATTTTTTTTCGTATATCTATTTTTTCTATAATTCTTTCTCTCATTCATCTCTGTTTTCATTTTCTTTTTTTTCCAACATTTATTTAATATTCTACATTCTTTCCTTCCGTTTATTCTATTCTTAAACTCATTTGCTCTCGACTTTTTTTTCTTACATTCTTCTTTTACTATATACCCTAGGCTTTTCCTATCCACCCTTAAAACCCATCTCAAATATTTCTCTTCTACCCTCTCTATTTCTTCCTGTTCTTTTCACCCCTAGATTTGTGCCTCGTACATCAATACGCTCTCTCGATATACCCTATATACCCTAGGCTTCTTCTATCCACCCTTAAAACTTATCTCAAATATTTCACTTCTACCCTCTCTATTTCTTCCTGTTCTATTCACCCCTAGATTTTTGCCTCGTACATCAATACGCTCTCTTCTAAGCTCTTAAACATCATCATTCTTTTCTTTTAATTTTTTTCTTACTTTTTCTATCTTATTCCCTATATACACTTCACTATCTTGTTTCTTTTTCTTAACATTTCTTTAACCTACTATTTAGCCTAACATTTCTAGCATTACTTTTTGCAAGGTTTTTTGACTTTTTTCTCTTTTACCATATATCCCTCTTCTTGCGTTTTTCTAAACATTCTCTATGTCAGCCATTTAAATTGTAAATAACAAAGAGCTGAGCAAGCACCTTTGTTTACCCCTTTTGTTATTACAAACTATTCACTCTCTTTCTCTTCTTATCTTACTTTGCTTTTTGTTCTTACATATATCTCTTTTACCTCTTTCATCAGCTATTCGCCTATTCCTTCTTCTCTTGCACTTTCACACATTTTTTTTATCTACCTTGTCAAACGCTGTCGTAAAATCTCTGAATAGTGCATCAAGTCTTCTTCTCTTTTGTTTCATCTCCTTCTTAGATACATGGTTTAGGATGTATACATTATCTGTAGTTTCTCTCTTGGTATTCCACCCTTCTCCTCCATTTCTTTTTCATCTTTTTATTCAGAATGGACGAATACAAATTATACCTTGTGTTTAGTAGAGTTATCATTCTATTTTTTCACTCTATTTGTAGATAAGGCCTATTATGCTTTCTTTCCAACTTGTCGAAAATTCCTGTTCTCTTCATTCTTCATTCATTACTTTTACCAGTCTTCCTATTACTTTTTCCGTCCCATATCCAGTGGTCATTTTGTTGTATTCTATTCCTTCTTCTTCCCGGTGCCTTTCTCTTACTCAGTTTCTTCATCTGTTTTTATACCTTCTTCAACGTAATTTTTGTTTCTAATAGTGCTGTCTGATTTGTTTGTTTTACTGGCTTTCTTATATCTTCTTCTTTTTTTTCTTCGATCTGTTCTTTGAAAAACTTTCCTCTTAGTAATTTATCGTTATCTTCTCATTCGCCGCTACACCTGTTTCGCTGTTTTAATAGCAAAAGAGGTGTGCTAAATTTTAATTTCTCTTTTTTGATTTTTTTTCTCTATAAATCGTTTCCTATGCTTCTAGAGAAACGTTTCTATTAACTTGAATTTTTTCCAATTCTCTTAGCGCTTTTGTGGTTTTTTTTTAGCTTGTAGCATTCTTTGTCTCACTATTTATTTTAATTTTTGTTGTTTTTTTTTTGGCTTATTTTTGCTTCGGCTCTTGTTTTTCTAATATTTTTTTAAGTTCCGGTTCCGTCTTCTCTTCCTTAAATCTAACGTTTTCTAGCCTTTTTCTGTACTCTTCTACGCTTTGTTCGTCTCATACTTTAATTATTACTTTCTGTTGATCTACATTTGTGTTTGTCTTTTTGATGTTTTGTATCTTTTATGTTTATTTCTGTAGGAAGGTGGTTTGTCTCTATTCTGTCTCCTATTTTAAAGTTTTCTACTTTTCTCTACACCTCCTCATTTGTTATTCTGCTGATTTGTTATTCCACTAATTTTCCTCTACTGCCTACATACGTCTACTCTACTTCTTCATCTTTTTGCTAATTGCCATTCAATACCTTCCATCTTTTTCCTTCTATCCATTCCATCAACTTCTTCTTCACCACATTTTCCGTCTTATTTTGAATTTTTTTTTTCGCATTTTCTTTATTTTTTTTTTTTCAAATTCAAACTCTTTTTTCATCTATTCTATCGTTAAAATCTTCTTTCATAAGCACACATTCTTCTGCATTTTCTAGTTCTATGCTTCTTATTGTCTCTTTTCATGAGTCTTTTCACTCTCCTCTCTTGGTTTCATTCTTTTACTCCTTTCTTTACCTCGGCTGCTCCCACTTTCTTTTTTCCTCTTCTTGCTTTTTGTAATTTTGCTAAAGTTCTCCTATTTTCTTTTTTTCCTATTCCGCTGGTTATTTCTGTTTTCATTGTACATTTGCCTGTGTCTTCTTATTTGTGAGTTTGTCTTTTTTTTTTTTTCTTGAAAAGTTTTAGGTCTTTAATTTTCTATTTTTATGTTTTTTCCTTCATCAATATCTTTCTATATACATCTTTTGCTTTTTTTTCTTGCCATCTCTTATCTTTTGCGATGTTTCTTCACTTTTTCTAAACCTCTCTTTCTTCCTCTTTGTTAAATCTTTGTTCTCAGCTCTTTTTTATGCGTCATAACTCTTTTTTCGCTTTCCAGTCATAGAGTTCTTACCTATTTTGTGCCGTTTTTTTATTCTTTTTTCCAAAACTAGGTCAAGTGTCAATATCTGAGCCATATTTGCCGCCAGAATGCCACGTAAAATTGATAAGAACGTGTTTGTTCTTAAAAACTTGCCTGAATGTGACCACTTTGTCGTCTAAATGTGATCTTTTGATAAAAGACTCTAAAACGCATTCTCTCTGGTTTATTGTTCTGATACTTTGTAGGCAGTTTACCATAAGGTCCATAAGTTCGTGTACACTATCTCGAATGGTGATTTGATAAAAGCTTTAAAGCTAATTGATAATTATCTAATTGAAATGGTTTTCTTTTTTTATCACAAATGACCTCTTGGCAGACTACAAAAAAAACTCAAAATTTATAGCGGCATTAACTGCAATTTGCGCAATATATTTCGAGTCAGTCACGTCTGAATAATTACTAAGCCCTGTGTGCACTCACAATTGGAAAAATAAAGTTGTTTGAAATGATAAAAGGTGAATGAACAGTCGGGCAGTCAATCGTTGTACAGAGATATCTAATTTATGTTTATTTTATGACATCTTATCGCAAGCAGGTGCCTCCTTCTTAAAAAATTGATATCTTATTTTGAGACTTGTCAGAGCCAGATTAGCCTTAAGACGCTCGTAAATATTGTGTAATTTGCATATAAAAGTGGCTTTAAATGTTGAATTGGTTTATGTGTTTTGATCGCAAAGCAGGCTTATATCTTCTTTGACTAAATTTATTTGATGTGACAAACGCTAAAGAATTGGAAATAGATGAAACATGGTTATTGTTTAATAAACGTGAGAGGTTTGTTTACCATGGAATGCCGTCTTTAAGTGACCAATGGTACACATGTTGTGACATCATCTGAAAAAAAAATTATCAAAAAAATGAAGACCATCTGCTTCAATGTTCTTTATAACTCTTTAATGACAGTTTTTAGGTTTTAAAGGGCTAGATGAACCACAAATTACTTCCTAGATGTAGAGATATTTGGTTTTTTTAAGTTAATTTAATATTTGAAAAACATAAAAATGAAAAAAAATGTTAACACTAATTTAACATCTTAATTTTTTCTCTCTTTCTTGCGTTTTCTTTTATCTTCTTCTCTCTTCCATTAAATTTAATCTTTTTCTATCTTTCTATATCATCTTCATCCATTCTATTTCCTTTCATTATGTCCTCTTTCGTTGCCATACTTTCTTTTACCTCGACGCATTCTTTCAGCATATGCTCTAGTGTTTTTCTCTACACATTCTACATTTTCTTTAATTTTTTTCTATCCAAAATTGGTTTTCTCTTTCTTCATTTCCACATTAGAATCTTGCTATCATTTTTTTTCAGATTTTTAGGTAGTTCTTCTATAACCAGTCGCTTATATTTGTCGTTATTTCTGCTCTTTCTTCTTTTTTCTTGTTTCTCTTTGTCTTTATGTCTCGATGTCCTTATGTCTTTATCTCTTTATGTCTTTATGTCTTTATGTCTTTATGTCTTTATGTTTTTATGTCTTTATGTCTTTATGTCTTTATGTCTTTATGTCTTTATGTCTTTATGTCTTTATGTCTTTATGTCTTTATGTCTTTATGTCTTCATGTCTTTATGTCTTTATGTCTTTATGTCTTTATGTCTTTATGTCTTTATGTCTTTATGTCTTTATGTCTTTATGTCTTTATGTCTTTATGTTTTGATCGCAAAGCTGGCTTATTACTTCCTAGATGTAAAAATGTTTGCTTTTTTTAAGTTAATTTATGTCTTTATGTCTTTATGTCTTCATGTCTTTATGTCTTTATGTCTTTATGTCTTTATGTCTTTATGTTTTTATGTCTTTATGTCTTTATGTCTTTATGTCTTTATGTCTTTATGTCTTTATGTCTTTATGTCTTTATGTCTTTATGTCTTTATGTCTTCATGTCTTTATGTCTTTATGTCTTTATGTCTTTATGTCTTTATGTTTTTATGTCTTTATGTCTTTATGTCTTTATGTCTTTATGTCTTTATGTCTTAATGTCTTTATGTCTTTATGTCTTTATGTCTTTATGTCTTTATGTCTTTATGTCTTTATGTCTTTATGTCTTTATGTTTTGATCGCCAAGCAGGCTTATATCTTCTTTGACTAAATTTATTTGATGTGACAAACGCTAAAAAATTGGAAATAGATGAAACATGGTTACTATTATTCTATGTAATTTTTTAATAAACGTGAGAGGTTTGTTTTCCATGGAATGCCGTCTTTAAGTGACCAAAGGTAGGCATGTTGTGACAACATCTGAAAAAAAATTTAACAAAGAAATGAAGACCATCTGCATCAATACTCTTTATAACTCTTTAATGACAGTTGCTAGGTTTTAAAGGGCTAGATGAACAACAAATTACTTCCTAGATGTAGAAATATTTGTTTTTCTTAAGTTATTTTAATATTTGTAAAACATAAAAATAAAAAGCCAAATGTAAACACTAATTTAACCTATTAATTTTTTCTCTTTTCTTTGCGTTTTCTTTTATCTTCTTCTCTCATTCTACCTCTTCCATTAAATTTAATCTTTTTTTATCATCTTCATCCTTTCTATTTCCATTCATTATGTCCTCTTTTGTTACCATACTTTCTTCTACCTCGACGCATTCTTTCATCATATGCTCTAGTGCTTTTCTTCCACACATCCTACTTTTTCTTTAATTTTTTTCTATACAAAATTTGTTTTCTCTTTCTTCATTCCCACATCTGAATCTTAAAAATATTTTTTTTTTAGATTTTTAGGTAGTTCTTCTGTAGCTAGGCGCTTATATTTGTCGTTATATCTGCTCTCTCTCTTCTCTTTTCTTGTTTTTCTATGTCTTTATGTCTCTATATCTGTTTCTCATTTCTTCTTTCGATCATTGACTTATTTCTCTTTTTCTTTCAATCTCTTCTACAGTGAACCCCTTTCTTTCATAGTACTTACTCCTTTCTCTCTTCTCTTATTCGCTTGTTTGCTTTTCTGTTCATCACTTTCATTCCTTTCTCTTTTTTTATGTTCCCTTCTCTGCTTTTCTTTTCATCACTGTTCATTTTGTCTTCTGCTATTTTTCTTGTCTCTATTTTTAATTTTTCTCTTTTTTATTCTTCTCTTGCTATATAACCTGGAGTCTCCCTATTAAACCCTAGCATCATCTTATATATTTTTTTGCATTTTGTTTATCCGAAAATTTCCGGTCCATACATTATTACACTTTTTACCAGCCCGTCAAGCATCTTATAAGCTTTCTCTCTGTCATTCCTCACACTATCGCACACATTTTGTTTTCTTTTTATTCTAATTTTTTCACCTGCACTTTACTTTGATTATTTTTTTTTAAACATGTATCCTAACTACTTTTGTTCTTTCACTTGTTTTTTTATTTCTTTCCCACCGTATTTTTATACTATTTTTCTTCTTGCTCCTTTACTAATATCATCTTTGTTTCTATTTTTTTTTACATACCTCATTCTTTCTTCTTGCTTTTTTGCATCTTTGTTTCAACCTCCTCTTTGCTCACAGTCATTTGCTTTCTTTTTCATTCACTTTTACCTAGCTATAGTGAATGCTAATCTAACACCCTACATAGTTTC
Organism: Lagria hirta; assembly: GCA_947359425.1. Classification (NCBI taxonomy): domain Eukaryota; kingdom Metazoa; phylum Arthropoda; class Insecta; order Coleoptera; family Tenebrionidae; genus Lagria; species Lagria hirta. The sequence continues at coordinate 51,971,238 of OX375794.1, forward strand.
TTCCTTCTTTTTCTAACTCATTTTTAATTAGCGCATTTGAAAGATAAACATTAGCTTTGTTTTTCTCTAAATCCCGCTTGCCAGTCTGGTAATCCTCCCACTCTCTATACCTTTCTTTTAATATTTCTGGTATAAATATTGCATACACCTTGTATATTTTGTGAAAAAGAGTTATTTCTTTTATTATCTTTTCTTTTTTTTTTATGTATTGGTACTATTATTCTTTAAGTCTACTTTTTTTCCATATTTCATTTAGTACTTCTCTCAGTCTATTTTTAACTTTTTTAACATCTATGCCTCTCATTCGGTATCCCATCCTGCCGTGATGCTTTTCTTTTTAGTTTGAAGAGCTGTTTCTCTATCTGATCTCTTGTTATTTATTCTATATTTTTGTTTCTTGCGTTTTTTTTAGTATTTTTTGCCTGTCGTTTCTTGTTTTCCTTCAAAAAGTTTTTTAAAATGTTTTACACATTTGCTCATTTCTATCTTAAAGGTTGACATTTCTCTTTCTTTTTTTTCCTCTTTCAATTTTGCCTTTATATTTCTTTTGTTTTTTAACCAACTTATAAAAACAAGTCTCATTTTGACAGTATATAAATAATTTATTTATATGTGTTTGCAGATATGTTTGTTATTCATAAACCGATTTGGTTAATTTTTTTTTTTAGAAACTGAGATCTTTTGAGGGTGTTACTATAATAAAAAATTTAAGATTTAATATTAGCGTCATGAGTAAATCAAAAAAATCGAAGAATATGTCAGAGAAACGTCTTCCGCTTTTAAATTGTAAATTATGTGTTATTATATTCCTCCTTTATTTCCTTTTCTTTTTCGCATGTTTTTCTGTATTCTTATTTTTTATGTAGATTTTCTTTGTTACTTTTTATTCTCTTTATTTTTTCAGTTTATTTATAACTTTTCTTTTTTGCTTTTTGTATTTTCTATCCTACTATCTGTATTTTTTTTCTATTTACCATTGCTTTGCGTACTATCTTTCTTACTCACTTTTACTTAAATTTCGTTTTTTCCAAACATTACCTATATATTATTTTTAATTTTTTGTTTCATTTCTATTATTAATGTCTCTATTCTTTCTTTTTTCTGTAATTTCCGATTTATCATTTTTTATTTGTATCGCTAGCATATAGTATGATCCAATCATTTCACTTATCTAGAATTTTTCCCATGCTTTCTGGTTTACTATCCCGTAGTTAATTACCGTTTTTGCCTGTGTTCCTTCATGTGTCCATCCTCCTTGCTCATCTCCATTTTTATTTCCGCTTAAAATCTCTCACTCACACCCATTTTCTTCCCCCATATTAATCAAAAGTATTCTTTCTCCGTTTTTCTTATTATATTCTGTTGTTCTTCTCATTGTTTCTTTTTTTTCTCCCAATTTGTTTCTTTTTTTTTTCTTATTCTTAGATTTATTTTACCTTCAATCAGTAAATTTATGTTTTTTTTTTTTATCATGCTAATGTCTCTGCTATATATTGTTCCTGTTTCCCATTGTTCTCCAGCAATTTTTATTTTTTTTAGAATATTTTTTTTTTCATCTCTTCTTCTTTTTTCATTTGAAGAAATGGCTTTTGTCCAGTGGATTCTTGACAAAGATGTAAACTTTTTAAGAAAAATTTTATAGACCGATAATCCTTGTTTACCAACAGACACAATTATCATCATTGCGCAATAAATAATTCATTTTTAAATTTTTTCCTTTGTTTATCTTATAATCTTTTGTTGCTCTTCTAATTGTTTCTTTTTTTTTCCTCATTTGTTTTTCTTTTTTCCCTACTCTTAGATTTATTTTACCCTCAATCAGTAAATTTATGTTTCTTTTTTTTCTTTTTTTTATCATGCTAATGTCTCTGCTATATATTGTTTCTGTTTTCCATTGGTTTCCAGCAATTTTTATTTTTTTTTATTATTTTTTTTCTATCATCTCTTCTTCTTCTTCTTCTTCTTCCATTTGAGAAAATGCTTTTTGCCCATTGAATTCTTGATAAAAATGTAAACTTTTTAAGAAAAATTTTATAGACCGATAATTCTTGTTTACCAACAGACACAATTATCATCATTGCGCAATAAATAATTCATTTTTGAATTTCAAAACGAGACGTCAGCACAGATTTTCAATAAATGGGTGAGCTGGAATAATTAGAAACCAATTAATAGGTCTTCAGATTTTTCCAGATTGTCCGGAAGGTTTTCTTCGCTTCTTTTCCGGTATTACTTTTTATGTAGATTTTTTTTTGTTCCTTATTTGTTTATAACTTTTTCTAATAATTTTTGCAGTTTCTATCCTACCATTTGTTTTTTTTTAACATTGCTTAGTTTACCTCTGTTTCTACTTCTTGTACCATTTTTTTTACTTTCTTTTCTTTAATTTTGGTTCTTTCCAACTTTTACCTATATATCTTTTATGATTTTTTGGTTTACTTTCATTATTATTGTTTTTTTTATTCCACCATCTTTCTTACTTTTTTTTCTTTAAATTTGGATTTTTCCAACTTTTACCTATATACCTTTTCTAATTTTTTGTTCTATTTTTATTAGTAATGTCTCTTTTTTTTTTGTTTAATTTTTGTTATATTATTTTTTATTTGTATCTCTAGCGGCATATAGTCTAATTCAATCATTTCACGTACCTAATTTTTTTTTACTTATTTTTATGCTTTTTGGCTTTCTGGTTTCTGTCTGTGTTTCTCCATGTGTCTATCCTCCTTTCTCATCTCCTTTTTAATTTCCTTTTAAAATCTCTTAGTCATTTTCTTCTCCCATATTAATCAAAAGTATTCTTTCTCTGTTTTTCTTATTATCTTCTGTTGTTCTTCTGATTGTTTTATTTTCTTTCTATTTTTTTTTCTATTCTTTGATTTATTTTACCCCCAATCAGTAAATTTATGTTTTTTTAAGTTTTTGGTTCTTTTTTCTTCTCTTTTTTTACCATGCTTATGTCTCTGCTATATATTGTTCTTGTTTCCCATTGTTCTCTAGCAATTTTTATCTTTTTTTCAATTTTTTCTTCTTTTTCTTTTATCTCTTTTTCTTCTTCTATTTGGGAGAAAGTCTACATCTTGATAAAGTAGACTTTTTTAAAAAAATGATCACCTCCCAGATCGTCTAGGAGGTGATCAAATTTCAAATTTCTGAGAATGCCTTCTAATAACTCAAACTTAAATCAGCTTGCCTCTAATGCCCTATTTGTTCAAAAATTTGACGCTTTTTTGATTATGACCGAATGTTCATTTTGCGCAACTGATGAGAGCTGAATCTCTGACCAATCTGCCAAGTTCAGTTGATGTCATCTCGAAAACTGGTAGATGTTGAAAATGATATTATTTTGTGTCGAGTTGATGTAGAAGTGCCGTTTCGGCTTGGCAATCGGGCCCTGGAGCCCTATAGCCTCCGACAGTGAAAAAGCGGCGGCGGCTTTTCAATTTATTGTATTGGCTGGAATCAATAGTTGGGTAATATATGTAAACAATTCGGATTGGAGGAGGGGTCAGGTCAGGTCAGGTCAGGTAATCTTACCGAGAGTTTATTGCAAGGGTTCGTATCGAACTTCACACAATTTGTTGATGCGTATTTCATTCGGCGTCTAAAATAAATCTCAGCATCCGCAAGGCAAAACAAATAGGTGTGCGGCTGCTTTCCTTCCTTCCATCCTCAACTTCTAATTAAATCGAGATTAACTGCTTTATGGTTAGCTTATTAAGCAAAATAATGCCATCCACTCGTTTTACGGATGGCAGCATCTGTGACCTGCCCTCTGTTACTACACGAATGCTGCTAACACTCCACCTACTCCTCCTCCTCCTCCTAATTCACTACAAAGGAAATAAAACAAACAAAGCAAATGCTTTTGTTTCTTGCTCTTCTTATTCCTCTTGCAATACAACTATTTGTTTGTTTGTGTTTTGTTTTTTTTTTCATCTCATTTGTTGTGCAAGACAAATACTCTCTTCAATAAAAGAGTTTGCCGAATGTATTAAAACTTTGACTGTTTGGTTCACAAGTTTGATGTTCGGCAACCAATTTGTAACAATACATAATATTTACTTTATGTCCATCTCATAAAATTTGGCCTCATAGTTGGCCATGCCTAATTGCCTATGAGTTTGGGTAAACCGACCATGTGAAAACAATTGCTCCAACTGTCAAAATAATTACAGGTTTTTTCATAGAAACCGAATTTTTTTATTTTCGCAACAGCCACCGAGTTAATGATGAATAACAATAAAACAATACAAATTTCGCTAAGATTTTCCCGGTACAGTGTTGACATTTAACACTTTTCATCATAATGGAACCCATTGTAATCAATTCTTTCGTGAGACTGGCTTGGGTGATTATATAAAAAAAGTGGTCCTCCTGACAAAAAAAAACAGAAGAAGTTATTAAAAATTTAAGGCAAATATTGGAAGAGACGCCACGCACATCTCCACAACTTGTCACAAAATTAAACGGTTATGTAAAGTATATGTAAGTTTATTAAAGGATGTTGCTCCAAATGTCAAAATAATTACAAATAATGATAAATAACAATAGAACAATACTCTTTTCAAGCTTGTTTTTGAAAATTTCGCCAAGAATTTCCAGGTGCAGCATAATGTGACCTATTTTATTCAACTCTTTCGTGAGACTGGCTTGTGTGATTGTATAAAAAGTAGCGGTTCTCCTAAGAAAAAAGCTAAGTTTTTTTATTTAAGGACCATAAAATAGATTGTTTGTGGCTTCTGCTGCAGCTTGCAATAACTCCGCTAATTGTGTGTCACCAAAGCCACTATTAGACATTTTTTTCAAAAGCACGCAACACTAACAATGTTTTTTTAATAACTTTAAATTTTGGTTATGGCAACTTGGCATTTTTGACATAGATTTTTAGCACTGATAACTGATTATGAAAACATCTATCAAAATTGAGAATTAGAAACCGAGTTTATTGCAATTAATTAGCAATTTTTTTAATTTAATTAATTTAAATAAATTATATATAAAACAATATTTAAAATGAATTTAATCAATATTTATATAGTAATTTTTAAGTTATTCTTAATAACTCGATTTCTGATACCATTTTTTAGCACAGACAACTGATTATAACCAAAATGTAACAAAGTAAAAATTTTAAATCGACTTTATTATAATTAATTATCACATTTTTTATTCAATTATAAAAATTTAATTAATTAAAACAATTATTAAAATAAATTTAATCAAAATCTAAACAGTAGTTTTCAAGTTATTCTAAATTAATTGATTTTTGAGATCAATTCTCAGCACTGACAACTGATTATAAAAAACATGTAAGAGATCAAGAATCGATTATATTATAATTAGTTATCAATTCTTTCATTTGTTTAATTCAAACAAACTGGGAGAATAAAGCATATTTTAAAATAAATTTAATCAAGATTTTAATACAAGATTTTAAGATTTTTTTAATTATTCTAAAACCAAGATTATCACAATTAATTAGCAATTTTTTTATTTAATAAAATTAAGGAAAAAAGCAATTATTGAAATAAATTTAATCAAGATCTAGATCAAAGTTTTCAAGTTATTCTTATTAATTCTATATTTGACATACATTTTTGGCACCAATAACTGATTATAAAAAACATCTAACATATTAAAAATTTGAAATTGAGTTTATTATAATTAATTATTACTTTTTTCTATTTATTTATATTAATTAAAATAATCAAATTAATTATAATCAGTTATCAATTCTTTCCTGTGTTTAATTTAAACCAACTGAAAAAATGGAGCGGTTTTAAAATAAATTTAATCTTGATAGAAGTTTTCAAGTTATTCTTAATTATTCTAAAACCATTAATTAGCAATTTTTTTATTTTATAAAATTAAGAAAAAAAGCAATTATTGAATTAAATTTAATCAAAATCTAGATCAAAGTTTTTAAATTTTTTTTATTAATTCTATTTTTGACATAGATTTTTAGCACTGATAACTGATTATAAAAAACATGTAACAAATGTAACAAATTAAAAATTTAAAATTGAGTTTATTATAATCAATTATTACTTTTTTATTCAATTATATTAAATAAAATATTTATAATTAGTTATCAATTGTTTCATTTGTTTAAACAAACTGAAAAAATAAAACAAATTTTAAAATAAATTTAATCAAGATCTTGGTAGAAGTTTTCAAGTTATTCTTAATTATTCTAAAACCAAGATGAGCACAATTAATTAAATATTTTTTTTTTATATAAAATTAAGGAAAAAAGCAATAATTGAAATAAATTTAATCAAAATCTAGATCAAAGTTTTTAAATTTTTTTTATTAATTTCATTTTTGACATAGATTTGTAGCACTGATAACTGATTATAAAAAACATGTGACAAATTAAAAATTGAGTTTATTATAATTAATTATTACTTTTTTATTCAATTATATTAAATAAAATATTTATAATTAGTTATCAATTGTTTCATTTGTTTAAGCAAACTGAAAAAATAAAACAAATTTTAAAATAAATTTAATCAAGTTTTTGGTAGAAGTAAGTTATTACTTACACAACTTGTCACAAAATTAAACGGTTATGTAAAGATTGTGTAATTTTATTGAAGGCTGCTATTTCAAGATGTTGCTCCAACTGTCAAAATAATTACAAATAATGATGAATAACAATAGAACAATACTCTTTTCAAGCCTGTTTTTAAAAATTTCGCCAAGATTTTTCTGTTGCCGCATAATGTGACTCATTTTATTCAACTCTTTCGTGAGACTGGCTTGTGTGATTCTCCTGAGAAAAAAAAACAGAAAAACCTATTAAAAATTTAAGGCAAATATTGGAAGAGACGCCACGAACATCTCTACGTCAACTTCCACAACAAGTTTAATTATCAACCACAACTTGTCACAAAATTAAACGGTTATGTAAAGTTTATGTAATTTTATTGAAGGCTGCTATTTCAAGATGTAAGTCTGAATCATTTTTTTTTAATGAAACATTGATTGCTGCAAAATAACGATAGGAGATTTTAGAGCCATTTTTTGCACAGCTTTATAACGATGAAATTTTAGACGGGTACTTTCAGCAAGACAGTGCTTCTTCACATATTACTTACAAAACCTTAAATATGATACAAACATTTTATGATAGTTGAGTTATCAGCCGAAACTTACCCTTCTAGATCCTGCTACTTTACTCTATGTGACTTCTTTTTGTGGCTCTATTTAGAGAATTTGATTTTATAGCAACGCATAAATAAACGCAATAAGTTGCGTCAGGATAGTAAAGCAATTGTTCAAAGAGTCCGCTATCTTTCTGCTATCTGTCAGTTATCTGTGTACTTCTCGTTAACGGGTTAACCTAACTGTAGTGCTTTGTTTTTCTAAAATCCTCAATTTGGCAGCTAAAAGGCAACCACTTAACTGCTATCTGTCAGATTTATTTCTGTTTCTGTCAACTATCTGTCAATTGCTGGTGCTCTACTTGTCAGCTATCTGTTTAACTAACTGTAGTGCTCTGGGACCACTAACTGGTCTCTAGAGATATCTAACAATTATGTTTTTGCTACTTGTCAGCTACTTGTCTGTTATTTATCAGCTTCATGTCAACTATCTCTTGGCTAAATGATAGAATGTCAATGTTAATAGATACAAATTAAGATAAAACGTATATCGCTGATTGGACAACCAAGTTACCACGCTAGCGCCTTTTGCCTCAAACGTATATCAACGATATACAAATTAAATATTTTTACAAAGTTATTGAAAATTAGTGGCGCTTTATCTGTGTAGATCCAAGTCAGCATTGTTGTTAAAAAATAACTCAAACAGCTTCTTAATTATTATAATTTTTAATTATATAAAATTAATTATTTTAAATTATTGTTTACTAATTGACAACATACTTTACATTTCAGTTAGAAAATATACACTACAACGCAATATAATAACTAAAAAAAAATAAACAACTGTTATTTTTATCACATCTTTAGTTTTTCTGTTCCCATTTTCTTTTTTTTCAATTTCTAATTTTTCTTTTATCTATTCTTTCGTTAAAACCCTCTCTCATAAATATACATTTTTCTCTATATTTCTTTTACTGTTTTTCCTATTATTTTTTTTTATCTCTTTTTGCTGTCTATTGTCATTCTCATTATTTTTCACCACTTTTTGTCTATTTTGTAATTTCTCTCCCTGAGCTAAAGCGGTTAATGTTTAGTTGAACCATCATTGACACACACCTCCTACTATTGTTCTTCATGAGTCCTTCTTGTTCTTTTCTTTCATGATTCGTTTTCTTTTGTTTTTTTTTACCTTTGTAGCTACTTTCCTCTGTTGCTCTGCCTTTTTGTTTATTTTTATCATATCTTTCTGTTCCTTTCTCCTCTTTCTTTTTTCCAATTTCTAATCTCTTTTTTATCTATTCTTCCGTTAAAATCGTCTCTCATAAGTATACATTCTTCTCTATTATTCGTTTACTGTTTTTTCTATGATTTTTATTGTCTTTTTCATCTTTTTGCTGTTTATTGTCATTATTTTTCACCACTTTTTGTCTATTTTGTTATTTCTCTCCATGAGCTAAAGCGGTCAATGTTTAGGTCATGGTTTGTTTTCTTTTGTTTTTTTCTTATCTTTGTAACTACTTTCCCTCCTGCTCTGTCTTTCTGCTATTTTTATCAAATCTTTCTTTTCCCATCTCCTCCCTCTTTTTTCCAATTTCTAATTTCTTTTTTATCTATTCTTTGGTTAAAATCCTCTCTCATAAGTATACATTCTTTTCAATTTTTCTTTTACTGTATCTTCTATGACTTTTATTGTCTTTTTCATCTCTTGGCTGTTTATTGACATTATTTTTCATCATTTTTTGTCTATTTTGCTATTTCTTTCTCTGAGCTAAAGCGGTTTAGTGGAGACATCACTGACACACACTTCCTACTATTTTTCTTCATTAGGTCTTCTTGTTCTCTTCTTTCATGATTTGTTTTTTTTTTGTTTTTTTTTACCTTTGTAGCTACTTTTCCTGCTGCTTTTCCTTTCTGTTATTTTTATCATATCTTTTTGTTCTCATCTCCTCTTTCTTTTTTCTAATTTTTAATTTCTTTTATATCTATTCTTCCATTAAAATTCTCTTTCATAAGTATACATTCTTCTCTATTTTTCTTTTACTGTTTCTTTTATGATTTTTATTGTCTTTTTCATCTCTTTGCTGTTTATTGTCATTCTTTTTCACCACTTTTTGTCTATTTTGTTATTTCTCTCCATGAGCTAAAGCGGTCAATGTTTACTTGAGCCATCACTGACACACACCTCTTACTATTTTTCTTCATGAGTTTTTCTTGTTCTCTCCTCTCATGATCTGTTTTCTTTTGTTTTTTTTTTTACTCTCGTAGCTACTTTCTCTGCTGCTTTTCTTATCTGTTATTTTTATCATATCTTTCTGTTTCCATCTCCTCTTTCTTTTTTTTTAATTTCTAATTTCTTTTGTATTTATTCTTCTGTTAAAATCTTCTTTCATAAGTAGACATTTTTCTCTATTGGTTTTTACTGTTTCTTCTATGATTTTTATTGTTTTTTTCATATCTTTGCTGTTTATTGTCATTATTTTTCACCACCTTTTGTCTATTTTGTTATTTGTCTCTATGAGCTAAAGCGGTCATTGTTTAGTTGAGCCATCACTGACACACATCTCCTACTATTTTTCTTCATGAGCCCTTCTTGTTCTCTCTTCTCATGGTTTGTTTTCTTTTGTTCTTTTTTTCACTTTTGTAGCTACTTTTCTTGCTGCTCTGCTTTTCTGTTATTTTTATCATATCTTTCTGTTCCTATCTCTTATTTCTTTTTCCAATTTCTAATTTCTCTATTATCTATTCTTTCGTTAAAATCCTCTCTCATAAGTATACATTCTTCTCTATTTTTCGTTTACTGTTTTTTCTATGATTTTTATTGTCTTTTTCAACTTTTTGCTGTTTATTGTCATTATTTTTCACCACTTTTTGTCTATTTTGTTATTTCTCTCCATGAGCTAAAGCGGTCAGTGTTTAGTTGAACCATCACTGACACACACCTCCTACTATTTTTCTTAGTCTTTCTTGTTTTCTCCTCTCATGGTTTGTTTTCTTTTGTTTTTTTTTCTTACCTCTGTAGCTACTTTTCCTGCTGCTCTGTCTTTCTGTTATTTTTATCATATTATTCTGTTTCTATTTCCTGTTTCTTTTTACCAATTTCTAATTTTTCTTTTATCTATTCTTCTTTATCTATTATTTTTCTTCATAAGTCCTTCTTGTTCTTTTTCATGATTTGTTTTCTTTTGTTTTTTTTTCTTGTTTTTGTAGCTATTTTCCCAGCTGCTCTTCTTTTCTTTTTTTTGTTTCTTGACATGTCACTTGACTTCTGCTAGTAACCTACTCTTTATTTTGTCTTAGCTTATTTTTTCTATTTATGTTTCTACTAAGCCTGCGTAGTCGCTCTTTTTTTTCTGATCTCGCTACATTCTAGAATAGTAGGTTATCTTTACCGCTGCTTTTTTTTTCTTTCAATTTTTTGTGTTTATTCCGCTAGCCTTCTCTGTTTCTATTGTACAATTCTCTGTGTCTTCTTCATTGTTTCATTTTCTTCTCTTTTCTTTGCTTAAAAAATTTGAAGTTTTAGGTCTTTCTCATTCCATTTGTATTTGGGCAACTTTTAGTTTTGTTTATTGTCCTCACTTTTCTTTCGCAAGTTTTCTCAATTTTTCTCAACTTTTCTCTTAATTTTCTGTTGAATCTTTATCTATGACTTTCTTCTTAATTTTCTGTTGAATTTTCATCTATGTGGGTGTTCTTAGCTGTTTCTGTTTTTCTCAATTGAAGTACTTTCTGTCTTTTATGCCTGTTTTAGCCATTTTTTAAGCGACTTCAAACAAAAAGAGAAATTTTTCAATTTGATTGTATTTTTTTTTATGTGAGTTACCTCATAATTTTTTTCTGAGTGTACCGAATTTGATAATTTTTCTTTTACTTGGAAACTGGTGTTTTGTTCTTATTTAAATTTGATCACGATCTCACAAACAGTCTTAAAGTTATTCTTATTAATGCTTTTTTTTTTCATTTATTTTATTCTAAATCGATTAATAAATAAATAAAATAATGACTAATCATATTGAGTCGGTTTTTTCTAAATTTTTAAATAGTATTATTTTATCTATTTTTTAATTTTTTTTTTCTTTTTTTTCCGACAATTCCAGTACTAAATTATTTTTCTTATTTATTTTTTCTGCTATATCTGTTTATTTTTCCAATATCTTTATTCTTTCCAGCATTTTAGTCTTTTTTCTCTCATTTCCTCTCTTTCTTTTAAAACTCAACTCTTGTCCCTCATATTGCTTTTTTCACTGCTCTGTTCTCTTGCCTTAAGAGTTTAATCTCTAATAATAAATTAATCTAGTTTTTTTACAACTAGCTCCAGCTCTGTCTTCATATCTGTTTCTTCCCTCTTTTTTGTTTCTATTAATATTTGCTTATTACTACTCGCACAGACTTCTGGTTCTTCTAGCTTTACTTTTTTCTCTTTTCTTTTCCTTTTCTTCACTTTTTTTTTCTTTTTTTCTCGCACTTGCGTTCTTTCTTCCAGACTGTGTGCTATATGCCTTGTTTTGTGTAATTATTTTAAAACGCTATTTTGGAACTACTTGATAATAATCTCACATTATTCATTAATAAAACTTTAAAGTGTGCTTTCAAAAAAACTAAAATTTGTCATTTTTTTTTGTAATGGAAGCTTGTTTTTCTATAATAAACTAGAAGTGGCAAACACCACAAAGAGAAGATTTGAAAAAAATCAAAAATTTCCCAATTTGGGCATTTATGTTCGTTCTGCTCGTTCGGAGAAAATGCTCAAGTGAAGACGCAGGCTTTTTATGTAGTTTCTACACATAATGCAGCTGTTTGCTAAATGTTTACTAAAAATTCTATTATTCTGCTTTTTTATTAATGCAGTTATAAATAAGCTATTTCTAAATAATAATAAACCGATTCTCGGAAATAAAGAGCTGCATTTATTAATTCTCGGAAAACAAAATTAATTGCTGTTTGTAATAGAAAGTTGGCGTTGACTGCATTTACAAACTTCTCACTTTGGCTTTACATTATTCATTCCATCACGTTTATTAAACTTTATCAAAATTGAACTTTTGTATTCAACGAACAACTGACCAACAACATATAAATTAATTTCAAAGTTATCAAAGTGCGAAAAAACTGCACAGTTTCGAGGCATTAATCAATTTTGAACGACAACAGCGTAATCAATTGGGGGCTTTTGAATAATCCAAACAAAAATAGGTGTTTTTTTCGAATAAATCTTAATTAAGGGTGAGTAGCTATTAGTAGCCACCCTCTGCTGCTGTACATTTATTAGATGTATCGTACAGACATTAATCTATCGAAGAAGATGTGAAAAAATAGACAGAAAAAACATTGATCTTGGCGAAAATAAGCTAACGATATTATTAATCGTCTTTAGCTGCTGAATGACAGTACTGACAGCTATTCTTCTTTTTGACAGATGATTGAACAAGCTGGAATGACTGGCGTATGTTTATCTTATTTTGTTGAGACGCATTTGCAACTCTATTGTGGTAATCTAATCTTAAATCTCATTTATTAATTTAAGCCAATAACAGTCTATAAGTAAGCTATATCCTTGGTAACAATTAACACATTATCTTAGATTTATAGGTTGTACATAATTTATTTCTATACAAAAAGTCAATTTTTTTTTCAATTTTAAAGAATTTTATAATAAAAAACTTTTTTTGAAAAACCTAAACACTAAATCAAGACGAAAAAACTAAAAAAATGTTGCTGATAGAAGGGGTAATTGATAATAGAAAAGAACAACATTAAGTACAAAATCTAATAAAAAAATAATAAATAAGATTAAATAGAACAAAAAGTAAGTAAAAGGAAAAATATAAAGAAACAAATTGTTCAAATTTAAGCACGGGATAGAAAAAAAAAATTAAAAACCAGAATTGTTTCGGTTTTTTTATGTTTTATTTAATTTTTCTGTTCAGTCTCTTGCTTTTTGTTTCAGTTCTTTACATTTTTTTATCATTTGTTCTATTGTTTTAGTTTCATTCCCACACATTTTGCATACTTTTTTTTCTTCTTCTTGTTTTTTGTTTTTATTTTTTTCTTATAGCACACGATATTATATTTTTTTTTTAATTTTACAGTTTTTTGTTTTGAGTTTAGTTGAGGAATTTACTCTGCTGAAACGTCATAGTCAGTAATAAAATAATTAAATTTAAAAATTTTGCGAAGTCATGTCATGACTTGACATGACATGACTTATGTATGTGATTTGGTTAATAATGACAAAAAAATCTTTTGAGGCATTTGTTTGTAAACTGGTTTAAACGAGACATTTTACCAGTTTAACCGTTTCTGAGCTCTGCGTTCACAAACGCAAATAACAAGTTTATTAAATCTTAAATGTTTTAATAATCTGCAAAAAAACTGTTTTAGATGGAGACTTAATAATTACACTTTACTTTTTAAGTCTTTAGATTTTATTTACTTGTTTATTAATTATTTAGTTTTTTTTTCAGTTTTTTGGTTTCAGTTTTATTTCCACGCTGTTTGCATAATTTTTTTTTTTTTTGTATTTTTGTTATATTGTTATTCTTATCTACCATTTACTCTTTTCTCAAATTTTACAATTTTTTTTTAAATAAAAAAACTGCCGAAAAGAAGCATTAATACATGTTGCTACAGGCGACTCCTGAAGCACCCAGAAGGTGCGCAACCTAGCTCTAGTTGATAATAAAATCAGAGTCAATATTTACAAAAATTTAAGTTTACAAATATTAATTCGTCTATTCTCTAAAGAAAATTAGTATTATGTTTAATTTTTTTTTTAATAATTGCGACAAGTTTTCAAAATTTTAAAAATTTTTTTGGAATTTTTTTCTGAAAAAAATTAAAAAAAAGCATTTTTTGCTTTTTTAAAAATGTTTTAAGTTAGTTAAAATTTATCTCAAACTGTATACAATGTTTTGCTAACTTTCGAAAGTTTTCTTTAACTTTAAATTTTTGGATTATTTTTAATTTCGGAGATTTTAAGATTTGCTAAAAATTTATTAATTATTTTTTTATAATTTTAAGAATGTTGTCAAGTTTTGGGTCCATTTGTCAAATTTTATACTTCAAATCTAATATTTTAAATATTTTTTCTAATTTTAAGTCTAACTTACAAAAAAATTCTTAATTTTTTTAATTTAATTTCAATTTTTTTTCAATTGCTAGTAATTATTTAATTTATATCAAAATTTTTAAAATGTTTTTTTAATTATCAAAAATGCTTTTCAATTTTAAATTTTTGTTGACTCTAGTTGATAATAAAATCAGAGTCATCATTTACAAAAGTTTAAGTTTACAAATAATAATTCGTCTATTTTCTAAAAAAAATTAATATGCTTAATTTTTTTTAATAATTTTGACAATTTTTCAAAATTTTAAGAATTTTTAGATTTTTTAAAAATGTTTTGTTAGTTAAAATCTAACTCAAACTCTTTACAATGTTTCTCTAACTTTCGAAAGTTTTCTTTAACTTTGAATTTTTGGATTTTTTTTAATTTCGGAGGTTTTAAGATTTGGTTCAAATTTATTAATTATTTTTTTTATAATTTCAAGAATGTTAACAAGTTTTGGGTCTATTTGTCAAATTTTATACCCCAAATCTAATATTTTAAATATTTTTTTCAATTTCAAGTCTAATTTACAAAAAAATTCTTAATTTTTTTAATTTAATTTATTTTTTTTTTAAATTGCTAGTAATTATGTATTTGATTTATATCAAAATTTTTAAAATGTTTTTTTAATTATCAAAAATGCTCTTTAACTTTAAATTTTTGACTTTTTGATATTCAATCTTCATATTTGTCAATTTAAATAAAAAATAAAAAAAATACACATTCAAAAATAACAATCAAAAATAAAAACAAAAAAATAAGCGAAAATAAGATACAACTGTAAAAAATCAAGCTAAAACAAAAAGTTCTGACTTGAATTTTTTTTGTTTTTTAAGTGAAACTTCTTTTCAATACATTTTTGTCTAAAAAGTGTTCTAAAAAATCGTTTAATAAATATTTGAAACAAATAGAATATGTTTTATAAATTTTATGTTTCACCATATAAAACTGCAAACCATTCCAAACACAGTTTGAAAGTTTTTTGTGCCAATATTACCTATAATCTAGTTTTTTTAGTTCTAGTTAAAAAATATTATAAAAAAATCAAATTTGATAAATTGAAAAAAATTAAATAAAGCTGTCTGAGACATAAACAGAAAATAAGATATAATATGAAGAAAAATAAACAAAAGTGCAACATCCAAAAAAAGAAATAAAACACAAAAGAACAAAAAATAGCAAAAGCCAAAAAACGATACACAAACTCAAGAAAAAAATTGAGAAAATCTTATGCTGCATAGAAATGAATAGAATATTTGAGATAAAAAAATTTTGATATGTAAAAATTTGATAAAATTAGGCAAAACAATCACAAAAAATGAGATTAATACAAAACAAAAAACTGCCTACAATAAACTTTGTAACGTCCAAATTGAAAAAAAAGTGAGCTAAACAAAAAAATAAGACTAACAGAAAACAAAAAACTGCCTACAATTATTTTTAAATCGTTTAAATTAAAAAATAAATGTGAGCCGATACGAGACGCCAGGCAGATGTAAAACAGCAAAATCATTTTGTACAAGTAATATGGGTAAAAAAACAGATTACGACAGAAACTATATATGACTTAAAAAAAATATGTCTAATTTTGTGTTAAGTTTATTTAATAATAAATTTTATTAAATACTAAAATTCCAAATTAAAAAAAGTATTTTCAACAGCAACAACTGAATTGTTTTAATCAGTGACTCAGTAGTAGTTATATCCAATGTTGCCTCTGACGGTAATTGGTCGACTGAAGTAACTAAGCTCGGTCGCTTGGTGTCGCGAGCGAGATGACGCAAAGCCGAACTGAATGAACTTAAAAATACGTTGCCGCGGTTATATTAAAATATTCAAACGATCAAATTTTTAATTTTTAAAAAACATGTTTTAGATGAGTTAAAATTAGTTTTAATAACAACACTTTACTTTTCAAGTTTTTACTTTTTTTCAATAAAATTGTAATTTTATTGAAATTAAGTTATAATATTATTAAATAATAATAATATTAAATAATGATATTTAATTTTTTTTCTCTTTTTTATTTGAATTTTTTGTTCAGTTTCTTGTTTCAGTTCTCTAAATTTTTTTATTATTTGTTCTATTATTTCACATTTTGCATAATTTTTTTTCTATTGTTTTTGTAATATTTTCGGTTTTTATTTTTATTCTTATGACACACTATATTCTATTTTTAATTTATTTTTAAATTTTATTAATTTTTTTGGTTTAGTTAACACATTTACTCTGCTGAAGCGTTATAGTAAGTGATTAATTGTATTTGAAAATTTAGCGTGAGTTGTCAGTTGTCAAAATATTTGATCTGACATTATAAAATCTTAAATGTTTTAATAACATGCAAAAAAATTTTTTTAGATGAGCTAATAATGTTTTATGGCAACATAATAATTACACTTTACATTTAAAGTTTTTACTTTTTTTCAATAATTTTATTACTTGCTTATTAATTTTTTTATTAACCATAACCAACATCTTTAAAATATTAGAAAAAATTAAATGGGTCTAGCTGAGGAAAAATCTAAAAATAAGGTAAAACAAAGAAAAAAAAGTGTTAAAATTAGGTGAAAAAAGATAACGAATAAAAGTACAATATACAAGAAAAGAAAAAAAACATAAAAATATTAAATAACCAAAATTTAAAACAAATACAAACTTAAAAAAAAATTGAAAAATTAAACATTGCATAAAGAAGTCAAAGAATAAGTATTTTAAAAAAAACTAGATAAAAAAATGCCGGATAAGCAAAAACCTAATTATAAGAATAAACAAAATTAATAAACTGCAAGAAAAAACTTAAATAGAGTTAAGTAGAGCAAAAACAAAAAATAAAATAAACTAAACAAAATTAAATGTTGAGATTAAAAAGTCTAATTAAAAAAACAAACAAAAAACCATACAGAAAAAAAAATAACAAAGGAATTCATTTTTTATTAAAATAAGAAATTGTTTTTTGTGTTAATTTCAACCGGAATTTTTTTTGCCAATTATTTTTTTTAATCTTTACTTCTTTGTTGTCAAATTAGTGTCAAAAACAAATTTTTACAATCGGACTTTTCTGTAAAAAGTTATCGGTTGACAGATGCAAATTTTGTGAGTAAGCAATCTATTATTTTAATTTTTCACTTTTAAAAAGCAGAATATTTTTGTCAAATTGTATTTTATCAACTTCAAAGGATAATCTCTTATCTAATAAAAAAAATTTTTTTGTTAATTTAAAGAAAAAACTTATATGTACGGCTAATTTAAAAAAAAACTGATACGACTCTTAAAGCACGTTTTTTAAATATTTGAGCAGTGTATTCTAGGGCACCAGTCGCCGTCACTGTCAAATTAAAAAACTTGTCAGAATTGTCGATTAGAAACAAATAACCGCGCAAAAATAATAATCTTTAAATGGCTCCGCACACGAACAAAGAGCTAAAAGCAAGAATTGTATCAGTTTTTTTTGAAATTAGCCGTACAATATAAAAAAAAACAGAAGAAAAAACAACGACAATAAAAATATTAAAAAAAAATAAATAAAAAACGTCTTTTTTATGAGGAGAAAAATTAGTACAAATATTATGATGTTTTTCAATTTTTTCAATTTTCAAAAATAGTAATTGATAATACACTTGGTATTAATTAAACAAAAAAACAAAATATTAATTTTTTGTTATTTATTTTTTATAAAATTTTATTGTATAGAAATTTTTGTCTAAAAAGTGTTAAAACTTTTCATATAAACTTTACTAAAATCAAAATTTATTGTAAAATTTAGACAATTCTTCACAGTTTCTTGCGTTATTTGTAATAAATAAAATTTACGTTTCACTATATAAACCATTTCTAAAACAATTTGAACGTTTTGACAAAAAATTTGCTCACAATCGATCTTTTTTTATTTTAATTAAAAAATATTATTATAAAAAAAAAAATTTGATAATTTAAAAAAAAATAGGGCTGGTTAACCCTTAAAACAAAAATTAAATAAAATATAAAAAAAAAATTCAAAAAGAAACAAGAGACAAAAGAATAAAAAATAACAAGAAACCAAAACAAAGTGCACCAACTGAAGAAAAAAGTTGAAAAAATCTAAGAATAGAATAATTGCAGTAAAAACTAGATAAAAAAAGAATGGCTGATAAGAAAAAGTTTAACAAAGTTAAGTGAAACAAAAACTAAGATTAATAAAAAACAAATAAAAGTTAACAATTAATTTTTTATCGTCTAAATTGAAAAAAAAATGTGAGCTGATACGAGACGCCTGGCAGATGGAAAACATCAAAACTATTTTGTACATATAGATGAAAAAAAAACAGATTACAACAGAATCTGTTTTTTTTACCCATATTACTTGTACAAAATGATTTCGCTGTTTTACATCTGCTTGACGTCTCGTATCGGCTCACACTTATTTTTTAATTTAAACAATTTAAAATTAATTGTAGGCAGTTTTTTGTTTTCTATTAGTCTTATTTTTTTGTTTAGATCACTTTTTTTTTTAATTT
Source organism: Lagria hirta (assembly GCA_947359425.1). NCBI lineage: Eukaryota > Metazoa > Arthropoda > Insecta > Coleoptera > Tenebrionidae > Lagria > Lagria hirta. The sequence continues at coordinate 51,989,946 of OX375794.1, forward strand.
GGACGATGCAGAATTTATTGTAGGCAGTTTTTTGTTTTGTATTAATCTCATTTTTGGTTATTGTTTTGTTAAATTTTGTCAAATTTTTACTGATCAAAATTTTTTTATCTCAAATATTCTATTCATTTTTATGCAACATAAGATTTTCTCAATTTTTTTTTTGAGTTTGTGTATTGTTTTTTAGCTTTTGCTATTTTTTGTTCTTTTGTGTTTTATTTTTTTTTTTTGGATATTTCATTTTTGTGAAAACATTAAGTTTCTTAAAGATTTAAAAAATATTTATTAAACGATTTTTTAGAACACTTTTTAGACAAAAATGTGTCGAAAAGAAGTTTCACTTGAAAAACAAAAAAAAATTCATGTCAGAACTTTTTGTTCTGGCTTGATTTTTTCCACTTGTTTCTTTTTTTGTTTATTTTTTGTTTTTATTTTCTATTGTTATGTTTGCAAGTGTATTTATTTTTATTTTTTATTTAAATTAACAAATATGAAGATTGAATATCAAAAAGTCAAAAATTTTAAATTAAAAAGCATTTTTGATAATTGAAAAAGCATTTTAAAAATTTTGATATAAATCAAATAATTACTAGCAATTAAAAAAAATTGAAATTACATTTAAAAAATTAAGAATTTTTTTGTAAATTAGACTTAGAATTAGAAAAAAAATTTAAAATATTTCAAAAATTTTAAATTAAAAAGCATTTTTGATAATTAAAAAAACATTTTAAAAATTTTGATATAAATCAAATAATTACTAGCAATTAAAAAAAAATTGAAATCATATTAAAAAAATTAAGATTTTTTTTGTAAATTAGACTTAAAATTAGAAAAAATATTTAAAATATTAGATTTGAAGTTTAAAATTGGTCAAGTGGACCCAAAACTTGTTTACATTCTTGAAATTATAAAAATTTAATAATTTGAAAAAAAAATAAGGCTGGCTAAGACATAAACCAAAAATTAAATAAAATATAAAAAAAATATTAAAGTTCAGTATGCAAAAAAAGAAACAAGAGACAAAAGAATAAAAAATAACAAGAAACCAAAAAACAGTGCACAAAATGTGAGCTGATACGTGACGCCTGGCAGATGGAAAACATCAAAATTATTTTGTACAATATAGATAAAAAAACAGATTACAACAGAAACTAAATATTACTAAATTTGTCTTAAGTTTATTTAATAATTATTATTATTTATTTTTATTAAATACTAATATTCAAAAAAAAAAAAATTTTTTTCAATTGCAACAACTTAATTGTTTTAATCAGTGACTCAGTAATGTTGCCTCTGACGGTAATTGGTCGACTGAAGTATCCAAGCTCGTTCGCTTGGTGTCGCGAGCGAGATGACGCAAAGCCGAACCGAATGAACCAAAAAATGCGTTGCCGCGGTTGTATTGAAATCTTCAAACGATCAAATTTCACTACAATTTGTAGTTTACAAATTCCAAAAAATTCAAACAAGTGTTGCTCCAATTGAAATGCCCTTTTGACACAGCCACAACTTTGATTCACTTTTGTCAAAGTTTTTCGATAAATGTCCTCTAACCTATCAGTGTTAAAAGCCTTTGTGGACAAATATTCTGAGTAAACATCAACATTCTAAAAACATTTTTTTTTGGAGTAGAAAATAAAAATAAGCTCTAAGCAAGCAAAAAAAATTCTGTTTGTAATTCAACGCCATGCATTCACTAATGTTACTCGTTCATTTTTAATGCAAAATGTAATATTAAATATCAAACAGTGGACGGAGCTTTGAACAAGCTTTCTGCATACACCTGTAGGAAATTAAGTGCAGAAAAGCAGATTTGTTTAGTTAATAATCCACAAACGCAAGCTAGAACGATACAAAAGCCCAGAAGATCATAAAAACGCATCATTTTTGTTGTTTTACCTTCAGAATCCTGCATTTTTGCTACAATATTTACACCCCTATCATGTGTAGCCCGAGGAATAGCCCCATTGTTTATTCAGCTCGTCCAATGAGGCTGTTTGCATTGTCGGTAGCTGTATTTGAATTTAGGTGGTAATTGTTAGAATTGTCATCAATAATGTACGGTTTGGTGTGGAAACCAATAATAGATGAATCACCCACGAAGATTGGTTAGCAGAAATGGGGGACAGTTTCAAGGGTTTGAGGGTAATAACCATCGGTCACTGAAGGCGTGAAGAAATGCTTCGCTCAATTACTGACGTAATTGCCGCCCTGACCACCACGTAAGAGACATCATTAAAAGGCTCCTCTAAATGTCATTTAAGTGCTCCTTAGTTTTCAAATTAAATTGACCTATTGAGACAAAAATAAGCGGTGCCCGCTTATCGCCGATATCAAAGAAGCGCTTTTATTAGGGGTTTCTGGCGTGTCAGCAAACCTACCCTTGTCTGATCATTAAGAAATGATGCTGCTTCAGGCAGAAATTAAAATTGATGGGACTTGGAACATTCGTATTGATTTGAGAAATTTTTAAACTTAAACTAAACATACCTATAGAAGGCTTAATTTATAAAAAAATGTCAAATTGTCAAAAAAATGTCATCTTATACCAATCTAGATTGTGTCAAGCCAATAATGCAAAATTAGTAAAGCTTAAACTAAACATATATCAGCTTATTATCTAAAAAATTGTCAAATTGTCAAGTAAATGTCATCTGAGACCAATCTAGAATGTGTCAAGCAAATAATGCAAAATTAGTAGAATTTAAACTAAACATTTGTAGGCTTACTATCTAGAAAAATGTAAAATTGTCAAGAAAATGTCATATGATATCAATTGAGAATGTGTCAAGCCAATAATGCAAAGTTAGTATAACTTAAGCTAAAGATATATCAGAGACTTACTAAATAAAAAATGTCAAATTGTCAAAAGAATGTCATCTGATACCTATCTAGAATGTGTCAAGCAAATAATGCAAAATTGGTAGAATTTAAACTAAACATATATTGGCTTACTATCTAAAAAAATGTCAAATTGTCAAGAAAATGTCATATGATATCAATCGAGAATGTGTCAAGCCAATAATGCAAAGTTAGTATAATTTAAGCTAAAGATATATCAGAGACTTACTAAATAAAAAATGTCAAATTGTCAAAAGAATGTCATCTGATACCTATCTAGAATGTGTCAAGCGAATAATGCAAAATTAGTAGAATTTAAACTAAACATATATTGGCTTACTATCTAAAAAAATGTCAAATTCTCATGAAAATCTTATCTGATACCATTCCAGAATGTCTCAAGCAAATAATGCAAAATTAGTAGAACAAACTAAACATATATCAGCGGCATACTAAAAAAAAATGTCAAATTGTCAAGAGAATGTCATCTGATACCTATTAAGGATGTGTCAAGCAAATAATGCAAGATTAGTAGAACCTAAACTAAACATATATTGACTTACTATCTAAAAAAATGTCAAATTGTCAAAAAAATGTCATCTGATATCAATCGAGAATGTGTCAAGCCAATAATGCAAAATTAGTAGAACAAACTAAACATATATCAGCGGCTTACTAAAGGAAAATGTCAAATTGTCAAGAGAATGTCATCTGATCTCTATCAAGGATGTGTCAAGCAAATAATGCAAAATTAGTAGAACTTAAACTAAACATATATTGACTTACTATCTAAAAAAATGTCAAATTGTCAAAAAAATGTCATCTGATATCAATCGAGAATGTGTCAAGCCAATGATGCAAAATTAGTAGAACAAACTAAACATATATCAGCGGCTTACTAAATAAAAAATGTCAAAGTGTCAAGCGAATGTCATCTGATACCTATCTAGGATGTGTCAAGCCAATAATGCAGAATTAGTAGAACTAAACATATATCAGCGGCTTACTATTAAAAAAAATGTCAAATTGTCAAGAAAATGTCGTCTGATGTCAATCTCAAATAATGCAATATTAGTAGAACTTAAACTGAACATATATTGGCGGCTTACTATATAATAAATAGTCAAATTGTCAAGAAATTATCGTCTGATGCCAATCTTAAATTATGCAAAATTAGTATAACTTCAACTAAACATATATCGGTGGCTTGCTATACAAAAAAATGTCAAATTGTCAAAAAAATGTCATCTGATACCAATCTAGAATGTGTCAAACAAGTAATGCAAAATTAATAGAAGTTAAACTAAATATATATCGGCGGCTTAGTGTATAAAAAAGGTCAAATTGTCAAGAAAATGTCATCTAATATCAATCTAGGATGTGTCAAGCTAAACATATATAGGCGGCTTACTATTTAAAAAAATGTCAAATTGTCAAGAAAATGTCGCTTGGTGCCAATCTCAAATAATGCAAAATTAGTAGAACTTATACTGTACATATATTGACGGCTACTAAATAAAAAATGTCAAATTGTCAAGTAAATGTCATCTGATACCAATCTAGAATGTTCCAAGCCAATAATGCAATATTAATAGAACTTAAACTGAACATATATTGGCGGCTTACTATATAATAAATAGTCAAATTGTCAAAAAATTATCGTCTGATGCCAATCTTAAATTATGCAAAATTAGTATAACTTCAACTAACCATATATCGGAGGCTTGCTATACAAAAAAATGTCAAATTGTCAAAAAAATGTCATCTGATACCAATCTAGAATGTGTCAAGCGAATAATGCAAAATTAGTAGAACTTAAACTAAACATACATCGGCGGCTTACTATCTAAAATACTGTCAAATTGTCAAGAAAATGTCGTCGGATGCCAATTTTAAATAATGCTAAATAATAAAATTGTCAAGAAAATGTCATCTGATACCAATCTAGAATGTGTCAACCAAATAATGCAAAATTAGTAGAACTTAAACTAAACATATATCGACGGCTTACTATATAATAAATAGTCAAATTGTCAAAAAAATGTCGTACGATGCCACTCTTAAATTATGCAAAATTAGTATAACTTAAACTAAACATACATCAGAGACTTACTAAATAAAAAATGTCAAATTGTCAAGAGAATGTCATCTGATACCTATCTAGAATGTGTCAAACCAATAATGCAAAATTAGTAGAATTTAAACTAAACATATATTGGCTTACTATCTAAAAAAATGTAAAATTTTCATGAAAATCTTATCTGATACCATTCCAGAATGTCTCAAGCAAATAATACAAAATTGTGTTTTTTTAATTTACAATTAATACAAAATTAGTAGAACAAACTAAACATATATCAGCGGGTTTCTAAAGAAAAATGTCAAATTGTCAAGAGAATGTCATTTGATACCTATCAAGGATGTGTCAAGCAAATAATGCAAGATTAGTAGAACTTAAACTAAACATATATTGACTTACTATCTAAAAAAATGTCAAATTATCAAAAAAATGTCATCTGATATCAATCGAGAATGTGTCAAGCCAATAATGCAAAATTAGTAGAACAAACTAAACATATATCAGCGGCTTACTAAATAAAAAATGTCAAAGTGTCAAGAGAATGTCATCTGATACCTATCTAGGATATGTCAAGCAAATAATGCAAAATTAATAGAACTTAATCTGAACATATATTGGCTTACTATCTAAAAAAATGTCAAATTGTCAAGAAAATGTCATCTGATATCAATCGAGAATGTGTCAAGCCAATAATGCAAAGTTAGTATAACTTATACTAAACATATATCAGCGACTTACTAAACAAAAATGTCAAATTGACAATAAAATGTCGTCTGATGCCAATCTCAAATAATGCAAAATTAGTAAAACTTAAGCTAAACATATATCAGCGGCTTACTATATAAAAAATGTCAAATTGTCAAGAAAATGTCATCTGATACCAATCTAGGATGTGTCAAGCCAATAATGCAAGATTAGTAGAACCAAAACTAAACATATATCAGCGGCTGGCTATATAAAAAATGTCAAATTGTCATAAAAATGTCGTCTGATGCTATCTCAAATTATGCAAAATTAGTAAAACTCAAGCTAAACATATATCAGCGGCTTACTATATACAAAATGTCAAATTGTCAAGAAAATGTCATCTGATACCAATATAGGATGTGTCAAGCCAATAATGCAAGATTAGTAGAACCAAAACTAAACATATATCAGCGGCTGGCTATATAAAAAATGTCAAATTGTCATAAAAATGTCGTCTGATGCTATCTCAAATTATGCAAAATTAGTAAAACTCAAGCTAAACATATATCAGCGGCTTACTATATACAAAATGTTAAATTGTCAAGAAAATGTCATCTGATACCAATATAGGATGTGTCAAGCCAATAATGCAAGATAAGTAGAACCAAAATTAAACATATATCAGCGGTGGCTATATAAAAAATGTCAAATTGTCATAAAAATGTCGTCTGATGGCAATATAGGATGTGTCAAGCCACTAATGCAGAATTAGTAGAACTAAACATATATCAGCGGCTTACTACTAAAAAAAATGTTAAATTGTCAAGAAAATGTTGTCTGATGTCAATCTCAAATAATGCAATATTAGTAGAACTTAAACTGAACATATATTGGCGGCTTACTATATAATAAATAGTCAAATTGTCAAGAAATTATCGTCTGATGCCAATCTTAAATTCTGCAAAATTAGTATAACTTCAACTAAACATATATCGGAGGCTTGCTATACAAAAAAATGTCAAATTGTCAAAAAAATGTCATCTGATACACTAAACATACATCGGCGGCTTACTATCTAAAATACTGTCAAATTGTCAAAAAAATGTCGTCGGATGCCAATTTTAAATAATGCTAAATAATAAAATTGTCAAGAAAATGTCATCTGATACCAATCTACATTGTGTCAAGCAAATAATGCAAAATCAGTAGAACTTAAACTGCAGCATACCATATAAAAAATGTCAAATTGTCAAAAAAATGTCAAAAACCATCACTTGATAGTAATCTAGAATGTGTCAAGCAAATAATGCAAAATTGATACCATAATTCCTCAACTTTCAATATTCTCAAATACTTAGCTTAAGAATTATTCCAACCAATACAGTGTAGTCATCCTACATTGGTTTATTATAAAATTAAAAAAATATTCAATAGATGTTATTGTTTATTATATTTCATGTCAACAAATAATGTCTGAAAGCTGCATATAATCTCTTAAAACAAAATATTTTTGTGCTTTTCTATAGCTGACTTGACTTTTAGTCTTGACTCAATTATCTCCTCTATCTTTATTTTATATATTTTGTGTTTCTAATTATTTATCTTTTTCTTTCTTCTTCTTCTTCTTCTTTTTCCTAACCTGTATCGTTTGCGTTCCAGTCAAAATAGTTTTTTAATTTTTTTTATCTTTTGACTAGTATTTTGTAATACTCTCTATTAAAAACTTTAGTAAAAATTCCATTTTAATATTTTTTATAGTTTTCAAGCTATAACTGATTTTTCTCAAGAACTTTTAGCTCTTTGGCAGTTGCTATCATTCTTAACGTTTTAAAAGAGAATATATTAATTAAAAAATTAATTTTAACAGACTTTTAATGTTAAAATATCTTTATTTTTAACATTTTTTTTTAGTTTTCCAAGTGCTCTGACTGAATTATTTGAGATAGATCACATAAAGTGAAGTAAATCGTAATTTTTTGCAAGAAAAGCTCATTTCTTGTTTTTTGACCAACGTCAGAAAAAAAAACAAAAATTTTTAATTTGACTGTATTTTTTTAAATATGTGTCGTCTCATAAGCAAACAAATTTTAGTTTTTTTTTTCATTTAAAAGCTGGTGCTTTCCATTTGGTCCTATTTAATTTTGACTAAGATCTGACTAGTAGTTTATAAATTATATAACTAATTCATTATAAAATACAAGTGAAAAATTAAGAATTTGAAAAAATGCTTCCAATATAATTAAATATTTGTTTATAAGCAATTTAAGCAAATTATTTCAATTAAACAATTCAATAATTACTGGAATTTAACAATTCAAATAATATGATTGCAGATGCGTGAGGTGACAGTAATTTAGCAAAATTTTCAAAAAACAAACTTGTATAGTCTATTTTGTTTAAAACCCAATTTATTGTTTCTATTTGCAATTTCATTCTTAAATTGAATTTTAATTTTTTTACAAAACATAATAAGTACACTAAGAAAAAAAGAAATATGTAATTTAAGAAAAAAAAATTAAATATACCAAAAACTAAAACAAATTAAAAATTTTTTAGGTAACCAATTATTATCCTGAAAAAAAAATCTTTACATGTTTTTCAAATTTCTATTATTTATCTGGTTAGTTAACAGTTATCACTATGTTAACTGTTAACCCCAAAACTGCACACCTTTGCAACCTGCAGTACATGCGTCAGATTTTTTGTTGTTTCATTTCACATGGGTGCAAAAAGCGACCCATTTAACACTCGGGTTCTAAAATTTTAAATTAAATAAAAAATTATTTTGCACTTTTTGTTTCAACATTACAATATTAAAATATTTTTGATCGTACGGTATATCTACTAGATTAATTGAAAAAATTACAAGACCTAGATTTGCAAAAATAAAACAGTCTACCAAAATGACGTTTACATATTTGCAATTATAAAAATATGTTTTTCACTTAAAGTATCGTTTCTTTTATTAAAACTTCTCAAAACTGAAAAAATGCTTTTTATAAAAAAAATTATATTAAGATGAAGGCGACTCATTTTTCCGCCTAGTACTGATAATGACTTTTTTTTATCAAAAACGATGTGTTTATTCAAAGAAAAAAAAATTTTTTTAATTATTTTATTAATTTTTATTTGCGTAGTAACAACACAATTTAGTGGTTGTAATTCCTAATAATTTCCATTGTTGCAATCTACCCCTAAACAGCGATTTATAGTGAATTAATTAGTGGTTATAGATTTAGTTTTGGAATATCCCAGTTCTATTGTACGTTGAACCAAAAAGTCAAAAACTTTCTAACCCGGCGCATCCACCATTTTATTATTTCATCAATTTTTATTTGCGTAATAACAACACAATTTAGGGGCTGTAATTGTTAATAGTTTTTATTGTTGAAATATACCCCTAAACGGCGATTTATACTGAATTAATTAATCATTATGGATTATAGTTTTTGAATATCTCAGCTCTATTGTACGTTTAACGAAATTTCTATCCCGGCGCCTCCACCATTTTTGAACACAAATGATAAAACTTAAAAGCTCTATTATTGTCATAATTTCTACAAAATTGCTTTATTTAAATTTAGATTTTAGTTGAGTTTTCTTATTCAAGTTAATAGGAAATTTAAGTTTTGCAATAAGCTAGCGCTCATTACAACATGTAGAAAAGTGCAGAACAGCCATTGAAAGTGCAATGCTTTCGTCAATTGCACATTTTGAAAATACTTCTCCCAAATTGAATTTCCGCTTCATAGTGCCAGACGGGCTTTCTAAAATCTGAAATAGTCGGAAACGACACGAGCCAGTTTTATATTCTAAAGCTGTAAAACTCCACTAAACACAAAAAATTATAAAATTGAAAAAATGTCTCAATGTCAAGCTGACCAAAACCCACCGACCTATTATTTGGAAAATATAACCCATTTAGGCGTGAAGCATGCAAAAGCAATCAAAAACACGTCGGTGGGCCTAACCTTTTACCGATTTTTGCGTTTGAACAGAGAAGGAGAAGCAGCTAACGAGGTGAACTGACCCGAAAACAAACCAACCTAGCTGGAGAAGGTTTGGGGGTGACATACAACACCTGTGCACTTCCGGTGAGCATTGCCCTTTCTATCCCCAAAGGGATCGCTGACTCACGGACATTACTTCTAAGCCCGAAGCGAATGCTACGGGGGTTTTCACCAAATCCCTTCTTTCTCGGCGAAAATAGAAATAAACGCACAAAATCGTTCTTGTCCACTTGAAAAAACGTAGAAACATCAATTTTCTTATTTCGATATCGTAAAACAAAAGATAAACCCAATATAATTTAGTTAAAAAGATGCTTTCGTTAACTTTGAACCGGCCCTTTACTTGCCAAAAAGGTAATCGTTTTGTCAAAATGTTTCACTTATTAGTAAACTTTCCAAAAAACTAAATTTGTCTAATTTAAGCATAAATGAATTCTTAAATTTTTGTAAGAAATTGCTATTTTTTTGTTTTTGATAACGATTGTAAAAAATTGAGAAGCAATTAAATCTTAACTCAAAAATATGTACTCGATTAAATGTTGATTTTTCAAAATTAATCAAAATAAAAGCTTTGAAAAACTTTTGACTTTTTCTAGATAATCTGAGTAAGACATTCACATTTTAACGTTTTATGTATTTATTGCGCATTAAATAAACGTTTTATTTATTTATAACCTTAAATGTCATAAAATATTACTAAATTACTGTATTAGAATTTTCAAAAATTGTTAATGAGAGGTTGATATTGTTCACATGATGAAAGGTAAAGGTAAAAGAAAGTACTACATAATGAAAAAAAATATAATAGAAATAAAAAAAAAACTTGATAAATTAGGTAGAATGAGAGAAGAAAAGAGAAAAAACAAGAAAGCGAAGAAAAATTAGGAAAAAAACCAGAAAGTTTTATGTTGAAGTTTTTTTTTATTTATTATATTATATTTTTTAAAACACTGTGTAGTGAAAAAATTAATATTATTATTATGTAATTAACTTAAATACTCAAATTTATGTTTGTTTTACTTTTTATTCATTTTTTTTTTCATATTTCTAGTTTGTTTTGACACTTATTTTTTAAATTTTTTAGTTTTTTTTGAACGTTTTGTTAAAATATTTTACTTATAGTAAACTTTTCAAAAAACAAAATTTTGATTTAAAAATTTGTTCAATTTAAGCAAAATTTGTTTCTTCAATTTTTGCTTTTTTTTAATTTTTGATAATGATTGTAAAAAATATTATAAGCAATTAAATCTCAACTCATAAATATTTACTCAATTAACTTTTAATTTTTCAAATTTTATCAAAAAAGCTGCTAGAAAATTTTTTGACTTTATATAATAGGTACAAAAAAAAATTTGTTTCAGATTATCTGAGTAAGACATTCATATTTTAACGTTTCATGTATTTATTGCGCATTAAATAAACGTTTTATTTATTTATAACCTTAAATGCCATGAAATATTACTAAATTTATTATTATTTATTTTTAAAATATTACTAAATTACTATATTAGAATTTTCAAAAATTGTAAATTAGTGGTTATTGTACACATGATGAAAGGTAAATGTAAAAGAAAATACGACATAATAAAGAAAATAAATGATAGAAATAAAAAAAAACTCGGTGAATTAGGTAGAGTGAGAGAGGAAAAGAGAAAGAACAAGAAAACGAGGAAAAATTAGGAAAAAAACAAGAAAGTTTTATGTTGGAGTTTTTTTTTTATTTATTATATTATATTTTTTAAAACACTGTGTAGTGAAAAAATTAATATTATTATTATGTAATTAAGTTAAATACTTCAATTTATGTCTGTTTTACTTTTTATTCTACTTTTTTTCATATTTCTAGTTTGTTTTGACACTTATTTTTTAAATTTTTTAGCTTTTTTTGACGTTTTGTTAGAATGTTTTACTTATAGTAAACTTTCTAAAAAACTCAATTTTAATTTAAAAATTTGTTCAATTTAAGCAAAAAATATTTTTTTAATTTTTGTAAAAAATTGCTTTTTTTTTATTTTTGATAAAGATTGTAAAAAATATTAGAAGCAATTAAATCTCAACTCATAAATATTTACTCAATTAACTTTTAATTTTTCAAAAAATTAAATCAAAATAAAAGCTAGAAAAATTTTTGACTTTATATAATAAGTAGAAAAAAAAATTTGTTCTACATAATCTGAGTAAGATATTCACATTTTAACGTTTCATGTATTTATTATAACAAAAATTGTTAATGAGAGGTTGACATTGTTCACATGATGCAGGGTAAAGGTAAAAAAAAGTACGATATAATAAAGAAAATAAATGATAGAAATCGAAAAAAAACTCGGTGAATTCGGTAGAATGAAAGAAGAAGAAAAAAAAACAAAGAAAAAATCTAAAAAAAATTAAAAAAATGGGAGTTTCTTTTATTTTTTATATTATATTATTCAAAACACTGTACAGTAAACAAATAACAAATAGAGATTATTATTATGTAATTAGCCAAAATACTCAAATTTATATCTGTTTTACTTTTTTTTCTACATTCATTTTTTTTTTATATTTCTAGTTTGTTTTAACATTTATTTTTTAAATTTTTTAATTATTTTATATTTACCAATTATTTTGCATTTTGTCTTTCTATTCTTAATATTTTAATAATTCAATTTGTTTCCGCCTTATCTAGCAGTTTTTTTAATTTTATTTTTGTTTTTCTACTTTAAACAGTTTTTTTTTTATAATTATGGTGTGTTGTACACCTGGCTTTAAACCTACAAACAGCTTTGTTTTTAACACAGCAAGGTTAAAGTACAATAAAAAGAAGTTGTTAATGTTCTCATGGTGAAAAAATGCGTAGATGTGAAAGAAGAAAAAAAATTAAAGAAATAAAAAAAAATAAACTCGGTGAATTAGGTAAAATGAGAAAAAAAGAAAAGAGAAAAAACAAGAAAGCGAAGAAAAATCAGAAAAAAAACAAAAAAGTTGAAGTTTTTCTTATTTTTTATATTGTATTATTTAAAACACTGTACAGTAAAAAAATAAAGATTATTATTATGTAATTAACCTAAATACTCAAATTTATATCTGTTTTACTTTTATTCAACAATTTTTTTTTCATATTTTTAGTTTTTTTTACACTTGATTTTTAAATTTTTTTACTTTTTTTTTATTTACCACTTATTTTGCATTTTGTCTTTTCTATTCTTAATATTCTATTTATTCAATTTGTTTCCGCCTTAGCCAGCGGTTTTTTTTAACTTTATTTTTGTTTTTCTTCTTTAAACAATTTTTTTTATAATTATGGTGTGTTGTACACCTGTCTTTAAGCCTACAAACAGCTTTTTCTTTGACCCAGCAAGGTTAAAGTACAATGAAAAGAAGTTGTTAATGTTCTCATGATGAAAGAATGCGTAAATGTAAAAGAAAGTACAACATTATAAAAAAAAAATTTTTTAAATGAAAAAAAATTGGTGAATTAGGTAGAATGAGCGGAAAAAAAAGAAAAAAATCAAGAAAGCGAAGAAAAATCAGAAAGCAAAACAAAAACCTTAGAGTTTTTCTTATTTTTCATATTATATTATTTAAAACACTGTACAGTGAAGAGATAAAGATTATTATTATGTAATTATCCTAAATACTCAAATTTATAACTGTTTTACTTTTTATTCTACATTTTTTTTTCATATTTCTTGTTTCTTTAACACTTAATTTTTAAATTTTTTAGTTTTTATTTATTTACCACTTATTTTGCATTTTGTCTTTTTATTCTTAATATTCTATTTATTCAATTTGTTTCCGCTTTATCTAGCAGTTTTTTTAATTTTATTTTTGTTTATCTTCTTTAAACAATTTTTTTTATAATTATGGTGTGTTGTACACTGCCTTTAAGCCCACAAACAAAATATTATTATATAATTAACCTAAATAACCAAATTTATATCGGTTTTACTTTTTATTCAACTTTTTTTTTTCATGTTTCTATTTTCGATTACACTTGATTTTTAAATTTTTTAGTTTTTTTTAATTGCCACTTATTTTGCATTTCGTCTTCCATTCTTAATATTTTTTTATTCAATTTATTTTCGCTTTATCTAGCAGTTTTTTCAACATTATTTTGTTTTTTTTCTTTAAATAATTTTTTTCCATAATTATGCTGTGTTGTACACTGCTTTTAAGCCTACAAACAGCTTTTTCTTTATTTTTTTCTAACCTAACTAGGTCAAAGTATATAAAGTATAAAAAAAATAATAATATGACAATTTGCAAATACTTAAAAAAAAGATAAATGAAAAAAATGGTAGTAGAGTTTAGATGCGCTGAAAAATAATAGAAAAAATTATCTTATTCTCGAAAAACTATAAAAAATATAGGATAAGTGAAAAAAAGTGAGAAACAACAAAAGAGTAAATAATAGTAAACATAGAGTAAAAAAATAAGAGAGGCAATAGAGAATAAAAATAGTTCAGATTAAAAAAATAAAAATGACGGAGAAAGCAAGAAAAATCTCCACTAATCAAAGAATTATTTTCTTCTAGATGATATACAGACTTCTACTAAACTTGTGTGTCAAATTTGTGTCAAAGATTAAAAAAAAAATACAGATTTATTGCATCTTTCAAAAATATTTCAAAATTTTGAAAAAAAAAGACTGAGGTTTTATAAAGTTGACTAGAAGCGAACGGTAAATCATAAAGTAATTATTTTGTGTCATTGTATTTGTTGTGTGTCTGTGTCAATGTTTAAAAAAAATAATAAATTAATTACCTATAACTGCAGTTTAGGCTCTTTGACTATTAATTTTATGTTTACTTGAAATAAATATAGTTTTTCTTAAAAAATAGATTTTACTTTTTTTAGAAGGTAATTACTTACCTACCAAAATTATTTAATGTTTTAAATTAATAATTAAATATTTTTTTAAATTTATTTAACATTTAGTTAACTAATCATTCACCTACTAAAATTATTTCATGTTTTAACCACAACCGTCTCTTCTTAACAAGCCATAAACATCAACTTGGCAACAGCGTTAGCGGGTCTATTGTGGCAGTGGGCTCACCTAAGCCCATAATAGAAATAGATAGATGCGACTTTCAGATCACATTAACTAATTGTTAACTTACCTAACAAAAGTATTGCCAATTATTGCTAATAATTGAATAAACCCACTTGAAACTGGAACTAGTGAGTGTCAATAGACCCACTTGCAGCGTTGCCACGTTTTGCTGTTCACGGCTTATTAAGTAGAGAAGACAGCTGTGGTTTTAACTTTAATTAATTTAATTTTCGTAATTTATTAATTTATGTCTTAAGTTAAACTATGTGCTAGCAACAACCAATCCATTTTTCATACATGTTTGAAATTAAATTATATACGGAATGTGTACAATATGTTTTGCCAGGTGTAGCGAATGCAAATAACAACAGTCAGCAAAAGATTTAACAAGGGTTGAATTTAAAGTGCAAGAAGCTTTATTAAATTTGCTCATTTTCTTGATTGTATAGCTGCAGAAAGTGAATAAATTGTTAAATAAATATACGAAGAAAATACAAACAGTTTCAAAAGCTTTAAATTGTCTAAATAAGGTTCTAAATGTGTTTTAGCAGCTAAAATTTATAAAAGAGTTGTTTTTTTGGATGAAAATTGTATGTGACATTTATAAATTCAAAGCCAATTAAGAAACTTGTTCAAATCTACAACAGTATTAGATCACCGCGGCACGGGTCACACAAAAAATTGTCCAGCTGTAGATAGATATTAATAAATCAAATTGTAGCAGTACAATTTTTGTGCAGCAAGCGAAAACATCAACAATAATAATTATTTGCTCGCGTTTATGTAAATGTGATTAGATGCAAATTCTAGATGACAGATTACAACAAACAAGATGATTACGTCAGTAAAATTTGTGTGCCGTGGACTGTAACAACAATACTATTAAATTTGCACAAAGTTTAGCTTACTTTTAGAATAAATTATTTTCTAATGGAATGGCAGACTTTTTTATATAGATAGATCGCATAAGATTAGGCCTAGAGAAAATGCTTGAAATATAATAATCTATAGACTGTTTTTTCTATATTTGTGTAAATATCAATATTAAATGAAAAAAGAGAAAAAGTAGTGAATAAAACAGATCTGAATATAACAAGAATTAAAAAAATATGTAAAAAAAAACTAAATATATTAAAGAAACGAGAAAAAACAAAGATAAATACAATACAAAATAGAAAAAAAAATGCAAGACCAAAACGAAACAAAATAATTGAAACGAGATAAAAGATACAAAATCAAAAAAAAAAAACTAATAAAAAATCAAAGAAATGAAAAGACAGTTAATATTCAATTAAAATTAAATAGAAAAAATAAAGAAAAAAAAAGTTTTTGATTAGATACAATTTCATAATAAAAAAAAACAAATTAAGATAATAACAAAAATTAATAATAACTAATTAATTAAAAATAGCAGAAGCGTAGAAAAACACAAGAAAAGAAGCAAAGAAACAAATTAAAAGAAAAAGCAGGAAAATAAAAACAACTATTGTTAAATAAAAAGAGAAAAGATAATTAAATTATAAGCTAAATAAAAATCATTGACATTATATAAAAAATTGCAAATGAAGGAAAACTTGTTTAAAGAAAAGAAAAAAAGTCTAGAAGTAATACAAAATCAAAAGATGAGATAAAAAACAAAAATACTTTAATTGAAGGCTTGGGTTAGAAAAACAAAAAAAAATAGCTGAATAAAAAAATAGGAAATCATATAAAAAAAATTAATAGAGATAGATAATAGAAACAATTTATAGTACAAATAATTAAAGTAAAAACTAATAAAAAAAAATTAAACAAAATAAAATGTTAACATAAAAAATATTATTTAACAAAAAAAGAAATTTGAAAAATTAAATAAAACATAACAAATAAGACATTGAGTAATACAAAAGCTAAGGTTGCGATAAAATGTAAAAAAAATGTTTAGATTTAACTTATAAAAAAAAGTAAACTAAAGTACCACAATCAAAGGGATTAAAAAATAGATTGTAAAGAAACGAGTTTGTATGTAAACAATATATAATAAAAAATTAAACAAAAAAAAATGCTTTAAGTAAATTAGACAAACAAAAATTTTAAAAAATATAACTGAAAAAGAGGAAATTAGGATACAAATTAAGATAAAAAAAATACAAATTAAAAAAAAAAATTAATAGAAATGTAACGATAAAAAACAAGACATATAATAGAGACAATTTAGAATATAAATAATTAAAGTAGAAAGTAAACTAGAATGAAAAAAATATGTTAAAAGAGAAAAATATTGTTATAAAAAAAGCCACTTTATAAGATTAAAAAAAAGTAAAGAAAGCTTGGAAAGACAAAAATTAAAATTAAGTTAAAATATAAAAAGAAAAGACAGTGTTTTGATTTAATGTACAAAAAACAAATACAAAAAGTCAAAAAAAAGCCGAAAAATAAAATAACAATTCTTGAATAATAAAGAAATATAGAAGAATTAAATTATAAACTAAATAAAAAACATTAACATTACATGAAAATTTGTTATTAGGAGATATAGAAGCTTGATTATAGAAAGATAAAAAAGTAAAATTTAGAGAAAAAAGTCTAGAAAAGATTAAGTAATACAGAAACAGAAGATAAGATAAAAAACAGTAAAAGCACTTAAATTAGAATAACAAGAAAAAAATAAACACTACAAAATTAAAGTAGAAGAATGGGAAAATGTAAAATTAAGCGGGATAAATATTAGAGACAATTTATATTAAAAAGATAAATGCAATTAAAGTAAAAACAAAAAAAAACAAAAATAAAATAAAAAAACTAATTTTAAAAATTGAAAAAATATTAAATAAAGCTGAGTAAGACAAAAACCAAAAATTAAACAAAATATTAAAAAAAACTGTTTAGGTCAAAGATACAATAAACACTGTTTTTAAATTTACTATACTCGTATATCAAAACAACAAAAAAAAACAATATAAAAGCAAAACAAAAAATAAATAAAAACTAATGTGGCTTTGTGAGGGATAGGATAACTGAAATAAATATAAAATAAAAGAAAAATTGATAAAAGAAGTTTTAATAACAAAATCGATAAAATGCCAAAAAAATTTACTTAAAAAAATGTATATAGAAAAAAAAATAAAATTTAATGCAAAACAAGTAAATTGAAAATTTAGATTAAAAAAACACTTGCATTAGCAAAATAAGAAAAAAATCAAAAAAGAGAAGCGAGACTATGTTACAGCGCGAGATAAAAATTAGAGACAATTTATAATAAAAAAATTATGTGTAATTAAAATAAAAACAAAAAAAAATTAAAATAAAAAAAATATAAAAAACTAATATAAAAAATTAAACAAAAAAATAAATAAAGCTATTTAAGACAAAAGCTTGAAAATAGAATAAAATATTAAGAAAAAAAAGCAGTTTAGGTCTAAGATACAAAAAAAAATTAAAATGTACAATATAACAATAAGAAAAAATAAATATAAAAGTAAAACAAAAGTTAGAAAAAAAACTAATGTTATAGCATTATAAGGGATAGGATAATTGGAATAAATAATGAATAAAATAAACATTGATAAGAAAAGTTTTAATTACAGTGATAACAAAAATGAGAGATAAATTAACTTAAAAAAAGTTCAATAAAAGAAAAATAAAATTTAATGCTAAACAAATAAATTAAAAATTTTTTTAAACAAACATTTTTATTAACAAAACAAGAAAAGAAAAACAAAAAAATTAAAATAGAAGCATGAGACAATGCTAAAGAACGCGAGATAAAAATTAAAAACAATTTATAATTAAGAATCATGTACAAATAAAATAAAAACAAAAAAAAAAAAAGTTTGTTTATGTTTAAGATACAAAAATACTGTACATTAAAATGTACAGAATTAAAAGCAAATTCAAAAAATATATATAAAAACAAAACAAAAAACAGAAAAAAAAAGCTAATGTAACATTAGGAGAGAATATTTTAAATAAAAACTGAATAAAAAAAATTGCTGATAAGAAAAATTTAATTATAGTTTTAACAAAAAATAATAAAACACATAAAAAAATTAAATAAAATAAACATAAAAAAAAAAGATAAATGTTAATGCAAATAAAATCTTAGATTACCGATTTTGATTAAAAATACAAGAAAAAAAAACCAAAAAAAAAGTAGCAACAACACACACAAACGTCTTTAACAAAATAATTAAAAGTTATTACTAAATATTTTTCTTTATTTAGTTTTTAAAAGTCTAATCTTAAAAAAACATTAGAATACAACTTATACTAATATTGCCTAGTATCTTATTGATAGTTTGTGCTAAAAGATAAAAAATGTTGACCACTTAGGCGAATTAGTATTGTAACGGAATTGAAGGTTCGAGAACTTATCGAGTCGATTCCAGACCGATTGGTGCAAAGCGGTATATATACCGCAGCAGTTACTCTTTCTTAATTCTTGGCAAAGATTAACTATTCTTCTTTGTCACGTTGTTGAGTTGACGATAAGAAAATGTTGACCACTTAGGTATTTAAAGTTGACCGATTTTTAAGACATTTTATCGTTCGATTTTGACTAACAAATTGATCGTTAATGTACTATATTAATGCACTATTTTACATTAATGTATAAATTTATAACAATTTTGTAATCGTACCTAACTTCATAAAAATAAAATTTTGCGTGTAATCTGCAAAATGTTAAATTTGTTGTGAGTCTGTCAAACTGTCAAACAAAATAATTAAAAGTTATTACTAAATATTTTTCTTTATTTAGTTTTTAAAAGTCTAATCTTAAAAAAAAGTTTTATAATTCTACCCAATAATACCCAAGGACTGTTGGAACCTTCAATAACATTTTCTTTTTTCATTTTGTTTTTTTTTCTTTTAGCCATCGGTAAACTTCTAGGCGTTTGACAAATAGGCGTAGATTCTTCAGTGTTAATTTTGTGTTAGACTACTTTTTTTTAATTTTTGAGCTACTTTTTGCGCAAGCGCGCTGTTTCTCTTTCAAATTATCAAATTTTTTTCTAATTTGACATTTAAATTGTGCAAATCATTAAATTGTCGTTTATTTTTCACCGAATTTTCGATCGATTTTTTCTTCCATTTTTCTAGAAGGTCCATCGATAAAATTTTTGGTTTTTCTAAAATTTTTCTTATTTTTTCTTATGTTTTTCTAGAATTTTCTTATGTTTTAATAGATCGACTAAAACCGACTTTTTGTCCGAGATATTAAGGTCCATCTCTACTAGAATTTTTATTAAATCGCTCACTTTTAGTTCATGGTCTTTTCTATTTGTTTAAGGTCCCACCTGACACAAATTTGTAACGTGAAAGCTGTACAATTTCGTTATAATATTTCTCAACACTAATTTTTCTTTATACTCATAATATACTATGTGATATATTGCGCCCGGTTGGTCTTCTACAGTTTTTGCACTATTTTCTATATTTTGTTTTTTTGTTCTAATATTCTTTTATTATCTCTTCTGTTTAGTTGTTTTCTTGTTTTTGTTTTTTTAGTTCAAGTATTATATAAATAAATAGCTCAAGACGCGTTTCAAAAAATAATTATCAGATAACATTAGTTACTTGATTATAAAATATTCAATTAAAAATCGTTAAAATTATTTAAAAATAATTTTTAATTGTAATTTAATTTTAATTTGTGAAATCGGAGATAGCTATGTATTTGACTAACCACAAAATAATTTTAAAAAAAATACTCATCCAATCACTTAATTATTTTTTATTTACAACAGTTCCAGAAAAAAATTAACCAGTTTTTGCACATTTTTTTTTATTTTGTCTTTTTGTTCTAATATTATCTTTTATTATCTTTTTTATTGTTTCTTTTTTTAGCGGTTTTCTTGTTGTTTTTTTTAATTTAAATATCATATAAATAAATAGATTATTGTTTCTATATTTTTTTATTTTCTCGTCTATTGTTTTTCTATTCTGTTGTTTTCTTGTTTTCGTTTTATTAGATTAGCTATTACATAAATAAATAGATCAATGCGCGTTTTAAAAAATAATTATCAGATAACATGAGTTAGTTAATTATAAAATATTCAATTAAAGAACTTTAAAAATATTCAAAAAAATATTGTTAATTGAAATTTAGTTTTAAATTGTGGAGTCAGAAAAAACTGTGTATTTTACTAACAAAATAGTTAAAAAAATGTTTCTTAATTATTTTTTATTTAAAACCGTTTCAGAAGAAAGTTGATCAGTTTTTGCAATTGTTTCAATATATTTTTTGTTTGTTCTAATATTCTTTTATTGTCTATTCTGTTAAATTTTTTTATATTTTGTCTTTTTGTTCTAATATTATCTTTTACTTTATTTTTTGTTGTTTTTCTTTTTAGCTGTTTTCTTGTTTTTGTTTTTTTAATTTAAGTATTATTTAAATAAATAGATCACTGTTTCTATATTTGTTGATTTTCTTTTCTATCGTCTTTCTATTCTGCTGCTTTCTTGTTTTTGTTTTTTTAGCTTAACTGTTACATAAATAAATAAATCAATGCGCGTTTTAAAAAATAGTTATTAGATAATATTAGTTATTTAATTATAAAATATTCAAAAAAATATTTTTAATTGCAAATTAATTTTAAATTGTGGAGTCACAGAAAACTATGTATTTGACTAAAAACAAAATAGTTAAAAAAATGTAACTTAATTATTTTTTATTTAAAACACTTCTAGAAGAAAATTAACCAGTTTTTGCAATTTTTTCTATGTATTTTTTGTTTGTTCTAATATTTTTTTATTGTCTATTCTGTTACATTTTTTCAAATTTTATTTTTTTGTTCTAATATTTTCTTTTATTATCTCTTCTGTTGTCTCTCTTTTCAGTTGCTTTCTTGTTTTTGTATTTTTAGTTTAAGTATTATATAAATAAATAGATCATTGTTCCTATATTCTTTTATTATCTCTTCTATTGTCTTTCTATTCAATTGTTTTCTTTTTTTTGTTTTTTTAGTTTAACTATTACATAAATAAACAGATCAATACGCGTTTTAAAGAATACTTATCAGTTAACATTAGTTAGTTGATTATAAAATATTCAATTAAATATCGTTAAAAATATTTTTTAAATTATAAATTATTAATTTATTGATTTAAATTATAATGATTTTTAAAATAATTTGAAAATTAATTTTATTTGTAATTCAATTTTAAATTGTGGAGTTAGAAAAAACTATGTATTTGACTAACAGCAAAATAGTTGAAAAAATATTTACTAATCTAATCACTTAATTATTTTTTTTTAAAACAGTTCCAGAAAAAAGTTAAGCAGTTCTTGCAAATTTTTCTCATTTATTATTTGTTTGTTGTAACATTCTTTTATCATCTCTTTTCTTATTTCTCTATCCTTTCAATTGTTTTTTTTGTTTTTGTTTTTTTAGTAAAAGTATTGTTTAAATAAATAGATCAATGCAAGTTTCAAAAATAAGCAAAAAAAAATGAAACTTTGTACAGCAGTCATCAGATAACAAAAGTTAGTTAGTTCTAAAATACTTAATTAAATAACGTTTAAAATAATTTAAATATTATGAAATAAGAGTAACAGTTAATCAATTTTAAATAATGGGCTTAGAGATAATCATTTGACAGAGAATAGAGTTTCTGCATTTTTTTTCATTTTGTTTTGTTGTTCTGTTAATTTTCATTATATCTTTTATTGTTTCTCTATCATTTCAACTGTTTTCTTGTTTTTGTTTTTTTAGGCTAATTATGGTATACAATTTGAAATAAATTGTATCTAACTAATTGTAAACCATAAAAGTGTGACAAAAATAAAAAACATCTTACGTCACATTAACCTTATAATGCAACAGTTTGCTGTTGTTAACCTTAAAAACATTTTTTTCAATTTTTGGTAATTTTTTTAAACAACAGTAACTACAGAATAAGTTGTCAAATGAGTTTTACCACTGAAAAAAAAAACATTTTTATTAGAATGCTTGTCCCAAAACAAAATTTATTAAGAACGGTGGCGCAAACTGGTTGACATATAGAACAAGTGCTTGGTACAGCAAAGTACCAATGTTTCGGGTACTCGCAGCCGATCGCGCCTCTGCGCTTGCACGCTTAGCTCAGGCGGAACGTGACAATAATTTATACTTAAATATAAGACGTTATTAAGTCAAAATTATAGGTGAAGAACTGTTGTAAAAAATTATATTATTCTGCAGTCTTTTTGGATCCATGTAACTGCAGAATGCGTTCTAGCTGCTATAAATCTTGTAATAATTGATATCTTTTGCAGTTTGTATTAGATCTAGATCTATCTCCTACAGTATTATTTATTTTAGAAGTAGAGGACTTTCTAAAACCCATAAATAACCATTAAAGAAAACTGTTGTAATATTTAAAGCGAATTTCCAGATCATGTAGAAATAAAAGCGATGTCACGTTATTTATTGCTTTGAGGGTTAATGCAATACTAAAATTTAATGCCGTAAAGGTTCGACAGAATCTATTTCCTGTGTAGAGCAAAGTATTGGCAATTTCAATGCAGATTAGCTCCTCTCAAGATGATGCGAGTTTGGGATATTATGTAGAGGCAAGCTTCTCTCAAAATAGACACTTTATAAATTCAAATTGACTTCCACATTACAGCTTTTAAATAATAAAATATCTAATGGACGTTTTACTATCCGTATTTGTAAATATGATTAAACTTTGAGGGAACTTAAACAACGATGGAATAAATTATAAGTGAAAAACACGCAAATGTGCATGTAAAGTACAGGCATGCTGTAATATTCAAGCAATTTCCAATCACTAAATACATATCTAAAGTTTATTATCGCTGAAAAATACCTACAAAGATTTATATAGAACATTCTGACAGCTGTAGAAGTTTTTAAAAATTTAGAGTATTTTCTCACGTTGGTAAGATATTTGAATTGTTTAGTTGGCAACATCTTTACTATAACAAACGCAATGTGACATATGACAGAAGAATTTAAAACAAATGTCAAAATCTCTTGCTTTACTTTGTGACATAACCTCAATAAAGTCGATTGACAAGTGACAGGCTACGCAAGTGACACTACCAACTTACGCAGTCTTGCCACTGTATTTTTGACTACATACTGTTATTATGTTCATTTTCAAACTTTTTCTAGTAAACCAAATTTTTTACTTTCAAAAATAGTTTTTAAAAGCGGCTTAATACTCTAAATAAGCTTTAGATTGTAGAAAAAATAATCAACAAATAAAAACAGTCTATAGATTACTAAAAAGATATAGAAACTTTTTCACTAAAATATACCGGATTTTATAAAAAAACATTGATTGTTAACAGTACAAGAGAAGACTAGATTTAATTTTTTATTATATTGAATGTGGCACATTTTTCCACTAAAATTCGGAGTCTACTATAATGAAACTGATTATTCAAAACCAGGTGGCTGAATATTGTGCTTTCAGAGCCTGACCGAATGAATGGCTTGGGTTCAAATCCCCCAAACAATTTTTTTTTAATAAGATGGTTTTTGTCTGATCATATTGTTTACAATATTATAATATTGTTTTATTTTGTATTTAGTTTTTGTCTTGCTTAGTCTTATTAAGATTTTTGAAACTATGGTTTTTTCTATTATTAATTTTTTGTTAATGAGCAACATTTTTTCTATTTTTCTTTTAATATTATTTTAAAAATCAGAATTATATTTATCCACTCTTTCAATTTTTATGTATTCTTTGTTTACCTTTTTTCTAGTTAATTAATAATTGTCTCTATTACCTTGCTTTATTTGACATTAGTTTTTTCTGTTACTTTTTTTTTGGTTTTGTTCTCGTTTTTTTTTCTATGTTTTTCTTTGCTTTCAATATTTTATTGGCATGTTTTTCTTTATTCATTTCTTTCTGTTCTTTTTTTGGTTTTTTTTTGTATTTTTAATCAAAATCGGTAATCTAAGATTTTATTTGCATTAACCTTTATCTTGTTTTTTATTTAATTTTTTTTTTGTGTTTTAATTTTTTGTTAAAACTCTAATTAAACTTTTACTTATCAGCAATTTATTTTATTTAGTTTTTATTAAAATTATTCTCTCCTAATGTTACATTAGCTTTTTTTTTCTGTTTTTTGCTTTGTTTTTATATATATTTTTTGAATTTGCTATTTTTATTCTGTACATTTTAATGTACAGTATTTTTTTGTATCTTAAACTTAAACAAACTTTTTTTTTTAATTTTTGTTTTTTTTTTGTTTTTATTTTATTTGTGCATGATTCTTTATTATAAATTGTTTTTAATTTTTATCTCGCGTTGTTTAGCATTGTCTCATGCTTCAATTTTGATTTTTTTGCTTTTTTTTTCTTGTTTTGTTAATGAAAGTGTTTGTTTAACAAAATTTTTAATTCATTTGTTTTGCATTAAATTTTATTTTTCTTCTATTGAACTTTTTTTAAATTAATTTATCTCTCATTTTTGTTATCACTGTAATTAGAACTTCTCTTATCAATGTTTATTTTATTCATTATTTATTTTAATTATCCTATCCCTTATAATGTTATAACATTAGTTTTTTTTCTAACTTTTGTTTTACTTTTATATTTATTTTTTCTTATTGTTATATTGTACATTTTAATTTTTTTTTTGCATCTTAGACCTAAACCGCTTTTTTTTCTTAATACTTTATTCTATTTTCAAGTTTTTGTCTTAAATAGCTTTATTTATTTTTTTGTTTAATTTTTTAAATTAGTTTTTAATATTTTTTTTATTTTAATTTTTTTTTGTTTTTATTTTAATTACACATAATTTTTTTATTATAAATTGTCTCTGATTTTTATCTCGCGCTGTAACATGGTCTCATTTCTCTTTTTTGATTTTGTTCTTATTTTGCTAATGCAAAGGTTTTTTTAGTCTAAATTTTCAATTTACGTGTTTTGCATTAAGTTTTATTTTTTTTCTATTTACATTTTTTTAAGTAAATTTTTTTGGCATTTTATCGTTTTTGTTATCACTGCAATCAAAATTTCTCTTATCAATTTTTCTTTTATTTAATATTTATTTTAATTATCCTAACCCTCACAATGCCACATTAGTTTTTATTTAATTTTTGTTTTGCTTCTATATTGTTTTTCTTTTTTGGTGCTTTTATAGATTGTAAATTTTTTATTGTATCTTTGACCTAAACAGTTTTTTTTAATATTTTGTTTAATTTTCGGTTTTTGTCTTACTCAGCTTTATTTAACATTTTTTTAATTTTTAAAATTAGTTATTTTGTTTTATTTTTGTTTTTTTTTTGTTTTTACTTTGATTGCATTTATCTTTTTATTATAAATTGTCTCTAATATTTATCCCGCTTAATTTTACATTTTCTGATTCTTCTATTTTGATTTTGTATTGTTTATCTTTATCTTGTTTTTTTAAATTTAAGTGTTTTTACTGTTTTTCATCTTATCTTCTGTTTCTGTATTACTTAAACTTTTCTAGACTTTTTTTCTCTACATTTTATTTTTTTATTTTTCTATAATTAAGCTCTATATCTTCTAATTACAAATTTTTATATAATGTTAATGTTTTTTATTTAGTTTATAATTTAAGTATTCTATATCTCTTTATTAAACAAATATTGATTTTTTTGTTTTTCTTATGACTTTCTGTTATTTTATTCATTTGCAAATTTTTATGTAATGTCAAAGTTTTTTATGTTCGTTCACAATGGAAAGTACATCCATGGCAATCTTCGACGACAAGTTTTAAAAAAACAACCGTTATTTGTGAACAATATTTAATTATGGTCTCGATATTTTAATGCTAAAAATCTCTAACGACAGTTGCCGATTTGGAAAAAAAATATTTTCAGACAATAAGAGATATTTATTGTTCATCGTATAAAGTGTCATAAAGACATTAGTTTGAAAAGTAGTGTAGCGCCATAATATTAATAATAAAGTTTTTTGATTTTATTAATCAATTTTTATGTTATATTAGTTTTGTATTTTTTCGCTCTTTTGTAATAACAAAAAAATCGAATATTAAAATTAAATTAATAAACAAAAATACTATTTATTAAAAAAAAAGGCAAAAAAATTAGAAAAACCAGAATTAATTATTTAACTTCAGTACCCAACATAATATGGTCACTTTTTGAAGTAGAAAAAGATAATCATCTTCAAATGTCGTTTATTTTTTTGCTTTTAATTGAATCTCATTAACGTGTTGAACTAGCGATTCATTATAATAAAAGAGAGGTTAGATTAGGTTTAGATGTCAAATTAATAACTGTCACTTTGATTCCATGGTAAAGGTACGTTCACAAAATTCAAAGTTCATCCAGGGCAATCTTCGACAACAAATTTAAAAAAAAACAACCGTTATGTTTTTGATATTAGAACCCTAAAAATCACTAAACCCAAATGCCAATTTAAAAAAAAATGTTTAGACAATAAGGGATATTTCTTGTTTATCGTATAAAGTGCCATAAAGACAATGAAGAATAAAAAATGAATTTAAAGCCCTTATTTCTGACAAATTTTCAACACGTAAAGCTACAATTCTCAAGAGCCATCCCCTATCCAGATTGTGAATGGACGTTATGTGTACGTATTCCGACGAATTGCTATCACCCCCCCGACAAGGGGTGGTAAGTGTTTTAATATAATTCCAAATTCAATATGGTCTGATGTATAAGTGGGTAGAAATGAAATATTAGCATAATATTTCTAGATGTCAATATTTTGTGTAAATTTTGAAACTGTCTGCCACTCTCCCCCATGTAGCGGTTTAATCCTGATGGACGTTCTAAATTAACAAGGGGAGAATCTAGTTTCTAAGTTATCACAATTTTTGGTTTTGAGACGACCCTTAGGGAGCTTGCAGCATTTTTTAAGACGCCGAATAAGAGAAGAAAACAAAATTTTAATTTTTTGTGAGAATTGTTTTTTAAAATAATTATAAAACAGGGTAATTTATGTCTTTATTAATAATTTTTAACTTTTTTTGTTATTATTACATTAAAATCATCTCTAATTTTTTTTTCTATATTTTTTTTTAATTTTTTCTTTTGTTTGTTTTATGCTTCTGCGATAAATTAATAATTTTTAAATTTTTATATTCTCTCCTTAATTTTCTATTTTTAATGGGTTTTTCATCTTCAAATTGAGAATATTAGGTTTTAGCTTTTGAATAAACAAATCTATATACAAAAATGATTTTTACATAAAAAATAAATAAATTTTAGTTATAAACAAAAATGTTTAAATTAACAATGATTAATTCTAAATTGAGAAAAAATTATTTCATTTTTGTTTTTTTTTTGGTTTTCTTTAAGAATGCTGGCACTTTATTTTATTTTATAAACTAAAAGACAGAATCCGGGCTCGTCACTGAAATTTCTAAAGCCTTTAGCACAATATGGAGTGTTCTTACAGCAAAATCAAAGATGGAAAAAAGTCTGATTAGTTAAAAAACCCAAAAATCGGCCATTATTTTTTTTTTCTGTTGGTATTCTATCTTTCAAACTCTGCTGAATATCAGATTCTGCCTATCAGAATAACGAATTGTGTTTTGTGATGTATTTTTGAAGATTATTGATATTTCTGTACGAAAGGCCCATTGAACTATCAAATGTTAATATTGCAAAGAACCTAAGTACACATTTTTGATCTAATCCATACCACCGGAACTCCCACGAGAATTTAATCTCTGTACAAAAGCCCACAACCTATATAATTAAATAGAAGTTATGCGCATCAAATCGGGATTACTTTGTACAAAGCAATTTTGCAGAAGCCCTATACACCAATTATTCAAGGCAGATGTGTGTGCACTCGTAGAAAATAGAAATCGACATCGTAAATTCAAATAATTGCTACGGCTAAGCCATTTAGCCAAGCCAAACCGTTATGGCGGACGATCAGAATAATCCCTTCTCATTCAATATTTTTTAAAAAAAACTTTTACGCTGCTTAATAATTAAGACACGAAAAACGGTTTTTTTCTAACAAATTTCAATTAAAAGCTAAAATTATTAACTATTGTCTTTTCCAAGTAGTTTATGGTAGTCATTGAACCAGCACTGCAGCTGTCCGAGCCAGCTATGGTGCTTATTCCTTCGTATAACCAATCAGCGCTTTGCATAGACAGCTTTAATGCGCTCGGTGAGGTACCGAACAATACAGTCATAAACCACTATCAACTACTTAAAAAAATGGTTTTATCTAGGGTATTAAATGTGTAAAAAAATTTCGTAAACTCTGATAGTTTTAATTTTTTTTATTATGTTTTTTAGCGTAATGTTGTTGAACATAAAGATATGTTTTGTTTACTTTTTCTACTCTTTTTTTTTATCTCTATTCTAATATTTGTTCTTTGTACAATATTGCCAAATTATTTTAATTTGTTTTAAAATTGAACACAAATCATAAAAAAAAATTTTTTTGCAATTGAGTCACTATTTTGTAATATAACTTACTTTATTTTGGAAAAGAATCCATCGTAGCAAATTAACTCTTATAATGTTGACTATTATTTAATTAAAAATATTTTTTTTTATTTTTTTGAAAAAAAAAGTAATATTTAATAAAAAAAAATAAACGTACCAAAACTAGAAAAACCAAAATTATTTATTTAGCTGCAGCACTTATTATTTAAGCTTACGTTTCTTCTCTTTATATGATTTTTTTCGGTTTTTTTTTATCAAATTTTATATCTGTTTTTTGAATCTCTAGTACTTTTCTCAATTTTTTTAATTTGTTTAATTTTCTTAAATTTTATTTATTAACAATTTTTTCTTTCTTAATTTATTAATTTACTTAAAACTGATTTTTTCATGTATTTCGAATTTATTTGATTTTGTTTTAATTGTTGGCTGTTGTAGTTTTTACTTTTATTCAATTTTGTATGCTTTCTACTACTCTTTTCCTTCCTTTTTTAAGACATTAATTCTATTTTATTTTCAAAATTTTTATTTTTTTTTTAAAACGACTTAAAAAATGAAAAAAGTTATTTCTATTTTTTATAACTGTTTTTTGAGTGAACCAAATTTGATAATTTTTATTTGAAAAAGCTGCTGCTTTTCATTTAGTCTCATTTAAATTTGACCAAAATTTGACTAGAAATTTTTGAAATTATTCTTATTAATGCTTTTTTGACACATATATTTTTGACACTTCAATTGATTATATAGGTAAATTTGTAAAAAATTAAAAACTATTTCAATATAATTAAATAATAATCTATTTATTATTTATATAGGTAAGTCGGTTTTTTTCAAAATATTAATTTGTATTATTTTTTATAATTTTTTTTGTATTTTGTTTACTTCTTTTATAAAATCGTTTATTTTTGGTTTTGTATTTTTTTTTAATTCAATTTTTTATGTATTACTTTACGTTTATTTTTCTTTTGTTATAGATTCTTGAATTCATTACAAATTTTTCAACAATTGTGTGGTTTACAAGTTTTTTTTCAATATTTTTACTCTGTAGAAATATTGAAATACTTCTAGCGCCATAATATTAATAATGAGGTTTTTTGATTTTATTATTCAATTTTTTTTTAATTTTTATGTTTTATTAGTTTTGTATTTTTTCGCTCTTTCGTAATAACAAAAAAATTAAATATTAAAATTAAATTAATAAACAAAAATACTATTTATTGAAAAAAAAGACAAATAAATCAGAAAAACCAGAATTATTTATTTATCTTCAGTACCTAACATTCAAGCTTACGTTTCTAGTACCTCAATTTTTTGACGTTTTTTCTGCATTTTATTTATTTTTTCAAATTTGGTTTATTAACATTTTTTTCTTTTTTTTATTAATTTACCTTAAAACAGATTTTTGTATGAATTTCGTAATTATTATTTTAATTTTTTTTACGTGATACTTTTTCTAGTTTTTCTTATTAAATTTTTTTAACGTAGTTTTTACATTTATTTATTTTTTTAATTGTTTTTTAAATATACATATTAGATAGACTATTCTCAACATTCGTTTGTTTTACAATTTTTTTCTAATAATTCACTTTTTTACATTATCACAGTTTTTAACAAATTATTATAATGTCTTCATAAAAAAACAAAAATAATAAAAAAAAATTTTTTCTAGTTTAATTGAGTCATTTTTTTGTTATACAACATACATCAGTTTAAGAATTTTTTATTTTATAATAAAAGAGTACTTTTTTATACTTTTTTATATTTAATTCATTTTTTTTGTATTTTTTCGCTCTTTTGAAAACTTTTATTACTTTTTATCTTTTTTATTTTGGATATTTTTGACATTTTTCGATTTGATAGAAGAAAAGTTTTCTTTTCAATTTTTTGAAAATTTTTATCTTCCATTCATTTTTGTACGTTTGTGTTTTTTATTTTTTTTTATTATGTATTTTAGCGTTTTCCTATTGAACCTAACGATCTATCTTGTATATTTCTTGTGCTTTTTGTTTTATCTTAACTCTAATAATTCTACACTGTATAGTAAGTTCAAAACATTGCATATATGTAACCCGTATTTGACAGCGTGCTGTTGCACTAGTCTACTGGCAGCCGACAATCGAATGAGTTAGTCAGTAAACAAATTGTTATGAGGAGAGCCGTTAATATAATAAAAACAAATTAACCAGCTTTATAACCGAAAAATTTACGGATTATAAATTTCTTGCATCAAAAAATACATTATCACAGTTTGGTTAATAATTAAGTCAGGAAAAGTGATTTTTTCTAACTAAATCCCATTAGTGATGCTGATCCCTCAACAAAAAAGTCAACTCTAGCAACAGATTAGTCCAACTTTAGAAGTTATTAGCTACAAAATCAACCCAAACTTCAGTAAGTTACTTTAGGACACATCACTTTAGACACATGTTTTGACAGGTACTTGTAAATAACTTAATGCAATATAATAGGAGTCGGGAAACTGTATTTAAGGGCCTACTACAGTTTCATCGCTTGACACTTTGAGTCTATAATCAAACAAATTATACTACATTTACATAATCAGTGTGTCTACGTCATCTCAGAAAGTCTGTCAACCATTATAATTCACCAGATGACAGAAATGTCTTTGGAGAATAATAATTTATTCTTTTGAACACAATAAGTCATCTCTGTTATTAAATAATAATTTTAAACAGTATTTGTTCAACAAAAATACTAAATACAGCCAAATATTAGCAGTGTGACAGTTTGACAAAATGGAGTCGTTTACAAAATGGACGACGATAGAATTTCATCTCTTTAGACAGAAATCTGTCGT
Source organism: Lagria hirta (assembly GCA_947359425.1). Classification (NCBI taxonomy): domain Eukaryota; kingdom Metazoa; phylum Arthropoda; class Insecta; order Coleoptera; family Tenebrionidae; genus Lagria; species Lagria hirta. Next base: position 52,021,779 of record OX375794.1, read on the forward strand.
TTCTTTTATTAAACGTAGTACAAATTGTAACATTTTTATTTTATGTATTATAATGTATAACTTCAATGTTGTAGTACTCCACTAGGTGGCTTGGCTAACTCAGGCATGTCATATCATTATCTAGGAAGTTCTAGATGTTGAGAAGCCATTTTGTATTTCACTTTAGTACTCTACTAGGTAGCTTGGCAGACTCACGCATGCTATATCGTTATCTAGAATATTCCAAATATTGAATAGCCATTTTGTATTTCACTTGTTGTAGTACTCTTCTGGCTGGCTTGGCTGACTCACGCATATTATATTATTATCTAGAAAAATCTAGATATTGAGTAGCCATTTTGTATTTCACTTGTTGTAGTACTCCACTTGGTAGCTTGGTCAACTAAGGCATGTCATATATCTAGAAAATTTTAGATGTTAAGTAGCCATTTTGTATTTCAATAAAGTACTATACTAAACTGCTTGACTAACTCACTCATGTCAAATCATTATTTAGAAAATTCTAGATGTTGAGTAGCCATTTTGTATTTCACTTGTTGTAGTACTCAACTTGGTAGCTTGGTCAACTAAGACATGTCATATATCTAGAAAATTTTAGATGTTAAGTAGCCTTTTTGTATTTTAATGAAGTACTCTACTAAACTGCTTGACTAACTCACGCATGTCATATCATTATCTAAAAAATTCTAGATATTGAGTAGCCATTTTGTATTTCACTTGTTGTAGTACTCTTCTGGCTGGCTTGGCTGACTCACGCATATTATATTATTATCTAGAAAAATCTAGATATTGAGTAGCCATTTTGTATTTCACTTGTTGTAGTACTCCACTTGGTAGCTTGGTCAACTGAGGCATGTCATATATCTAGAAAATTTTAGATGTTAAGTAGCCATTTTGTATTTTAATAAAGTACTATACTAAACTGCTTGACTAACTCACTCATGTCAAATCATTATTTAGAAAATTCTAGATGTTGAGTAGCCATTTTGTATTTTACTTGTTGTAGTACTCTTCTGGCTGGCTTGACTGACTCACGCATATTATATTATTATTTAGAAAAATCTAGATATTGAGTAGCCATTTTGTATTTCACTTGTTGTAGTACTCAACTTGGTAGCTTGGTCAACTAAGACATGTCATATATCTAGAAAATTTTAGATGTTAAGTAGCCATTTTGTATTTTAATGAAGTACTCTACTAAACTGCTTGACTGACTCACGCATGTCATATCATTATCTAAAAAATTCTAGATATTGAGTAGCCATTTTGTATTTCACTTGATGTAGTACTCTTCTGGCTGGCTTGGCTGACTCACGCATATTATATTATTATCTAGAGAAATCTAGATATTGAGTAGCCATTTTTTATTTCACTTGTTGTAGTACTCCACTTGCTAGCTTGGTCAACTAAGGCATGTCATATATCTAGAAAATTTTAGATGTCAAGTAGCCATTTTGTATTTTAATGAAGTACTCCACTAAGTGGCTTGACTGACTCATGGATGTCAAATCATTATCTAGGAAATTCTAGATGTTGAGAAGCCATTTTGTATTTCACTGTAGTACTTCACTAGGTGACTCGGCTGACTCACCCAAGCCATATCATTATCTAGAAAATTTTAGATATAGAGTAGCCATTTTGTATTTTACCTGATGTAGTACTTCACTTGGTAGTACTACATTGATCATATAGATATATGACCATGTCGTATATCCCATGTCATATATCTAGAAAATTTTAGATGTTGAGTAGCCATTTTGTATTTCAATGTAGTACTCCACTAGGTGACTGCTTGTCATATCATTATCTAGAAAAATCTACATGTTGAGTAGCAATTTTGTGCAAATAAGTATAAAAAAAATAGATAAAACTAAAACTACAAAAATAACAAAATAAATCAGAAAATTTGGCAATTTTTTTTTTAAAAATTTAAAATATTAGGTTTTTTCTCTTTTGTAAACTTTTAATATTTTTTATCTTTTTTATTATGTATCTTAGCGTTGGTTTAGTAAACTTAAAGACTCATTTTGAATAATTCTTTAGCTTTTTTTTATCTCTACTCTGTACATTATCACACTTTTTATCAAATTATTCTAATTTCTTCTAAAATGGAACAAAAATGTTAAAAAAAATTTTTATTTTTGAATCTAAAATGATTGTTTTGTTATAAACCGTCCATTAGTTTGAAAAATATTCTATCGCAACATTTGGTTTATAAAAAAAATTATAATTTTTTTTCAAAAAAAAACTGTTTTATATTCATTTTTGTATTTTTTTGCTCTTTTATGAGATTTTAAAATTTTCATTTATTGTTTTTTCATTAAACTTGATCCATCTTGTATGCTTCTTTTTTTTATCTCCACTTTAATATTTCTGTATAGAGGCCTTAATCGGTAAGTTTCTTCCCTAAGACAATTGTTTTATTTAGCGGAAATTTTTGAAAATCTTCTTTTCTAAAATATTTTTTAAATTTCCGAAAATTTTTAAAACGTTTTTCAAAATCTTTTAACTTAAAAAACTTTATTGACAGTTGTTTTAATAAAGTAGTGTAAAATTTGACAGGGTGGCGCTCAAAATAAGCTATCTTTTTTTGTCATATACATGAAATTTTTTTTTTTATTAACTTTAAACCCTAAATCTTTAAAAGTCCCTACATTCACAATAAAGTTGATTAAAAATTATTAAAATTTAAAAAATATTAAAACATACATATTTTGTAATTAATAAATGAGCAATTAAGCAGCGTGTAGTACTTAATGGATGATTAACTACAGCCAGGCTCCAATTGATTAGATTCATGAGTGGCTAATCTGATTTTCTCATCTAATCCATTTTGCTTCAGCTGGCTCACTTCTGCTTGGATAGATAAATAATATTAAACAATATTCAGAATATTAAAAAAAATAGTTTATAAATTTTCAAAAAATGTAGCATCTATTACAATATTATTTCTCCTAAAAATTGTTTTTTTTTGGTTAGGTTTAAAGACAGCGGCTTCGGCGTATTGTTGCCTCATCAGACTTTATTACATAATAAATAATGATGCAATTTACAAGAATTAACATTATTAATTTTTTCTTTAATTACAGTGAGATAATAATTGGCAACACATTTCACACAGTTTTACCACTTGCCAAAAAATTTGTTTAATAAGTCTTGAAAGCTCTTTTGACTACCAACTGGTCATCATCAGGAGATGAATAAAACTAAAGTATTATATGCTTGAATTTACCTGTTTATTTTTTTATTTCAGTTTTATTCATTTCTTGATTTAAATACATTGTGAATAATGTATTTTCTTGTAAATCTAATTATAGAAATAACCCAAGTTTAATAATTACAACTCTCTTGCAAACAAATACCGGGTGACTTTTAATGATAGACATTTATTTTGTTACGTTGGTAAGATATTTTTTGAATTCTTTAGTTGGCAACATCGTTACAATGACACATGACCTAAAACTTGAAAACAAATGTCTTTACTTTTTCTTGCTTCACTTTGTGACATAACCTTAATAAAGACAATTGACAACTGATAGGTAGTCATTCAGTATATGTATTATAAATTCTTGTTGTTCAAGAGTTGATACAGCATTTTCCTACTTAATTTAAAGTTTTCAGTGTATGTAATTGTAAAAATTTTGTTATAATTTTCTGCTGTTGTTGTTTTTTTCAAAATTTGTTTTCTATTTTACCTTATTTTTAAAGACTTGGTTTTTTAATATTTTAGATTTAGATTGAGTTTTTAGATTTTTTTGTTGCAGTTTGTTTTTTATTATTATTTTACTGTTAAAATTGCTTTTAATACAATTTTTTTTTGTCTATCTCCAAGCTTGTTTTTTCAGATCTTTTTTTTTTATAATTTTTTTTATTTACTTTTAACTTTTTTTGCAATGTTTATACAATCTATTTAATTCTACAATGTAAGTAAAAAAAAAATAATAAAAAAAAAATGTTATGAAAAAACAAGCTTCGAGATAGACAAAAAAATTGCTTTTGATACATTTTTTTTTCTATTTCTAAGCATGTTTCTTTATATCTTCTTTATTTTATTTTTTTTTTACTTATATTTTTACCAGTTTATTTACTTTTTATTTTTTTGCAATGTTTATACAATCTATTTGATTCTACAATGCATTTTTTCAAATTTATGTTGATGGTTTTTTGTCCTAATTTATTTATCCTTTGCCATAACTTTTATAAATTGCTTTTCTAATGGTTTTTTTTGGTTTTTTTTTGACATTTTTTACAAGCATGTTTTTATAAAAATGTTTATTCCTAAAAAACAAAGTTTTTATTTTTTTTCTATAAATATATCTAACTGTAAATATTTATTTTTTGTTTATGCTCAAATCATTTCACTTAATTTTTAAGCTTCTTACTGCACATTTGTTCACTTTTTTATTAGTTTTCAGTAAAATTGTGACAATTTTGTTTTACTTTTCTGCTATTGTTGTTTTCTACAAATTTTGTATTCTATCTTACCTTATTTTTAAAGACTTAGTTCTTTAATATTTCACATTGAGCTTCAGTTTTTAGATTTTTTTTTGCAGTTTGTTACAATTTTTTTTTTGCTTCTATTTGTTGTCTGTTTCTTCATATCTTCTTTATTTTAATTTTTTTTTACTTTTATTTTTACCAGTTTATTTACTTTTAATTTTTTTTGCAATGTTTATACAATCTATTTGATTCTACAATGCATTTTTTCAAATTTATTTTGATGGTTTTTTGTCCTAATTTATTTACCTTTTGTAATAATTTTTTTAAATTGCTTTCCTAATGGTTTTTCTTGTTTTTTTAAATATTTTTTACAAACATTTTTTTTATTAAAATGTTTATTTCTAAAAAGCAAAGTTTTTGGTTTTTTTTCTGTAAATATCTAACTGTAAATATATATTTTTGGTTTTTTACTTAATTCTTAGGCTTCTCACTGCACAATTGTTTACTTTTTTTTTCTACCGTTGAAGTCTTTTTTATAATATTTTTTGAATATTTTTTTTAACATTTTTTTAGTTTATTCTAGTCTTTTTAGTTTCAACTATTTTTCTATGCTGTAATTTATTTATTCTTTTTATTGTTTAATCTTATGTTTATTTTTATTTTTTAACATTGTGTGTTTAGATGTTGTTTGTACCTAATTGTTTATTTATTTCTTAGGATTTAAACTTATCAATAAATCGAATTGAGTGCTTAACTGATATTATTTTTAGAAAAAAACGTAAGATTCTCATCTCCTATTCGTTCTCTTTGTTGAAACTTTGATTCATGGAAAGCTAGTCTAGAGGGTCTTTATGTGTAGTCTCTTGAGCGCTTCTACGAGCTGGCCAATAGAAGATAGAGCCTATGGGATTATTGAAGACCTATAAATTAAACTTTTATGAACAAAATGTTCAAAATGCAAATCCAACCGTATTCGATCGGAAATGCTAACCACGTATACATTGAAAGATGCCTAATTTTAACACTAAAAACTGCAAATTTAATTTTTATTAATAAAATAAAATAAACGAATAACAATTAATTGAATATCTTAAAATTTGTTAATTTAGATAGATTATTTATTGAGAATTAGCAAATAAAATGATACAATGTCATTATTATAAAAAAAATTTGTAAGCTGTTACGAAACGCTTAGCAGATGTGATTAAATGTGACACAATAAAAAAAAACTAGTAATAATTTTTTACCTAAAATAATGAATTTTATTAAATTCTCATTGGAACAACTCTAATTAGAATTACAGTGACAACAACTGAAGTGTCTAAGCTAAGTGGCTCGGTGTCGTGAGCGAAATGACGCAGGCCAAACTGCGTCAAATCAAAAATGAAAATAAGCCTAAAAAACTGTTGTTAATTGATTCTAATTGGAACAACTCAATAGGTTTTATCAGTTATATTCAATGTTGCATCTGACGAAATTACAGTGACAACTGAGGTGTCAAAGCTAAGTGGCTCGGTGTCGTGAGCGAAATGACGCAGACCAAACTGCGTCAAATCAAAAATAAAAATAAACCTAAAAAACTGTTGTTATTTGATTCTAATTGAAACAACTCAATAGGTTTCATCAGTTACATTCAATGTTGCATCTGACAAAATTACAGTGACAAACTGAAGTGTCTGAGCTAAATGGCTCGGTGTCGTGAGCGAAATGACGCAGGCCAAACTGCGCCAAATCAAAAATGAAAATAGCCCTAAAAAACTGTTGTTATTTGATTCTAATTGGAGCAACTTAATAGGTTTCATCAGTTATATTCCATGTTGCATCTGACGAAATTACAGTAACAACTGAGGTGTCAAAGCTAAGTGGCTCGGTGTCGTGAGCGAAATGACGCAGGCCAAACTGCGTCAAATCAAAAATGAAAATAAGCCTAAAAAACTGTTGTTAATTGATTCTAATTGGAACAACTCAATAGGTTTTATCAGTTATATTCAATGTTGCATCTGACGAAATTACAGTGACAACTGAGGTGTCAAAGCTAAGTGGCTCGGTGTCGTGAGCGAAATGACGCAGACCAAACTGCGTCAAATCAAAAATAAAAATAAACCTAAAAAACTGTTGTTATTTGATTCTAATTGAAACAACTCAATAGGTTTCATCAGTTACATTCAATGTTGCATCTGACAAAATTACAGTGACAAACTGAAGTGTCTGAGCTAAATGGCTCGGTGTCGTGAGCGAAATGACGCAGGCCAAACTGCGCCAAATCAAAAATGAAAATAGCCCTAAAAAACTGTTGTTATTTGATTCTAATTGGAGCAACTTAATAGGTTTCATCAGTTATATTCCATGTTGCATCTGACGAAATTACAGTGACAACTGAGGTGTCAAAGCTAAGTGGCTCGGTGTCGTGAGCGAAATGACGCAGGCCAAACTGCGTCAAATCAAAAATAAAAATAAGCTAAAAAAACTGTTGTTAATTGGTTCTAATTGGAACAACTCAATAGGTTTCATCAGTTATATTCAATGTTGCATCTGACGAAATTACAGTGACAACTGAGGTGTCAAAGCTAAGTGGCTCGGTGTCGTGAGCGAAATGACGCAGGCCAAACTGCGTCAAATCAAAAATAAAAATAAGCTTAAAGAACTGTTGTTAATTGATTCTAATTGGAACAACTCAATAGGTTTCATCAGTTATATTCAATGTTGCATCTGACGAAATTACAGTGACAACTGAGGTGTCAAAGCTAAGTGGCTCGGTGTCGTGAGCGAAATGACGCAGGCCAAACTGCGTCAAATCAAAAATGAAAATAAGCTAAAAAAACTGTTGTTAATTGATTCTAATTGGAGCAACTCAATAGGTTTCATCAGTTATATTCAATGTTGCATCTGACAAAATTACAGTGACAACAACTGAAGTGTCTGAGCTAAGTGGCTCGGTGTCGTGAGCGAAATGACGCAGGCCAAACTGCATCAAATCAAAAATGAAAAAAAGCCTAAGAAACTGTTGTTATAGTGTGCTGAAAACTTATAATTAGTAATGTTGAAATAATTTGTTAAATAATGTAGTAAAGTTTATGACAGAAATTTTTTTTGTTACAACCTCTCATTATCTCTAAAAACAAACTTCCAGGCCCTATAAAGCCGAAAACAAAGCAAAATACCTGCCATTTATTAACAAACATCAGCAGAAAGAAAAGCGACCGTTTCATAAAAGTTTCACTAACGAGAACTAATTGAGTTATCTGAGTAATTTATAAAGGTATTCCTATGAATAATTCTTGTAAATGTCCCAAATGTGTAGCCGTTTGTGTCTTCTAAGTTCTAACTGAGACAAATGCGATGTTAAGTAGAGGATTGCGTGCTAAAATGGAATTGCTCCCTAACAGTGTTTAGTAAGATAGCATGCTTGTTGTCAATCACTAAGGGCCTTTTGAAGGGATCTTGCTCCAGCTTATCTCTACAAAACATTCCCAAACTTTATTAAACGAAAGCGATTTTTAATTGGGAATTAAAACCCCTATAAAATCCATCCAATCAATGGCAAGCACAAATTTTTATAAAATTGTTTTTAAAAATTTGTTTTCACTTTTAACCCTTTTGCTGATAAGCATAGAACGCCACTGGAAAGCTAGTTTACTGCTAATTATTTGTTTATTCAAAGCAACAATCATCCTTATTCTGTTTACCAAATTTCCCGTTTTTTTCTACAAATTCTAGACAAAGTTACAAAAGAAGTGTAAACAAAACATTAGATTATAAAAAAAAGAAAATAGAAAAGATAGAAGAAACGTATTGTTACGTTTACGTAACGTTATCAAAAAAGTACATTGCATAAGAAAAAATAAATAAAAATAGTTCAAATAATAAATAACTAAAGATGAAATTAGAAAAAGTGGTAATTGGAAAAAAAATCAAACAAATACAACATACACAAATAAAAAAAAATTTTAAACATAGAACAAAAAAGTGTTATATAATAAACTATAAAAAATGTATTAAAATAAACTAAAAATCCAGGAAAAATTGAGATGCTTAAAATGTAAAAAAATAGATAAAGGAGAAGATAAGTATGCCCAAATGTTAGGTACTAAAGCGAAATACGTCTATTTTTCTTTAGTAAAGTGCACTTTTTTAATTCTTCTATTCTCATCCTTTTTTTTTTTTTGTCTACAAGAAACTAATATATTGCAAAACAAATTTGAAACAAGTAAACTGGTAAAAATACGGGTTAAAAAACCTAATTTAAATACTTTTAAAATAAATACATACTTACAAATATTTTGACAATATTAGAAAAAAATAATTTGCATTAAAATTATAAATTACAGTAAAAATACAAATTAAAACAAATTAAATAATATATGAAAAAAAGCTGTTTTTGATTTCTATAAATTGTTTTAGTTGTATTACTAATGCTAATAAATATGTACTAAGCCATAATTATTTATGGTTGTAAATTACGTCTTCAACCTTAAATTGAGAATAAACAAATTCAAACTGAGGATAAAAATTTAAAGTTAAAAATTTATTTTTAAATTCGGAATAATTAAATTTAAAAAAAAATTATCGTGAGAATAGTCGTCTTCAAATTGAGAATAAACAAATTCATATTGAGAATAATTATTTTCATGTTGAGAATGAATAAATTTAAATAATTTAGAATGAACAAATTGATATGAAGACAAATCGTTTTCAAATCGGAAATAAGCAAATACATGTTGAGAATAAACATTTCTAAATTGAGAACAAGCAAATTTAAATAAAAAAAAGTTAAATTTATAATACGAACAGCGAATGACAACTTTTAAGTAAACATATCAAATTATAATGTAATCTATAGTGCAATCATGTTTAAGCTTGTTGTTGAAAACGTTTCTACTCTAATAAAAAAAAATTAATAAGTTTTTAAACACCTGACGCAACTAAAACAATTTTATTCAAATAACAACTTTCTATTTATTTTCAATTTTTATTTATTTATTCTTTATATAAATTTGTGTATTCTCAATTTGAAAACGCTTATTTTCAATATAAATTTGTTTATTTTTACTTAAAAACGCTTATTTTCTCAACATGAAATTGTTTATTCTCAGTTGACAATTTTTAATTTATTCTCATTTTTATTTATTTATTCTTAATATAAATTTGTGTAATCTCACTTTAAAATTTTTTATTCTAATGTGAAAATCATTCTAAATTTAAAATTGTTTATTTTAATTTCAACTCTACAGGCTGTAAAAATTTTAGCGACCAACTCGGTTCCATCTTTCATTATATCAAAAATTTAGGAAATTTTAACAATATTATCTTATAGTGGCAACTATGTCCAATAAAGTGCCAACATACTTAACAAAATAATAGAAAAACTATGAAAAAGAAAAGAATAACTATAAAGCCATAGAAAAAAAAGACTATGCAACATTTAAGGAAGCAAAACAGAAACAACATAACATGTTTTAAAAATATTAAAAAAAAATAAAATAAACTTAAAAAAAAGAAAACAATTAGTGATAACAAAAATGAAAAAAAAAATAAAATGTAAAGTCATAATTCTCTTTTAGAAGTCAACAAAATTAATTTTTTTTCATACTTTTCTAACATTTAGATTCTGCTGTAAAAACACAACAATATTATGCTAAATGCTTTCAAAATTTTAGTAACAAACCTAGTTTTCTTTTTCAGTAAATCTAAAGTTTATAAATAATATGCGAAGATTGACAAAAACATGTGATAAACATAAAGCTTAATAAATAAAAAAAAAGAAATGAACATGATTTAGGTACTGAAGAAAGTACTAAAAGCAAATTTTTGCAATAAAACATATATATATATATATATATATATATATATATATATAAAGATATATAGTATATAGATATAAAAAAGTGATCGAATGCAAAAATGCTAAAGTATCTAAGAAATAAACAAAAATATCAAAAAATACAGCTTTTTCATTAAATCGTGATTGCGTTTCTACATTTAGATTGTTGATGATAATGTTGATTTCACAGAAAATATATTATTAGGCTTACTGCCTAATAAGTGTTGCAGCTTGGATAACCATGTTACGAAATTTAAGATTTGGAAAAATTAGGTTGTGTAGGTAGTTGATACACAACTGATTTGAATCTTAATGATTGAGTCTTACTGATGAGTCCTAATAAGCTCAAAACCGGTCTGAGTCTGTAAATCTTCGTTTCTGGTTTAATTTAAAGAATGAGAGACGTTTATTTACAGTAAACTTGGTTCTTTTTCGGCACTTTGCAGCTTTAGAGCAATCTATAACATTGATTGTTAGCAGATTACGTGCGATGTCCAATCTGGAGAAAGAGAGTCAATCCAATTACCAAACAATCTATTACAGCGGAAAAGGGCATTATGCTGTTCGGTGGAAGTTTCGAAAAGGGAACTATTTGGTGGTCAGACTAGGATTCCCGTTCGTTTGCAGATAGTGCTCCTACGCGGTTCCTCTAATCCTGCTTAACACTTCGTGGGACAGCCGGCGCGCCACATCTGCGTCACCGGCGTCTTATTTATACGACCGACGCCACAAAACTGCCCTTTCTGTTTGAACTAGGTTTAGAGTTTAGAGCCGTCTCTCTATGTTTGAGTTTTGGCGGCTTTTCGTTTGGTTTAATTCATCATTTATCAAAATCTGTTGCATTTAAAGCCTCTAAGTCGCATTTTGGTTTCGTTATAGAGCGCTTTTGTTCTTTCAGCCAAAACCGCAAATTTTCATTATTTTAACCTCAAAGCTCGTTGGAGTGCCACCAATAAATTCCAAGCTAAAATTTGCAAAATACAGTTTTACCATCATTGAGATAGAGCTCATATTTATTTACAGTCTAGTGCGGAAAGTGTTGACTTTGCCCACTTACATTTTGCCCCCATATTTACCCTACAATCTTCAAAGTTTAAATTAGATAATTTTTTTTTTGTCCTAAATCGGCAATAGCAACAACTGCCAGACGGTCCAGGTAAATATTTAAATTAATTTATTTTGATATGTAAAAAAACACCCAGGGCCAGACAAAAGCCTGGCCTGGCATTTGCCGGGGTGAAATTTAAGCCTACGCTACTTAATCGGCCAGGCTCTGAACGCACTATAGTCAGCCATCTGGCCGCCGACCAACCTACGCCTTTATAATAATTATTGTTTCTTCAAAAAAAAATTCTTCTTCACCCTTCATCTCTCCTTACATTGTATAAAAAAAATCACTAGATTCATTTGAATCTCATAGTTTAAATTGTTGGAAATATCTCAATTTATTAGTCACTATGTTCCCAATTTTTCGAAAAGCCATTATTTATTATTTGTATTATCTATAAATTACTTAAAATTTAAATATTTGCCAAATTTAAAAAAAAATTTAAAGTCATGACAGAAAAAGGCCAGTGCAAATTTATTCAAAAAATCATATCTGTAAACTTGGACATGTTTTGCTCTTATTGGAGCTCATCGGCAAGTTGCAACTGATTCAGATTTGAAAGAATTTGCAATGATACGTCTGGAAATATATTACATCGTATATCATTGATATACGTTTCAGACAAAAGGCGCTAACGTGATAACTTGGTTGTCCGATCAGCGATATAATCTTGTACCTATCAACATTGACATCTCTTAGAGTATAAACTATATTCACGTAGCAAAATGTCTGATGCAACATAGCTTCTAATAGATGGCGCTAATTTCAAAGTCAATTTGTGGTTTTTTATCAATTTCTTAAAAATTAAAGTGCTAGAGTTGGAAATGTTTAGATTTTAATTTCTTTCTCTAAACAAAGCAATTAGAAATAGAAAAAAATAACTTTTTGCGTCTTATTGAAGACCAAAGTTAGCTGTGGATTAATAATTTTGCCTTTTGGTAAAAAAATTGTTTTTAAATACTTAATTTATAATAATTTGCTAAAACTTACTAAATAAATTTTTAGTTGTTTAGTTTCTGTCATATCACTAAAGTTTCAAAAGAAGAAATATTTACTTTACCGCACAGTATGTGGTAAAATTAATCAGAAAACATTGTAAAAATAATGATAAAGCAGACAAAAGATTAGTAGAGTATAACGAGAAGATAAAAGAAAACCTACGGTAAGAATATAAGAAGCAAAAAAACAAAAAAAAAGGTAAAAATACAGTAGAGTGGATATTAAAACAATGAAAAAGGAATACTAAAAAAAATAAAAGAAAAAGATAAAAATATAGACAAACAAAAAAATTAGAGCAAATGCAGCAGAATGTAGATATAACACAAAGCACAAAAAGACATTAATAAAATAATTAAGAGAAAAAAGAAAAAAATTATAAAAAAGAAAGTTTATTGCAAATTTTAGATGTGGAAATGAATTTATGAGAGAGAGACAATAGAACATGTAAGCATAAAATGTAAGAAAGTAAAACAGAAAGCAACTTGACAAGAGAAAAAAAATGAGAAAAAAAAAACGAAGAAAAGAGTGAGAAAAATTATAATCAAAGTAAAAGCAGAAAAAAAATAACAAAAAATAGAATTGTTTTATTAATTTTTCATAAAACTAAAAAGTGTTTGAATTTTAGAAATATATTTATAAAAAAAACATTAATTTAAAAAAAAAAACAAGAAAAGGATAAACCAAATACAGAAGTATAGATAAAAAAAGTAAAAATGATTAGCTAAAAAATAAACAGAGAAAATACAGAATGTGTGAACAAATAGAGAAATAATTGAGAGCAGATAAAAATGTGAAAGAAAGCAAACTAAAAAAAACATTATATATAATAAAAACAAAAAAAAGTTATGGAAATAGCAGACAAAAGATTAGTATAGTATGACGGGAAGAGAAAAAAATCTACTGTAAGAATGTTAAAAAACAAAAAATAAAAAAAAAATTATTAAAAAAGGTAAAACAAAATACAGTAGAGTGGTTATTGGGAGAATAAAAGAAAAATACTAAGAAAAATAAAAGAAAGATATAAAAATATAGACAAACAAAAAAATAATAGCAAACGTAGCAGAATATAGATATAACACAAAGTACAAACAGACATTAATAAAATAATTAAGAAAAAAAAAATAATAAAAAAGAAAGTTGTAAGCATAAAATGTGAGAAAGTAAAACAAAAAACAACTTGACAAGAAAAAAAAATGAGAAAAAAAAACGAAGAATAGAATGAGAAAAATTATAGTTAAAATAAAAGCAGGAAAAAAAATTACAAAAAATAGAATTGTCTTATTAATTTTTTATAAAACAAAAAAGTGTTTAAATTTTAGAAAAATATTTATAAAAGAGTCATTAATTTAAAATAAAACAAAAAGGACAAACCAAATACAGAAGTATAAATAAAAAAAGTAAAAATGATTGGCCAAAAAATGAACAGAGAAAATACAGAATGTGTGAATGTGTGATCTTCCAAACCAACGCCATAGCACAATACCGGTTTTAAGCCAGTCTTTGTCAGTTGCACTTAATAACACCTTTCACCAAATAATTTTTGTTTTGTTTATATAGTGCCACTTCGGTAGTTTTTGACGGCAAAGAAAGAGACAGTTGGTCATTCAGTATCAGTCGTCATTATGCCTGACTGACAAGCTTAAAACCGGTATTGCGCTGTAGAGTTTATTCAGAAAATATGACCTTTCACTCGTTTATCAAATAAATAAATTAATTATTACAAAATAAAGCTATCCTTAATCTTTATTTATTTATCTCTAAGAAAATTTTGTTAATTTTTCCATCTACATTAGTGTTTTTCATTATATGTAACACAACAATAAATTACTTTTTACATTTAGGAATATTTGTTGTTGATGGGTTGCCATTAATTTGGTTAGGTTGAGTGCTATGAAACTGATAGAAAATAAAAAAAAACTCGTAACCATGTCAACAAACTAAGTTAGGTCGGCTTATATAAAAACTATTTTTATAAAAATTTCACACAAAATTAGCATATAGAGCTAGTCATTCTGGAATAGAGTTGTTGTGTTACAAAATAATATATTGTAGAAAAATTAGTAAAAAATTACTCTGTTTTTGCGAATAATAAACCGATTTTGATAATTATTTCTTTAATGGAAAAGAATTATCTAAGAGACGGTAACATAATAAAATTCAAAATTTGAAAATAGCATAATAAAAAAAGACAAAAAAAAGGAAAAACGTTATAAAAACGTCAAAAATATAGTGTTTTTGTCAAATGTTTGTTCGCGGATAACTTTGTTGTTTATAAAGCAATTTCAATAATTTTTTTTTTATTAGAAAGAAGATATTTCAAAGATAGCAACATAATAAAAAAATTAAAATTGTAATAAAGGCATTTTAGATAAATCAAGAAAGACTTTTTAGTATTTAAATACTCAAGAAAGTATTTTTTTATTAAATATTTATTAGTTTTCGTTAAACAAGCCTTGTAGCAGTACTGAATAATTATAAATTTAATTTAATTACGTCTTTATCTAATTAGCAATTTGAAATTACAAAAAAAATATAAGTTAATCTTTCAAAAATTTCAGAACTCTGTAGATGTAATACTGCAAATTTTTTAGATTATTTGCAAATTGTTAATTTATCGCTGTTACACGCTTTCAATCAATTGAAAGATAATACGTCAACTTTCAACATTAAGTGTTACCAACCTTCAACAGTCAAAATTATTTATGAAATTCCTTGTTACATGCAACATTAGAAAGACAATTTTCCTAAAGTTTTGAATTGTTATGAGTATATTATTGTTAACTATTGTAAATAACTCAAAAATGGTTAATTTAGCTCGTTGTGCTTATTATAAACTCTGTTTTACTCAACAATAACTTACGCTTTCAATCAATTTACAGATAATACGTCAACTTTCAACATTATGTGTTACCAACCTTTAACATTCAACATTATTTATAAAATTCCTTGTTACATTCAACATTAGAAAAACAATTTCCCTAAAGTTTTTATTTGTTATAAGCATATTATTGTTAGTTGCTGTGTAAATAACTCAAAAATGGCTTATTTAGCACGTTGTGCTTATTAAAAACTGTGTTTTACTCAACAATAACTTTTTTTTTAAGTTGCTGACTAAGATTTGGCGCCGTTTCGTCATTTCCAACTCTAAATGAGTTGGAAAGTAGAAATAGGAGTTGTTGCTGACATGTCACACTTCTTTCAAGAAAAGTTTCTATTTTACGTGGAGTCTGTTTTAAACTTTGAGACTGAAAAGGCTGTAATCAATGGCCATTCATTCAAAATAAATTAGCTGACTTGAGTTTATTTTCCTCTGAAGCTCCACACAGAGCTTTCAATACTCCTCTATTTGTTATTTATTCTAATGCAAAGGAGAACTCCTTTGGAAGTATTTCTGAAAGTTGCAACATATTAAAGCAGGCAAAAAGATTTATATTTCTCAAAAAGTTAACTTTATCTCCTCTAAGGATTCGCTTTATATGGGAATATGCACAGCAGAAAAGTTTAAAAACGTCCCGATCTTGATAGTGTCTGTCGTAAAAGACAGAAGAAGTAAAATCAGCGTAACGTGAAATCGACTTTTTGAATTAAATGCGGTTTTAACACATTTAATTATTTATAGGAGTTTTAGTTGTGATGCTGCAGTTAGTTGTATTTTGCTTAAACCAACTTCTGCCGACCGAATTTAAGTCGTTTCAGTTTATCTGCAGATCTAGAAGAGCGATTTGATGGAATTAGAAAAGTTTTAATGCGAGGAAAGTACTCGAAAAAGCACTGATTTTAGCCTAATTAAAAACTATGCGGATCCAAGCTTTAAAGCAATCTAATAATTTTAAACCCAAACAACTTATCAAAAAATGCTGAAATTTGTGTCATGACTTTTTTTCACATTATGATAGAAGAGCTTATAGAAATATCGCAATAAGCTACACAAAAAGTTAAAATCTGTTTCTTATAACTTTAAGATGCTACTAAACCAACCAATGAAACGTTACCTTCTAGCAATGACGCTACCAAATCGACCAATCACTATTCTCGCAAACGAAAACGGCTAAAAGAAAACACCTAGCCTAAAAATATTATTCAATGATACATAAATGTCTAAAGCAGCAAAAAAGTTTACTACAAAAAATATATACATTTGATCTGCGTAAAGAAAAAGAGTAGCTTTTGCTAGCTATTTAAGAGATTGAAATTTGTTATCAACCAATGATAAACGTTCTAACAATAACGCTACTAAACCGGCCAATCAATTTTCTTACAAACTGCAGCAGCTTAAAAGAACACCTAACCTAGAAAAATTATTTAAGGTTAGATAACTGTCTGTATTTTAGAAAAGTAGTAAAAAAATTGAACTACATAAAAAATTCTTTGATCCAGACTGGGGGCGGCGTTAAGCAAAAAAGTAGCTTTTGTTAGCCATTTAAAAGGATAAAATCTGTTTTATATATCGTTAAGATGCCACTAAATCAAGCAATGTTTAGTTTATCTTTATTTAGATAAATAAAAGTTTATTTTAAAATTTATTTTAATTTGGTAATTTATAATTTTTGTAAAAAGACTTTTTATTTTTTATATTTTCTTATTTTGGAAGATTTACTAAAGAAACGACAATGTTGAGACCAAAGTTTATTATAAATTTAGTCAAATTTTAAAGATGATTAAGAATATGTATTACAATTATTTTTTTTAAATTGTTTTTTGCTTATTTATTGCTAATTTTTTAAAAAAGAATAAAAAATTTATGTTAGTATGTAAAATAAAAAAATTAAGTGTTTATTCAATTAGATAAATACATTTTTAAATTTGTTTTAGTGTACTAATTTATAATTTAGCTTAATTGTGATAAAAAAATAAAAACGAAGTTAATGTGATAGCTTAAGAAAAGCTACATTGAATTATTAAAGTTTAGTAAACAAAAATAAATTACATTTAATTAGATTTGAATAACATAAGAAAACACAAAAAGTAAATTGAAAAATGTAACAAACATTGATAAATATTAATAAAAAATAACAATAGAAAATACATAAAACAATAAAAAATATCAATAATAATTGAAAAATTTATTATATTATCTAATTATATATAATTAGAAATTGTACATGAAAAGCTACAAATATTTATTAATATTCTACATTAAAAATATTCAACATTAATTATTTCTTCTATTGATAAAAAAATTAAATATTTTGCTTTATTTGATATAAATTAAATTAATTAGAATTGAAGAACATTTCTTCATCAATAAGAAATTAATAAAACTTTCTAAATGTGCAGTAGTTGAGAAATTGTTAATTAATCTTTATTATTTCTGTTTTGTGTTCCAACTGCTTTTGCATTTATTATTATTATTTTTGCTTTGTTTCCTAAATATGACTAAATAATATTTTGTTTTTAATTTATAAAACTTCTTCAATAATTTTTTAAAAATCATAGTGTAATAATTTTTTTTATTATTATTATGCTGATCATGCTTTTTAATTCTTTAATTTAAATTTTATAATTTTTAAACTGATTCTTTGATTTTGTTGGTTTTAGATTTAATATCTATTATCTTAATTAAATTTAATATTTAATAAAACTAAAATAATAATAGCTTTTGTTAGTCATTTAAAAGGATAAAATCTGTTTTTATATCGTTAAGATGCCACTAAATCAAACAATGATTTAGTTGATCTTTATTTAGATAAATAAGAGTTTATTTTATATTTATTTTAAATGGGTAATTGCTAATTTTTGTAAAAAAAAATTTTATTTTTTATATTTTTTTATTTTGGAAGATTTACGAAAGAAACGACAATGTTGAGACCTAATTTTATTATAAATTAAGTCATATTTTAAAGACGATTAAGAATATGTATCAAAATTAATTTTTTTAAAATTGTTTTTGTTTTTTTATTGTTGACTTTTTAAAAAAGATAAAAAAATTTACATTAGTATTTGAAATAAAAAATTAAGAGTTGATTCTTAGTCTGTAACTTTAATCTTCATTTGGATACAAACATTTTTAAATTTGTTGTAATTTACTAATTTATAATTTAGCTTAAAGCTTAATTATAATAAAAAAAATAAAACGACGTTAACGCGGTAGCTTAAGAAGAACTAGATTGAAGTTTAGAAAAAAAAATAAATCACATTTAATTATATTTGATTAACATAAAAAAATACAAAAAGTAGATAAAAAAATATAGCAAACATAAATAAATATTCATTAAAAACAGATATCAATAATAATTAAAAAAAAAATATGTATTGGTTTTTTCTAATTTGATAGATATTGCAAATATTATAACCGATATTATGTCAATAAACTTAAAACAAATATAACAAAATCTTATTTAGTTAGTTTCACTTCTAAAATAATAGTATTTTAGTGTATACAAGTAATTTGTATATTATTATAGCAGTAATTAATGCTTAATTAGTTATTAACAATAATTTTAATAATTTCTATTATTTTATTAATAAATAAAATCTTTGACATTTTATAATATTTTTTTTTAGAATGGAAATGATACATAAAAAGCTACAAATATAGTAATTCGACTAATTTACTAATATTCTACATTAAAAATTTTTAACAATAATTATTTCTTTTAATGATAAAAAATTAAATATTTTGCTTTATTTGATATAAATTAAATTAATTAGAATTGAAGAACATTTCTTCATCTATAAGAAATTAATAAAACTTTCCTAATGTGCCGTAGTTAAGCAATTGTTAATTAATCTTTATTGTTTCTGTTTTGTGTTCCAACTACTTTTGCATTTATTATTATTATTGTTGTTTTGTTTCCTAAATATTACTGAATAATATATATTTTTTTAATTTTTAAAAACTTATCCAATTATTTTTAAAAAATGATATTAATAATTTTTTTATAATTATTTTATTTTTATTAATTCTTTAATTTAAATTTTATAATTTTTAAACCGTTTTTTATAATTTTTGTTAGTTTTTTATTTAATATTTAATGTTTCAATTAAAGTTAATCTTTAATTAAACTAAATTAATAAGTTTTATTTTTTAATTTAACCAATTAATTCTGTTATTTCACACATCTCTTGTTCCATGCTTAAATTAAAAATACTCTAATTTAAATAAATATTAAGCTTAATATTTATTAAGCTATATAATATGCCCGGCCCGGCTTCGCACGGGGTAAACAATTATTTATTTTTGAAAATTGACCCCTCCAGTGCCCCCTCCACCCTGCTCGCCGCGATGCCCGGCGCGCTTTTCAGACTGCATCGCAAACAACGGCCACAGCGCTATGGCGGTTTTGTTAACTGTTTGAATTTTTTAATTCGTAATATCTTTTGAATGGAAAGTCCAATTTAAATAATTTAAAAACTATTCTATAGGTAGTTAAATGGTCTTGACCATAAAATAATTTCTTTGGATAAGGATTAATATAAACACATAAATAGCATGATTTGAATTTGGTTAGCATTTTCATTAATGTTTAAAATGAAAAAAGTTGTTGTAGTGACATAACTACAATAGTTGGACATATGCTACCGTGGAGTTTTTTGTAGACATTATGATGTTCTTCAATATTGTTGTACATTATTTTGTTCTATCGCTAATAGTTTCGGCAGCGCATTCGACGAAAGACATTTTAAGACTCATTTTTCTACACCTTCGGTTACATTGTTCAAATTTTACCAAGGATTCCTAATTTTTTTCAAAATGAAATGTAGCCTATGTCAAATAGGAAGAATGTAGCATTCTATTGGTGAAAGAATTTTTTAAATCGGCCTAGTACTTTTTGAGCCTATTCATTACAAACATACAAACATACAAAAATAGGTACAAATCTTTCCTCTTTATAATATTAGTGTAGATATAAATGGGTAAAAATTTTTTTTATAAAGGATTTAGGGTGTCGAACAAATTTGTATGTTTTTTTCCGTTTTTTATTACATCTATAAGCGACGTTTCGGTAAAAACAATTTTATCTTCTTCAGGCTGTTGATTCATGTAAATTAGAAAAGTCGGTAGTTTTTTTTTTTTTAAAAACACGTTAAAATAGAATACAGATCAAACAATCACAAAATGAAACTTATTACAGATTGTTGTATCAATCGTCATATGAAATTTATATTATTATATTAGTTTATTTAATTTATTGATAATGAAGCTGACTGTTAGTTTAACCAGGCATAGTAAAATCAAAAAATTCTAAATTTTTTATAAAAACAAATTTCATATACATGTTATTAAAACAAAAGACATAACTTTTTTAACTTAATATTATTATTATTTAAAATAATAATTAAAAGTTTGTTAGGTTATAAATAAAACATTGTTTTTGGAAAAATAAATAAAGAAAAATGTGTTTAAGTTGCAAAATTTTAGAAATTCTGGTAATCGGCGTCATCTCTAATTAAAAAAAAAATATTTTGATTTAAAATTTGAAGCCTACTCT
Source organism: Lagria hirta (assembly GCA_947359425.1). Lineage (NCBI taxonomy): Eukaryota > Metazoa > Arthropoda > Insecta > Coleoptera > Tenebrionidae > Lagria > Lagria hirta. The sequence goes on from OX375794.1 coordinate 52,042,579, forward strand.
AATTTGTAAATTTAAAACGTTTAGTTGTTAAAAGTTATCTGCTATATTAAGTCTTTGACATATGATACATTTTATGCAAAAAACAGAAACAACTGGATTAAATGTATATTAAAATATTTCGGAGTCCCAATAATTGATAGACATAAATAAATTATAATTGTATGGCTATTAGTAATATAATATTTAATTTAAATTGATATTTGATTTAAATTATTGGTTAAATTTATATTATATCTGACAGTAGTAAATTGCTACATTTTATTATAATTATAAATTAATAGCAACATTTTGAGAGCATTTTATTTGTGGCTAAATAATGCAGTTTGTTATTTAGGAATTTAGGAATTTATATAATTCTGGAAATGATAATCTGGATAAAAAATTAAAATTAAACATGTTTTTTTGCTTTTTTAAAAGAGTATTTTGAAAATGTTATGTGTCACTTTTTTTTTATTTATTTTCTTTTATTTTATATATAAAAATGTAGGTTCTATAGAAAAAATAATATATATATATTTATTTTAAATTTCTCATTCTCTTATCTTCAATTTTCTTTTCAATAAACTTTATTTTATTTTTACTTTTTTGTTTTTTTTAATATATTTTTCATATATCTACAACTTGGTTAATTATTGGTTAGTTTCTAACGCACTTTTTCTAAAAACAAATCTTAAAATTGATTGAATTATTTTAATTTTTTTCTATGAGCCAACTCTTGCAAAATCGCTATTATTAATTAGAGGAAAATATGCCTAAATGTAAAATTATGCATTAATAAGCTACATTAACAATTATTTTTTTAGTCAAAATATCAAAATAAAGCTTAATAATGATTTCTAATATTTTGTGAACAAAAAAGAAATTAATTTGCGACGTCTGAAACTGAAGATTGAGACAACCAACATTTTATGAAAAACTATAAGCGTCATCGTCTTGAGACTTTGCAGTTATCAGCGCATAATCAGTAGCTGCTATTCCATTTGCTTTCTGGTAATTATAAAATCACACCTACCATCAGCCGCTTGTAAACCTTTATGAAAATAATTTTATTTGAAGTTATGTACACGTCATGAAAAGAGAAGAGAGTATGTTATGTAAAAGACAGCAAAGTTGGTAAATTAATAGTCTAATTGCGACAGCCCGTTGAAAAGAAACGTTGACTTTAATTAAAAGGAATAAAGCGACAAAAGGGGTACATGTCACCCCAAAATTTTGCACTGAAAACAAAGTTTAAGAGTAAAAATTAGAGAATTAATTATGTTAAAGTGTGATTAAAGACGCTTGTCACGTAGCCCTAGACTAACGTTAGTTTGTTCGTGCACATATTTTTGTGGAATCGGTGTTCGAGTATGCGAGACACGCACGAAAAAGGGGCCTCACGCATCCCGCGTACGTTCGTAGATCTCACGCCACAGGCGGCCACTACAGGCGACCGCTGGCTGTCATCACGCTTACTTCTCGGTTGTCAACTCCAAGCCCCAAGCTTCCTTCGTACAATATAAAGCTCTTTTCTATGGATGTCTCAAAAGCAAAAGCTTGACCCAGAGGAATGGAGCTGGCTGGCTGGTTCTGCTTGCTACAACATAGAATAGGGATGATTTTGCTTTTGCTTTCGTCCCTTATGTTCTCTCATCTTTCATCCTGCATCCTCTTTGTGGATGAGATGGTTTTAAGCCGGCTTTTGACTGTGTGTCGTGTTATTTCATGCGTATTATACTTTCAAGACAAGACCTTCCTTCCTTCGCTCAATGTTTGGTTTATAATCCCGTCTGATAAGATTTCTTTCTTTTATCAACCTTAATAGAATCATTTGTTGTTCCAATTATTATAACCTTAAAATTGAGCTTAAATATAGTTATATGACGTAGACAACAACTATGTCAATATCTGAAAAAAGATCTATAAAATCTAGAAGGAATAAAAATATAAGTCATGATATGACTTATTAGAAGAATATTGGTCTCTTAGTGACAGGAATGTAACAGCGCATTTTGTTGCTAATCTGGTAGATTCCATAGAAACAGCCACATCAAAGTAAAAAACAACAGATCCTGAGAAAGCAACCAAATTGCTAGATGCATTAATTTATAAAGAGCTTCTTGTTCTTTCCTCAGAAGTATCCAAGATGGTTGACCATAAATTCGTGGTAAGCTGTCGCAGTCATTTAGAATGCGTCGTTGATCATGGTCTAATTGAAAAGCAGAAGAAGAAATTGCAAGTTCTTACCTCACATCCGCATGATTAGTATCAGCTGGTACGTTCTGTTGAACAAAATAGTTTGAAGTAGTAGAACTACCTCATGGTGACTTTTTGAACTTTCTGATCTTCTCAAAACTTCTCTGCAGTTTTTAAAAAGAGTCAATCTAGTAGATTCTATAGATAAAACGCTCAGAGAGTTGATATTTGAAGAATATGGCTTTCTTAGTGACATGAATAAAACAGCCAATTTGGTTGCTAATCTGGTAGATTCCAAAGAAACAGCCACATCAAAGTAAAAAACAACAGATCCAGAGAAGCAACCAAATTGCTACATGCATTTATCAAAAATTTCTTGTTCTTCCTCCAGAAGTATCCAAGATGGTTCACCATAAATTCGTGGTAAACTGTCACAGTCATTTAGAATGCGTCGTTGATCATAGTCTAATTAAAAAGCAGAAGAAGAATGATTCGTATCAGCTGGTACGTTCTGTTCGAAAAAAAAATTAAAGTGGTACACCTTGACTTTTTGAACTTTCTAATCTTTTCAAAACTTCTCTAAGCTTTGAAAAAAGAGCTTATCTGGTGAATCCCATAGAAACAGAGACATCTAAGAATAAAAAAACAGATCCAGAGAAAGCAACTAAACTTTTAGATGCATTTACAAAGAACTTTTTGTTTTTTCTCCAGAAGTATCCAAGATGATTGATCATAAATTTGTGGTAAGCTGTCACAGTCATCCAGAATGCGTTGTTGACATGGTCTAATTGAGAAAAATGTGAGAACTTCTATCTCACATCCGCATGATTGGTATCAGCTGGTACATTCTGTAGGAAAAAAAAGAAGTTTGAAGTGGTAGAACTTTTTAAACTTTCTATCTTTTCAAAACTTCTCTACAGCTTTGAAAAAAGATATCAAAAGTATTCCATTCAATTGGCACGCTGCAGATGGTTTTGTTATACCAGAAATTATAAAACTATTCATTACAAAACCAGTATAGACAATAATAAACCTTTCAGGACATTAAGTCTGACTCGCAGAACTACTTTGCTGCCCATTTCTCCAGATATGTCAATTGCTTTTGGTTAGGTATGCCATATGAAAATCTTTAATTTTAAAAAAGATTTAAATTTGTTGGCATAAAAAAATGTTTAGCAAGTACTATTCGTGTTGCTAACGACACGGTTTAACGCCGCGGCTACGCAACATACCAGTCACACTTGCAATATATCATTTTCTGGACTACAACTGATCCTAATAACTGTTAAAATTTTTACTTGTTTTGTTTATTTTCTAGATTTTTATAATATGCAAAAGCCGCAAAGCTTTTTTGTACGCTTATTATAGAAGATTTCATAATTTTTATTTGAACTAAAACAACTTCTGGCTAGGATTTGCATTATAATTGAGATTATTTAAAAAAAATAGTTATTGTTTTTTTGTTTATTAATTTTAAACTTTATAGAATGTTAAATTTTTTTAGTACACTTCAAATTCAAATTTTATCTAAATAACAAAAAAATTATCATTTCTCTAAATTACTAAAAATTATTTAAATCAAAAATTACTTAAAATTACTTAATTAACTTTAAAATAGTCTTTACTTTAAGATAAATTTTTTTTCTATAAATCTCATGTTAATTAAATATTTAATTATTTTCTCAGTATACAGTGTTGTGAATAATATAAAAACTCTAATTTAAACTGTCTTGTTTTTTCCTTTCTCTTTCTTGCTTTTTTTTTCCTTTTTTTCTCATTCTACCTCTTTCATCAAGTTTGATTTTTTCTTTCTTTTCATCTATTTTATTTCTGTTTTGTCTCATTTTAGTATGTCTTTTTTTGCTACCACACTTTATTTTACCTTCACGTATTTCCTTATCAAGTGATCTAGTGTTTCTTTCTCTCTTCCACACATCTTGCATTTTTTTTCATTTTTTTTTTATCTAAAATTTGTTTTCTCTCTCTTCAGTCTCACATCTGAGTCCTGGAATAATTTTCTTTTCTCTCTTATTTTCTTTTTTTAGATATCTATGTAATTCGTTCATAACCAGTTTCTCATATCTCCTTTTTCTAATTTCTCTTTTGCTTTCTTGTTTCTCTATGTCTTTATTTTTGTCTCTTATTTTTTCATTCATCCGTTGCCTCGCTTCTATTTTTCTCTCAATCGTTTCTACACCAAAATTTTTTGTTTTATAAATTTTTTTTCTCTTTTTTTTTATTTCTTTCTTTGCTTTTCTGTTTATCACGTTCTAGCACTCTTTCAGTATCTCACATCCTCCTCTATTTCCAATTTAATCTCTAAACTTTTTCGCTCATTTTTCTATCTTTGTTCTTAATTTGTCTCTTTTTCCTTTCTCTCTCACTATATCACCTCATATATTCTTTATCTCATGTATTTTTATTGCATTCTTTTAATCTTTATCCTCTCTATCTTGCCCCATATTTCTGCTCCATACAAAATTACTGATATTACCAAACTGTCAACAAACATCGTCATCTCTATTTAATACTCTTCTATAAGCTTTCTCTCCGTCATGCCTCACACTATCGCACACATTTTGTTTTTCTTTTTTGACTTATTTTCTCACCTGCGCCTTAGTTTGATTCCTTTTTCCAAATATGTAGGTATCTTAAGTATTTCCATTTTTTCTACTTCATTTCCACACTTTTTTTTTTGTTCTCTTACTAAACACTATTAATTTTTTTTGTTTATTTTAATTCTTCTTTTCTTATACATTATTTTACTCATGTCTCTTTCTTCTCTCACCACTATTACTATATCATCCGCTTTTATCCTCTCTCTTTCTTGCTTTTTGTTTTTCCTTCTTCTCTCATTCTACCTCTTTCATCAAGTTTAATTTTTTGTTTCTTTTCATCTATTCTATTTCTGTTTCGTCTCATTTCATTATGTCCTCTTTTGCTATCATACTTTACGCTTTGCTTCGTCATGTTCTCTAGTGTTTCTTTCTCTCTTCAACACATTTTGCATTTTCTTTCATTTTTCTCCATCTAAAATCTGTTTTCTCTTTCTTCAGTCCCACATCTAAGTTCCAGAATAATTTTCTTTTATTTCTTATTTTCTCTTTTTAGATATCTAGGTAATTATTCTATAACCAGTCTCTCATATCTGCTCTTTCTAATTTTTCCTCTGCTCTCTTGTTTTTCTATGTTTTTATCTCTGCCTCTCTTTTTTTCATTCACCTATTGTCTCGTTTATTTTTTTCTATCTTTCTTACACTAAACTTTTTTGTTTCATAGATTTTCTTTGTCTCTTTTTTTATTCCTTTCTCTACTTTTTTGCTCATCACGTTCTAGCACTCTTTCAGTATCTCATATCCTCCTCTATTTATAATTTAATCACCAAACTTTTCCGCTCTCTTTCCTGCCTCTATTTTTACTTTATCTCGTTTCTCTTTCTCTTTCGTTATATAACCTCATATACTCTTTATCTCATTTATTTTTATTGCACTTTTTTAATCTTTATCCTTTTTTTCTATTCCCGTATTTCTGCTCCATACAACATTACACTTGTTACCAGACTGTCAAACATCGTCATCTCTATTTAATACTCTTCTATAAGCTTTCTCTCTGTCATCGCACACATTTTGTTTCCTTTTTTGACTTATTTTCTCACCTGCGACTTAGTTTGATTCCTTTTTTCAAACATGTGGGTATCTTAAGTATTTTCATTTTTTCTATTTTATTTCCACACTTTTTTTTTGTTGTTCTCTTACTAAACGCAATTAGTTTTTTTTGTTTAATTTATTTCTTCTTTTTCCTATACATCATTTTATTCTTTTGTCTTTCTTCTCTCACTACTATTACTATATCATCCGCTCGGTTTTATTAAAGCACTCCACAGAGCGTCGTGCTTTAAGATTAGAACCTTGCGCTATAAGATGGAACTTACCGCACTAAAAACAAAAATAGCTGTTTATTTCTCTTTTCTGGTTTTGTTGGTTATTTTTCCGCTTTTTTTTATTTCTTTTGTCAAAATATAGCCATATTTTATTAAATAAGACGAGAGTATGGTTTCGCACCCTCCGGGTGCTTACCTACTCTCTTGAGTAGAGGGTTGCCTACGGCAACGTGTATGAACCTAGAGGGGTTGCCTTCGGCAACCGTAAAATAGACGCACTTTTTTTTTTATTAGATTACTGTTTATTTATTTTTTTATTGTAATATATTTTTATTTATTTCTTTTTGTACTTATTCTACTTTCTCATATCAACGTTTGCCTTTGACAACATTTATATAAACCTAGCCCATTATTATTTATCTTGAAATTTATTATTATTTATTTAAAAAATTTTAATTAGATTTTATTAATTATACTCATTTCTTTTTCTTTTATCTTTCTCATATTTTTTTTATAATGAAGCAAGCATATTAGCATTTACCAATTTTTTTTTATTTATTTTTTTTGTACTTGTTCTACTCACTCGTACTGAATGTTGCCTGCGGCAACATATATAAATCTATTATTATTTATTTTTAAAAATACTTTTACTATTCATTATTATTATAATTTTTTTATTTTTTTCTCATTATTTAGGTGGCGAACAGTCATTTTCTGTTATAAAAATTCTTGTTATAACATTTGAGATCAGATTTTGACATAACGTTTTCATATTAATATTACTTTAATATTTAAAAATAATATTACTATCTATCATTATTTTATATCATTTATATTATTTATATTATATATATTTTTTTTATTCCTTCTTGTTCTTACTATACTCTCTTATATGTAAAAGGTTGCCTTCGGCAACAATAACACAACAATTTTTTTTTTATAAAAAAATTTTGCATTACATTTTTTTATTTAATATACTTGATTTTTCTTCTTCTTTTTTTTTCAAATTTTTTTCTTTTTTTTATTTTAATTTTTTTTTTCGTTTTAATTTTTTTTATTTTTATATTAATTTTATTACTTTAATAATAATTGTTATTAAAATTAGAAGAATGAAAACTATAATATATTATAATAATTTATATGAATTTTTTCTTATTCTCTTCTAAAAAAGTCTTTTATTTTTTTTCCAAATTAAAATTGTTATTTTATATATGTATTTTTGTTTCTATTATTATAATTTTTTATTTATTCCTCCTTTTACTTACCTCACTTTCTTATATAGATAAGGTTGCCTTAGGCAACCATAAAACAACCATATTTTATTTTTATTAAAAAGGTTCGTATTACATTTTATTAATTATATACTATATTCTTTCTTTTTTTTTCTATTTGTTTTCTTTTTCTATTTTTCTCCTATTTTCTATTTAATTTTTTCAAAATATGTAATCATTCAATTACAATCATACATAATCTAAAGAAAAAATCAATAAAAATTATTTATATTTTAATTATATTTTATATATCAAATTCAAAAAAATAACTACTCTATAGAAATTTGTACATTGAAATTTTTATTTTCTCTTTCTTTTTATTCTTTTTCTTTTTTATCTCTTCAACTTTTTTTTTCAAACTCTTTTTTTTATTTCTCTTCACTTTCTTCTTTTTGATTCTATTTGTTCCTATTTTTATAATGTATTTACTTAATTTTAATTTTTTTTTTTAATTTTTTTTATTTTTTTATTATTTCTCTCTTACATTTTCTTTTTTTTGTGTATTTTAATTTTTTTTTATACTATTCTTTTTTTAATATTGTATTATTCATCTATAAACTCCTGATATTTTCACATTTTTTTTTTTCGTATTTATAATATGGTTTTCCAATCTAAACATTTTCTTTTCTATAAATTTTTTTTTCGATTTTTTTTATTCTTTACTTAATTTTATCAATTTTTATTTTTCTACAAATACCATAATTTTGTTTTTTTATACTACTTAAATTATCTTTTCTTTTTTATTATCAACAAATTTATAATTTCTTTTAGTTTTTCTTGATGCTTTTTTCACTTAAATCATCGCATATCTTTTAAAATTAACATTTTTTTATTTTTAATTTTTTGCAAATTTTTTTTTCGCATATTTGATTGTCGGAAATTAAATAACATAAATTTAAAATTTTTCTTGTATAATTATTAATTAGAAACATTTGTTTAAAATTAATACAATCAAAAAAAAAAATTTTTTTTAATAAATATTTAATTTGGCAACACTTTAAAAAAAAAATTTTTAATTGCCTAGTTGCAACAATGTAACCGAAAACGTTTGTTTCTTGACAAATATTTGACGTAACTTTCATAAAAAAAAAATTAGGTTATATCGTAGCGAACACATTGACATATTAATTTCAATATATATTTGTTGAAATTTTCTTATAAATAACGTTTTCACAACTATTTTTATGATAAAATTTATAAATAATTATTTTGTTTGTGTTACTAAAAAACGAATAAATATATATGTCAATTTAAAAAAAAAATTGTAATTATTGGTTGCTATAAACAAATTTGTTTATAGCAACAAAAAAAAATTTGGGGCTCAATTTTAGAAGACCTATTAACCAAAAACTTTTCTTTCAGCCATAATAACCTTCTCGACTTTTTAATCTTTACTTTTTCTATTATATTAGCTTCAACCCTTTGACATTTCGGGGGGCATGCTCTATCAATATAAAGATTTTAGTATTTAATAAAAAAAAGTCAAAAAACCTACCCAGAGCTTTTCTTTCTATTATTTCTTCTATCTTTTCCAATATAAAAAAGCATTTCAATTAATTTGGGGCTCAATTTTAGAAGAACTATTAACACAAAATCTTTTCTTTCAACCATAACAAATTTATAATAACCTAAAAATGTTAATTTGACAATTTTTTTTGTGAGCTTTTGATATTTTGACCGAAACCAAAAAAAAGACCCCTTTCGCCTTTTCGATCTTTGCTTCTAACTTTTTGGTGAGTGCCAATTGTTTATTTAACCAATATTTTAATTGTTATGAGCTGTATTTACGTAGATTTTCCATTACATTCGCTTCACTTATTTGACAGTTTGGAGCACTAATTTTTCTCTAAAAATGTCTTGAAATCTTTTAAAAAACAAACAAACCTTTATGAATCGATCCAAAAAAGCCTTTAAACGTTGTTTTCATTTGAAAATTTATTGTAATTTCTATTATATTTGCTTCATTTATTTGACAGATTTTGGCACTAATTTTTCTCTAAAAATGTCATGAAATCTATTAAAAAGTAAAACAAACCTATGCAAATTTTTATCGGTCGCTTCAAAATAGTTTTTAAACAATGTTTTTTTCATTTAAATATTCATTGAATTGTTCTCCCATTAAATTCACACTCCACTCTATTGACAGTTTGGGGGGCTACAATTTATAAAATCTTCTTTCTTGATGAAATTACATTAAATCTCTTGATGTGAAATCTTTATAAATAAAACCCCCATGTTTATTTAATAGATATTTTATAGATTTAAGCTGTATTTTGGTAGATTTTCGTAAAATTACGATACGACTGACAGGTTAGACACTGACAAATGACATTTGTTGAAAAAATCCTTAGGCCCAGTTGTACGAACGCGAGTTAAACCAGAGTCAAACCTTGAACCTGGTTCAAGCCAAAATTTGAGTTGTACACGCTCGCTTTGAGGATCAACCACGAGTTAACTACGAGTAAACTCGAGGATCACCAACCCACCGATTTCGATGGGTTAAACCTCGAGTCAAGAAATTGTAGGCAACTCCTGTCACAACTTGTCTGTATCTAACCTAACTTTTTGTTTCCTATCAACGCGAAAATAATTATAATAGCGATTTTGTAAAAGTGATTTTTGGGTTAAAACATAATAATAAAACATGAACAATTGGAATCTCGCCGAATTGACTGATGATGAAGACTTTATAGAGCTTATCCTACTACAGCTATTTTTAATGGGTTTTTTTTGAAGGAATAACAGTCTTTAGGTGTTGGTACATTTGGGAGTAGTATTGTATGAAAAAAGTGTGATAAATCACATGTGTTTTCGTGAGATTTGAAGCTGTTAGTTCTGTGGACTTGTAGAAAAAAATGAATTCAACTTATGAATGTGTTTTTTTTGTTAAATGAAGACTTTCTGAACTTGTAATTTCTTTCAAAAAAAAGTAAAATTTTCGGCTCGTGATCAACCGAGCGAACCCTTCGGGACGCTTGACCACGAGCCGAAAATTTTACTTTTTTTTGAAAGAAATTACAAGTTCGGGAAGGACATTAACAACATACATAATAGAAAAAACATATCTTCCCTTAACATTCGACAAAAAAAAATTAATTAAACATACATTCCCTTAGCATTAAAGGAAAAAACTATAATTAAACATACATTCCCCTAACATTAAAGGAAAAAAACATAATTAAACATACATTCCCCTTACATTCTCCCTTGACTTTACAGAAAAAACATACATTCTCTTAACATTCGACAAAAAAAACATAATTAAACATATATTCCCCTAACATTTAAGAAAAAAACATACATTTCGACAAAAAAAACATAATTAAACATACATTCCCCTAACATTCTTACATTTTTCTCCCTAATTAAACATACACTCTCGTTAAATTTTTCCTCCCTTAACATGTCAGAAAAAAACATATTTAAACATACACTTTCTTAACATTTTTCCTCTCTCATTAAAAATACATTCCCATAACATTTTTTCAACCCCTAAAAATTCTAGAAAAACCTAATTAAACATACACTCTCTTAACATTTTTTCTCCCTTAATTAAACATACACTCTCTTAACATTTTTCTTCCTTTATTGAACATACATTCCTTTATCATTTTTTCTCCCAAATTAAACATACATTCCCTTAACATTCCAGAAAAAAAAAACATAACTAAACATTCAACATACATTCCCCCAACATTCAACAAAAAAAAACATAATTAAACATACATTCCCCTAACATTCTTACATTTTTCTCCCTAATTAAACATACACTCTCTTAACATTTTTCCTCCCTTACTGAACATACATTCCCTTAACATTCTAGAGAAAAAACATAACTAAACATACCTTGACATTTTTTCTCCCTTAAAATTTCAGAAAAAAACATAACTAAACATACACTCTCTTAACATTCCAGAAAAAAACATTACTAAACATACATTCTAGAAAAAAACAATAATTAAACATACATTTCCTTAACATTCTCTATATTAAATATCACTACACTTATATTAAAATTCAAATGAAAAATTTATGGCGTTTGACGTTGAAATTTGACAGTTAACAGTTACTTTTTTGAAATTTAGTTACTTTAAGGGATTTTCGTGTTACCAACCCTACTGAATCACGAGTCAGCTGAACCAGCGATAGCACGACTTCGTACAACACATTTTACTTGATTCGAGGATCAATTCTTGAACCTGGTTCAGCTGAACCAAGAGTTAACTCACGTTCGTACAACTGGGCCTTAGTGATATAGAATCTAGCCATAGTAAGTTTAGACGTTATTATCGCGATTTTGACACATTCCATCTCTTTCTCAAACTCTCCTTTCGATCCCTCCTACGTTCAAGGGGGTTATCAAATTTGAAAAAAATTTTTAGAAATTATTAAAAAAACATTGTAATTTTAAGGATAGCTACTTTTTCCTACAAAATCTCATTTAAAACGAAAAAAATTTTTAAAAAGCTAAAATTTGTCCGACAGAGATGCGGCTAACGCGTTTTATTATTATTTAAAACGTCAAATTGACATATTTAGGTTTAATAATGTCAACTAATGGCTTTGTCAAATAATATGTTTAATTCAAAATTGTTCAGAATTTGGAAAAGATGCTTTGGGCATCACATTCCCATCGTTATAGAGCAATCAGGAAAAGGCGAGCGCGCCTACGACATCTACTCCCGATTGCTCCGGGAGAGAATTATCTGCTTGATGGGCCCCATCACCGATGGTACCAGTAGTTTGATAATTGCCCAGTTATTATTCCTACAAGCCGAAAACAGCAATAAACCAATCCATTTATACATCAACTCTCCTGGAGGCATAATCACAGCAGGCTTGGGTATTTACGATACCATGCAGTATATTTTGCCACCAATTTCAACATGGTGTGTCGGGCAAGCCTGCAGCATGGCATCTCTAATCCTGGCTGCAGGAGCCAAAGGAATGAGACATTCCCTTCCAAATTCCAGGATAATGATCCATCAACCCTCTGGCGGAGTTACAGGACAAGCGACTGATATTAAAATCCAAGCTGAAGAGATTTTAAAAATGAAAAAACAGATTAATCTGCTTTATGTGAAACATACCGGATTGGATTTGGAATGTATCGAAAGAAATGTAGAACGGGATAAATTTATGAATCCTCAAGAAGCCGAAGAGTTTGGAATTATAGATAGGGTTTTGGTTAGTGCCCCAAGAAGTGAATGTACTCCAGAGCTGGACCAAATACTGCCAAAACATTCTCGAAAAAAAAACTGATTAAACATTGTTTCTGTCATTTTGTTAGGATTTAAGAAATTCTGTCAAATAAAATTTAGTATCAATTTGTTATCGTCGTATTTCCTTCCTCTTTCGGACTCAAACGGATTAAAAGTCTCTCGGTTGACACGTTTCACTTCCGGTCTTAACTACAACTATACATTTCCTCTGAAGTAAAACTAACGAGCTGCTGCCTGCAACCCCCTGGAAATTTAAAGGTGACCGATGAAGGGAAGCTGTTAGTGTCATTTCAGCCCCAAATGCAACAATGGCATTTATAATAGAACTAATCACTGTATAGCGTGTGGCACGTGTCGGCAAAGAACCCATACCAGAAGGAAATTCAACTCCCTTACGGTTACTTAACTCACAAACGATTCAAAGTTTACCGATTAAACGAATTGTAATGATTGCTTACGTCACAACTTTGCCAAAAGTCATCAAAAATGGGGGAACAAGAGAAAGTTGCTAGCTTTTCGTTGAACTTTGTTAGCTGACTTTAAATCAATCGGCTTCGAGCACATATTTGCTCAAAGCGGCTAAGAAACTCGAAAATCCGACTTAATCCTAAAACACACTTAAATGTGAGCACTTTCATAAATTATGTAATATTTTGTAATAGTTTTTAATTATGTAAAATACGCCAATAAGGCGCTAAATAACTTGTACAATTAAGGGCCATATAGCATCTTAAGTTAAAGAAGGTACAGGGAACGAGTACAAAAGACTTGCGAACGGTCGGTCAGACGTTGTGTATTAATTGCTAAACTGTGAATTGTTTATAAAGAGAGAAAGATAGACAATGTGTGTTGTACGTTTTTAATGATAATGTTGCTAATGATAATAGTGCTGACTCCATGGATTCGAAAGAATAATAAGTAAAGTATTATTAATAAGGTATAAGGTACTGGTAGCATAAATATGTCTTAAATATGAAAATCCACGGCAAAAACTATAGTTTAATACCTAGAGTACGGTCTATGTGGCGTTGCATCTTTGACTGTTCGGATGACGTACAGATTACTATCCTGGCTCTCTACTTCCTCGAAGAGAGACAAAGAGATAGAAGGGTGAGATTTTTTTTAGCACCCCTGGTAAGAGGTACAGGGATCGAGTAGAAAAAGCCTTCGAACGGTCGGTCAGGCGTTGTGTATTTATTGTAGAACTGTAAATTGTTTATAAAGAGAGAAAGATAGACAACGTGTGCTGTTGTTGTACGTTGCTAATGATAATGTTTTGTTTTTCAGGAGGAATATGAATTTAGTGCTGACTCCATTTGAAAGAATAATAAGTAAAGTATTATTAATGAGGTATAAAATAGTGGTAGCATAAATATGTCTTAAATATGTTGATATAAAAATCCACGGCAGAAACTATAGTTTAATACCTAGGGTACGGTCTATGTGGCGTTGCATCTCTGACTGTTTGAGATAGAGGGGTGGACTGGAGTCCGTTAATCGCTATGGTTATGTTCCTGTCACTGAAAGGTTGTGGTTTTCCCTTTTGCAATAATATTCTCAGATTCTTCAGTTAATAATTTTTATTTTATAATTTTTCCTATTACGCATAATTCCTGGAGATTATATTTTGTATAATTTGACTGAGGCCTAACAACACCGTCTACGTTGCTTCTGAACTAGTTACCGAAACAATGAAGACATCATTGACAACGCAAGGCGAAAGAAAAGGGGTGAAGATTGGGTCAATCGAGTCTATAGAGTGGTTGTCAAAGTCCAATGACCTGACCTGACCTGGTGATGTCTCCTACTAGTAGTTTGAAAGGAAGAAGATCCTGTGAGGAAGAGAAAAGCTCCTAAATCTGCCTTGTTTTTGACTGAAAGTTTTTAAAAGTCAAATTTTTCATTAAAATGATAATTTTTTAACCTAAAAAAATGTTTCAAAGTTTTAAAAAATCACCTAAGCTTAATTGAGGCTTTCTGAATTCAAATATATTATTAGTTTTTGTCTAGAATTTTTCGTTTAGGTTTTATCTTAAAAATAAACTTTTCAAAATAATTTTTTTTTTGGTCTACTTTTTTCAATATCTAAGCCAATAATTTTTTTTAGGAATTCCAATTATTCTAATGACAAGATTAAGTTTGTATTATGATTAATTAAACATAAATATGTATTGACAATTCTATCTAATTCCCAGATTTAGATTTTTGACTGGAAATAATATCTGGAAACGTCAGAAATCTTTTCTACTTCTCTGGATTTCTCTCCTTAAAGTTGTTTGAGAATCCCAAAAAAAACGCCATTTTGGTTTTCAGTATTTTTTTGATTCCCTTATTTTGTATTATTGCGGTTTTTTACTCCCATTTTGTGATTTCTACATAGAATTTTCGGTTTTTCTAAGGTCTGCAAATCTCTTTTTTGTATGTCTGTTGTTTTCGATGTATGTCTGTTGTCTTTCTCATATTTTTCTCTTTTCTATCACAAGTTTCTTTATTTGTATCTTTTTCTTCTGTTTGTAGTTTATTGATAACTATGTTATATAGCATTTCTTTTTGATCTATAGATTCTATCTGTTTCTATAAAATGTTTTTTTTTTCTTTTTTTGTCTTTTCTGATGTTCTTTGTTTCCGCCTACTAATAGTCTATTGTTAAATTTTTGTAGATTATACCAGAATTTTTTTTCATATACATTTGCTTTTTTTGCCTATTATCTAATACTTTCTTAGTTTTTTTACTTTTTTCTACACATAAATTATTTTTTTATATTTAATTTTTAATTTTAAATTCTAGTGTTGCTAAGGTACTGAGTTATCGTGCTAAAAAAGTATATATTTTTAGAATGTCTAACATATTTTTTATAACTTTATTTTATTTTTTTAATGATTTTTTTTTTCTTGTTTGTTTTTTTGTATATTTTAGCATCTAACATTAAATCTTTATAGATGCGGCTTACATCTGGGGCTGTTTATTTGTGTTTTTTGTACTTGTTTATCTTTGCTTTTTCTCTATTGCCTATTCTCTCCTATCTTTTTCACATACTTTTTGTTGATAAATCAAAAAAATCTATCAAAAACTGTCATTTTTTATTTCTACACCTGAGTTCACCTATCATCATTCTTTCATAGTTTTTTATTTTTCTAAATCTTTAGGAAAGTTTTTTTTATCATTATAGGTGCTGTTTATACTTACGGCCTTTTATTTAAATTTTTTTTTCTTTTATTATTTTTTTTCTTTTTATCTTCAGTAATTTTTTTCTGTTTGTAGTTTATTGATAGCTATGTTATATTGTCTTTTTTTTGATTTTTATATTCAATCTTTCTTCTATTGATTATCTCCTATAAAATGTTTTTTTCCTTTTTTATTTTATTGTCTTAATCTTTTTTCTAATGTTTATTATTCTTACACTCATAGTCTATGATTAAATCTTTATAGGTTATATCAAATTGTTTTATGATGTTTTATACACTTGTCTTGTTTTGCCAAATATCTATTACTGTCTTGATTTTTTAATTTTTTTCTACACACGAGTCTAATCACCATCTTTTTTTAATAGTTTTGTTTCCTTCCAGATCTCTAGCAAAGCACTTTTTATTTTTATAGTTGCTGCTTATACTTAAGATTTTTTATTTCTTTATTTTTAGATGTGTGTCTATTTTTTTTTCTTGTTAATAATTATTTATTCACTATTTTTTTGCTTTCCTTTATTTTTTTCACTTTTTTGTTTATACTTTATTTTTATAGAATTCTTCTGTTTAGTGTTTTATCAGCCACAAAATTTTTCCACTTTTCTGGATTGCACTTTTTAAAATTGTCTTTATGCAAATGCCAATTTTGTTTTCAGTGTCTTATCCCTTCACTTTTTGTTTTATTGAGGAACCTGTAGTTGTTCATACATTTTCTCCTGTTTTATCGTTTTCCCATAAAACATTTGGTTTTTTTTTAGTGTCTTGCAAATCTCTTTTTTTCTTTCTTGTATATCTGGTGTCTTTGATGTTTGTCTGTTCTGTCTTTCTCATATTTTGCTCTTTTTTTTTATAAATTTTTTTTCTGTGTTTTTTTGTTGTTGTCGTACTTTATTGGTAACTATGTTATAATTATAGTCTTTTTTTCTTCTTTATGTTCTATCTCTTCCTCTGTTGCTTCTATTTCTTTTAAATTGATAATTTTCTTATTTTTTTGTTCAAAACTTTGTATTTTATTTCTTACTACTAACAGTCTATTATAAAAAAAGTTTTTTTTAACATTTGTCAATTTTTTTCTTTAAATATTTATAACTCTCTCGGTTTCTATATTTCTTTCTATTCTATAGTGTCCTTAAGGTACTGATTTATCGTGCTTAAAATGTTTCTATTTTAAAATTTGTCACATGTTTTTTTTACCTTTATTTTTTTATCAATTTGTTTTTTTATTTCTTGTTGGTTTTTTTAACATTACATATTTATAGGTGCGTCTTACACCTAGGGCTCTTTATATGAGTGTTTTGTCTTTACCTCTTTTTTATTTCCAAAAATAAGGAATCCAAATCACTGATTTGGACTTGTGTTTTGTAGACTGACAGAAGTCAAAACACAAAGTCTAACGTCAAATATGCATATATGTCACCTTGGCAGCAAAAAATTGCTACAAATTGACAATAATTCTTGGCATATAGACCTAAAACTAGAAATTCAGCAATAAAATTATTTTTAAAACCAAAAAAATACGATTAGGACAGATTTAACGAGACAACTAATGAATTAGAGCTTAAAATTCAAAATGAAAAAATTACTTGGGTAAAAATAAGCTTGAGTTGGTCACTGCAAATTTATTCAAGTCTAAACCTGTTGCGACTTGCTGATGGGTTCCAATAAAAACAAAACATGTCCAAATTTACGGATACAGTTTGAATGAATTGGCATTGATCTTTATAATTATTAAATTTTTTATTGTATTTTAAGTTGACCGGTTTTTAAGAGTCATTATCGTTTCATTTTTACTAACAAATTGATCGTTAATGTACTATATTAATACACTATTTTACATTAATGTACAATTTTGTAATCGTAACAACGAGTTTAGATGAGACAGATTCAAAAATAAGATAAAAAAAATAAAGAACAAATTAAAAAAATAACAAAAATTATAAGAACTAATTAATTAAAAATAGCAAAAACAAGGCAAATTTAAAGAGGAAGCAGGAAAATAGAAACAACTATAATGTTAGATAAAAAGAGAAAAGATAATTAAAATATAAACGAAATTTATCATCGAATCAAAGTGACAGTTATTAATTTAATTTGACATCTGGACTTAATCTAACCTCACTTTTATTATGAATTGCTAGTTCAACACGTTAATAAAATTCAATTAAAAACAAAAAAATAAAGAACATTTGAGGATGATTGTTCATTTTATCAATTTTGGCAACTATTGCCTGACGCAGCTCGTCGAGGTTTGTTAAGCGTTGCTGGATAATTAAGCTCTTTAAATAGGGCCACAAAAATAAGTCACATGGAGTGAGGTCGCAAGATCTTGAAGGGTAAATTATTGCTGTATTATAGATTAGTAAATTGTGAAAATCTTTTTCCACTTCAAAAGGTGACGATTTCCTCCTAAAAATTTAATCTGAACAAGCGTCGTCTGCGTTGGGGTAATGCTCGTGTGAGCGGAAACATTATTAAATTGACGCAGGGGGGTTTTTATGCACTTTATCCTGTCTTGTTAGGGGCGTTTTTGAGTATGAGAAAAGCACCCTCTCCCCTATTGTTCGCAAAATCTAATGAATTGTCCACCATTGTTAGTTGCATAGAAACACTATACACAAGTGACAGGAATGGGTAGGATTTTGATTTGTAACATGTACAATGGTACTTGAAATGACAGGTAACACTGACTAAATTAGACGTTGCCACAATAGCCCTATGTCATTACAAAATGTCCTTTAGTCTAAATAATTAAAAAAAAATAATAATAATTTTTATTTTTGCTACATTTAAAATTGTTAGGCTATTTCTGATTTATCATGTAACAAATTTAGAGTTTATAAAGCTTAATTTTTGTTTCTTTTTCATAAAAAGACACAATATTAAAAAGCTTTTTTCAATATTTCTTGTAGAAAACTTGCTTAAAGGCTGTGCGCTAAATCAACCCTTATAAAACTAGTTCTTCAATATTATACTATTTTAAAATATTACTTTTTTAATAAAATTAAAAAATCGATTTATCAATCGACAAAAATTACTTTATTCAAAAATAATATTTTTTATTTGATAAGCTTTGCTTTATTTTTATCTTTAAAGGTGTGTTTTTTCTTTAGTTTTTTAAAGAAAAACTTATATTTTATTTAAAAAAGCAAACTTTGCTTACACCTTAATTAAAAATTTTAAAAAAGTTTTGAGAAAAAAATATAAAATTATAAAAACATAGACAGATTGAACAAAAAAAAAAGTATGAAAATAAAAGGAATAAAAACTGTACATAGCAGAGACATAAAACGGTTAAAACAAATTAAAAAATTAATAGCAACAAATTTTAATAAAAAGATAAAAAAACAAGAAAAAAATAGACAAAAACGTAACAGAAAAACAGTCAACATAATCCAAAATATAGAAAAAAAAATGTTTATATTATTAAAATATATTAAAGGGGATCAAAAATGAAAATAATATAGCATATAAAAGTCCAAAAAAGCATATCAGCAAAAACTTCACATAAAACCAGTCAAAAAAATCTAGAAAAAAAACTATAAACTAACACAAAAACAACGAAAAAAGCATTCAAAACCAGTTTGGAAAAAACCAAAAAAATAAAGCCAAAAAATATGCAAGAAAAAAACAAATATATTATAAAACAAGAAAATCAAAGATAAGAAAGCAAAAAATCCGCTAGCAAAAATAGTTTTTCAAAAAAATCTAACAACGAATTAACAATTATAATTAATTAAAATTAATATTTAATTTTAAAAATTAATACTTTTGATTATGTTTTGTAATATAATCGAATTAGCATGCTGTTATAAAAAAAACATAATGCGGTGTTGCATGTTATTAAAGCCACAACTAAAAGTGAATTGACAGTTGACATTAGAATGACATTTAACCGATTATAAACAAAAACCAAATACAAAAAGTTTTAATACAATTTATTTTTTCACAAAATCTAACAAATCTGCTGGAAACGCTGTTGATCCGATTTTAAAGCATATCTAGTAAGTTATTTATTTATAAACACTTTTCACTGATTTGTTTGCGCAGTTTTTGGAGGTAGCTAATAGAATCAACAAAAAATCAATTTTTGGTTGCGGCTATAAAAAAAAATCACAATTCTTCAAATAGCAAAATCAACTGTCTCTGCATTTCTAAAATAAAAATAGTTTTTTTCTTTATTGTAAAACTTATTTTAAGTTAAAAACTTTTTGACGTTTTCCAAGATTTTAATTTTCAACTTGATAGTTTAAATGACGTTATAAAAAAAAAAACAAATTAATATCATGGCTTACCTATATAATGTTTTTTCATAAAAACAAAATATTATTCCTATAATAAAACCTATCTTGAAAAAACAAATGTTTGTTTTTAAATTTCACTTTAAAAAATCAATTTTGGCTTAGACCTCAATCACTAAAGAATGTAAATAAAAATGTAAACTAAATAAATATTTAAAATATTTTTCAAAAAGTTTTAGAAAGTAACTTAAAACTCTAAAAATGTAAATGTTTTCAAGTGTTTTAATAATATTAAACCTTAAAAAAAATTTTTTGTATTTTTTAAACTTTATAATAAAAAACATTTTAAAAATTTCAGTTTTTTCAAAAAGATTCAAAAATATAGAGTAAAAAAATAACAGGTTATAAGATAGAAGCTGCAGTATGCTAAGCAAGAAAATAAACAATAATAACATAAGTATAAAGTAAGATTGAAAAAATAGAGAATGAAGGAGAGAATATAAAAATTAAAAAAATTATTAATTTATCGCAGAAGCATAAAACAAACAAGGGAAAAAATTGAAAAAAAGATACAAAAAAAATGAGACATGATTTTAATGCAATAATAAAAAAAGTTACAAATTATTAATAAAAACATGAACAACATAAAAACAAAAAACATTTGTAGTAAAAAAATTGCAAATATTTTTGTTTGTTATTTTTTAATAAATGGTATTATATGTAACAAAGCAAAATATTTGTTAAAAACACTTTTGTCAACATAATAACAAATTATTCCGCAATATTCAAATGAGCGTATAACAGCCCCTATTTTGCGCTATGCGCACATCAGAAGTTGCTATAACAACAAAATACAAACAGAAAGATCCCTTCAGTCTGTCATTCTTCAACAAAATAAACATTCTCCACAAACCAAGACTTTTAAGTGTTTTCTTTCCCCCAAACAACGTAAATAATCAAATCTTAAACAGAATGAAACTGAAAATATCGATACTAAAAACTCCGCCGCCCTTGTGGCTTAGACAGGAGGAAGTGTACTCCCTATTCAGAAAACCAAAAAAATTATTTAAATAAATTTTATTTTTTCTCTTTTTTTTTTCTATTTTGTTGCTTAATGTTTTTATTTTTTTGTTTTCTTGTTTAATTAAAAAAAAAAATAAAATTGTTTTTTTACTAAACCGCATTTTTCTATTAATTTATTGTTTTTTAAAAAATTGGTTAAAGTAAAAAGTATAAGATAAAGTAAAAAATTAAATTAACGTTGTTAATATTTCTGTAAAAAAATTAACTCGTTTTTGTTAAATAATAATGCGTAAAAAGAAGTAGAAAATGACTTAATAAAACTATACATAAAGTTTTCAAACTTCTAATAAAAAGTAAACAATAACAAAAAAAAATAAACAAAAAAAAATGGTTACTAAAAGAATAAAAATAATAGTAAATATGTTTTTAAGAAAATAGATTAAAGTATGCAAATTATTAACACAAAAGAAAAAGATCTAGAAACAAATATCAAACGTAAGTAGAGAAATATAATAAATCACTAAAATAATGAAAAAAAATGAGAAGAATAGAATTACATAATTAAAAAAAAATTAATAAGGCTTTGAAAATTTTTCTTTATTTTTAATGTTTTAAATTTTTATTCATATTTTTACAAGAAAATTTTTTTTTTACTTATTTTTAGCTTTTATTGTATTTTTTCTTAGCTGCTTTTTTTCACATTCTTTGTCCTACTATATTACATTTTTTTTTTTTTTATTTTTAATTAAATGGTTTTACATGTCATTACTATTTTTTCATCTAGTTTTTTTTCATTTTTATTATGTTTATTTCTACTTGAATGTATTTTCAATAAAAGTTTTTGTATCTGTATATGCTTTTGTTTCTATGTCTATTTTACAATTATATATTTTATTGGTTTTTTTGTAATTATTTTCTTTTCAGTTTTAATTTTTTCTTCTTTTTTTGTATAATTTTTTTGAATTTAGCAAATTAGGTAGTCTATAACCTATTATCTGTCAAGTATTTATTCTCTATTCTCATTAAATATTTTATATTTTTTTCTTCTAATAAATTTATTTATTTTCAATTTGCATTTGTTTTTTGATGTTTTTTTTATTTTTTTTTGATCATTTGCTAGATTTTTTTTGTCTAGTTGTTGTTGTTAGTGCATTGTTTTTCTTTAATATATTTTATGTTACTTTTTCTCAAGTTATGCTTGTTACTCTACTGCCTCAAAGTTATCTTAACAAACTTTGTATTTCTGTTTTTTTCTCTCTTTTTAGTAGCTGTTTTTTTTATTTTATTGTTGTTTTACTTTTTTATTTATAATTTTAAAATAAAAAGCTTAAAAGATTGAAAAATGACTCAAAAAACTATACATAAAAATCTGACTTAATAAGTTACACATATCAGACTTCTAATAGGAAAGGAAAAATAATACATAAGCAAAAAAATATTACATAATACAAAAAAAGTAAACATCAAAAACAAAATACAAACTGACAAAAAAAAAATAAAAAACTCATGGCTAATAAAAGAATTAAAATAATAGTAAAAATGGTTTTGAAAAAATACATTGAAGTAAACAAATTACTATACGAAAAAAAAGATCTATAAACAAATATCAAACATAAGTAAAAAAATTTAATAAAACACTAAATAATAAAAAAACATTTAATTGAATGTGAAACAGAAGAATAAAATTACATAACTAAAAAAAATTAAAAAAAATTTTGAAAATCCTCTTTTGTTTCTTATTTTGGTTTTTTATTAATATTTTTACAAGACTTTTTATATTTTTTCTCTCATTTTTAGATTTTATTGTATTTTTTCTTGGTGCTTTGTTTCACATTCTTTGTCTTACCATATTACATTATTAATTTTTTTTATACTTTTAATTTAATTGTTGTAATTGTTATTGCCGTTTCTATCTTTTTATCCAGTTTTTTTTGGTTTTTATTTTGTTTATTTCTACTTGACTGTATTTTCAATAACCATTTTTGTATCTGTATATTCTTTTGTTTCTATATTGATTCTAAGTTTAACATTTTTAATAGTTTTTTTAATAATTTGTGGTCTATAACTTATTATCTGTCAAGTATTCATTCTTTATTCTCATTAAATATTTTTTTATTCTATTAAATTTATTTTTTTCTAAATTGTATTTGTTTTTTAATAATTTTTTTATTCTTATTAGTCATTTTTTAGTGTTTTTTTGTCTAGTTGTTGCTGTTGTTAAATCATTGTTTTTTTCCAAAATTTTTTATTTTATTCTATTGTCTCTATTTATTTTGTCACATTTTGCATTGTCGTTCTTTTCTTTTTTTTCATTTTTTTTTAGTAGTTGTTTCTGATTTTTCTTGTTGTTTCTTGATTTTATTTATAATTTTTGAAAAAAAACTATTGGAATACAAATAAGTAAAAAATATTAAACAAAAATACAAAAAAATATTACATAATATAAACAGACAGAAAAAATTAAGCACAAAAAGAACTAAAAATTAGACTAAAAAAGCTAATAAAAATAATTAAAATAATAGTAACAACAAAAATAATTAAAATAATAGTAACAGCATTTAAAAAAATTGATTAAAATAAACAAATTAGTAAGCAGAATAGAGGTAAAAAGCAGACGTAAGTGAAAAAATATAATAAAACACAAAAAAAATATAAAAAAAAAAGACATTTAAAACAGAAGAAAATTTAGAACATTTTTCTATTTCTTATCTTTATACATTATCTTTTAAATTAATTTTCTTACTTGTCATTGCTGCGTCTATTTTTTTATCTACTTTTTTTTATTTTTATTGTGTTTATTTCTACTTGACTGTGTATTTAGCAGTAATTTTCATATATGTATTTTCTTTTTCTTTGATATCGATTCTACAATTATTATTTTCAATTTGTTTTTTTATTACAAAATTTTTTTTGTTATTTAAAGTTTTCTTTTTTTATGTGTTGTTTTTTTTCATGTCTCTTGTTTTGAAATTACGTGGGATATAATATATTCTCTATAAGTTCTCATTATGTAATTTTTTTATTTAAATAGTTTTTTTTTTCAGTACAAATTCAAATTTTCTATTAATTTTCTCTATTATTATTAGTAATTTTTTTGTTTTTTTTAAGTTTTATTGTTTCTTTGTTGTTACTCATTGTTTCTTTTTATACTCAGGAGTTTACTAAAAAATTGAATTTATTAAAAAAATTGCTTTCTTAAGGGTGGAAATAAAAAAGGGTTTTTGATGTCAAACATCTATAGCCGCGGGTAAGCTTACGCGACGCATTTTTGGTATACTCGGTTTTACTACGCGTCACTTCGCTCGCGTCACTTCGCTCGCGACACCAAGCTTAGATACGTCAGTTTTGCAAATGACAAAAATGTCACTTTTCGTTGCTTAACTTTGTGACATAACCTAAATAAAGACGATTGACAACTGACAGGCTGCAATACCAACTTACTCAGTCTTGCCACTGTGTTTTTTGCATAGTCACACAGCCAAAAATTTATTTACAGACTTGGTCACTTAATGTCTTATAAATTAGTTTTTTTTTGCTTTTTAGAGACGACAATCAAATTTTATCGTGGCCTGTGTCCAACCACTAACCGACAATCCTCACGCAGCCAAATAAGGACTTATTTCCGATAGACATGCAATTTCTACCACGCATTGGTGCCACTTTAGGGAAACATGACAATTTAATATTAATCACCTTGGCAGATAGGAAAATTCCTTGTAATGAATCCCTTGGGAAAAATAGGAAGAAGTATCAATGCTCAAAAAGGGGCTATTTCAGTAGGACACAGGAGCCCTGATAGAGCTGGCCTCTCAACAGCCGGAGAAAATAGCTGCATTACAGCTAAATATTCGCAAAATAAAATATTTTCGTTAACCACTGTTGGCACCAACTACAAGCTGTCAATGTCAAAACAAAATAATTTTGCATATTTTATAAACTGGGTATTTTTTTTTACAGTGCTTAGGTTGGCACAAATGACATAACTTTCCACCAAAAAAGAGCTATCTTTGAAACTTTGCGGATTTTTTTTTAATTATTAGAAAATAATTTAAATTTACATTAAATAATTTATTTATTAGTCTCTAGTCTTTAAAACAAATGACTAAAAGCATTTTTCAAAATATTTAATATTTATAAAAATATATATGCATTGCGTATCAATGCTTGGGCTTTTTTGTTGTTGCAGACTGCGTTTCGATACAAGAAGTACTGGGGTTCATCAATTATAATTAATAAAATATTATGCATAAAATTCTAACCTAAAAAAATTGATTAATTACCATAATAATTAACGCATCTTACCGAGCAGTTGTCTATTTGATTCGTGTTTTTTAAAATTTGACGTCAAAGTTTTTTATGAATGTTCAACTCTGAATTGTGAACGTACCTTTACAATCGAATGAATTGAAGTGACAGTTATTAATTTGACACTTGAACCTAATCCAACCTTAGATTTATTTTAATAAATTGATAGTACAACGCGTTAATGAAATTAAATTTCCCTTATTCATAAATTATTTAAAATTATTAATGTGTTTAATTTTTGTCAACAATTTGTCACTTGCCACTACTGTCAGTATATTATTAATATACTGCGCTGTCAAAAAAAGTAAAATCTCTCAGTTTATAAAATATATACACTCTGTGATCAAAAAGCACACAAATCAGAGCAGGCGATGCAAATTACCGCTCAAAGCGTAGCGATATTGTATACTCCATCCAAAACTAAAACAACAAGATGATATATGACGTCATATTGTGACTAACTGCTATATAGTCAAAATTATATATTTTTTTTTATATAAACTTGGCGCTCTTGCTACGGTTGGCAATACTTGTCTACGTTGCCAATTGATCTAAAGTGAATCTATTTTCTAAAATAATTTTTTATTTTTTATTTTATCAGTTGTATTCGAAATTCTGCAACTAGTAGTACCTAGGTTGTAAAACCGAGATCTGGCAACAAGGCTATGTTATGACGTCATCTTGAACAATGACGCATTGTCATTTTCGTTTTAGATAGCCTATATGCAAATAAACGTTCAATATATGAGCGTAGACCATTTTTGTGGTGTCAAACGGTACTTTATAATAAATCATATCTCATAAATCTTACACCTTACATTTGTAATTGAGCATTCTATTGTTATTATTATCTGACAATATAAAAAAAAATATAAAATAAAGCAGGTCTACATTTTACATTTGTGAGAAAGAGTATGCGCAACTTTCCACATGTAACGCCACTGATTAAAAGATTTTTGCTAAAATGTCAAATGTCAAAAAAACGTCAATTTCGAAACAACGGTTTGCTGATTGATTATTTATATATGTATTACAATATTACAAAAAAATAACATTAATAATTAATAAGAAACTTTTGAGAGGTAAGCAACTAGTAAAATGACTCTTCAAAAAAATGAATGTAATCTGTATGACTCAAACTAAGACAAACTTTTCGATAAAACAAAAGAAGAAGTAGCACTCTTGATTTGTTTTCTTTTTGATCACCCTGTACACTATACATTACGATTATTGGTAAACAAATAACTTTATATTAATACCAAAGTGACACAAGGTTCTAGAGTTTGAATTCTCCTGTCAAACGTGACAAATTAAAATGTACTTAGTGGTACCAACATTACAAAAAAAATTAGCCTGTTGCCAACATAAACGGTTTTTTCCACATGAGTAACCAAATCTAAGAACTTTAGTGACTTTTAGAGGGTATTAAAATCTTCCAACTGTGGAAAGCTTTGCGTTGTAAAAAAGATATTATTTGAGGTTATATTTTCAATATAACAAAATGTTTTTTGGATACGTGGTTTTTAGACCTATTTTCATTCATTTTTGCAAAATTGTTGAGCAAAATTTAGCTGAAAATGAGAAGTTAGTTGTCAACAAACGTCAATTTTTGGTAGCAACTAAATGAGCTTGTCAGTCAGTACCAATCGCAATAATGAAATATCCCTGATAATTACTTGTTAGAAATATTTCAATATTATTAAAGTATCTCAGTTGAGCTTTCAAAAAAACAGATTTAGTACAGATTTGATTTTAATTAGAAGTATAACATACAATGAGCGCGTGATAATGACTATTTTCCGCGAAGATGAAAATTGCACCACGAGCGTGGCGAGGCTATTTCTGGCTAATTGCTAATATTTTATAACAGCTAAAACACTATAAATTACACACAATTGCTTTATACTATATCCTAAGCATTGCGATTATCTCTAACATATTATTCTATTGATAATAGTAAGAATTGTCATTATTAATTGCCAAAGCCGGCTTAGAATTGCATAGAAAATGCTATAATATCGTAACACTATAGCTGTAAGCAATAATAACTTTATTTTGACATATTTAACAGCAATGCTGTTTTACAGGGTATTGGCTTTGGCCATAAAGCATGAAACGGGTTTTATATTTACGACAGCAATATTTGGATACACTTGGAAAGCCGGAGACCAATAATAAATTCTCAATGATGAAAGAGAACGTAAGATTGAAAAATGCTAGTTTCTAGATTTATATTCATAAAATATTTTTGTTAGGTACAAATCGATGTGAAAAAAGTAGAAAAAAAACCGCTGCCATCGAATTGCAAAAACCGATAAAATGGATGAAATGAAACTCGATTTGTGTATATTTATCAAATATTTATTATACGAGTAATAACATCATTCACAGTATTTATTTTAGTAATACTAAAACAAAATGCAAAAATAATAAACAATTGAGTGTTAAATTATTTATAAACAAGCCTCATAAAATATTTTTTTTTCAGTTAACTTTGGTTGTTTATAAGCCTCCAGCTGTCGCAAGCTTCTATAATATCTGAGTTTAATTCTTATAGCTTTTAAAACGATCCAAAAATTGACATTGCTTATTAAAAACAAAATAATACTTTCAATTTCATAATATTTATACAAAAGCAATGTTTAAGCCTGCTGTATAAGTAACTAGTTTAACAAAAACTTATTGTTATAAATAACAAATTTTTTTCAAGAAAAAAAAGTTTATTTAATCAACTATATATCAGTCCGTGACACAATAACTTCATTCCACAATGATAAGCCCTATATGATAATTATAAGTGAAATTTAATAATAATGGTTTTAAGATAAGCCGACATAGTTGGTTTTCTATTAAAAATCTCATGGCCTCCAACCTAACGAAATTTATGGTAACCTATCAACAAATATTCCTAAATCTTTTATAGAAAGTAATTGCTAAAATTCATTGATTAAGAAATATTCTCAAAGATGGCGTGTAATTTTTTGTAGCAGGTAATTGTTATTCCTATAAAGAAAACGAATCATAATCTAAATAAGAGATGTTTTAAGAGTCAAAAGCAGCTTCTTTAGAACTCGGGTGCTATATTCTTTGCCAATATACAAATGACACGATCTGTCAACCGTCAATAATATAAACTGACAGTTTGCAGTTTGTCACCTGTCATTTTTCGACAGCAAAACAACGATTTTCTTCGGTTTAGGAATACAAGGGGGTAAAATAAACAAATAACTGAAAAATTTAAAATATCAATTTTCATAGTTTTTAATGAATTGATCTTAACAAAATATAAAACTAGCGTATTTTACAATTAGAGAAAAATTAGTTTTCCAGAAAGGATACAAAGCCTGTTAATTTGTATAACTGATCTTCACTACTAGTGTGTCCTGAAGCCTCAAACGCGGGCCTCACTGGGTGTACTATTTGTGTATCGGCCTCCACTTGCCATCCCTTATCCAGACAAGCCTTCGAACAAACATCGGATGAGAGACCTGTCATGGCCGCGACTGTATCTAATGTGATTGAGGAATAGGCTTGGCCTATTAAATCTACAGATCTATTCCGCACCCGCTCTGAAATCCACAGGTGTAAATTAAAGGTTCTACCTTAAAAGCAGCCTTTACTACCTTGAACCTCCCTCATAATATGAGCAACAGATTCTGACCATTGCACAGAACTTAAACTCTTGTAAACCCCCAAAAAGTCGCGCCTCCACATATGTTGTGCCACACTCCAAATACTCGCCAGTTCTGGCGTAGAGCTTTTTATCGAAGGGGGTATACGCTTCCATAAATATTTAGCATTGCATCTACAAAAACTAAAAGATGAGAAAACCCACAAACAGATATATTACCCTACAAATCATTTTCGTATAAATATATAGCTAAAAGTTGTTCATAAACCTGTGGATTTACTACTCCATTATGGGCCTAAAAACCAAATTATAAATAAAACAATATTTTGAGGTTATGTTCACTGAAAAGCGCTAACCTCTAATTCTTGCCGTTCTAGGTCTTCGGCTAAAGCAGATATATCGTTTGTAACCATTATTCTGTATTATTAATCCAATAATAAAGAAAAAATAGCAATATTTCTTGAGATTTAAAAAGTCATTTCTTAATTTATCGGAAAACGCGGAACTATACGATCATACACGAATCAGAATTGACAATTCCGCAGTGTTGCAAAATCTAAATTTTATTAATTTTTTGGTAAAAGGTAAAGTATTTGTTGAAAAAGTGCTTCTGTTAGTAAAGTAATAAAGTTTTAATGTTTTGTCTATTGTATACCGTTTTAAAATAATTAAAATTATAATTTTATTATACCATGTGATCCATAATTATGCAGATAAGAAGTGTCTGTAGAAAACTGTTATCACGATAGACAATAAAGTTCAAAAGTATTGTTGTCATAAGTTGTGGAAGAGACAGATCTGCGCTGCAACTAATCAATACAAACCGTTTTTCACACGTGATATTTTGTAATTTCTAAACAGTTTTTGCGCTTTGACAATTGTTTTGTGTGTTTAATGTAAGTACAATTAAACGTTTCTATAAAAAGTTAGATATAAATTACAGTAATGCCACAATCACATAAGAAACAATTTATCCTAACCTCACTTTTGTCTGTTAAACAAGATTTTTTCTCAAGTTTTGTTTTGTTATAACTGAAAAATATGGTTCTTATCGCAACTGACGTCATAGCTTTCTTAAAAAATTTCACAGTGCTGCCAAAATTTATAATTATTCAAAAAATGCTATAATTTTGATATACCGTGTGATCCATTATTATTTAGATAACAGCAGGCTGTAGAAAACAAAATAAGAGTCTCAGCTTGATTCGGTGCTGTTAGATTGACTTGACACAAGTTAAGAAGCAAATGTCGAACGGAGCGCGTTGAATTCAGGTAAGAATTAGATCATGGTTTCTACAGCTTCTCTTTATCTGCATAGTTGTGTGGATCACACGGTATTATAATCATCTCTATAATTATGTTATGATTAACTATAATCTAACCTACTCATAAATGTTTTTAAATAGAAAATTTACAACACCGCAATTCTCTTTCAAAACTAAACCGGCAACATTGCATATATTCGAAAAGGCTTTGGAAAGAAAATGTAAAAAAGATTATGTAAAAAACATAAAATTATTGTTTGCAAAAATAAAAGTTTGCGTATTACAATTACATTGAGAATGACAGTTGAAGCATGATGACAGAGTATAGCCAGCCAGGCAACACATAACCTACATTTGTTCTTAACCTACAACCGCGACTACCGCAGAGGCATCTTATAATATCGTAAATAATCAAAAGTTTTCCAAATATTTGAGATAACACTTATAAAAAAAATTGTAGGTTATGACACAGCGACTAACTCTTTAATTGGCATCTGTCAAATGCTGTCAATGTCAAAGGTGTCACTCATTAACAACAGAAAAAGTAATTGCAGTTGTACTGCTTCAAAATAAAATGTAGGATTGCCAACTCAAACAGTCATTATTGACCACGCTGCACATATTGCATTTCATCTATAGCCTGATCAACAGTGACTGAATCTGTTGGTAGCGCAGAATTTAAAAATTGTCATTCATTTGTCAGCTTCAGTTTGGTGTATTCAAATAAACATTTAGTAATCTATAAAACTAAAAACATTATCAGATGACGCTTATCTCAAAGGAAAAAGAAACATTCGGTTTGCCAACTACTAGGAAAAAAATACACTAAATGTTTCTATTGTTTTATTAGGCATTTGATCACACTGTATATTTTAGTAGTTACAATGTTGCCAAAGACAAAACGCTATTGTTTTTTTATTTTGACACTTTGCTGCGCAGACTATGTGCGCAGCAGTTTCAAACATAATCGTATCGAGTTTTAATTTTAATTATGTATTAAATGGTTTAGATTAAATAAGTTTTTTGAATATTATATATAACATTGATCCTAATTGTCTACAAGATTTGTACTTTTGGCACTGCACCTCAAAGTACGCCAATAGTTATCAAAATTGGTTACATTTTGTTTTTTTTTGCCAATTTTTAAATTACTAGAATGGTTTTCTGTAGGCTATTTCGGATTAATCGCGTAATAAATTTTTAGTCGTGTTCTTGGCTAGCTTTCAGCTATTTATATTATTTTTTGCTAAAAATTGACCAAATTATGTCAAACAAGAGATTTGAGTCAAAATTCAAATCGAATGGCCTATTGTTATCATCACACGCTAGCAACAAAGTTTCCCAAATTATAATTTTTTTTTAATAAATATTAAAAAAATGCGCAAATTTGAAAGCGTACTTAAAGAAGACGTTTTGTCAAAAATATTGCCCCACGTGACCCCTAGAAAACCTTAAAAAACTTGTTCATTAATATATTACGAAAATATATTTGATTAGTTACAACGTTCACAAACAGAGTGCGCCACTGTATCTTGTTTTGAAGGTTTCTTTTGTTTCTGGCAAGAGAATGCGTCACTAAAGTTGCGCAGTACATGCACAAGTGGTAATTCAAAATAATTTATTTATGTTATTGCTCTTTACAACAAAATAATGAGTTAAACTTCAAATCAAATCGCTTATTGTTGTCATCAACCGGAAGCGACAAAATTTCCCAAAATAATTTTTTTTTATAAAATTTAAAAAAAAACGCAAATTTGAAAAAACAGCCTAAATAATACGTTTTATAGAGGATATTGTCGCACGTTTTCCATAGAAAACCATATAAAACTAGATCTTTAATGTACTATTGAAATACATTCGATTAGTTACAACGTTCACAAACAGAGTGCGCCACTGTATCTTGTTTTGAAGGTCTCTTTTGTTTCTGGGGGCCGATTCTAACCACTATCGAAAATATTCGAGTCGAAAAGAGTGCGATGTCGCATGTGACGTCACTCTTTTTCGATAGTGGAAAAAATGTCAAAAAATGCCAGTGACAAATAAATGTTGTGTTGGTAGTTTTGCACCCTAAAGGTTGGTAAACAGCAGTATATATGTGCAGTATGTGCACCCAAATTGCCTCTTCATTCCTATTCAAATTTCTAACATCTACCGGCGTTTGTAGTGCAAAAATCAGCTGCTTCCACAATAATGGAAAAATACGACTCGCGAATTTCTCTGGAACAAAAAGAAGTTATGGTCTCATTTATGGAGGAGCATCCCGAATTTGCCACCGGTAAATTGCTCGGCGTAGAAGGGCGCAAACGAAAGCAAGCCCTTTGGGGAAACGACACCTACCAGTAAGTGTGCAAGTAAAAAAAAATTTGCATAATATAATGATACCCTTGCAGGAAAGAAACGTAAGCGTAGTACAGGTAACCAAGCAGTTCAACCTGTAAAGCAATTTTCCGTCATAGGGACGACTGTAAACACACAAATACAGAAAATGGGTGCAACGATGCAGGAGATGAGTGCAAAAATGGATGTTTTAATTACAGAAAAGATTAGAACCAATGCTTTATTTCAAAAATTGATCGATAAGATGTAACTTTATATTACAAATATTGATTAATATAGTCTTCTCTATATTGTTGTCCCCTTCTCCGCTCTTGAAGATCATTTCTACCCTCTTGTATCTGGGGTACTGGCAGGGGCTCTAAATCTATTTCATCCCACATGAGTTGGGGGTCCCTGTTAGATGCCCTGAAGGGGTTTGTGCATCCCGCACCGTCGAAACAATCTTGTGCAATTCCGTTCTTCTCGCTCTAATTCTTCAATAAGAAGAAACTGCGCGTACAATAAAGCCATTCTTCTACTAATTACTTTGTTTTTGTTTACATCAAATGAAACTAACCTTAAACAAACCGCTTGAACGTCACTTTTCTGCCTGTCATACAGTGCTACTGTCAAACTATTCGACTCGAATTCTTGAATTCAACACGTTTTTAATATTGAAAAGTACTTTTCGATATCGAAAATCCATGACGTCATTTGCTACCTTTCTGTGAAAGCCGTCAGGTGGCTACGTGTTGTTTTTCTATCCAAAATGGTTGAATTTGACAGATTTCGAGTCGAAAAGCTTTTCGATAGTGGTTAGAATCGGGCCCCTGGCGAGAGAATGCGTCACTAAAGTTGCGCAGCACATTTACAAGTGTAATTCAGAATAATTTATTTATGTTATTGCTCTTAACAACAAAATAATGCGTTAATCTTCAAATCAAATGGCTTATTGTTGTCATCAACCGTGAGCAACAAAATTTTCCAAAATATTTTTTTTATAAAATTTAAAAAAAGTCGCAAATTTGAAAAAACAGCCTAAATAATACGTATTATAGGGGATATTGTCGCACGTGTCACATAGAACACCTTATAAAACTAGTTCATTAATATACTATTAAAATATATTTAATTAGTTACAACGTTCGCAAACAGAGTGCGCCACTGGATCTTGTTTTGAAGGATGCTTTTGTTTCTGGCGAGAGAAAGCGTCACTAAAGTTGCGCAGCACATTTACAATAGTGTAATTTAGAATAATTTATTTATGCTCTTTACAACAAAATAATGCGTTAATCTTCAAATCAAATGGCTTATTGTTGTCATCAACCGTGAGCAACAAAATTTCCCAAAATAATTATTTTTTTA
This sequence comes from Lagria hirta, assembly GCA_947359425.1. Taxonomy (NCBI): domain Eukaryota; kingdom Metazoa; phylum Arthropoda; class Insecta; order Coleoptera; family Tenebrionidae; genus Lagria; species Lagria hirta. The sequence continues at coordinate 52,076,453 of OX375794.1, forward strand.
TAAAATTTATAAAAAGACGCATATTTGAAAAAACAGTTTTATAGGGGATATTGTCTCACGTGTCCCATTGAAAACCATATAAAACTAGATCTTTAATATACTATTAAAATACATTCGATTAGTTACAACGTTCACAAACAGAGTGCGCCACTGTATCTTGTTTTGAAGGTCTCTTTTGTTTCTGGCGAGAGAATGCGTCACTAAAGTTGCGCAGCACATTCACAAGTGGTAATTCGGAATAATTCATTTCTGGTATCGCTCTTCACAGCAAAATAATGAGTTTTTTTCGTGATAAACATAAGCAAAACAATTGTCTAGGTTGATTTCTTTATATTTCACTAAATTTGATGAATGGATACATTTAGCTGCAAATAAAGTACTAATTTTGAAAGGTAAACAATCGAAATTCCCGCCAAATGCGTCAAAGCTGCGTCAAACGTAAATAAATATGGCCGCTGTTGTGCAGGTTGTAAATGCATCGTTGACATTTCGGTTAAAATTTTAAGGGAAAAAAAGCTCTGTAAGTACATCTTATTGTGCATTTAGGTTAAGAATATCAATAGAACTAACCTTAATTGCTTTAAAAAGAAGGGAGGTTACCCTAAATTAGCCTACAGTACTCAACCGTCAAACCCTTTACCCGCCATTAGATTGTTTGTTTGGCTACTGCAGTATACTTCAATAATTGTATAAACAGGGTGTTTGTTTGCAAGAATGTGGTATTCTACCTCAAATAAATCATAGGGTGATCATTTTAAATGCCATTCAAGGGCGATTTGCCGCCGTATTGTAGTCGATTGGATTGTGAGGCGGACTTTAGCAGTGTTGGATTAGAAACGCCGAAAACGATGCTAAAGCCTCGTTCACGTGTGCTGACTCGGCTATATCAGTGACGTTTGAACGCAAATTGACTTTAATCCATAGATTTTGAGGTTAACCCAACAAACTCTTGCCATTAATTGGTTATTAATAGTGTGATTATTTAGTTGGACTTGTGAGTGATAATTTTTTGTTAGGTTAGCAATATAGACCCGCCATATTTCCTGTCAATGAGTAGTTGTGTTTCAGTGGTGGAACATGCCGAAGGACCACAAAATAACGCGGGTCTCCCGAAGGGCGGCTAGCAAAGAAGCCTTGAAGCAAATGAAAAGTATTCTCGTTGGAGATGACAAAAGATATGAGATCTCATCTGATGATGATGATGTAAGTAATTTTTTTTCAATAAATATTTGGTTATAATGTTAGTTTTCTATGGCGTCTAAAGCGCATGATCTGATTTTTTATGACGTCATTCTGGCCCTGGCGTCGGTTTTTCTTTCATAAAATGATGTTTTTTAGTTATTTAAGCCCAAGCGCGCTTTTTTGTTTAAATATCATCAATTCATATTATCTTTTTAACTGTTTTGAGGCTGTTTATCAAGTTTTTTTTGGAATCTAGTCAGCTGAGGAAAGACGACTCGACCTTCAATTTTTTCTTTTTATTAACACTTGACTTAAATTTTCTTAACCTAACCTCAAAAGTGACGCATGCGCAGTCTATTGATTGAAGAATTCTAGGTCATATTTATGACCGACTATGGCACTGTATTTTCACAAATATGGCCGACGAGTTACTAGTTAATCTTAAATGAATTGGTGTTAATGTCTGACACGCAATACTATTTTTTTTATATTAAAAGGAAGAGTTAAAACAATAAATAATTCAATGCATGTAATAATACAATAGGCAGTTCAAATGTTCTAAAGAGACATCTTACGTGGCTTTAGTGAACTAAAAATGACGTATTAGCATATTATATGACATTTGTTGCATTATATTGTTCATATTAAGTTATTATTTAATAAATTATTAATAACCTTTTATTCAGCTTATATCTTTAGCTATACTCATTTCAACGGCCATATTTGTCAAAATACTGACATCACTATCGATTTTTGTATGACATATGAATACATGATTACACGTAATTCATTAATTCACTCGGATCACGTAAGATGTCGCTTTATTGATATTCTTTTTTTAACTTTTTTCATAGTGTTTTTCATCTCTTCTGTAATGTGATCAACTGAGAAAAACTTGAATTTTGAGTTTATTCTTTTTATAAACACGTCTTAAATATTTAATAATAATAATACCTTTATTTTTTCTATACTATAAGGTTATTTCTGGAATCGCATTTAAAACACTCTCTTTCTATCGGTTTCAGCAATGTCCCGTTTACACACCACAAATTTATAAAACAGCGGTGTCAGCAGGGCTTTGTCAATTTATTTAATCCTCACTTTTGCCTGTCAAACAGAATTTTTATTCAACAGCGTGGAAATCCTGTTTGACAGGCGAAAGTGATGTTAGGTAGGATAAATTGATAAGTTCTGTTGACAGTGCTGACACCACTATTTCATAAAATTGGGCTGTGTAAACGGGACATTGCTGTAACTAATAGAAAGGAAGTTTTTTTAAGTGCGATTCCGAAGAGGCCCGATTTGTCTTGCCAATAGCCGAGGCATTTAGCATATCTGTAAAATATATTTTTTAAATCCATAATATGTTTTAAAGGTTATACTATAAAATATAATTCTGTAAAGAATCTTACGCATTCGAATATATCTGCATATAGTAGGAACGTTTGAGATATACCCGGCAGTAAACTTTATTGCTCATAATGAGAGTGACAAAGCAACAAAGGTAAGAAAGCTTTACAACCCAAAGTGTGCGTGCTTTGGGTTTATAACCAAAACCCACTAGGTAGCTGAGTACTACTACTACCCTGAATGGAAGACGGTCTTCTTTAATTTATGACTGGTTTCGGGTGTCAAACTTTACTGCTGGGTATATCTTAATCGTTTTTACTATAGTTACTGGAGAAGTTGTTTTCGTATTATTTATCTATGTGTTTGCTAAATAGGTAAAAAGCGTCTTACAAATTATTATATTTTTTAGATCATTGCCATCGACGTCATCGAGCCACCTAAAAAGAAGTATAAGTTGAGCCATAGAAAGTCTGCTGATAACAGTAGTATGTATACTTATATCAGTGAATAATTTAATTTTTAACCGAGCGCAAAGTAGACTTTTTTCGCCCGAGGGCAGAAATCGCTTAGCTTGCGCTTTTAATATATAAATTGCTTCTACTAAAGTGTTATCGTTTACAGATCGTGAGGTTATTGTTATCAAGAAAGTTGCTACAGTTGAAGATTACTTTGACATTGAAGCTGTTGTCGAAGAACTTGAACCATGTCAGATAGCCCACATCGAGGAGATGCAAAGAGAGGAGTTCCTGATTAATGAGAAAATAGAATTATTAGAAGCTGCGCCTAATTGTGAAGTAATTCATCGTGGAACATATGTTCAAGCTTTGGAAATTTCAGAACAGATTCAAGCAGCATTATCTGGTACAACTATTTTGTCATCAAATCAAACCACTTCTGTCGGGAAGGTGCAAAAGGCTGCTTCTAGTCAGAATGTAGTACTACAGCAAACGCCAGTTTCTGCTAATAATGCCATACCACAAAGTTATCAGCTTGTTATGGATCCACGATTAGGTGTTATTGTGGGAGCTGTTACTAGTTCATCAACGAAAACAAATTCTCAACAAATTATTTATAAATCTGCTAATACAGTTTCTAATACTCCGGAACAACCGATGAAAACTAGACGAGGCACAATTCTGCGACAAGTCACCTCACCGACACAAGCAACAACACCAGCCAAAACAACTCCGCCTATCAAAGGCATCCAAATCCGACCGATGTTGCAAAAGATTCCAATTCCGAAACCTGCGACTCCAACAGGTCCAACCAAACATATAATTACTAAGCCAAAACAAATCGGTGCAAATATATCAACATATCGACCTACTGAAAGTACTGTTGAGGGTGGGTTGAGTATGGGGATTAAATCTGGTTCTAACAAAAATACAGACTCAGAAGATCGCTCTATGCCCGACAGTCGAGAAGTTTCTTTCAATAAACTGCAAGGTCGGACCTACCCCTCTCTAGTAGTTGTTGCACGACCACATTTAAGGGTGAAAGATCTAGCTTCAGATCGAGGCAAACTTGATGTCAAAGTAAAAAGTGTTTTAATGTTTCAACCTACGAAATTCACAGAATGGTAATTTAACTTGTCAATTGATTATCATTTTTATTAATTGCTTTCTTTAAGGTTAATCCAACAGGGTTTGGTGCGATCAGATCAAAAATGCTCAAACCATCCAGATAATCCTTTGAAATTGGGAATGTATAGTGATGCAACGAAATTTCCATATTCGGGTGGTTATGTTTGGATATCGGAATGTTGTCCGCAAAAATTTGTATCCGTATTTAGTGGATCACTTTTCGAAGGGTCGCAGCATCCGCCAATGGCTATTTTAAAATTGTTGTATCATTGGTGCTGTCAAACGATTGTCCAAAATGTTACACAATGGGTAAGATTCCATCATTACTATATTTATCAAGTTTTTGGATTGTTATTGATGGTATAAATATCGGAGCTGCGCGGCTGCGGAAAGATTAGCAAAAGATTTATAGGATTTAGATCTGGGCTAGACGAAGTCTGTATATATAATACAATCCTATCCAATTCGTCGCATATAAACTAGAGGCTTTACTTTATTTTGAATGTTTCTGGACTATTTGCACTATCCTATGTTCGGTTGTGCGGAAGATAAACAAAACTTTTATAGGATTTAAGTTTGGGCTACGTGAAGGCTGTTTTGCCACTCAATATTATTGACTCTGACTTAAGTCCTCTACTGTTTGTGCGCAGTCTACTTTATACAGTAATTATTATAAATATTTTGGAGAATGGTGTGGATAAACACAGCTGACAATATTGTTCTTTTACAGGTCAAGGTCGATAATTTATACGTTAAAGGAATGTACACATGGTTGCGTGCTCTATGTACAGTCGGCTTGCACACCCATGTCAAACAATTGGGAGGACCTGGTGTTAAAGTTCAAATTGGAGTCATTAGTTTGGGTACAACTTCTCAGGATGGCAATAAAAGAGAAGTTAAGGTTGAAGTATTGGGTATATTGGAAACAGCAAGTAAACATATCAGACTACGAGCTGTAGAACCTCTACCAGATGGCGACCGTAGTTACAAGAAACGTTTTAGAGGAATATTGGAACCAGTATATAAATGGGTACATCCTGCCAGTCATATTGTAACTGACTTAACAGTGGATAAGCAAACTTTACATCAAATGGGATTTGTGAATGTTGTCCAAAGTACTTCAAATGATTATGCACAAAGTAATCGCACTATAATGGAGTATTTGCGTCGAATTGTTCCGCGCATGTTCCAAAATACTTTATCTCTACTTTCACGTCAAATAATTCAACAATTTCTGGATGAATTAGTTTGGAGAGAGTGGTATGGCACTACAGTACTACAATGTTTTGATAATATGTTGCTTCATATGTCAGAACAAACTCGATATGATGGAGGACTAAATAAAGAAGATAAAGCTTTGATTCATAGATTGAACAAAGTTGTTGCTAATCCGTTTAAGAATTGGGCAATTCCATTATCGACTTCAACATCATCAGCGATTGTGAGTAATGAAGATGGTTCGAAGCGTTATGGTCGACCTAGAAAAGTACTTCAATCGGAGCAAATAATCCCAACTGCAATAGCTCCTTCTCCAATTGGGAGTAAAACAATAATCGCATCAACAACAATCACACCTACATCAGAACTTGCTCGTGTTTCAAAAGCAACTTCTGAGACACCACGTGCGATTAAACCGAGTTCGGATATATCTCGTCCGAGTAAATCAACATCTCCTGATGTACCTGAGCAGATGGTGCCTCTTGAAAATTATTATTATGGTACAGTAACTCCTACTCAGTGTGCTAAGACTAAAATTACTGCTCCTATGAAGTGTTCCTTCTGTAAAATGTCTTTCGGTAGCAATATTGCTCTTATGAATCATCTGTACAAACATGCGCACAATGTATCAAATGATGTACAATTGTGCAGATATTGTCTTACGATAGTTCCCACTGGCTCTGATCTTCTCAAACATATTGATACATCTCATCCTGCTGAAACCAAGTTTGATAATGGCTTCGTCTGCCTAATATGCGAAGCTCACTTTAGAAATCCTTTTATTTTGGGCAAACATATGTCGAAAGAACATTGCCCATCGGAATTACCTTATGCATGTGGAACTTGCGGTTTCCGTTGCTCTAATCATAAACAATCTGTCGATCATTTCTATCAACAACACGAGAATGGCAGCACCATCCAATGTCCATTCTGTTTGAAATCTACAATAATCTTCTCTGGCGGTCGTAACATATCGCAAAACATGAATTATTTCATTCAACATTTACAAAAACATCAAAAAAAGAATTTGGCTAAAAGATGTGGTCGTTGTACGTTATGGTTTATTCAAAAGGAATTTTTGAAAGACCATCAAGTCAAATTCCATGCGTCACAAAGAGGCAAATCTGGCTTAGTGCCATCTTTTGCACCACGAAATGGTGTAATGGTACCGAAATCGAAAATGGATAAATGTCCTGACAATAGCAAACTCATCAATTTTTCCACTTTATATTTTAATGTTTCGAAGTTGCTGAATTGCAAGGAATGTAATCAGCTGATGGGTTCACCGAAACATTTTGTATCATTCGAACGATGCCAGAATCAGAATTGTGAATTTTCGACGAGCTGTGGCGCTGCCATGCAAACACACATCGCAAAATGTAAATCGATGCATGAAACAATTACGAATGTGAAGCTTCCATATGAAATGTTCTGCATTTGTGGATATAGCGATACATGCGGTAAGTTTTTTCTCAAAGTTTTACATATACAACACATGAGAAAATTATAAAAAGCTATAATTCGATTGGTCTTACTGAATCACTTCAGATTATTCTGTCAATCCAGTCAGAGTCAGTATATTCTATATAAATATTTACGTCGTGAAACTAATTTATTCACGACAGGCAAGCACAAGGAAGATGTTTTTTCAATGAGAAGAATTGAACCGGTATTTTTCTTAGATGGGGACAGCTTATTAGAACCATATTTTTGTATATTTAGCGTAATATATTGTTTTTTTCTTTCAGGTAACGCATTGGCAAAACACTTGGCGATTTGTGAGCGAAAAAGTTCTTATCCATCGATGGAAGCAGCAAAAGCAGCCACTGTCACTCATAGTATGCTAGATGTATTGGGATTAGTTCGTAAAGCAGACGAGACCACAAGTAAAGAACCTCCACTGATACTGACACGTTCAGAGCCTCTTATTCTCAAACAACGCGGTCGAAGTCGGAAAAGTTTACTACCACAGTCGGAGGAAAAGAATGAAAATGAGGTTTTTGAAATCGAGCGAAAAGAATCGTTTGAAGTGACTAATCTTAGCATAAGCGAAGTGAAAGGTGGTGTTGATATTGATCTTGATTTGGATGAGCCAGAAAATAAGAGCAAGAAAACAATTAAAAAACATGTTCATCAGGCAATAGATTTAACAGATTTTGATGATGAAGCGGTACAGAAAAGTCCAGATAATGAAGCTTCAAGTGATACTCGCGATAGTCAAACGACAGAGAAACAGAATACAGAAGGAACGATGGAAATGGATGATAATCAGGTATCGCCGCAAGAAGATGACAATTCAAAAGAGGCAATGGAACAAGATACAGAAGATCAGGTGTCTCATCAACAAGATGATAATTCAAAAGATCCAATGGATCAAGAAGAAACAGAAAATGATGAAACAATGGAGCAAGAAATAGATGATCAGGTATCTTCTCAAAAAGATGAGAATTCTAAAGATCCAATGGAACAGGAAGCAGAAAGTGATAAAGTTGAGGTCTTGTCAAAAAAACGAAAATTGGATGATGTCTCTTCTTCTGAAGAAACAGAGTTGGGTGTTTCTTCGAAAAAAGAAAAACTGGAAGGTTCTTCTGAAGCGAAAGATTTGGAAGATGCTCCACAAAAACAAGAAGAATTGGTTGATACTTCTGAAAAACAAGAATTGAAAGATGCTTCTGATGTACAAGCGATAGACGATCCTTTGCAAGAGATGGAAGCACCTTCTGAAAAAGAAGAGGTGGCTGAATCTTCTGATGTAAAAGAGTTAGATGACTCTTCAGAAAAACAAGAAATGAGTGAATCTTCAACAAAACACGAATTGGAAGATTCACTTGTAGAAAATGCAGAATCGGAAGATTCTTCACCTAAACATAATTTAGAAACAGACGAAACAATTCAAGAAGAAAATGCAGAAAGTACAAAAGATAAAGTAGAAGAAGACAATTTAAATTTAGATCAATCAGACGTTCAAGATTTGGAAAAAACAAGAGGAATTGAAGATGGAGAAGCATCCGAAATGCAAGAAACATCACAAGATAATCAATGTGTTAAAGATATTGCAGAAGTGAGAGAAGCAGAGCTACTTGATCTACCAGAATCGAGAAAAGATTTGGAAACTATATCCAAAGATCTAATCGAAGCGGAAGACAACGATGAAGAAAATGTGGGGGAAATTGAAAATATAAAGGAGTCGTCTCATCCAGTAGAAGAAGAAAAACAGACAAGTAGCCAAGTGGAAGAAGGAGGCAGCGGTGAGCAAGAAGACGAAAATAATAAAGATGTCGAAGAGAAAGTTGATGAATCTACAGTGATAGAAGATGATGAGCGTAAGGTGATAGAAGCCGAAGAGAAAGATCCAGAAGAAGACAAGTCTCAGCAAGAACCAGAGGATAAGGTTGCGCGTGATGTGGAAGAAAGCGATAAAGTGGCGCTGCCAGAAACTAAACATGATTTTAAAACGGCATTTGAGGACCAAGATTCCGAAGAGATGTTTCAGAAAGATGATGATGCAGACGATCTAGAAAGTGATATAAGGAATCAGATTGATGCATTTTTAAGTGAAAGTGAAAGTAAATCATCTACGCATAGTAATTTAAATGAAAAGCAGGAAGAGGAAATTGGTGGAGAAAAATATGATTATGGAAATATAACGTCTCAAACGAATAGTAATATAGATATGGCTACGGAGGAGAAAGAATTTTTTGGTGAGGGTTTTAAAGAAACAAACATTTCTGAGATAGAAAGAGTAAGGGAGGAAGCTGATGCTGGGGCAGTTTTTACAAATATTGATAGAGAGTTTGGGTCAAGGGTTGAGGCAATGCATGAATCTCTTGAAAATCGGATTGAAAGATTGGCAGATGCACCGATGGCGGTTGATCATAATCCAGAGATTCTTGATGATCACATAACAAGTGATCAATCGATGAGGGATTTGTCGGATGAGCGATCATTAGACGAAATGGTTGAGAGGTCCTTGTTGAACGATGCCCAAACAGCTGACGCTATTTTTAGTGAAGGACAATCTTTTGATTACAACGCTAAAAAGAATGATTTGGATCAGCGAGGATCGGTCTTTACTAATGATGCTTTAATGTATGAAAAATCAAATGTGGCAGCTGACAGTGTGACAAGATTAGATCTTCTTGAAAGTATGGACGAGGCCCCAGTTGATAATTGTTCGAATGCGGCATCACTAGCAATAGAAAATAATATTGACACTGAAAATATAGAGGGAGTGTTTTGTCCTATGGATACGACTAGTTTTACATAAGGTATATTACATTGTACATAATGTTATTGTTCAAGACTGTAAAAATCTTTGTTGAAAAGATAGTGATTTAGTGTTCGAATTAATTTTTCAAGTTTTAAACTGTTTTTTCTTTTCTAAAAGCGGTTTTTAATGAAGCTTATAGTTCTGTAACTTCCTTCAAATATATTTGTAATACTTTCAATAAAAAGAGAACAACTTTCTACGTTTAGAGATTTTGATAAAAACATCTGAATTACAATCAATGACTACACTGTATAACTTTAATTTCCAATGAAGAGAATATATTTTGTATATTTACCCCATTTAGTACGGTAGCAGTCCTTGTCCGTGCTTTTAGTTTGTTTCAATGAAATGATTTTTTAAATGTTTTTATATATAAATTTTAAAAATGAACTAAATACATATGAACTAAAATAAAAGTGATTTTAGTGAAAATTATGCATTTAACATAGTGAACATTATTTTTTATACTATCCTCCCTCATATGTTTTTTGATGAAGCAAACTTATTAGATTTAAGTGAAGGTGCAACAAGGTTGATTGCGATAAAGGTGTTTCTACATGGGTTTTTTGTGACAATGGAGCTATAGCTGTACTGTGGAATCAGTTGACGTCTGTATCTGGAATGACTGGCGTGGAAAATGATTATTGGTATGACAAATATCTAGGCTGAACATTGACAACACTTGACCTGTGTGTATTGGGGTTTTGGGTAAGTATTAAGACCAGATTGATAAGTCAAAATTTGTAATTGACACTTTTTATTTTATTGTTTTGTATACAGGTGGTGCAAAAGTACCACAGTTTATAACTTTCTTATTAGACCACGTTTTTGAGCGCTGTCGCTATAAATATAGTCTGTTCAGATTCAAGAGAGTAACAGTAAATAGTGTGTAGGACATGATCCATTCGTAAAGTCTGCGTGATACCCAGTTTTTGGAATCCTGGCGGAGCTGGCATTCGAAAGCACAGGGTTTTGTTGCTGTTACTGTGTGCTGTCCTGTCCTAAAATGTCGACAGAGACTGAGGTTAATCCTAAAATTCTCAGTCCTCTCAGAAAAAGGGCTAAACGTAACCATTTAAAAATATGATTTAAACCAAATTGGTTTAAAATGAAATAAACGACTTAGATTTGTTTTAATGCACTCTCTCTTGAAAGTGAATAGAGTTTAGGAGTTTTTATTTCTGTCTAAAAACGTATTTTTTTTTGGGAAAATAATAGCTACTTTTAGATTTCTGACAAAAAAAAATAAATTTGACTATTTTACAAATATATGGTGACGTCAGAGCTCAAAAATCGCTTTCTGGTAGTGTTGGGTGGTACTGGTACTGTTACGCAATCATAATGATTGTGTTTTTTTCCTACATATAGTCTTGCTGGAATTCTGAGCAAATGTTTTATTTTTTTTGTGGAACATCTATAGCCCACCGACCGCATTTCGTGGCGACGCATTTGGGTCAAATCTGTTTGGCTTCGCTATATCTCGCTCGCGGCACCGAGCTTGGAAATTGTCTTGGATACTTCAGTCATCATCGACCAATTGTCCTACTAATACCGTCAGAGGCAACATTGAGTTACAGATTACTGAGTTACAGATTAGAACAATTGAGTTGTCGCAATTGGAAATACATTACTGTATTTAATGAAAATAAATGATTATCAAATAAACAGTTTTATTATAAATTATTGTTCTTTGTTTAATAATAATATTAAATTCCAGAAACATAACTACAAGTTATATGCTTAATAAGTTTGTAGAAATTACGTATGTATATACAAACACCGTTCTAAAGTAGTTTGTTTTTAGGGACTTTTGCCGTGAGTTGGTATGGTTAGTAGTTCTGACGTCATTTAAATTGACATTACTGTCATTGTTACGAGTGCTATGTTTTACCAACGAAAGAAAAAAAAACTCACTAGAAGGATTCTTTATACTTTCATGTTTATTTTAAATTTTACATATTAATAAAAGCGAATTAGAAGAAACAAAATGCTACATTTGTTTTACAAGACACGTTTGTGGCAGTTAATAGTTTGAATAATTTCAAATTTATCCGTGCCACAAACAAATGTCTTGTACAACTCGTATAACAATATACTATTGTTGATAAGTATTGAGCAATTCTTCTGCTTGTGTCTTAATTTCATCCCAAGCGTAATCAATGTGTCTCTTTTCTGTAGCTCGGCTGCAAAGGGCAAATCTTATCAAATGGTATTTTTTAAACTGCGTTGCAATGAGATAGATCTTTTTTCTTGCTTGTATCCTTTTCACCAGTTTTGAAGATAGTTCATTGTTGTCTTGGAGAGTGAAGCAAACTAGGCCCATGTTCGAAAAGTGCACCTTAAACCTAAAAACAAAAAATGTTGAAAAAAATGACAGTTATTAATTTGATATCTTAACCTAATCTAACCTCACTTTTAACTGAATGAATCGATAGTTCAAGATGTTGATGAGATTACATTAAAAGCATTTGTAGTGTTAAAACAAACGAAAAAGTAGATTTGCTGAAAGTATCCGTCCACAATTTTGTTGTCACAAAGCTGTGCAATGAATGGCTGTAAAATCTCCTCTCTATATCTTGCAGCAGTCAATGTTCCGTTAAAAAAATTGAAAAATTTAGTAATTATTTTGACATTTCACACAAACTTGTCGGCATGGCCAACTGTGACGCCAAATTGGAAAAAACACTGGTTATATGTATGATAGTGCTAAAGATATAAGGTTATGCTACTCATTGCTAGATGGCGGCATATATAAGACAATTTACTTGTATTAGTATAGAACAATTAACAGCTTTTAATTTTTAGACAAAAAAGACGTTAATAAGCAGTCCCATTAACAGCATGTAAAGAAGAAAGTGAAAAGGCTCTCACGCTGTAATTAACTATTTCACTTTAGCGATCTACATATACAGGCCATTGATTCTAATTGTTGATATCTATTATTTTTTTGCAAGAGATTTTTAAATCAAGAATTATAAAAAAAAATCAAAAGTAAAAAAAAGCTGCTGAAAAAACAAAAGAACAATTCAAATCAATTCAATCAGGAACAATTCAAATCGTTTTTGCTGTAGCAAGAAGACAGCCGACTGAGTCAGTTTTGTTTTGAATTAATTTGCTATGGCTCTGATAGATGGATGGACAGATTAAAATTTTACTGATAACAACTAAGAGAAAAAAAGAAAAAAAAACTAAATAAATAAATTAAAAAAAGATTAAATAACAACAGTAGAAGATAATTTAATAATAGACAAAAAAAGAATAGAAGCAAAAGACTGGAAAAATTAAAGCAGAATAACGCAGGAAAAAAAAATTAGTAAAAATTAAAAAATTAAAACTAGAAAACAAAAGAAGGTTGCAGAAACAAAGGATTGAAAAAAAAGATTTATGAAATTGTTAAAAAAATTAAATTAATCAATAAAAACTAGAAGAGAAGAAGTGAAGAGACTACATAGAAGAAAAAACTTGAAAGATAAAAATAAACAGTAAAAGATAATTTAAAAACAGACAGAAAAAGAAATAAATGCAAAAGACTGGGAATAATAAAGCAAAAAAAAGCAAAATAAAAAAAAAATAACCACAGAAAAGGAAAAAAAAAGCCGGTAGAAGATACAACAAAAAATTAAAATAGAAGTGAAAAAAAAAGATTTATTATATTAAAATTGTCTGAAAACTGCGTTTTAAAAAACTAATTAATAAAAACTAAGAAAGAAGAAAAATAAGTGAACAAACTAAATAGAAAAAAGTTGAAACATTAAACAAACACAGTCAAAAATAATTTGAAAAATTTACAAAAAAGGGATAAAAAAATTGAAGCAGAAAAGAGTAAGAAAAAAACAATGAAGAATACAGAAAAGAAAGAGCAGGTAGCAGAAACAAAAACCTACGTTTCAGAAAATTAATAAGTAAAAACTAGAGAGAAGAAGTGAAGAAACTAAATAAAAAAACAATAAAAAAAATATTAAAAACAATTAAAACAATAAAAGATAATATAAAAACCTATAAACAAAAATTAAAAAGCAAAAAAGTGGTAAAATTAAAGCAGAAAAAATTTAGAACAAGAAAAAAATTAGTAAAAATAAAAAAATTAAACTAGAAAACCAAAGAGTGTGCAGAAACAAAGAAAAGATTGAATAAAAAAGCAAAAAAAGAGGAAGTTAAAAAGATTTCGAAAATTGTAACTTTTTAATTTTTTAAATCTTAAATTTTTGAAAATTAATTAATAAAGACTAGAAAAGAAAAAGTGAAGAAACTAAATAGAAGAAAACAATTAAGAAAAAGTTGAAAAATATAAATAATCAGTAAAAGATAATTTAAAAATAGACCAAAAAGGTAATAAAAAGCAAAAATCTAGAATTAGTGAAACAAAAAAAAAATAATTAAAAATAAAAAAATTAATTAAAAATAAAATAAAAACTGTAAAAGATAATTTGAAAACATAAAAATAAAATTAAAAAGCAAAAAACTGGAAAAATTAAAGCAAAAAAAAGCAAAAATAAAAAACAATTATAACTGTGAAAAGGAAAGAAAGAGCCGGTGGAAAATACCGCGAAAAGATTATAATAAAAGTAACAAAAAAATTTATAATATTGAAATTGTCTAGAAACTGCGTTCCAAAAAATTAATTAAAAATAACTAAAAAAGAAGAAGAAACGAACAAATTAAATAGAAAAAAAAGTTGAAAGATAAAATAAACACAGTCAAAAATAAATTAAAAATTAACAAACAAGGGATGAAAAAATCAAAGCAGAAAAAAATAACTGAAAAAAACCAGCCAAAAAAAAAAGAAAAAGCAGGTAGCAGAAACAAAGTTTCAGAAAATTAATTAATAAAAACTAAAAAAAAGAAGTGGAGAAACTAAATAGAATAATAATAAAAAAAAAGTTTAAAGAAAAAATAAAAACAGTGAAAGATAATTTAAAAACAGACAAAAAAATTAAAAAGCAAGAGGCTAGAAAAATTAAAGCAGAAAAAACAAAACAAAAATTATAACCACAGAAAAAAAAAGAAAGAACCGGTAGAAGATACAACAAAAGAATTAAAATAAAAGTTGAAAAAAAAAGATTTACAGAATTAAAATTATTTGGAAGAAACTAGACAACAAAAATGATAAAAAAAAAGTTGAAATAGAAAAATAAAAATATAAAGGCAAAAAAAAAAGAAAAATATAAACAATAAAAGGCAATTTAAGACGTTATTTTGATAAAAAGGAGAGTTTTACTGATAAGAATAAGTTAGTATCTATATAAAATAGAAGCAGTAATAGATAATATAAAAGAATTGAAGAAAGAAAAAACAAAAAACTAAAAAATAAAAAATAGATTTTTGAAGAGAAAAGAAAGTATACAAAGCAAAAAAATGTTGAGCTTTGCGCCCTTTTGCAGTGTCTTTATGTAAAGTAATACAGAACCAAAAATCCACAAAAACCAAAGAGTAAAAAGCAAAAATTGTAAAAATTAAACTGAAAATTAAAATAAAGGAAAAGTAAAAGAAACAAGATAAACATTAACAAAAAAAGAAAAAAGGCAAAAACATGTACAAAATTCTAGAAATACATAATGGCACATAAAAAAATTTTTTTAAATCTGAAATAATATATCAGTCAGCTTTATTTTTTTTTGAATAAAATTGTTTTGGTTTTGATAGGCTTATAAGCAGATTCAAGTTTTACCAATAAAAGCAAAGAGGCAGCAGTAGATACGATAAACGAGGATAAAACAAAAGCAGTAACAATTAAACAAAAAGTATATATAAAAACAAAGAAAGCAAAAAAGTGAGAAAGATAAAACAGAAGAACAGAAAAAACAGAAAAAGAGAAAAGAATGTAATAATAAGAAGAAACTACTACTATTACATAACGGAAGCAAAAAGTCAGTCAAAAAAGAAACAAAAGTGATAAAAAAATTAGAAAAAACAATTCAAATTTAAAATATCTATTCTGGAAGGGAGACAGACGAATTAGTTTGTTTTCTAGCTATGGTTCTATAAGGTTTATAAACAGCTTTAAGTTTCTAAACTGTTTGGAACTATGAAGAAAGAGAACAAATGACTAAAAACAAAAGAAAATGAGGAAAAAAAGATGGAACGTAAAATAAAAGATGGAAAAAAGATAAAAATGTAAGGATGGAAAAAATGAAAGCTACGGAAAGAAAGCAAAATTCTTAAAAAACAAAATACAGATTAAAAAAGAAGTGAAAACAAAAAGAAGAAGAGGACAAAAAATGTACAAAACTGCAAAGTTTTAAAAAGCAAGGAAAAAACAAAAAGAAAACAATACAATATCAAATTATTTATGCAAAAATAATAGAGTCAAACTTCCAAAAGAGCTTTATAGACAGATTTAAGTTTCACTAAAAGAAAAGTACACTGGAATACTGAAAAAATCAAAACAGAAGAGAAGAAAGAACAAAAGTAGAGGAAAAAAAGAAGAAATTATATCTACAAAACCAAAAAAAAAAAAACGGCAGTTAAGAAAAACAAGAAGAAACTGAAGAAAGAGAAGATAAATAAATGTACAAAATTGCAGTTTTTTGGAACGTAGCAAACGTCAAAAATAAAATTAGCTTTGTGACCAAATCTGTGCTACCCACCTCAAATCTTGCTTTATTAAGTGTTCCAGATACTGGGCCAGCTCCACATGCTTCCTGACATGTTGCTGAATTCCAGAAATCCCATAGATTCTCAACGTTATCCACAATTTTAATGCTTTAAATTGCTTCTCTTTTGACAAAGACCAATCTTGATTCTGGGCTACCAATCCTGCACCATCGCAGCTGTAATCCGCTCTGGTTTTGAATATTTTTGCTGCAAAATTGACATCTTTGTACCACGTAACAGATGTACCAACATTCATCAGCATCCATTTATGGGCGTTGAAAACAAAAGAATCAACATGCTTCATTCCCTTCATGAGATATCTATATTCTGGGCAAGCAAACGCTGGTCCAGCGTAAGCAGCATCTACATGCAGCCACACTTTTTCTTCTAGACAAACTGGTCCTAATTCCTCCAGATTATCAAAGGAACAAGTTGAAGTTGTTCCCAAATTTGCAACTACAAAACAGGGAATGAGGCCTTGGGTTTTATCCCGATCTATGGCTTCTTGGAGGGTTTTTCTGAGAAGCTGCCCATCCAGATCCACTTCCAGAAGACGGATCAGCATTGAGCCTAATCGAGACGCTTTTTCTACTGAAGAATTTGCTTGATCAGAAGAATAAGCCACCAATCTTCTTTCAATCTCGTAGCTTGGTAAAGTGGGATAGATTGATTGCAGGTGGGAAATTGCGCGTTTTTTGGCGGCGATTAGGGCAATAAATGTAGATTCACTGGCGGAATTCTGTAACAGAAATAACCTAGTAAAGTAGAGAAGAAAGAGAGAAAAGAAGAGACAGTTGAAAGAGAAGAAATAGCAAAAGAAGAAACAGAAAACTACAGAAAAGAAGAAAATCACCGATAGGATTCTGAATGAAGCGAGGATTTCCCGAAGAAAAAAGTGTGGTTTTTCTTGAAAGTTTACAAAAAAAAAAAGATTTTGAAGGTACTACCGAGGAACAACTAATCTCAATATGATGTACAAGGTGTATGCAATGTCTGTGGCAGAAATATGTGGGATCTCTGTTAGAATTGAGCAAAGAGACTTAAAAGTAGAAAAAAAAAGAAAGTGGAAGAGAAAAAATTGAAATAGAAACAGAAAAAAGCAGTAAAGTGCGACGATTAAGGCAATAAATGTAGATTCACTGGCGGAATTTTGTAACAGAAATAACCTAGTAAAGTAAAGAAAAGAAGAGACAGTTGAAAGAGAAGAAACAGAAAAACTACAGAAAAGAAGAAAATTACAGATAGGATTTTGAATGAAGCGAGGATTTCCCGAAGAAAAAAGTGTGGTTTTTCTTTAAACTTTACCAAAAAAAAAAGATTTTGACGGTACTACCGAGGAACAACTCTTTTCAATATGATGTACAAGGTGTATGCAATGTCTGTGACAGAAATATGTGAGATCTCTGTTAGAATTGAGCAAAGAGACTTCAAAGTAGAAAAAAAAAGAAAGTGGAAGAGAAAAAATTGAAATAGAAGCAGGAAAAAAGCAGTAAAGTGCGACGATTAAGGCAATAAATGTAGATTCACTGGCGGAATTCTGTAACAGAAATATGCGAGTAAAGTACAGAAGAAAGAGAGAAAAGAAGAGACAGTTGAAAGAGAAGAAATAGCAAAAGAAGAAACAGAAAATTTACAGCAAAGAAGAAAATCACCGATAGGATTCTGAATGAAGCGGGGATTTCCCGAAGAAAAAAGTGTGGTTTTTCTTGAAAGTTTACAAAAAAAAAAAAAGATTTTGAAGGTACTACCGAGGAACAACTATTCTCAATATGATGTACAAGGGGTATGCAATGTCTGTGGCAGAAATATGTGAGATCTCTGTTAGAATTGAGCAAAGAGACTTTAAAGTAGAAAAAAAAAGAAAGAAAGTGGAAAAGAAAAAATTGAAATAGAAGCAGGAAAAAAGCAGTAAAGTGCGACGATTAAGGCAATAAATGTAGATTTACTGGCGGAATTCTGTAACAGAAATATGCGAGTAAAGTACAGAAGAAAGAGAGAAAAGAAGAGACAGTTGAAAGAGAAGAAATAGCAAAAGAAGAAACAGAAAAACTACAGCAAAGAAGAAAATCACCGATAGGATTCTGAATGAAGCAGGGATTTCCCGAAGAAAAAAGTGTGGTTTTTCTAGAAACTTTACAAAAAAAAAAAGATTTTGAAGGTACTACCGAGGAACAACTATTCTCAATATGATGTACAAGGTGTAGGCAATGTCTGTAGCAGAAATTTGTGGGACCTCTGTTAGAATTGAGCAAAGAGACTTCAAGGTAGAAAAAAAAGAAAGTGGAAGAGAAAAAATTGAAATAGAAGCAGGAAAAAAGCAGTAAAGTGCGACGATTAAGGCAATAAATGTAGATTCACTGGCGGAATTCTGTAACAGAAATATGCGAGTAAAGTACAGAAGAAAGAGAGAAAAGAAGAGACAGTTGAAAGAGAAGAAATAGCAAAAGAAGAAACAGAAAAACTACAGCAAAGAAGAAAATCACCGATAGGATTCTGAATGAAGCGGGGATTTCCCGAAGAAAAAAGTGTGGTTTTTCTTGAAAGTTTACAAAAAAAAAAAAAGATTTTGAAGGTACTACCGAGGAACAACTATTCTCAATATGATGTACAAGGGGTATGCAATGTCTGTGGCAGAAATATGTGAGATCTCTGTTAGAATTGAGCAAAGAGACTTTAAAGTAGAAAAAAAAAGAAAGAAAGTGGAAAAGAAAAAATTGAAATAGAAGCAGGAAAAAAGCAGTAAAGTGCGACGATTAAGGCAATAAATGTAGATTTACTGGCGGAATTCTGTAACAGAAATATGCGAGTAAAGTACAGAAGAAAGAGAGAAAAGAAGAGACAGTTGAAAGAGAAGAAATAGCAAAAGAAGAAACAGAAAAACTACAGCAAAGAAGAAAATCACCGATAGGATTCTGAATGAAGCAGGGATTTCCCGAAGAAAAAAGTGTGGTTTTTCTAGAAACTTTACAAAAAAAAAAAGATTTTGAAGGTACTACCGAGGAACAACTATTCTCAATATGATGTACAAGGTGTAGGCAATGTCTGTAGCAGAAATTTGTGGGACCTCTGTTAGAATTGAGCAAAGAGACTTCAAGGTAGAAAAAAAAGAAAGTGGAAGAGAAAAAATTGAAATAGAAGCAGGAAAAAAGCAGTAAAGTGCGACGATTAAGGCAATAAATGTAGATTCACTGGCGGAATTCTGTAACAGAAATATGCGAGTAAAGTACAGAAGAAAGAGAGAAAAGAAGAGACAGTTGAAAGAGAAGAAATAGCAAAAGAAGAAACAGAAAAACTACAGCAAAGAAGAAAATCACCGATAGGATTCTGAATGAAGCGGGGATTTCCCGAAGAAAAAAGTGTGGTTTTTCTTGAAACTTTACAAAAAAAAGAAGATTTTGAAGGTACTACCGAGGAACAACTTTTTTCAATATGATGTACAGGGGGTATGCAATGTCTGTCGCAGAAATATGTGAGATCTCTGCTACAATTGAGCAAAGAGACTTCAAAGTAGAAAAAAAAGAAAAGTGGAAGAGAAAAAATTGATATAGAAGCAGGAAAAAAGCAGTAAAGATTAAAGATAAAATAAGAGAACAAGAAGGGTGTGAGATATTGAAAGAGAGCTGGAAGGTGGTAAGTAGAAAAACAAATGAAAGACAAAACAAATGCAAAAACAAGTACTATGAAAGTAAAGATCAACAAAAATAAAGACGCAAGATAATGGGCGCATAGAGAAATGAAAGATAGAGATAGAAAACAAAAAGAAATAGATAGCAGGTACCATAGAAGGTACAAGTAGTTTGATTACAGAAGATTTGCCTGCGTACTTGAAGAGAAAATGAAGAAAAAAATGATACAAAAATGTAGAGGTTGAAGAAAGCAATACAGAAAAAAAATAAAAAAAAAGAATAAACAAGATAACAAATAAAATAAAGTGAGAAGAAAAAGAGAGTGAAAAAGAAGAAACAAACTAGAAAAGAAAAAAAGCAAGGAAGTCTCCAACCAAACTTACCATAATAGCACCTCCTCCTGGTCCTGGATGGCAATTCAAAAACTCCTTTGGAAGTCCCACCATCTTGCCAATCCAATCCAGAATGATGACTTCTAATTCAGTTGCGGCAGGACTTGATATCCAGTTGATTCCCACGTTTCCCAAAGCGGTGGCCAGAATCTCACCAACAATACATGGATAAGAAGTACCCTCGGGGTAGTATGCGTGAAAATGGGGCGATTGCCAGTGGGTGATGCCAGGCATAATAAGACTGTCCACGTCATCCAGCAATTCTTGCCAGGGATGTCCAGTTGCTGGAATTTCTTTGGGGAGATGTTGGATTAGAGAGCCAGGGAGAACTGCAGATACCACTTCCCTACAGTGGAAATGGTGAAAATAATGGAAACATAGGAAAAACAGTTGACCAAGAGATGCAAGAAGAAGAGCAAGAAAGAAAAACTAAAACAAAGATGAAAGTAAAAGATAAGAAAACAAAGATTGTTGGAATTAAAGAAAAAATTATAAAAATAATATACTTGAAAAGCAGTGGCTGATTCCAGGTATAATAATACTGTCAATGTCATCTGGCAGCTTTCCCCGAGATTCTTTAGTTATTGGAATTTTTTTAGAAAAATGTAGAAAGATCCGAGAAAAAATTCAGGAAAATCCGCAAATTCAAGTTGTATACGAAAAAAATAATAACAAAATATAAAAAGAATGAGACTCTTGAAGAGAAGAGAAGAGAAAAAAAGAGAAGAAAAGAAAAGAGAAGAAAAGAGAAGAAAAGAGAAGAAAAGAGAAGAAAAGAGAAGAAAAGAGAAGAAAAGAGAAGAAAAGAGAAGAAAAGAGAAGAAAAGAGAAGAAAAGAGATGAAAACAGAAGAAAAGAGAAGAAAAGAGAAGAAAAGAAAAGAAAAGAAAAGAAAAGTGCATAACATAAAGACAGATAGGTATTTGAGAAAATGAACGAAAAAAAATATATAGACACAACCGACAAATGGAAAAAAACTAAATTTACTAAAAGATAACAACTGAAGAATGCCAGAACTAAAAGAAAAGATAGTAAAAGTTAATTTTAAAACAAAGCAAATAAAATTTGATATTATTAAAAAAAAGTGCGAAAAGGAAAGAGAAATAATCGAACATACGATAAGAATGTAGGAAGATGAAAAAACGATAAAGAAAGAAAAAAAAGAAAGCATAAAAGGGAATTAGAAAGAACAAAAACACAGAAATATTGGATAATAGTGGAACGAAGCTTGAGAAAATAATATTGAAAAAGTGTAATAGAGAGTTTGAACAAAAGAAGAAATAAAAATGACAAAAAAATATAAAAAAAATTAAAAAAAAATAAAAAATGAAATTAAATAATTAGAGTAGATGTAGTAAAAACTAGTCAAATAAAAAAGCTTAGTATAATAATAATAATAATAAAACATGGCAAAGCTCTGAATTCTGATGAATATTTACCAATTTTATTGTTCAAAAAATTAAAAAAAAAAAATAATGATAATGTGGTCATTATCATTACTTGTCAAAGACCGTAATGATTTTTGAATCCAGCAAAACTGCTGTGCCTCGGGGGCCTTCCCTGTCCCGACAAAGCTCTGAATTCTGATAAATATTTACCAATTTTACTGTTCAAAAAGTTGAAAAAAAAAATAATAATGATAATCTGGTCATTATCATTACTTGTCAAAGACCATAATGATTTCTGAATCCAGCAAAACTGCTGTGCCTCCGGACCAGGGAAGATTGAACATAATTATTATTATTATCATAATGTGCACTGAACAAGAAGCAGATATAAACCCAAACCGTTTTGGTTAAATAAATCTATCAAAAGACAAATAGTAACAAAAACAAGCAAAACAAACAAAAAATACAAATAATAACAATAAGAATAAAAAATATGAAAAAACTTACCGGTGTTCCAAACTGTCATGATAATCGGTAATATATTGAATAGACGAATTGGCAAACGCTTTGAACTCGTTTGAATTCATTTTAACTAAATCACACTACTTTCTGTCGTATTTATAAACCACTTGCGTGCGGTAAGTGATTAAAACACTAATGCAGAAATGTCAAAAAATTATTTGTTTTTTGTTGATAGAAAAAGGTACAATTTCTGTTATTATTTAAAGAAAACAGTTGTTTATTTAACATATTTTTAAAATTTTTGTTTTCTTAATTGATAGGTAATTAAAAACTCATAAATTACTAATTTTTTTATGTTTAACATACATTATTTATATAGGATAAATCAAAAAAGCCGCATTTTCATCTAAAACTGTTTTTTTTCAAATTTACCTCTGGACAATAAATAATTTTTGTAACAGTAAGAGAAAAAAAATACTGATAAAATACAAATACTGCAAAGTAGCAAAACATAATATAACAAAAAAATGCGACAAGAAACAAAAAACAAACAGAAAATTAATGTGACAATAAATTAGTCGATGTATTCTGACTGAAAGCTAAAGTATCCAAGCTCGGTGTCGCGCGCAAGATGGCACAAAGCCGAACCGAGTGAACCAAGACATACGTCGCCAGAATAAGCAAAAATGTTGAAATAATTCAAACAAACTAAAAATAACAATAAGCAAAAGTAACGTTTACAACATACAAAAGAAAATTAATAGCAGAAAGCTTTAAAAAATATATATAAAAAGTAAATTAAATCAATTGCTTTTTTTGATCTTTTTGCGTTCATCTTGTTTTTTTGAATTTTTGTTTTTTTTTTATAATTTTTGCTCTTTTCAGTTTGACAAATCTATCTATTATCATTCTTTTTTTCATCCTGATTTTTGTTTCTTTCTGTTTAATCAATGTCTTTCTTGTTATTTTTTATTGTTTTTGCTTTTTTTTGTTTGTTTTTCTTATCTTCTGACATCTCTTATGTTGATGTTTCTGCTTTATTTTTTGCACATTTAGCTTTTTTTTTGTTTATCCATCTATCAATAACTATTTTTCTTTTTTTATTTCATATCTGTGTCTTGCTATCATTTTCTCTTTTTAGATATTTTGGTACTTTATTGATTATTAAGTGTTTATATTGCTTATCATAACTTGACATTGCGATTTCTATATTTATCTTTTTTTTTTATTTTCATAACTTAAGTTAATTAAAATCTCTTGCTTTTTGCGTTCAAATATTATTTTTCTCTTTTTCTTCCTGATTTCGGTATTTTCTTTTGTTTGATCAATGTTTCTTTTGATTTTTTTTTGTTTTTTTTAGCTTGTCAAAACTATCTATTATCATTCTCTTTTTTTTCTGATTGCTGTTTTTTTAATGTTCAATCAATGTCTTTCTTGTTTTTTTTGTATTAGTTTTCTCCCATTTTCTCACACATTTGTATTGTCTTTCTTTATTTTTTGTATTATTTTTCTCCCATTTTCACCATTTTGTATTTTGCTATCATCTTTTTTTTTTGATATTTTGGTACTTACTTTATCTATTATTAGAGATATAACTTAACATTGCGATTTCTTCTTTATATATTTGTCTCTTTCTTTTATTTTTATAACTTAAGTTAATTAAAATCTATTGCTTTTTTCTCTATTTATTATCATTCTTTTTTTCCTTCTAATTTTGGTTTTTTCTTGAGTTTGTTTGATCAATGTTGTTTTTAATTTTTTTTGTTAAATTTGCTCTTTCTAGTTTACTAAATCTATCTATTATCATTCTCTTTTTCTTTTTGTTTTTTTGTTTGATCAACATTTTTTTTTTTTCATTATTTTTGCTTTTTAGAAAAAGCAAAAATAGCAAACTAGAGTTTGTTTCTCTTATTTTCTCACACCTCTTTTTCTTATGTTTCTGTTTTTTGCACATTCAGTCTTTCCTCTGTCTATCTATTTACCAATAACTATTTTCTCTTTTTTATTTCATATCTGTATCTTGCTATCTAGATATCTTGGTACTTTATCTATTATTAGATGTTCAACTGTTTATCATAACCTAACATTGCGATTTTTACTTTATTAATTTGCCTTTTGCTTTTATTTTTTATCTTTAACTTTTTTCTCTCAGTCTCTACTGTTCTAAACCCTTTTCCTTCATCATTCTACTTATCACTTTTTCTTTTATTTGTTTTATTATTTATCTTCCATTTTCTTCATCATTCTACTTATCACTTTTTCTATTATTTGTTTTATCATTTATTTTTTTCTACACATCTGGAATACAAAAATGTCTATAATTCATACATGTTTTTAGATTTTAACTCTCATAAGTAAGACTCGGGAGGCTAAGATTATTATCTACCAGATTTGACTCGATTTGATAAAAAACTTTTACAAAAATATATTGCAAAAATAAAATTTAATAAAAAAAGAAAAAAAATGTCAAAAATTTTATCTATGATGTGTGAATTATTCAAACCGTCTGAGTAATCAACTAAAAAGCATTGAAAAGTCAGAAATATCTAAATAATCAGTCAAATGAATAAGAAAACTGAGTGAAAAACTGCTTAAAAGAAAGTAAAAATGAAAAAAAATTATACTTTTACAAGAATATCTAAATAAAAAAAAAATAAAAAGGCAGTGAAGATAACAACGAGAAGAATAAGTTTAAGAAAAAGAAGAAGAAAAAAAGTAAAAAAATTCTGAACCACATGAATGATATGTGATTGCTCAAACTGTCAAAAAAAAGAAATGAAAACATAAACATCAATGTTAGAGAAAATGACAGCTATATGACAGAGAGTTTATTGGATCATTTGGAGAAAAAAGCGAGAAAAAAAAGAACATACGATCACTTGATAAAATCCAACCTATTGAAAGAAGAAGAAAAAGACGAAATGACCTTTTTGAAAAATTGCACGGTGTCAAATCAGGTGACCGCGCTGGACAATCATAATCCCCTCACAGAATGATCCATCGGCTTGAAAACATTTTTTTTAATTTTCAAGAATCCCTGCTTTATATTGTTCACAATTTTTTCGGTATTCTTAAACAATAACCTTTCACTAAAAGTAAATTTTCTCTTGACAACTCTAAGACAGAAAAACTGGAAAGATTGTAAAATTTTAAAAAACTAGAAAGAAAAGTAATCAATATGATGAATAAAGATGGGAAGGGTAAGAAAAAAAAAGTGTCACAAAGTTAAAAAACATATATTAACAATAACATTACAAATTTATTTAATTCAAAAAAACACAAAAAAACTATTTTTTTTAAATCTATATTTATTGATATTCTGAACAAAATTTTTTTTTTCAATATTTTGCTACTTGGATTTTTCATTTTTTTCTATAAGCGTTGCACTATTTGCAATGTCAATCGCAGGTGTCGCTTTATCCTGCGCATGGAGCTCCTCAAAGACACAATTAGCTTGCGTTTGAATCTCTTCCCAAGCAAAATCAATGTGTTTATCTTCCGTAAATCTGAAGGCTAAAGTATCCAAGCTCGGTGTCACGCGCAAGATGGCGCAAAGCTGAACCAAGTGAACCAAGACATACGTCGCCAGTAAAAAGTAAAAATGTTGAAATAATTCAAATAAAATAAAAATAACAATACAAAAGAAAAATAATAGCAGAAAGCTTAAAAAAAATATATAAAAAGTAAATTAAGTCTATTGCTTTTTTTGATTTTTTTGCGTTCAAATCTATCGTATTTAATTTAGTTTTTTTTTTAATTTTAGTTTTTACTTTCTTTTGTTTTTTTTTTAATTATTTTTGTTCTTTTCAGTTTGACAAATCTATCTATTATCATTCTTTTTTTCTTCCTGATTTTTGTTTCTTTCTGTTTAATCAATGTCTTTCTTGTTTTTTTTTAATTATTTTTGCTTTTTTTTAGTTTGTTTTTTTTATTTTCTCACATTTCTTATTGATGTTTCTGCTTTATTTTTGGCACATTTCGCTTTTTCTTTGTTTATCCATCTCTCAATAACTATTTTTTCTTTTTATATTTCATATCTGTATCTTGCTATTATCTTCTCTTTTTAGATATCTTAGTACATCTATTATTTATCTATTATTAGATGTTCTTGATATAACTTGACATTGCGATTTCTACTTTATATCTCTTTCTTTTATTTTCAAAACTTAAGTTAATTAAAATCTATTGCTTTTTTGATATTTTGGCGTTTACATTTATCTAGTATCATTCTTTTTTCTTCCTGATTTTGTTTTTTTTTTCTTTTGTTTGATTAATGCTGTTTGAGTTTTTTTTTTGTATATTTGCTCTTTTTTGTTTGCTAAATCTATCTATTATCATTCTCTCTTTCTTTTTGATTTTTGATTTTTTGAAATAATTTAAATAAAATAAAAATAACAATAAGCAAAAGTAACGTTTACAACATACAAAATGTTGAAATAATTCAAATAAACTAAAAATAACAATAAGCAAAAGTAACGTTTACAACATACAAAAGAAAATTAATAGCAGAAAGCTTTAAAAAATATATATAAAAAGTAAATTAAATCTATTGCTTTTTTTGATCTTTTTGCGTTCACCTTGTTTCTTTAAATTTTTGTTTTTTCTTTCTTTTGTTTTTTTTTTATTACTTTTGCTCTTTTCAGTTTGACAAATCTATCTATTATCATTCTTTTTTTCTTCCTGATTTTTGTTTCTTTCTGTTTCATCAATGTATTTCTTGTTTTCTTCTATTATTTTTGTTTTTTTTAGCTTGTCAAAACTATCTATAATCATTCTATTTTTTTTCTGATTGCTGTTTTTTTAATGTTCAATCAATGTCTTTCTTCTTTTTTTTTGTATTATTTTTCTCCCATTTTCTCAAAAATCTGTATTTTGCTATCATCTTCTTTTTTTTGATATTTTGGTACTTACTTTATCTATTATTAGAGATATAACTTGACATTGCGATTTCTACTTTATATATTTGTCTCTTTCTTTTATTTTCATAACTTAAGTTAATCAAAATCTATCGTTTTTTTGATCTTTTTGCGTTCAAATCTATTTATTATCATTCTTTTTGTCTTTCTAATTTTGGTTTTTTTCTTTTGTTTGTTTGATCAATGTTGTTTTTATTTTTTTTTTATTATATTTGCTCTTTCCACTACTAAATTTATCTATTATCATTCTCTTTTTCTTTTTGTTTTTTTTTGTTTGATCAACATTTTTTTTGTTTTGTTTATTATTTTTGCTTTTGCTAGTTTGTTTCTCTTATTTTTCCACACCTCTTTTTCTTGTGTTTCTGTTTTTTGCACATTCAGTCTTTCCTCTGTCATCTACCTACCGATAACTATTTTCTCTTTTTTTATTTCACATCTGTATCTTGCTATCTAGATATCTTGGTACTTTATCTATTATTAGATGTTCAACTGTTTATCATAACCTAACATTGCGATTTTTATTTTATAAATTTGCCTTTTTCTTTTATTTTTTATCTTTAACCTTTTTCTCTGTCTCTACTGTTCTAAGCCTTTTTTCTTCATCATTCTATTTATCACTTTTTTTTTTATTTGTTTTATTATTTATCTTTCATTTTCTTCATCATTCTACTTATCACTGTCTTTTTCTATTATTTGTTTTATTATTTATTTTTTTCCACACATCTGGAATAGAAAAATGTCTATAATTCATTCATGTTTTTATATTTTAACTCTCATAAGTAAGACTTGAGAGGCTAAGATTATTATTTACCAGATTTGACCCGATTTGATAAAAAACCTATTACAAGAATAAAATTTAATAAAAAAAAGAAAAAAATTGTAAAAAATTTCATCTATGATGTGTGAATTATTCAAACCGTCTGAGTAATCGACTAAAAAGCATTGAAAAGTCAGAAATAACTAAATAATCAGTCAAATGAATAAGAAAACTGAGTGAAAAACTGCTTAAAAGAAAGTAAAAATGAAAAAAAATTATACTTTTACAAGAATATCTAAATAAAAAAAAAAATAAAAAGACAGTGAAGATAACAACGAGAAGAATAAATTTAAGAAAAAGAAGAAGAAGAAAAGTAAAAAAATTCTGAACCACATGAATGATATGTGATTGCTCAAACTGTCAAAAAAAAGAAATGAAAACATAAACATTAATGTTAGAGAAAATGACAGCTATATGACAGAGAGTTTATTGGATCATTTGGAGAAAAAAGCGAGAAAAAAAAGAACATAAGATCACTTGATAAAATCCAACCTATTGAAAGAAGAAGAAAAAGACGAAATGACCTTTTTGAAAAATTGCACGGTGTCAAATCAGGTGACCGCGCTGGACAATCATAATCCCCTCACAGAATGATCCATCGGCTTAAAAACATTTCTTTTTTAATTTTCAAGAGTCACTGCGTCATATTGTTGACAACTTTTCCGGTATTGTTAAACAATAACCTTTCACTAAAAGTAAATTTTCTCTTGACGGAAAAGTCGAAGACAGAAAATCTAGAAATAAAAGTAATCAATATGATAAATGAAGATGGGAAGGGTAAGAAAAATAAAGTGTGGCAAAGTTAAAAAACATATATATATATATTAACAATAACATTATTTAATTCAAAAAAACACAAAAAAACTAGTTTTTTTACATCTATCTATATTGATATTCTGAAAAAAATTTTTTTTTTCAATGTTTTGTTACTTGGATTTTTCATTCTCTTCTATAAGCGTTGCACTATTTGCAATGTCAATCGCAGGTGTCGCTTTATCCTGCGCATGGAGCTCCTCAAAGACACAATTAGCTTGCGTTTGAATCTCTTTCCAAGCAAAATCAATGTGTTTATCTTCCGTAAATCTGAAGGCTAAAGTATCCAAGCTCGGTGTCACGCGCAAGAAGGCGCAAAGCTGAACCAAGTGAACCAAGACATACGTCGCCAGTAAAAAGTAAAAATGTTGAAATAATTCAAATAAAATAAAAATAACAATAAGCAAAAGTAACGTTTACAACATACAAAAGAAAAATAATAGCAGAAAGCTTAAAAAAAATATATAAAAAGTAAATTAAATCTATTGCTTTTTTTGATTTTTTTGCGTTCAAATCTATCGTATTTAATTTCGTTTTGTTTTTAATTTTAGTTTTTTCTTGCTTTTGTTTTTTTTTTAATTATTTTTGTTCTTTTCAGTTTGACAAATCTACCTATTATCATTCTTTTTTTCTTTCTGATTTTTGTTTCTTTCTGTTTAATCAATGTCTTTCTTGTTTTTTTTTATTATTTTTGCTTTTAGTTAGTTTGTTTTTTTATTTTCTCACATTTCTTATTGATGTTTCGGCTTTATTTTTTGCACATTTCGCTTTTTCTTTGTTTATCCATCTCTCAATAACTATTTTTTCTTTTTATATTTCATATCTGTATCTTGCTATTATCTTCTCTTTTTAGATATCTTAGTACATCTATTATTTATCTATTATTAGATGTTCTTGATATAACTTGACATTGCGATTTCTACTTTATATCTCTTTCTTTTATTTTCAAAACTTAAGTTAATTAAAATCTATTGCTTTTTTGATATTTTGGCGTTTACATTTATCTAGTATCATTCTTTTTTCTTCCTGATTTTGTTCTTTTTTTCTTTTGTTTGATTAATGCTGTTTTTGAATTTTTTTAGTATATTTGCTCTTTTTTGTTTGCTAAATCTATCTATTATCATTTTCTCTTTCTTTTTGATTTTTGATTTTTGAATTTTTGAAATAATTTAAATAAAATAAAAATAACAATAAGCAAAAGTAACGTTTACAACATACAAAATGTTGAAATAATTCAAATAAACTAAAAATAACAATAAGCAAAAGTAACGTTTACAACGTACAAAATGTTGAAATAATTCAAATAAACTAAAAATAACAATAAGCAAAAGTAACGTTTACAACATACAAAAGAAAATTAATAGCAGAAAGCTTTAAAAAAAATATATCAAAAGTAAATTAAATCTATTGCTTTTTTTGATCTTTTTGCGTTCATCTTGTTTCTTTAAATTTTTGTTTTTTCTTTCTTTTGTTTTTTTTTATTACTTTTGCTCTTTTCAGTTTGACAAATCTATCTATTATCATTCTTTTTTTCTTCCTGATTTTTGTTTCTTTCTGTTTCATCAATGTATTTCTTGTTTTCTTCTATTATTTTTGTTTTTTTTAGCTTGTCAAAACTATCTATTATCATTCTCTTTTTTTTTTGATTGCTGTTTTTTTAATGTTCAATCAATGTCTTTCTTGTTTTTTTTTGTATTAGTTTTCTCCCATTTTCTCACACATTTGTATTTGTATTGTCTTTCTTCTTTTTTTTTGTATTATTTTTCTCCCATTTTCTCAAAAATCTGTATTTTGCTATCATCTTCTTTTTTTTGATATTTTGGTACTTACTTTATCTATTATTAGAGATATAACTTGACATTGCGATTTCTACTTTATATATTTGTCTCTTTCTTTTATTTTCATAACTTAAGTTAATCAAAATCTATCGTTTTTTTGATCTTTTTGCGTTCAAATCTATTTATTATCATTCTTTTTGTCTTTCTAATTTTGGTTTTTTTCTTTTGTTTGTTTGATCAATGTTGTTTTTATTTTTTTTTTATTATATTTGCTCTTTCCACTACTAAATTTATCTATTATCATTCTCTTTTACTTTTTGTTTTTTTTTGTTTGATCAACATTTTTTTTGTTTTGTTTATTATTTTTGCTTTTGCTAGTTTGTTTCTCTTATTTTTCCACACCTCTTTTTCTTGTGTTTCTGTTTTTTGCACATTCAGTCTTTCCTCTGTCATCTACCTACCGATAACTATTTTCTCTTTTTTTATTTCACATCTGTATCTTGCTATCTAGATATCTTGGTACTTTATCTATTATTAGATGTTCAACTGTTTATCATAACCTAACATTGCGATTTTTATTTTATAAATTTGCCTTTTTCTTTTATTTTTTATCTTTAACCTTTTTCTCTGTCTCTACTGTTCTAAGCCTTTTTTCTTCATCATTCTATTTATCACTTTTTTTTTTATTTGTTTTATTATTTATCTTTCATTTTCTCATCATTCTACTTATCACTGTCTTTTTCTATTATTTGTTTTATTATTTATTTTTTTCCACACATCTGGAATAGAAAAATGTCTATAATTCATTCATGTTTTTATATTTTAACTCTCATAAGTAAGACTTGAGAGGCTAAGATTATTATTTACCAGATTTGACCCAATTTGATAAAAAACATATTACAAGAATAAAATTTAATAAAAAAAAGAAAAAAATTGCAAAAATTTCATCTATGATGTGTGAATTATTCAAACCGTCTGAGTAATCGACTAAAAAGCATTGAAAAGTCAAAAATAACTAAATAATCAGTCAAATGAATAAGAAAACTGAGTGAAAAACTGCTTAAAAGAAAGTAAAAATGAAAAAAAAATACTTTCAAAATAATATCTAAATAAAAAGGCAGTGAAGATAACAACGAAAAGAATAAATTTAAGAAAAAGAAGAAGAAGAAGAAAAGTAAAAAAATTCTGAACCACATGTATGATATGTGATTGCTCAAACTGTCAAAAAAAAGAAATGAAAACATAAACATTAATGTTAGAGAAAATGACAGCTATATGACAGAGAGTTTATTGGATCATTTGGAGAAAAAAAAGAACATACGATCACTTGATAAAATCCAACCTATTGAAAGAAGAAGAAAAAGACGAAATGACCTTTTTGAAAAATTGCACGGTGTCAAATCAGGTGACCGCGCTGGACAATCATAAACCCCTCACAGAATGATCCACCGGCTTAAAAACATTTTTTTTAATTTTCAAGAATCCCTGCTTTATATTGTTGACAATTTTTTCGGTATTGTTAAACAATAACCTTTCACTAAAAGTAAGTTTTCTCTTGACAACTCTAAGACAGAAAAACTGGAAAGAATGTAAAAAATTGAAAAAACTAGAAAGAAAAGTAATCAACATGATGAATAAAGATGGGAAGGGTAAGAAAAAAAAAAGTGTGACAAAGTTAAAAAACATATATTAACAATAACATTACAAATTTATTTAATTGAAAAAAACACAAAAAAACTAGTTTTTTTAAATCTATATTTATTTTATTGATAATCTAAACATTTTTTTTTTGAATATTTTGCTACTTGGATTTTTCATTTTCTTCTATAAGCGTTGCACTATTTGCAATGTCAATCGCAGGTGTCGCTTTATCCTGCGCATGGAGCTCCTCAAAGACACAATTAGCCTGCGTTTGAATCTCTTCCCAAGCAAAATCAATGTGCTTATCTTCCGTAAACCTGCTGACAATGGCGAATCTCAGCAGATGCTGATCTTGGAAGTGACCTGTCACAAGGAAAATGCGCTTTCTTTGGGCGATTTTGTCCAAAAGAGAGACTGTTAGGAAGTCGGGGCCTTTTAACCGAACACAAACCAGGCCCATACTGGAGGAACAGACTTGGAATCTGGAAAAATATGAAAGAATCAGAAAGTAAAGGCAGAAAATGGTACCTTAGGTCTTTTGATACTAAACTTTCAAAGTATTTTGCGAGTCCAATTTGTTTTCGGACGTGGTTTTGTATGCCTTCTTGACCATATATTCTCAGAACAAACCATAGTTTTAGGGCTCGAAATCGTCGACCTAGGGCTATCTGCCAGTGGCGGTACTCTGGGGTTAGACCTTGATGATCATCTTTTAGATAAATCCGCTCTACATTGAAGGCTTCTACTAGATATTTGGCGTTTTTCACCCAATATGCGGAGCAATCAAAATTTACCAACATCCATTTGTGTGGATTGAAGTTGAAAGATTGTGCAAATTCGACTCCTTTCATGAGATATCGGTACTCGGGGCATACAAAAGCAGTACCTGCGTATGCAGCATCAATGTGCAACCAAAGATTCTCTCGTTCACAGATTGGTCCCAATTCCTCAAGCTTATCAAAAGCACAAGTTGGGGTAGTACCTAGATTAGCTACAACATAGCAAGGGATTAATCCTAGTTTTCTATCATTTTGGATGGCTTCAAGTAGGGCTTCGCCTCCCAGACGTCCTTCATCATCAGTCGGGAGCAGTCTCATTGGCATTGATCCCAATAATCCAGCTTTTTCAACGGAAGAATTTGATTGATCTGAAGAGTACGCTACAAGTTTACCTTTAATTTCCTCTTCAGACATTGTAGGATATAGTATTTTGTAGTCAGAAACAGTTTTTTCTTTGGCGGTAAGTAGTGCGACAAGTGTTGCTTCACTGGCGGAGCCCTAAATGCTTGCTTTTAATAAAAACAAATTTGAGTGCAGGAATAAGTACTTGTATCACTCCTCCTCCAGGCCCATTGGAGCAATTTAGAAACTCTTCAGGCAACTCTATCATCTTCCCTAACCAATTCATCATAACAACTTCCAATTCTGTATAGGCAGGACTGGCAATCCAACTCAATCCAACGCCTCCGATCCCAGCACTAAGCATCTCCCCAACAATCGCAGGGAATGAATGTCCTGTGGGATAATAAGCATGGAATTGCGGCGATAGCCAATTAGTGATCCCGGGCATTATGAATCTATCAAAATCCTGCAGGACTTCTTGCCATGACTCTCCATTCTGAGGGGCTTCGCTGGGGATGAGATGCTCCAAGTATCCGGGGGTGACTTCTGGAAGCACCGGCCTGCAAGGGGTTGATTACCGAAAAGGGAAATTTGAAAACTAATCATCCACGTACCGATTTTCCACATCGTCTATATAATTTGCAATATAATCGACAGCCGCTTTGGCAAACTCTCGAAACTGCCCCGAGTCCATTTTCTCAACACTTTCACTACCGGTACCAGCGAGCGCACTTATTATCCAACGGCAGGGCAGGAAATGCGCTAAAACGCCAAGAGGAAGCTTATTTATACGGCGACGAGATGAAGTTCCATTGTTTTTCTGCGGGAAAAAGTGGTTTTTTCGGCGGAAACTTGCACTTTTTTGGCTATATGGACCAATCTCTTTCAAGGTACTCGCCGACCAACATTGACCTTCGCGTTGGATTTGCCGCGTTTAGAGTAAAATAGTGTTTGCAGTTCAGTGGGTCAGCTAAGTGGACATTTTTTTGAGCTATTTTGGTTAATAAGATGCAGAAACTTTGTAGCTGATCAATGCTAAAGGTGTAAACGACAAGATTTAGGTGATAACAACACGTGTTTACATGCATGATTAGATTAGCTTTCACTGAACGGTTATTTGAATTTTTTAATATTTTTTTGAACACTTGTTGAACACTTCACTTTAGAAGAAATCTAAAATACAAGGGGACTCACAAACCAGAAGCTAAACAGCTTTTCATCATTAGATTTAAAAAAAAAGGCTTCTAAAGCTGATTTTCTCATCATTTTCCATTAATAAACCGATTGTTTGTTGTTAAATGGTTTTCCTAAGAATCTAGATACTTGAAAACCGATTACGATAAGCTTTAGATCTGCGCAAATGCCTTTATAAATAAAATCTAAAGTATCAAATCAGGTAATAGTGCTGGCCAACTAACATCTTTTTGCAAGAAAACCCATCAGCCTAGAAAAATATCTATGAAATTGTCAACTGTCGTCTTCCTGGCATAAACCGTTTTTCTTCATAAGATTTAGAAAAATAAGGTTTCTAAAGCTGATTTTCTTTAAATACCGATGGTTTGTTGTTAAATTATTTTTCTAAGAGTCTAGAGACTTGAAAACTGATTACAAGAAGCTTTAGATCTGCGCAAATACGTTTATAAAAAAATCTAAGGTGTCAAATCAGGTAATAGTGCTGGCCAACTAACATCTTCTTGCTGGAAAACCCATCGGCTTAGAAAAATATCTATGAAATTGTCAACTGTCGTCTTTCTGGCATAAACCGTTTTTATCCATAAGATTTAGAAAAAAAAAATTTCTAAAGCTGATTTTTTTATTATTTTTTATTAAATACCTATGGTTTGCTGTTAAATGGTTTTTATAAGAATCTAGAGATCTGAGAACCAATTACGATAAACTTCAGATTTGCGCAGATACCATTATAAAAAAAATCTCAGGGTATCAAATCAGGTAATAGTGCTGGCCAACTAACATCGTCTTGCATCGGTTTAGAAAAATATCTATGAAATTGTCAACTGTCGTCATCTTGGCATAAACCGTTTTTCTTCTTAAGCTTTAGAAAAAAATGTTTCTAAAGCGGATTTTCTCATCATTTTCCATTAAATACCGATGGTTTGTTGTTAAATGGTTTTTCTAAGAGTCTAGAGACTTGAAAACCGATTACGATAAGCTTTAGATCTGCGCAAATACCTTTATAAAAAAATCTCAGGGTATCAAATCAGGTAATAGTGCTGGCCAACAAACATCTTTCTGGCATAAACCGTTTTTCTTTATAAGATTTAAAAAAAAATGTTTCTAAAGCCGATTTTTTCATCATTTTCCATTAAATACCGATGGTTTGTTGTTAAATGGTTTTTCTAAGAGTCTAGAGACTTGAAAACCGATTACGATAAGCTTTAGATCTGCGCAAATACCTTTATAAAAAAATCTCAGGGTATCAAATCAGGTAATAGTGCTGGCCAACAAACATCTTTCTGGCATAAACCGTTTTTCTTTATAAGATTTAAAAAAAAATGTTTCTAAAGCCGATTTTTTCATCATTTTCCATTAAGTACCGATGGTTTGTTGTTAAATGGTTTTTCTAACAACCTAGAGACCTGAAAACCGATTACGATAAGCTTTAGATCTGCGCAAATACCTCTATAAAAAAATCTAAGGTATCAAATCAGGTAATAGTGCTGGCCAACTAACATCTTCTTGCAGGGAAATTCATCGGTTTAGAAAAATATCTATGAAATTGTCAACTGTCGACTTTCTGGCATGAACCGTTTTTCTTCATAAGATTTGGAAAAAAATGTTTCTAAAGCTGATTTTTCATCATTTTCCATTAAATACCGATGGCTTGTTGTTAAATGGTTTTCCTAAGAATCTAGAAACTTGAAAACCAATTACGATAAGCTTTAGATCTGCACAAACACCTTTATAAAAAAATTCTAAGGTATCAAATCAGGTAATAGTGCTGGCCAACTAACGTCTTCTTGAAGGAAACCCCATCGGTTTAGAAAAATATCTATGAAATTGTCAACTCTCGTCTTTCTGGCATAAACCGTTTTCCTTTATAAGATTTTAGAAAAAAATGTTTCCAAAGTTGATTTTCTTATCATTTTCTATTAAATACCGATGGTTTGTTGTTAAATGGTTTTCCTAAGTGTCTAGACACTTGAAAACCGGTTACGATGAGTTTTAGATCAGCGCAAATATCTTTATAAAAAAATCTAAGGTATTAAATCAGGTAATAGTGCTGGCCAACTAACATCTTTCTGGCATAAGCCGTTTTTCTTTATAAGATTTTAGAAAAAAATGTTTCTAAAGCTGATTATCTCATCATGTTCCATTAAATACCGATGGTTTGTTGTTAAATGGTTTTTCTAAGAGTCTAGAGACTTGAAAACCGATTTCGATAAGCTTTAGATCTGCGCAAATATCTTTATAAAAAAAATCTAAAGTATCAAATCAGGTAATAGTGCTGGCCAACCAACATCTTCTTGCCGGAAAACCTATCGATTTAGAAAAATATCTATGAAATTGTCAACTGTCGGTTTTCTGGCATAAACCGTTTTTCTTCATAAGATTTAGAAAAAAATGTTTCTAAAGCTGATTTTCTCATTATTTTTCGTTAAATACCGATAGTTTGTTGTTAAATGGTTTTCCTAAGAACCTAGAGACCTGAGAACCGATTACGATATGCTTTAGATTTGCGCAATTACCCTTTTAAAAAAAATTTCAGGGCATCAAATCAGGTAATAGTGCTGGCCAACTAACATCTTCTTGCAGGGAAACCCATCGGCTTAGAAAAATTATCTATGAAATTGTCAACTGTCGTCTTTCTGGCATAAACCGTTTTTCTTCATAAGATTTTAGAAAAAAATGTTTTTATTAAATTCATTTTCCATTAAATACCGATGGTTGGTTGTTAAATGGTTTTCCTAAGTGTCTAGACACTTGAAAACCGGTTACGATGAGTTTTAGATCAGCGCAAATATCTTTATAAAAAAATCTAAGGTATTAAATCAGGTAATAGTGCTGGCCAACCAACATCTTCTTGCAGGAAAACCCATCGGCTTAGAAAAATATCTATGAAATTGTCAACTGTCGGTTTTCTGGCATAAACCGTTTTTCTTCATAAGATTTAGAAAAAAATGTTTCTAAAGCTGATTTTCTCATTATTTTTCGTTAAATACCGATAGTTTGTTGTTAAATGGTTTTCCTAAGAACCTAGAGACCTGAGAACCGATTACGATATGCTTTAAATTTGCGCAATTACCCTTTTAAAAAAAATTTCAGGGCATCAAATCAGGTAATAGTGCTGGCCAACTAACATCTTCTTGCAGGGAAACCCATCGGCTTAGAAAAATTATCTATGAAATTGTCAACTGTCGTCTTTCTGGCATAAACCGTTTTTCTTCATAAGATTTTAGAAAAAAATGTTTTTATTAAATTCATTTTCCATTAAATACCGATAGTTTGCTGTTTAATGGTTTTTCTAAGAATCTAGAGACCTGAGAACCGATTACGATAAGCTTTAGAATTGCGCAGATACCCTGATAAAAAAAATCTTAGGGTATCAAATCAGGCAATAGTGCTGGCCAACTAACATCTTTTTGCATCGGTTTAGAAAAATATCTATGAAATTGTCAACTGTCGTCTTTTTGGTATAAACAGTTTTTCTTCTGAAGATTTATAGAAAAATGTTTCTAAAGCTGATTTTTCATCATTTTCCATTAAATACCGATGGTTTGTTGTTAAATGGTTTTCCTAAGAGTCTATAGACTTGAAAACCGATTACGATAAGCTTTAGATCTGCGCAAATACTTTTATAAAAAAATCTCAGGGTATCAAATCAGGTAATAGTGCTGGCCAACTAACATCTTCTTGCATCGGTTTAGAAAAACATCTATGGAATTGTCAACTGTCGTCTTTTTGGTATAAACCGTTTTTCTTCCTAAGATTTATAAAAAAATGTTTCTAAAGCTGATTTTTCATCATTTTCCATTACATACCCATGGTTTGTTGTTAAATGGTTTTTCTAAGAACTTAGAACCCTGAGAACCGATTACGATAAGCTTTAGATTTGCGCAGACACCCTTATAAAAAAAATCTAAGGGATCAAATCAGGTAATAGTGCTGGCCAACTAACATCTTTTTGTAGGAAAACCCATGGGTTTAGAAAAATATCTATGAAATTGTTAACTGTCGTCTTTCTGACATAAAGCGTTTTTCTTCCTAAGATTTATTAAAAAATGATTCTAAAGCTGATTTTCTCATCATTTCGCATTAAATACCGATGATTTGTTGTTAAATGGCTTTTATAAGAGTCAAGAGACTCGAAAACTGATTACGATAAGCTTTAGATCTGCGCAAATACCTTTATAAAAAAAATCTCAGGGTCTCAAATCAGGTAATAGTGCTGGCCAACTAACATCTTTCTGACATAAACCGTTTTTCTTCATAAAATTAAAAAAAAAAAAAAATGTTTCTAAAGCTGATTTTCTCATCATTTTCTATTAAATACCGCTGGTTTGTTATTAAATGCTTTTCCTAAGAGCCTAAAGACCTAAGAACCCAATCCGGTAGGCTTTACATTTGAGCGCAAATACTCTTGTAAAAAAATCTCACGGTATCAAATCAGGTAAGTCTGCAGGCCCACTAACAATTTCTTGCAGAAAAACTAATCTATCTTGAAATTTTTTTACAAAATTGCCAATTTTTGCTGTTTTGGCAGAAGCAAAGATGAAAATATAAAATTCAAGATAACCCAAAAACTATAATTGCAGTTGTTAAGCTGGAAAAAATAATTTAAACAAGTTTTTCATTATTGAACCAAAAAAAAAATGTTTTAAGTGACCGCTAAAATCATGCTTAAGCTGATTTTTTTATTAATTTCCAATAAATATCGTTGGTTTGTTTTTAAGCTCTTTTTCTAAAGACCTAAAGACTTAAAAACCGAATGCGAAAAGCTTTAGATTTGAGCAAATATTTTTATAAAACAAATGTTACGGTATCAAATCTGGTGAACCTGCTGGCCAACAAAAATTTCTTGCAGGAAAACTAATCGGCTTAGAAATTTCAGACGTTTCTCTGGCAGAAGCAAAAGAACCATAATTGCATTGGTTGAACCAGAAACAATAATTTACATAGTTGATTATTATTAGGTTTAAAAAAAAAAGATTTAAGTGAAGGCTAAAATCATCTTAAAGTTGGTTTTTCTATCAATTTCCGAAAAATACTGTTGATTTGTTGCTAAATAGTTTTTCTAAGAGCCTAAAGACCTAAAAACCGATTAGGATGAGCTTTAGATTTAAGCAAATACTCTTGTAAAAAGATCTCATAGTATCAAATCAGGTGAATCTGCTGGCCAACTAATATGTTCTTGCAGGAAAACTTATCGATCTAGAAATTTTTTTTAAAAATTATTAGTTTACGCTCTTTTGGAAGAAGAAAGTTGCAGTCGTTAAACCAAAAGAATCAATTTAAACAGTTCCTCATCATTCGACTAAAAAAATTTTTTTCAACTGACGGTTAAAATCATGCTAAAGCTGATTTTTTTTCATTTTTTGTTGAATATCACCGTTTTGTTGCTAAATGGTTCTCCTAAGAAACTAAAGACCTGAGAACCGATTACGATAAGCTTTAGATTTGAGAAAATACTCTTATAAAACAAATCTCACGGTATCAAATCAGGTGAAGCTGGTGGCTAACTAGACCAACTAACATATTGCAGGACAACTTATCGGACTAGACATTTTTTTACAAAATTGCCAACTGTTTTCTGGCAAAAGCAAAAAAGAACCAGAAACATAAATTTACACAGTTTACTATCATTAGGTTAAAAAAAACTATTCAAGTGAGAGCTAAAATCATGTTGAAGCTGATTTCCTTTTTATTTTCCAAAAAAAATTCCGCTGTTTTGCTGCTAAATAGTTTTCCTAAGAGCCTAAAGATCTGTGAACCAATTAGGATAAGCTTTAGATTTGTGCAAATACTCTTGCAAAAAAATCTCATGGTATCAAATCAGGTGATTCTGCTGGCCAACTAACATCTTTTTCCCTTTGGGCTTCTGGCAGAAGCTTTAAATTCAAGCAAGTACCTTTTAAAAAGAAACATTAAACAGTGTCAAATAAGGTGACTAGAAAAACCAACATCCTCTCGAAGAGATTTTGTCTAAATTGTCAGTATTTTGTCTTCTGACGTCACCCAGGCTTTGAAAAACGATAAAAAATTATATTATTTCAGTTATTGAAAAAAAAAAATCCAAATTGTTTTCTTTTATTAGAATTTAAAAATTAAATCTTTTAATTTACTTAAATCTTAAATTACTATAAAAACTCACATGGTGTTAAATCAGGTAAACTTTGTAAAAAAAAGAGATAAAGAAAGCAGTCCACACAAGAGTAAAAGACTGGAACAAAATAGCAAAGAAAAAGTACAAATAAAACTGCAAAGTGAGAAATAAAATGTCGTATAAAAACAGCTAAAAAACAAAAAAACAAAAAAACAAAACAATCAGTATTCTTAACGACTTAACAAATATTGACAGAGAGAGATAAAATGAAAGTTGAGAGAAATAGCAATAGAAAAGAAAGAACATAGAAAAACGTGAGATGTTATTGATAAATAAATAAAAATTTAAAGGAAAAAAAATAATAGACAAAAAAAAGACCAGCCAAATTAAAAAAAACAGTAATAATATTAAAAAAATGTAGTTTACAACGTGACAAGAGTAAAAAAAATATTTTAAAAATTACATAAAACAATTTGGTTTGATAGGTTTGACAGAAACACGCCTGATTGAAAAAAATTTAAAAATCTTGAAAGATAGAAGGCCAAGTACTATAAAAGTACCGCATATAATAAACAAAATAAAAAAAAAATAATAAAAGAGAAATAAAAAATAAAAAGAATTATAAAAAAGTAATAAAAAAAATAAAAACAATTTAGGGACACAAAGAGAGTTAACAAGAAACAAAAAAAAATTGTGTAAAACCATTCAATAGAAAATGTGCAAGAATAGAAAAAAGAAAACAAAAAACGTCAAACAAAAAACAATGAAATGAAAAGCTAAAAATGACTTAAGAAAACAGTTGAGAACTTCTGATAACTAAAATAAAAAAAAATAAACGTACAGCAAAGCAAAACAAATGAGTAATACATTATGAACAAATGAACCAAAAGTTAAGTTAAAGAGAGGATATAATTAGACTACTTATGCTATCTAATTAAATAGCTAATAATAAATTAAAGTTAAAGCCAATTTATTCAAAATAAGATCTGTAGAGTCGGATTTGTATTTTTCCGTAATATAGTAAAAGTAGCGACATCTATTAGAAGCTAAGATGCACGGTTTTTTATTTTGATGCTGAAAATAGTATAGTATAGTAATAAAAACAGTTTATAATATAAAAAATATATCTAGAAAATCATCAAAATAAAAAAAAACATGTAAAATGTAAAGAGGTCCTAGCAGATGTCGCGTCTTTTACGACAATAATACAACTGAAAAAAAAAGAATTTACTAAATTAAAAAAAAAATTAGCGCATAAAACAAAAAATCAAAGATTAGATAATGATAAAACCATAGAACAAGATTAAGCTAAAATAGTAAAAAAAAATAGAAAGCAAACATAAATAAAAGATAACACAATAGTAAAGCTAACAAAAAAAAACATAAAAAGTATAAGAAAATTAAAAAAAAATTAAAAACATCAAAACAATAAAGCAGATATGACCAAATATAAATCAAAACTAAAAACAAAATTAAAAGTTATAAACAATATGGAAATGAACAGCAACAAGAATAGAAAGTGTTAGACAAAAATAATAAATAACTTGAATAAAAAAAAATTTATAAATTGTGAAAGAAAAAGGCCTACAAATAGAGATTAAAATATAAAATATAAACAAGAAAAACCACATTTTAAAAAGTATTTTTTTTTATTTA
The DNA here is from genome assembly GCA_947359425.1 of Lagria hirta. Classification (NCBI taxonomy): domain Eukaryota; kingdom Metazoa; phylum Arthropoda; class Insecta; order Coleoptera; family Tenebrionidae; genus Lagria; species Lagria hirta. The sequence goes on from OX375794.1 coordinate 52,118,542, forward strand.
TTTCTCTTAATGTCATCAAATCATAACAGTTTTCAAAACCTTCTTAATATATATTTTTTTAATATTGTTAAAAATATTTAAAAAAAACGTTATTTTTAATTTTTGAAAAAATATTTTTTTAAGCTTATTCACATCTACTAAATAAACAATAATGGACAATAAATATAAACAATATGGAAATAAACAATAGGAAGTGTTAGAGAAAAATAATAAATAGCTTGAATAAAAAAAAAATTATAAATTGTGTCAGAAAAAAGCCTACAAATAGAGATTAAAATATAAAATATAAACAAGAAAAACCACATTTTAAAAAGTATTTTTTTTTATTTATTTCTTTTAAGTCATCAAATCATAACAGTTTTCAAAACCTTCTTAATATATATTTTTTTAATATTGTTAAAAATATTTAAAAAAAACGTTATTTTCAATTTTTGAAAAAATATTTTTTTAAGCTTATTCACATCTACTAAATAAACAATAATGGACAATAAATATAAACAATATGGAAATAAACAATAGGAAGTGTTAGAGAAAAATAATAAATAGCTTGAATAAAAAAAAAATTATAAATTGTGTCAGAAAAAAGCCTACAAATAGAGATTAAAATATAAAATATAAACAAGAAAAACCACATTTTAAAAAGTATTTTTTTTTATTTATTTCTTTTAAGTCATCAAATCATAACAGTTTTCAAAACCTTCTTAATATATATTTTTTTAATATTGTTAAAAATATTTAAAAAAAACGTTATTTTCAATTTTTGAAAAAATATTTTTTTAAGCTTATTCACATCTACTAAATAAACAATAATGGACAATAAATATAAACAATATGGAAATAAACAATAGGAAGTGTTAGAGAAAAATAATAAATAGCTTGAATAAAAAAAAAATTATAAATTGTGTCAGAAAAAAGCCTACAAATAGAGATTAAAATATAAAATATAAACAAGAAAAACCCCATTTTAAAAAGTATTTTTTTTTATTTATTTCTCTTAATGTCATCAAATCATAACAGTTTTCAAAACCTTCTTAATATATATTTTTTTAATATTGTTAAAAATATTTAAAAAAAACGTTATTTTTAATTTTTGAAAAAATATTTTTTTAAGCTTATTCACATCTACTAAATAAACAATAATGGACAATAAATATAAACAATATGAAAATAAACAACAAGAATAGGATATGTTAGAGAAAAATAATAAATAACTTGAATAAAAAAAAAATTATAAATTGTGAAAGAAAAAGGCCTACAAATAGAGATTAAAATATAAAATATAAACAAGAAAAATCACATTTTAAAAAGTATTTTTTTTTATTTATTTTTCCTAATGTCATCAAATCATAACAGTTTTCAAAACCTTCCTAATATATATTTTTTTAATATTGTTCAAAATATGTAAAACAAACGTTATTTTTAATTTAAAAAAAAAAAATTAAGCTTTTTTACATTTATTGTTTTATATCAGTCATACACATGTTTTTTTCTATAAACGCTGCTACATCTTGTTTTTTCTTTTTTTTTACCCTAGTTTTTTTATGTTTTTTTTTTGTATTTTTTTATTTTCTTATTTATTCTTTACTTTCTAACTTTCTTTGTCAAGGTTTTTTTGTAGAAAATCTATTTTATATTTGTACATTTATAATAATTTCCAAGTACTAGATCAATGATGTATGAAATACATAATAATTAGGTTATGTAATAAAATATTATGCAAATATTATTTTATTTTGCACATTGTTTTGCATGATTTATCATGTGCATCTTTCTATAATGTCATAAATAATTGTAATATATTAGTTTTCTGTTATAAAAAATGTGTTGCAATTGAGTTACATTTTGTCTCACTAATGAGAGCTAATAACTTAGAAATCTGTTCTAAATACCTTCTAGTTTTGAATTTTGTCAAAAAAAAGAAAATTGATTAACCAATTAGGGATCCAAATCATTGTCAAAAGGGTGGCTTAATCGCAGCGAGGCTAATCCCTCGGGAGATGTATCAGACCGAACATTGTCGTCTCTCGTTTACGTCGAGCATTGCACCCGAAGGACCCACAAAGCTACATTCAACATAAAGGACACGCTGGTCCTCCTTTCTGACATAGAGCATATAGCGAGGCTAATTCTATTATAGCGCCGAGAGTTACATCTCCTGGGATTCCCCGGCCACTTAGTCCTTACGTTACAAGCTGTTCTCACGCTAGATAGATCCAAAAATCATTTTAAATCAACTTCACGTCGTCAAACATAATGCGTGTTTCGTAAAGTCAAAAATTTTGTAAATGGGAAATGTCTGACGCAGGGTCTAACACACAAGTTGTGCAATTAATCACCAGGTGGCAGTCTTTCGGTCGGAGAATGATTAAAGAATGTAAAGCTGATCATGTTGGATTTGTTGGTTTTTGCTTTCCGACAACATAATTTTTCTTAAGTTGATTTAGAGTACAAAATTCTTACACATAATCAAAAAATATAAATTGGTTTTTTTCTTAATTGTTTACTGTAAAATTTATTTTTTTTTAATACTGTTAACAGAGTTACACAATCTTTTTAAAATTGTTTAATTTTGACTTTTTGTTCTTTAATCATTTTTCTTTAAAATGTTCTTTTTTCTGTTATTTTCTTGATATGTTTTTTGTTTACACTTTTATTTGTGCTTTTTTGTGTTTTTTTATCTTCTTATTTTCTTCTTCTACACCCTATATTTTCTGTCTTACTACTTTTTTCTTTTACATTTTTTCTAATATAATATTTTAATCTATATTTGCAAATCAATTTTTTTACGATTTATAAGTTTTAATTTTTTTGACGTCATTTTATGCTGCAATCTAGGTTTGTAGTATTTTTGTATTTTTTTCATTTATTTAAATTTATTTTTATTTACAGTTTTATTTCTACTTTAGTTTTTTGTTTACTTTTTTATATTTTGCGTGTGTCCTACCACTTTTCTAATTAGCTTTCAAAATATTTTTTTCAAATTTGAGTCTTTAATAAGTTTATTGGTTGATGTTTTTAATTTGTAATTTTTTATAAACATCAGTGCTTTTATAGATATTTTTTTTAACGTTGGTATTCGTCAAAAAAATTGATTTGACGTAATCAAATGTCAATGTCATTATTATAAATTTTTAATTTTTTTACTTACGGATAATCACTATTAATTTCTTGAAACGAAAAGACGCATTTTTTTTAAACCAAAAGTGGTTTGAAAAATGGTTCAATGGTTCAAATTAAGAAATAAAAATTTTTGTAGGCTATTTCGGATTTATCAGGTAATAGTCTTTTAGAGAATGCCTCGGTTAGTTTTTGAATTTTAATTTTGTTATTACACTATTTTTTTGTTTAAATTAAACAAATTATGTCAAACAAAAGAATTAAATTGAATTTGAAATCAAATCGCTTGTTGTTGTTACCAACCGTAAGCAACAAAATCTTCCAGAACATAAAAATTTAATTTTTTTTATCTAAAATAAAAAAAGCAAATTTGGAAAAATAGCCTAAAAATTACGGTTTATAAGGGGTATAAGCGCAAAAAACTCGCTTGCAGTTTGTTTTTAACATTGATACTTGTGCGCCAAGATAGCCCTTATAAAACTAGTTTTTTAATATACTATTTACAGGTTTGTTTGTGTTGTTCTAATATTATAATTGCAGTTTCTTTCACGTATAATGTTATTTTTTTTTTGTTTTATTACATTCTCTTAATTACATTTTTATTTGTACTTTTGCTTGTTCTGTTACATTTTTTGTATATTTTAGAGTTTTTTTTCTATACTTTCGGTTCTATTACTTTTTTATACTTTACTTATTTTGATTATTTTGAAGCCATCAATCACATTGTGATGACTTTTATAGACTTATTATTTTTAATGTTAATATTTAAAATTGCAATAATAATTTAGTTTTTTTTGACGTCATTTCATACTGCAATTTAGGTTTGTAGTATTTTTGTATTTTTTTTGTGAGTTTTTTATTTATTTAAATCTATTTTTATTTACAGTTTTATCTCTACTTTAGTTTTTTGTTTACTTTTTTTATATTTTGCGTGTGTCTTACCACTTTTCTAATTACCTTCCAAAATATTGTTTTTAAATTTGAGTCTTTAATAAGTTTATTTGTTGATGTTTTTAATTTGTAATTTTTTATAAACATTATTGCTCTTATAGATATTATTTTTAACGTTGGTATTTGTCAAAAAATTTGAATTGACGTAATTAAATGTCAATGTCATTATTATAAATTTTAAATTTTTTTACTTACGGATTATCACTATTAATTTCTTGAAACAAAAAGACGCATTTTTTTTAAACCAAAAGTAGTTTGAAAAATGGTTCTATGGTCCAAATTAAAAAATAAAACTTTTTGTAGGCTATTTCGGATTTATCATGTAATAGCCTTTTAGAGAATGCCCCGGTTAGTTTTTGAATTTCAATTCTGTTATTACACTATTTTTTTTTAAATGAAACCAATTATGTCAAACTAAATAATTAAATTGAATTCGAATTCAAATCGCTTGTTGTTGTAGGCACTAAAATCTTCCAGAACATAAAAATTTAACTTTTTTTATCTAAAATGAAAAAAAAAGCATATTTTAAAAAATAGCTTAAAAAATACGGTTTATAAGGGGTATTAGCGCAGAAAACTCGCTTGTTACATTGAAACTTGTGCGCCAAATTAGCCCTTATAAAACTAGTTTTTTAATATATTATTTACAGGTTTGATTCTGTTGTTCTAATATTATATTATTATTTTTATTTGTATTTTTTTGTTTATTTTTTTTGTTCTGTTACATTTTTTGTATATTTTAGAATTTTTTTACTATATATTTTGTTCTATTACTTTTTTATACTTTACTTATTTTGATTATTTTGAAGCCATCAATCAAATTGTGATGACTTTCATAGACTTATTATTTTTAATGTTAATATTTAAAATTGCAATAATAATGTTATTTTAAATTTTAAAAAATATGGGCGTTTTTTTCAAAAAATGAAAAGCGTTATAATTAAAATTTTTTTTTTTACTTTTCATCTTACAGAGCGTTGTAATTTCTAAATATTTATTAAATTATTGTCAATAAACTAATAAAAAAACACAATAAATTAAAAAAAAGCTGGACCTCGAGCAATAAAAATCTTTTTTTTTTCATGTTTATGTCAAAAATTTTTGAATAATTACCCAACTTTCTTCTGGAATAATGTTTCTTAATTTGAAATTTTACGACCAAAAAATACTTTAGCTGTGTATGCTAAAATTGTTTACTATTTTTTCTTAAATTTATTATAATAAATTATAACAAAAATACTAATAAAAGGTTTCTTTTTGTAAACAAAAAATAATGTAAATGTTAATTAAGCAAACTACTGAATAGTAAACATCATCATTGGTGATTATTTCTATCTTAGACAATAGATCAATAAGAATTTGACTTTAGAACTAATTTTTGAATTTTTTTTTGATTTTCACAAATAAAAATTTTTTTCTCTTTTTTTATAATTAATACAATAAACTACTTGTGATTATTTTTTATTATTTATTATAAAATTAAATTAAAAAAAACAACATTTTACAATATAAAAAAAATATACTTTTGAAAATGATTAAAATAAAAGCAAAAATATTAAAACTAGAAAACAAGTCAGTTATAACAAAATATTAAAGATTTTTTGCTAATGGAGAAGAACAAAAAAGCATTAAAGAATAAATAAAACAGATAGATACAACAAAAATAAAAAAAAAAGATAAAAAACCAAATAAGACATGAAAAAAAATTATATAACCCGATAAACAATGACAAAAAAAAAAATTTAAACAGTAATAAATAAAAAGCGTTAAAAACATTTAAAAAATATAAACAAAAAAAAGTTTACGTTAAAGTATCAGTCAAAATATAAAATAATAGAAAAAAACAAAATAAAAAAACTAAAAGAAAAATTGTAAAAAATAATGATTTAGGCAAAAACAATGTAAAATCAAAAAAAAACTACAATAATAATATTAATAATAATGGCCTAATTCTGTAGCAAAATATCTCTTTTTCTAACAAAAACCGCCATTTTGTCTTTTTTTTTTCAAAAAAAAAACATAATTATGCATTAATGATAATAACATTTTTATGGTGCTCATAAATAATTTTAGTAAAATTGTATGAAAAAAATTAAAAAATAAACAATAAATTTGAATGCTAAAAAAGAATTGAAAGACATAGAAAGAAAAACAAAATTTAAGCAAAAAAAAATAAAATAAACAAAAATATATAAATGTGCAAACAAGTAATAAAAATTGTTTACAAAAAAAAGTAAACTTAAGTGAAGAAATTATATAGAAGCAAGAAATAAAACAAATTAAAAAAAATGATAATCAGCAAAAACTTTAATGCAAGAAAAGAAAAGTTGCAATCGAAAAAAACATTAAAAAAACAAAAAACCTAATAAAAAATTAAATTAGCCACAAATTAAATTAATTATTTATTAATTAATTATCTAATTTAGATCGAGTAAATTAAAAAAACACAAAATGTTTTTGAAGATAAATAACAAAATATCATTATAAAAATTAAGATTAAGTGATAATTGTTGAGATTATTTTTCAGAACAAAAAACAAAACATTTATTTATATTATTATAAATATTATAAACAAGTAGTTTATTGTCTTAATTAAAAACGGAAGAGAAAAAAAAAACTTTTTATAGACAGCAGAAAATAATTTTTTTTAAAAAAAAAATTTCAAAATTAGTTTAAAATCAGTTCAAAAGTTAAATTCTTATTGATTTGTACTTATATTTTTAGTGTCTTTCGTTTTTATACTTTTTTAGACAGTTTTTTATTATTTTTGGTCCAACATTTTCCTACTCATTTTGTTAGCTTTTCTTCTTTTTTTTCTTTTTTATTCTTGATGTCAACAGAAAAAAGTCTGGTTCTGTTGGCTGCCGTAATTTTATTTGTTTTTTTTTCTATACTTTTTTTACTAATTGGTATATAACCAATTGTTTTTGTCATAAAAGTTTTTTTTTAAAAAAAAGAAGAAAGCTAACAAAAAGAGTAGGAAAATGTTGGACTAAAAATAACAAAAAACTGTCTAAAAAAGTATGAAAAACGAAAGACACTAAAAATATAAGTACAAATCAATAAGAATTTGACTTTTGAACTAATTTTGAACTAATTTTGAAATTATTTTTTGTTTTTTCCAAATAAAAATTTTTTTTCTGCTGTCTATAAAAAGCTTTTTTTTCTCTTTTTCTATAATTAATACTATTAACTCCTAGTTTATAATATTTATAATAATATAAATAAATGTTTTGTTTTTTGTTCTGAAAATAATCTTAACAATTATCACTTAATCTTCTTTTTTATAATGATATTTTGTTATTTATTTCCTAAAACTTTTTGTTTTTTCTTTAATTTACTTACTGACGTGGTCATTTTTTTAAAGATTGAAGCAAATTGGACTAATCTGAGTTAATTTTATCTAAATTAATTAATTAATTAATGCATAATTAATGTAAATAATTATGCATTTATGACAATAACATTTTTATTGTGCTCATAAATGATTTTAGTAAAATTGTCTGAAAAAAATTAAAAAATAAATAAAAATCTTGAATGCTAAAAAAGAATTGAATGACATAGAAAGAAAAACAAAATTTAAGCAATAAAGAAATAAAATAAACAAAAATATATAATTGTGCAAACAAGTAATAAAAATGGTTTAAAGAAAAAGTAAACCTAAGAGAAGAAATTATATGGAAGCAAGAAATAAAACAAATTAAGTAAAACAAATTAAAAAAAATTATAATAAGCAAAAACTTTAATGCAAGAAAAGAAAAGTTGCAATCGAAAAATACATAAAAAACAAAAAACGTATTAAAAAATTAAATTAACCACAAAAGACAAATTAGTAAATAAAGAGAAAAAAATAATAGATCAGAATAAATTTCTTAAATAAAAATATAAATTTAAAAAAAACTTATATAGCAAAAACCTTTACAAAAATAATTGGCTATATACCAATTAGTAAATAAAGTATAGAAAAAAGAGAAAACAAATGAAATTACGACTGCTAACAGAACCAGACGAAAAAAAAAAAAAAAAAGAAGGAAAGCTAGTAGAAAATGTTGGGCTAAAAATAATAAAAAACGGTCTAAAAAAGTATAAAAACGAAAGACACTAAAAATATAAGTACAAATCAATAAGAATTTGACTTTTGAACTAATTTTTTAATTTTTTTTTTGTTTTTTTCAAATAAAAAATCATTTTGTGCTGTCTACAAAAAGCTTTTTTCTCTCTTTTTCTATAATTAATACAATAAACTACTTGTTTATAATATTTATAATAATATAAATAAATGTTTTGTTTTTTGTTCTGAAAAATAATGTCAACAATTATCACTTAATCTTGATTTTTCTAATAATATTTTGTTATTTATCTTTTAAAACATTTTGTGTTTTTTTTAATTTACTTATTGACCTGATCATTTTTTCAAAGGTTTAAGCAAATTGGACTAATATGACTCAACTTGATCTAAATTAATTAATTAATTAATGCATAATTAATTTAATTAATTATGCATTTTTTTGTGCCTATAAATAATTTTAGTAAAATTGAAAAAAAAAAATTAAAAATAAATAATAAACTTGAATGTTAAAAAAGAATTAAACGACAAAGAGCGAAAAACAAAATAAGCATGAATAAAAAGTAATTTAGGTAACAAAAAATAAAACAACGCAAAAACATATAATTGTTCAAACGAGTAATAAAAATTGTTTTAAAAAAAAGTAATCTTAAGAGAAGAAATCATATAGAAGCAAGAAATAAAACAAAAATAATAATAATAAGCAAAAACTTTAATGCAAGAAAAGAAAAGTTGCAATCGAGAAAAACATAAAAAAAAATTAAAAACGTAATGAACAATCAAATTAATTCTAAAAAACAATTTAGTAATTAAAGTGAAAAAGATAATAAAAAAAAATAGATAAAAATGAATTTGTTAAATAAAAATAATATAAAAAAACTTATATAGCAAGAAAGTGTACAAAAATAATTGGCTATATACCAATTGGTAAATAAAGTATAGAAAAAAGAAAAAAACAAATGAAATTACGACAGCCAACAGAACCAGACTTTTTTCTGTTGACATTAAGAATAAAAAATAAAAAAAGAAGAAAAGCTAACAAAAGCAGTAGTGTTGAACTGAAAATAATAAAAAACTGTTTAAAAAAGTATAAAAACAAAAGACACTTAAAATATAAGTACAAATCTTAATATTAGAAAAATGGAGAAAATGCAATATATATAAAAGAGAAAACAGCGTACTTAGATTAAACTAATTGTAAATTAATTTAATTAAGTTAAATAATTAATTTAATTATAAATTGATGTTTTTTTGGCTATAAATGATTTTAGTAGAGTTTAAAAAAGCGAAATTGCTTAAGAAGACTTGAAAAGCATGAATAAGCAAAAATAAGAAGTGTAAGAAGAGAAGCGAAAATGTCTAAAAAAGATAAAAGTAAACAAGAGACAAAAAATTAACAGAAAAACAATCCTATTGGTCTATGGATCAAATATAAAACAAGCAAAAAATAAACCAAGAGCAAGAAGAACCAATTTTAACAAAAAAAATAGTGACAAACCAAAATTTTAATGCAAAAAATTTAATAAAAAAAATTAAATTATAAATAAAAATAAGAAAATACTAAAACAAGTTAGTAAATGAAGAGAAAAAAATAATCAAAAAATAGCTTAATAATATTAAATAAAAATATGAAAGAAAACAAAAAAAATCAAACTTCTGTTGCAAAAATGTTTCCAAAAATAATTGGCTATATTGCAATTAATATTGATATTTTTTTTACTATATTGATTTCTCTATTAAAAAACATATATACATACAAACACCCATAGCCAGAGAAGTCATTCTTCTTTTAGAAAAATACTCTTGCCTGGGTGAGAATTGAACTCACCACCTCATCAGACCAGACTCCAGCGCACTATCGTGGGCCATCTAACCCACCTAAGCCCCATAACAATTATTAAAAAATGTATGAAATTAAAAAAACAAACATTAATTACGTCAGCTGATAAAATCACATTATTTGCTGGTAACATTAAAAATAAAAAAAACTAACAAAAACACTAGAACGGAATTGAACTAAAGATGGCATAAAACTATATGAAAAAAATATTAGAAAAACAAGCAACGCTAAAAAATAAAAATTGAAAACTAAAGAATGTATAAAAAAGACAGAAAATGCAAAACATGGTAAATATAATACAACAGAAGACATAAAAAGTAGAAAAAAAGAAACATGTAAAGAAATAAAAATATGAGAAAAAAGCAAAAATAAAAAAACAACACAAATTAAAAAGATTATAATTTGTTTTTTATTAGTCTGAGATTAAATGTAGCTTTATTTCTGTGTAACAGTGACATTATATTAAATTGTGACAAATTCTGTCAAAATTGACAGATGTCACAATATCTATCAAGTATACTCCATCATGAGTTTGATGCAGTATCTGCCAGAGTCAAAAACTTCTGTAAATCCACATCCATCTGAAGAAGTACTTTTAGACAGCGTAAAAATTACTCCAAGCTGTTTGCGCTTTGAAAACGCTTACGAAGGAAAACATTTTGAAGCCAAATTAGTGATACAAAACTGTGGCGAAAATTCTGCGTTAATTCGACTAGAAAAGCCTAATTCAAGCGTAACTCTTTTTTTTAATCGAAATTTCTAATTGATAATCCAACTGTTTTAGTTATTTGATTTGAAGTACTTCAATCGAGGACACTATCTCTGCCCAGGTTTGAAAATTGTTAGAACTGTGACGTATACCTACACCTCAGCAATACCTGTGTTAAATGCGTTCACTTATATACATGTCAATGCCCATATGGTTAAAATTCCATTTTTGGTGTAAGTTCTTCTTAAATTCATTCCAATGTAAGCTTTTTCCTGACCTGACGTTTTCTTCTTAGATCTTCTTCCACCATCTTAGATCTCAGAAGAGATCTTTTTCCACCAGGAGGAGAAAGGTCTTTTCCTCCTCCAGAAAGCGAAGGCAAATCCCAAGAAGATTTGCAAAAAAAATCTTTATCTTCAAAGAAGAATTCTTTTCACCAAAAGATTAGATCTTTTTCCACCAGGAGGAAAAAGATTTTTTTCTTTTTTCACCATCTACCAGGAGGCAAAAAACCTTCCGTCAGAAGAAAAAACATTTTTCTTCTTACCATCTACTAGGAGGAAAAAAATCTTCTTTTACCAGAAGTAAAAAGATCTTTTGGTGGAAAAAATTCTTCTTCAAGAATAAACATTTTTTTGGCATATTTTCTTAGGATATGTCTCCGCGTTCTGGAGGAGCAAAAAATCTTTCTTCTCTTGGTGGAAAAAGATCTTTCACCAGGGGAAAAAAAGATCTTTTTTCTTCTGGTGAAAAAAATTCTTCTTTGGGAATCCAGATTTTATTGCGTATTTTTTTGGGATATGCCTCCGCTTGCTGGAGGAAAAAAAATCATTTTTCTCTTTCATTTTTCTTCTTACTATCTACTAGGAGGAAAAAATTTTTCTTTAACCAGAAGAAAAAAGATTTTTTGGTGGAAAAAATTCTTCTTTAAGAATAAACATTTTTTTGGCATATTTTCTTAGGATATGTCTCCGTTTTCTGGAGGAGCAAAAATCTTTCTTCTCTTGGTGGAAATAGATCTTTTACCAGGGGGAAAAAAGATCTTTTTTCTTCTGGTGAAAAAAATTCTTCTTTGGGAATCCAGATTTTTTTTGCGTATTTTTTTGGGATATGCCTCCGCTTGCTGGAGGAAAAAAAAATCATTTTTCTCTTGGTGGAAAAAATTTTTATCTGTGATCTAAGATGGTGAAAAATGATCTAAGAAAAAAATGTCAAGTCAGGAAAGAACCTGAATTAAAAAGAAAAAAAAATTGAACTGTTGGAAGAAGATTTTTTTCTCTTGGTGGAAAAATGTTAGAATGAGATCCAATCTTTTGGTGACAAAAAATTCTTCATTGAAAATAAAGACTTTTGTCTGATTCTTAAGATTTAAAAAAAAAAAATTGAATGAAACTTAAAAAAATATATGAAAAAGCTAATTATCAAACAAAATCCTAAATTAAAAATAAAAAAAGAATTTGTTGTATAACTAGTAGAAAAGAGGTAGATTTGCTTAAAACGGGTATAAAAAAGAAAAATAAAAGTTGATGTACTAAACACAAAGAAATATGAAAAAATAAAATATAAATTTGCTAAAAATAAAAAAAATGTTTAATAAAAATAGACGTACCTAATGCAGATCTTTTTCCACCATTTTAGATCTTAGAAGAGATCTTTTTCCACCAGGAGGTGAAAGATTTTTTCCTCCTCCAGAAAGCTTCATATCCTTAGGCAGATCCCAAAAAGATATGCAAAAAAAAATCTTTCACCTCAAAAAAGAACTTTTTTCTCCAAAAAATTGCATCTTCTTCCACCAGAAGAGAAAAGAGTTTTTTCTTTTTCCACCATCTACCAGGAGGAAAAAAACCTTCCGCCAGATAAAGAAATATTCTTTTTCTTTTCCTGGAAAAAAATCTTCTTTCACCAGAAGAAAAAAGATCGTTTGGTAGAATAAATTCTTCTTTATGAATAAACTCTTTTTTGGCATATTTTCTTAGAATATGTCTTTGCTTTCTAAAGGAGCAAAAATTTTTCTCCTCTTGGTGAAAAAAGATCTTTTACCAGGAAGAAAAACGATCTTTTTTCTTCTGGTGGAAATGATACAATCTTTTGGTGAAAAAATTCTTCCTTGAGATTAAAATTTTTTTTTCCATTTTTTCTTAGGAATTTTTTTTGCGTTCTAGAGGAAGAAAAGATTTTTTTTCTTCTGGTGGAAAAAGATCTCTTCTGGGATCTAAGAAGGTGGAAGATTCTTCTGGTAAAAGAAGATTTTATTCCTCCTAGTAGATGATAAAAAAAACATGTTTTTCCTCCTGGCGGAAGATCTTTTTCCTCCTGGTAGATGTTAAAAAAAGAAAAAAAACATGTTTTTCCTCCTGGCGGAAGATCTTTTTCCTCCTGGTAGATGTTAAAAAAAGAAAAAAACCTTTTTTCTCCTGGTGGAAGAAGATGCAATCTTTTGGTAAAAAAAGTTCTTCTTTAAGATTAAAGATTTTTTTGCATATTTTCTTGGGATTTGCTTTTGCTTTCTACCTAACATCTACCAGGAGGAAAAAGATTTTCCGCCAGGAGCAAAAACATGTTTTTTTAACCAGCTACTAAGAGGAAAAAAATCTTGTTTTACCAGAAGAATCTTCCACCCTCTTAGATCCCAGAAGAAATCTTTTTCCACCAGGAGAAAAAAAATTTTTTTCTTTTTTTACCATTTACCAGGAGGAAAAAGATCTTCCGCCAGGAGGAAAAACATGTTTTTTCTTACCATCTACTAGGAGGAAAAAAATCTTCTTTTACCAGAAGAAAAAATATCTTTTGGTGAAAAAAAATCTTCTTTAAGAATAAACTTTTTTTGTGCATATTTTGCATATGTCTTCGCTTTCTGGAGGAGCAAAAGATCTTTCTCCTCTTGGTGGAAAAAGATCTTTCACCAGGAGGAAAAAAGATCGTTTTTCTCCAGGTGGAAAAAGATCTAATCTTTTGGTGACAAAAAATTCTTCATTGAGAATCTTGGGAAATGCTTCCGTTTTCTAAATCTATTCCACTTTTGGTTCTTCCTTCTTTTACTAATTTTACAATTTCTTCTTAGGTTTCTTATAATTCTTAAAATTTTACAAAAAAAATTGTCAAAAAGTTGAGTAAAACTTAAAAAAATTAAGGAAAAAACTAATTAACAAACAAAATCCTAAATTAAAAACAAAAAAAGAATTAGTTGAATATTTAGTAGAAAAAAAGTAGATTGCTTAAAACAGGTATGAAAAGGGGAAAAAAAAGTTAATGTACTAAACACAAAGAAACAAGAAAAAATAAAATATAAGTTTATTAAAAAAAAAAAATGTTTAATAAAAATAAACGTACGTAATGCATTACTCAAACTAATTCTTATTTTTATTTACTCGATTTTTACATTTTATGCAAAATACTAATTTATTTTTCTTTATTTTGATATGTTTTCTTTATCTTTGTTTATTGGGTTTCAATGATATTTGTCAATAAAATTTCACTTATTTTCAGTTTAATTTATTTTGCTTATCTTTTTTCTTTTTCGCTTTGATACATGCGTTTTTTTTTATTTAAGCTATAGTTTTTACTATATTTTTTTTTTGTTTATTTGTTCAATTTTTAAATGTTTATTGTTTTACTTTAAATAGTTTTTATTTTTCTATCCAGTTTTATTAGTAATTTTTTGTATTAAATTTTTTTATGTTTCTTGAAAAAAAGTTTAAATTTTGTTTTTACTTTTTTCTTATTTTTTTTCTTGTTGGTTTAATGTTGATCATATTCTAGAAAATTACCTATTTTTTTTTTGTTATTTTTTGTTAACTTAGATTTTGTGGCTTGATTTTTTTTATAAACCAGTATTTATTTTGCTTTTTGATTTTAGTTAGTCTTATTTGTATCTTTCCTAAGTTTTTTTCCCGCATTTTGCTGTATTTTTTTCTTCTTTGTTACAAATTACAGTTTTTTTTATTTAATAATTTTTTTTTACATATTATATGCTTTATTTTATTTATTTTTTACGTTTTTTTAATGTTTTTTTTTTCTTGCTATTTTTTGTAAATTTGTTTGCATTTTTTGCTTTAGATTGTTCTCAATATTCTGTTATATATTTCTATATTTTTTATTGCTTCAAGTTGTCTTTTTTAATTATTTTTGTCTTTTTTTTATCAAGTCTATGCTTTTTTCACCTAGACTCTCCCAGCATTTCTTCTTTGAATATATTTTCTACTTTTGTTTTTGTTAACTTTCTGTTGTCTTTAGCCTTTTCTTCAGTATGTTGTTGATTTTTTATTATTTTTTGCTTTGACATGCGCATTTTTTTCATTTCTAGACTGTAGATTTTGTTGTTTTCTTATTTACTACAGGACATTGTTTTTTTACCACTTTTTAAGTATCTACTGTTTATTTAAAAAAAAACTATATAGTTTTATTAGTATTTTCTCCTCTGTTGTTGTAATATGTTGTTATTGTTACTTTTTGTTTCTCTAGATCTTGTTATTAGTGTTGTTTCTGTATATATAAATATATTTTTAATTTTTTGTTTTACTAAAAATTTAAGTCTATTTTATTTTATTAATTTTTTAAATAGTTTTTTTTATGTATTTTGTAACTTTCTCTTTTTAAGTCTTTTTTTTTTTGTTATTTCTAGTAAACATTTTTGTATTTTTTGTTTGATGAACGATAAGTGATAACCATAGATATTGAACAAATTTACCAAAAAGTAAAGATTAAACTAATCTTCTAATTAGTTCTATTTTCTTCTGAAAATTTTAAGACTGTTCTTCATTTGTTTTATTTCATTGTTTTGTTTATAATTTTTTTTTGAATAATTTCTTATTACTTTTTTAATTAAATATAAAAAATATGTTTCTTTTAGAATTCTCTCTGAAGCTTTTCTTTCTATCGAACCTGAATTGTTAGATTTTGGAAGAATCGACGCCGTTAACTCCGTCACGACGCGTCTCACGTCTATGTCTTTATTATTGTCTTCTTTAGTACAGTACATTGTTTTTGTATCACTTTTGAGCATCTACTGTTTATTTAAAAAAAAATTATTTGGTTTTATTAGTTTTTTGCTCTCTGTTGTTGTAATATGTTGTTTTTGTATATATAAATAATATTTTTTTATTTTTTGTTCTTTTTTTTACTAAAAATCTAAGTTTATTTTATTTTATTAATTTTTTAAATAGTTTTTTTTGTTTATTTTGTAACTTTGTCTTTTTAAGTCTTTCTTTTTTATTATTTCTAGTAAACATTTTTGTATTTTTTTTTAAAACGTTTTGTTGAACGATAACTGATAACCATAGATATTGAAGAAATTTACCAAAAAAGAAATATTAAACCAATCTTCTAATTAGGTCTGTTTTCTTCTGAAAATTTAAAGATTGTTCTTTATTTGTTTTATTTCATTGTTTTGTTCATACTTTTTTTTTGAATTCTGACTTTTTTAATTAAATATAAAAAATATGTTTTTTTTAGAAATCTTTCTGAAGCTTTCCTTTCCATCGAACCTGAATTGTTAAATTTTGGAAGAATCGACGCCGTTAACTCCGTCACGACGCGTCTCACGTCTATGTTTTTATTATTTTTTTTTTTTAGTACAGTACATTGTTTTATTATCACTTTCTAAGTATCTACTGTTTACTTAAAAAAAAATTATTTAGTTTTATTAGTTTTTTGCCCTCTGTTGTTGTAATATGTTGTTATTGTTACTTTTTGTTTCTCTAGATCTTGTTAGTAGTCTTGTTTTTGTATATATAAATGATATTTTTTAATTTTTTGTCTTTTTTAGTAAGTCTATTTTATTTTATTGATTTTTTAAATAGTTTTTTTATTTATTTTGTAACTTTCTCTTTTTAAGTCTTTCTTTTTTGTTATTTCTAGTAAACATTTTTGTATTTTTTTTGACAGTGTTTTGATGAACGATAACCGATAACCATAGATATTGAACAAATTTACCAGAAAATCTTCTAATTAGTTCTATTTTCTTCTGAAAATTTAAAGATTGTTCTTTATTTGTTTTATTTCATTGTTTTGTTTATACATTTTTTTTGAATATTTTTTCATTACTTTTTTAATTATATATATAAAAAATATGTTTTTTATAGAACTCTTTCTGAAGCTTTCCTTTCCATCGAGCCTGAATTGTTAGATTTTGGAAGAATCGACGCCGTTAACTCCGTCACGACGCGCAGACTCTTAATAAAGAACTCCGGCTACAAAGCAACACAATTCGCTATTGATCTGGGCCGTAACTTTTTGGACCTTAATATAGAACCAATGAAAGGGACCATTCATGTTTGTATTTAATTAATTATTTTTATCTATCATGAAATAATTTGGGTGATTGTACCAACAACGTGCGACACGTTTCGCCCTTATTAGAGCTCATCAGTCATTCATTGACGCTTTTTATAGGCAAAAACTTCTGTAAGTTTGAATGTGGAAATTGCTGGTTTTCTGGAGGGAAGCTTTTTAGACGAGTTTTGGATCAAAACCAATCAGCCCATTCGGGTATTAGTTAGCGGAAAATTTATATCGCCAAAGCTTTTGGTGAGGAAATTTATTAGCAGTTTAGACTTTACATTATTAGAGTTTCATCCTACTTATTGTGGCTCGAACTATACATTACCTTTGTTAATTAAAAACTTCAGTTCCTCCAGCTCCATGTTCTGTGTAATGGCTGAAGTTAATGGTAGAACAATGGTAAGTCGTTCTGGTAGAGCCTTTGTGCAGCCTTTAAGCTGTTTTTCAGACGCTTGAAAATGCTCGGAAAATTGACGAAAATTATAGAAATTTTAAAATATCGCCTTGTGATGGCAGATTGCAAGCTCTCAAAGGATCACTGATTCAAATCACGTATTTAATTAAAATTTTTATTCATAAAAAGTTTTTGTTTTTTGTTTTTTTTTTTCTAGATTTAATCCTGTAAAAACAAAAAACAAACGTAAAAATTACGCTACAGGCTTTATTAAAATTATACGAATGGATTGTCGTGATGTTCCTGCAGATCTTCAAGGTATTTATTTTAAGCGCATTTTGTAGTTATTTTTTTTTCTATTAGTTTTTTTTTTGCTTATTTGTTTACTGTACAATTAAAAAACTATAAAAAATTGTTGATTTTGTTTTTTTTTTATAAATGCATCGGAAAGTAACAGAGAAAGTGAATTTCTCATACCAAACCGCTTATTATAGTACCTATTTAGGAGTGGCAAAAAAAATTTTTTTTTAACTATTAGTGATAAACGTACTTTTTTTGTGTTAGATAGAAAGCCGAAAAATTTCTAATTCTTAATAATAAATGCGGTTGGTTATTTGTTTATAAACATTAAAAAAAAATAATAATATTGACATTTTTTGCAGTCTAGACGGTCTAAAAATGATAAAAAAAATTTATAAAACATAAGCTTAATTACTTTTTTTTTGTTTAAAATTATTTCTTGTTTGTTTATTGTTATTTTGTGTAGTGTTTTGCTGCATATATTTTGCTATTTTTCTTACTAGAAAATTTTTTTTTTCTTTATTGTGAATGTTTATATTTTTTTCTTGTTAACCTTATCAAATGCTGCTTTCAGGTCAGTTTTGGGTTTTATGGTTCATCTTTTTTTTTAATATTGTTTGTTTACTTGTTAGTGCTTGTTGTTTTTTTAGTTTTTGGGCTTGTTTACTTTAGTTTTTTGTCTATTTTTTAATCATTTTTATGCATTGAGACTCATTTTTTAATAATTTGGTGTTTATATTTTCTGCCATAAGTTGTTGTATATCTAAAAAATATTGGCAGATTGTTTTTTTTCATCTATTTTATTGCTTTTTCTATTATTTTTCTCGTAATGTTTTTCTCTTAATTTTTTGTTCTATTAGTTTTTTGTGAAAACCATTTTTCTCACGTCTATGTCTTTATTATTTTCTTCTTTAGTACAGTACATTGTTTTTTTAACACTTTCTAAGTATCTACTGTTTATTAAAAAAAATAATTTTGTTTTATTAGATTTTTGCCCTTTTTTGTTGTAATATGTTGTTATTGTTACTTTTTGTTTCTCTAGATCTTGTTATTGGTCTTGTTTTTGTATAGATAAATAATTTTTTTTATTTTTTGTTTAATTTTTTTAATTTAATTTCTTTGTTTTTTTTTGTTTGTATTTTTTCTATAAATATTTTTTTACTATTTTACTTCTCTGTTTTTTTATTTCTTGTTTCACTATTTTTTTATATTTTTTGATTTTTCTTTCATTTTATTCAATAATTTTTTTAAATTTTTTTATCCGGCGTATGAGTTTGTATTCTCTGTTTACATTTTGTAAAAATTTTTTTATTTAATTTTTCTTCAAAAATTAAGAAAATTTTAAGCGTTTTTTCTTATTTATATTTTTGTTAATTTTTAGAAAACTTTTTTAATTGTATTGTTTGTTTGTTTATCTAGATCTAATTTGATCAAACTTAATTTTTTTATATATATATATTTTGTTTCTGATTTTATTTAATCTTAATTGTAATTTTTTTATGTTCTTTTTGCGTTTTGATTTTTTTTTTTTGCTAAGTTTGAAGTAATTTTTTTGATTTTCCAGTTTTTTTATTTGTTTTATTTTTATTTATTTTTACCTAATTCTTATCTAGTTTTATATGCCTTGCTGCTTCTTGTAAACTCGTTTGCGTTTTTGTTGAATATATTCTTTTTTGAAATTTTTTTTGCTTTTTAATTTTGTTTTTTCTAAACTTTTTGTTACCGTTAGCCCGTTTATTATCACTATGTTGCTTTTTAATATTTGTATTCTTTTACACAGCTTTTACACAGATATTTTCTCTACTACTCTTTTTTTTTCTATTTGTTTACTTAGGACTTACTTTTTCATCTTACTTTTCTAATTTATGTTTTTATTACTTTGCTTTCTTCTTACTATTCTTTTTTGTGTTTCTTTTAATCTGTTATAGTCTTTAAATAACTGTTTTTTTATTTCTTTATTTTTTTATTTCTTTATTGTTGTCTTGTTGCAAGTTTTCTTAAAAATTTGTTTTTTTTTAAATAGTTTCAATAATTCTTTCAATACTTTTCATATTTTTTTTTTGTTTTTTTACGTGTGTATTTTTTTATTCTAGTTATTTCTAGACTATAATTATGCTTTACAATTTTTACTGTTTTAAGTTAAATACTTTTATTTGTTTTTTTCTTTGTTTATAGTTGGATTAATTTAAAAATTTTTTTTATTATCTTTATGTTCTATTTTGTTTTCTGAAAAAAATTATTATATTTATATTTTACGGTTTTTTTTTCTTGTTTTTTTTTAGTTTTGTCAGACTCAGAAATTTCTTTTATTTTTATCATTGTTACTTTTAGTTTATCTAGCTAGACTGTGTGGCTTAACTTTTTTTAAATATATATATATATATTTTGGTTTCTTAATTTTGTTTAATCTTATTTGTGCCTTTCTTATGTTTTCTCCCTTATTTTCTTCGGTTAAAAATCAAAGTATTATTATTATTATTATTATTTTTATTTAGTACAATTTTTATAATAATGTTTTTTTTCCTATTTATTTTTTACTTTTTTTATGTCTTTCTGTTTTTTCTCATAATGTAAATTTTTTTTTGCGTTAGGTTTTTTAATTTTAACTATATTGTTGTTTTTCATATAGTGTTTTTTTTAGTATTTGTATTTTTTTACTGAGCTCAGTTTTTTTTCTATTCTTTTTTTTTTTAATAAGAATTTTTCTTTTGTAACTATACTTGTTTTTGCTTTTATTTCTTTGCTTTTTTGTATTATAATTTTTATATCTTTTTTATTAATGTTTACCATATTCTTTAAGTAACTAATCTTTTTATTTTTTTATTGTTCTCTTGTAGCAAATTTTTTTTAAAATTTGCTTTTTTTAAATAGTTTTATTGTTTTGATTAATACTTTCATATTTTTTAAATTTTCGTTTTTTTGCATGTTAATTTTTGTTTATTTTCAAGCTATAGATTTTTTTTATTGTTTTTTTTTTAAATTTTTCAATAAATTAATGTTCTTTAAGTATTTTTATTTTTTTGATTAGTTCTATCAGTTTTTTCTTTTTGTTTATATTTTGCAGTAATTTTTTATATTTATTCATTTTAATTTATTTTTTGTTTCGCAAATTTATTTAATTTTATTTGTATTATTTTTATGTCTTTTGTTTTGCATTTTGCTTTTTGTTTTTATTTAATCGTTTTTCATTTTTGCTAGAAATTAAAATCTTTTTTTTAGTTTAAACAGTTCTTTTCTCTTGTTAATGTTTTCTCTTTTATTGTCTATGTTTTTTTTGCTATTTCTTCTTAGCTCTTCTGTATTTTTTTGCAATTAATTGTAATTAATTTACTTTTTCTTTTCTTGTTTTTTAGAAAATTTTAATTTTAGTTTTAGTCCATAAACTTTAGTATTTTCTTTATTGTTTATTTCTTCACTTTTTAAATATCTACTATTTTACTTTTACTACTTTTATTTTTCTAACCAGTTTAATTGGTTTTTCTTCTTGTTTATATTTTCTAGTAACTATTTGTATCTT
Organism: Lagria hirta; assembly: GCA_947359425.1. Taxonomy (NCBI): domain Eukaryota; kingdom Metazoa; phylum Arthropoda; class Insecta; order Coleoptera; family Tenebrionidae; genus Lagria; species Lagria hirta. Next base: position 52,139,715 of record OX375794.1, read on the forward strand.
TGCACATTTGTTTGTTATTCGGTTTTTTAAGAAATTCTTCAGTTTTAAAATTTTTGTTTTTTTGTTAGTGTTATTTTTGTCAGATTCTAGAAAATCACTTCAATTATTTTTATTGTTATTTTTTGTTTATCTAAAACGACTTAGTTTTTTTTTATATATAATTTATGTTTTTAATTTTATTCAATCTTATTTGTCTTTTTTCTTGCGTTTTGCTGTTTTTTTTTATTTGCTGAAAATCAAAGTCTTTTTTTTTATTTTATACATTTTTAATATCATATTTTCTTTTATTTATTTTTTACTTTTCTCTTTTCAAGTCTTTTTTTTTGTTATTTTTTGTAAACTTTTCTGGATTTTTTCTTTCTTTGATAGAGTGAAAAACGTGAAAGTTTTTTGATGCATTATTTTTTGTATTTATTCAATATTTCTATTTGTTTTGCATATTTTTGTTTTCTGAAAAATTAAGTATTTTTCAATTTATTTTCTGTTTTGCAAATTTATTTAATTCTATTTGTATCATTTTTATGTCATTTTTCTTGCATTTTGCTTCTTGTTTTTCTTTAATCGTTTTTTATTTTTGCTAGAAATCAAAATCTTTTTTATAGTTTAAACAATTCTTATTTATTCTTTTCTCTTGTTTATGTTTTTTCTTTTATTGTTTATGTTTTTTTTTGCTATTTCTTGTTAGCTCTTCTGTATTTTTTTGCATTTGATTGTAATCATACTTTTTCTTCTCTTCTTTTTTAGAAAATTTTAATTTTTGTTTAAATTTTTTTTACTTTTAAATCCTAAACTTTATTATTTTCTTTATTGTCTATTTCTTCACTTTTTAAATATCTACTATTTTACTAAAATCTTTGATTTTTTTTTAGTGTTATTTTTGTCAGATTCTAGAAAATCACTAATTATTTTTATTGTTATTTTTCGTTTATCTAAAGCGACTTAGTTTTTTTATATATAATTTATGTTTTTAATATTATTTTTGTCTTTTTCCTTGCGTTTTGCTGTCTTTTTTTTCTTTGCTGAAAGTCAAAGTTTCTTTTTTATTTTTTACATTTTTAATATCACATTTTCTTTTATTTATTTTTTACTTTTCTCTTTTTAAGTCTTTCTTTTTTTGTAAACTTTTTTGCATTTTTTCTTTCTTTGATAGAGTGAAGAACGTCAAAGGTTTTTGATAATAGTCTTTATAAGTTCAAATTTTTTTAATTGTTACAGACAATAAACTGCAATCTAATCATAAACATTCTGCAAATAATAAACCACCACCTACAAACGAAGTTAGCAACTTCCAAAATGGCGACTATTACAGCTCTGCAGAAAACCAAGCGGATACAGTATCAGCATCTTTAACTTTTGAGCATTCTATTGGAGTATGCCTTTATGGTGAGAAAATTCTTCCTCAACTCGCTTTTACTCCAGATATCATTCTTCTATCAAATCTCTGTTTATCAAAAGTCTACCATCGAACAATTCTTGTCACCAACATGTCTACAGTTCTACCAATCACTCTTTGCTATAAAAAAGTTGCTTCAATTGATGTCTATCCAGCAGAATTTGAAGTTTTTGAAAAAAAAAGCTTCGAAGTACTTGTCACAATCAAATCAAGTAGGTTGGGATCAGTGGTTAAAAATGTCGCTTTTGCAGTACTGGGAAGGAATTATCCAGATGACAATAAGTTAAATTATCTAGAAACATGTGAGGTTAGAGTACAATTTGATACCAACAGTATAGAAAAAATTACTAAATATAACTTCAATCCCTGTGAGGATTTAACCTTAAAGTAAGTACTCATATTTTTTTTTTCTTTAGCTAACATTTTTCAAAGATTAGAACCTGAACTGCCGTTTAGACTTACATCTCTAAAACTGGCAGATAAAGTTAAGAATGATAGGTACTATTTGGAGTTTATGAAAAATCTAAAGCATTCTCAAGCTAAAAATTTTATACTAGAAGATTATGACACTACTAGTAGTACTAAACCATTAAAAATAAAAAAGAAAGATCAGCAGTACTTTCCAATTCCCGAGAAGAAGATATCTAATTTTGTGCCTCTAGCACCACATTTGCTTTACAATATCAAAATTTTTCCAAAATCCATTAGATTACAAAAAGTTGCGGCTTTTACCACCATTACCAGTAATTTAGTGGTAACCAATGAAAATGTTTTTCCCATTTGGATCAAATTGTACTCCTCTAAATCTTGTATAGATTTCAAGATCAGAAGCAAGCAGATCATAATCAAAAGTAAAGAAGAGAAAACAATTGACTTTTTCTTTTCTTCTAGTATTATAGGAAAGTACTACATTACTATAAAAATAGTAGTCAATAGTAGTACTTTATTTGAAGTGACTGTGGTCGCCCATGTGGTACCAAAACAACTAGAACTAGAAGCCACCAAAATTGATTTTTCAGCAAATGATGGTTGCTATAAGTTTTTCAAAATCAATAATAATCTAAATGCAACTACAAGTTTTGATTGGGAAGTACCAAAAGGGAGTTTTGAGATCTATCCCAATAGAGGAAAGATCAGAGCAGAAAATTTTCTATTATCTGTTGTAACCTACAAGCAAGCTGGATTTGCAGATTGTTTATTATCTTCAGAAAACAATCACAAATGTCAATTGCAAATAACTGCTTCTAAGAAGAAAAGTACTTTGTTTGATTTTGATTCGAGTGTAGTAGATTTTGGATTAATGGCTTTAAATGTTGGAGTTTCTAGAACTATAATTTTGAAAAATCTAACAAAATCCAAAATTTGTTATACTGTAGTAAATGACGTTGTTATTCCTGGTGTTACTATCCAACCAAAAACTGGTACCATACATGAACTGGCCACTCAAGAATTTGCTATCAGTGCCAAAATAAATTGTCCAATTAAATTTGAATTATTTGTTACTTTTAACATTAATAGTGATAACAATTATCAAATTGTATTGAAAGGAACAGTGGAGTATCCCAGTATTGTATATAAACCGCTTATGTTGTTCTTCCAAAAAGTACCACTTTATTCTTTTGATGTACAATCGTTTGAAGTAAGAAATAATTCAAATTGTGAAGCTTACATCAAATTTCCATTAGGGGATTTTCATGATTTTACAATATATGGCAAAGAAAAATCTGTACCACTTCATGAAGTAGTACTGCAACCAAAAGAAACTAAACATCTGTTTCTACACTTTCATCCTACTTATGTTAGTACCTGCTCATTTATGCTACCATTTGTGATAAATGATGTTTTGGGACCAGTTTATATAAGTAGTACCTTAAGTACTAACCCTCTATACTTCTTTCAAGAACATTTAACAGTTTTTAAAGATGTACAAAATGTAGAAGTTTCAAAACTTCCAAACTACTTATCTTCTATTCGTGTTAATTCTAGTGCTTTTGAAAAATTATTAAAGTTTTCTAGTTTAGATTTGAATTTTGCTTATTATGGGAAAAATCATTACAACAATGTAGAACAGCTAGATCTGAAAATCACCAACATTTCTCAGAAAAACCTAGAAGTTTGTGTTCGGGTAGATACCTTAGAAGATTTAATAGGTTTTGGTGTAAAATCTGATAAGGAATATGAGTACCTATCCAAGATTTCCTATAGGTTTGAATTGGGACCAGAAAAAGAAATAGTTTTTTTGGCAAAACTATGTGAGGATCTTCCATCTTCTACAATCTGTACAGTGAGATTGCCAGTTTTTGTAAAATCCTATAGTAGAGTTTTTAATTATATAACTCTGAAAGTTGCAATTTTAACTCCCACAATAACTCCTTCTAGAACTATAGTACAATTGGAACCAGTTCCTTCTAAAACTCCAAGAGAAGTTTCTTTGACTTTGTGTCTAGAATGTCATTTTGGGAATTGTAATGTGTTTTCAAAATCTGATGTAGATGGTCTTTGCTTATTTTTTCCTGAGGGTCAGATGCCTGAAAAGGGAAAGTTTCATTTGCCGATTACTATATCCTGTGTCTCTTTTAATCCAAATAGTTTTTCCAAATCTTTGTGGATTTCTTGTACTTGTGGAGTTTCTTGTAAAGTTATAGTATCTTCTGTTGTTGACAACTGTATTCTAACAACTCACGCCTATTTTCAAATGTTGAAGCAATTTTGTGGCAAAAGTGGTAATTTTGAGAAGATCTATAAGAATTTGTCAAATATTTCTTCAGTTGAAGATAAGAGAAGATGTGAGAGTTACATTTTATTTCCCAAAGATAGTGATGGTACTCAATATGGAGTTTATATGAGAAAATTGCAGAAAACTCTAGAAAATTGGATTTATACTCAGGGATTTCATTTGCGAAAGTATTATGTGATTCCAAATGGTTTTGTACATTTTTTTAGAGTACCAAAAGCAAAAAAAGGAGTGTATTCTTCTAATAAAAAAGGGAGTCTAAAAGTACCATTGCTGGAGCTTATTTCAAACATGGCTGGGTCTAAGATTGAAAGCCAAGTTCTTCCAAGGTAGAAATTTTATTTTGCTGTTATTTTTGGCAAGCTTATATTAATTTTGAGTTTTTTTTTGACATTTTGTTTTTTTTTTTTTTTTGTACTAAACTTTTTAAATTTGGGAATGCAATCGTCTTTTTTCATCCTCAATTCTCAATTTTTTCTGCAAGAACAGTTGTAAAAAAACCATTTCAAAATTTTCTTTTTTTTAACATTTTTTTATTTTATGCTTCTTTTATCTTTATTTATTATTAATTTGATGGTTTTTTGTTTTAATTTTCTATTGTTTGAGATTGGTTTTTGGATAATTTACATACTTCTTCTTCTGTGTTTAGTACTTATTTTCTTTTTGTTTGCCTCTACGACTTAGTTGTGCTTTTTCGGTATATCTTTCTGTTATAATTTTTTTGTTCAAGAACTTTTTTTTTATTTTACTTATTTTTTGGTGTAAGTTTATAATATATTTTTTAAAAACTCATTTTTAAAAGTTAATAGGTTTTTTTTTTATAAAATTTATTTTTTTTAAAGATATTTGTTCTTACTTGTTTCACTTTTATTATTTATGTCTTATATGTCTTTCCTTCTTGTTCATTTGGTTGAGTGCGTAACCTAGATATTTAGATTGTTTACCTCTTCAAATTCTTTTTATTTATTTTTATTTTTTTTTGTGTTTATTACTATATACTTTTAGTATTTTTTGTTTTTCATGTTATGTACGCTTCTTGTAGAATATCTATCATTTTTTATTTTTATTTGTTATTTCAAGCACTTCTAAATTGTCTTACATTTTAATTTCTTTTTGGTATTAAATTCTTAATGTTTTTTTTCTGATTTTTTAGGATTTATTTTCATATGGCTTCTTTGTTTATTTTTTTAATTTTTTTCTTGTATTTAATGTATTTAATACAGCATTATTTTTTTTCTAAGTGTCTTTATGTTTTATGCTTTTTCTTGTTGTTCATGTTACATTCCTTTCCTGTTTATTTATTTTCACTTTGTTATTTTTTGATTTTTTTTACTTTTTCACTATATGTTCTATTATTTGGAATTTGTTTCCTCACGTTTTTCATTTTTTTTTTCTTGTTTTTGTTTTCTTTTTTCTTAATTTTTTATCAATATTTTGATATTAATTTTTTTTGAGATTATTTGCCGTATTAGTGGTATACCTTTTTTTATAATTTTTTGATGTTTGTTTTTGTGTGATAGCAGGGTCGTTTATTATGTTGTTTTTTATTTCTATGCTTTTTTATGTCATCTGTTAAGAATCTTCATTTATCGTATTTTCTTTTATTTTTTTTTGTATTTTATTTGTTTTTTTAATATTTTATCTAACATTCTTAAAGTGTCCTACATTTTAATTTTTTTTATAGTAGTAAATTTTTAATTTTTTTTTATTTGTATTTAGGATTAATCTTAGGATATATTTTCAGTACTGTATAGTTTTTTTTCTTGTGTTGTTCTCGATTTTTTTTTCTATTTTTTATAGGTAGCTCTTCTACTACAAAAATGTCTTTCTTTTTAAATTTTTTTTTTTTAGTCTTTTTATTGGAAGTGTAACCTAAATATTTAGCTTCTCTCACCTCTTCAACTTTATTTTTGTTTTATTATTATCTTTTTGTTTAAGTTTTCTTATATCTTTTTTTGGCATACATTTTATACATTTTTAATTTTTTTACTGTACTTTTTCGACAAAATTTTTCTACTGTTAACTTTTATATTTCTGTTTTTTAATAAGAAAATTTTTAGTTTAGTACCAACCATCGGTACTGACAAAAATTGGTTAAATTTTCTTTTTTTTGGGCAATCTGGTTTTTTTTCTTTTGTACTAATTTTTTTAAATTTGGTAAGACAATCTTTTCTTCTCATTCTCAATTTTTTCTGCAAGAACAGTTGTGAAAAAATTATTTTAAAATTTTCAGCATTTTTTTATTTTATGCCTCTTTCATCTTTATTTTTTATTATTTTGATAGTTCTTTGTTTTAATTTTGCTTGAGATTGGTTTCTGCATAATTTACATACTTCTTCTTCTGTGTTTAGAAGTTATTTTCTTTTTGTTTGCCTCTACGACTTAATTGTGCTTTTTTCGGTATATCTTTTTGTTATAATTTTTTTGTACAAGAATTTGTTTTTCTTATTTTTATTCTTTTAAGCACGTTATTTTTTGGTGTAAATTTATAATATATTTTTTAAAAACTCATTTTTAGAAGTTAATAGATTTTTTTTTGTATTGCTTATTTTTTTTCATAGATGCTTGTTTTAACTTGTTTCACTTTTATTTTTATGTCTTTTATGTCTTTCCTTCTTGTTCATTTGATTGAGTGCGTAACCTAGATATTCAGATTTTTTATCTCTTCAAATTCTTTTTATTTATTTTTATGTTTATTACAATTTTTTGTATTTTTTTCTTTTTTTTTATGTAATCTACGCTTCTTGTAGAATATCTATCATTTTTATTTTTATTAGTTATTTTAAGCACTTCTAAATTGTCTTACATTTTAATTTCTTTCTGGTATTAAATTTTTAATGTTTTTTTTTCTGATTTTTTAGGGTTTACTTTCTTTAAGGCTCCTTTGTTTTTAATTTTTTTATTTATTATAGATACTTGTCATTATTTACAGCATTTTATACAGCATTTTTTTTTTCCAAGTGTCTTCCTATTTTATGCTTTTTCTTGTTGTTCATTTTACACCTCTTTTGTCTTTATTTATTTTTACTTTGATTTTTTTTGGTTTTTTTTACACTTTTTTACTATATTGTTTGAAATTTGTTTCCTCACGTTTTACATAATTTTTGTTTTCTTGTTTTTGTTATCTTTTTTCTTAATTTTTTATCTATATTTTGACATTTTTGAGGTTATCTGGCATATCTTTATTGTATACCTTTTTTTATAATTTTTTGATGTCTGTTTTTGTGTGTCAGCAGGGTCGTTTATTATGTTTTTTTTATTTCTATGTTTTTTTACGTCATCTGTTAAGAATCTACATTTATCGTTTTTTTTTTGTATTTTATCGGTTTTTTTAATATTTTATCTAACATTCTTAAACTATTGGTACTGACAAAAAATGGTTAAAATTTTCTTTTTTTTTGAGCATTTTGTTTTTTTTCTTTTGTACTAAACTTTTTAAGTTGGGTAACACAATCTTTTCTCCTCATTCTCAATTTTCAATTTTTTTTGCAAGAACCGTTGTAAAAAAATAATTTAAAATTTTTTTTTTTTTTAACATTTTTTTATTTTATGCCTTTTTCATCTTTATTTATTATTATTATTTTGATAGTTCTTTGTTTTAATTTTCTATTGCTTGAGATTGGTTTTTGCATAATTTATATACTTCTTCTTCTGTGTTTAGCACTTATTTTCTTTTTGTTTGCCTCTACAACTTAATTGTGCTTTTTTTTGAGCATTTTTGGTGTATCTTCTCTGTTATAATTTTTTATGTACAAGATGTACTTATTTTTTTTGTATTTTTATTTTTTTTAAGCACTTTATTTTAGTTATTTTTTGGTGTAAATTTATAATATATTTTTCAAAAACTCATTTTTAGAAGTTAATAGGTTTTTTATGTAAAACTAATTTTTTTTAAAGATATTTGTTCTAACTTGTTTTACTTTTATTTTTATGTCTTCTATGTCTTTTCTTCTTGTTCATTTGGTTGAGTACGTAACCTAGATATTCAGGTTAATTACCTCTTCAAATTCTTTTTATTTATTTTTATTTTTTTATGTTGATTACAACTTTTTGTAATTTTTGTTTTTTTTATGTAATTTACGCTTTTTGTAAAATATCTATTATTTTTTATTTTATTAGTTATTTTAAGCACTTCTAAATTGTCTTACATTTTAATTTTTTTTTTTGGTATTAAATTCATGTTTTTTTTTCTGATTTTTTAGCATTTATTTAAGAATTTATTTTCATTATGGTTTCTTTGTTTTTTTTTTTAATTTTTCTTTTATTTATTATCGATACTTGTCATTATTTACAGCATTATTTTTTTTCAGGTTTCTTTATATTTTATGCTTTTTTTTGTTGTTTATTTTACATCCTTTTCGTCTTTATTTATTGTTACTTTGTAATTCTTTGTTTTTTTTTATTCTTTACTCTTTTTCACTATATTGTTTAGGATTCGTTTCCTCACGTTTTACATAATTTTTCTGTTTTTTTCTAGTTCTTGGTTTTTTTTCTTTATCTTTTATCTATATTTTTATATAATTTTTTTTGAGGTTATTTTGCATATTAGTGGTATACCTTTTTTTTATAATTTTTTGATGTTTGTTTTTGTGTGTCTTAGCAGTGTCGTTTATTACGTTTTTTCTCTTTATTTCTATGCTTTTTTATGTCATCTGTTAAAAATCTGCACTTATCGTAAATTTTTTTACTTTTTTCTTTATTTTTTTTTGTTTTTTTTAAATTTTTATCTATCATTCTTAAAATGTCTTACATTTTATTTTTTTTTATAGTAGTAAACTTTTTATTTGTTTTTAGTATTAATCTTACGATATATTTTCAGTACTGTATAGTTTATTTTCTTGTAATGTTCTTAATTTTTTTTCTTTTATTCTTTATAGGTAGTTCTTCTACTATAAAATTGTCTTTCTTTTTAAGATTTTTTTTTGTTTTTTTTTACAGTTTTTTTGTTGAAAGTGTAACCTAAATATTTAGCCTCTCTTACTTTTTCAACTGTATTTTTGTTTTATTATTATCTTTTTTCTCGGTTTTTGTTTTGTTGAGAACGTTTCTTTAAAAGTTTGATTTCTTTACCTTTTCAAATTCTTTTTCTTCTCATTTTGATTCTTCTTTCTGTCTTCAGATACATCAAACTCATCTTCTATTGTCTTGACATTCTATTTTTTTGGCATACATTTTATTCATCTTTTATTTTTTTACTGTATATTTTTGACAAAATTTTCCTACTGTTAACTTTTGTACTTTTGTTTTTTAATAAAAAAATTTTTAGTTTAGTACCAACTATCGGTACTGACAAAAAATGTTTAAATTTTCTTTTTTTTTGGGCGTTTGGTTTTTTTTTTCTTTTGTACTAATCTTTTTAAATTTGGTAACACAATCTTTTCTCCTCATACTCAATTCTAAATTTTTCCTGCAAAAACAGTTGTAAAAAAATAATTTAAAAATTTTCTATATTTTAACATTTTTTTTATTTTATGCCTCTTTCATCTTTATTTATTATTATTTTGATGGTTTTTTGCTTTAATTTTCTTTTGCTTGAGATTGGTTTTTGCATAATTTACATACTTCTTCTTTTGTGTTTAGTACTTATCTTCTTTTTGTTTGCCTCTATAACTTAATTGTGCTTTTTTTTAAAGCATTTTTGGTGTATCTTCTCTGTTATAATTTTTTTTGTACGAAAACCTATTTTTTTTTACTTTTATTTTTTTTAAACATTTTATTTTAGTTATTTTTTAGTGTAAATTTATAATATATTTTTTAAAAACTCATTTTTAGAAGTTAATAGATTTTTCTTGTATTGCTTATTTTTTTTTATAGATGTTTGTTTTAACTTGTTTTACTTTCATTTTTATGTCTCATATGTCTTACCTTCTTGTTCATTTGGTTGAGTGCGTAACCTAGATATTCAGATTTTTTACCTCTTCAAAATCTTTTTATTAATTTTTATGTTTATTACAATTTTTTGTATTTTTTTGTTTTTTTTATGTTATTTACGCTTCTTGTAGAATATCGATCATTTTTATTTTTATTAGTTATTTTAAGCACTTCTAAATTGTCTTACATTCTTTTTTTTTTTTTGGTATCAAATTCATAATGTATTTTTTTTCCTGATTTTTTAGGATTTATTTTCATCATGGCTTCTTTGTTTTTTTTTTTAATTTTTTTTTCTATTATAGATACTTGTCATTATTTAAAGCATTATTTTTTTTCCAAGTTTTTTCATATTTTATGCTTTTTCTTGTTCATTATACATCCCTTTCGTCTATATTTATTTTCACTTTGTTATTCTATATTTTTTTTATGTTTTTACACTTTTTCACATGTTTGAGACTCGTTTTCTCACGTTTTACATATTTTTTCTCTTTTTTTCTAGTTCTTGTTTTCTTTTTTCTTAATTTTTTAACTATATTTTAATGTAATTTTTTAACTAGAGGTCATCTGGCATATTAGTGGTATTCCTTTTTTTTATAATTTTTTGATGTTGGTTTTTGTGTGTTAGCAGAGTCGTTTATTATGTTTTTTTGTTTTTGTATATGCTTTTTTATGTCATCTGTTGAGAATCTACATTTATCGTATTTTCTTTTATTTTTTTTTGTATTCTATTTGTTTTTTTAATATTTTATCTAACATTCTTAAAGTGTTCTACATTTTAATTTTTTTTTTATAGTAGATAATTCAAATTTTTTTTTATTTGTTTTTAGTATTAATCTTAGGATATATTTTCAGTACTTTATAGTTTATTTTCTTGTATTGTTCACGATTTTTTTTCTTCTATTCTTTATAGGTAATTCTTCTACTACAACATTGTCTTTTTTTTAAGATTTTTTTTTGTTTTTTTTTACAGTTTTTTTGTTGGAAGTGTAACCCAGATATTCAGCTGTTTTCACCTCTTTAAATTTTTTTTTGTTTTATTATTATTTTTTTGTTCAAGTTTTTTTATATCTTTTTTCTCGTTCTTTGTTTTGTTGAGAGCGTTTCTTAAAAAGTCGGATTTCTTCATCTTTTTAAATTCTTTTTCTTTTTTTTTTGATTCTTTTTTCTGTCTTCAAATACATCAAACTCATCTTCTATTGTCTTGACATTCTATTTTTTGGGCATACATTTTTAATTTTTTTACTGTACTTTTTCGACAAAATTTTTCTACTGTTAACTTTTATATTTCTGTTTTTCAATAAGAAAATTTTTAGTTTTGTACCAACCATCAGTACTGACAAAATGTGGTTAAATTTTTTTTTTTTTGGACATTCTGGTTTTTTTTCTTTTGTACTAATTTTTTTAAATTTGGTAACACAATCTTTTCTTCTCATTCTCAATTTTTTCTGCAAGAACAGTTGTGAAAAAATTATTTTAAAATTTTCAACATTTTTTAATTTTATGCCTCTTTCATCTTTATTTTTTATTATTTTGATAGTTCTTTGTTTTAATTTTATATTGCTTGAGATTGGTTTTTGCATAATTTACATACTTCTTCTTCTGTGTTTAGAAGTTATTTTCTTTTTGTTTGCCTTTACGACTTAATTGTGCTTTTTTCGGTATATATTTCTGTTTTAATTTTTTTGTACAAGAATTTTTTTTTCTTAGTTTTATTTTTTTTAAGCACTTTATTTTAGTTATTTTTTGGTTTAAATTTATAATATATTTTTTAAAAACTCATTTTTAGAAGTTAATAGATTTTTTTTTGTATTGTTTATATTTTTTCATAGATGTTTGTTTTAACTTGTTTCACTTTTATTTTTATGTCTTTTATGTCTTTCCTTCTTGTTCATTTGGTTTAGTGCGTAACCTAGATATTCAGATTTTTTACCTCTTCACATTTTTTTTATTTTTTTATTTTTTTATTTTTTTTTTATTGTTTATTACAACTTTTTGTATTTTTTTTTTTTTTTATGTTATTTACGCTTCTTGTAGAATATCTATCATTTTTTATTTTTATTAGTTATTTCAAGCACTTCTAAATTGTCTTACATTTTAATTTTTTTTTGATATTATATTCTTAATGTTTTTTTTCCTGATTTTTTAGGATTTATTTTCTTTATGGCTCTTTCGTTGTTTTTTTTAAATTTCTTTCTTTTATTTATTATAGATACTTGTTATTATTTACAGCATTATTTCATTTCCAAGTGTCTTCATATTTTAAGTTTTTTCTTGTTGTTCATTTTACATCCCTTCCGTCTTCATTTATTTTCACTTTGTTATTTTTTGTTTTTTTTTGATTTTTTACACTTTTTAACTATATGTTCTATTGTTTGGAATTTGTTTCCTCACGTTTTACATAATTTTTTTTTCTGGTTTTGGTTTTTTTTTTAATTTTGTATCTATATTTTGATATTATTTTTTTTGAGATTATCTGGCAGTGGTATACCTTTTTTTTATAATTTTTTGATGTTTGGTTTTGTGTGGTAGCAGGGTTGTTTATTATGTTTTTTTTTATTTCTATGCTATTTTATGTCATCTGTTAAGAACCTACATTTATCGTATTTTCTTTTATTTTTTTTTGTATTCTATTTGTTTTTTTAATATTTTATCTAACATTCTTAAAGTGTCCTACATTTTATTTTTTTTTTATAGAAGTAAATTTTTAAGTTTTTTTTATTTGTTTTTAGGATTAATCTTAGGATATATTTTCAGCACTTTATGACTTCAAAACTTATTTAATTTTTTTTTTCACGGTTTTTTTGTTAAAAGTGTAACCCAGATATTCAGCTTCCTTCACCTTTTTAAATTTTTTTTCGTTTTATTATTATCTTTTTGTTCAAGTTTTCTTATATCTTTTTTCTCGTTCTTTGTTTTGTTAAGAGCGTTTCTTAAAAAGTTTGATTTCTTTACATTTCCAAATTTTTTTTCTTCTTATTTTGATTCTTCTTTCTGTCTTCAGATACATCAAACTCATCTTTTATTGTCTTGACATTCTATTTTTTTTGACATACATTTTATACATTTTCAATTTTTTTTTACTGTACATTTTCGACAACATTTTTCTTCTGTTAACTTTTGTATTTCTGTTTTTTAATAACAAAATTTTTAGTTTAGTACCAGCCGTCAGTACTGACAAAAATTGCTTAAATTTTTTTTTTATCTATTTTATGCCTCTTCTGTCTTTCTTCATTGTCACATTTTACTCTTTTGTTTTTTGCTTTAATTCTTTACACTCTTTTCTTGCATGCTGTATTTTTTAAGATTTGTATCCACAAAATATACATTCTTTTTTTTTTCTAGTACTTATTTCCTTACATCTAAATTTTTCAATTATTTGACAAATTTTTTGTATGTTATTTTTGTTGTATTTGTACGTTTCTGTGTGTTGTTTATTACGTTTTTTTCTTATTTTTTTTTATGTCATGTATTGAGAGTCTACACTTCTCGCAAATTTTTTTCTTTTTTTACATTTTTTGTTTTTCATTCATTCTTATCTAGCATTCTTGATTTTTCTTTCTTTTAAAGTGATAAACTTTCAGTTTATATTTTAAAATGTTTAATTTTTCTTTCTCTCAGGATTTTTTTTCATATTCTATGGCTTTTTTTGTATCTTTCTAATTGTTTGTATTATATTCTATGTAGGTACTTGTTTCTACTACAGCATTATCATTCTTTCTAAGTTTTTATATGTTTTTTTTTGATGATTTTTGTTATTGAAAATTCAGTCTAAATTTTTAGATTCCTTCACTTCTTGAAATTTTGTCTCTTCTCATTTTTGTCGTAAATGTTTTTTCTTGTTGATTTATTTTGTTGAGAATTCTTCATCTCTTCAAATTCTTTTTATTCTTATTTCAATTCACTTGTTTTTCTTCACATTTGACATTCTATCTTCTTTTTCTATATTCTTTTGTGCTATACGCTTTTATTCTTTTGTTTTTCACTAACAGTACAATTTTCAGTTCAGTACCAGGCAGTACTGACAAAGAATGGTTATCTTTCCTCTGCCAGTTATACTGCAATATCCTCCAATGGCTACGCCAGTACCCTGTATTCATTCCAAATATCACTGCAAAATACTTACTCAACTATCACGAATATACACTTTACGAGAAATACAAAAACCACCAAAATCTCATGACCAAAGAGACCTTCCATCGCTACTCCAAACAATGTTGGATTGATCTAATCCTACAACTTATAAAAGTCTTTGTCTTATTCAAAACTGGAGTTATGAAAGAAACAGATCTAGAAAAAAACACTAAAACAATATCTCAAATTTCAAAAACATCAGAAGATGAGTTTGATAATGTGTTCAACATTGAAATCTATGGCGACCATGAAAGAATGTTGAAACAATGGCTGGAGAATTCTTTTGATTTAGAAAGAGAAAATTTGTGGAGTAAACCTTTGGCCAAAAGGGCAATTGTGTTTTTTGATAGTGATCTAAAAGATGGACTGATGCTGGGAGCTGTAACTGCACATTATTGCCCTTATGTTCGAGATCTCATACAAACAATGTATCCAGATCCTGGTACTTCTGAGGAGTGTTTCCATAATATTTGCACTTTGATAAAAACCTGGAAACGTCTCAATTTCAGTTATGAGGTGTCTCCTTTTGCTTTTGAATCTAGTACTCTTATAGAAATGGTTTTGTTGGTACTGTATCTATACTCTGTAGTACCAAATTGTTCACCAGTAGATTCCATTACCATACAGGCTCCATTAACTCAAACCAACTCAACATTTATAGATCTGACCAATTTGGGCAATGAAACTGCCTGCTATACACCAATATTTTTTGGCAATGAAAACAATTTCTTCAAAATTGCTTCAAAACATTTCATTTTACAGCCAAAAAGTACCAAAGCCATTGAAATCAAATACTTAGCAAAATTCGTACGCAAGGCAAATAGTACCTTGCTGTTTTCTGGAGAAACTCCCAATTACAAATACAGCAAAAGTTTAGCAATTGACTTGGTTGGAGTAGCTGATGTTTCTTTTCCCTACAAAGAGTTTTCTTTCAATGTAAAACTGTACAAACTTTGTGAGATTCCCATAACCATTGAAGCTCCTTTCAAAACCAAAACTGAATATGAGATTTTGATTGGGTACCAAATTGAGGAGCGGGAAAAAACAGATTTGTATTCATTGGACGAGATTAAAAGTATTAAAACAGTCAAGGAATTCCTCCTTCAAGACGAAATTTGCGAATTTAATGAGCTTGGAATTTGTAGTACTAAACTAGTACTATGCTGCATGCAAAAAAAACTCCAAAACATCTGGCTGTATTTTTGCAATGCGAATGTGGGAGATTTTGCTGTGAAAATTGCAATTAATGGCATTAGCACGGATGAAAATTTTGAAAAAATAGATGTGGTAGTACCAGAAAAGAGCAAGCGTTGTAAATGCCAAAATGGGAAAAAAGTTGGTACTCACTGCTCTGCTCTAATAGAAATTGATTTGCCTTCTACGAATAATCTATTGTGGAATGCCCGAAAAACTATGCTATTACAGTGTGCAACTGGGGCAGAGCTAAAATTTTGGACACACCGAATTTGTAAGTTTACTATAGTCAAAATTTTGCAAAAAAATTCTGTGCTTGGATCAATGCAAAACATCTTCATTCTAGACTTATCAGTTACATATAGTTTTTTTTCCATTGACCAAAGACAAATAGAGTGGTGCTACATACACTAAAGTGACAAGACAAGTGAAGAAGTGCAAGCGCGACCTCTAGTGGGATCTCATAGAAGAATAGTTTACTTTCAGATCTAGATACAACCAAAAAAAAACGCTGAAACACGTATACCAAAAACATAACTAAGGCTAAAATCAAAATGTAATTAAGCGATTACTGTATCTAATCTCAAAATTGTAAATTACCCTTATAATTTGTTGCAAGGTACCAGCTGGTACTATAATTTCAAGCAAAAATTCCCTAGAAATTGTGCTTACTTTTCTTCACTTGCTGTAGCCAAAACAATTTACATTAATAACAAATTATAGTTACTCAAATTGGTACTAGAATTCTAAAACTGATGCTAAATTCAGAAACACATCTTATGAGACTCAGAATTTCAGAAAGTATAGAATTCAAAATTCATCTGCCAAAAAACTGTCCATTTGTTGCTCCAAAAGTGGTACGGATAGATGATATTATATCTAGTAATGTCACAAAAATTTATGTACACCCGGTAGAAGATCTACTATCTGTTGCAAATGTTGATATACATCTAAATTCGCTTGATGGGAGTGAACAAAGGTTCTATAGACTGTGTTTCAAAAGTGAATCTGAAGGAAGTAGTGGCAGAAGATCAGCAAAAATATGAAAAAACTTTTTTTTATAAGTACTGCAAAATTATAGTTATTATTGTGTTGTTTTAAAAGTAAATCTTAATTGTCACAGTATTTAGTTTTCATAAAGATGTCGCTCTAGAAGTGACATTTTAGGAAATATGTCCGAAAATATTATAAGACAATGGGAAACTTACGGTACTAGTACCAGGCCTTAAAGGTTTGTTTGTCGTGCCAATTCTTGTTTGTCAAAAATCTGACAAAAATAGTTTTGGCGATGTTTTGACAGAAAAAAGCAACTAAGCTAAACTGTTTCTTGTTTCTCTCATATTTCTTTTATTTACTTAATCTTTTTTTTATTTTTTCTTAGTATTTCTATTTTTAACTTTTTTTGGCTTTTTTATCAATTTGTTGCTTTTTAAATTGTCTTTTTTTTATTATATCAATTTGTTTTAATTTTATTAATTTTTTTATGTTTTATTTGTTCATGGTTTTATTTTTACTTGAGCTTGGAAATATTTTTTTTTCTTATTTTGGCAAATTATTTTTTTTATCAACAATTTTTTATGTTTTTGTTGTTAAATTTAATTGTTTTTTAATTTTAATGCGTTTTATTTACTGTTTCTGTACATAATCTATTTTTATTCACATATGTTTTTTAAAGTTATGGTATTTTATTCTCTTTTTGTCTTTATTTCATAATAAGTTTTCTTATGAAGAATTTTTTTTATTTTTCTTAGATTGTATTTAATTGTTTTTTATTCTACTCAATTGTCTATTATCATTTTTTTGTTTATTTTTTGTGTTGATATTATTTTTCTCGATTTGTTTTTTTTTAAATTATTTGCAAAATTTTTCCTTTTATTGACATATTTTTATTAATGTACATTTTGCATTTTGCATTTATTAGCTTTTTCTTTTGTATATTTTTTTCCTTCCTTTCAGTGCTTCACCACTAATAATAGTTCTGATTTATTTTTGATTGTTTTATCTGTCTTTTCTATTAATTTTTGATGCTATTTTTTTCAGCTTTTTTATCAATTTGTTGTTTTTTTATTATGTTAATTTGTTTTGATTTTAATAATTTTTTTTTTATTTTATTGGTTTTTGGTTTAATTTCAGCTGGCTTTACTTAAGCTTAGAAATATCTTTTTCTTATTTTTGCAAAGAATTTTTTTTATCAACAATTTTTTTATGCTTTTGTTTTTAAATTTAATTGTTTTTTAATTTTAAAAGGTTTTATTTATGGTTTCTATACTTAATCTTTTTTGATTCAGATATGTTTTTTCGAAGTTATGATATTTTATTCTTTTTTTGTCTTTATTTTATTAGGCATTATTTTAACTCTTTTGTTTTTAAAAATTTTTTCTATTTTTCTTAAATTGTATTTATTCTTCTCATTGTCTATTATTATTTTTTTTTGTTTATTTTTTGTGTTATTATTTTGTTAGTTGTTTGCAAAATTTTACTTTTTATTGACAAATTTTTATCAATATACATTTTGCAAAAATGCTTATTTTTTCTATTGTATAATCCTTCAAGTGCTTCACCACTAATAATAGTTTTTGTTTTTTTTAAATTATTTTATCTGTCTTTTCTATTAATTTTTGATGCTATTTTTTTCAGCTTTTTTATCAATTTGTTGTATTTTTAATTGTTTTTTTTTATTATGTTAATTTGTTTTGATTTTAATAATTTTTTTTTTATTTTATTGGTTTTTGGTTTTATTTCAGCTGGCTTTACTTGAGCTTAGAAATATTTTTTTCTTATTTTTGCAAAGAATGTTTTTTATCAACAATTTTTTTATGTTTTTGTTTTTTAATTTAATTGTTTTTTAATTTTAATAGATTTTATTTATTGTTTTTTCACTTAACCTGTTTTGATTTAGATTTTTTTTTTCAAAGTTATGGTAATTCATTCTCTTTTTGTCTTTATTTTATTAGGCATTTGACTCTTTTGTTGTCAAGAATTATTTTTATTTTTCTTAATTGTATTTATTCTATTCATTGTCTATTATTGTTTTTTCTTGTTTTTTTTTGTGTTGTTATTTTTCTTGTTTCGATTTTTAAAAGTTGGTTGCAAAATTTTACATTTTATTGACAAATTTTTATCAATATACATTCTGCCAAAATGCTTATTTTTTTTATTGTATAATTTTTTTCCTTCCTTTAAGTGCTTTACCACTAATAATAGTTTTTGTTTCTTTTTGGTTGTTTTATCTGTCTTTTCTATTAATTTTTGATGCTATTTTTAATTTTTCTCAGATTTCTTATAAATTTGTTGTTTTTTTAACTGCTTTTTTTTATTATGTTAATTTGTTATTGGTTTTATTTTTACTTCATCTGGCATTACTTAAGCTTGGAAACATTTTTTTTCTCATTTTTGCAAAAAATTTTTCTTTATTATCAATTTTTTTGTTTTTCAATTTAATTGTTTTTCAATTTTAATAGGTTTTATTTACTGTTTCTGTACTTAATCTATTTTGATTTACATATATTTTTGTTAAACTTGTTTTATTCTGTTTTATTAGCTTTTTTTGCATATTGTATTTGTTATTTTATTTATTTCATAGCTATTACTCAGTAAAAACAGTTTGAAAAATTATAGAGATTTGGTATTTTGTTTTTTTTGTCTTTATTTTATTATGCTTACTCTTCTGTTATTGAGAGTTTTTTTTATTTTTTTTAAATGGTATTTATTGCTTTTTATTTGATTTATTTTTTTTTGTTTATTTTTTGTGTTTTTATTATTTTTCTTGTTTTGTTTTTTAAAAATTGTTTGCAAACTTTCTATTTTTATTGGCATATTTTTATCAATATATATTTTGAGAAATGCTTACCATTTATTACCTTTTTTTTTCTCTTGTATAAATTTTATCCTTCCTTCAAGTGCCTCACCACTAATAATAGCTTCTTTTTCTTTTGATTGTTTTATCTGTTTTTACTATTAATTTTTTATGATATTTTCAATTTTGTTTAGCTTTTTCATCAATTTTTAGCTTTTTAAATTGTCTTTTTTCTATAATGTTAATTTGTTTAAATTTTATTAATTTTTTTTTGATTTTATTTGTTTTTGGTTTTATTTTTACTTCAGCTGGCTTTACTTAAGCTTAAAATTTTTTTTTTTCTTTTTTTTGCAAAGATTTTTTTTTATCAACATGTTTTTGTTTTTGTTTTTTAATTTAATTGTTTTAATTTTTCTCTGTTTTGATAGTTCTTATATTTTTTCTTCTTCTTCTCTTCTTCTGTCTTTTTTTCTTCATACTTCTTCTCCTATATATTTTTTTTGCTTCAAAAAAGACGCTTCTAATAACTTGCGTTTTAATAAAAACCTTTTAGCGCTTTTGTGGCTCTTTTTGTTAGCTGGTAGCGTTTTTTATTTCATCATTTTTGTACTTTTTCTTTTTCTGCTTATTTCGCTTTTTGTTGTTGTTTTTTCTAATCATTCTTTCAATTCTCCTTCTATTTTCTCTGCTCCTTGCTCCTTGAATCTAACGGTTTTTAGATTTTTTATGTATTTTTTCGTCCCATACTTTAATTATTACTTTCTGTTGTTCTGCATTTGTTGTCTTTTCTTTTTGTGGTCCGACCTATTTTGTTCGCTATTCTAAAGCCTTCTACTTTCCTGCATGCTCCCTCACTTGTTATTCTATAGTCCATTATCACTCAGAATCTCCCATCTCTTTTCTTGTATTCATTGCATCGACATTTTTTCTTCCTTATTGTTTCTCTCATTTCTGGATTTTTTTCCACTATTTCTGTTTTTTTCCCAATTTTGATCTCTTTTTCTTATCTGACCTATTCACTCGTTAAAATCTTCTCTAATAAGTATACATTTTCTTTATTTTCTTTTACTGTTTCTTCTTTGCTTCTTATTATCTTTTTGATCTTTTTGGTGTAGATTGTCCTTATTTTTTGTCTATTTTGGATATTTTTCGACATTAGTTTCTCTTGTTCTCTTCTCTCATGATTTTTCTTTTTTATTTTTTTCTCATTTTTAGCTATTTTCTCTGCTGCTTTTCCCTCTTTCTTTTTTTTCCTTGCCTCTTCTTATTCCCAGTCGAATTCTGCTTGTAAGTTAGTTTTAATTTTTTCTCAGTGAGACAAAGATATAATTATTACCTTCCCCAGTTACTTAAGACACTCTAAAATTCATTGTTATTGCCAAAGCCTCCTCTGTGGTTTTATTTTCAGAACCTCCTATCTCTTTTCTTGTATTCATTGCATCAACATTTTTTCTTCCTTATTTTTTCTCTTATTTTTGGTTTTTTTTTCTACTCCTTGTGTTTTTCTCTCAATTTTAAGTTCTTTTTTGACCTATTCACTCGTTAAAATCTTCTCCCATAAGTATAAATTTTTCTTTATTTTTTTTACTGTTTTTTTAATGTTTTTTATTATCTTTTTGATCTCTTTGGTGTATATCGTTATTATTTTTCACCGTTTTTTGTCTATTTTGGATATTTTTTGCTATGAGTTTCTCTTGTTCTCTCCTCTCATTGTTTTTTTGTTTTATTTTTTTCTCACTTTTAGCTATTTTCTCCGCTGCTTTTTCTTCCTTCTTTTTTTTTGTCTCTTCTTATTCCTAGTCGAATTCTGCTTGTAAGTTAGTTTTAATTTTTTCTCAGTGCAACAAGGATATAATTATTGCCTTCCCCAGTTACTTAAGACACTCTAAAATTCATTGTTATTGCCAAAGCCTCCTCTGTGGTTTTATTTTCAGAACCTCCTATCTTTTTTCTTGTATTCATTGCATCAACATTTTCTCTTCTTTATTTTATGTTTTTTTCTATCTTTTCGGTTTTTCTCCCAATTTTGAGCTCTTTTTTGACCTATTCACTCGTTAAAATCTTCTCCCATAAGTATACATTTTTCTTTATTTTCTTTTACTGTTTCTTTGATGTTTCTTATTATCTTTTTGATCTCTTTGTTGTATATCGTCATTATTTTTCAGCATTTTTTGTCTATTTTGGATATTTTTTTCTATGAGTTTCTCTTGTTCTCTCCTCTCATAATTTTTTTCTTTTATTTTAGCTATTTTCTCTGCTGCTTTTCCTTCTTTCTTTTCTTTCCTTGCTTCTTCTTATTCCCAGTTGAGTTCAGCTTGTAAGTTAGTTTCAATTTTTTCTCAGTGCGACAAGGATATAATTATTACCTTCCCCAGTTACTTAAGACACTCTAAAATTCATTGTTATTGCCAAGGCCTCTTCTGTGGTTTTATTTTCCGTTGACTTTTTGCTCACTTTATTAATTGTTATTTGCTTTAACATAGTATCCACTTCGGCTGAAGCGTAATATGTTTTTATTGTCGCATAATACAGAGCGTCAAGTATCCGAGGGTCCTTAATTCAATTGAAGCGTCGTTCCCCTCAAAAGAGTCGAGATGTTTGGATAAACGAATTAACAAACAGAGCAGCAACCCGCAGACGCACGCCTCAACAAACCCATTTCAATATTTAATAATTAAAAATTATGACGCCCCTGGCAGAGATATATCTTTTGTGGACCTTTTATCAACAGATAGAGAGTTTGACTAATCAAAAATGTATTATTATTTAAGCAAATATAAGCGGTTTTGGCAGAATCTAAGACAGCGCTGTTTCGTCATCAGCTCGACTTTTCGTCTTATAAGCATTTTTACAGCATATATTCTAATTTGTGCTAATCTTTTCATGTATAATGCATTCAATTTGTCAAAATAAGGCAAATTATTTACCAAATTGCAAAAAAAAATTTCAAAATTTTACTTTTTAGTCACATTTCATATCATTATTGTTACCACAATTAAAAACTTAATTTTGCAAAAAAAAATTTGTTTCAAAAAGTCTTTTTTTTTAATTTTATTAAAACTGTTAGACTAATAAGAAACAGCTTATTGCAGAGATATTAATTGCGTGAAGGCTAAAATCATCTCAAAGAAACAATCGCTAATTAGCATAGTGAAAGCTTCAGATTCTAGGTAAATACCTAATTATTGATTAATTAGAATATAATGTTATTATTTTTATTATTTTATTTTATAGATAATGAGTTGGTAATGAATGTTCGCTGGCAATATCAAGGTTTGTCATTGCAATTTTACAATGTCATAGAAATAAAATGACTTCATATCTAAATTTGTCACAATTCAAACTTTTTCTTACAATTATATTCTTTATTCAACTTTTGTTTACAAAATCATTTATTAATATAATCCATTAATGCATGATTTTCTATTAATAAACGATTTTTTGATATTGTCATACAAACCAAACACATTAAAATAGACTTTCAAACCATATTTTAACAATGTCTTAAAATTAATTTTAATACAGTTAATTAATTCTAATTATTATTAATTTAAATAAAGGCAATAAAAAAATGATCAAAAGTTTATTAGATTATTGTCTTTATTAATCTGAACTGATTAATTTAATAAACTTTGTTTATTAGATTGTCACAATTCAATAATTATATTCTTTATTCAACTCTATATATTTGCGTGTCTACAAAATCATGTATTAATATAATCCATTAATGCATGATTTTCTATTAATAAACAATTTTTTGATATGGTCATACAAACCAAACATATTAAAATAGACTATCAAACCATATTTTAACAATGTTTTAAAATTAATTTTAATACAGTTAATTAATTTTAATTATTATTAATTTAAAAAAAAGTTTATTGGATCTAATAAACAAAAGCTTATTGGATCAGTAAAAGCAATAAAAAAATGATCAATAGTTTATTAGATTATTGTCTTTATTAATCTGAACTGATTAATTTAATAAACTTTGTTTATTAGATTGTCACAATTCAATAATTATATTCTTTATTCAACTTTATAATATATTTGCGTGTCTACAAAATCATGTATTAATATAATCCATTAATGCATGATTTTCTATTAATAAACAATTTTTTGATATTATCATACAAAACAAACACATTAAAATAGACTATCAAACCCTATTTTAACAATGTTTTAAAATTAATTTTAATACAGTTAATTAATTTTAATTAATATTAATTTAAAAAAAAGTTTATTGGATCTAATGAACAAAAGCTTATTGGATCAGTAAAAGCAATAAAAAAATGATCAAAAGTTTATTAGATTATTGTCTTTATTAATCTGAACTGATTAATTTAATAAACTTTGTTTATTAGATTGTCACAATTCAATAATTTTATTCTTTATTGAACTCTATATATTTGCGTGTCTACAAAATCATGTATTAATATAATCCATTAATGCATGGTTTTCTATTAATAAACAATTTTTTGATATGGTCATACAAATCAAACATATTAAAATAGACTATCAAACCATATTTTAACAATGTTTTAAAATTAATTTTAATACAGTTAATTAATTTTAATTATTATTAATTTAAAAAAAAGTTTATTGGATCTAATGAACAAAAGCTTATTGGATCAGTAAAAGCAATAAAAAAATGATCAAAAGTTTATTAGATTATTGTCTTTATTAATCTGAACTGATTAATTTAATAAACTTTGTTTATTAGATTGTCACAATTCAATAATTATATTCTTTATTCAACTTTATAATATATTTGCGTGTCTACAAAATCATGTATTAATATAATCCATTAATGCATGATTTTCTATTAATAAACAATTTTTTGATATTATCATACAAAACAAACACATTAAAATAGACTATCAAACCATATTTTAACAATGTTTTAAAATTAATTTTAATACAGTTAATTAATTTTAATTATTATTAATTTAAAAAAAAGTTTATTGGATCTAATGAACAAAAGCTTATTGGATCAGTAAAAGCAATAAAAAAATGATCAATAGTTTATTAGATTATTGTCTTTATTAATCTGAACTGATTAATTTAATAAACTTTGTTTATTAGATTGTCACAATTCAATAATTATATTCTTTATTCAACTTTATAATATATTTGCGTGTCTACAAAATCATGTATTAATATAATCCATTAATGCATGATTTTCTATTAATAAACAATTTTTTGATATGGTCATACAAACCAAACATATTAAAATAGACTATCAAACCATATTTTAACAATGTTTTAAAATTAATTTTAATACAGTTAATTAATTTTAATTATTATTAATTTAAAAAAAAGTTTATTGGATCTAATGAACAAAAGCTTATTGGATCAGTAAAAGCAATAAAAAAATGATCAATAGTTTATTAGATTATTGTCTTTATTAATCTGAACTGATTAATTTAATAAACTTTGTTTATTAGATTGTCACAATTCAATAATTATATTCTTTATTCAACTTTATAATATATTTGCGTGTCTACAAAATCATGTATTAATATAATCCATTAATGCATGATTTTCTATTAATAAACATTTTTTTGATATTATCATACAAAACAAACACATTAAAATAGACTATCAAACCCTATTTTAACAATGTTTTAAAATTAATTTTAATACAGTTAATTAATTTTAATTAATATTAATTTAAAAAAAAATTCATTGGATCTAATGAACAAAAGCTCATTGAATCAGTGAAGATAATAAAATAATAATTAAAAGTTTATTAGATTATTGTCTTTATTAATCTGAACTGATTAATTTAATAAACTTTTGTTTATTAGATTGTCACAATTCAAACTTTTTCTCACAATTGTATTTTTTATTCAACATTATATATTTGCGTGTTTACGAAATCTTGTATTAATATAATCCATTAATGCATGATTTTCTATTAATAAACAATTTTTTGATATGGTCATACAAACCAAACATATTAAAATAGACTATCAAACCATATTTTAACAATGTTTTAAAATTAATTTTAATACAGTTAATTAATTTTAATTAATATTAATTTAAAAAAATAATTCATTGGATCTAATGAACAAAAGCTCATTGAATCAGTGAAGATAATAAAATAATAATTAAAAGTTTATTAGATTATTGTCTTTATTAATCTGAACTGATTAATTTAATAAACTTTTGTTTATTAGATTGTCACAATTCAAACTTTTTCTCACAATTATATTTTTTATTCAACATTATATATTTGCGTGTTTACAAAATCTTGTATTAATATAATCCATTAATGCATGATTTTCTATTAATAAACAATTTTTTGATATTATCATACAAAACAAACACATTAAAATAGACTATCAAACCATATTTTAACAATGTTTTAAAATTAATTTTAATACAGTTAATTAATTTTAATTATTATTAATTTAAAAAAAAGTTTATTGGATCTAATGAACAAAAGCTTATTGGATCAGTAAAAGCAATAAAAAAATGATCAATAGTTTATTAGATTATTGTCTTTATTAATCTGAACTGATTAATTTAATAAACTTTGTTTATTAGATTGTCACAATTCAATAATTATATTCTTTATTCAACTTTATAATATATTTGCGTGTCTACAAAATCATGTATTAATATAATCCATTAATGCATGATTTTCTATTAATAAACAATTTTTTGATATGGTCATACAAATCAAACATATTAAAATAGACTATCAAACCATATTTTAACAATGTTTTAAAATTAATTTTAATACAGTTAATTAATTTTAATTATTATTAATTTAAAAAAAAGTTTATTGGATCTAATGAACAAAAGCTTATTGGATCAGTAAAAGCAATAAAAAAATGATCAAAAGTTTATTAGATTATTGTCTTTATTAATCTGAACTGATTAATTTAATAAACTTTGTTTATTAGATTGTCACAATTCAATAATTATATTCTTTATTCAACTTTATAATATATTTGCGTGTCTACAAAATCATGTATTAATATAATCCATTAATGCATGATTTTCTATTAATAAACAATTTTTTGATATTATCATACAAAACAAACACATTAAAATAGACTATCAAACCATATTTTAACAATGTTTTAAAATTAATTTTAATACAGTTAATTAATTTTAATTATTATTAATTTAAAAAAAAGTTTATTCGATCTAATGAACAAAAGCTTATTGGATCAGTAAAAGCAATAAAAAAATGATCAATAGTTTATTAGATTATTGTCTTTATTAATCTGAACTGATTAATTTAATAAACTTTGTTTATTAGATTGTCACAATTCAATAATTATATTCTTTATTCAACTTTATAATATATTTGCGTGTCTACAAAATCATGTATTAATATAATCCATTAATGCATGATTTTCTATTAATAAACAATTTTTTGATATGGTCATACAAACCAAACATATTAAAATAGACTATCAAACCATATTTTAACAATGTTTTAAAATTAATTTTAATACAGTTAATTAATTTTAATTATTATTAATTTAAAAAAAAGTTTATTGGATCTAATGAACAAAAGCTTATTGGATCAGTAAAAGCAATAAAAAAATGATCAATAGTTTATTAGATTATTGTCTTTATTAATCTGAACTGATTAATTTAATAAACTTTGTTTATTAGATTGTCACAATTCAATAATTATATTCTTTATTCAACTTTATAATATATTTGCGTGTCTACAAAATCATGTATTAATATAATCCATTAATGCATGATTTTCTATTAATAAACATTTTTTTGATATTATCATACAAAACAAACACATTAAAATAGACTATCAAACCCTATTTTAACAATGTTTTAAAATTAATTTTAATACAGTTAATTAATTTTAATTAATATTAATTTAAAAAAAAATTTATTGGATCTAATGAACAAAAGCTCATTGAATCAGTGAAGATAATAAAATAATAATTAAAAGTTTATTAGATTATTGTCTTTATTAATCTGAACTGATTAATTTAATAAACTTTTGTTTATTAGATTGTCACAATTCAAACTTTTTCTCACAATTATATTTTTTATTCAACATTATAAATTTGCGTGTTTACAAAATCTTGTATTAATATAATCCATTAATGCATGATTTTCTATTAATAAACAATTTTTTGATATGGTCATACAAACCAAACATATTAAAATAGACTATCAAACCATATTTTAACAATGTTTTAAAATTAATTTTAATACAGTTAATTAATTTTAATTATTATTAATTTAAAAAAAAGTTTATTGGATCTAATGAACAAAAACTTATTGGATCAGTAAAAGCAATAAAAAAATGATCAAAAGTTTATTAGATTATTGTCTTTATTAATCTGAACTGATTAATTTAATAAACTTTGTTTATTAGATTGTCACACTTCAATAATTATATTCTTTATTCAACTTTATATATTTGCGTAAAATCATGTATTAATATAATCCATTAATGCATGATTTTCTATTAATAAACAATTTTTTGATATTGTCATACAAACCAAACATATTAAAATAGACTATCAAACCATATTTTAACAATGTTTTAAAATTAATTTTAATACAGTTAATTAATTTTAATTTTAATTAATTTAAAAAAAGTTTATTGGATTTAATAATAAAAAGCTCATTGGATCAGTAAACACAGTAAAAAAATGATCAAAAGTTTATTAGATTATTGTCTTTATTAATCTGAACTGATTAATTCAAACAATTCAAACTTTTTCTCACAATTATATTTTTTATTCAACTTTATATATTTGCGTAAAATCATGTATTAATATAATCCATTAATGCATGATTTTCTATTAATAAACAATTTTTTGATATTGTCATACAAACCAAACACATTAAAATAGACTATCAAACCATATTTTAACAATGTTTTAATATTAATTTTAATACAGTTAATTAATATTAATTATTTTTAATTTAAAAAAAAGTTTATTGGATCCAATGAACAAAAGTTTATTCTCTGATGCTGATCCAATGATCAAAAGCTTATTCTCTGATGCTGATCCAATGAACAAAAGCTTATAGGATCAGTAAAGACAATAATCCAATGATCAAAAGTTTATTGGATCAGTAAAGACAATAATCCAATGATCAAAAGATAGACTATTTTCTTTAATAATCTTAACTGATTGATTAAATACATTTTTGTTTATTAGATCAGCAAATAATTATTATACAAATACTATAAACAAATGATTTTAATCTAGTAAACATATAAAATACAAAATTTTTAAAATACCGTTTTCCAGGAGAATGGCAATGGCTGTGCTAAAAATTATTTTAATTAAAATAATTTTTTTTAATAAATTAATGATTATTTTAATTAGGTATGCCTAATTTTTTAAATTCAGTACTAAAATTAATTTAAAATGCGCATTTTTGTTTATTTATTTGTTTTTAGATTTATTTTTTTATTTTTCTTATCAAAAACTATTGTTTACGTCGTCTCTATTTATTTTTTTTTATTTTAGCAAAACTGCTTAACTGATGAGTAGTTTCAGTTATTTTTTGATATTTTTTAGTTCGGTTTTTTTACGTATCTTTACTAATTTTGTAGCAGTGTTTCTTTACTTTCTGCATATTTTTTTTTTTTATATTTAAGTTGTTTTTCTAATATTGTGTCCTTCAGCTTTGGAATCACTTCAGCTATTTTTTCTTTATGTTTTTTGTAAGTTTTTGTATTATTGTAGTCATGTAATGTTTTTAATTCTTTAATTTCTTTTTAATTATGTTTTTTTTATATATTTTGATGTTTTATTTATTTTATTTTTTATAATTTTATTAATTTTTAAACCTATTTGCAATTTTAAAATTTCTCTTTTAATGCAGTGCTTCTAAATAATAATGCACATTTTATTTAATTTTGTTTGGTTGCTTTTATTTGTTTATGTACTTATTTTTTTGTTTTTTTTTTACTAAAAACAATTGTATTATTTTGATGTATTTTATATACTTTTAAAAAACCTCGTTATTATTGATTATAGTCTGCTTATTATTGTTTTTTTTGTTACTTTTGCTTATTTTTCACATTCTTTGATCTTGTACTCTAATTATTTACAAAAAAATCATTTTTGTCTATCTTCGTCTCTCTCTTACTTCTACTAGACTCTGTTACATAAAAAAAAACGGTCAAAAAAATAATAATCAAGTCAAAAAAATGTATTATTAAAAATGCATTACAAAAATGTATGTATAAAGAACAATATTTTAAAAATTTTGAATTTTATATGTTTACTACATTAAAATAATTTGTTTATAGTGTTTATATAATAATTAATTGTATTTTTCACGGCTTTGTCTATTTATTTGTTATTTTATGTCTCAATGCAAATGGGTTTTTGTCGAAAAAAGTTTTTGCACATTAGGCGCTGTTTTTTTAATTTATTAATTTATTTGTTTACCGGCTAAACTATAATTAGTATGACAAATAAAAAAAATTTTGAAATAATTATCAATCATATGATAAAACAAAAACAATACTAAAAAAAATTGTAAAAAAACACAAAATTAAGCTTTACAAACAAGTTGCATGATTTAATATTGTAGCCAATAAATTTGTATTTACATTCTAGATCATTTATCAAAAAAAATAAAAATATATGAAAAAACAAAGACAAATCTAGAAAAAAATCAGTTAAAAAAACACGTAATTAGAAGTTTACGTTAACACGACTAATACAATAATCTATTAAACTTTTGTTCATTAGATTTTTGTTTTTACTGATCTAATGAACAAAAATGTATTTAATCAATCAGTTAAGATTTATTAAAAAAATAGTCTAATTAACTTTTGATCATTGGATTATTGTCTTCACTAATCCAATGAACTTTTGTTCATTGGATCAGTGTCCTTATCCAATAAACTTTTGTTTATTGGATCAGTATTCTTTCCAAATCTTTGTTTATCAAGATCAGTGTCCTTTCTAATTTTTTGTTTATCAAGATCAGTATCTTTACTAGTCCAATGAACTTTGGTTTATTGGATCCAATGAACAAATCCAATACTAATCCAATAAACTTTTGTTTAATAAATCAGTATCCTTACTAAACTTTTAATTTTAAATAAAATTTAGATAAAAAACAAAAACAAATCTTAAAAAAAATCAGATTAAAAACAAAACAAATAAATTTTGCAAAAAGATTTATATCTTAATTAATAAACTTGTATGTACATTGGTAATAAATTTGTGTTTATTGAATCAGTAAGTCCAAAATATTTTCTCAACACGACTGTTTTTTAAATACAGAAATCTAGTGAACTTTGTTTATTAGATTCCATTTAGTAATCTAATAAACAAAAGTTTATTGAATTAATCTGTTGAGTTTATTAAAGACAATAATTTAATAAACTTTTGATCATTAGCTTTTACTGATCCAATGAACTTTTATTCATTAGATCTAATGAACATTTCTAACACTAATCTAATAAACCTTTGTTTATTGAATAAGTTTCCTTACAAAGCTGTTAAATTTTAAATAAAAATTATATAAAAAAACAAAAACAAACATAGAAAACAAATCAGTTTAAAAACAACACAAATAAATTCAACAAAAAGATTAATATCTTAATTAATAAATTTGTATGTACAATGATGATAAGCTTTGTGTTTATTGAATCAATGTGTCAAAAATTTTTTCTTGTTGCTTAAATACAGTAATCTGCTAAATTTTTGTTTATTAGATTTTATTATTATCATTACATTAATATTTACTTTTTTTTTTTTGTATTAATCTAACAAACAAACATTTGTTAAATCAATCAGCTCAAATTATTACTAAATTATTTGTTGTATAATTTTTTTCTCTGATCTAATAAACTTTTGTTTATTGGATTTAAATTTTTGTTCATTAGGATCAGTATCTTTACTGATCCAATGAATTTTTGTTTATTAGATCAGTATTCTTTCTAAACTTTTGTTCACTAGGATTAGTATCTTTACTGATCCAATGATCTTTTGTTCATTGAATTTGAATTTTTGTTCATTAGGTTCAGTATCTTTACTGATCTAATAAAGTAAGTTTAGAAAGAATACTGATCTAATAAACAAAAATTTATTGGATCAGTATTCTTTCTAAACTTTTGTTCACTAGGATCAGTATCTTTACTGATCCAATGATCTTTTGTTCATTGAATTTGAATTTTTGTTCATTAGGTTCAGTATCTTTACTGATCCAGTGAACTTTTGTTTATTGAATCTAATAAACTTTTGTTTATTGGATCAGTATTCTTTCTAAACTTTTGTTCATTAGGATCAGTATCTTCACTGATCCAATAAACTTTTGTTTATTGGATCTAATGAACAAAAGTTTATTAGATTAGTATTCTTTCTAAACTTTTGTTCATTGGGATATTTTCACTGATTCAATAGACTTGTGTTTATTAGATCTAATAAACTTTTGTTCATTAGATCCAATCACTTTTGTTCATTAGATCAGTATCTTTACTGATCCAATAAACTATTGTTCATTGAGATCAGTATCTCCACTGATCAAATGAACTTTTGTTCATTGGATTTATAAATAATTGAATACATTAAATCAATAAACATTTACTTAACAAGACAAAGGAATAAAATTGATATTAGTGATTCAATAAACAAAAAACTTGTTTACATCAACGTTAATGTATGTTTTAAAAAATGTTAACATTTATAGTTTCCCCCTTGGCATCCAACCTCCCTTAAATTGATAATTTGACAAACAATAAATAAATCAAACAGCAGGAATCTTCTACCGCCCCCAGTAGTAAGACACTCAGTTATGCCAACTTCAGCCTCCCGCAGCGCTTTATAAAACCCACCCCTAGTGGGCCATAAATATTAATTATTTTTTTTTTTAGTTTGTCGACATGTTAATTTGCTATTGCTCGATATGACTTATGGCCGGTATCGATATTATCAGAAAATTTGGTATTACTATTGATTCTGTTTATATTCATTTTTTTTTCTGGAGTCGGGGGTGCTTGGGGACTTTTCATAGCATGTCGATGTTGGCGTGTTGCCATAGAAACGCCGCACCATTGCTGCCAACCACACCCAGAAATATTAAACACCACCACTGCCACCACCGCCGCCGCCGCCGCCGCTGTTCGTATGCCTTTTTAGCGAAAAACATATTTTTTTAAAAAGTGTTTCAAGATTTTGATGTTGTTTATTTGGGGTTAACAAGGTTTTGGTCTGACGAACAGATTCGGGATCGAACACAAATCGTCTTTATACATTTGCTTTCATCATCAATTACTTAAAGTATCTGAAAAAAGGCTATAATGTGTTCAAAAACAGTTTGTAGCATATTTTGACCTCTTTGATCCTATAAGTCACATACAGTTATAACAATAAATACAAGAATACTTGTTTGTACGGCACCTAATTCTGCAATCTTCGAAAAATGTGATTCCAATGTAGCCAAGAAACTGTAAACTTACAGTTAATCTGTTTACAAAAAAAAACTATAGAAATAACACAAACAAAAAAAAAGTTAAAAATATGGTGTTTCAAAACGGATCTGATATAAAAAGCAGGAGTTACAAATTTTGGAAAATATTTGCATCTCTGCAGAAACGGATTAAAAGTGAAAATACAAAAAAATTAAAAAAAAACAAAATAAAGACGTTTAAAAATGGAAAAAAACACGTTAAGGAGAGAAAAAAAGAACAAATTTAGTAATAAACGGGAAAAATAAATGTTTTTGAACAAATTTGCTTTTTAAAATAGTATTTTCAGTCTGAATTTTCATATCTGAATAAAAATCAAGCATGCTTACGAAGATACAAGAGAAATTGATAAAATAAATAAAACAAAAAAAAAATTAAAAAATGCGAAAATTATAAAAAATAAAAAAAATATTACGTCGTTTTTAGATTTGCAAAAAGCGCTTGATTGGGTAAACAGTGTTGTGGAACGTACGTAAAATACAAAAATGGAAAAAAACTGCTCAAAAATATCAAAAAAATATGGAAAAAGAACTAATACGGTTGATAAAAAATAAAAAAACGTACTTTTGGAGAAGCAAATTTAGTGGTAGAAACAACAAAAACAATAACCGAAAATATATTAAAAAAATAGAAAAAGATTAATTAAAAAAACCAAAAAAAGCTAAAACACTTTAAACATAAGATTAAATAAAGTAGAAGCAGAAGAAAAGCCAATAAATAAAAGATAACAAAATATATATAAAAAATTTTTTTTAAATTACTGCAATTTAATTATTATGAAAGGCTATTTTTAAGGACAAAAAAGTGATACAAAGTAAATAAATAAGATATATAATTTTTGAAAATACTTTTATAAAATACATAAAATAAATAAATAACCTTAGACATGTAGACGAAAAAAAAAATCTGTTAGATTTAATACAAAATATAAAAAAAAAACAAAATGTCAAAATTTTTGGAAAAAAACCCTTTCATGCACAAAAAAAATTCAAAAATAAGTAAATTAAAGCACTTGATTGATAAAAATTAAAAAATGTAATATAATTATGTAAAAAAAAATAACAGAAATCTTATGTTTTGGTTTTTTTTTCATTGATTTTTTATTTTTTAGTATTATTTGTTTTAAACTTTCTTTTATTTATTTTGATTTGTTTAATTTTAATGTTTTATTAATAAGCGTTAATCAGTTATAAAAAAATGAAACTTGGCTCTGCCATTAAAAAATGTTTTTGGAGAAGCAAATTTAGTGGTAGAAGCAACAAAAACAGAAACAATAACAAAAATTATATTAAAGAAGAAAGAGAAAGATTAATAAAAAAACCCAAAAAAAGCTAAAACAAATTAAAATATTAAAAATGCCATTAAAAAATGTTTTTGAAGAAGCAAATTTAGTGGTAGAAACAAAAAAAACAAAAACAATAACAAAAAATATATTAAAAAAGAAAGAAAAAGATTAACGAAAAAACTAAAAAAAGCTAAAACAAATTAAAATATTAAAAATGCCATTAGAAAATGTTCTTGAAGAAGCAAATTTAATGGTAGAAACAACAAAAACAAAAACAATAACAAAAAATATATTAAAAAAGAAAGAAAAAGATTAATAAAAAAACTAAAAAAAGCTAAAACAAATTAAAATATGGAAAATGCCATTAAAAAATGTTTTTGGAAAAGCAAACTTAGTGGTAGAAACAACATAAACAAAAACAATAACAAAAAATATATTAAAAAAGAAAGAAAAACATTAATAAAAAAACCAAAAAAAGCTGAAACAAATTAAAATATGGAAAATGCCATTAAAAAATGTTTTTGGAGAAGCAAACTTAGTGGTAGAAACAACAAAAACAAAAACAATAACAAAAAATATATTAAAAAAGAAAGAAAAAGATTAATAAAAAAAACCAAGAAAAACTAAAACAAATTAATGAAACAAAAATTACAGCAGTCAAACATTCAATTCAAGCTTATAAGCTATTTTTGTAGCCGGTGCCATTCTCGAAAGCTATAGGTAAAATATTCCTAAACTTAGTTATAAAAATTTGAAAAATATGTTTAAATAAACAATGATAATATTAATTTAGATTTTTGTTTGTTTGATAAAAATATGATAATTATAGAGTTTTCCTAGAATATAAGTACTTTTACAACTGAAGCACGTAAAAACTATTTTAGCTGTCTATTGATAAATATATCAAGATCATTCATAAAAAGTAGATTGATAACAGATTATTAAGATATACGATTTACAATAGTTGTGTTTATCGGGCTTATTCAGAATTCTGGCTAATCAATGTTTATCAATAAGATTTAAATAAATAAAGAATCTCACTTTTAAATCATTACTATTTTTAAATTTTAATAAATAAGATTACTATTTTGATATCAATAATAAATGTTTTTGATATTATTGAAAACCTATTATTTATTTTATTAATAAAATCTAGTTTAGTTTTTAAAAAATAGCTGAACTTATGAAGAAAAGTACTTTTTTTTACAATCACACAAGCGAGTCTCACGAAAGAGTTGAATACAATAAGTTACATTATAATGAAAAGTGCTGGATGTCAGCACTTTCTGGCATTGGTTCAAACATTTTCCGTTCTAGTGAGAAAACCATTTTAAATTCGAAAATAAAAAAAATTTGACATTTGAAGCCATTATTTTAAAAATTGACAGTTCACATTTTATTTTTTTTATCTTTTGTTACTTTTTTTCCAATCTTAATCTTTAATCTAATTTTTTTATTCTTAACATTTCATCTTTTTTCCGTTTCAGGCTTTTTTAGTCCTATTTTTTGCATTTTGTAATTTTGTCTTTCTGTATCGTAGAATTCAATCATATTGACATTTCAAATTTGTTTGTTTTGGTTTCTGTTTATGTTACTTTCACTATAAATTGTTTCTATTGTTTATTTTTCTTTATGTAATGTTAGTTTAGTTTAATTCTTTTTTTGTTTACTTTGTTTTTGTTTTCAGCTTTTGCTTGCAAAAAATGTAAATTATCCTTCCTTTAAAAAAAATATTACAAAGTTGTAGATTAGGAAAGATAGAAAAAAAAGCTTGGTTTTTAGACAGATGCTGAAAAAATCGGACCATTTGCTCTTACTAATAGTGATAAAAAAACAAAAAAAAACATAAAGCATAGAACAAAAGAAACTCAAGCTTCAGTATAAAATAAAACAACAACAAAAAATCTACAAAAAAAAAGATGATAAAAAATCTAAAAATAGACAAAAGCTAATAAAAGTCACAAAATAAACAAAACCATAAAACAAATGAAAATAAGATTATTGTGTAGAATAAGAAAACAAAATCAAAATATAAACAGTAAATAAATGTATTTTTTCCTATTTTTACATTTTGACACATATTTTATGCCAATATTGTTGAAAAAATGCAATTTCTACTAATAACAAAACTATAAGGTAGCTAGATATACTATTTATTTAACAAAAAAATACGGACAATATATTGCAAAAAATAAAAAATTGAACATTAGTTATAAACAATAAGCACAGAAACAAATAAATAACAAATAAACAACAAAATTAAAAACACAAACAACAAAAACAAAATGAATAGACAATTCAACACGTTAATGAGATCAAATTAGAAGCACTTGTAGGAATATAACACACAAAAAAATAACAATAATAAAAAAAACATATATACAAATTTTTAATTAATATACAAATAATCAAAATGTCGGTTATTGACTACAAGGCATTTGAACAATTTTGTCACTGACATTTGTCAACTTTTGCTGATTATTATCAATTTCATCAATTTTGGCAACTTATTGATGTTATTTAATTTAGTTTTTTTAAAAGAGCCACAAAAAGAAGTCACATAAAGTGAGGTCACAGGATTTTGAAAGGTGAGTTATGCCTCTATTTCGGCTGATAACTCGACGATCATCAATTTTTAATATCATATTTAAAATCTCGTAGCCGGTATGTGGAGTAGCACCGTCTTGCTGAAAGTACTTGCCCACAATTTTATCGTCGTAAAGCTGGGCAAAGAATGGCTGTAAATTCGCCTTCTGCTGTCTTTAAGCAGTCAATGTTCCATCGAAAAAAAATTACTCAATAATCCACAATTTACCATCAACCCGGTGGCTGTTACGAAAACAATATTTTGCCACAATTTTTTTCATTTTTTACAAGAAAAGCATTTTATATTTAAAAATAATGCAATTTGGACATTTTTCAATTATTTTGACATTTGAAGCAATTGTTTTAAAAATTATTATCACAAAAAATACCTAGTTTATACAAAATTCGAGCTATAGATAATTTTTAACCGACTTTAAAATAAAAAAAATTCTTAATTCGACTGTATATATTTTTTTATTTTTGTTTAAATTTGTTATTTATATACCAATTTTGATAATTCTTTCTTTGTTAGAAAGGAGACATCTCAAGGGTGGTACCATAACAAAAAAATTAAGATTTGATAAAGAAATTGAGAAAAATGAAAAAAACGTCAAAAAAACGTCAGAAAAACGTCAAACATGTAGCGCGTTTGTCAAATATGGCTCCTCAGATAACTTTGTTTTTCTTAAATAGATTTTGATAATTTTTTTTTTGTTAGAAAGGAGATATTTCAAAAGTAGTACCATGATAAGGAAATTAAGATGTGATAACGGAATCTTAAATAAATCAAGAAAAAACTTCAAAAATTAAAGTGGCGCCTAGTGCGTTTGTAAAGTTTTTGGTCGTTTTTTTTTGTTTAAAATTATTATAATCTATAAGATTGAAACCAATTATCATTGTTGATAAATATTATTATTAGTTTGATGTTTCTAATATTTAAAATATTTTATTGATGACACTCGGTTATGTTTTTTAAGCCAAATAACACGTAAAATTTACCGAAAATTTTTATTTGTTTTGGTATCCACTTTAGTCAGATATATTAATAAAAAAACAAAATAGACAGATTATTCAGATAATTCATAATTGTGTTATTGTTTTTGTTTCTACTTAGCAAATAATCTCTCATTGAAATCACTGTCTTAGTTTGCTGTTTTGGACATTTAAAGTATTTTATTGATGAAGCTCGGTTATGTTTTTTAAACCTAATAATAGAATATAGAGAAAGTTGTTTCTTGATCATCGCCATGCGGCTTTATCCTGTGGATAGAAGAATGTCCTGTGAGGGAGGAGTGACTATCCTGGCGCCGACGCTCAGCGTCTCATGACGTCAAGAGACGTCACCATAATCAAGACTGATTTCAATAATGGCGTCGTTTTACAGGGTAGAGGGAGTGCGATGTAGACAGACTCCTTTACTACAGTGAATCTCAGGGCTCGGGGTGAAACACTTAGTGAAATTAAACGGACGAGACTAACTTAACGCAAATTGAAAAATATAACCTACATGAGACATACGTACCAAAAATTAACGACAAAATGTTGCCAAATAAGTGAAAAAGTGATCATTGAAGATATTCATCTATCTCCACAAGTGGAATTTTTAAATAAGCAAATTTTAATCTTTTGATAAGATTGCTGGGGGTTTGATTTGATAATATAATATACCTACATACTTAAGTGTTTGTTTAAAATCAGAAATCTTAGTTCGTTAAGTGACTATGTCCATTCTGGACCAGTCCCGGAATCTACCTCTTCTTCCAGGAATGCCGCCGGGATCACAAGCTATTCTACCGCCCCATTCCATGGATGGGCCTCCCAATTCGGAAGTCTTACTGGCATTACTGGCGAGGAACAAGGCTCTTGAAGGTACTTATCAAAAAAATTTTTCAAAATTGATGACACCCGGAACGTTTCCGCATTGGCACTGAGATCCAGCTTCCCGGAAGCTCTCATATAAAGCCACGGTAATGCATTTAGTGGCCACAATTTTTTGACCACTTTGTCTTCATGACTTCTGGAGTTTGGCAGAGAAAATGCGCATCAATTCTAACCTAATTAGATTGCATGTTAGGGAGAGTTCGGGAGATTAAACAGATTTCCCATGTGAACACGCTACTGTTGCTCCTCCGGTTACCGGAGCACTCCGGGCACGTGGCCCCGACCGACCGACACGTGTCTTAAAAAGCGTCTAAACAGCCGACGGACAAGTGTAATTGTAGAGTAGGTCGAGTGACACGGGGGCTTACTGTATAAAGAGGATTTTAATGTTTTAATGGAGTGTCTACAAAAAATGGTAAAGGTATGATTAAGCTTTTTGTTCTGTCAACACGAAACAACCCCAACCGTTTGACAGTTTTTGAGTTTTTTAGAAACTGTTGAAAATTAAAAACTGACCGTTTTACAAAAAAAAGTCACCATTATTCATAAAAATATTAAAATTATCATAAATTATTACTATTTTGACTAATAAACAAAACTAGTTTTCTACACAACATATTATTTATTTTTGATTTCTTTGGATTTTTTAGCTGCGGCTTACAAATGTCAGATGCAATTTTATACGCCGAAAATAGCCATAATACAAGATTCAATTTAATACTATAATGTTGAGCCATTTACTTCTTTATTTTGTTTTATTTTTTGTTTTTAACTTTTTATCTATGTTTTTTATCTTTATTTTTAGACATTTAATTTCAAGCGAAATTAAATCATTTAATGAATATAGGATTGTAAACGAAAAATATATAAAAACAATTTAAGAAGAAAGAAAATATAGGTTTTGTTCCTTTGTTTTTGTAATAATTTTAATTTTTTTTTTTAAGATTTTTAAATTTAAACTAAAATCTTATAATTAGTAAATTTTAATATATAAACAAACAATTTTTTTTTAAATAAACAAAATTAATCAAATTAAAGACAATTTCTGAGCTACTCTGATGCAAAAAAAGTGATAAAATAGACAAATAAGATTTTTTTAATACTTTTATTTATGATATATAAAATAGATAAAAAAAACAAACATATGTAAACAAAAAAAAAAGAGAATATGATCAGCTAGATGTAATAAACAATTTTGAAAAAAAACAAAATATTAGCAAAAGAAACTTATATGCAACAAGAATTGCAATCAATAAAGATTTGAAAAGTAAATAATAAAATAAATTTTTTGTTTTGGTCATTTTGTGCAATGGTTTTCTTTTTTTTTAATTTTTTGTTTCTGACATTTTAATTTTATTCTGTTTTAGAAAATTAATTTTAAATAAAATTAAAACATTTGCTTAAAACACTAATAAATAAAGAATTAAAAACAAAAAATAAATAAAAACCGTTTGAAGAAAAAGATAAATTTTCTTCTTTTTCTATTGTATAATGTAGTTGGTTTTTTGTCTATACATTGTTTTAAAAAATTTTTTACAAAAAAAATATATATTTGTTTAAATATCTTGAATTGTAAACAATAATTTTTTTTAAGTTTACAAAAGTAATCAAATTTAAGAAAATTTTTTGAAATACTGTGATAGAAAAAATAGACATATAAGAGTTTTCTTTTTGATATGAAATATATTAAATAGAGAAAAAAACTATAAATATGTAAACAAAAAAAAAATTTAAAATAAACAAATAAAATGCCAAAATATGAGCAAAAGAAATACTTATATACATCACAAATGTGCAAAAAAAATTAATTGAATTACTTGATTAACAAAGATTTGAAAAAATAATAACAATAATAAAAGTTATTTGTTTTTGTCATTTTGTGCAATAATTTTAATTTTTTTCAAATTTTTTGTTTCCAACTAACTTTTTATCTTTATTTTGTTTTAGAAAAGTAATTTCAAATAAAATTGAAACATTTGCTCAAAACACCTGATAAATAAAGAATTAAAAACTTAAAAAATAAATAAAAACAGTTTGAGGAAACAAAAAATATAAATAATTTTTTTCGTCTTTTTTCTAATTTTTTGTATTGGGTAATGTAGTTGGTTTTTTTTTATCTATACGTTGTTTTAAAAACTTTTTGACAAGAAAAAATAACTATTTGTTAAAAAATCTTGAATTGTAAATAATAAAATTTTTTTAAGTTTACAAAATTAATCAAAATTAAAAAAAAAATTGAAATACGGTGATGGAAAAAATAGACAAATAAGAGTTTTTTTTTAATATTAATATGTAATATATGAAACAGAGAAAAAAACTATAAATATGTAGACAAAAAAAAAGAAAGAATATGATCAGCTAGATGTAATACACAATTTTGAAAATAAACAAATAAAATGCCAAAATATGAGCAAAAGAAATACTAATATGCATCAAAAATTTGCCAAAAAAATTAATTGAAATACTTGATTAATGAAGATTTGAGAAAATAAAAACAATAATAAAAGTTATTTGTTTTGTCATTTTATGCAATGATTTTCATTTTTTTTAAATTTTTGGTTTCCAACTAACTTTTTATCTTTATTTGGTTTTAAAAAATTAATTTTAAAAAAAAATAAAACATTTGTTTAAAACACCTGATAAATAAAGAATTAAAAACATAAAAAATAAATAAAAACAGTATAAAGAAAAAGAAAATATAAATAATTTTTCTCGTTGTTTTTCAATTTTTGTATTGGACAATGTAGTTGGTTTTTTAACTATACATTGTTTTAAAAACTTTTTTACAAGAAAAAATAACTATTTTAAAAATATTTTGAATTGTAAACAATAAAATTTTTTTAAGTTTACAAAATTAATCAAATTTAAGACAATTTTTTAAATTACTGCGATGGTAAAAAAAGACAAATAAGAATTTTCTTTTTAATATTAATATGTAATATGGAAAACAGAGAAAAAAACTATAAATAAAATATAGGTTTTTTTTCCGTTTTTTCTTGTAATAATTTTAATTTTTTTTGTATTTTTTGCATTGGATAATGTATTTGGGTTTTTTATCTATACATTGTTTTACAAACATGTAAAAAGATTTTTAAATTTAATCTATAATCTTATAATTAGTAAATTTTAATAAATAAACAAATAATTTTTTTTTAAACAAACAAAATTAATCAAATTGAAGACAATTTCTGAACTACTGTGATGCAAAAAAAGTGATGCGAAAAATAGACAAATAAGATTTTTTTCAATACTTTTATTTATGATATATAAAATAGATAAAAAAATCAAGTTATGTAAACAAAAAAAAAGAGAAAATATGATCAGCTAGATGTAATACACAATAAACAAAATATTAGCAAAAAAAACACTTCTATAAAACAAAAATTTTCAAAACAAAAAATTGAAGTACTCAATTAATAAAAATTTGAAAAATAAACAATAAAATATTTTTTTTGTTTTTGTCATTTTGTGCAATGGTTTTCATTTTTTTTTAAATTTTTTGTATTCGACATTTTATCTTTATTTTGTTTTAGAAAATTAATTTCAAATAAAATTAAAACATTTGCTTAAAACACCTGATAAATAAACAATTAAAAATAAAAAATAAATAAAAACAGTTTGAAGAAAAAGACAATTTAAATCGTTTTTTTTTTTAATTTTTTGTATTGGATAATGTAGCTGTTTTATTTTATCTATACATTGTCTTAAAAACTTTTTTACAAGAAAAAATAACTATTTGTTAAAATATCTTGAATTGTAAACAATAATTTTTTTTAAATTTTTCCAAGTTAATCAAATTTAAGAAAATTTTTTGAAATGCTGTGATGGAAAA
This sequence comes from Lagria hirta, assembly GCA_947359425.1. Lineage (NCBI taxonomy): Eukaryota > Metazoa > Arthropoda > Insecta > Coleoptera > Tenebrionidae > Lagria > Lagria hirta. The sequence continues at coordinate 52,181,862 of OX375794.1, forward strand.
AATAGACAAATAAGAGTTTTCTTTTTAATATTAATATGTAATATATAAACAGAGAAAAAAACTATAAATATGTAGACAAAAAAAAAGAAAGAATATGATCAGCTAGATGTAATACACAATTTTGAAAATAAACAAATAAAATGCCGAAATATGAGCAAAAGAAATACTAATATGCATCAAAAATTTGCAAAAAAAATTAATTGAAATACTTGATTGACAAAGATTTGAAAAAATAATAACAATAATAAAAGTTATTTGTTTTGTCATTTTATGCAATGATTTTCATTTTTTTTTAAATTTTTGGTTTTCAACTAACTTTTTATCTTTATTTGGTTTTAAAAAATTAATTTCAAAAAAAATTAAAACATTTGTTTAAAACACCTGATAAATAAAGAATTAAAAACATAAAAAATAAATAAAAACAGTTTGAAGAAAAAGAAAATATAAATCATTATTTTCGATTTTTTCTAAGTTATTTGTATTAGATAATGTAGTTGTTTTTTTTTATCTATACATTGTTTTAAAAATTTTTTTACAGGAAAAAATAACTATTTGCTAAAATATTTTGAATTGTAAACAATAACATTTTTTTAAGCTTACAAAATTAATCAAATTTAAGACAATTTTTTGAAATACTGCGATGGAAAAAATAGGCAAATAAGAGTTTTTGTTTTAATATTAATATGTAATATATAAAACAGAGACAAAAAAACTATAAATACGTAGACAAAAAAAAAAAGAATATGATAAGCTAGATTTAATACACAATTTGGAAAATAAACAAATAAAATGCCAAAATATTAGAAAAAAAGTACTTAAATGCAGAAAAGTATGCAAAAAAAATTAAAACACTTGATTAATATAAATTTAAAGAAAAAGCTATAAATAAGAAAAAACTAATAATATAGAATTTTTTTGTCATTTTGTTCAAAGTTTTTTATTTTTTTAGAATTTTTTGTTTTCAAAGTTATTACAAAATATTGTTTTAATAATCAACAATACATTGTAATTGGTTACAAAACTAAAGTCAATCGAGGTTACTCAAACTGTTTTTTTCTTTATAATTCTTATGCTGTAAGTTATTACAAAATATTGTTTTAATAATTCACAATATATTGTAATTGTTTATAAAACCAAAGTTAATCAAAGTTACTCGAATTATTTTCTTCTGTATAACTGTTATATTGTAATTAATTACAAAAAATTGTTTTAATAATTTACAATAATTGTTTACGAAACAAAAGTCTATTGAAGTTACTCAAATTGTTTATTTTGTATAATTGTTATATTGTAAGTTATTTCAAAATATTGTTTTAATTATTTACAAAATTGCTTACAAAATCAAACTCAATCGAGGTTAGTCAAATTACTTTTTTTTGTATAACAATTATATTGTAAATTATTACAAAATATTGGTTTAGTAATTTACAATAAAGTGTAATTGCTTACAAAACCAAATTTAATCAAAGTTACTCAATTTTTTTTCTTTTGTATGACTGTTATATTGTAAGTTACTACAAAATTTTGTTTTAAATATTTTACAATATATTGGAATTGCTTTTAAACCAAAGTCAAACAAGATTACTTAAACTGTTTTTTTTCTATAATTGTTATGTTGTAAGTTATTACAAAATATTGTTTTAATAATTTACAATATATTGTAATTGCTTACGAAACCAAAGTTAATCAAAGTTACTCAAATTCTTTTTTTGTATAACTATTATATTGTAAGTAATTACAAAAAATTGTTTTAATAATTTACAATAATTGCTTACAAAACAAAACTCAATCAAGGTTGCTCAAACTGTTTAATTTGTATAATTGTTACATTGTAAGATATTGCAAAAAATTGTAATTGCTTACAAAATCAAACTCAATTGAGGATAGTCAAATTACTTTCTTTTGTATAACAATTATTTTGTAAATTATTACAAAATATTGGTTTAGTAATTTACAATAAATTGTAATTGCTTACAAAACCAAAGTTAAACGAGATTACTTAAGTTGTTTTCTTTTCTATAATTGTTATATTGTAGACTATTGCAAATGATTGTTTTAATAATTTATAATATATTGTAATTGCTTACAAAACCAAAGTTAATCAGAGATACGCAAATTCTTTTCTTTTGTATAACTGTTAAATTATAAGTTATTACAAAATATTGTTTTAATTGTTTACAAAATATTGTAAATGCTTACAAAATTAAAGTCAATCGAAGCTACTCAAATTGTTTGCTTTTGTATGATTGTTATATTGTAAGTTATTACACACTTTTGTTCTAATAACTTACAATATATTGTAATTGCTTACAAAACCAAAGTTAATCAACGTTACTGAATTTTTTTTCTATTATATAACTGTTATATTTTAAGTTATTACAAACTATGTTGTATTAATAATTTACAATATATTGTAATTGTTTACAAAACCAAAGTCAATCAAAGATAATCAAATTATTATCTTTTGTATAATTGTTATATTGTAAGTTATCACAAAATATTGTTTTAATAGTTTACAATATGTTGTAATTGCTTACAAAAGCAAAGTCAATCAAAGATACTCAAATTGTTTGCTTTTGTATGATTGTTATATTATATAACAATCATACAATACAGGTTGTTATATTATATATAACAACCTGACCTGTAATTGGGTTTTCTGTTGGTCAGATGTATGCAATAATAATAATAATAATAATAATAATAATAATAATAATAATAATAATAATAATATTGTAAGTTATTACACACTTTGTTCTAATAACTTACAAAATATTGTCATTGCTCACAAAACAAAAGTCAATCGAGGTTAATCAAATTGTTTTTTTTTGTAAAATATTGTAAGTTATTACAAACTATATTGTATTAATAATTTACAATATATTGTAATTGCTGACAAAATTAAAGTCAATCAAAGTTACTCAAATTGTTATTTTTGTATAATTGTTATATTGTAAGCTATCACAAAATATTGTTTTAATATCACGTTTTATTATATATTAATAGTTTACAATATGTTGTAATTGCTTACAAAACAAAAATCAATCGAGGTTACTCAAATTGTTTGTGCTTTTGTATGATTGTTATATTGTAAGTTATTTCACTCTTTTGTTCTAATAACTTACAAAATATTGTAATTTCTTACAAAACAAAAGTCAATCGAGGTTACTCAAATTGTTTTCTTTTGTCAAATTGTTATATTGTGAGTTATTACAAAATATATTGTATTAATAATTTACAATATATTGTAATTGCTTACAAAACTAAAGTCAATCAAAGTTACTCAAATTATTATCTTTTGTATGTTGGTTATATTGTAAGTTATCACAAAATATTTTATTAATAGTTTACAATATGTTGTAATTGCTTACAAAACCAAAGTCAATCGAGGTTACTCAAATTGTTTGTGCTTTTGTATGATTGTTATATTGTAAGTTATTACACTCTTTTGTTCTAATAACTTACAAAACAAAAGTCAATCGAGGTTACTCAAATTGTTTTCTTTTGAAAAAGTGATATATAGTAAGTTATTACCCACTTTTGTTGTAATAACTTACAATACATTGTTATATAGTAATTTTAATCATAAATATCTATTACTACCCTTAAATGGGGTACATTAAACCTATGATATACTATTCCTATAGTAAAGACGTGTTAACTGGATGCTTTTATCCTTATTGGATATATACGGTATCCATGTGGCGGTAGGTACCGCAGAGAGAATATCGATACATCGATGTGTATTAGTCCTTTAGGGTTGCAGGCAAATGAGGCGGCGGTCGATGATGCGTGTGCGGGGGTGGCTTTTCTATTCACCCGCCACTCAGGATGATTAGAGAGGGGCGAAAGCAGACCGCTCCCGACGTAATCATTGCTGCGAGGAGTTGGGGAGGAATTGTCCCCTTGCTTATGCAGCAACCAGTGTCTTTGCTAGATCTGGATGATAATCATATCTTAGCCAAATTGCCCCAAAAGCAAAAAATGTAACTTTTTTAATGCTGAAAACACTTTTCAATTTAATTTTTGTCCAATCAGAAAAAATTGATTAAGATTAAAAAATAATAAAGTTTGAAAATGCTTCAAAAACTTTTCTTAAGGTTTTTTACAAAATTTTAAACTTTTTAGTCAGTTTGACTTCAAAGTCAAACAGATTGTAGACTTTTCCACAAGAACACAAAATTTAAAAATATTTTTAGTCAAAAAAGTGTCAAATTTTTGTCAAAATTGTCAAAATTAAAAAAATGTCTTTAGTGTTTCAAAAAATGTCAATTTTTTAATGACTTCTGATCGGAAAAAGTCTCTCTGACTTTAAAGCGTCATCATAAGTCAAATTTTATGAAATTATAAGTTTAGAAAGTTGAAAAGTAATTTTGGTATGTACAAAAGATTACACAAAAAAAGTCAAATTTTTTCTTAGAGAATAACAAAACTTGTAACATTTTTGAAAATGTTTTGAATGTTGACTTTCAACGGTAAACTTTTTCCCAAGTACACAAAATCATTATTAGACGAAAAACTGTCAAATTTTTTCATAAAAAATAAAAGGATTTCTAAAAGTCGCTTTCAATTTTTATAAAAATGTCAATTTTCTTATGAGTTTTGGTTGTAAAGTCTCTCTGACTTCGAAGCGTCACTCATGTCTAAATTTTCGCAATTTTGAGCTCAGAAACTTAAACAATAATTTGGTTATGTCAAAAAGTTTATAACCTAATTTTATACAAAAAGTGTCAAATTTGTTCTTAGAAAATAGTAAAACTTGTAACATTTTTGAAAACCTTAAAAAAGTTTTAAATGTTTACTTTTAGTGGTAAACTCTTTAATAAAATCGCAAAAATTTAAGAACATTTTTAGACAAGAAAATGTCAAATTTTTTTTTAAAAAATGTTAAATTTTTTATGAATTTAGGATGTAACGTCTCTCTGACTTCAAAGCGTCACTTAAGTCTAAATTTTCGCAATTTTGAGCTCCGAAACTTAAACAATAATTTTGTTATGCTGAAAAGCTTATAACCTAATTTTGTGCAAAAAATGGCAATTTTTTTCTTAGAAAATAATAAAAATTGTAACATTTTTGAAAACCTTTGAAAAAGTTTTAAATGTTTACTTTTAGTGGTAAACTTTTTAACAAAAACGCAAAAATTTAAGAACATTTTTAGACAAGAAAGTGTCAAATTTTTGTCAAAATTGTCAAAATTAAAAAAATGTCTTTAGTGTTTCAAAAAATGTTAATTTTTTAATGACTTCTGATCGGAAGAAGTCTCTCTGACTTTAAAGCGTCACCATAAGTCAAATTTTATAAAATTATAAGTTTAGAAAGTTGAAAAGTAATTTTGGTATGTACAAAAGTTTACACAAAAAAAGTCAAATTTTTTCTTAGAAAATAACAAAACTTGTGACATTTTTGAAAATGTTTTGAATGTTGATTTTTAACGGTAAACTTTTTCCCAAGTACACAAAATCATTATTAGACGAAAAACTGTCAAATTTTTTCATAAAAAATAAAAGGACTTTTAAAAGTCGCTTTCAATTTTTATAAAAATGTCAATTTTCTTATGAATTTAGGATGTAACGTCTCTCTGACTTCAAAGCGTCACTTAAGTCTAAATTTTCGCAATTTTGAGCTCAGAAACTTAAAAAATAATATTGTTATGCCGAAAAGGTTATAACCTAATTTTATACAAAAAGTGTCAAATTTTTTCTTAGAAAATAGTGAAACTTGTAACATTTTTAAAAATCTTTGAAAAAGTTTTAAATGTTCACTTTTAGTGGTAAACTCTTTAATAAAACCGCAAAAATTTAGGAATATTTTTAGACAAGAAAGTGTCAAATTTTTTTTTAAAAAATGTCAACTTTTATATGTGTTTTGGTTGTAAAGTCTCTCTGACTTCAAAGCGTCACTTAAGTCTAAATTTTCGCAATTTTGAGCTCAGAAACTTAAAAAATAATATTGTTATGTCAAAAAGCTTATAACCTAATTTTATGCAAAAAATGGCAATTTTTTTCTTAGAAAATAATAAAAATTGTAACATTTTTAAAAACCTTAAAAAAGTTTTAAATGTTCAGTTTTAGTGATAAACTCTTTAACAAAACGCAAAAATTTAAGAACATTTTTAAACAAGAAAGTGTCAAATTTTTTTTCAAAAAATGTCAATTTTTATATGAATTTTGGTTGTGAAGTCTCTCTGACTTCAAAGCGTCACTCATGTCTAAATCTTTGCAATTTTGAGCTCAGAAACTTAAACAATAATTTTGTAATGTCAAAAAGCTTATAACCTATTTTTATACAAAAAGTGGCAAATTTTTTCTTAGAAAATAGTACGACTTGTAACATTTTTTAAAACCTTTAAAAAAGTTTTAAATGTTTACTTTTAGTAATAAACTCTTTAACAAAACGCAAAAATCTAAGAGCATTTTTAGGCAAGAAAGTGTCAAATTTTTTTTCAAAAATGTTAATTTTTATACGAATTTTGGTTCTAAAGTCTCTCTGACTTCAAAGCGTCACTCATGTCTAAATATTCGCAATTTTGAGCTCAGAAACTTAAACAATAATTTTGTTATGTCGAAAAACTTATGACCTAATTTTATACAAAAAGTGGCAAATTTTTTTCAGAAAATAGTGAAACTTGTAACATTTTTGAAAACCTTTGAAAAAGTTTTAAATTTTCACTTTTAGTGGTAAACTCTTTAACAAAAACGCAAAAATTTAAGAACATTTTTAGACAAGAAAGTGTCAAATTTTTTTTTCAAAAAATGTCAATTTTGATATGAGTTTTGGTTGTAAAGTCTCTCTGACTTCAAAGCGTTACTCAAATCCAAATTTTCGCAATTTTGAGCTCAAAAACTTAAAAAATAATATTGTTATGTCGAAAAACTTATAACCTAATTTTATACAAAAAGTGGCAAATTTTTTCTTAGAAAATAGTGAAACTTGTAACATTTTTGAAAACCTTTAAAAAAGTTTTAAATGTTCACTTTTAATAGTAAACTCTTTAATAAAACCGCAAAAATTTAGGAACATTTTTAGACAAGAAAGTGTCAAATTTTTTTTCAAAAAATGTCAACTTCTATATGTGTTTTGGTTGTAAAGTCTCTCTGACTTCAAAGCGTCACTCAAGTCTAAATTTTCGCAATTTTGAAATCAGAAACTTAAAAAATAATATTGTTATGCCGAGAAGCTTATAACCTAATTTTATACAAAAAGTGGCAAATTTTATCTTAGAAAATAGTGAAATTTGTTACATTTTTAAAAATTTTTAAAAAAGTTTTAAATGTTTACTTTTAGTAGTAAACTCTTCAACAAAAACGCAAAAATTTAAGAACATTTTTAGACAAGAAAATGTCAAATTTTTTTTTAAAAAATGTTAATTTTGTTATGAATTTAGGATGTAACGTCTCTCTGACTTCAAAGCGTCACTTAAGTCTAAATTTTCGCAATTTTGAGCTCAGAAACTTAAAAAATAATATTGTTATGCCGAGAAGCTTATAACCTAATTTTATACAAAAAGTGGCAAATTTTATCTTAGAAAATAGTGAAATTTGTTACATTTTTGAAAATTTTTAAAAAAGTTTTAAATGTTTACTTCTAGTGGTAAACTCTTCAACAAAAACGCAAAAATTTAAGAACATTTTTAGACAAGAATATGTCAAATTTTTTTTCAAAAAATGTCAATTTTTATATGAGTTTTGATTGTAAAGTCTCTCTGACTTCAAACGTTACTCAAGTCTAAATTTTTGCAATTTTGAGCTCAGAAACTTAAAAAATAATATTGTTATGTCGAAAAACTTATAACCTAATTTTATACAAAAAGTGGCAAATTTTTTCTTAGAAAATAGTACAACTTGTAACATTTTTTAAAACCTTTAAAAAAGTTTTAAATGTTCAGTTTTAGTGATAAACTCTTTAATAAAACGCAAAAATTTAAGAACATTTTTAGACAAGAAAGTGTCAAATTTTTTTTCAAAAAATGTCAATTTTCATATGAGTTTTGGTTGTAAAGTGTCTGACTTCAAAGCGTCACTTAAGTCTAAATTTTCGCAATTTTAAGCTCAGAAACTTAAACAATAATTTTGTTATGCTGAAAAGCTTATAACCTAATTTTATACAAAAAGTGGCAAGTTTTTTCTTAGAAAAGTAATCAAAAACTCAAAGCTCAAAAACATAAAAAATAATATTGGTACGCCGAAAAGTGTATAAGCTAATTTTATAAAATGTGTCAAATTTTTTCTTAGAAAGTAATAGAACATTTTCAAACAGCTTCAAAAAAGTCTTAAATGTTGATTTTTAGCGGTAAACTTTTTACAAGAACACAAAAGTTAAAAACATTTTTTGACCAAAAAGTGTCAATTGTTTTTTTAAATATTAGAATTTTAAAAATTGTTTAAGAATCGCTTTTAATGTTTTTGAAAATAACAATTTTGCAATGCCTTTTAGTCGTAAAGTCTCTCTCACTTCAAAGCGTCGCCACAAGTCAAACTTTAAATAATATTAGTACGTAATAAAATTTTTAGACAAAAAGTGTCAAATTTTTTTCTACAAAATAAACAAATTTGTAAAATCTCTGAAAACCTCCAAATGTTAACTTTTAGTGGTAAAGTTTTTTACAAAAGCACAAAAATTTGAAAATATTTTTGGTGAAGAAAGTGTCAAATGTTTTCAATATTTGTTAAAAATTTATTTTATGTTCTTCTAAGAATTGCTCTTAATGTCTCTAAAAATGTCAAAATAATGTCAAATTTATTTCAAAAAATTAAAAAAAATTGTATTTGTTTTAAAACTTGTTCTATTGTTTTTTAATTCTTTATAAAAAAATTTTAATTGTTTTTTATTGAATTTTATTTGACTTTAAGCAGCCTCTGTATGATAAAATCCAAAAGATTAATGTCGTTTGTCTTTTTTTTTTAATGTAAGCGTTTTTACAAAAACTCAAAGAGTATAATAAGACGTTTGTAGACCAAAAATTGTCAATTTTGTTTTTACCATGTAGTATAATTTTTGAAAATATGAAAAGTGCTCTAAAAAGCGTTTTTTTTATAATTTTTTTATTAAAATTGTTTTTTTATGATTTTTGGCTCATTTGACTTCTGGCCCTCACTAGAAACGCAGAAATATAATACAACTTGTTTTATTACAATTTTTGGTTTTTCACAGAAACACAATATTTTAGATACTGATACATTTTTAGACAAAAAAAGTGTCAAATTTTTCTTTAAAAAATAATACAATTTTTTAAAATTTCAAAGATGTTTGTTGTTCTTAATGTAAATTTTTTCACAAAGACACAAAATTTGAGAGAAGAAAAACTTTTACGACCAAAAATTGTAGAAAAATTGATGTATTTTGGGAAAGACCGTTCTGTGACCCAAAAATTTTGTAAAAAAATAAAAGCCAAAATACAAAAAGCTTTAAAAAACAATGTAATTTTTTTGAAAAATGACAGATTGAGAATTTTTCCTTTTTTTATGCTCATAAAGTTGAAGTTTAATAATACGACTGTTTTTTTCCAATGTAAACTTTTCTAGAAAAACACAAAATTTGGAAGAAGAAAGGCTGTTACGACCAAAAGTCATTAAAACATCAACGTGTTTTCGTAAAAAAGTGAAAATAAAAACGATAACTAGACGTATAAACTACGCTCTCAGCAAAGCATATTCTCTAAAATTTTATAAACATTTTCAGACAAAAAATGTCAAATTTTTCTCTAATTTTTCTAATAGAATTTGTAAAAATTTTAGAGATGCCTTAAAAATTTGAAGTCAAATGATATTTTTTTCCAATGTAAACTAAACATCCAGAAATCATTAAAAAATTGACGTGTTTTGGAGACGACCGTGTCGAAAAATGTCGACGTTTTGCACTCAATCGGTGAAGGCGTCATCAGGACAGAAAAGCTATTCTAATTTTCTGGATTCTAGATTCTTCAAAATTTTATAAAAAATTTTAGATAAAATAATGTCAAATCTTTTCTTAAAAAATTATATAGTTTGTAAAAATTCTAATAACACGTTTAAAAAATTTTTAAATGTCAGTTTTTAATGACTTTTGTTTGTGAAAGCTGTCTGATTTTAGGTCCTTATGACAAGCGCGGTTTTATCCAATTTCTATGTTGCAAAATCTAAAGATTTGAAATTGAAAATTGTTATATTGCTCTTTTTCATAAAAAACGATGATTTTTTGCACAAAAGAGAAATTAATTGCACAAAAAAAGAGGATTATGAGAGAAAAGAGAGGTTTATTGCATCTAATGAGGTCAATTATAAAAAACGACTTTTATGAAAGATAAGCAAATTAGAAGTTCTGTTCAATGTAAATTTTTCCACAAGAGCACACAATTTTTTAGGAATGTTTAGACAAAAAAGTGGCAGCTTTATTTTAGATATTTTTTGTTGTTTATTGTGTTATAAAACTGTTTTTAAATCCACCGCAGTATTATTCTTTTTTTTTCCCTATTTTTTTATAAATTTTTCTGTGACGTATAGGTAGCACACAACATCTTTGATTAAAATCTCTCAGTGTTGTTTTTTGATATTAGATATTTTTTAGTTGCACATCGAAAAACAATTTTTTGGTCAATTTGGCATGTTATTGTTTGCTTGACATTATTCTTTCCGCCGATAGATAACGCTACATGCTTGATCTCACTGTTACTCTACTGTTGATTATAGTATATAATTAAGCCACTATGTTATAGCTGATTTTAAGATTTGCATATTGAGTCGCACTGATCAAAGCTAAAAAGCTAAAAACCTATTTTTTTTTGTAATTGATGAGACTTGAAAAAACATTCCCTAAAAATAAGGGATGACACCAGATGGAGGTTTTGGAAGCCCCATCCGTCGCACGTGCCACTTGGTGGACTTCTGCACGCGACCGCCATGTGTCTGATGAGTGGATGGACGGACGCACGAAGATTAGGTTTCCCTTTAGTACATTGAATCGTTTGTCGCAGGGTGGCTCACCCAAACCTTTTAAAACCGACGCCCCCATTTTATAGAAGTCGCAGGTGGTCTTTATCACCTGTAATTACCAGATTCAATTCATTAAGGGAGAATCACCGCATGGATATTGCAAAATCACTACCTGGGGGTTGATCCAAAATTAAAATGGGCCTTAAATTTATAATCTTCTGCTCGCTGATGCTCGTAGCACTTGAGATTTTTTATTACCACTTATAGGAGGAATCAGTTTTTAAGCCATAAAGTCGTACTGATGAGAGCTAATCATCTTAAAATACGTAGCTGTAGTCATAACATAAACACTTTGATCTAAGATTTACCAGACTCATAGCCAATTTGATGTTTCATAATGTTCCAAAAAGGCCTTTTTGCAAAAAAAATTGGAAAACATTTTCAATATTTTCTTCTATTAATTAGAGCATTTGCGCAATCACCACAGAGAGAGGACCCCGAAGAATAAGTCTAGGGATCTTGACGGCTATGGCACTGCACTAAATCGCAAAATCAGTGCGTTAATGAGATGAGTCGTAGCACCATCCTGGTAGAACTAAACCGTAATGACTGTTTCTTCGATTTTTTAGTTTTAGAAAAACAATATAAAATGGCTTAGACGTGAGAAGACTTTGAAAGTGTTTATCAAGTTTTTTGTGCTTCCTTCACCCCTTTTTAATCAGTTCGAAGACGCACATATGCACAAAAACAATTCTGTACGAGAATATGGACAAATTCAATATTTTCTTCTATTAATCAGAGCATTTGCGCAATCACCATAGAGAGAGGACACCGAAGAATAAGTCTAGGGATCTTGACGGCTATAGCACTGCACTAAATCGCAAAATCAGTGCGTTAATGAGATGAGTCGTAGCACCATCCTGCTAGAACCAAACCGTAATGACTGTTTATTCGTTGATTTTTTGGTTTTAGAAAAACAAAATAAAATGGCTAATGACGTGAGAAGACTTTGAAAGTGTTTATCAACTTCCTTGTGCTTCTTTCACCACTTTTTAATCAGTTCGAAGACGCACATATGCACAAAAACAATTCGGTACGAAAAAATAAGAATATTAAAAAACTCGCATAAATATTACAAAGCTAACAATTACTGATTACAAAAAAATTTAAGAATGCGGCCTGAAACAAAATGTAGCTTATATTTCAGACTTGAAAAAAAAGAAGACACTAAAGTACATGCTAAAAAATAAGAATAAAGGAAAAGAAGAGAAGATACCAAGAATACAAAAGAGAAAACAATATAAAATAGCGCAAAATTGATCAACAAAAGCAGAAAAGAAATAAACAAAAGATAATTGAAAAAAAGCGAACAACATATACAACAGCGGAGACTAAACAAAGGAGAAAGAATACGCTACAAAGATTTAAAAAATTACAAAAAAAGACAAAAGTGTAAAAAAATGCAAAAAAAATAAGAAGAATAAAAATTGACAAATAAAAACGATAAAACATAATTTCTAAAAAGTATATAGTAAACAGATATTTAATAAATACCTGTAAATAAACAATATATAGACAAACAAAATAAACGCAGCAAAAAATGCAAAACTAAACAAACTACATGAAAAAATATTAGAAAGATTGCCAAAAAACTTAAAGAAAGAATATCAAGACGAGACAAAAATAAAAATGAGGAATAATTTTTAGTTGACAATAAATTATACATTAAAAAAATGTGTTCTAAAATGGATCTTGAGGGTAAACAAGACAGCAAAATATTTAACAAAACTAAAAAAAAGGTTAAATTAAACATTAAAACACGTAAAAAAGCGGTAAAATATAAAAATAAGAGAAAACAAAGCCAAATAGAGCAAAAATGCTTGCAACAGCAAACAAAAAGTAAATAAAAAAAATGAAAAAACATATAAAAAAACTGTGATTAAAAAAAAAAAATAAAAGACAGACATACATAAAATACAAACAAACAATAAAAATATACATAGATGAACGTAAAAAATGTTGACTTGAAAAAAAACTATAATCGAAAATTTGCTACAATACCTATTAAAAAAGTTAAAAAATAACACATAGTAGAAAAAAGTTAAAACAACAGTAGAGTATAAAAAAATATAAAAAAAATAAAACAAGGAAACAAAAATAATAGTGGAAAAAATGTATATTAAAAGAGAAATGAGTGATTGATAAAATAATAAAAGATATCAGAAAGACAGAAAAAGATATAACAAAATACATACAAAAACAATATTAAAAAGATTGCCAAAAAGCCTAAAGAAAAAAAATCAAAAAGAGATAAAAATGATAACCAAGATAAATGCAAAATTAAAGAATAATTTTTAGTTTTAACAACTTAAAAAATGTGTTTTAGAATATGTTAAACAGAAAGAAAATAAAACAAAAAAAAGACTATATTAATCATAAGACTCATAAAAGTGCTGTAAAGTAAAGAAAAAAAAATATTGCCAAGACTGTTAGAAGGAATAAAACAACAAAACAAAGAAAAATAAGAATTAACTTATTGTTAGTACAGCCAGGAATGAAAAGAAAAAGAAAGACCAGAAAATAAATATTTAAAGATTTAAAGAAAGTATAAAAATAGTCAAGATCAAAGAAACGAAAAGCAAGTCAAAATTTAATTTATATAGTTAAAAAAATAAAACATAAAAATAGAAAAAATAAAACATTGCAAGAGTGTTAGATAAAACAAAGAAACAAAACAAAAAAAGAGTCAAAACGTTTCATATAAGCAAAAACAAAATTTAAAAATAAATATTGAATAAATTAGAGGAAACAGATAAAGGTATAAAAAGTATAAAACAAAGTAAAAAGACGAAACATAGAGATGTAATTTTTAAAAAAATAATAGATAAAAGACTGCTAAAATTAAAAAAAAAATAAAATGAGCAAAGCTGATAGACGATAGAAAAAAAAATCTTAATACACACAAATATCAAAATGTCTTCTAAGATAGAATCAATAGAAAAATACTAGAATACATAATAAAAGAAAAAGACGGAGTGGCCAGGAAAAGTATAAAGCACGATAAAATAAAAAAGTGAAATTTTGCAAAATGCTTAAAAAAAACAAAATAACAAAAAAAAAGGGTATTTATGAAATATAATACATAAAAAAACTATAAAAAAGCAAAAGCTAAAAATGGCTTCAAGTAAAAATAGAAAAAAAACATTAAGGGAGTCTAGGGATCTTGACGGCTGAGGCACTGCTCTAAATCGCAAAATCAGTGCGTTAATGGGATGAGTCGGAGCACCATCCTGCTAGAACTAAACCGTAATAACTGTTTATTCGTTGATTTTTTGGTTTTGGAAGAACAATATAAAATGGCTAATGACGTGAGAAGACTTTGAAAGTGTTTATCAACTTCCTTGTGCTTCCTTCACCCTTTTTTAATCAGTTCGAAGACGCACATATGCACAAAAACAATTCGGTACGAAAATATGTCCGAAAAATAAAAACGGATTGAGAGGGTGGACGGCGAGACAAGTGAATGGAATCAGCCCCCGATGAAATACGCGAAGGGATGTAAGCCGACATTACATGGCTTCAATCAGCCCATTCTGCGTTCGGGAAACCATTGTTGTGAAAAGTCAGCGGGTTTTGTTTGATTAGAAAAGCAAGGAGAGCATTTTGTCCCTAATCATCGTCATGAATACGGCTCGACTCGACCGTGAATTGAAGGGCTTAGCTGGATTCAGAAGAACTAAGCGCATCTGTTATCAACAGAACAACACTTTTACGAATACCAGGCATTATTTCGTTAATTAACTTTGTTGACTTCAAATTGGGAATGAATGGGTTAAATAGTGTTGATTAATGAGTCTCATTTGCAAACAGTCGCAACTTGTAGAGGGTTGGCAACAAATGACAGCAAAATGTTCCTAAAACGTCTCTGTTGGCACTTACTGTAAGCTGTAAGGTATCTTATGCCAAAAATTGAGGTTAAATTGTAAATACACCAACAGATTAATGAGTCTCATTTGGAAACCGTGGCAACTTGTAGAGGGTTGGCAACAAATGACAGCCAAATGTTCCTAAAACGTCAGTGTTGGCACTTACTGTAAGCTGTAAGGTATCTTATGTCAAAAAATTGAGCTTAAGAAACCAGCAGATTAATAAATCTCGATTGCAAACAGTGACAACTTGTAGAGGGTTGGCAACAAATGACAGCAAAATGTTCCTAAAGCGTCAGTGTTGGCACTTACTGTAAGCTGTAAGGTATCTTATGTCAAAAATTGAGATTAAATAGTAAATGCACCAACAGATTAATGAGTTTTATTTGCAAACAGTCAACTTGTAAAAGGTTGGCAACAAATGACAGCCAAATGTTCCTAAAACGTCAGTGTTGGCACCTACTGTAAGGTATCTTATGTCAAAAAATTGAGCGTAATAAACTAACAGATTAATGAATCCCTTTTGTAAACGGTGAAAACTTGTACAGGGTTGGCAGCAACTGACAGCCAAATGTTCCTAAAGCATCGCTGTTGGCACTTACTGCAAGTGGTAAAGTATCTTATGACAAAAAGTCTCTTATTTCTTTAATATTTTTGCTCTATTTTAACTTGAAGTCATTTTTAGCATTTGCTTTTGTATAGGTTTTTTTTTTAAATATTTTTTTTTTTGTATTATATTTATTTTTTTTATAAATATATATTTTTTGTATTTGGTTTTTTCTAAGCATTTCGCAATATCTCACTTTTTTTTTTCATCGTGTTTTATACTTTTTCTTGCCACTGTTTTTTTCTTTTATTATGTATTCTAGTATTTTTCGATAAATTTTATCTTAGAACACATTTTGATATTTTGTGTATTAATTTTTTTTTCTATTGTCTTTCAGCTTTTCCTGTTCTTTTTTTTTGTAAAATTTTAGCAGTCTTTTAACTATTATTTTTTTGAAAATTACATTTGCATGTTTTGTCTTTTTACCTTGTTTATCTGTTTTCTTTAATTTATCAAATATTTATTGTTAAATTTAATTGTTGCTTATATGAAACGTTTTTCTGTTTTTTTTTTTGTTTTGTTTGTTTATTTTATCTAAAACTCTTGCGATGTTCTATTTTTTTTATCTTTATGTTTTATTTTTTTAACTATATAAATTAAATTTCGACTTGCTTTTTGGTTCTTTCATCTTGACTATTTTTTATACTTTCTTTAAATTTTTAAATATTTATCTTTTGGCCTTTCTTTTTCTTTTCATTTTTGGCTGTACTCACAATAAGTTTATTCTTATTTTTCTTTGTTTTGTCGTTTTATTCCTTCTAACAGTTTTGGCAATATTTTTTTTCTTTACTTTACAGCACTTTTATGAGATTAATTTAGTCTTTTTTTTTGTTTTATTTTCTTTCTGTTTAACATATCCCAAAACACATTTTTTAAGTTGTTGGAACTAAAAATTATTTTTAAATTTTTTATCTATCATGGTTATTATTTTTATCTCTTATTGATTTTCTATCTTCAGGTTTTTTGACATTTTTTTTAATATTGTTTTTATCTACTTTCGTTGAATTTTGTTATATCTTTTTCTTTCTTTTTTATATCTTTTATTATTTTATCAATCATTCATTTCTCTTTTAATATACATTTTTTCCATTATTATTTTTGCTTTCTGGTTTTTATTTTTTTCAATATTTCTTTTTCTTTTCTTAGATACTCTACTATTGTTTTAGTTTTAGTTCTTTTTTACTATGTATTATTTTTGAACATTTTCTGTAACTTTTTTAATAGGTATTGTAGCAATTTTTCTATTATAATTTTGTTTAAGTTAACATTTTTTACGTTTATCTATGTATATTTTTATTTTTTGTGTGTAATTTTATATAAGTCTGTTTTTTATTTTTTTTTGTTTAGTCACATTTTATCTATGTTTTTTTTCTATAATTCTTTTCATTCACTTTTTGTGTGTTGTTTCTAGCATTTTTGCCTTATTTGGCTTTGTTTTCTCTTATTTTTATATTTTACCGCTTTTTTACGTGTTTTAATGTTTAATTTAATCTTTTTTTTAGTTTTGTTAAATATTTTGCTGTCTTGTTTACCCTCAAGATCCATTTTAGAACACATTTTTTTAATGTATAATTTATTGTCAACTAAAAATTATTCCTCATTTTTATTTTTGTCTCGTCTTGATATTCTTTCTTTAAGTTTTTTGGCAATCTTTCTAATATTTTTTTATGTAGTTTGTTTAGTTTTGCATTTTTTGCTGCGTTTATTTTGTTTGTCTATATATTTTTTATTTACAGGTATTTATTAAATATCTGTTTACTATATACTTTTTAGAAAATATTTTTTATCTTTTTTATTTGTCAATTTTTATTCTTCTTATTTTTTTTGCATTTTTTTACACTTTTGTCTTTTTTTGTAATTTTTTAAATCTTTGTAGCGTATTCTTTCTCCTTTGTTTAGTCTCCGCTGTTGTATATGTTGTTCGTTTTTTTTCAATTATCTTTTGTTTATTTCTTTTCTGCTTTTGTTGATCAATTTTGCGCTATTTTATATTGTTTTCTCTTTTTTGTATTCTTGGGATCTTCTCTTCTTTTGCTTTATTCTTATTTTTTAGCATGTATTTTAGTGTCTTCTTTTTTTTCAAGTCTGAAATATAAGCTACATTTTGTTTCAGGCCGCATTCTTAAATTTTTTTGTAATCAGTAATTGTTAGCTTTGTAATATTTATGCGAGTTTTTTAATATTCTTATTTTTTTGAAAGCGACTTTTAAACTTTTATAAAAACAAAGCTAATAGGTAATTTATTTCAAAAATAGTTTTACAAAAGATCGGTCAATTAGTCGCTTATTCATAATAGGCGCACTGTAAACAAAAATGTCACAATTAAAAAGATGGAAGGCATGCCAAAAAATAGAAATAACGCAAAAGGAGAGGAGATCAAAGACCGATAAAGCAGAAAAATAGAAGAAAACCAAGATAAATAGTACAAAAGTGCTAGAAACAACAAAGCAGAAAAACAATAAAAAAAAAATTATCAATTTAAAAAAGTTTAGAAGAACCAAAATTAAACAAAGAAGAATTGTTAAAAATAAAATAGAAAATAACTAAGAAACAAGCAAAATCTGATAGAACAAAAAATGCCTAACATTATAGAAAGAAAAACAAAAACAAAGTTAAAAGATTGAAATAAAATAGAGAAGATAAAAGATGTATATTGATTCGCTAATTTTTTAATTTTTTTTCTAAATTATATTTCTTTTTCACTATTTTTTTTTGCTTCCTAGTATTATCTTGTTCAGCAATTTTTTTTTTATTATTTTTATTTATATTTTACCGTTGATTTAGTTTTAGTTCTTTCTTTTATTCTATGTATTTTTAAGACTTTATGTTTGAACATATTTATTAACATTTTTTATAGATATTGCGGCAATCTTCTGGTATTTTTTTGTTTTTTTTTGAGTTTGCGTTTGTCTATGTATGTTTTTATTATTATTTTTTTGTAAAGGTTTGTTTTCTATTCTTTCTTCTTTGTTTAATTTCGGTTGTTTTATTTTTTTTTTGTGTTTTTGCTCTGCTGTTTTTAGCACTTTTGCACTATTTTGTTTTATTCTTAAAGTTTTTTCCATAAAAGAGCTGAATAGTGATTTATTTTAGAAAAATTTTACAAATTAGCTATAATGAGCGTACTCAGAACAGACATTTTTGTCAAAACTTAGTGCAATCAAAAATAACTAAAAAAAAACAATATCTAGTAGAACAAAAATTAGAAAAAACATAAAAAATTGAAACAAAATAGTAAAAATAAAAAAAGCATCTCGGTTCTCAAATTTTAAAGTTTTTGTTTTTTATATTTCTTATTCCTTTTTTCGTTTTGTTTATTCTTTTCCAAAAATTTGCAAATTTTTTTTTCTACATGATTGTTCTTTTATTTGTTTATATATATATAATTAATTTTTACTGTACAAAATGATGCGTCTCTGAGGCTGAATCTCACAATTTATTTCTTGAATATTTTAGTTTTTGTTTTTTATGCTTTTGTGCTTTTTTTCTATTTTTTTTTTATTATCTTTCTCTATAATTCTTCGTCCTGTGCCTTAAACTCTATATTTCTCTCTTTATTCATATTTTTTACAATTGTTTTTAACCGATTTAGATGAAATTTTGCATGCATTTTTAATGAAACTGCACGGTTAGATAAGTAATGTTTTTCTAAATCAAGCTTTTACTGAACGGGTTTTTTTCATATGATGTTAAATTTTGCATTTAAAAACTGCTTTTTAAAACATCTTTATTAACCGATTGAGCTCAAATTTGGCACACAGTTTTCAGTATTTCTCTTTCTATTTGACATTTTTTTATTTATTTTTTGCTATTATAGCAATGTTGCCAACTGCTATTTTTTATATTTTTTACTACGATTCTTCTATCTTGTATACTTCTTGTGACGTAGCTCTCATCAGTGGGGCGTAACAAATCTATCAAATAAAGAAAAAAATACAATGTTTTTTTAAACTTTTCGATATCCAAAACATTTATTTTCTATTTCAATATCAACAAGGTCAGGGTATCAAATATTTGTTTGTAGATTACATATTTTTGTTTTTATCTAAAGTTTTTTTTTTTTGATTACTAAAACGTAGTTGATTAATAATACAAATAATATAAATAAACAAAGTCTATTTCTCAATGAAATACTTATGATAACTCCTTGTTTGATAGCACACCTTCTCTGATCTTATATTGTTGATAATTACAAAATATTTTGTTTCTAGCCGTTTATGTGTTATTTGTTTTTTTCAAATTTTTTTTCCGCTATCTTTACTAGTTAATAACTATAAATAATAAATAAAAAAACTATTTGTTTCTAGCCGTTTATGCGCTATTTGTTTATTTAAATTTGTGTTTTTTCCGCTACCATTATAAAATAATTAAAAAAAATACTATAAATAATAAATGAAAAAAATTAAAAGAATAAATAAAAAAAGACAAAGAAAACATTTTTCTCTCTAACAGGTGAACGGTCGGTCATCTTAAATTTAGATAATAAAGTCACAAAATTGACTAGACCAGACCTGACCTGACCTGACCTGACCTGACTTAACCTCAATTTTTGTTTGTTTGTACAATATTTCTAGAATGTTTTTGACCATTTTACTTCTTTCTAGACTGTTTCAATGACCTGTTGGCATTCATAACTTTTCAGTTTCTAATCAAATCTGGTTTTTGATTTTTCCTGACTCGCCAATACCTAATTTAGGGAGCACAAGGGGGCCCGCCGACATATCAATAAACTCTCCAGAGACAATCAGCAAATATGTTCATAATTCTAGAGGGTACAAATTATACCATGAAGCATGACTATAACGCAGCGCATAAAGACCTCCCCAGTGTCCTCTACCCACCCCTTGTGTAAACCGGTGCTCCCCCTGCGGTTTGATTTCACAATACTGCCCACTATGTTTATATTAATTTTAATTCTGTTTATTTTTCTTATTATTTGAGCGACGACTTGATTATATTCGTTAGTTCCGGCAGGGCTATTGTAAATAAAATCAGGCCCTTTGGAGTGGTGGTTTATTAAATCATCGGTTTTTTATCTTATTTTATAAATATTTTTATCAATTTCTAAGGGTGGAAAATACTAGAGTGATCAAAAATTAAACAAATGAAGAGTGTTACCCTTTCTTTTGTTTTATAGTGATAATTCTCTGAAATTAGGCACTAAAGCTGATAAACTTGTTGATGGTTAATATTGCAAAAAAGTTTAAAGTAGGACCATTTCTCATTTTTTTGTTTTACCCCGTTTTGGGGGGAGCATTCCAATAAAAATGGTTTTTCTTTAGTGGTAAAACTCATTTGACAATTTATTCTGTAGTTACTGTTGTTTAGGAAAATTACCTAAAATTGAAAAGATGTTTTTAAGGTTAACAACAGCAAGCTGTTGCACCATAAGGTTAATGTGACGTAAGATGTTTTTTATTTTTGTCACACTTTTATGGTTTACAATTAGTTAGATACAATTTATTTCAAATTGTATACAATACTTGAACTAGAAAAACAAAAACAAAAAACAGTTGAAATGGTAGAGAAACAATAAAAGAAATAATAAAAAAATATCAGTAAAACAAAACAGAATATAAAAAAAATTTTGGTTTTATCCCATATTTTTTAAATTATTTTCAACGTTATTCAATTCAGTATTTTACTGTTTTACTGCGTCCTAATATCTTTGTTTTTTTTAAGTTGAACTGATCTATGTATTCAAACAATAATTTAACTAAAAAATCAAGAACAAAACACCAATTGAAAGAATAGAGAAACAAGAGAAGAGATAATAAAAGAATGTTAGAACAAACAAAAAATATATAGAGAAAATAGGAAAACCTAGTTAACTTTTAAATTACAATTAAAATTAATTTTTAAATTATTTCAATATTTAATTGAATATTTTATAATTAACTAACTAATATTATCTAATAACTATTTTTTAAAACGCGCATTGATCTATTTATTTATGTAACACTAAAATGAAAAAAACAAAAACAAGAAAACAACTGAATAGAAAGAATAGAAGAGGTAATAAAAGAATATAGAAACAACGATCTATTTATTTGTATAATACTTAAATTAAAAAAACAATGATAAGAAAACAGCTGAAAAAAGAGACAACAGAAGAGATAATAAAAGATAATATTAGAACAGAAAAGCAAAATGAAAAAACATATATTGTTGTTAGTCAAATACATAGTTTTCTGACTCCACAATTTAAATTTAAATTACAATTAAAAATAATTTTTAACTATATTTAATTGAATATTTTATAATCAACTAATGTTATCTGATAATTATTTTTTAAAACGCGCATTGATCTATTTATTTATGTAATAGTTATACTATAAAAACAAAAACAAGAAAACAACAGAATATAAAGACGATAGAAGAGAAAATAAACAAATATTGAAAAATGATCTATTTATTTATATAATACTTAAATTAAAAAAACCAATACAAAAAAACAGCTGAAAAGAGAGACAACAGAAGAGATAATAAAAGATAATATTAGAACAAAAAGACAAATTATAAAAAAATGTAACAGAATAGATAATAAAAGAATATTAGAACAAACAAAAAATATATAGAAAAAATTGCAAAAACTGGATAATTTTCTTCTAGAAGTGTTTTAAATAAAAAATAATTAAGTTACATTTTTTTAACTATTTTGTTTTTAGTCAAATACATAGTTTTCTTTGACTCCACAATTTAAAATTAAATTGCAATTAAAAATATTTTTTTTAAGGTTTTTAATTGAATATTTTATAATTAACTAAATAATATTATCTGATAATTATTTTTTAGAACGCGCATTGATCTATTTGATTATGTAACAGTTAAATTAAAAAAACAAAAACAAGAAAACAACTGAATAGAAAGACAATAGAAGAGATGATAAAAGAATATAGGAACAACGATCTATTTATTTGTATAATACTTACATTGAAAAAACAAAAACAAGAAAACAGTTGAAAATAGAGACAACAGAAGAGATAATAAAAGATAATATTAGAACAAAAAGACAAAATATAAAATAATGTAAAAGAATTGATAATAAAAGAATATAAGAACAAACAAAAAATATATAGAAAAAATTGCAAAAACTGGTTAATTTTCTTCTAGAAGTGTTTTATATAAAAAATAATTAAGTTACAATTTTTTAACTATTTTGTTTTTAGTTAAATACATAGTTTTCTTTGACTCCACAATTTAAAATTAAATTGCAATTAAAAATATTTTTTTAAAGATTTTTAATTGAATATTTTATAATCAACTAACTAATGTTAACTGATAAGTATTCTTTAAAACGCGTATTGATCTATTTATTTATGTAATAGTTAAACTAAAAAAACAAAAAAAAGAAAACAATTGAATAGAAAGACAATAGAAGAGATAATAAAAGAATATAGGAACAATGATCTATTTATTTATATAATACTTAAACTAAAAATACAAAAACAAGAAAGCAACTGAAAAGAGAGACAACAGAAAATAAAATAAAAGATAATATTAGAACAAAAAGACAAAATATAAAAAAATTTAACAGAATTGATAATAAAAGAATATTAGAACAAACAAAAAATTTATTGAAAAAATTGCAAAAACTGGTCAACTTTCTTCTGGAACTGTTTTAAATAAAAAATAATTAAATTACATTTTTTTAACTATTTTGTTGTTAGTCAAATACACAGTTTTTTCTGACACCATTATTTAAAATTAAATTACAATTAAAAATATTTTTTTAAAAATATTTTTTTAATTATTTTTAAACATTTTTAATTGAATATTTTATAATTAACTAAATAATATTATCTAATAACTATTTTTTAAAACGCGCATTGATCTATTTATTTATGTAACAGTTAAACTATAAAAACAAAAACAAGAAAACAACTGAATAGAAAGACAATAGAAGAGATAATAAAAGAATATAGGAACAACGATCTATTTATTTGTATAATACTTATATTTAAAACAACATAAACAAAAAAACAACTAAAAAGAGAGACAACAGAAGAGATAATAAAAGATAATATTAGAACAAAAAGACAAAATATAAAAAAATGTAAAAGAATAGATAATAAAAGAACATTAGAACAAACAAAAAATATATAGAAAAAATTGCAAAAACTGGTTAATTTTCTTCTGGAACTGTTTTAAATAAAAAATAAATAAGTTACATTTTTTTAGCTATTTTGTCGTTAGTCAAATACATAGTTTTCTCTGACTCCACAATTTAAAATTAAATTACAATTAAAAATATATTTTTGAATATTTTTAAAGATTTTTAATTGAACATTTTATAATTTACTAAATAATGTTATCTAATAACTATTTTTTAAAACGCGCATTGATCTATTTATTTATGTAACAGTTAAATTAAAAACACAAAAACAAAAAAACAACTGAATAGAAAGACAATAGAAGAGATAATAAAAAAATATAGGAACAACGATCTATTTATTTGTATAATACTAAAATTAAAAAAAACGTTAACAAGAAAACAGCTGAAAAGAGAGACAACAGAAGAGATAATAAAAAATAATATTAGATCAAAAAGACAAAACATAAAAAAATGTAACAGAATAGATAATAAAAGAATGTTAGAACAAACAAAAAATATATGAAAAAAATTGTAAAAACTGGTTAATTTTCTTCTGGAACTGTTTTAAATAAAAAATAATTAAATTAAATTTTTTTAACTATTTTGTTTTTAGTCAAATAAATAGTTTTCTCTAACTTCACAATTTAAAATTAAATTACAATTAAAAATATTTTTTTAATTATTTTAAATGTTTTTTAATTGAATATTTTATAATTAACTAAATAATATTATCTAAAAACTATTTTTTAAAACGCGCATTGATCTATTTATTTATGTAACAGTTAAACTAAAAAAACAAAAACAAGAAAACAACAGAATATAAAGACGATAGAAGAGAAAATAAACAAATATTGAAAAATGATCTATTTACTTATATAATACTTAAATTAAAAAAACCAATACAAAAAAACAGATGAAAAGAGAGACAACAGAATAGATAATAAAAGATAATATTAGAACAAAAAGACCAAATATAAAAAAATGTAACAGAATAGATAATAAAAGAATAATAGAAAAAACAAAAAATATATAGAAAAAATTGCAAAAACTGGTTAATTTTCTTCTGGAACTGTTTTAAATAAAAAATAATTTAGTTACATTTTTTTAACTTTTTAATTTTTAGCCAAAGACATAGTTTTCTCTAACTCCACAATTTAAAATTAAATTGCAATTATTTTTAAAGATTTTTAATTGAATATTTTATAATTAACTAAATAATATTATCTAATAACTATTTTTTAAAACGCGCATTAATCTATTTATTTATGTAACAGTTAAACTAAAAAAACAAAAACAAGAAAACAACTGAATAGAAAGACAATAGAAGAGATAATAAAAGAATATAGGAACAACGATCTATTTATTTGTATAATACTTATATTTAAAACAACATAAACAAAAAAACAGCTGAAAAGAGAGACAACAGAAGAGATAATAAAAGATAATATTAGAACAAAAAAACAAAATATAAAAAAATGTAACAGAATAGATAATAAAAGAATATTAGAACAAACAAAAAGTATATAGAAACAATTGCAAAAACTGGTTAATTTTCTTCTGGAGCTGTTTTAAATAAAAAATAATTAAGTTACATTTTTTTAACATTTTTGTTTTTAGTCAAATACATAGTTTTCTCTGACTCCATAATTTAAAATTAAATTACAATTAAAAATATTTTTTTAAATACTTTTAATTGAATATTTTATAATTAACTAAATAAGATTATCTAATTATTTTTTAAAACGGGCATTGATCTATTTATTTATACAAAACTCGAACTAAAAAAGCAAAAACAAGAAAACAACTGAACAGAAGAGATAATAAAAGAAGATTGGAACAAAAAAACAAAATATAGAAAAAAGTGCAGAAACTGGTTAACTTTTTTCTAGAACTGTTTTAAATAAAAAATAGTTAGCTGATTAACTTACTGAAATTTTTTTATCAGTTAAAAAGTTATACTGACAATTCAAAATTGATTAACTGTCTTATTCAATAATTTTTAAATTATTTTTAGCGTCGTATTTTAGAATTAACTAACTGATTTTACTGCGTACTCATACATTTTTTGTTTTGAAACGCGCATTGACCTATTTATTTATACAGAATTTAAGCTAAAAGTTGGGTATTAATAAACTAACTATGATTATAATGTTGCGTAATTTTTAATCTCTGTCACATTTTTCTTCAACACTTTGTTGTATCTTTGTCACAAATTTCTTAAAATTTTTTTAAATAATTTGGAAACAACAATTATAACCAAAGTTTTAAATTTTTGAGTAATAAAAAAATAAGATGAAAGCAAATTTATTCAACCTAGATCCGTAGATTTAGGCATGTTTTGTTCTTATTGGAACTCTTCAGCAGATTCTTTTTCGAATAAATTTGCAGTGACAAATTTGGGCTTATATTCACCCAAGTGCCTATTACTTAGTTAGTAATATGGTAAAAATAGCGACATCTATTAGAATCTAGCACGTTTTATTCAAATACTGCAAGCAAATAAAATCTGTTACAACTTACGGAAGAGTTCTAATAAGAACGAAACATGTCCAAGTCTACACATCTAATTTGAATAAATTTGCTTTGATCTTAGTTTTCTATTTGTTGTTTGCACCTATGCATTACCATTTAGAGACATGATTTCTCAAATTTGATGTAAGTTTGGTTATCTTCTAATAGATGTCGCTAAACTTAAAGTGTTTCTGTTAAACTTTTTTTGTAGATTTATTTATCAAAAATATTCTGGTTTATTGATAAATTAATCAATGACCAGACAGGACATCTTTTTTTTAGAAAAAAACTTTTGCCTGAGTGGGATTCGAACTCACGCCACTCATTCGGCAAGGCTCTGAAAGCACTCTTCTAGCCACCTGACGGCCGACTCACCTTATGTTTTGGCAAATACATGTTTCTCACAATGTATTTGCCAAAAAAAGTGTTTATTATTGTAACAAATGCTCACATCCGGTTTAAATCTTTCTATAATCCATATGGCAAACACAACCATTGTCCCACCATGTACAATTCGATAGTATTTAGGTGTCGCGTGGCCAACATAACGCCTGTTGTTACAATTTCCGATTCAATAGGGCTGTCGTGCTTAAAGATCTCTCGATCAGATTTGGTTCATCCCATCCAGCACGTGCCCTGAACATGAGTTAATACACTTTATGAGAAACATCAAAGCAAGAGGTAATTGTTCTGGAGTTGCCTTTTTAGAGGGTTTGACTAAAGTACTCTAGAAAGCAGATTAAAATCAGTCATTTAGTGATAAAACATCAAAAACCCTAACATTTGTTAGAGTAGATGGCACATTAGAGTACACAGGTCATTGTTTCCGACAATCGTCGGCAACAATTCTGGCCAAAAACCTCCTAAATAACAACAAAATTAAACTGAAAGCTAATTTGCAGTAACAATTTGGGATTTATGTTTAGCCAAGTATCTTTTAGCCAAAAAACTGTTAAATAATAAAAAAAATAGAGTTAAAGCAAATTCATTCAAACTGAACAAAGTTGTTTTAAAATGTAAACATATCGCCGTTTCCAAAAAATTATTTTTGAAAAAACAAAAACAGTGTGAATTTATCCATCAAGTGGTTTTCGACGATTGTCGGCAACAATTTAAGCCAAAAACTTGTTGAATAATGAAAAAAATTAAAGTCATAGCAAATTTATTCAAACTATATTTGTAGACCTAAAATTGTTTTGTTTTTATTAGAATGCTTGATCAAGTCGCACTAGATTTTTATTTAATTTGTAGTGACAATTTTATGTTAAGCCAGAAGAAAATTAAAGTCAAAGCAAATTTATTTAAAGTGA
The DNA here is from genome assembly GCA_947359425.1 of Lagria hirta. Lineage (NCBI taxonomy): Eukaryota > Metazoa > Arthropoda > Insecta > Coleoptera > Tenebrionidae > Lagria > Lagria hirta. Next base: position 52,209,218 of record OX375794.1, read on the forward strand.
ACAAAGCTGAACAAAATGTGAATATGACGCAGTTATGAAAAAGCAATTTGAATTTTTATACCGAGTACACAGGTCATTGTTTTTGACGATCGTCGGCAACAGTTGTAACTAAAAACTTGTAGATTAATAAAAAAAACTATATCTATTTTCGTAGACACATGTTTTGTTCTTATTGGACTTCTTTAGCAGTCGCAATAAATTTTTATTTGATTAAATTTGCAGTCACAATTTAGGTCTCATATTTGCCCAAGTGCTTAATACTTTAGAAACATGGTAAAGCGACATCTATTAGAAGCTTTTTACATCAAAGTCTAGAAACCAGGTTTCTACATGTGTACAAATGAATAAATATGCTTTGACTGTATTATTCTATTTGTTGGTAGAAATCAAATTAAATAGATAATATTGCGTATCTTAGAAATGCAATTCAGACAAAAAGCGCTATTGTAATAATTTGATTGTTTAATATTTCTTTTAATATAAAATAAATTAAATTGTTTTTTTGCCAAAAACTTAGAGCAACATGGTAAAGCGACATCTATTAGAAGCTTTTCACATCAAAGTTTAAAAACCAGGTTTTTGCATGGTTACAAATGAATAAATGTGCTTTAACTGTATTATTCTATTTGTTAGTAGAAACCAAATTAAAAAGATAATATTGCATATCTTAGAAATGCATATCAGATAAAAAGTGCTAATGTGATAACTGGATTGTTTATTTTTTTTTTTAATATAAAACAAACAAAATTATTTTTCTGCCAAAAACTCAAAGTTTACTACGATGGGATTGGCGCGTGGCAACAATTTTAGCCAAACTTTTGTTGAATAATAAAGAAAAATAAAGTTATAGCAAATTTATTCAAACTGTATCTGTAGACTTAAAATTGTTTTGTTGTTATTAGAATGCTTGATTAAGTCGCACTAGATTTTTATTCTATTTGTAGTGACAATTTGGGTTTTATATTTACCCAAGTACAGTTTTAGCCAAAAACAAGAAAATTTAAGTCAAAGCAAATTTATTTAAAATAAACAAAGCTGAACAAAATGTGAATATGACGCAGTTATCTAAAAGCAATTTGAATTTTCTTACCGAGTACACAGGTCATTGTTTTTGACGATCGTCGGCAATAGTTTTAACAAAAAACTTGTGGACTAATGAAAAAATACTATATCTATTTCCGTAGACACATGTTTTGTTCTTATTGGACTTCTTTAGCAAGTTGCAATAGATTTTTATTTGATTAAATTTTCAGTGACAATTTGGGTCTTATATTTACCCAAGTGCTTAATACTTTTGAAACATGGTAAAGCGACATCTATTAGAAGCTTTTTACATCAAAGTCTAGAAACCAGGTTTCTACATGTGTACAAATGAATAAATATGCTTTGACTGTATTATTCTATTTGTTGGTAGAAATCAAATTAAATAGATAATATTGCGTATCTTAGAAATGCAATTCAGACAAAAAGCGCTATTGTAATAATTTGATTGTTTGATATTTCTTTTAATATAAAATAAATTAAATTGTTTTTTTGCCAAAAACTTAGAGCAACATGGTGAAGCGACATCTATTAGAAGCTTTTCACATCAAAGTTTAAAAACCAGGTTTTTGCATGGTTACAAATGAATAAATGTGCTTTAACTGTATTATTCTATTTGTTAGTAGAAACCAAATTAAAAAGATAATATTGCATATCTTAGAAATGCATATCAGATAAAAAGTGCTAATGTGATAACTGGATTGTTTATTTTTTTTTTTAATATAAAACAAACAAAATTATTTTTCTGCCAAAAACTCAAAGTTTACTACGATGGGATTGGCGCGTGGCAACAATTTTAGCCAAACTTTTGTTGAATAATAAAGAAAAATAAAGTTATAGCAAATTTATTCAAACTGTATCTGTAGACTTAAAATTGTTTTGTTGTTATTAGAATGCTTGATTAAGTCGCACTAGATTTTTATTCTATTTGTAGTGACAATTTGGGTTTTATATTTACCCAAGTACAGTTTTAGCCAAAAACAAGAAAATTTAAGTCAAAGCAAATTTATTTAAAATAAACAAAGCTGAACAAAATGTGAATATGACGCAGTTATCTAAAAGCAATTTGAATTTTCTTACCGAGTACACAGGTCATTGTTTTTGACGATCGTCGGCAATAGTTTTAACAAAAAACTTGTGGACTAATGAAAAAATACTATATCTATTTCCGTAGACACATGTTTTGTTCTTATTGGACTTCTTTAGCAAGTTGCAATAGATTTTTATTTGATTAAATTTTCAGTGACAATTTGGGTCTTATATTTACCCAAGAGCTTAATACTTTCGAAATATGGTAAAGCGACATCTACTAGAAGCTTTTTACATTAAGGTGTAGAAACCAGGTTTCTACATGTGTACAAATGAATAAATTTGCGTTGACTGTATTATTCTATTTGTTAGTAGAAACTAAATTAAACCGATAATATTGCATATCTTAGAAATGCGTTTCAGATAAAAAGCGCTAATGTGATAACTTGATTGTTTATTATTTGTTTGAATATAAAATAACCTAAATTGTTTGTCTGTCAAAAACTTAGAGCCTACTACGATGGGATTGACGTGTGGCAACAATTTTAGCCAAACTTTTGTTGAATAATAAAGAAAATTGAAGTTATAGCAAATTTATTCAAACTGTATCTGAAGACTTAAAATTGTTTTGTTCTTATTAGAATTCCTGAGCAAGTCGCACTAGATTTTTATTTTATTTGTGGTGACAATTTGGGTTTTATATTTACCCAAGTAGAATTTGAGCCAAAAAAATGTTAAATCAAAAGAAAATTCAAGTCAAAGCAAATTTATTTAAACTGAACAAAGCTGAACAAAATTGTGAATATAACGCAGTTATCTGAAAGCAATTTGAATTTTCATACCGAGTACACAGGTCATTGTTTTCGACGATCGTCGGCAATAGTTTTAACCAAAAACCTGTGGACTAATAAAACAGTGCTATATCTATTTCTGTAGACACATGTTTTGTTCTTATTGGACTTCTTGAGCAAGTTGCAATAGATTTTTATTTGATTAGCTCTTATATTTACCCAAGTGCTTAATACTTTCGAAACATGGTAAAGCGACATCTATTAGAAGCTTTTTACACCAAAGTCTATAAACCAGGTTTTTGCATGGTTATAAATGAATAAATTTGCTTTGACTGTATTATTTTATTTGTTAGTAGAAACCAAACTAAATAGATAATATTGCATATCTTAGAAATGCATTTCAGATAAAAAGCGCTAATGTGATAACTTGATTGTTTAATATTTCTTTTTGAAACATGGGAAAGCGACATCTATTAGAAGCTTTTTACATCAAAGTGTAGAAACCAGGTTTCTACATGATTACAAATGAATAAATTTGCCAAGTAGAAACCAAAATAACTAGATAATACTGCATATCTTAGAAATGCATTTCAGACAAAAAGCGCTAATGTGAGATCTTGATTGTTTATTATTTGTTTTAATATAAAATAACTTAAATTGTTTGTCTGTCAAAAACTTAGCGCCTACTGCGATGGGATTGGCGTGTTATGGTTTTCTAATTAAAATCTATTCCATTTTTTAAATGACTTTATAATTTAAGAAGGCGTTTGTTAATTACCACCCATCTGTTTCAAATCTATTATAATTCCTATTTTGGCGATCTCCAAAAAGATAGGTAAATGGTCATTACCCTGCAAGGGTGAATCATAACCCGGCAGATGGTTTATTTTAGTTTCAGTATCTTTCTTCGGGGGCTGCTTAAACCCCATGGCGATCATCTGGCGTTAATTTCCTCTAATTTTCCATCATTGACTGCTCTTTTGTTTTATTATTGTCAAGTGTCAAACCGGAAGGAAACAATCTCCGGCGTGCGGTAAAGACGCGTGCCCTTAAATTGAAAACGGCAACTGTTAATAGAAAGGGGTTTACTTCAAGAGTCCAACTGTTGACATCAAAAACTACCCCGGAAAACATCCGGTCGCAACAATGGGCTTCCGGAGCGGAAAGAATCTGGGATTTACGGCGGTTTTGCATGAGTGGACTTCAATAAATCACTAAAAACGCGCCAATATTCGATTATTGTTTATAATAAACAAATAATAAATGGTAAAAAATCAAGGAAGCGATGGAAATTTTATAGTTTCCGCATTATAATATAATATATAATGTGGTAAAACAAAAAAGTTTATAACAATATTTGTTGGTGCGTACAACTAGGTACTCAAGGTCTGCCTGCACCACAGTGAGAATTAAGTACTTTTCTATTAGAATGTCTAATTATGTAACAAAAAAATTAAGATTATTGCAGAATATATAAATTATTGATTCGTTTCAAATAATGTTATATAATGATTAGTAAGTCAAGGCTTTCCAATATTATTCATTCTATTGATTAAAAAGCGATAATGGAGGAGTCCCATGGGAAATCTCAAAAAGTAGGTATTTTTTTATCATCAATTTTTGGAAAATATGCGTGCCGATTGGAATGATAATAGATGAATCAAATGATAGAAGCTAGAATTAACAAAAACAACAAATAGCATTAGACGGCCACAACTGTATCTAAAAGTAAATTGACTGCTGTAAGATACCGTGAGGAATTTTTATAGTCATTTTTTGTACAGATTTATGATGATAAAATTGAAGACGAGTACTTTCAGCAAGACAGTGCCACTCCACATACCACTTAGGAGACCTAGAATGTGATACAAACATTTTATAATAGTCGAGTTATCAGACTAAATACAGCCATAACTTACCCTTCAAGATCCCGCGACCTCACTCCTTGTGACTTCTTTTTGTGGCCCTATTTAAAAAACTTAAGTTGCGCCAGGCAATAGTTGCCAAATTGATGAAATTAGAGCAATAGATTAGGTTTCAATGTCAAATTAATAATTGTCAGTTTCGTACGATGGTAAAAATACGTTTACAATTCAAATTCAAGCATTCATGGCACTCTCTGACGTCAAATTTAAAAAAAACAGCAAATATAAAAAGTTCTTGTCAAAATGCAAAACACAAAAATTTATAAAAATTATTAAATCATAATCAAACTAATAATGTTTAAATCATTTTATTATAAAAGTATATGATCTAGATATCTTGTAGTAAATGTCTAAAAATATATAATTACTTTACAAAAAACCGCAAATAAATTGCGAATTATTAGTTGCTAATTAATTAGAAATTGCTAATTGAACAATAATTCAACATTTTGATGTCTTTATTTTGATTTAAATAATTAATTTAATCTTTTATTTATTTTCTACAATGATCTAGATAACTTGTAGTAAATATCTAATTTTTATTACAGGAAATTATAAATTATCTAATTACATTACAAAAAATCAAGCAAAAATGCAAATTATCAATTGCTAATTAATTAATAATTGCTAATTAAAACATAATTTATGTAAAAAACTCTAATATTTTGACGCGTTTGTTTTGATTTAAATAATTAATTTAACTCTTTATTCATTTTCTACAATGTATGATCTAGATATTTAGTAATAAATGTCTAATTTTTATTACAAAAAATTGTAAAATATTTAATTACATTACAAAAAAATGTGCAAAAATGCAAATTATCGGTTGCTAAATAATTAATAATTGCTAATTCAACAATAATTTTAATAAAAATCTACAACAACCTGATGTGTTTATTTTCATTTAAATAATTAATTAATCGCTTTATTTATTTTTTCCAAAAATTTTTTTATTTTTATTGTAGAAAACTATAAAATATATAATTACTTTACAAAAAACCGTGCATAAATGCGTATTATCAGTTGCTAATTAATTGATAATTGCTAATTGAACAATAATTTAAGTTCAAAATTGCAATATTCTAATGCGTTTATTTTGATTTAAATAAATAATTTAACCCTTGATTCATTTTCTACAATATATAGGATCTACATATTTTGTAGTAAACATGTAATTTTTAATACAGAACATTGTAATATATTTACTTACATTATAATAAACCATAAACGCAAATTATCAGCTGCTAATTAATTAATAATTGCTAATTGAACAATAATTTAAATAAAAAACTACAACGTTTTAATGAGTACATTTTTATTTAAATAATTAATTAAACGCTTTATTTATTTTCTACAAAATTTTTCTTAGTTTTTATTGGCAGAAAATTATGTAATATATAATTACTTTACAGAAAACCGAGCACAAATGTAAATTATCAGTTGCTAATTAATTAATAGTTGCTAATTAAACCATAATTTAAATAAAAATCTACAACATTTTGATGCGTTTAATTTAATTTAGTACTGCTATAAAAATAGTAAATTTTACATTAGACTAGTAATGTAAATGTTCTTAGTACTACTAGAACAGTAATACTATAAAATTTAATAGAAAATTAAAGGTAGAAAGACTCTTAGACTTGCTGAACTTTTCAAGTAATGCTATAAAAATTTAATAGTATTTTAAAACTAGAAAGACTTCTAGAGCTTACTACACCTACTAGACTTTTCAAGTAATGGTAGACAAATGTAGTACTTTTTTAGTACTGCTAAAAAATAGTTAATTTTACATTAGACTAATAATGTATATTTTCTTAGTACTACTAGAACAGTAATACTAAAAAATTTAATAAAATTCTTAAAGTAGAAAAACTGTTAGACCTACTAGACTTTTCTAGTGATGCTATAAAAATTTAATAGTATTTTAGAACTAGAAAGTCTTCTATGGCCTACTAAACTTATTAGACTTTTCTAGTAATGCTAGACAAATGTAGTACTTTTCTAGTACTGCTATAAAAATAGTAAATTTTACATTAAACTAATAATGTACATTTTCTTTGTACTACTAGAACAGTAATACTAGAAAACTTCATAAAATTCCTACTAGACTTGTCTAGTAATGCTGTAAAAATTTAATAGTATTTTAGAACTAGAAAGGCTTCTATGGTTTACTAAACTTACTAGACTTTTCTAGTAATCAAATGTAGTATTTTTCTAGAACAGCTACAAAATTAGTAAATTTCACATTAGACTAATTTCTAAAAAATTTTATAGAATTCTATTAGTAGAAAAACTTTTAGACTTACTAAACTTTACTAGTAATGCTATAAAAATTTAATAGCATTTTAGAACTAGAAAGATTTCTAGGGCTTACTATACTTACTAGACCTTTCTAGTAATGCTAGAAAAATGTAATATAAATAGTAAATTTTACATTAGACTAATAATGTAAATTTTGCTAATTTTACTAGAACAGTAATACTAGAAAATTTAATATAATTCCAAAAGTAAAAAATCTTTTAAACTTACTAGACTTTTCTAGTTTTGCTTTTTAGCTTTTTACTTTTTTTGATAAAATCTGCAATTTTTTTGAAGTGCACATAGTTGCGTTTCTATTCACTTGTGATTATAGTTTTTTTAAAAGACACAGTAGAACTACAACTTTTCTAGTAGTACTAGAAAAGTAGTACAATATAATAAAAGTAGTTTTTTTTAAACTACTAAAAACGTAATACTATAAAAGTCTAATAGAATTTTAGAAGTAGAAAGACTACTAAGACTCACTAGACTTACTAGACTTTTCTTGTAGTGGTAGAAAAATGTAGTACTTTTTTAGTCCTACTTCTAAAAAACAACAGGAAAGAGAAAACGATTTAATGCATAAGAAAAAATGTTAAACAAAAAACACTTAAAATTTAATAAAAAAATGTTTAGATTTTAACAAAAAAAAGTGATAAAAATTACAAAGTAACTAACAAAACAAAAATAAGCAAAAAAATTGAAACCACAGTTTTTGATTGAAATTAAGAGAAACGAATGTTGACGGTAGGCAAAACACGTAATATTGTATAATAAAAACCTTAAAAAACGCAGAAAATTTGACTGAAATTAAGAAAAAATAATAATAATCATAAACAAAACACGTGGTATTGTATAGTGAAAACATAACAAAAAAACGCCAGAAAACAAAAACAAAAAGTGTATAAAGTAAATGATAAATATTGAATAAAACATATACTAAGACTTAAAGTAATAAAAGATAAAAAAAATACAAGCTTTTATTTGGCTAAAGCAAAATACAAAAAAAAAATTGAAAAATAAATCAATATTAATAAAAAAAGATGTAAGTTCGAGTTGTCTAAAAAAATAATAAAACAAAATAAGATTATGAATATAAAGAAAAAACAAGATGAGACAAATGAGAACAGACAAAATTTGGCTTAAAAAGTGTAGAAAAAGATGCAAAATGTACAGAAAAAAGAACGTAAATATATGGAAAACATTTTTATTTAAATCTCATTTTAGCATGGGATTTTAGACAATTTTGTAATGAAAAAACAAGAAAACTTAACAAATTAATCTAATTACAAAATACTGTATACAAAAAATAAAATTAAAACAAAATACTAAACAAAAAATTAAAAAAAATTTTTTTTTAATATTTCATTGACATTGTTTTTAAAGTTTTGTTATATTAATTTAAAAAAAAAGATATGTAATAATATATTTTTGGCTGTTTTAAGAAATATTTCAATTTTTAACAATATATTTTTTTTAAATATAAATTTCAATAATTTTTATAGTTATTTTTTCAATTTATTATTCTTATTTTCTATTTTTTAAAAAACTGTCTACTTTTTCAAATGGCATAAATTAGTAGGTCAAAAATTAACAAATCTAGACGTTTTGTTTTTAAAAAACTTTGATATTTGAATAAAATAAAAATTAATTTCTTATAGCAAAATGGTTGCAGAAGTAATTATTTTTTAAACAACTTGTCAGTTTTTTAGAGTTTGCCATTCTCTGATTGTTTTTTTTTTAAATTACCACTTAATATTTGCCAATTCCAAATGAAATTTTTTGTTGTTTTTAATTTTATTTCAAAAATTTGAAAATAGTTTAAAAACTGTTTTTTATAAGACAAAAAATATTGAACCAAAACAAAAAGACGATAACCGATTAAGACTTTTTTTGAATTTGGCAATGGCATGAAGTTTGGAAAAAAATGCGAAAAACTGTAAAGTTTTCGCTTTTTTGAGCACAACCGTCAATTTTCTAAAGCACATTTTTTATTTGGTGTCTTATTTTAATTTTGTAAGTAATAATAATCAATTTGCAAGTATTGTCGTCAATCTTTAAACAAATCAAATTATTTACTCTATCCCTATTTTCAAAAAACAATTTTTAAAAAAAACTGCTTACTAGGCGGTTTTTAAAAAATTTAAAATATTCTAAAAACCATTTTTTAAAGAATGGGGAAAGATAAAAATTTGTCAGAAAAACCAAAAGTTTGAACATCTTTTTTATGTCATATCTTTATAAATAATTAAGTTTTTAGAAAAAAACATTAATCGCAACTTGTGTGACACTTTTTCCTATTATTCATTTTCCAAAAATACTTTTTTTTATAAAAAAAATACTTTCAAGTACAAAATCTTACTGTGGTAAAGCAAAAAGTAGAAACAAATAAACAAATAAAAGAAAATGTTGCAAAAACATTTAAAGCAAGATTATAAATTAAGCATTAATTTTATAAAAATATAAGCTAGTATTATAAAAAAAATTAAAAATTATTACAAAACTTAAGAGAAACGCAACATTTTGTCTGTAATAAAAAAGCTTAAAAAAATACTATATTTATTTCACTTTTAATAATAAGTATAAAAATATTATTTTCTTTAACTGTACAAATAAAAATTAAACCAAAAACATTGTACAAAAATTACTGAAAACTAAAAAATAATGACAATAATTAGAAACTCTAAATTAAGCAAAAACAGCTTTTCTCATTTATTTCATATACTTTCAAGAGAAAAATTAAAAATATATTATTTATTAATTTTTCAATAATAATAATAATAATAGTAATTTTGTCTTTTTCATTACTCGTCAAAGACCGTAATGATTTTTGAATCCAGCAAAATTGCTGTGCTTCCGGGACATGGAATGTTGAACATAATAGATATCAGTAATAAATAACAATATTAGTGATATCAATATCAAAATTTAAACAACATTTTTAAAGCTTGTTTTTTAACTATTTTATTGTAATTGAGAAAATAATATTGGGATTATCATCTCTTCATAAGCATTGTGATAATTTCTGACTCCAGCAAAATTGCTGTGCCTCCGGATATGACAGGGCTTAACATAATAATATTGTTTATTTCAAACAATAACTTGCTCAATTACAAAAAAATAAACAACAACAAAAAATAAAAAAAAGATATTATTAAACTTAATAGGTAGGACTTTCCACTTATTGAAGAGTATAATAAAAAAAAAGTCAATTTATTTATTCCTTTGTAAAGAATTTCTCCAGAAATAAGTTTCCATATGCATAGTTTTAGTAGCTTTTAAGCACAAAGATAAAAATTGCGCCACGAGCGTGGCGAGTGGGGTGAGTAATGGCTATTACACGCGAGTTGACTACTATATTGTGTCTACCTTCCATTTTTTTGTGTCAGAAGAATATACAAGATATATTTAAAGTTTTAATTTCAGAAATAAATCATTCTTAATTTCTGTAATGATGGCTTTTTCTTACTCACAAAGACAAAGATTGTAACACGAGCAAAGCGGGTCTAATGAGTAATAACAATTACACGTGAGTGAGTAATAAATAATAAGCATGGTATAATTTTGAAAAAACTTATTCTAGAATCTTTATTAATTTTCTGCAATGATGGCTCTTACGCGCAAAGATGAAAACTCCACCACGAGCGTGGCGAGTTAAATAAGTAATAACGATTCACAACTTTTTTGTGCACCAATCATAAAAATGATATAATTTCTAATTTTTTAAGCAATCTTGTTAATTACTGCAGGTTTAAAGGGGGTTGTTTTATGCTTGAATGGTGCAGGTTAAAAGCGTCCGCATCTATGAATAAATAAATAAAATATCGCCCTAAACATTTACTAAATGGACCGGATTATAGCAATGTCACCCTCGTAGAGATGCTGGTCTAGGCAGCTTTAACACGTACAATGCAAGAGGGTTAATGGACGGTTTCATCAATCGGGGTTGGGGGTTGTAGCAAAACAAGTGCATCCAATTCAATTAGTATGCCGGATTAACACCATCGACTTCTCTTGATGGATTTACCACTTTGGCTATTTTGCCACCATTTATTATTCTGAGCGATTGGCGATGTAACATACTCTGATTTTGTTTATTTAGGGGTAAATAGGTTTTAAATACAAAAACACAAACATACTGCATCTACTAAACAAAATAATTATTATTTTAGAATGTGCTTCAAAATTGTAACTGAATGAAAAGTGTAACAATACCAGTTATAAATTTTTCAAAAAAAAAAGATATTTTTGTTTTTTCCAAAAACTTAATTATTGATAAAGATATAACATAAAAAACGCCCAACTTTTGGTTTTTCTGAAAAAAAATTTATCTTTCTCTATTCTTTGAAAAACGGTTTTTAGAATATTTTAAAGTTTTTAAAATCCGCCTAGTAAGCATTTTAAAAAAAAAATATTTTTTGAAAATAGAGATGACGAAAACAATTTAATTTCTTTTAGGATTGACAACAATACTTGCAGAATTGGTTATTATTACTTAAAAAATTAAAATAAACCACATATAAAAAAAGTGCATAGAAAATTGACGGTTGTGCTCAAAAAAGCCAAAATTTTCCCTTTTTTTGCATTTTTTGCCAAGCTCATGCTATTGCTAAATTTAAGAAAAGTCTTAATCGGTCATCGTCTTTTTGTTTTGATTCAATATTTTTTGCTTATAAAAAACAGTTTTTAAACTGTTTTAAATTTTTTTAAATATAATTAAAAATAACAAAAAAAGGGCTTTTTTTGGAATCGGCAAATATTAAGTAATGTTAAAAATAAAAAAAACAATCAGAGAAAGCAAACTCTAAAAAACTGGCAGGCTGTTTTTAGAAAATAATTACTTCTACAACTATTTTTCTGTAAGAAATTTATTTTTAATTTTTCTAAATTTCACAGTTTTTTAAAAACAAAAAACCTAGATTTGTTAATTTTTGACCTATTAAATTATGCCATTTAAAAAATTAGGCAGTTTTTTAAAAAATAGAAAATAAGAATAAGCTTTGACTTATTTTAGAATGGAAAAAAATAGCTACAAAAGTTATTAAAATTTATATTTAAAAAAATATATATTCTTAAGAACTAAAATATTTTTTAAAACAGCCAAATATTATTACATATTTCTCCGTTTTAAAACTTTTTTTAAATTGATATTATCACAAAAATAAAAAATAATGTCCTATTTGATTAATTATTAACAAATTTGTAGCAATTATATGTTTACAAAATTTACAACTTAATGGTCTATTTGGGCACTACAATATATATTCGATTTGGTTAATAAAACTAGTCATAATTATTATTTTGACATGAAAAAATAAAAAACAATAACAAAAATAATAACCGCTTTTTTTGAATAGCTAGTTTTTTGGTTTTCTGTAATTACAAAATATATAAAAAAAGCGTTTTAAACGGTTGCATTTTTAGCAACGTTACAGCATTTTTTCAAAAAAAATTTTTTTTGTGATTAAAAAAATTTATATCATAGTAGATTATCAGTTTAAAAAAAAATAATATCAAAAGTACAGTTATCCGCTTAGAAGTTTTGATTTTTTCTTATCCTACAAGAAACAGTTTTCAGCTTTTCTTAAAAAGTTAGAAAAATAAAAAAAAATTGTAAAAATAAAATAATTTAATCAAAACTCAACTAAGATTGCAAAAATTTTTAAAAATTAAAGAAAAATAAATATAAAATACATAACACGCTTTAAAAGTCGACGGTTTTTTTAACGAAAAGCAAAACTTTTTAAATAATAAAATCAAATATTTTTTTTTATTTTGTAAAAAACAAATAATCACTAATTTTAGATCAATTTTTGAGAGCAAAAAACATATTTTTTGACAAGTTTATAATTTTTTTTAAGTACGTAGAAAAAAAAAGGCAAATTGACCACATCTAATTACAACTTCTGATAATTTCCTCTATTTGGTATATCACTAAAAACGCTTCTCAAAATGTTTTTTTTTAAATTATTTTTCTCTTAAAAATAAAAAATTTAATAAAAAAATATTTTATAAAAACTATGCAAAAATAACAGCCCAATCGATTAAAAAAAAACAAATAAAAAATGTCAAACGTCAAAAAACATACGACTTTTTAAAAAAAAAAACATCAATATTATAAACTTTATTATCTTATTTTTTTTATATTTTTTACATATATTTTTCATAATTTAAAAAAAAAAATTGCTGATTATAATTGCCACTTTTTGACAAAATTATAACGTTTGGAAAAAAAAAACATTGTTTTAAAGCTAGTAAGCAAAATTCTAATACTTTTCACAAAAACTGTTTATGAAAACTTTTAGCTACACTGAAAGTCGGAGTCAAAAGCTGGCTGCTGTTTTGACTAAAAATGATAATAATAGTAATAATAATAGTTATAATAATAACAACAAAAATAATAAGATTAATAATATATGAGAAAAAATTTTGTTTATGGAGGATTTAGGGTATAAAATGTAGATGTTTTTTACAGTTCTTTATTGCATCTGAGAGCTACGTTTCGGTACAAAATTTTACCTTCTTCAGGCTGTTGATGTCATTAAACCGGTTATTTTTTTTTAAAGAGAAACACGTTAAAAAATAAATAAATAAAAAAAAATATTTCGGATTGTTGAAACAATTGTTATTTGGACTTTTTGAAAAAAATAGACTTTGTTGGTACTGAAGCTGCCAGCCAGCTGTGATGAAATCAGAATCACAATTATTGCAGATCAAATAATAATAATAATCAAAAAATGTAGAAAAAAAGTTGAATGAGAAAAAAATGGAAAACCAACCATATTTATTCTACAGCCTAAGTGGTTTATAAATGATAAAAAAACAATAATTAAAGTAAGCACAATAAAAGCAAAAAAATCTTAAACGTACTGAAAAGGATTAAAAATTATTGGGATATTGAAAATGTTTAAAAAAAACATAATTTAAATATAAGAAAAAAATTTTGAAAAAATTAAAAGATTGTAGATTTTATTTTCTAAATATTTTTGGAAATTTAAAAAAAAAAATCTATCAAATTATAAACAAAATTATATATAAAAACTAAAAAGCAAATAAAAAATTACCAACTTCTAAAAACAAACCGTTGTTTTTTTAAACAGTAAACTTAATTATATATATAATTAAAAGAATTTTTAAAACTGTTTAATGGAACTGAAGAATAAAAATAAAATAATGAACAACACTGCAAAAATAATCAAATCTAAAACAAATTGAAAAACAGAAAATAATGTACAAAATGCTCAAAAAATTAAAAGATGTTTTTTATGATTTCGATAGTATTTTTAAATTTTTTTTTTTATTTTATGGGGTGTAAAATTGCTTTTAGCTCATTTCTATCAAGCGAAAGCTTTTCACATGTTTTTGCTGCTGGATACTGTTTTTTGTGGTTGTAATAATAATTATACAAAATTTGTGACATATTTTTCATTAGAAAAAATGGTTCGAGTGTGATCAATGAAACAGATAACGCTGATCAATTGGCTTTGATAGAAGTTTTATTAAATATTAACCACTCAATTAATTATGAATGCGGTTATTTCCGAATGTTGTCATCACGACTGGTGCGAGTATTATATAATAAGAGCACAATAGCCATTAAGGCATAACCGTGAGGGACGACGTTGTTGTAAATGTGTTTTTTGTGTGTTGACTATGACACGCTAGAATAGCTATTGAGGTAACATCAGCTTCATTATTCATTCTTTATTGATTTGGCGCCTCTTGATTTAATGAATAAATATAGTCCACGGAACGTTTAGGGGTAGTAAAATTATTTTTTTTTAGTTTTGAAATATGTTTTGCATTTGGCCAATTCCATTAAGGGAAGCCAGAGCAAATCGAGTTATGGATAATATGCAAAAAGCGGTACGATATTTTTCGAGTAGATCGTCAACAGATGGTGTGTTTTTCTGTTCCATTTGAGCATTAGCACCCCCGTTTTGGCAATGACACGAACGCCAGTTGTAGACCAGAATGACTTTTATGGGGCGGCAGGTCTCATTCACTAAAACCTTTTATCGGCTGAATAATCGGCGATGATCTTACTTTATATTTATTTCTACGCTCCATTTAAATACTATACGGACGACGACTAAGGGATGAAGGTGCTTTGCTATCGAAGAATGGAACAGATTTATTGCATTTAAAGGGTATGAAAGAGATTTTTGGAAAACTGAAACTTGAAATAATCAAGCCTAATTACTATTTTTTTACAGTCACAGCACTAAAAGTAATAAAAAATTTTTTTTATAATATTTCTTATAGGAATAATATTATTTAGTATTTCTTAATTTTATAATATTTTTTTTATTATTGAATAAATTGTAAGCATTTACTTTAAAAAAGTGTTGAAAAGCATTTTTTTTATAATATTCCTTATAGGTATAATAATATTTTTATTATAGTATTCCTTAATGTTATAATATTCATTTAGTCATTTAATAAATAATAAACATTTACTTTAAAGAAGTAATAAAATGTTGTTCTTTTATAATATTCCTCTCTGGATAAATCTTCCTTATAGGTATAATACTATTTTTATTATAACATTCCTTAATGTTATATTATTCCTTTTATTATCAAATAAATAATAAGCATCTAATTTTATAACAGCTTTTTTATATAATATTCCTTTCTTGAATATTCCTTATAGGTAGAATATTATTTTTATTATAGTATTCCTTAATGTTGTAATATTCTCTTTATTATTAAATAAATTATAAACATTTACTTAAAAAAAATGATAGAAAGTTCTTCTTTTATAATACTTTTTTGTGAATAATATTCCTTATATTCCTAAATATTATAATATTCTTCCTATTATTGAATAAATTATAAGCATCTACTTCAAAAAGATGATAAAAAGCTTTATTTTTATAATATTCTTTTCTTGAATATTCCTTACAAATATAATGTTTTTTTTTATTATAGTATTTCTTAATGCTACAATTTTTTTTTATTATTAAATAAATTATAATCATTTACTTTAAAATAGTAATAAAATGTTGTTCTTTTATAATATTCCTCTTTGGATAAATATTCCTTATAGGTATAATAATATTTTCATTATGACATTCCTTGATGTTATATTATTCCTTTTATTATTGAATAAATTATAAGCATCTAATTTTATAACACCTTTTTTTATATAATATTCTTTTCCTAAATATTCCTTACAAGTATAATATTATTTATTTTATAGCATTCCTTAATATTATAATTTTTTTTATATTATTGAATAAATTCTAAGCATTCACTTCAAAATAGTAATAAAATGTTGTTCTTTTATAATATTCCTCTTTGGATAAATATTCCTTATAGGTATAATACTATTTTTATTATAACATTCCTTAATGTTATATTATTCCTTTTATTATTAAATAAATAATAAGCATCTAATTTTATAACACCTTTTTTTTCTATAATATTCCTTTCTTAAATATTCCTTATAGGTAAAATATTATTTTTATTATAGTATTTCTTAATGTTGTAATATTCTCTTTATTATTAAATAAATTATAAGCATTTACTTTAAAAAAATGATAAAAGGTTTTTCTTTTATAATACTTTTTTCTAAATAATATTTCTTATATTCCTAAATAATATAATATTCTTTCTATTATTGAGTAAATTATCAGCATCTACTTCAAAAAGATGATAAAAAGCTTTATTTTTATAATATTCCTTTCTTGAATATTCCTTACAGATATAAGGTTTTTTTTTTATTATGGTATTTCTTAATGCTACAATTTTTTTTTATTATTAAATAAATTATAATCATTTACTTTAAAATAGTAATAAAATGTTCTTTTATAATATTCCTCTCTGGATAAATATTCCTTATAGGTATAATATGAAACTTTTATTATTGAATAAATTATAAGCATCTAATTTTATAACACCTTTTTTTATATAATATTCTTTTCTTAAATATTCCTTACAGGTATAATATTATTTATTTTATAGCATTCCTTAATATTATAATTTTTTTTATATTATTGAATAAATTCTACGCATTTACTTCAAAATAGTAATAAAATGTTGTTCTTTTATAATATTCCTCTCTGGATAAATATTCCTTATAGGTATAATACTATTTTTATTGTAACATTCCTTAATGTTATATTATTCCTTTTATTATTAAATAAATAATAAGCATCTAATTTTATAACAGCTTTTTTTTCTATAATATTCCTTTCTTGAATATTTCTTATAGGTAGAATATTATTTTTATTATAGTATTTCTTAATGTTGTAATATTCTCTTTATTATTAAATAAATTATAAGCATTTACTTTAAAAAAATAATAAAAGGTTATTCTTTTATAATACTTTTTTCTAAATAATATTTCTTATATTCCTAAATTCCATTCGAAATCATGTCGTCAAACAGAGCAGACGAGAAACCTAAGCTCGCATGTGAAAAGTGCAGAAAAGTTGGCTTAACCAATCCAACAAAATGCATAAAGTGTTGTAAGACCTTCCACGAAAGCTGTGCAAATTTATGGCGAGGAGGTAGAAATTCAAGCGCTGGAGATTTTATCTGTTGCGAACGGCCATCAACAAAATTGTCGGAAAACGCTACGGACAAAAATGTACTCGCTTGGGATGCTGATCAACAAAACGATGGTGTAATGGATATCAAATTGTTAAACTATATAATCAAACAAAAGGACGAAATGATTTTGGAATTACGAGACAAGATAAATCTTCTTTACAGCCATATTAGTCTTCTGGAATGTTCTAGAAATGATAACGAAACCAAGAAAAAAACGGCAAAAACTTATGAACATAGTGATAAGGCAGCGCCAGAGTTCAATAAACAGAAAAAACAAAAAGAACATCAGAAATCACCTGGTAGTGCACATGAATCCGAAAGGCAGAGTTTGGAAGAAAAAAATCCTAATGCCCACAAACCGTGCAGCAGCCAAAATCATTTAAAAACTCTCTCTTCGCCAGTCTGTAATAAGGTGATAACAAACAAAGATAACGAATGGCAAATGGTGGAAACCAGGGCTGTCAAAAGAAAACATAGTAATGGGAAAATAGGTTCTTTCAAATTACAGGCTGATGATAAATTAAAAATTGCTCCTAAATTTGGATCAATTTTTTGCTCAGGTTTTTCACCCAGTACTACCTCGGAAAATGTGATTGACTTTGTTAAAAAGACCTTCCCTGAGGTGTTGTGCGAAGAGGTTCAATCTAGGTACCCAAAAAGTTATAACAATTTTAAAGTATCCGTGTATGTATCAAATCTGGAAGCTATCTTAAGTGAAGAGTTTTGGCCAGAAGGTATTTATTTTAACAAGTTTTTTTATCGAAGAAAGTCTTTGCCAGGGAAAAACTAGCAAGTACTGACTATCAGAAGAAACAAAATTTATTAAACTCAGTAACTCATAAAGTCGATGTAAATTCTACTTCCCTTAACATTTTTCATATCAATATACAGTCTATCAAAAACAAGTTAGAGGAGGTAGAATTGTATTTTTGTAACATAGAAACCATTACAAACAGCTATGATGTAATAGGGTTTACTGAGCACTGGCTTGCTGAGCATGACTTGCATCTAATTAATTTTCCAAACTACAAATTAGCTTCATTTTTTACTCGCTCTGCGCATATTCACGGCGGGGTTTTAATTTTAGTTAAAGACGAGATCAATTTTAGAGCGAGAAAAGATATTGAATTATTGTCTAAAGAAATGGTATGCGAACTAGCTGCTATTGAAATTGTAGGTTCAAACTTGTTGATTGTGACGATCTATAGACCTCCCTCCGGTGACTTCATTGTGTTCCTAAACATATTAAATGAACTTTTTATAAAATGTAATATTGACAAGAAACAGCTGATTTTGATGGGTGATTACAATGTAAATTTCAATTCAACCGACGTTAAAATGTCTAAGTTAACGGATCTTATATCTTCTTTCGGGTTAGTGATTACTATCCACGAAAACACCCGTTTTAACAATTGCTTGGACAACATTTTAACAAATACTTGCTATGATTATGACACAAGAGTTGTGGAGACTCACCTTGCTGACCATAAAGGTATTGAAATAAATCTAAATGTTAATGTACAATATAATATAGTCAAATGTTTTTATAGATCTTACTCATCGGAAGATTTCTATAAATTTTATAAGGCGTTTGAAAACATTAGTTTCGATTTTATTAACTCTAAACATACTAGTGTGCACTATAAATGTGAAAGGTTCCTAAAAATCTTAACAGACGAAATTAAAAATTGTTTTCCCTTAAAAGAAAAACTTGTTTCAAAAATCAAAAAATTAAAATGGTTTAGTAAGGATCTTATTGATATGAGAGACAAATTAAACTTTTTGAAATCGGCAGTAGACCAGTATCCAACATTGAATAATAAAATTACTTATAAAAAATTTAAAATCAAGTATAGAAAAATGATCAACGAACACCGAACAAACTTTAATGATAAGTATATACGAAACGCTGACAACCTAGCCAAAAGTTGTTGGAAAATAATCAATGTTTCCAGAAATAAAAAATCACAGAATGATAATACCTCACAATTAAGTGCAAAAGAAATGAATGATTTTTTTACAAATGCTGCATTTAACATTGTAAAATGTATTCCAAATATAAATATTGATCCTTCAAAAAATGTACCAAATGTTCATTCAGCAAACCAATTTGAATTTGCAGAAATCAGTTTTAATGATCTAAGAGATGTAATCGACAGTTTAAAAAACAATAATAGCAATGATATTTACGAAATAAACACTACGTTTGTAAAGCGTATAAAAAATCTTATAATAGTGCCTTTTACTAAAATTATAAATCTTATTATAGTAAGTGGGACTTACCCAAACAGTTTTAAAGTATCTAAAGTAATTCCAATTCATAAAAAAGGTGATGTAAATGACACAAACAATTATCGACCTATATCTTTAATTCCAACACTTTCTAAAATAATTGAAAAGGTCCTAAAAGCTCAACTATATAATTATCTAGAAACAAACAATATACTCTCAAACTCACAGTTTGGTTTCCGAAACAATAGATCTACAACTTTAGCTTTAAACACAGCGCTCTTAAAAATTTCTGAAAATTTTGAGCTTGGAACTTATACTGGGCTTACTATGTGTGATCTTTCAAAAGCTTTTGATTGTGTCTCACATAATATTCTTCTAAATAAACTAAAAATCTACGGTCTTGGCACAACCACACTGAAATTATTAAGTTCTTACCTGGATGAAAGGAAACAAACAACCTACTATAAAAAAAATTATTCACAAACTTCCTTAGTAAAATATGGCGTTCCACAGGGTTCGGTGTTAGGACCATTATTGTTTCTAGTCTATATAAATGATCTTCCACTCAAATTTTCAAACGACCGGATGATTCTTTTTGCGGACGACACAACTATTTTAAATACAAATAGTAATTTAGAAGATCTAAATAATGAAATGAATAATACACTCTTTGCGGTTGAACAATGGTTTAAATCAAATAAGCTTAGTTTAAATGCTAGCAAAACAGAAAGCATTATTTTTTCTCTGAATCATAAAACTACAATAAAAAAGTCTGTTAAACTTTTGGGAATTACTTTAGATTCAAAACTGACTTGGGAATCTCATATTGAAATACTAGCAGTCAAACTATCTAGAACTGCTTACTTACTGAAAAAAATTAGCAGCATTGTCTCCTTCTCAGTTGTCAAAATGGCATATTATGGTCTTTTTCAATCTGTTTTTACATATGCGATCTTGTGTTGGGGGCATAGTTGCCATTCGGAAAGATTATTTAAAATTCAAAGAAGAGTTGTAAGGTTCATTACAAATTTGGGATATAGAGATGATGTAAAATCTAAATTTACTCAAGAAAAAATTCTCACACTACCTTGCGTCTACATTTTTGAGTGTTTAAAATTTATGAAAAAAAATCTTGACTCGTATGAAAAAAACGGTGATATTCATCAATATCACACGAGAACAAAAGATGATATTGTCAAAAAGTTTTTAAGAATCTCAAAAAGTAGAAACTCAGGTAATTATTATGGACCAACTTTCTTTAATAAATTACCCACTTCCATCCGAAAACTACCTTTTAACAAGTTTGAATCCTACATCAAAAATGCACTAATCGAGAAGACATATTACTCTATAAATGAGTTTTTAAATGACGATACTCCTTTTGAGTAAAATAGTTGCCAGTTTGGCTTTTAAATTTTGTATGTTATTGTGTTTTTTGTTTGTTTTATTTCATATATATCAATATATAACATATATAATATACAATGTACATATTGTAACAAAGTGGTTTCTATGTTTATCTCTATGTTTTATTTAATTTATGTACTATATTTTATGTACTTTTGACTTGTGCAAACCTCTGTTGTAAAGCATGAATAAAGTTCTATTCTATTCTATTCTATTCTATTCTATTCTAAATAATATAATATTCTTTCTATTATTGAATAAATTATAAGCATCAACTTCAAAAAGATGATAAAAAGGTTTTTCTAATAATATTCCTGATAGGTATATAGTTATTTGTATTATAGTATTTCTTAATTTTATAATTTTTCTTTTATTATAGAATAAGCATTTACTTTAAATTTGTTTAAAACTACAAAATGCTTTTGCTTTTATTTAATTTTACATCATTTTTATAGAAAATTCTATAAAATTTTTGTTAAAAAATCTGAAAATTTTTTTTTAATTGTTTTTTTGTGTTTACTTTGTTATTTTTCTAGTTCATTATCTTGTTGTTACTGCCACGTGTTTTTAAAAAAATTGAATGTTTTACAAAATTGTCAATTGTAGAAAAAATAGACTTTTTCAAAGTGTTTAGTCACAAATTTCAAAACATAATAATCAACAAATTGATGATAATAACAACAGATATTAATAATTTTAACATTATTTATTAAATTTAATAAACATTATCAAATATGAATGTTGTATCCATACCATGAAGTAAAAATTTCAAAATTTTAGATTTGAATTTAATATTTTTTTACGAAAATACTGAGAGCAGCATTATCATGTTTATGTCATATTGTTCAAATGTTTTTAAACGTTAAATCTAACAATTCTTATAAAATTATCGCATATTTGTGAGAAAATAATAATTTAGCTTGATTTTTCAAAAAGCTTAAATTTTCTCTTTGGCTTTAAACAAAATTTGTAGTTTTTGTTTTTAATTTAATTCTTAAATTAGTTTTTAAACCAATAAAAAACTGAAAATTTGTTTCCTAATTTTTTTATATTATTGAAAAGTTATTATTATTGTTATTACTTGTTAAAGATCATAATGATTTTTAAATCCAGCAAAACTGCTGTGTCTCCAAGACAGGGGAGGTGGAACATAATTAATTTATACATATCTATTATAAATACATATCTATTTATTTTCAAATGGTTAATTAACTTAATTATAGAAAAAAGTGTTTTAAATTTTACTAATAATTAATTAAGACACCTTAAAATTAATAGTATATTTCTTTATTAGGCGGAGAAGTCATACTTTTTGTGCTGAATCTGTAGTAGTTTCAGTGTGACGGACGAACGTAGTGAGTCCGGCATGAAACTACTACAGATGAAGCACAAAAAGTAAGACTTCGCCGACGTATAAAGAACGCTATTTTTTCTTCAAACGTAAAGAACAACAATATAATAATTACAACGCTTTATTTTAATTTGTTAGTTTCAAAAAGAGTGCTTTGAATTTAAACTGAAGTTTCCTTGACAACGCTCCAAACAACAGCGAAAAAATTTCACATTTTGCACGTTTTAACAATAATTGGTAAGTAATTATTGTTTTATTTGATTTTTACACTTAAATTTTGTTTAATTTTTTAGTCCGCTATGTTTGAAAGTAGTGACCAAACGAAGGCAATTAGTGAAATCGCAAAGGCAGCTCAGAAGGCAACAGAAAACCTCGTTCCACGAAAGTCCAAAAAACTTTATGAACTAGCATACAAGAAATTTACTAATTGGTGCGCTAAGAGTAATGTGATGGATTACTCAGAAGATGTGTTGCTGGCGTACTTCTTGCATTTATCAGTAGATATGAAAATGAAGAGTTCGACTTTGTGGTCACAATATTCGATGTTACGAACCATGCTAAGTATCAAAGATGGTGCAGACTTGGCCAAGTACTTGAAGCTTCGTGCTTATTTAAAACAGCAAAATAAAGGCTACATTCCGAAGAAAGCTGATGTCTTCACAAAAATACAATTTGAGGAGTTTCTAGAGAATGCACCCAACGAACAATATTTAGCAATTAAGGTATTTTGCAATAATATATATATATTATAAACATTGTTATTATAAATTATGTTTTACAGACTGTTTTCTTGTTTGGAGTAGCAGGGGCGTGCCGATGCGACGAACTTGTGAATATGAGAGTTGAGGACGTCGAAGACCTAGGCTCGTTGATACATGTGAAGATTCCCTTTAATAAAACAGAGAAACCACGGTCTTTTGCTATTGTCGGAGAACGTAATATTAACATATACAGGAAATATGTTAATTTGAGACCAAAAGACATGAAGGAGGATCGTCTTTTTGTGAAATTTCATAACGGGAAATGCTATAAGTCAGTTATGGGCATTCATAAAATTGGAAGCGTAGCAAAAGATGTAGCTTTATTTTTGAAGTTGCCAAATTGGAAATTATTTACTGGACACTCCTTAAGGCGAACGTCAGCCACAATATTTGTAGATTCTGGGGGAGATATCACCGGTCTGAAACGTCTAGGCGGATGGAAGAGCACATCGTGTGCCGAAGGTTATATTGCAGACTCCATCAGCAACAAAAATGAAACCGCTGGAAAAATTTTGATCGCTGGCACCTCTTCGCCACTAGTTTTACCTTCAGAGTCCGTCGCAAGCAATGTTTCAGCAACTAGCGTTCACGTTTCTTGTGATTCGGGGTCATCAGTTGCATCAAACGGTTCTCATTTTAAAAATGTTAGTAATTGCACATTTAATTTTTACTATGGTGGCAAATAATTAAGTTGTTTTTTTATAATTCGTTAATAAATTCATGATATTAATTTAATGTTTAGTTATTTATTTACAGGAAAATAACAAAAACGCAAAAAAATTTGTAGCGGCAGAAAAAGTACTTTTTCTGCCGCCGGCGGAGAAGTGAAACTTAAACTATGGCAACCTAATTCAAAAATGACGTACTTCTCTGACGTTTGAAGAAAATATCTATTTTTTTACAACATTTTTCATGTGATGACATTATACGGTTTTCAAAGAATGTGTTTTAATTTTTGTAAGTCACACATAATTATTGTAAAATAATAAATTTATTAGTAGAAACATAAACTGTTTTTACAATTTGTGATTTAACTGACAGAGTGGTTAATAGCTGCTGTCTGAACAAAATTAAAATTAAAAAAATCGGTTAAATCATTTAAAACAGAAAGATTTGACTATTTCACTGTTTTCCTTTCATTGTAATCGTAAAAAGGGTAATGGTCCCCTAAGCAGTAGACAGAAGAAGTTATTAAAAGTGTAAGGCAAATAATGGAAGAAGCGCCACAGACATCTTTTCGTCTACTTTCACAACAAGTTCAATTATCAACTGCCACTTATCAACTAATAAAAAAATTAAAAAAAGGACATTCAACTCTATCAACCTGCTGGTTATTTTGTACGTGTCCACTACTGTCCGTTGGTTTATTAACACTTTTAATATGGAAATTGATAATTTTTTCAAATTCCGATGAAATTCTATTAAAATGTTAATGTTTTTGCTTTATACAAATTATTAAAAAAAGTGGCATAAAAAGAATTTGATCTGCATTTTATGACGTAAATAAACATTTACGTAAATATAATGCATGTTTACCTCATGCGAATGCATTTTTAATCAAGTTTGAAATTAAATTGAGAAACGAAGCAGAAAAAAAACTTTTCATCAAAAGCACAAAAGCTCAGAGGGAAGCTAACTTGCTAACTGCATTATTCGGTGTTTGAAAAAGAGGATTCGTACACTTTTGGCCAGATTAGCCGCCTTCTCGTTTATAATTCATTCGAATCGGGAAGATTTTCCCTCGACTGATATCCTGAGTCCTGACCGGCTAAAAAATGCAACAACACTCGTTTCAGGCCAAGAACCTACAGGAGAGGGAATTGCCAAAAGATATTTAGTATTTTAGGTAGCCGAATATCCGTACTATAAGGAAAATTTTCCAAAATCTCATAAAATTCTATCTCGATTTAAAGTGGAAAAGCTTAATTTTTTGCTTAAAAAATCAGGGTTTAACGAGAAAAGTGAAACTTGTACAGAGAGTAGTTGTTTTCAGTTATATCTCAAGTCTGCACCAATATCATGGCTATCTCAAACTTCATACACAATAAAAAAAAAAATATTATTTTTGTGTTGTAACTTGAAACTGATATAGTGGTCAAGTTGTTCAGTTTTATTTAATCCGGCTCTGGATAATCTGTCAACACCTGTTTGAAAGATTCAATGCATTATCCAGTAATAGAGAATTATAAACGCATATAGCGTTATTTAATTGAGACTAGTATACAATAATGTTTTCCTTTATATTTATCAAAAATTTGCAGTACTAAGTCATTTAGTCTGGCTGGTGTGTAGCCATAATTAATTGCGTAATTTCTAATTTAATTATAATTAATTTGTTATGAGTGTATGACAAGTGTAAGTACCCACAAAAAAACATTACATCGGCTCATCTTATTGTTACATGTGTAATGGGCCGTAGAAGGAGCGCCTTTTAGTGCAGGAAGTTGAGATCATACATTGTAGAAAGTGAATGAATAACAGAGTTAAATTAATTATTTACATCTAAATATACACATTGTAGTTTTTTATTGAAATTATTGTCTAATTAGCAATTGATAATTTAAATTTATGCTCGAGTAATTGTAAAGTAATTATAATTTTCTGCAATAAAAATTATACGCCTCAGAATGCTGTAGTTTTCAATTTAAAATATGGTACAAGTAGCAATTATTAATTAATTAGCAGCTGATAATTTTCATTTATGCTTGGTTTTTGTAAAGTAATTAAATATTTTACAATATCCCGAAATGAAAATTAGACATTTACTACAAATTATCTTGATCATACATTGTAGGAAATAAATAAAGGGTTAAAAATGTTGTAGTTTTTTATTTAAATTATTGTTGAATTAGCAATTATTAATTAATTAACAACAATAACTCGCAATGTATGCTCAATTTTTTGTGAAATAATTAAATAATTTATAATTTAGACATTTGTTGCAAAATATTCAGATTCTAAATATTTTACCATTTTCTAAAATGAAAATTAGACTTTTACTACAAATTATCTAGATTATACATTGTAGAAAATAAATAAAGGGTTAATAAATGTTGTAGTTTTTTATATAAATTTTTGTTTAATTAACAATCATTAATTAATTAACAACTGATAACTCGCCAGTTATGCTGAATTTTTTGTGAAATAATTTTATAATTTATGCTCAATTTTTTGTGAAATAATTATATAATTTATAATTTTTGCAATAAAAATTAGACATTTGTTGCAAAATATTTAGATCCTACATTGTAAAAAATGAATGGAGGGTTAAATTGATTAATTAAATTAAATTAAACGCATCAGAATGCTGTAGTTTTTAATTTACATTATCGTTCAAGTAGCAATTTGCATTTTTGCTCAATTTTTGTAAAGTAGTTAAATATTTCATTTATGCTTGGTTTTTTGTAATTAAATATTGTACAGTTTCCTGTAATGAAAATTAGACATTTTACAAATTATGTAGATCATATATTGTAGAAAATAAATAAAGGCTTAAAGAAATTATTTAAATCAAAATAAACGCTTCAAAATGTTGTAGTTTTTTATTTAAATTATTGTTCAATTAGCAAATATTAATTAATTAGCAACTGATAATTTACATTTATGCTCGGTTTTTTGTAAAGTAATTGTATATTACATAATTATTTGCAATAAAAACTAGGAAAAATTTTAGAGAAAATAAATAAAGCGTTTAATTAATTATTTACATGAAAAAAGCGCGCCAGACTGTTGTAGTTTTTTATTTGAATTATTGTTAAATTAGCAATTATTAATTAATTTTTGCTCATTTTTTTGTAATGTACTTGAATAATTTACAATTTTCTTTAACAAAAATTAGACATTTCTTGCAAAATATTTAGATCATACATTGTAGAAATGTATAATATAGATTGTAGAAATTGCTTAAATTATTGATTAATTTGCAGTTATTAATTAATTAACAACCGATAGCTTGCTATTTATGCTCCGTTTTTTGTAAAATAATTATATATTTTATAGTTTTTTGCAATAAAAATTAAACATCTGTTGCGAAATATTTAGATGATACATTGTAAAAAATTAATGAAAATTAAAATTAAATTAATCGCCTCAGAATGTTGTACTTTTTGATTTACATTATTATTCAAGTGGCAATTACTAATTAATTAGCAACTGATAATTTATATTTATGCTTGGTTTTTTGTAATGTAATTAAATATTGTACAATTTCCTGTAATGAAAATTAGACATTTTACAAATTATCTAGATTATATATTGTAGAAAATGAATAAAGAGTTAAATTAATTATTTAAATCAAAATAAACGCATCAAAATGTTGTAAATTTTTATTCAAATTATTGTTTAATTAGCAATTATTAATCAATTAACAACTGATAACTTGCATTTAGGTACGGATTTTTGTAAAGTAATTATATATTTTATAATTTTTTGCAACAAAAATTATGAAATATCTTGGAGAAAATAAATAAAGCGTTTAATTAATTATTTAAATGAAAATGTGCACATCAAAATGTTATAATTTTTTATTTAAGTTATTGTTAAATTAGCAATTATTAATTAATTAACAACTGATAATTTGAAGTCTTTCTAGTTTTAAAATACTATTAAAATGTTATAGCATCACTAAAAAAGTCTAGTAAGTCTAAAAATCTTTCTACTTTTAAAAGTTTATCACATTTTATAGTATTACTGTTCTAGTAGTACTAAAAAATATACATTATTAGTCTAATGTAAAATTTACTATGTCTAGTAAGTCTAAAAGTTTTTTTACTTTTAGAGTTCTATTAAATTTTCTAGTATTACTGTTCTAGGAGTACTAAGAAAACAGTGTTTACTATTACTATAGTACAGTCTACTACTTTTCTAATACTACTAGAAAAATAGACTACACATAGGTACTGTGCTCTTTAAAAAAACTATGATTATAAGTTAATAGGAAAATAACTAAACACATTTCAGAAAAATTGCATCAGGTTTCAGATCTCAGCAAAAAAATTTGAGCGGTATGTGAGAAACATGTAAAATAATTTTATAAATTATATTGTAGAGAATATGTAACATATTCAAAAATTGAGCAGCTTCTGGATTGTCAAGTCAAGACAGACATAAATAGTAGTACCCGGTTTTTTGTTTTACATTATTCTAATGTAAATTTTTATGTTTTTAAAGCAGTACTAGAAAAATAGCAGAAGAAAATTTTACATTTTTATAGAATAAGTAGAAAAGTCTAGTTAGTCTAAAAGTATTTTTACTCTTAGAGCTCTATTAAATTTTCTAGTATTACTGTTCTAGTAGTACTAAGAAAATATACTTTATTAGTCTACTGTAAAAGTTATTATTTTTATAGCAGTACTAGAAAAGTACTACATTTGTCTAGCATTACTAGAAAAGTCTAGTAATGCTAGACTAGTAATGCTAAAGTTCAGTAAGCCTGAGAAGTCTTTCTACTTTTAAAATAAGCCCTAGAAGTCTTTCTACTTCTAAAATACTATTAAATTTTTATAGCATCATTAAAAAAGTCTAGTAAGTCTAAAAGTTTTTCTACTTTTAGAATTCTGTTAAGTTTTATACTATTTCTGTTCTAGTAGTACTAGAAAAATATACATTATTAGTCTAATGTAAAATTTACTATTTTTATAGCAGTACTAGAAAAGTAGTACATTTTTCTACCATTTCTTGAAAAGTCTAGTGAGTTTAGTAAGCCTTAGAAGTCCTTCTAGTTCTAAAATACTGTTAACGTTTTATAGTATTATTTGTTTAGTAGTTCTAAAACAATAGTCTAATACTTTTCTAGTACTACTAGAAAAATAAACTATACCTTGGTAGAATGTCTACCAAGGCAAAATATTCAACAATATTATATTATATTATATTATATTATATTATATTATATTATATTATATTATATTATATTATATTATATTATATTATATTATATTATATTATATTATATTATATTATATTATATTATATTATATTATATTATATTATATTATATTATATTATATTATATTATATTATATTATATTATATTATATTATATTATATTATATTATATTATATTATATTATATTATATTATATTATATTATATTATATTATATTATATTATAATATATTATATTATATTATATTTTATTATATTATATTTTGCTTTTCTAAAAATACTTAATTTAAGCAACGTTATGTTCAAAATGAAATTGTAGGTAAAACGTCAAAGGGCTAATTAGTTTAAATGGGTTTTACAACAGAGCAAAAAACAAAATATAAATAAAAATAAGAATTTATGTTTATATCTGTAACTCACAAATAACAGCTGTCAACTTTTAGCTGTAACTCTTTTTATTGTTTGCTTAAATTTTGTTTTTTTTTAATGAAAGCTTGTTATATTATATTATATTATATTATATTATATTATATTATATTATATTATATTATATTATATTATATTATATTATATTATATTATATTATATTATATTATATTATATTATATTATATTATATTATATTATATTATATTATATTATATTATATTATATTATATTATATTATATTATATTATATTATATTATATTATATTATATTATATTATATTATATTATATTATATTATATTATATTATATTATATTATATTATATTATATTATATTATATTATATTATATTATATTATATTATATTATTTGAGTTTGAATGAAATAATTGTTGACATTATAAATGGTCCTATAACTGATAACTGCGGAAAGTTTTAGACTTTTTGGCCTTTTGAGGGTGGCTTTTAATCTAGTTTATAATGAAGCCTAAATAATGAAGCTTTTTTCCGCTGAGTTTTCTATTTCCGCGGCGGAAAATTGCAAAAAGTCGCTGAATAATTAAATAAGCGTCCGGGATTACATTCGAAAATGAATCCCTCTTCAATGGTGGTGCGGTTTCTGGTAAATTTATATCGACGACAAACGTAAAAATTATGTCTTTATTTTCTTTGGAAAAGTTTATATCTTCTTCGTCCATAAAAGACTTCATTTGGTCCCCGAGCAATAAACGGAGGAAGAATATCTCATACGCAGGGGTTGTAGGGGCGGCGGCCGGGGTGGAGCGTCGCGACGCTTTCAAGCGGATCCGCCAATGGAAGCGGCGTTTTCGGAAACAAGGGTTCGTCTCTTTAATAAAGCACGTTTTACACAAATCTAGGACGTGTCATCGATGGGTGGGCGGTTGAAGGGTCGATAAAAGTGACTCGATTCGGCGCATTTTCAAATTTAAGAACCAGTCGGTCGGCGCTCGTTGACGGATCCATTGACATCATAAAAATATTCGGGAATTTATCGGGAAGTCGGGAATAGAAAACAATGATCAGTCAGTGCAACGAGGAGAAGATTGGACTGGAAATACAAATGTTTCGGGTGCCACCGATCTCGATTGACGATATTCCTGAAGTGCTCTTGTGTAAGTCACAAAAAATCAAAAAAAATTTTTTTAATATTTTATCAAATTATTAATTATCATCTTAAACTTGAAATCATATCTAAGGCTTAAGCCATTTTGTATTTATTTTAGTTACCTATAAAGCTAAATTTCAATGAACAATTTTTGCAACGACCATATAGCTTTTTGTTGTAATCTCTATCAAGTGACTCTTAACTAAAAACAAAACGGGCTAATAAATAAGTAATAAATAATAAATAAAAATTTTCTAGTATTACTTTTTTTATCTGAAATAGCCTATTCTGATTTTTTTAGTTTCTGACATTTTTAATATAACTTTGTAATGTTTTTAGTTTTATTTTTATTAAGTTTATTTAATGTTTTTTTTAAATTTAACAATCAAAAACTTTTATTAACAATAAAATTTACTGAATTGGTTCAAAATACTTCTTTCTACGTTTTTCCTATACTTTTAATTAAATTTAATCAATAGCTGTTGATATTTATTTGATTATATCAAAAAATTAAGTTGTAGAGTTAAACGCTTTTTTATTATTTTTCCTAATTAATAAATTTTCCTTAAAAAACACTTTTTTAATAGTAGTTGTAAACTTTTTTTCTAATCGTTTAAGGTAAATAATATCACTGTTGCCAGTTTTATAAATATTGGTAAATATTAGTGTCATTTCATTTTAAGCTTATACCAACATAAATGCTAAAAATTATGAATTTATTTTTCGGTAATTTTTAAATAATTGCATCTAACAACCTTTTGTTTTTTATTTGTAAATCTAATATTATAGAAAAAATATTAAATTTTTTATGACAAATGATCAAAATAAAAATAACTTCAAAAGTTTAGTTAATCTACAATAATTGGTAGACCGTAATATTTATTTTTATTTTTATTATGATTATTTTCTAAATTTTAATTTGTCAATTTAAAATTTGTTTTTGTTGCTATGT
The DNA here is from genome assembly GCA_947359425.1 of Lagria hirta. Lineage (NCBI taxonomy): Eukaryota > Metazoa > Arthropoda > Insecta > Coleoptera > Tenebrionidae > Lagria > Lagria hirta. Next base: position 52,241,000 of record OX375794.1, read on the forward strand.
ATATTTTATAATTTTAAGGAAAAAGTTGTACTCTTAATATGTTTCAGATAAATAATTTTTGAATAATTATTCAATATTAAAAATATTGAAAACATTGAATAATTGGGCCTAATTTTTTTTAAATTTAGTTTTGTCCTGTCAGATACAGATTTTGAATTCCATAAATACCAAAATTTCTTCAATAAAAAAAAATATATTTTTGAATAATATATGGAAATAAATGCATAAAATTTTTTAAATATTTTTTTTTAGATAGATGATAAGAACTGACATTTATGACATTTTGCAAAATGTATTGATTTTTACTATAATAGCTTTTTTTGATTAAAGTTTTGAGATTATTTGGCCTAAAATTATCAAAAAGTTCTAAAATTTTGCGTTTATTTTTTGTAATTTATAAGTACTCACAAATTGCACCTATTTTAACCGAGTTTTTATTATCAAATTTTTGGTACTAGAACCATTCTATAATTAAGTTAAGCCGCAAAAATATAATTTTTAAAATTTTTGTTTTTGGAATTTTTTTGAAAAACTAATTTTTTTCATAGCATTTCGAAATCTATCTATAATTATAGAAAAAATATTAAATTTTTTATGACAAATGACTAAAATTATAAATAACTTCAAAAGTTTAGTAAATCTACAATAATTGGTAGAGACCATAATATTTATTTTTATTTTTATTATGATTATTTTCTAAATTTTAATTTGTCAATTTAAAATTTGTTTTTGTTGCTATGTATATTTTATAATTTTAAGGAAAAAGTTGTATTCTTAATATGTTTTTGATATAAAATATTGATTTGGAAAATTATCAATAATTTTAGGATCGTGTTTCTCAAAAATATTGAATACTTGGGCCTAACATTTTTACTAAATTTAGATTTGCTTTGACAGATTGATACGGATTTTAAAATTCCATAAATACTAAAATTTATGCAATTTTTTAAAAAAACAATTATTTTTGAGTAATGTATGGGATTAAAATAGAAATAAATGCATATTTTTTTTAAATAATTGTGTTTTAGATTTTTTAGCCTAAAATTTTGTCTTGATTTTTTGTAATTTTTGTAATTTTGCAAATTTATTTTTGTAATTGTTTTAATATAGTTTATTTTAACCATGTTTTTATCATCAAATTTTTAATTTTTAAGTGTGATGATTCTATAATTTAGTTAAATTGCTAAAAATTAATTTTTCAAATTTTCGTTTTTGGAATTTTTTTCAAAAACTAACCTATTTCATAGAATTTTAAAATCTATCTATTATTATGGAAAAAATTTTAAATTTTCTATGACAAATGACCATAATTATAAATAACTTCAAAAGTTTAGTTAATCTACAATAATTGGTAGACCATAATATTTATTTTTATTTTTAAGATGATTATTTTCTAAATTTTAATTTGTCAATTTAAAATTTGTTTTTGTTGCTATGTATATTTTATAATTTTAAGGAAAAAGTTGTATTCTTAATATGTTTTTGATAAATAAAATATTGATTTGGGAAATTATCAATAATTTTGGGATCGTGTTTCTCGAAAATATTAAATAATTGAGCCTTAAATTTTTCGAAATTTAGATTTGCTTTGTCAGATACAGATTTTAAATCACTGTTAATAATTCCATAAATACTAAAATTTGCCCAAATTTTAAAAAAAACAAAAAATTTTTGAGTAATGTATGGGTTTAAAATAGAAATAAATCGATACATTTTTTAAAATATTTTTTTTTAGATAGATGATAAGAACTGACATTTATGACATTTTGCAAAATATTTTGATTTTTACTATATAACCGCATTTTTGATTAAAGTTTTGAGATTATTTGGCATAAAATTATCAAAAAGTTCTAAAATTTTGCGTTTATTTTTTGTAATTTATAAGTACTCACAAATTGCATCTATTTTAACAGTGTTTTTATTATTAAATTTTTGGATTGAAACTGGAACAATTCTATAATTTAGTTAAACCGCAAAAATATAATTTTCAAAGTTTTGGTTTTTGGATTTTTTTTGAAAAACTAACCTTTTTTATGGCATTTCAAAATCTATCTATTATTATTGAAAAAATCAAAATAAAAATAACTTCAAAAGTTTAGTTGATCTACAATAATTGGTAGACCATAATATTTATTTTTATTATTATTATTTTCTAAATTTTAATTTGTCAATTTAAAATTTCTTTTTGTTGCTATGTATATTTTACAATTTTAAGGAAAAAGTTGTCTTTTTAATATGTTTTTGATAAATAAAATATTTATTTGAAAAATTATCAATGAATTTGGGATCGTGTTTCTCAAAAATATTGAATAATTGGGCCTAAAATTTTTACTAAATTTAGATTTGCTTTGACAGATTGATACAGATTTTAAAATTCCATAAATACTAAAATTTATGCAATTTTTTAAAAAAACAAATATTTTTGAGTAATGTATGGGCTTAAAATAGAAATAAATGCATAATTTTTTTAAATAATTGTTTTTTAGATTTTATAGCCTAAAATTTTGCCTTAATTTTTTGTAATTTTTGTAATTTTGCAAATTTATTTTTGTAATTGTTTTAATACAGTTTATTTTAACCATGTTTTCATCATCAAATTTTTGGTTTTCAAGTATGACGATTCTATAATTTAGTTAAACCGCAAAAATATAATTTTCAAAATTCTCGTTTTTGAATTTTTTTTGAAAAACTAACCTTTTTCATAGCATTTAAAAATGTATGTCACGCGCCATCTTGTTTTTGTTATTGTAAACATAATGATAAGAGTTTTTTTTAAGGTTAAAATTGAAAGTGTGATTCATTGACAGAAGTAGCAACTACCAAACTGTTTTATATACAAATAAGACCATTGCTAGAGTTTTATGAAACTTAAAATATATTTTTGCACTCATCGTTCAAAGATCGGGAGTTTCCAATCGTTCTCAATGCATTAAAAAATAATTTTCCCGCACCGCGGTGTTTTTAACTTTGCAATCAAAACTATGAGAAGATTTTAAATAAAACTATAGCAACTAAACAATGATAATTAGCAGGGACAACGCTACCAACCAAAAACTAAGTAAAAAACTAAATAATAAGTTAATTACAAAATTAGAGTATTTGTTGCAAAAATAAATTGTATCTAACTTCTTCGGAAATAAATTTCTCTCGAAAGGAGTGCTTATGGAGGGAAATAAGGAATACAAAGAGACAAAGTGCTCATGTGGGAAATTTCACTTTCCGAACTCGTTAGGTAAATAATTACTGATTCATTCTTGTCGTCTTGCTAGTTCTCGATCGTAAAAAAAATTTTTAAGCATTAAGCATGATTTCTTTCTTATTAATTTTTTTAGAAAAAATTAAGAATAGAATATGAAACTGGAACTGAAAACACTAAAGTGAGTACATAAACCAGAATAAAACAAGCAAAAATAATAGAGAAAATAAAAGAAATAGTAGAATAAATAAAGACAAAAAAAAATGACAGAAAAAAGATTGCATAAGATGGAAAGTTAAAAAAGAGCAAAATAAAATAGCAACGTAAATTAAAAACAGAGACTTTTGAATTTTTTTTTAGTTGTTTTTTTGTTTTATTTTCACAACAAAGAAGCAACAAAACAAAAAACTGTTATTTACGATTCATATTATGATTATTATTACTAAAACTAATGATTTGGCTACAAAATTAGAAAAAAAGCAGAAGAAGAACCATAACCAGAACTAGAGCAAAAACTAAAACAAAATTTTAAGCAAAAGTTAATTTTTTTCTTATAAATTCTGTTAGAAAAAATTAAAAATAGAATATGAAACTGGAACTGAATAGACAAAAGTGAGTACATAAACCAGAGTAAAACAAGCAAAAATAATAGAAGAAATAAGAGAAAGAGTAGAATAAATGAAGACAAAAAAAATGAAAGGAAAAAGATTGCATAAGATGGAAAGTTGAAAAAGAGCAAAATAAAATAGCAACGCAAATCAAAAACTGAAATTTTTAAAATGTTTTTTAGCTGTTTTTTTGTTCTATTTTTACAAGAAAAAAGGAACAAAACAACAATTTTAATTTATGATTTATATTATGCTATTATTATTCAACGCCAAACAGTCAGCAATAACCATTGTTGAAATATTAATTCAAAAAAACTAAAAACAAGATGAAAGATCAAAAAAAAACAGAGGACAAATAAACGACAGAAAAAAAAATTGCATTAAAAATAATAAATATTACTAAAACTAATGATTTGGCTACAAAATTAGGAAAAAAGCAGAAGAAGAATCATAACCAGAACTAGAGCAGAAACTAAAACAAAATTTTAAGCAAAAGTTGATTTTTTTAGAAAAAATTAAGAATTGAATATGAAACTGGAACTGAATAGACAAAAGTGAGTACATAAAACCGAATAAAACAAGGAAAAATAATAGAAAAAATAAGAGAAAGAGTAGAATAAATAAAGACAATAAAAAATGAGAGAAAAAAGATTGCATAAGACGGAAAGTTAAAAAAGAGGAAAATAAATTAGCAACGCAAATTGAAAACCGAAATTTTTCCATTTTTTTTAGCTGTTTTTTTGTTCTATTTTCACAAAAAAAAGAAACAAAACAAAAAACTTTAATTTATCATTTATATTATGCTATTATTATTCAACGCCAAACAGTCAGTAATAACCATTGTTAATATATTAATTCAAAAAACTAAAAACAAGATGGAAGATCAAAAGAAGAAAAAGACAAATAAGCGACAGAAAGAAAAATAGCATAAAAAATAATAAAGATCACTAAAACATATAATTTGATACTTAAAAAAAAATCAGAAAAAAAGCAGAATTAGAACCAGAACTAGAGCAAAAACTGAAACAAAAGAAGAATAAAAGAACAACTAGAAGAGAAAACAAGTGATTAAACATAATTCTATTATAAAAAATACAATGTGTAATGGATTCTTTTCTCTACAGTATTACTGTTTCCCTTTAAAGGCTCGTCAACTGTTTAATTCCAACAGATTTTAGCTAAATTGCGAATTTTTAATTCTCCAAAATGTCGGTTAATGTGGCGCTATTATGGGAAAATTACCATAAACAGTAACACGCATAATGCCCCATGAGACAGTTTACGCATGATTTACCGCATAGAAAAATAATACGCACACCTAATCTGCTATTTTAGAAAAAAAAATAAAATAAAATTTATAAAAATATAAAGCCTTGCGTAATTATTAATGCAATAATTAATAATTATAAACAAATAACAATTGTATCCGTCCATTCACTCGATTTGTTTTTTTTTTCAAATTCAATGCCAATCTCGACTGAATCATGTCGCTTATTTTGCGTATTATTTTTAATATATTATGCGAATTATAAGTATATTTATAATTAAAAAAATTAGTTAATTAATTAATAAATATTATTTATCTAACAGTTTGTATTATGATACCTCAGCAAGCTCAGACAGTAATAATTTCAGTAATTTTGCTGTAAAATGTATTTGATATAGTGCAACCATGGCATACATCTAAGGTATGTTTAATTGCCTAATCTCTATGTTAATGATAAAAAAGTTTTTCATTTTATAAAAAGATATTTTCTCAAAAAAATTTGTTTATGTTTACTTTTAATTGCTTTGGAATTGTGCCGATGACGCCATTGGAGAATTGCAAGCGATACTCACTAGCGACATCTATTGGAATTAAAAACTTCTTAAATCTAAGTCGAGATACAAGATTTCTACATGTATAAGTCACTTCAATTTTGATAAAAATAATTTTGAGACAAAAGAAGTATTGCTGATTGGATAACCAAGTTACTAGATTTTCGTTTTTTTTCTTTGACAAAGTTTTTTTTTGTTTTGTATTTTTCTTCTTATATTTTTTTTATTTATTATTTTTTTTGTTTTTCCTTTCTTCCATTTTTGCAAATCTTGGATAAAAAGTAGTCTGCAGCGTTTTCTTCTATTACCACATATTTCTAAATCTAGATTGTTCGGCATTGTTTTTAGAAGCAAAATATATTGTTTGTTTACTTTATTATTTTTTTTGCTTTTTTTTTCAACTTTGTTGTTGTTACTCTTTTTGCTTTTCCTTCCTTTTTTGTCAATTCTGGATAAAAAGTAATCTGTAGCGTTTTCTTCTTTTGCTTTTTTTCTTTTCGAAGCAGACGCTGATTAAAAACACAATTTTTTAAATTTTTTTCTATCCTTTTTTGTTTTGTAGTTTTGTTTTTATATATGTTTTTTAAGCGTGTTATTACTCTTTTTGCTTTTCCTTTCTTCTTTTTTGTTAGTCTCCAATAAAAAGTGACCTGTTGCGTTTACTTTTAATTTTTTTCATTTTTTTTTCTTTTATTATCCCTAATTTGTTTTAGTATTACTTTTAGTATTACTTTTATTATTACTTTTAGTTTGGTATTACTTCTGAAAGCCGACTATCCTTAAAAGCACAATATTTAATTGTATTTTATTTTGTCTCTTTTTTTTCGCGCTTTTTGTTATTACTCTTTTTACTTTTCTTTTCTTTTTTTTGCCAATCTTGAATAAAAAGTAATTTGCAGCGTTTTCTTCTTTTTTTTTTATTTTTCTATTACTCTTTTATTACTACTTATTTCTAAGCATTGATAATGCTTTCAGTAATGTTTTTAGAAGCAGACTCTGATTAAAAATTTAAACTTTTCGTCTTTTTTTTTTTATTTTCTAAATTTTTTCTTGTAATTTCTTCTTTTACGGTTGTTGTTATTTTTCCTATTATTTGTTTTTGTCAATCTTAGATAAAAAGTAATCTGTAGCGTTTTCTTCTTTTGCTTTTTTTCTTTTCGATGCAGACGCTGATTAAAAACACAATTTTTCAAATTTTTTTCTATTCTTTTTTGTTTTGTAGTTTTGTTTTTATATATGTTTTTTAAACGTGTTATTACTCTTTTTGCTTTTCTTTTCTTCTTTTTTGTTAGTCTCGAATAAAAAGTGACCTGTAGCGTTTATTTTAATTTTTTTTATCTTTTTTTGTTTTATTATCACTAATTTGTTTTAGTATTACATTTAGTATTACTTTTATTATTACTTTTAGTTTGCTATTACTTCTAGAAGCCAACTATCCTTAAAAGCACAATATTTAATTGTATTTTATTTTGTATCTTTTTTTTCGCGCTTTTTGTTATTACTTTTTTTACTTTTTTTTTTCTTTTTTTTGCCAATCTTCAACAAAATGTAATCTGCAGCGTTTTCTTCTTTTTTTTTATTTTTCTATTATTACTTATTTCTAAGCATCAGTAATGCTTTTAGAATCAGACTCTGATTAAAAATTTAAACTCTTCTTCTTTTTTTTTTTATTTTCTAAATTTTTTCTTGTAATTTCTTCTTTTACGGTTGTTGTTATTTTTCCTATTATTTGTTTTTGTCAATCTTAGATAAAAAGTAACCTGTGGCGTTTACTTCCTATCTATTTCTTCTTTTTTTTACTTTTATTATCACTTATTTCTAAACTGAGATGGTTTGCTTTAACTTTTAGAAGCCGACTATGCTTAAAAGCACAATATTTTTTTTTTGTCTTATTGTTTTGCATTTTTTTTTGTATTTATTCTTCCACGCTTGTTGTTATTCCTTTTTTTACGTTTTTTTGACAATATTGGATAAGAAGTGATCTGTAGCGTTTTTTTTTGTTATTTTATATTTCTATATCTTGATCTTAAAAGCCAACTCTCATTAAAACCACAAATTTTTCCTGTTTTTTTGTTTTGTAATTATCTTCTTCTATTTTTTTTTCTCGCTTGTTGTTATTACTTTTTTGGCCTTTTCTTTCAATTTTTTGCAAGTTTTTCTATTCTTTCTTCTTTTTTCTTTTATTACAATATATTTTTAGATCTAGATTGCTTGTCACTGCTTATAGAAGCCGAATCTGACTAAAAGATAAAATCTTTTTCTTTTTTCCTATTTTTTTGTTTTGTATTTTTTTTTATGCTTGTTGTTATTACTTCTTTTCTTTTTCTTGCTAATTTTAAATAAAAAGTAAGCTGTAGCGTTTACTTCTTATCTATTTCTTTTTTTGTTTTACTTTTATTATCATTTATTTCTAAACTGAGATTGCTTGGTTCTACTTTTAATAGCCGACTATGCTTAAAAGCACAATATTTTTTTTTTTTTCTTTCTTATCGTTTTGCATTTTTTTTGTATTTATTCTTTTACGCTTGGTGTTATTCCTTCTTTTACGTTTTTTTTTTGACAATATTGGATAAGAAGTAATCTGTTGCTTTTTTTTTGTTATTTTATATTTTTATATCTTGATCTTAAAAGCCAACTCTAATTAAAACCACAAATTTTTTCTGTTTTTTGTTTTGTAATTATCTTCTTGTATCTTTTTTTTCTCGCTTGTTGTTATTACTTTTTTTGCTTTTTCTTTCAATTTTTTGCAAGTTTTTTTTTTCTTTTTATTTCTTCTTCTTCTTTCTTTATTACAATACATTTTTAAGATTGTCACTGCTGCCAACTCTGACTAAAAGTTAAAATCTTTTTTTTTTTTCCTATTTCTTTGTTTTGTATTTTTCTTTTCACGCTTGCAGATAATACTTCTTTTCTTTTTCTTGCTAATTTTGTGAAAAAAGTAATCTGTAGCGTTTTCTTCCTTTCTTTTTTTTTTGTTGTAATTTTTATCTTGCATCTTTTCTTTTACACTTGTTACTGCTTCTTTTGCTTTTCCTTTTCTTTCCAAGTTTTTGTCAATCTTGAATAAAAAGTAGCGTTTCCTTTGTATTTAATTTTTTTCTATATTATTACTTTTTTTATTAAATAAATTGTTTGGCATTGTTTTCAAAAGCTAACTCTGATTAAAAATACAAATTTTTAATTTTTTTTGTTCATATTTTTATTTACTCTTATCTCTAAACTTAAATTTTTTGACATTGCTTTTACAAGCCGATTTGATTAAAAACTCAGTTTTCAATAATTTTTAATTTAAAAATTTTTAGACGTCTTTAAAATTTGTTTTAACTTTTTTTAAATATATGTTGAGGTTTTTTTTAATTTTTTAAATAATTTTAATAATTTTTCAGAATTTTCAAAGAATTTTTAAGAAATTTTTTAATAATTTAAAAAAAATATATGTAATTGAACTTTTTATTTTTATTAAAAGAGAAATCAAATTACTATAAACTAGTTTTTTATTATTAATTCTCTCTAGATTTTTTCTTACAAGCTGGCTGTTATTACTTCTTTTTTTTTTTGCCAATTTTTGATAAAAAGGATGAAAAGTAATCTTTAGCGTTTTCTTCTTTTCTTTTTTTTTCTATTATCACTTATATTCAAGCCTTGATCGTTTGGCAATGCTTTTAGAAGCTGACTCTTATTAGAATACGTAAACTATTCTCTTTTATTTATATATTTTTTGTAATTTCTTTTTTCACGTTTTTTGTTGTTATTTTTTTTTACTTCTTTTTTTTTTTTGTTTTTGTTCGTCTTAGATAAAAAGTAATCTGTAGCAAGTTTTTCTTCTTTCTTCTATTGCAATTTGTTTTTGTACCTATATTATTTGTCTCTGCTTATAGAAGCCGACATTGATTAAAAGAAAAAATCTTTATTCTTTTTTCCTCTACTTTTTTTTATAAGTTTTTTTCACGTTTGCTGTTATTACTCTCTTTCTTTTTTTTGACAATTTTGTATAAAGAGTAATTTGTAGCGTTCTCTTCCTTTTTTTCTTTTTTGTATTGTAATTTTTATCTTGCACTTCTTCTTTTACACTTGTTACTGCTTTTTTTGCTTTTTCTTTTTTTTAATTTTTTGTCAATCTTGGATAAAAGTAGCGTTTCCTTTGAATTTAATTCTTTTTTTTATATTATTACTTATTTTATAAAATAGATTGTTTGGCATTGTTTTTAAAAGCTAACTCTGATTAAAAACACAAATTTTTCAACTTTTTTCTATTCTTATTTTTTTTTATAATCTCAAAACTTACATTTTTTGACATTGCTTTAAGAAGCCGACTTGATAGTATTTTCATCTTTTCTCTTTTTTTTTGTTTTGTCGTATTAATTCTCGTTTTGTTTCAAGCTTGTTGTTATTACTTTAATTTTTTGCGTTTTGTTCTTTTGTTTTTTATTCTTTTTTTCACCTATATCTACGCCTTAATCGTTTGGCAATGTTTTTAGAAGCAGACTCTTATTATAAACACAAGCGATTCTCTTTTTTATATTTTTTTTTGTAATTTCTTTTTTTATGTTTGCTGTTATTTTTTTTACTTTTTCTTTCTTTTTGTTTTTGTTTGTCTTGGATAAAAAGAAATCTGTAGCGAGTTCTTCTTCTTTCTTCTATTGCAATTTGTTTTTATACCTATATTTATAAGCCGACATTGATTGAAAAGAAAAAATTTTTTTTCCCTCTATTTTGTTTTATAAGTTTTTTTCAAGTTTACTGTTATTACTCTCTTTCTTTTTTTTGCCATTTTTGTACAAAGAGTAATTTGTAGCGTTCTCTTTCTTTTTTTCTTTTTTGTATTGTAATTTTTATCTTGCACTTCTTCTTTTACACTTGTTACTGCTTTTTTTGCTTTTCCTTTCTTTTAATTTTTTGTCAATCTTGGATAAAAAGTAGCGTTTCCTTTGTATTTAATTCTTTTTTTTATATTATCACTTATTTTATGAAATAGATTGTTTGGCATTGTTTTTAAAAGCTAATTCTGATTAAAATCACAAATTTTTCTACTTTTTTCTATTCCTATTTTTTTTTATAATTTTTAAACTGAGATTTTTTGACAGTGCTTTAAGAAGCCGACTTGATAGTATTTTCATCTTTTCTCTTTTTTTTTTGTTTTGTCGTATTAATTCTCTTTTTGTTTCAAGCTTGTTGTTATTACTTTAATTTTTTGCGTTTTGTTCTTTTGTTTTTTTTTTTCACTTATATCTACGCCTTAATCGTTTGGCAATGTTTTTAGAAGCAGACTCTTATTATAAACGCAAACTATCCTCTTTTTTATAATTTTTTTTGTAGATTTTTTTTTATGTTTGTTGTTATTTTTTTATGTTTTTGTTTGTCTTGGATAAAAAGTAATCGGTAGCGAGTTCTTCTTCTTTCTTCTATTGCAATTTGTTTTTATACCTATATTATTTGTCACTGCTTATGGAAGCCGACATAAATTAAAAGGAAAACACTTTTTTCTTTTTTCCTATATTCCGTTTTATAAGTTTTTATCACGTTTACTGTTATTATTCTCTTTCTTTTTTTTGCCATTTTGGTACAAAGAGTAATTTGTAGCGTTCTCTTTCTTTTTTTCTTTTTTGTATTGTAATTTTTATCTTGCACTTCTTCTTTTACACTTGTTACTGCTTTTTTTGCTTTTTCTTTTTTTTTATTTTTTTGTCAATCTTGGATAAAAAGTAGCGTTTCTTTTGAATTTAATTCTTTTTTTTATATTATCACTTATTTTATAAAATAGATTGTTTGGCATTATTTTTAAAAGCTAACTCTGATTAAAAACACAAATTTTTCAACTTTTTTCTATTCTTATTTTTTTTTTATAATCTCTAAACTTAGATTTTTTAACATTGCTTTAAGAAGCCGACTTGATAGTATGTATTTTCATCTTTTCTCTTTTTTTTTGTTTTGTCGTATTAATTTTCTTTTTGTTTCAAGCTTGTTGTTATTACTTTAATTTTTTGCGTTTTGTTCTTTTGTTTTTTTTTTCACTTATATCTACGCCTTAATCCTTTGGCAATGTTTTCAGAAGCAGATTCTTATTATAAACGCAAACTATTCTCTTTTTTATATTTTTTTTTTGTAATTTCTTTTTTTATGTTTGCTGTTATTTTTTTTTACTTTTTCTTTCTTTTTGTTTTTGTTTGTCTTGAATAAAAAGAAATCTGTAGCGAGTTCTTCTTCTTTCTTCTATTGCAATTTGTTTTTATACCTATATTTATAAGCCGACATTGATTGAAAAGAAAAAATTTTTTTTTCCTCTATTTTGTTTTATAAGTTTTTTTCAAGTTTACTGTTATTACTCTCTTTTTTTTGCCATTTTGGTACAAAGAGTAATTTGTAACGTTCTCTTTCTTTCTTTCTTTTTTGTATTGTAATTTTTATCTTGCATTTCTTCTTTTACACTTGTTACTGCTTCTTTTGCTTTTTCTTTTTTTTAATTTTTTGTCAATCTTGGATAAAAAGTAGCGTTTCCTTTGAATTTAATTCTTTTTCTATATTATCACTTATTTTATAAAATAGATTGTTTGGCATTGTTTTTAAAAGCTAACTCTGATTAAAAGCACAAATTTTTCAACTTTTTTCTATTCTTATTTTTTTTTTATAATCTCTAAACTTAGATTTTTTGACATTGCTTTAAGAAGCCGACTTGATAGTATTTTCATCATTTCTCTTTTTTTTTGTTTTGTCGTATTAATTCTCGTTTTGTTTCAAGCTTGTTGTTATTACTTTAATTTTTTGCGTTTTGTTCTTTTGTTTTTTTTTTCACCTATATCTACGCCTTAATCGTTTGGCAATGTTTTTAGAAGCAGACTCTTATTATAAACACAAGCGATTCTCTTTTTTATATTTTTTTTTTGTAATTTCTTTTTTTATGTTTGCTGTTATTTTTTTTTTACTTTTTCTTTCTTTTTGTTTTTGTTTGTCTTGGATAAAAAGAAATCTGTAGCGAGTTCTTCTTCTTTCTTCTATTGCAATTTGTTTTTATACCTATATTTCTAAGCCGACATTGATTGAAAAGAAAAATTTTTTTTCCCTCTATTTTGTTTTATAAGTTTTTTTCACGTTTACTGTTATTACTCTCTTTCTTTTTTTTGCCATTTTTGTACAAAGAGGAATTTGTAACGTTCTCTTCTTTTCTTTTTTTTTTGTATTGTAATTTTTATCTTGCATTTCTTCTTTTACACTTGTTACTGCTTCTTTTGCTTTTCCTTTCTTTTAATTTTTTGTCAGTTTTGGATAGAAAGTTGCGTTTCCTTATCCCTATTTACTTCTTTTTTTATATTATCACTTATTTCCAAATCTAGGCTTAATGTTTTATTCATAATCTTGATGATGACCATCTGGTGATCGAAACTGTGTGAATATTTCCGAATCCAATGACTAAAAAAGATTTTTTTAATTTTTGAGTTATTCATACTTGACTCTGTAGTGATGTTTGGTGATAATGGTTTTGCAACGCGTATCAGTCTATTTATGCATGTAGAATCTACGAGTAATATGACAAGATGTATAGCTTGGTGTGGCATAGCGCCTAGTTCTATGGGGTCTAAGTCAAACGATCCATGGTTATACAGGTTTACTAATTTCAAGCTTTTTTTAGCAACAATTCCAAAATGTGGTGGTTGCCACGAACTGATTCTAGACCGATTTATTTTGAAAGTAGCAGACCGAACGTGGCACGCCAAATGTCTTCAATGCAGTGACTGCCGCATCCAGCTGACCGACAAATGCTTCGCCCGAAATGGTCAACTCTTCTGCAAGGAAGACTTTTTCAAGTAAGTCTCTCATCTTTGACGTCAATCCGGTCAATTAAAAGTAGAAATAAATGAGTAGCGCTTCCCGAAGCCTTCTCTAAACATCATCAATTATGTGCATGACGGTAGTAGAGAAGCCTTTGAAAGCCTTTTTTGTGCGTGTAGAGTAGTTCGGATGTAACAATGCGGCTTGTGTATGTATGGCGTGCTGTGGGTGCAGACGTTTTGGCACGAAGTGTGCTGGATGCGACCTGGGGATCCCTCCAACGCAGGTCGTCCGAAGAGCCCAAGACAACGTCTACCACCTGCAGTGCTTCTCCTGTGTGATGTGTGCGAGGCAACTTAACACTGGAGATGAATTCTACCTCATGGAAGACAGGAAGCTCGTCTGCAAGCCTGACTACGAAGCAGCTAAAACAAAAGGTGACTTTGTTGTGCAATTCTTGAAACAATCACTAATTGATACCAAGATCTTCAATCTTCCGTCTCCACTCTTCATTTCCAACTGAATGTAACACTGGTGTAGCCCTTGTAGAACCTGATGACAAATAATCTGCAAACTCTCTTATAGAATCTTTAAAAGATCTGCCTTTTCTATTCCCATCATATTCAACCTAGAGCTCCTGCTTAGCTCTTGTAGAACCTGGTGATAGATGATCTGCAAATTCTCTTATAGAATTTTTAAAAGATCTGTCTTCTCCAATCATTTTCAACATAGAGCTTCTGGTGTAGCTCTTGTAGAACCTGATGACAATCATTTTCAACTTAGAGTTTTTAGTGTAGCTCTTGAAGAACCTGATGACAGATGATCAGCAAATTCTCTTGTAAAATCTTTAAAAGATCTGCCTTCTCTCTTCCAATCATTTTCAACCTAGAGCTTCTGATGTAGCTTTTGTAGAACCTGATGACAGATAATCTGCAAATGTTCTTATAAAATCTTTAAAAGATCTGCCTTTTTTATTCCAATTATTTTCAACTTAGAGCTCCTGGTGTAGCTCTTCTAGAACCTGATGACAGATAATCTGCAAACTCTCTTATAGAATCTTTAAAAGATCTGCCTTCTTTATCCCAATCATTTTAAACCTAAAGCTCCTGGTGTAACTCTTGTAGAACCTGATGACAACCATTTTTAACTGAGAGTTTCTGGTGTAGCTCTTGTAGAACCTGATGATAGATGATCTGCAAATTCTCTTATAGAATTTATAAAAGATCTGCCTTCTCCAATCATTTTCAACATAGAGCTTCTGGTGTAGCTCTTGTAGAACCTGACGACAATTATTTTCAACTTAGAGTTTTTGGTGTAGCTCTTGTAGAACCTGATTATAGATGATCTGCAAATTCTCTTATAGAATTTTTAAAAGATCTGCCTTCTCTATCTCAATCATTTTCAACCTAGAGCTTCTGGTGTAGCTTTTGTAGAACCTGATGACAAATGGTCTGCAAATGTTCTTATAAAATCTTTGAAAGATCTGCCTTCTTTATCCCAATTATTTTTAACTTAGAGCTCTTGGTGTAGCTCTTCTAGAACCTGATGACAAATAATCTGCAAACTCTCCTATAGAATATTTAAAAGATCTGCTTTCTTTATCCCAATCATTTTAAACCTAAAGCTCCTGGTGTAACTCTTGTAGAACCTGATGACAACCATTTTTAACTATGAGTTTCTGGTGTAGCTCTTGTAGAACCTGATGATAGATGATCTGCAAACTATCTTATAGAATTTTTAAAAGATCTGCCTTCTCTATCCCAATCATTTTCAACCTAGAGCTTCTGGTGTAGCTTTTGTAGGACCTGATGACAGATGATCTGCAAATGCTCTTATAGAATCTTTAAAAGATCTGTCTTCTCTATTCTAATCATTTTCAACCTAGAGCTCCTGGTGTAGCTCTTGTAGAACCTGATAATAGATGATCTGCAAATTTTCTTGTGGAGTCTTTAAAAGATCTGCCTTTTTTAGCCCAATCATTTTTAACATACAGCTTCTGGTGTAGCTCTTGTAGAACCTGCCTGTAGATCTGCCTTCTTTGTTTCAATCATTTTCAACCTAGAGCTTTTGGTGTAGCTCTTGTAGAACCTGCCTGTAGATCTGTCTTCTTTATTTCAATCATTTTCAACCTAGAGCTTCTGGTGTAGCTTTTGTAGAACCTGATGACAGATGATCTGCAAATTCTCTTGTAAAGTCTTTAAAAGATCTGCCTTTTTTGTCTCAATCATTTTCAACCTAGAGTTTCTGGTGTAGCTCTTGTAGAACCTGATGACAGATGAACTGCAAATTCTCTTATAGAATCTTTAAGCTATTTCTGCTTTCTCTATTCCAATCATCTTCAACCAATAGCTTCTGGTGTAGCTCTTGTAGAACCTGATGACAGATGATCTGCAAATGTTCTTATAAAATCTTTAAAAGATCTGCCTTCTTCATCCCAATTATTTTCAACTTAGAGCTCTTGGTGTAGCTCTTCTAGAACCTGATAACAGATAATCTGCAAACTCTCTTATAGAATCTTTAAAACATCTGCTTTCTTTACCCCAATCATTTTATACCTAAAGCTCCTCTTGTGACTCTTGTAGAACCTGATGACAACTATTTTTATCTTAGTGTTTCTGGTGTAGCTCTTGTAGAACCTGATGATAGATGACTTGCAAATTCTCTTATAGAATTTTTAAAAGATCTGTCTTTTCTATTCCAATCATTTTCAACTTAGAGCTTCTGGTGTAGCTCTTGTAGAACCTAATGACAATCATTTTTAACTTAGAGTTTTTGGTGTAGCTCTTGAAGAACCTGATGACAGATGATCAGCAAATGCTCTTGTAGAATCTTTAAAAGATCTGCCTTCTCTCTTTCAATCATTTTCAACCTAGAGCTTCTGGTGTAGCTTTTGTAGGACCTGATGACAGATGATCTGCAAATGCTCTTATAGAATTTTTAAAAGATCTGCCTTCTCTATTCCAATTATTTTCAACCTAGAGCTTCTGGTGTAGCTCTTGTAGAACCTGATAATAGATGATCTGCAAATTTTCTTGTGGAGTCTTTAAAAGATCTGCCTTCTTTAGCCCAATCATTTTTAACCTACAGCTTCTGGTGTAGCTCTTGTAGAACCTGCCTGTAGATCTGTCTTCTTTATCTCAATCATTTTCAACCTAGAGCTTCTGGTGTAGCTCTTGTAGAACCTGATGACAGATGAGCTGCAAATTCTCTTGTAGAATTTTGGAAAGATCTGCTTTCTCTATTCCAATCATTTTCAACCTAGAGCTTCTGGTGTAGCTCTTGTAGAACCTGATGACAGATGAGCTGCAAATTCTCTTATAGAATCTTTAAGCTATTTCTGCTTTCTCTATTCCAATCATTTTCAACCTATAGCTTCTGGTGTAGCTCTTGTAGAACCGGATGATAGCTGATCTGCAAATTCTCTAATAGAATCTTTAAAAGATCTGTTTTCTCTATGCCAATTGTTTTCAACCTAGAGCTTCTTCTACATCTTTTCTCACCTGAAATCCATTCCCACACTGTTTTAGCACTTCTATCATCTGAGAGTTTCTCTATTATGTTCTCCATCTGGCGATTTTAATTACTGTAACTAGATCATGTTTAATCTAATTATCTGTTTTCTGATTTTTTTTATTACTTTTCGTTTTTTTCTGTTAGTGGTTCTTTGACAATTTTTCTCATCTGGTTTCTCTTATTTTCCTTTCACACCTTTTGAACATTATCTTGTAAGAGTTTTTCTAAATGTCTAGCCTGTCTTAACCTGGTCATTCTAAATTTTCTATCCAAATACAATTTTGCGAAGTATATCTGTTTCTTCTAATTTTTTTTTAGTAATTTTTTATCATGTTGATCAAAAGAGTTTAGCTTGACTGATTTGGTTACTTTTTTTTATCAATGTTAACCTGGGGCTTTTCTAACGTTTTTCCTTACGTATTTTTCTTCTCCAAACTTTTGCAATACTTCTATCATATCTGTGTCTTTTCAAATGTCTTATCTATTTTAATTTGATCATCTTAACTACTCTATTTAGATTCGGTTTATTGTTGAATGTAGCACTGCTCCAGCTCTTGTGGAGCCAAATCTGCAAATTCTCTTGTAAAATCTTTAACAGATCTGCTTTCTCTATACCAATCATTCTAAATATCTGTTTTTTTCTGATTTTTTTTTGTTATTTTCTTCTGTTTTTTTAGTAACATTTTATCAAGTCTACCAAACACGAATTTGCTTTATCATTCTCAATCTTTTAAACCTAGAAGATCTACGACAATTTTTTTCTTCTGGTTTCTTTTTTTCTTTCCAAATCTTCTTAACATTTCTTCTACATCTTTTCTCTTCTAAAATTTCTTTCGACACTGTTTTAACACTTCTATTATCTCAACGTTTCTCTTATATGTTTTCGATCTGACCATCTTAATTACTGTAACTAGAGTAGGATTTTTTTAATTATCTGTTTTTGCCTGATTTTTCTTTTTTTTGTTTTTTTTGTGACATTTTATCAAGTCCACTAAACACGAATTTGCTTTATCTTTCTCAATCTTCTGAACCTAGAAGATCTACTTCAATTTTTTTCATCTGGTTTCTTTTTTTTTTTCCAGATCTTCTTAAAACTTTTATCTTGTTGGAGTTTTCTAAATGTTTAACCTATCTCAATCTGGTTATTTCGAATTTTCTATTCAGACTATTTTATAGTACAGTTTTCTTGAACGGATCTGCTTTCTTTTTCTCAATCTTCTTAACCTAGTGGTTCTAGTTCTTAAGTTTTCTATCCAGATTATTTCTATCGTACAGTTTTGTTATCTGTTTCTTCTGATATCATCTTTTTAGTAATTTTTTATCATGTTGGTCGAAACAGATTTGTTTGACTGATTTGGTTAATTTTTCTTTAATCAATATTTTTTTTTTGACTTGGTTTTTTATTTCCTATTTTCTTACTACTTCTTCTATTTCCAAGTCTTTCTAAAGGTTTTATCTACTTTAAAGTAGCTATCTTAAGTACTGTAACCTGATCGTAGTTATTGTACAGTTTTACTATTTATCTGTTTCTTCTGATTTTTTTATTTCCTTAATATTATTTTTTTTTATCAGGTTTCGTTTAAGAGATCTGATTTTTTATTGTCAGTCTATCTTTACTTGGAGTTTTTTTTCCACTTGGTTATCTTTTATGTTTATCGGACAGTTTTGTTAACTATAGTTTTTTCCAAATCTTCTTAGTAATTTCTTATCAGGTTGATCGTACAATTTAGCTAATTTTCACTTGTTATTCTACTTTTTCATCTTCTTGGTCACTTTTTTCTAGGTTTTTTGTACAGTCTTGTTTAACATGCTTCCTTTTTTTTTTTAAATTAATCTTAATCTGGGGGTTTTCATACCTTTTATTGTTAGACCTGTTTTATTTGATCTTTTTTTCAAATCTGAATTGTAAGAGGATTATGTCTATATATCTATCTGTCTTTTTTTTTAAACAAAAAGTGGTTTTCCATTTTTTTTCTGTCTTTTTTTTGACAGTTTTCTTATCTGAATATATTTTTAAGTGATTTAACTATCTCTATTTGGCCATTTTAATCACTGTAACTAAATCCTGTTTATTGTTCAGTTTTTTAAAATATCTGTTTATTCTGATGTTGTTTGTTACTTTTGTTTTTCATCTTTTTAGTTACTTTTTTGCAGTTTTGCTTTACAGTTTGCCTCGTTTATCTTAAATTAATCCTAACCTAGAGTTTTTCAAACCTGATTTTTTACCAATTTTCATCTTTTTGGTAACTTTTCTCTAGGTTTTTTGTACAGTTTTGTTTAACATGTTTGCTTCTTTTTTCTTAAATTAATTCTAATCTGAGGGTTTTTATACCTTTTATTCTTAGACCTGTTTTATTTGATCTTTTTTTCAAATCTGAATTGTAAGAGGATTATGTCTATATATCTATCTGTCTTTTTTTTAAACAAAAAGTGGTTTTCCATTTTTTTTCTGTCTTTTTCT
This sequence comes from Lagria hirta, assembly GCA_947359425.1. NCBI lineage: Eukaryota > Metazoa > Arthropoda > Insecta > Coleoptera > Tenebrionidae > Lagria > Lagria hirta. Next base: position 52,260,360 of record OX375794.1, read on the forward strand.
TGACAGTTTTCTTATCTGAATATATTTTTAAGTGATTTAACTATCTCTTTTTTGCTATTTTAATCACTGTAACTAAATTCTGTTTATTGTTCAGTTTTTTTAAATATCTGTTTATTTTGATTTTGTTTGTTACTTTTGTTTTTCATCTTTTTAGTTACTTTTTTGCAGTTTTACTTTACAGTTTGCCTCGTTTATCTCAAATTAATCCTAACCTAGAGTTTTTCTAACCTGATTTTTTACCAATTTTCATCTTCTTGGTGACTTTTTTCTAGGTTTTTTGTACAGTTTTGTTCAACATGTTTGCTTCTTTTTCTTAAATTAATTCTAATCTGAGGGTTTTCATACCTTTTATTCTTAGACCTGTTTTATTTGATCTTTTTTTCAAATCTGAATTGTAAGAGGATTATGTCTAAATATCTATCTGTCTTTTTTTTTTAAAAAAGTGGTTTTCTATTTTTTTCTGTCTTTTTTTGACAGTTTTCTTATCTGAATATATTTTTAAGTGATTTAACTATCTCTTTTTTGCTATTTTAATCACTGTAACTAAATTCTGTTTATTGTTCAGTTTTTTTAAATATCTGTTTATTTTGATTTTGTTTGTTACTTTTGTTTTTCATCTTTTTAGTTACTTTTTTGCAGTTTTACTTTACAGTTTGCCTCGTTTATCTTAAATTAATCCTAACCTAGAGTTTTTCTAACCTGATTTTTTATCAATTCTATTATCTTCCATTTTTTGTTCTGGTTATCTCATTGTGCTGTAAAATAATCATGTTTCTCGTCTTGTTTTGTTTTTTCTGATTTTTTTTATTGCTTTATTTATTTATCTTTCTAGTAACTTTTTATTATGTTAATTGTACAATCATTTTCTCAAGCAGATCTGTTTTATTTTCTCAATCAACTTGGAGGTTTTTTGATGTTTTTTTCTCTACTTTTTTTATCTTAAAATTTTTGTAAATGTTTTAACTTTCTCTATGTAACTAGATCATGTTTATCGTTCATTTTTGATAAATGTCAGTTTCTTCTGATTTTTTTTTTGTTACTCTTCTTCTTCATTTTTTTAGTTATCTTTTTGCACTTTTAATGTACAGTTTTGTTTTACATATTTCCTTATTTTTGATTAAACTAATTTTAATTTAGAGCATTTCAGATCTTTTTTTCCTTAGTTTTTTTGCATTTTTTTACCAATTTTACCACCTTTTGATCTGGCCATCTCATTTACTGTAAGAGAATCATGTTTCTCGTCTAGTTTTTTTTATTTTATTTTTCTAAAGCTTTTTTGACGTTTTGTTCAAATTTTTTTTTCTCTAATTTTTTGAATACTTTTTTCATTTCAAAGTCTTTTTAAATGTTTTAAATGTGTCTATCTGGCCATCAGGTTTATTGTTCAGATTGGATCAAAATCTGTTTCTTCTATTTATTTTTTCACTTTTTTGACTTTTTAGTGGATTTTTAAGTTTATTGGTTAAGGTTTATATTTCTGATCTATAACATTACTTTAAAGTTTTGCTGCTTACTATTTAGCTTAGTTGTGTTTATAGCTTCGTTTTTGTTTCATTTTTGTTTTCTTTTTTTTTGCCTTGATCTTCAAATTTTTCTTATACCTATTTGATTAATAGCCCATTTTCTAATCAACTTTTTTTCCTTTTTATCTTTTCTCTAGTTTGCTCGATTTTTTTTATACTTTTTGTTTTTGTGTTGAATGATTTTTCCTTTTTTCTCTTATATTCTTCTATTATCTCTATCACCTCTAACGGTTCGTTTTTGATTTTTTTTCTATTCTATTTCTGTTTTCAGCTGCAGAATGCCTAGACGGCGACCAACCCAACAAACGACCAAGAACAACAATAACAGCCAAACAATTAGAAACGCTAAAAACAGCTTACAATAATAGTCCAAAACCAGCCAGACACGTCAGAGAGCAACTTAGTCAAGACACAGGTTTAGATATGAGGGTAGTGCAAGTTTGGTTCCAAAATCGGTGAGTTATCATTACAAATAAATTTCTAATAATTTGGCCATTTATTAATAAAAATTTTTTAACAGATTTTTCTATTTTCTTTATTTTTTCTAAGTTTTTTTTTCTATTTGTTCTTCTTCTTTACATTTGCGATTGTTCTTTTGTTTCCATTTTTTGTTTCCTGTTCTTCTTTTCTGTTTTTAGAAGAATATAGTTTGGGCTATCTTGGCTCTAAGAAAATGATTGAATTTTTTTCTGAAAATTGGTGCATTTTAGGAGGGCAAAAGAAAAAAGGTTGAAAAAGGACGCAGGACGAACCCGGTGGAGTCAGTACTTCCGTTCCATGAAGGGTGGATCTTCACCACGCCATGACAAGCTTCTGGATAAAGATGAGATGAAAGTGGACTTAGATAGTTTCAGTCATCATGGTAGTTTTCTTGAGACTAATTTTCCAACGATTTTCTATTGTTTTTCCATTTGTAGATTTGAGTGATGACAGTTATGGAACAGTAGTCAATATGAGTATGGACCAAGATGGTTCATCCCCCCATAGTGGTATAGGACGACCGTCTTTCCTCCATGGAGCCGCATCTCCTCCATACCTGCCAGGACATACGCCTCCCCATGGCCACGAGCATTTCCCCTATCCGGATCAATTGTCAGTATACGCAAGTCTGGGGCAAGTGCCACCTCCAGGGATGACTTTACCCCATAATCTACCTCCTGGTGCCGATACGGATATAAGCAACGATAGTAGTCCTCGAGGTTATCCAGACTTTCCTCCAAGTCCCGATTCTTGGTTAGGGGAGCCGTCTAGTGCTCACTACTGACAAAATGAAGTGTTCAACGCACAAAAACACTGTGTTTTTATGCATTTTCAAGTTTCTATTATGTGTTATTTGCGTGTATTGGGAGTGTCACTGTGCACTACGATAAGAAGAAGTACAGTCAATTTAAGAAAAAGTGGTTTTTGGACAAAATAAGCCAAGTTGTCTACAGATCTTGTTCTAGTCGAGAAGTTAACAAAGATGATATTGTATCATAAGTGTCAGGTTTAATATTCTAGTCGTCAATTTATTTTATATATTATTGTTTCTTTATTATATTCTTTAGTAAATGATTATTAATTTTTATATTTTATTTTATCAAATGTCCGTTTTACTTATCCCACGTATAGCAAGAGACCCATATCGCATATTTGTAATGAAAGATAAGATAGAAGTGAAAGCACGACCTCTAGTGAGTAAGTATATCACTACAAAAAACTAAACTATTCATATCTGTGCAAAAAATAAAATAAAAAGTAAAGGTCCTTAAATGCTTCCTTGAGGTACTCCCGTTATAAAATTAATTGCGCTTCTAATATTGCAATGTTTACCTTAAAATTTGGTTTTTCGTGCTACACAAAGAAATCTAGAATGGTTTTATAAGAGTCGGACGAAACAAAACAATTGTTTATCAGAACAACTGACAAACTAGATACAAATAATTGTGGAATTAAAAAAAGAAAACAAAATGCTGAAACATGGAATCTATGATCAAAATAGAAGGCCAGAAAAAATAGAGAGAGAGATGTTAAAGTAAAGAACATAAGGATAGAAAGAGTTATAGGCAAAAAAAAAGAAGATCTGATGAAGAAAATGCAACAACTAATAGGAGAGGTCAGAGCTAAAATTGGTAGCAACAATGCAGTCGAAATCAAGAAATTGAGAATGCTTAGAGCAAGAAAAAAACACATTTATAAAATCAAAATAGAAGTAAACAAACACAGCAAGAATCTAAAAAAAAACAAAAGTGTGAAAAAATGATAAATTTTTTGGAATCCAGAGGAAGTGCCATACCATATGTTAAAAAAGTGAGACAGGAAAACTACAAGACCATCTTAGGATACGATAAACTTATTATAGATGGGCAAGCCTACGGAATAGAAGAACAAGAAAAAGAAGAAGACCAAAGATAAGATGAAAAAAAAAAGAACTGTGAGTGAACATATTACAAAGATACACCAAAAAAGCTAATAAAAACAGAAAACATTAAAGTAAAGTTGATAATCAGCCAATAAAATGAACCAAGAGCAAAAGTATCATCAAAAATAAACAAGAAAAGAAAATTTAGAAATACCTAGAAAGAGAAAAAGAAAAAAAACAACAAATAGGATAGAAATGAACAAATGGGAAAGTAGAATATTTAAACAACTACTGGAAGAAAACGAAACAAACAACTGACAAAAAAATTAATAGAGTAAAACGCAAAGAAAGAAGAAGAAGAAGAAGAAATAACAAGAGAAGAGGTAGAGAAACAGCTCATAAAGCTAAAAACAAAAAAAGCGTTTAAAGCGGATGGAATACCGAATGAGGCGTAGTTGTATGGAAATGAAAGAGTGAGAGAAGTACTGAATAAAGTGTAAAAAGGAAAAGAGTAGTGGGGGGATTACCAGATAGTAGATGGGATTTAGAGAGGAACAAGAGCCATTATGGGCTGATTGATTTAGAAAAAGAAGAAGACAGATTATGTGGGGTGTTTGTAGATTTAAAAGCAGCTTTTGAGAGGATAAATTTACAATTTATATATATGATATAGAAGATGTGTTAGCAAAACAGATATAGTATAGTAGAAAGATATAGTAGAAAGAAGAAAAAATTATTTTAATGTTAAGGTATGCAGATGATATAGCAATGGTAGCGACAGAAGAAAAGATTGACAGTTATAATCCATAAGTCAAAAAATTATGACATTGACGTAATTATTTTTTTGACAGCTATGTATGCATACCAACACCAAACATTAAAAGCTGAAAATTCCTAATATAAAACGAGTGTTTTAATAGATATCGATAAAAAACTCTAAATTGAAAACAATAATAAGCTTATTAAGGGCTCAAATTCGAAAAAAACAATTAAGGTATTTTATAAAAAAAGTGGAGTCTGACCTGATAAATACTAAATATTTTGACCAAATAGTGTAAATTTATTCAGTCGAAAAATGATTACACAAAATCAAAAACACAACAATCCCACACTGATGACTCATCCTGTATATAGCGTATTAAATTGAAGTCCTAACCTAGCTTTTTAAAGTGCTGTTGTGTTTTTTGTTAACGAATATTACACAAAAAAATCAATTTCCAGAGAAAAAACAAATTTTTCTTTAAAAGTTTAGGAGTTTGAGTGGTTTAAAAGCAGTAAAAGCTAAACTATACCTGGTGAACCATAAAAAAAAATCTGTATGTATTAATAAAATGATAGAAGACTTAAAATGTTTTTTTTTTAAAGATTTAAAGTTAATTGCTTCGCATTTATATATTTTTTTTATTTTACATTATTTTATGTGTTAATTTTACACAAAGAATGAACTTAAATTTTTAAACACAAATTTATAAGAAAATAAAAAAATTTAAAAATAAATTAATATTATAAAAATAACGTTTAAAAAAATAATATTAAAATAATAATAATAGAAACAATATTTTAAATCTATGGAAAAAATAGTATTTATACATAAACATTTTTTTTTTTAAAAACTATAGAATTAAGATTATGAATTTTTGGCCTTAGTAAATTTAAATACTGAAAAATTATTAATATATAATTGAAAAATTTAAAATTTATTTTTGTTTTTTCTTGTGTGCCAATTTTACACAAAAAGTAAAATTTTGGAAAAATAAATACAAAAAAAATAAAAACAGTATTTATAAAAATAACTATTCAACTATAGTAACTAGACAAAATCTCAATAAAGTTATTTATAAACAAAGCATAAAAAGTAGAGGTCCTAATACGGTTTTTTAGGGTACTTCTGTATTAAGGTTAATTACTTTTCTGTTATAATGTGTAATTAATATTACAATTTGTAGACATAATAAAACTCTTATTTTTTGAAAAATTATGGATTTTGAGTGATTGAAAAGCAAAAACTATCAAAAATCATTGTAAAAGCTAAAATATATTTAGGTAAAATATTAAAAAAACATGTATACATTATAACATGAAAAATAAAGACCCTAATATAGTACCTTGAGGTACTCCTGTATTGAAAACACTTGCTTTACAAAAATAATTAATTTCAAAATAATTTTTTTGTAGAATAATTTAGATTGCTCAAAAATTCAATTTTCAAATATATGCTTTTTTTGGAAAAACTATGAAATTGTTCGGCGTGCTTGGCTATACTCAACTTGTCCAATCTGCCATATTTTGAGTGAGCTAAATGCTCACGTTTGCTTACAGTTATTACACTCTATGATAAACTTTGAAATTTTCTAAAAACGCGTAGATAAGTTCAAGTGAGCACTTAGCTCACTTAAAATACGGTAGATTGAACAAATTGAGTATAGCAGCGCACGTCTTTAATAGCAATCATTATATTAGTATCAACAGTTTAAAATTAGTCAAGCAAAAATATAACTATAGATATTTAGACGCCGCTGAACTCATAGAAATTCATAAAAATAAGACAAATGCTCTTAACAAAGATAACGGTTTTCTTTTCAGCTTTTTAGTCGGCTTATTAAGAAATACCCACCAACAGGAAATACGTACAAAAAATACATAAATCAGGTAAATTCAAGCAAATAATATTTCATGTTTTAATAATGGCCACTTGGTGGTTGAAAGAGCTCACGAGATGTAGTAAACTAACTTTTTGGCAAGTGGTAAAACTGTGTGAATAGTTTACTGAGCCAAAAATTTCAAACCAATCAATTAATTTTACAAGGAGTTTAATTTTCATATATAATAATGTTTTGAAGCTTTTTTAAAAAGTTATTATTGGGAAATAATTAATTTGTAATTATTTTTTTGTAGAATAATTAATATTCTACAAAAAGTTCCATTTTCAAATATTTTTAAATATGATAAGTTTTTGTTTTTTTCTGAAAAAACATAGAATTAGAGCCATTTTGAAATAATTGTTTTTAAAATAATTTTTTTCTAGAATAATTGATACTAATATAAAAATTATTGACATTTTTGGATAAACTACAGTTTTTTTTTTAAAAACTATAAGCTTGTGACGATTTTCATGTAATTAATTTTAAAATAATTGTTTTATGGGATGATTAATATTCTACAATTAGTTTAATTTTCAAATAGAGTAAAATTTTGTTTTTTTTTAAATTATGAATTTGTTCTACTTTTAAAATAATTTTTTTAGAATATTTCACAAAAAGTCTAATTTTCAAATATAATAACTTTTGGTTTTTTTGTAAAATTATGAAATTGGAGTAGTTTTGAATCAATTAATTTCAAAACATTTGATCTTTTATAATAAACTATTGGTTTTTTTTTTGAAAAATCACGAATCTGTGGCGATTTTAATGTAATTAATAATAAAATATTTTTTTTGTGGATTAATTAATATTCTACAAAAAGTTTAATTTTCAAATAGAATAGATTTTTGTTTTTATTTTTAAATTGTCTTAAATTATATAATTGGGGTATTTTTTATTAAAATAATTGATATTTTGCAAAAAGTTTACTTTCCAAATAAAATTAATTTTTGTTTTTTTTTTGAAAACATATGGAATTGGAGCAGTTTTAAATTAATTATTTTCTAGATAATTGATATTTCACAAAAGTAATAATAATTAATTTAGATTTTTCTTGAAAAATTATGAAACTGGAGCAGTTTTTAATTAATTAATTCTAAAATAATTGCTATTTTATGATAAACTATTAGTTTTTTTTTGAAAAACCATAAACCTCTAGCGCTTTTGAAGTAATTATTTTTACAATAATTGTTCTGAGAGATAATTAATATTCCACAATAACTTTAATTTTTAAATATATATAATAATTTTTTGTTTTTTTTTTTCTAATTTATAAAGTTGAGAAAATTTTAAAACAATTTTTTTCTGAAATAACTAATATTTCTCAAAAAGTTCTATTTTCAAATATGATATATTTTGATTTGTTATTAATAAATTATAGAATTGGAGCGATTTTGAATTAATTGATTTTAATTAATTTTAAAATTATTGACATTTTTGGATAAAGTACAGTTTTTTTTTGAAAAACTATAAGCCTGTGACGATTTTGAGGTAATTAATTTTATAATAATTGTTTTATGGGATGATTAATATTCTACAAATAGTTTAATTTTCAAATAGAATAAAATTTTGTTTTTTTTAAATTATGAATTTGTTCTACTTTTAAAATAATTTTTTTAGAATATTTTACAAAAAGTTTAATTTTCAAATATAATATCTTTTGCTTTTTTTTGAAAAATTATGGAATTGGAGTAGATTTGAAAAAACAATTAATTTTTTATAATAAACTTTTGTTTTTTTTTGAAAAACTATGAATCTGTGGCGATTTTAATGTAATTAATAATAAAATATTTTTTTTGTGGATTAATTAATATTCCATAAAAAGTTTAATTTTCAAATAGAATAGATTTTTGTTTTTATTTTAAACTATAGAATTGGGGTATTTTTAAAATAATTTTTTTCGGGAATAATTAATACTTCACAAAAAGTTTAATTTTCAAATATATTTTCTTTTTTTTGAAAAATTATAAAATTGGAGCAGTTTTGAATTAATTAATTGCAAAATAATTAATCTTTCATAATAAACTTGTGTTTTATAAATTATGAGTTTTGAATTAATTAATTTTAAAATAATTAATACTCTATAATAAACAATTGCTTTTTTTTTGGAAAAACTGTGTGTTTGTGGTAATTTTGATGTAATTAATTTTAAAATAATGTTTTTGTGGAATAATTAATATATTATTAATAGAATAAATTTTTGTTTTTCTTTTAAATTATAGAATTGGGGTATTTTAATTTTTAATTATAATAATTTTTTAATTTTTTTTTTGAATATTATCGAATTGGAGCAGTTTTGAATTAGTTAATTTCAAAATAATTAATCTTTTATAATAAACTTTTTGTTTTTTTTTAAAGATTGAGAAATGTGGATTAATTAATTTTAAAATAATTAATACTTTATAATTAACAATTTTTTTTTTGAAAAATTATAAACCTTGTGGCGTTTCTGATGCAATTAGTTTTAAAATAATTGTTTTGTGGGATACTTAATCTTTTACAAAAAGTTTAATTTTCAAATAGAATAAATTTTGGTGTTTTTTTGAAAAATTATGAGATTAGAGCAGTTTTCAGTTAATTAATTTCAAAATAATTAATATTGTTTTTCTTTATTAAAAAACATAAGTTTGTTGCGATTTTGATGTAATTAATTTTAAAATAATTATTTTTTGGAATAATTATTATTTCACAAAAAGTTCAATTCTCAAATATAATAAAGTTTGGTTTTATTGAAAATTTATATTATTAGAGCGATTTTGATTTAATTAATTTTAAATTAATGACTGTAGGTAATTTTTAAATTAATAATTTGACACTGCAGGAAAAAGTTCAGTTTTTTTTTTGAAAAACCATGAGCCTGTGGCGGTTTTGATGTAATTAATTTTAAAATAAGTGTTTTTGTTAACATTCTGCAAATTTCCAATAAAGTAAAATTTTGTTTTTTTTTAAATTATGAAGTTGTTCAAATTTTAAAATAATTTTTGTTCAGAATAATTAATATTTTACAAAAAGTCAAATTTTTAAAGATAATAACTTTTGGTTTTTAAGAAAAAATATGGAATTGCAGCAGTTTTGATTTAATTAATTTCAAAATAATTAACATTTTATAATAAACTATTGTGTTTTTTGTAAAATCATGAATCTGTGGCGATTTTAATGTAATTAATATTAAAAAAAATTTTTTGTAGATTAATTAATATTTCACAAAAGTTTAATTTCCAAATAGAATAGATTTCTGTTTTTATTTTAAATTATATAATTGGGATATTATTAAAATAATTTTTTTTTGAAATAATTAATATTTCGCAAAAAGTTTGCTTTCCAAATAAAATAAATTTTTGTTTTTTTTTTGAAAACATGGAATTAGAACAGTTTTTAATTAATTATTTTCAAAATAATTACTATTTCAAGTAATAATGATAAATTTAGATTTTTTTTTTGGAAAATTATGGAATTGAAGCAGTTTTTAATCAATTAATTATAAAATAATTGCTATTGTATGATAAACTATTACTTTTTTTTGAAAAACCATAAACCTGTGGCGCTTTTCATGTAATTATTTTCAAAATAATGGTTCTGGGAGATAATTAATATTCTACAATAGCTTTAATTTTCGAATATATATAATAATTTTTTGTTTTTTTTTTAAATTATAAAGTTGAGAAATTTTTTTTCTGAAATAACTAATATTTCTCAAAAAGTTAAATTTTCAAATATAATAAATTTTGGTTTTTTGTTGAAAAATTATAGAATTGAAGCGATTTTGAGGCGGCAACTGTTAATAAAAGTAATCAATCAATGAATAATAGGATCGCAGATTTGTTTTAATCAATCGTATTGTAAATTAGGCGGAATGCGAAAGACCTTCTATCACTTCAACTGTGAATAATTGATACATTTATAAATTTTGCCTGGATTTGAATTAGTTCCTCACAGAACCTCCTTATTTTCAGTTCAGTGAGTGTAGACACATTAGCAAAAAAGTGACATTTTTCGTATTTTTTTTGGTTTTTTAAATTTTGGATTTATTTCAATCCAGGTATGTTTTTTAATAATATTAATAATGATAATTCGATAATAATGACAAAATCGCTTTAGGATCAATGCACTATCCACAATATATGCAATGACCTGATTAAACTTTTTTCCTGACACTGTTAAATTAATGATTATTGCTAAAAATTTGAGTAATCAGCATAATAACAAAAAAATTAATTTTTTTTTAAATAAATACAATTTATATTTAATAATTTTTCAAAAAAAAAAAAATCTAGTTTAGCTAAAATTAGAATTGATCTCATTTTTGCATCTCACCTTTAATTCTGTTTACATAATTTTCAATTAATAATCATCATTGACAAAATAAATACGACCTGATTTCCAATTTGTGTAGGTTACATCTGGTTCGGCTATTAAATAATGTCTGGACGAATCTTTCTAGTTTTTATATTGGTCATAATTCATAGCTCTTTAGAGTACGGAAATTGGCGGCAAGACAGACGTAAGACGGTTTGTTTATACAATTATTTACCATTTTCTACAATTTTTTTCATTTTAAGGCCCCAAGATACCGGGCAGCAAAATCCCCTTCCAGGCATTATCTCCCGCGAAAAGGAAAATAAAGGAGAAAATTGTTAAAATTCATAATTATTTTAGGACCAAGGTACAGCCTCCAGCAGCCAATATGTTAAGAATGGTATGTAGAAAATCATATTTTAGTTTATTTTAGTTTATTTTAGTTTATTTTAGTTTATTTTAGTTTATTTTAGTTTATTTTAGTTTATTTTAGTTTATTTTAGTTTATTTTAGTTTATTTCAGTTTATTTTAGTTTATTTTAGTTTATTATAGTTTATTTTAGAATATTTTAATTTATTTTAGTTTATTTTAGTTTATTTTAGTTTATTTTAGTTTATTTTAGTTTATTTTAGTTTGCTTAAGTTTATTTTAGTTTATTTTAGTTTATTACAGTTTATTTCAGTTTATTTTAGTTTATTTTAGTTTATTTTAATTTATTTTAGATTATTTTAGCTTATTTTAGTTTATTTTAGTTTATTTTAGTTTATTCTAGTTTATTTTAGTTTATTTTAGGTTATTTTAGTTTATTTTAGTTTATTTTAGTTTATTTTAGTTTATTTTAGTCTATTTTAGTTTATTTTAGTTTATTTGAGTTTATTTTAGTTTATTTTAGTTTATTTCATTTTATTTTAGTTTATCTAAGTTTATTTTTATTTATTTTAGTTCATTTAAGTTTATTTTAATTTATTTTAGTTTATTTGGAATAAATTTATATTATTTTAGTTTATTTCAGTTTATTTTAGTTCTTAAGTTAGTTAATTTTAGTAAATTATTTAATTTATTTTAATTAACTGTAGTCTATTTTAGTTTATTTTAGTTTATTTTGATTTATTTGAATTTATTTTAGTTTAATTCAGTTTATTCCAATTTATTGTAGTTTATTTATTTTTAGCTTAGTTTATTCTAATTTATTTCAGTTTTTTTTTTTTTGAATTTATTTTAGTTTAATTCAGTTTATTTAACTTTAATTTAGTTTACTTTAATTTATTCTAGTTTATTATAGTTTATTTGATTTTAATTTACTTAATTTCAATTTATTTTAGTTTATTTTAGTTTATTTTAGTTTATTTTAGTTTATTTTAGTTTATTTCAGATTATTTTAGTTTATTTTAGTTTATTTTAGTTTATTTTAGTTTATTTTAGTTTATTTTAGTTTATTTTAGTTTATTTAAATTTATTTTAGTTTATTTTAGTTTATTTTAGTTTATTTTAGTTTATTTTAGTTTATTTTAGTTTATTTTAGTTTATTTTAGTTTATTTTAGTTTATTTTAGTTTATTTTAGTTTATTTTAGTTTATTTTAGTTTATTTTAGTTTATTTTAGTTTATTTTAGTTTATTTTAGTTTATTTTAGTATATTTTAGTTTATTTTAGTTTATTTTAGTTTATTTTAGTTTATTTTAGGTTATTTTAGTTTATTTTAGTTCATTTCAGTTTAATTTAGTTTATTTAACTTTGATTCAGTTTACTTCAATTTATTTCAGTTTATTACAATTTATTTGATTTTAATTTACATAATTTTAATTTATTATAGTTCATTTTGGTTTATTTTGGTTTCTTCTAGCTTATTTTACTTTATTTCAGTTTGATTCAGTTTATTTAATTTTAATTTAATTTATTTTAATTTATTTATTCCTGTTTATTATAGTTTATTTTGAATTATTTTAATTTATTTTAGTTTATTAAATTTCAATTTAGTTTGTTTAAATTTATTCCAGTTGATTATAGTTTATTATAATTTATTTTAGTTTATTTTACTTTATTTTAGTTAATTCTAGTTTAATTTAATTTATTTTAGTTTATCTCAGTTTCTTCTCGCTTATTTTAATTTATTCCAGTTTATTTTAGTTTATCTAAGTTTATTTTTATTTATTTCAGTTTATTTGAAATAAATTTATATTATTTTAGTTCATTTCAATTTATTTTAGTTCTTAATTTATTTAATTTTAGTAAATTATTTAATTTGTTTTAATTTACTGTAGTCCATTTTAGTTCATTTTAGTTTATTTTAATTGATTTGAGTTTATTTTAGTTTAATTCTGTTTATTTAACTTTGATTCAGTTTATTATAGTTTATTTACTTTTAATTTAGTTTATTCTGATTTATTTCAGTTTATTTTAACTTATTTAAGTTTATTTTAGTTCAATTCAGTTTATTTAACTTTAATTCAGTTTACTTTAATTTATTCCAGTTTATTATAGTTCATTTGATTTTAATTTACTTAATTTTAATTTATTTTAGTTTATTTTGGTTTTGTCTGGCTTATTTTACTTTATTTCAGTTTGATTCAGTTTATTTAATTTCAATTCAGTTTATTTTAATTTATTTTTTCCTGTTTATTATAGTTCATTTTGAGTTATTTCAATTTATTTTAGTTTATTTTAGTTCATTAAATTTTAATTGACTTTGTTTGAATTTATTCCAGTTTATTTTAGTTTATTTTAGTGTATTTTAGGGTATTTTAGGGTATTTTAGTTTATTTTAGTTTATTTTAGTTTATTTTAGTTAATTTTAGTTTATTTTAGTTTATTTTAGTGTATTTCAGTTTATTTTAGTTTTTTCTAGTTTGTTTAAGTTTATTTTAGTTTATTTTAGCTTGTTTTAGTTTATTTTAGTTTATTTTAGTTTATTTTAGTTTATTTTAGTTTATTTTAGTTTATTTTAGTTTATTTTAGTTAATTTTAGTTTATTTTATTTTACTTTATTTTAGCTTATTTTAATTTATTTCAGTTAATTCTAGTTTAATTTAATTTATTTTAGTTTATCTTAGTTTCTTCTCGCTTATTTTAATTTATTTTAGTTTATCTTAGTTTATTTTCATTTATTTTAGTTCATTTAAGTTTATTTTAATTTATTTTAGTTTATTTGAAACAAATTTATATTATTTTAGTTCATTTCAATTTATTTTAGCTCTTAATTTATTGAAGTTTAGTATATTATTTAATTTATTTTAATTTACTGTAGTCTATTTTAGTTCATTTTAGTTTATTTTAATTTATTTGAGTTTATTTTAGTTTAATTTAGTTTATTTAATTTTGATTCAGTTTATTTCAATTTATTATAGTTTATTTACTTTTAGTTTAGTTTATTCTAATTTATTTCAGTTTATTTTAATTTATTTGAGTTCATTTTAGTTTAATTTAGTTTATTTAACTTTAATTCAGTTAACTTTAATTCATTCCAGTTTATTATAGTTCATTTGATTTTAATTTACTTAATTTTAATTTATTTTAGTTTATTTTGGTTTCGTCTGGCTGATTTTACTTTATTTCAGTTTGATTCAGTTTATTTAATTTCAATTCAGTTTATTTTAATTTATTTTTTCCTGTTTATTATAGTTCATTTTGAGTTATTTTAATTTATTTTAGTTTATTTTAGTTCATTAAATTTTAATTGACTTTGTTTGAATTTATTCCAGTTTATTTTAGTTTATTTTAGTGTATTTTAGTGTATTTTAGTGTATTTTAGTTTATTTTATTTTATTTTAGATTATTTTAGTTTATTTTAGTTTATTTTAGTTTATTTTAGTTTATTTTAGTTTATTTTAGTTTATTTTAGTTTATTTTAGTTTATTTTAGTTTATTTTAGTTTATTTTAGTTTCTTTTAGTTTATTTTATTTTATTTTAGTTTATTTTAGTTTATTTTAGTTTATTTTAGCTTATTTTAGTTTATTTTAGTTTATTTTAGTTTATTTTAGTTTATTTTAGTTTATTTTAGTTAATTTTAGTTTATTTTAGTTTGTTTTACTTTATTTTAGTTTATTTTAATTTATTTCAGTTAATTCTAGTTTAATTTAATTTATTTTAGTTTATCTTAGTTTCTTCTCGCTTATTTTAATTTATTTTAGTTTATCTTAGTTTATTTTCATTTATTTTAGTTCATTTAAGTTTATTTTAATTTATTTTAGTTTATTTGAAATAAATTTATATTATTTTAGTTCATTTCAATTTATTTTAGCTCTTAATTTATTTAAGTTTAGTACATTATTTAATTTATTTTAATTTACTGTAGTCTATTTTAGTTCATTTTAGTTTATTTTAATTTATTTGAGTTTATTTTAGTTTAATTTAGTTTATTTAATTTTGATTCAGTTTATTTAATTTTGATTCAGTTTATTTCAATTTATTATAGTTTATTTACTTTTAGTTTAGTTTATTCTAATTTATTTCAGTTTATTTTAATTTATTTGAGTTCATTTTAGTTTAATTTAGTTTATTTAACTTTAATTCAGTTAACTTTAATTCATTCCAGTTTATTATAGTTCATTTGATTTTAATTTACTTAATTTTAATTTATTTTAGTTTATTTTGGTTTCGTCTGGCTTATTTTACTTTATTTCAGTTTGATTCAGTTTATTTAATTTCAATTCAGTTTATTTTAATTTATTTTTTCCTGTTTATTATAGTTCATTTTGAGTTATTTTAATTTATTTTAGTTTATTTTAGTTCATTAAATTTTAATTGACTTTGTTTGAATTTATTCCAGTTTATTTTAGTTTATTTTAGTGTATTTTAGTGTATTTTAGTGTATTTTAGTTTATTTTATTTTATTTTAGATTATTTTAGTTTATTTTAGTTTATTTTAGTTTATTTTAGTTTATTTTAGTTTATTTCAGTTTATTTTAGTTTATTTTAGTTTATTTTAGTTGATTTTATTTTATTTTAGTTTATTTTAGTTTATTTTAGTTTATTTTGGCTTATTTTAGTTTATTTTAGTTTATTTTAGTTTATTTTAGTTTATTTTAGTTTATTTTAGTTTATTTTAGTTTATTTTAGTTTATTTTAGTTTATTTTAGTTTATTTCAGTTTCTCCTAGTTTGTTTAAGTTTATTTTAGTTAATTTTTGTTTATTTTAGTTTATTTTAGTTAAACCATTTCAAAACATTAAAATATTTTTTCTAACCAGTTTATAGTAATTTGTTTTCACTTTTAGTAATTTTAAAACGTATAAAAAAAATTTTGCATAATCGTATTGTAATCAATCATATTAATCGTAATATTACATCTGCTTCTGTGCGTTTGTGCGCGCTAATCTGAAAATCGGCATCTGTGCGTTTGGGCACGCTAATCTCTACCTAAACGGCTAATTTGCAGAAATTCTAATTGGTTTACAAACCAGTGCTAAATAAGTTTTTTGTAGCTTTCTTTGTTGTCATTAACCAAATCAAAAAATTAGGTTATGTCAAGTAACCTCGAATAACTTAAAAATTTGATCTAAATCTTTAAGTGCAGTTATTACTTGTCACAGTGCTTAAACAAAAACATCAAATAAATTCCTATTGAAATCAAATTCTTTAGACAACGAAAATAGAAGTGATAAATTATACAAAATTTTTTGAAAACATAACCTATATTTCCAAATACAGTTATTACTCAGTCACCATGACGCTTAAGCAAAGTAAAACTGTTAGCTGTACGCAGAAAAAAAACAGTAAATAATAAAAATATACAAAGTAAGTCAGTGCAAAAATGCGAAAACCAAAATAACAATAAACAAAAAAATACTATATGAAAAAATGAGAAAAAAACACCTTATGCAAACAGTGCGAAAATGAAACACTGAATAAAAAAGAAAACAAAAGTTAACAAAAACAAATGAAACTGAAATAATAGACATAGCAAAAGAGTGTAAAAAACATAAAACTGAATAAATATATTATATAAAAAAATAATAAAACAAATAAAAAAATTATAGAATTCAATTTTACCATTTTCTAAAAGAAAATTTCTATCTTTCGACTACCATGTAGTCATCATCAAGAGATGAATTCATTTCTATCCCAGCCACGCAATGTAATCACTATTAGAAGATAAATAATACTTGCCTGTTTTTCAAGTGGTAAAACTGTGATTGTAGAAATGGCATAAAGATGCCGCTCTCGCAGCCCAAAAATGGTCAGATAAATGCCTTGTTTTGGTCCATGATAACGAAACTGGGAGACAAATTGATGGATATGGAGCCTGCGGGCAAAATATTTTCATTGCCTCTGACAAAGTTCCTTGGTAAATCATCATCTTCAAAGAAAAAATTGGCAAATTTTGATATTTTTTGTTTTTTTTTAGGATATTTGCTATAAAAACTTGGTATTTAGAAAAAGATAATTTTACATTTGGTAGTCAGGAAAACGATTTGCATGTGGTTGGACATTATACCCAAATGGTATGGGCGGCCACCCATGAAGTAGGCTGCGGGTTGTCCAAGTGCTATTTGAGAGATCGTAATAATGGCAGTTTGGGAAAAACGTTTTACAACTATATTTGCAATTATTGCCCCATGTAAGTACCATAGACCATAGACCACACATTAGTTACTCAAAAATATAATTTTTGGAAATTTTGTCTTATTAGCTCTCATCAGTGAAACATACTGGAGCAATGACAAAACAAATCAATTTTTTTCTAAAAAATTATCTAAATTTTTTATGTTATTACTTTTATGTTTCTATTTGTTATTGTTATTAGTAAACAAAATTTTTCCTTTATTTATTTTTTTATAATGTTTCTTATTGTTCATCTATTATTTTTTTAATTGTATTATAAAGCGTTTGTACACTTCCTCTCAATTTACTTTCTTATGTTTATTTTTTCTGTGTTTTTGTTGTTTTTTTGACAGTGTCATTCTTAGAAAAGAGTGAGAAATAAAACAGAGCAAGACATATAAGCTTAAGTAGTTAGCGAAAAAATATTCAGAATAAGAAAAATAAACATAAAAAAAACATATAAAATACAAGTTTGAAAAAAAGCAATAGAAAAACAAAGCCATCAAACAATAAAAATAAACACAAGTTAAAAAAAAATAAACAAAGAAAATGTAAGAGTGTCACATTGTAAAAATCAATTTTTTTTAAAATAACTAAATTAATTTGATTTAGTAAAAATACTCGATAAAGAACATTGAAAAAAATGTTAAAAAAGAAAGAAGAATAAATTGCTAGAACAAAAAACAAAAAAATTAAAGAAAACTCAATAGCAACAAGAGAAAAGAAAAAACAACTGCAAAACAAAAAGCTGACAGAAAATTTAAACAACTATAATATAAAAAAATATGTATAATCTAAACATAAACACAGAAAAATAAAAATCAAAGACATTCTTTATGAATTTATAGAAAAAATCAAAGAAAAAAATAGATAATTAAATAAAAACATATTATAAAATAAAAAAAAAATGTTTCATCAAATTTTTTTATGTTTCACAAAAATTTAAAAAAAAATCAATATTAGAAAACTCGAAATTGAAAAAAAAACACAAAGAAATAAAAAATCACAAAATTAAAAATAAAGAATAATGTTGAAAAATAATAAAAATTTTAAAGATATATAAAAAACTATTAGCTTGTTGCAATTGTAAGTTCGCAATATAAAATAAAAATATATTATTTAAAATACAAATAAATAAAAACAAAAGCAAAAAAAAAACAGTAAATAATACCATAGAAACAAACGATAATATTAAAAATAACATATCAATACAAAATTAAAACAAAATTAGGAAAACACATAAAAAAGATAAAATTAATAAATAATAATAAAAACTGAATTAAAATAACATAAAAATGTAAAAAAAGAGTCAAAGTGCTATAGTTTGAAATTGAATTCAGAATAAAATAAGGTGATATATTATTAAAAACAATTAATAATATATATAAAAAAAATTAAAACAAAAAAACAGAAGAGAATTATATAACAGTACAAAATAAAATAACAAAAAATTTGAACAATAATAAAAAATATAAAAAAAATTTTCAAAAAATATAATATTTAAAATTTCATGTAAAAGCTTCTATAACTTAATGCGTTTTAAAATATAATCATTTTATATAAATGATGATATAAAAGATAAGCAATGTAAGACATGTTCTGCTCTCATTTTAGTTTATCAGACACAAATACTTTGCTCTAATCACACCAAAGACTAGAAATATCATATGAAATCTTTTATAGCTTAATGAATTAAAAAATATAAACACTTTATATGAATGATGATATAGAAAGTGATCAATGTAAGACATGTTTTGCTCTCATTTGAGCTTATCAGTCACAAATACTTTGCTCTAATCACACCAAAGACTAGAAATATCATATGAAATCTTTTATAGCTTAATGAATTAAAAAATATAAACACTTTATATGAATGATGATATAGAAAGTGATCAATGTAAGACATGTTTTGCTCTCATTTGAGCTTATCAGTCACAAATACTTTGCTCTAATCACACCAAAGACTAGAAATATCATATGAAATCTTTTATAGCTTAATGAATTAAAAAATATAAACACTTTATATGAATGATGATATAGAAAGTGATCAATGTAAGACATGTTTTGCTCTCATTTGAGCTTATCAGTCACAAATGCTTTGCTCTAATCACACCAAAGACTAGAAATATCATATGAAATCTTTTATAGCTTAATGAATTAAAAAATATAAACACTTTATATGAATGATGATATAGAAAGTGATCAATGTAAGACATGTTTTGCTCTCATTTGAGCTTATCAGTCACGAATACTTTGCTCTAATCACACAAAAGACTAGAAATATCATATGAAATCTTTTATAGCTTAATGAATTAAAAAATATAAACACTTTATATGAATGATGATAAAGAAAGTGATCAATGTAAGACATGTTCTGCTCTCATTTGAGCTTATCAGTCACAAATACTTTGCTCTAATCACACCAAAGACTAGAAATATCATATGAAATCTTTTATAGCTTAATGAATTAAAAAATATAAACACTTTATATGAATGATGATATAGAAAGTGATCAATGTAAAACATGTTCTGCTCTCATTTGAGCTTATCAGTCACAAATACTTTGCTCTAATCAAACTAAAGACTAGAAATATCATATGAAATCTTTTATAGCTTGATGAATTAAAGAATATAAACACTTTATATGAATGATGATATAGAAAGTGATCAATGTAAGACATGTTCTGCTCTCATTTGAGCTTATCAGTCACAAATACTTTGCTCTAATCAAACTAAAGACTAGAAATATCATATGAAATCTTTTATAGCTTAATGAATTAAAAAATATAAACACTTTATATGAATGATGATCTAGAAAGTGATCAATGTAAAACATGTTCTGCTCTCATTTGAGCTTATCAGTCACAAATACTTTGCTCTAATCAAACTAAAGACTAGAAATATAATATGAAATCTTTTATAGCTTAATGAATTAAAAAATATAAACACTTTATATGAATGATGATATAGAAAGTGATCAATGTAAGACATGTTTTGCTCTCATTTGAGCTTATCAGTCACAAATACTTTGCTCTAATCACACCAAAGACTAGAAATATCATATAAAAACTTTTATAACTCAATAAATCTCTTTGATACAAAATTTTTGAAAATTTTTATTAGAATAAAACAATATAAATACTAAATGTCTTTAAATCTAAGAATTATGTAAACAAAAAAAGACAATTCTATGCTTATTTATTATATTTTTTAGCGGAAACAGGCCGGAAAGATTAGGACGTCCTTACCGCCGAGGTAAGCCTTGTGGAATGTGCAGGAGACGGTGCCATGCCAGGAAACTATGCACCAATTCGTGCCATGTGGCAGATTTGTGGGCAAATTGTAAACAATTGTACAAAGTTTGGCCCCGATGGCTTTGTGACACTTCCACAGCTGTAAGCAGAGAGAGAATGGAGAATTGCAGTGCCACTTGCAATTGCAGACACTTAATTCATGATTAATTAACTCTTATATTTTTTAAAAATATATTTTTTTTTACTAATATAAATTTATTGTTTTATTTATTTATTTAAACCTAGTATATAAGATAAATTTGTTTGTGAAAGTTACATGAAGATTTACTAGTTTGATAATTTGATAGTAATGCAAACGTAGAAGTGCGTAAAAGTACTACACACTAGCGTAATTAGCGTCAGACCCTTACATACAGTATAATCGCTCTACAAAGTGATTTATAATACTTTCAGATTTTTTCAATTATGAATTAAAATTGCAGCTCCACTTTCAATTGCAGACACTTAATTCATGATTAATAAACTCTTATATTTCTCAAAACTTTATTATT
This sequence comes from Lagria hirta, assembly GCA_947359425.1. Lineage (NCBI taxonomy): Eukaryota > Metazoa > Arthropoda > Insecta > Coleoptera > Tenebrionidae > Lagria > Lagria hirta. The sequence goes on from OX375794.1 coordinate 52,281,504, forward strand.
TTTTACTAATATAAATTTATTTTGTTGTTTATTTATTTACACTTAGTCTATAAGATAAATTTGTTTTCGAAATTTTTAGTTAGATAAATGTTAGATGGTTTGATGATTTGATAGTAATGCAAACGTAGAAATACGTAAAAGTACTACACACTAGAGTAATTAGCGTTAGACCTTTATATACAGTATGATTGCTCTAAAAGTGATTTACAATACTTTTAGATTTTTTCAATTAGGAATAAAAATTGCAGTTCCACTTTCAATTGCAGACACTTAATTCATGATTAATTAACTCTTATATTTCTCAAAAATATTTTATTTTTTACTAATATAAATTTATTTTGTTATTTATTTATTTAAACCAAATCTATAAAATAATATAAATGCTTGCTTACAAATGTCATAATTTAACAAAAGATTTAAAAAAATTAGATTTTAAAAGGTATTTTAAACAAAACCTAATACCTACTCAAGTCTTATCAGCTCAAACACAAAAATAAATTAATTTAATTAAGTTTCTAATTAAATTACTAATTACTAAAATTTGATAATTAGATTATTAACGTTAATTCTAGAACCTACACCAATAGCGGTGCTTTATTCTTTAATCTGTTAGTTGAACCAAATTTCTACTAAGTATTTTGTTTCGGCAGAACACACCCAATCAGACTCTACACACTTTTATAATGTTGGAACAGAGTGAGTTTTCTAAACTCGAGTCTTAAGATCTCATATAAAGATTCAATATCTTTCAAACGTGAGAGATGCGTCTTTGTACAACGCACTAGCGTAATTTGCGTTGTAGCGCTTATTACATTAAATTCGTCTTGCAGAGTAATTCAGGCAACTACCCTTGACACAAGTGCTGTAAAAAAAGTAGTTGGCTTTATAATTTTGATTAATTCAATATCTTCCAAACGTGAGAGATGCGTCTTTGTACAACGCACTAGCGTAATTTGCGTTGTAGCGCTTATTACATTATAATTGCCTTGCAGAGTAATTTAAACAACTACCCTTGACAGAAGTGCTGTAAAGAAAGTAGTTGACTATATAATTTTGATTAATAATTGTGTAGTTTGTTATTGAACTTAAGTATTAATCAGTAAATTCTTTATTTGTTTTCAAAGTTTATAGTCATTTGTAGACTGACAATTCGCTTAAAAAAAGTCTAATTTGTTAATTAAATTTGAGTTTGTTTGTGAAGTTTGAAGTTATACAAAAGTTTGACAGTCTAATAATTTGATAGTCATGGAAACTTAGAAGTGCTTAAACGTACTACACATTAGCGTAATTAGCGTTAAAGTTAATTTGCGTTTGCCATTTTGTTCTAATTAAAAAATTGTTATTAAATTGTGTTTAATGCGTCAATTTAACTATAGATTTTCCACAATTGTTGTAAGACCCGTGTTTGAGGCATCAGACTTTTTGTGGTGCAGGTAATGAAACAAATTTAGAATCGGTGCTTATATAAATTTATAATTATTTATATATTTTTATTTTTTTGTTGTTTGTTGCACTTTTTTTTAATTTTTTTATTGTATGAATGTTTTTTCTATTTTATATTTTCTTTTTTCTATTGTATATTTTAATTTTTTTGTTTTATTTCTTAAACAATTTTGAATTTGTTTCTTACTACTTTTATAATTTTTTTACCTTTACTGCTATGTTTTCTACTGTATATTACTATTTTGCAAAACATTTTTTAATAATTTTTTTATAATTGGTGTCATAGCTGCTATGCTTTTTTTTAAATAATTTTTAATTTATGCTTCATTACTTTTTTATATATTTTTTTCATTTTTTTTATATCGTATGCTTCCTTTCTCTTGTTTTATCATTTATTGTTTTTTTTTCTTATGAGTATTTTTTTGTATTGTGTAGTATTTTTTTGTCAATTTAAATTAATTTTGTTTTGTATAGTTAATATTCTTGTTATTATAATATACTTCAGTTGTTCCTTCTTTTCAACAATGTTCATTAGTTCTGGCTCTACTATCTTTATTATTTGAATATTTTGTTTTTTTTTATTTTATTACATTATGTAGTTCTTATTAATTGAAAAGTTTTTTTATACAACGGTTTTCTATTCTATAGCGGTTTTTTGACATAAATTTTAGTTTTTTTTCCCAATAATTTTCAATTTTCATTCTGTTTTTTTTAAATTACTGAAAAATTAAAAAAAAATCTAAAAAATTTTTAAATTTATTTAAGAACATTTGTTTAAATTTAAAGTATTTTTGAAAAAGTTTGAAACAAATTTTAAAGACGTTTAAAAATTAATAAAAAAATCTTAAAAATTTATTTTGAAAAATTCTTAAAATTGTATACTTTTGTTAGAATTTAAAATATATTTAAAAATGTTTGAAACAATTTTTAATAATGTTTTAAACTTTTTAAATTGAAAATTATCGAAAATAGTCTAAATTTTTTATTAAATTTTTTTTAAATTGTTGCCAAGCCTTTAAATAATGTTTTTGAATAGTTTTTAATATTTTTTTTTACTTTTAGTACTTTTTGGACGTATTAATAAATTTTTAAAATTAAATACATAATATTTTAATTTTATTTTTATAAAATTTCTTAAACATTACTAAACAAATTTAAAAAAATTTTAAAAAATTTTTAAAAACTTTTGTTGAAATTTGAAATAAATTTAAAAATCTTAAAACAATCATTAAAAATGTTTAAAAACTTTCAAATTAAAAATTATCGAAAATAATCAAAATTTTTCATAATTTTTTTTTTAAACTTTTTTAAAGCATTTAAATACTTTTTTTAATAAAAATTCATTTTTGATTTTGATTATTTTAAAATGTATTGATAAATTGGAAAAATTAAATATTTCAATATAAATTTAATAATTTTTATAAAAATTTTTGAAAAAATTCTAGACAATTTTTAAAATTATATAAAAACTTTTGTTTAAATAAATAGATTTAATCAATTTCAACACATTTTTTAAACTATTTCAAAGCATTTAAATAATTTTTAAGTAGTTTTTAATAATATATTTTTACTTTTAGTAATTTTTGAATGTAATAATAAATTTTAATCATTGAATATAAAAATTTTAATTTTATTTTTATAAAATTTTTTAAAAATTAATAAAAAATTTTTAAAAATTTATTTTGAAAAAATCTTAAAATTGCTTAAACACTTTTGTAAAAATTTAAAATATATTTGAAAATGTTTAAAACTTTTTAAATTGAAAATTATCGAAAATAGTCCAAATTTTTTATTAAACTTTCTCAAAACTATTTCAAAGCCTTTAAATATTGTTTTTAAAATTTTTTTTTACTTTTAGTAATTTTTGAACGAATTAATATTTTTTTAAATTTAAATATAAAATATTTCAATTTTAGTTTATAACCTTTTTTAAAAATTACTAAAACTTTTTAAAAAAATTTTTAAAAATAATTTAAATTTTATGTTAAATATTTTTTAAACTATTTCAATGCACTTAAATTTTTTCTTTTAATAGATTTTATTAATTTATTTTTGCTTTTGATAATTTTAACATGTATAAATAATTAAAAAAAAATAATTGTAAATTATTTCAATTAAATTTTTATAATTTTTTTTAAATTACGAAAAAAATTTTAAAATTATTTAAAAATTTTTGTTACAGTTTAAAATATATTCAAAAAAGTTTTTTAAAGACGTTTAAAAATTTGTTAAATTAAAATTTCTGAAAATAATCTAAAATTCTTAATAAATCTTTTTTAAACTGCTTTAAAACATTTAAATATTGTTTTTAAATAGTTTTGAATATATTTTGTTCACTTTTAGTTATTTTTAGACGTATTAATAATTTTTAAAATAAAATATAAAATATTTTAATTTTATTTTTACAATTTTTTTTAAAAATTACTAAAACTTTTTTAAAAAACTCTAAAAAATTTTTAAAATTTATATTATATTTAAAAAAAAACTGAAACAATTTTTAAAGACGTTTAAACATTTAAAAAAATAAAAATTATTGAAAATAATCTAAATTTCTTGTAAAAGCATTTTTTAAACTATTTTTTTAAATAGTTTCTAATAATTTATTTTTGCTTTTAATAATTTTTAAACTCGATAAATTTCTTTTTTTATTAAGTCATCTTCATTTTTTTTCAATTTATTACCTAGCATTTGCTTTCTTTTTTTTTGTTTTTTATTTTAATGAATGTGTTTTCTATTGTATACAGTGCTGTGCAGCCATTTTTTTTATATAATTGTTTTTTTTGTTTTTATAATGTTGTTCAATTGTTTTTTTTCTCAATAATTTTGAAACCCTCTAAGTCTGAAAGATCTTTAATTAAACAATAAGCATTTTAAAAACTATTCTATAAACGAAATTGCACACTGTCAAATCAGGTGACCGTGCTGGTCATCTTAGATCTCCTCGCAGGGAGACTAACCTAAAAACATTCTTTTCATTTATTTATTTTTTTTTAATTTTTTTATAACGTATGTTTCCTTTTTCTTGTTCTTTTATTTATTGTTTTCTTTTCATTGTGTAGTATTTTTTTGACAATTTTATTTAATTTTGTTTTGTATAGTTACTGTCCTTGTTGTTATAATATAGTTTAGTTGTTCTTTCTTTTCAACAATGTTCAATTCTGGCTCTACTATCTTTATTATTTGAATATTTTGTTTTTTTTTTAATTTATTACATAATGTAGTTTTTATTTTTTTAAATGTTTTTTATATATTTCGGTTTTCTATTCTGTAGCGGTTTTTTTGACATAAGTTTTTGTTTTTTTTCCCAATAATTTTCAATTTACAATTTGTTTTTTTTTAAATTACTAAAAAATTTTAAAAAAACTCTCAAAGATTTTCAAATTTATTAAAGAACATTAAATTTACAGTATTTTTGAAAAAATTTGAAACAATTTTTAAAGACGTTTAAAAATTAATCAAAAAAATGTTAAAAATTTATTTTAAAAAATTCTTAAAATTGTATACTTTTGTTAGAATTTAAACTATATTTAAAAATGTTTGAAACAATTTTTGATAATGTTGAAAACTTTTTAAATAGAAAATTATCGAAAATAGTCTAAATTTTTTATTAAAATTTTTTTAAATTGTTGCAAAGGGTTCAAATAGTGTTTTTAAATAGGTTTTAATATTTTTTTTACTTTTAGTACTTTTTGGACGTATTAATAAATTTTTAAAATTAAATTCATAATATTTTAATTTTATTTTTATAAAATTTCTTAAACATTACTAAACAAATTTAAAAAAATTCTAAAAAATTTTAAAAAACTTTTGTTGAAATTTGAAATATATTTAAAAATCTTAAAACAATCATTAAAAATGTTTAAAAATTTTCAAATTATAAATTATCGAAAATAATAAAAATTTTTCATAATTTTTTTTAAAGTATTTAAATACTTTTTTTAATAATAATTTATTTTTGATTTTGATTATTTTAAAATGTATTAATAAATTGAAAAAATTAAATATTTCAATATTGATTTAATAATTTTTTTAAAATTTTTTTAAAAAATTCTAAACAATTTTTAAAGTTATATAAAAACCTTTGTTTAAATTTAAAATAGATTTAACCAATTTCAACACATTTTTTAATCTATTTCAAAGCATTTAAATAATTTTTAAGTAGTTTTTAATAATATATTTTTACTTGTAGTAATTTTTGAATGTAATAATAAATTTTAATAATTAAACATAAAAATTTCAATTTTATTTTTATAAAATTTTTTAAAAATCAATAAAAATTTATTTTAAAAAAATCTTAAAATTGCTTAAATACTTTTGTAAGAATTTAAAATATATTTAAAAATGTTTAAAACTTTTTAGATTGAAAATTATCAAAAATAGTCCAAATTTTTTATTAAACTTTTTCAAAACTATTTCAAAGCCTTTAAATATTGTTTTTAAAATTTTTTTTTACTTTTAGTAATTTTTGGACGAGTTAATATTTTTTTAAATTTAAATATAAAATATTTCAATTTTAGTTTTATAGCCTTTTTCAAAAATTACTAAAAGTTTTTAAAAAATAATCGAAATTTCTTGTTAAACATTTTTTAAACTATTTCAATGCATTTAAATATTTTTTTTAATAGTTTTTATTAATTTATTTTTGCTTTTAATAATTTTAAAATGTATAAATACATTAAAAACATTAAATGTAAATTATTTCAATTTTATTTTTATATTTTTTTTTAAATTACCAAACAATATTAAAAATTATTTAAAAATCTTTGTTGGAGTTTAAAATATATTTAAAAAAGTTGGAGACAATTTTTAAAGACGTTTAAAAATTTGTTAGATTATAAAATTCCGAAAATAATCTAAAATTCTTAATAAATTTTTTTTAAACTGTTTTAAAACATTTAAATAATGTTTTGAAATAGTTTTTAATATTTTTTGCTCACTTTTAGTAATTTTTAGACGTATTAATAATTTTTAAAATAAAATATAGAATATTTCTATTTTATTTTTACAATTTTTTATAAAAATTACTAAAAATTTATTAAAAAATTCTAAAAAATTTATATTATATTCAAAAAAAATTTGAAACAATTTTTAAAGACGTTTAAACATTTAAAAAAATAAAAATGATCGAAAATAATCTAAATTTCTTGTTAAAGCATTTTTAAACTATTTTTTTAAATAGTTTCTAATAATTTATTTTTGCTTTTAATAATTTTTGAACGTATCAATAAATTTCTCTTTTTATTAAGTCATCTTTATTTTTTTTTAATTTATTACATAGCATTTGCTTTCTTTTCTTTTGTTTTTTATTTTAATGAATGTGTTTTCTACTGTATACAGCGCTGTGCAGTAATTTTTTTTTCTATAATTGTTTTTTTTTGTTTTTATAATGTTGTTTAACTGTTTTTTTTATCAATAATTTTGAAACCCTGTAAATCTGTAAATGTACCTGATAAATCTTGCATTTACCTCCAATTAAGCATTTTAAAAACTATCCTATAAGTAAAACTGCACACTGTCAAATCAGGTGACCGTGCTGGTCATCTTAGATCTCCTCGCAGTAAGACTAACCTAAAAAGTATTTTTTTAAGTATTGGCCATTTTGATTAATGCAGTACCTAAAAAACTAAAACCGAGTTGGGAAAAGATAGCTAATGTTTTCTCTCAGAACCCCAAAGATTCCAAATCTTAGATTTCCAATAACTCTATAAAAAAACCAGCAGGCTTAAATCAGGTGATGGTGCTGGCCAAATAAAATCTATTCACAGGAAGATTAATTACCCAGAAATTCTATTTTAACCAACCTGCTGAAACCAAATGATTCTTAATCTATTTTTTTTTTGACAGGCATGACCCTTATGGCGTGATTGGCTTACAATAGGGCTGGTAATTAAACCAATCTAGAATCTGTGCATATAATGTCTTCTAAGTTCATAAATTAATCTCAAAAACTCCTAAAGTTTTAAGTTTTTAAGTATATATTGAAAAAGCGCAGTGGAATATATGTAATTTTTTTTTAGTTTGTTAAGTAATCGAATTAAGGAGGATGTTTGTTTTTGAGAAATTGCGAAAGAGAAAGTGTGAAAATGTTGTTATTCATGGCATGCTTTTACAAATTTGATGAATCATACAATTAGCGGATGGTACTTAGTGATGTTTTAGTACCAAATCTAGTAGTACCAGTATCTAGTACTACCAAAACATTTGATGATACTGAGCACTTATTTCCGTTAGAGTCTCTGTAGGTCATAATAATCATATGCAAGATCTACTTGTGCTTGGGCATACCATGAACGATTTGGTAGTACCAAATCGAGTACCAATTGGAAAAAGCTGCATATTCCACTGTTTGTTGACTCTATAAGACCTATTGCATGTATTTTCCTATTTTAAGCATACTTCCAACCAATATTTCACCAAACGTGACGAGAATAAAAGCCACCGGAGCGTGATGTCATGCTGTCTTGAGTCGCACTCCAGAATCACAATTACTGCCTCTTTTTAAACCCTTACTGTATTCGTGACATAGCACTTGAATCACATACAAGACAACATGTTGTGCGCCGCTAAAAAACCTTTTAGATTGACCGATTCGGTGACAAAGTTTCCACAAATTAAAGAAAATGACAGCATTATGGAGCTGGACTCGTTGGAGGGTAGTGTGGTGACCGTTGAGGAGGAAAGTGGCAAAAGGGCGGCTGATGGGAATATCAACCATTTGAATTTGAATGGGATTTGTAAGGCTGAAGCTTCTGAGTGTTACGTGGATGAAATAGTACTTCCTGGGGAGTCTTTGCAAAGCTTATCGGATCTTAAGGTACTTAGCTTGCGGTCTAATGGTATTCAAAATTTTCCATCGAGTATCCTCCAATTGGTCACTTTAACTACCTTGGATCTGTCAGATAACAGTCTGCTAACCTTGCCTCCGGAAATCAGTCAGTTGGAAAAGTAAGTACCACATATTAGTACTGTTATGAAATTAGCTGTCACTCATTTTTTTATGAATGACGTAGGTTTTGGTTTCTGACATCTGAAAAAATTTCTATTTTACCAAAAATATTAAAAAAAAAAATTTAAACCGCATAACGGCTGATAGTACTACCGATTTACGATGTAGATAATATGACATTTGTCAGTTTAAAATAAAATCATTTTAAGATCCTCTGACCTGACCTGGTTGTAAGACTGAAAAATTTCAACTTGTTGGTACCTCATATTGTCCCATTTTTGTCTAAATTTTTCCAAAAGTTTTTAAGATTATTGCTTGTGTTTTTTTTTTGTCAATATTTTGCTTGTTTGGTTTTTTCTTTAATCTATTACAACCTTTCTTGTTTTGTTTTTTTTATTTTTTTAAATGCGTACACCAGATATTTCTATTGTTTGTTCATAATTATTATTTTTGTTGATAGAGTTCTGTTTTGTTCTTTTTTTTTTCTTAAGAATGTGTTAAGACGTGCTGTACTGTCTTTATTGTCTATTTACTTAAAGTTTTTTTTAATTTATTGAATAGTACATATTTTTATAATGTTTTTTTTTAATTACTATTATTTTTGTTATCATAATGTTGAATTGTTTCTGTTTTCAGAATTTTATTTTTTTTTCAATTTTCATGTTTGATTTTTTTTTCAAATCAATACAGACGTTCTTTTTTTTATTTTTATTGTTGTTTATCTTTTATATTTATGTTTTCTGTTGTATAGATTTTTCTTTAATTTACATAATTTGTTATTGGTTGGTTCTACATTTTTCTCAATAGTTTTAAAATTATGTTTTACTACTTTTACAATTTGTTTATCTTTATGTTTTTTACATCACATAATGTATCTTCTCTTCTTTTCTTTCTTTTTTTATTGATATCTTTTTATTTCAAATTGCATCAATTAACATTTCCAATAGATGTCGCTCTTTTTACCATAATACGGAAGTAGGTAAATTGGTACTTGGGTAAATATAAGCCCAAATTCGTCACTGCAAATTTTTTTAAATTTGAATTTGTTATTGCTACTTGGTGATGGGTTCTAGAAACATGTCCATGTTTACAGATATTGTTTAAATGATCATCTTTATTTTACCAGACGGTAAAATTGTATACATTGTATATCATTGATATACATTTGAGGCAAAACGCGCTAAACGTAACAATTTAGCTGATCAATCAGCGATATACCTTTTATTTCAATTTGTATCTATCAAATCTGACAATAATTACTTAATTCACGTTTTATTTTACTCAGTTTTATTAAATAAATTATGTTTTTATATTAAATAATGACTGCTTTTTTTAATGTTTTTTTTGTATGAGTGTATTTTGTATTCTATTTTCAAAAATATTGTTTTTCAATTTTTTTGTTTAAAAAAAGTTTTAATTATTTCTTTATTAGTATGTTTACTGTTAATTTTATTAAATAAATTTTTTTTTTGTTTTTTCTTTTTGGAAGAGATTTTTCCATTGTGAAGTTTTTTTTGCATTTTTTTTATAATTTTTATTGTTGTTGACTACCTTTATTGTTTTTTTTTTCTGATTAATGTTATAATAATGTTTTTTTTTATTTCTTTCACATAATTTTTATATCATGCTTGCTATGTTTAATTTTCATTTACTTTTTTATTTAATTAGAAAATATATGTTTTTTTTCTATTAATTTTTTTGTTGTATAATTAAGTTTATATAGTTTTTTACTGCAAAAATTATTTATTTTTTTGTTCTTGTTCTGCTTTTTAATATGACATTTGTCATTTTAAAATAATAACATTTTAAGATCCCCTAGATTACTCAAGTGTTAGGGAATTTAGACATAATTTTAACTTTTTTGGTGTTGACCTGATTGTAAGACTGAAGAATTATATTGTCCTATTCTTGTCCAAATTTCTCCAAAAGTTTAAAAATTTTTTGCTGATTCTGTTTTTTTTTTGTTAATATTTTGCTTGTTTATTTTTTTTTCTAATTTCTTACAGCATTTTTTGTTTTGTTTATTTTTTATTTTTTTTAATTGTGTATACAGATATTTTCACTGTTTTTTTATAATTATTATTTTTGTTGTTAGAGTTTGGTTTTGTTTTTCTTTTTTTTTTTATAATTTGTTACTGTACCATCTTTATTATTTATTTACTTAAAGTTTTTTTTTAGTTTATTGAATAGTACATTTTTTTATAATGTTTTTTTTTTGTTTTGTAATTACTATTATTTTTGTTATGATAATGTTGTATTGTTTCTGTTTCAGAATTTTAATTTTTTTTCAATTTTCATGTTTGATTTTTTTTTCAAATCAATACAGACGTTCTTTTTTTTATTTTTATTGTTGTTTATCTTTTATATTTATGTTTTCTGTTGTATAGATTTTTCTTGAATTTACATAATTTGTTATTGGTTGGTTCCACATTTTTCTCAGTAGTTTTAAAATTATGTCTTACTACTTTTACATTTTATTTATCTTTATGTTTTTTACATCACATAATGTATCTTCTCTTCTTTTCTTTCTTTTTTTATTGTTATCTTTTTATTTCAAATTGCATCAATTAACATTTCCAATAGATGTCGCTCTTTTTACCATAATACGGAAGTAGGTAAATTGGTACTTGGGTAAATATAAGCCCAAATTCGTCACTGCAAATTTATTTAAATTTGAATCTGTTATTGCGACTGATGGGTACTAGAGACATGTCTATGTTTACATATTTTCTTTATTTTACCAGATGGTAAAATTGTATCCATTGTAAATCATTGCTATACATTTGAGGCAAAAGGCGCTAAACGTAACAATTCAGTTGATCAATCAGCGATATACTTTTTATTTCAATTTGTATCTATCAAAATTGACAATATTTTTTAATTCACGTTTAATTTTACTTAGTTTTTTTGAATAAATTATGTTTTTCTATTAAATAATGACTGCTTTTTTTAAAGTTTTTTTTTGTATGAGTGTGTTTTGTTTCGTATACTATTTTTAAAAATATTGTTTTTCAATTTTTTTGTTTAAAAAAAGTTTTAATTATTTTTTTATTAGCATGTTTACTGTTTTTTCCATGTATTTTTTTCTGATGGATTACATAGTGTTTGCTTTCTTGTTTTGTTTTCTTTTTTGTAGAATTTTTTTGTTTAAAGATTTCTTTTGTACAATTATTTTTTGGTGTTTTTTTATAATTATTATAATGTTGTTTTATTTTTCAATTATTTTTAATACTCGCTGGACCAGTTTTATTATTTATCTACTTAGTTCGGTTTTAAGTAAAGTTTTTAAGGTTTTTTTTTTGTAAGAGATTTTAATATTGTGAAGTTTTTTATGCATTTTTTTATAATTTTTATTTTTGTTTTTTTTTTCTAATTAATATTATAATAATGTTTTTTCTATTTCTTCCACATAATTTTTATATCATGCTTGCTATGTTTAACTTTCGTTTACTTTTTTATTTAATTAGAAAATATATGTTTTTTTTCTATTAATTCTTTTTTTGTATAATTAAGTTTAGATAGTTTTTTACTGCAAAAAATATTTATTGCTTTGTTCTTGATCTGCTTTTTAATATGACATTTGTCATTTTAAAATAATAACATTTAAAAATCCCCTAGATTACTCAAGTGTTAGGGAATTTAGACATAATTTTAATTTTTCTGGTGTTAACCTGATTGTAAGACTGAAGAATATCAACTTATTAATCCCTTTTATTGTCCCTTTTTGGTCCAAATTTCTCCAAAAGTTTTTAAGATTTTTGTTGTTTCTGTCTTTTTTTGTTTATATTTTGCTTGTTTGTTTTTTTTTCTAATCTAATCTATTACCACCTTTCTTGTTTTAGTTTTTTTTTTATTTTTTTGTAAGTGGGTTTCCATTATGTATACAAATATTTTTATTGTTTTTCGATATTTTTTATTTTTGTTGTTAGAGTTTTGCTTTTTGTTTTTTTTTTCTTAATAATTTTTTAAGACGTGCGGTTTTGTATTTATTATTTATTTACTTGAGGTTTTTTCTAATTTATTGAATGCAATTTTTTCAATGTTTTTTTGTATGTGTGTTTTGTAATAACTGTTATTTTTGTTATCATAATTTTGCATTGTTTTTATTTTTTTTTATTTTTATGTTTTTTTTTGTATAAATGTGTTTTCCATTGTTTTCTTCTGAAAGTTTTGTTATAATAATTTTTTTCTAATGTTTGTGTTTTTTATACATAATTTGTTACTGGGTTGGTTCTTCATTTTTCTCAATAGTTGTAAAACTATGTTTTACTACTTTTACAATTTATTTTTTTTATGTTTTTTACATCACATAATGTATCTTCTCTTCTTCTCTTTCTATTTTTTATTGTTTTTTCTTATCAGTCTCATTATTGTTTTGTATTGTATAGTGTTTTTTTCTATAATTGTTATTTTTTTAATTCTAATTGCTTCTATTAACTAACATTCACATTCATATGCATCTATGTGCATCAAAACATTTTTTCTCTAAAAAATTTTGATGCAAGGTAGCTTTTAATAGATGTCGCTTGTTTTACCATAATACGAAAGTAGCAGGCACTTGAGTAAATAAAATTCGTCACTGAAAGTTTATATAAATTTGGATCTGTTGCGTCTTGCTGATGGGTTCCAATAAGAACGAAACATGTTCAAGTTTACAGATATAGTTTGAATAAATTTGCGTTAATCTTCTTTATTTTACCAATTGGTGGCTGAACTAAAAAAGATAGATTACATTGTGTAGCATTGATACACGTTTGAGGCAAGAAGCGCTAACGTGATAACTTGGTTTTGTCCAATATACCTTTTATTTTAATTTGTATCTATCAACATTGACAATAATATTTAACTCTTGCTTTATTAGTTTTATTTTTCTGTGTACTAATAAATAAGATTTAATTTTTTCTTCATAAGAATGTCTACTATTTATTTCCATTTTTTTTTCTAATTTATTACAGTGTTTGTTTTGTTTTTTTTTGAAATAATATTTAAATCTTGCTTTATTAGTTTTATTTTTCTGTGTAATAATAAATAAGATTTAATCTCTTCTTTATAAGAATGTCTACTATTTATTTCTATTTTTTTTTTCCCTAATTTATTACAGTGTTTGTTTTGTTTTTTTTGGTAGGTTTTTTTTGTTTAAAAGTTTCTATTGTACAAATATTTATGCAAAACATTTTAAATGTTTTTTTCTTATTATTATTTTTGTTAATATAAAATGTTTTTACTTCGTTTTTTCTTAATAGCTTTTTATATTTGCTGTGCTATTTTTATTATTTATATACTAAGTTTGTTTATTTTTATTTATTGATCAAGGTTTTTTTATTATTTCTTTTTGTAAGAGATTTTTCTATTGTAAAAATTTTTAACATTTTTTTAAAATTTTTAGTTTTGTTTACTATCTTTATTGTTTTTTTTTCAATATTTAATGTCTGTTTATTTTTATTTTTATTGTTTTTCTTTGCTATGTGTTTTCTATTGAATAATTTTTTCTTAAATTTGTTTTTTTATATATATTTATTATGTTTGTTATTATAATGTGTCTTTTTTCTTCCTTTTAAATAATTTTTATATCTTTTTCTGCTATTTTTATTTTTGATTAACTTTTTTTTTATTTAATTAGAAAGTATTTGTTTTTTTTATTTTTTTGTTTTTACTGCAAAAGTTCAAACTTTTTTAATTTTTTTTTTAGAATAATTTGAAATTTTGTACTATTATCATCTATTCACCATTGCTCTTTTTCTAATTTATTAAATAATTTTTGCTTTTTTTAGGTTTTTTTGGTTTTGTATGAATGTGTTTCCTATTGTATCGCTGTTTTGTATAAAAAAAAATGTATGTTTTTTTTGTAATAATTAATTTTTTTTAAATTGTTTTGTTTTTGTTTCTTATCAATTATTTTCAAATTTTGTTCTATTGTTTTTATTATTTATATGCTTTTATTTTCTCATAATTTATTACAAAATGTCTAGTTTTAAATGATTTTTATGTGCGTGTTTACTTTTGTATAATTGTTTTATGCGTAATTTGTTATTGGTTTAGTTTTTTTCAATAATTTTAAAGTCACGTTTTATTATTTAAACAAGAGTATAGCTGCGCACTCTTCGGGTGCTTACCCTACTCTCTAGAGTAGAGGGTTGCCTGCGGCAACGTGTATGAACCTAAACGGGTTGAAGAACAAACACATAAGGAAAAACAAAGATTATATTTACTTTTTTCTTTTTTATTTAAACGCCTTGAAATTAAAGCAAGCATATTATTTATTATTATTCAAAAATTTTTTTATATTTTTTTCTTTTTTCTATCTCTTCTCTTTTTTTTTCAATATTTTTTTTTTTATAAAGCAAACATATTTTTTTTGCTATTAAGATTATTATTATTATTTTTAATTTTTTTTGCATTCAGTTATTTTTTTTTATATTTTTCCATTGTAATATATTATTATTTAATCCTTCGTCTGCTTATTCTACTCTCTCATATCAAAGGTTGCCTGAGGCAACATTTATAAATCTATATAATAAACAAAACCTACTATTTATTTTTAAAATTGATTTTATTATTTATTATTATTTCTTTTTTGTTTTTTTTTTATATTTTTGTCTCCTTGTGCTGACTTTACTCTCTTATACATAATAAATTGCATTTGGCAACCATATTTAATTTAAATTAAAAAAATTTATTATACATTTAATTATTTTTTTTTAATTTTTATATTAACTTTATAACTATTTATTATTATTTGTTTTATTATTTTTTTCAATCATTATATGTATATTTTTTATTTATTCCTTCTTGTGCCTACCATACTCCTGTTATATGTAAAAGGTTGCCTTCGGCAACAATAAAACAACAATATTTTGTTTTTATTAAAAAATTTTGTATTACAATTTATTTATTAAACTCTTTTATAATTCTTTCTTTTTTTTTCAATTTTTTTCTTTCTTTCATTCCCTTTTTTTTCTTTCTTCTTTTTAATTTTATTGATATTCATATTAATTTTATTACTATGATAATAATTATTATTATTATATAATTTTTTTTTTTTTTAAATTTTTGATGCAATGTAGCTTGTTTCTTTTATAATGTTGTTATGCTTTTATCATGACAATAATTTTTTATTATTGTTTTAGTACAAATAATTTTATTCTTCTCTAATTTATTACATAATGTTTGGCTTTTTTCTTTTTTTCATGTTTTTTCTTAGTATTAGTCTTTTTTCTATCGTATGCTTTTTCTTGTATACGTATATAAAAAACTTTATTTCTGCCAAAGTTGTTGTTTTTTAATATTTTTTTATCAATAATATTCAATTCTTGCTTTACTATTTATTAACATTTTTTGTTTATAATTTATTACAAAACCAAACAAAAAAAAGTGCAACAAATCAAGTGACCGTGCTGGTCATCTCAAATCTCCTCACAAAAAAACCAACCTGAATCGAAAACATTCTTCAACGTATTTTAAACAAAGTAAAATCTTTCTATTTTGCAAATCAAAATTAATTTTTTTTAAGTAGCGGCTAAAGCCGAGTTAATCTTCTGTCATTATTTTTAGAAGTATAAAGTTATTTTTTGAAAGATTGACTGTAACTCTATAAGCTGTCAAATCAGGTGATTGTGCTGGCTATCTAAGATCTCTTCACAGAAAAATTAATCAACCTCAAGCAATTTTTCTCATAACTGTCAAATTTTGTTTTGAAAACTGGTGCTCCATCTTGCAGAAACTAAATGTCTCTTGAGCTAAATTGATAATTTTTGATTGTCAAACACTCTAAAGCGTGTTGGAATAGCTTTTTGAGTTATAGAAAAAAGCTTAGAATCTTTCACACCCGTCTAAGCCCTTTCTGTGCTCAATATTCATGAAAAAAAAAATTTTTTTTTTAAAAAATGTTTGATGCAACGTACCTAGCTTCTAATAGATGTCGCTTGTTTTTTTATAATGTTGTTAGGCTTTCATCTTGACAATAATTTTTTATTATTGTCTTAGCACAAATAATTTTATTCTTCTCTAATTTATTACATAATGTTTGGCTTTTTCTGTTTTTTATATTTTTTCTGAGTATTAGTCTTTTTTCTATCGTATGCTTTTTCTTGTATACGTATATAAAAAACTTTATTTTTGCCAAAGTTGTTGTTTTTTAATATTTTTTTATCAATAATATTCAATTCTTGCTTTACTATTTATTAACATTTTTTGTTTATTACATGTCTGCTTTTTTCTTCTTATTATTAATATTTTTATTTTCTACATTACATGTTGTTATTTTGCTATCTATTTCGGACTTTTGGCAACTTTTACAAATATAATTTGATATTTCTTTTTTAAATTTAGTTTTTTTTATTGATATTTTGTTTGTTTGTTAGGTAGTGCTTGTTTAGGAATTTATCTAATAATTCTTGTTATCTTTTAGATCTCTATGTCTTATGTGTATTAAACAAC
This sequence comes from Lagria hirta, assembly GCA_947359425.1. NCBI lineage: Eukaryota > Metazoa > Arthropoda > Insecta > Coleoptera > Tenebrionidae > Lagria > Lagria hirta. Next base: position 52,298,329 of record OX375794.1, read on the forward strand.
AATGTTTTCAAAAAATTTATTGATTTTTATTAATTTTATAAAATAAAAATCCAATAAAATTTTTATTATAAAACACTGTAATTTTCTATTTTGCTAAAATTGATTTTTAAGTTTATAATTATTCGTTTCAAATCTTACACTATTACTATTTTTCACATTTTTCGCTTTTTTGCTTGTTTTTTCTCATATTTTTTTCAATTTTTTGATTTTGTTTTGCATCACTTTTTATTTGTTTTACATGTTTTTCAGTGTCCGTTTTCTGCTTCTTCTGATTTTTTATCAATATAAAATCTTTTGTTTTGACTAGAGCCATTTAGGTACAGGGCCGCCAAAAAAACATGTTGGAACCATAAAAAACTAAAACAATTTATAATTATTTTAGATTCGAATTCAAAAATTTTTTTAATTTTATATTTTAAGAACAAAATCTAATGACTATTTTGATCATTGCAGTGCTTCAACCCGGTTTTGAAAAACTGCCATTATCTTCAAAAATATAAATTTATTTTTTTGCATATCTTCAAAGATTTAGAGCCGATTAAGATATGTTTTAAACTTGAAAAAACCTAACAAAAAAAAGTGCAGCAAATCAGGTGACCGTGCTGGTCATCTCAAATCTCCTCACAGAGAAACCAACCTGACCTGAAAACATTCTTCTCAGAGCTGTCAACGTATATAAAATTATTTTTTTTTAAGTAGCGGTTAAAGCCGAGTTAAACTTTTGTCATTATTTTTAGAAGAGTATAAAGTTATTTTTTTGAAAGATTGACAGTAACTCTATAAGCTGTCAAATCAGCTGATTGTGCTAGCTGTCTAAGATCTCTTCACAGAAAAATTAATCAACCTCAAGCAATTTTTCTCATAACTGTCAAAATTTTGTTTTAAAAACGGGTGCTCCATCTTGCAGAAACTAGATGTTTCTTGAGCTAAATTGATAATTTTTGATTGTCAAACACTCTAAAGCGTGTTGGAATAGCTTTTTGAGTTATAGAAAAAAGCTTAGAATCTTTCACACCCGTCTAAGCCCTTTCTGTGCTCAATATTCATGTAAAAAAAAATTTTTTTCTTAAAAAATGTTTGATGCAACGTACCTAGCTTCTAATAGATGTCGCTTGTGTTTTTATAATGTTGTTAGGCTTTCATCTTGACAATAATTTTTTATTATTGTTTTAGCACAAATAATTTTATTCTTCTCTAATTTATTACATAATGTTTGGCTTTTTCGTTTTTTTATATTTTTTCTGAGTATTAGTCTTTTTTCTATCGTATGCTTTTTCTTGTATACGTATATAAAAAACTTTATTTTTGCAAAAGTTGTTGTATTTTAATATTTTTTTATCAATAATATTCAATTCTTGCTTTACTATTTATTAACATTTTTTGTTTATAATTTATTACATGTCTGCTTTTTTCTTCTTATTATTAATATTTTTATTTTCTACATTACATGTTGTTATTTTGCTATCTATTTCGGACTTTTGGCAACTTTTACAAATATAATTTGATATTTTTTTTTTAAATTTAGTTTTTTTTATTGATATTTTGTTTGTTTGCTAGGTAGTGCTTGTTTAGGAATTTAAATTATCTAATACTTCTTGTTATCTTTTAGATCTCTATGTCTTGTGATTGTGTATTAATCAACAATGTTTTCAAAAAATTTATTGATTTTTATTAATTTTATAAAATAAAAATTCCAATAAAATTTTTATTATAAAACACTGTAATTTTCTATTTTGCTAAAATTGATTTTTAAGTTTATAATTATTTGTTTCAAATCTTACACTATTACTATTTGTCACATTTTTCGCTTTTTTGCTTGTTTTTTCTCATGTTTTTTTCAATTTTTTGTTTTTGTTTTGCATCATTTTTTTTTGTTTTACATGCTTTTTAGTGTCTGTTTCTGCTTCTTCTGATTTTTATCAATATAAAATCTTTTGTTTTGACTAGAGCCATTTAGGTACAAGGCGGTCTAAAAAACATGTTGGAACCATAAAAAACTAAAACAATTTATAATTATTTTAGATTCGAATTCAAAAAATTTTTTAATTTTATATTTTAAGAACAAAATCTAATGACTATTTTGATCATTGCAGTGCTTCAACCCGGTTTTGGAAAACTGCCATTATCTTCAAAAATATAAATGTATTTTTTTGCCAAATCTTCAAAGATTTAGAGCCGATTAAGATATGTTTTAAATTTGAAAAAACCTAACAAAAAAAAGTGCAGCAAATCAGGTGACCGTGCTGGTCATCTCAAATCTCCTCACAGAGAAACGAACCTGACCTGAAAACATTCTTCTCAGAGCTGTCAACGTATATAAAATTATTTTTTTTCAAGTAGCGGTTAAAGCCGAGTCAAACTTTTGTCATTATTTTTAGAAGTATAAAGTTATTTTTCTGAAAGATTGACAGTAACTCTATCAGCTGTCAAATCAGGTGATTGTGCTGGCTATCTAAGATCTCTTCACAGAAAAATTAATCAACCTCAAGCAATTTTTCGCATAACTGTCAAATTTTATTTTGAAAACTGGTGCTCCATCTTGCAGAAACGAAATGTCTCTTGAGCTAAATTGATAATTTTTGATTGTCAAACACTCTAAAGCGTGTTGGAATAGCTTTTTGAGTTATAGAAAAAAGCTTAGAATCTTTCACACCAGTCTAAGCCCTTTCTGTGCTCAATATTCATGTAAAAAAATTTTTTTTTTTTACAAAAATGTTTGATGCAAATTAGTTTCTAATAGATGTCGCTTGTTTTTTTATGATGTTGTTATGCTTTTATCATGACAATAAATTTATATTATTGTTTTAGGACAAATAATTTTATTCTTCTCTAATTTATTACGTAATGTTTGGCTTTTTTCTTTTAATGTTTTTTTTGTTATAGTTTGTTTTCTGTCGTAAGCTTTTTCTTGTATACGTATATATAAAACTTTATTTTTGCAAAAGTTTTTGTTTTTTATTTTTTTTTTATCAATAATATTCAATTCTTGCTTTACTATTTATTAACATTTTTTGTTTATAATTTATTACATGTCTGCTTTTTTCTTCTTATTATTAATATTTTTATTTTCTACATTACATGTTGTTATTTTGCTATCTATTTCGGACTTTTGTCAACTTTTACAAATATAATTTGATATTTTTTTTTAAATTTAGTTTTTTTTATTGATATTTTGTTTGTTAGGTAGTGCTTGTTTAGGAATTTAAATTATCTAATAATTCTTGTTATCTTTTAGATCTCTATGTCTTGTGATTGTGTATTAAACAACAATGTTTTCAAAAAATATATTGATTTTTATATAATAAAAATCCAATAAAATTTTTATTATAAAACACTGTAATTTTCTATTTTGCTAAAATTGATTTTTAAGTTTTTAATTATTTGTTTCAAATCTTACGCTATTACTATTTTTCACATTTTTTGCTTTTTTGCTTGTTTTTTCTCATATTTTTTTCAATTTTTTGTTTTTGTTTTGCATCATTTTTTATTTGTTTTACATGTTTTTTAGTGTCCGTTTTCTGCTTTTTCTGATTTTTTATCAATATTAATTTTTTTTTGAAAAACTGTCATTATATTTAAAAAAATATATAAATGTATTTTTTTGCAAAATCGTTTATTTGCAAATCTTCAAAGATTTACAGCCGATTAAGATATATTTCAAATTTGAAAAAACGTAACAAAAAAAAAGTGCAGCAAATCAGGAGACCGTGCTGGTCATCTCAAATCTCCTCACAGAAAAACCAACCTGACCTGAAAACATTCTTCTCAGAGCTGTCAACGTATTTTAAGCAAAACAAGCTGTCTTTCTGTTTTGCAAATCAAAATTATTTTTTTTAAGTAGCGGCTAAAGCCGAGTTAATCTTCTGTCATTATTTTTAGAAGGATAAAGTTATTTTTTTGAAAGATTGACAGTAACTCTATAAGCTGTCAAATCAGGTGATTGTGCTGGCTATCTAAGATCTCTTCACAAAAAAATTAATCAACCTCAAGCAATTTTTCTCATAACTGTCAAATTTTATTTTAAAAACTGTTGCTCCATCTTGCAGAAACTAGATGTTTCTTAAGCTAAATTGATAATATTTGATTGCCAAACATTCTAAAGCATGTTGGAATAGCGTTTTGAATTATAGAAAAAAGCGTGCAATCCCAAAAAAACAATCGTTTATAAAAAAAATAATAAATGATTGATATAGTTCTGACTGAGTAAGAATTTGCTACCAAAAGGCAATCGTTCCAAATTCTAACCCAACTGCGCTAATTTTTTACAATTTTTTCCAGTTTACTTGATCAAAATAATTGTTTTCTGAAGAAAATCCAAGATGCGGAGGTACTTAAAATAAAAAAAATTGACGATTTTCTAATGTTTTTGGTATTGTAGCAAAATTGAATGTAAAAATTTGATTTTTTGGCGTAACATAGCAGTGTAAGTTATGATTAGTGTTATGACACTTATCAATTTCTTCATTTGAGAAAGTTAATTATACGATCATTACATCAACTTGCGACAGGTAACATAAAAACTCTTTGTAAGATTGTCTGATGGCGCATCTCTTCAGATCCTCCATGTCCGGTTGCAAAATCTGCTCTTCTTCTAGCACTAGAGAGACACAGAAAAAGATTCAACTTCCGTTGTTTCTTTCACGGTTCCTTGCTCGTCCGAAACGCATATGATTAAAAAATAACACAAACCCGATGGTCAATTCGTGCGTATCTTCCGAAGCTGGCGCGTGCCTCATCCATATGGTTTTTTCCCTTCAAAAAGGATATTGTGCATAAAGTCCTTGACGTGTCCTGCATGTGCATCCGTAAACTAACACGCTTTCCTTTTCTGCCAGTCTCACCGAGCTCGTACTGGATCAGAATCTGTTAAGTGTCCTACCATCAACCTTATGGGACCTCCATCTACTCAAAATCCTCAAAGTGGCCCGAAACAAGCTGGCGATACCCCCAGACAAGGGCACCGAAATGAGGGCTTTGATTCTTGCAGTAAGTACCCAAACCACTCAACTCACAAAATCAAAAAAATAGTACAATTGCCAGGAATCGGAGTTAAAGCCTGAAAATTCCAAGTCGGAAAATGGACTTACAACCCTCAATCTGCGATCAAACCGCCTCAAGGGGAACATTATCCTGGGCAACTATGGGGTAAGTGTTACTTTTGCAGCGCACCATTACCCAACCCAGTTTGCATTGATTTTGCAGAATTTAACGGAACTTGATCTAAGCGAAAATAGTATAGAAAATTTGGATTTGAGTGCTGTGGAACAGTTGGAGACCCTGCAATGCTCCAGGAATTCGCTGACGCAGCTGACACTTCATGGGAAAAAACTAACTTCAGTTATAGCGGGAAATAACAGTAAGATTTTTGAATTTTTTGACAGTTTTTGGCAGTACTTTTTCTGTTTTGGTCGTACCAAAATCACTTCATGGGAAAAAACTTACTTCAATTATAGCGGGAAATAACAGTAAAATTTTTGAATTTTTTGACAGTTTTTGGCAGTACCTTTTTTGTTTTGGTCGTACCAAAATCAGTGTCAGCTGACGCAGCTGATACTTCATGGGAAAAAACTAACTTCAATTATAGCGGGAAATAACAGTAAGATTTTTGAATTTTTCGACAGTTTTTGGCAGTACTTTTTCTGTTTTGGTCGTACCAAAATCAGTGTCAGCTGACGCAGGTGACGCAGCTGAAACTTTATGGGAAAAAACTAACTTCAATTATAGCGGGAAATAACAGTAGGATTTTTGAATTTTTTGACAGTTTTTGGCAGTATCTTTTCTGTTTTGGTCGTACCAAAATCACTTCATGGGAAAAAACTTACTTCAATTATAGCGGGAAATAACAGTAAAATTTTTAAATCTTTTGACAGTTTTTGGCAGTAGCTTTTCTGTTTGGGTCGTACCAAAATCAGTGTCAGCTGACGCAGCTGACACTTCATGGGAAAAAACTAACTTCAATTATAACGAGAAATAACAGTAGGATTTTTGAATTTTTTGACAGTTCTTGGCAGTATCTTTTCTGTTTTGGTCGTACCACTTTTTAAGAAAAAACTAACTTTAATTATAGCTGAAAATGACAGTATCATTTTTAAATTTTCTGACAGTTTTGGCAGTACCAATTCTGTTTTGGTCGTACCAAAATCAGTGTCAGCTGACGCAGCTGACACTTCATGGGAAAAGACTAACTTCAATTATAGCGGGAAATAACAGTAATATTTTTGAATTTTTTGACAGTTTTTGGCAGTACTTTTTCGGTTTTGGTCGTACCAAAATCAGTGTCAGCTGACGCAGCTGTCACTTTATGAAAAAAAACTATCTTCAATTATAGCGGGAAATAACAGTAAGATTTTTGAATTTTTCGACACTTTTTGGCAGTACCTTTTCTGTTTTGGTTGTACCACTTTATAAGAAAAAACTAACTTCAATTATAGCGGAAAATAACAGTAAGATTTTTGAATTTTTTGACAGTTTTTGGCAGTACCTTTTCTGTTTTGATCGTACCAAAATCACTTTATGGGAAAAAACTTACTTCAATTATAGCGGGAAATAACAATAAAATTTTTGAATTTTTTGACAGTTTTTGGCAGTACCTTCTCTGTTTTGGTCGTACCAAAATCAGTGTCAGCTGACGCAGCTGACACTTCATGGGAAAAAACTAACTTCAATTATAACGGGAAATAACAGTAGGATTTTTGAATTTTTTGACAGTTCTTGGCAGTATCTTTTCTGTTTTGGTCGTACCACTTTATAAGAAAAAACTAACTTTAATTATAGCGGAAAATGACAGTATCATTTTTAAATTTTCTGACAGTTTTGGCAGTACCAATTCTGTTTTGGTCGTACCAAAATCAGTGTCAGCTGACACAGCTGACACTTCATGGGAAAAGACTAACTTTATTATAGCGGGAAATAACAGTAAGATTTTTGAATTTTTTGACAGTTTTTGGCAGTACCAATTCTGTTTTGGTCGTACTAAAATCTTCAAAACTACATAGTACTATTTTGATAGATTCAGTGGCGTAAAAACTGTCATAACTATGTTTCAGAGCTTTGGTGACTTTATTTTTTGCACTTTTTTATTTTTTTTTTTTCTATTTTTTTTCAGTTTTGTCAACTATTTTTGCAATGAGTTTTGCAGTGATCTTTCTCTTTTTTTGTTTTTATGTTTAACTAGTTTTTTTTGCTTTTACTCTTTCTGTTCTTTTTTTTTCTCACTTCTGAATCGGCTAGACCTATGGGAAAGAAATAACTAATTTGATAGATTAAGTGACGTTGAAAAAAAATCTTTAGAACTATATAGTACCATTTGTATAGATTCAGTGACAATTGATGTAATTATTGTTCTAGAATTTTGCTGACTCTATTTTTAACCCCACAACCACTATTCTTGTACTTTTTTGTATTTATATTTTTAGCACCCATTAAGACCTTTTAGTACCTTGGGCTCAAACAACTTTTTTAGAAATTTTTTTTTACTTTATATTGTCTAATTTTATTTGCTTCCAATACACTTGTTTTCTTTCTTTTTTATTCTCTTAATTTTTTTTTTTTATAATTTCTAGTGTTCATTTATAATGTTTTGTTCTCTTTTTATTATTTTTTTTCCTGTTTTATCAATTATGCTATTCTAACACTGTTGCAATTGTTTACAATTTAATCTTTCTTTTTTTTTGTTTTAATGTTGCATAGCTTTTTTTCTGTTTTTACTCTTTCTGTTCTTTTTATTTCATTTTTATATCGATTCTTTTATGTGTTTCTTCCTTTGACCTTAAAATCGGCTAAATATAATTATAGCAGAAAGCTAACAGTAATATTTTTTAATATTACAAGTATTTAATTTTTTTGACAGCTGTAGTCATACCAAAATTTGCAGTTACAGATTTTGATTTTTGCATTTTTTTTTATATTGTTTTTTTGTTTTTTCTTTACAACATTTTTTTTCAATGTATTTTTTGCTATGTTTTTAAACAAGATTTTTCAACGCATTTTTTCCTATTTTTTGAACTTTTCTACTATTTTATTTCGCTTTTTTACTTTAGATTTTTTATCGCACTTTTCACTGTATTAACTCTATTATTTTATTTTGTTTATTTATTATAGATTAGCTTTTTTCCTCTCAGTTTTCACTGTAATAATTCTAGTTTCTGCATAACAATTCCTTTTTTGGATTGATTAAAAAAAATTAAGTCATGCTTCTCTTTTTTTTCTCTCTCATTTTGTCTTCAAATTTTACTAGATTTTTTGGTTCTTTTTTCTGTTTTCTAGTACCTTATGGTACTAGAAACTATTTTAAAATATTTTCTAGAGCTAAGTTGGTTATCATCACTGTTTTAGTACTTTGTAATTTTTTTTTGTAGTTTTATAATCATCTTTTTTGTACTTTTTCTGCTTCATCTTGTTTGTTTTATTTTTTATATCTTCTCACTATACGTGTGCTCTTTCTTGATAAAATTCTTTTTTACTATTTTTTTTTAAGTTTTTCGATTTTTTTTTAGCAATATTTTACAAAAACCAATTACAAAAAATGTTTTTTAAGTACAATCTGCTTACACCACTACTTTAAAAATATAATATTATCAAATAGTAATGGTCAAAACACAATTTTTCAATTTTTTTCAATTTTTTACTTTTGTTTTAACAGGGTGGCTCAGAAAAATTAAAGAAGTGTAAATAATCATCAAAATTTCTTTTTCTTGTTTATAACTTTTTTTTAGAAATATTTGATGCTTTCTTTATATTCTTTCATATTTAAGCAGTTTTCTCTAACTTTTACCTCTTACCATTTCTTCTACTTCTACATTTGTCTTCTTCTACACCTTTAATTTTTTCTCTTGTGTAGTATTTAGTCATAAATACGGGTTTTATCTAGACACAGATGCTTTTTTTTGTTGTTATTTTCTCAATTTTTTCTATATTAAGTTTTTAGCATTTTTTTGGTTCTTATTTTTCATTTGTTTTTTCTTAGACTAGTACTATACCATTTTTATATTTGATGTTTTATTTGTGGTGTAATTCTTTTTTATTTGGTGCTCTTCCTAGTACTTTTTTGAATTGTTTATAACTTATAAGTGTAAAAAATAAGCTTACGTCTGCTGTTTTTTGCTGTTACTTTTTTTTTCTATTATAAAGTATGTGTTTTATTGTTTTTTTTCTTTCTCTCACACATGTTACACATTCTCTAATTATTTTTTAACTCGTTCTTGTTTTTTTTTTAACACCGCAACTGACTATTGCTTTTCTTTTTCTCTATATAATCTTTTATGTACTATATTTGATATTTTCTTTGCTTTTTAGTTGTGTATATTTTTTTGTGCATTTTTAGTACATTTTGTACTGCCAATAACGCTTTCTGGAGTTTATTGTTTTTTGCTTTTACATTTTTACCGATTTATTTTGTTTATTATTGTTTTCTTTTTATACATACTGCATTTTCTCTAATGTTTTATTAGTTTTCATCTTCTTCTGTTTCGCATCTGAGAAATAATTTTGTTTTTTTCTGTTTTATTACATTATCTTTATATGTTTCTTTCTTTTGAGTTTTTTTATACGGCTTATAGATAATGTAAAAAATTTATTTATTTATTTTATTTTTTTGTTGTCAAATTTTTGCTATCTGTCAATGTTTTCCATCAAATTTTTTCTGAACATCATATATACATATACATCATATATATTTTTTTTTTCTTATATTTTTTATGGTTTTTTTCTTTATACACTGTTTTATTTTGTCTGTTTTTGTTATTGTATTGCTATAATTTATCTCTCTTGGCTTTTCTGTTTTCTTTTATTTTTCATGCTGTTTGTGCATTTATTTCGCGCTGTAATATTTATTTATTTTATTTTTATGTTGTCAAATTTTTGCTATCTGTCAATGTTTTTCATCATATTTTTTCTGACCATCATATATACATATGTATTTTTTTTTGTTATATTTTTTATTTTTTTTTATACATTTTTTATTTTGTTTGTTTTTGTTATTGGATTGCTATAATTTATCTCTCTTTGTTTCTTTCTTTTCTTGTATCTTTTCTTTATTTCTTTATGCTGTTTGTGCATTTATTTCGCGTTGTAATATTTATTTATTTTATTTTTATGTTGTCAAATTTTTGCTATCTGTCAATGTTTTTCATAATATTTTTTCTGACCATCATATATACATATATATATTTTTTTTTTGTTATATTTTTTATTTTTTTTTATACACGTTTTATTTTGTTTGTTTTTGTTATTGGATTGCTATAATTTATCTCTCTTTGTTTCTTTCTTTTCTTGTATTTTTTCTTTATTTCTGTTTGTGCATTTATTTCGCGCTGTAATAATTATTTATTTTATTTTTTTAATGACAAATTTTTGCTATCTGTCAATGTTTTTTATCATATTTTTTCTGACCATCGTATATACATATATATATATTTTTTTGTTATATTTTTTATTTCCTTTTTCTTTATACACTGTTTAATTTTGTCTGTTTTTGTTATTGTATTGCTATAATTTATTTCTCTTTGTTTCTCTCTTTTCTTGTATTTTTTCTTTATTTCTTTATGCTGTTTGTGCATTTATTTTGCGCTGTAATATTTATTTATTTTATTTTTATGTTGTCAAATTTTTGCTATCTGTCAATGTTTTTCATCATATTTTTTCTGACCATCATATATACATATATATATTTTTTTTTGTTATATTTTTTATTTTTTTTTATACATTTTTTAATTTGTTTGTTTTTGTTATTGGATTGCTATAATTTATCTCTCTTTGTTTCTCTCTTTTCTTGTATCTTTTCTTTATTTCTTCATGCTGTTTGTGCATTTATTTCGCGCTTTAATATTTATTTATTTTATTTTTTTGTTGTCAAATTTTTGCTATCTGTCAATGTTTTTTATCATATTTTTTCTGACCATCATAATTATATACATGTATATAATTTTTTCTGTTATATTTTGTATTTCCTTTTTCTTTATGCACTGTTTTAATTTGTCTGTTTTTGTTATTGTATTGCTATAATTTATCTCTCTTTGTTTCTCTCTTTTCTTGTATTTTTTCTTTATTTCTGTTTGTGCATTTATTTCGCGCTGTAATAATTATTTATTTTATTTTTTTAATGACAAATTTTTGCTATCTGTCAATGTTTTTTATCATATTTTTTCTGACCATCATATATACATATATATATTTTTTTTTGTTATATTTTTTATTTTTTTTTATACACTTTTTATTTTGTTTGTTTTTGTTATTGGATTGCTATAATTTATCTCTCTTTGTTTCTCTCTTTTCTTGTATCTTTTCTTTATTTCTTCATGCTGTTTGTGCATTTATTTCGCGCTTTAATATTTATTTATTTTATTTTTTTGTTGTCAAATTTTTGCTATCTGTCAATGTTTTTCATCAAATTTTTTCTGAACATCATATATACATATATATATATTTTTTTCTTATATTTTTTATGGTTTTTTTCTTTATACACTGTTTTATTTTGTCTGTTTTTGTTATTGTATTGCTATAATTTATCTCTCTTGGTTTTTCTGTTTTCTTTTATTTTTCATGCTGTTTGTGCATTTATTTCGCGCTGTAATATTTATTTGTTTTATTTTTAAGTTGTCAAATTTTTGCTATCTGTCAATGTTTTTTATCATATTTTTTCTGACCATCATATATACATGTATATAATTTTTTCTGTTATATTTTGTATTTCCTTTTTCTTTATGCACTGTTTTAATTTGTTTGTTTTTGTTATTGTATTGCTATAATTTATCTCTCTTTGTTTCTCTCTTTTCTTGTATTTTTTCTTTATTTCTGTTTGTGCATTTATTTCGCGCTGTAATAATTATTTATTTTATTTTTTTAATGACAAATTTTTGCTATCTGTCAATGTTTTTTATCATATTTTTTCTGACCATCATATATACATATATATATTTTTTTTTGTTATATTTTTTATTTTTTTTTATACACTTTTTATTTTGTTTGTTTTTGTTATTGGATTGCTATAATTTATCTCTCTTTGTTTCTCTCTTTTCTTGTATCTTTTCTTTATTTCTTCATGCTGTTTGTGCATTTATTTCGCGATTTAATATTTATTTATTTTATTTTTTTGTTGTCAAATTTTTGCTATCTGTCAATGTTTTTCATCAAATTTTTTCTGAACATCATATATACATATATATATATTTTTTTCTTATATTTTTTATGGTTTTTTTCTTTATACACTGTTTTATTTTGTCTGTTTTTGTTATTGTATTGCTATAATTTATCTCTCTTGGTTTTTCTGTTTTCTTTTATTTTTCATGCTGTTTGTGCATTTATTTCGCGCTGTAATATTTATTTATTTTATTTTTATGTTGTCAAATTTTTGCTATCTGTCAATGTTTTTCATCATATTTTTTCTGACCATCATATATACATATGTATTTTTTTTTTTTATATTTTTTATTTTTTTTTATACATTTTTTATTTTGTCTGTTTTTGTTATTGTACTGCTATAATTTCTCTCTCTTTGTTTCTCTCTTTTCTTGTATCTTTTCTTTATTTCTTCATCCTGTTTGTCCATTTATTTCGCGCTGTTATATTTATTTATTTTATTTTTATGTTGTCAAAGTTTTGCTATCTGTCAATGTTTTTCATCATATTTTTTCTGACCATCATATATAAATACAAATTTTTTTTTGTTATATTTTTTATTTTCTTTTTCTTTGAACACTGCTTTATTTTGTCTGTTTTTGTTATTGTACTGCTATAATTTCTCTCTCTTTGTTTCTCTCTTTTCTTGTATTTTTTCTTTATTTTTTTATGCTGTTTGTGCATTTATTTCGCGCTGTAATATTTATTTGTTTTATTTTTTTGTTGTAAAATTTTTGCTATCTGTCAATGTTTTTCATCATATTTTTTCCGACCATCATATATACATATATATTTTTTTTTGTTATATTTTTTATTTCTTTTTGCTTTATACACTTTTTATTTTGTCTGTTTTTGTTATTGTATTGCTCTAATTTATCTCTCTTTTTTTCACTCTTTTCTGGTATCTTTTCTTTATTTCTTTTTGCTGTTTGTGCATTTATTTTGCGCTGTAATATTTATTTATTTTATTTTTTTGTTGTCAAACTTTTGCTATCTGTCAATGTTTTATTTTGTCACTGTTTCATTTTGTCTGCTTTTGTTATTGTATTGCTATAATTTATCTCTTATTGTTTCTTTCTTTTCTTGTATCTTTTCATTATTTCTTCATGCTGTTTGTGCATTTACTTCGCGCTGTAATATTTATTTATTTTATTTTATGTTGTTAAATTTTTACTATCTGTCAATGTTTTTCATCATATTTTTTCTGACCATCAAATATACATATATGTTTTTTTTTGTTACATTTTTTATTTCCTTTTTCTTTATACACTGTTTTATTTTGTCTGTTTTTGTAATTGTTTTGCTATAATTTATCTCTTTTGGTTTCTCTCTTTTCTTGTATTTTTTCTTTATTTCTTCATGCTGTTTGTGGATTTATTTTGCGCTCTAATATTTATTTATTTTATTTTTTTGTTGTCCAATTTTTGCTATCTGTCAATGTTTCCAAATTCTTTGAGTTTCCGGGTATTCATCCGCGTGGAATTCTTGGTTAGAATTTTTTGACGACGTTTCGGCCAAATTTCATTTGCCATCTTCAGGTCGGGAATACCCGGAAACCCAAAGAATTTTCATCAAGCACTCGCGGAAACTTGAAAATTAACATATATATATATATTTTTTTTCTTGCTACTCCAGTCGAAAGTACGTGGTTCCGGCTGCGATTCCACGGCAGAAAGTGTATCTTTCATGCACTGACAGAGCTATGCGCGCGCCATCCTTTAGCGGGAGTAAATAACCGAAGGCATCATGGCGCGCAGTTTAGGTTCTGCATTTTCTGCCGTGGAATCGCCGCCGACACTACGTACTGTCGACTGGAGTAGCAAGAAAACTAGTATACTAACTAGTAAACTCGGCTCCGCCTCGGGCATTATGGCGCGCAGTGCAGGAATCTCAACTTTCTGCCCTTGTAGTGTAATATACTATTTTATCTATTATATTTTTTATTTCCTTTTTTTTATACACTGTTCTATTTCGTCTGTTTTTGTTATTGTATTGCTATAATTTTTCTCTCTTTGTTTCTCTTTTTTCTTGTATCTTTTCTTTATTTCTATACTTTTTAAGTTCTTTTTGTTTTCTTAACTTCTTTCTTGTTCAAAAGATTAAGTAAAACTAAATAAATGTTAAATTTTCTTGTCCATTGATTCTATTGGCTTGTGATCAAAATTAGACCTCCATGGTCAAAATTTCAGTCAAACAACTCCAGTTTTAATTGCTCTGATGATTGTCAGATTTGATAATATTTTTTCTTTCCAGAATTAAAAACTCTCACTCTCCTCCATGCCCCAACACATCTCAAGCATTTTGACGTTTCGTACAACAAACTGGAGACTCTCCCAGACTGGTTATGTGGCTGTGGAGAGCTCCGCTCACTTTTCGCCAGCAACAACTCCTTGACAGCTCTACCAGACCATCTCTTCTGCAACGAAATGCCTTTTCTCCATACGCTGCAAATCGCTTACAACCAGCTCCAGTACTTGCCAGCAATTCAAAGACGTTTACCCATCCGGGAGCTTTTCCTACAAAACAACAGCTTAGCTGCTCTACCAGAGAACTTTTTCCATTTGGTGTCTTCTATCCGAGTACTGAATTTGTCAAACAACCGATTGTGTGATCTACCAACATCAGAGGAGACCCTGCAAATAGAAAAATTGTTTTTGACAGCAAACTGTCTCATTGATAGATCCTTGGAGATATTATCGCCATATTTACGCAACATCAAAACCTTACACGCCGCTTACAATAGTTTCACATGCCTGCCGGAAAATTGTACCAGTTTTTGGACAGAAATCGAGGAACTGGTTTTTTCCGGCAATAAACTCCTAAAGCTTCCCGATCACATTGGATATTTGAAGCATCTGTCAGTCTTACGAGTCCACTCCAACCTACTCCAAAACATTCCCAAACTGTCAAATTTAATGTGCTTGAGGGTACTAGATCTAGCTCATAATCAATTAGATCGCATTGATCTGATATCAATAATTCCACCGAATTTAAAATTCTTGGATCTAAGCTGCAACACCAAGCTGCATGTAGACTCCCAACAGTTCAACACCTACAGAACTCAAAGACCCATGAGTCTGGTAGATGTTTCCGGAAAAAACCGCACCAGTCTTCCGCTAACGCCTTCACCGTTTTGCGAAAATGATCTCACAGAGTACAGTTGGAGTGTTGGATTCTCGGAAACGGCTGGCTGCAAGCAAAGGTTGTACATCTCTCAAATTAGGCTACCGGCGTTTTGTAACACCGAAGGTCTATTTGGAATGTTTGATGGAGAGAACAATGGCAATGTACCTGTAGGAGTGGATAAAGTAGTACCGAGAATTCTCCTAGAAGAGAGAACTGTCAAGGAAACAGCTGCTGATTATATGAAATACACAATGCTGTCTGCCCATCGAGAGTTGAAAGATAAAAGCCAAAAACAAGGCTTAAACGCAATTATTTGCCACATTCTCCGGGCGAAGCAAACTGTAGAGTACTCCTTTTCTAGTAACGTCAAAAAATACATAATGAAAATTGCAAGTGTTGGTGATATTAGAGTGGTACTAGGCCGTGCTGTAGGCCCCGTACGACTTCTACCGGTAAAACAACGGAAACAAATTCGAACCAACCCTCAAATACAGCTAATGGTACCTGACCCAGACGTTACAGAATTCTTCCTAGATGAGCAAGATGAGTTTATGATAGTCGCAAATAAAAACTTATGGGATGTGATGACGCCAGAAAACGCCATTCGGGAAGTAGCCCTTCAGAGAAACGTCATACTGGCAGCAAAGCGTCTACAAGACCTAGCCCAAAGTTATGGGGCGGAAGAAAACCTTAGTATTATAGTAGTCAAATTTAATTTGCTAGGAACTGATGTTGATCTTCTAATGCGAGAACTAAGGCATACTATTCGGAAAAATAAATACCAAAGTGATAGTACTGCCTCCACTTGCCAAGCCGGGTGCTGCTGTGAGATTCTCAATAACGAATGTATCAATTGTGAAAAAATCCCTTTACCTCCCCCAATGATGCTAAATGATGATCGGTCCTCCCCAAGTGGGCAAAGCGAACAAGCTTGTAGTGATTGCAACTCCTCAGCTAAAGTTTTCATCAACCAACTCAATCGCTCTACAAGAAGTACCACTCCATCTTTATTTGAAAGCGTGGAAGTTAAAGGTAACTCTGAGCGAAGAAGTTACCGAGGAGTTGCAAAAGCCCTAAGAGCTCGCCGCGAAGAAGAAAAAAACCAAAATGATTCTGATTCGGCTCTGTCAGAGGAGCAGTTTAAATGCTGGGAGTATATGCTAGAGCAAAACACTCAACTCCTTTTTGATAAAGAGCTAAATACCTTAACGAGAGGAATGCGTAAACCACAATTTACTGTCAAAAATCCTACATTATCACGAAGTAACCCTCATTTATCTGATACTAACAACAATGGCGCATTTCTGTCAAAACAATTTGGCAGTGCCAGGTCTTTTAACCCTGGAGTAGCCAAATCGCCGTCTCGGTGCGGCTTGGACAAAAAGCATCTAATAGGGGGGCCAAATGCCGCATATTTTGGAAGCCTGCAGCGGCTAATGCCCTATAATCTAGAATATGATTTTGCAGTAATGCATGAGCGAGGATTGGCAGATTCTTTGGATTTGGATAGAATGCAGCAGTACTGGGGTGTGACTACAACTGAATTGTAAATTAATTAATTGTTTTAAATGTAAAAATACTTTTTAATTATACGAATTTTATGTTAATCGTTTATTGTTTATTTATGCTGATTGTGCGGTAATATCATGCAACTATCTTGGTTACAAAACCATGAAAATTATGCTTTATGAAATTTTTTAATTTAAGTGTAATAGAAAGCGATATGTAACAATAATTACAAAACGTTACAGTTTTCTAATCAATTATTTATTTAAAAATTTTGCTAATTTTGCATTAAATACATAATATTTTATGTTAAATCAAATTATTGTATAAAAAAGAATATAGTTAAGCTTTTTACGAAAGAAAGAGGTAAACAGCCGGAGAGTGCGCAACTTGGCTCTCGTAATATGTTACAACAATAAAACGAGAGCTGAGCTGCGCATTCTTCGGATGTTTACCCCTTTTCTTCGTAAAAAACTGCGTAAATTGCCGCTATGTGTTATTGTTATTATTATTATTATTTGGTTATTATTAAATAATTTCACACCTAAAATAAACAGTAGCGCACTTAGCAAACACGGTTTAAAATCCATTTTTGTACAAATAAACTCTTTTTTTTGTTTTCTCTTAGCTTATTTTGTTTTTTATATATTTTTTCTTTTGCGTATAAAGTAGTAGCGTCTTTTTCTTTTCGGTCTGGCAGTCTTTTTACATGTTTTTTAAATTTTTTTACAGCAGTTTTTAGTTGTGTTTATTATTTGTTTACTTTTTTTGTTTGATTTGTATTTATTATCTATTTCTTATATTTCTTTATTATTTTTTAATTTTTTTTGGATTTTATCTTATTTTTTGCTTTTATCTTGGCCCATTTAGCTTCTTTTTGGATTTTCTTATTCTATTTATTTTTGTTACAGTTTGTTTCTATTATCTGTCTCTTTTCAGTCAACATAACATTGTTTTTGTGTTTTTTTTTGTTTCTTTGCTTATCTTTGTTGTTTTTTTCTTACATA
This sequence comes from Lagria hirta, assembly GCA_947359425.1. NCBI lineage: Eukaryota > Metazoa > Arthropoda > Insecta > Coleoptera > Tenebrionidae > Lagria > Lagria hirta. The sequence continues at coordinate 52,316,082 of OX375794.1, forward strand.
TTATATATTATAACTTTCTGTATTCATAGAAAATTTTGCTTTGATAAATATTTCTTATATTTTTGTCTAATCAAATCCTTCAATTTACTTTTAAAAATTGTTTTTTATTTTTGTTTGTTTAGCTACGTTTTGCAATAACATAATTTGATATTTATTTTTTTAATCTAAAATAATTTTGTTTTGTATAATTTTTTTTAACTTACTCACTTCTATTTTGTTTTTTTCTACGCATTCTATAAGTTTTTTCTATCGTCAAATTCTTCTGTATGGGACACACCTTATTTTATTTTTCTTTCTACAGTTTTTACTTTTACTATATAAATTATTATTATAATATGTTACAGTTAATTGTTTCTATTATTTATTTTTTTGATCTAAAATTAAATTTTTTATTTTTGTTTTGTTTTGTTTTTATGTTATTCTTTTTTATTATGTTATTATAATTTCACACCCAAAATAAACAGTAGCGCACCTGGCACACACGGTTCAAAATCTTTTTTTGTATAAATAAACTCTTTTTCTCGTTTTCTCACAGCTTATTTGAATTTTTATATATTTTTTTGACGTATAAAGTTTTACTTTTATTTATTTCTCTGTTACAATTACTTTTAATTTATTTTTTGTTAATAAAAGTAGTACGTTTTTTTTCTTTTTGGTCTGACAGTTCTTTTACATGTTTTTTAAATTTTCTTAAAGCGCAGTTTTCATTTGTTTATTTTTTTTTATTTATTAGCTATTTCTTATTTTTCTTTATTATTTCTATCTTTTTAATTTTTTTGAATTTTATATTATTTTCGGCTTTTATGTTACTTTGCCACATTTAGCTCGTTTTTGCATTTTTGATTTTTGTATATTTTTCTACATTTTGTTTCTATTATCTATCTCTCTTTTGTCAACATTTTATTTTTCTTTCTACAGTTTTTACTTTGACTGTATAAATTATTATTGTTATATTGTTACAGTTAATTGTTTGATCTAAAATTAAATTTTTTATTTTTGCTTTGTTTTGTTTTTTTGTTACTCTTTTTTTTTCTGTTATAATTTTGTTTTTTGTTTTTTCAGCATATCTGATTAGCTACATACATCTACATACTTCTGTATTTTCTTAACTCATTTTTTGTTTTATAATTTTTCTTTTGTTTTTCTAATCTAAGACTTTAAGATAAGATTTTACCTGTTTTGCTTTTTCTTCTTCTCTATCTTTTCTTTTCGTGCGACTATTTTTTTTAAAGATTTTTTCATCAATTTTTTAGCTATACAGCGAGAAATACACTTAATTTTTTTTAATTTTCTTCTGTTTAGAAAAACAAATTTAATTTTTTTTACATATATTTTTCATCTTTCTTGAACCTAAATCTTTAATCTAAATATTTTTTTTTAATTTTTTTGGTTTTTGTGTTTACTCTAATTTCTTAAATTATTTTTATTATTACTACACTCTTGGTATAAATTGCTTTTATTATTTATCTTTCTTTTTGATTTGTTTTTTTTATCTTGTTTCATTTTTTATTTTTGCTACATTTTGGGTTGTGATTTTTTTTTTTTATATTAGGTTTACTGTTTATATTTTTACATAATTAGCAGTTTATTTTTTGCTCTATATTTTACAGTTTTTTCTTTATATTTTTGATTTTTGATTATTTTTGTAAATTGTGTTTGTCATTTATTTGTGTTTCTTTTTTTTCTTTATTATTTGTATATTTTTTTTATTTTTTTAGATTTTATCTTATTTTCGGCTTTTATTTAACTTTGCCACATTTAGCTCGTTTTGCATTTTTGATTTTTGTATTTTTTCTTACATTTTGTTTCTATTATCTATTTCTCTTTAGTCAACATTACATTTTATTTGTTTTTCTGTTGGGTTTTTTTTTCGTTTCTTTTCTTATCTTTGTTATTTTTTCCTTACAAATTATATTTAATAACTTTCTGTATTCATAAAAAATTTCTCTTTGATAAATATTTCTTATATTTTTATCTAATCGAATTTACTTTTAAAAATTGTTTTTTAATTTTGGTTTGTTTGGCTCAATAACATAATTTAATATTTATTTTTTTAATCTAAAAGTTATTTTATTTTGTCTATTTTTTTTAACTTATCGATATTTTGTTTTTTTGTACACATTCTATAATTTTTTTCTAACGTCAAATTCTTCGGACACACCTCATTTTTTTTTCTACAGTTTATACTTTGACTATATAAATTAGTATTGTTATAATGTTACAGTTAATTGTTTCTATTTATTTTTTTGATCTAAAATTATTTTTTTTATTTTGGTTTTGTTTTGTTTTTTTGTTATTTTTTTTTCTGTTATAATTTCGTTTTTTGTTTTTTGAGCATAACTGATTAGCTGCATACATCTACATATTTTGTATTCTCCTAATTAATTTTTTGTCTTATAAATTTTCTTTTGTTTTTCTAATCTAGACTTTAAGATAAGATTTTACCTGTTTGGGGTTTTTTTCTTCTCTATCTTTTCTTTTCGTGACACTATTTTTATTATTTTCTTGTAGACTTTTTTATATTCTTATCGATTTTCTAGCTATACTGCGAGAAATACACTTAATTTTTTAAAATTAAACTTTCTTCTGTTTTGAAAAACAAATTTAATTTTTTTTATATATATTTTTTATCTTTCTTGAACCTAAATCTTCAATCTAAACATTTTTTTTTAATTTTTCTGATTTTGGTTTTTACTCCAATTTCTTAAATTATTTTTATTATCACTACACTCTTGGTATAAATTGCTTTTATTATCTATCTTTCTTTTTTCATTTGTTTTGTTTTTTTTTTATCTTGATTTTTTTTTATTTTTGTTACATTTTTGCTTGTGTTTTTTTTTGTATATTAGGTTTACCGTTTATATTTTTACATAATCAGCAGTTTATTTTTTTGGTTTATTTTTTACTTTTATTTAGACTTTTTTTCATTTATATTTTTGATTATTTTTGTATATTGTGTTTGTTATTTATACCTTTCCATGATCTCTCAGTCTAGTTTTGCTTTATTTTTCAAAATTTTTTTGTGTTTGTTGCTCTAATCTAAAATTTGAATCTAAAATTTCTCATATTTTTTAATTCTATTTGTTTCTCTTTTAGATAGTTTATTTCCTTTGTTTTTTAAAAGTAGGGCAATTTATGTTTTTTTCTCAAATCAACAGAAAATGTTTTTGTTTATTATTTGTCTCTTTTTATTTTTACTTTAATTATCTTTCTTTTTCATTCAATTTTATTTTTTTTAGTTTATCTGTTCTGCGTTTCTTGTCTTCTGTCTTTTCTTTCGCTGTTGTTATTTTTCTTTCTACAGTTTTTACTTTGACTATATAAATTATTATTATTATAAATTTACAGTTAATTGTTTCTACTATTTATTTTTTTGATCTAAAATTAAACTTTTTGTTTTTGTCTTGTTTTGTTTTTTTGTTTTCTGTTTTAATTTCGTTTTTTGTTTTTTTTGCATGTCTGATTAGCTACATACATCTACAAATTTTTGTATTCTCTTAATTCATTTTTTGTTTTATAATTTTTCTTTTGTTTTTCTAATCTAAGACTTTAAGATAAGATTTTACCTGTTTTGGTTTTTCTTATTCTCTATCTTTTCTTTTCGTCACACTATTTTTTTTTATTTTCTAAGAGATTTTTTTTATATTTTTATCGATTTTCTTGCTATACTGCGAGAAATACACTTAATTTTTTTAAATAAAATTTTTTTCTACATTTAAAAAAAACAAATTAAAATTCTTTTTATATATATTTTTTTCATCTTTCTTGAACCTAATTATTTTTATTATTACTACACTTTTGGTATAAATTTAAAAAAAAATATTTTATCATCTTTCTTTCTTTTTTGATTTGTTTTGTTTTTTTTATCTTGTTTCTTTTTTGTTTTTGTTACATTTTTGCTTGTGATTTTTTTTTGTATATTAGTATTACCGTTTATATTTTTACATAATCAGCCGTTTATTTTATGCTCTATTTTTTACTTTTTTTCAAAATTCATATATTTGATTTTTGATTATTTTTGTATATTGTGTTTGTCATTTATACCTTTCCATAATCTCTGTCTATTTGTTGCTATATTTTTTCAAATTTTTTTGTGTTTGTTGCTCTAATCTAAGATTTTAATCTAGAAATTCTCATTTTTTTTAATTCTATTTTATTATTTGTTTCTGTTTTTGATAGTTTGTTTCCTTGTTTTTTAAAAATAAGGTAAATTTTGTTTTTTTCTGAAATCAACAGAAAATGTTTTTGTTTTTTATTTGTCTCTTCTTGTTTCTACTTTAATTATCTTTCTTTTTTACTCAATCTTATTTTTTTTTATTTTATCTGTCCTGCGTTTCTTGTCCTCTGTCTTATCTTTCGCTGTTGTTTTTTTTATTGCTTATTTTTTTTATTTTTTTAGTTGCTTTCATAACATTTTTCTATTCTTTCAATCTGTCTTTTTTATCAATTTTTTATTATTATTATGTTATCGAATTCTTCAATATACTCTAAAAAAAATTATATTAAACTATAAATTTTTTTTTAAATATGTAACGGCCACCTCGGTTACCGGATTTGTCACCTATCGAAGAAGTGTGAGACTGAATAGGTATTTTTCACATAAGAATTTGCAACATCCTCTGACAACAACAATACAATTTGACGATCCCTGGAGTGTAGTCGTTCAGGAACTAGTTTGTTTTTATGAAAGTGCAAAAACAATTGACTTAAGGGTAGCAAGCTGTGAACAAATCCGTCATAAATCACATTTCAACTGTTTTTGACTGAAAAATACGGTTCTGTATAAGACCGGACCTCTGGTGAAACTTTTATTTATGACCTAATAGCAATAAGTCTCTTTTGTAAATACTATTAAAAACGTAGTTCATGGACGACTTTAAACTCCGGCTCCACAAACTTTATTGTTTATTTTATTTAAGTAGTACTATTATTTTTTTTTACAAAATCTTGTTGATTGTTTTTGTTTTTGAAAAAAAACCGCCATCTGATGCAGTTTTGTAAAGTGAAGAGGATCAATATATTTCAGTCGCAAACCCAAATCCGACGTTGTTCTCATTGTAAATACATGTTGCGTAACAGGAGTGCGCCCCTATCGCCGTCGTATTGTAGCAGAAACGTGACGTAAGAGCGCCGGGACGTCAGTATCAGTGCAGCGGCAGTATCTATGAGTGCAGCAGCGTCGTCTCAGGCTTGCTGGTCCTAGGTCACTTAACATGTATGAACATAATATCGTCGAAAATCAGTGCTAGTGTGTTGTGATTCAAAAAAAAACATCCCTTAAATATATTTTTTTTCAAAAAAAAAAAAAACTGGTAAGTTTATATAAAAAGTTTGATAATTATTTCGTCAACTGATTATTTGACTAAACCCTCGTTTACTGCTGTCAGTTTTTGCTTTTGAATATTCAAATTAGAGCTTCTGCTACATTTACAATAGAAAAATGATTAATAAAAAAATTGTTTTTTTGCTAAAAGTCAACTTTTGGGATGTATTTACTTAAAAAATTAGGAAAATGCGCAAAGTGGAATTTGTTTACTCTCTTTTGTGGCACATTTATGCGGGCAGCCTTGAAGAGCCCTCTTAATGTAGAAACGTCGGTCATAAATACTAGCCTACTAGGTAGTTGTCGGCACGAACGCCGGAATTAAAATCTTGCTTTTTGCATATAGATTGGACATTGTGATAAAATACTTTACGGATGCAATAGATCACTTACTCGAATTTCAACAAAAAAGAAAAGAACAATAACAAAAAATCGATTTTGTTCATACGGAAAACAAAAAACAAATGAACATAATAATAGGGTGAACCGATAAAACATATTTAAAAGTCACGGAAACATTAATGTTAATCAAATTACAGCAATTTTGAATTACAAAGAGTTTGTGTGATAATTCATTAATTAGAGTGACAGCTTTCCAAAAAAAAAAATCTAATTTAATTTCTAGTTCTAGAAAGTTTGAAATCGGTGTCTATTTGCTTGCACTGGAGAGAATCTGCAAAGGGTTATGCATAATTTATGGCGGAAGATGCTGGATAAGGACGCTTAACATGACTTCATGTTTACTACATTTAGTCTAATCACATTTTAAAATATTAAGATGCAGGAAATATTAGATCCAAGAGTTCCAATAAAAACAACAACAAAATCACCTAAAAAAAATATTTGAAGTCGATTTTATTTAATGAAAATTACTTTCAAAATAATTATTAACAAATTTGTATAAAATGCTGGATAAAGCCCCCAAACCTGACGATTTACATGAAAAATATTAAGTTTTTTAGAAACATGAAATATTATATCCAAGAGTTCCAATAAAAACAACAAAAAAGTTGTTAAAAAATTATTTATATTGGACTGCTTTTAGGTACCTAGACAATTTTCTTTAAGAAAGTTTACTTTCAAAAAAATTATTAACAAATTGGTAAAAGTTGCTGGATAAAGGTCCTAAACCTGACGTCATTTTAAAGTATCAAGAATATTTTTTAGAAACTAGAAATATGAGTTCGATTTAGCCTTTTATTTTCAAATTGAGAATAAACAAATCTATATTAAAAAAATGATTTTTACATAAAAATTAAATAAATTTTAGTTATAAATAAAGAATTCTAGATTAACAATTTTTAATTTTATATTGAGAATAAATTTATTCAAATGGAGAATAAACTATATAATCTCAAAACTATACTTTTTCAATTTCGGATTGAGAACCAACAAGTTTAACTTGAGAATCAATAGAGTTAAAATTAAAATAAACATTTATAAATTGAGAATAATTTTCACATTAGAATGAAAATTTCAAAGTGAGAATACACAAATTCATATTGAGAATAAATAATTAAAAATTGAGAATAAATTGAGAATTGTCATTTAAATAAAATTAGTTGAGTTGCTTCAGTTGTTACTTTATACCCAAACCTCTTACTTTATTTATAAACAATTTTTTTCTGTATTAAGAATAAACAAATTTGGATTTAGAAAAAATAATTTTCAATTACGAATCATTAGATTCAGATAAAAAATAAAAAAATAATTGATTTTAAACCGAATATAATTATTTTTAAATTGAGAATAAATAAATTTAAATTAAAAATAATCAAATTGCTCGCTTTAAAAACAAACATATAATATTAATACTCATGTCCTTTTAATTTCAGATTGAAAATAAAAACATTTAAGTAAAAAGATTTAATTTGAAAATAAACAATTTTAAACTAAGAATAAACAATTTCATGTTGAAAATAGTCATTTTTAATTAAGAATAAATAATTTTAAAGTGAAAATAAACTAATTCATATTAAAATTAAGCGTTTTCAATCGGAGAATACACAAATTCATATACAGAATAAATAAATAAAAATTGAGAATAAACAGAAAATTGTCATTTAAATGAAATTGGCTTAGTTACCAATTTTTTTTTGTGTTAATAATAAACAAACCTAGATTTAGAAAAAACAATGTTTAATTAAGAATTATTAAATTCAAATAAAAAATAAAAAAATTGCAAATATGTGATTTTAAATTATAAATTATTATTTTCAAATTGAGAATAAATAATTTTAAATTAAAAATAAACAAATTTCTTGTTTTAAAAGTGCAAACATAGAACCTAAAAACTTATGCTCTTTCAATTTCAGATTGAAAATAAAAACATTTAAAAATTGGAAAATAAACAATTTTAAACTGAAAATAAACAAATTTATGTTGAGAATAGTCATTTTCAATTGAGAATAAATAATTTTAAAGTGAGAATAAACAAATTCATATTGAAATTAAGCGTTTTCAAATGGATAATACACAAATTCATATAAAGAATAAATAAATAAAAATTGAGAATAAACAGAAAATTGTCATTTAAATAAAATTGGCTTAGTTACCAATTTTTTTTTGTGTTAATAATAAACAAACCTAGATTTAGAAAAAACAATATTTAATTAAGAATTATTAAAATCAAATAAACAATAAAAAAATTGAGAATATGTGATTTTAAATTAAAAATATTTTTTTTAAATTGAGAATAAATAATTTTAAATTAAAAATAAACAAGTTGCTTGCTTTGAAAACGCAAACATAGAACCTAAAAGCTTATGCTCTTTCAATTTCATATTGAAAATAAAAACATTCGAAAATTAGAAAATAAACAATTTCATACTAAAAATAAACAAAAATCAAATTTATGTTGAGAATGGTCATTTTCAGTTGAGAATAAATAAGTTTAAAGTGAGAATAAACAAATTTATATTAAAATTAAGCGTTTTCAAATTGAGAATACACAAATTCATATAAAGAATAAATAAATAAAAATTGAGAATAAATGAAAAGTTGTCATTGAAATAAAATTTGTTTAGCTGCGTTAGTTTTATTTTTTTTATTAAGAACAAACAAATCGAGATTTGGAAAAATAGTTTCAAATTGAGAATCCATAAATTCAAATAAAAAATAACATCAATTAAATTAAAATAATCACTTTCAAAATAAAACTAATTAATTGAATTTATAATAAATAAATTCATATTGAGAATAATTATTTTTATTTGAGAATAAATGTTTTTATAGTCAAAATAAATAATTTTATATTGAGAATAATCGTTTTCAAATTGAGAATAATTTTGACATTAGAATAAAACACTTTAATGTGAGAATACACAAATTTATATTGAGAATCAATAAAAGAAATATTTAGAATGATTGGTTTCAAATGGGAAAATTGTCATTTAAATAAAATCGGTTTTGTTGCTTCAGTTATTACTTAATTTTTAAACAATTTTTTTTATTAAGAATAAACAAATCTAGATTAAAAAAATGTATTTTTTAATCAAGAATCAATAACATCAAATAAACAAAATTAAATTAAAACTAGATAGTTTTAAATTGAAAATAAACACACTGTTCGTTTTAAAAAGGTAAACGTATTCCAGATTAAAAATGAGAAAAAGTTTAATTGAAAAGAAATAGATTTAATTTAGAAATAAACAATTTTGAACTGAGAATAAACAAATTCATACTGAGAATAGTCATTTTTAATTGAGAATAAATACTTTTAAATTGTAAATAAACAAATTGCTTGCTTTGAAAATGCAAACATAGAACCTAAAAACTTATGCTCTTTCAATTTCAGATTGAAAATAAAAACATTTGAAAATTGGAAAATAAACAATTTTAAACTGAAAATAAACAAATTTATGTTGAGAATAGTCATTTTCAATTGAGAATAAATAATTTTAAAGTGAGAATACACAAATTTATATTAAAATTAAGCGTCTTCAAATTGAGAATTCATATAAAGAATAAATAAATAAAAATTGAGAATAAATGAAAATTTGTCATTTGAATAAAATTTGTTTAGCTGCGTTAGTTTTATTTTTTTTATTAAGAATAAACAAATCAAGATTTGGAAAAATAGTTTCAAATTGAGAATCAATAAATTCAAATAAAAAATAACATCAATTAAATTGAGAATAATCAATTTCAAAATAAAACTAATTAATTGAATTTAGAATAAATAAATTCATGTTGAGAATAATTATTTTTACTTGAGAATAAATGTTTTTATAGTAAAAATAAATAAATTTATATTGAGAATGGTTTCAAATTGAGAATCAATAAATTCAAATAAAAAATAACATCAATTAAATTGAGAATAATCAATTTCAAAATAAAACTAATTAATTGAATTTAGAATAAATAAATTCATGTTGAGAATAATTATTTTTACTTGAGAATAAATGTTTTTATAGTAAAAATAAATAAATTTATATTGAGAATGATCGTTTTCAAATTGAGAATAATTTTCACATTAGAATAAAACATTTTAATGTTAGAATACACAAATTTATATTGAGAATAAATAAAAAAAATATTTAGAATAATTTTTAAACATCTTACTTAATTTTTAAAAAAAATTTTTTATTAAGAATAATCTAGATTAAAAAAATCAATTTTTATATCAAGAATCAATAGCATCAAATAATAAAAGTTAAATTGAGAATAAATAATTAGAAATAAATAGACTGTTCGCTTTAAAAATGTAAACTTATGCCAAATTAGAAATAAAAAAATATCGATTGAAAAGAATCAGATTCAATTTAGAAATAAACAATTTTGAACTAAAAATAAACAAATTTATGTTAAGAATAGTCATTTTCAATTGAGAATAAATAATTTTAAAGTGAGAATAAACAAATTTATATTCAAATTAAGCATTTTTAAATTGAGAATACACAAATTCATATAAAGAATAAACAAATAAAAATTGAGAATAAATGAAAAATTGTCATTTAAATAAAATTTGCTTAGTTGCGTTAAATTAATTTTTTTTTATTAAGAATAAACAAATCGACATTTGAAAAAATTGTTTCAAATTGAGAATTAATAAATTCAAATAAATAATAACATCAATTAAATTAAGAATAGTCAGTTTCAAAATAAAACTAATTAATTAAATTTAGAATAAAAAAAATCATATTGAGAATAATTATTTTTATTTGAGAATAAATGTTTTTATAGTCAAAATAAATAATTTTATATTGAGAATAATCGTTTTCAAATTGAGAATAATTTTGACATTAGAATAAAACACTTTAATGTGAGAATACACAAATTTATATTGAGAATCAATAAAAGAAATATTTAGAGTGATTGGTTTCAAATTGGAAAATTGTCATTTAAATAAAATCGGTTTTGTTGCTTCAGTTATTACTTAATTTTTAAACAATTTTTTTTATTAAGAATAAACAAATCTAGATTAAAAAAATGTATTTTTTAATCAAGAATCAATAACATCAAATAAACAATAATTTTTGAACATCTTGTTAGATTTTTAAAAAATTTTTTTTATTAAGAATAATCTAGATTAAAAAAATTAATTTTTATATCAAGAATCAATAACATTAAATAATAAAAGTTAAATTGAGAATAAATAATTAGAAATAAATAAACTGCTCGCTTTAAAAATGTAAAACATATTCCTGATTGGAAATAAAAAAAATATCAATTGAAAACAATCAGATTCAATTTAGAAATAAACAATTTTGAAATAAAAATAAACAAATTTATGTTGAGAATAGTCATTTTCAATTGAGAATAAATAATTTTAAAGTGAGAATTAACAAATTTATATTAAAATTAAACGTTTACACATTGAGAATACACAAATTCATATAAAGAATAAATAAATAAAAATTGAGAATAAATAAAAAATTGTCATTTAAATAAAATTGGTTAAGTTGCATAAGTTTTATTCCTAAACATCTTTCTTTATATTTAAACAATTTTTTTTTATTAGGAATAAACAAATCTAGATTTGAAAAGATAGTTTTAAATTGAGAATCATTAAATTCAAATAAAAAATTAAAAAAACTAAATTGAAAATAATCAATTTAAAAAAAAATAATTAATCAAATTTAAAATAAATAATTTTAAATTGTAAATAAACAAATTGCTTCCTTTTGAAAATGCAAACATATCACCTCAAAATTATACGCTTTCTATTCCAAACTAAAAATAAAAAAATTTAAATTAAAAAGAATCAGATTCAATTTGAAAATAAACAATTTTAAATTGAGAAAATAAAATTCATATTGAGAATAACTATTTTCAATTGAGAATAAATATTTGTGTAGTAAAAATAAATAAATTTATATTGAGAATAATCGTTTTCAAATTGAGAATAACTTTTACATTAGAATAAAACTTTTTAAAGTAAGAATACACAAATTCATATTAAGAATAAATAAAAAAAATACTGAGAATAATTGGTTTCAAATTGGAAAATTGTTATTTAAATAAAATTGGTTTAGTTGCTTCAGTTATCACCTAATTTTTAAACATCTTTATTGATTTTTAAACAATTTATTATTAAGAATAAACAAATCTGGATTAAAAAAATGTATTTTTAAATCAAAAATCAATAAAATCAAATAAACAAAGTTAAATTAAGAATAAATAATAGGAAATAAATAAACTGTTTGCTTTAAAAATGCAAACATGCAAATGAAAAGAATCAGATTCAATTTCAAAATTATCAATTTTGATCTGATCATAAACAAATTTATGTGTTGAGAATAGGCATTTTCAATTGAGAATAAATAATTTTAAAGTAAAAATAAACAAATTGATATTGAAAATAAGCGTTTTCAAATTAAGAATACACAAATATATATAAAAAATAAATAAATAAAAATTGAGAATAAATGGAAAGTTGACATTTAAATAAAATTGATTTAGTTGCTTCAGTTATTACTTAATTATTAAACGTCTTTATTGATTTTTAAACAATTTTTTTATTAAGAATAAACAAATCTAGATTAAAAATAAATATTTTTAAGTCAAGAATCAATAACATCAAATAAACAAAGTTAAATTGAGAAGAAATAATAGGAAATAAATAAACTGTTCGCTTTTAAAATGCAAACATATTCCAGATTAAAAATAAAAAAATTTCAATTGAAAAGAATCAGCTTCAATTTAAGAATAAACAATTTTGAGCTAAGAATAAACAAATTTATGTTGAGAATAGTCATTTTCAATTGAGAATAAATAATTTTAAAGTGAAAATAAACCAAATCATATTGAAAATCAGCGTTTTCAAATTGAGAATACACAAATTTATATAAAAAATAAAAAAAATAAAAATTGAGAATAAATAAAAAGTTGACATTTAGATAAATTTGATTTAGTTGCGTCAGATGTTTAAAAATTTATTAGTTTTTTTTATTGGAGGTGTAACGTTTTTAACGTTTATTTAAAAGGTTGTCATTTGCTGCTCTCATTATAAATTTAACTTTTTTTCATTTAAATTTGGTTATTCTCAATTTAGAAATGGTTATTCTCAATATGTATTGATTTATTTATGATTTGAAAACAAACTGTCTTAATGTTAATTGGTTTATTCTAAATAATTTAAATTTGTTCATTCTTAACATAAGAATTATTATTCTCATTATGAATTTGTTTATTCTCAATTTGAAGACGACTATTCTCACAATGAATTTTTTTGAACTAAACTATTCTCAATTTGAAAATGAATTTTATACTTAAATAATAAAAACAACAAAAAAACATTTAATTTTTTTTTTAGTTTAGGCCGATGTCTACTGTTTTTTATTACTCAGTCAATTTTACTCAATAAATATATTTTCAAAAAAATTATTAACAAATTTGTATAAGTTGCTGAATAAAGGCCCTAAACCTGACGTCATAAAGTATTGAAAATTTTTTCTAGAAACGGCCTAAGAGTTCCAATAAAAACACCAAAAAAGTACTTTAAAATTGATTTAAATTAATTTGATCTATATTTTTTCTTTTTTGTTTTTTTTATAATTTTGCCACTTTTTTTATATGAAACAGCTACAGCCGCGGTAAACTCACTACATTTCGTGGCGACGTATTGGCTGGTTTATTGGGTTTGGCTTTGCGGCATCTCGCTCGCGACATCAAGCTTAGATACTTCATTCTGATGGGCTTGTTTTTTGAAATGCTTATGTGAAACTGACATTTATTTTAAACAAATAGTAGATTACTAAACAATTGAACGTTTATAATATTTTATAACTTTTGGCAAAAATGTTTAAGGTTTTCTTCATTCTGAAAGACTTTTTTTTTAAACTTATTTAAAATTGACATTTTAATTAATATAATGTTATTTCATAGCTTTTGATATAATGAACAACAACTAACATATTTATATAACAATAAATAATTTATTTTGCAATAACATTATTTATATTTTAAAAATTACCGTATAATGCAAACCAGTCAAAGAGATAATTGCGAAACTAAAATCATATTTAATTAGCTAATTAAATTTATATAATTACCAAACCATAGTCAATTCGCCAAATAAATTAATCAATTTTTAATTCAAAAAGCTCAGCGCTCACATTGTGCGCCCAATTTACATAAAAATATCGCTATCTGCTATATTGTTGTTTTAAATTTGCATCTATTGTGCTTTTCACAACAATCCAAATTATGGATGTCAATCATCGATGGCATCTATCAACCAGGGCATAAACAAAATGCGCACAAAAACCTTTTTTGTTTGAGGAAATTAATAACTTTTGTTCGGAGGAAATATCAACTTGACGTTTGGGAATTTTGTTTTTCATAAAAAAAAATGTACCATATTTTTGCTAACTCTATTTTTCAACAATTTGTGCTGTTTATATATTTTTCTATTAAGCAGTGTCTGCTACGGTAGGTTTTTCTAACCAACCGTACTTTAAAAGTGAAAAAAAGTTCAAAAATTGATTATATTAGAGAATTTGCTATCACAAAAAGTAAAACTATTTGAGTTAATTTAAGGGTTAATAATAATAATAATAATAATAGTAATAGGTAATAACAATTTCTTTATGCCACAAACATTAGAGTTTTTTACATAAGAGATATATAAATACAAATTTAAGATTAAAGTTTTTGTGACAGACATCCGACATCTGACAATCAGGCATTTTCAAGCTACTATAATAAAATAGTTAATTTATTATAATATAATTAATTTATTATAGTAGGTAAATAATGCTAAAAACAATTAAAAAAAACAAAAACAAAAAAAAATTGAAAAAATGCTAACAAAACTATGAAAAAAACTCATCAGAAACCAATTTTTACTCATTTATTTGAATAAAGGAAAATGAGAGAAAATAAGTGTGAGAGAGAAAGAAAAACTTTTGAGCACATAATGAAAAAAGTTGTGAAGACAGATAAAGGAAAATGGAAAAACATAATATAATAAAAAAATAAAAAATAGAAACTTAAATAGATGAAAATAGTAAATAAAAAATATTGAAACGAAGAAAAAAAATACAAATGAAAGAAAGAAAAAAATTGGAAAATAAAAAAAGAATAAAAATCAAGTATATTAAATAAAATGTAATGCAAAATTTTTTAATAATAAAAAAAATATTGTTGTTTTATTGTTCCCGAAGGCAACCTTTTACATATAAGAGAGTATGGTAAGCACAAGAAAGAATAAACAAAAAATATATACATAATGATTGAAAAATATAATATTAAATGTTAATAGATAATAATACTATTTTTAAAAATTATAGTATTATTGATATGAAAATAGATAAAATTAAAAAAGAAAAAATAAAAAGTATAATAAATAAAATTTGATACAAATTAAAAACAAAAAATATAAAATAATAATGAAAAGTAAAAGTATTTTTAAAAATAAATAATAATAGGTTTATATATGTTGCCGCAGGCAACATTCAATACGAGTGAGTAGAACAAGTACAAAAAAAAATAAATAAAAAAAATTAATAAATGCTAATATGCTTGCTTTATTATAAAAAAAGATGAGAAAGATAAAAAAAGAAGAAATAAGTATAATTAATAAAATCTAATAAAAGTTTTTTAATAAATAATAATAATAAATTTTAGGATAAATAATAATGGGCTAGGTTTATATAACTGTTGTCGCAGGCAAACCTTGATATGAAAAAGTAGAATAAGTACAAGAAGAAATAAATAA
This sequence comes from Lagria hirta, assembly GCA_947359425.1. Lineage (NCBI taxonomy): Eukaryota > Metazoa > Arthropoda > Insecta > Coleoptera > Tenebrionidae > Lagria > Lagria hirta. The sequence goes on from OX375794.1 coordinate 52,331,567, forward strand.
AAATATATTTCAATAAAAAAGTAAATAAACAATAATCTAATAAAAAAAAAAGTGCGTTTGTTCTATGGTTGCCGAAAGCAACCCCTCTAGGTTCCCCTAACCCTCTACTCAAGAGTGTAGGGTAAGCACTCGGAGGGTGCGCAACCATACTCTCGTTATAACAATAACAGTTGATTTAAGTTGACAGAAAATAATTTTACAACTTATATATTTTTTTTATACTTGGAATTATATTTATTTCTTTTTAAATTCAGATCTTGTTTTGTTATAAGTTTAATAATTTCTTTAATAGTATTTATTGTTAAATTTGTTTTATTGGAAATTAATAACTTTTAATAATTTCTAACAATTTTAAGATATGTTTTATTATTTTGGTTATTTTAATTCTTGTTTTTGTTTTGCTGTTTTCTATTTAGTTATTTTTAAAATTCTTAAAAAAATTTTTTTTGGAGTTTTAAGTTTGTTTTGTAGTTTCTAGGTTTTTTTTTTTTAATTTTTTTGTTTTTTGTATTGGCTTTTTTAAGAGGTTTTTATAATACGTCATTTTTTCCTGTCTTGTTTCTTCTCATTAAATTGAATCTTGACAAACTGAGCTCAATATATTATGTTGTAGAGTTTAAAACAAAAAATGAAAACATTGTTGGTATATGATTGCAAAAATGCCATAGTACGGCGTTACCTGCTTGCTTGCACTTGCCTTGCTGATGCATTTTAATGAATTTTCAGCAAGATTATCAAATTACACACCAAAAAAAAAAAAGAAAAATTGTATGTAGAAAAACTTTTTATGAGAAAATGCCAAACTTTCTAAAAAACTTTTTAAATTAAATTTCTTTTTAAGCTATAATTGTAAAATAAATTACAAAACTGAAAAATGATTGAAGCAAAAAATACAGTGACAAGACTGAGTAAGTTGGTAGTGCAACCTGTCAGTTGTCAAACGTCTTTATTTAGGTTATGTCACAAAGTAAACTAGTGCAACCTGTCAGTTGTCAAACGTTTTTATCAAGGTTATGTCACAAAGTAAACAAAGGAAAAGTCATTTTTGACATTTGTTTTAAATTCTAGTGTCATGTGTCACATTTCGTCTTATAGTAACGATGCTGCCAACAAAAAAATTCAAATAGCTTACCAACGTAAGAAAATATTTCTGGGAATTATAACAATAACAGTTGATTCAAGTTGACAGAAAATAATTTTACAACTTATATTTTTTTTTATACTTGAAATTATATTTATTTTTTTAAAATTCAGATTTTGTTTTGCTATAAGTTTAATAATTTCTTTAATATTAAATTTTTTTTTATTGGAAATTAATAACTTTTAATAATTTCTAACAATTTTAATTTATGTTTCATCATTTTGGTTATTTTGATTCTTGTTTTTGTTCTGCTGTTTTTTGTTTAGTTATCTTTGGAATTATTATTTAAAAAATTTTTTTTCGAGGCTTTAAGTCTGTTTTGTAGTTTCTACGTTTTTTTTTTTAATTTTTTTGTTTGTTGTAGTACGGCGTTACCAGCTTGCTTGCACTTACCTTGCTGATGCATTATAATGAATTTTCAGCAAATTACACACCAAACAAAAGAAAAACTGTATGTAGAAAGACTTTTTATGGGAAAATGCGACAAAGTTCGTTGCCGAGAAAGAGAAAAACGCCAAACTTTCTGAAAAACTTTTTAAATTAAATTTCTTTTCCAGCTAATTATAAAATAAATTACAAAACTGAAAATTTATAAAGTGTGAAAGACAAACAGTTTTCCAACTTAAGTTGAATTACAGTAATTAAATGAAATGCAAGAAATTCAATTTTCCGCTTATTTACCGTCGTCAAAAAAGTTTTTCCAGTTGGGAAATTCATAATTTAATATTTCGATATTTATTCAAGATTGAATTTTCCGAGTTTGGCGAATAATAAATCCGGGTTCGATGAGGAAACAAAGTTGAATCTTGGCAAATTGTATTTTCTGGAGTGATTGAACTTTCCCGATCAAACTACTTTTTGGTTGTTGGCGGAGAAAAGCAATTTGCGGTCATCAGGCGCAATTATAGCGGGCCGAAAGGTTTGTCCTATTAATAAGACATTTTGTCCTAAAATTGGGACACTCTTTAAGAAAAATAAGATTTTGTGCAACTTCTTTTAGTAATCAACCGGTATAAAAATATTTTGAAGTGGATACGGTTTTTTGTGCCGTAGCTTATCCTCCTAGATCACC